>OU618543.1:16886415-21686415 GCA_914829495.1 Eilema sororculum | reverse complement strand
CGTATGAACCTAGGGTGAAATCAAATGCCATAAATTTCATGAAATCTTGAAATTTTTGATGGGGACGCGTCTGTATTGTACCTATTTTTATACCACAGGTGGCAACCAAGCACAGGGCCCACCTGATGGAAAGTGGTTACCGTGTCCTATGGACGTTATTTTAAATATTTCTATGAACTAAAACAGTCGACCATATCCAAGATGGGGGCAAAATTATTATCCATAATCGGAAACTCGGACTTCACACATACAATGCAGTTGTGTCATAAACAAAGACATTATCATTATGAGGTAACCAGTCATTAAACGGTACACAGCTTAGTATTACAGGTGTGTATTATGCACGAATTCAATACTACATTGTAATATCATTGCACATGTTGCAGTAATGAGGATGTTGTAAGTAGCGAGGTCAGTTTCACACATGCTTTGTTTGATATATGTTGTAGATTACTTGTAAGGTAATGTAAAAAATTATAGACAGGTCGTGTGTACATTTGACCGGTACATTTAAAAATAAATAAGCGCTAAAAGTTTTTGTGAATACCTAAGTATTTCACAAAAAGCATAAGTTAGTATTGCCACTTTTGCTATTAACAGCCCCAACCGCATGGATATTTTCTGTACCGTTTCCACAACCTCTGAGAATAAAAAAGCCCAAGCCTATGTGTAGAATATTTATAATAGTCAGGCGCAGTCCAAAGGGGGCGGTCACAGGGGACTTGACATCTCCCCCACAACCACCCAAAACCAAAACTGTGCACGTCAAATTATAAAGTGTTCTGAAAACGCATTTTTAATGTCTTCCACATTTAAACAAAGGACGCCCCCCACTTTCAGGTTGCGTTCATACCTGATAATACTCATAGTATAGGATAGGGCTGTACCTTTTTGAGTCTAAATTATAATTGTCTAATATTATGGGTAAACTAAACATTGTATGACTTACCCAAACTAACATGATCTCTAATCTCCTCTACGATCTGTTCAGACGTGAGGCCTGTCTCGGGCAGTTGCCTCCTGACCGTGACGCCTGCCAGTCTTTTGTTCACATCCCTAACAAAATCACGATTGATTTCTCCCATTTTCTCATCGATCTTTCGTCTCACGAGTGGCACTTGACGAAGCCATCTGAAGAACTCTTTACGTAATCTTGTTGTAACACCTGAAAGGAAACGAACATTAAACAATAATATTTTTAGACCCACTTGGGAAATAATAATTACGGCTTATATGGGATGTTTAAAATATAAAATTTCATAAAGTTTACATTATTATGTGATGATCACCGAGGTTCATACCGACGAGTACAATTGGGACAGAGATAAAAGAGCCTGATAACAAAGGCAAATTTTACTACTAAAGCATATCATTCCTTCAAGGGTCCTTCAGGGTATATTCCATAAGTAAATAGTAAATTTAAATGCCCATGGCTTCGCCTGTGTCAAATACTGACTCCATTCCCATGACACCATCAGCCTAAAGTCAATAGCGGGATTTATTTAGTTATTTCAATATACCTCTGCCGACCCCTTCTGGGATTTACATACTTAAGTATAATGTAATATTTAAATGATAAATAAAATAATAACAACATTATTACACTAAACATAGTAGTAAGAATAACTTACTTTCTTTTGCATTGTACAAGCTATGTGCCCATACTAAAGCCAATACGGATGAAGCTGTCATAGTGGCTATCTGCCATGGCTCCTTGCCCTCAAAAAGCTTGTTGAAAGCCTTCAGTGGCTGTGGTCTCTCACTCATTGCTGTAAATTAGACACTGATTATTAGGTACTAGCTCTAAAAATAATTTGTCATCTTTGCATTGGTCCAGTAGCATGCAGGGCCTCCAAGACTCGGGGGTCAGCAATTTTTTTAATGATTTTTTTCTAGCATTTATTACGATAAAATTAAATTCGAATACTTGATAGATTGAGTCAAATAATTGAAAAATCATTCCTTGGTTCCAATAGTTTGTTAGAAATTTAGATGGCTCCACCGTCCTATACCGATATAAAGAGAAGGAAAATTTGACGTTTGAACTGCAGTTTTTTTTTAAGGGAAAGGTCGTGAGTTCAAGTCCCCCACTTGAACTCACGACCTTTCCCTTACAGGGTAATGCTCTTCCAACTGTGCTATTGAGCCACACCTGAATCTCTTCAAATTTTTCCCCCAATTTTTTTTTAAATATATTAACAGGTCTTAAAATGTGCAACATACTACTTATTGTAGTTTTAACTATCCCACTGCTGCCTGCCAGGAAGGGATAAAGAAATATTTTGATATAACTAGCTAAGTTTATTATTTGTTTTCCAATCATATCTGCAATCAGTCCTTGACTATGAACAGATTTATTGAGCATCTAGTGTCTTGTCAAGGGTGCTCCTCAGTGGCTGCACCCTTCTCAGTATCTGGATTATAATAATAATATAAATAATAAATAAATATTCCACAACATTCTACACAACGCCATCTAGACCTATGGTAAGCTTTTATAGCTTGTGTTATGGAATCTAGAATGCGGATAAACATACTTATATACATTTTTTTTTTGTAAATACATACATATTATACATAGAAACACCCAGACCAATGCAAATAGCCATATTCATGCATACAAATATTTACACTGAGCGGGAATCGAACCCGCACCCCCTGCGTGGCAGTCGCGTGCACTACCACCACGCCACGGAGGCAAAACGGGATTCCAGGTCTTTGATATCCCATCGCTTGAGGCGTTAGGGGTAAATAATATTAACTAACCCAGTAGCCAGATCATTGGGGTGGTTCCTTAGTTGGTTCTTGTATTTCTGAGCCAAGAGCCTAATTTCTCCCTTTCCAAAGGAGGAGATTTTTAGTTAAGGGTATAATAGATGTAACACCATAATAAAGGATTTAGAAAATAAGAAATTTTGTATGAACATGTTGGAAGCAAACTTTCTGTTAATATAACACTGACAAGGTGTGTAATTAAAGCTGCAGTTCAAAGGTTAATTTTTTTGGTAAACATAACAGGTCATGTCCTAAAAAGGTAATTTAATACAATTTTAAAAGTACTGTTTGTACATTTAACGCAAGAATTCTTAGTTCTAGTAACTACAATACATTATCTTTATAGACTGACTAGCTTTTGCCCGCGGCTCCGCCCGCGTAGATGTCGGTTATCGCGACCAAATATAGCCTATGTCCTTTCTCATGGTCTAATCTACCCCTGTACCAAATTTCATCAAAATCGGTTCAGTGGTTTAGGCGTGAAAGCGTAACATACAGACAGACAGACAGACAGACAGAGTTACTTTCGCATTTATAATATTAGTATGGAAGTATGGATGCCTTGTTTGTATACTTCTTTGTATAAATGTGGATATTTAATTCTAAACAAACCTACAGATCTGCAAATACCGGTACCTACACCCTCACACAGCTAAAATACATTCATTAATTAAAATTAAAACACGTAACTATTCGCTGTATATTAACAACGGAAACGAATAATAAAAAGTGTAAACTCATTACTCACCGAATAGCACGAAAAGACTTATAATTAAAAATATATTCGGTATCAAAATCCCACAGCTCAATCAATTCTTTTGACAATTATTATCATTATCACGATTACACTGATAGATAACGATTATTCAAATACGGATTAGTCAGTAAACAAAATAGGTATGTATATTATGTACTGTGACACCTATAGGACATTAGAAAAGAGTAATCAAAGGTAAAATATAAAATGTATAGGTATTATCCGTATTATCACTTTGTAAATAACGCAATTACCCAAAGGCCAATGAAACGGAGATAAAACGAACAAAGACAAATTTAGAGAGGAGACAATGATCAAAGCAAAGAGTATTTGAGGTCAAGGAAATCATGATTCGATAAATAAATAATTGCTCGTTGTCGATGTGTCGTCGATTCATTCAGAAAAATCATTACATTGAGAATTCTCAATGAAATGATGTTTCTGAATGAATCGATTTCGATTTCTTGAACATAGTACCTACGTTACGTTACAATGTAATGTGGCGTAATGGGAGTGGACCGCAGACAAAGAATTTGATTTGTGATTTTTGCATCTTTCTTGTGTCACACAAGAAAAGTGACGCATTTAAAAGAAGGATTTATCGCAGTTTATTTTTCGCAATCGCAATTTATATCAATATTCTGTAAGAACTGCAGTTCTTAAACGAGTACTAAGTTCACAAGTAATGAGCAGAATTAATAGGGCCCCATCCTCATCCCAGTAATCTCAATATATAGTAAACAGGCTGATTTATTTTTTCTTGCACAAAAGTTTTTGCAAACGATATCATCCAAATATTGAATTTTATGTTTTACATTACATGTAATTGTAACATGGATTCATACATTCCTTTATGAATGTACCTATATGACGATTCTTTGAATTCTTAGATTAATATTACAATAATCTGCGGTAGCCTGGTTAATGGCAATAGGCTCGCCAAATATTACATTGGGACCTAAACATAAACTGGCGAAATGTGGGTGCTAGCACCTCTGCCTACCCTTTCGGGGAATAAAGGCGTGAGTTTATGTTGTGTTATGTTATATTACAATAATTAAATATTTACACACAAATTCCATAATTACATTCATGTATAACCCATAATGACCCAATCATCCATGTATAAATGGCATTGGGTCATACAGATTGTGACATTAGTTTAGCTTATTTATTCGATTTATTATTTTATATCGATTAATGTTTGTAAATTTCACCTTCTATACCACACTACTCTTGTCACAAATTCGTTCCAGTTCCAGATTCGAGGAAAACTTATCATTTTATCGAAGCATTACATTTTTAGACCTTTTTTCTTATAATAAATTAAAAAATAATTTTTCACGAGTTTGTATGAGTAAATACTTAAAAATCACGGAGAAGGAAATGATAGTACTAAGTAGGTACTCTTTATAATGTGTCCCATAGAGGACACCTGCCAGGTTCGTTCGTCACAAGTTTTACTTGCTAACACGGAGAAGGAAATGATAGCGGAGTTGTTGCAAGGCAATAGAGTCGCGTGCCATCCAAACGTCAAATGGACTCTATTGTCGGTGACGTCACCAGATAAACGTCAAGTAAACGTCCTTGCGAGCGGTTGTCCTTTTTGAACAAAGCTTCAGCAATAAAAATTGCTTAAACGTGGTTTAAGAATGAAGTGTGCGGTGCAAGGGTGTACTAATTATACAGATAAGCAATTAAAGCATTTTAGTGATATAACATTTCATCAGTAAGTCCACTATATTTTTATTTTCATTATTAGAAAAAAATATCTTGACAGATCCATCTAGTATAGAATAGAAATATGTAACTTTGTCGTACATATAAAAGAGTTGTAATAATATCTCAATCCATTTCATGAACATTTCACTACAATAATTTCACCCGAGGTCATTAGTAATTCCAAACATGTTATTTTATTTAAAAAATAGTATATTTCGCTAAAATTCAATATAAAAACATTGGGCCATCTGTTGGTGTAAGGCCAAATCATTTAAGTTTTATAAATGATTTTGCCATAATCCGAGAGATGGCCTTATTAAAAAAATATCATGCCCATTTCAAATTAATGTTGTTCATCATTATAGCGAGACCACTATATTCAAATTATAGTTGTCAAAATGTCAACATATAGGTATTATTGCTACTACAATTCATTTTAGATTTCCTGGCTATCCAGGAATTAAAAATGCGTGGGTTCGTATTTTAAATAAATCTACAAGCTGGTACCCCCCAAGTATTTTGTGGGGTACCAGCTAAACTATGTTCTAAGCACTTTAGTGAAGACGATTTTTACAAGACAAAAATGGGTTAAAAAAATTGCGGCAAGGTGTAGGTATTACCTAAATACCGATCAAATTAGTCCAGGTGTTGTTGAGTTATGCGCTTACCAACACATTTAACTATTAATTTTTATATTATAGATTTAATATTTTCAGTACCGAGTATTCATAAATTCACTTTGATTGTAAACAAGCTACCCGGATTATTTTGATTAAATAAAATATACAAAACGTGCATTTCTTCATTTCCTTTAGTTAACAATATTAACATCTATAAACTATATAACTAAAAAAAAAAAAAAAAAAAAAAAAATATGTATATTATGTACTAATGTTGTAAGGTTTTTATAAATATCATGAACATTATTATTCCCTTTATTCATTAAAGTACTTACGTTAAATCGTATTTTTAAAAATATCTAAAACGAAAACTCCATTAAGTTTAACCCAAGATGTAAAAATGACCTAAGAAATTTGTTATATCCTTATAGGTATATGAATTCAAGCGGACGGAGCCGCGGTAACAGCTAGTACAAAATAGAAGTGTTCAATAGGTAAATCAGTGGTCCCGCACTCCCGCTTGTCATTACACACATAGATTATTCTAGAATACTGTGCAGCGCTTAGTGGCGAGTTGTCGAACTACAATGATAATTGTTTAAGCACTGCTTTTTTTCGGTTTCGCTATGCCACACTAGATGGAGGTCATGAGCTCCCCCCTCCCCGGCCACTTCCCACCCGCATTGGGCGACGCGCTTTTGTTAAGAGAAATATCAATGGGGCATCTCCGTTACTTCTCTCCTCCGTGTTAAAAATATATAAATTTCTTTGAAATCGCACCTCCCTGAAATTATTTAGGCGAAATTATAAATAGAAATTAATAAATTTTATGCTTAAAATATAGTTTCAAGTCTGGACCGCGGCTAGTTTACACAGAGGAAAACAGCTGTTGTGATTATGAGTCATCAACCTCCAGTTTCCTGTATTCCAAACACAGCCAAAATGTCGAAAGCTAAAAAAGTTATCGAAGAAGCGAAGGAAATTAACAATCCTGAGATAGATTTAGTTGATAAAGGACTGTCAAGTTTGGATGAGATACCGGGATTGTGTAAGTTACTCTCTAAAAACCTGTTTACCCTTTTAAGGGCGTAGGGTAACCTGTTCTGGGAACTTGTTTCACTGCACTTTAACGTTAAATGTATAGTTTACTATAAATGTGTTGTTATTTAATATATTTTTCGCATAAAAATCTGTTTTGTAAGTTTCTGGATCTGCACAAAGTCAGAAAGAGCACTATGTTCTTTAAGTTGTGAGTCAACAGTACAATAATTTTCCTCGTTTTCCTACTAACATTAGAAACGCCCACCACACCTATTAACAATATTTCCAATAAGAATTTAGCTTTTTTAATTTGTATAGCTACTATCCAATATAAAATGATGATAGTGTAGATTATTTTGGGTAGTGACATCATACAATTTGTTGGAATGATAGTGGAAACAAATGGCATTGACTACCACCTCCTACATTACAAGTAATGTTATGTATAAAATAAAGTCATAGAATATACTGGGTAATTCACCAATCATAGTATTCAGTACCGATCATTCAAACTCTTTCGTATATTTCTCTATACATGGACATTGACGGAAGTCTGGGTGAATGTCTGAGAACGCCATTAAGCCAAAAATTCAATTATACTGGGTGATTTTATAGTCGTTTCAAATAAAAAGAGTTTTTTCTTTCACCAAATTAATACTCCCAAATGATTTTGCTATCAATACTGCGCCTAAATTCTTTTTATCTGAAAATATCAACTATAAAATCATACAATCATCACATACAATGGCCCAAAAAGAGAGGCTAAGTGCGGAAAAAAGAGTCCCCTATCCTATCACCCTGTATAAAGTACTGTTTCTTAGTTACCTTTGTCTAGTAACAGAGCTCATGTAAATGGCTCTTTACAAAGTATGTTTTTAAGCCAAACCAATATGTGAACAAGGAGTAAACAGACCCTGAGGTCTGAGGTGAAAACTCAGATAAAATTAAGAATGATGCTGAAATATACAGCCCAGGCTCAGCCTCAGATACATGGCTTAAGTCAATAATAGTGCCCGGGATACGACAATAGGCTCACCTCCAAATGTGGGTGTTAACTCACCTCTGCCTAACCCTCCAGAGAATAAAGGCGTGATTATATATATGATGCTGAAGAAGAAAGTTTAGAATTATATCCAATGTTTAAGTCAACTTTTTTTGTTTACAGTCAACCTCGCAAACATAACCCGTCTATCACTAAGCCATAATAAAATACAAGTGGTGCCAGCAGTTCTTGCCAACCTTGTGAATTTGGAGATCCTCAATTTTGCCAACAACCACATCCAAGAATTGCCCGGCAGCTTGTCATCACTCCCCAAGCTTCGGATTCTCAATGTGTCCCTCAACAGACTCAATTCCCTACCAAGGGGCTTTGGATCTTTCCCGGTGTTGGAAATTTTGGACTTGACTTACAATAATCTGAGCGAGAAGAACTTGCCAGGAAATTTCTTCATAATGGGTGAGTCTTTTGGAAAATTTTAAATTGTATGAGTACTACATTAGAACAATGTCAGTTGTTTATGGGGTAACAGGATGTTACAGAGAACTGTGGTTATATTCAAGGGATGCAATATGTGTGATACAAAGAAAATCTCGGCCCTTTTGTGTTCCCAAAGAGTGGATGGCACTCACTCCCACAAAAGTCTAAAATAGCCACAAGAAAAATTGGTACACAGAATTCGAATAAATTGGGTTAATTAAATCGCTGAAATGATTAAAGTTAGCATGATAAATGCTATAAAAAATCATTGTAATAGTACACGGAACTAAGAATGTAGTGATCACAGTCATATTTACTTACTTGGCCCTACCTTTGGCCTCCCCAGGAAATATAGGGAAATGGGGGATTTGGGTGAAATGGCCCACATAAAAAGGGCAGATCACCCGCCCGGTCAACGGCGTCCCCCGCTGGACGTAAGTAAGATCACAGTCATTCTCCATTCCTTGATTATTTATCTTACAAACAAAATGACCATGCCCTCAATTAATGATTGATTAATAGTAATTAAGAATTACTTGACCCATTATTTTTTTAATCAAGTTTTTAGGGGGCCTTTATTTATACAGATACGTCAGCTACCCATCATATCCTGTACCAGTATACATTTTACAACTCTTTATAATGTTCAAGACGCTCTAAACCTCACTGTTGGTAACTGTTTGCTGATGTGACCAAAGAACATAGCCTCCCGACCTTGTCTGAGGTTGGCTCAACAGCACGGACTGAACCCAAACTTGACCTGTTTGATTTCAGACAGTCTACGTGCCCTGTATTTAGGTGACAATGACTTTGAGTTTGTGCCCGCTGAAATTGGCAACCTGAAAAATCTACAAATTGTAAGTATCTTTTTTTAATCGTTTTTTTTTTAAATAATATTAGAACTGAAGTTACTAATACTCCTTCTAACCCCTCCAAACAAGCTAAATTGCTTGTGCTAGGAGTGGGTTCACGTCGGTAGTGTAATGGCCAGGATTCAAATCCGGGTCCTCTCGAATGTAAGGCCGACTCCTTAACCACTAAGCTACCGATCATGTATTTCTGCTATCATCATCCTACTATCAGTCTTATGAGCAGTTAACCCTAATTGAAGACACAACTCAGGATGGGGCTTAGGCAGTCCTGTTCTGAATTTACATGTTTTTGTATTTTATGAAATACACCGGTCTGGTAGGTAAATATTATTTAGGCCACTTTAGGAATATGCAAAATATTAGTTAACATTATATTGTTGCTAACAGGATATTGATACTTGTTAATAGGACAGGGAAAACTATAATCATTAATGTACCTAGTTTTTAGAAGCATTGCACCTAAGTATAGCACACTATATAATTTGAAAACATTATATAATTCTAACATTGTTCCCACTACCGCCTCTGTTACTCCACCAAGGGTGGCGCGCTCTATTACTTTGTAATAGGGTCGCATTTAGCCAGGGGATCATAATTTTTGAATGAAATTTTTAAAGCATTTTATTATGCTATCTTTTTAAGTTCGAAATACATCGGGAAAAAGAAGCCCTCAAGTGGGACTTGAACCCACGACCTTTCCCTTACAGGGGGAATGCTCTTCCAACTGAGCTAATATATTTGGGCTTCAAAAAGTGATCATCAAAAATCAATGTTTAAAAATGGTTGATAAATCATTCATTGGTTCCAACACTTCGTAAGAAATTTGGTAGATGGCTCCACCGTCGTCGCCCTTAAAGGCGGATATAAAAGAGAAGGGATTTTTGAAGGAGATCATAAGATATTTCACGGCCATTATAAGATACTAGCTGACCCCCGGCTTCGCTTGTGATATATTTTTTCATTATCAGTCCTTCGAGACCATAATTTTTTAATCTTCAAAATAATATGGAAATTTGTCGGATTTGTTGACATTTATTATCACTGCTCCGCTCCCTTAAATCGTAGCGTGATGATATGCAGCGTAAAACCTTCATCGATAAACGGATTTAACACAAAAGATTTTTTTCGAATTCAAACCAGTAGTCCCTAAGATTAGCGCGTTCAACAAGACAACAAACAATCATTATATAATATTAGTATAGATTTTGCCCGCCCTACCTACTACCTTATAGGTAATTTGTGACCCTACTTCTACTGCCATGTGTGGACGCCATTTGACCGGATGGGTGATCAGCCCATCTATGTGGGGCCATTTCACCCAATTCCCAAAATCTGTGGCCTGTGGTCGTATTATCTTTAAAGTCATAAATATCATCACTGTCTGCAGTTGTCTCTGCGTGAAAACGATCTGATAGAAGTACCGCGCGAGCTCGGCAACTTGCCACGGCTGAGGGAGCTCCACCTTCAAGGCAACAGGCTCGTCGTGTTGCCGCCAGAAATTGGTGAGTGATGTTATTTGTCAAATCTAATACTAATAAATCAAGCATTTTCTGTAAAGTTAAGCCAACGAAGCGAGAGAAAAAAGGTAAACAAAGTTTCAGCGGTTCCAAACATTTTTATTTGATAATTATTACGTATCATTTCCAGACAGGTATGAAATTGCTCATAAGATGGCTGATCTTATAGTTTAGAACCGCTGTGCTGATAGCTTTCAGTGTCGCTCGGTCATTGTCGCGTACGTGTGACATGTGCGATAAGGACAGAGAAAATAATCGCTAGTTATTGCAACATAACTCAGTAACGGTCGCTTTGTTTACCTTTTTTCTTTCGTCTCGTTGGCTTTTCTTTGGAATCTTTTATTATTTGGTCTCGGAAACCACTGTAACACCTTGGATGATATTTATATAAGGTTTTGCGTGTTAGAATCACCTGTAATCTTGGCCAACGAAGGGCGACTAAGGGATACCCCTATATTCCTTCCGATAATAAACATACAGCCCATGAGTCCCATGACAAATTATCAGACGGCAATGGGCTTGCCCCCTTTTGGGACTGAAAATCATAGTTGTCGAAATGTGGGCCTACATCGCCATCTCGCGAATTTTTCAGGTACTTCTATTTTTGTTTTGGTATTAATTTTAAGCGCAAGGTTCCCGGCAGAATAGAATTTGGGCCACCCCATCTCTTGCCAAGCGGTATCGTAGAAGGTGACTAAGGGATAGGGCTGTTTAACATCAGATAGATATGTATATACAGCTCAGGTTCAGCCTCCAATGCATGTCTCGAGTTAACAATATTGCCCAGAATACGGTAATAGGCTAACCCCTTATTACGTGTGACTGAATAAAATGACTGGTGAAATGTGGGTGTTAAGTCACCTCTGCCCAACCCTCCGTTAAACGAAAAAAGCTTAAACGAACGATCTGTTTTTCCCAGGCACACACAATTTTCTTTTTTCGTAAGGTAATATACTTATAAGATGAAATACCCTTTTAGGATCGTTGGACCTGGCCAGTAACAAATCGGTGCTAAGACTGGAAGGCAACTTCTGGGTGCCCCCCATCGAGGACCAGCTCAAACTGGGACCGTCACACGTGCTGGACTACCTCCGATCTGAGACTTATAAAGTGTAAGTACTTAGAAAATTTAAAGTCTACTAGAATACTCTTTTTTTTGTGCGGAATTCTCCCCGGACACTTCCCCCGCCGGAGCCGGACTGGGAGGTTATGTCGGACTCGAACCGATTAAACCGCACACCGATTGAGGGTCGTAGTGCTAGGTTTTTTTTCTTTCGCCGTGGCCAACTAGAATAGGCTATTTGACTAAGTCGTCGATTCTTTCCAATACTGCTTAATATGATAGCTTGTTCTGAAAAAATATGCCGTGCAAAATAAAATATTGCATTTCTAAACGGAAACTATGATTTTTCATTAGTTGAAATTCCCAAAAAAGTCAAAATATAAACAATCAAATTAAATTCAAATATATAACTTTTAGATTCCTCATTAAATTTTAAATAACTTTTATGAACTATATACGTGTAAACGCAACGTAGACCGAGATAAATGCGATATTCTCTTGCACTCCATACATTTGCACTATGCGCTACGGAAGCGTGACGTCACAATTTCGTGCTATTTTGTATGGAGCGTTTTCGGGCGGCGCGACAAATTGAATTTTTCAAAATAAAATATCTTCAAAACCATTTGTCGTGCGAAAATTTACTTTAACAGTTCATTATTTAAAAAGAAAGTTGTCATTTTTCGAAAGTAAGAAAAAAATAGTCAAATAGCCTATACTCTACCTACTCAACTACCTGGAGTCGATTAAAGTTTAAATTCTCATCTAAAAAAATAGCATGACTCCGGCAGATATCTTTCTTTGTCGTGTGATACTATTATGAAGAATTGAGGTATGAATATTCATAACGGTTGTCGGTGGGATCTTACCAGTGCGAGAACTTCACTTTCGAGATGCAGAATTCAGTAACGTTTTAGTATCTAAGAAGTTCGCGTTGCTATCGCTAGATGGCGTTGGGTACATGTAGTATCGGCTCACCATATTCATACTTGCACTCGACATTGTAAAAAAAAAACTAAATAGCGCTTGAGCAGCACCAAAAATTTTATCCAGTAAGTTATACTAGACAGAGGTTAGGAAAACAGTTTATAAATATATTTTTTATTATTTTCGCAGTCTGTACAGTCGTCACATGTCGGCGAAGCCGCCGCCACCAGGACAGATCCTGGACAAGAGCAAGAAAGCGAGCAGAGCCGCCTAACTTAACATAGCTAACTAATAAAGTGCCATAACTTATTAATGCTTCACTAGTTATTAGTATAAGGTCAATGACGTCGTACTACTGCTTTAGAACAGAAATTGTCTGCGGCAGTAGTGCATTCGACTACTACGCTAGGGGCGTGGTTACATAAACTCTGGCCAACGAAAAATGACGCAAACAGTTGGCGCCAAATTTAAAAAATCAACACGTTGCAACACTGAATATTACACCGAAATAACAGAGTCGATACTAGAATCTTTTTCCTATAAGTCATGCATGAATTAGCCTATTATGGTACATGGCCAGAGTCTAGTCAGTGTTGCAACCTGTTAGTTTTTCCAATTTGGCGCCAACATTTTGCGCCATCTTTCGTTGGCTAGTCTACATACATATACACCTGTAAATACCTGAAGGGGTAGCCAGAGGTGGTATTAACTGGGGTACTCGCCAACTATGATTTTCGCTCCCATGTAAGGGGGCGAGCCTATTGCCGTTAAATGGGCACTTAGTTATGGGCTGTATCATGACTGTCGGACGAAGAACAGCCCTATCCTTTTGTCGCCTTTTACGACACCCACAGAAAGAGATCGAGTGGCGCTATTCGACTTCACCGGGAACTCACATGGTGTGTATGTATTTATATGATTGCCCTACGTCTATATGCATTGGTCTGGCTGTTTTCGTGCTTTGGAGAGTATGTTAGGCCATCAGTACCGGTTCAAGGTAATCATTCGACAGCCTCCGTTGCGTGATGGTAGTGAACGCGACTGCCTCGTAGGAGGCGCGGGTTCGATTCCCGCTCAGTGCAAATATTTTTATGCATGAATATGGCTATTTGCATTGGTCTGGGTGTTTCTATGTATATTATGTATGTATTTACAAAAAAAAAAATGTATTTAAGTATGTTTATCCGCATTCTAGATTCCATAACACAAGCTAGTTAAGATATGCTTACCATGGGTCTTTTTTTTTTTTTTTTTTTTTCGTGCGGAAATCCCCTCGGATACCCCCCTGCCGGAGCCGGAAGGGGAGGTTATGTCGGACTCGAACCGACTAAAACCGCACGCCGACTGTGGGTCTTGGTGCTAGGCCGGAGGTGAGGTTGTCAAAGACATATCCCTCGCACCCCGGCTGATCCAGAGCCATCCCTTACGGTCTGGCCCTCCTCAGGAGGGGGTACAACGGTGTCCCCAACTCGCCCCCGGAATGGGGAGGCGCACTGTTCAGCGCGCCGCCGCCGTGGGCTTACCATGGGTCTAGATAGTGTTGTGTAGAATGTTGGGAAATATTTATTTATTATTTATACGAACATCTATGGCTGTTGTTATATACGTCCCCGTTGGCAGCAGTAGTACCAGTCATTGTATAAAACTCGAAGTGGTGAATTTTGTTCACAAGTTACTAATAAGAGTAATAAGATAGGTTAGTTGTAACGTGTAACTACTTATTTTAAACTAATTTGTGTTGAATGAAATAGTTAAGATTGAATATAACTGGTCTAGGTGGCGTTAGTATTACCTGTGAAATAATAATAAACATTTTTGTTTATGTTGAAACGCGATCTAGATCCGTTATAATATTATCACATCCCAAAGATATTGTAAAAAAAAATTGTACAGTCGACAAATCGGATATGTATACACACATGAAAAAGTGTATACCAATCTCCTTTGTCGGCAAAGCCTATTTAAAATTAGAAAATCTGGAAGAAAACTTGGTTCTCAATCTAAAGTTGAACAGAATAATTGCTGGAAACATTCGAAACAGTTGTAAAGAAGCATTTACTATTAAATTATCTGGATTTAGGTGAGGACAGCCATGCATACCAGCCACCCACACTTAGTTCAAGGGGCTACAGCGCTACACGGATTCCACTTTTTATACATTACATATAATCACGCCTTTATCCCCGGAGGGTTGAGATTAATTAACACCCACTTTTCACCAATAATTGTATTCGATCCCACATAATAGCGGGGTGAACCTATCTATACCTAGGGCATTATCGTTGACTCGAGTCTATATCTGAGGCTGAGCCTGGGCTGTATATATTTACCTGATGTTAAACAATCCTATCCCTTAGTCGCCTTGTATAGCACCGCATGGGAAGAGGTGGGGTGGCTTAAATTCTACTCTGCCGGGGACAACTTTTTATACTGTCAGAAAAACAGACATGAAATACAAAATTCCAATTACCAACTTATATATAATAGTTACTCCTGTATACTATCAATAAGGAAAAGGGTAAATCCAATAGACACAAGAAAACAAAACATATTTTTGTAAACAAATTTATTTATACAAATCAATACCCATTTAAAAACAAATTACTTTAAATGGATGGAATATTTTGTACATGTAATTATTATAATGAGAATGCAGGATAATACAAAATATCCTTAATAACAAGCGTTATCCATTGTTCAGACATCTTATTATTGAAAAATAGCCATATAGATAATATTTCTAATACTATTAGCACACATGTATACACACAATTATTATTATTATATTATTGTATTTTAAAAAAAGCTATCCAGATGATAAAACAATGAAATATATTAATATCCAATCACATTTAACTTCCCGCTCGGTCTATAATGTTAGTTTCACAAATCATAAATATATTCACGTTTGTAAATGCTTGAAGGGGTAGGTAGATATGTATGGGCATTGGTACCCACAAATAGGAAAATAATACATGTTTTTTACATTGGGAGAGGCCTATTTCCAGCAGTGGACTATTGACATATTTTTTTTATAAGCCTCGATAAGTTTGTGAAACAAATGTTTTCTTGTTTAGACTCTTCTTTACATCTGGACTCAAATTCTGCTTGTCTAAATGTCATTTTTACTGTCCTATTGCCGTATCCCAATAACATACTACACAGTTAACTGTAGATCGCACCTCCAGATAGACAGTCAAGTTTGAAATATCTGTGACTGCTGTCCCAACATTATAATTACAAATCTCTATCTGTTTCATGGGACAGGCCCTACAACCTATAAGCAGTAGGATTACAAATCAATGGTAGAAATATTGTTACACACGCAAATAAGTAGAAATATATATAATTCAATTTTTGATTTATTGGCGTTCCCAGACATTCC
Organism: Eilema sororculum; assembly: GCA_914829495.1. NCBI lineage: Eukaryota > Metazoa > Arthropoda > Insecta > Lepidoptera > Erebidae > Eilema > Eilema sororculum. Next base: position 21,670,259 of record OU618543.1, on the reverse strand, counting down.
ACCCAGACTTCCGCCAATGTCCGTGTTTAGAGAAATAAACGAAGGAGTTTGATTGATCGGTACTGAAGAATATGAAGAGTATCCCGGAACTGACAGTAGATACGTTATTGGGAACGGCCGTAAGTGGTATGACAGTGATGGTCAAGCAGAATTGGGGACCAGTTTGTTGGCACGCGGGACAAACAGCTTGCAGCCTACTTCTCTAAATATCTACGTAGCATCTGGTTAACTTTGCCTTAAATATCTCCAGGCTTAGCAATGATAAGTGCACTTATAGAATCTTCTAAAAATATTTTTACAAACGTTATTACGGTGCTATAATATATTTTGTATGTTGTGATTGTATTAATCTATGAATTAATTATTATTAATAAATTATTACTAACAATATTATTTGTATTACTTTACTACCCGTGCTTCAGTCGTTTGTATTTAAATAATATACCACTCGGGCATGAAACAAAAAGGCCACCTGGAAATCCTTAAATAGGTTGAGGTATGCTGTATGATGAACCGGGTAAAATAGGGCTACCTGGACGCAGGAGGTGGTGGCTGAGTCTGGGATGCACCCCTACAGTCGATGGACCACCTCTTGTCGTGTCCACTGTGCCCTTACACCTGTACGATTGCCGACCTGAATGAAGCTACGGAAGGTGCGGTCAAAGTAGCTGAGTTTTGGGCTGGGCGCATCTAAATATTTAAATTGTTGGCACTGACACGTAGAAAAAGAAATAATTATAAACGTTGAAAACATAGATATAGCTTATATTTCGACCGAATGTGTCAGAGGGCTCGATAATATCGATAGTTCGAACAGCACTACTCACAGTGTGTTATAGAAGCCGATTTGCGGACATCTCCGTTTTATAAACTCTTCATAAAGAGAATTTTGAGATAAACTACTTAAAAAAACTTTCGTTGATGTACGTGTCATACTTTTTGAGAAATTAAAAAAATCGAGAAAAATCCATAGAAATCAGAAAAACTTTATAGCTGATTTCTTTATGATTTTTAACCATATTTTTTTTATAAACATGATGAATGTTGACCTAAAGAACAAATTTACACATAAATAATTGATGACTGGAGTACTAAAAAAAAGAAAAAAAATATTTTCTATGATAACTTAAATATTTTTTTATTCGAAAACTATTGCATTGTAGCATTTGTTTCAAATTGAATTATATGTATAATTTTAATATGTATTGCCACAAAAAAAACCAGACGCGTAAAACACGGGTTTCGTAAGATATGATTTTTTAAAAATCTTGCTTAGGGTTGTCAAAAATTAAGTTATTGTGTGAAATGTACCATTTATGATCCGCAAAGTTCTTACTGATGACTCATTATTGACGTTATAGGTAAATATTATGTACTTATTGTAAATATACTATTCTCATGGCAAAAGATATGCTACCTGGCAATTTTCTTTTATGAAGGTCATCGTGTGGTATTGGGAAGGGTACCGCCCTCGTTAGGCATATGCTAAAACCCAATATCAGTACACGATGACTGGAGAAGCGGTTTGGAAATAGATTCTAAAAAGTTTAAAGTATTTTGCTATGATCTCGCCACTAGATATGTGGAACACTATAAGTGGTTTTATATGTCACTCACCTTGCATAAAATACTGATACATGGTGAAAACATTATAGAATCGATTTCCTTGCCGATTGGTATGCTTTCAGAACAAGCCGGTGAATCGAGAAATAAGTTTTGGCGTTATGATCGCGAGCATCATACGCGAAAATTAAATCGCCAAACTACCTTTCTTGATTTATTTCTCGAGCTTTGGAATCCTCAGATCCAAACATAACAACCATGTTCGTTGACTTGCGAAAGTATAAAAATAAACGCACAGCCCTACCCGAGAAGGTCCTTTCTCTGTTAAAACCCTCGACAGAAAATGTTACGCTTCATAGATTTGTCTTGAGACACTTTCTTTGTCATCAGAAGAAGTATTAATTCACTCCGATGAGGAGTCCGAAAAATGAAAAACAAAAAACTTATTATTAGTCTTTATATTTACTTTTGGAATTATTTACCACGTCAACATGGAGTTGGTGCTACAATCTACATAAACCTCTCTCCTTCCTTAATCTCTTCTCAACCTTAATCTCCTAAAAACTTTGATTTTAATATTTGTAATTACCTAATTAAATGTTGACAACCCTATTTCCATAGAAATTTCAAAAAAACTTAGAAACGCTTTTTCTCCTTTAACCTACGTTTGAAGTTTGTGAAATTTTAGTATATTGTAGACGACACTATTGTGCATAGTAATAACCAAAAATAAAATGCTACAACGCTAATGTACAATTATCAAAAATATAATTGTGAAAAACAGAAAATATTTAATATTTCTCAGACTACTAAAGCTACTGTCTTCTACTTTTTAATATAAATATATAGCATAGAGTTATACTACTCTGAGTGCTAATAAAGTGTAATGGGGTCATAATTTTACTAATAAAAATAAATAAAGATTTTCTTAAGGTCATTGACCTCTCATAGAAAAATTAATATCTCTAAAACTAGAGAAGATTATCGTATCGGGATTTCTGTCAATTCTTCATCACGATGGTGCCCATCAAATAGACATATAAACCACACATGTCCGCAAGTCGGCTTCTATAACACACTGTGCTACTGTCCGTCATCAATATAAATAATAAACTACCAATGGTACTATGTAAATAAATAACGCCAGTATTGTCTAAGTACACTTTTCACAGTACAACATTTTTCTGCCATATAAAATCAAAGAAAACAAGCAGTTTCAAAATGTCGAGTCTTGTAAATGACTTGACGGCAATAAATTACAACTAAATTATACTGATGGCTTCGCCATCGCAACTGTGATTCGCAACCAGTTGCGATGGCAGAATTTATTACATTTGATAGCAAGTAGTTCAAATTGCGATTAATAAATGGGTGTGAAGTAGAAGTGCGAACTGTGAATATACATACTTATGACCTTTTCCCATTAATACACTCCCAATTTTCTTTATTTTTCCAATTCAAAAGGTCCTATTTAACGATACAATCGATACCATTTATACACATACCAAATAATAAAAGTGTTATCAGCTTAACAGAATTTCAAATTGTGACTAAAACTCGTTAGCTTCTTATTAGACTAGATTAAGCTAGGAAAGGTCGCATTCATTCTTTTTTACACCACTAAGGTGGCAGATAAGCACACGACCCATTTGATTGGAAGTGGTTAGCGTGGCCTATGGACGTATGCAACACCAGGGGCGTTACATTCGCGCTGCCTACCCTGAAGAAACCGAATGCCCTTCTTGAAGAACTCCTTAATGTAGTCACTTAGGAAAACCATAGCAAGGAGTTCGTTCCACAGTTTGACCGTGCGCATTAATTCACATAAAAAATAAACATGACCGTTTTAAATACATTAGTAATAATAAAATATACACATCTTCATATCAATAGAGATCAAAATTGAAAAGAATTCAGAATCATTTCGATGAACATTCAAGCTTTTAAGTGTTAATTAAATATAAACCTTATTACATTTGCACAAAGCTGAAGATAGTATGCAACAGACAAAAAAATATTTTTAACGTAAAAGACGACCAATTTCAGCAAAAATTACAGTATGGCTAAAGCATCGAACTTTCGAGACTCATAAGGCGAATAAAGTGAGATTGAAACTGGCAACTTCAGTGATAAAGTCACTATTTTCACTGATCAATACAAATAACACAATTATAAGTTACTAAACTTAACCTCCCCAGAGAAATAGGGGAATTGGGTGAAATGACCCATGCAAAAGGGCATATCACCCGTCTGGTCAACGGCGTCCCCAGCTGGAAGTGAGTAAACTTATACTCCAAACAATTAGGTAGGTCACCTTGTATACTAAACCCAGTATTGAACCACTAGTTCGCCGGCCGGTTCGACCAAACGCAAGTAACGTTTATTCCTATAATAAACAGCCAATATGTGGGTGATATTACCTGTTTATTCTAGGAATAAACGTTACTCGCGTTTGGTCGAATGTACCATTAGTCAGTTGGTTAGCCTACTTTATACGTTTAACTAGCTTTTGCCCGTGGCTCCGCCCGCGTGGATGTCGGTTATCGCGACCAAACATAGCCTAGGTCCTTTCTCAAGGTCTAACCTATCCCTATAACAAATTTCATCAAAATCGGTTCAGTGGTTTAGGCGTGAAAGCGTAACATACAGGCAGATAGACAGAGTTACTTTCGCATTTTGTAATATTAGTATGGATATATGTTTTGATAGAGTCGCTACAAGATTGTTTACCTTTACTTAAGTACCCACCGAATGGAGTACAATTGTTCATCAGCACTAACTACTGAATATAATGATGATAATCTAATCATCATCATAGTCCGTGTCATCCTCGTCATCATCATCAGAGATCTCCATGCTCCTCGTACTACTGCTGGGGTGCGGCGGCTTGCGCGTCCGCTCCAATGAGAAGGCGTATGACTCGTAGTCTAGTACTTCGTCGTCACTCAAGTGAGAGTTACCTTCTACAAAACTCGCGAATCTGAAACAAAATGTTAGACACGTTAATATGTTCTGCTGTATTTTACTACCGAGGAGAGCCAGACCGTGAGGGATGGCCCTGGGTCAGCCGGGGTGCGAGGGATATGTCGAAGACAACCTCACCTCCGGCCTAGCACCACGACCCACAGTCGGTGCGCGGTTTTAGTCGGTTCGAGTCCGACATAACCTCCCCTCCCGGCTCCGGCGGGGGAGGTATCCGAGGGGATTTCCGCACGGAAAAAAAAGCAGTAGTTTACTAAAGAATTTCACTCAAAGGAAACATTCCTTTATTTTTTAATAAGAGAAGTTTAGATTTCAGGGATTTCCTTTCATTTAACTGACCATGTGTTTTTAACTATGACATGATTGCCACCATCGATTGAAGTCACAAAAATACAGGCTGTGATTTTTCGTTTTTTTTTTAGCTGTGTCAAGCGAGTTTTCGAAAATGTTTGAATGCAGTTTTGTTTCTTTTTAAAAATAAAGGAATGTTTCCTTTGAGTGAAATTCTTTATCTCCAGTATTTCGAGAACTTCCTCTCCAGGGAACATAAAAATCTTCCATCCTGTATAGACCAGCATGGTGATAGAGTCAGAGTACTCACCTCTTAGAATCGTTCAACTTGAGCATAATCTTCCATTGCGCGCAGTCAGGACTGGAGCAGTACTGCCTGAGATTCTCCAGCGCCATCTTGGTTTCCCGGGCACCTTCCTCATAGTACTCTTCACTAGTTAGCAGTCTGGGCTTCGGCGGGAACCTGCGGCGCCTGTGGGCACATTGCTTTAATTCTACTATTGTGTAGTTTTGTCAGGAAATTACACTATCTTGCTACGATTTACAAAACGAATGCTTGCAGGTAATTTGGTCACTCAATCATGTGCGAATGGTTAAAGGGGTGTGAATAAAATAAAGACATATGATAGTCTGGAATAGCATATAGGCTACTTCTTATATTATAAACAAAGATATAATCACACCCTCACTGAGATAGGCAGCTCAATCTCACTGAGGTAGGCAACAATCACAAGGTTTTCACTTGCAACTGATTTTATCCATTCGGAACAGACAGGATCAGTAATTCATTTTTCACATTCATACATAAAGAGCACATATCTCTTTATGTGCCCAAACTGAATAAATGAAATTGATTCTTTGATTCTTGATTCTTTGCTTCTTTGATTCTAGATTCTTTGATTCTACAACTCTTTGCCTTTTTGATTTTTGATTCTTTGCTTCTTTGATTCTTCAACTCTTTGACTCTTTGATTCTTCGATGCGAGCGGAGACATGGTCTACAGCTAGTTACGAATGTTCACCAACTCGCGCGTAATATCGCCAAAGGGGCATGCAGGAATTTATATAGTGCATAGTAGGATGAGCTGTGAAAGATAAAACAGTTGGTACTTACCAATATGTGCTTATTCTATTGAGCAGTGACTGAGGGAAGTATTTGGCTACCAGTGAAGAGACGATCACCGCCGCTGAGGCCTCTTGATACTCGGTGCTGAAGAATATCATTAGTACGCCCACAGCCTGCAACATTAAAACTCACTTCTAAGGCCCGAATTCTAGAATGACATTTGGCCGGAATCTCGATTTTCTGAGAACAGATTGTATAAACAATATGTCAGCTCTGTCAATCTGTCTATACAATCACACAAACACACACTGATAAATCACAATTCAGGGTGAGTGTCATTCTAGAATACTAGCCTAAGTGTCAAGTCATTTCAATCATATAAGAAGAAATACAAAACAAATTAAATATCTAGTCAAACGCGAAGCTCAAGACCGTTCGGGATAGAAACTCACTGTGGACGCCCTCTGTCCCAGCTAGGAGTCAAAGGACCTTAAGTAAGTAAAGCCATCATTATTCTGTTGACAGCCTCCGTCGCGTGGCGGTAGTGAACGCGGCCGCTACGCAGGAGGCGCGGGTTCGATGAATATAAGTATTTGCATTGGTCTAGTCGTGCCTTGGACGCACGTTAAGCCGTCAGTCCCGGTTGCCATACGAACATGTATGACAGTCGTTATAGGGGAAATGCTTGAAATGGGCCCACACAGAAGGGCAGATCATCCCAAACGGCATCCCCAATGGCAGTAGTAGTAGTAGTAATTAGGGCCAGTTAAGGGTTAAGTAGAGACCTTTTTTCGGTTCCAGTAAACACTGGATCAGTGCTGAATCACTAGTGTACAGGGACACGCACCGCTCGCCATAGACAGGGAATTCATCCCCACACATAGCATCCGAATACGGTGCGCACCGTGCGGTATGAAAGGAACTTCATACCACGTACGCTCAAGCTGTGGAATGAACTCCCTGCCACGGTTTTCCCAAGCGACTACAATATGGGGTTCTTCAAGAGGGGCATTAGAAGGTTTCTTCAGGGTAGGCAGCGCGAGTGTAACGCCCCTGGTGTTGCATACGTCCATAGGCCACGGTAACCACTTACCATCAGGTGGGCCGTGTGCTTGTCTGCCACTTAAGTGGTATAAAAAAAATAACCTTGTTTTTTTCTTCGTGCGGAAATCCCCTCGGTTACCTCCTCTGCCGGAGCCGGAAGGGGAGGTTATGTCGGACTAAAACCGCACGCCGACTGTGGGTCGTGGTGCTAGGCCGAAGGTGAGTAGGTTGTCATCGACATATCCCTCGCACCCTGGCGAACCCATGGCCATCCCTTACGGTCTGGCCCTCCTTGGGAGGGACTCCTATACACCAGCGCTGAAGGCACACTTCACTATTAAGACTAAAAAATCAATTACTGACCTGCAAAGTCCACATAACTAGATTCTTGCTCTTCTGGTTCTTAGGGGGCCCTATCCTATAGCACACCAAAAAACTGACGAAGCTGATTACAACCGTGTACCAGAACATGTACGTTTGATACGTCATGATTATAGTGCGAATGTTCTCCCATATCTGTTGGAATAGGTAAACGCCCACTGTCCATCCGCCGATCAAAATTCCATATGTTAGTGTTTTCTGTAAAAGATTATTGAATAAGAAACTCATACAGTAGTACTAATATAACTATTTAATAAAAATTAAAACGCGTCGTAGAATTCCTCCGCATTGCATGCCTCTTGTGGCAGCGTTCCCAGAAGACTGGCAGCATTGCCACGTTGTATAGCAATGCTTATTCTCTGACTTAAATAGAGGCCAGCCCCCAGGTCACGAGAAGTGTCGACCACTTCACAATTTCCCTGAAGCGATTGCGAGCGCTCGGGCCCCTTGGCCCCAACTTTTCGACTTTCAAGCAGCACAAATTCATAGTCTCCAATGAGATTGGAGTATTTGCGCATTTGAGAGCCTCTGCAGACGCAGCGGTGGCATCGGCACAGCCAGCCGTGCCAGGTATATGGGTAGGGACAATGGTGTCGACGCATGTTGCGTCCCACACCAGAGCCCTACCCATTTTCCATGGCATTAACGACATATTTAATTAATTCTTATGTGTGTTCTTATTCTGGGAATAACTTGCCATGTGTTGTGGGAACAGAATTTATTTTCATACACATACAAAAATGTTTATAGTTATAAAATGCCAACATAACTCAATAAGCATGGGTAACAATTAAAGATGGTGAGGAGCACAAGAAGCCTCATGCTTTCCTCTATACCTCCCTGCATTAGTTGCACAACTTGTTTAGATACTTCAGGCAAGGACAGAAGGCTATGTTCTTTGGTCAAATCAGTAAACAGTTCCCTTTTTTTTTCCGTGCGGAAATCCCCTCGGATACCCACCCTGCCGGAGCCGGAAGGGGAGGTTATGTCGGACTCGAACCGACTAAAACCGCACGCCGACTGTGGGTCGTGGTGCTAGGCCGGAGGTGATGTTGTCATCGACATATCCCTCGCACGCCGGCTGACCCAGGGCCATCCCTTACGGTCTGGCCCTCCTCGGGAGTAAACAGTTCCCAACAGTGAGGTTTAGGGTGTCTTGAACATTATAAAGAGTTGCAAAATGTATACTGGTATAGGCCACGATGACATATCTGTATAGATAAAAGCCCACCAAAAACATGATAAAAAGAACTTTTTTAGATTTCCGAAAACCCTCGATGAACTCTTGTTCAGGAAACAGATTATCAGTCGTCACATCTAAAAGTTTGGTCCATACCTGCTTTTTTATATACAAATTATACTCATTAAAATTACTAACCCTGGGTAATAGCTTGCCGATGTAGTACACCAAGACCATAAAAGATGCAAACACTCCAACAAATATTCCACAAAGGTAGAAAAACACTGGATTGCCGCTGAGAGCTTTTGATAAGAATATCAGAGTGACACCAATCGTCATGAGCATCAAACGCCATATGTCCACTCCTAGAAAAAGAATAATGATATTGACCATTTAATAATACTAATAAATAAATTTTACACAACATTCTACACAACGCTATCTAGACCCCATAGTAAGCTTTTATAGTTTCGGTTATGGAATCTAAAATGTGGACAAACATACTTATATACTTTTTTTTTGTAAATACATACATATTATACAACACCCAGACCAATGCAAATAGCCATATTTATGTATACAAATATTTGCACTGAACGGGGATCGAACCCGCTCCTGCGTGGCAGTTGCGTTCACTACTGCCTACCGCCGCGTCACAGAGGCCATTAAAAAAGATTTCATCATTGTAACAGTTTTGTGTACTGATTGCAGCTGAAGCTATCCCTTCAGAACCCAGAGTCGGCTATCTTCACACAATCTTAACCATTTACTGACATACTCTATATGAAAACAATAGTACAGGTCAGTAATTATAATAAAAAATGCAGTAGTATCCCTCCCTCTGCAATTATCAAATGACATAATTTTCCTGAAACTCTACAGTACATGGCATTATTTCTGCTAAAGCCAAAGCACAGTGTACCACCGCCACTGGAAAAAATGGCATTAAATTATAGACTTTAAAGCCATCACTTTAAAGTTTATTATTTAATGCCATTTTTTGCATGTCATTTTTCAATTATTCTGCAATCATTTATCATTTCTTTTCATCATCATCATTAATTAATTTAAAGTTCAAAATGCGTAATGAAACTATTTTCATTTCATTTTAGACTTTAGGGTGTATAGAATTGAAGTCTAAAATTTAATGTTGTTTTGTGCAGTGACTGCGGCACCATAGTTTAGTTTCAGTAGAATCGAGGGCCAGGGCTATTTTAATAGTACAAAAAAGGATATTACAAATTAGGAGAAGCCTATATCCGAAAGTACTACTAATTACTAACATATAACCCATGGTAAGCTTTTTTATAACACAAGCTATAAAAAAGCTTACCATGAGTCTAGATAGCGTTGTGTTGAATGTTGTGGAATATTGTGGAATATTGTAACCTGCCAAGTAAAGAACTTCTCGAAACATAGAACCAGACTACTATCCTTGTAATGTAAAGAGGTTTGACTTGATGTATTAGGTAAATACATACATAATATACATATAATCACTCCTTTATCCCTGAAGGGTTAGGCAGAGGTGAATTAACACCCACATTTCACCAATAATTGTAGCTGGTCTCATGTAATAGGGATGAGCCTATTGCCATAATATTCCAGGCACTATTGTTGACTCGAGCCTATATCTGAGGCTGAGGCTGGGCTGTATATATCTATCTAATGTTAAACAGCACTATTCCTTAGTCACTTTGTACAACACCGCAAGAGATAGGGTAGCCCGAATTCTTCTCTGCCGGTAACCACACACCTAATTCTCTCGACAACCTCCTGTGGCGTGGCGGTAGTGCACGCGACTGCCACGCAGGAGGCGCGGGTTCCCGCTCAGTGCAAATATTTGTATGCATGAATATGGCTATTTGCATTGGTCTGGGTGTCTCCATGTATAATATGTATGTATTTACAAAAAAAAAGTATATAAGTATGTTTATCCGCATTCTAGATTCCATAACACAAGCTACAAAAGCTTACCATGGGTCTAGATAGTGTTGTGTAGAATGTTGTGGAATATTTATTTATTTATATTTATAATTAAATAATAAGACAGTATGAAGTAAAATGTATATTATATTAAAGTACTTACTAAGAACTTGTAAATCTATAGTGTGTCTGTGTTTGGAGTTCACAGCCATGCATGTAGGAGCGAACAAACTGACTGACACAGTCTTCTGTGCCTTCTTCTGGAACGGGTTGACAACTGACCAGCCATAGCTGTCTTCTGTGTACTCTTTGTACACCTCTTCTGGGCTCGGCCCAATGTACTGTCGGAATTCATCATTCTTTATCTTTATGTGGAACTGTAAAATAAATAAAATATGTTTGATTACATCAGGAAAAATAATTATTCAGATGGGGCTTGAACCCATGATCCTTCCCTTACAGAGAAAATGCTCTGCGAACTGAGCCACACCTGAATCAATTCAAAGGAGGACGGCCACGTTGTATGGAGCTCCGGCTTAGGCGTAGACATTTTTTTGTTTAAATAAAAATACTGCTATTTGGTAACTGAAGCTATGTATAAACCGATAATATGAATGGTTTAGTACCAAGCTAATTAAAAAAAATGGTTTTTACGTGAATATTTTTATTTCATTTTCTTCATCACTTTCGTACACCAATAACATACTATCGAGGAACTTAGCTAGCGGAGTTACAACTTCATACCTTGCCCAACCCAAGTACCAGATTACAGACATAATATGAGAGCAACAATCCACTGTCCTTAGGCCAACAATGCAGTTACAATAATATTCTTTTAGTGTATATTATTTGTGGTGCAATGCATTGTAGAATTATATGTCGCACTTCATCTAGGTTGAGAATGTCTTCTACTATGAGTCACATCAGCAACACAATTAACGAAATGTATAAATTCCACATCCAGTCTGTAGAAATCGGGTTATCCATGTTAGTCTTCAGTAGAGCAGGTGCAGTATCCAAAGAATGGCCAGGGTCAACGTTTAAAGAAGAAGATACAGGGTCCAAAAGCAAGCCAGGGTCGTCGTAAGAGTTATCGCTATCCATTTTCTATCAGAAATATTCAAATAATAACGAGAAATGATAGCAGCCGCACACGTCAAGCGAATGACATAACAGTAGTTGAGTGTTATAAGAGTAAGAAAATAGAATACCCATGCCCATTATCATTTTTCAATTTAATTATATTTTAGGCATACGTTTTGGTCTCAAATAAAAAATATTTAGATAGTGAATGAAAAATAATCATAACTTAGGGACGGATGTTACAGTCTTTGACAATATCTTGATAATTATATTTTTATTTATTAGTCGGAGGTTTTATTTTATTCTTTCTACAGATTTTTATGTGTGCAACATTAACTGCCTTTTTGATAATGAATGTATCCATTTAATGTGCTTAATCATATTAAATACTTCCAAATACTTTTTCAATATGGGTTCGCTTGATACTACAATATTGTGCCTAATATTATATCACAATAAAAGAAGACTATAACCCTTTTCATTTTCCTACGAAACAGCTGCACAGCAGAAAGCCGACTCTGGCCGTCCTCCTTTCCCTTCTCTTTATATCCGTCTTTAAGGCGATGGTGGAGTCATCTATCAACACTCTCTCAAACTGTCGGAACCAATTGCCTAATGTTATTGAATTATATAGTTAGCATAATAGATGCTATAAAATTTCATTCAATTATAATGTGTTGTTAGTTTTAGAAGTATTTATATTACTAGATAAACTTGACGTTTTCTTTGTAAATCAATACTTAAATATCATTTTAATACTTACTTTAACAGTTTGCCACAAAGCAAATAAGTTCTTAGAAGTGCCCGAGTAGCAAAATATATCAACAGCTTGCTTTGAAGAAGGCACATCTCGTTCTATTGTTGTGGGTCCACCTAACCAATGTACTGTAAAAGACCAAACTTATATAGTGCATTTTTTTTTTCGTCTTTCTTAAAAGAGAAAAGCCAAATTAGTAAGAATTAATTGTTGCAGAAGGTTTAGAAGATCTAGAACCTGCTTATAACCTCACATTTTACCCAACTAAACAAGCATGTTTCTAAACCTAACCGAAAGTGAGAGAGTGGCTGTACTTAATAATAAGTAAATAGAAAGTTACTATCAGAAAATTATCGACAGAATTTAAAAATGGAACAGGCTAGAAGCTAGATCATGCTGGACAGGCAATTTGCAGGCTATACATTTCTAACCTTTATCAATACTTATTTTTCAATTAATACATTAACAGGTAAAGTTTATGATTATCTTACCGTCATAAGCTAATGAGTGTGTTTGTGTAAATAACAACGACATTGGAAACAATAACAAAACGAGGTAGCGTCCATGCTCGCAGTTGCTCATGATTGTCGTCTAAGTCTCGAACATTTACATAACAGTCTTAACGAACTGCTATACTTTACATAGCCACAACTTTTCTTCTACAGCTCATAGCATCCTTTTATTTTTAGAATGCTAAATGTAACGGATTATTAAATAATAATTCACGAGTTGCAAACTTTGTCGTACGGTAACTGACGTAATTGTCAATGTCATCAATGTTATGTCAATTTCATTGTCAGAAATGAAATGTCACATTCAATTTTTTTTGTTCCTTTCGGAACAGGCTAAGGTACTATGACCATGCTGCCTTGTCATCAGTTTTAAGTATTTCTTCCATTGAAATGATTGTGGATGATATGATATATATTAATGGCTGGTATTCATTATCATCATCTTAGCGGTTATCTCGGTTGTGTCAGTGAGTATTTGTCTTAGTTTGAGTACTTAGGAGGGCCAGACCGTACCCTGGGTCAGCCGGGGTGCGAGGGATATGTCGATGACAACCTCACCTCCGGCCTAGCACCACGACCCACAGTCGGCGTGCGGTTTTAGTCGGTTCGAGTCCGACATAAGTTCGAGTTAAGTTCGAGTCGGTTCGAGTCCTTCCGGCTCCGGCTCCGGGGGGTATTCGAGGGGATCGTACCTTCCAACCCCTACAGGGAAGTTTGCGAAGTGTAAAATCGTCAACTCATTCTGCCAAAACTACCAAAAAAGTCATCACACCTCATATATTCACACTCAATTTCAAAACTATATCCTATACATATTCGGCTATTTGGTCCTTAGATTAGACATTTTTCTCGCCTAGTGATGCCCACAGTGAGTAGTAATCGTTTACCTATTCAACATAATATCGATTGTTCTATGTAATACCCATCAGTCGAGTGGCATGAGAACTAAGAGTAACGAGTAGACTCGGACACAGAAGCATCGATCTACAGATAATAACGCGAGGTAAGGAGGCTAAGGTCTGAGGTCGCGATTACGCCATACGCTCCATGTTTGAGATGGAGAGTCCAAGGAGCGTAACGTTGGTGTCACATAGCATAGAGATCGAATAATTCTTTACGTTCAGTGGAGAAGGCAGACAGAGGACATTACGTACATACATTTATTCACCGTGACCATTACGTTTCAAGTATTGACTTTGATAGCTGAATGGTTCATGTCGTAACTCATACATAAGCTATGAAAGCTATTGCAAGAATCTAGGAGGTATCTAGCAAATAAAACTAGTTATAGACTCACTTCTTGTTTTTATTTGGTAAAGCATATACAATAGATAATGGAGTGATCATCTTAACAGCATAACACAATAAGGCACTTAATCTGTTCCTTACAACCTTGTACTTCGTAACTTGTACATACATATATAAATAACCTGAATAGTTACAGCAATACTGATACAAAATACCGGAATGTTAAATCAAATACTGCAAAAATACAATTAATAAATATTGCTACATTCAAATAATACAAAAGCTACCATTCACCATTCTTAACATGACGGAATGTTTCAAATAAATACTTCTTTCGATATAAAATACTGACCTAAAGATCAAATTGAAGTTTAAATCACAGCTTTCTTAAATAAATTAATATTTCATGTTTAAAATATAAAGTGATTTCGATGTAGACATCATTACTTTATAGTGTTACAATCAACTTTATACAACATAATAATTAGAAGAAAATATAATTGTCTTTCAATTCAAACAAATAATAAATACTTTATGTCATTTTTCTCATTCACTACATGTACCTACACTGTTTTAGTTATAAAGTTGCTATGTAATCGGCGAAATTCTATATGGGCATGTATTCAATGGCATGTTCAATTGGAACAAGAAAATTACTGTTTCTTTTTGCATTTCATTTGTAAACTGATATTTGATTACTATTAAAAATTTCTCACTTCACCTTTGAACTCGCGTAATTTTTGCATTCGCATTGAAAATTAAATTGTATAGGACTAAGTTGAAATAAGAGTTTTGAAGTTGGAGCGGTTCTTTCCGTTGAAGTGTTACAGCAGTATTATTCAAAGCCCATTCGGAAGATGTAATGAAGCTATTGGTTATCAACGGAATGTAATAAGGAGTTTACTTCGAAATTCAAAATATGTATGATTATAATCGATGTTATCGCTATCGACAGCGAATATCGAATATCTATACCAGATATCGGAACCAGCACCACTAATAATATTAGATGCTAGTAACATCACTCGATGTTTTATATTATACACTGTGCTATTTAAAATATTTATGATTTCCACAGATAACAAATAAATAAACCTCTGTGGTGAGTTTCACTCTGGGCATTATTATGGCTTGCCTGTATAAATAAAGATGAGCTGTATAATTTTTATTTGCCTATAAAATTAAAATCAGTAGTAATTCCAAAAATTGGTCATGGATTCGTCCACGTGATGAATTAAGACTCTATTCTATATCAAATAGTAGTAATACTTAATTAAAAGGCACGACGAACTACAATTTCATATAAATATTTCTGTAAATGATTTGTACGTGTATATTTTTAAATAGTTAAATATATAACAATTATATCATCTGTCTGTGTTTTATGGATATGCTCTCATCTGTTGCCTTACATAGTATTGCACTAATATACAGCTAGACCTGTGAAGGCACGTGAAAAGCACTAAATTATTTCTATATTCAACAATCTATATTATTTGTGTATATTTAAATCCAAAATTCTACTAGAATTATTTGCGATTTGGGACGTCTACAAATTGTCTAGGTTCTTGATGGAATGTTGATATCTGAAAATAAAAAACAATTATTAGATTGAGTTTAAGATGAACGATTACAACAGTGCCGAAATATCGGAAACTTATAACAATACATGATCACACAAATATTCCAATAAGTATAATATGTGTTGGCTATAGATAAGCCCCGTTTCCTCCAGGCTGTTCACCTAGTGTATATTATACACAGTGTGCTCCGCCTTTTATTTTTTCGTGCTGAAACCCCCTCGGATGCCCCCCTTCCGGAGCCAGAAGGGGAGGTTATGTCGGACTCGAACCGACTAAAACCGCACGCCGACTGTGGGTCGTGGTGCTAGGCCGGAGGTGAGGTTGTCATCGACATATCCCTCGCACCCCGGCTGATCCAGGGCCATCCCTTACGGTCTGGCCCTCCTCAGGAGGGGGGACATCGGTGTCCCCAACTCGCCCCCGGAATGGGGAGGCGCGCTATTCAGCGCACCGCCGCGGCGGCCTGCTTCTGCTGGGGTGGGCGGCGGCTCCACCCGTCACCCCCAGGCCCGCGCTCATGGGGGACGGAGGTCAGTCAGTGCCCTACAGTGTGTTCACCTAGTGTATATACACAGTGCGCTCACCTAGTGTATCGCGCCCTGCTAGCGCTTGCGTTTGTCGTGCGGCGTGTAGACGGCGCCACCGTGCAGCGCCCACTCGCGCTCGAACTCGTGCTCCAGGATCTCGGCGCCGCGTTTGCGCGTCAGCCCTGTCTCCTCAAGGCTCAGCTCGCACATCTGCATATCGTCCACGCCTGAACAACAAAAACGTTACATGTAACAGATACAAAGAGGAGGGGGTCTAAGTTACTGTGCATTGTGATTCTCGTAACTACCGTGATATCGTGGCAGTAGGCGTGGCGTTAGTATATTATCAGCTGTTGTCTCGTGCATGGCTCTCGTAGCCTCAGTGTCCCTAAAAATTCTACTTGATGCTAGATCGTGAATGTTTTGCTATTGATAAGTAGAAGGAGGTGTCATTCGTGTGTAACAGTCATAATAATACATAAAGAAAGAAACATAGATAGAAAATGACAAAGCGGTGGGATCTAACGCCTCTTTATTACGCCCTTCTCAAAAACTCTCGCATTCTCAATAGAGAAATATCATTACAACACCTACTCTTTGTATATGCTCCACGTACCAAAATAAGAGTATAAGATCAGTTATTCACGTTCTAGAGTCATGCATCTATGCTTAGTGGGAAATGAAAGTGGGAAGCTCTGGGGAAATAGATGAAATGGTCCGCAGAAGTCGCTGATATAACAACAAGGTTCAGTGAGTGTGGTGTGCGGGGTTTCTCACCGGCCTGCAGCAGCACGGGCGCCTTGTCGGGGTGCAGCTCCATCTGGCGCGCCACGTACTGGCCGTCGAAGTGCGCGTACCACCAGCCGCGCCGCTCCGCCTCCGCACCCGCCGCCGCCCCGGCGCCCGCGCGCACGAACGGGATGCGGAAGTAGCGGTTGCGGGCGCCCAAGATATCGCCCTTCTGTGGCAGGCGCGGCGCTTTGGCTGCAGCACATAATAATACCACAGTATAACGAGAGATCTTACAGTAGTTCATCGCGCATTGATGTTTGCGGAAATGCCGCCTTTTGCAGTTTTGTCAGGGTCGTCACTTCGGTTTTTATTTATAATTTATTTTTTCTGTAATGTTCTATATATAACCCCTATTTTGTTCTCTATGTTCTGTCAAGGCACATCAACTCACGCTAATATAAATTACTAGCTGATGCCCACGGCTCCGCTCGCATGTATGTCGGCTATTGCGACTTTTGGTTATATCTCCGGTTCTACTCAACCAATTATAATCAAGCAAACGTCTGCAAAGTCTGAGTTTTTGGATTTCGGTTTCGATTTCGAATTTAGTTTGGATTCGAATTCGAGTTCGAATTTCGCTAATCACCGGGATCGCTAAATTGATGATAATATATATATTCTTAAGGAGCCTATGGCCATGCCTGCTGTCAGTTTTGCGGCTACACACGATCAGTTGGGAGACGACAGTTTCCTATCGTATGATTGCCTACCGTCAATTGTCTGATATCGGGATTGATGACCATTTTACCAACGATCAAAGACGGCGGACTTGAAATTTAAAAAAAAATCGTGGTTTTCGGGGTGACTATATACGAATAATAAAATCCATTTAGCGATCCAAGATGGCAAATTGAAATTTTCCACAAAGTCAACATGAGCATCGTTTTCCAGGTTTTCGGGGTCGCTAATTACGAATATATCATCCATCCAGTCATCTTGGATTGCTACATGAATAATATATTCGTAATCAGCAACCCCGAAAACCCTGAAAGTGATACTTATATCGATTTTGGTGAAAATTTCGAGACCGCCATCTTGGATCGCGAAATGGATGTTATATTCGCAATCAACGACCCCAAAAACCCCGAAAGCGATACCCATATCGATTTTAGTGAAAATTTCGAGTCCGCCATCTTGGATCACCAAATGGATGTTATATTCGCAATTAGCGAACCGAAAAACCCCGAAAGCGATATCCATATCGATTTTGTGAAAATTTCTAGTCCGCCATCTTGGATCAACAAATGGATGTTATATTCGCAATCAGCGACCCCAAAAACCCTGAAAACGATATCCATATCGATTTTTGTGAAAATTTCGTGTCCTTCTTCCTACAGTCCCGGGTCCTTTAAGCGGGGCGTGAAAAGGCATCTAATGAGGCCGTCAAGCTGAGTGCCACCACTGTTAACATGGTAAATGTTTACGATGGTGACCCTCTTTCCGAGACTTTGCCCTTAGCTTAACATCAGGCGAGGTGAAGTCAAATTGACGTGTCCTGTGTAAAAAAAAAAAAAAAAAAAAATCTTGGATAGCTAAATATGGAAAACGAAAAAAAAAAGCAATTTTAACAAACAAAACGAGTCATGAAAAAAAAATTAATCACGTGATTAGTGTGATTACAAAATATGAGACAGCCCTGAATCCTTAGTACTGAGTAAAATGTATGGGCGTACCGAGTAATACCCCGTCCCCCACCACTCCGCTCCCCCCGCACGATTGCTCTGTCTAGACGGTTTCGTTGACAGACTGTATGTAGTATGAATCGGTAGACTATGATAATATGCTGTTAGTATCCATACTTCCATACTTAATATTATGATCTGAAAGTACTTCTGTCTGTCTGTATGTTACGCTTTCACGCCTAAACCAATGAATCGAAAAGATACGTACATTCCGTACATGATTATTTTTCACCCCCATGTACAGTTCTCGTTGAACGTCAGCTTAAATTGGCGGGCAGTTGGAAGCGACACTAGAGCATGGTTTGGTATTGCCAGTGTAAAAAAAGAGTCCATTGACGAGACATCTAGAGGTGGTACGATTTAAAAGGCGGTACGATTTAGTACACTTTCCCTTACATATTTGCTATACATAGAGAAAAAGAACAATAATCGTACGGGTGGGATCCCTCTTCTATAAATTCAAAAGGTTATTCATCTGGACAAAATATGTAGATGCGTTTATTTTATGGTCACATTTAGGTATGTGAAAGTACCTGAACTGAACTGAGATATTCAGGCAACACTGATAAATAATATTTTTGGATTTTTTCAGCTTTTTTTTATTGGTAACTTACCGGCATCCATAATAGATTGTGGCGCCCTCTCCTGGTCAGCCATTGTGGTTTTGCGAGCGTTCTTTGCCTTCCATGCGTGGTACACCTTTAGTCGACGGTGGAACTCATGACGGCACGCCTGGAAAATAGCTTTAAGTCATACCACGTGGTTCTCGAGTGCAATTCAACCCATTTCTTCTTGTGCCGTTCAAGGGGATTAAAGTATAGTCATGTTTTGAATGCGACAGTATGCTGCAGCTCAAACTTAATGGCATAGATTTTATTTTTGAAATATTGCGGTGAAAACGCATCGTTTTGTATAATAGTTCAGGACTTATCGCGAAAAACTGACAGTCAAGTCGTGACCACGGATGCTGCAATGCACTCGAAACGTCGAAAAAATTCCAAGTTGTATCGCGATAAGTCCCGAACTATTATTATACAAAACTATTAAACTATTAATGGCATAGAGCTTCGACTTGGCATTATGAATCTATTGCCGCATATGTGTCACTTATGTGTGATAAATGACAGGTGAGCGGCAATAGATTTATTCACAACTATGTGGAATTAAACTCGGAGATTTGAATCTGTTTATAAAAAATCAACATCATTAACTTAGCGTTGTTTCCGGTTGGATTCGGGGTTGCACTTCCAAGGTCGGGGTCGTCATATTCCTGAATATAATTTATACTGCGTTATATTTAGTCATCCCTAGTAACAGGACTGCTATTAAAATCAAACACGACTTACCTCCAACAACTCAATATCACAAGAAGTATTAATAGTATCACGCAATTCCGAGTACTTCCATTTAGAAAGATCGTACTTTTGCTTGCCTTGTATAGCTTGCTGCATTCTTACGCGTTCTGACCTGTATAACACGTAGTAAACCATCAATGGACTTAGTAAATTGATACACCCGGCAGCTGGTTAATTAACTACTTGTTACAATAAAGGATTAAGCTACAGTCAGTAATGAAAGTACCTCATTACACTGCCCCGAGCACGAAACATATTCGTATTCGTAACGTAAACGTATCGAGAGAACTGAGCCTTGTGAATGGCCGCCTGCCTACTGTCGCAATGTTTGGTTCTCTCGGTATGCTTTTAGATAGATAGATTGATAGATAACTCTTTATTGTAGACGAACATCAGATTACATTTATGTTACAAATACGAATATTTTCGTGGTCAGGACCATGGCACTGACTAAAAACTGGCTTAATTTATATTAATAAGTTTTTTTTAATGAAATACCATATAAGTGTTTGCTGAGAGGATCTAATGCTAATAATTCTGGACGCTAACATCAAACCTTTTACCAAACACTTATTAGAGTATAGTATAAAGTGCCTTCGTTACTGAATGTAGGAGGATGCGGACGTACACAATTTTCCAAGTCAGTCAGCCGTACTTTAGCACTTGAATAGTTTATATGAATGAAGTTACGAATATTTACAATATGAATGTGTAGATGGTGCGGCTATAGTGCGACCGACGACATAACATGCAATCATATTTTTAAAGCTTAAATTCTTTTACAATTACAGAGATTTTCGGTGCTACACAAGGACATAGTAAAACAAAAGAAATGCTTATGCCATTTATATTATTTCTTGTAGTTTTTTATATGACTTGTAGGATATTTCAAGTGAAATACATAGATATAAAATCTAGATTTCAAATTGATGACATTAACGTTGGGGTACCACAGGGATCGTACCTGGGCCCAGTTGTGTTGGAAATCTTTATAAATTATAATAACCATAAATCACAGCAACCAAAATCTATGTAACTGTAAAAGATGATGATACTATTTAAAGTAAACTTGGAGTCTATGGATTTATAAAACGAAATTTTATTAAAAGTATTAGGTAAATCTACACAACAACATACATTGTTTAGTACACATTAATCAAACAACTAATATACTCAGTTAGGTACACAAGTTCGTGCAAGAAAGAAGAGGTAAGCAGACAGCCTACAGGTTAGCAGTTAATTTCACAATTTTGATGTCCTCTTTCAATTATTTTTGATTCTATTAGAAATTCTTGCCTTTTGATCTGCCGATCCCAGGGCGCATTGAGTATATGTGTGTAATTTATATTTCCATCTAATGTCAAATGTCGATAATGATGACGTCCAATTTCGTTTTTATATTCCGGCTCGAAGGACCAATGCATAGGTTCTAGTAAGATGTTACAATTAAATTGTATATATAAACCATATGAAGATAAGTTTTTCATGTCATTCATAGTCATTATTGCCTTAGATAAAAACCCCAGTCAGGGTATTTTTATTTTAAATTATACAATTGGATGGTTATCAATCCTGATTATGGAAGGTTTGGATTTATACAGTATAAGTGATAATTGAAAGAGGACCATTACCGGCGTGCGAAAGAGAAAACGTTAGTCTATCTCACTCAGTACCTGTTCAATTTATTCTCTCCATTGACTGACTCCATTGTGGGGAAACTGTGCGAACATATTACAATATTACTTATACGCTAGTTGTAGTTCGAGACTCTTATGCTTACACGTTTCACTGACGTTCAATTTATTACAACTGCTATAGTTACTAAGCTCTTGGTTCCTTACTTTTTAGTCTTAAGCCCTATTTCAGAACGATAATCAGTCCTGAATCTCGATTTATAACTATATCTGAGGACAGATTGTATTTTAGATAACATTTGTAAGGTCATTGTGAGAATTGATTCATAACTGAGCGTTTTTCTGCAATTAGCACCTTAATGGAACAACAAAAAGACCTTAAGAAATAAGGGTATCTTTCCTCAATATGTATAGATAGTTGATAAATTACATGAATGAAACGTGTAGTGAGCATTATGCGAGCATATTGTATAAAGCTATGTACAGAAGAGCAGAGATTAGCAGGCCAAGTGTGACGTTTTTCACGTATATTGTACAGTGAATTCTTGAGCAAAAACAAAAGTATTGAACTAACCTCCTTGTTAAAAAATAACACATTATTTTTTTTTTATTGTATTCTCGACGATTTGGTACGATAAAATCAAGGTATTTTTTAGTTATAGAAAAATTGAATCACCGTGTTTTTGTGAAAACAAAATGTCGGTTTGCCTCTAAAGGAGGCTCCATGCCTTTACAAAAACTAATAACGTCTGTACTATACTTAAGATTTGGTTATCACCACAACAAAATTAATGGTTCACTGTGTTTTTTTTTGAATTAACAAATAAATTATCTCAACTATTTTACTGTCCCGATGCGTGTATGTGTTATTGTTTAAATGTTTGAGATGTGAAGTAAAAATCTACATAATACAATAATTTTAGTATCGTTATTATAGCATCGTATCTGTTTTTATTATTTTTAGGAAAATGATAATATTATTTAGATTACAATTTCTCTCATCAGCTAGAACTGAATAGACAATCAAAAAATTGCTAAATAATAAAATAAATTAATTAATGCCAAAAAAACTCTTTTTTTAACTGCTGCGTGTGTATATTTTTTATGCCATGTACTCCTTTAAGACTATAAATTTCAACTCTATTAAATTTTCATGTTGTACTGTTAGTATACACTATTGGGAATTTAGGATGATACTACAAACAATTTTGATACTTTGGTGAAATGTTCGAATCTTAAACAAGGTTTGATATACGCATGGCTGTAGCAGACCTTATTTCATAAACTTAATAATAAAAAATAGTTATTTTTTTATTTCTGATCGCTGTATGGCTTGCTGATTTTGCCATTCTATTCCAGATTCCCATCTGACTTGTAAGATAAGTTACCATACATACATATGCTTACGCCTATTTCCCTTTAAGGTAGGCAGAAACAACAGCCCATTACTTACCAATATTTAAACAAGTAAATTTCACATCATTGCCCTAACTTATTTATCAACACAATAGTATCAAAATTGTAGTATCAGTATATACCAGTGACGTAGTTTATGACAATTACGCCGTACAGATGATCGTAGGTCTCAAATATAAAGTTAATATACCTGCGCAGTTGTGGCGGTGAACCTTCGACGTGTCCGTTAGTTTCCTTAGCCAGTCTCACAGCCATTTCGTGGTCTCGCCTTTCTTGTTCTAGCCTGGAACCGAATCAGAAATTGAATCACACCGCAAATAATAATAACTTCGGGGTTTTCTTATAGCGGTGCTATCTTTTCACGCCTATGAATATATGAATCTGTATCTATCCGAGTATACTCTAAGAAAAATATTCTTGGGAATATTCTTAGTAGAGTGTACTGATCCCCAACAAATGCTTACATGAAACTTCCAGCATTGATAATTGGAACATTGTGTAATTTTAGTTAGATCGATTCTAAGGTAATTTGATAGTGACCTATATGGCGGTAGATTGTATGACCAATAGTGGTTCATTAAAAATAAAAAGGTTAGGTATATCTTTGAAATAAGCGTTTATCTTACTAGCGCCCACCAAGTACGATGACAAACCACCTGTAAGAATATTTTAGTCGAAAAACAAAAATAATCGTGATACTAGATAAGAGCCCCGATTCAGTTAATTATCATTATACCTCTCATCTCTTCTTCTTAGCGTTAAACCCAGTTGACACCTTCACAACTCATAGGCGATATTATTGCAGTTCAACCAGACATATTCCTGTTAACTGTCTACAAATAATACAGCCCTTTTCACCATCGAACGACCCAGCACCGATACACAGGACATTCCACTCATATTATTATGTACTAAAAGATTCGGTGATACTTTCATGCGTTGTCCGAATCTGTGTTTCCAGATAGCTATGACTTGGATGTCGTCAAGACTAGAGTGAATAGGTTACTTCTAGGCAAGCGTGCTTCATCGTCGGTCATATCATTACTTATTAAGGACCGGGTCCGCGGAGCGCACGACTCAAAATCTGTCAAAATACAGACGCAGCCGTGCACGCACACATCACCGAGATGCACAGTGGGCTGCTAGACGCACTTTACCAGTTAAAATAATGATGAAAATTGTCTTACCAATGATGAAAAAACTATTTTAAGCCTTGTGGTTAGAGTGCATTTTTGAGTAATATGATTTATTGTGACGTATTACGTCTGTCAATTACATTTCGTATCTCTTTTCTTCTTATACATTCATCCCTGTCATATTATGTTACGTGACGTCATTGGCATGTCTTTTGTTTCAGTGTCATACATAGCATGTTAAACTTTTCGCAGAGATTATGAGATTTCGAACAAAATAAGGCTGGGGACATACCTACACCTAATTTTTGATATCTGAGGATACTGAAAATACTCATAAAATTAAAATGCCCACCGCGTAGACACCGCGTAGTCGTAGACCATACCTACCGGTTACGTACAAAAAAACGATATTTAAGGGGCCAGATCGTGAAAATCACCGAAAAGAGTGTTACAATTTTTCATATTTAACCTATTTAGATATGATTGATATCAATGATACTTTGTATATATTACAATCAAAGACCAAAAATTATGGTATGCTTATATTAAACTCTTAAAACCTAATAGTTGTTATATAATAAACGTCAACAAACGCACAAAATTGAGAAAAAAATGCAAAAACATGCCTTCGTATTTTTCAGATTTAACCCAATAAATCAACACAAATTGATAAAAAGAAACACTTTTTGAACACTGAAGAAACCAATAAAATATAGCGTGTACGTTTTTTGTACCTTTACAAACAAGGACTTCCTCTTTTAAAGCCCTAAAATCTAGATATGTTTTACGTGAATTCTCCATACAGGCTAAGTGAAATAGGCTCCAGTTTTTGAGTAAATTCATATTGAAAATGAGTGATTTTAGCAATGAACCGGTATACATTTGAAAGTCAAAGACTTCTTGATAGGGAAGACAAAACTTATTTGATGATACATTTAGTAATCAATCTAAAAAATCACTTCAAAGTTACTGAAAAACGCGTAAAATAGTGTCTTTTTTCTGCCATATTTTTTCTTATCGCCCGTCAGTAGTAGTGTTCGGAACGGCTACATTTTGATAACATGTTAAAACGATACGTTAAAAAGAAATAACGTTATTTTTATACGCTCCGTTAAAAAATATAACAGTAGCAGAACGTTAACGAGACGTTCTGCTACTGTTAAAGAACGGAACAAAAGAACGGAACGAAAGAACATAGCAGAAAAATAATTAACTTAACTTCGATTCTAAACTATTGTTGGAATTGGAAATGTAGCTCTTATTTGCTTACAGTAAAGCATAATTTGGCAGAATCGTTTCGTGCATCGAAAACATACGAGATATTTATTGCAATATAAATCCTAAACGCTCACATATAGAGAATAATTTCGCACAAACTACACTCACGCCATATTTGTATAAATTTACACTGTACCTTCTTTTTTTTCGTGCGGAAATCCTCTCCAATACCTCCCCTGCCGGAGCCGGAATGGAAGGTTATGTCGGACTCGAACCGACTTAAAGTCGGTTCGAGTCCGACTGTGGTCACGCCGACTGTGGATCTTGGTGCTAGTTTTTATGAAGTATTTATATAAATTTACACTGTACCTTCTTTTTTTTCGTGCGGCAATCCCCTCGAATACCTCCCCTGCCGGAGCCGGAAGGGGAGGTTATGTCGGACTCGAACCGACTTAAAGTCGGTTCGAGTCCGACTGTGGGCACGCCGACTGTGGGTCGTGGTGCTGGTTTTTATGAAGTATTTATATAAATTTACACTGTACCTTCTTTTTTTTCGTGCGCCAATCCCCTCGAATACCTCCCCTGCCGGAGCCGGAAGGGAGGTTATGTCGGACTCGAACCGACTTTTTAGTCGGTTCGAGTCCGACTATGGGCACGCCGACTGTGGGTCGTGGTGCTAGTTTTTATGAAGTATTTACATAAATTTACACTGTACCTTCTGTTTTTCGTGCGGAAATCCCCTCGAATACCTCCCCTGCCGGAGCCGGAAGGGGAGGTTATGTCGGATTCCATAGATTATTTCAAAACAATATTTAACTTTAAATTTTCAATATTATAACAGAACAAAAGAACATATTAGAAAAATAACATTTTAAATTTAACTTTTCAATATTATAGCAGAACAAAAGAACATATTAGAAAAATAGCATTTTAATTTCACTTTTCAATATTATAACAGAACAAAAGAACATATTAGAATAATAGCATTAACTTCGATTTGGAAATATAGCTCTTATTTGCTTACTGTAAAGCATAATTTGGCAGAATCGTTTCGTGCATCGAAAACATACCTACTAGATATTTATTGCAATATGAATCCTAAACGCTCATATATAAAGAACAATTTCGCATGAACTACACTCGCGTCATAAAATTCTCGAAGCTTGTCGCCGATCGCCAATACATTGTTGGCAAGTACTTGTCCGACGCGATGGTTAAATAACATATCAAATAATTTAACGTTTGCCTGATTGAATATATAACAGTTGCTATTGCTATTTTTTGAGAACATGCTATTTTAACAGTTACGTATTATAACGAACACTCCTACCCGTCAGTCGCCCACGGGCCTTCGAAGCAGGAGCACGTCTCTTTGGCGCGTGATGACAGTTCATGCATACACAAATAGGCCTACCAAGAAATATATGAAATGAAAAATGGCGCCACCGTCTTCATTAATCATTTGGACGGCAATAAAATAGTATGCATTTTACAGTGACAACCATAGTTCCGATTTTTGCCATTTCACACTTTCGTTGGTACATTTATAGCATAATGTTTCAGATTTTGACATACTTGCTTTAAGGTTTGAACTGTAAAGTTGGGGATATACCTAGTTAAAATATTTTTTGTAGAAACAATATTTTTAGGTTCTGTTGTAATGAAATTATAATTAGATACTAACTTCATGGTCTATTTTATATGATTGTATAGGTAAGTATATAATATGTATATTGTAAAGTAGTTGTTTCCGTACATATTAGTAATAAAAAAAGTTTCGTTGGCTTATGTTATATTAAAGATACTGATTCATATTTAGCAGCATCACTAGAGTCGCAGGAGTCGCGGGTATCAGTTAGTGCGACCACCAGTAGACCTGGTGTCTGTATTAGAAGCCTTATGTATCGCAATGTCGCAAATACGCAAGAGAGCCGCCTTCGTCGGTACGATCACGTCAATCTGCGTCTGATCGATAAGGAGCGAACGTCCGAGTGCCATCACTGCGACGCGAGCGACGTCACGGGACTGCACACGCTCACCGAGTGGCCGGCAAGGTGGGAGATCGTGGCGGCCCTGGGAGTGAGAGTTCTCATCCTCGCCACCTTGCTCACGGCGATGGTCCGCTGTGCGGACGCGTGGGTGGCCAGCGTCTCCTTCTGCGTCCTCCTTTTTTTCTTCTTTCTAATGGTCGTGAAGGAAACGGTGGAACGGGAGTGGCGGCGTAAGAGAGAGAGACTTACAGATCACACCACCCGCGTGCGCAGGCAACTCGGGCGTCGGAGGGTACAGACTGACCTCCGTCCCTCATGAGCGCGGGCCTGGGGCTGACGGATAGAGCCGCCTGTCACCCCAGCAGAAGCAGGCCACGGCGGCGGCGTGGTTAGAAGCGCGCCTCCCCACTCTAGGGCGAGTCCTGGTTGTCCTCCTCCCGAAGAGGGCCAGATCGCAAGGGATGGCCCTGATGGTTAGCCGGGGTGCGAGGAATATGCCTAAGACAACCTCACCTCCGGCCTAGCACCACGTCCCTCAGTCGGCGTGCGGTTTTAGTCGGTTCAAGTCCGACATAACCTCCCCACCCGGCTCCAGCCGGGGAGGAAATGTAGGAAGAAGAGCTACAAGACGGACCCTGAAACTGTGCAATTGGGTTGCTAGGTGCCTGCAGGAGCGCCGTATTCGTGTCCTCTCTCCCCATGACTCTCTTTCTTCAGCTTTCATTGCTATGCAGATGATAGCACCTTACACGAGAGTTATCACGGAAATCCTGCGGCTACACAGTCTGATATCGATGAAAAAGGGTAGCTTCTTGTCACTGAGATTGTCCGGATCGTGGATCACATTTTGCAATGGCGCTCTGAGAACTTGGTGGAGTACAATGCTAAGAAGACGCAGGCACAGCAAAGGTATTTTCTTTTCTTACACCATTCCACTCTTCAGAGCACGCCACTACCACTAAACGACAATCGGATCGGCATCTACTCGTAGTAAGGTCGTCAAGCTGACTGCCACCATTGTTAACTAAGTACGTGTTTGTAATGGTGACCTTTTCTTGACACTTTGCCTTTATCTTACCGTCAGGCGACGAGAAGTCAAATTGTCGTGCTCGGCTCCTATACATTTAGATTAATATGCGCGCTCTATACATAAAATCTAAACTAATGTGATCTTCGGTATCT
This sequence comes from Eilema sororculum, assembly GCA_914829495.1. Lineage (NCBI taxonomy): Eukaryota > Metazoa > Arthropoda > Insecta > Lepidoptera > Erebidae > Eilema > Eilema sororculum. Next base: position 21,641,711 of record OU618543.1, on the reverse strand, counting down.
CGTAGTTTGATATTTCGTACAGGTTTGAACTTCGGAATTTTGTAATTCGGGATTTTAAGGACCGAGTCCGCGGAGCGCACGACTCAAAATCTGTCAAAATACAGACGCAGCCGTGCACGCACACATCACCGAGATGCACAGTGGGCTGCAAGACGCTCTTTACCAGTCAAAATAATGGTGAAAATTGTCTTTTGTATTGTAAAATACCTTTGCTGTGCCTGCGTCTTCTTAGCATTGAACTCCACCAAGTTCTCAGAGCGCCATTGCAAAATGTAGTCCAGGATCCGGTCAATCTCAGTGACAAGAAGCTACCCTTTCTCATCGATATCAGACTGTGCAGCCGCAGGATTTCCGTGATAACTCTCGTGTAAGGTGCTATCATCTGCATAGCAATGAAAGCTAAAGAAAGAGAGTGGGTTATATCCATCACAGAGGACACGAATACGGCGCTCCTGCAGGCTCCTAGCAACCCAATTGCACAGTTTTAGGGTCCGTCTTGCAGCTCTTCTTCCTACATTTCCTCCCCGGCTGGAGCCGGGTGGGGAGGTTATGTCGTACTTGAACCGACTAAAACCGCACGCCGACTGAGGGTTGTGGTGCTAGGCCGGAGGTGAGGTTGTCTTAGGCATATCCTTCGCACCCCGGCTGACCATCAGGGCCATCCCTTGCGGTCTGGCCCTCTTCGGGAGGAGGGACAACCATGACTCGCCCCAGAGTGGGGAGGCGCGCTTCTTAGCACGCCGCCGCCGTGGCCTGCTTCTGCTGGGGTGACAGGCGGCTCTACCCGTCAGCCCCAGGCCCGCGCTCATGAGGGACGGATGTCAGTCTGTGCCCTCCGACACCCGAGTTGCCTGCGCACGCGGGTGGTGTGATCTGTAAGTCTCTCTCTCTCACGCCGCCACTCCCGTTCCGCCGTCTCCTTCACGACCAATAGAAAGAAAAAAAAGGAGGACGCAGAAGGAGACGCTGGCCACCCACGCGTCCGCACAGCGGACCATCGCTCGCCGTGAGCAAGGTGGCAAGGATGAGAACTCTCAGTCCCTTGCCGGCCACTCGGTGAGCGCGTGAAGTCCCGTGACGTCGCTCGCGTCGCAGTGATGGCACTCGGACATTCGCTCCTTATCGATCAGACGCAGATTGACGTGATCGTACCAATGAAGGCGGCTCTCTTGCGTATCTGCGACATTGCGATACATATGGCTTCTAATCCAGTGCACCAGGTCTACTGGTGGTCGCACTAACTGATACCCGCGACTCTAGTGATGCTGCTACATATGAATCAGTATCTTTAATATACGAGTAACATAAGCCAACGAAACTTTTTTTATTACTAATGTTTTCGGAAACAGCTACTTCACAATATACATATATACTTACCTATACAATCATATAAAATAGACCATGAAGTTAGTATCTAATTATAATTTCATTACAACAGAACCTAAAAATATTGTTTCTACAAAAAATATTTTAACTAGGTATATCCCCAACTTTACAGTTCAAACCTTAAAGCAAGTATGTCAAAATCTGAAACATTATGCTATAAATGTACCAACGAAAGTGTGAAATGGCTAAAATCGGAACTATGGTTGTCACTGTAAAATGCATACTATTTTATTGCCGTCTAAATGATTAATGAAGACGGTGGCGCCATTTTTCATTTCATATATTTCTTGGTAGGCCTATTTGTGTATGCATGAACTGTCATCACGCGCCAAAGAGACGTGCTCCTGCTTCGAAGGCCCGTGGGCGACTGACGGGCGATGAGAAACAATATGGCAGAAAAAAGACAATATTTTACGCGTTTTTCAGTAACTTTGAAGTGATTTTTTAGATTGATTACTAAATGTATTATCAAATAAGTTTTGTCTTCCCTATCAAAAAGTCTTTGACTTTCAAATGTATACCGGTTCATTGCTAAAATCACTCATTTTCAATATGAATTTATTCAAAAACTGGAGCCTATTTCACTTAGCCTGTATGGAGAATTTACGTAAAATATATCTAGATTTTAGGGCTTTAAAAGAGGAAGTCCTTGTTTGTAAAGGTACAAAAAACGTACACGCTATATTTTATTGGTTTCTTCAGTGATCAAAAAGTGTTTCTTTTTATCAATTTGTGTTGATTTATTGGGTTAAATCTGAAAAATACGAAGGCATGTTTTTGCATTTTTTCTCAATTTTGTGCGTTTGTTGACGTTTATTATTTAACAACTATTAGGTTTTAAGAGTTTAATATAAGCATACCATAATTTTTAGTCTTTGATTGTAATATATACAAAGTATCATTGATATCAATCATATCTAAATAGGTTAAATATGAAAAATTGTAACACTCTTTTCGGTGATTTTCACGATCTGGCCCCTTAACAGCAGAGATAGGGCTCAAACGCGAGCCTATTAGCCATAAAAAGAAATGCTATGAATGTAAGTGGCAGTTACCTCTCCCTGTTCTCCTGGTCGAGTTTAGCCGCCTCCGCCATCTGCGCCTGCATGTTCTGCGCGGCCAGTCGGTCCACCTCCTCCTGCCGAGCGCGCTCCACCTCCTCCGCTTTACGCCGCGCCTCCATCTCCGCCTTACTGTCGGACACAAGTGAGAGGCACGTAAGTATACGATTCTTTGTTGACACAATAGGCTATTGAGTCCTAATATTTAGTGAAATATTCGTACGTGTATGCGTGACTGAATAATAGACCATTGAATGGTATCAATAATATTGGTAAATATAAATATTCAAACATTTTTTAATCGTGTGATTAAAGTAAACGCTGATACTATAATGATCTCTATGGTTGTGTTATATCTGATTTCGTTATGTAAAACTTAAGTTTTGCATACTGTAAGTTTTGCAAATCCACAATAATTTACGTACCTTATACCTATGTATGTATATCTTAATGTACTTTTTTTTTCTTTATGTTTACCTACAATGTATTCCGTAATTTGGTTCGTGTGACGAAGTACACAATATACTGGGTGATTTCTGACAGCCTCTGTGGCGTGGCGGTAATGAAGGCGACTGCTACGCAGGAGGCGCGGGTTCGATTCCCGCTCAGTGCAAATATTTGTATGCATGAATATGGCTATTTGCATTGGTCTGGGTGTTTCTATGTATAATATGTATGTATTTACGATAAAAAAAGTATCTAAGTATGTTTATCCGCAATCTAGATTCCATAACACAAGCTATAAAAGCTTACCATGGGTCTAGATAGCGTTGTGTAGAATGTTGTGGAATATTTATTTATTATTTATATTTATTTTATAGTCGTTTCGGATAAAAAGAGTAGCACAGTTTCGATAGCAAAATCATCTGAAAGTATTGATTTGGCGAAAGAAAATTTTCTTTTGTTAATCTATGGGAATAATGTTTAGGTTAAAGGAAAATGTATGTGTGGGTTTAATTTTTTTTTCTTTCGACAAATAAATACTTCCAAATGATTTTGCTTTCAAAACTGTGCCTTGATTCTTTTTATCCGAAACGGCTATAAAATCACCCAGTATATTACATTATTTGTATGCTTTTACAGCAGTATCATATTTAAGATCGGTACTTACAAAACGTGTAAATAAAAATAATAAATTATGATACTTACAGCCTGCGGTGTTCTTCTTCCTGCCTTTGCCGTTCCTGTTCCCGTTTCTTGGTCTCCTCGACGGCGCGCATCTCCGCTTCGATCTTACGCAGACGCTCTTGCTCTTCTCTGTGAACAATAATAGTAAGGGTTAAAAAACTTATTTTTGACTACGTATTTGCTCAATCATAATTATTACAATTTCATATCATTAATTAAATACAAACAATATATTACATTAACTGGGTTTGGTATGTTGAATGATATGGCAAAACATTTAAAAATTGAAATAAAATTTTATGTGTGTGTGTGTGTGTGTGTGTGTGTGTGTGTGTGTGTGTGTGACTGTTATATGATAACTGTTCATAAAATAACTAGTTGAACCTCTTTTTCCAATGGCGGCCGTGCGACAAGGGTTGCTACCCTATAAACTTGGATTTAACTTTAACCCCCCATTGATATGTAAAAAATAAACTTTACATCGGGTGGGCCATGTGCTTTTCTGCCACCTAAATGGTATAAAAAATGCATCCTTTGACAAATGCATGCTAAGCCCATTAAAAATTACATTTCCATGGATTAAAACTAAAAGTCAATGAACATAAATAGTTGGCAAGGTGTTGCTACCTGTTCTTTTGGTCAATCATAGCCTTCTGTAGTGCTGCCATTTGTAATTCGACGTCCTTAGTCAGTTTTGAGAATAGCTGATCAATTTCAGTGCGGGTCATCTTTTCGTTTGCCTGCAAGAAAAATGACGAATAAGTAGATAAAAATATATTGAATTACACTTGTAATTTTCCACAGAGTTTAATTTTATTTTTGAACTTGAACGGTTTCGCCTTACGACATTCTCAACGTTTTTTATAAGTAAATAAATATTCCACAAAATTCCACACAATGCTATCTAGAACCATGGCAAGCATAGCTTAACTAGCTTGTGTTATGGAATCTAGAGTGCGGATAAACATACTTAGATACTTTTTTTTTGTAAATACATACATATTATACATAGAAACATCCAGACCAATGCAAATAGCCATATTGATGCATACAAATATTTGCACTGAGCGGGGATCGAACCCGCACCTCCTGCGTAGCAGTCGCGTTCACTACCGCCACGCCATGGGGGCTGTCAAAGTGTGGTTTACATTGATGGTTTGACAAAAATGCAAAACAGCCGTGCGGTTTTGGTCGGTTTGAGGCCGACATAGTGGCTAAGTCCCGCGTACGTAATTTTCGAACGTAAAAAAAGATGCTTTGGTGAATCAAAGCGGTGGATCCTAATAAGTTGATTATCAGTAATAGCCATTAGCATACTCACTTTAATATTAACACAAGCATTCTTGATAGTATTCCTCAAGTTATCTATGTTCTTCTGCGCACTCTCCTTGTCTTTATTAAGCTGCGAGGTGACGGCCTCCATATCCTTAAGGTTGTTCTGTAGCGCATTGATCTTGGTGATACCGCGAAGGCGCGGGCGATGCTTGCGTCTCACCAGGTACCCTCGGATGGTCTTTTGGAGAAGGATTAGGCACTTGCGACGGTACTCGATTTTGTTCTTTACTGTGAGGAAAGTGTTTTATTAGTATATCTATGGCTATGTATGCCTATTCGGGACTTCACGCGATTTTTTTTTTCACTTTCTATTGCCGGCGTTCAAGTCAAGTCAACAGTCAAGTCGTGTCCACAGGTGCAGCATTGCACCCGAAACGTCGGCAAAAGTAAGTGAAAAAAACAAAAATTATCGCGTGCAGTCCCGAATAGGCATAAACTATATTATAACTAAACTAAAATAGGCTTAACATCAGGCGAGGTGAAGTGAAATTGACGTGTCGTAGATAAAAAAAAAACCATGAGTTTACACTGTCTATGTCATACATATGAGTTTGGTATCGTGGCGGAGTGATGGATTGGGATGTTTGGGATCAATTGAAAGGTAAGATCCTTATAATGCTAGATGAACACACGTATCTCCATTTTATAACTAATAGGACGTCGACGACGATTGTAATACGAGATTCAAAATGAAAATCAAGATTCAGGACGACACTCAATATTGAATCTCAATTTTTATTGACAGATTCAGATCAGACAGGATCTTAATAGGAAGTTAGCTTATTAACAGAGCATTTTTCTATACTCTGTACCACTTTGAAGAATCACAATCTAAAAAAATGTTCTTGACAAAGGGGTTAAACTCAGAATGTCAGAAATACACACAACTAGAAAAAGAAAACATACCAAAAACGGGGTAAAAGGGGTCAAATAAAAAAATACTTACATTTGATAATAGATAGCACAGCGAATATCGACTTCCTCCATCTTGATTTCACAAGCCACGACAATATGGCGTCGACTATAGACTTGAGGTTCTCCGGGTCGGACTTCATCATGGTGTCGAACTCCGAGTACTTGCCGGGGCGGAAGAACACGCGCGTCACGCCGAACCTGTAGTCCTTGTCGGCGAGACCGAGGCTGTGGACGATCGCCTGCGAACATATACAAGGTAATATAGACTTTATGTTAGGGGTGCTAAGGTTGATAGTCACTTGGAAAATAATTACGTAGTGATTTGAGCCGGGCGGAGCCAGTGGGAGTGGTTATGATGGACTCGAAACGACAAAAACCCTCATCAGTTGCCGCGAGAGAGGCGTAGCGTCTGGTATATCCCTTAACTGACAAAGACTATCGGAGTACCCCTCTCGGGAGTGGAACTATGGTGTCCCCATTTTTCTCCATTTGTCTCGGCCCGTCACCTCCAGTCCTGTAGCGCTCATGAAAGACGGAGGTCGTTTAACGTGCTCCATGAGCCCCAGCACCGACCGGGGCCGGTGCGTCAGTACTGGCAGAGTACTCACCTCGCAGAAGAGCTTGGGCGTGAGGCCCTGCAGCTTGGGCGGCAGGAACTGCTTGTACATGGAGTGCAGGTCGTGGAAGGGCGCGCGCGACGGGTAGCCGTGCTCCATGAGCTCCAGCACGGACGCCGTGCCGCTGCACTGCAGCTGCGTCAGCACCAGCGAGCCCTCCACCTCGCGCCCCACCATGCGCGAGTTGGGCTTGATGCAGCGGACGAAGTTTGTTCCCTGCCGAACAGAACGTACATCACCAGCTGCCAACACGAACAGCACAAGGAAAATAAATACATATGTTAGGTAGCAGGGGCTCAACCCACATGAAGTTCTATACCCTTACCACGAACAATCGTATAGTAAGTGTATTGAGGAAATGGAGTATTGCGATTGGCCGGCTTCACTCACACACGTTCACAGTAGGCAGGCGGCCAATCGCAATGCTCCAATCTCGCAATACGCCTACCATACGATTACGATAGTTCTGTTGTTCGTGCTAGGGGTACTGATTTCGTTCACACTGCACCTAATCTTCTGGTAACCCTTTTCTCAGCTTTGCTCGGGACATACTATGAACACAATCTAACGATTCATACTACGTACACACATCAAAAAAAGTTTGCGATCACTTTGAAAAACTGAAATCTTTTTTGTTACTGTAGATTATATTATGATTTTTTCTTCTTTTTAGATACTTTATTTAAAAATAAAGAATTAGAACACAAAACAATGACACCGTTCAATTGTTTTTTCTTACAAAAAGGCTTTCAGTCCTAGCTTACGCTAATTCAGAAATCTGATTTAGTGAATTATAACCGATTCAAGATATTTTTCGCGGAAAGTAGTGATTGAAAAAATGCCAAAAGGATTATCAGAGGGTTTACGAGCTAAAATAGTAACTTTGAGGGAAGAAGGATACACCACGAGAGTAATAGCACGCAGACTTGCTATATCCCAATCCTGTGTCGTGGCTACGTTGCAGAGGTACCACGGAATGGAGAATTTAGCTGACCGCCCCGCAGCGGTCGCCCAACTGTTTTGACAGCTGCCCAAAAGCGCTATATTAGATTGCTGGCAGCCCGTGATCCCACAATCAACGCCACTAAAATAAAAGCAGAAGTCAGGGCCGCCTCTGGGCTTGAAGTTAGCACGCAGACCGTTCGCAATTGCTTGCACCAGGCTGGATTACGAGCACGGAGGTCATGGCGAGCTCCGCTCAATTCCCGGCAACGTCAACAACGAAGATTGCAGTGGGCTAGACTTCGGCAAAATGAAGAAGGTGAGGAAGAAAACATTTGGCAAAACTGTCTCTTCGTTGACGAATCCCGAATCTCCACTCATCCAGATAACCGACGTGTCCGTGTCTGGAGAAGACCAGGCGACCGTGAAAGACAAAGAACTGCCACTGGAACAGTTCAGCAAGGCGGAAAATCGGTGTCTTTTTGGGGTGGCATTATGATTGGAGCTAGAACGCCTTTGATCCCGTATCGGGGCTTCATGACAGCAGACATGTACAAAGCAGTTGCTATTGATGATATCGTCAAACCATTCCGAGTAAACCATGGGCACCAATTTGTACTGGTCGATGATAATGCGCCCGCATATCGAGCTCAACGAGTCAATTGCTGCTCTTCAAGAATACGATATCACACGATTAGACTGGCGAGCCGGCTCGCCCGACTTAAACCCAATAGAGCACGCGTGGGATGCTCTTAAACGAGCTGTATGGAACCGTGAGCCACATCCCCAGACAGTTCCAGAGCTCAGGGAAGCCGCTATTGAAGAATGGGATAGGTTACCCCAGGAAATTCTGGATAACATGATCCTCAGCATGCCCAGGAGGATCACCGCATGTGTTCGAGCCAGGGGAGGAGTTATTTTATATTGAATTTACACCTTTTAATAATAAAGTGTAGTTTAAGTTTAATTAAACAGTCTTTTTCTTTCTATGAAATTTCTATCACAATTGCATTATGATTAATGGATCAATTTTTTAAAATAAATAATAAAAAATTGTTTTATATTTTAATTTCAAACAGGGTATTCCTATTTAAAGAAAGCATACAACATACATATAGATTTTTCTTGATAAAGTTAAATTTAAAGAATTCTAGGAGCTTATGCCATTGATCCCATATTTTTTTTGATGTGTGTACAGTCTGTCAACGAAGCCGTCTAGACAGAGCAATCGTGCGGGGGCAGGGGAGTGGTGGGGGACGGGGTATTACTCGGTACGCACATGAATATTTGTGAAGAATGTTGTACAATACATTTTACTCGGTACTAAGGATTCAGGGCAACTGCAAGGTTATACCCGCGGAGAGTCTCACTACGCAACACCGTCTCCTTGTCATGGACCTCCGCGTAAAACCCAAAGGCAAACGAGTTGAGCGCGGCCAACGCAAAATCAAGTGGCGGGTGCTTGATGAAGCCAAGTCCCAGAGTTTCGTCTCAGCTATCGGTGATAAGTGCACTAATGCTGTAGACGAACCAGTGCAAGATTGCTGGGACAAGATTCAGGCAGCTATCCTTGAGGCGGGGAAGGCAGTGCTCGGCACGTCTAAGCGTGGACGCAAGTGTGACAAGGACACCTGGTGGTGGAACGACACAGTCCAGAAGGAGATCAGGGTGAAGAAAGCCCTCTTTAAAAAGTGGCAAGCGTCCAAATCTCCCGAAGACCACGACGAGTACAAACAGGCTAAACGCGCCACTAGGAGAGCCGTAGCCAGGGCCAGACGAGACCACTTGCAACCGCTATACAACAAGTTGGAATCGTCTGAGGGGCAAAAGCTCATCTACAAGTTGGCGCGCTCCAGGGCCAAAGCGGTGCAGGCTATAACCAAGTGCCGCTGCATCAAAGACCCTGGAGGAAACCTGTTGTACGAGGAAGTCGCGGTGAAGGAGAGATGGCGCTCATACTTCCACGATCTGCTGAATAAGCAGCATAAAGAGGTGCAGCCACCAGATCTCCCTCCAAATCAAGGACTAGTGCCACCGATAACGCCTGCTGAAGTTCAGACTGCCATTCGTCGCATGAAGAACCGGAAAGCTGTCGGACCCGACGAAGTCCCCATCGAGGCTTGGAAGGCAATGGGTGCCCGTGGTGTGGGCATCCTCGCTAATCTTTATAACCGTATCCTCCTCACCGGTAAAATCCCAAACCAGTGGAGGCTGAGTGTTATTACGCCAGTCTTCAAGGGCAAGGGATCGGTGCAAGAGTGTGGTAGTTACCGAGGTATAAAGATAATGTCCCACACCATGAAGCTTTACGAGCGGATAATCGATTCCCGGATCCGACAGGAGAGTACCCTCTCGGAGTGTCAGTATGGGTTCTGCCCCGGACACGGGACTATGGATCCGGCGTTCGCCCTAAGGATCGTTGCGGAGAGATACAGGGCGAGGAACACGCCCCTGTACTGTCTATTCCTAGACATGCAGAAGGCCTTCGACTGTGTGCCTCGCGCGATGATCTGGTGGGCACTGCGGTCCAAAGGAGTCCCAGAGGCTTACATCGACACCATCCGAGACATGTACCAAGATTCCGGTTCCGTGGTTCGGACCGCTGTTGGCGACACGAAAACCTTCCCCATCACCGTCGGGGTACACCAAGGATCCGTACTTAGTCCCTACCTGTTCAGCTTGGTGTTAGACGTTTTGTCGGACAGTATCAGAGACTCACATGAGCAGCCTCCATGGTTGCTTATGCATGCTGATGACATTGCGCTGATGGACGCAGACAGGAACAGATTGGTGCGACGTGTGAAAGTGTGGAAGGAGGCGCTTGAGAACGGCGGTCTGAAGCTAAATGTGGCGAAGACAGAGTACTTGGCGTTAAACTCAACAGATCCCACACCCGTTCGCATAGGCGATGACTTGGTCGAGCGCACGGATCAGGTTAAGTACCTGGGATCTGTACTTCACGTTTCTGGTGACATCGACTACGACGTCAAGGCACGTGTTGCCGCCGCGTGGGCTAAGTGGCGGGAAATGACTGGCGTCACTTGCGACTCTAAAATGCCAGTCAGGCTGAAGGGGCAGGTTTATAAAACGATCATTAGACCTGTCCTCTTACACGGCTGTGAGGCGTGGCCGCTGTTGGAGCGACACAAGCAGATGCTGCGTGTCACGGAGATGAAAATGCTGCGGTGGATGTGTGGAGTCACGCGTCAAGATCGCGTGAGGAACTCGCGCATCCGCGGCAGCCTTCATGTCCGTGACATCGCAGATAAAATGCAAGAGAGCCGCGTCCGCTGGTGCGGCCACGTCTTGCGGAAACCGCCCAGCTACGTGGGTAACAAATGCCTGGCAATGGCGCCCCCACCCGGTCCAGGTAGAAGGGGTAGGCCCAAGAAGTGCTGGCTTAGCGTCGTGGAGGGTGACATGCGTGAAAACGGTCTCACTACCTTGGACGCCCAAGATCGTGCGAAGTGGAGGAGGAAGAGCCGGAAGGCGGACCCTGAGCTCCGAGGGCACCGTGGCCTCGGATGCAATCAGGACTAACGTCTTTATGTGGATGATGATGATGACTAAGGATTCAGGGTTCTCTCATTTGTAATCATACTAATCACGTTTTTAATTTACTTATAATTTTTTTCATGACTCGTTTTCATTGTTAAAATTATTTTATTTTTTCGTTTTATATAAGTATTTAGCGATCCAAGATGGCGGACTAGAAATTTTAACCAAAATCGATACGGCTATCGCTTTCAGGGTTTTTTGGGGGTCACTGAATGCGAAAATATCATTCATTTGGCGATCCAAGATGGCACTCGAAATTTTCACCAAATTCGATATGGATGTCGCTTTCAAGGATTTTGGGGTCGCTGATTGCGAATATATCATCCATTTAGCGATCCAAGATGGCGGACATGTCATTTTCACTAAAATCGATATGGGTATCGTTTTCATGGTTTTTTGGGTTGCGGATTATGAATATACCATCAATTTCGCTATCCAAGATGGCGGACACGAAATTTTCACCAAAATAAATCGAAATTTCAAATCCAATTCTAATTCAGACTCAAACTCTCAGACGCTCAAGCTCCCAGGCTCCGATTCTCAGACTCAAATTCAAAAGTCAGACTTAAAATATTACGTTTGATCATAATTGGTTAAGAGTAGAAACAGAGATATGAATAAAAGTCACAATAGCCGACATCCACGCGAGCGGAGCCGCGGACATCAGCTAGTTATTTACATTAGTGCGAGTTGATATGCCTTGAGAGAATAAAGAGTATTGCAGAAAAATAAGAGAATATTGCAGAAAATAAATTAAAAATAAAAACTAAGTGACAACCCTGACAAAACTGCAAAAGGCGGCATTTCCGCAAATATAAAACGCGATGAACTACTGTAAGAAGATTTCAAATAACGTGTGGAAAAAACCTGGGAAAATCTACCATATTTATTGACATTTATTATTACTACTCCGCTCCCTTTGATAGTAGCGTGATGATATATATAGCATATGTTACTCAAAAATAACATTGCTTTCTATTCCTTAAAGAATTTTTCAAATCCCCTGAATTACTGGAATTTTTGAGTGACCCAACTCAATACAAACCAACAAAACAATGAAATATTTCCTCTTTATAATTTTGGTACAGAAAAATATCTGCAAAAGAAACAGTAGGTACAGTTACCAATAGGCAACATTGCCATGCAATGGCAGGTACTCGTAATTATTTTCGATATCAAAAAACTCAATAACAAAAAAAATTCTTGTGTAAGTACATGTATGCAAAATGGACTACTATTACGGACCTTACTGTCAACAGACCGTGTGGCCTAATGGATAAGGCGTCGGACTTCGGATCCGAAGATTGCAGGTTCGAGTCCTGTCACGGTCGAAACATATTTTTTGTGACACTTTCACATTACTATTAATTTTGTAGAATATTATCATTTATTATGACGAAATTTTTGAATTTTTAATAATATATTACCATAATTTCTACGTAAACAAAGACTATAAATATATTCTACCTTCCAAGGAGATACTTAGAAAATATTTTTTTTTCATAAAACACCTAACAATATTTTAAGTTGTTTCTATAATCCATTGTCAAATTTATTGCTTGCACTAGCCCGAAAGTATTACACATACTATTATTGTACCCAATAGGTACAAAATTTTCTCGTGGCAAGCCAAAACATGCCATTAATCGATAAAAATAAATTGCATACTCACATTTTCTTTTAGTTTGTCCATAAGCTGTGACAACTGACTTTGGAACTTAGCGCCGACAGAAATAAAGTTCAGTTTCCCTTTGGCATTGTTGTTGTCGGTTGTTTCGAACAGCTGTTGTACTAACGCGCTGCGAGACTCTTGCACAAGGAATTCCAAGGAAGCGTGTAGAGCATCGTTGTTCTTTTCTATAAATTGGTTCTGTGAAAAAAGTAACAAAATAAACACTCTATTGTATACAATAATCTTCATAGAAATTGAATCCATAGTTTCGTATAAGATTTGAACAGACGTATATTCATAGTTTTGTACATTTAAACACACCTTTATCCCCGGAGGGTTAGGCAAAGGAGAATTTACACCCTCATTTCCCCAATATTTGTATTTGGTCCCATGCACTTATTAGGGGGTGAGGCTATTGCCATATTACGGGCACTAATGTTTATTTATTTATTTATTTATTTATTTATTTCATACATACTATGTCATAACAGGCCAACCCAATGCGACAAAGTAGCAACATACTTAATTATAATAATTACATTCACAATTCATCATGCTTCAAATATATTCTATAATAAATAATAATTCTCACACAATATTTATACTGAAAATTTATAAAAGTAGATATAATTGTCATTTTAAATTAATGATGTCAAAATAATAATTCAATATAATCATGTCCAAACAATAATTAAATTAATAATATGTAATATAATAATTCAGGTAATGGTGTCAAAATTAATAATTCAATAAATCATGTCAAAAAAATAATTCCAATAATAATGTCAAAATAATAATTCAAATAGTAATGTCACAACAATCATTCAATTTATAATGTCAATTAGCAGTTTAATTCAATTAAATTGTCAAAATTACATACATAATGTCAAGAATTCACAATAATTTAATGTCGAAAGATTATAACATTAATTTCACCTAAAATCCTTCGCTCAAAATACAGTAACTGGCCCTTGTGAACTCATTCAGGGAGCATGAAAACAAGCACAAATCCAATCTGTCAGCCATCATATTAAGCGCACGCAGCGCCCTCGTCAGCGGTGCCCTCTGCAGCAAGTTGGTACGCGCGCGGCACACCTGCAGCAGCGGGGGGCGCCGCCGCCTCATCACGTAGCCCTCTGGTACACACAGCCCAACTTCCTGTAGGATAGCTGGGTTGTGTATTAGCCCACGAAACACTTTAATCAAGTAGGTGACTAAAGCCACCTCCCTCCTAACTTCCAACTTATAGTATCCTGTCATACCCAAGATGAACAATGTGGGATACAACCGTGGATAGCCCGGGTAGACACCAAATTGTTTTAAATATAAAAATCGAAGGAACTTATTCTGAATCCTCTCCAACATTTGGTTGTTGAATCGAATATATCTGAGGCTGAGTCTGGGCCGTATATATCTGTGTGATGTTAAACAGTCCTATCCCTTAGTCGCCTTGTACGTCGCAAGGGAAGAGATGGGGTGGCCCGAATTCTACTCTGCCGGGAACCACGCGGCTCATAGTTTTGTTAGCAGTTCATATCACTGAGGCGCAGTGATTATGAAATGTTCTCTGACCCACGGCGCACATACACCTATTACTGGAATAAAAAGTCGCTCCATCGCTGAATATCATATTCTCAAAAGACTACATTCGTAAAACATGCTATTCGCTAAGCGTTTGTATATTCTCATAACATCATTACTTTCATACAATTAAAATGTTAAAAGATCACTTTCCCAAAACATAATCTATTCATTTTGTTGGGTGAGCCTCAGAGAAAATGCTAAATTTGTTACTTTATACATAATATTATTAAGCTACCTTAAGGTATGATTACGAAGGCATACGACAACTGCAGCTTAATTCTTTACCATTTTAACTTTATACAACTTTACACAAAGAAGAATAAAACTGAGCGATAATTAGACAACTTACTGTGTTATAACAGACTGCTCCGGCAAAATGGCGTAACAGAAACCCTTCGTCGTCGCGGAGTGTGCGATGCGCTTTTAACCGCGACGTGCGTGGTACTTGCAATCTGGAAGTGTTAAGTCTAGATAGAATTCTTACCAATGATAAGTCGCGAATACCATCTGTTTCATTCGTTACTTGTCCCGATTGACTGACTCATCAACGCAGAGCCTGCACAGCTGGACTTACAAACTTGACATTTTGACAGTAGGATGCATTTTATGATGTAAACATCCACTAAGAAAGGATTTTTGGAAATTCTGTGCCTAGTGGTATGGGTAAAGGACTGCTGAGACGAGGTCTCGGGTTCGATCCCAGGTTTACCATGGCACACACCAATGACTATACGATGCTTTTCGAAGTTATGTGTGTATTTATCGCAGGTTTATAAGTGCCCGGTTGATGGCAATAGGCTCGCCACCTATTACATTGGGACCTAAACATAAACTGGCGAAATGTGGGTGCTAGCACCTCTGCCTACCCCTTCGGGGAATACAGGCGTGAGTTTATGTTATGTTATGTTATGTTACCAAAGGGGTAAAATAAGGAATGGAAGTTTGTATGAAAGTCCGTCATTTTTAGAGCTAGATGCACTAAATTTCATAAACCTATGTCTTTTAAGAAATAAATGAACACGTGTATCAGCGTTTTTTCTCCTAAGAGGGTAAAATAGGTGATACACGTTTGTATGGAAAGTTCGTCATTTTCAGAAAATCTGTATATTTAAAGCGTCGGTAGCTTAGTGGTTAAGGAGTCGGCCTTACGATCGAGAGGTCCCGGGTTCGAATCCTGGCCATTACACTACCGACGTGAACCCACTCATAGCACAAGCAATTTAGCTTAGTTGAAGGGGTTAGAGGGAATATTAGTAACTTCGGTTCCAATATTCTTTATAAAAAAATAATTGTAAATTGGGTACCTGTTATTGTTGACTCCTAATTGTTTGTGCACGGAATGTGTGAAGTGTCCGAATTCCGGTTTAGGCAGCTTCGATTCCTCGTCAAGTAAATGGAATATACCGTGGTTCTTGCTCTCGATTAAATCTAAAAAAAACAGTTCACAAATGTATCAAGATTTGAATAAAATTTATAAGGTGACTGTATAGTCGTTTCGGAAAAATGATTTTGGGCTCAGGTTCGATAGCAAAATCATCTGCAAGTATTAATATGGCGAAAGCCTGGAGGGCTTACAGATAGTGGGAAGGAAATTTATTGTGTACTCAAGCTAGAACATAGTAAACCCTAAGGCCACCCAGGATTTTGTATTTGTCGAATAAGAATAGATCTTATGATCATAGATATAAAGTTGAACTTTAAATGGTAACCATACCGCTGCCGAATGCCGATCGATGCTGATGATAGTGGACGAGTGTTATTGAAATTCCAATTGTATAGTGATAGCGATAAGGTCTATTCTTGGCCAAAAAAATGCTGATACTCGCAGATGCCGATAATGGACGACGGTCCTAACTATATCCTTTCTTAGCTCATTACATTACAGTATTACATACATGTAGGGTATATAAAGACACACCTATGCAGTCCTGGTTGTCAACAAATCTGATCTCAGGCACGTTGAGTCCTTCACGTTTGTACAACTCCTGTTCGTTCTTCAGGATGCGCTCGTTGAAGAACTGCTGGAGTTTCTCGTTGCAGTAGTTGATGCAGAACTGCTCGAAGCTGTTCATTTGGAAGTATTCTGTGGGAGGAACATACATACATTGATAATACAAAATTGAGAAATCCAGATTTGAAGAGGTATGTAAAGAGTCCGCATGGAAAAGGTTTATAAGACGTATACACATACCTTTTAGTTAATATTTCGTTTAAAGCAATCGTATTCAAGCGAGTAACATACAGTATCATAAATAAGGAATATAAAATCAAGATAATTAGTGCCCTATTATTAGTATCAGTGCGTATTGATGCTATAAATAAGTTCAACTTATTATTTCACAATGTGATTGGCCACTAACTCACTTTTATATTTAGGTTTGAACTCTTTTAGGTTTATTGGAAAGCTACAAAGACGCAAGATGCGGTGCTAAAAATAAGAAAACTAAAGTGGAAATGGGTTGGCCATGTAATTATGGGAGACGAGAAGTGTAATAAAAAAATAACAGCGTGGTACTCAAGAGAGGGAAAGAGGAAGCGAGGAAAACTATTTAGGCGACGGGAGGGTGAATTGGCTAGAACAGCGACGACTAGAGGGAAACACAATGACCGCCTCTGTGGCATGGCGGTAGTGAACGCGACTGCCACGCAGGAGGCGCGAGTTCGATTTCCGCTCAGTGCAAATATTTGTATGCATGAATATAACTATTCGCATTGGTCTGGGTGTTTCTATGTATAATGTGTATGTATTTACAAAAAAAAAGTATTGTATGTTTATCCGCATTTTAGATTCCATAACACAAGCTAGTAAAGCTTGCCATGGGTCTAGATAGCGTTGTGTGGAATGTTATTTTTTTTTTTAACTTTTTGGATATGTTTTTTGTGACGGGGGATTTTTAAATTTTTAATTTAATATTTTGTTGTTCATCAGTATAATGGTCGTGTACTCACCGAAGCCAGCGATATCGAGCACGCCGATGTAGTAGGCGGAGGCCTGGAAGGGGATGCTGTTGTTGATGCGGAGCACGATGTAGTCGAACAGGCGGCTGTACACCGCCTTGGCCAGAGCGTCGCGAGCATTCGTCGCCTCGTACGTCTTCAGAGGCACCCTGGAAGATGAATGAGTTTAGGAATAAAATAGTGTTGTTGTTTTACTAATACACACATTACACAATGTATTTTGTGGAGAATAAATATAATATCGATGGCTGGAGGACAAAACGTTGTAAGCGACGTTGACATTTCACAGAGAATAGCTCCCAAACGACATCATAAACGCGTACACGACAAATTTTTTCCAGTAAACTGGTTGTCGCTTATACCCTTTTGGCTTCTAACCGTCGATATTAAATATCGTATATATATAATAATAATATTTACAAATTTTGTAAAAAAAAAACAAAGCTTTGTTTTTTCTAACGCCATACGTTAAGTTGAGCACGAGCAGATTGTTCATTGACGCAATTTAGCTTTAACAGAAATAAGTTTAAATCAGTAATGTAAGAACAGATTGTGTCATCAATATAATATTGTACTAGTAGAATAGGCTATGTGACTATTTTTTTTTACTTTCGAAAAACGACCAGCTTCTTATAATATAATGAACTGTAAAAGTAAAATTTTCGTACGACAAATAGTTTTCAATATATTTGATTTATAAAAATTAAATTTGTCGCGCCGCGGCGCCGCCGCCGCCCGAAAACTCTCCATACAAAATCTTACGAAATTGTGACGTCACGCTTCCATAGCGCGTAGTGCAAAAGTATGGAGTGCAAGAGAATATCGCATTTATCTCGGTCTACGCTACGTTGCGTTTACACGTATATAGTTCATAATAAAAGTTAATTATAATTAATGAGGAATCTAAAAAGTTATATATTTGAATTGAATTTGTTTGTTTATATTTTGACTGTTTTTGGGAATTTCAACTAATGAAAAGTCATAGTTTCAGTTTAGATATGCAATATTTTATTTTGCAAGGCATATTTTTTCAGAACAAGCTATCATATTAAGCAGTATTATGAAGAATCGACGACTTAGTCAAATAGCATATTGGAGCTTGGTATCACGGAAAGTTCCAATTATTTTTTAACTAGCGGTACAATCTCTTTGCGACATAACTAAAATGGTGTTCCATCACAGCTACCTATCACACAAGTCCCTACCCACTTACATAATAGCCGTTCCCTTCGCCCCTCCCCTGGAACTCTGCATTAATCTCGACACTAGCGCCATACGCAGCTCCCCTGCGTCAGCCCCCAACAGTCTGGCCGCCATGTCTAGTGCGGGTTCAGACGCAGGGGTCACCCGGCAGCCCCCTCTAGGCCCGGTGTCTTCTTCGAATTCTACGTTGCCAAGGTGTAGGACCGCCGCTACTACGGAGTATACTGACTTCTTCTCGTCTTCGGTAAGACCTACGCGGGATAGCGCCTAGAAAGGGAAGAGAAAGTGTGATTGTCATAGTCAATATTCTGTATAAACCATTATTATACAAAACTGAATACATAGGGAAAAATAATCTTCTCTCCGGGGGACTCGAACTCGCGATCTTTCCTTTACAGAGGGAATGCCTTGACGAACTCGGCTACCGAGACATGTCCGACGTGATTCAAATCTCCCTTCTTAATCGTCTTTAAGTCTTAAGTCGCCTCCTCCACAACTCATTGGCAATATCAAAGTACATAAGCACGTCTGTTAATCCCCGAAGGGGTAGGCAGAGGTGTATTAGCACCCACGTGTCGCCAATTATGATTTTCGACCCTATGACGTGACGTAATAGTGGACAAGCCTATTGCCGTCTAGGGGGCCTTTTGTTTTGGGCTGTATGTTCACTGTAGTAAAGTAAATAAAATGTATTAATTCCACGTTACCTGATGCAATCTCTCAAAGTCTTCCACATCGTCTAGTATGGGATCCCTCAGGCCACCCTTGGCTTGTTGTTGCTTGCTCTGACGATTCGGACCTATTTTCTTCTGGGAAGCAGGTGTCGTGAAGTACTGAGTGCAGCCATTCTTTAGATACTGAAAGTTTAATAGTAGCATTGTAATGATATTCATATATCATACCTCTTACCCTTTGGGGTAATAGAGATCACATGTTTCCATTTGCCAGGAACTTACGCCTTTCGCTTCTTCTATACTGAAATATTATACTAATTGTACAATTGTTGCCTGTGCATTGAAGAAATTAAAAAAAAAAATCGTAGAACGAATATAATATTGTCTGTCAATTTAAATTTTAAATTACCTACCTATGTAAACAAACCTTGTAACGATTACTACTGCGATAAGTTTAATAAATACTTTTATTTTACTAGTAAATTCATCAATCAATCAAACCGAATCAACCAAGCAAATTTATTTTATTAAATCAATCAAATCAAACAAGTTTATAATGAATCGAAGACTAATTTTTTTAATAGATAATATTTACTAATAGGCTGATTTTAATTTTATTATTATTATAACAAATGTAATGTAATTAATTGGTAATAAAAATAATTTGTTTCCACCATTTCGACGTATGATTCATACAAACGATAAAAAAAGAAGAATACATTGAAGAGTACTCACCAAATAATCATCCGGCTTCGTAATATTCAACGCAGTCCGCAACTCCTGCGGCGCTCCCGCACACAGCAGGTAGAACACGTGGTAGTTCCTCTCCTCCGCGCTCTGCGTGCATATTCTAGACTTTTCTAGAAGGTAGTGGGAGATGTAGCCGCCGACCACCTGGTACTTGTTGTTGAAGTGAACCTCCATGAACTTGCCGAAACGGGAACTGTTGTTGTTCCGAGTTGTTTTAGCGTTACCGAATGCTTCTAGGATTGGATTGGCTGTGAAGGGAGAAGGGTATTGAATAAATATAACGTTAAATAATCCTTTTTGAATAATTTTTATAAAGCGTTTAGTAGAGTGTGGATGGTACCGTCGGAAGGGGAAGACCTAGGCGCACATACCTGGACCAAATCGGGGAAGTGTTAGAAAAGGGGCAGGTCAGGAGTACCCTAAACCGACGGGCATGCATGAAGAATGTAATGAGGGTGAATGAAGCGAGAGTAGTATGTCAGGATCGTAACAAATGGAGATCCGTGATCTCTGCGGTAGGCAGAGTTCTAGTTTCCTATGGGAAACAGGCGTGATTTTATGTATGTATGTATGTTTTTTTATAGCATTTATTATGCTAACTTTAAAATTCAAGCCCTCTAAAAAGACGGATATAACGAGAAGGGAAATTTGAAGTGATTCAGGTGTGGCTCAATAGCTCAGTTGGAAGAGCATTCCCCCTGTAAGGAAAAGTCGTGGGTATAAGTCCCACTTGAGCATTTAATTTTTCCCGATGTATTCGAATTTTAAATAATCCTATTCGGAGAGCACTAACATAGGTGGTAAACTTTAGTTTTAAGTAGAATTATTACTGACGTCAATAGGAAGGAAATTTAAAAAAATCTTCGATTTAGACTATGGCAGTCGTTACGGACAGTTGAAGCCCTAAAATATCTGACCACTGATCTAACTGCAGAACTCAGATATCACCAGTGAATTATGGAGGTCAGATGGCTGTCGCATCGCGGATAATATCAAAGTTCAGGTGCATCACAGTTAGATTGAAAAACTGACTTTCACAAAGTTAAGAAAGGGCCAAAAAGAACGAAAAAAATAAATAATTGACTCCGCAGTGGGACATAAAAAAATTGAACTCCTAAAATCGAAGCAATGATTATTGTGTCGAGCCAAATGAGGTCTGATATCAGTGATATCTTTATATTCTGTCATCCGTGGGTCTGACATTTGCAGGTACCTGTTGTATAGCTGACCCATCTGCTCAAAAATATAAAATTAATCCTTAAATGCATATTCTCCTCTCGCCGGTCTGCTGGGGGAAATTTCTTATTAGAAATAGCAGTACCAATGTACCAATTTTTCAACATCCAATGTATGTTATTTTTGGTTTGTGTGTGCATGAATCCATACTAATTCCATACTAATATTATAAATGCGAAAGTAACTCTGTCTGTCTGTATGTTACGCTTTCACGCCTAAACCACTGAACCGATTTTGATGAAATTTGGTATAGGCGTAGATTAGACTATGAGACAGGATATAGGCTATGTTTGGTCGCGATAACCGATATCCAGGCGGGCGGAGCCGCGGGCAAAAGCTAGTCTTAAATAAATAAATTCTAGTTGTGCTTTCAAAATATTTCAATACTAATCTTTTATTAAGTGTAAGTAATATACTGGGTCATAAAACGTTCAGAATACAAAATAATTAACATAATGAAAACATAATAGTTAACGACTCACAAAAAGTATTAATAAAAAGGCCTAAGGTGCAAGAATGTGCACGAAATTATACACAATCTTATGTTGCGTACTACATACATATGCAATGAGTTAGTTGAACTAGTTTTGGGATATATTATACAATGTTATGGTTCTGATATTCATTCAGCGTATTTTGTTCTACATTCGAGCGCCATTTCCAGTTTCATTTGCGAGCTTTGAACTTTGGAATACGAGCTCTGGTGCTTCGCTTTTTAGCGGTTTGGTTTTACACGACTAAGTCAAAGGAGGGTTATGATATTGGCTTCTATACATATATTTGAAGCAACTAGTGTCTGACCTGACTTTGAGCGGAAAGCCTCCACTAAGGCCTCGTCTGTTAATCAGCAGGTGTGATTATTATCATTAAAGACAAGAGCTAGATCCGAAGTTAGTATTTCCGCTAACCCTTCCAACTACCCGAAGGTAGGAGAAGATAGGGTAGAGAAGACCGACAAGGTATTAATGTCTACTTTTAGTATGTGTGCGTGCATATTACGCTTTTCTTTTGAAGCATAAACGATGTCATCATAATGCTCTTTTAATTGTATGCAAAATTTCAAATATTTGTTTTGACCTACTTCTAACACAAGGTTATTGAGAATACTAGTAATTTCGATTATTTTTAACGCCAGCATTTCCACAAAAAATAAGGTGAATTTATATTTTCGGCCTGACAGACCAATGCCCGTAAATACGGTTAAAAGGTTCCTTATTGATTCGTGTCTTACTACGATTGTTAGCTTCTGAGTGTTCCAGCCACAAATTTAACAACGCAGATTATTATAGCATCTGCAGAATCATTCATTGTGGAAAGCCGCCTGAACTATAAGAGCGAGTCACGCCTATTTTATAATATGTTACGATTGGGTTTTGGGCCGGGGTGGAAAAAAAATGGGAGCTATAATTGTGTAGCTCCAACTGCAACCCTCTGGACCGTAGGCCCAAAACACGATCGCTTGAAGGGTATGCTCGTGGTTGATAAGATTTGTGCGTGTCAATGTGCTCACCGTCCAATATCTTCTGTTCCACGGGCCCGGCGGCTTTGGCCCACAAGTCGCAGAGATACTTGAGGATGTACTTAGTGGACTCTGTCTTGCCCGCTCCGGACTCGCCGGAGACGATGATTGATTGGGATTGCTTTAACGACTTCATGTCGCGGAACGCTTTGTCAGCTGAAACGTAATAGTAAAATATTATTAATAATGAAGCGAGTAGTTGAGGGTTAGCTGTAAAAAAATATTTTCATAACAAATATTTATTATCTAAATATGTTTATGCTTATGAGTTAATAAATGCATTATTTCTTAACAGTGCGACTTTATAAAAAAATGAAAAATTGGTCGAAAACGTTTTATATTTTTGTAAATAGCGATACCGTTATAGGTAAAGAGTTGTAACCACTTACTTATTCATCACCCAAGTTTTTTTTTAAATTAGATTGAAAATGAGAAGATGGATCCCACGTCATTAAGACATAGAATGCTAATAAATAATAACTCGCTAATAAAACTTTAAGGTCTAGGTTCTGATCATCTTTTATCCCATCCTTCTTCTGGATAGTACGTTACTTCAGAAGATCGACCCGAAATGAAAGTCTTCGATACAACCGCAAGTGTGGATATTTTTTTTACCGTGGGGGAAAATCCTTCATGGATGTTATGCCGCACTCCTACCGACTAAAAACCCCCACGGTATCGCCCAGCAGCCTATGGTTGGGAGCCCCGGGTAAGCCCTCGGAAGGATGTCCCATGGCTCCCATCAGACCTACGGCTAAAATTCGTCCTCGGCTAGGGGGTGGTTCGGGTTTTCACCGTAAGAGTGGATATGAAAAGTATAGGACTACATTAATGTTTGGCAATAACATACCTAGGGCAAATACATGCGGTGGCAGTTCTCCCAAAGATTTCCCCTGGTACTTCTTGATTGTGGTCGATGAATACATGTCTTTTATATCTTCGTAAGGGTTCACAGCCAGCAGGATATTGGCTACGTATGTCTGTAAAGAACCGTTTAAAGGTTTGTTATAAGAAGCCCTTAAAAAGTGGAAGGCGCAGGAGGCGCGGGTGCAAATATTTGTATGCATGAATATGGCTATTTGCTTTGGTCTGGGTGTTTCTATGTATAATATGTATATATTTACAAAAAATATCTAAGTATGTTTATCCGCATTCTAGATTCCATAACACAAGCTAGCTAAGCTTACCATGGGTCTAAAAAGCGTTGTGTAAAATGTTGTGGAATATTTATTATCAAATCTACATCAATAATAGACCTCTTTTAATTCTGAGGAAATGCCTTTTAGACCATGGAACACGTACGTAAATATGTTATTTTTGAAACCTCTGTGGTTGAACATTAGATATTTCCGGAAGTTACCGGAACATATAGGAGGGCTTGTCGTACTAGTAAGACAGGAGGGGACTTTCCAATCTTAACTTTAAATATTTAATGTGTTGGTAAAAAGAAAACAAACACCAAATACTATAAACTACTAAATAATTATCATACTACGGCGTACAATACGGGCGATAGTAGATTCAAGGGAAACCCGTTACAATCAATACTCGATTCAGAACGGTAGGTAAGTAAAGGCGTATTATGAAACAACACTGTTCAAGGTGAAAACACTGAAAACAAACTTAGAGGTGACTCATTTTGTACTTACGTAGATTTTATTTTTCTTGTATCGCGTGAGGATGTTGTTTAGTAACGTGGCTTCGTTCAGAAACATTAGTTCACCTGCAAAAAAAGACATTTGATAGTTGTAGCAGATCTTACTTTATTCATCTCACAAGATAATGACATTCAGCCTGAATCTCGATTTAGCTGAACACAGATTGTATAGACAGATTGATAAATTAGATATATCGAGTATAAAATCTGCCCTCAGACAAATCGAGATTCAGGCTAAGTGTCATTCTAGAATACGGGCCTTAGATAGCTAAACATAGATCTTCGCCGTATTTCCCAGGATCCCAAATCATTCGAGCGCCAATCTCCGTCGCAATCTTAATTCTCCTATTCCTTTTGTCCTTATGGATTTATGGACTAAGCCGTTCGCGGTTTAAAACATTTACGAGTTACCGTTGCCTTATATATTTGGATTCAACAATGGAGTCATAGCGAAAATGAAGCGTAATTTAACTTTGCATTTGTGGTTTTGTAACGCAAGAGGTTTATACTTCACTCATTCTTAACCTTAGAAAATCGTTTGAGGAATCTAAGACAGTTAAGAAGAATAAACTGTTTAGTACCTATTGTACTTATGTATCTCGGCACTGAAATCGAGTTTGGAGTAATTAGTATACACAAACTTATCCAAAACTTGTACTTCCCTAAGATTTAATTCAACATCGGCATTGCTTGCCATTAGAGAGACATTAAAAACTGGTAAAAGCGCACCCCAGACTCTAAGTTCAAAGCTTCCAAGACGACTTGGATTGAAAGAATGAAGAGTGAAATTAAACGTCCAAATAAACTTTTCCGGTTAAAATTTATACCTAAGTACCTACTTAACTGTCTGTCTAGATGTAAGGCCGAAACTATTTATAAAACGGCATCTTTGAATCATTATGCGTTAATGAATGTTAATTACAATCTATTGCAGATGACATTGTTAGTTGTGTCACTTTGTTTGCACGTGTGCACCTGCTCATTCCCATTATAGAATTAGCCGCTGTGCAACACAATGAAAAAATATGTTTTTACATAAAGCTGTTGAAAGGCGAAAGGGCACAATAAGCCCAATCTAATGCGTGAGTCCGTCACGTCACGCTGCCGTCATGGGCTTGCTTCTGTAAGGACGATGAGCAGCCTACTCACCGTCCTCAGGCCCCCGGTCATGGAGGCCGATGGTCTTCGGCGAAGACACGTCGGCGGCGCCCCGCCGCGGCCGCCTCTTTCACGAGCATGACCTGCTCGCAGAAAGAGGCGGCGCAGTCCCACTTACTCCCGCTGGAGACCATGGCTCCCACCATGGTCTCGAGCGAGATAGTGTCCACGCCCAAACCGACCACGAGGACCTGGCGCCCACGCCGTGCACTCCAGATTTTTGGGTAATTTGTTGACAAATATTCATCAAAAAGGAATGCATTCAGCTACGGATCAGTAGCTCATAAGCACTCACTGAATAATCCTGCTGCAAATGCACTTGTAGCTGCGCTGATGAGATCAGCAGATTGCCCCAGTTTTAGGTTACCGTGTTATTAAGAAGCAGTGTGGTGTTTACCTCTTTTTAATATGTGATTTTTGAAACGGTAAAGGTATTTACTGCTTCTTTGGTGCCCTATGATTTTCATTCATTTCATTTACTTTCTGAACACAAACTTACAGTTATCGTCGACATCCTTCACGGGATCTCCCGCTGGGAATATATCCTCGAAATTGCACACTCGCTTGGGGTATCTGTTGTCTACGGGGAACACGTCCGCCTCCTCCCCCATGAGCTCGTGGAGGCGGGCCAAGATGAACCCCTCATTCGGGTCCCGGACCCAAATCAGCTGCTTATCCATCGTCATTGTTTACTGAAAAGAGAGAGAACGATAGGTTAGAAAACAATTAGTCTGATGCTAACTTGCCTATGACGGTTTTAGTAATTTTATTCGATTAAATTATACTATATTAAATATACAACTGATGCTGGCTGCCCTAACGTCTTGGGTGACATAACTATGTTTATATAGACGAGACTTTTGGCTGGATACCGTAGTTAGTCAGAGTACTCAAGGTATTCCCTCTAGAAGGGGATTGGTCACGGCTTCAAGCTCCGTTCTAGAGGTTAGGTTGACTGTTTTAGCAGATTTACAAGTTTTAGGCCCATATTCAACAATGACACTCAGCTTGAATCACGATTTCTCTGATGATAGATTGTATAGACTGATAGTATCACATATGGCCTGTACAATTTGTCCTCAGATAAATCGACATTCATGATGAGTGTCATACTAGAATACGAAAGTGTTACTTTTTATCATATTATTAATGAGTGTCAATCCCTTACTGGCAGGGATACAACTAAATACAGTGCAAAGTAAAGGAAGGATTCAGGTCTGAAAAACGGTCGTCCCCCGCGCCCCGAGGTAATACCATCGGAAGCTACTAGATGACGAAACACGCCGTTACCGTTTCGTTGGCACTATACACGTCTACTGTTGTCATTCAATCTATAGTTTAATTGCAGTTATAACAACTAAAACCTCTATTCAACTTGAAATTACGTAGCAACTTGCAGTACAAATCGTCCAAACAAACGCTGAGACCATTTAAACATAATATAATCGTACTCAACGAAGATAAGTCTAATCATACTAATTAAGCAGATGTGACTTCTGATACTATTGACAGAACATCTGCACCTCATAATTATTCATATCGTGACTATGCTCCCATAACGTATCTTATTGCAAACTTATAATTATACCTCGACTCGAAATTATATCACTCGAAATAGTAGACAAGATGAAGGAAGTATTTACAAACATAAATTACATAAATACACAAGTAAAATGATTATAATTGATGTAATTCTTTGAACATAACAAGAATATCATTAACTCACTTTCGTACCTATCTGTACTGTAACACTTTCATGTGTATGACGTAATTTAATAAAAAACAATGGTCATGCGCGTGAGTTGTTCCGGTGCGGTGGCCGGTGCCCGGAAGCAAAAAATCTACCGTCTGCCATAATGTTTATATCGCTAGTGAAACGACTGAGTATGACCTGGCTCGAACGTGTTTCCATAAATTGACCAAAAAAAAAACACGTAACACGATGATTACCAGTTATGACATAGCTGTCATTCTTAACTTGATGTTTTTTCATATTTTTCAAGTGACAAAGTTACATTATTCTTCATTCAGTAGATATGTTTTCCGCGGACTTTATCGAATTCGATAATAGTAAGTTACAATTTACAACGGCTGCGGGTGTTCCCCGGCTACACTAATGAGCGTATACGATGCACGAACTTCAACTGATCCTATCCATAGATAAAAACCCGTCTGGCATGCGGGTCTTTTTGACATGTAACGAAATTACAAGCACCTGGCATGCCAGCCCTGCGCATAGAACAATGTAAATAGTGTTATTCCTCTAATAAAATATTTGCATGACCTCTGCTATTGCAGATGATACTCGACCTAATTGGTTTCTGATCAAATTTGTAAAGTTCATTATATTGTTTGGTGAAGAAACGATAGAAACTTAAGAAAGAGTGAGAATTTAAACTTTCAGAAAAGGTAAACAGGCAGGTAAACAAAAAATTAAACAAATAATCAGAAGTGAAACAGTTGTTATACTATAAGAAAGGTATGTTAAGCGTGGTCGTCGTTGAGCAGACTTGAAGACGGACTATCATTGCAGAGGCATAAAGCATAAGAAAGACCTGCACCATCAAAGGGCCATCGGGCCTTGTAAGTATAAGGCCTTACGGCTGCAGCAATCAGGAAACCATTTCAGCACCTAGGAGACACTGGTGTTCAACTGATCCCGTCCTTTTTAAGAGACAAGAAAAAACTACCGTACAACCGACTGTACACTTTTCTCTCCCTCGGCATAGAAATGGAACTAGTTGTAGAAAAAGAAACATGGTTACAAAAAGTGCAGCCAACAGACTTACGAGTCCGAAGTGGCGTGAAATTTGTTCTCTAATGATGAAAGAATTACACGTGAATCGGCCGAGTCTCTTCAGATTTACGCTACAAAACAAAATTACACAAGAATTTTTTTTACAATTTATTTATATTTTGACACGAACTCCGACGTGAAGAAGATGAGGACTATAATGTTTATGAAGATATTCGATGTGACAGGCTGGTAATATACAGAAATACAAAGAGGTTTAGTTGCATGGAGTTTATTAACAACCAGAATCAGAAATTGAACTCGCATTATTACATCCTCTTTCAAATAGCATCAGTTTTAGGTACTCGGCAGACAGATATATGCGTAATGATCGCATTTCAGCCTTCTTCTATGTATATCACATCATAATATGTTTTCTGCAATTCCTAACTTTCTCTATATCACCGTTCACACGATTTTCCATATTCGCTCAACATCGATTAAACTACTTATGATTTGCAGTCATGATTTAACTACAAACAAACATCATTTATACTATCTACTATATCATCAACCAAATGATACAACAGTGTTGTTCAGTTGTAGTCAAATCTTGAAAAATTCTTATCATCGTCAACAACGCTTAGTTGTTCCTTGCTGCACACGAGGCTTACACCGTGAGCGCCCGGGTCCACTTATTCCTCCTTTTGGTTTGGCTTATAGTACAGCTTTTATGAAAGCGAACTTAATTTTTTTTTGCCAGCAAAAAATCTGCATGTATTAAAGGTAGAATCCATACTTAATATTATAAATGCGAAAGTAACTCTGTCTTTCTGTATGTTACGCTTTCACGCATAAACCACAGAACCGATTTTGATGAAATTTGGTATAAGGGTAGATTAGACCTTGAGAAAGGACATAGGCTATGTTTGGTCGCGATAACCGACATCCACGCGGGCGGAGCCGCGGGCAAAAGCTAGTCTATTATTATCGTATACGCGGGAGGAAATTAATCCATCTTATCATCGGGACAGACAAACTGTAGGCGAATTGTAAGTCGATGTTAGCCACCGTGACGTATTGTGTCAGAATTGGAGGGAAACGAGCAGAGTCGAATTGTCGCAACAGTAAGAGCTCTTTCGTAAATTAGAATAAGGCCGTGCCGGAAGATTGCATTTAACATAAGTTGCATTCATCGCCAACTGGGCCAGGTCAAATAACTTAGTATCATTTCAAAACGCTGGGATGAAGTAGTGGCGAATTTTTTTTGGAAATTTCCGTTTTCTTAATGGTTTTTTAAGCCTTTAAGAAAACCTCTCTATGGAAAACTTGGTTGCGTTATGTAGAAAACTCTTGAATATATCTAGACTTTTGTACATCTGTACAAAGTAAACAATATGTCCCTTTTCAAGTGAAATAAAAAAAATATTAATATCGTTAAAAAATTATTTTTATTTTTTTATTTTTATAGTTATAAAGCATTTCCATTACAGATATAAATTACTTAGCTCATAACTTAGTGTCATACAGATCAAAGAATGCAGAGTTGGACCCGCTGTACCACTTCGTGCCAGTAGCGGTGGTGACCCTGGGGTACTCTCCAGGGTCACCACCACCAGGCAGAGGCCAAAAAAGCCTTGTAAGGGCGATCAGAGACTCATAGAGGCTATTGGTAACTCTCGCTCCGGATCGTTTCTAGTACAAAGGCTGGCCATCGCAATCAGGCTTGGATAAATTTATTTACCCACGGAGGCGATAAATTTTGTAGAAATTAGCAGAAACACTTTTTTAACTGTGCACGTGCACTGCGCAATGAAGATATTTTAATATTTTGGTACATTAAATAACAAGCGCTTTTATTTTATTTCATCATTAAAATATTAATTAAATTACATCATCATGCATCATGAAAGATGTTATGTGACATTTCGTTGATTTTATTTATTATATTTTATTAATTAATTTTTCATGTTAATTTAGGATTTTAATATGCAAATTGAAATTTTTTTTTACTACGTTTTCTGTTACAACACTTCTCATTTTAATTTTGAAATCGGTAGACGTCCCATTTCGGTGGTTCGCTCTCGGCTAGTGATTTTTTTTTTATGTAGCACACGTCAATTTGACTTCACCTCGCCTGATGTTAAGCTAAAGGCAAAGTCTCGGAAAGAGGGTCATCATCGGAAACATGTATCATGTTAACAGTGGTGGCACTCAGCTTGACGGCCTCGTTAGATGCCTTTTCACGCCCCGCTTAAAGGACCCGGGACTGTAGGAAGAAGGAAACACGTGAGCTGGCAGGGAGTTCCAGGTCTTAATGGTGCGGCATAGAAATGAGTCGCCGAAACGCTTGGTTCTTGCTGGTATACTCTGCACCGTATATGGATGGCATCTTAGCCCTGCACGTGTCGTCCTATGTAGGAAAGGAGAGGGTGGGACTAGTAAGTAAGTAATATTTTATTGTTCAAAAACAGTTTTACATTTCATTAGACTTAGTATTACATTTTTAAGGCTTATTCAAGAGAGTAAAACATAAGTTGGGTGAGATAGTGTTCTCCTAGCTAGGTTGCAGAGCAACCTGTGATAAGGATGATGTAATTGGAAGAGCTCGTCAGAACATTCACCATGGTAGAGACGGTAGAAAACTGCCAAAGACGCAACATCTCTACGCAAGGACCTATCTAATAGTTATAATATACTTAACTTACTTAATATACTTATTGTTCGAGGACGTTTTATTTCTTGCTGAACTTATGTAAACGACGTTATTATCATTTTATCATTAACACAATCACGTAATCAACTTACACATTATTAATACATCATTTATTTT
Source organism: Eilema sororculum (assembly GCA_914829495.1). Taxonomy (NCBI): domain Eukaryota; kingdom Metazoa; phylum Arthropoda; class Insecta; order Lepidoptera; family Erebidae; genus Eilema; species Eilema sororculum. The sequence continues at coordinate 21,610,791 of OU618543.1, read as the reverse complement.
AATGATACTTCCATACAGAGAAAAATGAAAATCTAAATTATGATAATAAAATAATACACGAACATACTGACCGAATTATATTCAAAATGGAAATACAAACAAAAATATTGATACGGACATTCGAATATCAGTTTATGAACAAAGCGCGACTCGACTAGCTAAGGCCAGCATTATGTATATAAGCATAGCATATGTTTAGTCATTACGAGACATGCGCAGACGTTTGAATGAGCATAATGCGAAACTAGCGTAAATAAACGGACGGAGATTATGCAGCTCAACGAGAAGAAACTTGCAAGAAAAGTATGAAAGCGTGATTTTGACTCGACGACGACGGTGTACCACAAGGCAGCATTGATGTTAAGATCGTAGTAATTTCTAAACGTTTGTGGGAGATGTTAACGTATTTGGGACAGTTCTAGAATGTTAGCTTCAGTCAACCAATATTATATACCTAAATGTTACAACAATTGACGTAATTATAAATGTTGAAGTGTTGTGAATGTAGAAGACAAATATGCTACAGCTATTTCGCTGAACTAAAAGTGTTTAGGAATTATATTAACTCGAGAATAAATGTTAAGTTAAGTGCTGGTTAATAGCAATTTCTACCGACCCTATCGTTGATGAAATCCAGCTTAAGGTAGATCATTAATTCGTTTTCGTCATCAGCAAACAGTGAAAATACTTATCGAAGTATTTTATGAATTTCAATGATTGATAAATCCGTTCGATATATATGTTGTCACTTTCACTGTCACATCTTTAAACTATACACTCCCGAACGAAACTATTCCCAAATCAAACTTTGACACTCATTTTCACATTACACAGAATTTTTGGTAGAAACCAATAGCAATGTTTAGTTAGCTGATCACCTATGAAGTAATAAAACACAGTGTACTCACTACGATAGAAGACAAAATACTAAAACATCTAATATTCGTTTAAATAATCAGTTAATCAACCATTAAACTATCGACACCGATACCCAATGCATGTATAGCCGATACCCAAACAACTTATAATATTTGCCGACTACTAAGCGGAAGGTGTTGTCAATTTTATCAAATCAGAATAATTTATCAAAAGTGCGATACGTTTTTATGGCTATTTGTAATCTTTTAATTATCATTGCATTTGTAATCAAAGACTAATTACAAAACTGAATATAAACGGTTACAAAGACGTTGATTGGTTGGAAGCGAGTCGTCACCCTAGCGGAAACGGGCTCTGCCAAAAAAAGGGCTGGACCAAAAAGAAATGCCCACTGAGTTTCTGCCGGATTTTTCTCAGGTCTGGGCCGCGTTTCGAACAGCGGTGGTACATTTGCTAAACTAGTCTTTAATATTTATTTTTATACTAGCTGTGCCCGCGACTTCGTCCGCGTGGAATGTACTTAATAAAAAAAATCAGTTTATTTTTTTTTGTTTTTGGCTTTTTTTTTTTTAGCCTAAGTTACTCCTTATTACATAAGCTATCTGCCAGTGAAAGTCCCGTCCAAATCGGTCCAGCCGTTCCAGAGCTTAGCCAAAACAAACAGACAGACAGACAGACAGACAGACAAAAAAATTAAAAATATATATTTTGGTATGTGTACCGTATATACATTCATATGCATGTAGTAGAAAGCGGTTATTTTAATATTACAAACAGACACTCCAATTTTATTTATTTGTATATGTATGTATATGTATATGTATATGTATATGTATATGTATAGATTGACGTTTGGTAAGTTCTGATTTAATGGTCTATGCAGAATAAATGATTTTGAATTTTGCTTCTAGGTTTTCGTGCGCGCCTCTGTATGAGGAAGGAATGTGATCCCCAAGGAGATATCGGGATCGCCAATGTTGGCAGCCAAGGCCAGCTGGGTCTCAGATATATGCAACGATTGGCTGTATGGTCGTTGGGCATATTCTATCAGAAGCGTACTGGTTCTCCAGTCACACAGGCACTACCGTGCTATTTTAGTCAACTCAGGTTCGATCTTGTACGGCTCCGAGGCGCTGCCGGTGAAGGGTATCCGCTCGTAAACAAAGAAGCCTTGATTGGAAAGCGAAGACAATTTTCTATTGTTTGTAAGCACTTTTTGGAAGTAAGATGGTCAATCAATCATCTCGGCAATCGTTCAGACAATGATAATACTTATCTGTAATGAGCTATTCAGTGTTTGTAATGTGACTTACTTAAGAGTTATTTTCTTACAGTTGTGTATAGGTGGTACAGGTTAGAGGTCACGGTTTCAATGCCCACTTTGTATAAAAAAATATTGTATGGCTGAATGTCTATTTGCGTCTAGTTGTTTCTAAGTTTATTAATGTTTAAAGTTTCACTGCATTCTAAAACCAGACTAAGATGTTTTGTCTGGACTCTATATATACCTAATACATTATATGTAGAGGTCTTGACTTTCGAAACATCTATAAAATTAAATATTACGTTACATCTGATAAATACATTGGTATCTGTCTATTTTAAGCGTGAGAATTTCATTTAAATTTTATTTTCAAGGCTACGTGTTAGCTTTTTAGGAGTTTTAATCTTACCATGTGGTTATGTGTGACATAAAAATCTCTTTCCACAGTGTTTCTAGTTGCTCTTCTCAGAAACGGCTCAAACGATTTAATTATTTTTTTGTCTATTTTCTAGGTCGTAAAGTATTCTTCACCCTTCCCATATTTTGGCAGAACATCATTAGCCGGGTCAGCTGGTTTATTAGGTACAAGGTCATTGAGAAAGATCATATTGAGCAGTGGACATGCCTTTGCTGGCGTGATGATGATAAATTAACAAAGATAACATCCCAGTTCATATACATTTTCGTGCCACTGTGCCTCATCACCTCCTGTCATATCGAGGACCTGTGTAGGGCATCGAACAACGCTTTTGGTTAAAGGAATGAATTTCATAAAATTTCGTATCGAACAGTTGCCGACAGGTATTTCTATAAATTTTCCCTTCAGCATTGAGTAGCCATGAGAACATTCAGTTCGCACATTTCAATTTAACAATACAGTTATACATTGTGTACGCTATTGTCAGTTCGGCATTGTACAAACAATTATGTCCGAATTCTCCCGTGGTTCTGCAGTACAAGACTCAAACTAGTGTGAACTGTACATTGTTCTCCAAACATGACCCGAATGCATTCTTAACGCAAAGCAATTGCAACTCACGTGAACCGGTAATTATCTCCATGAATACTATTTAACCTTCACGGTTTAGCTACAGATTTAAGTGAAACTGAAATATTAATTATAATGATCGTGCTATTTTGGTTTCTTTCGTAACAGAAAAGAATTATTATATTAATTTTATCTTTATCAATATTGCTACAATTGAAGGACAGTAGATTAGTGAAATGTAAAAAGTAAAACGACGGGCGTTATTGTAAATTGTAACTGGTAAGTACTAAAATTAAAGTGAGTCCTTCTAGATCACAATCACTTATGCACGAGTCCGGACATGAATTCACGATCCGCCCTGCGGTTCTGGATATTGACAGAAATAGTCAAAATCCAAGACTTGAACTTGAATCCGTGAACAGTTTTTTTTTGGAATAATTTAGGATTAGAACTCGAGAAAGGGCATAGGCTATGTTTGGTCGCGATAACCGACATCCACGCGGGCGGAGCCGCGGGCAAAAGCTAGTGTAACAATAATTGCAACTAATTCTAATAACTTTCATATGTTCGAAATCACAACTATACCTAAGGCTCACTATCTGTTCAGAACTGGAATTGCCCACTAGGCAGTTTGCCATTATAACAAGGAAATAACTCCAGTACAACTGCAAGGTCTTATAAAAACGAACCTAATCATAACAACAGCCAGGTAAAGTAAACCTGAATGACTAAATTGACACGATGACTGTCGTATAACCTTATCTTTATCATATACACGTTAAATCCAGGTCAAAGCACCTTAATAAGGCGCATTGCCGATAACAAAACCAACACTAACATCAATCATGCCAATGACCTTTAACATTTTGGTACCATTTACATCGCGGACGACAAAGGCCTTCCTAGCCAACCTTGGAAGGTCTTCAGACACCCTCCTGCTTTGGCATTTACAGCCTTATTGTCGAAGGTAAGAATTGACATCGCCTTGACAATTTCACGACTGTGATTTTTCTCATCATTGCTGACCTAGCTAGTTGTGCCATTTTCATCAAATTTATCCGCTGGACCGCACCTTTCTACTTTCTTATGACAACGGCTTTTAATGATATCCAACAGTTATTTTTGGGATATACTTGGTAGCTGTTTTGTTTGTGTGAATTATTGAGATATGGTGGGTTTTACATATCACCGTTTAGTTCTTACCTTTGAGCAAGGTTTTACTGTTTCCTGTTACATTTTCCTTGGTTTTATTATATGCACCAATTTTATTTAGCTTGAACCAACACTGTACTTACAATTATGTAATAATTTATTAAATAAAATTAAAATCAGAAAACAAAACCACACAAACAACAAAACACTGAGAAACTGTATCAAGTGGTGAGCGAGATTGAAGTATTAACGACAAGGTGACCGCATGACGTATTGTCCATCCTTATTATTTGTCTTGCTATAATAAATTAACAAAATATCCTTCACTTTGGTTCTTCCTTTTGTCTTGAAGACCACGTTTCTCCCTTTACCATTCAGGAATAACCAAATAGAAAATAGTAATCTTACAAGTAATAATACTTCAAGTCACAATATTCTAGCTAACAAGACGACAAACAGACTAAGAAAATACGCCCGTGGTGAAATGATTCAGTAATAAGTTCTGTCTGAGAACATTTACAATGATACTTGACATTCAGAAGAGTCATTCTCGGTCGCAGGCCATTAAGTACACAATGAAGATGACAGAGATAAAGATAAAGCGAGAAAACGATATACTGATAGAAGTGTCATGACTTGTAATTGCAGTGGCAATTACCGCAATAAATTGCAAGAATAAATCATCGGACAAATTAAAAATAAAACTGTTTTTAAATGAAAGAGCAATATTCAGTGACGCGTACATTGATTCCTAGTAATTCTGAAGCGTCACTTCATTGTATAAAGACAGGTGTTTTTTAGCGCATCGAATAAGTAATATAAAGTATTGAAGTAATATACATTGAAATAGATTATTAAAAACAATAAATTGTGTCAAGCATATTAAAAATAAAAACGATATCGAAAACGAAGAAACACTACGATCAAATGATAAATTACGAAAAGTATTTGATAAAGGTGATATTGAAGGGCCCTCAAAAGATAGTCTCCATGTGAGTTGTAGTTATAATAGAGTTTATAATGACACCATTTATGTGATTGCTGTCACAACTGATGCCGCTGTAGCTGTGAGTCAGAGCGGGGCAAAGCTAATTTAGCTGACCTCCGGGGTCGGGTTGCGATTTGCGCGCTACTTATTTTGTGATGAAAATTGATCGAAATTGCTACTGACTGAAAAAATATGCTTGAAATTACTTATTTACGCTCACTGACATTGTACTGATAAGTCACTTGAACTATAAACTAGATTAATGAATCTTTAAGGTATTGCTGATAGCAAAGATGTCTAGTTGGATATCTACCTTAGTTTGTGTGTGGGAGGAGTAAGAAGCTATAATACTAGATACACGTAAGTACTTATTATAAATCGAGAGAACACAAGTCAATTTCTATTAGAAAATCAGGTTTGTCCGAACTCGAACCACCACGAGGAGATGGTAATAAATACTACATGCAAAACTAACATGTTTTACGTCATAAACTTCCTTTTGACGGCTGAGCAGTGTCGTAATTAGTTCTTTGATTTGTCACAAATTGAATGAATAGTAATTTACAGACATATAATTTGTTAGGCTCTCTTGTCTCGCAAAGCTTCGGATTCTTCAGAACAATGCACTTCAAATATATGAATTTCCTATATCCATCACATAACAATGAGTGACTTCGAACATATTTCACATCAATGAGACAGCTGGAACGAGTCGTGATGTAACGCATAATACCCGAATGAGGAAATGTAAGTAAAGATAAAATTCGTCATGCTAAAAGAATACTTTTGATCACAAAATTGTCAGACACAAATGTGTGAACGCACATATTGCGAATAGATCGTAATATCATATTGTGTTGGTGTCGGAACAAGTAAGTGAACGTCTAGAAGACAACGTTGATATTAAATACAATAACATTTTTATACATTAAATGTCTTTGCAGAGAAAGTTACACAAAGCAGCAAGATTTATCTAGATAATGTTTTAGGTAATGAGACGAGAAGTCCTCAATTTAAAACTTCTGACGCATGTAAGTAAACGTGATGTCAGCTCAAGTTATCACACAGTCATAGTCATTTAAACGAAACCGCTTTTAAAACAGGCTTTTACACGCAAACGTTTGTCATAATAACTTATAACCATACCATGAATACATTACGAAACGAAGTTGAATTCTCATCACGCAAGTCGAAGAATCGCTTGACGTAACTTACGTATTAGAAATAAAAAAGACATACAACATTAGTCATAGTGTTCCCTCAATGCCAAGGTTGTACCAACGCCAACACTGCCGACAGTTTTGGTAAGGTATACAGAAACTGGTTTCGAGTATATCGGTCACAGTCGGAACTACTCTGAGTCAGTAAATGTAACGTTCGGAGCATGCTGTGTTTATTGCAATGGCCGAGAAGCGGTTACTCTCTCAAAACCGTTGGGATTAACAATGTAGGAGATTGAAACTGCAGTTTCAACGGTGCCCTCGATCGCAGTCATCGCCTACGCAGCTGTTGGCGGAGACACTGAAGTAAATTGAAATGCAAATCGTTTAGAACGAGTGGGAAATCTAATAACTTATATAAAGATTCAAAACATAAGCTACTGTCGGCGAAAGTTACGAGCAATCGCAAGCTACATGGGCAAAACGTAATTTACCTAAATGAATAAATGAAAGTAGAATGTAATCAATCATTGAATGCAGCTTTAATACGCAATGAGAGTATCCGCCGCCGAGTAATACGCCGTCATTTTCATTATAGATCGTATTCATATTGCGTTATACGGTCCAATTTCTATACTACCGTCACTATTATCTATTCTGTGATATTGCTTATGTATTTGGAAAGTTCTCATTTTAATATGGATCAAATACGATTTATTATGGATGGCAGGTAATTTAACTTAAAATGAAAGAATAGAGCCAGACTATCGCGTGTTCTATGACGGCGCGGATATGTTAGAGATACGCCAATCTGACACACATGGAACCAGTCTAGTCAGTACGAAACGAATTTAATATTTCCGGTCGCAATTTTAAAACTATAGCTACTTATTCATCTTTAAAAATCCTGTAACATGCAACCAATTCTGATAATCCAATTATTTTTTAAATAACGGCTATTAAGTGTGCATATTATGCAGTTAGAAATAATCACGAAGTTTTATCTACATGTACATGTTGGCTTTGGGCATTTGATTCTGGGAATCAGAAAATTTTGCAGGAACTCTTATTAAATCGCATGTCATTTGATTAAGATCGGTGGCATTTTATTTATTGCAGTACGATTTGTGCCCGCAATCGACATATTTTGCGACTGTAAACATAAGTTTAGTGTGAGCTACGACTTTTTCGTTTGTACCTCCAAATTTTCAGGAGCACATTTTACCAGCTATGTAAGTATTAAGATCCATAGTACTTATTCAGAGATTCTAGGAATGTCCAGTACCTACCTCGCAGGTAAGGATAAGTTGCCATTTAAAAAGCAAGGTGCGCTCACCAGAGCGAAAGAGTCGTTCACAGCAAAAATTATTTCTTTGTAAGTCGCAAGTCTGACTGCACATGGAACACTAACATGACCTTTAGTTTGGAACGTCTGGACATTTAGAACCACTTGACTAGGAACAAAGAAAAGCCTTGAGAATTGTCGTGGGTCTTAAACATTTATGTGTGTTTTACAGCTTGAGTATTGGTGTGTTCTAAGAATTTCATCATCCCCTGCCATCGCAGTGCTCATCACAGAGGTTCTAAATTTTTGTAGTAATCAATCAAGAAATTAGTCTATCACAGTAGGACATAAGCCTTTCCCAACGCGCGTCACAGCTCCTGAATTGTCATCTTCCGCATCCAGTCTAGCATAAATACCTTTTGCCCTTCAAAGTTTAGGATTGATGAATACCATGTTGTTCACAAACTCTATTCATGAGTTTCTTGACCCTTAAACACGCGAGTAGATATCGATTCTTATACGTTGATTCTTGACAGCCTCTGTGGCGTAGCGGTAGTGCACGCGACTCGATCCCCGCTCAGTGCAATTATTTGTATGCATGAATATGGCTATTTGCATTAGTCTGGGTGTTTCTATGTATAATATGTATATATTTACAAAAAAAAAGTATCTAAGTATGTTTATCCGCATTATAGATTCCATAACGCAAGCTAATTAAGCTTACCATGGGTCTAGATAGCGTTGTGGAATATTTATTTATTTATACGAAAGGAAATAATGAAAGATGTTTGACGGTTGAATCTAAACCACGATATGCCACTGTGTACAAATAAAAAAATAAGGAAAAAACATTACCGTATTAATTACTCATTAGTACAACGTAATCTACTACGTATCCTTATTCAGAAGTTAGTATTTACTGCCATATCGATTTAAATTACACTGTCTTAAATTTTCGTGGTGAATTCATTCTGTTTGTCGTGTTCAACATTAGTTATCTATTATCTAATCTTCATAACATCAACATAACCTCACCACCAAACTATTCTTATTAATCATCCTTATGATAACCCAGATCGCAGTGGCTTTTTTCCTGTGTTTTAATTTATCAATGTACTGTCGGAAGTTTATGTGAATATCCCTTATTGAAATAAACCCATTTTTAACAGATTTTATCACGATTTATTTGATATTATTTATATTTAGCCTGACGTTTCAGCTACTCTTCAGAAGTCATGGTGGCCGAGGTAATAATAATAGCACTCTTTAATGTTTATGTTAACGCACTGATTGAGGCGCTCAGTAGCCAGCGTGTCGGGTGTCACATTGAGGGAATTAGCTTCAATAATCTGAGCTACGCAGATGACATGGTCCTGCTAAACGCCTCAATCTGTGGGTTGAGATCGCTCCTGGCCACGTGTGAAGCATACGCAGCGGATTACGGGCTTGTGTACAATATAAAGAAAAGTCAGAAGATTGTCTTTGGGCCCGGCGGGGCCCGGTATCAGGATAGTGTACCACCCGTGCGGCTCGGAGGTGTTGCGCTCGAACGAGTGGAGCAATTTAAATACCTGGGTCACCTGTTCACCGCCGACTTCAGTTACAATGCTAATATTGGTAGGGAACGGAGGGCTCTGTCTGTCAGAGCTAATATGTTAGCTCACAGATTTGCACGTTGCTCACCTCAAGTTAAAATCACTCTTTTTAGAGCTTACTGTACTTCTTTTTACACGTGCAGTCTGTGGGCTGACTACACTCAGAAGGCGTATGGGGCCCTCCGGGTCCAATATAATAACGCATTCAGGAGGTTGATGGGACTGCCCTGGCGCTGCAGCGCGTCAGGCATGTTCGCGCAGGCGCGAGATGATTGTTTTTATACTATCATGCGTAAGCGCGCTGCCTCATTGGTGCGCAGGGTCAGGGCGAGTTCCAACTTCCTCCTGAAGGTGATTGCTGACCGAGTTGACTGCTGCTATGTCAACAATTGCGGTGACCTCCATGTGCTAACTAACACTAAGATTTAACTGTTCTAATGTACTACCTAACAAAATATGAGTATGTAATGTGCTTACTTGAAATAAATGAATACCACTGCAGGTTTACCTCAATATCCTCGGTATGGATGTTCGCTGCAAACTGAATAACAAAAACTATATCGAGAGTATCATCAAATCAGCCTCGCGTAAACTCGGAGTCCTGAACAGAGTTGCGTTTTTTCACGCCGGAGCAGCGGTGTCTTCTATACAAGACCCAAATTCGTTCCTGCGTGGAATACTGCTCACATCTCTGGGACGGCTCCGCAAAGTACTTACTAGATGCCCTCGACAGGTTGCAGCGATGTGCGGTTCGCATTATTGGGAATCCTGAGGTCCCGAACACCCTCGAGCCTTTGCAGATGCGTAGAGATGTTGCGTCTTTGGCAGTATTCTACCGTCTCTACCATGGTGAATGTTCTGACGAGCTCTTCCAATTAGTCCCACCCTCTCCTTTCCTACACAGGACGACACGTGCAGGGCTAAGATGCTATCCATATACGGTGCAGAGTATACCAGCTAGAACCAAGCGTTTCAGCGACTCATTCCTATGCCGCACCATTAAGACCTGGAACTCCCTGCCAGCTCACGTGTTTCCTTCTTCCTACAGTCCCGGGTCCTTTAAGCGGGGCGTGAAAAGGCATCTAACGAGGCCGTCAAGCTGAGTGCCACCACTGTTAACACGGTACATGTTTCCGATGGTGACCCTCTTTCCGAGACTTTGCCTTTAGCTTAACATCAGGCGAGGTGAAGTCAAATTGACGTGTCCTATATATATAAAAAAAAAAAAATAATAATAAACAGCGTCGGTAGCTTAGTGGTTAAGGAGTCGGCCTTACGATCGAGAGGTCCCGGGTTCGATCCTGGCCATTACACTACCGACGTGAACCCACTCCTAGCACAAGTAATTTAGCTTAGTTGGAGGGGTTAGAGGCAATATTAGTAACTACGGTTATAATATTCTTTTAAAAATTTTTTTTTTACGAAAAACGGCACAGAAATGACCGCAGCTATGCGTAGATTACCAAAAATTTGCGTGTGTAAGCTCACTGCCTTTCAATAATTTTATTACGATCTTGCATGGTTTTAGTTCCATTGGTAAAGCGTTTGAAGCAGAAAATCAATAGAAGAATGCCAAATTCTATGAAATAATCGTTTCTAGCAACGAACCTAAAACTTTTTTATATACATATAAGCATTGGCGTGTTTTTGGCAAAGACCATATTGCGTGCATGTCTCTCATAGTTACGGGGAAGTAACTAATTGGATACACTACTTGACAGACGAATACCTATTAAAATTTACATGTATACGAAGTTTTGAAGATTATAAACAGCCAACAAAATGTATGCGCGGAGGACGAGTAATTCTAAAGAGATTTTTTGCTATGGCCGCAGAAAATAGTACTCGCAATGGCATTGCAAAGATGACACCGTAGAAGGCAACGTACGTATACTCGTTTCTTTTGAGTCTAAAAAAAGCTATAATTTCTGATGACAACTGTATCGTGATGAGTGATGAATTGATGATACAGGCATTAAAAATAAGATTACGTGTTACGTATTATTGAATCAATTTTGAGGATTGGATGTGATTTTTTCCTAAACTGTAACACTTACTCACTCTTTTGGGTGTATCTGGATACCAATTCGGCACTGAGTATCAGGATTGCAATTTCCCAAGCGTTTCACTGACTCATTCCTATGCCGCACCATTAAGACCTGGAACTCCCTGCCAGCTCCCGTGTTTCCTTCTTCCTACAGTCCCGGGTACTTTAAGCGGGGCGTGAAAAGGCATCTGATGATGCCGTCAAGCTGAGTGCCACCACTGTTACCTAACATGGTACATGTTTACGATGGTGACCCTCTTTCCGAGACTTTGCCTTTAGCTTATCATAAGGCGAGGTGACGTCATATTGACGTGTCCTTTATAAGAAAAATGTAGGTTAATTTAATAGACGTTTAAACCTGTGGACTTTCTGCAAACAATGACATTTTTCCCTGATGGACCTTCTGATTCGGAGGCATTTTTTTTACAATATGTACCTTAGGAGGTACATAATAATATGAAGTTTATCCATTCTTCAAAACATATTACCACCCATTAAGACTAATCAACATATCAATTGACAATCCCACGATTGAGGTCAAGCCATATCAATACAGGTTAACGAATAAGCCAGCCGGGCGCGTACACGGCCATATCAATTGATAGCTGTCTCCCCTAGCCGGGCTGCGACGGAAAATATAGCCATTGGCGCAGTTGAGTGTGAAATGGATGGGGAAGTTTCTGGAAGCGTAAAGGTCATGTCATTGGCAAAGAATATTATGTTCACTATTCTAATTTTAAATTGGCATTTACTTGATAGCAGTATAGGAATATTGATGTAGGAAGCACGGAGGCAATTGAAAACAAAGGTACTTACTGCCTTTGTTTTCAATTGCCTCCGTGCTTCCGAAATATTAGATTTAGGACACCAATTTAAAAATACATCGGGAATGAAGCCTAGCCCTAGCCTTTTTGCCTTTCACAGTTTACTCTTCTAAACAGCCTCCTTCTCCCTATAGTTTGTTTACGAAGGTTTTCAGTTGTTCAGCTTGGTAACCTAAAGGTTTGCTGGAAGAGAACTCATATTGAGTTAAGCTCGCCTTTGTACATTTTCTTGAAATTATTTTTTATATAATACCTCTGTATTATTTGTGTGAAATAAAGAATTAGAAATTAAGAACGTAGTTAAGGATGACAAATAGAGAAATAACTATGTAATACCAAAGTTACACACGCCTCTTTCTCTGTGAAGAAGACAGAGACAACACATTTCCACTTGCTAACAATTTTAAGAACTATAAAAAAAGTTACTGATATACAAAAATCTAGTTTTGTAGCCTTAAGCGGATATTAGCTATTATTTTTTCAAATGTAACGAATCTAACCGACATAGTAACTACTAAGAATAATATGCCAACGGGAAGAGGATATTATCTTATTTACGACATGTTCGCGTAATAATTTGGCAATCAAAAACCGGTTGGGAGTGATAAGTTACTAATAAATTAATCAATACATTGCATTACTTAATATTTATCTGTTTGGTGTGGGTTCGAATCCCGTTCTGTGCAAATATTTGTACGCATGAATATGGGTATTGGCATTGCCGTCGCGTCGGTCTATACCTATGGCAGTCGTTACGAATAGTTAGCGCCTTAAAAAGTTCAACAACTGGTCTAACTGCAATACTTCGATATCGCCAAGGGTTGTGGAGGTCAGTGGTAGTAGCTTCATGGAAAATATTGAAATTTAGGTGCGACGGAGTTGAATTGGAAAAAATGGACCCCGGATGAAGATGAGAGCTTCGGATGCGACCGGGATTAGCGGATGACGATGTATGGGCCCTCCAAGATGTTCTGGGTGCCAATGAACCTCAAGTTAATCAGCAAATCACAAGGCTCTGGCCCAAGTTTTTCTCTCGAGGTATTTTTTAGTCCACGGTTTTGTTATTATACTTTCTTGTGGCATCTTATATTTAAGACCACCGGCACCGTTAGCAAAAAATCATCAGTGCAATCGGACAGCGCAGCGTAATAAATATTATTGCTAAACATACATAAAAATAATCCAATGAATCGAGAACGTTCTTCGATTTGTTTAAAGTCCGTTAAAAGCCTTACTGAACAACTCATTCTGTCGTTATTATGGTAATTATCATAAGTATTTGAACATGTGTTGAACAAAATGAAACAGTAAAGTAATCTCTTTAGCAGATCTAATGGAGTGCCTACTATCCGTATTGAAACCTCGAAGCATCAAGTAATGCTACGAAGCGCAAAACCCAGAACAGTAAAGCTCGATGCTATTCAACAAAATGAACCGCATTAGTCCGGGGTAATTACAACACAATTTGTGTTGAATGGACATAACCACGAAAACCGAAAGTCCCATACACAAAACTTCCAATGTGCGTAGGTTTGAATTGTTTGATGCCTTCGGTACTCCTTGAATGTGGTATCGAATGCTCACTCTTTTATACCATATCCAAGCAGCACTGAAGGTCCAATCCAGTGTTGTGTACAGTGTGGATTGTGGGGAAGCATTGGTAGCTTTCATCGTTCAACATATTATCACCCCTTGAGACATGGAGACACGGATAATTATATCCAGGGTGCCATGAGATACGATTACAACACTGTCTCAACTTCACGTAACAGAGTGCTTTACTGCTATCCAAAACCACATGGCATGTAATTGTGGAAGTAGTACACACTGCAACTATTAACTGACGTAACATAAATTAATTACTCGAATCACGTCAATCTCAGCTGTTCTACACGCTACGGTGATTTTAAAAATAGGAAACTGTAACATTGCCACGCAAGAAATGTTTTGCCGCTAAGATTTATGAAATATCATCGAACAAAACAAAATGCACAAGATAAATCTGACGATTTACCACGCAAAATATCGTCGAACTTTCTAGATGACGAAACGTATAGCTTCTGCAACTTCAGTTATTGAAATAAGGCCCGTACGCACGCAAGAATCTCGGGCTCTTGAAAGCGGTCTCGATATTAAAGTAATGCTGTACACAATTAGTTTCAACGGAGGTTTGCATTGCGATCGTAAAACGGATATCATCCCGTTAGTGCCAGATAATCTGTTCGACCGATACGGTAACGGTACGCGAGCCTTCGAGCAAGAAGGCGAGCTGAGCCACTGTAGCGTAACGCGCTGAAGCCTTGCAAGAACGATCAATATCGAGTTACGTGAGAACGTTAATAATAGTTTGGAGATGTTGTAATAAACAGTCAAATACGCAAACTATTAATTTCTATGCTATTTTATGAAGAAATTATGACTTTCTCAACACTATGTGTGGTAAGGTTGCTATAATCGAAGATTGGTACGTTTAATATTGCTAAATCATTGCTATAAAGTGGTAGTAAGATCGTTTAGACTTTTATGAGATGTTTTAAAGACTTTCACCGCCGATAACTATCGTAAGGCTGATTTCAAGTGTGTTTTGTAATGGAAAGTGATGATGTTATTTTTAATAGTTCCCTCATCGCGATCCCAACTTTCCAACTAGCGAATAATCTGCCAAAATTTACCTAATCATTTCAGTCAATAGATGGAAATGCCGTGACAGAACGGATATTATCTCGCTGTGAATAACCGAATATACTCCATACAGTATTTAACAATGAACTGCGATGACTGTACTTATCTAAGCTTAGTAATTTTTGTTTCTATTAATCATTTTGGTAAACGAACAAAGCGCTTTTTAAACTGTGTAAGCCAGTCTTTATGCGGCACATTTCTCTTTCGCATGGTCGTCTTTCATGATTAGCGAATAAGTACTCATAAACCCAGACAAACTGAACTTTCTCCTTTGAAAATAGTTATTAAAAACTATTGTGGGTTCAAAACAATAGCCACGTGCGTGTTCTGTCTGCTACTAGTTCTCGGATATCCGTACATCCGGTGGGCAGCAGTCCGTGACGTGCCTTCCGTTGGGGTGCGACACAACCGTGACGGGCTGCAGTCATTGTGCTAATGAGTGTGACGTCACACACCTCATGAACGTGACCAGTCTGGCAAATGTTGAAAATAAATTCGGCCATTATTGTAACGAGAATGCGTATCAAGAATTGTAAAAATGGTTGTAATTTTTTGATGGTTCGCTAACTAAGCTTGTGGTTTATACGGCTATGCACTAGTTATTCATATTAGCACTTTGTAGATAGACAGCAAGGCTTTCCCATTCATAATGCTACAAGAAGCAGAGCAGACCGAAAAGTAATGATTTCCGTACAATCAGTCTAGTAGCAGACATAAAAGTCATTATGTACGAGTATTGCATACATTCGTTGGTTATCTTCGTTGTAAGTTGCAAGGTAGCGTTTTTCCTTTGGGCTATGTATGTCTAATACGCAGTTCACCTAGCTCGCGTTATGTCTAAATGTCATTTTCAATAGCTTTTAGCCTAAGTGGACGTTTACCTACAGTGCTATTTGCCAATTTCGCTTATGGACTTTTTCGACAAATGCCTAAATCTCAGTTCACCCTGCTTGCGTTCTGTCCAAATGGCATTTTCATAAATAACTTACTTCAAAATGATAGATAAATGTGTGTGTAATAAATTTGCTGTATGTGTGCTGTTTACTGGTCATTCATTTAAGTTTTGTTTTCAATTTAAGCATAATTTTTAAAGGACTAGTGTTTTACTCTCTGATCGCCTTCCTTTCCTCGCTGTTGAACTGTAATGCAGTAGGTCTATGACTCTTTTTGTCTTCCTCTGTTCTAACCTATATCGCAGTAGGTCTAACTAGCGTTATGCCTACTTATCCTTTCGACTAGTCATAACGCGAGCTAGGTGAACTGCGTATTAGACATACATAGCGCAAAGGGCGTTTTTCTTCTTCTTTTTGCTGTGAACTTTGGCTCGATTTCACTAATGGAAATCCATTTGAGTAAACTGAGTTCTCATAATTGAAGTCAATTACATTCATTGTGTAAAACGTCAAACGTGTTAACTTAGTTTATTTTTAATAGATCTCGGTTCATATCTTCCCCAAGACCGCAAGCTAAGTTTAACAAACGTTATCAATGCTTTTAATGACTTTGGTGCAAAAAGCTAATTAGAGCTGTACGTACTTATTGTATATTGGAAACTCAGATAAGGAAAAAAACTATATTGTCCTAGTTTTCGTTTACGCTAAAACACAATCGAAATGGTAAAGTCGTCAAAAAATTGAATAATGCAAATGTACTACGCACAAATAGGTTACAATCACAATATTCTTAAGATAAGAATACCTATACAAAGATATTGATTGCTTTCCAATTAAATGCGTCGATTTCAAGATACGGCTACTTCCATTGAATAAGAAAACCAGCAACGTATATAACAAGTTATATGAAATCATAGATTGCTTCATAATACAAGGCTTTGATAATTCTCGAGGCATTCATAAACCTACAAAAGACAATAAAGTTAATTTATAGAACTTTACATCATGTGTCCGTTAACAATAAAGACGAAAATGGCAAAAAACATTACCGGCATTGCCTACATGCAGTGCAATATTTGTATTGTTCTATGGAGTTAGAACATAGAATGGCGTTTGATTGCGTAAACTACTCTCAAAAGTGGTTTGCCCTAAATAATATGTGCTGTAGTTAGAGAATTGTACCGTTCCTGCGCTAGGTAACGGTAGTTGCAGATGTTTGATCAATAAATGACGCCACCAATATCTATAGGGGAGAATCCCCTCGCCAAAAGGTGAATGCTACGTAGCTTTATTTTTATATCATATAGTACGTTACATAGAAGTAGTTTTATTCTACCGGATAATCAAAAGTCACGGATTGTTAATTGTACAGTAACTGTATATTTAAATGAAGGTTCCGTTATTATACTTATTTATAGACAGTATGAAACAAGGTGACGGTTAAATGTTTGTAATGGGAAATTTTTTTATACATACTTCGATCGGGTTACAAATGGGACCAAAAACAATAAGTAGATCTCGGGCTCCAAAATGCCAACTTTGTATGTAGCTAGGTAATATTATGAGGATGTCGGTGATTAAGATGGTGGTGCCTACTGTACAAGAGTGATCACATCGTGGTGAAATGTAGGTGTTAAATACGTAGGTAAACATACAAGCGTTGGTAAGTATGTACAAAGTATAAGTGCAGGTTCTTCGGTATCTGTTATGTTTGTAAGGTGGTCCCCTCTAATGCGACGCAAGCGAGTTCTTCAATCAATTTTTAAATATATTTTTTCTCATAATAAGTATATATCCGGAATCTTTCAAGAAACTACACAATAATAAAATGTAATCGTACTTGCATTTAATTTCATTATTTGTTACAAAGTGTGTCAAATGGACAAACGAAATCGAAAATTAATTTTTAATATCTGTAACTAAATTATTGTATTTTACAAATATGTGTTACAGAACGATTGTATAGCATATATGCGTGACGTAATCATGATTTTATTTATTAGATAATCGCATGCATTACTGTTTGCTAATGCGTCAGGTACGATTCCTGGCTATCTCTGAATAAATATGTACTCTAGCACCCGGGATAGCTCCTTGTGGCACTCCTACTGTTGTGACTAATGTAATCTGCGTATCATACATTAGGATTAGACTAACCACGCCGGAGCAGCGGTGTCTTCTGTACAAGACACAGATTCGCTCTTGTGTGGAATACTGTTCTCATCTCTGGGATGGTTCCGCGCAATACCTGTTAGACGCTCTTGACAGAATGCAGCGACGTGCAGTTCGTATCATAGGTGATCCTGAGGTTACCAGCACCTTGGAACCTCTGCAGTTGCGTAGAGACGTTGCCTCTCTGGCCGTTTTCTACCGCCTCTACCACGGCGAGTGTTCTGAGGAGTTATTTCAACTGATCCCACCCTCTCCCTTCCTATCCAGAACAACACGTGCTGGTCTGCGGTGCCATCCACACACGGTGGAATCCATACCATCTCGCACTAAACGGTTTGGGGGCTCTTTCCTCTGCCGCACGATAAAGAGCTGGAATGCTCTGCCCGCATACGTGTTTCCCTCTTCTTACAGTCCCGGGTTCTTCAAGCGGGGCGTGAAAAGGCATCTATCAAGGCCGTCAAGTTAGGGACCACCATTTTACGTCCAATTGGCACCGGGAATGGTGGTCTGTATCTTCTGGACTGCACTTCAGCTTTGTTGCCATCTAGCGGGGTGCAGTCAATTGACGGACCAAATATAAAAAAAAAAAAAAAACCAACACAGTAAAAAACTAAACTCACTATACTGAAACTAAGTAGTTTTATTTCTGTTTTACATCCAAGTCGTCGGCCAGAGTAGCAACAATTGCAAAATCTTTACAACTGTCGTGTAACCAATCCAGTCTCTGTCACTGCTGTTACTCTCATTATAAGTTTCAAGGATGTAATTATCTCGAGTCGGCAGACAGCACTTAATGTTTAATTCCTCTGGGCGGTATTATGATATCACCTAGTGACCGTCATGTGCAGTTTATCTGTTCATTTTTCTACCTCGATTCCGTTATCTAGAATCTAATCATTGGGTATAATGTATTTCAAGTTTGATAATATTTTATGATTAGTTTTCTCATGAATCATGTCTGGACAGTATCCTAGAGATATTTTAGATATCTATTAGATAGGTAGATTATGTATTACTTATTGCAAATCGTCGGTATGACGTAAACTTCATTCAGTGGAAATCATATGAATTCATCATCACTTCAGATGTGCTTTATCCTTAGTAACATGTTTATCCATTATACCTAGTTTTGATTTGTTTGCACTTAAGTGTATTAGAGTTTTACATAGGTGTTTCATACCTGTGATCTATTCAATTGGTAATTGGTGATTATTATCACTGATAAGTTTTAAGCTAGATTTTCAAATAGCATATTATTATACTCATGTCATAGCAATGAAGCAAGATTCAATTCACTAGAAAATCTGTATAGGCAGGGATTTGAAGACTGTGATAAATCCTTGCCATGCTTCATCCCCCCTGTCGATGACATCATACCGGCTAACTCAGGCTGTACCAGTACTCTGGACTCTGTTTATGATTCACCTGTCAACACTGAGCCGCCTAGTAATATAATGGTGTTTTCTGACAGTGTGGGTCGTAACATGGGCTCAATGTTTAATCATCATTTAAATAACTGTTTTCATTACTGCCTGCCCAATGCAACTTACACTCAAATAATAGATAAAATTGTACTTTCCAAGTTAAATAGTAGTTCCACTATTGTATTGCTGGTGGGTGAAAGTAGCAGAGTAGGCAAGAAAGAAGTAATGTACTGTATAGACAGTCTAAGTAAATTAAATGTCTTTAAAATAATATTATGTGCATTCCCATATGTGTCTAGCCAGTCCTCATGTCATTTAAACAGAAACATACATTACATGAATAATTTTATTCATACCATGACATGTCGTCATAGTGACAAATTTATATTTTTTGACACTAATAATTTTATTAGTAATTATTGTTTTAAGACGAAAGATAGTATCTATCTTACAAAGTTTGACAAATATAAAATTGCTACATTAATAGCAAATAATATTAAGTTTTGGAGAAGTTTACATTGTAAACAAACAAATAACCCAATATCTACAGTTTTACCAGGTACTTGCTCTGGTAATCTTATATGTCTAACTACTAATACGACTGATTTAAACTAAATGTTCAGACAACAGGAATGCCTGAGCTTAAGATAGCTCATCAAAACATACAAGGCCTTCCCGGTAAGGAATTAATAGTAGAATTATTCCTAGAGGAATTAAATGTGGATGTTTTGTGTTTGACTGAACATTGGCTCAAGGAGAGTGAGATGATGTTTAGTATAAACAATTACAATATTGTAAGTTGCTTAAACAGAAAGTCTGCTATTAGAGGTGGCTCCATGGTCCTTATAAAAAATGGTCTCCGCAGTAAAGAGCGGGTTGACATTGTTAGACTTTCTGTTGAGCGCTGCGCTGAGGTGGCCTGTGCCGAGCTTGATAGTTGTATAGTAGTCTGCGTATACAGTCCACCCAACAGTGATTTTCGAGCTTTTATTAGGGTCATGGATCAAGTTCTGGGGATTGCATCAAGTAGTAGGAAAAATCTTATTGTGTGCGGTGACTTTAATGTAAACATCTTACAACAGTCTAGGGAAAGTACTCAATTTCTAAACATGTTCAGAAGTTACAATCTTGAGAATATTTTCTGTGAGCCGACTAGAAACACTGCTACGAGTGCCAAATGCTTGGATAATTTTTTTAGTGATAGTGGATACTTAAGGAAGTCTCTAATTAGTAAGTTGCCCTCAGATCACCAGGGTCAAATAGTATCCTTTTCCAAGGGTATTAATAATCAACCTAAGGAGAAAATTATGTGTAGGCCCATAACCTCAAGTAAAATTAAAAAGTTCAAAGATGTGTTAGAGGATAAACTTGATTCTTTAGCTTATTTGGGTAATAATCCTGAGGCTCATTATAATAGTCTATTTACTACATTATCTGATGCTTTTTCCAACACATTCAAACAAAAATGTAAAAAGCATAATACTAAATCTAGATTCTGTGAATGGGCTACTGTAGGCATATATAAAAGTAGACGAACACTATTTGATCTATACGCCCAAAAACAGTACAGATTTGATAATGATTTCATTGAATATGTTAAGAATTACTCCAAAATTTTCAAAAAAGTGTGTAGACAAGCGAAGGCCATTCATATTAAAAGGAAAATAATTGAGGCCCCTAATAAAATGAAGGAAACTTGGAAAGTCATTCACAAAGAGTCGGGTAAATGTAAAATGAGGGATAGTATTACTAAAATTAAATTGGAAAATAAGTATTTAACCTCTCCGAAAGATATTGTAAATGCGTTTGAAGACTTTTTTACCAACATTCCATTTAAAATCACTTCTTCAATCAATTCTTGCGCCCGCAGTGCTGTGGCTCTTCTTGAGAGTAATATTAGTTCTTCTTCTAAATTTAACTTCAAACATATTGATCCCAGTGACATCTTAAAAGTTTTCAAGCAACTTAAAATGAAAAAGTCTGAAGATTACTGGGGCATGTCAGTCAGTTTAATTAGTCATGTAATTGATATCATGGCACCTGATTTGGCACTCATATTTAATGAATGTGTTGATAACGGTACATTTCCTAATTTAATGAAACATGGTAAACTAATACCATTATTTAAGAAGGGATCCAAGTCAGAACTTGGAAACTATCGCCCCATTTCTATTTTGCCAGTTCTGAGTAAGGTGTTTGAGAGAGTGATGCTCAATCAGATGCAACTGTACTTCAAGACCAACAATCTTTTCCACAGCCAACAATATGGCTTTACTGGCGGGAAATCTACCACCGATGCGGGAGTGGCCCTAGTTAGCCTAATTTACGACGCCTGGGAGGGATCGCAGGATGCCATTGGAGTATTTTGTGATCTTTCCAAAGCATTTGATTGTGTTGACCATCAAACACTCTTACTCAAGCTACGTCGATATGGTTTTGATAGGAAATCAATAGCACTATTAGAGTCGTACTTAACGGATAGGCTTCAGACTGTTACTGTTAATAACGTAAAGTCAAATGGGTCAAATGTCAAAATAGGTGTACCCCAAGGATCAATCCTAGGACCCTTTCTGTTCCTGGTATATGTCAATGACTTGCCTTATATGATCGAGGCACAAGCTGGCATAGTACTGTTTGCAGATGATACATCGTTAATATTCAAAGCAAATAGGTATAGTACAGATGCAAATAATGTTAATAATATTCTGAATGCCATGTCAAATTGGTTTTCTGCAAACAACCTATTGTTGAATGCAGAAAAGACCAAATGTATGAAGTTTACACTACCCAATGTGAGGCAAATAGACGTTGATGTTGTGCTGGGGGGGAAGGGGTTAGAATTCGTAAACACCACTACCTTTCTAGGAATTACAATAGATTCTAAATTACAATGGGGTGACCATATCACTATTCTGGCCAATAAACTTAGCTCTGCTGCTTATGCTGTGAGACGGATTAGGCAGTTGACTGATGTAGCTACTGCTAGGCTCGTATACTTTAGTTACTTCCATAGCTTGATGTCCTATGGAATACTACTTTGGGGAAATGCAGCAGATTTAGAAACTATATTTATATTGCAAAAGAGGGCAGTTCGTGCCATTTATTGCTTAGGCAAGAGAGACTCCCTCAGGGAAAGATTTAAGGATATTGACATTTTAACTGTAGCTTCCCAATATGTATTTGAAAACATAATGTATGTCAGGAAAAATATATCTCATTACACAAAAGTAAGTGACATTACAGACAGAAATCTGCGTAACAAACATAGACTTTTACTTCCATGTTATCGGCTTAGCAGGGTTAGTGATTCTTTTAAGGGGGATGGTATACGTTTTTATAACAAACTGCCAGAATCGATCCTTGGTATGCCTGACGATAAATTCAAAACCTTTGTAAAAACCACCTTATCCAAAAAGGCATACTATAGGATAGATGATTACTTGAAAGATAAAAATGTCTGGCTTGAGCATGGTGCAGGCCCCTCGTAAATTGCTATAATTACAGCATGGTACTGTATTAGTTACGTGACTTTTTTGTTACATTATGTAACTTTGTTTTAATTCTTAATTATAAAGAGTTTTATATACTTGTTGACATTTAGATTTAAGAAAATAAATATGTAAATTGACGTCCAAAAAATGCCGCAGTGGAGTTTGTTGCGCCGTTTCTTCTCCACCAGCGCCTTGGAAGCGGTGGTAAACTTAGATTAAGTAGAATTAAAATTGACGTCAATAAGAAACAATTTTATTGTTCTATATTGAAAAATAAATGACTATGACTATGACTATTGATAGCAAATAAAAAGTGCTTCAAATAAAAAGTAGTCGTAAAACGAGATTTAGATTATGATAAATATCGACCGCCAATTCGGTTGACTACCCATCTAAACCACACCTCAAAGCAAATAAAACTCAACCAATTAAAAATAAATACAAAATTGTTTATTAAAATTTAATATCGTACAAAATAAAGAGCATAAATAAATAAAGATTACATTTTACGAATGTTGCCAAACGAGAGACCTGTTTGCTGTCCCTTATTGGTGCCATACTGTAAGGAGACTACGTTTTGTCCAGCTCTAAGCTGCTCCTCCGTGAATTCACGAACATTTTTATCAGCTTCTTTAGGTCCAATGGACGGTTTACCGAAATTGCCAGCTTTCCTTCCCAATGACTGTAAGCACACTACTACAGAGTACAAGTTCTGTTTTTCCCAAAGATCGATAGTCTGGAAAGTTTCCTGAGCCGGCACTCCGAGCTTCTTCACAGCCTCAAGAAAAGCGTTAATGTTTTCCATACACTTGAACGCCATTGTCGACTGGTTGACCTTCTTGACTGAGCCTTCTTGAATGCCGTTGACTAGTTTACATAGCAGAGTGCCATCCTTCAAGACCTCGTAGAAGTTAGCGGCATCCCCAGCAGTGTCGTCTGGTGAACCAGTAAGTACCTTTATCCATTCTAGCGTCTCATGAGCGATATCGTCGTTATACTTGCTATGGATTCTGGCTTGGGCTTGAGCATTAATGCCAGCTTTAGCCGCACGATATTCTCCCATATTGGATGTTCACGACTGTACAGACACGTAGCCACTGAACTCCTTACGATAAGCATGCTTACAATATCAGGCTGATAGGTGTCTGATAGCCACTATCGTACGTTCTTCGAATGTAAGTGTTATGTGGTTTATCATACCGTGATATCTTACGTTATATATATTTTATTGTGATTATGGCATATTTATAAGCTTTTCTTATTGTTACCACGTATTTGGTAGTATTTTAAGGACTTCGAATATAATAGGGTTTAAATTTAGCAATATTATAATCTAGATAATACGATAGGTGATATCTGAACCAAATAAGGAGCGATAGAGCTAGGAATATGTATAGAATAGTATCGTTGAAGTAAGTACCTACTCACATAACAACTTCTAATTCCTGTTACAATTTGGTTTATCGAATATATCCCCTATTTTTAAGCCCTCTCTAATCAACGGCATTATTGTCGAATGCTCTGGAATATTACGCATAGGTTATTCTTATCACTTCACTGATATCTCGTACGTAGGTGTGATTGTACATAGATATTATATCAAAAGATAGTCTTATGATAGCTAGACACAATTCATAAAATACTTGAACTTATAGATCTACTTGTTTGTTCTTGGTTTCTATGCGATATTTTGCTGGTAGTCATGTCTTCATGTCATCGTGTAATGCCTGTAACACTTTTTTGTCTGTAAAACAAAGTTCTACACATCGTGATAACTGCATGTTATTCATACCGTTTGTATACAAAACTTGCACTTCCTTTCGCTGTTATACCATTTAACCTGATTTGGCTTAGTCTAGCTTAAGATCGCTAGGTTTCGTAAGGCTCTACAAAACCGACGCCATTTTATTTCGTGTGGAAATCCCCACGGATACCTCCTTAGCCGGAGACGGGAGGGGAGGTTATGTCAGAATCGAACCGACTAAAACCGCACGCCGACTGAGGATCGTAGTGCTAGGCCGGAGGTGAGGTTGTCTTGGACATATCCCTCGCACCCCGGCTGACCCAGGGCCATCCCTTACGGTCTGGCCCTCCTCGGGAAACTGACGTCATGCTGAAGTATGAAACCAGGAAACGGCTAACTTTTAAACTCTCACGTGAATGATACTTTTCTATCCTATTCTTCTTCTAATTATTCTACTTCTGAGTAATTTTGAGTAAAGTAAGTAATTTTGAATTGTGGTCTTTAGATTGATACCCTGGACATACTGAGCTACACAATACAGAAAGAGCTCGAAATGGAATAAGAAAACACGTGTGATGGTGAAGTATTCAAGTTCCTAACCTAATCGTAGGTACTACTAAAAAAGAACCAGGGTTTGGGAACCATCAAACTTTCTAAGTACTACTAAAAAGGAACAAAGCGGTGTCTGGGTACATCAATACTTTTGGGGTCAAGTCAACCTCACCTGCAAGATAATAAAAACGACGGAAGGACCTGAATGGTTTGCACCATCACATAGTGTGATACCACAGTCATGAACGTTTTGTCAACGAACTGAGTGATAACCCACACCATCACTGCTTTGCAGAAGGCTACTACAGGGGTAGGGTTAACACCGACTCTTCCACATACGGCCATACTCAAGGCTGCATGAGGTGTAAATATTCGCGTCTTTGGTATCTACTTGTTTGTAAACTAAGTCAATGCACAAACAATTCTATCCTGTCTAGGTACAAATATCAACTGCATAACATTATTGTAACATTTTACTCAGTTTTACCCAAATATCTGATACATAGTAAAACAATCCTCATTTGAAGTACAAATGTACTAATTTAGTATTGTGTTTTATTGTTGGTTGGAACACAATGGCCATGCGGTTGATTGTTCTGCACAAAGACTTCTTATCAACCCAAAAGTGATAAAATCATTGATGTCATTGAATCTTGTATTTACACTGATAAAGAAGTCCTGGTTGTTTCAGTAATACTCAATATACTCATGTATTTGGTGTAGTCCTATAGTCCTACAGGGATGGGGTATCATATTAATATTCAGGACTCAAACCAAACTCACCTAGCTAGTAGGTACACTACAGGTTGATCTCCACCCGGAGTTTTCCTTTCGAGTTTGGGGGCTCAGACAGTAGTCATGTATTGAAAAGTCGCGTTCACTACCGCCATGCCACAGAGGCTTACTTGCTTAGGCTATCCATTATTGGGGACTACTATTTTTAAACCCCGACGAAAAGAGAGGGGTGGTGTGTCTGTGGCATCATAGCTCCCGGACGGATGGAGCACTTTTCAATTTCAATGTCAATTCAATTTAGTATTTTTTGCTTTATGTGCGGTGACTTATGTGCGAGTGTTCATAGAAATGTTTGATGAAAATTGGTTCAGCCGTTAAAAAGTTATGGGTTTTTAAATGAGGATGGGGACTGTTGAGTATTCTAAATTTTTAATCTATGTTATGTATCATGATCACATAGTTTGAAGACACTTTTACGTCAGGTTTCCAGCTAGCTTCTAAATTGCACAACAGCTTTTGAAACCATTTCCCTATCATTTCTGTAAGAGAAAATCATCCCTTGCAAAGTCCTGGCTGGATTGCTAGGGTACCTGGCACACCAAGCTAATATTTTGAATGAACCATAAATATCTCTATGGAAGCAAACAAGTGGAAATCTTCTTACAGCAGATTCGATACCAGTTAGAAAATGTGCCAAATGGTCCACCCAAGCAGGGCAGATCACCCATCCAGTCACTGGCATTCGAATTTAAATAATAGCCGCCCCAAGTAAGTTAAATAGCTAGTATTAATACCAGGTTCCGTTATCATCTGTCAGTGTCTGTGGTATTCTAAAAGGTTTAATATGGCAATGAATATTATATCTTTTTCTAAGTAATCTTTATCATGGAATTTACTAAGCCTTCAATCTTTACTGATAATGGAATTAAATAACAAATGAATTGACTTGTTATAAAATAAATCAGAGCGACAGGATGTTACCAGTGCAATTTCATTCAAACTGACATTTCACTCAATGAAATTCATTGAATGAAATTTAATATTCAATTAATGTTGTTTTATTCAATGAATTTCCTGCATTTTATCATTTAAGATATAATGTAATTAGTATGATAGTGAGAATTTAGAAACTTTCAACAAGAATTTAGTACATTTTATTCTTTTCTGATCATATTACCTAAAAAGCAAATTGCCACCAAGAAAGAGTGACTAATTTTTAATTCACCTATGAAGCAAAATGCCTAAATCACTAAATGACTTATTTTCAGAATGCCATTATAGTAAATAGACTAGCCTACTAGAAAGACTAAAACTTGAAATGACTATGTTATAAAATAACTTAAACTAACAAAGCATGACTTCGTGAAAACTCTTGAAAATGTCTAGCTAGATTTTCATTTGAAAACGATTGTGTTAACCAGTGACCAAAGAAATATCAGCAGTGTAGGTATAGAAGAGTACTCAGTGTATAGACATAAAAAATTTGATGAATCATAATTTATTGTATTCTATGTAGTAAACTATGAGTACACAAATTACAGCTTTCAAAACGTTATTATATTTGAAGTATTTAACTAATTTATCCTTATATGAATACAAATACTTAAGTACTTTCACAGTATTAGATTAAATATGAAAACTTATATGAAATCAAAACAATGGACACATAGGTAAACTTGACAATTAATTTTTTATTATTGTCGTGTGGTAATGAGTCATTGCGTAGGTGAGAATCGAACGGTTAAGTAAAATCAACCATATTTTAAATCAGTTTTAGTTCTAAACATATTTGTTTCTTAAAAACTACCCACTGGCATTCCTATAAGATTATAGTCAAATTAATGACACAACTATGCAAAAGTAACTATTAAAAAACTAATAATGATTTGATAAGATTACCGCAAGATCAAACAATACAGCGGTCTAATCGAATTTTGTAAGAAAAACTGAAAAGTAACGAAACTTACCAAAACTTTGCGAGGATGAATTATTACAACACTTTGCACAGTACAGCGACAATTAATAAAAAATATCCATTGTATATTTCACAAGTCACTCCACTTACACGAGTTAAACTTTTATTTCGATAATAATAAAATTGTCCGCGTCACGATATTTCGTTTCAGTACGAGACTGCAGAACAAAAAGTTAAACGTGCTACCTTTTTCCGTTCGAAAACCTTTCTTCTACCGTCCCATTCCATACCATACCCCTCCACGTGACAGGTGACGTTTGTGGTTAACGCTGATTGGTTGACGCCAAGTAACTAGTGACTCCTACCTTTCACAGCAAATTGTATGTCGAATCTTATCGATACTATTTGATTCAACCCTAGTTGTGTTTATTAAATCTATAATTCTGTATCAAACTTAAGCAGAGAATAATTATGAAAGGGATAAACAGTAAATTAACAGTTTTCCTTTAATCTTTTTTCTTGAACGATAAATCAAATCATGGCCATTTCTAATAGATATTAGATGTAATATTAATCTGTAGGACTGTATATGTAAAACAGCTACTAAAAAGTTGTTTTCAAGTATCTGATGCATGGGGCTACTGCCGCATGGAATCCCGGGTAGGCATACTTACTAAGGGGTTTTGATAACACTTGAACTTACATGAACATAAATCATATATTCAAAAATGTGCTCTATACGTGCTCTAAATGAGCAGTTTTATATAGATTATGGTTATGTTGCTAAACTGAAATAAAGTCGGAAGAGCCACATTGGTCTTGGAAAATAAAGAAGATTTAAAAAATAGGAGATTATTTGTTTTTATTTTATCGATATCGATAAAAAAAATCCAATCACTTTGAAATATTTTGCTTCGTTCGGAAACTACTCATAGCATAATTTAAAAGCATATTAGTGATTTTCGAATGTTGTTACGAGAGGGCGCTGTACGTCGCTATAAAACATAAAAGTATAATAGAGATTTATATGCGGTTATTTGCAAATTGGTTTCAAAAAAGAATATAGCGCAAAATCAAATTGTCCAGGATAAAATAATTAATTAGGTACCTAAACCTAAAGTAGATATCTAATGTTATAGAGCAGTTACTTAAAGTAATTTTAGAAGATATGGCTCCTAGCTTTAACCCTGTCGCATCCGAAGCATTGCAATTTGGAGTCTGAGGTCCGCTTGACCCGTCTTACTGTGGATTTGGCTAAACTTCGATATTTTCTGTGAAGCGACTGCTATATGACCGCCACAACCCAAAGGCGATATCGAAGCATTGCAGTTAGACCAGTTGTTGGACTTTTTAGGGCTCCAACTACCCGCAACGATTGCCAAAGATGTTCGTATTGCAACCGGGACCGGCGGCTGGAAGTGCTCTCCGGGCGAAGGCGAACCGGACATCGGAGGTCGCAGAACGACCTCCGTCCTCCATGAGCGCTAGCCTGGGGGTGACCGGTGGAGCCACCTGTCACCCTAGCAGATTAAGCAGGCCGCGGCGGCGACGCAAAGTGCGTCTCCTCGTACCCGGGGCTAGATGGGGACACTAAGGTCGCCACAACCCGAAGGGAGCCATCTCGAAAGAGATGGTCCTGGGTCTGCCGGAGTGCGAGAGATATGCTTTCGGCAATCTCACCTCCGGCAACCAAGGACCCAAGACGGCGTGCGTTTTGGTCGGTTCGAGTCCGATATAACCGCCTCCACCGGCTTCGTGGGGGTGGTATCCGTGGGGATTTTTCGCACAATAAAAAAAAAAGTGCTCCCTGAGGCACGACTAGACCAAAGCAAATAACAATATTCATGCATACAAATATTTGCATAGAGCGGGGATCGAACCCGCGCTGCCTGCCTAGCGGCCACGTTCACTACCTACCGCTACGACACAGAGGCTGTCTGGTAGTAGATATGGTTATCAGTTATCACCCAAGTAACACAGACGTGTTGAATAAAGATCGAGTAAGAGCAATATCAAGAGCATTAAGCTGAATACTAAGCTGAATAACGTCTGAGTAACCGTCTATTCAGCTGTTATTCAAGCAAAAAGGGCCCCAATTTTGAATGCTTAACGCTGAACAACATCTGGACAACATCTGAGTAGGAGCTTAATAACGGTACAATTAGCTTAATAACTTTTGAGTAACAGGTCACATTGCTATTATTAAGCTCTTATAACAGAGTTATTCAGCTTAGTCGAATTGGTTATGCTATTCAGAAGTCATTAAGCAATTAAAATATTGTTCACATTTATGCAAACAAAATTCATACAAATTGTTAAATTAAAGAATTTGATTGAAATAAATAATAGTATTAATGTCGATGTCAAAATGTAAGTGTTATGATTTGACATGGTGCATAAAATCGGTAAGTAAATTTATTATATTATTTTGTAAGTAAAGTTTGAGGTCTGCTTATAGTCAATTTGTTAGTGAGCAAGTAATTTTGTCGTGAATAGTATGTGTTTTATTTCATTACTGATTACGCGCCGCGTGAATAATCAAGATAAATGATAGTAAATAGTATTTAAATACATACTAGGTCTGACAAAAGTACTTAATTGTGACGAAATAGCTAATGATAGCAATTTTAATCCTACAAAATAACATGAATCGAGTTGGAAATGCAGCAGTTGTAAGATTCAGCATTTTGGTGATCTCGGAAATTCCTTGTAGGTATAAATTACAAAGATTTTTAATGGCGATCGATGTTTTGATTTATATTGCTGAATAAAAGTGCACACATGTCTTTTTACTAAGCTATAACTTGAAAAAGAGTAGTCTCATTGCACTAACTTCTGAATAACAATTATATAGTTATACATTTCTACATTACTCAGATTTTTAGGGTTCTCTACAAACATCCATCCATACTTACAAACTTTCGCGATTATAATATTAGTAGGATAAAATAATAACATAGGTAATTATTTTGTTGCAGATCGATCCTATGGCGAATATAGTAGCCCCCAATCAAACAGCAATTTCTGTGATTACTGATGCAGAAAACGTGATGTATGAAGTAGTCTCCGAAGGAACCTCAAGGCAATTTGAAAACGTAGCCGCGTAGCAGTTACTTGGCACTGATGGAAACCAGCTGACACTAGAAGGAATCAACAATATATACCTACGCGTTACAGCAACATATTATGAAAAAGCCAAGACTAAATAATGAAAAAACTTGCTGAATTTCTGTGCAAGTCGAAGAATTATCTATTTTTAAACAAAAAATCATCAAAATCTGTTTAGCTGTTTAGGGGTGAAAATGTAACAGACATACGAGTATATATACAGTATTTACTTTCGCATTTTATACTATTTTAAATTTCAAATATAAAATTTACATACATTTTATATACGCTCTAGCTGGAGAGTTGCAAATAAAACATCTTATCGTAACGTTAATTTTATTTTCTTGTTCTGTAATACCTTCTGCTAACAAAATAATCATTTCGGAAATGAAATCTTCTAAATAGATTTTTAAATCTTTCCGTTTTCCAATCCCATAATATATACCGATGACGAACGGTTGTCGAATTTATTTCATGTATGTTGCACAATATTGGCCAAAATTCTTTCTTGGAACTATTGAAAATTGGAAGACTATCGATGTTTATCCATGCCATCAGATGCACTCTGATCTTCTTGCGTGAATCGCAATTCTATTTGTTTTTTTTTTTTTGGGTACGGAACCCTCTTTATCACACGGCAACAACGCATGCTGGCTGGGACTGGGTTCATTATTCAATCTATTTACACTAATCCGATGACCAGGAACACTTGGACGATCACTACTGCTGATATTTAAATATTCTTAGAGCAATTTTCTTTTTATATAACCGGTTCTCATACGTTTTTTCAACGACTTTCGATCCATAATACAAAGAACGGAAAAATAAATACGAGGTACAATAATATTTTCATTCAGCTGGTATTAAGCTATGGGTGCTATAACAATACCAATGTGGTCTCCAATTTGAATAAGTTAGCTTCAAATTCTCTATTATAAAGAAAAAAGCTTAATAAAAGCATAAATAATAGCTGTTTATTCAGCAGCTGAATAATTAGTAGAATATAGAATCTTATTCAGTTTAAAGATAAAATAAAAACAATTATTCAGAAAGTGATACTTTATTCAGAAAATAGCTGTTTCAAACGCTACTAGCTTAGTATCGCTTTAATAACAGCATTACAGGTTATGTTTATTCAGACAAATGCTGCCGACGGGGCTGTTTTTCAGCTTTAAGCCACCTGGAAAGCGTAAAGCTAAATAACGTCTGTATAATAATCTTTCGGTGATTGGTTATTAAGCCTAAAGAAAGAAAGGACTAAAAAACAGAATTTATTAAGCATTAAGAATTTTAAGGGTCCGAACTCAATCTAATTCAGCATTTAGCTATTCCCAATGCTCTTATACAAACTATATTCATCTTTGAACTGTGAAATGTTCTAAATGTGTACTGTTACCTTGCTTACGTGTTACTTGGGCATTATCAATTCACTACTTAGCCCTGACCTTCTTGGAAACCTTCATACGGCTCACGGCTTTCAGGGGTGACCTCGATGCTCGATCCTGTATTCAAGTAAACTTATTGTCCCTTGTTGATTTCACGAATTCGTGTCTCTTTGCTAGTGCAGTGCATGCAGTTTTTTGTTACATAGGTCCGTTTTAAATATTTTGGGCAAGTCGCGAAAGATACGAGGCCTTGGCGAGTCGCGGAAGAGTGTGATATAGGTACCTACCTAATCTATGATTAGTGAATTCATGCTCCTCTGACCCTAGGTACAGTCAGCATCATAAAGATCTTAATGAATAAACTGCTTAAAATTATCTTAGTTCCTTGATTTTCCCCCTTTTTGTTGACTGATAGGTAGTCAAGATCGTTCTGATGCTGACTGTACTTACACAAAATGATGTTAGTATTAGATAAGTACAGTCAGCGTTAGAAATATCTTGATTACAAAGTTTCAAAAATATCTTAAAATTGAAGTATTAAGACTAAATCCAATTGTATTTAATTTTTCGTGCGGAAATCCCCTCGGATCCCTCCCCCGCCGGAGTCGGAAGGGGGGGTTATGTCGGACTCGAATCGACTAAAACCCGATGCCGACTGTGGGTCGTGGTACTAGGCCGGAGGTGAGGTTGTCTTCGTCATATCCCTCGCACCCCGGCTGACCCAGGGCCATCCCTTGTGTGGGGGGACAACAATGTCCCAGAAATCCAATTGTATTATTGTCCTTAGTCAAAAGGTGCATACCAGATATCAAAACAATCAGTCAACAGGAAGAGGAGAAAACCAAGGAATTATGATCATTTTGTATTTTGTTCGTCAGGATGCTGACTATACCGACCTACTAATCTATATTTATTGGCGTATTTAAGTTAAATATTTATTTAGATAACAATGCACTTCCCATATCAGCTTACTTCCACCGTATTGCGAAGGCCAGGGTCGCCGAGAAACGATGTCTCGGGACGCGCTTTTATCAACTTGATATAGGTACCTACCTATTGCATTTTTGTATATAGGGTCCAGATAGAAGGGGTAGGCCCAAGAAGGCCCTCCATTCAACCAAAACAAAACCATTGTCGTGCTAGACACCGTAAAAAATGACATTAGATGTAAGACTTTATTATTATGCACCAAAGCCTAAATTAAATGAAATGGGTCAGGGTCTCTCAAAGAAGAACAGGAGAGAGCCGCTGGAGAGCAAAGAACGCAGTGGCTACATGGCCTTACATTGAGTTATTAATCTGAAGAAGACAAAAAAGAATACCGCACACACCTGCGAAGAGAAACTGTCTGAGAAGCCTGATCTTTGGTGCCAAAAAAACCTGAAATAGCTAAAACATGAATTGAAATCTTAAAGACGATATCAATGCTGTAGGTATATCTGTAAAAGAATATGACCCTATGTCATGTAGGTACTTATATGCATGATGCATAACGGATGTATGCAGTTTTGTAACTTGGAAGACATGTCGAATCATATTACGAGGCGACACATGTGCCGCGGTGGAAGCGCGTCACGATGTAAACAAAGCTGAAGCGCGGCTCCAGGCGGCACCTGGCGGTGCGGTGGCGGCGTGCGGCTTGGGCGCATGCGCGCTGCGGCGGGGCGCGGGCGGGCGGCGCTTGCGCAGGGCGGGCGGCCGCCGGCTCAGTCCGCGCGCGCCCTCGCCATGGCTCGGTGGCTGAAGGCTCTGGCGGCAGTGTTGCTGCTCGCCGCCGCCGCGACCGCGCGTAAATCCCCCGCCCCGACCAAACACGAGCCCCAGATCGAGGAGGTCACCGCCAAACAGTTGGAGCGAGTGCTGGAAGACAAGGATTTCGTCGCGGTGTACTGGTGTAAGTGCTGCCACTCGATCGTCGCTCGCCGACCGGCGTGCGTCTCCGTTTAATTTTGCGAGCTTTCGAAAGCTGGCCGGCGGCCAGGGCGGGGGCGGTCGCCGCCGTGTCGAAACGTCTGCGACGGCGCCCGTCCAAATGGGTTATCGTCGAGTTAATGATCTTCGGACGGGCCGAGGGGAAGACCGCCTCGGCGGACCCGCTGTGTTCATGATATTTTCGAAGCGAGCGACTCGGTTCATGATTAGCGAGTTATGCAACCGAGCCGCGGAGACAATAAAACTTGACCCGGCCGCCGACCGTTGCGGCCGTCGGCGCGGCCTAAAATGGTACCGAGTCTCGTTTTCCACCGTTCCACCGATGCTGGCTCCGCCAAGGTCGCAAGGCGCCTACGCTCTTAGCTCGGCTAAAACTGTGTGCCGCGGCATATGCTGCTGAAATAGACTTCCATTACGTGGTATCGGCATTCCGACTATTTTCTTTTGTCGCCAACTGTCGATGTGATCTGTTTGTTGCTACGACACATTCTTTACGATGATCATTTCGTAAAAGTGCAAGCTGTGCGTGTGCGCGTATGGATGTGCGAGTCTGAGTTAGCATCGAATATAGCCATAGGTTAATTCGACTGATATTCATTAATTATCTTGACATATTTGTAGTCGTTGCCATGTCCTCTGCACATCTCTCACTCATCCGAAGGATGCAGTTGGTCTAGACACAAAAAGTATCATAAATCACTGTCGAAGCCGGCACCGATGCAAGATTGTCTCTTGGCTGAGAGACTGAATTGTTCCGAGCCATCTCTAGGTGCAATAACTTGTTGTAACAACTTGTTTTCTTAGTTTTATTACGTTTATTATAAGCGTTGGTAGATACTAACTAAAGCAATAAACAAAATAAAACTGCAACCAAATTCGGTAGTTCCGATGCTGTTCGACTTGACATAAGAATATACAAACAAAAACATAAACAAGCTCTCCACTTAGAAACTTGGCTTAATATTTACCGCTCGAAATATTATGGATTTGATATTTCAGTTCAACGAAAACTACTGAATATAAGCATGTTTTAAATATTTAGTAGACCTATGATCTAATTTAGCTTGATGGCATTGAGGAAATGAATGATTAGGATAAAACATAAAAGCATTTAGATAAATAGTTAATAAGTGACACGAATTTACACGTGGAATAACTAAGTCCCTTGATCGTATGATTGCCGCTATGAAAATCTTTTTGTGTTACAAAAATAGGCCCTGGTCGCCTAGTAAGTGATACAGAAAAGACATAATTACGAAAATGTGCTCGTACAACTGTTTCAATTGGAATACTTCCAAAATCAAGAATGCTAACATTAATTCCTGGATTAATGAAAATTGCTACAATTCTTGAAGAAGAATACATTAATTTAAACAAATTAGCTAAAGTAGACGATGTAACAAGGGCCCACTGTGTACAGAATTGAAAGAGTTCGTCATTTCATGAGGTGGGTCTTTCAAATCGCTAAGATCGCCCTGTAGCAAACGCTGTAGGTGTACAGAGACAATTAACACTACGGATGTATGCACTAGAGATGGATACCAACACGAGTAGTTTCCATATAATATATGTCTAAATTATCATGGTAATTTGTTCTTTTGCCCTAGTTTACATATGAACATTATATCATTTTAGCTACTTTAGGGACCAGGGTTAATTTTTCACGTGATGTTCGGCTTAGTTTGGTTATTACAGGAACGATTGAAATCGCAAACCCCAGAGTAAAACCTGTGCCAGAAAGAATCTTTTCAGTTGATCGATAGGGTACCAGGTAACACGCGGGAACCGAAAATGTTTCTAAAACTCAATGGGACAGCTACTAGAATCCACACCATTGTATTAATCACATAACGTTCCCACCGGTATGAAGCTACATACTTATAAAACGTTTAGTATAAGCTGTATTCTGTAAGTTTAAGTAAATATAAAGTAAATTTAAATTAAATGTAAGTTTAAGTAAATATAAAAAGTCATTTCAGAAACAAGACATAATCAAAATTGAACAGTTGACAGGTCGATTGATCTTCGTTCCCGTAGCAAATCATCTCGCTAATTCATTTTGCATTTCCTCGTCTCAAACAGTGCCTACACCTATCAAGTCTTGTCTTGTTTAATGTCAGTCATATTGGCTATAATCTTCATTACTGTAATATTCTAGAGAAACAGTTCTAGATCACTAACAACATTGTCCGTTTATAAGATCACAAGGTTAATGTTGTTGAATAATAATGCGCGAACGCATTGCAACTTTCTGACAATTTCAAAACAGCACCAGATGTTTCACATTTTGCTACTAGTTATTATCAATAAATTCTATCTGTGTTTGAATACATCTTGAGTAATATATAAACAGGAATATGGATATTGAATAGTTAAAAAAGTAGGAGAACGAAGATTGAAACAGATTTGTGGGCATGTGTATGGTCAAAATGATAAGGTTCAATCTAGACGTAGCTGCGTAGGTACGACAATCGGTTCGAGGACGGAAACCGGTCAGCATGTACGAGTATGAAAACAACAATTATGAAAGTAGAAGCAGCGAGAGATGGTCAGGATCATAACCAGTGTAAACATGTAGCCTTTGAGTACCTTAATGTAAAGGAACAGAGGCGTGATTTTATGTAGGTTTCTAATGTCGAACCTTATGTGAAAGAAGAATTAGTAGTTATAAAGTAATTGAAACTTTGGTACTAATTACAATCATTCCTCATTCAAACGACAAGTGAAATAATAAAGAGAGGCAGACAAATTGGCAAAGATACTGAATTTTACTTAAGATTCAAATTGTTGGAACGCAGTCTGATGTCATTGCATTGTTTGTAAAAGATGCAAAATGATACCGAGAATATGATTACCGTTTGGCAACTGATAATCTTGCTTTAACGGTAGATAAAAAGTAGACTAGATTATCTTAATGATAAATTATTATTAATTCAAAGAAAGAACAAGCCCATAAAGTAATAAATGTATGTTTTTGTTTACGTGCAAACGGCCAAAATTAATAAAGTCCTAATCCAAAAATGCAGATAAAGAAATGTTAGGTTTCGCTTACATTTCACTTGGAAAAATATGTTTTGATGGATAGAAATGTAGCTATATGGGTAAAGTAGCCTCACAGTGAATCAGAAGGCTGAAAAATGCTTTATAGTCAAAGACTGCATGTGGTAGACCTGACTTCTGTATGATTTGCAAGATTATTTTTCTTTAGTTTCCAAATGATTGATCGTTAAAAAAAAATTAAATGAATGTTCATCTTTAGCACAAAATAGATAATATTAGGTACCTTCGTCTATTTCTTCAATTTGTGAGTTAATCACAAATGTTGAATATAATAAAAAGGTGTATTAGAACCTAACAAGATCTACGAGGCTGTACAAAACGGTATACATGCTGATTGACTGACACTCTGTCGCATTCTATTTTTACAGGGTTCCTTAACCCTGAAAGATAAATGTCGTCACGGTAAAAGTCAATAAAAACCAAATTATAATAAGTACCTAGTGAGAGTGGATCTAGGGCTCCATAAAGCAGGCTTTGGATGCAACTGGAATTGATGCTTAGATGGTGTTGCAGTGTTGTCATTTATGCTTTAGGTAGTTTAATAGGTTCGAGCTGAACATTAGAATAACTTTGTCCATTAAGTTGTACATTAGTTTCTACCTGTGTAACATTAGGCAGAGTAAATTTAATACATTTAGTTTTATTCCCATTAAGGCAAAGATTATTTACATTAAACCAATAGATTCTTGTGATTGCACCATTCTCTTCGCCATAATTATCGTGTTGAAATAATACTATTATTGTCCCTTACATAGTAGGGAAGGTCATTTAGGTAAATTAGTAATAAAATGGTCCAAGAATCAAACCCTGTGGAACACCCATCGAAACCACAGATCCTGCTGAACGTGTACCGTTAACATCGAGTATGGGCCCATTTGTTTGGGCCTGATCTTACATAGTATTTAGGGTGTGAATATCCGTCCATCTTCAAACCCCGTAGGAACGCAAGGTTCCTAAACTACGCAAAACAAACCTATTGGATATGGACGCGTTTGACTTTTCATGGCAAGCACTCTGTTGCTACTAGGTATACTGAAATAAAACTAAAAATAAAATAAGTAAATATAACTATTATAGTCCCAAATCCACCCCCCCCCCTCCTCCCTCCGACAAAACAGCCTCGAAAATCTGACTTGCCACATAGGCAAGAAGCTGGCTACGCCCATGATAATAACCAACTATATTATAACGTAGTAGAAAATATTTAGTTATTTTGCTGTTTATTACGAATGCATCCAAATCAATCTGATAAGCTCTATTCAGTTGTATCTTTACTCGTAATTCATATTCATTCTGTCTCTTGTATGTGGCTCTTCAACGGCTATAAATTACTAACACTTATTCGGTGAGGGGGCATTTATTTGGTCACACGGGCTAACTTTTACAGGCTCCAGAAGACTTACCATGAAGTTTTAAAGTTTGTTTGGAGCTCCCTTCCTACACGTATTCTCTAACACATCTTAATAATAAAGGTTCTCTCAAAAGTGAAACTACCTATGCTTCTAAATCATACTAAATTATAAACTTTGGTGAGTGAGATAATAAATAAACGCATTATTAAAAGATAATATTATTCCACGTATACAGCAACAGCTAGTTTATTTTTATATATACTTCCATCCTTGAAAATTGCGATGATTTGTACAGTCCATTCAGAATCTCTGCCCTGAACAAAGCAGACGTGTGCCAATTATCGTCAACGTTATAGGTGGTTACTTCTTACGCATTCGTTTCTTCTCACCATATGAATCAGAAGGCACTAAAATAACTGAAGATATATGAACGGGGTCGGTGTTCACGTCATTCTGATATGTACACAAATAAAAACTTAGGATTTGTTAACGCTACTGCTGGCAGAAATATTGTTGTGAGTTAAAGTTGTAAAATTTATCATAACGAGATGACTTGCGTGCCAACTGTCTTGCTGCACTGGATGCTATTTCGCGACGTAGAAGAGGATAAGTAAGAAAGCGAACTCTGGGCTTCGAAGTGAAGGCCTCGGATGCAATGCAAGCATAAAGCTAAGATGATGATAAATATATTGTTATACTGCAAACTGATTGGAAACGGTTTTATTTCTATATTTTATGAGCCTACCTCAACGGAAACACAAGTGCAACAGGGCAAGTACTAATTAATGCGAACGAAAGTAATGCAAACGTATGACTTCGGTCATACTATGCGATACAGTTCTGATACCGTGTTAGTATTGAGAGAACCTCTTCTCCCTCTTTCTCTTTTTTAAAGACAATATTAGAACCGAAGTTACTAATGTTCCCTCTAACCCCTCCAACTAAGCCAAATTGCTGGTGCTAGGAGTGGGTTCACGTCGGTAGCGTAATGAGCAGGATTCGAACCCGGGACCTCTCGATCGTAAAGCCGACTCCTTAACCACTAAGCTACCGACGCGACGCTTCGTTCACACATCTACCACCTCATTTTAAGATCATCGATGTTGTATGATTTGAGATTGAAATGGTCATTCACATTGAGTAATAGTGTACATATACCGGTGAGTGTTGCTCTATCATTGATATTATCCACAGAGAGGAATATAGTATTATCCATAAATATTATAAGAGTAAACAATTGCCTAGCAATTCAACGATCCGTAGATTGAGTTTATCTATTCAATCAATAAATAAACATAATAATGTAAAAACGAATTAGAAATACCACAGACGTTTTTTTATGGGTTCTGTTTGGTCAAACAACTTCATACTAACAGTAAAGTATTCAAGTTACAGGCACAGTGCACTTGCGTAGTTGCTTGTGCGGCTCACGCATGCGGTTCATTCTCATACACAAGTAGACATGCAGCAGGTGCAGCCCGCAAGTGCGTTTTGGGCTTTAAGTGTCGTAATGGCTACATACTTAATGTTTTACATTGTCGAAATAGCCGTATGTAGGTAGGATGTAAGGAGGTGTTTAAGAAGTAACATAAAATTGTGTTAGTGTCTTTAGTGTGCGGGCGTAAATATTTTATTTTTACAACACATCCTCATTCAAAGCTGAACGTATTAAGCTTATCGGAATATGCAAAGCTAATCCTGTAAAGTATAAAGATCGTTGCAGTTCAGTTTGTATGACTTGAACTGGCAACTGGCATCGTTTAGTACCGCTTAGACAATCACAATTCTCCAAAACTCCACTCTGTTTTCAACTCGGTTTCTTTTGCATATCAATGGAAACGTAGTCCAATTTAATCCGATTACAACACAAGTAGGTGCCTAAGAAATCTATACATATAAAATTACTTGTCCCGACTGACTGACTGATTCATCAACGCAGAGCCTAAACCGCTGGACCTACAAACTTGAAATTTTGTCAGTAGATGTATTGTATGATGTAAGCATTCAAAAAGAAAGGATGCTACTAAAGAGGTAAAATAAGGGATGGAAGTTTGTATGAAAGTACGTCATTTTCAAAGTTAGAAGCATGAACCCAATCGTACACTTAACTCTTTTGAGAAATAAACGAACACGTGTATCAGCGTTTTACATAATTCAAATACTAAGATAAATAAAATAGGTGATAAACCTTTGTATGGAAAGTTCGTCATTTTCAAAGTTAGAAGCATGAAACTTCGTACACCTACGTCTGAGAAAATGTTTTGTCGCGATGACCAACATCCACGCAGGAAAGGCCGCGGATAAAAAATATCCCTTTATAATATCATGACCTTCATCACACATGATGACCGTACAATAGCTCCATAGCTTTAGGGTTCAGTTCTTGTCAAGTCTTGGTATCCTTTGTATTGTGATCGTAAACGATATTCTACATCATTGTTACCTTTTTCATTGTTCAGAGGCTAAGAAGCCGTCTGAACGATTCGGTATCTTTCGCAAAACACCTCCATAAACCCTAAACTTCACATGGAGTATCTTCATATCAAAAGAAGCTGGCGGCATTAGCCTCCTCTTTAAGGAAACCATCAGTTTTACCATCACATGCCTACCCAGCCTACTAGCAAGCAGCTTGTACAACCAAGTTATGCTTGTTGAAGTTTATTAATAGACACACTTGAAAAACCAAAGAGCTTCTGGTATGTATCGAATAAGTATTTGGTAATATAAATAAAAACCATGGTAGCTAAGTATATTGCTTCTAATAGTTCCAAAAATCTACTAACTAAACTGAAAAAGTTCATGGTGGCCTAGAAAATCCAGCCGAAATGTAGCTATTAACCTACATACTTTCTGCATTCATAATTCTTTCACTCTCATCATCGTTATTGAGAAGAAATATAGTATTCGTAAAACAATTACAGTGTTATCTTAGAAGCAATGTTTTTCAAACATACACGTCAACGTCTTCGTGTCTGCTCGGAATGTTGGGATTAGCAAAAACTCATTGAGTTTCAGTACATTACATAATGTACTCGTAGGCACACGCCGTGAGCTGCCAAGAAGTAGAAATTGGAGCAGTCTTAGCTGTTATACCTGCATCAATGTCAGGTTCATATATAATGAACTCAACGGAAAAGTCTTACGCGTATTTTAGTGTTTCAAATTAAAACTGCTATTTTTCGTTCTAAAGAGCCTGTTTTTGGTGCTCTTTTTTAGATTTTTTAGGTGAGTTTTCTCTTGTCTGTCTTACTTCGGTAACTATC
Source organism: Eilema sororculum (assembly GCA_914829495.1). Classification (NCBI taxonomy): domain Eukaryota; kingdom Metazoa; phylum Arthropoda; class Insecta; order Lepidoptera; family Erebidae; genus Eilema; species Eilema sororculum. The sequence continues at coordinate 21,568,901 of OU618543.1, read as the reverse complement.
AACATGGTTTACTAGTGTATTATGAATGGTTAGGCTTAGGTATTTAAAAAAGCTGTACTTGTAACGATGGGCAAGATGGTAGAGTTTAATTCAACTCTACCTTACGGATAACAAAAGCTGCGTTTCTTACTGGATGACTCTTACTCTGACTTGCGAGGTCCTTCTCATGCATATGGCGCATTATTGCAGATTTTCAGAACGAACTGATAAACGTATGCCCAGCGGTATCTTTGCTGTCGTTAGTTTCACCGCACTCCATACTGGTTTCAAAGTTTCTGTTTATGTTTTACTACATGTTCTCTACATTGGGTGTTTTAAAATGTTGAGACGGTTTGCATTTTTGCACTGTGAAAACTTTCATCGATCACCTGCACTGGACTGACAATATTGTGAAGAGTATTTTCATCGTTAAGTCTATTGTTGGGACAGGTTGATGACCTTCTATCTTCATCACTTTTGGGGACTCCGTATTTTCATAACATAACATAACATAAACTCACGCCTGTATTCCCCGAAGGGGTAGGCAGAGGTGCTAGCACCCACATCTCGCCAGTTTATGTTTAGGTCCCAATGTAATAGGTGGCGAGCCTATTGCCATTAACCGGGCACTTATAAACCTGCGATAAATACACACATAACTTCGAAAAGCATCGAAAAGTCATTGGTGTGTGCCATGGTAAACCTGGGATCGAACCCGAGACATCGTCTCAGCAGTCCATTACCCATACCACTAGGCTACCGCAAGTTATGTTATTTAATTCAATTCTTATTTCGAGTTACGTAAATCGTGCTATAACGAAAGCACTGCCATACTTCACCCGTAGACATCAAGGATGCTCATTCTAGTTGTTGCTGGAGTAACTAGTTGGCCACACAGTGATCTATATGATCGTATCTGCCATTTTGAATAAAATTCGCAGAAGGTGAATCTAGTTGCACTTTTATAGAGAGAAGACACACGATCTAAAAAAAATATCATTAGAATAAGCTTGCAGAAATTCATTGGAAATCCTTTGTAAATCATGAAGTTGTCGACTGTTCATATTTCTTATATGTTGTTCACTTGTACAGTCATTATGATTGATTTATGTTACACCTACGAATATTCATGGCTTTCAAACAAAGAACCAAGTTGTATATCCATACAGCACCCACATCGGATGTAGGTATTACCGGGAGATGCCAGAGACAGCTAACCTACGCTGTACATTTTTCCCTTCTAGAAAGACCAACATGGAGGACCAAATCAGAAAAGAGTAAGTGATAAGCAACAGTTCTACCTAGAAAAAAGAACACAAGTGTGCCCAATGAAAGTTTTATAGAAAATCAGTCCACAGAAATGCATTCCTACAAAATTCTGTAAATGTTTAACATTGAAATATTAGATGAATCTACGAAACTTAATGTTCTAAAGACAAGAAGACAAACCCGTCGACAGAAAAGTCATTCTCACATTAATTCTAGTGTTACGCGATCGTTACAACTGCATCTGGACAGCGCCCAAACATAATATTTTACCCAACGACAAATTATTTACAAACCGTTAACTTCTGCTGGAAGAATAAACAAAAAACCTGGAGATTGAACTAAATAGTTTTATCTCTTAAAATAACGCGTGTGTTGATCTATTTATACATCGTATATTTGCTGTGGAATCTTAGTAAATATAGCTATAGTAATGCAACGCAGTTTTAGAAATTTGTTATATTTGTCACTAACGTAACTTTTGTCATATTATATTGCAGATGACTCAAAGAGTTGTTTACCAAACTACGGCAAGGGTTAGGATTAGGAATGTATTGTATGTTTATATTTACGCAACATGTTCCATTACTGACCGGATTTTGATGAATGAGGTTAAAGGTATCAATAAAAAAAGTAAGGAATGTGATTAGGCACGGATATCTTGGATATAGGAGGTAACTATCCAAATACCATGTGTGACCACTAAACACAGATACATCACTGAGCATACCCACTAAACTTCACAATATCACAGATACATCACAGGATAGGAATGAGTTTACTCACTGCAATCTGTTATTCAGGTGACATTATGTGAGGAGATTTTTGTGTTTGTGTCTCTGAATATTTTTTTGCTATCGTAACGTCTACGATCGATGATTGTTAGGTCCTACTTATTCATTTATTTGAATTAAATTGGCTGCACAGTTCAGCTATTTTATAATTCAAAAATTTTTAGAGGTGGGTTGACTACAACAAAAAGCAAACATTTAAATTTAATACACTAATAAAACATATAGAGTTGTCGTTAATCAAGAATAAAAACTACGCACGACCACGGCATTAAAATTGAATTATAACGTTATTAACGTGAAACTATCAAAAGACTTCAATAAAACTAAATAAAATTGAAATGTCTAACATTATGAAAAGACTTGTCGCATCTATTATGACGGTGATAGTTGTCAGCACATCCCCACCTCTTAAGTTGTAGAGACTTTAATTAATTTCAAAATTGTTTTGGTTTTGACATTAAACAATTATTTTATACTAAGTATTTTTTTAAATTTGTTGATTCTTACCTACCTAAATTAGGTACAGTCGCCAGTGGTATTAATACTCTAATTATCCAACAAAATCCAGCAATTTAATGAAATAAACTAAACTTAATGGTATCAAAGGTGCTGGTACTTTACAAGGCCATGGCTCTGGGTAGGGCCGAGAACACTTCCCTGTGGGATGCTTGCAAATGGTTTTAGTAGCTGTTTTCGCTATATACACTAAAAGATTCACAGTACTGCAGAAGTGCCACATTTAGTCTGACTGTGGAGTATATTTTACTTTTCTTTAACGTTCATAATCAATTTTCTTGAAAGTTATATTGCTCAATTTTAATTGTTTGTCAAATTGTTTCCTAATGAACTTCACTTAAGTATTCCAGCTGCTTTTAACAAGTTTGGTGTCTATTTGATCTGACAATTTCTCGTTAGGATTGGAGAACTGATAGCGGTATAGTGTACAAAAGACCCTAAGACAGTTTAACTAAATTTCATTACTCGGTGAATGCGTTGGTTCCTATTGTTGATTCAGTATATACAGAAGTCATAGTAGTTGATGTTGTGTGGGGTTATCCCCAAAAAATATATTAGAACAAGGAAGAGATTGAGGAAAGTTTGTATTTTACCTCTTTATTAATACACTGTAAATGATTGTATCACTGAAAGTAATTGAAATAACATAATGTAATATTAGCCATAAACCTAACGTAACTACGCGAGCATGCAGGACATGCAAAACAATAAAGACGCCAGCGCATACTAATGCCACGTACATACGCATAAGTATTTAGGTGCCAACAAAAAACTTAAATAAAAATAATGAAGCTTCTGTTGAGACATTGATTAAATCTGTGCAGTAGTGATAAACGACTAAAACTAAAATACTATTCCGAATTAATTAAAAGGGGCAGTCTAAAACAAACTTTTTGATTCCTCAGACAAAACACACAACATATTCTTCAAGGCTCATCATAAACCCTTCAAATTAACAAAAATAGAGTGGAGTTGTCTCAAGAATTGTGATATTTTTGTATGGTTTGCTTGAAAGTTTTATAAACTCGTCCATGACCCAGGTACTCAATTAGAATAAGATTAATATATTCAGCTTACCAAAAAGTAATGCTGGGTTTTGATAAAAAGCTATCATTGATCTTACTTCAATTGGACCTAGGTACAAAACAGATAATAGTACTAGTGTAACCTAAGCATATCCTTTAGGCTCACAACGACTACTTACCAAAATTACTGCTAACATTTTCGTACTTATAATGCTATAAATCATTCGCGACCTTCCACAATCTTGTTATATTTTGTGTTCATTTCTGTAACGAATCTCCTTTTGTAAATTTCCTTTTGAACTAAAACATATTACGCATTTCACCTACACTGATCCGGTGGCCTTTATGCCTAATAATCCTACTCAGTCAAAATAAACTCCCAGATACAGAAACGAGATCATTTGAAATATTTTAGTCTGTACTAAGCAATAAAGACCTACATGATTCCTATTCTCTCATCACGTACGTGAGTCTGTATTTATTTTACGTTGAGTGCACGCTTGACCTCTAAACCCAGACTTTATAGTTCACAAGCCGAGTCGACGCAAGTCGTAATGTTTCTGCTTATTTTCAGACTACGAATGATATCTATAAACAGCTGTTGCTCAGGTGAAGACGTTGACCGCTTTGTATTACCGGCTGTGAATTGGACAGTATTGTTTTCACCCTGTATATTAAACTTTGTGAAGTAATGGCTTATTCTTATTACTTTTGTGATATGGGACTCTGCTTCATCAACCTGCTATTTGTGGGCATTTTTATTATTGTGGATTCTACGTTAATAGATTTTAACGTGCCTCGCCCTCTCTCTCTTTTGCGTTATTCTAGTTCTTTATCCAGAGTTTTACTGGAATAAGCCTTTCTGGATTTATTATGAGTATCACCTGATATTTTATACACACCCTCAGCTCGTACAATAATACCATTTAAATCTATAAAACAGTTTGATTTGCTCTTAATACGAGAGTTTTAAGATCGTTGTTAGACTCCGTGCGTCGTCAAGATATTTCTGATACTGACTGTACCCACTCATAACCTGACTTTCAAAGATAGGCTATTTCGTGATATAGATCATCTACGTAGTCAGCAAATAGGGCTTTAATTATTGACAGTAAACATTATTACGTTCTGGCAGCCTGCTAATGTATTAATTATAAATGTTGCCTAAGCATTGATTTGCATGAAAGCTAGAACGCAAGGATTTTACAGCTTTACAAAACAGTTTAGTATTTTAACGCTTACTTCAGTGGGTGGATAAAACGAAACATAGGCATAAAAGTTTTACGTCCTAGAATAAAATTCATAAGACTGTACTAATTGTGAAGTGACGTTTACAGTCTTACCAATTTTATAGTGAACGAGGAATGTTTGCATATACAATATGCCTTGGCTGTTTTCTGTTCTGCTACGTGCATCGATAAGCACTAAACCTGTTGAGCCGGAAATTTAAGCTCAGATACAAAAAGGTTAAATAATCAATAGACTGCTTCTATCGAATCTCAAGCTCAAGCATAATGTTCACTAGTTTTATTAATTTTAAATTGTCTAACTCACATCACACTTTACTTTTTCTATCTGAACAGTCTAAACTAAATTACTATATTAAATTATAGGTCTAGAATTAATATTCTAATCTTTATAGTAGGTATTTACAACCTGTATTTCCATTAAAGCTTCCATTTCTCTCTCTTTTTTTCCATCTGACTGTCCTTGCCCAAGTGTTTTCAACAATTTTTTTGGCCATCTTCAATATTGACGTTTCCTTTTTGTAGAAGATTAAAGTTTTGACTACAATCCGGATATTTCAGACTAATGAACGCCTTGTATTAACTAGTAAAACATTTTCATGCTCTTGAGGTAACATAAAACTGACGAAAGCTATTAAATTAAAAGCAACAGCGGCCACGAATTGAACCGTAATGTGGGCTCGCGCACCTAAACCAGTACATCATAAATATAAACTTCGAACTACTGTCGCGGCTTCTTCGTCTGTAATATTTACGAGCTTATTTTCTTACGCTAAGGTTAAAGATGTTTGTGGCGTTGCGTCATAAGCGCACGATTCAGTAGCGAACGGCAAACTACTGCGAAGCGAACAACAGATGCATGATAAACACAATTTGAACAAAATCCAAATTGTTTTGACGATTCTTGCATAACAACTGTTCTGGGAACTTATCAGATAATGTGCTAAAAGTGTATCATTGTTGAGAAATAGAGTAGCTGTATTATTATAAAATATCTTTTATTTAAAGTTACTTATAAAAGTTGTAGGCCATTCTTTTGTTGAGCCACGACGAAGTATCCATTGCAGAATGGAAGTAACATTCTTCAAGATTTACGACTAAGAGCGCGGGCTAGCGGGTATAGGAGGGAACACGACTGACGGTGGAGGTGAGCGCTGAAACCTACATCTGGGTCGCAAGTCCCAGCCGCCGTCACAGTGTTCCTCTCTGTACCACGCCATGGACCCGGCGACCGCACAGTGAATCCATGGAGTGCTGAGAACCGGATTTCATATATTTTAACTACAACTGAAAGTAGAATGAGGAATGGTTTTCTTGGTTTCTTATCTACTCTTTTGCTTTCACTACATTTCCTGCCTCACCTTAACCTTCAGGTCAAGTCATGGGATCCACATGAGAAGATTCCACACATGCACACATGCTGGCTAGCTGCCTGATTTTAATGCACTAATGCAACAACTATACTTTCCGGAAATTCTCTTCTTTCCTTCCTCTTTTCTCATTTCGGACAAAATGAATGATTTAGGGAAGGTCAGTGTTTGTTACAGAGTGTTACAAAAAATGTTCATGTGCTTGACTCTTCCCATATTCCTAGTGTGCATCACTCTTTCTAAATACTCATGTATTTTTATACGATGTGTGTATGTGCGATGATTTGTAACAGTTCTTATTTAAATTGATATAAATATTCATGACGTGTTAAAGAATGTTTCTAAACTTTTTTACATGATACGATTATTTTTAGTAGGTATTAATGCAGAATGTTATTGGTACATAGAGTTCTACTAATTCTATGCAAGGATTTGTAGAACTATCAAAATAAAGAATACCGACAGATAGAAATAAACTAGGTCAATATCATTTAGGCTTTAATAATCTTTTACCTACGCCTGTCCTTGAGTTAGTTGTGGGACTTGCACTTTTGTCACTAAGTACGTAATGAACACCATTTACTAATAATATAATCATCACTACTATACCATCACAAATAAAACTGCGCAATGAAATTATTGTCACCCCATGTCCCCTAAACGGAATGTCTTTGGTTCCTGTGGGTCATAAGATTTGACCTGAAACAGAACCACGTGAAGCTGAGAAAATAAACTAATATTTTAACCTTTTACTTAACAATACCTCAACCTGTAATTAAGTAACTACATATACGATTTTCAAAAGAAACGTTAATCTTCGAAATCCAAAGTTAAAAACCAATAAAACTAATAAAATGCCACCTTGGAGTTCAACTGAACCCAATGAAAAGTAATAATTAAATTCTGTTCAAATGCCACATGCCACCTGAACGTTATTTATGTCCATTTATTTTTAAAACAATTCTATAACAGCTGTTTCTTTTCCATGTGTGTAGTCAGTGGCATGTCAGTCATCCATCGGACGTAAATCCGGACGGTTTAACGTCAAAAATATATTTATGTATTATTTCAGCAGCCATCTACATTATCAGTCATCACCTTTTTATTTTCTGTCTAAGAATCTAAGAATAACATTTTTATTTTTTGCAACGTTACGTTTAGACAATTTCCTTCAATGAGCTATTTTATAATGGTAGATTCGAAATAAGGGAAAGGTCGTGGGTTCAAGACCCACTTGAGCGCTTCTTTTTCCCGATGTATTTCGAATTTAAAAAGTTAGCATAATAAATGCTATAAAAATTTCATTCAAATGTGGTAGATGTTATGACCTAAGTATGTAACAAAGATACAGTCAACTACAAAAGTAGCTTAACAAATTCTAATTTATTGAACACTGTGGCCCCATTTTTTTTTTTTTTGACCGTGGGGGAAATCCTTCATGGATGTTATGCCGGACTCCTACCGACTAAAACCCCCACGGTATCGCCCAGCAGCCTATAGTTGGGAGCCCCGGGTAAGCCCTCGGAAGGATGTCCCAGGGCTCCCAACAGACCCACGGCTTTAATGCGGCCTCGTCTAGGGGGTGGTTCGGGTGCTATCCCGCGTCTATGGGGGGTTTTCGGGTATCATCCCGCTTCGTAGGAGGGGGGAGGTGTGCGTGAGTCCGTCACGTCACGCTGCCGTCATGGGCCTGCTTCTGTAAGGACGATGAGCAGCCAACTCACCATCCTCAGGCCCCCGGTCATGGAGGCCGATGGTCTTCGGCGAAGACACGCCGGCGGCGCCCAAGCCGCCGACTGCGGAACTCGGGTGGGAGAGTTCTCTCCCGCTCCCGCCCCGCCGCCTCCTTCACGAGCATGACCTGCTCGCAGAAAGAGGCGGCGTAGTCCCACTTACTCCCGCTGGAGACCATGGCTCCCACCATGGTCTCGAGCGAGAGAGTGTCCACGCTCAAACCCACTACGAGGACCTGGCGCTGTTGCGCCCACGCCGTGCACTCCACCAACGTGTGGAGCGCTGTGTCATCGCTGCGGTCCCCGCAGTGCTGACAACCGGCCGTGGTTTCCCGGTGTCTTCGCCACAGGTACCTACCGAAGTTACCGTGCCCGGTAAGCATCTGTGACAACCGGTAGGAGAGAGCACCATGTCTCCTCTCCAGCCACTCGTCCATGACCGGTCTGACGGCCGCGATTGTGGCGAATCCCCCCTTTGGTTGCTCAAGTCGCACCTTCCATGTCTCCATGGTTTCCTGGTGGAGCTGGGACCGCTGGGCCTCGATTACTCGAGACGCAGGCCATTGGCCCCGCTCCAGCGCCTCCTTGCGCCATTTAAATAGAGACGCAAGGGCTCTCGCTTCCAGGTCCCATGGAGGGGTCCCGGCTAGGAGACATGCCGCCTCACCTGAGATCGTGCGGTATCCCCTTATCACCCTGACGGCCATCGCCCTCTGTGGGCTCAGCAATCTAGCCACATTACTGGCCGTCAGGGTCTCCGCCCATACGGGGGCCCCGTATAGGGCCATACTTCGCACGATCCCCAGGTACAGTCTCCTGCAGGGAGCGTTGGGTCCCCTGATGTTGGGCATCAGCTGTGCGAGTGCAGCTGACACCCCCCTCAGTTTTGGGACCAAACTTCGGAAGTGGCCAAACTTCGGAAGTGGCCAAACTTCGGAAGTGGCCAAAATTCGGAAGTGACCAAACATCGGAAGTGACCAAACATCGGAAGTGGCCAAACTTCGGAAGTGACCAAACTTCGGAAGTGACACTGTGGCCCCTAAACCTTACATAAAATTGTGAAAAAAACCTTGAATATGTAAATTAAGTTTGTCTTCTGGGAATCATAACACTAGATGGACTATAGACTGATGCATTCCAATATAAAAAAGATTTGTAAAATATTTTAGTGTTAATCAACTTATGGCGTTGACTGTACATATCTTGTTATTAGTAGTCCTATTTTAGACAATGAATGGTACTTACCTATGTGTATGAAACATATTTGTAAGAAGAGATGAGAGAAATGTTGTTTTAAAGTTTATATCCATGAACATAGAGATAGTGATAGATTTATGAATTTGCAGTCAGTAGATCATATAGATAAACGATTACAAATATGTCAGATTTTAAATAATTAACACAATTTCATCATTTTAGTTTTAGAGAAGAAGAAACGAGTATAGTTTATGTATCGTACTTTAACCAAAATTGGGATGATTAGGTCATGTACCTAATGCGTTATGTATTGCTAAATTCTCAACTAATACATAAAAAGTTAGGAAAAACGTAACCATAGAACCCCACTTACAACGATACTGAAAAAAATATTGAAGAAGTAATGTCTGTTTCTCATGTAATCATCCTATGGAAAAGTATGGATTCATTTGTAACAATTTTCTCTCAACAGATGCAAGAAGTTGCGTAACATGCGACAAGGTGTTAGAAGAACTTGAGAAAATCGACGACGACACGGACACTTTTGGGGTAGACTTCGTCAAGATCAACGACAAGCGGCTCGCTAAGCAGTATGGCATCACGAAATTCCCCGCCCTCACGTACTTCCGTGAGAAGGAACCGATTATATACGAAGGTCAGACCGTAACCACTAAATACTTTTACTTCATCAGAATCAGACTAGTTCTTTTCTTTCTGAGTGGTCTTACTCTGTTTCTTTTGAATTGTTATCACTTGGATTTATTTTAAAATTATGGTTTTGGGCATAAGTCTTATTTATATGTATAACCAACAATACAAAATAAAACTGGTCTGATTCTTGCTTATAAATGTAATTTATTTGTGGTTATTAATCTAATATCTATAAGAATATCCATTTCAGAACATGGAAATTTTCCCATCGACGATGGCGAAGAATTTTGAAATGCTTGACAGGGAATTGATGGCATGCATTGGCTTGGTAAATAAATCGCAAATTCCTTCAACACTACTTTTCTTGGCTTGACAATTTAGATGTTGTTGATTCTAGACTTCAAGGTCTAGTACTTATTTTGACATGAGGTTTAAAGAAATTTAACTTTGGGGTAATCGAATAAAGACGCATGTGCTATGATTATGATTAACAAATTTAATTGCATCCTTAATCGGCTAACCTTGCGATGTTAGATTAATTTATATCATAAATGAATAGTACTTTTTACTTTATACTTGTTAGTTGTGCAACTAGTTAAGTAGTGCCAAATATTTTATTTATTTCAAGTTTATATGAGTTGCCCCTAAAATTAATCATGCTCGGAATATTAACCATAACAAAATATTAGACAGGATTCGGTTCTTTCAAATACAAAAGTTTAATTTATGATATTAGTACCCAAAATACATGATATTGTGTAAAACGTGTAGACCGATAAATTAACGAAGATTTTATTGGTCCTAAACTAATTATAAAGTGTGATTCAAGAACTCCCCTTGATTGTTAAATTTGTAACTGGGCTCTTCAAACCGGATTTCGGCTATTTATAAAATGCGTGATTTAATCTCTCTGAATTCTGAGATGACTTTTGCACGTTGCTTATAGCTGAAACAATTTTCGTTTTGATTATTGACACAATATCTGAATTAATGTCCTCAATGATAAGCGTAATTTGATGTAACTTTTAAATGATTTAAGAGTAGTCATAGATCAGCATGTCTAGTTTAATATGTTTATTGTGTAATATTGATAATTTTAGGAGATCTCATGGACGAGGAGAGCGTCCTGGATTTCTTGACGAGTTTAGAAGCAATGGACCTGCCTGACCGGATAGAAGAGGTTAACCAAAAGATCCTCTCAAAAATCATCGACGACACAGATTACGTAGCCGTACTCTTCTGTAAGTATTGGAATTTACTTTTGGGTTTTTTTGTCACCGTATATTAGCAATTGTGGTAAATTCGAGTCATTTTTTCAACTAACCAAGTTAAGCTGTAAATCCTTTCGAAGTAGTCCTGTCGAGTAGAATATTTTCCTTTCAGTCGTGTACATCGTAATTGTTAGTAAAAGTTAGATTATGTGTCTGTATATTGCGTAGAGTGTTTTGATTGTGTTTTTGACGTAGGTCCTGATCACAAAAGTTGCGGTCCGTCAAACAGTAAGTAAGATTCTCATCTGGTGGCATGTTTTCATCTATGTCAGCTTGGCTGTTACTCTTCTCGCCCGTAGAACAGTATTTGTGTATATTTCAATGTTGTACCTATATGTGCTTTTGCTTTCTTTATAGATCGGGATCAGAAGGACGTTCATCTCAATTTTAATCATATATAGAATATATGTATGTCTGGCTAGTGCTTAAATCAACAATAGATGACGATTATATCTAATTGAATGTTTGGCTCAGAGACAACATATTGAAACGATGTGATTCACAGAGCGAACTATACTCAACTACCATAATCTAACGAGAATCCTTATCATCATAACAATTTCAGTTTAAACTCACATGGAAACAACCACTAGCTTAATTACAGTAACTTTTGAATCTACACAATTATCACTTGTAACACCAGCCTATGCTCGCACTTTACCTTTTGCCTAAGTCAACGTTGTCCGTATCTAGTCTAAAGTAAAGCTAGAATCAAAAACGCGTTTGCGTTATCGGGCTGTGAGGCGAGCTATTTCTGCTGTGCTATTTTTGTCCCGCTAGCAAGCTCGGATTGACGGACCGATATGTCACGACTACAACGTCAGGCACACATTCTCCCTCCTTAACGACAGTAAAAACAATTAAAACTGGTACATCATCAAATATGGGTGCCAAGTTATAAAGAAGAGCGGCCAAAGATTTTCCAAGAACAAGATCATACGATGACCTTGACCTAAATATGTGATGCTGATGACCGTCTCCACGGTACGAGCACTGTTTACAAACCAGTTGCGGTTGTCTTTGTATTCAGCGTTCATGAAATTTATACATTCACCTATGTTGCACATGCCATCTTTAATACCAAAATGTTAATGAACCATTCTGACAATAATCAAATTCCTTTAACACATTCTTTAAGAGATGCATTCTCTGTAAACCTTGACAGTTTACTCCTGAAGAGACAGATTTCTAGATGTTCAGTAAACTTATATGTGGGGAGTGTGGGGACAAAACACTTAGTTTTATACAAATTGCACGACACGAGCTTTATTATTGCACACCGCATTTAACACACATACCAAAATATTCAGGCATCAGGCACTTAACTGCACCGCTTCACATTTTACGAGGCATGACATCGGCAGACCTTTCGAGCGACTCATTAAAATTTACACATCTATCAAATGACGTGTTTCAGATAAACCGGAATGTAAGAAATGCGCTAAAGCTCTCCAGGAGTTAGAAAATATTGACGACGAGGCTGACCAACTCGGAATCGGTTTCGTGAAGATCCACGACGAGGAACTAGCTGAAGAGTACAGTCTTGGAGGCCTGCCAAGACTGGTGTACTACCGGCATCAAATACCTATTATCTATGAAGGTAGGTGACTCATATTTTACGTGAATTGCCACTCGTACCACGAAAATGAATAGTGGTTGCTGTTTTGCGTCAGATCACTTGCAATACTTTCACCTATGTATATGCTTAGGATGTGATGTAGCTGAGAGTGAGGAATGAGAAGTGTTAGATAGTAAACTATTTGAAGAACTAGTAAATAACAGGTAATAACAGTTTTAAATATGAACAGGTCTGTTCTTGGCTATTTCAGTAGCTTCAAAATAGATTTTGCTTACTTTGCGTTCTATTTATTTGCGAATCTGAAATGTGTAAGTCTTAAATTTGAATGAAATTATTTCAAGTTACTTTAAGATACCCTCTTCACGTGATTTCAGGTGAATTAAGCAGAGAAGAGGATGTACTGGAATGGCTAATCGCTAATAAGTCCACTGGCGATGAGGAAGATGTGATTGAAGATGTCACTGCTAAAACCTTGACTACTTTGATCGGAAATATTGACAATCTTGTCGTACTATTCTGTGAGTATAATCTACCTACGCCTACCTACTATCGATATTTATAAAATTCTCGTCCCACAGAATTGGTAACCTAACTCCTCCGAAACGGCTTGACCGATTCTTAGGAATAAGTTTACTACTAATTTATTTAGTTTATCTGAGAAATGAGAATAGGTCGTGAGCTATTTTATCCCGTGCATACGTTCCTGTGGGATCACGGGTACGGGATAAATAATATGTAAACTAGCTTTTGCCCACGGCTCCGCCCGCGTGGATGTTGGTTATCGCGGCCAAACATAGCCTATGTCCTTTCTCAAGGTCAAACCTATCCCTAAACCAAATTTCATTAAAGTCGGTTCAGTGGTTTAGACGTGAAAGCGTAACATACAAACAGACAGACAGACAGAGTTACTTTCGCATTTATAATATTAGTATGGATGTACAAGATAATTCAGGCTCATAAAACGAACGTTTAATGTTTTCAGACGACCATGGCGATGAAGAATCAATGACGGTATTAGGCGAGCTCGAGAAGATAGATGATGACTGCGACCGTCACGGTATCCAGTTTGTCAAGATCGATGATCAAAAGGCCGCCAGAGACTTCGGCATTGACAATGTTCCATCAATCGTATACTTCGAAAAACAGATCCCCAATGTTTACGATGGTACATATATTATAAAAAAATAATAACTTCATGTAACTGTTACATGACCTGGTTAAGATGTTGGTTAATATTGTGTTTCAGGTGATCTTGAGAATGAAGAAGAAATTCTAGAATGGCTCGTTGACCAACTAGAGAAAGACGAAATCGAAGATGTTACTGATGAAATGTTGGACCACTTGATAAAAGACGGAAAGACAGTCGCCGTATTGTTTTGTAAGTGTATTCCTTTATAGATATTCAACTTACGTAACTAATTTTTTTTATTAAAGTCCTATTCCTTCCGCAGATGATAATAATGATCGTAAATCACAGAAAGTATTAAACGAACTGGAGAATATCGATGATGAGTGTGATCAACTTGGCATTGCGTTTGTGAAGATCGATAACGATGATGAGGCCCGGGAGTACGGTATTGAGAAAGTACCTACCTTATTATACTTTGAGAAGGGTATTCCCACTTACTACGAAGGCAATCTTGAGGAGGAAGAAAAAGTACTGAGTTGGCTCAAGCATCAAACTGAAAGTGACGAAATTGAGGACATCACCGATGAAATGTTGGATTTGATCATTGACAAAATGCAATACGTTGCCGTTCTTTTCTGTAAGTACTTTTGTTGACTTTAATACACACGGCCATAATATTGCCTTTTAAAACAATGCCAGCGTATAGTCTAAAAATAGGGAATTTCATAATTCAATACAGGACGCACTATCAAGAACTGACATATAAATGAAATACAGTCTTTCAAATTTATTTCAGACGACAAGGACCAAAAGAAGAGTCAGAAAATATTGGCTGAATTAGAAAATATTGATGATGAATGTGATCAGAATGATATTGCTTTTGTCAAAATCGATGATGATAAAGAAGCTAAAGAATACGGTATCGAAACTATACCCACAATGGTATTCTTTGAAAGAGGTATCCCTCATGTATATGAGGGTGATTTAATGAAAGAAGAAGAGCTGCTTGGATGGTTGTTGCACCAGAAACGTCACAGCGAGATCCCTGAAGTTACTGATGAAATGATGGACAAGCTAATAAGTAACACCCCGTATTTAGCTGTTATTTTCTGTAAGTATAAAAATAAAATAAGCTTCAGTTAAAATATTACAGTATGTGTTTTAAATGTAATTGCAAGCGAAGCAATTATAGAAGCTCTACATAGTCAATATAATAATATACTAACATAAATGCCCCTAAATGTGGATAACCTATGCCTTCAGGGATTTATACTCATTTAGTACAATGATTTTTGCATTAGATGCAATGAAAATATAAAATTTTTCCTTAATTTTGTAGGTCACCCGTAAATTAGTCTAAGTGTTTGTGTTGTTAAAAGCTAAATATTTACGTACAAACACTCTTTCAGATGATAAAGAAGATAAACAAGACATCAGAATTCTCAATGAACTAGAAAATATTGACGATGAATTGGAAAAGGAAGGCATTGTTATCGTTCGTATGGACAATGAGGCCGAAGCAAAAGAATATGGTATCGACCATCTGCCAACATTAGTGTACTTCGAAGAAAATATCCCAGCCATATACGAAGGAGATCTAATGAATGAAGATGAAGTATTGGAATGGCTGATTGAGCAGAAAAACAGTGCAACTATTGAAGAAGTCACCGATGAAATTCTTACCGATTTGATTGAAGAACACGAGTATGTTGTGGTTTATTTCAGTAAGTATTTATTCTTATAACAATGTAGTGTTTACGTCTTATGATTTGAGAATCTTCAAAATGTACCACAGCAGTAGCGAAGAGTCTACACTGTTTTATAAGGGAAGCTGGTGGAAATCTCAGTCTAGTTTGTCACACATCATGCGAACCGTAAGGAAGCCGGCAGGAATCAGGTTATAGAGACTCGCCATTGCGCCATAGCACTGTTATATAATATTAATTTGTATCAATGTTTTTATAATAATAATACGAAAATTAATATGCAAGTAGATAATAAATTTCTATCTGTCTTATAAATTACAAAGACTAGCACAGAAATGATGCCAAATTACAATGATTTCTAGGTGGTAACTGCGAAGAAGGTGAAGAATGCGACAACATTTTGGATGAGCTGGAGAACATTGACGATGAACTTGACGAGACTGGTATCATCTTTGTCACCACTGAGGACTTGGTGGTGGCCAAAAAATACGGTATCAAGACGTTCCCAGCTCTTGTCTTCTTCAGAAACAAGGATCCGCTCGTTTACAAGGGTAAGTGTGAATTGATATTAATGTTGAGTTTCTTTACGTTGAAATTTTTTGTCACCAGTTTATTGATACTGGGTTAGGAAACCTTCATATCGTACACACTATGGACGATGCCAGTAACAATAAATCTCTTCCTTTATTTGAGAGGAGCTGTCATCTAATGATCTATCGAAAGGGAAGGGGGCCAACGTCTTGGTATATTTAGTTCTCTCGGATGAGTTGAACGGCAAGGGAATAAATTTAAATATAAATAAATAAATATTCCACAACATTCTACACAACGCTATCTAGAGCCATGGTAAGCTTTTATAGCTTGTGTTATGGAATCTAGAATGCGGATAAACATACTCATTAACTTTTTTTTGTTGTAAATACATACATATTATGCATAGAAACACCTAGACCAATGCAAATAGCCATATTCATGCATACAAATATTTGCATTGAGCGGGGATCCAACCCGCGCCTCCAGAGTGGCAGTCACGTGCACTACCGACACGCCACAGAGGCTGTTTTTTATTGGCGACGACTTTAGGGGAGGTCTCTGGATCGTATAATCTGAGGTATTTAACCTGACAATTCTTTTTTGGGTGGTTATAGGTGACATTGAAGATGAAGACGAAGTACTAGCCTGGCTAACTGATGAAGATACGTTAGAGATTCCCGGCAAAATCGAAGAAGTAAATGCTAGAATGTTGGAGAAAATTCTAGAAGAAAACGATCATGTCGTTGTATTCTTTTGTAAGTAGAATTATAGTATAATTTTAGTATTTTCTTTAAATAATGGATACAAAATCAATTATTCGTAACTATATTTTACGTGGCAAGTACATTCGTTCATACACAAAAGTTGAAGCAGCGAAGAAGCTTTGCAGATAAAAAAAAACTTTTTAGCTTAATCTATGTATACAAAAAAAAGTCGTGTTAGTTACACCATTTTTTATAACTCAAGAATGGCTGTGCCGATTTGGCTGAAAATTGGTGGGGATGTAGTATCAGGAGACGGACATAGGATACTTTTCATCCTTCTCGACCTTTATTTTATCCCGGATAAAGGTACCTGTTGGTCGCGGTCACTGGATCAGTAGTTGTGACACTGGCATATTTGCATGAATTACCAGGCTCACAGAAACTTTAAGGAACTTTATCTGGGGCGCAGGAACAGAAGGCCTATACCTTTCTATTACAAACTTAACGCGGACAAAGTCGCGGGCAAAAGCCAGTAGATAATAAACCTTCTGTGTTCCAGACAAAGAAGGTGACAAGAAATCACAGAAAATCTTAAGTGAGCTAGAAAATATTGATGACGAATGTGAAGAGAAAGATATCGATTTCGTCAAGACATCTGACGAAGGTATTGATAAGGAGTATGATCTTCCTGAACTACCTGCTTTAGCTTTCTACAGACATAAATTTAGGACAATCTATGACGGAGACCTTATGCATGAAGAAGCTATCTTGAAGTGGGTATTAGAACTTCACGATTCACAGCCCGATGTGATTGAAAGTGTTGATAGAAAGACGTTAAAGGATCTCATCGATGACGTGGAGCATCTGGCTGTGTTTTTCTGTAAGTATATATGATAATTACGTTTGATTGATAATTTTAAGAATCTTAAATTTTATAAGTAATATTTATTATTATTCTTTGTAGATAGCGAAGATTGTGACACATGTGATGATATTCTTGAAGAGCTAGAGACTATAGATGACGATACCGACAAGCATGGCATCCAATTCGTAAAATCCAAGGATTCGAAGTTGGCGTCAGATATTGGTATATTCAGCTTCCCAGCACTCGTGTATTACGAAACAGGGGTACCTATCATGTATGACGGTAAGTGAGAGTTAACTTGTAAATTTTGTAAATATAGATACTATTTACATTTACAGATCGATTCTGCTGACTGTCTATTGCAAAAAAAAAGTTAAGATTTATTACAAAAGTATGTTCTATAATATCTTTGTCCGTATTAACTTTCAGTATATTCTTCGATAATATTGCTTACTTTCAATTGGAAACACGAACTTCTGCAATAAGTAATAGGCAGATGGCGGATACGCATATCGGAATATAGATATGTATGTAGTGTAAAAACTAACAATTTTATCCTGTTTATAGGTGACTTAAAGAACGAAAATAAGGTTCTGCAGTGGCTTGTAGATCAAAAAAGTAAGAATCCACATCCATATAATAAACGTTTTTAATGTATCTATTTAAGGTCAAAGAATTTATTTAATGTTAAATATTATCTTATTATGAATTTTAAATATTTTACGTGCATGACATCATTCTTGATAAATCTCTGAAACGACTCTTACTTTACGCCTAAAATGCTGGATGTTTGAGCTATGTCATTTTGCATGACAGTTACTAATGCCTGCAGGTGAAGATAGCCACCGACATAATAAAGCTAATATTAAATCGAAGGCCCATGCAGATGGTAATAAAAGAACATCGGGGTCGAAAGAAAATATAAATGTCAAGACAATTCCGAAAAATTTAAAACCTGCAGAATTGAAAACTATGGGAACAGTGAGATTTCCAGGAACTGTTGATAAGGAACGGCAGAACAAAATAAGGTCTAAATCGAAAGACGATGATGATGATGATGACGATAGTAAGAGCAACGAAGACGAGGACGATGACAATGATAATGACGATAACGATGATGATGATGACGATGAAGAGGAAAATGACGCAAAACTAACATCTATTAAAAGTATATTGAAATTTAAAAACACTAACCAAGATGCCACTTGGAAGAAAGTCGGTAATTTAAATATTCGGTACCCTGGTAATAAACCTTGTAGGCAATCTGCACGTAATGGTAATGATAAAGATAGTAATGACGATGACGATGACGATGACGTTAGTGACAATGAGAATGACAACGACGAAGATGACAATGACGACGATAGTGACAATAATGACGACGATGACAGTGCAGAAGTTAGTGATGATGATGATGATGATAGTGAGACTGACGACAATGAGGATAATGATGACGACGAAGATAATGATGACAATAACGATGATGACGCTGACGAGGAAGATCTTACAGCTAAAGCTAAAGTAGGTGGATGGAAACATCGAATGCAAGAAAATGATGACGAAAATGAAGATAACAGTATATTCGGTAGAATAAAACGAATGTTCACAGGTAATTGAACCATTGGAGCCCCTAAAGTCCATGCACGGACCCCAAAACATCTGCATGGTCGGAGAGCATGGGACCCACTCTAGCTATCGCCTGCAGTCATTCGCGAGCGCTTACACAATAAATGTTTTCGAATCTTTTACTAACATAACCATTAGAAATAGCGCTTTACTGTCAGCGCAGATATTAACGCAGTTAACCTATTGTTACATTTATACGGGTTATAAACGAGATTTTTACTGACTGCAGGCGATCGCTGTTTCTACATTGGATTGGGGGCGAAACCGGCTGTCCCAAAAATGACTTATGAGCCCTACCAGTGCTGTCCCACTAAAGTTCAGAGTCCGACAAAAGTAGCGAAGGCCACGCCGACCAAGATGCAGTCCAAGAAACTCGAGAAGGAAAAACCGACGTTGAAGCCACCAATGGGCAAGGGTAAAAATAAGGCCCTCGCTAAACCTGACAAGAAGGACAAAAAAGGTTTATCTGATTCTGAAAATATTTGGTGGTGGTAAATTATATATATGTTAGAATACAGCTTGCTTTAATATCTTGGATATTAAAGTGAGGCGTGCACTAGGCATCAAGCGGACACGAATGTTATCGTTCACTATTCCTCTACCTGTCTCTCTAATAGTTTAGTCTGGTCTAACGTTGCATCAATGGACATGGCATATTAACATTGCTAGCTTTCCAATAACCTCGTGTCCCTTGATTCCTGCAAGCACTTAACAGGGTTGAATGTTGTAACACGTTGCACATGGATTGTACTCACGCGTTGAGGTGTCGAGATCTATCGCAGCCTGCCGAGCCATCGACGAAACGTAGCGAGTACAGCCCAATACTTCTTACAAAATGTGCTTTACGATATAATTCAAGATCATGACAGACTAAATATTGGATAGTCTAGTGACATTTTAAGCAGGTGTACAAATCGTTATATTCGTTGTAAATTATTTCCAATATTTAGAAATTTAATGTAAAACGAGACGCAACAATAACAACGAGGCATTTCTCATTGTATTTGTCCGTGCCACCTTGAAAGACTTATGATTGATGTAAGGATTTCATGTTCATATAGTTTTCTAGTCTTCATGGAATCTCATTATTTTGTAATGCTACATTTGATAAAATATTACTTTTACTTATAGAAATAAAAACTATAGTTATTAATATTTTATATCAACATTAAATTAATATCTTGATTAATTTTTGCATAAGCGCAGTGCCGGAAGCAGTGCAATAAATCTCTCATTATCATTTTGTTCAGTAACGATAAGATCGGACCGCATTGGGCGATCTCTGTCACTAGCTGGGCTATGTATTATTATGTAGGTTGTTAGTTATGACAATTATTGTTAACTAGTGTTTCTATTGAAGACTAATTATGTGTTAGAGTCGTCTAAAGCCTTCCGGTCCAACGGTGCTGGCGTTGTGTGACAAATATGTCGATATGTAAGTTGTATTGTTTGACCGAAAATTCGCATGAATGTTTAATTTATTTATTTGTTACGTTGAATTGTTGAGTCGGAGCTGGTACAACATTTTTGTTAAATAAATACATTTTTTTTCTAATAAACCAAAATTGTACTACTCATTTCATACACGAATGATGTCAGCATGGTATTGCCGTAGTAGTATCCGCGCATGCCAATTATTGGATTTACACTGGTGAGTTTTCAAAACTGAAATGGATGTGGTTTCTTTCAAATATATTAGTTACTTAGGGTTTTCAGTGCGAAGTAAAATGTGAAACTATTTTAGGAGATCTTTTGGATGAGTCCGAAGTATTGGATTGGATGGTCAGGCAGAAGGAAGACGAAAGCATAGAGGACATAGACAGAGACAAGCTGTTCAAACTTATTGAAACTAAAGAATTTTTAGCTGTGGTTTTCTGTAAGTAAATTGGCTATATTTAAAATATAATTATTTATACCAAATTATGTGTTTACAACTATTTGTAAACCATTTTTAACCAACTACATTTAACCAAACTATTTTTGCTTTAGATAAAGATGATGATCCTTCAAGTCCAAGGATACTCAGACATGTTGAGCTAATAGATGATGAGGCAGCAGAATACGGCATCAAAATAGTCAAATGTAGTGATCGACTGATGGCAAAAAAATACGGTTTCCGAAATCCACCCGGAATTACATACTTTAGAAAAACAAAATATATAAATTATGATGGGGATATTGATGATGAAGAAGAAATTTTAGACTGGCTCACGAATCCAGAAAACATGGAACTAACTGATCACATCGAAAAAGTTAATAAAAAAATGTTTCAAAAGATAAGACAGACTTCAGACTATGTTGCGGTATTCTTTTGTGAGTTCTCTTTTATTTTATATTATTTATACCAAAAGTTGACCATTTATGACTGAAATATACGCTCTCTTTTTTTGACCGTATATATAAATCCAAATAAACTGGAAATATAAGAAAGAAAATAATTTTCAATAAATAGTAGGTGTCTAAACCCAAGGGTTTCGGGGCCAAGTCAATCTCATCTGTAATCTAGTATGCCATCTGTTTGACACACGAGGCTCCGCCACAGGTTTTCCTCTTGGGCTTAGAAAGTCACACGGTTCATAAAAGCCGGTCAAATCTAATAAAAAAGATAAGTAAGCGGAGCTTGGGCTCTAAGGCGTAAGGGGTGCCACAGGGAACAACGCTCAGATGATTGCAATAAAATTAATGAACTATAATTGTAATAAAATTAATGAATGATACTTACCAAACCAATTGTATTGCACATAACACATGTTTTAGACAGTAATGACTGCAAACAGTGTCCAAAAGTACTTGCGGAGATTGAACATATAGATGACGACGCTGATGATTCTGGTATAAACTTTGTGAAGATCGACGACCGACAAATGGCTAAGGAGTATGGTGTTTTTGCTTTACCAGCTGTGTTGTTCTTCAAGATGGGATCTAAGGATCCCGTTATTTATGCTGGTAATAATTTTGTTTATTATAATAATATTCTGTTAGTATACATAATCTTATAAACTAATGTTATTGTTAGTAAAATTAACCTATTGACAATTTTTTTTAATTTTATTATAAAAACCTAGGACGACCACTGCGCAACAGGTCTATGTAGTCGCATCCAGTGTCCCCACATAGGGCTGTCCCACCGGTCTGCCACGGTGTTCAGAATGTTGTTAGGGCTGTCGCGGACTCTGCGCATGATAGAAGCGCATCTTTTACGCATAATGGCGTGAAAGCCATCGACTGCCGCCTATTGCACGCGCAGGGCGCTGTATGACCTCTGCCTATAGTTAACCCATAGACTGCACGTATAAAAGGCAGTCCTTTTATACGTGCCATTTGCCAGTGCAAAACGCCCTAAAAAGTGTGAACTTTACCTGCCCTGTGCAACGTGCAAATCTACGGGCCAACATGTTACATCGGACAGCCAGCGCCCTACGCTCACGCTTAATGTCTAAGTCATCACTTAGGTCGTCAGAGACCCAGTGGCCCAGATATTTAAAACTAGTGGCTTGTTTTAGAGGTCTACCGTACAGTTTTAATTGTTGTATGTAGGTATATAATTTTGTGTCGAATTGAAAATGAGTGATCCATTCGATTCAGTCCGGTAGTAGGAGAAATAAAGTAAGGTCGATAGTTTTTTTTAACAATCGACCCATCCTTTTTTGCTGTACAGATTTTTATTTTTTGCTGCCATTTGTGCGTTTCGTGATCAACGAGTTTTATTTAGCTCGTCTTATTCTAATTCTATTTTAGCGCTAAGTTGTCTGAGTGAGTGATATTCAGACAAACATTTGGTAATATTAAAGTACTCGTAATAAGTTTGTAAACTTTACTGTTTATATTTTAGGAGATTTATATGACGAACAACAACTTTTAAGTTGGTTGTTAACTCAAAAGAATCCAGCAGGTGATGTAATAGAAGCTCTCGATGGCCAAGAACTAATTGATCTTATAGAAGAATCAGGTTCCTTAGCAGTCTACTTCTGTAAGTTGCTTTAAAGTATTTTGATTTACACTGTTACACTATACCTAATGACTCAAGTATTTTAATACTATTCTATTCTAAATTTCTATTTATAATTTAATACTTATTTTGATGTATAAGATAAAATGAAGTTAGTGTAAAAAATTATCACATTTTTTACACTAATTTTACTTTATTACTACTTTATTAAAATTATCGCCGATGCTAATTTCGTTAGACTGTGCTAATATTCGACGACTTTTATAAATAATTTATAGATATTCGTAGCCTATAGCTCTTTTTTTAAATGATAGTGGTGCCGATGCTGCTATATATGATAATTCTTCATTTCTATTTGGCATCGGATTTAATTTTGACCTACCCAAGATAGCATTCAATGTGAATGTTGATGTTCTAGCTGAACATTGAACAATATTTCAGAAAGTTTTAGTATAGGTTTTAGTATCTTAATTCTTAATAGTAGAATCGGCACCAATGTCAGTTTATCATTAATTAATTAGATTATAGAATTGAAGTTAAAATTAAATTAAATTGATTTATTTTCAACAAAATATAGTTATAACTTATTGTCTTCAATTTTAATCTACTTCCTTAACCTAATTGAATTGAGTTTCGTAATACAGACAGATGTCATTATAATTATAATATCAATTTTAATTATTAATTTCAATTGCTTTTCATTAGGGAACAAAACGTTATGTGAGGTTTGCAATTCGAAAGTTATGAGAAAATCAGCGAAAAAGAAAGATCATAGGGAGAACGAAGAAGAGGGACAAGATCAGGAGGGTACTATAATCCCTTAGAGACATGTTCATTGGCAATATGTTCCCTTGCAAATCCAATCTTGTCTTGATCCTATGTCTGTGTAGCTATTTCTTTTGCATGGAGCATGGTGTTTAGCTCTTTAAGCTAGTTATTATTTGTAGTGCCGTTAAGTTGGAATTCAAAAGCGTTATGTTCGACAAAACTTATGACAAACGCGTTCGACTTGATTCGAGTAACTTCTTCTGAATTCGATATCAACTTTTCATCTATCGCTCACTGTATTTTATTCGTAAGCATTCGTAAGTATTTTATTTATATATCGGATGCATTCTAAGATAGTTAAATATATTAAGACAAAGTGTTTGGAAACAGTGAGTGACAGAGATACAAAAGAGAGGACACCCACTCATACTGCTGATGTAATTTTACGGTGAAATTCTTGTGAAATCACTTACACTGATATATTTAATGTATCAGTTGTTCCGTTACAAAATCCTCAATTATTTCGAAACTGAACAGTCAATATGTCGCCCTACAAAGAAATACTAGCCTACAGAGACTGTGTAGGTACCTACTGAATGGAAGGCTTATGCGATAATTAGAATAGTGGTCTTGTATTTCCCCCCACATCCATCTGTGACAAGTCTATGCAGTTTTAGTCCACGTTCGCATCGTGTTGTTAAGTAACGAGGTGTATCTTGTAATGCAAGGTTTCTCAATCTTAGGCGGTGGCATAGAGACTATGTACTTGGATAGTGATTTCCATAATATCACGTTATATTAAATTACATGTACCTGTAAACAAATATTGTTCTTTCATCGCCATGCTGAAAGGTTGAGAAATAATGTAAAATTGAATGGTGTTTGTTGTTTACGTAGCAGCACTTAGTTATGTATAATGCTCATAATGATACCAATACAGTTTGTCCATTCAATACAGTTAGCTCACAACATGTCACTACACTTTAACTGGTTATAGACATGAACGTTCCAGATGGACCGGATTGTGAGCAGTGTGCAGGAATATTAGAAGAACTCGAAAATATTGATGATGACTGCGACAGACATGGAATTAAATTTGTTAAGACGCAAGACTATTCAATCGCAGAGGCTTATGGTGTTACCGATTTCCCAGTACTTGTGTACTTTGAAAGCAATGTACCGAATGTTTACGAAGGTTCTTTAGCTGAAGAAGAAGAAGTACTGCAATGGTTGATCACTCAGAAAACTGAAGACCGGATTGAACTTATTACTAGAGTTATGTTGGAAAAGATGGTTGAAGAAACACAATATTTAGCTGTGTATTTCTGTAAGTATAATAGATTATGGAGCAGTCATAAAACACTGATTTAAGAAGCTGATGCTTTTCTGCCAAAAAAATATTTTGGTATTGAATCGAAACACAATACTTAGGAATAAGGATGAAAATTGAACTCGCGACAAACTATGCCTAAACAATACTTTCACGTTTTAGATAAATTGAACTGCCATATCTGCGATCATATCCTCGAAGGATTAGAAAGTATTGACGATGAATGTGATGTCTACGGTATTCATATGGTCAAGATTCAAGATCCACAGTTAGCTAAAAGATATTCTATCAAGACCTTCCCAGCAATGGTATACTTCAGGTAATAAAGAAAAAACAATGAATTACAAATAAGTGTGGATATAATTATATATAAACGTTTATTGTCCCCCATAGCTGCAATGCCCTATAAAACGTTGCATTAATTTTCATAGCTTGGAACATTGTTCAGTCAAACAAAAATCAATGTGCTTACTTTTAGGAATGGAAACCCACTTTTGTTCGAAGGTGACTTACAGAACGAAGAATCTATTCTAGAGTGGCTCATTGATGACGACAACAGGGAGTTGGCAGATGAAATAGAGTCTGTCAACGATAGAATGTTAGAAAGATTGCTCTTTGAATCACATCTGCTTGTGGTCTTCTTTTGTAAGTAAATTGAACACTTTTTACTTTGTGCGCTGGCTCTATAGTTGATGATTAATATATAATAATTGTTAGGTATTTAACTAAAAGTTATGACCTTAATACTAAAAAGAACTGAAAGATATAGAGACTCAAACTAAAAGAATGTTATTATTTTATCAAATTTGAATATGCTTTTGTAGTATGGATTTTATTTTTAATTGATATTGATACATATTAGCGCAATAAAGATACTATAATAATTATATAATAATTCTAGTTCGACAAAATCGAATATTATTTCGTCTATAACGATTATAATTTAAACGTCTATTGTAGTTCATAATTCGTTGAACTTTTTTTTAGATGACGATGAAGACTGCCCTGAATGTGAAGAAATCCTCGAATCATTAGAGCAAATAGATGGAGAAGTCGATCAATATGGTATAGACTTTGTTAAGATTGCCAGTCCTGAAGCGGCTGCTACCTACAACGTTGTGAACATACCATCTCTAATCTACTTCCGTAAACAAATCCCTATGCTCTACGACGGAGACCTCCATCAAGTAGACAAAATACTTGCTTGGTTAACTTCTCAGGATGTTTTTGAAATAAAAAATGAAATTGAAGAGGTCAACCGTAAGATGTTGGACAAATTACTAGAGGAGAATGAGTTTTTGGCAGTTTATTTCTGTAAGTTATTTGGCAACCAACTAAATAGCGGCAATAATATTTCTGAAATAGAAACATTAGGAGTAATGATTTGTAATTCTACAATACACGATGCAATGTCTGCCTTGAAAATACCATATCCAAAACAAAACACTACCAATCATCTTCACTCTTACTACCCTTTGGACCATTTTTTTTTAACAAATATTTTATTTTCTACAAATTTGAAACTAAACCAAATTTATTGCTTGCAGACGAAAAATCAGTGGAAAGTCGTGCGGTATTGGACAAGCTGGAGAACATCGACAGTGAGACGGACAATTTGGATATAACATTCGTGAAAATGCAAGATCCTCGTTATGCACGGAAATGGGGAGTCACTAAACTTCCAGCTATTGTTTACTTCAGGAAAAGATTTCCAAGTATATACAGAGGTTAGTGTGATATTACTGAAACAGTTATTTTGCATACAAGTTTATTGTTATGAGATAGTTAAATTTACTGTACCCGTACGGTTGAATATAAATTGAACACATCATAAAAGAATCGTGTCAAGGAAGTGTACCCACTTTTATTTGATGACAGTAATCTGAAAGACTAGACTATACAATACAAAATCTTGCTTTTACAGGTGAACTCATGTCTGAGGAAGAAGTACTAGAGTGGCTTCGAAAGAACAGATTCCGGCAACCAGAGTTAAACATATTCATGTATGCATTGATAGCGCTTTCAATAGCGTTTGTCATGTATACAGCGTTCCTAATGCAATGCTTCAAGCCCGCTCCTCCAGCGCCCACGACGCACCCCAAA
Source organism: Eilema sororculum (assembly GCA_914829495.1). NCBI lineage: Eukaryota > Metazoa > Arthropoda > Insecta > Lepidoptera > Erebidae > Eilema > Eilema sororculum. The sequence goes on along the minus strand of OU618543.1, from coordinate 21,541,559 downwards.
CAGGCGTGAGCCCACAAAGCCCTTGTCTTCATTATACATTGTGGCTTGTTAGCCCCAACGGGCCTAGAGAAGATGCAAACCCTTACGAGCGTTTTGTCGCTAACGTTCAAAGTATGTCATCTTATAATGTGATCGAAACTCATTGACACTTTTTTGTATACGACACAAAAGACCAATTTGGACTTTATACTTTCCTTTGCATTATAACTGGCATATATGTCTATCTATAAAACATACTTTAGCGTTCGCTTAAATTTTAATGGCTTTGTCATTCCCTATATGTCATATTGGTCCTCTCTCAGCGTTTTTTGTAAAAGCGTCTTCATCTAGCCCCGGGCCCTCGACAAACCGACTTCGACATTTGATCAGTTAGTCCTTGACGATCCACCGATACAAACTCACTTTGGACTAAGGATCAGTTTAGACGTAATGCGTTCTTGGGATCAAACTTTTATAGAGGTGTTAGTGGATAAACTGGATTGACCTTAAACTTTTTGTGAAATTTATCGTGATTTAGGAGTAATTACTAAAGATACGGTTGTACACACGTGTGTATTTTGGGAAGGCCGCCTAATTACAGATACCATTAGATCGAGATACGTTAGATGTAATGCAAATACATTCTGCATTCTATCGGATAAGATGCCTTAATACACGCATGAAAACCACCGTATATCTTAAATAATAAAGATCATTAATGAAAGTTATCTAGAGAAATAACTTTCATGAATGATGAGGCGTAAACGGTAATAATGGTGACATCATCTCTCGTTTCAATAGCATTTTGAAGTTCGACCGTTTCGTTAAGACTGTTCTCGGTAGATATCCGTATGGCGATATAGTGTGAGATGTACCGTTTTCCATTATCCAGGCAGTGTTTATGATTTAACTTTGCACCGATTATGTCTTCTTGTTACTTATTGTCTATAGCCTTTTAAGTTTCATTGAGCCTTTGTTAAGTTTGTGTTTGAGTTTTCTGAGCTCTCGAACAATATTACTTTTGATTTTTTATACAAATAACTTTAGTTTGAAATCTTATATATTATGCTCTGTATCTTATGTTATGCTACTTGAAAATTTTGCAGCAATAGAATCGGAACATGTGTGATTTTATAGCTGTCTCATAAATCGTGTTAATGTATAGCAGTTTATTTTACAATGAGTTTTATAGTTGTTTTGACCGTGATTTTGTTTTAGAGCTCATTTTTTTCGAGTGACTGTCCAATGGGCGGGAGCTGGACTGACGCCCGCGTGGTGCTACGGTACTTTATTACTATGTATTTAATTTTGAATCAAACAAGACAACTGTTCTAAAAATAATTAAGCTCGACTCAATGCTAGATACTGTTTTAACATTGTAGTAGGGTTTACATTTATTGGTAACCGTGCAATATTAGACATTCTTCATTGATATCTACGTTATTTTTTTTATTTACTGTTCATACAAGTTTTAGGTTTTGCAACTATTTCTTATCTCTCAGTTTTGAATTTCGAGTTCACATTTTACAATACGAAAATCGTCTTCAAGTACCGTAGTAGCATGCTCGATATACTCTGTATCATTCCCGCTCGTATTGTATATTATTGTGTATAATTATAATGATACCTTCATTAATGAAACGTTAGGGGAGGCATGTTGTCTGTGAACGCACAAAACGTGTTACTTTTGTATAGTGACAATACTGGTCACTTCTCCTTGATTTTTTGGAAATATAACCACAGGAATTGTTTGAATTGGCTATCCAATAATACATTTACTAATTTGACTGGGCAACTGACAACCCAGAAACATTGTTTTAGGAGTTTTAGGTTATACAACGGTTGGACTGAGCTGAAAGGACCTGGATTTCTCTTATTAATTTTTAAATTTTCCCTTTAATTTGTTTAAAAGTATGTATGAAGTATGAACTATTTTATATGTAGGTGAGGAAGAGGTAGGTAGGATCGCGGGCCCGGCTGGCAAATGCAACCTCGACTAGTAAAATGGTCAGTCCGATACGAAATAACAGAAACGGTGCAAATCAGGGACAAAAAGAATCATACAAACGATTTTCGAAACGAACACGGAACAAAATATGAGAAGAAAAAGGTTTTTTTTGTTTCACTCGAAATTTATAGGACGAATGCAGAATAAACTACTGTAATTTATCACCAATATGTATTGTTATAGCTATTTAATTTTATTTTTCCTTTGTCATAAATCTTGAAAGTTTTCTGAGCTCGTGTACTTTCTCATTCCTATCCTCTATTCGCCTTGTCCTGCACTAGCAGATATCGAAAAAAGTAAATTTTCATATTAATTAGTAGGGGACAAGGCAAAAAAAAAACAATATACTTTATAAAAAAAATATGAAATCCTTAGTAGAAGAATACTTGACCGAAATTTAGTTCTGTGCGTTCATAGCCGAATAAAAAAAAATGCTCAAATGAGTCATGCGCTAAGACATGCGCATTCGTTAATGTTAACGTTGTATATAAAATGTAAATATATAAAATAAATAAAAATAGTAAAATTTTATTGGTTTTATTTCTGTGTTGTTTGGTTTATAAGATCCCAAATATTTATACAGGGAATTATGTTATAGAACACACTTAAACTTAGACAGATTTTTCTAACTACGTGATATCCATCCTTCCTAATATTATAAATGCGAAAGTAACTCTATCTGTCTGTCTGTATGTTACGCTTTCACGCCTAAGCCACTGAACCGATTTTGATGAAATTTGGTATAGGGGTAGATTAGACCATGAGAAAGGACATAGGCTATGTTTCGCGCGATAATCGACGTGGGCAAAAGCTAGTTATTTATATTTAGTCCCCTGCCTCCCTAGGACGCCATGGCCATATCGCCAGCCACGTATCCATGCAGTTTGTATTGAAATGTATGACACCTCATACACTTGGCGAGGGCTTTGCTACCCTACCACAGATTACCTAATAGTTGGAAACTAATAGTATGATCATATGTTTAATACAAACTGGATACGTGACTGGCGTCAGACATGGCCATGGCGTCCTTGTGAGGCAGGGGAGTTAGGGATGGATCAATGTTTCGTGCCCCTTTTTTTTCCGTGCGGAAATCCCCTCGGATACCCCCACTGCCGGAGCCGGAAGGGGAGGTTATGTCGGACTCGAACCAACTAAAACCGCACGCTGACTGTGGGTCGCTAGTAGTGTGCTAGGCCGGAGGTGAGGTTGTCATCGACATATCCCTCGCACCCCAGCTGACCCAGGGCCATCCCTTACGATCTGGCCCTCCTCGGGATGTTTCGTGCCCCGGCTGACCTAGGGTCATCTCCAATTTTGAGTTGGATATCCATTTGGATTTACGCACGCAAAAAACACATGTAGGTATACAAAAATATTTGCTCTGCTGCTCTGAGGTCCGAGTGGAAATTTAAACCGCGACCTCTGACGCAACATATTTAAAAAAAGTCGAGGATATGAATTTAGCAGGGCATCATGTATTAAATCCTAAAGGAAAAAAATAAAAGAGTGAGAAGGATATTTATAAACAAAACATTTATTCATAGGTATACCTACCCACTTAATTAACTACCTATAACAATCTCAAAACTAATTAACTTCATAAGATCAGTCTGTGATATGAAGAACATTACAATAAATTCGTATCAATCGATAGATACTCGGAGATACTCTTCTCCGAGAGGCCTTATACTGGGTGATTTTATAATCGTTAATTAAAAAACCCCCGTCACAAAAAACACCAAAAAGTTGAAAATAAATGAATAAATTTGACGGAATATCGTAAGGTCCCCCGACATGGCAACCGTTGAATTAAAATTTATTCATTTATTTTCAACTTTTTGGTGTTTTTGTGACGGGGGTTTTTTAAATTTTTAATTTAATTTTTATTTTATACTTTTTAAATTGATCTACTAGTCAAGCTCTTTCATTTGATACCCATATTGAGGGAATTATAAAGAAATTTGTATTCCAACATGTTGTGGCGGCGGCCATCTTGGACCGATTTTTTTCAAACATAGCTAAGAACACTCCCGACTAATATACCTTTGAAACAAAAAAAACTAAATCAAAATCGGTTCATCCGTTTGGGTGCTACGATGCCACAGACAGAGACACACACACACACACACACACACACACACACACACACACACACACAGACACAGACACGTCAAACTTATAACACCCCGTCGTTTTTGCGTCGGGGGTTAAAGAATTTAAAAGAATTTCGGCATGGTTTCGAAAGCCAAATCATCTGGAAGTATTAATTTGGTGAAAGAATTTTTTTTAAAAACCCCCATACATTTTTCCTTTCACTTGAACATTATTCTCATATATTAAAAAAAAAATGTTTTCTTTCGCCAAATTAATACTTCCAGGTGATTTTGCTATCGAAACTGAGCTCAAACTCTTTTATCCGAAACGACTATAAAATCACCCTGTATATGTTATTCTTTTATTCAATAAAATGATAGCCTCACCCTGTATATGTTATTATTTTATTCAATAAAATGATAGCCAGGAATCAGAATTAGATTCGGTTTTAAAAAGGGTATACTTCTAGAAGCAAACGATATTATATGAAAGAATATCAATAGAATCTCTGTAATAGAATGGACACCAGTTTTTTGTCAAACCTGGTGAAGATAACATAAGGTATGATTTTAAATGGTAACAATTCTGTAGAAAAAATATCACTAAATTATTTTGACAGGGAATAAAATATGTGTCCAACTTTTTTTGAATAAAAGGCGTGATGCCTTGTGTTAAAAAAAAATGGAATATAATAATCTATATTATTCCTTGTCAAAATAAAGACATAAACGAGTTGAGTAGGTACATTTTAGTACTTTCAAATTCTTTTACCATTTCTTACAAAATCTGCAGTAGTTGTAGGTATTCATTTACGCATCGTACTAATTAACTTACTAGACTATAAAAAGCATTCAATGATAGGTACATAAATATTTTGTCCTTCTTTGGAATACCTAATGAAAGGCAAAAAACATGTTTAAATTTTCTATAAACTGTAATCATTGTAATGTTTGGAATAAGCAACATTTGGAATGTTTTTAACAAGGTATTTTAATTGTTTGGACTTACCAATTAGATAGACAATGGAATAATCTACGAAATACATCTAGAAAAAGAAGCGCTCAAGTGGGACTTGAACCCACGACCTTTCAACCTTCCAACTGAGCTATTTAACAACACCTGAATCAATTCAAATTTCACTTCTCTTTATATCCGTCTTTAAGAACGTTTCTTTTTCCCGATGCATTTTGAATTTAAAAGTTAGCATAATAAATGCTCTAAAAACTTTTATTCCAATGGAATAATCTCTCGTATAATGGTAGGAGATGAGTAGTGAGTTGTACACTTACAGGGTTGATTCTCACTTACTAGTAAATACAAGCCTTCATCAATTTATTCGGAAGCAAAGTCCTCGGACTGATTCTCCATCATCAATACTGATACTTATATCATACCATGTTAACGATGGTGGCACTCAGCTTGACGGCCTCATTAGATGCCTTTTCACGCCCCGCTTAAAGGACCCGGGACTGTAGGAAGAAGGAAACGCTAGAGCTGGCAGGATTAGAGATACGCTTTAGTTTGCCTATACACTCGCATATGTGATACTTGATGAACCAATTTTGTTACATCCTTTAATAATAAGACTACCATATTAACTAATTTTCATACGCCTTTGCCTAAAAAGATTTAAAATATAAAGTATCTTCAACCTTATATCACTTAATACTTGGTCGATAAAACTAGCAAAAAATTGCTGTTTGAAACAAATCCATACTAATATTATAAATGCGAAAGTAACTCTGTCTGTCTGTCTGTCTGTCTGTATGTTACGCTTTCACGCCTAAACTACTGAACCGATTTTGATGAAATTTGGTATAGGGGTAGATTAGACCATGAGAAAGGACATAGGCCATGTTTGGTCGCGATAACCGACATCCACGCGGGCGGAGCCGCGGGCAAAAGCTAGTATTTCTATAAACATATAGAGTAATATTTGGTTTGAAAACAGCTGAGCAAATACATGACTCGGTACTTAGACAGATAATAAAGAACCGATAATTTAATCAAACAGTATCTATTGCCAGCTTTTATTCATATTTTCATCATGACCCTTTTTGCTTTTTTACTCTTATTTATTTCATGAGAAACCGTTTCCACACGATCCTGTTCCACAGTGTACTTACTGTAATTGTGGAAATGGTTCTTCTTAAGCGTAGTGTGCCATACAAGGCCGACAACCGGACCTGGTTTTCTGAACCTCTTCTATGGGGTTCTTTAACAAGGACATTAGAAGCTGAAGGCTGAAGAAAGCTGAAGTTTCTGTACAAAGTTGAAACACTGCGGACTGATCGTCTCTAGCCTGCTGTAAGGTTGAATTTCACCAATGATAGGAACCACGTTCATATTCAAATACACTGTGTATCATAATTGATCAAATTGACCTCGACTCTGCTAATTGTCAATCTGTGTCACACCAATGGTACTGCAAAAAACATAATTGAATTTTAAACTTTATTCATATAGATTTAAAGTCCAATATGAAATGAAAAAAAAATCTTTAATATTTTTTATTCGCTCTACAAGATGACAGACTAGACTTTAATAACTTAGGAGTAAAGTTTAAAATTAAATGACATGACACTTTGCAATTTGCAAAATCAGGGTCCTGCTCTAAATCTGCGGTTCACTGATGAGAACTTTAGCTATAACATTGAACCTAAATAACAAGTAATTCGAATACATTGGGAAAAACAAAATGCTCAAGTGGGACTCTCTTACAGGGGGAATGTTCTTAACTGACCTATTGGGCCACACCTGAATCACTTCAAATTTCCCTTCTCCTTATATCCATCTTCATAAATGCTATTAAAAATCTTTCAAATTAACAAGTAATTATAAACTAGTGTAGGACATTGCTACGTGATGATCAGCTGTGCGTCTTCGTAGTCCTTGAGGTACTTCTTCTTCTCACTCTCGAACAGTGCGACGAGGCGCTCAGTGAACTCAGCATGGACCGCATCTATCTCCTCAGGTGTCGGTTCTAAGTTCTTTTTTATTTCCATCGGAGCTCCAACTAAAACAATTTTCAATTTTTTCAATTTATTTCAATTTATTTATTGAGGAACTGTTTACATTTTCTAAAAGCTCTGACAAACTGTTTATTCTATATAATAATAATGAAAATGTATTAAGTTATGATGGTAAACAAAAGGATACAATTTGCAATACATTTTTTTTTTTTTTTTTTCATTAGTCTTAAGTAGATAAGTACACTAATAGGCCAGTGATATTATTAAAAAAAAGAATGGTTCTGCAGATAATAGTTTTGGATTTACAAGTAATAAAATTAAAAATTTAAAAAACCCATGACGTATAAAAATAATTCAAAAATGTTTACTGCAGCGCGCCCTAGTGGCTTGTCACCGTAACACCTATCAAAGTACATGCACCAATCAAACCCAAACCAATAATTGAAAACTGCATCAAAATCGGACTTTTAGTTTTGGAGAAAATTGGCAACATTGATTTGCATTAAAAATGTTTGCTGTACATTGTAACATCTATCTAAGAACATGCTCTAATTAAAGCCGAACCTAAAACTGAAAACTGCATCAAAATTGGATTGGTAGTTTCTGAGAAAGTGGCAACATCTATTTGCACAAACAAACAAACACACAAACAAACAACCTCTCACCCCAAACGCGTATTGCCGTCTTCGTTCCGTCGTGGGTAAAAACAGTTATGAAGGAAATGGGTTGGGACTTAGGAGTGATGTTCCTCTGATGCAAAAAAAGATGAGTAATGTTGGAAAATTCTTTATCATCCTTGTGTTGTCCCGGCCTCACCCGAGGTATTCACCTCTGGTCTGGTGTCTTTTTTTTTTATATTTGGTCCGTCAATTGACTGCACCCCGCTAGATGGCAACAAAGCTGAAGTGCAGTCCAGAAGATACAGACCACCATTCCCGGTGCCATTGGACGTAAAATGGTGGTCCCTAACTTGACGGCCTTGATAGATGCCTTTTCACGCCCCGCTTGAAGAACCCGGGACTGTAAGAAGAGGGAAACACGTATGCGGGCAGAGCATTCCAGCTCTTTATCGTGCGGCAGAGGAAAGAGCCCCCAAACCGTTTAGTGCGAGATGGTATGGATTCCACCGTGTGTGGATGGCACCGCAGACCAGCACGTGTTGTTCTGGATAGGAAGGGAGAGGGTGGGATCTGTTGAAATAACTCCTCAGAACACTCGCCGTGGTAGAGGCGGTAGAAAACGGCCAGAGAGGCAACGTCTCTACGCAACTGCAGAGGTTCCAAGGTGTTGGTAACCTCAGGATCACCTATGATACGAACTGCACGTCGCTGCATTCTGTCAAGAGCGTCTAACAGGTATTGCGCGGAACCATCCCAGAGATGAGAACAGTATTCCACACAAGAGCGAATCTGTGTCTTGTACAGAAGACACCGCTGCTCCGGCGTGAAAAACCGCTTCGCCCTGTTCAAGATCCCGAGTTTGCGCGACGCTGTTTTGATGACGCTCTCGATGTAATTCTTGTTGTTCAGGTTGCAGCGAACATCCATTCCGAGCATGTCAATGTGATCCTGGAGAGCCAGCGGTGTATTCTGGAGAGTAAGGAGAGGAAGGAAGGGGGAGGTCTTGGCTGTGAACGCGCACGCTTATGTTTTTTTGGCATTGAACTCGACCAGATTCTCTGATCCCCATTGGGAGATGCCTGTTTGATTGGGTGATGTCTGGTTAAATATGACGTAGCTGCGTTTTTTTGGCTATATTAGGCGGGACTGCCGTCTGATCTCCCAACCTCAGTCTTTTAGGTAAGTGGCCGCTAACGTTGTTCACGTCAGCCAGCCCTTACTGGCCTCCATCTTGACCTTACGAGTATTGATTGACAGAGATCGACTTTTAACATGCCCATCGAAACACGAAGAGAATGTTGGATGTTGTATAACTATAGGTTAACCATCGCCAGCTATGATATATAGCACCATTTGGAATCGGTGGTTTCATAGAACTCCCTGCCAGCTCACGTGTTTCCTTCTTCCTACAGTCCCGGGTCCTTTAAGCGGGGCGTGAAAAGGCATCTAATGAGGCCGTCAAGCTGAGTGCCACCACTGTTAACCTGGTAAATGTTTACGAAGGTGACCCTCTTTTTGAGACTTTGCCTTTAGCTTAACATCAGGCGAGGTGAAGTCAAATTGAAGTGTCCCGTATAAAAAAAAAGAAGTTCACTTAACCATCACCTGATGGAACTGGATACATATTGCATCGCTATAGATTAACTGTGATAATCGCAGTGTTCAGACACTTAAATAAATGGTGGGCTGATGTCTTTGTGTCTGCCTACCCCGAAGATGATACATATTAATAATAGTGTAATGTTTGTATCTTACCGACAGTAGTAACAGGAGCTCGCATCGGCACCACACCATAAGAATACTGGAACACACCCCGGCCTAGCGGGAAAACAGGAGAGATGCCTGTGATATTGCGGAACTTGTCCTGGAAGCGCCGCAAAAGGCTGTCCTTCGGGTTGTTTAGTGGATGGAACAAGTCGTTTTCACCAAAGGAGAACACTGGAACTATTGGTGATCTGAAATATGGATTTATTTCTGTTAATGGAGAAAAGTAACCAATGTGATAAATCATTGCCCGTGGCTTCGCCCCAATGATGGTCAGTTATCGCGACCAAAGTTAAATTTCATTCAACCAAATTTCACCGATCTTATCGGTTCAGAGGTTTAAGCGCGAAAGCGTGACAAACAGACATAATTGTTTCCGTACCTATTTATAATATTAGTATAGATTCTGTGCTTTGTTGATGAGGATGAAACTAAAGGGTATATTATATATTATATAAATAAATTTACATCACTAAGAACCTTGAAACTAGGTAAACAGAACACGGAAGGAAATATAAAACCAAAAAATAAATGTAAAAAATTGTTATTTTCTACTGAATAATAAACGTTTCATGCTGTTGTGCTATTCATTAACCACTTAAGGGTATTTAAATTAATGAGTCGACTTGTTGAGTTAATAGCAGGTAAACCGCTAGTATAGCAACAGTCGTCATCATCATCACCATAGTGTTTGTCCTGATTGCAACCGACGCTTTCATCTTGGAGAACAGGGAACTTTGGTTCGGTTGATACGGCTTATTAGAAGCAACTGTCTTTTGTCAAACCCAGACAGTGAGGGGTCTTTATAATGATCCGATTGCTGCCGGCTTCCCAATGAGTCACGTGGTGCATGTCAAACTAGATCGAGGCAAGATTTTGTTTCGACCGTTTTGCCCGTCTGAAAATTCTCACTTTTAGCCACTGCTCGTTAGGAAAACTTGCACCAGAACTTCGTCCGTCAAACAGCAGTTTACAAGCTTGCTGCTTCACTTAGATAAAGGTCTTGGTGTAGCCTCATACCTGCACCTAATATTTCAGTTTATAGCTAACACCTAGTAGTTTTAAGAAAAAAACTTACCCAGACTTCATTGCAACGCGAATAAAACCTTTCCTTCTCTTCAGAATCACTTTATATTCTTTAGGATGAGCATCTAACGCTTCGGCAGCCCCACCTATTGCCATTGCCACGCAGTTTCCTTTGTATTTCTTCTGATCCAGCAAATGCAGTAAACTTTCTTCCGAAGCAGAACATACTCCAAGAGCAAGGATAAAATCTCTGAACAGCGGAACCAAGAAATGCCCACTTAAAGTGATTAAACAACTCTTCATGCCAGGGAACAGTTTTTTGAAGTCTGTTGCGTTTGTGCAGAAGGATCCAAAAGCACCGAAAGAGAGGACCCCGTGGGGGTAACTCGCGAACATGTAGTTGCGGGAAGGATCCAAGTCGACTGTCTTTACTAGCTTGATTGGGAAGTAGTCGCAGAAGTACCGCCACCATTGCCAGTTTGCCACCCATTCGGACCTGGAAGTGGTAAGGAAATTGTGCTATAAACATAAGAAAAAGAATCTTTATTTGTGAATATAGTTTTGCAGTAGGTACCTATTTTTTTTTTACGTGTGGATAATCACCGCGGATCCCCAATGAGTCGGTGGGGGAGGTTATGTCGGGCTCGAACCGACTAATACGCACGCAGTTTGTGGGTAGAAGTGCAAAGCCGAAAGTGAAGTTGTTGGACATATCCCTCGCACCTCGGCGGACCCTGGGCCATCCCTATCAGTCTGGCCCTCTTCGGGAAGGTTATATTATATGGTAAGCATACTTCATTATCATCATCGTGGAGATGTATTTATCCTGATTGCATCCGAGGGCAAGGAGAACTCAGAGCTCAGGATCCGCCAAGTGTGCTTATAAACATAGTTACTTTTTTTGAAAATACCTACAAATTACAACGCATTGTGCATAGAAATAATGAGATTCTAGACCAGTGCAAACAGCCGTCATAATATTATGCACACAAATATTTGCACCGAGTGGGAATTGAGTCCACGACATTGATTTATAATGTTACGACTTGTAAAGTAACGATCGCGCCTTATAATTACTGTCGTCGTTGAATACCTCTGCAAAGTGTGGGATATCATTAGTGAGAGTACATAAACTAAATAAAGTACAGTTTGCAAAAGGAAATGCTTGCAGATTAAATTACACTTTTAGGCAGTTATGGTATATGGGGTCCAACAAAGACTTTCAGACGCAGATCCAGGGCAGGCTTTCTTCTCGGGATTGAGAGGTCAGACGGAAGTCGCGCTACCATAAACACCGCAATATGAACCAAATCCAAAAGAACAAAGTAGACCCTGGGTTCCGAGGTAAAATCCTCGGAAAGTACAGAAAAAAACGCCCAAATGAAAATAATGACAACAAACTTGTACTTTTCCACGATATTTTCATTCTCAGCGGTTTACGTTCATAATTAACCGATTAACCGTAAATTTAAACATTTGAGAATGCCGTGCCTAGGGCTAAACCGTCTTATTAAATATTGTGGAAAAGTACAATTGCGTTGTCATTAAGTATGTGTAACAATGAGTTCCACCAAGTGCTGTGCGACCTAGATAGGTAAAGTTCCTTAAAATTTCTGTGAGCCTGGTATTTAATGGAAATGTACCAAGGTCACAAAAATACTGATTCTGTGACCGCGACCCACAGTAACCTATACCACGGTTTACAACACGGCCATAAAACAAACGTAATATTTTAAGTCTGATCAAGACCTTTCTAATAAAAAAACGTTTTTGCGTCCATCGCGAACTAACATTTCCAATTTACGATTATATAATAGTATAGATAGATAAAAACTTACTTCCGTCCGCCTCGGTTGCAAATATCTACATCCCTCAGCATCCATATCCCGTAAACGATGCCCAGCCACCAGAGTCTCGAGTACACGAGCTTCAGGTACAGGTATATGGCGAAGGCTTCACCGATGAGCAAGATGTAGATGAACGCCATCACCGCGAAGGTTTGCACGCGTCGCGTCATAGGAGTGTTCATTGGAGCCCATTGTATGCCGAGCAAGTCTGACACCTTACTGAAATTGAAATAGACGGTATTATTACTTGTATTCGATTTGTATAGTTCCTTTAATCACAGTAGTCCAATCAACCGGACTAGCAACTGGACTACTGAGACTAAAGGGTATACTTATCTACTAAACTACTAAACGACCAAAAGACTAAAGACTACTTATCTACTAAAAGACTAAAGGGTACTTAGGGTCGGTTCGACCAAACGCGAGTAAAGTTTATTCCTAGAATAAACAGGCAATTTCGTCCACATTCTAAGAATAATCTACGGTAGCCTAGTGGTATGGGTAATGAACTGCTGAGACGAGTTCTCGGGTTCGATCCCAGGCTTACCATGGCACACACCAATGACTTTTCTATGCTTTTCGAAGTTATGTGTGTACTAGCTTTTGCCCGGGGCTCCGCCCGCGTGGATGTCGGCTATCGCGACCATAATGCTGACTAATTCAAGTAATTGGGCGTAGTTATCAAAATTTAATGTTTAAAAATGATTGTAACATTATTCATTGGTTCCGATAGTTCGTAAGAACATCCAGAGGACTCCACCGTCGCCTTAAAGACGGATAAAAATAGAAGGGAAATTTGAATCACATCGGGCGTATCTCGGTAGCCGAGTTGGTCAAGACATTCCCCCTGTAAGGGAAAGATCGCGGGTTCGATCGTATAGTATAATGTATGTACATGTATAATTTACGCCTCTGACTCCCGTGGAGTATTAACATAACACCACATTTCACTATGGTGGATTTTCGGTTCCAAATAATAAGGGGTGAGCGGGCACATTGTTATGGGCTGTTTAGGTACTGGCAGATGAAGAACAGCCATATCTCTTAATCGCCTTCTACAATACAACACATAAGAGAAGAAATGTAGTGGCCACATTCTACTCTACCAGGATCCAATACGGCAAATACGAACGTATTATTAATTAACGTAAAATGAAATGCTCAAGTGGGACCGTACCCCTAAAGACGGATAAAAAGAGAAGGCAAATTTGAAGTTATTCAGGTGTGGCTCAATAGCTCAGTTGGGAGAGCATTCCCCCTGTAAGGGAAAGGTCGTGAGTTCAAGTCTCACTTAAGCATTTCATTTTTCCTGATGTATTCTAATTTTAAAGTTAGCATAATAAATGCTATAAAAAATTCATTCAAATGAACGCACCATAATAAAAAATTTAAAAGTGAATTTTTATATTCTCTGCACTAAGTAAAAGACTCAAGCTGTAAAGGCTAATGCACGCTTATCTAATCGCATTTGGTTAAATTTCATTAGAACTTAATCGCTAGCTAGTGGATAAGCTGGCAGTAGCAACAATATTCTTATCCTGGTGGTTTATTGCAATCGTATTTGGAAATATAGATACAACGTTTTACAATACCATACGTTTTATTGGAGACTAACTGACCCCAATTTTTATCCACCCGCGTGGCGTCCGATCCTGTGCCCGCTGCACCCTCAAAAAATACTACCCATGTTACTACTGGTAGTAAGACTGGTAGTAACACGTGTAACGAAGGGCACCCTCTACTATATTAAGCATGTATTATACACTAGCTGGTGCCCGCGACTTTGTCTGCGCAGGATTAGTATTTCGAGTAATTATAATTAGAGTGGCAACAGAAAAAATCACACAGTCACTTTTACGTAGGTATATGCCGATGCCAGTCGAATTTGTTGACTTTATCATTCACTGCTCCGTTCCTGTGAGTAGTAGCGTGATGATATATAGCCTATGTGTTATTCTGATGTATACCTAAACTATATTATTGTAAAGTTTCATGAAAATCCGGTCGGTAGTTTTTACGTGAAAGAGTACCTAACAAACATCCATCCATACACACATCCATCCATACTCACAATCTTTCGCGTTTATAATATTAAGTAATAGGATATAAACCTTTTTCTTGAATTCTCTATCTTTTAAAAGACCGTATCAAAATCTGTAGCGTAGTTTTAAAGATATAAGCATACATACGGACAGACAGACGCGGAAAGCGACTTTAAAATAATAATAAATAAAATAAAAAGCATTTATTTCGGACAACTAATAAATCCATATTTTGTTAGTAACAGTGTGACTTAAAAATATATTAGTAAAAATTGGTATTATGTATGATTGTAATTAATTATATTATTATTGTGAAATGTCAAAATAGAGGAATAAAAGCAATGTCACACAGTAAAAATCTAATCTTAATTTCTATACCGTTAAATTCATGTTAAGGTCAATTTGTAATTTAATTAATAGAATAAATTTATATTCAAAAGATATGTCAACTTTATTTGAGAATTATAGTAAAAAATTGTTATTATAAATAATTGTACCAATTTAACTATGTCATTGCTCTCATCGTCCCTATTTAGACACTATTTTTGTGTCCGAGATACATTCACGGATCCACTTAACTATAATAGGCGAGTCCCACCGGTCTGCTATAGTTTTCAGAATGGTGTTGGAGCTGCCCCGTAATCTGCAGAGCAATGAGACAGTCTTCTTTCTCATTATGGCTTGGAAACCATCTACGCAAGCCTGGGCAAACATGCCTGATGCGCTACAAAATCGAGGCAACCCCATCAACATTCTGAAGGCGTTGTTGTATTGGACACGCAGCGCACTGATGGCCGTCTGCCTGTAGTTGATCCAGAGGCTACACGTATAGAAAACTTGGCAGTATGCTCTGAATAATGTCAGTTTAACTGGCGTACTGCAGCGTGCAAACCTTCGTACCAACATATTACAGCGCACCGCCAGCGCCCTGCGTTCCCGTTCAATGTCTACTTCGTCTTTGAGGTCGCTAGTTAAAAAATGTCCTAGATATTTAAACCTGTGTACGCGTTTAAGGTCTGTCCCGTTCAGTTTAATACTGGGTACAGATGAGGGACGCTTACCGCTAGCGACCTCAAACACCAAGTATTCGCTATTGTTAGTGTTATAAATGAGACCATGTGCTTCTGCATGTCGCTCGCACACCTGGAGCAATTTCCTGATGGCGTTGATCGTTGGACTCAGCAGTACCATGTCATCTGCGTAACTGATATTGTTGATACTGACGTCATCCACGCGACAACCAAACTTCATACTGCTGAGTTCAACGATCAGCTCATTTATATACAAATTAAATAGGCGGGGTGAAGTCAGGCCACCCTGTCTCACGCCACACTCCAACCTATAAGACTGTGAGAAACTATCGCCCCATTTCACGCAGTTTTCTTGGTTGAGATACCAGTACTGGAAGATGCGCAACAGCTCTGCTGGTACTTTTCTATCTTTAAGCTTCTTCCATAGTACGTCATAGGAAACGCGGTCAAAAGCCCGGGAGAGATCCAGAAAACATGCATATACTGGGGTCATAGTTACATAGTTATGTAGTGATAATCTTATCTTACTGATACCTTCCTATCTATGACAAAATGTGATAGTTTGAAGAAATGTATAGATTGTAGTATGGAATATTCCTTGAATAAAAAGTTACCTTGGTGGAATACATAGGGAAAAATAAATCTTCTCAGGCGGGACTCGAACCCGCAGTCTTTCCTTTACAGGGGGAAAGCCTTGACCAATTCGGCTACCGAGACACGCCTGATGTTATTCAAATTTCTCTTCTATTTATCCGTTCTTATGGCGATGAGTGGAAAACAGAATATCCTATGCGAAATTAATATGACTCAGGCAATTGAGTGACCACATGCACGGTAACAGAAGATCATTATATTACCGTGCCGCACGGCACGAGATGTAATTTCAATAGCTACCAAGTCAGTCAGCATTAGAAAGATGTTGGTGAACAAAGTGCTCAAAATGACCATAATTTCCCTCTTCTCGACCTAGGGGGTCTCCCCGGGGGTTCACACCTCTAGTTCGGAAAATCCTACTAATATTATAAATATTTAAATATATTATATATTATATATATATATATATTATATTATATATATATGGATGTTTGTTACTCTTTCACGCATAAACGGCAAGACCGATTTGGTTGAAATTTGGTATGTATATAGGTTATACCCTGGATTAACATATAGGCTATATATCATCACGCCACTACTCAAGGGAACGGAGCAGTGATCATTAATGTCAACAAATTCGGCCGGCATCGGCATAAACGCAGAAGTGACAGTGTGGTTTTTCAGTTGCTGTTTAGATAACTATACCATTGTATAAGAGGGTGCAGCGGGAACGGGATCGGACGCCACGTGGGTGGAAAATAATTGGCGGTACGAAGTTCGCCGGGTCAGCTAGTAACACCATATATCTATAATATAAAAATGAATCGCTAAATATGTTGGTAAGCGCATAACTCAACAAAGCCTGGACCAATTTGCCCAATTCTTTTTTTTAAATGTTCATTGAATTGAATGAATTTTTACAGCATGTTTGCTAACTATACAAATCGAATACATGGGGAAAAAGAAGAATCATCTCGGGCGGGACTCGAACCGTTCATTGAAGTTCGAGGATGGTTTATACGGCGAGAAAAAGTCGAATAATTGGCGGGAACCGACATCTACGCGGGCGGAGACGCGGGCAAAAGCTAGTACCACCTTTTTTTGTATGATCTTAATTCCTTGGTTTTGTCCTTTTCCTGTTCACGGATTGTTGTGATATCTGGTTTACACCTTTGAATTATGTCGAATCATATCGGGCGTGTCTCGTTAGCCGAATTGGTCAGGCATTCCCCCTGTAAGGGAAAGACTGCGGGTTCGAGTCCCGCCCGAGAAGATTCTTTTTCCCTATGTATTCGATTTACACCTTTAGGTCGGACAATAATACAATTTAAATCAATAAAACAGTTTGATTTGCTCATAATACCTTCGTTTTAAAACCATTTTTCCCATCCACCGTTGCCCTTAAAGAAGGATATAAGGAGAAGGGAAATTTGAAGTGATTAAGGTGTGAATATCTCAGTTGGAAGAGCATTCCCTGTAAGGGAAAGGTCGTAGGTTTTTCCCGATGTATTCCAATCATTTTGAGATTTAGTTGTCAAGATATTTCTGACGATGACCGTACCTAAATGGATTATTATATATGACGATTTGATCACACATTAGCACTTATCTTTAGTGCCAAAGTCTGTTTATAATTAGTTATATTTGGTTAGAACAAATTGTGATAGTAGTTCAAGTCCAAACTACAAGGATTGATTGATTTAGCAACGATCAAACCTTTGTACCTACCTACAACGGCACTATAGTTGTATTGTCGACTGTCGCGAATACTCGCGAACAAAGAATTGTGTTTTTTATATCTTCTATTTTTGAACAGTGTCCCTCTTCGGTTCGGGCTCGTACAGTGGTAAGTCGAATATATGTGATTGATCAACAATAGAGTATTTAGTTTACACTGGCGTTGCGGTAGCCTAGTGGTATGGGTAATGGACTGCTGAGACGAGGTCTCGGGTTCGATCCCAGGTTTACCATGGCACACACCAATGACTTTTCGATGTTTTTCGAAGTTATGTGTGTATTTATCGCAGGTTTATAAGTGCAAGTTAATGGCAATAGGCTCGCCACCTATTACATTGGGACCTAAACATAAACTGGCGAAATGTGTGTGCTAGCACCTCTGCCTACCCCTTCGGGGAATACAGGCGTGAGTTTATGTTATGTATATGTTGATCCCAGTCGCATCCAAAGCATTTTAAACTTGGAGAATGAGGTCCGCTTTACCAGTCTAATTGCGAATTTAGCGACTGCCACCTTACTTCCACCCAAAGGCGATATCGAAGCATTGTAGTTAGACCAGTTGTTGAACTTTTTAGGGCTCCAACGACTCGTAACGACTGCAATAGATGTTCGTATGGCAGCCGGGACTGACGGATTAACGTGCTCTCCGATGCACGACCAAATCAATGCAAATACCCATATTCATGCATACAAACATTTGCATCAAGCGAGGATCAATTCATCGTCTCCTGAGTAGCGGCCGGGTTCACTATCGCTACGACACCGAGGCTGTCAAACAGTAGTTGACCATCAACTAAAATCAACTGCTGGGTTCCATCCAAATTTGAAAACAGTACATTTTGTGGACACTTATATTAAACCCCAGGATATGACGTCATACCAATCTATTGTCAAATTACAAATTAAGTTAATCATAGACAGGCAGTTGGGTGTTAGCTAGGCAACCGTAATCAGGCCAAGAACATCCGATTTATGGAATGACCGAAGAGGGAGATACTTAATTAGTTCAGAATATTTAGTTTCGAATGTCCTCATTGGGACATTAATTTGTGAAGGAGATAAGAGTTGGCATCAGAAAAAACGCCCGAATCTGATCTTGATATAAGATTAATGATAAATAAATAAATATTTCCTAACATTCTACACAACGCTATCTAGACCCATGGTAAGCATAGCTTAACCAGCTTGTGTTATGGAATCTAGAATGCGGATAAACATATTTAAATACATTTTTTTTTGTAAATACATACCTACATATTATACATAGAAACACCCAGACCAATGCAAATAGCCATATTCATGCATACAAATATTTGCACTGAGCGGGAATCGAACCCGCGCCTCCTGCGTGGCAGTCGCGTTCACTACCACCACGCCACGAAGGCTGTCAAAATGATCATACCTAGGTAAGTAATAGATAGAGATATCGTTATTTCCACAGATAGCGTTGTTTAGAATGTTGTAGATTATATATATTTCTTACTAGCTTTTGCCCGCGGCTTCGCCCGCGTGGATGTTGGTTATCGCGACAAAACATTTCTCAAAAGACCTAGGTGTACCTACTAAGTTTCATGCTTCTAACTTTGAAAATGACGAACTTTCCATACAAACGTTTATCACCTATTTTACCCTGTTAGTATTTAAATTTCGAAAAACGCTGATATACGTGTTCATTTATTTCTTAAAAGACACAGGTTTATGAAATTTAATGCATCTAGCTCTGAAAATTACGGACTTCCATACATATTTCCATCCCTTATTTTACCTCTTCAGTAGCAGAATCTCAAAAATCCTAGCTTAGTGGATGCTTACATCATAAAATGCATCTAATGTCCAAATTTCTAGTTTGTAGGTCCAGCGGTTTAGGCTCTGCGTTGTTGATGAATCAGTCAGTCAGTCAGTCGGGATAAGTAATTTTATATGTACCTATAGATTGTAGGACACCGAGAACAAAATAAACTGCCCACTAGGGGTATGGGGACCCTATAACCCGATTTCTGCCGACTTGCTGTGCATAGGAAAACGGTACCTAATAGTAGAGATACCTATTTACATTTATACTCCCGACGTTTCACTACTACCTACCGATTGTTTAAACATAATCAGAAATAGATTCATTCGTCTTTATTCCAGAAGATGGAAGGTGGCCTAGAACATATTTGGCTCCGTCAAGCCACGAAGCCAAATACCAAGTCCTTGTCCCAGATTATAGTAGAATTGCAGCAAAGGAAAGTGGGAGGTAGGTTCTTATGGCGTCAGCAGCACGAGTATTCCCTCTAGACAAGTGACAATACGTTTTTGGAATAGAATAGAATAAATAGAATGATCAATGTATGGGATTGACCCGGCGTGGGACACGCCGAGGCGGGTCCTAGTGGCGGCTCTGGGGGTGGGAGTCCTCACACTCGCCACGTTGCTCACAGCGATGGTACGATGCGCGAACGCTTGGGGTGCGGCTGTCTCATTCTGCGAGCAAGTAATGCTCGAGAAGGAGGCGGCCGGTCGGGTCCGGACCAAACTCCGGGCCCGGGAAGCCCGCGCAGAGCGAAGACGAACCGGACGTCGGAGGTCGCAGAACGACCTCCGTCCTCCATGAGCGCTGGCCTGGGGGTGACCGGTGGAGCCGCCTGTCACCCTAGCAGAAGCAGGCCGCGGCGGCGGCGCAAAATGCGCCTCCCCGTAACCGGGGCTAGATGGGGACACTGTGGTCCCCACAACCCGAAGGGGGCCATCTCGATAGAGATGGTCCTGGGTCTGCCGGGGTGCGAGAGATATGCTTTTGGCAATCTCACCTCCGGCAACCAAGGACCCAAGACGGCGTGCGTTTTAGTCGGTTCGAATCCGACATAACCGCCTCCACCGGCTCCGTGGGGGTGGTATCCGTGGGGATTTTTCGCACGATAAAAAAAAAATGTATGGGATTGACATACGTTGATAATTTGAATGGTTAATTATATGTGTGTATGTACATGTTATTTGCTTATATTTATTTATACATTTATGTATAGGTATATATTTATATTTATGTATGGGTAGTTGAGTGTATCTATGTATTACTATATTTGGCTATAATGTGTATGCGTATATTAGTACCTATTTAGGTACTATCTATCTTATTTATGTAAATTAAGTATTTATCTAGTTTACCTTTCGATAATGCACCTACTCTGTTGTTCTCTGCACCACCTATTAGGCTGACTGTTAGAGAATGCCTATGGCATTAATTCCGCCTTTGTACATTTGTGCATGAAGTTGAAAAAAAAAAAAATGAACGTCAAAATACGTGTCATTCCCACATTCATCTTTCTACGTACGCCATCCAACAAATGGTCATTTGTCTAGGGAGTGGGGCGTTATTACACACGTCCATTAGGTCACGGTAACCACTTCGTACCCGGTGGGTCATGAAATTTGTCTGACACCTAAATCCATACTAATATTATAAATGCGAAAGTAACTCTGTCTGTCTGTCTGTCTTTCTGTCTGTCTGTCTGTATGTTACGCTTTCACGCCTAAACCACTGAACCGATTTTGATGAAATTTGATATAGGGGTAGATTAGACCATGAGAAAGGACATAGGCTATGTTTGGTCGCGATAACCGACATCCACGCGGGCGGAGCCGCGGGCAAAAGCTAGTAGTATATAAAAAGTTGGAGGGATTTGGGGGAGAATTTTACCCAGAAATGGAACCAAATAGCTCAAAGTCTTGGACGTGAAGAAAAGTTAGCATGAGAAAAACACGTTTGTACCTACTTGATCTTGATAAGTACATGATGAATTACTAGGTACTTCAATCTGTCCCAGCCACCTTTTTCAGGTACCACCTAGGTACTTAGTTATGCTAAAATAATTATAATACACTAGCTCTTGCTCGCGGCTCCACTCCCATGGAACTGATAGTAGCGTCATGATTCATGATATATAGTATATCCTATGTTGGTACCTGATAAGATAACGTGGCTTTCTAATGGCACACGAATTTTTGATTGAAGAATTTTGGTCCAGTAGTTTTGGAATACAAATTCCTCTTTATAATATTAGTATAGATTATAAATTTGGTATAAGGGTATATTAATCTACCCTTATACCAAATTTCATCAGAATCGGGTCAGTGGTTTAGGCGTGCGCGTGAAAGCGTAACATACAGACAGACAGACAGAGTTACTTTCGCATTTATAATATTAGCACAGTCTAACGATTCATACTACATAAGATTACTCGTTATACTGTGGTATTAGTATGGATATAGATAGGTAATATTATAGGTATTAGGTACCTACTTACATAAGTAAAATTTTAGAATACCTAAGTCCCAAATGGTTTTTGGGGGGAATTAGTAAAAGGGGGAATCGGTAATAAGCCTAATTTTGACGATCTTTTTAGAAAAATTAGCGTTCGTTAGAAAAATTAGCTTGATTTTGCTTAACCCATTGTCAACCACTGTACCAATTTGGGAACAGTTAGTTTTTTCAAATGTACCCCCATGTCATAATTTATAGTCAGCCTCTTATTACTTCGTTGTTTATTTAAGATTGCGTTGGTTTCTTAAAAACGATTATCGATGAATATTTGTTTATAAATATTACTTTTCATAAGTGTTAAAGTTTCTTATAAGTTAGGACAGTGGAGGTAAGTGTACTCTTTTTTCTATTTGTCAAATATGCTAAAGAAATAATTTATTTGATCATATTATCATAAGATATCTATATTATCTTGAACATGAAAGTATTCTGATGCAATAAGTTTACTTGTATAAGAAAATATAGGTACCTAAACTTAGGTGTACCAATATTGGTACAATGGCTATAAGTGTACTAAATATATCTTCTTTATTATAGAATCAAAATGAGTCGCAAGCAGTATTTCAGTGGGAGCAATAGCTTCAAGGGCTTAGAAGAAGCTATAAACGCCTTGGACGAAAATAGTGACGATGATGTAGAATACGATTTGGCTATAATTCCACCTGATCCAAGCGTTGTTACAGATGACGAAGAGGGTGACGATGATATGGCGCCTCGTTCTTTACCTAACGTCGTCCCTGGCAGTATTGAGGTATTTGTTCGTGAAGTTGGTGCGGTCTCCTCATCCGAAGATAGTAGTGATGATGAACCTTTAGCTGCTAAAAGAATGCGAATCAGTACCACTCGATCAGCGCTGTCTACTGGCTCTGTTCACCAACGTTCATCCGATGTACCAATATGGCGAAAATGTTCACCGACATATTCAACAAACGTAGTACAAACTGATAGCTTGTTAGACATCGAATCTCTTGTAAAACAGGAGTTGACAGATTTGACAGCAGTTCAAATATTTGAAAAACTGTTCGACTTTACCATTATGTATGCTAACCAAAATAATCGACATCATTTTTTTATTACTACTGTAGAGCTAAGGATTTTTTTCGGAATACTAATTCTCACAGGGTACCACAAACTGTCACGTGAAAATTTGTATTGGTCCTTAGAATGAGGATGTCGGAGTTGATGTAGTGTCAAAAGCGATGTCTAGAAATAGATTCCGAGAAATCATAAATCAACAATGATGCTCCGCATACGCTCGATAAAAAATTCAAAGGGTACTATTCACTTATATGATGGACATTGCTATGGCAAACGCATGGAGCTTACAAGTAATTGCCAAAGAAGAACCAATGGATCAACTGCTATTTCGAAGAAGCGCCAGATATTATCTCAGCCAAGCACCGCAACGAAATGTAGCTCGTCCATCATCATCATCCAACATAGAAGGTTTGCGATTAGATGGCGTTGAACATGTACCCGAGAAGCTCCCAAAACGAGTGAGGTATTTTATATGTCATGTTAGAGGACACTGGGGCTGTGAAAAATGCAAAAAGACACTTTGTATTGAAAAGTCGTGTTTTACAAATTTTCACTCGTAAGAAGCCATTGTGCCAGTTTGGGAACACCCCTGTAACTTCCTGAAAAATGTTCACATTTCAGTATTTTTAAGTTTCATTCATAAGTTTACTTCATGATTGTCCATTAATAAAAGAATTTAGAAAGTATCTTTAGCAGTTTTCATTTGGCTGCAAATGGGTTAAAGAAATTTTACCTTAATATTTTCTCTTTTAGGTAGGACATGATTTTAATTCCTGATAATTAATATTAATATGTAGGTACGTAGCGTAGGTACCTACATATTATTATTAGACCATAAACTTAGTAATTATATGTTAAGTTTATGAGTAAATCGTTTAAACATAACAAAACATTGGTCGTACAGAGAACAAAAGTTAATTATGAAGGAAAATCGAAACAAAAATATGCACGTTACGTTGCACAACATACCTATGCTACGCTGCGAGACATTGAAAAAACTAGTACATTCTGTTAACAATGAGAAAATAATAAATAAAAATAAATTAGCAGAAAACAAATAAGAAAAGATTTATCAATGTATGAGAACTTGTCATTGTCACTGAGCTGGGCCAGGGCTTGGTTCAAATTTCCCAATGGGGAACAGAAAACTTGGTCACTTGGTCCAGCTAGTTCGAAACCTTTGGAGTGAGGTTATGGACAAGCACGATTAATTATTGGCAATTAGCCTTGACATCGCCAAAGTTTTCGATAGGGTACGGCACAAATAGCTTCTTTCCAAGCTACCAGCCTTTCGGAGTGTGGCCGCCTCCTTCTGCGAGCAAGTAATGCTCGAGAAGGAGGCGGCCTAGACTAGGACTAGGACTAGACTCCGGGCCCGGGAAGCCCACGAAGAGCGAAGGCGAACCGGACGTCGGGGGTCGCAGAACAACCCCCGTCCTCCACGAGCACTGGCGGGTGATCGGTGGAGCCGCCTGTCATCCTAGCAGAAGCAGGCGGCTTCGGCGGTGCAAAGTGCGCCTCCCCGTACCCGGGGCTAGATGGGGACCCCATGGTCCCCACAACCCGAAGGGGGCCATCTCGAAAGAGAGGTCCTGGGTCTGCCGGGTTGCGAGAGATATGCTTTCGGCAACTTCACCTCCGGCAACCAAAGACCCAAGACGCCGTGCGTTTTAGTCGGTTCGAGTCCGTCATAACCACCTCCACCGGCTCCGTGGGGAATTTTCGCACGATAAAAAAAAATACCAGCCTTTGGACTGCCTCCCACACTGTGCAACTGAGTTGTAAGCTTCCTGCAGGGGCGTCGTATTCGCGTCCTTTGTGATGAACGAGCTTGGGAGTTCTTGCAGGCAATGGCTTGCTGGCATGCTGCAGGGTTCCGTCTTATCTCCCACTCTCTTTCTTCTGCATATCAATGACATGTGCTCCACCGGCAGCATTCAATGCTATGCCTTCCATGGGAGTTATCACGAACATCTTGCGGCCAAGCAGTCTGATAAAGGCAGCTTCTTGTCATTGCGTTCGACCGGATCCTGATCCACATTTCTCAATGGAGCGCTGAGAACCTGGTCGAGTTCAATGCTAAAAACCCTTGGTATGCGCGTACACAGGTAAGGTATCTTCCTTTCATTCCCTTCCCCCTCGTCAGAAGAAACCGCTACCACTACGGGACACCATAAAGATGCTCGAAATCGATGTTTGCTGCAAATTAAATAAAAAAACTACATCCAGAGCTTCACGAAAACTGAGTTTCGAACCTGGCGGGACCAACAGTGTCTTTTGTCACAGGTTTGCCCCAGCGCAGCGTGTAATAATGTTCTCATCTCTGGGGTGGGATGACACTGCACAATATCTATTGAATAAAATTTACCACACGTGCTCGTGTACCTATATTGCTGAAACATTGCCATGATGACCATACTTAACTACAAACATACCACATAATTGTGCGCGTGAGTTGATTCAATTTTTTTCCTGAGAATGGCAGTCACTTAGGTATATTGGCAATAATGCCCTTGCGTTAAATTAAATGACATAATAATGCTTTCTTCGCAATTTTTTTTGTTTTGAATCTCGTAGGTGCTTCGCTGTGAATTAAAGGGTTAAAGTACCTAGAGAACACGTTTTTAAATTATTAACTCACTTCTTCTCATTGCCTACACCACTTTATAATAGACCATTATTTTTTTCTGTTAAAATGCGTAGCGTAGCCGCGTAGGCAGGTATTATGTTAGTGATAGTAGTATATGAAAATACATTGCTTTATTTATCCCCATGGTCTCTCAGTATTAGATAAGTAAAAAAACAATGAAATTGTGATCAAACAAATTTATTCAAATTTATTTAGTAATTCGTTGTTCCTGATGTTATCAAATTGTATAGTTAACATAATAAATATTATAAAATTAAATTCCAACGAATTTATGATTTTAATTCTGACCAAACATGAAAAAACCGTACCCAGAGGGTAAAAACGGGACTGTTCTGTGTCCGGCTGTATGTCTGTCTGTCTATCACCAGGCTGTATCTCATGAATCGTGAAAGATTAAGTATTTTTAAATGACAGCCTCTGTGGCGTGGCAGTAGTGAATGCGACTGCTACGCAGGAGGCGCAGGTTCGACCTCCGCTCAATGCAAATATTTGTATGCATGAATATGGCTAATTGGATTTGTCTGGGTGTTTCTGTATATCTAATATGTAAGTATGATTGCAAAAAAATGTATCTAAATATGTCCGCATTCTAGATTCCATAACACAAGCTAGTTAAGCTTACCATGGGTCTAGATAGCGTTGTGTAGAATGTTGTGAAATATTTTTAAGCTTACCATGGGTCTAGATAGCGTTGTGTAGAATGTTGTGAAATATTTATTTATTTATTTTATTTATCTCTAATGTAAGCAGTGTCAATGTACGATATTAAATTTACAATTAAAAATTATAGATTAGGTACCTATGTGTTGTAAGTATGTTTTAGTTTTTATCAGTCACAGTAGTCTACAAATTTAAACTCGAACAGGTAAAAAGTACATAAAAATTCCTATGTGATAATATGTTATCAGCTGTATTTATCTAGGTCGTGTTTCGAAATGCAAGATTCCCTTAAGCTTATTGAATTGGAAGACTTCGATCCTACTTACTTAGTATCGGAATTTTTAGAATTTAATAACTTATCTGAATGTTTAGGTATACATTTGATAGACTGATGTTGGTATACAATATGATCATGATGATAATAATAAGTATTTCATGAAGATTGCAAAATAAAATTCATTATCACCCTTAGGCTTTTTTTATCGTGCGAATAATCCCCACGGATACTACCCCCGTGGAGCTGGTTATGTCGGGCTCGAACCGACTAAAACGCATGTCGTCTTGGGTCTGCGGTAATCCCGGTCATATCCGAGGTAGGTAACTCAGAGTTCGGTATTCGCTTTTTGCAGTTTAACTCGCGGCTGAAATTACTACAGATATTTTCCGTGACTGCTATATGACCTCCGTAACCCATTGGCAATATCAAAGTTCCTAAGTAAGTCAAAGTTTTTTAATGGATCCAACTACCCGTAACAGCAGTCATGGATGTTCGTATGACAACCGACCGTGCTCTCTTGACCATACATCCAGACTAATGCAAATAGACATATTTTTTTTATACTAATTAGGTGGCAGACTAGCACACCTGGTGGGAAAAGGTTACCGCGGCCTATGGACGTATGCAACACAAGGAGCGTTATACTCGTGCTGCCTACCTTGAAGAAACCTTCTAATGCCCTAAACTAACCTTCTAAGTATCTCAAGGCAATATAATTTTTCGAGCCGTTTCCCAATAAGGTTGGGTTCGGTTTTAGTAGGTATAACTACTATATTAGATATCTATTCTGTCTGTGGTCTAACCAGTCTAACTAATGAAAACGTCGGTCTTCGAAATACATGAAGCGACTTTTAACAGTGTTAAAAACAGATATTATCCGAGTTTTAACTGACCGCCATGTCGCTATCATCTTGGTGTTGACTGTTGATCGCCTCTAAGGCTTTTACCTCGAAGTCCAGAGTCCACTTACTCCTCTGTCTTCCAGTTTGACTTAAGTATACGGCGTTTATCAAGGCGACTGTCTCCTGATCTCCCAACCCCGAGAGGAAAGCTTGCGTCAGAAAGTGGTGGAAGGAGATTGGAGCTGGCGCAAGCTTTGAAGGTCAGGTTGGATTGAACACTATATATCGTTGTGAGATTAGGTACTGTTTACGGCAGTCGGTCTTCTTCTTCTTTTCGTGTCAACGATTCACTTATAAATGACTACACTATTCGAGAATAAAATTCTGCCATCTTAATCGCACTGTCAGTGGCTTTATTTAAGTCGTCTTTAGTGCATGAGGTAGGACATAGGGGACACGAGACTAAATGCGCCATGGACTGCACGGGGGCACCGCAGTCACATGCAATTAAGCCCGGGTCTCGCATTCTCCATCTACAAAGATTTTGTCTAGACCGACCAACCTGTGTACGTAGGCGATTAAGAGACTTCCATACGGGCCACAGGAGGTTCTGTCCGGGAGGTAGTTTTTCCTGGGGAGGTAGGAAGTCCGAAGGTGGTGGCTGTTTTTCTTTCCATAGGGAAGTTCTCATCGTGGCAGGATGTTCGTGTGCGGGTGCGGCTTTTACGGCAGTCGGTACCTCCTTCCAAGGTGGGGGAAACGCTGCTGCCTACGGCTAACTTTTACCGAGGTAGAAGTGGTCCTGTTGAGGGCGACTCGGAAGTTTTCCACGCGTCATCAGAGGATTAGCAGTTGTGGAGAACAGGCCTAGCCTAGCGGTAGCCTAGTGGTATGGGTAATGGACTGCTGAGACGAGGTCTCAGGTTCGATCCCAGGTTTACCATGGCACACACCAATGACTTTTCGATGCTTTTCGAAGTTATGTGTGTATTTATCGCAAGTTTATAAGTGCCCGGTAAATGGCAATAGGCTCGCCACCTATTACATTGGGACCTAAACATAAACTGGCGAAATGTGGGTGCTAGCACCTCTGCCCACCCCTTCGGGGAATACAGACGTGAGTTTATGTTATGTTATGTTATGTTATGGAGAACAGGCAACAGGCCTGAGGGTGACAGTTAAGGCCGCTTATAGTATCATTAACCTATCATCTACTGCCCAACATACCTCCCTGGGCTAACTGAAGCCATTATAAGGCAACCGACATTTACTCAATTTCTGTAGTAAAATTACAAAAGTTGTCAGATGTCAGGAGGACATCAAAAATTATTTATATAAAGTACTTAACGGTGGTAAGTATATATCAGTGCTTTACACAAATAACTACCTGCTAAAAATAAGATACAGTTACTGTTAGCTGTAAGAGTAGGAGGTAACAATATTTTTAACTCACTCATTTTTTAACAGAACAGTTCCAAACTATTTAAAAATACCTACACGACGCGTTTGTTGTGCATGTGTGACGTCAGACGTAGAGCGTACTATACGTTTAAAATAATTAACAGCATGCGTCTTAATATCCTTAACATTGTTAAACGATTCTTTTTCTTGACTCATTAATTAATATAAGTAATATCGTCAACAACTTCCTGCTTTATGTTGTTATGAATGAGCGAGAATTATTTGTGTAGGTACCTAAGTATACGTAAAGAATCATTTTCTTAGACTGTGAATGCCATTAAAATTTAATTGGAAAATTCAATACGAATGAAAATTATGTCAAGAACGTTACTTATTACGTCTCTAAACAGCAGCAGATATTATATCATAGTATAAACATAATTTCAAGCTAACCGGCCTCCCCTTGTTTACCCAACGCTTATCAACGGTTACAGGAAATTAAAATTAGACTTCATATTTTAAAATGACCTCAACTTTTAGGTGTTTACGTACTTGAATATTTTTGTGAATGTGTCCATTGTTGCCCTTCACGATCCGTTCACGTTATCACAAGAACATTGACACCGACACGAGTTTACACCACACTGGCCGATAAACGACTGAATTAAATAAACTCACGCTTCTAATCCTGCGCCGCAACAATGTCGTTCACGTTCGAATTATGTCAACTGAATTAAGTTTATTTAAGATTGTGGTAATCAGTAGCCAACAAATTATCTAACCAACATGGATGATCCATGTACTTAACTACCTATCAGTGACAAAGAGTGAAAATCTTGAAAAGGGGAGGAACGGTGGGAGAAATACTTGCATCGATTTAATTTATTCTGCACCATACGCCCCATTGGAAAGCCGGCAGGAATCGGGTTATAAGGACCCCTTGGCACTACAATGAATATTGTACTACAGCAGTGAAAGAATCTTTCCTAAAGTCGAAAGAAGAATAGCTTCTTCCGCAGAGTCATCAAAGTCAACACTGTAGTTTCCGGGGAAGTCATGCGTATATTAATAATAATATTCCACAACATTCTACACAACGCTATCTAGACCCATGGTAAGCTTAACTAGCTTGTGTTATGGAATCTAGAATGCGGATAAACATACTAAGGTACTTTTTTTTGTAAATACGTTCATACACTGACGGACTCATAAACTGCATCAAAGTAATAGACGACTTTGAAATAAATATTTTAACCAAGTATGCATACTTTCTATACAGATTTAAATTGAAACCTCTAGATTGGTTCGTGAACTTTAAAACAGCGTAGGGTCATATCTTTAAGTTTAAGTTTATGTACTGGAAAGGACCTTAAGACTTTTTTTGAAGAAAAAACAGAAATTTAAGAAAAATTGGTTTAATTAAAAAATTGGTTTTAACAATAGACACAAACTTTATGCAAGGGTTTATTTGTGTTTTAATAAGGTGTATTACCCCCACGTGCCCTTATTACGGATTCTAATCGGTTCCGCATAGATTTTATAAGGGTTTTTAAAAGATCTTGCGGAATATTGTCCCATTCTTCTGAAAGTGCTGTTCTTAGTGCTGCCACTGTCGTGGGCGAAGGGTTTCTCGCATATACAGCTCTTTTTAAATTGTCCCAAACATGCTCGATGGGATTAAGATCCGGGCTGCGTGCTGGCCAATTCATTGTACGTATCCCAACCTCTTCGCAATAATGTTGAACTTGTGCAGCTGCATGCGGCCGGGCATTATCCTGCATTAAAGTAAAATTTTCGCCTATGAATCCCATGTAAGGCACCACGTGATCTTCTAATATCTCTGTTATGTAGCGATGTGCTGTCAAACCCGTTTTGACGGACCATGTCTATGAACACAAGTTCTGTTCGCCCGTTCATCGATATGCCACCCCAGACCATACATGAACCGCCTCCAAAAGGAACACGCTCCTCAATGCAACTTTGAGCATATCGCTCCCCACGTCGACGATAGACTCTTCTGCGACCATCTGCACCATATAAACATGTCCTACACTCGTCCGTGAACAATACAGAGGCCCACTGCTCTTCTGTCCAATTCAGGTGATGACGCGCAAATCTTAAGCGAGCTTGTCTGTGAGCTGTAGACAACTTTGGACCATTTGCTGGTCTAAAAGGGGTGATATCCGCTTCCTTTAACCTTCTTCTTATTGTTCGTGCACACACGTTTACTCCACGTACTTCATTAAGCTCGGTTTTGATGTTAACTGACGTGAGGAAACGATTTCGCAGGGAAGTTATAACAATAAATCGGTCATCACGACCTGTGGTTGCTCGAGTTCTGCCTGTACCACGTCTCCTCCTGTAAGAACCTGTCTCTACAAACCTTCTGTATATTCTAGAAACCGTAGACTGGTTTAAATTTAAATTTCTACCAATCGTTCGTTGATCCAAGCCCTCCCGCACCAATGCTACAATTTGTGCCGCTTGTTCGGACGAAGTATCCATATTATGGTTCAAAAACTCTCGATGTGTTAAAAAACTAACCCAACAATTATGCTGGTAACAATAATTCAATTGACAAAACAAAAAAAATCAAT
Source organism: Eilema sororculum (assembly GCA_914829495.1). Lineage (NCBI taxonomy): Eukaryota > Metazoa > Arthropoda > Insecta > Lepidoptera > Erebidae > Eilema > Eilema sororculum. The sequence goes on along the minus strand of OU618543.1, from coordinate 21,510,074 downwards.
GAGAATCAATTTAAAACTTTGCTATAAATAACACGCAAATCTGATACTACAAGTAAATTTTCTTTTCCCGGCTATATTCATTTGTTTTACTGCAGTTCTATTTTTAAATTTTTTTTTTTTTTTAAGATTAAGAGCCAGTCTTTCCATATTTATATAATTTAATCTAAAAAGTTTGCATACTTATTATAAAAAATCCTTTTAGAGTAAACCTGAACTTTGATGCAGTTTATGAGTCCGTCAGTGTATTATATACATAATCTGCCGTAGCCTAGTGGTATGGGTAATGGACTGCTGAGACGAGGTCTCGAGTTCGATCCCAGGTTTACCATGGCACACACCAATGACTTTTCGATGCTTTTCGAAGTTACGTGTGTATTTATCGCAGGTTAAGTGCCCGGTTAATGGCAATAGGCTCGCCACCTATTACATTGGGACCTAAACATAAACTGACGAAATGTGGGTGCTAGCACCCCTGCCTACCCCTTCGGGGAATACAGGCGTGAGTTTATGAGTTTATGTTATCCTTATGTTTATGAGAAACACCCAGACCAATGTAAATACCCATATTCATGCATACAAATATTTGCACTGAGCGAGGATCGAGCGAACCCGCGCCTCCTGCGTAGCAGTCGCGTTTACTATCACCACACCACAGAGGCTGTCTTACTTATTTACGAGTTTTCTCCTCTGGGTTAGACAGAGACTGGTAGAGACTGTTGTTGGCTGTTGACTGCCCTGTTTCTGTCCTTACACACTCTATGAGCTTCCTTTACTGTTATTAAACCTTTCATACCTACCAACAGAATTAGGGTGCTTTGGATTATACGCTTGGGAAAGAAGCAAACAACTATTAAATAAAACAAGTTATTTTAAATAACAAAACACTATATTTCAATATTAATACAATTGAATTGATATTTTCTGAAGTTTACGCGAATGTCACTCATTGAAATAATTCCACAACATTCTACACTTTACACAAAATTGAATTACCTACATAATTAACTGAAAAAAAAAGACGAAAAAAAAAAGAAATCATGGCACAGAAAGCTTCTAGTACTGCAGTCTCAATCTGGCGGTGAAGACCCATGTCTGAATCTTTTCGAGAACAGTAGGAGGATGGCGAGAAGACTAGCTTCCACTAGCTTGCTGAATATCCCATATACTCATTGATAAGATAGATACAGAAGACTTGGGGTATCTGAGGGTGGAAAAGATCGTAAGATCTTGCAAAGGAACCAGGAATGTTCGACAGAACGCGGTGATTGCTGAACATGTCACACGCTTCTCAAGCGAAGAATAGGGGAAACGAGTGAAATGGCCCACATAGAAGAAGGGAATATCACCAATTCGGTTAACGGCCCTGCTGGGAATATGTATTATTTTTTATTTGCTAATGTTTTTGTATCAGGCACTGGCGGTTAGTGTGACTAATTCAATGTTTGATGATTAGTCATCTAAATTTTTATCTTGACATGTCCATTAAAGGCACAAGGCACACATTGTATTGTTTTTAATAAATTCGAGCAAAGTCCATTAGCTGGTAAAATTACCACGATAAAGAATAATCTTATCCATAGTGGACTATATGTCCACAATAATGGTACTCAAGTACCTTTTATGACTGAATTTGAGATATTGTCCTCTATATTGGCAAGCTCTCTTTGCTGTATTGTGACTCAGCAATGATTGCTAAATATCATTGTTTATAATATCTCTATAGTTCTTAATCCTCTGTTCTGTCTCCTTGATGGAATCTTTGAGGTCCTTATGAATCTCGCCGTACGCCTGGATGGATTGGTTCGTTTCGGAGAATATGTTCTGTAGAATTTGAAGGTGTAGGATTCTGAAAATTGAAAGTTTTAGTTACAAGTATTGCAATTTTATATAAGTAACCCATAATTCCGTAATATACATAGCCAAAATTTCCGCAATTAAAAAGATACATTGCCAACTGATATTGGAATCTTGAGTTAGCCAAGATTTCTGCATTCTCGATTCCTCTTGAAAAATAAGGTAAAAAAACTATTATAAGGCAAAAGAAATCGGGGTTCATCGAGAACAGGGGAATCTCGACTAACTCAGCTTCTTGTGGCTTTTTGTCTTGTAATGTTACTTTTTAGTGACATGAATGTTTTGAGCTCGGCGACACTGTATGCATCATCGTCATCTTTGCGTCAGGCCCGGTTGCATCTGAGGCTTGACAGTGTCCAAGGTCCGCTTGAAACGAGGTTTAAGGGCATTTAGTTCTTTTTGCATGGATCATGGCGGTGATTATATCGAACTCGAGGCGACTAAAACCGATGGATGGTTCCGTCACTTCGCTACCATGCACATCATGCATCATGTGCAACCGCGGTCATAAGCTTTAGATTTAGTTTGATTGCTGTTAGTTTGATGTTCGCCGTTGCTAATGTTTAATGCTTGAACAATACCATAGTTAAGGTTAAAATTATTCTAGACACTTCCTTTGTGATTACCACTGCCTATTTGTTATGTTACTTAATGTATATATCTTCATGTTCTCATAGTTTTAACGAGAGACTTTAGAACGTCATTAGTGTAATGATGTTAGTACACATCATTCGCTACACAATATTGTAGATAATGATAAGACGCAAAAGTTCAAGAACGTATTGTCCTATGTGCGAGACGATTATTCCTTTCAAAGACTGCCCAAAAAAGGGAGCTGTAAATAAAGTACATAGGTACCTACATCATTTGTTGACGTAGCTGTTGGTGTAGCAGATTTCTACTATGCCAAATCTTTGAAGAGCTTTTTATACCACTTGGAGGCAGACAGACTTACGGTCCACCTGATGGAAAGGTCCTTCTTTGGCTTACGGCGGCGGCGCGCTGAGGAGCGCGCCTCCGAATTCCGGGGGCGAGTCGGGGACACCGTTGTCCCCCTTCCGGAGGAGGGCCAGACCCTAAGGGATGGCCTTAGGTCAGCTGGGGTGGAAGACAACCTCACCTCTGGCCTAGCACTATGACCCTCAGTCGGCGTGTGGTTTTAGTCGGTTCGAGTCCGACATAACCTCCCCTCCCGACTCCAGCGGAGTAGGTATCGGTGGGTACATCCGCACGAAAAAAAAGCCTGCTTTGGTTTACTGAGAGGGAGAAAACCTCTACAAATAGTTACTCCGTGATGACTGGGAGGCATACGCGGTCCTTGGGGTTACAGGGGGCATAAAATTAATTTTCTGAGGGATATTTCCGCAATTAAAAAAAAAGTGAACCTACCCCAACTTCAGCCTACAACCGAAGTGACCACCCCCAAAAACTTCAGGCTGCGACCACGCCTGTTAAAAGGGTTACTACTAGAGAGTAATTGCAGCCTTTGCGGTAACAACCTTTTTTTTCTCAGATACCCACCATCGCCCGGCGGGGGTGTTTACGTTGGGCTTGAATAAACTAAAACCGCATACCATCTTGGTTCTTCAGATGCCATTGGTGTGAGATTGCTTAACACAATATCCCTCGCAATTTGGCTTACCCAGGGTCATCTCCAGTTTAGAGATGACCTGCTCAGTTGTGGGAACCACGGCGTCCCCATTTTGCTCTTAGAAATGGGAGGCAAGCATTGCACCCCTGTCAGGGCACCTCAGCCTCACATGTATTGCCATGGAAAGTATATAGAGAGAGTTATAATAAGTACTCACTTTGATTTCAAATTCAGTATCTTGGTTTTCAGAGTCAAAAATTCACTAGAGTTATTGCTAAACTGTGAGACATCATGGAGACGGTGGTTGAGCCACTCCATCATTAGCTCTACTTTCTCACTCTCTTGTTCTTCTAGAGTGGAGATCTTATCGTCCAGACTGTCTTGCAGCTCTTTCAACTGGCCTTTCTTACCGTTAACAGAGGACTGTTTAAGGTTTTCTAGTTCAGATATGAACGTAGGTAGTTTAGTTTGTATTTTCTGTATAACAGCTTGGTTGAATTCAGTTTGTTCGTCAAATGTTAATTCTGTTGCTGTTTGATGCATGAATCCTGAGAAAAAATTATGTAATTTGGTTTAGTTTAGATGATATTAAGAGTTCTTTATAAACTAAATAAAGTCAGCGTCTCTGTTGGAAAACATAAATCATTACTCTTGCACTGGTCCCGTATCCATACTAATATTATAAATGCGAAAGTAACTCTGTCTGTCTGTATGTTACGCTTTCATGCCTAAACCACTGAACCGATTTAGATGAAATGTGGTAAAAGGGTAGATTAGAGCTTGAGAAAGGACATAGGCTATGTTTGTTTGCGATAACCGACATCCACGCGGGCGGAACCGCTGGTAAAAGCTAGTGTTAGTATATGGTCTTTTCTTTTTGAGTTTATGGTCCTGAGTTGAAGGCCTCAAATACCACTCTAGTCTAGTGTCAATATAATGTCAACCATTATTCATTAATGAACTGACCAACAGATGGTCCTGGATGGGTGTACTGTCTAACTTAAGTTAGAACAGGGTTACCCCCGCCGGGTTGGCCACTATGTCTGTCGGTCATCAGATTTACATGCCTGGACTATGAAGATCATGATAGGGCTCCATAAATCTGGTTGCCGTCATTAGAAATGGCTTCACCACACCTGATAGTAAGATGCAGGCAGTCTCAGAAAAGAGTTACAATCCATCCATGCTAAATAAATGCGAAAGTAGCTCTGTCTGTCTGTATGTTAGCTTTCACGCCTAAACCACTGAACCGATTTTGATGAAATTTGGTATAGGGGTAGATTAGACCTATTAGACCTTGAGAAAGCATATAGGCTATGTTTGATCGCGATAACCGACATCTACGCGGGCGGAGCGGCGGGCAAAAGCTAGTTACATATACACCAACAATGTTTAACATACCTAGTACTGTAGCAGTGCTTTCATCACTAGCACTTAACCGGTGCAGGCTAGAATAATGTTTCAGATCGCAGTCAGCTATTATTTTGTTTACCTTGCCCTTCAACTTTTGAGAGAGTTTATTCTCACAGCAAACTTCTTTGATAATTTCCGTAAGAATATTTTCCTGCTTCATATTAATATCTAGATTTACACTGTCAGTACTCGTGACTGAATCCATTGTTATTATTACAAATAATACGAACTTTCAAGTCTGAAGGTGTTTCTGGTAAGTGATAAGTTCGTAACCAAGACAACGGATAAAATATAAATAAATAAACAACCGTCCACTTGTTTGAAAATTTGAAATCAAATCAGTAGTTTGATTTGATAGTTACTAAATAGTTGCCAGTATTTTACAAAAGTTGGAACATTTTCTTTTCATTATCATTTTCATTTACAAAGAATTCAAAATAAAAGTGTGAGTTGTCGCTTGTCACTAAAATAATAACCACGATGAGGCATATGGCAGCATTTGTTTTTTCTTTTCATTACTCAATCCAAAAATCCAAATACCTACTGAAACAAACAATATATTTTTGAACGATCGTACCCGTTCAAATTGTATTAGACACTTGATATCTTTCCGTCTCTCTCACTTCTATAAGAATACGAACTTGGCTGAATAATCTGGCTAATAAACCAAATGTCATATTTATTTTACCAGCATTATATTTCGACAAATGTACAAATTGTTGTGAAATAGAATTGCACTCTCGCCACTTTGTATTTAATTTATTGTGGCATAATTTTAGTGACAAATTTTATTAAATTATGAGTGTGTACATCTATGTTTGTTCTTAGAATTTGGTTAGAATCTATAATTAACCAAAATGTCATCAGATTCATTGAAGAAATCTGCGGAGGCAGATGTTTCTAACAATGGTCAAATTATTTCATCTGAACCTCAAAAGCCGGCGGATAACGGGGATAAAAGTAAATCGAATAAAACCTCGAATGAATCTCAAAGCACTTGTTACTGGTTTGTAAACATCCGCCTTTCAATTTCTTAATTTTCATACCAAAGAGGTTTTTATACAGTAACTATCTTGTTTTTTCTTTTTAGCGGGAAAGATCGGAATCTAAACATAGCGGAACTGCTTTGCGCATCATGCAATCGATGGTTCCATGAATCATGTATTGGATACCAATTGGGGAAATTGGTTCCATTTATGACAAACTATCTGTTTATATGTAAGAACTGCTCTCCAACCGGCCTTGAAACTTTCAAGAAGAACCAGGCACGTAAGTATACCTACACAATTGGTGTTCTATAGGTCTTAGTCTCACCAATGGGCTTGTCCTACCTTTATATTAACACAATATCAAAAGTGTACTGCATAGTAGGTACGACAGAAGCCATACTTTGTTCTCATTCAGAATTAGGCTGCCTTCAAATGAAAAGCAAGTAGTGGTGTGTTACTACGCACTCCAAGAAGGCAGCTTTAGCAAATGTTTTTTGTGGCATTGAAGTAGCCAAAACATAAGTACTGTGTCTAAACACCAAAATTACATCTAGCTCTTTTTGAAATAAGAACACTAGTTCTCTACTAATTAAATTTTGTTTATGAAATTCCTTTTTATGTAACAAGTTATTGTGTTAAGGGATTTGTATCTTTTTTATTTTCAGCATTCCCTCAAATGTGTCTGACGGCTATAGCGAATCTCAAACAGGAAAGTGTGAAGGATGGCAGCAACAGGCATCTCTTCAGCAAGGATAGGGAGATCATACCTTACATAGATCAGTATTGGGAAGCAATGACCACTATGCCTAGGAGGTAATATTTAAATAAAGTTCATTTCATTTATTATACCTACACATTATGTACAAACAAATTGATTGATGAGATGAGATCCGGTTCTTAGCATTCCATGGATTCACCATGCGGTCGCCGGGTTCATATCATAGTAGTAGTGTTCTGAATTGAACTTTTGTGTATGGAGTCCTAAAAAGGATTGAACTAGGATGAGGAAATACTGCAAGGGAAAATCTCGTTTATCAGTTCCAGAGGATCTATGCCTCTTTTCTAATCATGTTATAAAAAGTTTTACCTGAAAAGGTTCAATATACTTGTCTATAGCCATAATTCTGGCCCTTCTGGCCACATTAATTAAAAAGTTACTATTGCATTCTGAAGTGTCAAATTGGACAATTAGAAAAAGTTGAGAATAATTTCCTTTTTATTGATAATTAAAGAATTGATAAAATAAGAAAAGTTATAATTGAGTAATTTTACAAACACAGTACATCAGAGTTAGATAAAATTATTTGCTTACATATTATGTGAAAAATAATGATAGATAAAACCATCATAAAACTATAAAATGTATGTTGACTACTATACCTAAAATTATTTAAGCAAATAAACCGCCTTTAACCTCTTATAGAGTAACGCAATCCTGGTACGCAACAGTGCAACGGGCCCTCATAAAGGATATTCAAGTACTATTCATATATGAGGAGGAAGCCAGTCAAGGACCAATGTTTGGATTGTACAATATGGAGCTCACGGGCATCAAGCCCAACTACGAAGCTATGATCAAGCAGGGCCAGTTGAAGGTGACTGATATGGGCATTGCTACAGGTGAGTGATGATTCATGATTCTGTGATTGCTCTGTCTTGCCAGTGGGGACGCCATTTGACCGGACGGGTGATCAGCCCTTCTGTGTGGGGCCATTTCACCCAATTCCCCTGTAAAGATTGCCATACATGTTCGTATGGCAACCGGGACCGATGGCTTAACATGCTCTCTGAGGCATGCATGAATATGAGTATTTACAGACTAATGCATGTGTAATAGAATCTAGAATACGGATAAACATACTGAGATACTTTTTTTTTGTAAATACATACATAATACAATAATAGGAACACCCAGACCAATGCAAATACTCATATTCATGCATACAAATATTTGCAATGAACGGGGATCGAGATTTGCCTTTGTATTTTGCATATTATAGAACAGTGAGTTGTAATAACCTCTCTGAGAATAAGTGTCCTAAAATTTAAAAGAAAAAACGATTTGAGGGCGCGACCGCCTGTCACCCCTTCACCCCTGACAACGCAGCAGTATGACGCCCCTCCTCCTTTCCGTGGTTTGATTGGGACATCGTATTCATACATGGGGGGCGAACTTAAAATGGTAGATGTCCCAAAGTCAGCCGGAGTGCGAGGGATATGCTCGGGATATACACGGCTACCACACATTATTTCAATGCCGAAATCAGCCTGTCTCTTGTCTTCCACACAATTTTGAACAGTGATAAGTCGACACCCAGTATGGGATTTGATATCCATGAATCCATGAACAGTCTCTTCTTTTGGTAAGATACCAGATAACGACTCAAACATGTATTGTAGTACTGTCATCTAGTGACGGTTATTATACTTTCGATGGCAGAATGGAAAGAAGAATTTCGGGCGACTATACTACGAGCGTTATATGATGATTAGTAGTGTTCGGAACGGCTACATTTTGATAACATGTTAAAACGATACGTTAAAAAGAAATAACGTTATTTTTATACGCTCCGTTAAAAAATATAACAGTAGCAGAACGTCTCGTTAAGTTAAAGAACGGAACAAAAGAACGGAACGAAAGAACATAGCAGAAAAATAATTAACTTAACTTCGATTTTAAACTATTGTTGGAATTGGAAATGTAGCTCTTATTTGCTTACAGTAAAGCATAATTTGGCAGAATCGTTTCGTGCATCGAAAACATACGAGATATTTATTGCAATATAAATCCTAAACGCTCACATATAGAGAATAAGTTCGCACAAACTACACTCACGCCATATTTGTATAAATTTACACTGTACCTTCTTTTTTTTCGTGCGGAAATCCTCTCCAATACCTCCCCTGCCGGAGCCGGAATGGAAGGTTATGTCGGACTCGAACCGACTTAAAGTCGGTTCGAGTCCGACTGTGGTCACGCCGACTGTGGATCTTGGTGCTAGTTTTTATGAAGTATTTATATAAATTTACACTGTACCTTCTTTTTTTTCGTGCGGCAATCCCCTCGAATACCTCCCCTGCCGGAGCCGGAAGGGGAGGTTATGTCGGACTCGAACCGACTTAAAGTCGGTTCGAGTCCGACTGTGGGCACGCCGACTGTGGGTCGTGGTGCTGGTTTTTATGAAGTATTTATATAAATTTACACTGTACCTTCTTTTTTTTCGTGCGCCAATCCCCTCGAATACCTCCCCTGCCGGAGCCGGAAGGGAGGTTATGTCGGACTCGAACCGACTAAAAAGTCGGTTCGAGTCCGACTATGGGCACGCCGACTGTGGGTCGTGGTGCTAGTTTTTATGAAGTATTTACATAAATTTACACTGTACCTTCTGTTTTTCGTGCGGAAATCCCCTCGAATACCTGCCCTGCCGGAGCCGGAAGGGGAGGTTATGTCGGACTCCATAGATTATTTCAAAACAATATTTAACTTTAAATTTTCAATATTATAACAGAACAAAAGAACATATTAGAAAAATAACATTTTAAATTTAACTTTTCAATATTATAACAGAACAAAAGAACATTAGAAAAATAGCATTTTAAATTTAACTTTTCAATATTATAACAGAACAAAAGAACATATTAGAAAAATAGCATTAACGTCGATTTGGAAATATAGCTCTTATTTGCTTACTGTAAAGCATAATTTGGCAGAATCGTTTCGTGCATCGAAAACATACCTACTAGATATTTATTGCAATATGAATCCAAAACGCTCATATATAAAGAACAATTTCGCATGAACTACACTCGCGCCATAAAATTCTCGAAGCTTGTCGCCGCTCGCCAATACATTGTTGGCAAGTACTTGTCCGACGCGATGGTTAAATAACATATCAAATAATTTAACGTTTGCCTGATTGAATATATAACAGTTGCTATTGCTATTTTTTAAGAACATGCTATTTTAACAGTTACGTATTATAACGAACACTCCTATTGATGATCCCTATGACAGTTCGTTAGCGCTTCACATTGTACTGACGTCCTATCACATCAAATCCTTTAGAGGTCCATTAAAAAGACGAAAAAATCATAATTGTGTACAATTGTAAATTATAAAAATGAATATTAAGAAATTATTACGTAATGTTCGGAAATAATAGAAAAAAACTCAATGCAAATGTACATGGTACGTGCTGCAAAAGTTACGTCGTCAAGCTGTTATCGACTAAGAAGGGACACATCGATAAACAAAATATCGATAATTTGTTGGAAATATAAAACAAATGCTTTGAGTTTGTATTTTATTTATATCAATCTGAATCTGATACAGGGTCAATCGGATCTTCAAAATCTGAGTCTGAACTGCAGCTATCCGTGACGTTTATTATTAACGGTTGGTCAATGATATTGTCGTATTGTACATCTCGATCCCAGTCTTGTAAGCAAATTTTCTTCGTTCTTTCGACCACTTCCAATCGTCAGCTGTCACTTGAGCGCAAGCTTCTTCCAATAAAACCATCATTTTATTTATTTTATATTTATGAAACCATGCAACTAGACCTAACTGGCTATATAGAAGAAATATATAGAGTAGGCAGACAAACCAAATATAACAGACCGCTGGTTATAGAATTTTTAAGTAAAAGATTGACTAGATATATAATAAAAAATAGCCACTGTTTCCAAGGAACAAAAATTTTTGTGTCTGAATTTTTGAGCGAAAATGACCGTAAAGAAAGATATATACTACGACAAGAAATGATAAAAGCCCGAAAGGAGGGTAAACATGCTATAATCCGAAATAATAAACTTTTTATAGAGGGAAAGCAGATTAATGATATTCAGGACAGAACTAAAAGCCAAGAAATCGGACATAACTGCACTAAACAAGAAGAACGAATAAACCAAACCTTCCAAACAGAGTCCAATCTCGAGGCTCCAAATCATTCCTTTCGCAAAAGCAGACCTACAATTTAAAATACTCTTCCAAAATATGCAAAGCATCTGCAACAAGCAACATACTTTAGAAGCCTTCATAACAGACCACCCGATCTACACTGCTATATGTATATCAGAATCCTGGTTAACCCATGAAAAGCTAGAAACTATCCAGATTACAGACTACAAAGTGGTATCCTCATATACCCGGACCAACCACAATGGCGGAGGAGTATGCATTCTACTTCGCGATCACATCCAGTATGAAAACATTCAATCAATAACTAATATGTCTGTAGAATTTGTTATAGAGGTATGTGCATGCGTGTTACCATTAGAAAATATATTGTTATTGTCTTTGTATTGGAATGGACGGGAGGAAGAAACATTTACAAGTAAACTGAAACAAATTTTAGAATATATAAACAATAAATACTCCACATTAAATGTAGTTATAGGTGGAGATTTCAATATTAACTTCTTAGAAAAAACGACAAAAATTAATATCTTTTTTGATCTCATGCTAGAATATAATTTCACACAACACATAAAAAACCCCACGCGCATCACGAAAACCACTTCAAAATGTATAGATCTCATTTTTACAAATTTTAACAACATCAAATTTTATACAACTGTAGAAAAACTAGGCTTCTCTGACCACAATGGGACTGGCATTCATCTTGAACTACCCCAGCAAACAAAACATATAAAATGGCATACGAAAGTAAGAATATTTAGTAAGGTAAATATGGAAAAATTCAAAACTAAACTTAACGAGCAAAATTGGCATAGTATTTTATCAAATAATAGAGATATTAATGAGAACTATAATGCATTCAAAGACACGTTAACAAATATACTCAATATATGCATGCCAGTACGAAAAATAAAGTTAAAAAATAGATCCAGAAAAAATTGGCTAACAGTGGGAATTAGGCTTTCTTGTAGAAATAAACGACTCCTCAAATTGGTCACACAAAGAATAAATAATCCAATACTAAAAGCATATTATAAGAACTATGAAAAAATATTAAAAAAGGTAGTCATAACTTCAAAAAAACTTCAGTACAAAAATAGAATAATTAAATCTAATAATAAAACTAAGGCAATGTGGAGTATCATAAATGAAAGAACCAACAAAAAAAGAAAAAAAGAAAACCAGAATATCAAATTAGAAACTCACAATGGACTTATATGTGAACCAAAACAGATAGCTGAGTACTTCAACAATTTTTTTGCGTCAATTGGGGACACACACACAGCCACTCCTAGATCAGATAGAGAGCCAAATGGCACATCAGTACTCCACCCCACTGAAAACACAATGTTTCTCAGTCCTGTAGAGCCTTACGAAATAATCACAATTTTGAGAAACTTAAGTAATAAAATGAGCTATGGCATCGACGAGTTTCCGCCCAGCCTCTTTAGATTCTGCGCTAAAGAACTAACATTACCATTTTATATATTGGTGAACCAGTCGTTCGAAGAGGGCACTGTTCCGGACCAACTAAAACTAGCAGTCATAAAGCCGATTCATAAAAAAGACTCCAAAACCCAGCCTAACAATTATCGTCCGATTGCTCTGCTGCCCACTGCCTCAAAGATCTTCGAAAAGGCGATGTGTAGTAGGATATACTCCTTCTGTGAGAAATTCCACATATTCGACGAAAGCCAAAACGGCTTCCGTAAAAATAGATCTACAACTTTGGCTGTCTATAAATTCATACAAGAGGCTCTAAATATTATAAATAACAAAAAATATGCAGTAGGAATACTTTTAGATATGACTAAGGCCTACGACAGAGTGCAGTTTAATATTCTATTGGGTAAATTATACGGCATAGGTATAAGGGGACAAGCTCACAAGTGGCTCTCGTCATACCTAACAGACAGGAAACAACTAGTAGAGATAGAATCCTTTAACGAAACCACTAACCAAATAGAAAAAATTCGTTCCAACCAACTTGAAGTGAAGGCCTCAATACCTCAGGGTAGCGTGATAGGGTGCTTACTATTCCTCATCTACATCAACGACTTGCCTAAAGCTATTGAGGGTCCATGCATACTGTTTGCGGACGACATCTCCCTACTCATCACATGTGAAAGTAACTTAAACCTAAATGAGAAATTGAATGTCATTTTAAAGAAAACGGCATCATGGATGACCGAGCATAATTTAGAAATAAACTATAATAAGACTAAAATAATCCCTTTTCACCCTCACCAAAAGCCACAATTAGCTGTATATTTTAATTATGATAATAAAAAAATAGAGGCTGTTAAGGAATTCGACTTGCTTGGTTTAACCATAGATACTCACATTACTTGGAAACCGCACGTAAAAAAGGTGAGAGCAAAAATATCAAGGTTCTGTTATGCCCTACGGGAAGTAAAGAAGACAACCGATTTGGCAACTGCTTTGGTCACCTATTATGCGTATGCATACTCATGGCTGACTTACGGTATCATTTTGTGGGGAAATAGTACAGATGCACCTACTATATTTACCCAACAAAAAAGATTAATAAGAATATTAGCAAATATAGAACAGACAGACACTTGCAAGCCCCATTTCCAGAACCTAAAGATATTAACATTGCCTTGTATCTATGTTTTGGAAATATGTAAGTTTGTTCGTAAATACCCAGAACACTACACTACACGTGAAAACATACAAACTAGGTATGCACTAAGACATAAAAATAGACTGAATCTGCCTACCTCCAAACTCGAAATGCATTCTTCTGGTCCTCTGGTCATGTCAATAAAAATATATAATAGGTTGCCTGAGCCCATAAAAAATGAAGAAAAATTTTGCATTTTTGTCAACAAATTAAAAAGCTTCCTATTAAGTAAAAGTTATTTCACTATACAAGAATTCCTAGATGATAAAAACTAATTATTACAACCCTATAACTTCACCTACAATTATTGAATTTTACTAAAACAGCAAAAATATTACACTAAATATACCAAATGAATAAAATAAAATGAATAATCAATTTAGAATAATCAATAATCAATTTAGAATGACATTAAATAATTATACATAAGACATCACTATAATATTACCGAGACATTTTACTTACTGATAAACTATAGACATTGGATAAATAACTTTTTATTTCTTTTTATTTGTATTGGTAGGACATAATTAAGATCTCATGCTGACACCAAAATATTGACATAATTTGTACTTTATATTGACATAATGTATCTTGTATTGACATTCTTATATTTTTTGTATTGATAATTTTGTATTTTATATTGACATGAAATTTTGTAATTTTTTTTTTGTTTTTTTTTTTTATCATTGTGTTTACTCTGCATGAGTTTTTTATTAATTGTGTTCATATTTTTTATTTTGTTTTTATGTATGTGTACCAAAAATGCAGGAATGACACTTTTAATATTGCAAGGATTAATGAAATGTAAAGTGAATGTAGTAAAAGACTATGTATAAGCAATATGTATTTGCATGATTGATAAAATGGACATGGAGCAACAATTTAAATTCTTATTATAATCTTTTACTGTATTAAATACTATTGTTGACTCTCAAATATTAAATTACATCCGCTACTCACATCAATACTAATCTAGCAGCTTAAAAAAAAATATAAAATAGAAATTGCATTTGTACATTATTACAATAAATAAATGAAGGATAAATATGTAGGTACATGATAAAAACATCCAAAACTAAAATATGGAAACTAAACTGTACAATAACAGATTCTTCCTCGCTCCAAACATTGTGCTGTGCCCGACAGGGTCCATAATTGTAACTTAATATTATTAACATGACACCTGTATCACATTATGGAACGCAATAAATGTATTGAGTATTGAGTATTGAGTATTTGCCGTGAATGGCGGAGTTGTGTTATGCCTAGCTGCATGACCTGAAAATATTTGTACATTCAGTAATTATTTTTAGAAATATATGCATATACATAATATTATATAAAAAATGATTAAAAAATAAAAAACCCGACTGCCACTGAAAAGACCAAAATAAGTTTGATAGCAGGCGGTACCCATTAATTTTCTTTCGGTTTATGTTTGGCAAATGGGTACCGCCTGCTATCAAACTTATTTTGGTCTTTTCAGTGGCAGTCGGGTTTTTTATTTTTTAATCATTTGTTTTATTTTATACTTTTTAGTTATTATATGACATGTATATCTTTTTGTAATTTCCTTCATATCGTTTATATTTAAAATAAAAACTTAAATCAATAAGTAAGTAAATTAGCAAGAATGATTGTTTCGTTAAACAACTTTATATCGTTATATATCCTAAACTATTGTTTAAAATGAAAAATGATAAAAGGAACCTAAAGATGATTTTAAAATACCTATTTAATGATACCCCTCTTGACATAGTTCATCGACTTTTTTTTTTTCATTTTGACAATATGGCGTCTGGTTGTCGCTGTGGTGAATTTTGATTACTGTAATGTCTTTAGTGACACTCGCAAGGTTAAGACGAATCGATTGACGTAAGAATTATCAAAATCGGCCTACGCATTTGGTCTCTAGAACGCCACATAGAAACAAACATACATACATACATACATACATAGACTGATAAACACATTACCCTCCTTTGCGTCGCGCAGTCGGGTAATAAAAAATATAGATACCTTTGATCTGCGCCCATATCAACTCGATTGCATTATATTGGCAGTGATAGGGCGGTAACCGAATTACCGTGTGTCCATTTGATTTGGCCAATTCATCCAAAAAATATGATGGGTGCGTCTGTTGTTTGTGAAAGTTCAACAGTCTAACCAACTCTTTTTTTAACATCGGACTGTCAGTTTCCACACCATTGCCGTGTAACCACTCTATAATTTCAGCTTTTTTGTTATTGCTGCTGGGGGGTTTGTTAATTTGAACTGAGTGATATGAAGCATTGTCCATTAAAATATTCAATAATTAATTAATTATTAATTATTATTATTAATTATTTATTATTAATTATTTAATTCAATTCAAAAAGAATTTTAAATTCTTTAAATTATGCAATTTGAATAAAAATTAAAGTATAGTAAAATAAAATATAATAAGGCTGTTACTTTTTTATCTAGTGTTTTATGTCCATCAATGCGCGTAGTCTTTTTTTTTTTCAAAATAAATAAATATTGCTAATTATGTTGAATGACCTGGCTAAATGACATGACATTTGCCTGAAAAAACAGTATTTTATCGAAATTGTTTCGCATAACTAATACAACTGTCAGTTGAAACGTCATAGGGATCATCATTCGGCGTGCGTAGAATAGGACAGGTCCAGGTAGCTCAGTTAGTCAGAACTACTTTACACGCTAGATGGCGCTACTACAATTATATTGTTTAACAGGTTCACAGTCCACAGACCATATGTGGTCTGTAGAGAAATAGTACTATCAGTCCACGGTCCATATGTGGTCTGTTTGTCCATACAATTTCAAAGCTTTTTAGAGCTGTGGACGTGGATGGAAAGGCTATTTTTTGACATGGACTTGATAGGACATATCCTGGGTAACACAAAAAGTGCTGGGACATGAAGAAGAAACGTGTGACGTTTTTTTAAATACGTTTTTATTTTGTACCTTCATATTTTTTAGACTGTACACTGATTTTACTATGTTTTATTCCTTCTTTAGCTAAACAAGCATAGGATAGGTAGAAAAAAATACATACGAATATCAAAAATAAAACTATTTATTGAAAAAAAAAAAGATTTTTGAAAAAAAAGTTCTTGAAAAATAAACCGACTACAGTGTTTTCAAAAGGCAAAAACAATGATATTGTCACGTAAGTCAATAGTTATTTGATGTCAAAAGTCTAAATTATGATTTAATAGCATAGAGCAGCATTTTTTTTTATTAAAATGTCATTATTATGATGAGAATATAGACTAAAATAATGCACAGACCGCATATGGCCCGTGAATTCAGGTGGAATTTTTAGTCAAATTCGTTCTAATGAGTCCACAGACCATATGTGGTATGTTAAAAAAAAACTATTTTCCGTTAATTATATATAATTTACCAAATATATAAATTTACCTGAACCCCTAAAATATTGGTTTTACTAAAAAAAAAATTGGTCTTGGAGGTTGTTTCCTCTCTGAAGCTTGGACTGAAGCTGGAAATCAGGGATGGGTAAAATACGGCCTGTGGGTCAACTCCGGCACGCGAAAGCATCTAATCCGGCCCGCCGAGCGACAGTCCTTCGACATTTTGATGGGCCAGACGTATGAAGTAGATCCCGGTGTCACAGTAGCTGCTTGAGAGCCGCCTCTATCTCGTATTGCCCGAGAACGGTCCTAGTAGTGAGAGATATTTTGCTCGCCGCTTTGTTCACGGCGAATATTGCGCTGCGCTGGGGGTGTTTTCTGATAATTCTGGCCCCCCGTTATAATTTTTTTTTATGAATGAGGAGCAAGTTACGTTGCGGCTACACTATCGTTACCGTCTATCGTAACAACCCCAATGCAGTAAAAGTTCTTAGAGTATAGATCATAATAACAATGTACCATAATAAAAATCATAATAACAATATAACAATAACCTTTTTGACAAATTGCGACAACTCGAATGAACAATCTTTTTTGAATTAAAAACTTTTTTAGGAAAATTTACTATGTTTTTGTGAAGTAAGTCTTTTTTTTAATACTACTGAAGTAGCAGACTAGGCACACGGTCCACCTGGTACCATGGCCTATGGACGTATGCAAAACCAGGGGCGTTACAGCCGCGCTGCTGACCCTGAAAAAACCTTCTACTGCACTTCGTGAAGAACCTCATATTGTAGTCGCTTGGGAAAACCACAGCAGGGAGCTCATTCCACAGCTTGAGCGTGCGTGGGATGAAGTTTCTTTCATACCGTACAGTGCGCACTGTTTGCGGTCGCAATGTATGTGGATGAACTCCCTGCCTATGGCAAGCGGTACAATGATAAGCGCTCATTTTAGACAGGCCGTTTTCCTATGGTCTCTATTATAGTCGCCATTTTGTGTTCCCCATCCAAGTTTAGGTATACACGTTTTTTTCGTGGATATGTCGTCTCGTCTCTTGATAATTTGATATTCACTACAATTTACCTTTTATGTGTCAAAAATTATTGGCGGTAAAAATCATGGCGGTAATGATTGGCATATTCATGGTATTGTGGCCGCAGCATTAAAGGAATGTTATGGTATGGTAGGTACCTATGGTGGATAGTAGTCAGGATTTGATGCTGGAATCCTGGGGCAATTGAGGAAAGCCCTCGAAATGCAAGCAAATAAATACTATTTCTGGTGCCTTCCCTACTATATAGTATATAGCAAAATCGCTTTCCGCGTCCCTATGTCCCCATGTATGCTTATATCTTTAAAACTACGCTACAGATTTTGATGCAGTTTCTTTTAATAGATAGAGTAATTCAAGATTAAGTAAAAGTAAAGTATCTCTTTATTGTATACACCAAGGATAAAAACATGAGTTGTTTCTAGGTACATTTCAGATATAGACAATAGGCGGCCTTATCACACAGTAGCAATCTCTTACAGGCAACCTTTGGATGGAGAGAGAGATAGAAACCATGTTTGGGTAGCATGGTGCACAAAGTCCCTATATTGGTGTATTTTACTTAGTGTATTGTACTTAGGATACGTTTTATACAATATACCTATACAAATAAAGATATTTCATGAATTATAATATTATAATCTAATTTGATTATTTACGTGTGACTATCATCTTCGGACGTTCCCAATAACATACTTACAGTTGAAGATAGATCGCAGCAGTCAAATTTGACGTATCGGCTGTTTAAATTGAAAACATGGTAACTAATTTTTTGCGGGAAAGCGCATCGCGGTATAATTTTATTTTCCGAAATTGGTGTGAAATAGGAGTTACTATGTTTTGAATTTAAACAGCCGAGCACTTTATCCGTAGATGCGATCTATCTTTAACTGTCAGTATGGTATTGGGAACGGCGGTAATGATGTTGAGATGTTGATAGAAACCTAACCCAACGATACTACTAAGGGGTAAAACTTTTGTCCGTCATTTTATACAAGCTTTCATTTAATTTCACCTGTACTGATGTTTATCATCAAATCTTGTAAATTAAATTTAATCTACTTTCCGGTTACCGATTGAGCTGAAAATTTGAATACATTTATGTAAATTGTAGAACGTGACAATGATACGCTACGGTCCCGCGTTAGCCTTTGTAGTTATTTTTTATAACCATCCAGAAATACTTGACTAGACATTGACTAAATAGAAATGGTACATTGAAAATTGACGAAATGAAATACATATGTGTCTCATTTTATTTTGCGTAAAATGTGGTATTCCAATTGAAACATTTGACTACATAAAAATTGGTAAAACTACTAGTCGGTAAACAAGTTGTTGTTTAAACGTTCACTACCCAAACATACATAACGTTTGCGGTACAATTGTTTGTGAAGAGAATTTGCTAAGTAATAATTTGGCAAATGAAATTATGCGAAACATTTATTATTGGGAAGTGATTTTGGCAATTTATTTTCGGCCAAACAAGGTAACCCACCCTTGGTTTACGTTATTGCGAGCATTATGTTAATGTTATGAAAGAAAACTCGAAAACTATGATCGAAGCTGGAAAACATTCTGAACTGGATTAGACCACTTATAAAAAGGGGAAAAAATTAAGAATAAGCTATTACATAAACTAAAAAGTAAAAACAAAATAAAAAAAATACGAAATGCTCAAGTGAGACTCGAACTCACGACCTTCGCTTACAGGGCGAACTTTTTCGAACTTAACAGTTAGCATAATAAATGCTATAAAAAAAATCATTCAATTAAAAAATACGTTAAAAAACCAACTTCAAAAGTAAAAAATAACTTAATGAAGACAAGAGAAAAATAATCTGTTAGAAGTCGGTGCCTAACCCAAGAGGTCATATTTCAGTTGTTCCATCATAGTACTTCAGGCACAATAAACAAAGTCGGCACCGAGTTCTAACAGACCTGTAAATTCAGTTATTTTTCTCCTGTCTTTATTAACTTCGGTCAAAATATACAGCGCCAATACGGCATATAGCGGTGTTAGGCACGCCGAAATATAGTTGCCAACTGCTTAAATCAAATGCAAATTCATGCCTTTTTTAGTATTAGTCTTTGTTTTGATTAGCCGTTTTTGTTGTCTCTGCATAAATAACAACGACATATCCCTCGCGCCCCGTCTGACCCTGCACATTCATGCCGTTGCACCGTAGATATCATACAAATTTTCCAAGTTTACAAATTTGGATATTTACCATGCAGCTATCACATTCCAGTTCTATCCGAACAAATCATATCGCAATCGCAACAAATTCATAGAGTTCCAGTTTTTTTTAATTATTTAGGAAACATGTGCTTTCTTCTTCCTCAAATTTCTCAATTTTCACCTTTTTCTTTCTACACCTTTTTGCAGTTTCCTTTTTAATTACATTATATTCATCAGACTGGACATAGCTGGGAATTCTCATCTCTCGTATGTCCTTTGTTATTATTCACAAAAATTACGCATTACTTGGTTGAATTTTGTGCTTCACTGCTTGATCAAGTTCCTAATTGACCTGTGGTTAATTTTCTTTTATTCAAGTTGGGTAATATGCCATCCTCACACATTTGAGTATTGTGGTCTAGTAGTACAATTAAAATAATTAGGGACGTGTTTATTTGTATGGTGCTGACTAAAATTGGCACACACAGTTTGCCTTATTTTAATCATATGATTACAACGCACAATAAAAGATTATACTGATTAAAATGAAATAATAATGACCATAAGCCTCCAAACAGTGGGAGAGACCAATGTCCAGTAGTGGACTGCGTTAGACTAATAGATTCTTTGATTGAATAACCTCAACCAAATAGATTTAACGCAATGTTTATAAATAATGAACGTCAGGAGGACTCGTACAATAATTAAACATGCACGATGGTCGCCAGGGCCGATCAATCCGCGTCTAGCGAAGCCACGCGACGAGCCGCGCCACGTAGCGTAGTATATATTATAGTGAATTGTACAGTTACCGACTCAATGACAAACGGATTATAAACCTGTACTTAAGACGTCCTACGGCGACATTACACCATCTCTCATAAACCTATTAGATTGCCTCCTACAGGCGTACAATATCCATTTATATGCATTGAATCAATTGTATTGTCCAGTTCAGTTATTGTCCACGTACGGTTTGAAGATTACGTGAAAACAACACACGGAGTTGACCTAAATAAAACAAAACTTCATTTTATGGTTTAATACCGTAAATACTAATGTGATGTCGCTTTGGACGCGATCCAAAAACACTGAAAAATTTAAGACGTAATGTTTCGAAGTGCGGTGCATACATAGAATTGTAGATCCGACCACAAAGACATGTTATTGAATAATGACATTGTTCTTTATGCATTGGTGTATGTAAACACTAAGTTCGCGACGCACACTGTTGTAATATTAAACACTATATTGTGCGTTAGTGTGTCCGTATATTCGCCGATAAGTACACATAGGAGCGTCGCGTTAGCCGCGCGATTTCTCCTCTATTGATTTTAGATTTAAATAGTTCACTTCATAATCACCTTGAACTTTATGGCTGGTGAGTTACGCTCATTTATTATATTTTTTTCTTTTCTCAAATTCACAGTTAGACCGCGTGAGAATGTAATGTGCATACATAATTAGTTTACACGGCTATCTGTTATCAGAATCGTAATTTGCCTTGAACAAATGTTTACTTGTAGCGTGTTGTATTGGCGACGCGGATTTTATCTAGATACAGTAAGTACAGGAAACTATTTTTAATTCGTATTTTACAGTTGGTTTGTTGTTTACGTTGTGAGACCGGCAGATTGCCTTGTCACCCAAGTAAGACGCCGAGTGAATCGGCAAGCGGGTCGCACTCGATACGTACTTTATCTTATCACAACTTGCACTAAATATATGACAAGTTTGTCAGTTCTGATATGGGAGCTGACGACATGGATAGTGAGTTAAGATTCCACTTGATTTAACTTCTTTATTTAATGGCTACTCGTAAATTGTGGCTACTTGTAAATAAAAGTTTTCATATATCGGGTTCACCCAGTTTCGTGTTAAGGAGAGTTTAGAATCAATCTATCTATCAATAGTGAAAATTGAATTGACCGTATGCAACTGCATTTATATTATATGCATGTCCATTGTGTTGCGATGCCGTGACTCGTTGTGTACTTTTTCTCTCTCCAAAGCCAGTGTTAACATAATGTGGTCGTTTTATGCTCGGTCAAGTCTCGCATATTTTATCTTTGCTCGTATATATCATTGACCATTATTGTTAACGTATTGAGTTCCTGTTTACGACTGTGGCTATTTATATTGAGTGTTATCTGTACGCCATCGTTTTTAAGAGCAGTTTTGTTATCAAATATGGAATTGACAAAAAGTAAGCTTCTGAAAATTATGTGGATTCCAAAGACATCAATGTTTAATAAAAGATGCTCGTGTGTATTATTTACTTTTTCTACTCAGCTCGATATGGCGCCGAGTTTAACTGTCTAAAATTTAGGGTACAGTTTTTACCCCTGTAGCGTGTTTTCGTAGACATGTCTGTTCCCGAATAATTTTGTCTATTAAATTATTGCCATCGGTCTTATTAATTTATTATCAGAAACGTCTGGTTGCGTCATCTTCACATCTACAGAATGTAAAGTATCAGGTTACCTAGTGGAACCAATTCTTGACTAAGTATGTGTTTCATTTAATGATGGTCGTTTCAAATATTTTTAAAGTCCAATCTAACATTGTTTTGTTCTAATGACGAAATATTGTCTTAATTTCATTTTCGTTTCTTGTAAGTATTCAATTCTTTCGTTAGTTTGAATTCGTTGTGTACTGAATAGATATGGTTGTTAATTGAAGTAGTATTCATATATTAGCGCTAATATCTTGCTATAGTATGCGTCATGCGCTGAATATTTATAGGACAAGGCAGTATTGATCGCCACGTCCCCGTGTTATATAAATGCTATTTTCACAATTACTTCTCGTAGTAGATACTTGAGCTGGTGGTCTATCTATTTATCATTTATCTTTATTCGGCTCTGCTTCTATATTGATTGGTTTATTGTTAGTTTTTAGTAGGTTTACAAACGAGTATATGTCACAACATCGTTCTCTGCCTAAGCAGGAATTTGGAGCATTCGGCGTGGCATCATTATTTCAATTATGTTTGAAGGAATTTGTTTTAAGAAGTCTTGTTTTATCTCTAGTGAATCTGTAAGACTAAGTAGTAATCAATAAGCGTTCGCCACCTGAGTAGCTGTGTGAGCTGCGAAGTCTACTCACTTGTTGAGCGTTTGTTACTTTATTCTTATTTTTTGCACATGCATGTGCATGAGTTTTATCCGCAATAAAAATTACTTCTTTCTTCTGTCTTTCTAAGACTACTTTTAGAAATTTAAATTAGAAAAACAAGCTCAGGATGAGTTTCAGTCGTGATAGAGCTGTGTTTTTTCTAACACGATTTTAGCTTTAGGTATGGAAACGCTCGTACTATTTCAACGTTGATTCTCGTGTAGTATGTGAAAGGGGATCCCTCCTCTTGGCATACCATTTTAAGTCTAAAATGGTTTGGCACAATGAATTTGGCATACTTTTTTCGGCTTAATACTGCATAATAATCCTTTGGCATAATGCAAACGTTAGCATAACTATCATTTTTAGTATAATATGTTTTGCCATAAGATGGAGTTGCATGAATTTTAAAGGAAAATGTTCAGCAATAAAATGATTTGATTTGATTTGAAAGGCTGTTTTTAGGACAGTCACTACACAATCCGACTTGGTTAGGTTAGGTTAGAAGACTTGTGTTATGGATTAAAAAAATATGCAAAATATCATTAGTCTAAATTACCATATGCCAAAATATTATATGGTTATTTTTTTAAGCAAATTGATAGTGAACCATGTGAAAGTACCGGACGCATTACTACATATAGTTGTGTAGTGATCGGCAAACTTGATGAACGCTACTCAAAGCGCGTATTCAGGTCTGTTTGGTGGGGTGCGCGGGGAGCGACGATCTTTCGTTGAATGGCAAACTAATCACGGGCGCACAGGTCGCGGCATTGGTTGATCAGTTATTTTATGATTGGCCATTCAGTGCTTGCACATGGGCAAAGAATTTTCATGTTGGTTCATGATTTTTGCCGATAACTAAAGATGGACCTGCTCGTTTTTCGACGTACAATATTTTAAACTCCAGTAAAAAGACCAGATTACATTTATTTTAGCAAATGTAAACATTGTGTTCTCTGCCTATATATATAAAAAGCCAGGTCTGTCTGTTTAGTATATTCATTTGAAGAACTGAAAGGTTATGACGTATTCGTGTCAAAATTCAACGTTTCGCCGTGTCTAAATTTAAGATACGCGAAACAGTTTTTACCGACTTATATTCTCGTAACAAGATTCTTGAAAAGAGTTTATTCTGTTAATATTTAAAAGCAAGTCTTTTTGTTACTTTGATCGTTTTATCATCTTGGTCATAAGGCCTTGCTAAAATACCTGCGTAATCATTGCCCCTAAGGCTAAGGGGAAGCTTTGAGTGTAACCATTGATCAGGACTTACATTAGTAACATTCCCTTCTACCCTAAATTACTTGCTAAATTGCTTATATTAGGATTGGGTTTACGTCGTTAATATTCTGACAAGGATTCCCGGGGCCTCCCGATCGTAAAGCTGACGCCTGACGCTAATAGGTAGAGAGGCCACGTAGCTAAATTTGGAGTTACTTGAGCGTTGTGAAAAACTATTAGAATTGGTAGATTAGATGATAGAAAAAATAATGGTATATAACGTTTCCACTTTTAGTGGTGGGGAAGCGTATACATACCATAATAATAAATAAATACATATATCATCCATTTTAATTAATGTTTTGTATTACTTTGGTCTTATTTAATGTTTTTCAGTTAATCTGGTTCGTTTACCTAAAAAATAAATATAAAAAAGACCGCGTTCGAGTAAATACAGACGTTTCTTTGCAAGCTTCCCATGCCCTTAGGTTACGCTTATATCGTAAGATTTTCAAAGTGGACACTTGTTAGCTCTCTTTCTAACTCATCTCATCATCATCCACATAAAGACGTTAGTCCTTATTGCATCCGAGGCCACGGTGCCCTCGGAGTTCAGGGTCCGCCTTCTGATGAGGTAGACCCTACCTCCTCCACTTCGCACGATCTTGAGCGTCCAAGGTAGTGGGATCGTTTGCACGCATATCACCCTCCACGACGCCAAGCCAGCACTTTTTGGGCCTACCCCTTCTACCTGGACCCGGTGGGGGCGCCGTTGCCAGGCATTTGTTACCCACGAAGCTGGACGGTTGCCGCAAGACGTGGCCGCACCAGCGGATAGATAGATAGATAGATAGATAAATCTTTATTGTACACCAGTAATACAGTAAATGTATGAACAATACAATACAAATGGCGGCCTTATCGCTAAGAGCGATCTCTTAGAGGCGGAGGCGGCTCTCTAAAATTTTATCTGCGATGTCACGGACATGAAGGCTGCCGCGGATGCGAGAGTTCCTCACGCGATCTTTACGCTTGACTCCACACATCCACCGCAGCATTTATATCTCCGTGACACGCAGCATCTGCTTGTTTCGCTTCAACAGCGGCCACGCCTCACAGCTGTGTAAAAGGACAGGTCTAATGATCGTTTTATAGACCTGCCCCTTCAGCCTAACTGGCATTTTAGGGTCGCATGTGACGCCAGTCATTTCCCTGCACTTAGCTAGTAACTCACCTACCTTATATTAATCTGACGCGTAGGTGTAAATTCGTTGAACGATTTTTTATGCGCACCCACTGACATTGAAGGCTACCTACCGGCTGGAGGAACTTGTTATATGTAATTATTAGCCTGCCCTAGCTTAATCGGACGAGCTCGGGTTACTACCAAATTTCCCTCTACGCGTGCCCTACTATAAGACTGGGATGATAATGATGACGTAAATCTCCTACACAATACTGCGTATCTACACTAACACGTAACAGTATGCAAGGCTGTCGAAACTACTATTAAACCTAGGCTTCTATTCCAGTACCACTAGCTGGCAACGTAAAGGGCAGGCAGGGCAAGCGGCGACCGGCTGTCGGGAGTGCGGCCGAGGCAGGCGCGCCTGTAGGCAAGAAGGGCCGGACCGCAGACATCGGCACGTTGAAACTACCCTCACATGGGTACCCCACTGAACACCCCTTCAACAAAGATGGCTACAGATATATACTGGCGGAGCCGGATCCTCATGCACCGTTTAGACAGGTCAGTCAATATTTCTTAATGGTGTGTGCGTGTGTGGGGGTTTTGGAATCTGGTTGATAGAAACACGCTTGTTGCTAACTTTTTAAACAAACTAAACAGGGACCTTACTCCAAAAAACGATCGAACGTTCGAACGAACGAACAACGACCCGAACCGAACAAACACGAACCATTAAAGTTACTCCGATAACCTTTCGTTGACAACTGACGGGTTCCGCCGTTTTAGTAATCATAGACAAACGTTCGAATCTAGATAAATAGTTTGGACCAATATACTTTAAAAATCTAAAATCCGTTAACAAATGAAAAATAAAAAAATATAGTTGTATTCTTATGAAAACAGCGTCAAATTATAATATGTATGAGATTTTGGTTCCAAAGTTACCGTTAGATCACCAAAATGTTTCAAGGATTTACGTGATTTAATGTGAACGAACTTAAAAACCCTTGTGATAGTGACCTATGATAGTTGAAGCATTTAAGCTAATGTGACAAAAAACATACCTAGTAATATTGAAACATACCTTGGTCGTGGGTTCAATGCCCCTAGTGTTCCTTTTTTGAGGAAGTAGAGGAATGATTTCCTCGCAAAGCTCCTTAAAAAATCTCCTCGTCAAACTATAATTTGAGGCAAATTCCATGTCCGGAATTTTTTTTCACGAAGCCGGTGACAATTTTGGCTTCGCTCAGCTTCTTCCCACCATCTCGTCCAACATTAAAAATCTCACCATTTTCTTCGATAAAAATTCAACTTCGAAAGTCTTACGATAGCTATATAGCTATCGTTGAATTTCAAGTAATAACCCGCAAGATTACTTGTCAAACAACGACTACGAAAACGTCAAATGTATTTTGGGAGTAGGTACACTGACAACGAACGACAACGTCAATGTCAAACGTACGAAGACGGATCCGAAGCCTGACACGAAACACTTTCGGGGTAGCTAAATGACAGAAACGTCAACGGATACGAATAGTTTCGTTTTTCGGAGTAAGCCCCCAGGACTAACTAAACTACTACTGCCAGCGGGGACGCCGTTTGACCGGACGGGTGATCAGCCCTTCTGTATGGGCCATTTCACTCAATTCCCCTATAACGACTAACATGTTCATATGGTAACCGGGACCGATAGCTTAACGTGCTTTCCGAGGCACGACCAGTCCAATACAAATATTCATATTCATGCGTACAAATAATTGCACTGAGCGGGGATCGAACCCGCGCCTAATGCGTAGCAGTTGCGTTCACTACCGCCACGCCACGGAGGCTGTCAACAGGGGGGCTATTACCATCTCTGGCTGTAGTATTTTAATCTTACTTGGTGACTTTCATAGTGTGAATAATAATAGGGAATACGAGGGTCAAACTGAAAGTTCTTAGAACTGGCCACTTATAAACAATATAATAAAAAAATAATTCTAAAATTTGAAAATAGAACTCTTTGCCAATATTACTGAGTACTTATATATTTCATTCATTTATCATTTGTTTTACGATTTGGCGGCAAATTGAAAATTGTCTGTGTCACGTTAACATGAATTTAACACGAGAAAATTTTCATGCAATGATTTTTTATGACTTTTGATGTCATTTAAGTCAACAAGAAAGTTATGATAGACTACGATTGGCCTTTCACGATGAAGCCCCATCTCGTGCGACTGTTTACAACTGGTTTAAGAGTCCGTACTACCTCAAATGACATAGCATAAACGTGTATAATATCAAAAGTTCTAAAGCATGGACTTTTTAATTCATGTGTGGTAAAGTTGAGGATAAATACTAATGTTTATGTGTGGCAAAAACACGATTCCGTAAAATTTTCTTGATAGAAAACCATTGCAAAGTTACCTCTAAACCGTACAAATAAAACGATATTATGGATTAATTACGCAAAATAGGATCACTAAACTTACACAATAAGTGCAGTTTAGTGGTTAAGAGACATTGGTGCCAATTCTGATGTGACATCTCTTAACTAAAAATAGCTAAAAATCTTTAAAATTTAGTTTACGCCTGTCAAATGCCGTTTTGTATTCTGTGAACACACGACTAACCTAAAATTAGCTTGACACGACCAAACTTAGCGAAGTTACTAAATTTAGTTCATTTTTAGAGAATTTGTATTCTGTTGTACGTTTTAAGTGTCAAAAATTCACTATAATTAGAAATGTCACACTAAAATTAGACGGCACCTAAATAACTGCCGACTAAGTTAGAGATAGGTGTAGTTCTACGAGATACTTCGTCCAGAACCTCTATACGGGCATGCTAGGCAATGGAGATGGCGGGCGCCTCTCTTCCAGAGGGCAAACACTGCCACCTACAGCAAATTCGACCGAGGCGCTGTAGAGGGTGGCTCGGAGATTTTCCTCGTGTCCCTCTCGGCCTTAGTCACTAACATTGGCGACTTCGACATGATGTTGGAGATAAAAGGTTACCCTTCACCTGGAGAGTCACACCACCGCCACCCTGGGCTTGCTTCTGCTGGAGTAACTGCTAGCCCTAACCGTTACCTCTAAGCTCTTCTAGCAAAACCGCCGACCATATGGCAGCATTAATAGTAAAAATATGTTAGGTACCTATCACTGCACTCCGGTGCCCAGTGGCCTCTGGCCTGGCAGTAGTTCATTCGACTGCTACATCAGGGGGCACGGGTTCGATTCCCGCCCAGTGCAAATATTTGTATGCATGAATATAAGATCGAACTTGTCACACCTACGTCTATTTAAATTGTTCTGGGTGTTTCCGTGAACATATTAAGCTATTGGTCCTGGTTGTCATACAAACATCTAAGGCAATCCTTACAGGTAGTTGTAGTTCTGAAAGGTCCAACCACTGGCAACTGCAATACTTTGATATCAATATGCTACAATTTGTTCATGAAACTAATTAGTTGTGGTCACATGGCAGTCGCTTCACTTATCGAAGTTCAGTGGCATTGGTAGACTGGAAACAGTGGACCCCGGACACCCAGGTGAAGACTTCAGATGCGACCGGGATTACCACAAGGATAATGATGACTAGCTGATCCCTGTGACTCCGCCCACATATACATCGGTTATAGATTGTTCACCTCTAGTTTTTATCAAACATGATGCAGGTTTTATCATGATCAGACTTAAAACCTGCTGCATTAAATTGACTACATTTGTGTGAATTTCTAACAAACAGGGTGGTACCCATAGACCAACTCGATTGCACAACTGGTTGTGAGGACAGACATGGATTAAAAACATGGGTTCAGAATAGTTTAATTAACATAAAACAGGGATTTTTATAATTATTAGGAATCTTCTTTTATCTTCAGCACCATTCTTTCTCAAAACAACAGCAATCGCTTCAAGCAACAGCAATCACTTGAGCACTGTGTCGAATCTTCGGTACTTCTCAGCAAGTTATCATAGGAAAGCTGATGTAAGGGCCTAGGCAAGCCGTGTTAGTTCCTGTAATGAAAATATAAGTATTACCTACGTTGGGTTATAAAGCGTTAGGTAGTAGATACTTAGTACAGTTTAAATTGACACTTTTTTATTGCTTCAAGACTTGAAAACCATTAAATAATTGAGGTGGTCCCAAGTATAACTGAAATCTTCTATTTGATATAAAAAAGATTTAATAGCGGGTCTCCTCTTGTTGCCCTCTTTGAATCACAAACATTTTGTGCCTTTCTTTTCACTGTATAAAGGCATTAAGCATGCAATACTCACTTCTTTCTTTCAATTATGGTATAGGTTTCTATCTACATTTCCCATCACAAAACTTGTAAGACACAATAGGCATATAGGCAATCAAATATACTTACATTAGGGACATGCTCCCACCGTTGCATGATCTGCAGTCTATGTTGTTTAGGCTGTTTGAAAGTCCTGCCTTAAGTCCTTACAATTTGAACCAACAACTGTTGTGGCCTCTTGTGGGCAGTCTTGTTTCTCTCGTCTGTGTTTACTTTACTTTATATTTTCTTCTTCTTATTGGCTTCCGCAGCGAATCACCGCAATTTGCCAATGATGCTAGTGAAGTACAATGTAATGGCGAAATGTCAAGTTTTTCCAGAAATTCTACCAGTGCCACGTTAGCCACGCCAGTAAAAGAGTCTACTTTATTTCTTTTATAAATTTTGGATATCAAGAACTTATTTAAGATCAACAACAAAATGTTGATTGACAAATTGACTTGCACAGATTCAATCAAAGATAATTAGTTTATTTACAGGGTTGCCAGGAACGTTAACCGAGTAAAACTGTATTTACTTAGGTTTGGCTAAGAAAAATCACAGTTTCTTTACTAGTTGATCAATATTACGCATTTATTAACATTTGTCGGCATTCTAAACACCTATAAATATGGTTTTTAAAGACTTTGTGAAAATCCCCTTTATCATTCATTCTTATTTTTTTAACACCGGCAACCCTTCCATATTCAACTTTTAGCGATGTCATATTCAAATTAAGAGCTGTCTTGGAGAACACTAAATTTAGTTCGACTAAACAACAGAATACCCATATGTCAATCACTGAGCTAAAATTAGAAAATTTTAGAGAAATTTAAATTTGGAGAGGTGCACATCAGAATTAGCACCATTATGTGTTTCAAATTTTACAAATATACATTGGTTTCTGCGTAACTAGCAAATATCTAAATTTTTACTCAAGCGATACCATTAAACTTAGAACCGCCCTGCCGCCCGGCCTCCTCCTCAGTGTTGCTTCGGCTATCATACGGGGAACTTGTGTCGCACGCGCTCTGCGCAGACGATACGAAAGTATTCAAGTACCTACCTTTTGACAGGCGAAATGGGTTAATAAAGTAAACCGAAAGAGGGAAATTGTATGTTGGCGTAAAAAAACATTAAAACATATGAATGATGTCTTATATAGACAGCCTCTGTGGCGTGGTGGTAGTGCACGCGACTGCCACGCAAGAGGCGCGGGTTCGATTCCCGCTCAGTGCAAATATTTGTATGCATGAATATGGCTATTTGCATTGAACTGGGTGTTTCTATGTATAATATGTATATATTTACAAAAAAAAGTATATACGTATGTTTATCCGCATTCTAGATTCCATAACACAAGCTAATTAAGCTTACCATGGGTCTAGATAGCGCTGTGTAGAATGTTGTGGAATATTTATTTATTTATTACTAGCTTTTGCCCGCGGCTCCGCCCGCGTGGATGTCGGTTATCGCGACCAAACATAGCCTATGTCCTTTCTCATTGTCTAATCTACCCCTATACCAAATTTCATCAAAATCGGTTTAGTGGTTGAGGCGTGAAAGCGTAACATACAGACAGACAGACAGACAGACAGACAGAGTTACTTTCGCATTTATAATATTAGTATGGATTATAGTAAGTATCTAATCTACCTACCTAAGTAGCTTATACTGTACATAACAATTTGCAATAGGTACTATATTAGTAGAAAGTAATAAATAGGTCAGTAAAACCTATTTCAAAATTTTGGATTGACATAGGCATACCTGCCTGTGTATCGACAAAAATAATCTTGCAGTAGCAGCCCAAGTCTTTCAGGCAGGTCCTGCCTACTACAGGTCGCTCACTGTGACGACGCGGCGACGCGACGGACGACGCGGTTGGGCGACTCAGAGCCGAAAGTCGAAGTGCGGTAACTCTAACTTCTGTAGGTTAGGTTAGGTTAGAACTGTGACCCCAACGCATGAGCCGAGCGAGCGTAGCGAGCGTGCCGCAGCAGGCAGCGGCCGGCGAAGTGCCAGATCGGGTTATGATAGGAACGAGACCGTCGGGTCAGGTTAGGAAGAGGGTTACGTTCGGAACAAATTTTTAAAGTTTCTACCTAACCCGCGACCGGGTCTAGTTTTAGGGTCAGGTTCGGAATAAACGGAATATTTCTGTAAATACATGAGTACCTACCAACCCGAATGATCATAATATAAATATAGCAGTAGTTAGGTACTACTACCATACATATTCCTATATTTATTATAGACAGTACGTAATAATTATGAATTTCCATTCATCTGTTTCTATTGTAGGGTCATCGCCCTCTGTGGGCTCAGCTATCTAGCCACATTACTGGCCGTCAGATTTGCTGCCCATACGGGGGCCCCGTATATGGCCATACTTCGCACGATCCCCAGGTACAGTCTCCTGCAGGGAGCGTTGGGTCCCCTGATGTTGGGCATCAGCCGCGCGAGTGCGGCTGATGCCCCCCTCAGTTTTGGGACCAAACTTCGGAAGTGATGTCCGAAGTTCCACCGGCCATCGAGCCCCAGATACTTCATCGTGGGCTCGATGCCGCTGCTGACGCCCCTTACCTGTAGGCTGGATCCCGCAGGTGCAGCCGCCGTGTCTGACCCACGACTTGAGCAACCCCTGCCGTGGCCTTTAGTGCTGCGTCTCGGTGCGCTGCTCCCCGCGCCGTAATGATGGTGTAATGCGAACCGGACGTCGGAGGTCGCAGAACGACCTCCGTCCTCTATGAGCGCTGGCCTGAGGGTGACCGGTGGAGCCGCCTGTCACCCTAGCAGAAGCAGGCCGCGGCGGCGGCGCAAAGTGCGCCTCCCCGTAACCGGGGCTAGATGGGGACACTGTGGTCCCCCCAACCCGAAGGGGGCCATCTCGAAAGGGATGGTCCTGGGTCTGCCGGGGTGCGAGAGATATGCTTTTGGCAATCTCACCTCCGGCAACCAAGGACTTGGGACGGCGTGCGTTTTAGTCGGTTCGAGTTCGACATAACCACCTCCACCGGCTCCGTGGGGATTTATCGCACGATAATAAAAAACGAGGGTGTCATCGGCGGAACACGTTACGCTGACCCCTCTGAGCAACGGACCACGCATCACCCAATCGTAGCCGATGTTCCTCACCCTCCGTAACTACGGGCACGTCGTTCTCCACCACCTCCCCTAGGTGCCGTCTTCTTAGGGGCGAAGGCCTTGGCTTGTGACCAGGAGCACCACTGGGTGCAGCCGTCGTCGCTCATGACGCGACGACGGGTGCCGCCAGCGGTGGGTGGTATGCCCGGTCCTCGAGGACGCCGAGGCGTCGCTCGATGACCTCCAGCAGCTGGACCACCGTTGGTGTCACCTTAGATGGAGCACGGGGAGCGGGGGTGTTCACACCCCGAGCCTCCCCGGCCCCCTGGACCAGCTGCGTCAGCTGACCGATCTCCTCCCGCATCAGCCGTTGCTGCTTGTGGGAGTCAGCAATCTTCGTCTCCAGGCTCGCAACCCGAGCCCGGAGTTTCACCTCCTCGCTGGAGACCCTCCTTTCCAGGAGCTCCCCCAGCGCTTTGGCGGCACCTTTTATCGCGTTCGCCACGACTCTCTTCTTTCCCGTAATTTTCTGGCCTTTTACGGCGCCAGAAATGCGGGAAAGAGCCGCCAGGATGTTCTGCACCGCCGGCACCTCCGTGTCCTCCTTTGGTAGCGGGGACACAATCGCTGGCGGCTCTGCTACTCTCTCTTTCGCTGTGTAGAGGTCGGCTTTCGACCTCTACTCGCGCCTAGCCGTCTAGCGTAGCCTTACTAGGAAGGTCCTCCTCGCTGTTCGATGATTCAGACCCACGATGAACCTGGGCGGGGGTCGCCATGGCTAGTCACCGAATGGGTGTCCATTCGATCACCAGTCACAGCTAGGGATTCCCCAGACGGAGTCCGGGTACCCTCATGGGTAGATTTATCCGTTATCGTTTCCATAGCCATATTTTGTTCAGTCGTCTACCCAAGTGCGACCGGGCTCGGTCGGCGAGAGATGTCATGCGGTGTTCCGCAGGGATCGGTCCTGGGACCGCTACTGTGGAACATCGGTTACGACTGGGTGCTTCGCGGTGAGCTCGCGGACGGTGCCGCCGTCACGTGTTATGCGGACGACACGCTGGTGACGGCGTGCGGGGCTACATACCGCGAAGCGACCCTGAAGGCCACGACCGCGGTTGCCCAAGTCGTGGAGCGGATTCGGCGGCTGGGTCTCGAGGTGGCTCTGCATAAAACCGAGGCCATGTTCTTTCATGGGCCTCGGCGCGTGCCACCGGAGGATTCCAGCCTCATAGTGGGAGACATTTCTATCGGCATCAAGGCCCAGATGAAATATCTGGGGCTCGTGATCGACAGCCGGTGGAACTTCGGGGAGCATCTCCGAAGACTGGCCCCTAAATTGAAGGACACAGCTGCCGCTCTGGAGCGGCTGCTGCCCAACATGAGGGGGCCGGATGACTCCTGCAGGAGACTCTACGCGGGAGTCGTGCGGTCCATGGCCCTATATGGGTGTCCAATATGGGCGGACACCCTGACGGTCCACAATGCGCGTCTGCTGCGTGGACCGCAGCATGCAATGGCCAGCAGGGCCATTAGGGGGTACCGCACGATATCCTTCGAGGCGGCGAGTCTCCTTGCCCTTTCGATGCTATATCGGTATCGTAAGGAGGCGCGGGAGCAGGGACGGGAACCCGAGCCCGAAGAAATTCGGGCCGTGAGGTCTCAGTTCCACAGGGACATGGTAGCGGAATGGGAGCTACGACTTGGGCGACCAAGCGCAGGGCACGCCGTAATAGCGGCGGTAAGACCCATCATGGAGGAATGGCTAGAGAGGCCACACGGCAGCCTCTCGTACCGGCTGACGCAGGTGATTACCGGACACGGGTGTTTCGGGAGTTACCTGTGTCGGATCCGGAAGGAGCCAACGTCCGAGTGCCATCACTGTGATGCGAGCGAGGACACAGAGCTGCACACGCTGACCGAGTGCCCGGCGTGGGACACGCCGAGGCGGGTCCTAGTGGCGGCTCTAGGGGTGGGAGTCCTCACACTCGTCACATTGCTCACAGCGATGGTACGATGCGCAAACGCTTGGGGTGCGGCCGCCTCCTTCTGCGAGCAAGTAATGCTCGAGAAGGAGGCGGCCGGTCGGGTCCGGACCAGACTCCGGGCCCGGGAAGCCCGTGCAGAGCGAAGGCGAACCGGACGTCGGAGGTCGCAGAACGACCTCCGTCCTCCATGAGCGCTGGCCTGGGGGTGACCGGTGGAGCCGCCTGTCACCCTAGCAGAAGCAGGCCGCGGCAGCGGCGCAAAGTGCGCCTCCCCGTAACCGGGGCTAGATGGGGACATTTTGGTCCCCACAATCCGAAGGGGGCCATCTCGAAAGAGATGGTCCTGGGTCTGTCGAGGTGCGAGAGATATGCTTTTGGCAATCTCACCTCCGGCAACCAAGGACCCAAGATGGCGTGCGTTTTAGTCGGTTCGAGTCCGACATAACCACCTCCACTGGCTCTGTGGGGGTGGTATCCGTGGCGATATATCGCACGATAAAAAAAAAGCCATATTTTGTTTTACGGTTAATGTCCACCGACATTGAGGTGGAAGTAGAGAGGTTGGGAGTGTATGTGAGGATGGGAAAGGTGGGAGTGAGTGAGTGACGCCCTAGGCACTGAGTTCCCCCCAGTGATGCATCCCATTGCCAGGCGTGGGGTTCGGGGTGATTTTTTATAGAGGTTTTCTTCCTCGCAACTCCTAAGAGCTACCATGCCCTTCTGTTGCCAGACGGCGGTACGGCTCGGCCGATCGATGGTCCGGAATTGGTCCCCATGGGACCTTGTATTTCACCACTGATCGTTCAGTGGCAAAGTACTCGTCGCCCTTAGAGTTCTCCGCTAGGCTTAGCAGAGCGCGTGCGGAGAACTCGAAACCGACCATAAAGGCCCCTCTCCTTGGTGGACTATTGGCCATGGGCGACGACGTGCGCCTCGCGTGAAGCCCACGCCGTCGCCCACGTTACCAGGGTGCACCACGCGGAGGTTTTCCTACCCAGCACCTCTACCAATATGCATTGGGTTCGCGTGGTGGAGTATTTTATTGTACCTTCAGGTGAGAGAGCAGTGCCCAGCAGTGAGACATTGAAAGGGCCGCTATTATTATATTATACTAGCTGCTGCCCGTAGCTTCGCCCGCGTGGAGGTTTGTTCCCGTTCCCGCAACCCATGGGAACCTTAACCCGGAATAAAAAGCAACCTATGTGTTATTCCAGGTTCTAATCTACCCCTGTATCAAATTTCAGCCAGATCCATTTAGTAGTTTTTGCGTGAAAGAGTAACAAACATCCATACATACAGCGATACATACTCACAAACTTTCGCATTTATAATATTAATAGGATAAGTATAAATATATTATAAGTTTTATGTAAATTATCATTACAATATGCACCCTTTCCCAAAAGTTTGTTTATTGCCATAACTTTCTTGATGTCTAATTACTAGCTACTTTACCCTATCGATTGATACACGCGTGAACTCTGAACGTGAACACGGGGTCATCGCGGGAGTGAGATAGCTGCATCTGCGCGCGAGCAGTGCCGGCGCGTGTGCGTTGATGAAGCGCGCGGGGGTAAAATTTGAATTCGAGCTGGAGTGGTACGGACTCTTAATGAGTTTAAACGTGGTCGCACTAATCTCACTGATGATTTACGTGAGGGACGGCCCTCTACGGCGACGACTGAAAATAACATCTGTGTTGTGCGGCGTATGATAGAGACTGACAAAAGAGTGACCTATCAGCAGATTCGGACAAGCTTAGGCATCGGTATGAGTCAAGTGCACAAAATCCTCCACGAACATTTATTTAGCGGTCAGGAAGCTTTGCGCCCGGTGGATACCTCATAATTTGACTGAGGCTCAAAAACTCCATCGTGTGGATTGGTGCCGTAAAATGATTGAAAGATTTAACGGAGGTGACTCTAATGCTGTGTTCGACATACTAACAGGTGACGAAAGCTGGATTTACTGTTATGATCCTGAAACCAAAAGACAATCTGCTCAGTGGGTGTTTCCTTTCGAGGAGTTGCCAACTAAAGTGAAGAGAGATCGAAGTGCGGGAAAAAAAATGGTGGCCTCGTTCTTTGGAAGGATAGGTCATTTCGCAACAATTGTGTTAGAGGATCAAAAAACTGTTTCTGCAGAATGGTACACTACCAATTGTTAGCCACTTGTCTTGGAAAAAGTTCGAGAGAAACGACCTCGCAGTAGGATCCTCCTTCACCACGACAACGCCTCGTCGCACACCGCCAAGCGAACGATCGACTATTTGGCGACATCAAACGTTGAATTACTGGGTCACCCGCCGTATAGCCCGGACCTCGCGCCTTGCGATTTTTATTTATTTCCAAAAAATAAAGAAAAACTTAAAGGAAAGCGGTTTATGAATGCTGAAGAAGCGGTGGCTGCGTATCGCGATGCCATTGAAGAGACCCCTAAGGACGAGTGGGCAAAGTGCTTTTCCCAGTAGTTCCATCACATGCAGCGGTGTATTGACGTGAATGGACAATATTTTGAAAAGATATAATAAAACTAATAACTGGCTAATGTAATCAGTTTTTGATTTTCTAAGAACTTTCAGTTTGACCCTCGTATGCATAAATTATATGTTTCCAATACCGCCCAATTTTGTTTTAAGTGTAGTCTTTTCTCTTGTTTTTTTTTTACGTACAGTCAGCGTCATATATGATCGAAGTCTCAAAATGATCTTATGTTTTATTATTGATTTATAATATTACTAGCTTGATACTGGGCCCTACGGGGTCAAGGATGAAGAAAACGATTGGTACGAGATCTACAACTTTAATCCGTAGGTCCTGCTATACAATAATAAAAATACTCTAATTCAAGGTCGAGTGTCGGTTCGGGTACGCGTACACGTCACTATAAACGGTTGGCTGAGTAATGTACTCAACTTGGGGTTCCGGGCTGGCCCCGTGCGAGTGTGACGTTGTCTTCCCCTCAAGGTCACCAGGCTTCGCAGCTGCAAGTTCGATCCGCGGGGTCGTCGCCAAGGCCGTCTTCCAGACGGTACGGAGCGGGCAGGCAACCTCAGCTGGTTCGGAGGCGGGCCGGTACGGTGCGGTGAAGCTATTCCAGCCGGTATGCAGATGGACACCGGTATTCCAGCCGGTACCAAGTTCTGGGGAGACAACCACACGATTAGGCACTGGTGCGTGAATCCAATGCACAGCGCCGGGCCCCAACGTATAATTTTCTACATGGGCCCTAAGGTCGGCGGCGCTGTACAATGGTAGGTACACATAACACATAAAATAAACAAAGAAATAAAACTGGATTGTTCCGGAATTAATAATCGTAAGTACGTCTGTAACCCCGTTAACCACGGTTCAATCAACCATAAATAAATGGTTCAGTAATAATTAAACTATAATACATATATATGCTGAACCGTGGATTTAAAACGAGATTAAAATTCGACAATTTACATATTTTCAAAATGTGGGTATCCATAGAAAATTATGGCGAGATATACAACGTGTTGATTTTTCTCTTAGAATACGAACAATCAAACATTACAACTAATTGAATAGTTCTTAAGCAATTACTATATTCGGCTGTCTGTCGACATGTATACTCGCGACATATATTATGGACACACTT
Source organism: Eilema sororculum (assembly GCA_914829495.1). Taxonomy (NCBI): domain Eukaryota; kingdom Metazoa; phylum Arthropoda; class Insecta; order Lepidoptera; family Erebidae; genus Eilema; species Eilema sororculum. The sequence continues at coordinate 21,471,538 of OU618543.1, read as the reverse complement.
CATACAATAACTTCCTTACAACATTTTAACGATTACGATGTTAATCACAGTTTACTTTAAATTTAATTTAATTACATTTACACAAAGGATAAACTACAGCTAGGTAACTACCGAACTCTCGACCGCAGGTAGGCAGGTACTAAAAATGAGCTATCATCACGCTTAGCTCCTAGGGCTAAGCAGGAATGTTACACGCGAATGAAGATGTTATTTTACTTTATTATTTACGTGACTATCGTTTAATACTCGCGCACTGTTTATTAAGGACACTAGACTTACCCCTTATGTTGGGAACTGCTTACTTAACAAAAATAGTAACTAGTATAACCTTATAATAGAACTAGCAGAATCTAGACTATATGTTATCTAGGTTTTAAGATTATGACGTTCACGTTCAGATTATCACGTACCGCCGCGAAGTCTCGCGATCGAATGAGGTCTGCCGTCTACCTCGGCGCGAGCGCGGGGCGTGTTTTTTTCCTTGTTGTCGGTTAGTGTTGGGCCCATCAGCCGATTCTCCGTTTGACGGAATGCGCTGATTGGTTATCAATGCGTGTGACTCATTTTATATGCGCGTTAGCACGATGCATTACCTTAAAAGGTAATGACCGCGTTCACCACCCAGTGATGGGGGTACGCGCCGCAATCGCGAGCTACCGGTATTTACCGTTTATTACTGCTATGTTCAAATGTTTTCATTTTTTATTACCGGAACCAGTGTTCACGTAACAATACCCGACGAACTGGGAGAAGGATTTTTACTGGGGGAACAGTGAAAATCCGCCTGAAACAAACCCTCTGGAACGAGGTCATTGGCTTCAATGCAAGCAAAACCCTTTCATACAACCATACAGAAACACAGACACACCACCTAACATACACCTATCACACCAAGTCTTCCTCCCGCGGAGGTAGGAAGACGAACCACACATACCTTGTCCGGCCCTATCCAACCTGATGGGACGTACCACTTGCGATTGAGGTGTTAAGTTTGGCGCCAGCTTTCCTCGACGGTACATTGCAAACCACTTGAAGCTAACCTACCGGCAACAGAGTCACTAACCGCTCTGACGTGCTATAGAACCCAGGGAGAACATAAGTCTCCCTCAGATAAAAAAAGACTTCACACTAAGGAAGCTTTTATACACAGTGAAGGCTTATTTTTAACCCAGCGGTTACCTCAAGCCTAGGTTGACAATGCTAAGTACGAGACCACTAAAACGGTGTCAAAATGATTAATTATGAACTGAAATCAACTAAATTAACAAGATTATTTAATATATAAACTACATAAACCAATATATGCACGAGATGATCGGTGCTTACGGGCTTACCCTAAGTGCGTAGTTAATCTGGATCATCAATTCCTACAGACCGCATAACGACTGCAACAGGAATGACGGTGGTCTACAACCCAGCTCGAGTTTTGCACTAAACTCTACCACATGTCTTTTTACATATCTTACTATTGCAGATAGTAGAAACAAAAACAATAAAAAACGTAGTTGTGCTTCCCGCCAACCACTGAACGTTCACCTAGGTATACCATTCCACGTAGCTCCTAGCTAACCTAAGGCATCGGATATAAACTACGGTACTTGGCAACGAACAATGGGGAAAGCCGGATGGTTGGAACAACGAGACTAAACATAGTACAAACGTAGTTACCCTACAATAAAAATAAATTTTTTTTACAAAATATGACGATGTCATTTCGTCCTTTACGTAAACGTACTTTTACTTTACGGTCCGCCATGCTTCTAAATTAAGCTTCAGTGAGCTAAATAGTCAATAAAAACCTACTCGAAGTAGCTGAGTTGGGAGAGGTCCCTCCTCGATAACTAACATACTAAAATTCGTTATTTACATAATATTCGATAGTTAAAATACTAATAGCTCAATACCTGGTCGCGAGTTCGGCAATCATGGTAGTATAATATTAAAATAATTCCTGTATGGGAAGACAAACACAAAATAATTGGGTACCCTCCCTTGTGCTCGGGGACTCTAAAAAGAAGAAAAAAAAAAGAAAAAAAAATTTGGAAGGTGGGTTGCTTAAAACCCTTGGTTTTTGGTGGGCTCCTACCACCTGCCTAACCCAACGAGAGGCAACTGGATGCTTTCTAAGCTGTTTTTTCTCTCCCGACCCAGTACAGGAGTGAGCACAAAAGACAGTACCCTTACACACATACAAAGTAGCGCAACCGCTCACAGCAATCGACGTGGACGTATACCCTACAGACACTCTTTTTGTTCGGGCGCCAATGATACAGGGCCCTACGGGGTCAAGGATGAAGAAAACGATTGGTACGAGATCTACAACTTTAATCCGTAGGTCCTGCTATACAATAATAAAAATACTCTAATTCAAGGTCGAGTGTCGGTTCGGGTACGCGTACACGTCACTATAAACGGTTGGCTGAGTAATGTACTCAACTTGGGGTTCCGGGCTGGCCCCGTGCGAGTGTGACGTTGTCTTCCCCTCAAGGTCACCAGGCTTCGCAGCTGCAAGTTCGATCCGCGGGGTCGTCGCCAAGGCCGTCTTCCAGACGGTACGGAGCGGGCAGGCAACCTCAGCTGGTTCGGAGGCGGGCCGGTACGGTGCGGTGAAGCTATTCCAGCCGGTATGCAGTTGGACACCGGTATTCCAGCCGGTACCAAGTTCTGGGGAGACAACCACACGATTAGGCACTGGTGCGTGAATCCAATGCACAGCGCCGGGCCCCAACGTATAATTTTCTACATGGGCCCTAAGGTCGGCGGCGCTGTACAATGGTAGGTACACATAACACATAAAATAAACAAAGAAATAAAACTGGATTGTTCCGGAATTAATAATCGTAAGTACGTCTGTAACCCCGTTAACCACGGTTCAATCAACCATAAATAAATGGTTCAGTAATAATTAAACTATAATACATATATATGCTGAACCGTGGATTTAAAACGAGATTAAAATTCGACAATTTACATATTTTCAAAATGTGGGTATCCATAGAAAATTATGGCGAGATATACACCGTGTTGATTTTTCTCTTAGAATACGAACAATCAAACATTACAACTAATTGAATAGTTCTTAAGCAATTACTATATTCGGCTGTCTGTCGACATGTATACTCGCGACATATATTATGGACACACTTCATACAATAACTTCCTTACAACATTTTAACGATTACGATGTTAATCACAGTTTACTTTAAATTTAATTTAATTACATTTACACAAAGGATAAACTACAGCTAGGTAACTACCGAACTCTCGACCGCAGGTAGGCAGGTACTAAAAATGAGCTATCATCACGCTTAGCTCCTAGGGCTAAGCAGGAATGTTACACGCGAATGAAGATGTTATTTTACTTTATTATTTACGTGACTATCGTTTAATACTCGCGCACTGTTTATTAAGGACACTAGACTTACCCCTTATGTTGGGAACTGCTTACTTAACAAAAATAGTAACTAGTAACCTTATAATAGAACTAGCAGAATCTAGACTATATGTTATCTAGGTTTTAAGATTATGACGTTCACGTTCAGATTATCACGTACCGCCGCGAAGTCTCGCGATCGAATGAGGTCTGCCGTCTACCTCGGCGCGAGCGCGGGGCGTGTTTTTTTCCTTGTTGTCGGTTAGTGTTGGGCCCATCAGCCGATTCTCCGTTTGACGGAATGCGCTGATTGGTTATCAATGCGTGTGACTCATTTTATATGCGCGTTAGCACGATGCATTACCTTAAAAGGTAATGACCGCGTTCACCACCCAGTGATGGGGGTACGCGCCGCAATCGCGAGCTACCGGTATTTACCGTTTATTACTGCTATGTTCAAATGTTTTCATTTTTTATTACCGGAACCAGTGTTCACGTAACAAGCTTTTGCCCGCGGCTCCGCCCGCGTGGATGTCGGTTAGCGCGACCAAACATAGCCTATGTCCGTTCTCATGGTCTAATCTACCCCTATACCAAATTTCAGTGGGTTAGGCGTGAAAGCGTAACATACAGACAGATAGACAGACAGAGTTACTTTCGCATTTATAATATTAGTATGGATTAGTTTGGATTATTGTCCGAACTAAAGGTGTGTGCCAAATATCAGAACAATTGGTCAACTGGAAGGGGGTCAAAAAACAAAATTAAGATCATTTGCAGTACTCTGTTCGTCAACATCTTTCTGATGTTGACTGTACATATTGATATCTACATCTACACTAATATTATAAAGAGGAAAGATTTGTACCTATTTTTGTATGTTTGTATGTTTGTAATGAATAGGCTCAAAAAGTACTGGGCCGATTTAAAAAATTCTTTCACCAATAGAATGCTACATTCTTCTAATTTGACATAGGCTACGTTTCATTTTGAAAAAAATTAGGGATCCTTGGTAAAATTTGAACAATGTAACCGAAGGTGTAGAAAAATGAGTCTTAAAATGTCTTTCGTCGAATGCGCTGCCGAAACTATAAATAATTGTCTACCCCGTGCGAAGCCGGGACGGGCTGCTATTATAAAATATATTTACGATTTTATTAGGAAATTATTATCGAAAAGAGCGTAAGTTGAGAGGGAAATTCAAATGAGTTAAAACGTAACACTATTGGTACGAAGTTCCGACCGGTTTTTGTTTTTTAATATATTTTTTACTTTTTCTTTAAGGTCTAGGTAATTTAATTATAATGAAGTAGGGACTAAAATGAATTGGACCATTATTTTCAAACTGGTTTTATAACTCTATAGACTATTAAATAATTAGACAAAGACATGTTTTTGTAATAGATAATATTATTCAAAATTAGTCGTGGTCTACAGAATTGTAGAACATTAACTGTTTTGAACGTAAAACCGGTATTGACGCTATGTTTAAAATATAATAAATCTAGTTAGCTTAGTTAATTTATTTAAGAAGCGCCAGTTGACTGTTCATTAATAAAATGTGGAAAAATCACTGAAGGATCTGATCTGAATACAGTTTTGGAGGGTGGCGCTGCCGTCTTCATTGCCCTGAGTACACTCCTGTCAATCCATACTTCCATACTAATATTATAAATGTGAAAGTACCTCTGTCGGTCTGTCTGTCTGTATGTTATGCTTTCACGCCTAAACCACTGAATCAATTTGATATAGGGGTAGATTAGACCTTGAGAAAGGACATAGGCTATGTTTTGTCGCAATAACCGACATCCACGCGGGCGGAGCCGCGAGCAAAAGCTAGTAAACCTATTTGTAATTTAATTCAATATCACACAGGAGTTCGATGAGAGTAACGAATGGAGTGGCAAGCCTATCCCGGGGTGGTTGTACCGGTCCCTATGTCCTGGTATAGTGCTCCTGGCCTTGCACGATAGAGCGCCTCAGCTCAAGATATCCGAGGACAGGTTAGCCGTCACCGGCGAGAAGGGATATTGTATGGTGCGGGCTACGCATGGTAAGTCTATGTCGACTCCATCTTTTTAAGTATGGTTGTACTTGTAACCATTCCAAAAATGGGACGGTCCTATTTTCAAATCTGTAATTGTTGTTTTTGAATCTGTCAATTTTTTTGAAGTCGATTTAATTATTTTACTGATATTTATTTAGTTTTCCGACGTTTTTCTGTTCAAGTGACTGAACACGGTATTTTATTAGCGTGTCGTGTAGTCACAATAAATGTGAAAGTTTGGCCATGCTATTTCCCGATATAGTTTGAGCAACACTTACGGGGTTTCGGGGCACTTCCTCCTGATTTTATATTGATATGGCATTTTATGCACATGGGAAATTTGAGACATTCGCGATTAAAATATATAAAAACTATGAAGCAAATTAATCAAATTTTAAAGCAATTAGTATTCAACTTTTTGTATGAATTTAAATTGAATAGCCCCTATTATCAAAAATATTTTTGACTTAAACTTATCGAGTAGGGTATCAAAATGAAGGAAATTAGGAGATTACAAAAAGATATACCTACATGTCATATCCTAACTAAAAAATAAAATAAATGATTATAAAATAAAAAACCCGACTGCCACTGAAAAGATCGAAATAAGTTTATAGCAGGCGGTACCCATTAATTTTCTTTCGGTTTATGATTGACAAATGGGTACCGCCTGATATCAAAATTATTCCGATCTTTTCAGTGGCAGTCGGGTTTTTTATTTTTTAATCATGTATTTTTTTGAATATTGACTCTTCGATATAAATCTGGTTCTCATGCCTTACCATCTGGTTCTCATGCCTTACCATCTGGTTCTCATGCCTTACCATCTGGTTCTCATGCCTTACCATCTGGTGTTGTATTTCCAGGCGTATCCCGCGGCATTTGGTACTGGGAAGTGTGCGTAGAGGAGATGCCTGAAGGTGCAGCGACTAGATTAGGTTGGGGGAGACGGTACGCCAACCTGCAGGCGCCGCTCGGGTACGACAAGTTCGGGTACTCGTGGCGCAGTCGGAAAGGGACCAGGTATGGTATATAATTGCATGAGTGAAGTGCATGTTAAGAATAAACTGTGCCAGAACGGCTATTATAAAATCCAAGAATATTTAGATGATAAACAAACTGGAGAATAAGCTGTTCGCTCAGCTATGGGTAGCAAGCAAAGTACTGTATCTAGACCATAAGTTTTAGTATAAGTAAATGTTTGTACATAGAACAAAAAAAAATGCCTGCTGAGTTTCTTGCCGGAGTCTTCTCATGTCTGGGCTGCGTTTCGAACCGGTGGTTCATTTGCTAAACTAGTATTTAATCTTTTTTTATATTGACGTTTTGTAAGTACCGATTTATGGTCTATGCAGGATAAATGATTTTTGACTTTGAGTGTTTAGGCCGCCTGTTTCGTGCAAATAGTATGGAGCGCATTTCGTACCATTATTTTGTATGAAATTTCGTGTTACTTACGATTTGCACGACGTGCGGATTACACTATCACGTATTACATACTTAAGTTCCGTGTTGGTACCCGGTGCAGTAGAACAACATTCTGCAACACGCTATCCAGACCCATGGTAAGCTTAATAAGCTTGTCTTATGGAATCTAGAATGCGGATAAACCTACTTAGATACTTTTTTTGTACATACTTACATAATATACATAGAAACACCCAGACCAATAGCCATATTCATGCATACAAATATTTGCACTGAGCGGGAATCGAACCCGCTCCTCCTGAGTGGCAGTCACGTGCACTACCGACACGCCACAGAGGCTGTCATATGAATAGGGCCATCCAATCTCTTCTTGTGGGTGTCGGAGAAGGCGACTAAGGGATAGGGATGTTCTTTTTACGACAGTAAACATACAGCCCATGACTAAGTGCTCCCTTGACGGCTATAGGCTCGCCCCTATTACGTGGGAGTGGGACCGAAAATTATAGTTAGCAAAATGTCTGTGTTGGTACACCTCTGCCTACTCCTTCGAGGATTTACAAGCGTGAGTATGTACGTACATACTTACCTGGCTTCAACCGAGGGCCAATCCTTGTCACATCGAAAGCTTTGGAACCTGATCTCCTGCTGTTGCTTTTATTAATTTTTTTTGACTTTTATGAGAGTTACTACCGGTTGACCTCCCAATCACCAGAGGAAATCGTGCACCAGTGCTAACAACTATATTGCCAATTCCATTCGAGCTAAAGCCTGTTTGATTAATTTCTGAAACGGCTCAGTCGATTTAGAAAGGATTTTCACTGAAGGCGGATGTTATAAAGACCGTCGCCCTTAAAGACGGATATAAAGAGAAGGGAAATGAGAAGTGATTCAGGTGTGGCTCAATAGCTCAGTTGGAATAGTATTCCCCCTGTAAGTCGTGGGTTCAAGTCCCACTTGAGCGCTTCTTTTTCCCGATGTATTTTGAATTTAAAAGTTAGCATAGTAAATGCTGTTGAAATTTCATTAGAAAAAAGTAACTTAGGTCAGGTAGGTAATTTATTTCAGAAAAAAAAATTAGAAGTAAGGTTTCGTGCGGAAAATTAACACCCAGATCTAATTCAACGTAGACAAAGCCCAGCTAGTATGTAATAATAAACAATTTCTCATAGACAATGCTTGTTTTAGCTGCGTTAAAGGAATGTTAAACACAAACATAATACAATGGTGGTTATGTTTCAGGTTCCACGACTCGCGCGGCAAACATTACAGCAGTGGGTACGGCGAGGGCGATACTCTCGGCTTCTTGGTGATGTTGCCTGAAAGCGCCACCACTAAATATACACCCAACACGTATAAAGATAGGGTAAATACTTTATGAAATACTTGATTTATTAAACGTTAGGTGTTTTTGGGACTTGACTAAAATATTTGAAGGAATTTTTACAGCATTAAGTAACTATACAAATCAAATACATAGGGAAAAAGAATCTTCTCGGGCGGGACTCGAACCCGCAGTCTTTCCCTTACAGGGGGAATGCCTGACCAATTCGGCTACCGAGACACGCCCGATATGATTTTCTTTCAAACTATCGGCTATCGACTAAAATATTCGAGGTGCAAGCCAAACTCATCTGAAAGTAGGTATACCTGCTCAATCGGACGGGGAAAATCAATATGTGTATCGTGTTTGGAGTTTTTGGCATTACTGATTAGGAATATATCATCCATTTAGCGATCCCGGCGATTAGCGATGGCGGACTCGAAATTGTATAGAAATTCGAACCCGAATCAAAATTCTAATTCAAAAACTCAAGACTTAAAATATTACGGTTGTTTGATCATAATTGTTTGAGTAGAACCGGAGATATGACCAATAGTCGCAATAGCCGACATCCATTATTAGCGTGAGTTGAGGACCCTTCAGAAAACAAAGAGACCAAATGGGGGAGAGAAGGAAAGAGACCAATATGTAATAAATATTGCTGAAAATAAATTAGAAATATAAACTAAAGTGACAACCCTGACAAAACTGCAAAAGGCAGCATTTCCGCAAACATTAAACGCGATGAACTACTGTAAGATCATTACTATTATCCCTATTTAAATCCGAAAAGTTCTTCTAAATAAAAATCTCGATATGCAGCAAAAGGACCTAAAAACGGCCGAGATTTTTTTTCCGTACGGAAATTCCCTCGGATAACTCCGCCGCCGGAGCCGTAACTCTGACGGACTCGAACCGACTAAAACCGCACGCCGACTGAGGGTCGTAGTGCTAGGCCGGAGGTGAGGTTGTCATCGACATATCCCTCGCACCCCGGCTGACCCAGGGCCATCCCTTATGGTCTGGCCCTCCTCGGAACGATGTGATGTGACATAGCACAGTCCTTGCTAAGTGTAATAAATTCTTTGATCCTTCAGCTACCTAAATTTATATTGTAGACAATAACTCACTTGAAAAACTCTTTGAATTTTCAGCCTCTAGTAAAATTCAAGAGCCACTTATACTACGAAGACAAGGACAACATACAAGAATCTCTGAATAATCTCAAGCAGCTGCCGGGGAGCAAGGTGTATTTCTTCAAGAACGGCGAGTGTCAGGGCGAGGCCTTCGCCGACGTGTTCGAGGGATGCTACTACCCGACTGTGTCGCTACACAAGAACGTTACTGTTAGCGTCAATTTTGGACCTAATTTTAAATATCCGCCGTCAAGTGAATATAAGTACAGGCCGGTTAGTATTTTTAACGTTTAATGTATCTTTTGTAGTCAATAGCTTCTTATGAAACGTCAGTAGCTTAGTCAACGAGGGAGTGAGTGATATTTCAACCCGTTTCATACTTCGGTTCACATCACGAGCGGCACCAGCTATATATTAGCTTAGCTAGCTATATATTATATACTAGCAGCCCGTCCCGGCTTCGCACGGGGTAGACAATTATTTATTTTTGGAAATTTGGATATAAAACACTTTTTTTCACAAAGACTCATTTTTTTACACCTTCGGTTACATTGTTCAAATTTTACCAAGGTTCCCTAATTTTTTTCAAAATGAAATGTAGCCTCTGTCAAATTGGAAGAATGTAGCATTCTATTGGTGAAAGAATTTTTTAAATCGGCCCAGTACTGTTTGAGCCTATTCATTACAAACATACAAAAACAGGTTCTGCGGTAGCCTAGTGGTATGGGTAATGGACTGCTGAGACGAGGTCTCGGGTTCGATCCCAGGTTTACCATGGCACACACCAATGACTTATCGATGATTTTCGAAGTTATGTGTGTATTTATCGCAGGTTTATAAGTGCCCGGTTAATGGCAATAGGCTCGCCACCTATTACATTGGGACTTAAACATAAACTGGCGAAATGTGGGTGCCAGCACTGCCTACCCCTTCGGGGAATACAGGCGTGAGTTTATGTTATGTTATAAAAATAGGTACAAATCTTTCCTCTTTATAATATTAGTTATATATATATATATTAGCGATACAGATGATGTATAATTCCAAAGTATAGTTATCCTCGCCTGCCAGCTCGTTCGTTAGCATTACGCCTTTTTCTTCCCAAAAGGCTAGGTAGGGCATTACACATTATGCCCTTGCGTAACGGAATGGGCCTATTCCGTTACGTAAGGGCAAAAACCCTGGGCCTCGATTCTCATTATGCAAAACAATTGTCGTACCACAGCTTCTGCGAAAAGTGGCATTAAATTTTAGATTTTAAAGTAATGCCATCAAAGCCCAAGAGAATGAAAACATTAACCTCCCTCCTTCGGCAGTCTACATTACACAAAAGTGTAATGAAACTTTAATTTTAATTTTAGACTAAGTATAGTGTTGCAGTGTCTGTGGTACGACAGTGGTTTTGTTTTAGTAGAATCGAGGGCCAGGCATGTTTATCACTCTGTACTACCATTGAAGATTCCCAACACAAAAACAGTCTGTCATCTTAATAAAATAAATTTCTATTTTGCAGATGTCAGAAAAAGCCGAAGAAGCCATCTGCGAGCAGACCATGGCTGACCTGCTATACTTGACGGAGAACGAAGGCAAGCTAAGACTGGACAACTTCAACCTCTGATACAACTAACACCGTTCAATCGGTGTGCACGAATGAATGGACCGAGTGGAGTGTTGTGAGTCACGTAACGCGAACTCATCGTTCACCTGCGTCTGCGCAGACCACATATAGCTATGCAGTATTTTTTTTTGCTTGCAAATGATTTGTAAACGTTCCTATTGCCGTACACTGGGTGGCCACTAGTAGTAGTCACTAGTGAATGTGATCGCCACAGTATAATTTGTATAAATCGAATACATAGCGAAAAATAATCTTCTCGGGCGGGACTCGAACCCGCAGTCGTTCCCTTACAGGGGGAATGCCTTGACCAATTCGGCTACCGAGACACGCCCGATGTGATTCAAATTTCCCATCTTATACGTCTTTAAGGCGTATTCGATTTGTATAGTTAGCATACTTAATGCTGTAAAAATTCATTCAATTTGTATAAAATCCAGTCTAATACAGAGCAGCATTTTGGTCAGGTTCTCTCTGATTGTAAAACAAATGATTTAATAATTTTAGAAAATTGATAAATCTTGCATTGCATTAAAATTATGTAACTTTTTAAAGTGTAAAAACAAGTATAATAAAGTATCAAAATTGTATATCAAATTTATGTATAAATAGACTACTATACCTCGTGCTAAATGGATTGAAAATGGAGTTTGTTGACAGAGTTGACCTTGCGAACAGTTTGGATCGGTTACGGGGTTGTAAACATATTTCACACTGTAGCGAAACCACGGAGGACAGAATATGATTAAGTAACGGAGATGCCCCATTGATATTTCTCCTAATAAAAACGCGGGCCGAATGTGGGTGTGAAGAGAGACGCGCGGGGTGTCAAAAGTCGAAGGACGTCATAGGTATAACGTTCCTACCGAATGAGTCCATTTGACGTTTGGATGGCACGGGACTCGATTGCCTTGCAACTCCGCTATCATTTCCTTCTCCATGAGCGAAACCGACTGCAGCGCCACGTGGTGCCCCGCGTGAACCTTTTGCCTAAATATTCCGCAACATTCTACACAACGCTAATCTGAACCCATGGTAAGCTTAACTAGCTTGTGTTATGGAATCTAGAATGCGGATAAACATACATAATATTCACATATTTTACATAAAAACACCCAGACCAATGCGAATGCCCTTGTTCATGCATAAAAATATTTGCACTGAGCGGGGATCGAACCCGCGCCTCCTGCGTAACAGTCGCGTTCACTACCACCCACAGAGGCTGTCAGTTTATTTTTGTTACACAAAAATTATTAGTTTTATTACGATATCTACTGCAAACTTAGTTCTCAATCGATCTGGCACAGCCTATAATAACATTTTCAATATGTATTGATAGTAGTGATTTTACATTGTTACAAACATTTCACTAGTTTGACTACTATGTATTTATAAATAATTTTATCTAGTTTGCAGGTCCCATTCCCAATCAGAATTTAGTCAGACCCCAATTTTTGTGACACACTTTTGTTAACAAGCCCAAAGAAGCTGTTGTGCTAAACAAAACCTTGTCTAGTACAGCTTGATTCGTAATTCTAAAACGCAAGATATAAAAGGCCCTGGCGCGCGCAGATTTGCAGATGCCATGGTTTTCTTAAGCGACTACAATATGGGGTTCTTGAAGAGGGGCATTAGAAGGTTTCTTCAGGGTAGGCAGCGCGAGTGTAACGCTCCTGGTGTTGCATACGTCCATAGGCCGCGGTAACCACTTTCCATCAGGTGGGCCGTGGGCTAGTCTGCCACCTAAGTGGTAAGTTTGTTTTGTAATAATCTACACTTGGTGAATTTGAGCTCGTCCGCCGCAGTAGCACCCAGGGCTATCTTCAATATACATCCAAGAAACGTGTACTGAGCGCCTATAGCCACATATTGAGCACATTTGCGGTCCAAGATATATGAATCAAGTTATATTTATATATATGTTACCGGAAATGTGTATAATCCGGTATTCTATACAATGCCTAGGCATTGTATACAATGCCGAGTGCGCAGCAGGCAATGTATGAAATGGTATCAAAGAACATTGACGGTGGTTATAAAAAATGCAACCACTTAGGCTAATGCTGGAGCCTCGCTTTCGCTTCAGTCTTCTAACCTATAATATATCCAGGTCGGGGCGCAGTGTCCACACCACGCAATTTAACTTGGATAGATTAGGTTAGAAGATTAATTTTCGTGGTTATTTTTTTTTATTCTTTCTAAAATATAAATTTTCCACAAAATCATCCGCAAATATAGACAATAACCCATTTATTTCACACATTTCCGGTGGAACTGCAGGCATTCTATGAATTAACACACATTTCCTAGGATTTGTATACAATTCCTTGATTTCATACATTTCCGGTAACATATATACTCCGTCCATTATATTATTATATTTTAGACAGCTCACTGACAGTTGTCGATATAACTTTGTTCCAGCGTCAATACCTAAAAATCCGAATAAAAATTAGGCGCCAATACGTTATTTTTCATTGACAACGTCACGTCAGCCAGAAAGCAATTTTAGGGACGTAGTTAGTCGATCGACTGTGATTTTATTATAATAACTTGAAAATGTCACAGTGGACAACAAGTACAGAAAATAACAATTTTAAAAATATATTACATAACTGGCGGTTCTATTTGATTTCTAAACAAGGAGGAGGTTCTCAATAAAATTCGGTTATTTATATTTTTTACACTTGTGCGCGGAAAATAGATTTTTATAACTCCGTCATATGTAAACGGATTTATAAAATTCTTGTTTGTTTTTTCTCTATTTGAAAGAGGTTTATGCCGAAATAGACCCATTAAAATTTCATAGAAATCTGATGATGGGTTTCAGAGATAGACCACGGAACTCTTCAATAAATGCCAGGAAATCAGCTGTTCTTCTAGAAGTCAGTTGTTTTGTTTTAGAGATTAGCGTGTACGTTATGGCTTACAATTGTTTAATAATTTATAAAATGTATGGACAGCCTATATCTACTGCTTTATTATTGTGTATAGGTAGATAATATATTATAGTTCCACATGAAAATCATTTATTTATCATATATTTTCATTTATCGATTAATGATTTCTTTAATCGAGGTTTTTACCTTAGTCTATATTTTAAGTTTTCATGCAATCACTACTACCATCTGTCTAAAGTACAATAATATGATGGACGGGGTATAGCTGAAGTCTGTACCTATCTAATTCTACTGGCTAAAGCAAAATCTAATGTCGTAAGCAAAGTACATTTAAATCTTGTCAAACTGGCCGAGATTTTGTAATAACAAAATTGACACTATTTTATATATGCGATTGTGCAGTCTGTAAAATAATATAAGAATATAAATTTACTTCAAAAATAATATAATATTGTAAGAGTATATCTAATATCACTCAAAAGACAAGAGTAAACAAAAATATTAATATTATTATGCCTTCAACTGGCTGCATTTATAATTTTTGCAGTATAATGCGAAAAGTACATAGGAAAACTCTAAGTTTGAGTGCATACTAGCCTGAAGGTTTGTGACCTTTTCACAGCATCAGCTATGAATAATTATCATCTCATCATTATCATGTGTATATGATTGTGTTGTGTTCAATATACAAAATGTGTTAATATATAGTGTTACAAGATTGATTATGATAAGTATTGATCTGCAAGTGAACAATTTTCTATTGTAAAATTGGTGTAAGAAATAAATTTTATGCTAAATTTTTTTTATATTCTTTTTACTGGTCATTCCCCATGGTTATAAGTTAACTTTCGATTCATGATTGACATGTTAACATCAGTACTGAAATCTGGAATATCATTCTTTTAATAAAAAAACTCAATAATAAAATAGAATTTATTAACGTCACAAGTAATAGCTGCAATGGGGCTGTATGTTTGTAATTGTGTATTTTTCACAACTCCAAAGTAATCCTAAAGATACCTTTATGAATTTCTTTAAATATGAAATTGAAGGCCATCCATTGCAGTGTTCTAGGTATCGTATAAATTACATTTAGGAACTACAAAATTAGTCTAATCAGATACTGTAACAAATGTTTCCATATTATTACACAGTTTATTTCCCAAAGCCCCCTCTGCAATTAGGACTACTCTCCACAACTTTGTCACTCTCCTCCCATTGCTTCGGAGTTTTAGCCACTATGGATAAAGCATGGACCCCAGTTTGTAACTCATCCTTCAGTATGTCATTTACTAAGCGGTGTCTCTGAAATACATAAAAAGGATATCATTTTATAGTTTTCAACTTATGTACAATTCTTTTGAACATGTTTTACTAGATAAGGGTATGAAATGACAACAACAAACAAAAACAATTGAAAGGCAACCAATTTAAAGCAACAGAAAAGTATGGATGGAGTATCGCAGAATATCGACTAAAGGTAAGAAACTTGTAATAAGGATGTACCTATTATCGGATTATTCCCGTTGGCCACCACATAGTTGGCCACCACTGGTGGACATTGGGACATTTTATCACTTTTTATCCCAATGGCCACCAGTGGTGGTCAGCGGGAATAAAGTTTTATTACATTTTATGGTGCACATTCTGCAACTGATCCTAATATAGAAGGTTTACAGTTTGCATTTGGGGTAGGTAGGTACCTACTTCTTAAATACTTACCTACGTTCAAACCAATCTTACGTTTAGAATTTAAAATAATTCCAGTCCACACCTGTATACATCTTAAAACTTGAATAAATGATTATTATTAGGCATTAAGTATATTATTTGTGTGTATGTAGATTTAAATTATTTAATAAATTATTTGATATAATTTCCATATTTTACGGTACCTATTCAAATTTGTATTGAATAAGAAATACATAATAAAAGTAATTCCATACTTGTTACTTATGACTTATTTTCGAGATAATCGTGCGTGAGCGCAGTGTGTACGAGGGATAGAAACTGCCTTCCTTTACAAACGCGACGTCATTTCTTTGGTTTGTGGTTAAATCCTTTTTCGCTCTAGCTACCGCGAAACTTACCGCCTCACGTACGATTTCTAATTCCTTATCATGTCGGCGCGAGTAATGACCCCGGTCTAATAGCGTCCTACAACCCACCAGTAGGTGCCTAGAAGTACCAATTGCTTCACCACATGAGTTACATGTTTTATCTGTGGCTTTTCCCCATCTGACAAGATTGCTTTGGTCGGGGAGGGTCAACTGGAATGCATTGAGATAGAATTTAAGGAGAGCCGGTGACCAGTCGTATATTAAGGTACGCCATTTTAAGGCTATGGGAATACAAAATTCACCTAGTGTTAACCATTCGTTTTGTATTTCTAGGTTCATTGCGTGCACTTTGTAGGTATTATTTTCATCTACTTGAAGAAAAGATTCTGTTACGTCTTTGTCTGACTGCCTCCTAGTATTTGTGTTTACCGAACCGATAGAATTTGATTTTACCGAAATTATTATTAGGTACACTTTATTTTTCTACTTTATTGTTAGGAAATATTTAATAAACGTTGATTTTCTATCATACCTACCTAGTTGTATTATTTGTCTTTGTGGTGGCCTTGAGGACATAAAGTAACAAAATTTCCCAGTGTCCACCAGTGGTGGCCAACTATGTGGTGGCCAACGGGAACATTTCCAATATTTGATTCCCGCTGACCACCACTGGTGGCCATTGGGATAAAAAGTAATAAAATGTCCCAATGTCCACCAGTGGTGGCCAACTATGTGGTGGCCAACGGGAATAATCCCCTATTATCTTAGTCATACCTGTCATTAATGACACCCAAGTGCTTCCGATTAGTACCTGTACTTTTGGTGAGAAGTGTGCATACTTATTTAGTGTATATGTTACCGGAAATGTGTATAATCCGGAATTCTATACAATGCCGAGTGCGCAGCAGGAAATGTATGAAATGGTATCAAAGAATATTGATGGTGGTTATAAAAAATGCAACCACTTAAGCTAATGCTAGAGCCTCGCTTTCGCTTCAGTCTTTCTAACCTATAATATATCCAGGTTGGGGCGCAGTGTCCACACCACGCAATTTAACTTGGATAGATTAGGTTATTTTTTTTTATTCATTCAAAAATATAAATTTTCCACAAAATCATCCGCAAATATAGACAATAACCCATTTATTTCACACATTTCCGGTGGAACGGCAGGAATTCTATGTATTAACACACATTTCCTAGGATTTGTATACAATTCCTTGATTTCATACATTTCCGGTAACATATATATATACCAGTACACTTTTAGCATTCTTTGCTTCACTCGGATTGTATGCCATGCTCCATCTGTACTTTTCTATAGAAAGATTTGACTTTATATTTCCCTAAAGGGGTAGACATGGGTTCAGCAAGACATATTTCACTATTTATTTTTAGTGTCAGGGAGAAACCTATTCACTGGACATTTATCAACTACTAGTGACTATTACCTACAGAAACTAAACACTACATGCCAAGATCTTTCTTACCTTGATCAATGGTAATCCATCAAACTTGTCAGACACAACTACAACTTTGAAATGTGTCTCAGCACCTTTAGGTACATTGTGCATATATGATTCGTTGATAACATCTAGATGTTTGGCTTCTAAAAGTATAAGTAATTTATCTCTTATGGTAGTTTCTACAATTCCTGCCATCGAAGACAAGCTTCTGTGGATGTTTGAGACACCTAAAATGCCAATTTTTATGTTTATGAAGAGAAAACCTCAAAGGTTAACAGATAGTAACCTCAACTCACGTACCCAAGCGCAAAGCGATACTCATGAGTTTAATTATGGCAGGGAGAATAAATATTATTTCGATGGTTTCTTTTGTTATATAAATATTAACTGAAAGATAAATTACAACATTTACTGCATTGAACAAAGTACAAACCAAAACAATCCAAATGTTGACATTGACATTTAACGTCAAACTCAAACTTATGAAGAAAAGAAAGAACGTTCAGAACTCGAGAAATATTTTTTCAAATAAAAACTAACTAGAAAAAAAAATATCTTGCCTTAAAATAAAATTATTATAGCCAATTTATTGAAGCCACAGAACAGAATGAATGATCTTAATTTTAATGCGCGATGGAGATGAAGATCAGTAGATTCAGTAGTTTCAAAGTAGTTCGGTTTGACTACGCCAGATGGCCCGTGTGTAATCTTTAAGTTATGAACATTGAATGAATATCTGTTTATTATCCCAATAAATAAATTAAAAAACCTTTTAAAGTGTATACCTAAATTAAATTTAATAATCGTCACCAGAACTCGTGATTTGGGGTCGATATAGTATGAACATAGGTATACCTACCGAGAACACTAGCCACGTTACCTATATAGGCATTGGCCTTCTTCCTGAATATTGTCAATTTACGTCCTAACTAACCTACCTACTGCCAAAAAGGAACAGAACCAAAATGAAAGGTACAGTTAGCATCGAAAGTCGGTTGAGTACCTAATATCAAATTCAGATTGCAGCTTAAGAAATCATACAGAACCACGTTTATTATTATGTTGAAGAAATCGACTGTAGGTAGCCGGTAGGTACAAAAAAGTGTGATAACGAATTTTGTGTAAAAATTGTTTAGGGCATTTTATGAGGTTTATTATGGGTAGGTATAATATTATTATAATCGTTATCTTAATTATTTTAATCTTGTAAGAATATCGGGTTTACAACAGTTACGTTATGTATTACATTATATAAAATAGGAACATGGCGTGATAAAGTTAATTAAAAACTTGCTAATGACGCTATCAACATAAGTTTAATCACATTATCAATACAATCTTATTGTTATTTCTTTATCTACTCACATAATTACCTACATCTGAACTAAAATAAACACACTAAACTAAAGACTAAACTATTATACTATAAAGGTTCATGCCTAGGTAGTTACAATGAGAACTATTGCAGACCGCAAATAGTCCCCTAGCAGCTATATAGATAGGACGTAATAACTTGCTCTAGATTTTTTATTGAATTTGATGGATTGATTTTTTCATTGGATATTGGAAGCTATTGGATCACTTAATTACCTAAATCTGAACTAAATTAAACACATTAAACTAAAGACTAACTATTATATTATAAAGCTTCATGCCTACGTAGTTACAATGAGAACTATTGCAGACCGCAAATAGTCCCCTAGCAGCTATAAAGATAGGACGTAATAACTTGCTTTAGATTTTTTTTGAATTTGATGGATTGATTTTTCATTGGATACTGGAAGCTATTGGATCACTTAATTACCTAAATCTGAACTAAATTAAACACATTAAACTAAGGACTAACTATTATTTAAAGGTTCATGCCTAGGTAGTTACAATGAGAACTATTGCAGACCGCAAATAGTCCCCTAGCAGCTATATAGTGTAAGCTTAATCATAAATACCGCATGATTTACACACATATCAATGTACTAGTATACTTATGAAGTGATTTATTATGACATATCCGTTGTTGATTTTGTGTTAGGCATTTACAATTTAGTTTATAACTAAAATATAATTCTATTAAATTAATTCATAATATTTTGAGCTAAAAATACTCAAGCCAGATTTAAATCACAATGTTTTCTTTGAATGTTAAAATAAGTGCACTACCGCCTCAATCGTTTGTGACGTTTCCGCCACGAGACGAAAGTGCAGAGGTCGTCATTCGTTAACGGACAGCCGAAGCGACAACAAGTGTCATCGAATTGGTGTTACGATAAAACCTGCCGCCATTGTGAAATTGTGAGCAATAAAGTTATAGTACAAAAATCAATTGGTGTTTGAACTGTGGTAATCCCAATAGTTCAGAAGTGGTATTCGTAAAGGATACATAAAATTTCCTTTAACTACGCCTACAGAAACGTAAGTACACGTGTATATTTTTCTATAATGTTGTAGGTACTAAAGAGTGTGTGTTAATTTCGTTTTTTTTTCTACGTAACACGGTTAATAATAATCTAAACGTAAATATGATTTTTTCCTGGTGTGATAAATTAGTTTAAAGCTTCAATTTGACCTATCCATTGAAGGTATTTAACAATACGAAGGCAACAAGTGTTGACTTACTTTAAAATAACTACGAGTACCTACCTACATTGTTAGAAATTGTTGGTTAAATATTTAAACCTAACGGTGGATACGTTTGATATTACACTAGTCTAGAGGTATCATCGTTAACATTTGCACATTGATGCGTGCATATTATAATATCATTATATAAGGTTAACTTTTGTACGAAACATGCTTACATATTTGAGCTATAACTGAGATCATTATCAATTATGAAATGGATTAATTTATAATGAACTTATTTTTATTTATTTGTGTCATCAACCATTTTTTTTAAATTTATAACTTTTCATCACGCTTTATAAGCACAGCAACCTGGACTGCAATTAACTTCTATGTAGGTACCTAATACATATTTTATACCTGTCTTGCAAATGAATAAACGATTTGATTTTATGATTTACGAAGGATAGAGGGTTTATAATACTTAATGTAAACGTTGTACCTATTTATGCAACGTCTTAACAGTTCAACTTTTTCTATTCTTGTGAATAAGCAGTGCTAAGCTTTTATGTTTTAAGTTTCAGTAACATGGATGGAACAGATACCCGAGGTGAAGGGTTTGATGATAATGTCCGAGGTCAAGGACTGGTCGACATGGAAACCCGAGGTCAAGGGTCCATGGGTGACAACATCCGAGGTCAAGGATTGGATGATATTGAAACCCGAGGTCAAGGGTCCATTAATGGTTATGTCCGAGGTAAAGGACAAGTGGATAATGAAGCCCGAGGTCAAGGGCATATTGATCATAGAGTTCGTGGTCAAGGACTCGTGATTGAAGAAACCCGAGGTCAAGGGTCACAAAGAAGTCGTATTCGAGAGCAAGGGCTAAGAGCAAACGAAACTCGAGGTCGAGGGTTTCGTTTGGCTGCATCTCAAGAATGGATAAATGACGACGGTAGAGATCAAGAAGCGGGAACATCCCGGGAACGCGTAAGTCGTAAACGTTACAATAGCCAACGACGGAGGAACCTAGTATCTGACGATTCCGATGACGATAGGATGGGTTTATCGCAATCAAACGGCGTACGACGCATCTCAAAACGACGGATGAATCGACGAAATAAGTATCCTGCCACGTCCTCCGAATCGTCAAGTGAGTCCGACAAAGCTCATTCAAAATCCAAACGCCCAAAATCTTACAAAGATCAGACTAGTGCTATTTTAGATAAAGTACTATCAATTGTCAGAGATGTGAAAAGTTCAGATAACCATAAATTATCTTTCGACAAAAATGTCATACCAGAGTTTGATCCCATGACTAAAGAGCAGACTATACTGACTTGGATTATCAAAGTAGAAGAATGTGCCGAAATATATGGTTGGGATGAGAGAGAGATAATCCACTACTCTCTCCCAAAACTTTCTGGGATTGCGAAGTCATGGTATCAAGGTCTCCCTACCCTTTTACATACTTGGTCTGAGTGGAAGAAGAAATTGATAGAATCTTTTCCATCTCGAGAAGACTATGCTGAACTTCTCACTGAAATGCTTGGCAAACGAGTTCGTTATGGGGAGTCGTTGGAGCACTATTATTATGCGAAAATTAATCTCTTAAACAGATGTAGACTTACGGGCAGGCAAGCGGTTGATTGTATACTTCATGGCATAGATGATCGTGCTATTAGAGTAGGAGCGCAAGCCGCTCAGTTCTCTGAGCCAGAACAAGTGCTCAAATATTTTAGGACGGTCAAAGTAGGGAACCCTCGGGATGTAAATGATAACTTCAGACGTAATAGGGCCGATAAGAACACTGGGGCTAGTAGCTCAAACAACAAACCACTGGATGTTAAGTCAGGCGTTAGCAATTCTAATATAAGGTGCTTTAACTGTAACCAACAAGGTCATCCCAGCTTTAAATGTGATAAACCACTGATTAAGTGTTCGAACTGTGACAAATTAGGACACCAAGCTGTCAATTGCTACAGGACCAAAACTAAAGTATCGTTGCCCAACGGCACCTCGGATAAAAATGAGAAACAGGTTTCGGAACTTAGTATGAATAACGACAGTAATGATAAATACATTATGAACATACAAGTTAACGGTCGCAATTTCAAATGTCATTTGGACCTCGGCAGCCAATGTTCATTGATAAGACAAACTGATGCAGAATTACTAAACACCAATATTGTAAAGAATATAGAGTTACCCATACTACGAGGCATTGGTGAAAATTTTATTCGGCCTCTTGGTATGATAATAGCGACAGTACAGGTACAAGGGATTGTAGAATCCGTAAATTTATATATTGTAGAGGATTATGTACTTAGACATTCTGTGCTACTGGGTCATTCTTTCACTGAAAAGCCATATTTAACCATAACAAAGACCCCCGATACAATAATTTTCCAAAAAATGCCTCACAATGAAAAGGTCCCCCTCATGTCGTGTGACAATGTCGCGATTCCGATTGGTGGGTTGCGCGCTATACCAGTGGTAAATAACACTTTCTGCGACGGCACGGTATATGTTGATGGCTCCATTAGAGGGCCAAAGGGACAAGAATATTATCTCCTACCGGGTGAATATAGTGTCAAAAATAATGTCTGTGCTCTTCTCATTCATAATATATCCAACTCGGTTATCAATATAAACAAGGATCTGCTTCTCACTAGAGCCACATATATTAGTAAAATGTTATATGCGAACGAAGTTACAGTTAGCGCAACTGAAGTCGATGATTCTATAAACTGTAACCCAAATCTCTCCGCAGAGGAGCGTCTTTCACTTCAGGAAGTGCTAATCGAGTACAAGGATTGTTTCTCTAGCAGTCTCAAGGACTTAGGATTTACAAATGCTACTGAAATGATAATCGAATTAGAAGATTCGGAACCCGTTGTTTATGGACCATATCGTTTGGCATATTCGGAGAGATTACAGGTTAGGGATATGGTTCAAGAAATGCTTGAAAATGGTATAGCCAGGGAATCGTCTTCGCCTTATGCAAGTCCAATTGTTCTGGTAAAGAAAAAGACTGGTGAAAAAAGGTAATGTGTTGATTATCGCGCTTTAAACCGTAAGACAAAAAAGGATCACTATCCTTTACCACGCATCGAGGATCAATTGGACTTGCTGTCAGGTAATTTCTTATTTACATCACTGGATTTAGCATCTGGGTATTACCAGATCCCCATAGAAGAAAAATCCCGCCACAAGACTGCATTCGTAACCCCTGACGGACAATTCGAATATAATAGGATGCCATTTGGGCTCGTAAATGCACCTTCGGTTTTTCAAAGAGCAATTAATAAGATCCTTGCTGAAGCCAAAATTAAATATGCTTTGATATACATGGATGACATTCTGGTGCCATCCAGAAATTTTGAAGAGGGCTTAACTAGACTAGTCTACTACTAGTACTAGTAGTCGGTCGGTAGACAACAAATCTATCGCGCATGTACTTGGTTGCCACTGCGCTTAGCGACCGGTTTGATTCTGACTACGATTCTCAAACTTTTTTGTTATTTTTATTCAATCTTTTTATTAAATAAATATGTTCGCGTGCAAACGTTGTCAAGTGCAAAATAGTGAAGGTGCTACTTGCTCCTTGTGCGCGGGCAAGTTTGATTTCATCTGCGCAGGAAAACGGAGGGAGGTTGGAAGAAACTCGGTGACCGCAAGTCCACCTGGAAATGTGGTACCTGCAAGACATTGGCTGTAGCCAGTCCGAGGACCGGTTCCCAGAAGGGCACATCGGTCGACACAGAGTCGATCCTGGCTGAACTGAAACGCTTATCGACTCAAATGGAAGCTTTGCCGTTCCTCGTGGAGAGTGTGAAAGGAATACAAGCGGAACTGACAGAATTAAAAGTGTTAAAAGCCGAAATATCTGATATAAAAACATCAATGGACTTCGTATATAATACTGTGGATACTTTAACAAACAAGATTACCAGTATAGAACAAGAAGTCGAAGCTTTAAAGAAGCAAAAGGATGAAATTTCAACTTTACGAGAGCGAATTGGGACTCTTGAGTTGCAGCAGCGTGAGAGCGAGCAGCGAGCTCGCATGAATAATATTGAAATCAAAGGAGTTCCGATTTCAAATTCTGAAAATCTATTTGCGCTCATTGAAAAAATAGGAGATACTATTAACTGCCATATCCCTAAGGAACAGATCAACTACATAGCAAGAATACATATGCGTAACAATAAAGTTGACAAAAATATCATCTGTTCGATACATAACAGCTATACTAAAAACAACTTTGTCGCTGCTGCAAAAAAGCTGAAAACGCTCAGTGCTGCTGACATTGGCTTGCAAGGCGGGAACAGGATTTATGTTAATGATCATCTCACGTTGTATAATAAAACACTGTTAAACAAGACCAAATTGCGTGCCAAAGAACGTGGCTTTGAACATGTCTGGGTCAAGAGCTGTAAAATATTTATAAGAAAAAACATCACCTCCCCAATGTTGCAAATCGGAACAGAGCAAGACCTAAAAAAGTATTTAAACTAGTTTATGCATCGATTCGACATTCTGGTACGTACGCGCTGTGTATCTGTGTAATAATGTTGAGAAACGTTGACATTCTTTACCTACTTGCTACCCGCTATTCATTCCTAATGAGTTCTTTTGTTCGCTTATCTCTCGGATTGTACCGATACAATCTTTGGTTATTTAATCCTAAACACTATTTACACTCACCTAACGTGCATTATTCTTCGTTCAAACATATAAATTTGCTATTAAAAAATATTAATTTTTACTTTGAAGTGTTTGCCTGCATTAAGTGTAAAATTATTATACCTTCATATTTATTTCTTATTCTGCTTTGCTTCTATAAACTAACGTATCGGCCCTCACTTTTTAATATATATCATTTTTTAATATATATCAATGATAATCTTTGTATGCTTTATAATGGCACCATTTAGCATTTACTATCAAAATGTTCAGGGGCTACGTACGAAAACTAGTGAATTTTATAGGAATGTGTGCATTAACAGCTTCGACGTCATTTGTATAACCGAAACATGGCTTACGGAGGGTATTACGGATGGTGAACTATTTGATGACAGGTATCTTATCTGGAGACGGGATCGGAATTATGCCGAAACGGGTCAAGAACTGGGTGGAGGTGTATTAATCGCAGTTAAACGTGAACTTGTGGCTGACGCTCGCGGTGAATGGTGTTCCACGGCCGAGGACCTTTGGGTCACTCTGACAATAAGTGGCGGGAAACCTAGATTATCTTTCAAACTACATATATGCGTGGTATACATATGCTCTCAGAATCGTGGTAATTCGCTATCCGTACAGTTGCGTAATTTTTCAGATGACTTATTGAGTACTGTCATGCGTCATACGTCGGATAAATTTATTATAGTGGGAGATTTTAATCAACCCCTAATAAAATGGCTTGATGCTGAGGATGGTTGCTCTCTGTATCCTACCAACGTGCATGGTGACTTTCAAAAAAATTTCATAGATACCTTAACCAGTTGTAGTCTACTCCAATACAACCGCTACCTTAACAGTAACAACAGAATGCTAGACCTGGTATTATCTAACAATGTAATGAAAGTCACCTGCTCCGATGACCCATTGGTGGGAGAGAACACTCATCACAAAGCCTTATGCGTGCGCCCTGACTTCGTACAGTTTCATAGCCTGCCGGCTCGCTCTCATGTTCGTTCATTATACCACTTAGCGAACTTTGAAGCAATTGAGGAAGGCTTGAGGGATGTAGACTGGCGGTATGAGCTAAATCGTGGGTCGGTGGATGACGCCGTTGCTTATTTCTACGTTATGCTTCGCTCACTAATTAATACTCATATACCAACCAGAACGGTAGCTCCTAATTCTAGGTTTCCTATATGGTATAAAAGACCTTTAATAAAAATGATCAGAGAAAAGGCCAAATTCCACTCCAAATATAAAAAATACGGGAATGTGAGCGATTATCAATCGTTTATAACACTACGGCAACGAGTAAAAATGCTAGAAAAAGAAATGTTTGACGATTATATGCACAAAATTGAGTCAGACATACACAAAAATCCTAAAGCTTTCTGGAGGTATGTCAAATCAAAAAAGCTTTCCAACTCCTATCCGTCTGTCATGCAATTAGATCAACGCACTTCTGGTGATGGTGTTGAGATATGTGACATGTTCTGTGAGTATTTTTGTTCCAACTTCATTCAGCCGATGCCTGGCTCATCATCATCACCAGATAATGCATCAAACAATACCGAGCCTGGTACTGACACTGTTCCGGATATTTCCTCTGTTGAAGTATACCCCGATGAAGTACACAATCTATTAAAACACATTAATGTGCACAAGTCGGCAGGTCCAGACGGTATATCACCGATTTTAATAATTCGCTGCGCTGATAGTCTCACTTTTCCACTTTCTATTATTTTCAGACGGTCTTTGGATACTGGGGTTGTCCCGAGGGCCTGGAAATCGGCATATATAACACCTATCCACAAAAAAGGCTCGAAAACTTGCGTTCAAAACTATAGGCCGATATCCAAATTGTGTATCTTCGCAAAGGTCCTTGAAAGAATAGTGTACAAGCAGGTGTACTCTGCGCTGAGGCGCACCTTTACTGAATTTCAGCATGGCTTCTTGGTAGGTCGATCTACGGCATCTAATCTGGTGTTAGTTAGTGACTTCTTATCGGACTGCATGGCACGGGGGTCCCAGGCTGATGTGGTATACACCGACTACAGTAAATGTTTCGATCGAATCAACCACTCCAGACTTCTGCAGCGACTACTATCGAGTGGTATTAGAGGTAACCTCTACAGGTGGTTCGCATCTTACATAGAGAATAGGTGCCAGATAGTTGTCCTAAATGGTTATTCCTCTAGGGCAATGCCAGTTCCTTCGGGAGTTCCCCAGGGTTCACTGCTTGGTCCACTCCTGTTCAATATATTTATTAATGACATCACCTCTATCTTCCTCCATGCAAAAATTCTTATGTATGCGGACGATATGAAGATAATGATGAAAATTGATAGTATTGCCGATTCAGTCCTCCTCCAAGATGACCTAGACAGGTTCCAAAATTATTGTAATACTAATAAGCTTGATTTGAACGTCACCAAATGCTTTATATGCTCGTACACCCGCAAACTTCGTCCATACACTCACACCTACAAACTATTGGATGCGTCAATATCTAGAGTGGACACAATCAGGGACCTTGGGGTAACATTTGACTCGCAGCTCCTGTTTGATGCACACATTGACAACATAACTAAGAGGGCATCTCAAGCCCTCGGGTTCATTTTCAGGACCGCCGCCGACTTCGAGAATATAAAAACTATTAAAATACTATACTGTTCTTTCGTGCGTAGCCACCTCGAATACGACTCTGAAGTCTGGAATCCACACCAGATAACCTACGTCAATCGCTTAGAGGGCATTCAAAAAAAAATTTCTAAGATACATTCAGTATCGGTCTCGCACATATCTCCCGTCCTACCTAGCACGATGCAAGAAATTTCATATACTGCCCCTCTATGAGAGAAGAAAAATTGCCGATTTGGTGTTCCTTGCCAAAATTATGAATGGGTCAATCGATGCACCCGAACTGGTGAGCAGAGTAACGCTTCGCATACCGTGTGCATATCTGCGCAGGTACAATCTGCTGGAAGTGCCCGCGGTAACGACAGCATACAGGCAGAACTCATACCTGTTAAGAGCATGCCGTACATACAACGCGGCGTGTCGGGATGTTGATATCGATGTATTTCACACTAGTATCAACAAGCTCAAACGAATAATGTGTGATGCTTTTTTCAGTGGGTGTTGATGTTAATGTTAATCTATTTTTTTATTTTTTTTATTTTTGTTTGTCGTTTGTCTTATTCTTTAGTTTTGTTTACCGACTTCCCAGTAATTTACCTATAATTAATTTGCTTACTGGTGAAAACTTTTAATTGGCCTTATGCATGCTATGTTCTCTTATGTATTTATTCATGTAGCTGTAAGTTTTCAAGAGAAATAAAATAAAATAAAATAAAATAAAATAAATAAAGGAAGTACTCGAGTTGTTAAAAAGAGGTGGGCTGACTTTAAAAATGAGTAAATGTAACTTTTTCTTCAACAAAATAGATTTTCTCGGTTTTGAAGTAAGCGCGAATGGTATTCGACCAGGTGCTAGGAAAACTGAAGCCGTTTCGAATTTTCCAAAGCCCAAAAACCAACATGAATTACGACAATTTTTAGGATTATCTGGGTTTTTTAGGCGGTTTATCAAAAATTATGCCATAATAGCCGCACCGTTAACTGGGTTGTTGAGAAAAGAGCAAGAATGGGCCTGGGACAGTGAACGCGAAAAATCATTTGCTTTGTTAAAAGACCTGTTATCGTCACGACCGCTCCTCTCTTTATATGATCCGTTGGCCCAAACTCAACTCCACACTGATGCTAGTAAACACGGCTTGGCCGGTATCTTGCTACAGCTTAATCAAAATGGTGTATTACAACCCGTGTCGTATTTCAGTCGGAAGACCATGGCGGACGAACAAAAATATCACTCCTGCGAATTGGAAACTCTGGCTGTCATAGCGTCACTCAACCGATTTAGAGTTTACCTTTTAGGAATCAATTTCACTATACATACTGATTGCAACGCCATTAGGTCAACGCTTACAAAACGAGACTTAGTCCCTCGTATTGCGAGGTGGTGGATCCAACTACAAGAGTTTGACTGTACGATAGAATATAGGCCGGGCGCAAAGATGTCGCATGTCGATGCACTAAGCCGCAATCCAGTAGATGATAGTCAATCGGATAAATCTCATATCCTCGATGTCTTATCAGTCGAATCGGAACAAGATTGGATCACCACTGTTCAATCAGCGGACGAGGAGATAGCCAGGATAAAGGACATACTCAACAATCCTGATTCGCAAACTGTAGTTGATGTCCATAAAGACTTCAAGCTTAAAAACGGTTGCGTATATCGTATAGTAGGCGATGATATAAGATGGTTTGTCCCTAAAGGAGCGCGCTGGCAAATTCTAAAACGAAATCATGACGATGTCGGTCATTACGGCTACGAAAAAACATTAGAACGTATTAGGCAGCATTATTGGTTCAGTAAAATGAGACGTTTCGTTAAAAAGTATGTCTCGGCATGTCTAGAGTGTGCTCATCATAAGGCACCAGGGGGTAAACGCGAAGGTGGATTGCACCCTATAGAGAAATCAAAGGTACCATTTCATACAATTCACGCGGACCACTTGGGTCCTTTTATCAGGAGCAAACTTGGTAATTGTTATCTGTTGGTCATCATTGATAGTTTCACAAAATTCATAAACATTACTGCCGTTAAAAACACAAAAACTCTTACAACTATAAAAGTGTTAAAGGATCATATCAGCTTCTTCGGGGTTCCAACACGCCTTATTACAGATCGCGGCTCTAGCTTCACCAGTAAGGCATTCAAAGATTTCACCACAATATATGGCATTAAACATGTATTAAATGCTGTTGCAACCCCAAGGGCAAACGGCCAGGTTGAAAGGTTCAATCGAACTATAACTGAGGCGCTGGCCACGTCCAATCACGGTAAAGACGAAAAGAGTTGGGACGAATGCATTAACGATATACAGATAGGTTTAAATACCGCTATGCACAAAACGACTCAAAAATCGCCGTCCGAACTGTTATTTGGCTTTAATATTAACCATAGATCACAAGGAATATTAAGCGCAATTGTGAACGATACAATTAACGTAATATCTTCAGACGCATTGAGTACTGTTAGGGATGAGGCTTCCAATAAAGTGCCTCATGACGGTCAGCCGCAAAAGCTTGCCGTTAAGTATCAAGGGCCCTATCGCATACTGAAAGTGCTCCAACACGATAGGTTTATTGTTGAGGATACCCCCTTGTCGCGTAAAAATGGTCGCCTCTACGAAGGTGTCGTAGCAATAGACAAGATGCAACCTTGGATGAGTTTTGATCGGAACTTTGACAGTAGCTCTAGTGATGACAATAACGACGTCGACGGTGTTATAAATGATAGTGAAGTTGAAATGGAGGAGAATGAAGATGTAAATAATAATTAATTCAATAAGGTTATGTAATTAATCAATTATGATTTATTAGTGTATACTTTTTAGGAATAATACAATGTTATTATTAATATTTAGGTCTTCGAATTTTTTTTTCTCTTAAATGTAATATGTAATGATTTTATGTGACTCCTTTATTGCGAAGGGACTCGCAACAAGTAGGATGGCCGAGCTGTAAGCTTAATCATAAATACCGCATGATTTACACACATATCAATGTACTAGTATACTTATGAAGTGATTTATTATGACATATCCGTTGTTGATTTTGTGTTAGGCATTTACAATTTAGTTTATAACTAAAATATAATTCTATTAAATTAATTCATAATATTTTGAGCTAAAAATACTCAAGCCAGATTTAAATCACAATGTTTGTTTTGAATGTTAAAATAAGTGCACTTCCGCCTCAATCGTTTGTGACGTTTCCGCCACGAGACGAAAGTGCAGATAGGTAAGAGGTCGTCATTCGTTAACGGACAGCCGAAGCGACAACAAGTGTCATCGAATTGGTGTTACGATAAAACCTGCCGCCATTGTGAAATTGTGAGCAATAAAGTTATAGTACAAAAATCAATTGGTGTTTGAACTGTGGTAATCCCAATAATAGATAGGACGTAATAACTTGCTCTAGATTTTTTATTGAATTTGATGGATTGATTTTTCTTTGGATATTGGAAGCTATTGGATCACTTAATTACCTACATCTGAACTAAATTAAACACATTAAACTATAGACTAACTATTATTTAAAGGTTCATGCCTAGGTAGTTACAATGAGAACTATTGCAGACCGCAAATAGTCCCCTAGCAGCTATATAGATAGGACGTAATAACTTGCTCTAGATTTTTTATTGAATTTGATGGATTGATTTTTCTTTGGATATTGGAAGCTATAGGATCACTTAATTACCTAAATCTGAACTAAATTAAACACATTAAACTGTAGACTAACTATTATTTAAAGGTTCATGCCTAGGTAGTTACAATGAGAAGCATTGCAGACCGCAAATAGTCCCCTAGCAGCTATATAGGTATGATGTAATAACTTGCTCTAGATTTTTTATTGGATTTGATGGATAGATTTTTCATTGGATATTGGAAGCTATTGGAAGTGAGTTTGTTTTCGCGTAGCCTCCCCCACTCCCTCCACTCGGCCCCATACACGTGATATATCGTACGATCAAATAATATCCGCTCTTCTTTTTCACTTTACACCCCATTTTTGTGGGATCACTGAGTTTTGTTATGGATGTTGAGCTTGTGTTTGAAATATGACCTATTGATTTCACAAATTGTTATATATTAGGTACTATTGTTTTGACAATATTGAGAGTTCCATTTTTTCAATAGGTTCAGGGTATTTGGTTTTTATGAATTTTATTTCTGAGATAATGGATTGTGGAGATTTAGGATGTTTGAGTTAACGTGTTTATGATCGAACTATTAAAAGTCATGTAATTACAGCAATACATTCAAACCGCTTATGGATGGTGGGTATAAACATCTCATGATAATAAATAAATAAATATTCCACAACATTCTACATAACGCTATCCATCCATGGTAAGCATACCTAACTAGCTTGTATTATGGAATCTAGAATGCGGAAAAACATACATTTTTTTTGTAAATAGATACATAAAAAAACATAGAAACACCCAGACCAATGCAAATACCCATATTCATACATACAAATATTTGCACTGAGCGGGGATCGAACCCGTACCTCCTGCGTAGCAGTGGCGTTCACTACAGCTACGCCAAAGAGGCTGTCAGAACAAAAATCTGTCTCACTGTCCTAATGATGTCATGAATGAAATGCCCTTATCAAATGAATCTACTAGCTTTAGGTACTGTAGATTTGGTAGCTGGCACTTGGATCGTATCAAAAAAAAATTGACACTAAAATATGCTAGAAATTCATTCTTTGCTGTTAATAAGGTACATAGTTGCTACGACGGTAATAATATTAAGTTACATTATTCACTTACAAACAAAACGAATGTAGGCTGAGACTGAAACATTAATCTTAGTCGACTTGCTGTCTTAAGGCTGTTTATATATGTACTGTCAGCAACAAAAATAGATGAACATATACCTACCACCCTGCTGAGTATTAAAGCAGATCATTAAAATATGGTTAATTTTGGACTTAATTTGTGTCAGGTATGAATGTTGGCGTATTTTTATTCAGATAGATAAGTCTTAAGCTCGGCTTCGGAAATGGTTAAGCGGAACGGACTTTAATGAAATAGGTTTATATTTCTACCAACAAAGAGTTTGCACTAGCGGACTCGGTTCCACCACATTCTATTCGTTCAATCCGCCCGCTCACCTCTTTCTGTGTAGAAACGCTACTTCTGTGTAGAAACGCTAGTATGTACATACCTAATTTGTCATTGCGAGTTGAACGGACTTCGTAATTACTACGCTCCGCTCCCTAGAACTGAGTGAGTTCATTACAACCCTTTTGGCTTGCCCAATCCTTTTCGCCCGGAGTTCTTAATGTGTCCCTTCCACTTGCGGTGAAAACCGGGCTTTAGACATTAGTATTGGTAAATAATTCGTTCGATGAGGACATCATGGTTTCCAAACTCGAGGGGGATCAACCGGTGTGCGAGGGAGGCATCCCTCACACACCGGTTGATCCCCTCGAGCCTAAGGCAATTAGGCAATCTTACTCCCCAGTATCATCTGAAGACCTAAGACGGCGTACTGTTTTAGGCAGTTAAAGTTCAACATAACCTCCATGGCCGACGGGGGTGGCATCAGCAGAGATTTCCGAACGAAAAGAAAATCTTCAAAGTGCTTGCTTTGGATGCACTATGGAGATTGGCTTTCAGAAGAGTCGAAGAACTGAAGTTACCGACATAGCTCGCAGAACTTTTTTTTTCGGATCCCCCCCCCCCCAAGGATACCTCCCCCACCGGAGCCGGAAGGGTTGGTTATGTCGGACTCGAACCGACTAAAACCGCACGCCGACTGTGGGTCGTGGGGCTAGGCCAGAGGTGAGCTTGTCTTCGACATATCCTTCGCACCCCGGCTGAATGGGCCATCCCTTACGGTCTGACCCTCCTCGGGAGTGGGGTAGCTCGCAGAACAACAGCCAATGGCCGTTGGAGTAAACGAGTCCTAGAGTGGCACCTGCGAGAAGGCAAATGGAAGGTAGGACACCCCCTAGCCAAATGGACTTACGACTTGAAAAATGACATACTGGATGCGGATGGTAGAGGATCGGCCGAAATGGCGCACATTGGGAGAGGCCAGCAATGGACTGCTGTGGGCTAATTGATTTATTCATAAAGATGAATACAAGATAATATGCTTAGGTACTTCACGTCTAGATGCCACTGGCTGTGTAAAATATCGTGAAACACCCATAACAATTTTATGATATGATTATCATGGTATTTATAACCTAACTAAACAAAGTACTTAAGTAGGTAGGTACCTAGGTATTGCAGATATAATTTCCTAACTGGAACAACACTGTTCAGTTGAAACATAAAGATAAGAACCAACATTTCAAGTCAATAATCTTGAAAGCACCGTTCGTTCCTTACAACAATTATAACGCCAGTTAATATCGCTCACGAAAGAGCGAGCGGTTCGTGCTATTGCGCTTTTAGCGCCACGCCTTATCGCATCGACAATCTACACTAATCTCCAATGCAGCAAAAGTACTGTTTATGTATATTTACTAGTACCGGTACCCACCTCAAAACGTAGGGATGTGAAAATATTAGGTATACCGTGACTATGATATAGCCAGTTAGCCAGAGCTCTCTGTGGAGTTTTGTACTGTCAGTGGGAAGACCAAAGGATTGTCCTGCTTTGTCTTCTGACGACACAGAAACTTTCTGATCTTACAGGGTTGGCATTCGGCAGCACGAATGTGACTCCTCTACTATTGGCCACGGTAACCACTTTCCATCAGGTAGGCCGTGTGCTTATCTGCTACTAAGTTGTATAAAAAGGCCTTTTTGTATTTTAATAAATAAATACATAAATAAATATTCCACAACATTCTACACAACACTATCTAGACCCATGGTAAGCTTTTATAGCTTGTGTTATGGAATCTAGAATGCGGATAAACATACTTAGATACTTTTTTTTGTAAATACATACATATTATACATAGAAACACCCAGACCAATGCAAATAGCCATATTCATGCATACAAATATTCGCACTGAGCGGGAATCGAACCCGCGCCCCTGCGTGGCAGTCGCGTGCACTACAGCCACGCCACAGACCCATTTTAGCCTCGAAACATTAATAAGGTTAGGTAATCTATAAGTAAGTGCAAGCCTAATCTATAAATAAGTACCTACAAATATACTAATATATTCACGCCTGTAAGTCCCCAAAGAAGTGGGCAGAGGTGTACGTAAATCCATACTTCGCTAACTATGATTTATCGGTCCTACGTAATAATATTGCCATCCCTCAGCGACCATACAACCGTCCCTGTATGTTCACTGTAGGTATGATTTGGTAAGAATTTAGCAACTAATTAATGATTTCCTAATTTCCCCTCAATATTTTTTTATATTCTTTTTACAATAATTTTCTTCTGCTTCATCATAGCGCTAATCCCACTCGCATTCGAAGTTCCCATCTCGCAGTCTGGGGTTTACTTGTTCCACTTTAACTGCGGGTTTTGCTGATTATTAATTTTTTCTTAAAATAAATCGTTAGTGTTTAATAACCCCGTAGTGACGAAGAAAGAATACAAGTATCACCACCCCATGTCATCCGAGCGGTGTCGTGCGAGGCGACTGACGGAAACATACGCAGAGGACAACTCTGCAAGAGAAGGAAACCTCGAAATAAAACCCTGTTCCAACCCGTCTGGCCAGCGCAGCGTGGAAACAGTAGGCTAAAGACCACCAACATTTCGAGAGGCCTATGTATGTCCAGCAGTGGACTGCGATAGGCTAAATTGATTGAATTTATTATTTAATAGTTCCAAAAATTTGCTGGCAAGTATGTACAGTCAGCATCAGAAAGATGTTGACGAACTGAGTACTCAAAATGATCTAAATTTCGTTTTTTCACCTGCTTCCAGTACCAATTGTTCTGATATTTGGTATACACCTTTAGTTCAGACAATAATACCATTTAAATCAATAAAACACTTTGATTTGCTCTTAATACGGGAGTTTTAAGATCATTTTGAGACTTCGTCGTCAAGATATTTATGACGCTGACTGTACATACGAATTACGCACAGTTTTCATTAATGTAATCTACGGGCCAATCGGAATGTTATATTGTCCACTTATATGGTGCGGTGTTGCATTAATATTGAATGTGAATGCACAAACACAAAGCCTATATCTACCGTTACAGCTAACAACGCAATTAGTATTAACGAGACAGTTCCATACAATACCATACAGCAGTGTGTCAAACTTCTCATTATCTATCTACTACTGTATGGTCCAAAATCCATTTAACTATTTGCTTTTCAAAAACAGGCGTATTCAAAATGGTATTAATTGAGATGTAGGTGCAGTAGGTATTTACCTACCTAATGATAAATGATATATTCGTCATTGGGTGTAATTAGATCCTACAATACCTACCTATAGGATAGAGCAGCAATTGGTCATATACATTAGGAAAAGATTGAACCCTGATTAGTGATTACTATTCTTATAAAGAATAAAATAAATCTATAATATAAAAATGTATCGCTACATGGTGTTGGTTTGGTAAGCACACAACTCAACAACGCTTGGACCAATTTGGCCAATTCTTTTATTTTTAATGCTAGTTAAAGTTAAAGGATGGTTTTTACGGCGAGAAAAATTCGAACAATTTCCGGAAACACCCTAAAAACAGCCCTTTTGTCACAGAATAGGTAATTCTGTGAGCTTGGTAATTTCGGAAATTTCAAGGAATTTATGGTGTTGGTTTGGTAAGCACACAACTCAACAACGCTTGGACCAATTTGGCCAATTCTTTTATTTTTAATGCTAGTTAAAGTTAAAGGATGGTTTTTACGGCGAGAAAAATTCGAACAATTTCCGGAAACACCCTAAAAACAGCCCCTTTGTCACAGAATAGGTAATTCTGTGAACTTGGTAATTTCGGAAATTTCAAGGAAAGAAGATAATTTTTTATTACTATACATCGTGAAAAGCTGGGTGTGGGAAGCATGAGGTCCTCATCTAACCTCTATGTCCTCTGCTAGTCACAGAGACCCGTAGCGAGTCTATAGGCCTACTTCCATTGCGGCCCTTAATTACAGTAAGGGTTATTAAATACAGGAAGAGAGAGCAGAGAAGCATTGCCGTCGCCGTTGTACTGTTCCTAAATCGTTGCGCTGTAAGTTTTATTAGGCTTCAAGTTCATGTTGACACATGTAAATCAGTTGGACCGTGTGCTTATCTGCCACCTAAGTGGTTTAAAAAAAAATATACAAGGAATGATTTCTTGAGGAAATAATAATTTTCCTTGTATGTATTGACAACACTCTACGACTTCCAAACCAAATCACTCGTTGATTTCGATGTATGACTTTATACAGGGTGTATTTTTGAAACGGGGCAGTAAGGGCAAGTACCTTAACCGTTGCCGTTCAGTGCAAAAAAAGGATAGACTTATGTATTCGTGAAAATGGAAATCTTTTTGAGCAATTTATTTCATAAACCAATTTCTTAAATGTTTAAATGATTTTTTTATTTAAAAAGTTCAAAATTTTACCTGACCTATGAGTTTCGAGTTGATTTATCATATTTCCGTACGAAATGTATGGGAAACGTTTTTGGCGATTTGTCTTTTCTAGTACTGAAAGCTAAAATGGTCCCATAGAGTTTTTTGATCCCCACATGAAATAGAATCGATTGGCATAAAAAAAAACTTTGAACTTTTTGCATTTTTTTTGCTAACTGTAAGTTTTTTACAAAATCTGTGAATGCAGTTCAAAATGTCCCAAAAAGTTAGGGAAGGTCTTTTAAGAACGTTTTGCTGTAACTGCAACGGTTAAGGTACTTGCCCTTACTGCCCCGTTTCAAAAATACACCCTGTATAATTCGGTAAAAGGTACATTTTTTTTCACAGTGACGAAAGAAGTACCTACACTAAATAACTAATAAACTTAAAAATAACATCCCCAACCTCTGACACCCAAACACACACTCAGGCTCGCTCGCAAGTACACACACATATATACACACATATACACACACACACACATACACAAACGCACGCACACGCACTCAAACGCACGCACACGCAAACACTCTCACGCATACACCATCATACCAAGTCAGCACAGACAATTGAATTGGATGGATTTGAGACAGATAGAAAAGGATTTATGTACTATATACGGCACATTGTTCATCGTTTATTGTTGTTTTTGACGCGTACACTGTCTCTTATGATACAGGATCCCCTAGTATAAGAGACAGGGTTAAATATCTAATGCAACTTCCTTGTAAATGTTATCTAAATAATAATTGTGATCACCGTATGTTCAACCATCTTGAATTGTTGTTGTTTCTTAATGTATGATTTCATTGTGTTAATAAATAAATTTTATTATTATTATTATTATTAAATAAAACGTCAGGCAATTGTGAAGTTGTATACTTAATACCTTAATAAGTGAAAAAAAAAAGTACTGTGACATTTTTTACCTTTATTTATTAATTATCATAATGAAATATGCACTGCTGTATACCATAAAAAACTACAGATCAAGACTGTTCAGTTGTAGTGTGACAGGGATACCAGATTAAGCGCAACAGCGCCACCCTCAATTTTCACGACTTTCTTGACGGGCTATAGTTCTATATAAAAAAATGTGTTTGGAAACCTAAAATTTATGTTTTTAATTTGAAGTTATAAGTAGTGTTACTAATGTTCACATTCATTTATTATTGGCAACTAAAGTACGTCTCTAACTATTTGTTTGCCAGATTTAATTAAGAACATGAACAAATTAGTTTTAACCCTACTAAAATTTATGCTGATTTTCTTGAAAATAAAGATGTCCGACATAGACCTTATATAACCATTTTTATTACGGGTAAA
Organism: Eilema sororculum; assembly: GCA_914829495.1. Taxonomy (NCBI): domain Eukaryota; kingdom Metazoa; phylum Arthropoda; class Insecta; order Lepidoptera; family Erebidae; genus Eilema; species Eilema sororculum. The sequence continues at coordinate 21,433,475 of OU618543.1, read as the reverse complement.
ATCTTACCAATCAAGGCTCATTAGGGTTATAAATGAGTTCTAAGTATTCATTTCTCGTTGCCAAACGAAGTTAAAAAGCTTGGCCTCGCAATTTATGGGTTATTTAGTTAAAGGTGTCGCGCTAAAGAAAGTGGTGACACGCTAACATCGCTAGTAAAGCGTCTAGCTGTGTCACCCGTGATGGTTCCGGCGTGTTCACATGGACACCAGTTGCGCAGTGTTGCCAATTAAAAGTTTCAAAGCACCATTTAATCTTTTTTTATATAATTGGGCCCTATATAACTAGGGGTAGAGGTAGGTACTATGATGTACTTACTTAAATTTCAATAGATATTTATGATTACCGTAAAGGTACTGAACAAGTTTTAACTTTTATGCTGCATTATCAGCCTATCGCACTAAGTATAAACCATTTCTGGATTAACACTTATGAAGCTTTCATTCATGCTATATATTCTTTTAGGGAAAAGTAGACCACGCGAGCAGAGCAATGAGCTCATCTAGTGATAATATAGTAAGTAAGTAGGTAAGTATTTATTTCATTCTCCAGTAATTTTTACATGTATAAATCTGAGGCAGCCCCATTAAGTTATGTAGATACTTGTGTTAATGTAAATGAATAGCATCTCATATCACATAAATAACTAAACGTAACGTATAAATACAGACGCATTTCATTTCAGAGACTGGCAACACCACTCTTCTATATTCAAGTTCCTAGTGTATGCACGTCACAACCGCGACCGACAAACCGGATATTGGAAGCACAACACACTCTTTGCTTTGCGTTCGCTTTGACAACTGTTCTGCATTCAGCTTGACGTTTAGCGATAGCATCTTTATACAGCAGGTTTAAATTTATAGGCAGGGTGGTTATATTGGACACGAACTCACTAAAACCGCACGCCGTTCAAGAAGACATTTCCCTGGTATCCCGGGTGAAACTGGGTCATCTCTTGTTTCGAGATACCCCCTCAGGAATCGGAACCACAGTCTACCTTTATTGGCCTGCGAATCGCAGGCTTGGTAGGCCTTTTTTTGTCGCGCGAAAAATCCCCACGGATACCAACCCCACGGAGCCAGTGGAGGTGGTTATGTCGGACTCGAAGGTGGCTCTACCGATCACCCCCAGGCCAGCGCTCATGGAGGACGGAGGTCGTTCTGCGACCAGGCTTGGTAGGCCTGGAGAGTGCTAAGTCTAAATCTAAAGGCTTGTTGACAATGCCCACCGTTTGCTTCTATCTTTTGATTCATTACATTTCAGTCTCTTCCTCTGCTTTCAACGTCAGGCCGGCTAGGTAAGATTGACTATATTCTGGCAGATCTTGGTACGTTGAAAATACTACCAGTCCGTTCGTCTAGAACAAATAAATGAGCTACAACGCCATAATGGTATATGCACGTAATCTCTAACAATTATAGTTGAGTATCAGTTTCGTTGGTAATTCGCGCCAAGTTGCATGCCGCTCGCTCATTAGTGCTACATATCAAATTATCTTTCAGTTTTGGAATTGATATAGCTTTTTTGGTTTAGTGGCATTATGTACAGTATTCTGAAATTTATAAAATTAGTAGATAAATGTTTAAAGACATATTAAATAGCGTCATTCAGACACAAATTATGCATAACTTGTAATTCATTAAGACCTGGAACTCCCTGCCAGCTCACGTGTTTCCTTCTTCCTGCAGTCCCGGGTCTTTTAGGCGGGGCGTGAAATGGCATCTGATGAGGTCGTCAAGCTGAGTGCCACTAATATTGACATGGTAAATGTTTACGATGGTGACCCTCTTTACCATCAGGTGAGGTGAAGTTAAATTGACGTGTCCTATATAAAAAAATATAAGTTCTTGAATGTGAATCTCATCACCATCTGAGTGTATCTATCTCGGTTGTAACAAGGCTTGCACTTTGAAACCCGGGATCCGTACTTCTATAACTCCATTCTTTTTTTTTACATTTAACGTGAGTGTCTGCGATCTGACCCCTTTACTTTTAAAGTCTAACAATAGTCTCACTGGCTTTATACAACCTACAAATATACTTACTCACCACGCCTGTAAACCCCTGGGGTAGGCAGAGGTGTCTTTACATCCATATTTCGCCACCTATCATTTTCGGTCCTACGTAATAGGAAGTGATCCTATGGTTGTCGAATATAGGCGCTTTATCATGGGCTGTATGTTTCCTGACTTATAGAAAAGCACTATCCATTAGTCGCCTTCTGTGGGACCCACGGGAAGAGATATAGTGGCGCTATTCTATTCCATTGGGAACCAACACTGTAAAGCTTACCTTGGGAGCCCTAGGACATCCTTCCGAGGGCTTACCCGGGGCTCCCAACCATAGGCTGTTGGGCGTTACCGTGGGGGTTTTTAGTCGCTAGGAGTCCGGCATAACATCCATGAAGGATTTTCCCCCACGGTATAAAAATAAATATAAAAAAAACTGTAAAGCTTACAAACATGCACACGAAAAACCGTGCTAAAAAAAAGGGTAGGAGCAGCGTTAGATCTCCCTTTGCAATTAAAACAACCCTTTAATCAGTACGATAGTCTGTTAAGCCAATTAAAGCCACATGGCTTGCACTAACGAACTGGGTCCAGTGGCTACGCACCGCGCTAAGACTATACACTTTGTTACTGAGATTGTACGTACTTTTATTTAGCTTTTGTACCATTATAATGATCTGTACAACGGGTTTTTAACTAACTAGTGAAACTGGATAGGGATGCTTCGCGCTTAATATTGCAAGGGCTTTCAATTTTCCGACAGTATGCAGTAAGTACAGTCAGCGTCAAAAATATCATGACGACGAAGTCTCAAAATGATCTTAAAACAAAACAAACTGTTTTATTGATTTTTTATTGGTACTAGCTTTTGCCCGCGGCTCCGCCCGCGTGGATGTCAGTTATCGTGACCAAACATAGCCTATGTCCTTTCTCAAGGTCTAATCTACCCTTATACCAAATTTCATTAAAATTGGTTCAGTGGTTTAGGCGTGAAAGCGTAACATAAAGACAGACAGAGTTACTTTCGCATTTATAATCTTACTAGCTTTTGCTCGCGGCTCCGCCCGTGTGGATGTCGGTTATCGACCAAACATAGCCTATGTCCTTTCTCATAGTCTAATCTACGACTATACCAAATTTCATCAAAATCGATTCAGTGGTTTAGGCGTGAAAGCGTAACATACAGACAGACAGACAGACAGACAGAGTTACTTTCGCATTTATAATATTAGTATGGATTGTCCCAACTTGGAAGGGGGTAAAAAAAACGAAATTAAGATCATTTTGAGTAATTTGTACGTCAACATCTTTCTGATGCTGACTGTACATGATCCAATATCTGCCTTTGTAGCGTAGCGGTAGAGCTAGAGCTTTCGATGGCTACAGGGGGCTCGTGTTCGATTCCATTTTATATTTGCATTGGTTTGGATTTCTATGTATAATTATGTATTTACAAAATGTATCTAAGTATGTTTATTTGTATTCTAGATTCTATTATACAAGCTAGTTAAGCTACGTTTACTTTGGGTCTAAAAATGGCACTGTGTGCTGAGTAGAATGTTGTAGAATCCATATCCATACTAATATTATAAATGCGAAAGTAACTCTGTCTGTCTGTCTGTATGTTACGCTTTCACGCCTTAACCACTGAACCGATTTTGATGAAATTTGGTATAGGGGTAGATTAGACCATGAGAAAGGACATAGGCTATGTATGGTCGCTATAACCGACTTCCACGCGGGCGGAGCCGCGGGCAAAAGCTAGTATTAATATACAGGGTAAAAGATTTTCATGCCCCTCCCCAGGGGAAGTACTCGAAATAGCGAATTTCACTCAAAGGAAACATTCCCTTTTTTTAAAGAAACAAAACTGCATTCAAATATTTTCGAAAACTCGCTTGACGCTCCCGGTAATCGAACCGACTTAAACCTGAAAAAATGACATCCAGTATTTTTATGGCTTCAACCGATAGTGCCAATCATAAGAATCAAATCTCTCTAACAAACATGGTAAAAACCAAAGAAAAATTCCTGAAATCTAAACTTATAAGTAAATTTAATGCCAACAGAGACAGCATTTTTACTCGAAGACTCATCAATTACCTTATCAACAATAAAGTTTTAAAGCCAAATATTTCTTAAAATGAGTAGGTACTAAATGACTGAACTTAGTTTCCGGTTTAGAATGTAACTTTATTGGGTAACTGTACGAGGTACCTACTGTAATAAATGTGTTCTAGAACATACTAGACAGTGTCTTCAGATCGAAGGATACACACGCATCACCTCAATGACCTGCTAGTGTGATTTAAAAAAAGTAGTAATAAGAGGCCCGCGTTAGACAGTTGGGTCAAGGGCCTGATGCAGAAGGCGGTACTCCTCGAGACGGCACACATTGTGAGGAGGTTCCTCTCCAAGGAGGTTCCTGCACACGATGCGGTGGGGTATTATTTTTTATATTTTTTAATATATATTTTTTTCCTATGTGTTTAAAAATATAATTCATGAGTTTTTTAAATGAATAAAGAGGATAATAATAATAAGCACGATTCCATATCAAATCAATAACAACAATACATCTTGACAGGATCGTGTTATAGTATTGAAGATTTAAACACAACTTAAGTCAATTTACATAGAGAATAGTATGTTAAGTATAGTAGCAACACCTGTAAATTTATTTATATAATAGAACCTTCTGCATCCAACCACCAATCCCGGTTATTTATTTGTTTTATTTGCTATTATTGAAGCTACTTTCATCTGACCTCCCGAGTCCGGGAGAATAAATCAGCATTAAAAGAAGAAGTATGTAAGACGTCACTGAACTATCAGCACGGTAAGCTACCTGTATTCAACAACGCTTTACAAGGTCATCTAAATAATTCCCCTGAGGTTACGCCTATGGCCGCTCCTACAAAATTATACGATATTTATGTGTTACCCCCACCTGTTTTGATAAATACTATAATACTAGGAGTATTAATAATTTAATACTCCGAGGCAACCCTTGCGTTCCTTTGTGTGCTTGTAAAGGAGGTATTTTCTACTATAAATTAATTAACATAGGGACAGTGTTTCTTTGTGAAATGTTTGGATATTAAGTAAATGTAATTATTTTCTTGATGTTTGTGTGTATGTTTATAAATAATCTATTGTAATCTGCAGTTTCTTGAAGATTAGTATTTTTCAGATGCCGGTTGTGACGTGCCTGCATCGAAAATGTCCACAGAAGTCAGTAGGAATACAAGAAAAAAAATGGATCCGTCGCGTCAGTGCGCAAATCTGAGTTATTTTAAGTAGGTACGGTAAGTTATATCGATTAATCAAATTATGAACCATTCCATCTAAACATACGAATACAATTTCATGCCTCAAGCTTAGGTACTTCATTGGAAACCATTCTTATTAAATGGAATTTATAGACAGATCACACATTTTCCACAATGATGTCAGTCTTATAAAGTATTTTCGATGAATTGTTTATGGAATATCGCAAAAAACCCAGACTGTTAGAAGATGAAATAAAATTTTCACCCGAGTGTTTTCTAGTCACACAAATATGTACAAAGCACTCTAGAAAAAGCAAATAGCGCGAACGTTTTGCTTGGAGGTATTCTGATCATTTGTTTATCGAGCCACAGCAACTCAAAAACTTCACGCCCCGAATCCATTCGGCAAATAAACAGTCTACGAGTTCAACCGAAACGGCTTTAGCATATAAATCTTAAACGACAATACGCTGTTTGTGTTATGTTGAGCGGAAAATTTACAACGAAATGTAATTACTGTAATCTTTTCAAAAGTGGAACTGAACCTTTTGTTGTCAGGCTGTCAGGCACTATGTTGCCAGCTCCCGGATTATGACGGAGGCGGTGAGTAGGGTGATTCTCCATGGTGGGGTCATGATGCGATAAAATTTACTAATCCCAGGTTAAGTTCGCTTGATGCGTGTCGGTAATTACTGAGACCCTTAGTATTTTATAGGTATAATACAGACAAATTACTGTGCAGTCTGCGGAGACGGCGACTTTCGTGGTATAGCGGTAGTGTATTCGATTGTTGTGTCAGAAGACCCCGTCCAGAAGAAAGCACTGCTGGCGCCGTACCGGATTAATTCCTATTTAGCTTAAATAATGTACAAATTAAATTATGTCTTTTCTTTTTTTATATTTATAAAGGACACGTCAATTTGACTTCACCTCGCCTGATGTTAAGCTAAAGGCAAAGTCTCGGAAAGAGGGCCACCATCGTAAACATGTACCATGTTAACAGTGGTGGCACTCAGCTTAACGGCCTCATCAGATGCCTTTACACGCCCCGCTTAAAGGACCCGGGACTGTAGGAAGAAGGAAACACGTGAGCTGGCAGAGAGTTCCAGGTCTTAGTGGTGCGGCATAGGAATGAGTCACAGAAACGTTTGGTTCTAGCAGGTATACTCTGCACCATTTCAAGTAAATATCAACAATATTTCGACACAATAGCGATTAAGTGTTTATTCTCGAAAACAACTTTATGATAATGAATAATTATCTTACAAAAATGAAACCGTGAAATACCTACATACCTAGCAACTGCGAAGCTTGATTCACCCTTTATCACCGAACCTAGAAGCCATTAATACTACTTACTGCACTTTCAGATACAAGCAAGTATCATTAAATATAAACGTAACATTCACATTAGAAACTCATTTGGTATTTTAATGACTTCCATTTACATTTGTTCGTATAAAATTTAGTTGGTGGTGTTAAAATAAACAAAATTCTGCCACAACTCCGTAAGTACAGTATTCTTTAGAGACTCCCCATTACAGATTTGTGTCCGAGTTGCTAATTTAAAACAAGGAAGCGCCATTAAAAGCATACCTTTCTATAACGTGTAAACCACTTGCAAATTTATTCAGGACACTCATCAAATAATATGGTGGTAACGTTTTCATTTCTATAAGTATATAACATTTTAGACTTTATGCAGCGGGGTTAGAGTTTAGTATTACTTGTGGGTATCCGCGAAATATTTCAATTTGAGTATTATTCTAGCAATTTGCATTGCAGTGAGCGTTATTGTGAGGCTGGACTGAGTAGTTGCTCTGTCCCGCGGATTTAGAATCATTACGTATTTGCATCGTTGTGAAGTGCTACAAAGATATATTGTTCTACCTAGATGATTTCAAAATTATTGATCACATTTTAATGAGGATTCCATTCTGATACTTCAATGAGGGAGACAATTTAGGATATATTTTACCAATAAAAGTGATACAATTTCAATCGAAGATAGCTAAACTTGGTTTTTACAGTTTATTTGTTTAATTTATTAAAATAATACAACCGTGTGAACTCCATACGTGATCACCTTTGTTTCGAAGAAAGTCTAGTCTCGTCTACAGTAGGATTAAACATGACATGGATGAAGTACTGATCAAGTATGACTATTTGGTTAGATTTCACTACAAATTTCAGATCCAAATCAACCTCCTCTGCCAAACAACAACAAATTACAGGAAGAACGAGTAGGTAAGCGGCTCCGGACTCTAAAGTACAAACTTTGGATTCTACTGGGATGACATAATAAAGAAAGATGATTTTTAATAATAATTAGGTAGACTCGACTTCCAGTCAACAACCTTGGGGCCCAATTCAACTTCCCTAGGAAGTCGGTGCACCTGTTAAACAGCGGACAGGGCTCGGGGGTATACTTTCCTCTTAGGGTTAGTCAGACGGCATTCGCTCTCGGAAAATCCACAACCCTATCAAAAACAATAAGCAAACCTTAGGTTCCAAAGTTAAAACTTTGGAAACAACTGGGAAATCACTATGAAGAGGATTTCTACGTTAATTAATTAAAATAGTAGTACTTAAAAGATTTCATTTACCTTCTCTCAATAGCCTCTTCATAAATAACAAGCATCTACAGCTGCACCCGATTGTGGTGCAATTCTAAAGGCAAATAAACATTTCTACGAGGCTTACTAAGCATTATTTACAAAGCGACGCTCAAGTTACATTATTACTGGGCGAGAGAAGCAAAATTATTTATAGCGGACACTTAAATTGTTTTTGTGAAATTAATTTACCTGATGGAGTGGCTCGTTTAGAATTTAGCTGGCGTTCTCGCTTGATTCTTGATAAAGGTATTGGGGTTTAAGGCCCGGGAGATAAGGATAACGTCGCTTGTTACTTAAACGAGCTTCGCTTCGAGCTTAATAATGTTTATTAAATTTAATTATTTAGATGTAGGTATATTTGTTTTCAAATTGGCATTTGACGTGGATGTTACTCCTGATGAGATATCGACTTTTTTTATGGAATAGGGAGGCAAACGAGCAGACGGATCGCCTGATGATAAGCGATCACCGCCGCCCATGGACACCGAGGAGTCACAAGTGCGTTGCCGTCTATTTATAAGATAGTACGCTCTTTTCTTAAAGGTTTGAAGGTCGTACTGGTTCGGAAATACCGCTGGTGACAGTTCATTCCACAGTTTAGTTGTGCGAGGCAGACAGTTTTGTGAACCGCCAGCTGTCCAGATGGTGAGTGTGGAACTGCTGTCACGTGGAACATCGGCCCAGGTTTAGTAAGCTTCATGCTTCCTGCGAGAAGCCGTTTTGGAAGATTGACCAAACCAAGGCCGAAATCTGCTACCAATGGGAACCACAGAGAAAGGAATGAAAAGCACTCACTTCACAACTAGTTACTCATAACAAAAGAACAGTGTGCCCGCGGCTCCACATACATGAATTTTCGCGTGGAAATGTAAGGCATTTCTTTATGACGACAGCATCGATATTAATCATACATACATACATATACTCACGACTGTAAATTCCCTAAGGAGTAGGCAGAGGTGTATTAACACCTACATTTCGCCTACTATGATCGGTCCCACGTAATAGAGAGCGAGCCTATTGCCGTCAAGCGGAAACTTTGTCATGGACTGTATGTTTACTGTCGGATGGAGAGCAGTCCTATCCCTTAGTCGTCTTGTACGACCGGAAACCAAGATGGCCACCACCAATTAATGTCTACAGTAATTAGCAGTATGTTGAATTTTAATGCACCTGTACGGTCGACCTCGATCAACATTTCATACGGGTGTACGACCCTTTTGAGCTACTGTAGTAAGTAACTAAATAGTAACGGCAATATCAAAATCAAATATCTTGAAAACTATTTGTCGTACGAAAATTTTACTTTTACAGTTCATTATATTATAAGAAAGTGGTCATTTTTCGAAAGTAAAAAAAAATAGTCAAATAGCCTATTGGTTATATCGTTGTCGATTTTGAGCAAGTCAAAAGAAGATGCAGCGGCAATACCAATAGTAAAAGAGGAGAAATTCTTTGAAACACAGAACAATGGGATTTGCATAGAAACACCATCGAATATATCGGACATACGGAGGGTTTTTTATTTCTGCAACAAAATCAAAGATACATTATGTTTTATTCTACATACCGCACAAACCACAGTGGTATGTTGACACTCATCTCGCTACAAAAGAATTGAAAGAAGGTAATGACTAGGTAAGCAGTATTTCTTCAGGACATGTTTGTACACGTTTTTTTATTTAATACGTTACGGCTTTGGGGAGGCACACCATTTAATATACATGGCAACATGTATTCCCACGTACTCGTTTCATACATTGGTATGTTTAGGTAACTTATACATTCTCTTTCCCTCTCTCTCCAGATACGCTGGTTACAAGCGATCATAAGGCTATGGTAACTCTTCACTATGACACCGTGTTCGTTTTCGTACACTCAATAAAGAAATTCAGCTCTCAATTAAAACAAAGCGAATTTTATTTCACAACCAAAATTCTAGTATCGAATTAATAAACTTGAATAGCATCAAGTGGGTACTGAATATCAAAGAACACACGTTGCAAATATTTAGCAAATTACAAGCTCCTTTAGGTAACCGGAGTTAGTGCACCTTCAAATTTCACAGTGGACGTTGTTTCTAAACTTAAGTGTAATTATATATACTTGTTTGTTGAGGAATGCTGGAATACCACACACTGTGAACTAGGTACGTGTTAGCCTTTGAGTTACTTCATTGGCTTCAGTTATTCAGTTAAAAATACGTTATATATGGTATATGGTATTATATATGGTACATGGAACTTTAAGTAGATAGCAGTGTATTCAACATTATCTGAGTGTTGTTTCAACTGATCCCACCCTCTCCCTTCCTATCCAGAACAACACGTGCTGGTCTGCGGTGCCATCCACACACGGTGGAATCCATACCATCTCGCACTAAACGGTTTGGGGGCTCTTTCCTCTGCCGCACGATAAAGAGCTGGAATGCTCTGCCCGCATACGTGTTTCCCTCTTCTTACAGTCCCGGGTTCTTCAAGCGGGGCGTGAAAAGGCATCTATCAAGGCCGTCAAGTTAGGGACCACCATTTTACGTCCAATGGCACCGGGAATGGTGGTCTGTATCTTCTGGACTGCACTTCAGCTTTGTTGCCATCTAGCGGGGTGCAGTCAATTGACGGACCAAATATAAAAAAAAAAAAAAAACAAGGATTTTTCTTCAGAGCATAGTGTCTGCTTATTCCTTCTTCTACTTTCGGCTTTAGTCTTGCGTTTAGTCTTGTCTTGCCCCTGAGAACAGGTTCCGGTTCTCATACGAACATCTATCGCACTCATTACGGGTATTTGAGCTCTAAAAATTTAAACAAACTGGTCTAACTGCAATACTTCGATATCGCCTACGACATTCGGTTGTGGACGTCAGATAGCAGTCACTGCACTGAAAATATCGAAGTTCAGCCAAATCCACAGTTAGATTGGAAAAAACGGTCCCTAGACTCCGTAGAAACAGCTTCGGATGCGTCTGGGATCGCTAGAATGAAGAAGTATGCCTTAATTCTGTTCTAAAACACCTTCAGCAAGACATGAGTTATAATGTTGATCTACTTCACTGAAAACTACACGCTACTTAACATATTACTATGGATATTGACAACATGCATGGTGTTTGGGGTTGATCACTTGATTACAACATCTGGGTTCAAACATTTATATGCATGGCTGAGTATGTCCATTTATTTTCTAGTCATTTTCTTACAAACTCTATCTAATGCATTGCGAATCAGCTATTGAGGGAGATTGAACCTTGTGAAGGTCAAAATTAACATTCATACGATCGACGGATATTTATTTTGTTGTTTGGCAAAATATAATTCGATATAAGTGCATCTTTTAAGTTTCCAGGTTTGATTCTACAGATGAATCCTTCAATGAACGTGATAACGTACCTATTTTAACACATTTTATTCGATTACGATTAGATCTCATGGAGTATAAAAGGGAAAACTCAGTTTAGTCAAATGAATTTTTCACAATCAATAAAATTTTCGATGAGAATCAGTGAGATCTATGAAATTTTCGAAATCCAGCTTCAATAGATTTGTACAAAGATTTGATTGACGAGAATCGATCAAAATTTTTATAAGAACTTTATTTATTAAACAACGAATAATTTCCTTACATTTATGAAGAAAAGAACAGAAATGGTTTTATTTAAATTATTCAGATTCAGAGCTTTTCTCATTCTCCTGCATTTGTAGCTCGGGAACAATTTTTATGGCACAAAGAACAGTACCTACTACAATAGTAAACAAGTTTACGATTTGTTTAAACAGACACATTTAATTTGCGTTCAAGATAAAATACAACGTTGTTTACCGAAGCTTTAGTTGAAATTAGCGTTAAATACATGTGTTATGTATTACTATGTACTAAGTGGAATCTTTAATTACAGTTTAAATAGTATACAAAGTTACTGTGTTCTATTTTGTCTGAGATGGAGCATCACACTTTTTTACTTAAAGAGTGTATTTAAGTTATAAGGGAATGATAAATAGAATAAAAGGGTGTACGCACGTACAGGTGGTCTTATCAACATTTTTGATGCCCAGTCCTACCTCATCTGCAAGTCGCTGCATCTACTAAACGTGTGCGAGGCTCGGACATAAGTATACCTACCGGGGTTGATATGCCAGACGGCTGTCATTCCCGGTAAAGCCAACTTATATCAATTAAAACACATATTTGTGTGTTTGTCCTGAAGAATGATATATCTTTGGAGTCAAGCCGACCCTGGAATCCGATATAAAAGCCGCGGATGTAGCCGGAACTAACGCAAGATGACGATGACATATAACTTTAGAATCAGGAATATATATATGGTTTATACGTGCGTATCTCAACCCGACCAAATCGTAATAAACTTGTTTTGCTATATTACGTCACTTACGAGCTCAACCCAGCCAATTCGTACCCACAAAGCATTCAATAACGTAACGAACACCAACACATTTTCAAAGTAAAGCCTCACGTACCCACACAGGCATATGGTGCACGAGCCATCCCACTGCTGCATCCCAATTTCTCAGAACAATATACAATCGCACGTACGAAAGGAATCACAACTGAAAACTCCGAAATCTCAAGAGGGGAAGTGAAATGAATAAAGGCTAGTTGGACGGCACTTGGCGTCGTAAAAGACGTGCCGTGAGTGGCGCCCCCTCCCGGGAGCCACCGGTACCGAGCAATTTCACGGTGTGCCGCTTCCGCGCTTATAACTTGATACCTTACGGATTTTTTATAAATACGTCTTGTGTTTTATAGGTTCGGAGGCAAATTTTATAGATGGATGTTGAGATTAAAGTACGCGTCCTTTGTGTTTTTATATATTCACGATCATCTTTGAAGGAGTAGGAAGATGTGTGTTGGTGTTAACAAAATCTAGTTGACTGTTTTCAGTCTCACGTATTTGGAGATGAATCTATTAGCACCATTTGACTGAATTTTTATAGCATTTTTAATGCTAACTTTAAAGTTCGAAAAATATCGGAAAAAATTAAACGCTTAAGTGAGACTTGAACTCACAACCTTTCCCTTACAAGGGGAATGCTCTTCCAAATGAGCTATTGAGCCACACCTGATTCATTTCAAATTTTCCTTCTCACCAACTGAGCTCAATAGCTCAGTTGGAGCGTTCCCCCTGTAAGGGAAAGGTCGTGACTTCAAGTCTCACTTAAGCGTTTCATTTATTCTGATGTTTTTCGAACTATAGCACCAATTAGACTTCAGCCAGAAGTTCCTTTGGGCTAATACTGTGAGTTTCTCAGAAAAACGTAATCACCGACTTTGTCCGACACCGAAAACAAACCTTGGACTTCATACATGTCGTAGTCATGTGCCAACGAGGTAGTCACATTTGCAAAGCAAACAGACTTAACAGCTGTCAAGGACTTTGTCACTCTCTAACCCCTAAAACAAAAACACATCTAACTTTTGTTAAAATGGGTTGTTTTAACCGGAAAACAATTCGAAAACCCTCAAAAAACGTTGTGAATTCAAACAGCACTCCGTAATGCATTTCACGTTTACAATAAACACACTCACCACCTTCAACACATTCGTCTTAGAGGTTAGCCAAACATCTTTCGTTCGCCGCCATTTTTATTTCCCCTTCACTTGTTTTTGTGAGTGATCCATCTTCATTAACAGTTATATTTTGTCAGCTCGAGGATCGTTGGAAGCGCTCAGCGTCTCCTCCAGGGCGCAATTGGCGACTAATTGAATTGTTGCCGAGTGAATGATTCGTATTGTTATGTTTCTGTTACATTTTGCTTAAGATGCTTAAAATTTGCCCGAAAATATATTTTTAAGTCTTTCTTGGTGTTAAAGTGGTTGGGACAAAGGAGATAAGTATCACTTGTGGTTTTGTAAAGGTATTGTGCTGGAAGGAATTTGAATAAGAGTTTTTGGGATTGTGATTCATTAAAATATTATTCCTTTTTTAAATTACTATGGAACGACTTGTGTTCTGCTCGAATAAAAAAATCATTATTGTGGAGTTGAAATAAATAAGGCAAAGGAACAACACTGTTCGTTATTTTTTTTTTAAATTGTTCAAATGTTTTTGCTGTCAATTTGGTATTATTCGAAGAGTTTGTTTAACTTGGAGAATACAAAACTCTGCGTCCGCTCCCCATGCTTTCAAAAAAAAATTGGCAACCGAAATTACTAATCTTTCTCCTCCACATGAGGCTTATCTTGCCTCTAAATGAACTATCCTCTGACCTACCCTACGTCGAGAGGAAAGCCTGTGCCGGAGTCTCGTCAATTACCATAGAGCACACTGGCGGCAGTCGAGGTGGGCATATAAACCAATATCTAATCAAGTTCTCATGTACCTTGTTTATGGATCTTATTGGGTCTCATATACAGATGTCAGTTATTACCAAAAATCTAATGTTATAGATCTATACTTATATCAAATTATAGAGCTATAACATAAAAAATGCGTAATCAATTTGCAATATAGGTTATTCTCATTCCATTGTAACATCACAATCGTTCACAAACTCGATAATTCAGTATTCAGATAAAAAGTCCACGGGAAATATATTCTGATCTTTCCATTGTGTCGTCCATTGAGGAAAGCTCAATGTTGATCATCGATGGGCTTTTTATTGCTCTTATCTGTGCCCAACTGGCGACATGAGTCTGTTTATGAAGTGTAGATAGTAACCCTCATGTAAAGATCTTTTGAATTTTCCATTTGTGCCTCTCATCGACGATCGAATGGATACTTTTGTAAATGAGGATTGATTTTGATATTGTGTAGTCGTACTACCTTGTGCTTTTTTAATAAATTAGTGCGAGTTACATTTTTTACTTGGGTTCTAGATAATGCAGTGTTGTTTGTATTAGATTTTATTTTTCGTTTTTTTATTAGGCGGCAAACAAGCTCACGGCCCACCCGATGAAAAGTTGAAGTAGTAGTAGGGTAGAGTTTTCGTCATAATCCCTGCCGTGGTTTTCCTAATCGACTACACTTTGGGGTTCTCCAAAATGGGTGTTAGAAAGTTTCTTCAGGGTCGGCAACACGAGTGAAACTCCCCTAGTGTTGCATACGTCTATAGGCCACTATTTTCCATCAGGTGGGCCATGCGCTTGTGTGTACCTAAGAGGTATATACAAAAAAGAACGTAAAGTCTTTAATTATTATTTGTCTTCGAAATAAGGATTCAAATATTACAGCAACATTTGTTATATTTTTAAACTCTTCCTGTAATAAATATCGACAAAACAAAAGTAATGAAACAACTGTTTTAAAATGCATTGCCATTAAACAGCTTCGTTCATTCAATGAATATTTTAAAACAGTCATTTACACAAATGAAAGAACGAATGGTGGTCGCGGGTAATTATTTAAAATGCCTGATCAATATTCATTATACCCCTTGTTAAGTATGGCCGCGGGTGGTGTGAACTTCATTCATTATTATTTACCATAGGCTTTATACAAAGGTGTAAACATATGCTCACTTACACATTACTTTGTGTGTGTAAGTGAGCATATAGTCAACGTGCTCGCAACTTGTGAAGGCAATTTTTTTTTTTCATTTATTGATACACAACAAGTTACAATCAAAACATTAGCAGGATATAAACAACTGGCAAACATTTTGAACTGGACTGTAACTCATGACAGTGTATATATATAAAACAATAATATGGTGTACCGAGTTGACTGAGTAGAATTACAATATATTTATTATTTTAACATACGAGTACGAGTAATAGTGGAACGGTTCACCCGGACACAGCGTGTCGGCTGCGCCCTAGTCACCCTGTTCAGATTGGAGGATACCTTTTATGGTTTTGATGTAACTGTTGAAACTTGGATCAAAAATGTCGATTTTGAAATTACGAGTATTATAACTAGTTGGATTGAATTGGCCCCGAAAATCTTGATGTGAAAATAATGTTCCGGAAAATGATTGTGATTCATGATCATGTTCATTTTCATGTTTACATAGACATTACTTTGAATAACTTGACCCATGATCGCGTTAATTCTTTAACATTATTGTATGTCTATAGTAACCGTAGAACCCTTTTCCGCAACCCTCGGGTACCTATTTCCCTGTACCAAATGTTAGTCAAATCCGTTCAGTTGTTAGGGCGTGAATAATGAGTACCTTACAAACATTTTATCACATAGGTACAGTCAGCATCATTTCAAGTTTGTAGGTCCAGCGGTTTAGGCTCTGCGTTGATGAATCAGTCAGTCAGTCAGTCGGGACAAGTAATTTATATGTATAAATTATTGTCCCAACTAAAGGTGTGTACCAAATATCAGAGCAATTGACCCGAGTCAGTCTAAAGGTTGGACAAAAAATTCCTAACAGTTCGATCATTGGAGTTAGTTGGACAGTTTGGAATTTCTTTGTCCTAATAGTTGAATCACCAGAGTCAAAATTATATAATAAAATTTATTTATTAACAAAAGTTGGATTTAGAAAGAGACATACAGTAGAAGTAGACATACAAATTGATCACAACGCAGTTGTTCAACAGTTTGAAAAGCATGTACATGATATTATAAACTCTAACTAGGCTAAAGCCTGTATTTTAGGAAACAGTGTTCGGCCAGAAACGGATTATTTTGTGAACAGTGACTAGACTATGTGTCTCATCGATCAGTCAGTATAACAGTTTGAACAAAAAACTTCCGAATAGTTCGACCACCGAAGTCAGTCTAACAGTTTGGAAAAAAAAAAAAAACTAACAGAATCGATTATCGAACTACTGGTAGGACAGGATGAAATAAGCGCTTGGACCGATCAATTTTTTTACAGGTATACAATTTCTTTAAAGCTAACATAGCTCCACATATAAATGGTTCCGCTAACTCAGTACTCGATTACTTTTGCGCCAATGATTTAGGAATAAAATCGTGAATGTTGGACGTACAAACGATCCTTGTCCCATATTTTTCTGCGCATTAATGAATCCTCCCATATGTCGTTTGGAAATCGGTTCGTTAGTAGGTAGGGATAGACGAAAAATACTAAGTAGATATTTTAACGTCACATTTATTTTTTGAATTAAATTAAGTTTTAAACTCTCGCGTTCCATGATATACAACCAATCGAGAATATGCAGGTAGATGAAGAACCTACTACCTCACGGACTCGAAGACGGCGGGCGTGCACTACTGAGCCAGTCAGCCCCACGGCCGGTATAACCTGGTCTAGACGTCAGGTAAATCAAAGGTACGTATGTACCTATACCATGATCGCGTTAATTCCGGTTATTGTTATTGTATATTTTTTGAATTTTAATTTTTTTGTGACATCTGTATTTTTGAGGCTTGACAGTAGCATTAGCTTTCATGCAAATACACCGATTTTTGAACAGCTTATGTCGGGTTTAGTCCGATTAAAGTAGCTTGCCATCTCGGGTCTCAATTAATGAGATATTTCTTCTCTGTTTGCGAGGGCAGCATTATTGAGAAAACACTAATAAGGCATTTCCCTCCAAGGATAGATCTTCGGGTGTGGGAATAGGCAGCCGCAACTGTCAGTCCTGTCACACGCAGCCCACGCTCGGAGAACCAACCGGGCATAGTGGGGAGCAGACAAAAGACGGGCTTCCTGCTATTCAAAGGAACACGTGGAAAGCCTCTACTGAGCCTTGTGACAAGGCCGTACACGAAAATAATATTGTAATATTTCATATAATTTTTAATAGAAAATTGACATGCTGTCGGTACCAACCGGTGGTCAAACATTCGCAATCAGTGAAAACTGGTATTTGCCGTGAGCGAATAAATTGGGCCCGGCACGATTCAAACCTACTCCTGGCGCGACGGTGTCGGGGGACGCACCCAGGTTAATTATGACGTATGCATATTATACTGATAGATTTAATTGTGGAACATCCTTGTTATATCTATTTGCATATCCGAAGGGGTAGGTAGTAGTGAATTAATACCCATATTTAGCCAATTTTGATTTTGAATCCCACGTAATGGGAGGCGAGCCTATTGCCGTCGAGTTGGAACTTAGTCATGGGCTTTATGTTTTTTGTCGAATGGAGAACAGCCCTATCCCTTAGTCGACTTCTACGATGGCCAATGGAAGAAACGGGGTGGCCCTATTTTACTCCACCGGGAACCAACTCGGAATATTAAGTAAGTGTTTTAATGTCTTACTCCGTGGCGTAGCGGTAGTGAACGCGGCCGCTACGCAGGAGGCGCGGGTTTGATACCCGCTCAATGCAAATATTTGTATGCATACATATGGGTATTTGCATTGGTCTGGTCGTGTCTCGGAGAGCATGTTAAGCCGTCGGTCCTGGTTGTCATACGAACATCTATGACAGTCGTTACGGGTAGTTGGAGCCCTCAAAAGTCGAATAACTGGTCTAGCTGCAATACTTCGATATCGCCTTTGGGTTATGGAGGTGAGACATCTGCAATCGCTTCACAGAAGTTATCCAAGTTTAGCCAAATCTGCAGTTCGACTGGTAGACTCCAAGCTGAAAGCTTCGGTTTGAGTGGGATTACCGCTAAGATGAAAAAGATTAATCTCTTACTTCAATTCTTAAAGAGAACTAAACGTTTAGATCTGTTAACCTAACAATAAAAACTCAAAAGTTGTTATACAGTCCAGATCAACTTTTTTAACTAATAACTAATAACTAATACGTTTATGCGTCAAATGGGGAACATTTGACGCATAAACGTATTAGTTAAAAAAAAAAAGCCGTCCCGAACATCTATTGTGGCAGCCGTTACGGCTAGTTAGAGCCCTAAAAATTCGATTACTAATCTAACTGCAATAGGTACTTCGATATCGCTAATCAGTTGTTCAAGTCATATCGCAGTCGCTTCACAGAAAATATCGAAGTCACAGTTAGACTGTAAAAAGCGGACCCCGGACTCTGAGGGGATGGCGTCGGATGCGATAGGGCTTAACGCAGGGATGATGATGATTATACACATTTATGGAATGTTTTGCACACTACCAATACGTTCCTAACATATTTCAGCGGCAGTGTACCCTTCCCTAACGAGCTACCAAGTCCCGAGGGATAATGATTGAATTGAATATCTAGTTCTACTTTTATCGATAGGCATATATGACATATAATTAGTTCTAGCTAGTTTTCCGTAAAATTATTTCATATTCCATTTTATAATACAGGATTATAATATCATTCGGAGCTTAACTCTAAGGTCAAGTTATAGGTATAGGGTTTTATCATATGTGACCTTTACTTCGTGTTTTTAAAAAGTAAAGAGCCCTTTAAATGCATCCCACCCAGTTCTTTCTTGTCCATAATCAAAAGTGTAGGGCTTGATTAAAACTATTCCATCTTGACTGAGTAACCTTTCCACAAGACTTAAAATTCTTTATAAATACACGTGGTTCCCCCCTCCAATTTATCAAGCATTTTAAGAGGATGCCCTAAAGTCGCACATATAGACTATTTAGAGAAACATATTTCTGGGACTACTTTTAAAAATAAAATAAACAATCTGCACATTTTTTTAATTTACATACATATAATACATAAAATCACACTTGTTTCCCATAAGGTACGCAGAGATCACGGATCTCCATTTGGGGTACTGTTTAGGGTACTCGTGACGTGCCCCGTTTTTCTAAATTTCTAAAATTCTAAAACTTTCCCGATTAGGTCCAGGTATCTGCGCCTAGGTCTTCCCCTACCGACGGTACCATCCATACTCTATACACACTCTACAATATAATGTAAGTAATAAACAATGTTCTCATTTCGTAAGCTATCTTTAAGTTTACACCTTCACATAACAGTATAACCAAAATTATAACAATACTTAATTGAAATGCCTTGAGTATGCACCCAATGAAAACAAACCTAACCCTACAGAAAACGTCAAACAAAGATATATGGATTTATCCTAACGTTTTAAAAATAACAATCACGATATTGAAGCTACAGAAATGCACGAAATTGTCTAGCAGCGTTGTATTTTTCAAGTTCGCTTTTTAAAAAATGAATGATTAGAACTCTGAAGTGATTTTATTTGCAAAGCGGATTATACCGATGGGGATGCTACAATCGCTTGCATTTCGACACTCCTGAAACGTGGCAGATATTGTGAACAATACAGAGAAACAAGGTGTGTTTTCGATGTATTGCTGTTTGTTATTTTGTATGAAACATTTCATTGAGTACGGCATGAAAAGAAATGTCCGTAACGTTGTTAGTATAAAACTAATTTAACTAGATTTCTAATGTATCTGACATAAATCTGAGCAATAGAATAAAAGTTCATTAAAACAAAGCGTCATTTGCTCAGTAATGATAATTTTAATATTCCCTCTAACCCTCCCAACTAAGCTCTAAATTGCTTGTACCAGGAGTGGGTTCACGTCGGTGGTGTAATGGCCAGGATTCGAACCCGGGATCTCTCGATCGTAAGGCCGTCTCCTTAACCACTAAGCCTTCGATAATCACTGTTACTTGTTATTTAAAAATCCATCCGAAGGTTGCCTGGAAGAAATCATTGTTAGGGATAAGCCGTTCATTGTGCATTATATTTAAATAAATAGTTATCTTATAATACATTAATGGTGTACAACAAAGAATATCTTATCTTAGTAGCCATCAAAATCGGTTCAATCGCACACGAGAAAACATCGCGACAGATGTTCATAATAGGCAACAATCGAATAAATAAACAATCACCCCTTCAACCCAATCAATAATTTGAAAGACATCTCAAAGTCTATTTGCTCTTCTACAAGCACGTTATAACCCCCAGCCGCGAGCACATCGATACGATGGACGAATAAACCCCAGAGAGTCAAGTTATGGGAAGCTGGGAGGCGGGATTCAATAAAGAATTGAAATGTATTTTCCGTTAGAATTGTTTGTTGCGTGTGGGGAATAACGCGTGTGTGATTACTGCGCCGAATGAGCGATTGTTTTCTTAATACCGTTGCGGTATTATCCACAGTATTGGAGGGTTATTGGGAATGAATAATATAATGCGTTCGTGTATTAATTCGAGTGTGGCTTGGGAAATTGAGTGTGGATGGTTGGGAGGAAATTGTAAGGCTCTCTGGAGGATTGGTTTTGGTGGTACGTGTTTGTAATTGTAAAGTATAACTAAATTGAGTGTTAATGACTAATGTTTGATTAGAAATTATATTCGCTATAATTGTTTGATTATATATATCGATCGATATATATCGATAAGTAAACAAGGCTTTGTTAAGTCAAATATTAGGGCTTGTCTTTGTCACAATGCTGTTGGTATTAATTGCAGCATCCTACTTGATACATTTACAAAAAGAAAATAATTTTAGAGCAAGTAGCTATAAAAATCAGGTGCCACAATGGTCATACCAGTTCATACACAATTGTAGATAGAATTTAGCCTGAGAGAAAGTTTTCTAAGCGTTCCTTCAATCCTTAAAAAATATAAGTATCATCAACCTGTATATAGATAAACTGTCAAGCAAAGAGTAGACAGATAGGTACTTTATTCGCCTTGCACGATACTCTAAGAAGGAGATAGGGTGGTTATAGAATTATATTTCACCGTAAACTTAACAATGAACAAAACAATTAATCACAGTACACGCCTGAACATTTCCTTCAGCAAATTCATTTATTAATCGAACATTTACACCACACTGTATATTTTAAATAAATAAGCGGCACATTTCAACACAGCATTTAGATAGTACAATCTAATGGCGTGGTCACATTGTTCTCAAAACCGCAGATTATGTAGGACAGAAATGCCTTAATCCACCCAGGGCTTGTGGTCGTCCCAAGATGCCCTGATTGATGCCACCGCCGCGAGGAGACGGTACACGGTCACATCGAGCTTAATGTACGGATATTTATCACTGCGAATGGACTGTAATTGTGGCTCAAGGTATTATGGAGAAGTTTTTCAAGAATACTTGTCTGGTGTAGATACGACTTTAGACGTTTTCTCACGAAAAAGACCATTAGCTCCACGTATAAAAAAAATATCTTGTATGTTGAAAAGTATTTGAGTGAGATTGTGCAGTCCTGTTACCAAAATCTGTCATACAGGTAAACCTAGTACAGATACCAGTCTCTTACATAAATAAGCTTGTAATGAAGTGTACCTAAGCTTGAGTATTGTCATTGTAGTATTTTATGTGAGAGAACAAATAAAATGATTAAAAAAAATGATGATTTATGAGTATGAAGTAAATAGATATGTAATAGACGAAAAAACCAGGCAAGTTTCTTGCCAGGGCGTTTCCTTTTCAGGACTGCGTATCCAAATTGTGGCTACTACAGTAAACATAAGTTAATCTGATCCTTTTGATTTCATTTTCTTAATTTTGTGAGTATGTTTACAGAATAAACAACGTTTATTGACTTCAACTTTGAGCAGATAGTATAGTATTATTGGGTTTTTATATTAAGTATTTTTGTAGTACCTAGCAGTGGGAGCATGGGTGTGGTAAATCTTTTTCTATCCCTTAATCGACACCCAGGAAGAGAAAGATACATTTCAGTCCTATTAACTTCAGTACCTAAATAAGTAACTGAAGTAAATCAAAAGCATAGCAAATATTACGTGGAGAATGAACTCTTATCACAAACGCAATAAATGCTGCGATACTACGATTAATAATATTGTCTGTTTTATTAGCGTGTACACGTGAAGCCTGCTACTGTTAATATAGAATTTATGAGATGCCAGTCTCCAAGCAAGAAGTAATCCACTTCTTTGGGTCGCTGGCTTCCCGCACTTTAATTATGATATTTTTATTTCCATACCATAAACTTGCTGCAATATTCTTTTTTCAAATTTTTATTTTTCTACAACTTGCCAGTACTTTGCAATTTTAATATAATCTTGTACTCCAGATAATTAATTATTAGTGTCACAATCTGAGATTTATATTCTGTGGGATATAAAACCTGTTTTACTGTCTGAAGTAATGAAAAAGAATGCTACAGAAAGTTTAAATTACCATATTGCAATGGTAATTTATTGCAGGATTGAAAATATAGCACCTTACCGTGAAAAGGGAATACACACACCAAATTATTTAAGAGGGTTTGGTGGAACGGACTAATCAAATTTCTAATGAACTGTATACACTTGGAGATTACACAATACTTTGTTTACCTGAAAAAATATTAAAGTTCATGTTTGACCAGGGCTAAGGCCTTATGCGTGTAGTTTATGACCGATTGATATTGAAAATTGTAGTGGAGTATTCGGGTTTTATTGAGACATTTTTTACCTATCTGTTTGTATTTATAGACCTAAACTCAATAATGCTGGATAAGGTATGCTTGTTTCCTATTTTTAGTTTTAAAATATTAATGAGGGATTAATAAGCGCTTAAATATACAAAAGACTTGTACTACAAACTTAAGCAACATTACTTTTTAAATGTGATTGAAACGACAAAAACCAAAGCAGATCGTTCTAGTTGAAAACCAGCGCCAGGTCTCCAGCTTGCACATGCTTAACTGTACCTACACCCATTTGGTGCATTCGTGTGTCGCATTTCACTTATTGCGCGTCCATTGCGTTTGGAGTTTAGAATTATGTTTACTATTAGTGAGCATGTTTCCAATATTTGATATTTATAATAATGCCATTACTGTTTGTTGTATAATTTGTTATAGGTATTGTGTGACCGCGTTGCACCAAATAAATGGTTATTTCTTTCTTTCAAATCTCCGTTGTTTTTATTCAAAAGCAGATAACTACAGTTCTTTGCGTCACACAGGTGAACAAACAAGACATCTTCAAAGCGCAGGAGAATGTAACAACAACAGTAGGTAAAAGCGAATGCGTTCGATTCAGAGTGCCCCCACAAGAGTACACAAAGAACAAAAGAATTTTTGAAGACGTACACAGTTCGTGCACGCTGTGGGCAAAGTAGGCAAAGTGGGCCAATTGTTTCACTACTATAGTTCCACAAACAAAGCCAGTATGTGGCGCTTAATTTTTTGATAATGTGACCTTTGAAACTGTAATAGAAGAATTGAAATAAAACCGCTGTGTGACACACCGCGGTCATGGCTGATGAAAAGCTTGCAGCAGCCGAAACGTCGGTTTAAAAGTAAATAATAACGAATATATCGTGATAGAATCCTTGAAAAGTGGTTTTATTTCAATGACTGACATTCGCGTAAACTTTAGAAAATATCATGTAATAGAAGAAGCTATGGAACCAAATATTTTTAATACTTACACAAAATTGTTACTTAGATATTTTTTGAAAGAAAAACCTTCTCTTCAGGGTAGGCAAAGTCAACAACCTGCCGTTTGATTCTATACTTAATTTTTTTTAAATAAAAAAGTCTTTCTTTTGGTTTTTACGGCTTTTATGGAACCATCATCGTATGACCCAAAGCCTCTACCAGAGCAACGTCCGTCAACAGCGGGTGAATGTGAGGTTGGCGTGACTCCAAAGTAGTGTCCTACCTATGTAACTTTTTTCGTTCAGTAGTAATTCTACTGAACGAAAAAAGTTACATAGGTGTAATAAAAGATATGAATTAAGTTCTGTGTAGCGATTCTAGGTACAGTGAAAGACTTACAATATTTTCAAACCTTTTTACGACTGTCGAAGGAAGGAGGGTAATGTAGGAAAGGTATATAAGTATGTTTATCTGCATTCTAGATTCCATAACACAAGCTATAAAAGCTTGCCATGGGTCTAGATAGCGTTGTGTGGAATGTTGTGGAATATAAATAAAAAGGTTTGTTAAGATTGGAGTATCATAAGTATAATACAGGGTGTATTTTTGAAACGGGGCAGTAAGGGCAAGTACCTTAACCGTTGCAGTTACAGCAAAACGTTCTTAAAAGACCTTCCCTAACTTTTTGGGACATTTCGAACTGCATTCACAGATTTTGTAAAAAACTTAGTTAGCAAAAAAAATGCAAAAAGTTCAAATTTTTTTTTATGCCTATCGATTCTATTTCATGTGGGGATCAAAAAACTCCATGGGACCATTTTAGCTTTCAGTACTAGAAAAGACAGAAATCGCCAAAAACGTTTCCCATACATTTCGTACGGAAATATGATAAATCAACTCGAAACTCATAGGTCAGGTAAAATTTTGAACTTTTTTAAATAAAAAAAAATCATTTAAACATTTAAGAAATTGGTTTATGAAATAAATTGCTCAAAATGATTTCCATTTTCACGAATACATAAGTCTATCCTTTTTTGCACTGAACGAATGGCGGCTAATAATGTTCTGGGATGAATATTACGTAAAATGGTCATTAATGCATCCTTGAGCTCTTGAACACTGGCGTACGTCGTCTTATACACCTCGTTTTTCACGAAGCCCCATAAAAAAAAATCAAGTAGTGTTAGATCGGGGCTACGAGGTGGCCACTGTGTTGGACCATGTGTACCTATCCACTGTGTACGGAATAGGCGGCTCAAATTGGAACGTGAAAAGTGACTGTTATGTGGCGGAGCACCATCTTGTTGAAAATGAACTTTTCGCAATTCCGACAGGGGCCATTCGTCCATCTCGTTTTCAAGATGGTGTAAAATGACTTCATTATACATGGCAGAATTCAGTTTCCCTTCATGAAATTCCACCATTATGACTCGATTGGACATTATACCACACCAACAGTTGAATGAGAAGCGAACCTGATTATGACTTGCCGTAACTCTTAGTGGATTTTCTTTGGACCAATAGTGGTGATTTTTTCTGTTGTACATACCGTTATTGGAAAAATTCGTTTCGTCTGACCACAGTATGTAATTTAAAAATTCATGATCTCTGCTTATTTTTCCTCTTAGCCATCTGCAAAAAGTAAGCCTTCGAACATCATCACCCGGATGTAACACTTGAACTATGCGCCCATATCGATAGCACTTGTAGCCGTATTTCTTCCATATCTTTATCACAAGGGAGTGGGATACATCTACTTCAAGGGCGACTTCCCTGGACGATACCTCTGGATATGCTTCGACATAAGTCAGAACCGCAATCTCCGTGTCCATGTCCACACGAGGCTGCCGCATTCTTTTGAAAGAACCCTGCAATTCCAGGTTTTTCAAAAGATTTGTAATAATCTTTCTTGTTGGCACATGCCGCAACGGATACTTATTGCGGTACCACACTAATGCAGCTCCCGCATTTCGATTATTGACAAAATACGCTTCTAATAAGTCAATTTTTTCACGATTAGAAGACATTATAGCGAAAATTCTTAATTAATAACTCATACGAAGTTTCTCAGCTGAAACTAAGTATAACACACAGATTTTCGAATCAAATTCGAAATTTGAGGGTAAACATTCTTTTTATTTACTTTACAGTCAATTCTACCCACTTCCTAGCCATAACAAAAAGTTAGACCATCGTAGAAATTTGTTTCTGTTGCCGAAATGTATGGGAAACGTTTTTGGCGATTTCTGTCTTTCCTAGTACTGAAAGCCAAAATGGTCTCATAGAGTTTTTTGATCCTCACATGAAATAGAATCGATTGGCATAAAAAAAATTTTTGGACTTTTTGCATTTTATTTGCCAACTGTAAGTTTTTTACAAAATCTGTGAATGCAGTTCAAAATATGGTTAAAAGTTAGGAAAGGTCTTCTAAGAACGTTTTGCTGTAACTGCAACGGTTAAGGTACTTGCCCTTACTGCCCCGTTTCAAAAATACACCCTGTATATTATAATGGATGAGTAAGAAGTGTTATGATCCTGACATTAAATATATATTAACTTAGCCCGTAATTATATTTAATGTTTTGTTCATTACTTGATAGACTTTGGGGGCCACTGATAATTATATTAGAATTTATGAAGCTACTTAAGTGGAGAAAACACAATGAGATAATTCAATCAACAAGCTGTCAAAGCTTCCCCTCAGCTTCCCCTACAATTGTCAAAACGTCTCAATTGACAGTTGACACACCCAATTTTGAACACGTGTTGGTTGTTCATTTATCCTCGATCATTTTTAACCTAGGAGCACAATGCTTGTGATATATTTTAGTATGTAAAGTTGAGTCAGCATCAAAAAGATGTACATAAACAAAGTACTCAAAATGATCTTAATTCCTTGGTTTGCCCGCCATCCTGCTGACAGATTGTTCTGACATTTTTGGTACATACCTTTAGTTTGGACCATAATACAATTTTATTTAAATCAATAATCAGTTTGATTTTATGATTTTTATTTATCTTAATATCTTAGTTTTAAGATCGTTTTGAGACTTTTTAGTCAAGATATTTCTATCGCTGACTGTACGTTTTTCTGGTAGGTACTTAAGCCAACAATGCTAAACTTCTATTCGTATATGATACTAGCTTTTGCCCGCGGCTCCGCCCGCGTGGATGTTGGTTATCGCGACCAAACATAGCCTAAGGTTGAATCTACCCCTACACCAAACTTCATCAAAATCTGTTCAGTGATTTAGGCGTGAAAGCGTAACATACATACAGACACACAGACAGACAGACAGACAGACAGATAGAGTTATTTTCCCATATAATATTAGTATGGATGATTGCATGAGGCTAAAAATAGACATGCGGCTATCCGCAAGTGCGTTGCGGCCCTTAGATAGGTAAAAACTTAAACAGGCATAATAAACATCTTTAGTCGACTTAAGCGAATATGTTCTAGTATATTTCATTCCCTTAGTTACAGTTACATATTATCATCAATAATAATCACCTACATTCACATGAACATTAGTACAAGATTCAATATATTACGGGCTTTATCATGGGCCCTATAGACGTCACCGTTTCCTATCGTAAAGAGTAGTGACAACGGACCAGTGGGGCTAATAACTTGTTCTGGACTTCACTCTGGTATTTATGTTCTATTGTCACGCTACTTGCCTGTCGTAGAGACGATATTCTTACTGGAATAGTATTATTATGAAGATCGCCACACTATACAGGTTATCATCGATAAATAAATATTCCACAACATTCTACACAACCTTATCTAGACCCATGGTAAGCTTAATTAGCTTGTGTTATGGAATCTAAAATGCGGATAAACATACTTAGAACCTTTTTTTTGTAAATACATACATATTTTATATACAAACACCCGGACCAATGCAAATAGCCATATTCATGCATACAAATATTTTCACTGAGCGGGGATCGAACCCGCGCCTCCGTGGCAGTCGCGAGCACTACCGCCACGCCATAAAGGCTGTCTAGTCGGTCATAATCATCATTGCATCCTGGTTGCTTCCGAGGCTTATACCTCGGAGCCTGGGTTATGTAAGTTCTATCTACTACTGTCTATTCTATGCCTGAGGTTATCCTTTAGATTGAAATGAGTTTTTGGAAGCAACTACTGCCCCTTTTTTTAACGTGTGGGAAAATCCT
This sequence comes from Eilema sororculum, assembly GCA_914829495.1. Lineage (NCBI taxonomy): Eukaryota > Metazoa > Arthropoda > Insecta > Lepidoptera > Erebidae > Eilema > Eilema sororculum. The sequence continues at coordinate 21,405,244 of OU618543.1, read as the reverse complement.
TCATGGATGCTATGCCAAACTCCTACTGATTAAAAACCCTCACGTAACGCCCAAATGCCTACGGTTGGGAGCCCAGGGTAAGCTCTCGGAAGGATGTCTCAGGACTGCCATCAAACCTACGGCTACAACTGCGGCCTCGCCTAGGGGGGTTTTCGGGTGTCATCCCGCTTCTAAGGGGGAGGGGGGCGTGCCTTAATCCCTCACGTCACGCTGCCGTCATGAGCCTGCTTCTGTAAGGACGGTGAGCAGCCCACTCACCGTCCTTAGGCCCCCGGTCATGGAGGAAACTACCACCTTAGCTTTCAACCCTGAGTGGAAAGCTTGCACTAGCTACTGGATGTATTTACCCCCAAGATCTTCGGTCTCAGTAAATCTCAAACACAAGCTGGTACATCGCAGGTTTTCCTGTCACGTTTGGGGGGAATGAGGGGTCAATATCAAAAGAAAGATTGAGTTGTTCCGCTTACAGTCGGCAAGTTAGGAGAGCTAAAACAATTGACTTTTTTACAGGAACGTAATTCAAAATCTATCGACTAGTTTCCGAGTTTTGCATCCAAAACATGTTTTCAGTGAGTGGAAACAGAATTTCAGAACCAAGCAATGGAATGAGATGACGCTAGATTCGCTGAATACAAAGTGCCTTAGCAGCATAAATTATCACATCCGTCATAACCGAACGGGAGCACTATTTTTTGAAGTAACATTCTTTCTTACGACCCAATTTCATACACACATACATACACACACACACACACACACACACACCCATTAATATCTCAGAAGACCACATAAATTTATATTTGGTCGTTAAATAAAATTCAATTATGCAATAAAGTATGTTTTATTGCTATTCGATCATTTATTTCCAGCGTTTCGGTAGATTTAACACATAAAGGGTATTGCTGGTGTGTCTGCATGCTTCGAGTTAATTTGCTGTAAAATGTAACGGTGTGGAGAATGGGGGAGGGGGAGGGGGAGAGTAAATATTGTTATTCATGTTGACATTGAGTGGGCACATTTAAAGGTTATTGTTGCACGGTATTGGAACCTTCGATGAGGTTCATATGTCGATGGAGTGACAGTGGTATGGTATGGGTATTAAAATACCACTACCTACCCCTTTGGGGAGTTTCAGGTGCCATTTATGTCTATATTTTGAAGAGCACTTACATAGGCATAGTGGTGGCAAACTATTTTAATTAATTTTCTTTTACTCTTTGAAATTAAAGAGAGTACTAGGACATACTTGATACTAGTAAGCGTGTACTAGTACATATAATTAGTACCAATAGTTGCCCAGACGCACAGAACAACATAGCAGAACAAAGATATGCAAGAACCGACCAACCAAATTGGTCGTTATCTATATCTCATCTCCAATTATCCATGAATTAGAACGATTTCCGCTCACCTCTGCTTCAGTGAAAACGCACCCTTACGGAAGACAGTTGAATTCATCATGCTCTCGACGGGGTGCTGAGTAACATGCAAGAGTTATATTCAGAGATACGGCGAATATATCTCAGGATAAAGCTGCGTACACACTACGATGTTATTTGTGATGTTATTGATGTTGAGAAAAATATTTTGCGTTTTAAAGAGTATTGTAACTTAACTAACTAGCTATGTTATGCAATCTAGAATGCAGATAAACATAATTACATACATTATTCTTGTACATACATAAGTTGAAGCAACCAGACTAATGCAAATATTTTGCACTGAGCGGGAATCTTACCCGCGTCCGCTACGTAGCAGTCCAACGATCTACCGCTATCATAGACGACACAGAGACAATAAATGGCAAAATCCTATCCGGATCGAGTGGAAATCCTTTATGGATGCATAACAACATATTTGACCAACTAAGCTACGTGGGTCACGTCTTGGACATTTGAAATTCTTCTATACAATTGTCATTGGGGACGACGAAAACAAAAACATGTAATCTTTATAATAAACACTAGCTTTTGCCCGCGGCTCCGCCCGCGTGGATGTCGGTTATCGCGACCAAACATAGCCTATGTCCTTTCTCAAGGTCTAACCTAACCCTATACCAAATTTCATCAAAATCTGTTCAGTGGTTGAGGCGTGAAAGCGTAACATACAGACAGACAGACAGACAGACAGACAGACAGACAGAGTTACTTTCGCATTTATAATATTAGTATGGATTTAGTCGCAGACTCAATCTCATCGAGAATACCTATCCTACATATCCCGGCACAGTTAGCATCAAATCGATCCCAAAGTATCAAGATCTTGTTAAGTACTATACCAGTCAATATCCATCTGATGCTGACTAGAATACTAGCAGAGTAGAAAAACATTTTATCCAAATCGAACGTCCTAGTTATGATGCAAAACTGTCTGAAAACTCTATTTCATTCCAACAACGCAGTGTGTAACACGATTTTATTTTTCAGTGTCTGCCAAATGCCAGTTTTGTGCAAACTGCCGCTACAACTGGTCGGATTGTTAATATTCCGTGCTCGGTCCGACACGAACACCAACGTGCCTCGACTTCGAACCAGCCCACTTGCCTGCAATGTCTTTAATAGGACCCATAAATTGAATATGTACATTAGCATGCGAGGTACTACATGAAAATAGACTGTTCCTTCGTATTTTTGTAACGTATGTTTCGTTTGAAAGTATCGAGTTGATTTGGGAATAATCGATTCGCGATCAGTTGTTTCGAAGACGGGGAAAGGTTTCAAATAACTTTTGAAATATATAGTATATAGTTGAATGTGTTTTTTGGTATATAGGACGCGACTGCTACGCCAGGAGGCGTGGATCCGACCCCGCTCAGTGCAGATATTTGTATGCATGAATATGGTTTTTGCATTGTTCTGGGTGTTTCTATGTATAATATGTAATGTATTTACAAAAAAAGTATAATAAATATAAATAAATAAATATGATTAACAACATTCTACACAACGCTATCTAGACCCATGGTAAACTTAATTAGCTTGTGTTATGGAATGCGGATAAACATACTTAGATTTTTTTTTGTAAATACTTATATATATATATATATATATATATATATATATATACATCTTGAAGGACATGTTGCGTCCTACATGGCGTTATTTACCGATGATGCTGCGTCCGACTGACTTTGTGCGTCCGGAATACGGACGCAAGATTGACCGACCCTCATTTTTAGCCCAATGGTCCCTTATGATCCTTAGAATGCAATGGCCAAAAATTGGCATGGACGTAATTCCATCACTACAATGCCTTTTAGCGTATAATGTAGTTCCGCCATCGTCCGACTGAAATTTGGAGGACACTAGTGTTCAGCGTATAATTTACCACGTATACTTTGAGTTCATTTCACCGATCTTATCGTGTCCATTGAATATCGTATTTGTAAAGTTTTTATCATGTTTTCGTGACAACAATCTTGCGTCTCTTAAACATCCTTAAACGGGCACTAGGTACGGTGTCTGAGGGGCCTCCTCGGGGTTCACGAGGGACGCATGGCGCGGGGCGCGGAGCGGCAGGCTTTAGCGCGCTCGCGTACCGAAGTTTGTAAACCAACAGACATGTGCCGGCCGTGATGTAAGCTTATCTGTTCACACCAGCCTGTGCCCCTGAGCTTACCGGTTTATAAATTTTTTTTATAGTGCGCTAAATCTCCACGGATACCACCCCCACGGATACCACCCCCACGGAGACCCCCCCGACTAAAACGCACGCCATCTAGGGTCCTTGGTTGCCGGAGGTGAGATTGCCGAAAGCATATCTCTCGCACCCCGGCAGACACTTCGGGCTGTGGGGACCTCGGTGTCCCCATCTAGCCCCGGGTACGGGGAGGCGCACTTGGCGGCACCGCCGCGGCCTGCTTCTGCTAGGGTGACAGGAGACTCCGCCGTTCACCCCTAGGCCAGCGCTCATGGAGGACGGAGGTCGTTCCGCGACGACCGGTTCGCCTTCGCTCTTCGTGGGCTTCCCGGGCCCGTAGTCTAGTCCGGACCCGACCGGCCGCCTCCTTCTCGAGCATTAATTGCTCGCAGAAGGAGGCGGCCGCACCCCAAGCGTTTGCGCATCGTACCATCGCTGTGAGCAATGTGGCGAGTGTGATGACTCCCACCCCCAGAGCCGCCACTAGGACCTGCCTGGGCCGCCGTGTCCCACGCCGGGCACTCGGTCAGCGTGTGCAGCTCTGCGTCCTCGCTCGCATCACAGTGATGGCACTCGCACGTTGGCTCCTTCCGCATCCGACACAGGTAGCTCCCGAAACACCCGTGTCCGGTAATCACCTGCGTCAGCCGGTACGAGAGGCTGCCGTGTGGCATCTCTAGCTATTCCTCCATGATGAGTTTAACCGCTGCTATTACGGCGTGCCCTGCGCTTGGTCACCCAAGTCGTAGCTCCCACTCAGGGTGGAGATGGGACCTCACGACCCGAATTTCTTCAGGCTCGGGTTCCCGGCTCGGCTCCCGCGCCTCCTTTCGGTACCGAAAGGGTTCTCGCATCCAAGTTCCACGGTAGAGATCCGGCAAGGAGATTCGCCGCCTCCAAGGATATCGTGCGGTACCCCATAATGTCCCTGCTGGCCATTGCACGCTGCGGCCCACGCAGCAGACGCGCATTGTGGATCGTCAGGGTCTCCGCCCATATCGGGCACCCATATAGGGCAATGGACCGCAGGACTCCTGCGTAGAGTCTCCTGCAAAAGTCATCCGGCCCCCTTTTTTTTATACCACTTAGATGGCAGACAAGCACACGGCCCACCTGATGGAAAGTGGTTACCGTGGCCTATGGACGTATGCAACACCAGAGGCGTTACACTCGCGCTGCCTACCCTGAAGAAACCTTCTAATGCCCCTCTTGAAGAACCCCATATTGTAGTCGCTTGGGAAAACCGTGGCAGGGAGTTCCTTTCATACCGCACGGTGCGCACCGTATTCGGATGCAATGTGTGGGGATGAATTCCCTGTCTATGGCGAGCGGTGCGATGATAGAATGTAGCTGTGGGCATCATGTCAAATAATTCATCTGAGCACAAACCATTATATAGGCGGTAGAAAACACACAGTGAGGCAAAGTCCCTCCTGAGGCTGAGAGGTTCCACATCGCCTGCGAGTATGGGACTGTCGACGAGCCTCAACGCACGTCTTTGTACCGAGTCGAAAGGGTTAAGCTGGCGTGCGGGCGCTCCGGCAAAAAGATGACAGCAGTACTCCATGTGGGGTCGAACCTGTGCCTTATAAAGAAGGAGTCGCTGCCCCGCAGTGACGTACTGCTTCGCCCTGTTAAGAACTCCAAGTTTCTTTGATGCCAGCTTAACCTTGTCCTCTAAATGACTGCGGTACTGGACGTCACTTGAAATGTCCACGCCTAGGATCCCGATAATCGGGGCAATGGTAAGCCGTGTGCCTAGGAATTGCGGCGCTACAATATATGGGGTTTTCTTAGCGGTGAATACACCCCTTATGTTGGGCAGCAGCAAGCGGCAGCTATGTCCTTCAATTTGGGGGCCAGTCTTCGGCGATGCTCCCCGAAGATCCACCGGCCGTCGAGCACGAGCCCCAGATAGTTCATCTGGGGCTTGATGCCGATGGAAATGTCTCTCACTATGAGGCTGGAATCTTCCGGTGGCACGCGCCGAGGCCCATGAAAGAACATGGCCTCGGTTTTATACGGAGCCACCTCCAGACCCAGCCGCCGGATCCGCTCCACGACTTGGGCAACCGCGGTCGTGGCCTTCATGGTCGCTTCGCGGTATGTAGCCCCGCACGCCGTCACCAGCGTGTCATCCGCATAACACGTGACGGCGGCACCGTCTGCGAGCTCACCGCGAAGAACGCAGTAGTAACCGATGTTCCACAGTAGCGGTCCCAGGACCGATCCCCGCACGACATCTCTCGCCGACCGGGCCCGGTCGCATTTGGGTACAACAAGGGGGGGGGGGGGGGGGGCCTGCTGGCAGCGGCGTTGTGCACCAGTTTCACCGATTCGTCCAGGTCGGTTTCCCAGGCAGGCCCGATAAACCGGTGAGTGTACGGCTTGGTGACAGCGGCGACATTAATGCCTCACTGTGCCATGCTCTGGAGCAAAAGTGCCTGAGCATCAACATAGTGGTTCGCATTCGTCTGCAGGACGCGGAGCTGAGGATCCATTATGGGACTGCCAACCAGCTTTGGCCTCCCCGCGGTGCAGGCCTTGGCACCAGCCCTATGGTCGGCCGGCTTGCCCTCTGCTGCACACCTGAAGCAGTGCAACGGAGCTTCGCAACTACTGGCCTTATGATCGGGTTGGCTACAGCGGAAGCAACGGTCACCGACCGTTACCTTCGGAAACTGGCCTCCACCGTGCACTGCACCCCCACGTGGCTCACCGACAGGCACCGGAAGCACCGTGCTGGTCGGGCCTGCAGGAGCCGTACCTGCACCACCTGGAAGCCGCCAATAAGCAGGCCCCGCCCATCGGCAACCTTTGGGGCTGCCGCGATGGGGCTCTCCGACGCCTCCGCCGTCAACGTAATGACGACGGCCGTCAATCGTTGGGCGCGGAGCTTCCTCGGCGCTGTTGCCATCGCGGCAGCCTTGGCCCTTCTGGCCATTTTGGCTGCCTTTTTGGCGGCGTTCCGTCTCTGCTTGGCGGCTCCAGCTACCTCCCAGCCCCCTCACGGGGGCTCGGGGATTCACCCAGAGCCGGGCCGGGGTCCGGCGTTGCCCTTCCCCTTATCCTTGCCCTGAGCGCGACCCACGATTCTGGCTCTGCTGGTCGAATTGGCGGCTTCACCGGTTGCGCTGTTTGCGCTGGCCGCTCCGGTTGCACCGGCCGCCCTGCCAGAGCAGGGTGCGCCGACCGCTCCGGCTGCGCCTTCCGCATTGACCGAGTCGCCACTCCCGGCAACTCGGTTTCTTCTCTTGAGGGCCTCCAGCTCCGCCGTAACTTTTTGGAGTTGGCGTCGGGACTCGGCCTCCCGCCGCTGTGCCTCAGCCTCCCTCCTCGCCTGTTTTGCCATCTGGGTGGCTAGACCCTCACCGGCAGCTGCGATCTGCTCTACGCATAAGCAGAACCTACAAAACTTCGAGCTAGCGTTGAATGGTGTTGCAATAAGCAGGGACAGTCATATTCGCTTCCTGGGTCTCATATTAGATGAACACTGTAACTGGAATCTGCATGTAGATACAGTATGCAAGAGAGTAAATAGATTCGTGTTTGCTCTACGCCAGCTTAGAAATACAACTTGCGAAAAAACAGCTCTTATGGCGTACCACAGTCATGTTGGCTCAATCTTAAATTATGGCATATTACTGTGGGGTAACTCAACCGACGTAGACAGTGCCTTCATAAAACAAAAACTCGTCAAAAATGCTTATATTGCTTTTTAAGATTTTGTTGACCACCAAAGTGAAAATACCTGCGCTATACATTGTCACTTTTGTATGCTAACTATTAATTATATTTATTATCTATGCCTGGAGTCATTATAAACCCTTATATAGGTGGAAGCCTCTTGGCTGATAAGCTGGATACAATTATTCAAAAACAGTATTTGGAACCAATCTGTATTCAATAGTAGATGGATGTCATTTAGTTATTATAATCATTATGATATATGCAGAGCATTATACGGAATTGATTTAAACATACATTCGGATGGAGGCGGGAATGTGCATGCAGTGTTTAGTAGGTATACGCAGGTATTCAGTGTGCAAGAAAGATTTAAGAGTGAACGGACGCACAAATTCAGCTAGAAATATTTAATTTGAATATCACCATTTAATGTTTAAATGAAATTTGACGTCGACTACTGATATGATACTGATGAAAACATCTTATATACGCATTGAAAACATTAAAAATCTCACTACATTCAGTGGACGCTGCAGGGTGGTAGTTTGTAAAGACGCAAGAAGTCCTTCGCGATTTATATATATATATATGTATATATATATATATATATATATATATATATAGAAACACCCAGACCACACCAGACCAATGCAAATAGTCATATTCATGTATACAAATATTTGCACTGAACGCGGATCGAACCCGTGCCTCCTGCGTGGCAGTCGCGTGCACTACCGCCACGCCACAGAGGCTGAGCTGATTAAAAGAGCTCATTGTATATTTTGGATTAATAAGATAATTGTAAACACTGATCCCGTCCCAATAAATATTTCAAAGAGTTCAGTTGGTCTACAGCGGGCGATTTTCTCGTCATATCGGAGAAGTACTTCTTCTCGATGCAATTTTGGCTTCGTGCAATATTTTTTTTTTTATCGACAATCATACAGAATAGAAAGTGCAGTCTAGTCCAAGTACAATATTCCAGTTGCAGTTCCAAGTACAGTCGGCCGATTAACACTAAATTATTTACAAAACTTTTTTTTTATACCACTTAGGTGGCAGACAAGCACACGGCCCACCTGATGGAAAGTGGTTACCGCGGCCTATGGACGTATGCAACACCAGGGGCGTTACACTCGCGCCCTTTCCTCCTTTCTCGTGCCTTTTCTTACATTGGAATACATGTATCACACTGATATGATCCTACAGGAATTACACGCACACTTCAAATTAGAGGCTTTTATATGAAACAAACTAAGACATCAAACGAAAGCCTAGCTTTTATTTGCTCACACTGTATATCAAAAGCAAATAATTCCTCGCACAATACATTTCATTTTATTTGCTCACATAATTCGACTAACTTGTATTTATACTCCATAATGTTTTAGTACAGCAAACATCTTAACATAGTACTAAGCGATTCGAATAAACAAACTGCTATTACTTTATAGAACTTAATTGCTTATTTAATTTTACACACCCTATATCTGATATCGCCATCTTTGTTTCACTAAATGGTACAGATAGAGACAGACAATATTCTACCCTTATGTTAAACCCCTTAGTGTAAATTCGTCGTAACAAAGATATTATAAGTATGTCCGTGGGGCTCAGTAATTAAAGTTAACGAACTTCGTATGCAAATGAGACCTCTTTATCGTTTTTGGGTTAAAGCATCTATTACGCGACTTTGTGAGGAGTCCCCCGCTGCGGTGGGGTGCAACTTGCGTACGGCGCAACTTAATTTTGTGGATTAACCATTAACGTAATAGCACCTCGAATAACAGTGAGTGTAAAGTATTTGTATGTTGTTTCGGTTTACTTTCAAATGGGAATGAAGATACGGTAAAGTATTGAATTGAAATTGAAAAAAAAAAATCTGCGGTGGCCTAGTGGTATGGGTAATGGACTGCTGAGACGAGGTCTCGGGTTCAATCCCAGGTTTACCATGGCACACACCAACGACTTTTCGATGCTTTCGAAGTTATGTGTGTATTTATCGCAGGTTTGTAAGTGCCCGATTAATGGCAATAGGCTCGTCACCTATTACATTGGGACCTAAACATAAACTGGCGAAATGTGGGTGCTAGCACCTTTGCCTACCCCTTCGGGGAATACAGGCGTGAGTTGATGTTATGTTATGTTATTGAAAATTGAAAATTTTAAAGGTTTGAGAAATGCGTTTTACGAGTTGGAAGAACCAACGATGTTTTTACTGAATCTATTCCTATAAATGTACCTATTAATCAATTAATGAGTCCTCCCGGCTGATCCTCCGCCTTACACATTCAGTCTTACTCTACTATAATTTTCAGGTCATCCGTCCAACTGACTGGAACTCTACTGGGACAGCCAATCGGCAAATACTATTTGCTACTTCACAGCCATCATTCAAGGATACACCCTGAACTATATACCCAGCGCGGCTACGGACATCACAATTTCACGATCGCGAATCACCACAAACACAAAGTTACGCTACCAACAAAAACATCTTAGATAAAATTTGATAGTCCAAAAATAACACCAATAAAAAGTACTAAATAGCTTCAGAAGCTCCTAAATAGCCATACGATATCACAAATATAATAACAATATTCTATAACGACAGTAAGTAACACCATTGATCTAGATAACACTCTCAAGAGACGACGTGAATGGCCGTCCAAAAGGAACCACAAATCACAAAAGAGATTATCGTTAGAAATGACCGACGTCGTAATATGACGTGTGGAAAAAACAACTTTCTGGGCGCTGGACGTCTGTCGACGCGTGACAGTCATCTCCTGCCTTAGATAAATGGCGTCTATTTCAGGGTAGGCCCGCGTCCACAGAAATATTATTAAGATAGAACGGCCATGTGATCGGGAATCGCGTGCTAACTTTTAAGACAATTCCTGTCCTATGAGACAGGAACTTTAGAACGCTTACTCATTACTTTTAAGACTAGCTTGTAATAAACATCGGTAAAAATAAAGTCAATATGTCATTTTATTCTAAAAATGGAGGGGTAAATTTAAAAAATAGGGGCATTTCTTATGTCTCGTGATTATTATCCGGCAGCGTCTGTGGCGTGGCGGTAGTGACGCGATTGCTACGCAGGAGGCGCGGGTTTGATCCCCGCTATGAAAATGGCTATTTGCATTGTTCTGGGTGTTTCTATGTATAATAATTATGTATGTATTTACAAAAAAAGTATCTAAGTATGTTTCTCCGCATTCTAGATTTCATAACATAAGCTAGTTAAGCTCACAATGGATCTAGATAGGTTGCGTATTATGTTGTGGAATATTTATTTAATTTAATAAATAAATAAATAAAAATTTGTTTATTTCCATAACATATTTCTACAAATTTATTTGTGTCCAGTGTCCCCCACACTAGGCAAGCCTATCCTGTGGGTACCTAGTCCGATTTCAAAAACAAAAAGAAATAGAAATAAAGTGCTTGACTAAACATGCATATTGAAAAATGAACAAAATAATAATTTAATTATTTATTTATTTATTTACAGTGTGAAATTTGACACGCGTGACATGCAGGTGGACACAGCTTATGGCTGATCTATCGTAATATATTTCTGTGCCCGCGTCACTTTTTCGACTTTCAATCCCGTTGAGACTTGTGTGAAAAAAACTGTTCTATTCCGGATATTAGCAATGTCGACAGTAAAATGTTTTTGTTTATGCGTCAGTCATTTTTTCATGGGAGGTAACATGAGGAGGCTGGATGGGATGAATGTTTCGTATTCGAAGTATGCCTCGCCAGGGAGTTGTCGAGGATATTAGATGTCAGCGCTTGTTTCTCTGTTGTGGTAATGGAATTAAGATTGCTATGTTATTTGTTTCTTCTGTTATTTGAACTGGGATTATTTTTCTTATTATCTACTTAGATGTTGGTTGGGAATTATGACATCAGGAGACGTCTGACAGAAGGAAAGCTTGTATTCTACTAATGTAATAAATGTGAAAGTTTATATGATTTTATGAATGGATGTTTTTGTTAATCTTCCACATACAAAAGGCTGAAGAAATCTTCAAGTTTTCAGTATGAACTGACTTTCTTGTCCATGGTTTTTCTAAGAGGTCACAGGTAATATGTTTTAAAAAGTTTATAAATAGATTTCTACAAAGTCCCTTGGTTTGTCATGAGCGTTAGGTGCAACCCAACATTATGCTGAGTAGTAACCCTTTGACAATCTTTTACTTGTGTAAAAGTGTATACATATAAATAACAGTATGTATGTAAAATTATGTATAAGTGTATAAAATTGTATCAAATTGAGGCTGTCAATAAATATTTTTCTTTCTTTCTTTGTAGATGTTCCCAAGTGACGTTTCCCATTAGATGGCCCATATATTTATCTACCACTAGAAAATAAATACAATTACGTAAAAGAACTATATCAAATACCATTTCATTTTCAATTATTCTCTCATCACAAAAAGATCTTTATCATTTACAAAATTAAATAACTTCGCAATACATTTTCATATCAGAAAATTTGTTTCCAATGTCATTATTGCTTTCTAAACACTTCAAGATTGGGCAAGCTTTATGAAAGTCTTTCAAAATTGAAACACAATATTGGAAACAAAATGAAGGCGGCGACGAGGCTTGTAATATCCGGTCCGAACCGACTGACAACGCCTCGAGCCACGCTCCGAACAAAAACACTTGTAAATCACTCTTGTTCTAAGTGTATAATGTCATTCTGAAAAATAGAAATAGGAATATCGGTGATATTTTTGTAGTTGGATCTATCATAGTTTAGCGATTTTTCAGTCGCGTTTAAAGTTAGAATTTCAGCTTCCATACAACCCGAGGTCCGCTTATGTCAGCTTTATCAAGGTGAGCTAAACGGTAATCACTCCCAGAAAAGTTCCTTAAAATTCGGGAACTCATCGGGAAAGTCTTCATTAAGTCCTTGTTCGATGTTAAGCAGGTCCAATTAGCAGGTAAAGTTGGCTTGGACCTGAGGTATGTCGGTATGGTCTTGTACACTCTGGTATGCGGTTATAGTGGAATGGCAAAAGCAGAGAAACCAAAAAAACCTCTTTGTACTTAGCTGATAAACAGATGACATTAAAAAAGGTTTGCTATGCCTGGCAATGGCGCCCCCCCCGGTCCAGGTAGAAGGGGTAGGCCCAAGAAGTGCTGGCTTGGCGTCGTGGAGGGTGACATGCGTGAAATCGGTCTCACTACCTTGGACGCCCAAGATCGTGCGAAGTGGAGGAGGAAGAGCCGGAAGGCAGACCCTGAGATCCGAGGGCACCGTGGCCTTGGATGCAATCAGGATTAACGTCTTTATGTGGATGATGATGATGATGCTATGACATTATAATTACTCTGTGCAATGCCTATACAAATAGGCGTCAATGTTTCTACGTTCCCGTTTCAAATTCAAAATTCATTTCCACTTCACCGAGAATCTACGACACAATTTGAAAGACGACGAGTCATTCATTGCCAGCTAGAAAAAAAGACACTAATAAAATCCACAACCAGAGCGACTTTTGAATTCACCAAGCTAATTATTGTAACTTTGGTTTATGTTTCAATTGTGTTATTTCAGTTTAGGGAACTTCAACTCAAATTTTTTTCGTTCATTTTTGTATTACGCAGATATTTATATAAGCCTGTGGGCGGTAAAGTTTTATTACATGTAATTTAGATCTTGGAAACTCAAATTACAAATTTATCATTTAAATTTAGAATGCGAGACTGGCGCAAAGTTTGTGAACGTAAAAATGTGGGCTGCCAATGAATTCACTTCTTTAATAACTTTGATTCATTTAAGTTTCATCTTGTTTTATTTGATTTATTACATACCATCATTCTCATACTTCACGCTCATATAAGGATAGGTAGAGGTAATCACCAGGATTTTTGTGGCTCGTCCAGACTAGATATTTATTTTACGGTTATACGGTACAATGAAGTCATCCTAAAAGTGTTCCGTCTGTCTACCAATGTTGCTGATAATTTATTAATAAAAACCATTTTAAGGAGTTGTATACTGTACAAGTCTGAGAAGTATAGCTGCAGGTCATCCTAATCTTGCTCTTGCTCGCACTGTATGAATGTTTTCAAAATATGAACACAACAATATAAAAAAAAAGGATAATCGAGTTCACTGAGTTTCTTACTTATTTATCTTCTCAGCTGAACCAACTTACCGAACCAGCGAAAGAATCATCTTCAAATGATTTATTTTATTTATTATTCTTGACATTCCTGAGATTAATGTAACATTTTGACGTTCATTATGTGCTCTCTAAGTGCCTAAATTGTTTCCGGGGGCGAGTCGGGGACACCGTTGTCCCCTCTCCTGATTAGTCTTGAGGAGGGCCGGACCGTAAGAGATGGCCCTGGGTCAGCCGGGGTGCGAGGGATATGTCGATGATAATCTCACCTCCGGCCTAGCACCACGACCCACAGTTGGCGTGCGGTTTTAGTCGGTTCGAGTCCGACATAACCTCCCCTGCCGGCTCCGGTAGGGGAGGATTCCGAGGGGAATTCTGCACGAAAAAAAAGTGCCTAAATTGTATTAACGAAATTGATTCTTTGATACTATAATTTTTCATATTTTCTATTTCATTTACGAAGAGTTTTACATTTAAATGTGGAGTGAAAACTGTACGAGATTATTTCTTAAGGACAATAATTTCAAACCGTGCTGGACGAAAAATGCGGTAGATAAGTTTGTTGCAATTTATGAGAACTACGTTCACTTTATTCCTGTAGTTTATGACTAGGACTTGAATTTACTTTTACATTTTGTAAGTTTTTAAGAATATTTTTCCTCCGGATAATATCTGGAGGAAATGTTGAGTGAAATTTTTCAGAGAAATGTAGTTCAGCTGTAAACAAGTATCAGTCTAAACTTGCTCTCATACCCACGACTACGCTCGCGTGGAATTTTCATCTCGTTCCATTGCAATCTATAGGAACCTTTTTCAGGGATAAAAAACAGGTTACCTATATATTATTCGAAACTAAAATCCATCACAGTACAGTCAATGTCAGAAATATCTTGACAAAAAAGCCTCAAAATGATCCTAAAATTAAGATGTTTAGAGCAAATCAAACTGTTTTTTTATTTAAATTAATACAAAATGTCCAAACCAGACAGCATCCGTGGCGTAGCGCTACTGAACGCAGCCGTTACGCAGGAGGTGCAGGTTTGATCCCCGCTCAATGCTAATATTTGTATGCATGAATACGGGTATTTGCATTGGCCTGGTCGTGCCTCGGAGAGCACGTTAAGCCGTCGGTCCCAGTTGTCATATGAACGTCTATGACAGTCGTCGTTACGAGTAGTTGGATCCCTCAAAAGTCCAACAACTGGTCTAGCTGCAATGCTTCAATATCGCCTTTGGGTTGTGGAGGTCAGATGGCAATCTTTTCAGAGAAAATATCGAAATTTAGCCAAATTCGCAGTTAGACTGGTAAAGCGAACCCCAGACTCCAAGCTGAATGCTTCGGATGCGACAGAGATTAACACTAAGATAAAGAGATTGTTCGAACTAAAGGTGAGTACCAAATATCGGAACAAAATGCGTGAACGCTTGGGGTGCGGCCGCCTCCTTCTGCGAGCAAGTCAAGTCGGGTCCGGACTAGACTCTGGTCCCGGGAAGCCCGCGCAGAGCGAAGGCGAAACGGACGTCGGAGGTCACAGAACGAACTCCGTTCTCCATGAGCGCTGGCCTGGGGATGACCGGTGGAGCCGCCTGTCACTCTAGCAGAAACGGGCCGCGGCGGCGGCGCTAAGTGCGCCTCCCCGTAACATAGGGGCAAGACGGCGTGCGTTTTAGTCGGTTCGAGTCCGACATAACCACCTCCACCGGCTCCGTGGGGGTGGTATCCGTGGGGATTTATCGCATGACAAAAAATAAAATATCAGAACAATCTGTCAATAGGAAGGAATTAAGTAATTTTGAGTACTTTGTTCATCAAAATCAATCTGATGCTGATTGTACCAAGTTTCATTCAGATTCGTTCAGCTATTTGAACGTATTGAGTAACGAATATCCAAACATATTCACAAACTTTCTAATATTCTACTAGCTTTTGTCCGTGGCTCCGCCCGCGTGGTAATCGGTTGTCGCGACCAAGCATAGCCTATGTCCTTTCGCATGGCCTAATCTACCCCTATACCAAATTTCATCAAAATCGGTTTAGTGGTTTAGGCGTGAAAGCGTACAATACAGACAGACAGACAGAGTTACTTTCGCATTTATAATATTAAGTATGGGTAATACTAACTGTTGCTCGCGGCTTACGATCCGAATTATGATCCCGTATCTGCAACCTATGGAACCTATTTCCGGGCCAAAAGTAGCCTGTGTTATTCCAGACTGTAATCTATTGCTGTACCAAAATCTCAGCCAGGTCTGTTTAGCTATTAGAACATGATTGACTAACAAACAGTGGCAAAGGGTGAAAAATCTCAAAACGAAAGGCGGTAGAAAAAAAAATCTCTCGATCCAGTTTTTCATACATCTAGCTACGGAAATCGTGCATAAATCGGATTATAGGGAACCCTTGCCACTGATAACAAACATCTCAATATGTTCACAAACTTTCACATTATAATTGATTGAATTTCACATTCAAATTTGAAACTTCGGTAGCTTAGTGGTTCGGAAGTTCTTAGTGGTTTAAGGAGTCGGCCTTACGATCGACTGGTCTCGGGTTCAAATCCTGGCTACAACACTACCGATGTGAACCCACTTCTACCACAATTAATTAGCTCAGTTAGGGAATATTAGTAATGTTGGTTGCTTCGGGTGACAGATTTCAGCGACAAGCGACAGTCCAGGGTTGTATGGTCTGCTCTGACTATCATCTCGATGGGTCTCCTCCTGCACACACAGGATATCGCAGCGGGTAGTTTGGCAGAGATTGGAAAGTATCTCTGCCTTGTCCTGTGAAAAACCTTCGATGTTAATGGAGATGATGCGCAGAGCTGACTTTGAGGCTGGACCGTCAGAGTGGCAGAATTGATTTCGAGTTGCCGTCGTGGTGTAGTAATTAGTCGCGGCAGCGCCGCTACTCAAGGAGAGGGCCCGAGCATAGTTATTGCTCTTCGGGAAGGCTTACTACGACCCCTCCATGTCGGTTGCTAATATTCTTAAAAAAAGTTCTTATTAGTAATACAATTCACAATGCAAGGACTAAATCACCAGTGATTTTTGCTATAACTCTTACATTCTACGGTTGACGGCGCTCACATTAGAAGGTATTAAGGCCACTGAACACCACTCCAGTCAAGTGAGGATAGATCAACTTCACACATCGTTAAGGCCGTTAAGGAAAACTAGCAGAAAACTATGGGTAATCCCCCAACCCTTGTTTGGAAAAGGAAATAATCATATGAGTTTGACGTATTCTTATAAAAAGTAAGGTTTTCTTTCATAAAAAAAATTTTTGCAACCGAAGTTACTAAACTTCGAATGATAATTCAGATAACATAAATAATTAAGTACTGAATACGAGTATTCTTTTATTTGCCAATTCACACACAGGGTAGGCAGCGCGAGTGTAACGCCCCTGGTGTTGCATACGTCCATAGGCCGCGGTAACCACTTTCCATCAGGTGGGCCGTGTGCTTGTCTGCCACCTAAGTGGTATATAAAAAAAAACTAAATTGCTTGTGTGTGTGTGTGTGAGTGGATTCATGTTGGTTGTGTAATGGTCAGGATTCGAATCTGAGACCTCTCGATTGTAACGCCCATTAAACTAATGACGTGTGAGGTGTTGTCAGATTTCATGTAATGACAGATTTTTCATACCAATTAGGTGGCAGACAGGCACACGGCCCACCTGATGGAAAGTGGTTACCGTTGCCTATGGATGTATGCAACACCCTGTGCTCTCGATCATGTAAAAGCCTTCTAATACCCTGTGGTACCTCTTGAAGTACCCCATATTATAGTCGCTTGAAAAAGCCATAGCAAGGCAGGGCTGCTTATTACATACTGTCATAGCCTGTCTTTTAAATAAATAAATAAATATAATATATTTCACAACATTCTACACAGCGCTATCTAGACCCATGGTAAGCATAGCTTAGCTAGCTTGTGTTCTGGAATCTAGAATGCGGATAATCCTTTTTATTTTGTTTATTATTTTTTCATTTTTTATCTGTTTTTATGTACACTTCACATCCCCCTTCACGACCACAACTTCTCTGCTACTCAAAGGTTTGCTGGTAGAGAACTCATTTTGAGTTAAGCTCGCCTTTGTACATGTTCTTTGAAATGTTTTTTGTATGATCTCTCTATTATTTGTGTACAATAAAGAATCAAGAATTAAGAATAAACATACTGAGATACTTTTTTTTTGTAAATACCTACATGTTATACATAGAAACACCCAGACCAATGCATGCAAGTGCTGAGTGCCACCACTGTTAACGTGGTACATATATACGATAGTGACCCTCTTTCCGAGACTTTGCCTTTAGCTTAACATCAGGCGAGGTGAAGTCGAATTGACGTGTCCTTTATAAAAAATAAATCGGATCGAACCTGCGCCTCCTGCGTAGCAGTTACGTTTACTACGACCGCCACGCCACTGAGGCTGTCAAATTGTACTGTAATGAAAGTATTTATATACTTCGTGTTAGGTGTATCTTCTTGAATGTTACGGAACCCTTCTGGTTGTTTTATTTCTGTAATCCACAAGATTCCAAAAATATCCGCTAAAATTATGGGTTGTCCTTTTCATCTAAGTGCCGGTCCGGCAAATGTGAATAAAAGGGTGTTCCTTAATTATCTGAAATATATTAGTGAATTTGTGCCCTTGCCCAAAGGGTGATGGAATGTCGAAGGATTAACGGACCCTCCGGCGAAGTGTCCATTTTAATTTTTTCTCCCTTTCATCAGAATGCCATGTTTGTTTTCGAGTGGTCTGTGTTGAAATGTCGGTTTTATTCAAGTACTGGCAAAAAAAAGGTATTTAGTATAAGAAGTTGGCTTGGTTTTTTTTATATAAAGAACACCTCAATTTGACTTTCCAGGTCTCGGAAAGAGGGCCACCACATTGTAGGGGCCACCATTATAAACACATAGCATGTTAACAATGGCTGCACTCAGCTTGACGGCCCCATCAGATGCTTCTTCACTAAACACTTAGTTGAATTAATCCGGATTATGTAAAAACTTTTTGAGCACATTCGATAAAAGATACGTTATGATTTTCATATACAGTTTTATGAAAAGGTGCGCACAGCACACCTAAATCGCGACCATTTATTTTGTGCCTATATTCTTAGTAGATTAGGTATACAAAAATTAAATTGTTGACAATAAGTTTCAAACGCAGTCGTAACGTGAGTAGTAGAATCTGGTAGATTTCAATGATTTTTTTTTACTTAAAAGATAGAGAGGCGCAAAACTGGAGTATGGTCAAGCCTAATAGTGGCCCTGGAGTGTAGACTAAACAATGGTTGACTTCTCAGACCAATGAATTGAAGTTGAAACTGGCGGAAATCTATTTCGGACAAATATTGGACACATTTCTTGGATATCTGTGAGCACTCCCAGTGTCCCACCCGTATTAAGAATGAACTTGCTATTTAATATTCCGGCTCCGTTTAAACTGCAGTGGTAGCTCGTCTAATTTCTTGGCTTCCACATTGGCTATTAATATTATCATATTTTAAACATTCATGTGTCCATTAATGTGTTTAAGTTATGAGTTTATTTTATGAGATAGACGGAATATCCCATATTGTTCATTAAATTGGGTAATTCTTAGATGTCCACGATTTTATTGTTTATTGTAGTGTGTAGTTTGCAATGTAGTGTGTCTATACTGCCTACACATATTGCACAAATTTGCAAAAAGCAAAATATGTAGGCTGACGTGTGAAGGTGGAGAAAATCAATTGTGGAAATAGAATTGAACTGAATACAGAATGGAGAATTAGAATTATTAATAAAGATTTCATGAATTAAGTAGCTCATAAAAATTTGTAGGTATTCGAAGTGGGTACGTAATTTAGAAAAATCGCAAGTTGCAAGATATATAAAACAAAGAATTA
Organism: Eilema sororculum; assembly: GCA_914829495.1. Classification (NCBI taxonomy): domain Eukaryota; kingdom Metazoa; phylum Arthropoda; class Insecta; order Lepidoptera; family Erebidae; genus Eilema; species Eilema sororculum. The sequence continues at coordinate 21,385,863 of OU618543.1, read as the reverse complement.
TAGGTATACACAGTCAAAGAGTTCTGTTTTCGAACTTCAGATTTTGATCAATGTGCGTGACAAGTTTCAATTTTGCGTTTATTTGCCCTGACTGTATAGTCAGGTCAAATAAACGCAAAATTGAAACTTGTGAAACTTGTTGCAAATTCACAGAAAATGTACTTAGATACCGCAAAACTTTCTGGAACGGATTCAAAAGTTTTCCATTCTTGTCATTGGATAAAAAGTTTGCAGTTAACTGGGTGAGAGACCTTTATTAAATACCTCTATTTCACCAAATATGGTTTTCCATATACATACAAAAAACCGCCATTTTTGAAAGATTTTATCATAATTTATATTATATGGCTTTTGAAATATTGAATTAATTACAGGAACAAAGTTATGATAAATTAAAACTGCACAGCTAAAATTAATTATACAAACGGCTCGCTCACGGAATCTGAAGACAATTAATATTCTAAATTATCGTCAATTAATATAATCGCATCTCCGGATCTTCTAATTTAGTCACCCTTCTGCCATTAGAGCCTCTTTTTTGTATTCAGTGTCAATGGTGATTAATGAGGAAGATGCCTCTTATTTTTTATATATATCTACGTCTGTACTGTATACAGTCTGTATACAGTAAAATGACATACATTTATGGCAAGTTATTTTCCTTTTATTTGTTCTCTTAGAATGTTATCTTGGTGATCATTAATAAATGAGGCTGTACTGACGTCATCGCTGCTATTATTTAATAATAATTATTATCTATTGCAAGCTATGTATAATTTAGATAGCTACCTTACGACCTAGTTTGGAACCTATTTCGAAAATGATTGACCTTACGAGTATTTTAAGACTTCTTTATAGATTAAGTCCAAATAAACGTCATACGGCTACGTAACCGTTTGGACCTAAATTTAGAATTAAAATACTGGCACCTTCAAACAGTTTTTTATATATTTCTTATTCATGAACAACCAAATAAATTGCAGTACATTTCACATACCCATTTCCAGTAATCTAAGCCCGTCCTTAATGCAAAACGATGACCCTGCTCTGATCCGGTGCCATTTTTCGTCGCACAGTACAAATAATGTGTTTATACATCACGAACGGTCGAGTGGAGAGGGGATTCAATTTGTAAGCAATGTTTTGCGAACTGTAACATGTAAATGTTTTCTAGAGATTTCGTATTTTACGGTCGACGTCTTGAAGAAATGGGAGAGGAATAGTCAAAAAAATATAATCCTTTCGAATAGGGTGATAGAACTCCAGAGATTGCTTACTTAGCACCACGCGTAGATCTAGAGATTACATTCGAAAGAATGCATAGTTGACAAGACATGCAGATTGGGATTGTGGATAAAAAAACACATCGAACACATTAATAAAACAACTACTGAAGTAGTAACAGTTTTTTTTTATTTTATACATTAAAATAAAAGAATAAAAGATTTGACAAAATTAATAAATGCTATAAAAAAATTCATTCAAAAAAAAAAAAAAATAGTTTGGTGTCCTCAGACCTTGGGTCACGATACTAATCCCAAAAGCACTGAAACACCTTACTTTTCACTTTAATTTCACTTACCAATAAACAATAGGATTAATAATTCACTTGTCGTGATGCCTTTGACCTTTAAGTAGAAAAGTACTACATTTTGTACAGTTTGTCAAAATATCGAAGATTTTACCTTCTTTATTATCTCTCTTTATTTCCCATTTTCATTTTACCTTCCTTTTTGCAGGAACCTTCCTTTTTTTTTATAAAAAATATCCTCCATCTTGTCATAGTTTCGAACTACCGGCTGCTCGCGCATCACCAATTTCCAATTTCATATCGTTATAAATTTACATACAAATTCCAATTTTAAGATTGTGTTCCACACGGTTGGACACGATTCAAATTTCCAACAAGGTCGGGCTATATCACTCGTACAGGTGTTGACTACTATAATTACCTACTATATTATTTAAAAAAGTGTGTTAATGAAAATGCTTTCAGGTGGCCGTGTCCGTAGAATTTCATCTCACGATTGAGCTCCTTTGATTACAACATGAAAACTAGAAGACTCCTTTGATCGAGATTGGTAGGCTTAAGCAAAGCTGAGACTGTGTTGACATATTTACATTAATATTAAGTTTGATTTAAAAATTATAGTATCAAGAATGGAAAGTAAAATGACAAACTTGCTTTAATCATTGTGAATTTAGTCATTGTGTTATCCTTATGAATAAATGAGTTATGAGTATTCATGAAGAGCCTACTTCCTACTATTGAACAAATCAGGTGAGACTCTCTGCTGGTTTGATAGGCCGAAAAAATAACATGCTAGCACCCACATTTCGCCAGTTTATGTTTAGGTCCCAATGTAATAGGTGGCGAGCCTATTGCCATTAACTGGGCACTTATAAACCTGATATAAATACACACATTACTTCGAAAAGCATCGAAAAGTCATTGGTGTGTGCCATGGTAAACCTGGGATCGAACCCGAGACCTCGTCTCAGCGGTCCATTACCCATACCACCAGGCTACCGCAACTATTAATTCTATAAAGCATGATTGTAATGTATTAACGATATTTTATCAATGCAACTTTCGTTTCCTTTAATTATAAACCAAGGGCTTTGTGCCGTACTTACACTTTGCATCGAACTCACCATTTCGGCATCAAATCGATTTTTGCCTGTTTATACACGCGAATGACAGAACTGAGGGTGTACAGTAGCCTTTATGTCCCACGCAAACTAAGCACGTACTCTGAATGCTCCGGTGTCACGGAAAATGTCTCCAGAAGATAGTGGTAACAACTCTAGCATATGTTACATGATGCTATTTTTATAATTCTAAGTTTGGTTGTCATTCTATTTAGCACGGGGAAATGAGATGGCATTTTAGGAACAAATGAAGACGAATGTTAGTTAAGGGGAAGGGTCATCATTGATGTAAATTAATTAGGTCGTATTCGTATATATAACAAAGTAACTATCGTGTTTTAAAATAAAAAAAGTGTTAAAATGTTATAAGATGTAGCATACGAAACTACAGATATATTAATCTTTATTTAATTGCAATTCAGGTCTTAAACCTACTGTTATAATAAAATTGTAGTGCAACCGTATAATATGTCTATTGCTATCTTGGAAATATCGAATACGGTACGAATACACGGAGACTTCTTTCGAATACACAATACATCTTAATTAGATTTCGACTAGGCTGTTGTGTCTGTGGTCACAGGCGAAAGCGCAAAAGTTATTTAATAAATTTAAAGCAATTTTTAATTCCTTGTACCTCTAACCCTTTTTACGTAACGAAACCTAAGTATGCATCTTCACTTAAGTGTAGCAAGCATACGCAATGAGGTTGAGCATGTTCGGCCTGACACTAAATTGTCTGTCACTTTGACAGGACAAATGGAATTTGTTTTACAGTAAAAGTTGTTATAGATAACGTGATAGAGCTTGGCGTCGTGGGAGGGTAGTGTGAAAAATATTTTATGCAGGTAAGAATGTGTGGCTGTGTGAATATATGAGTGCTTTTTATTTTTAGAGTGATTCATTTCCATCTTTATTTTAACGTTGACTTAGGCTCTAGTAGATGGCAATAGAAACGTATTCTATGACGTAGGTCCAAAACCATTCGCATAGTTTAACTAATTTGTGTCATGGGAACTAGAATGCGGTTTAAAATACTTAGACAATTTTTTTTCATAAATACAAACATATTATACACAGAAACGCCCATACCAATCCAAATATGCATAATGTATACAGGTAAAGTCAGAGTCAAAGTATTTATTTGCGTTCATGTGTATGTTACGTGTTATTTTATGTCTTAACATGAAGTCACTATACAAATATTTCCATTGAGCGGGAATCGAACCTGCGCCCCTTGCGTAGCAGTCGCTGCGACGCCACAGATGCCGTCAAAATTTTTATATCGATCATTCAACTAACGGATAAATTTCGAGGAATATACTCTGGCATTGCATAGTCTAATTGCTCCAGGCCTAGGGGTCTATGTAGTAATGATAGGTAGGTTCCCGTTTGACCACTATATTATAATGTACCTAATAGATAATAGTGGTCAAACGCGGACCTACTTATTACAAAAAACTAACTTTTAAACTCTCGCGTTCATAATAGTCAGTCAGCCTGTGACCACGGCCGGTGTAACCTGGTCGAAACGCCAGGCAAATTAAAGGTATGTAATATACCTATACCATGATCGCTTCCCGTTATCATTATTGTATACAAAAAATCTATTTAAAAAGTAGTCTAAAACTACATTCGGTACAAAGCACGCGTGCGCTTCCTCGCCCGGTAAATAAACCTATTAGGAACAATTTGTTCCCGGCCGCTTTTTACCTGCCGTGGAGTCCACATAAATCATTGTTTGCGCGATTTGTGCCTATTATAACAACATTATTTCGTGTTAGAACAAAATCTACGTGTTTATCGCTCATCCAGTGAGGCGGAGGCTTTATTTTTCTATTTACTCTGCTTAATTTATAGCGTGAAGATAGGGAGCTGCTCTTTAATACTGCGAAGAGATTTGCTGCCGGTTTTGTTTTGATTGTTTAGTAATTAAGGTTAAATTAAGGATAAGTTCGAAGGTAAATGTTGAATCAGTAGCAACACCTAGAATGGTTTTGTTATTTAAGAGCTTTGTTTCAAGATTATGAATTATGATTCTGCGGAAATAGTAATCTGCGGTAGCCTAGTGGTATGGGTAATGGACTGCTGAGACGAGGTCTCGGATTCGATCCCAGGTTTACCATGGCACACACCAATGACTTTTCGATGCTTTTCGAAGTGATGTGTGTATTTATCGCAGGTTTATAAGTGCCCGGTTAATGGCAATAGGCTCGCCACCTATTACATTGGGACCTAAACATAAACTGGCGAAATGTGGGTGCTAGCACCTCTGCCAACCCCTTCAGGGAATACAGGCGTTAGTTTATGTTATGTTATGTTATGGAAATAGTAATAATAAAAAACCAACATTATTATTAGGCTCCGAAGTACCCATAACGCAATCGGTAAGGACAAAAAACGCGCTAGGCCGTATTAGGCACCTTTTCTGTTCTTATCTAGCGGTCAACAATCACAACCCAGAACATAAAGCTGGTTATTAAGTACCTACAGAGTGCAGACCGTTCAGTCAGTAGAATAATTAATTAAGAGTTATATAGAACGTCTTATTGTACGTTAAGTAAATTTTAAAGAGGATCGGAATCCCCGTGAGAATTGGCCAGACCTGATTTAACGGGGTTCGATTTATGTTTGGAGGGCACGCGAGAGACGACTCCGGATTACACGACAAGGCACAAGCGGGAAGAGGGAACATTTTTTAGTTTTTTTTTAATACCACTTAGGTGGCAGACAAGCACACGGCCCACCTGATGGAAAGTGGTTACCGCGGCCTATGGACGTATGCAACACCAGGGGCGTTACACTCGCGCTGCCTACTACTAGGTACTACTAGTTACGGAATTTAATGAGTACGTTCATCATGATCACAACGTTATATAAAGCTGGATTGGAGCTTGGATTTTGCGTAAGTTGGTATTTCAGACAGCATTTATTTATCGTCTGACGTCCAAACCTAGTAACAATATTTTTTTTTTAATGATGTTTTTAGCATTTAATAAGCTAACTTTTAAATTCGAAATATCGTAATAAAGTTGGTAGATAGCTCCACCGCCGCGCTTAAAGACGGGAAATTTGAAGTGATTTAGCTCAATAGCTCAGTTGGAAGAGCATTCCCCTGTAAGAGAAAGGTCGTGGGCTCAAATCCCACTTGAGCGCTTCATTTTCCAGATGTGTTTCGAATATAATTTCTGTTCTGTAATAATATCAATGTCCAAACCTGGAAACCAAATAATTGCAATGATCTAGACTCTAGAGTAATGTAATCAAACAATTTCTTTAAAAATACAGTAGCATTAATCAGTACAATATTAAGGTATGTAGTAAATACTTCAAGTCTGCATCAGTAGTGAAAGGTGAACATTTTCAAAAGGTAACCCGGTGAAATAAAACTTCATAGTCGTGCACCATGCAACCGGGAAGCCAGCAGGAATCGGGTCACAGGTACCCCTTGCCTCTGGTCTACATCAAAATATTAAGATTAATTATGAATGTAGAAGTTTTTATTTTGTTTGTGTTGTTTATTTATCCAAGAACAATTTACATTACATTTGAGTTAGTCACTAATACAATATATAAATTAAATTATCAATAATTAAAGAAAATATGTACATATGAAAAGAAAACACACATAAATAATCATCATAACGTCAATAGTAAAAAAATATAAAAAAAGAAAACCAATCATATCAGCAAAAAAATGCTCTAACTTCTAAACTAAACTTTAAAAAAAACAAATGAAAGTCAAAGATCCAAGCTGCGGAAAGAAGCAGTAGATTTAGGGCGAATCATAGCAAGTAGAAATATTTGGTTTTTGTCTACCTCAATGGAAAAGAAGCGCGAGTTTTATTAAATTTATTACCGTTCAATATTCACGGGACAAATTAATCCACGAACAGTTTATGACTTGGACCAAGTGTGGCGACTTAATTGAATTTAGCGATATACGCTCGGTGCCGGATTTCGAAAACGTTGGAAAACAAAAGGACGTGTATTTTAATATAATTTATATGCCTTATTGGAATTTGTACGCAGCGCCAGCACGCAGCTTTTGAGTAAGGAAAGGATTTTGTTCTGAGCCAACAGCTGCTTCTTAGTTATAGCGATGGCTAATGAATTTGCGTGTCATGGTAACTTGAGTGTGGCTGAGGATGGATGAAATGGGATTTGCCCTTCATGTGCAATAGTATGCCAGTGATGATGTAGTGTCCTTATAATAATATTGAACTGGACAACACTCTGTTTACTAGGAGTCGGCACACCACCTTGCGTACTTGAATAGAATACGGGATGTTACGCTTCTTATTGTACTTATTGTTAAGCGGGGCTTGAAAAGGCATCTGATGAGGCCGTCAAGCGGAGTGCCACCACTGTTATCATGGTACATTTTTATGATGGTGACCCTCTTTCCGAGACTTTACCTTTAGCTTACCATCAGGCGAGGTGAACTCAAATTGACGATTGACAAAAATAGCAGTACAGCTTGTCTTACTGGTAAAGGTGTGGGAAATGATCTGTTAATACACTATTATCATGTAATAATTAAAATGAAAATTGTTATATCATAGTAGTATTGAGGGTCCACTCACACTAGGTGTACTATGGCACAGATCAGATTATTTTAATGTATTATGAAAAACCTCCACACCTGCTGCAGCGTTCCCGTGTCACATGATATCTTTAAAACTTATTCAGCAACTTGTTAGTCTTGGAATCACAACGTACATGAAGGTTATCTCAAGAATTATTTTATTTTACAGGTTTTAAAAAATCTTTTATTTAAGACAACAGGGGCCCATATTGATTGATTTATCACGCCACATGTAGCTTGTTGAATCTACCAAAGGCAGACCCAAAAGGCACACAGGCAGACACTCGCGAACACTCCCAGGATACCGTTGGTGCCCCCCTGACCCTACGCAGCAACGATTTTTGTTGCGAATATTTTGTATAATTTTACCTCGTTCCTGAAGTTTCAGCAGCCATGATCACGAAGAGGCTATAAGCTTTATAATTAATCAAGCAACTAAGTCAGGCCCGAGAAGTCTAATGCAGAGTTCGAAGTTTCGTAGTGTATTTGGAACATTACTGCATATCGGATGGTTCAGCTAAGTTTTCAAAGCAAAGCTTGTGTATAGAATTATGAAAACGGGCAAAGTTTCGCAATAATTTTGTTTAGTGTTTGTATAGAAGACAGTAATGTACTGTAAGAAACTACGTCGAATCCTATCTACTTACTACTAATATTATAAATGTGAAAATTTGTGATCTTGTAAGAATGTTTAGATGTTTCTTAGGGAAACAAACTCTGACTGAACTAACAACTGAAGCTAGAATTTGATTAAAAAAGAAAGTAAAATAGGAATAGATTATAGTCTACTATCCTCTTTATTCATTTAAAAAAAAAACTTATAAATTATATTTTAAAAACATATAAAAAAACATCTATTTAAAAATATAAAAAATAGTACCCCACCGGCATCGGGTATAGGGTTAGTACCGGTGGTTAGGGCTCCAAGGAGAGGAACCTCCTCACAATGCGTGCCGTGTCGAGGAGTACCGCCTTCTGCATCAGGCCCCTGACCCAACTGTCTAACGTGAGCCTCTTGAGGTGTTGGTCGAGGCTCTTGGCAATCAGTCCGTGAACCGATACGACTATCGGAACAATAATCCTCGAATCCACATTCCACATGTCGACAACCTCGTGAGCCAGGTCCAAATATTTTATTTGCTTATCTTTTTCGGCTTTCACGAGATTTTTATTACGTGAGACCGAAACCGAAACTCATAGTTGGAGAAATATGGGTGTTAATACACCTCTGCCTATCCCTTCGGGAATGTATAGACGTGAGTATATGTATGTAGATCTGGAATAGCACACTTTTATCTCTGGAATACCTACCTTCCCATGCTAGTTCATTAACAAATATATCAGACGCTTTCAATGTAGCTACTTCTAAAGTACCTACTTCTTGAGACAAGAGACAGTTTATTAATTTCGCTAAGACATTTCAATGAATGTTTATTATAGCATTTATTATGCTAACTATCCAATTCGATTACATCAGGAAAAATGAATTACTTTAGTGGGGCTTGAACCTACGACCTTTCCCTTACAGGGGAATGCTCAAGGGGGTGGAGTAATCAAAAGTCAATGTTTAAAAATGGTTGAAAAATCATTCATTGGTTCCAACAGTTCATAAGAGTGATGATAGATGACTTCATCGTCGCCGTAAAGATGGTTATAGAGAAGGGAAATTCGAATTATTTCAGGTGCGGTTCAGTAGGTCAGTTGGAAGAGCATTCCCCCTTTAAGGGAAATGTCGTGGGTTCAAACCCCACCTGCTTAATTCATTATTCCTGATATAATCAAATTCGCTAAGATACCCATTTTCATGAATGTCTGATTTCAGTAATGATCATAGTGACAATGAATGTGGTTGGGATTAGCTCTAAAAAAATCTAAAAATCGGCCGAATAGCAGGTGGTCTCGCATTAAGGGCATAACACGTTCAAAAGTCACCTAAAAACATAAAAGGCCTCAGAGTCTCAGGTGCTATCACGTTGCAAATTAGCCAAAGTTAGTTTATTGTAGTTTCAGTTAATATGTAGTTGGATAAAACATTGGGAGTAGACAATAATAACTCATTTTAACGAGCTCGAGATAACGAACCCTTTATTATGAACCCTCTCAATAATCCTTTAATATCCCTCTAAACTTGTTTAAAGTTATAAATACCACATAATTTTACACAAAATAATGTTATTATAGGTACATAATGGACGTTAAGATTCCATATTTTGATAGTTTTGGCTATCTTTATAAATTATACGGTGTAGTTTGAACAGTTTATTATTGGATGTTCCAATAATATATTTTGTTTTTGGCAGAAGGTTATGTTGTATTATTAAAATGTATCGGTCTAACTACGATGAATTCTACGATGCCTAAAGTTACAGTCTCTTCCACCCCTGCTTTTTCTTTTTCTCATTTTTGTATATATTGTGCCCGGTTAATGGCAATAGGCTCGCTCGCCACCTTATTACATTGGGATCTAAACATAAACTGGCAAAATGTGGGTGCTAGCACTTCTGCCTACCCCTTCGGGAAATACAGGCGTGAGTTTATGTTATGATGTTATGTTATATTGTACATTTAGTTAGCATTCATTGTAGTTATAATACTGTAATTAATTAGTCTAACTACTTATTTAGAAGTCGAGATGACCATTGATTTATCAAATTGATCTATCGATAAGATATATACAATTTGTAGTAATCATCATCATCTTAACGATTATCAGAGCCCTATTATTAGTTTTCCATGTTGTTTGAGTTTAGTATATTTTGGTATTGTGGAAGCAACAGAAGTTGAATAGAAGCCGAGCAACGACGATTTATTAATCTCTTTTACGATTAAGATTAATAATATTGACAGGATATTTAAAAAGTATGTTTGATATGCAAACACGAATGTGTCGAAGAACTGCGAGATTGTTACTTATTGATAACTTTAGTATTTGGGTTAGCACTCAGTTAGCGCTTTTTAAAGTAGTTTTTAACGCACAGTTATTTCTATACTGTGTTCATACTTTTATACTACTATGCTACTAGATGAGAATTTGAACCGGCTAATAGGCACTTCGCTTGGAACATCGCACTCCTAACAGTATTTCAGAGATACTACAAGCACCCCGCGACTGCGGGCCCCATCCCAGTCCATGGCACACTTGTTCTCTTGCCTACTGTGCCCTTCCACCTGTACCATCGCAGACGTGTGCATAGCAACAGTCATTCCTGTGGCTGCAGTCAGGCATTCGGCATAGATTGATGAGCCATTGACACGAAGAAGAAGAAGAAGTACTATAGTTTTGTTAACTTTTTCACAATCTCGGTTACTTCTCCGGTACAAAATGTAAGCATTTAACTGGACTACAGAGTAATCTGTGTCTATATAGTTCGTACACAAGATCGTAAATATATAATCAAATGTTAACATACGCCGTCCAACACTAAAATGTCCCCGTGTGATTGAACAGCCTCGTAAACTCTAAACGACAGTAGCCCGCAGTAACTATCGGTTCTGTAGTTAATACGGCTTAACTGTAGTTTAACTACTGACAGTTAACCCTTATTGGTCAGATACAAAGTTGTGAAGTGTTACTATAGTAAACTGGACCGGCACCTTCGAGTTTTGAGGAGTTTAGAAAGCGATTATACGGTTTTAGATTATTGGTATTTCATACAAGCCCGTTTATAACCCTTTAGTTCCAGTAGTCCTGCAACTTTTCAGTTGCATTAGTTCGGCTGTCAATCAGCATGGAACTATTGAGAAAGAAAGAAGAGAAAAAAAAAGAAAGAAAATACATTTATTTCTCGCAGCTGCAGCACATACACAGAAATGATACCAAATAGATCGTTAAATAAATAATTCCGACAACTAATCTTATTTTTCTATAACGGCAACACTGCCCACCATTGTTGATCTCCTTCAGCCCATAGATTATGTCATGACTTTGATTTGCTACTATTGTGTAGCAGTGGTCCAGTGGGTAGTTCAGTTTATAACAGTATATATATACAGCTTACTTAATAGGATAAATATAATCCTGATTACCTGAAGTTCGTCCTATAGAGCTTTTACTCTTCATTTCTGGTGTAAACGGAGCCTATTCGAAAACCTCTCACCATTTTCTCTCATTATTATGTTTCGTGTTAATCTCAATTCTCGAATTCATTATACTTAAGTCATGCTCTCAGTCTAGCGTAGCATAAAAAGTCCTATAAATATTTATTATCATAATTTTTTTGTGTCAAGTTCTTATCCAGACATTGATACCTCTAAATAGTATTAACACCCATATTTTGCTAACTATAATTTTCAGTCCTACATTATGATGGGGCGAGCCTATTGCCGTCAACCAGGTACTTTGTGTGGCTGTATGTTTACTGTCGGATTGAGAAAGTTGTAATGACGATTGTTTATGTAGTGCATCGCAAGTAGCGCTGACTCGATTATCAGATGATGCTATCGGGAGTCGTAAAGAGGGCTGAAAATGTTCACCGAATCGCAATGCTTAACAACGACGCGACGTCGCGCTGGTATAGGAGTAGGGATGCTAGGATGTGGCAAAAAAAAATCGGGGCATTATAATTCCACGACTACACAGGCGATAATGTGAGGAAACACTGTGCGGTTTTAGTTGGTTTGATACTGATATGCCCACATCTTTGTAAGCTCCGAAGGGATTTCTGCATGCAAGAAAATATTGGGATGAGAAATTTTAATAGTTGAACATTTGTTGGAAATTATTTTATCTACCATTTTAAACTATGTATATTTTTTAAACTATGTATATTTTCCTTTGGGACTCAACCCAACGTCATAAATAGTACCCACATCTGCTGATCAAAATTCTGCCGTTAATATTATAAATGCGAAAGTAACTCTGTCTGTCCCTTTCACGCCTAAACCACTGAACGGATTTTGATTAAATTTAGTTTAAGGGTAGATTAGACCTTGAGAAAGGGCATGGGCTATGTTTGGTCACGATAACCGACATCCACACGGGCGGAGCCGCGGGCAAAAGCTATTGATTACATAAAATCCAAACATAAAAATATCTTAGCATCCAAACACCTACACAAAAATATTTATAAAATTATTATGTAGAATTAGTAGGAGTATAAAAACTCTTAAAAGGCTTGATACGCCACCATATTGTGTACAAGAAACTAAAATTACCGTCTCGCTTTCAATATAAAACACCACATTCGTACCTTCGTACCTCAGAACCGCGGAAGCCAGGCAAATCTATACAAGGTACGTTTTACGAGCAGACACGCGACACGTGTTCGTTAACGTGCACGTAAACAGATCGTTCCGTGGTCGTTACGTCGCCGTCTGCGCTGGTCTCACGTGCGCCCGTTGTGATTGTAAAACTTAATAGTCGCGGTATTTACTGTGGACGATAAAAGTTTCGGTGAAGAGGTTCGATGTGAATAAAATAAATGTAATGTGTATGTTTAGTCAGTGTCCTAAATATGTCGACGGCGAAGTCTCAACATGATCTTAAAATTTTCGTATTAAGAGCAAATCAAACTGTTTTATTGATTTATCACTACATAGTATAAAGCAAAGTCGCTTTCTGCGTCTGTCCGTCCCTATGTATGCTTATATCTTCAAAACTACGCTACAGATTTTGATGCGGTATCTTTTAATAGATAGAGTAATTCAAGAAGAAGGTTTATATGTGTAATACATGTTTGATATAGTAGAGGGTGCAGCGGGAACGGGATCAGACGCCAGCGGTTGAAAAAAAAAAATGTACGAAGTTAGCCGGGTCAGCTAGTATGATATAATTGTCTGAACTAAAGGCGTGTACCAAATAGTAGAACAATCGGTCAACTGGAAGGGGTAAAAAAGGGATAGGGCTGTTCTCCATACGACAGTAAATATAAAGCCCAAGACAAAGGGCCCGGTAGATGGCAATAGGCTTGCCCCCATATCGTAAATCATAATTAGCAAAATGTGGGTGCTAGTACACTTCTGCACTGTAAACCCACGTAGGGGTAGCCTTCGTGGGTTTACAGATGTGAGTATATGGATGGATGGACTATAATTTATCTTTGTACCAAATTACAGCCAGTTCACTGATAGAACGTAATTGGAAAGCTAACATCTCCACAAACTTTCCCGTAATATAATAATAATAAAATGGGGTACCTGGGCGCAGAGGGGGGTGGCTGTGACTGTGGTGTGGCACCCCTGCATTCGATGGACCACCTCCAATCATGCCCGCTGTGCCCCTCTACCCGTACTATTGCCGATCTGAATGAGGCGACGGAGGATGCGATCAATGTAGCTGAGTTTTGGGCTGGCCGCATCTAGACATCTTAAATTGCTGCCATTGACACGAGATGAAGAAGTGAGATAGGATAGAACTGGGTACTGTGAATCGAACCAATAGTTGATACCGAATCATGTTCAATAACTAGTTTACAAAACTACTGGGAGGGCAGATTCTTACCAAAACGCACATGTAACCACCTTACCTAGAGGAACCTGCAGCAAAGACTCACCCTTTCATTACCAAGTGTATTAACTAGCAGGTGTGGTGGTTATACGCAAACAAACACACATACACTCACTCACACTTATGTTAGTATCCTAATAATAGTCTAATGCTAAATCGAGGAATACGTAGGTACCCATGGACGTCGGAAGTCCGATTCCATTGAATAATCCCACCTGCCACACATCACAACGTGTTTCGGATGCCGCCAGGTGAGCCGCATTCTGCAGAGGATTGAAGCGTGTTGCTTTTAAATCGTTCAATCAATCCTCGTTTTAGCTAGTATCGTGGAAGGGCTAAAAAAACGTGGCGGCCCCACTCTCATCCGGCGGTGTTATGTTGGAAATTGCTTACGTTAGAAATTTAATTTGAACCTAACAAGAACAGTAAAATCAACGGTTCCGTGAAATGGCCAAAATCTAAACTATGGATGTCACCACAGATAAAAATATTTAAATAGGGTAGTTATCACTGTCAAATGCACAATTGCAAATGAAGGGTAAAACCATACTAATATTATTATGCGAAATAACTCTGTCTGTCTGTTTGTCTGTTTGTATGTTATGCTTTCACGCCTAAACTAATGAACGGATTTTGATGAAATTTGGTATAGGGGTAGATTAGACCATAAGAAAGGACACATGCTATGTTTGGTCGCGTTAACTAACATCCATGCGGGCGAAGCCGCGGGCATAAGCTAGTTTAACATAAATTGACAATCAGTCTACGGGATTATTGGTTTTACTACAAAATTGACGTGTCAATAATCTTGAATCATAGTATTGCAAACATTAAATGGTGAAGTAGGTATTTCACCCAAACTTCTGCTAATAGCCGGTCTTTGGTGTAGTTTTGAAAAATAATTTTCTCAATGGCCTTGAAACTTCATTATCATCACCCGAGCGATAATCCGAATTATCCAAATACTGGTATTTTGCTTCACTCACTTCGTCACTCTCCTACTTCTGCTATCCATAGGAAATTGGCCTTGGCCCCAATGTTTGTGGGAACTCTACCAACATTGAACCAAAAGGAAACGCCAAAGCAAACATACACCTCATTTATACCATCCGTCGAATCTTATACCTAAAGATTTTGAAGCACGTGTAGGTGAAGGATACAAAAAAACTCCACGACCAAAACACTAATCACCACTCGTACTTAACAAACCACTTAGTTGAGCGTTAACAAGTCGTGACATCGTCGTCGTAGTGTCGTAGTGTCGCAGCAGTAAAGCTGAGAGAAGTCGAGGGCAGGCAAGTTTGTCTCAGCGTTGAATGTTGCGTTGTCTTGAGAGCGGCCTGAGTTTATGACACACTGACGTGACATACGGCAAAAGAAGTTGCAAATGAATAAAAAAAGATAAATGTTTTGGATGACACTGTCGAAACTTTACGCGTTCTTGGACAGGTGTAAAATCTTATGCTTGTGTGATCGCAATCGGTTGAATAGAACCGGAGACATGAGAAAAAATTGCGTTAGTCGATATTCGCGTGGGTGGAGCTGCAGGCAGAATGCTAGTTATTAAATAATATCAAATAATTTGCTACAGAATCAATACTAATATTATAAATGCGAAAGTAACTCTGTCTGTCTGTCTATCTGTCTGTCTGTCTGTCTGTATGTTACGCTTTCACGTATTTCAGTTAGTTTTAGTTCATGAAATTTGGTATAAGGGTAGATTAGACCTTGAGAAAGCACATAGGCTATGTTTGGTCGCGATAATCGGTATCCACGCGGGCGCAGCCGCGGGCAAAAGCTAGTCTTTTATAAATTTTACCAAAAATGTTTTTAAGTTTAATGAACAATTTTAATGACTTTAGGTTTCCATATATCTTACAAAAGCAAGTATTAAAACACATGTGTCTCTGCTATTTCACTTAAATACATAATACCGTCTAAGCATTTGCTGAAGTTAGGGTATTCCCTAATAACATTTTCTTGGGCTTGGAAAACCTCTACAGGTACAACATTGGCACGACGCGGTGGGCCATCAATATTTAATTTGATTAAAACCACAAGGTATTACGTACCGTACGCTACACTCATAGGTACATACATCAAAATGGGATACTTCATGAACGGTGTAACAGATTAAATCATTCAGTACCAGTCTACATCAAAACTTATGACAATTTCACAAACAAAAATTTTAGATTTCATTTTCTAACCTATTTCAAGTTAATTAGTACTTTTATTCATTATAAATAAATAAAAAAAAAAAATTAAAAAAAAATTCATTACTTATATTATTATTATTCTACGAGGAAATCAGCGGATGCGACTCATCTCGTTGACTTCATAGTATATACTTAGTAGAAACAGTTCTTTGTGGTTGTGTAGAAATCAAAGTTATGGAAGTTTGTACCGCTAGTCGCAGGCACGAATCCACACATTCCAAGAAGGTATACAACTATACCTCTTCAAATAAAATGTCAGTTGTAACGTTATTAATTCCGTTTTCGGTACAAGTAGCGACACCTATCCATTTTTACAGGGAAGTGAAATTGATTTTCTTGTCCTTCCGACACTAGATGGCGGTGTTTAACATATTTATCGAATAATAATCTAATATAATCTGTGCAGTGCATAGACTTTTCTAGGACATCTGTTATGACTTCCTGTCAAGGATTCATTCTATGGGAACAAAAATCATAGGCGAGTGTGATCTAATAGAATTTTCTAGCACCTTCCATTCCAGTGTCGACTAATGCGAATTGCTAGATTGTAAAGAGGATTTCCGTTTGTGTGTTTGCTGGAATATTCCATAATAGTTATTATAAATACGGGTGCTTCGGCTGTCACAGAAAACCTTTGAAGAAATTCTTGACGCTTGTGTGTATTGGAAGACTGTCGCTCTGTAATAGTAAATTATTATACGAAAGTCTGAGCAAATCTTTGTGAAGTTAGCCCAGTAATTCTGGTAAGAAATATCATTCAATTCCTGTAGGTAAAATCTGTGCTGTTAGGTCTGGTAGTGAATTTAGTGTTTCGTATTGTAATACAGGGTCCCATTGTACCGCCAACACTTACCTTGAGTCGCTGAGAGCTTTTGCGAACCCTGTGTGGAGATTTTCACCATCGGCGTAGCCGGTGGAGTGGCGATATTGGCTTTGTTGCACCAGGCGTGAGCAGCCTGCGGTTCACCACGCGGCCCGACCCTGCACTGCCTCAGGCGGGAGACCAGGTCATGTGCAATATTCCTTAATATTTTAGACTCTTATTTGCCAAAGCTAGTGATCGTTGAGAGTGAGCTCAGAAGAGCCGTACAAGCTGTGTATTTCTATGTGGAACTTTTGTTGACTTCTTTTTTTGCTTGTGAGATTATATTAACTAATTGTGATATCTCTGTATAATTTATAGTGTATTTAAACTTGGCCAAATATATGTATAGATTAGGTTGTGGTGTTTCATTGAAGGCGTTCCCACAACTGCACACACCTCTGTTTAAGAAAGGCGCCCTGGGATACGAGTATCGTGAGTCTCGCCGCTGGGTGAGCCGGTGAGGTGACCTTTCCACCCAAAAAGTTTACACAGTCAGTAATAGATCTACAGAAGCTATGTTTTGCAAATATTTCCTGTAATGGTGCCGAATACACTGTGGAGTTTTAGCCGGCTTGACTCCGACAAAACCAACTAGGGAAAGAAACATTAAAAGCAATGTAAATTCTCTATTCGTAGAACAATTTGTAACTAAAGTTAAATCCGTAGGAGAGAGCAAATCGTCTAGACAGCATTTTGTAAGACTAATATTGCCGATCGGTTTCACACAGATTGATATTCTAACGAAGATACTCCAATAAAGTGAGATCACTAGAACTTTCTTAACTAAAGATAAAGATTGCACATTTCGATGGCACGCCGCAAGAATTGTAATGTTTGCGAAGGTTCAAATACTTGATAATGCAAAAGGATTAAGCTCCAACAGTGCCGTAGAATAATGGAGTCTTAGTGGCTTAGGAGCGAAATTTGATAGCTTTCGAGTTGTTTGAAATGTCAACAACTTAGTTTCACCGCCAATTGGCGAAATGGCTTCTATTTTCAGTTTAAGCCCTTGATGAATTAAGAATGAAATCAGAATCGCATCAATTTGAAATCTCAAGTCACATACCGCCAATAAATTTATTTGGATTTCAAGTTTTCGAAATGTCAAAGTAACAGAAACGTGTGGTTATATTTTAAAATTTTTATACATAATGCTTGATAAATGGGTCCAGGAAACATACATAATAGTAAAATCTAGAGAAGAACAGAGAGTAGATATTATGTTTATCCATACGGTTTTGTTTTCTTGTGCCTCTAGATACACTTAATTTCAAGTTCGTTTCATATTGCCATCTTTTATAATAAAGCATCTACAGATTTATCCAGAATTGTTTTTGATTATAAGCCACTTCCACGTAAAAGTTGAATGAACTTACTGCTCGTTCTAATTTGCTACTCAACTGGATCCTCACCGCAATAATTATACTACAGATTCTGATCTTCATAGAAGAAGATCTTTGGATATAAATTCAGAATATGCACCGCTTAGTGAAGAGGCATAAGAAGATAAAATAATATCTTGTTTTAACATTCTCAGGCTTCCGGTTCGTGTGTATTACAAACTTGGCGTGTGACTAATGACTTCAGCTTTCTTACACTTTCTTGTGCCTAATTAGATTTTTATGCATTTAAAGCTATTATTTTGCAACACTATTCTGTTTTCATAAAATGTTGTTTAAATTTGTGGGTGAGCAATGAATACTGTGCTGTAATAAAAAAAAATAAGATTAAGATTGTTCTCTTATTTTTATAACTATAAGTAAATGGTTCAAGGATAATGTAATACCTATGTAAAAAATACCACATAAAAAATAAAATAATAAGATTTTAGAAGTAATTGGAAGTACCTAAGTAAATCCTTTTTTTCTTATATATTCTCTTTTTGGATTGTGGAGGTTATATGGCAGTCGCCTCACAGAAAATATCGAAGTTTAGCCGGCAGTTAGACTGGTAAAGCCGACCACAGATTAACGCTAAGATGAAGAAGAGATTTTCTTTTTGGATTACTACAAAGTTTTTAATGTTGGTACCTTTTAACCCAGAAGTAAAAACCTTCACCGGAGCCCCGTCTATCAACCAATAAGTACAAGTGATTACCAAGTACTATTGATACGAACTTCGAAAATTTTCTCAAGCCCATACACCCAGCTGTGGCTGTCAACAAGCCTCCTCAGTGCTCTGTACAACACTGACACTGACGGCGAATTAACCGCGAATTTTTAGGGCAGAAAATGCATCGATCCAGCAACCAAACTATTTGATAAATTTGTTGATATACAACATCCCCAGAGCACGTCCTGAACCTAATACGCCTGCTCCTTCACCATGACTAATCACTTCACCTACACCACTTGTCCAAACTTTTTTCTTTTAAACTTCGAGCCCCGTGCCCAGGTACAGTTGAAGTTAAATTTGCCCTCGCCACTGCCTGTACTCCGGGGAAATACACTAACTTAATGCAATTTAAACATTTATTTGCGTATACGAATATTTTATTTTGGTTCTCTTTTGTGGAATATTATTCTGTTTAGAACAAAATTTTGTGGCAATGTTAAACGAGTTATTGTATGGTGAGAACTCGTGACTCTTGAGAGTAATGTGCTTCTTTTTAAATTAAAATTAGGTAATAGAGAGCTGGGGTGGGTTATGAATTGCTGGTAAATTACGTTTTTTGTTTTATTGATATTTAGAAGAAGATGAATTATGTACAAATCGATGAAGGTAGAGGAATTTTATTTAAGTTGACCCTTACTGCGGTTTACCACTGGTGGCCGAAATTCATTTGATCATTTGACGTGTGATTGATAATTCATTAGGGCATTCTACTACTGTTCGAATGAGCAATTGACCAAAAGAGTTTTTAACGAGTGTTTAAACGAAAACGAACGAAACAGTCTGGCACCAGGGAATGTTAGTGATAACTTTATTGAGAAAGGTGCACAACCCGACTTGGTTAGGTTAGGTTAGAAAATAACCATGTAAAAAAAATCTTTAGTCAACTGTTTTTCGACCAAAAGTTCATTCGATCAGTAGTAAAAATACCAAATGTTGGTTCGATAAAAACTCTTTTGGTCAATTGTTCATTCGATCAATAGTAGAATTGCCTAATGTTTTATCGGTCACACGTCAAATGATCAAAATATGAATTTCGGTCATCAGTGGTTAACCCCCCTTACTGCCTTATACATGCAAGTTCGCCCTTATAATTTATTTGGTCAATCTTCTTTCCGATTTTTTATCTTAGCTCTAAAATAATTATTAAAATAAAATGTGAATTGTGTCACGATTATTTCACTTGTTAATTTTGATATTTTCGTTGTTTAGCTCATAAGAATATAACTCTGGTACTAAACGCATATTCACACATTAGTCAAATACTATAAAAGAGAGTAACGTAAATAAATCATTTTTAAGCGTCTAGCTTGTTTTTTAAATTTATTTCGATATTTGTACCATAATCTAGTAGTGTAAAAAAATCCAGAAAGATTTTCGTCGCTTTGTCGTTTTTTCGAACAACATCTAAACTACCTAAGTGTACTTAATTCATCCTCGAAGTTTTAAAAATCACAAAATATAATTGCATGTGTGCGAATCCGGGATGTTTCTGTTTCTGCCAGTATTCGATAAAAAAATGTTGCGTCGTTTGAAAGCGAGGGTGCAACAATGCGATACTGCAAACAAAATACGTTCAACTTTATTCAATCTGCTTGACAAGTTCAGTGAGTATTAGATAAAACGTGTTCAGTATGCACTTTTTGTTTCAATGCAAACATTGTGTGAATTTACGCAAAGTCGATATAATTTATACCGGTATCTGCTAAATTAATATTCTGAGAATGTTTTAATTGATTGAAAATTACTTTCTCAATAGTCTTATGCTATGGTATAAATATAATATAAATAAATATAAATATTCCACACAACGCTATTTAGACCCATGGTAAGCTTTTATAGCTTGTGTTATGGAATCTAAAATGCGGATAAACATACTTATATACCTTTTTTTTTTGTAAATACATACAAATTATACATAGAAACACCCAGACCAATGCAAATAGCCATATTCATGCATACAAATATTTGCAATGAGCGGGAATCGAACCCGCGCCTCCTGCGTGGCAGTCGCATGCACTACCGCCACGCCACGGAGGCTCTAGTGTAAAGCGGGGCGTGAAAAGGCATCTAATGAGGCCGTCAAGCTGAGTGCTACCACTGTTAACATGGTAAATGTTTACGATGGTGACCCTCTTTCCGAGACTTTGCCTTTAGCTTAACATCAGGCGAGGTGAAGTCAAATTGACGAGTCCTGTATAAAAAAAAAAAAAAAAAAAAATGAGAGATCTCAGAATTCGATTTCCGTTTCGTGCAAAAGGTGTTTACGGTCGATTTCGGTATCAGCAGTGTTCGATTGACAGGCATTATGCTTCGTAGAAACTGTATATTAATTAAATCTATTTCTATTTTAGAGGATATACTTACCTAGAGTGTGTTCCTGCTTGTTAAATTGAACAGTTCTACAGTAAAAGTTATTATATAGGCATTAATTAGTATTATCACTAATTTCTATCCTACGATACCTACGTAACAATAATGCCTTTAGTTCTACCGTAGACATGTTGAGTGGAACATGTGAGAACATACGTACATACAATACATACATAAAATCACTCCTGTTTCCCATAGGGGTAGGCAGAGATCACGGATCTCCATTTGCTACGATACTGACATACTACTCTCGCTTCATTCACTCTCATTAGATTCTTCACGCATGCTCGTCGGTTTAAGGTACTCCTGACCTGCCCCTTTTCTAAAACTTCTCCGATTTGGTCCAGGTATGTGCACCTAGGTCTTCCCCTTCCGGCGGTACCATCAACACTCGATACGAGGATACGATACGATAGTCGCAAGTATATTAAAAAATACCGAATATTAAAAAATTAACTAAATATATTAAACTATCAAATAATTTTACCCAAAATTTATTAATTATGCACATGTCTTGTCTTATAGCACATCTCATTGTAATACCAAACACGCCTTAAGTATTCCACATTCTAGAGCTAAAATATGCCGTCCACTACACCATGACGTCAATGCTTG
The DNA here is from genome assembly GCA_914829495.1 of Eilema sororculum. Classification (NCBI taxonomy): domain Eukaryota; kingdom Metazoa; phylum Arthropoda; class Insecta; order Lepidoptera; family Erebidae; genus Eilema; species Eilema sororculum. The sequence goes on along the minus strand of OU618543.1, from coordinate 21,363,994 downwards.
CACACTCTGCACAAACGAGATTACTCATAACCCTGTGTCGTGTGTAGCCCTGCACTCAACGCTGATGAATCTCTGCATAATGCACACATCATTACCATTTACTCCAGAAATTTCGTCCACTATATGGTAAAACTTTCAGTAAGCAGGGAGTCGTAAAAAAGTATTTATTCTAATAGAGTTGACGACTATGGGGTGTTTTGGGTTCCATCTTGATGAAATGTTAACCTTATCACGAAGGACAAGCACTAAAACTCATAACTAAATTTAAAGTTTCACTGTTTTTTTTACAAACATTTAGTTACTAAGGCTTAGTTGCACCATACTACCTGCTAAAGTAAGAGGTTGACGTCAAATTTAACATTAACAGTAACAATGACCCTAATGGTTTCTGCTAAATGTGTTGCACCAATGTATTTAATAGCTCGGTTAAAGTTATCAGGGTTGCAAGTCGAATGAGACATTATTTACATCACATTCCCTAAGGGTATTTTTAGATTGTGTTAATACTACACGTTAGCTGTCATTTGCTGTCAGTTCTTATGTCGTTCAGTTGAGATATATCAAACCAAAATCCTTAGTTTTATACTTATAATATAGACACCTTCTTTTTGACTTAACCAATTTAACGTTAACAATGACAATAACATGCCGACCGTGGCAAGTTAGGGTTAGCGTCAGGTATTGACGTCATATTGACTGTTGTAAAATGGTGCAACCTATCTTGTACCTGACCAGTACTTTAACAGCACTGCTAATGTAAGGTGAGATGGTGCAACCCAGCCTTAGTTTAGTAACCAAATTAATTTAGAGATAGTACTTAATTTTATTTTTAATACATAAATGAAATTTTGCTTTGATTTTGTTAGATTTTATATAAATAGTCCTTTGAAAAGATAAAAGCCCTCACTAGAGAGATATTATTAGATAAATTATATGTGTAAAGCATTCAAGCGAAAGCCATATATTATGTTAGAACAAGAATAACATCGACATTATTGGATACTTTATAGCGTCTAGACTATAGATTAAAACATTCTGTAACTGTTCATTGCAAAATATGAGTATTTGGTACCCACCCATCATACGAAGGTATGTCCATATATTACAAAATACTATAATATAAAATTACTATAATTTAGACTCAAACCTATCATCATAACAGTGTTCTGTCGCGAAGCCTTCACCTCAGAGACCGGGGTCTGCTTTCTGACTATTCCTTCTCCATTTCACGGAGCCTTGGTCATCCTGAGGAATAAGATCATTAGTACGAATGACATACTCTATCACGCCAAACCAGCACTTTTTAGATAAACCCTTCACGACCCCCGACGGGTCGTGAAGGGTTGACCTAAAAAGTGCCATTATCAGACATTGGGTTTTCCACATAGGCTGACGGTTGCTGCAAAATCTAGCTGCACCGTTTTTTTTTTTTTCGTGCGGAAATCCCCTCGGATACCCCCCCTTCCGGAGCCGGAAGGGGAGCTGACCCAGAATCTGGCTGCACCAGTCAACTTACCTGCGTTTTATCTGTGATGTACGGAGTTGAAGGCTGCCGTGTACTAAAGTAACGCCAATGAAGCGAGAGAAAAAAGGTAAACAAAGTTTTAGCGGTTCTAAAAAATTTTATCTGAAAATTATTACGTATAACTTCAAGCGTGTTCCAGACAGGAATGAAATTGCTCATATGATCGCAGATCTGACAGTTTAGAACCGCTGTGCTGACAGTTTTTCTGTACTACGAAACATGCAACGATAGCTGTTGCTCGGCCAATGTCGCGTACGTGTGACACATATGCGACAAGGACAAAAAAAATAATCGCTAGTTGTCGCAACGTAACTCAGTAATGGTCGCTTTGTTTACCATTTTTCTCTCGTCTCGTTGGCTTTACTTTTAATACTTCAATAGGTAATTCTTTATTCTTGTAAGTTTAGAGAAAATCACGTTCGACTTCACATTTGCATCTAGTACGTAGGAACACCAGTGGCGACAACCATACTTTCAGTTAGCATTAGATAGAATTCTAAAACAGTTCGAAGCCTTAAAGAAAGCAAAGGCATGAATACTGATGTCAGCTTACAGAGTACATAAGCCACTGAACATATTGTTCAATCGGAATATTAGTTTGGAATGCAAATAGAATTGTTTTGTTACCTGTGTTTGCGAACGTGGAGGGTGTTTGAAATGTGTCTCATTTGTTTTTGTTTGTTTCAAATTTGAATGAAGTAAGTATATATAGAAGTAGGAAATTTTAGATAACGGGTAAACTATTCAAATACCTTTACTATTTGTGGGTACGAACTGGCAATATGCGAAGAAGCGTCGGTAGTTTAGTGGTTAAGGAGTCGGTCTTACGATCGAGAGGTCCCGGGTTCGAATCCTGGCCATTACACTACCGACGTGAACCCACTCCTAGGACAAGCAATTTAGCTTAGTTGGAGGGGTTAAAATATTAGTAACTTCGGTTCTAATATTCTTTAAAAAAAAGGAACTGATCGAAGGAGTCCAGTCCAGAACAGTCATGCCGGCAAAAGTTTAGGAAAACAGTTTTTAGTGAATGCTCCTACCATAAATAGAAACACTCTGATCAATATCATGCCTAGAAATATTTAGATTGAGTGGATGTCAAATTCTCAACTTTGATGATGTCAAAAGTTGAGAGCTGAACGCTCTGCTACCACACAGTTTCTTTCTTGCTTTCATTTGATCAAATTATAGAAAAAATATACTCAAACGTTTTGATTGAAGTTGGATTACATTTTTCCCTAATGTCTGCCTTTTCACCATTTTATTTTGATACCGAGAACTCGTAAAATATTTATACAATTATGTGAATAAGGATCTTGCACAGATTTTATTTCGCCCGGTTTATTTATTCCGACAAAAAATAATGTTTCCTTGATCCCAAAATACTGAGAATCAATTTTACAATTCTAATGAGCCATATACCCGAGTAAAGTATTTGATCCCTGAACATGACAAGAAATTAATTAAGGTTGCATTCTCATTAGGCTTACACTTAATATATACCTATTATAACGAGGTTTTTTAATAAATCCTTATCTCAAATGAACTTGCTCCTTAATTTTTTTTTATATAGAACACGTCAATTTGACTTTACCTCGCCTGATGTTAAGCAAAGGCAAAGTCTCGGAAAGAGGGTCACCATCGGAAACATGTACCATGTTAACGGTGGTGGCACTCAGCTTGACGGCCTCATTAGATGCCTTTTCACGGCTAGTGGGGCTAGTGGCGGCCCTGGAGCTAGTGGCGGCCCTGGAGCTAGTGGCAGCCCTGGCAGTGAGAGTTCTCACCCTCGCCACCCTGCTCACAGCAATGGTCCACTGCGCGGACGCGTGGGCGGCCGGCGTGTCCTTCAGCGAGCAGGTAATGGTCGTGAAGGAGACGGCGGAACGGGCGAGGTGGCGCGAGCGAGAGAGACTCGCGGATCACGCCGCCCGCGCGCGCAGGCAACTCGGGCGTCAGAGGGCATTGACTCACCTCCGTCCCCCATGAGCGCGGGCCTGGGGGTGACGGGCGGAGCCGCCTGTCACCCCAGCAGAAGCAGGCCACGGCGGCATTCCCCAATAACCATGGTAGAGACGGTAGAATACTGCCAAAGACGCAACATCTCTACGCATCTGCAAAGGCTCGAGGGTGTTCGTGACCTCAGGATTCCCAATAATGCGGACCGTACGTCGCTGCAACCTGTCGAGAGCATCTAGTAAGTACTTTGCGGAGCCGTCCGATGCAGCCGTGGGTTTTTTAAAGAAGACACCGCTGCTCCGGCGTGAATAAACGTCTCACTCTGTTCAGGACACCGACTTTACGCAAGGCTGATTTGATGGTACTCTCGATATAGTTTTTGTTATTCAGTCTAATAATAATCTTCTGCGTCTGTCCGTCCCTATGTATGCTTATATCTTCAAAACTTGCTACAGATTTTGATACGGTTTCTTTTAATAGATAGAATAACTCAAGAAGAAGGTTTAGATGTATTATACATGCTTGATATAGTAGAGGGTGCAGCGGGAACGGGATTGGGCGCCACGCGGGTGAAACAAAATTGGCAGTACGAAGTTCGCCGGGTTAGCTAGTTAAGCATAATCAAGAAATGGAGGATACCTATTATTGTATTTTTCGAAAGAATTTTATATTTTTGATATGAAATGTAAAAGAGCCTCCCAATCTCCTCAGGTAAGTGAATAATTCGACCAAGATATAATAAAGACTGTTCTACATCCCTCAGTTAACGGACAACATTTAAGAAGCACCTGGTTGAAGATAGTATTGGTGGGACGTGTAAAATAGTCCTACCAACTGGTGTGTTTGCACACAAAGCGTATAAGAACCTATGACCTGGCGTTTAGTTGTAATAGAAAGGAAATACTCATGTGACCGCTTCTATGAATGAAAACGTAAGAAAACCGGCACTGACCTGTGTTCCACCTCGTGAGGATTCAGCTGCAGACAGGCGTGGTTCCTGGCACGTGCTGGCAGGTAGGTATGTTTTCGACCGGCTGGTTATTTTCTTGAATTTGTCGTTTTCTTCCGATACACTTCCCTTATACTGACTTGAGAATGTGGCCAAGGAACTTATAGAATTACACAGAAAGAAACGAGGAGTTGAATTACTCAAACTTCCGTTTTGTGCGTTAGCGGAGTCAAAAAAGGACTGATTAAAAAATGAATGAGTTGAACGTCAGCCCTGAAGCTTGAGAGTCCCGCTCATAGAAACCTCGTTCTCAAAATATAGTTCGAACAGATCCATTCACAGCGCCATTCATTGGCCTTCTTCAACACTAAGTGGTCAACAAATGAGCGCCAATATTCAAACATTATTCGATACATAGAAGCGGTTTATTAAATTACAAAAATTGAAATACAATTAAATTATGTGGGAAACAATTAAGAAAGTACCTAAGCGCTCCACCATGCACCCGGCTTTGGAACGTCGCAAGACGTTACGAAACAAACAAGCGAACACTGGCTGATTAGAGCCCATAGTGAATTTGTATAACATAATAATACACATAGCTAAAATAACAACTTAGACTAACAATATTCTATCTAAAGTATGTTTAAAGCTTGAGTTAAAAATTAAAGTTTAAGATTCTATTTAGCGTTGTAAGTTATTGCGTTGGGATAGGATACAACTTGCTTACAGCGAGTTTGTAAGTACCAGAACGCGTTTTATATATTATGATAGACCTGAGGAGTCCAGGTCCAGTATGACAATTGACAACGTGAAAATGCTGAATTATTAGATCAACAACGTGATCGCGTTTAGGGAGAAGGACAGGATGTAATCCTGATACAGAATGAGGTTCGATCTTAAATTTAAATCGTGCGAATTTTAAAACGTATGTAATGATACGTAGTAGTTTCTGCCAAGAAGAAACACGTTGTGCTAATGTACATAACAATGGCGACTCTGTGTGTTTTGATGTCACACTCAACACATTTGCCTTATGCTCAGGTAAGTCAGAACAGTTGGCGGGAGAGAATGACTTAATAGGCCATTCATCAGGGGGGCCGCGGATCCATGCTGGACCGTTCCACCACAAATCATAAGCCAAAAGTTGCGAGGGGAGCATACCGCGTGATAGACAATCACTCGGGTTAATGTCTCCGGCGACGTGATAAAAATGTTTAGCGTTCAAGTTTTCTTGACACTGAGCGACCCGGTTGCTAACAAAAATCAACCACCGATGTGGTGACGAGTGAACCCATGATAAGGCAATCGTGGAATCAGAAAAGGCGTAAATGTCAGTAATGGGAATGCGTAATGCATAAGAATCACGTACAGTTCTTATTAACTTTGACATAAGCAAAATAGCACATAACTCTAATCGAGCAAGCGTAGTAATCTTTGTCGGAGTGACCTTTGATTTCACACACAAAATGCGAGTTTGAATGACAGATGGGTAGGTACAATGTGCATAAATAACACATCCCATGCCATTCAGGCTGGCATCACAAAATGCGACAAGACGTAATTCGCAATCAACTTCGACACCTATCTGTCGCGGAATTTTTAAAGTGTCAAGCAATTTTAATTCTTGAACGAGAGCGGAAAAGCGTGAGCGTATATGCTCTGGAGCAGGGTCATCCCAATCACTCTTACTAAGCCAAAGTTCCTTAATTAACAACTTGGCGTAGAGTATCACAGGTGCCACCAACCCGAGCACGTCAAATAGTCGCGCAACTATAGAGAGTATATTTCTCTTAGTGCACTTCTCATCTACCAAGGTGGATGTGAAATAAAAATTATCTCCACACGGCTCCCACGAGAGACCTAAAACCTTTGCGACATGACTGCCAACATCAAACTCAAGCGATTTGCGGTGAGTATTTATGTCAGCGTTCATTGCGATAGGACATAGCCTAAAATTTAATAATAATAAAAACAGGTCTGCCTGTAAATTGGGACCAATATGTAAAATATCATAGAGCGAAAGACCTGTGTGGGTTTTAGCGCTCGCGTCTAACACAATAAGTGATATCGGTTTGTCATGTCGAACTACTGCGTGATGTGGTATGTAATAACCATCCATAGACAAATTAGAGTCATCAACGAGACTAAGATAACCGTTATCTAAATAATCCTGAATAACCTTATTGTAATTTTCGCGTACGGTTGGTGATTGACGAAGTTTACGCTCGAGCGACAAAAACCGGCGGTGAGCGACGCCGCGCGAGTTCCCTAGTTCAGAGGGATCCTTGCAGAACGGCAGCGCAACAGAATAACGACCTACGTCATCGCGAGTCACAGTAGATGTGAAAATATTCTCGCACTCGGTTTCTTCTGGAGACAATAGGCGTTTCACAGGAACTTCCTCAAGTTCCCAAAAATTTTGCACTAAATCATTTAGTGCTAGCGCAGAAAAGGATGCGGTTGTAGGCACAACAACTTTACGTGGGTAATCACCCATAAGTACATACCCAAACGCGGTTGACAGTACACAAGGGGCACTGGGGCCACACTCGACTCTATTTCCTAAGGAGATATACGGGAAGAGCTGTGCACCTAATATTATATCAATGTTTCCTGGAATGTTCCAGCTTAAGTCAGCAAGCGGTAAATCGCGAAGATTTAACTCGCTATCACACTTAATTAATTGCGAGGGCAATTGATCCGTAAGGCTATTCATAACTAACGCATGTATAGTATACTTATGATCTGCATAAATACGAGATTCAATGTCCAAATACACATAGCCTATTATCGTGTGCGAAGTGGAGCCAACACCTTTGACAACAGAATTACTCATTGGTATTATTGGTAAATTTAATAAACGACAACAGGACAATGTTATTAAGTTATTCTGTGAGCCATTATCAATTAGGGGAGCGCCTTATTTCGTAGAAAGAAATTTCATAGAATTTCATTTTACAGAAAATGTTTCATATAATATTTGGTTCTTATATTTTTATTTCGAATATTATTGTTTCAAAGACAATTTACCACAATGAATCACTTTTCACAGAAACACAATTTAATGATTTTTTTTTCACATATTTTTGTTTAACATACTTATCAAACTGTAGAATTATTATTTAAGGAATCTTAAAAACAACCACTAACCACCATCTATTTCAAACAGTAAAATTTAGATACATTTTTTTTCCTGATTGCTTGTAGTAATTTAATTAGATAATACCCCGACTCGGATAGGTTAGGTTAGAAGGCTAAGGCGAGGGCGAAGCGAAGCGGAGCTCTCGCCTTAGCCTTCGTGGTTATTTTTTTTTAAACCACCCAGAAAATATCTTTGCGCAAATAAGTTTTATATGAAATAACCAATATAAAAAAGAAGAATATTTGATTTGTTATTCTATGAAATGATTATTCTAACATTAAAATTTATGTGAAACAAAAGTCAATGATTTAAAAATCTTTAAAGTAAGTATTATGTATATTGATTATTCTATGAAACGAAATTATGCGAAACATTTTCTGTAAAACGAATTTATATGAAACTTTTGTCTATAAAACAACGCACACCCATCAATTAGACATCTGACTACAGATTTATTTCCAGTGCTACCTTTAGGGCGAGCATACACCTGAGCGGTTGCCAAGAGAATATCACCCTTATGGCTAGAGGCATACGAATGCACAGTGCTTGAAGCGAGCGGTGACTCAGGAGTGGGACCGTCAAGGTCGCACTGGGGCGGCGGGGATGCGGCAACAGTCGTCGCATGCGAGTGCGAATTATTAACATTATTCTCAAAATGCAATAATTTATGATGTTTTTTCTGACAGAAACAAACTGACGTACTTTTACATTGCGGGAGATTATGTAATGTGCTTAGACAATTCACGCAACCACGCTTAGATTTAATAAACTCATATCTAGCCTTTGCATTTTGCATATTTTTAAACTGAGCGCAGTTATACAGGTGTCGGTGGTCGCGGCCGCCACATAAACAACATGACGCGTCAACTGCGGCGGGCGCATTCGACTTATTATTAATCGGCACACTGACAACAAAGGACTTAGAATTACGCTGTACACGCCTATCATTAGACTGTGGCGTCCCAGCAGTGGACGACTTCGCATATGACGAAGACCGCGGGTTTGACCGTTCAATCATCTTAGCATAATCTTGTACAAAGTCGATCAGCTGTTGCGTCGTAGGTATATCAACACCTCGAACAGAAAGTTCGAAGGCTTGGATGGTTAGCGTGTCCATTTTCCTCAAGGCACATTGTAGAAACATGAAGTCCGTTAAATCATTTATACCTAACTCTTTAAGCGCGGCGATAGAGGAGGAATATATACCTATAAATGAATCAAGTGAGTTCACACTAGGTGAACAATTCTTTAAGTCTAATATATTATTAAGATAATATGAACCTAATGAGCGTTTATCTTGGTATTTCTTGACCAAGGCGTCCCACACTATACTGTAGGTCTCACTTGACGGAACAATACCGGCAGTGAACTTTAATGCGTCTTTGGTTAATTTTGAGAATAGGTATTGCACACGTTGCGAATCAGACAATTGTGTGTTTGAATGAATATTGGCCTTAAAGGACTGATAAAATGTATTCCAGTTTTCAGGGCGTCCGTCAAAACTCGGAATAACAAGCATTTCCAATTTCACTACAGACGCGTTCGTATTATTCGACCCGTGTGAGGCGATCTCCTTTACCTTGGGCGTAGATAATTTATTTCTAATGCGTTTTATTCTCGAATACAATTCATAGAATGAGTCAAGGCAAGAATAGTCGGGCTCCACAGGGGGTTCTAATGATAAATTTAAGCTATTCATTTGATCCACAATCGACTCGAATTTATCGCGAACGACATCGATGGTCTCGGTCTCGGCCAAAAAATCTTCATTGGCTCGCGTCGTTATATCAAAACACACAACTGATTTCGACGATTTATACCAACGATTAATGCGTGCAAACAATAATTCCTTCTTTTGATTCAACAGAATAAGCTTCGTCTCGAGATCTGACGACATGTTTGCAAATTAACGATAGGTAGGACCTACCTATTGAAATATAACAAGAAGATTATCTGTAAGGTACCTACTATAATATAATAGTAATTCAACACAAACAGTTTAGATATACCTACTTTTTTATTGAAAATTGTACTACGGCTTATTATATAATAGCGCAAGTAGCACGGCGGAGCGGGAATGTAACTATGTACTTACGTACCTAGATAGGTACCTACCTACAAAGTTACGCGTATGCGAATAGAATGATGATTATTTACCAATTAATACGTAAATCACCAACTATTATAAATATCTACCAATTATTACGTAGATTTAGCGTTTTAAATGCAGAATTTACCAAATAATTTACGTAAATCTGTTAGCGAATGAAAGTAATGAAACTAAGATGGCGGAAAGAATTCACCAAAATTACGTGAATCTTTTAATTAAATGAATAGGAAAGAAATATTATTCACCAATAATTACGTGAATATGTTATTTACTGGCCTATCCGACTCGTAAGGACCATAAATTATGGTAGGACGTGTATATAGTCCTACCAAGTGGTGTGTTTGCACACAAAGCGTATAAGAACCTATGACCTGGCGTTTAGTTGTAATAGAAAGGAAATACTCATGTGACCGCTTCTATGAATGAAAACGTAAGAAAACCGGCACTGACCTGTGTTCCACCTCGTGAGGATTCAGCTGCAGACAGGCGTGGTTCCTGGCACGTGCTGGCAGGTAGGTATGTTTTCGACCGGCTGGTTATTTTCTTGAATTTGTCGTTTTCTTCCGATACACTTCCCTTATACTGACTTGAGAATGTGGCCAAGGAACTTATAGAATTACACAGAAAGAAACGAGGAGTTGAATTACTCAAACTTCCGTTTTGTGCGTTAGCGGAGTCAAAAAAGGACTGATTAAAAAATGAATGAGTTGAACGTCAGCCCTGAAGCTTGAGAGTCCCGCTCATAGAAACCTCGTTCTCAAAATATAGTTCGAACAGATCCATTCACAGCGCCATTCATTGGCCTTCTTCAACACTAAGTGGTCAACAAATGAGCGCCAATATTCAAACATTATTCGATACATAGAAGCGGTTTATTAAATTACAAAAATTGAAATACAATTAAATTATGTGGGAAACAATTAAGAAAGTACCTAAGCGCTCCACCAAGTATTACGTGGAAAATTAAAACAATAATGACTGCAAATATTATCTACATACATATTTAAATTTTATTACGATACTCATTTTATTAACACTATACTTGCAGTCATTCTGCTACAAACAGTTTGCTTCTTTGATAATATCCTTTAGCATTTTCAATCTAAACCTTTATAATTTAAGCTTTTATTTCGTGAAATAAATATTGCCTTTGCATGCTTAAGAATAATTAGTTAAAAGCAAAGGCCGATCAAAGAGATCAATGAAGTTTAACGTTAATATATTCTCTATAAAATACAAACGCGTGTTTTAGGTACAAGCTAAAATTATACCACCTTTGTTCTTTTAATATTAAATACTAAATTAAGTATACCTAGAGAGCTCGACCAAGATCATTAACATTATAAAGACGTATTCCTTCACCTAGGAGCTCATGCAGGATCCGCCTTTTCTCCTCCACTTCGCACTGTCTTGGGCACACATGGTAGTGAGATATATGGCACATACAGGAATTACTCACTACCACGAGAAGTCAGAAGTTCAGCACTCCTATTACCCTCTACCGAGGAACCAAGATAAAAGTTAAAAACTTCAAGAACAGAATTGCGTTGTCTTTTTAGGGTTTGTAAAAGAGCACGTGGCTCATGTTCGGGCTGAGCAGTAACCACAGCTTGTGAACAGTTGATATACTTTAGAAAGAGAAAAGAAGGCCTGTAAAATAATCATTATCTGAGTAGGAATGCCTTACACTAAACTTCTGTACTTTGAAGCCCGGTGTCCACTCTGTTACTTTTTTCCATTAATTGACTTATCTTGGCTGTAAACCCGACTGTTACCTGGATCCTTGTCCGTCAATTACCTGGTGTGATGTAGTGGTTTCCAGAAGAGATTGGGTCGAGCCTCGACGATTTTGGTCTATTATACTAAGAATTCTGTTGTCTAATAGGTATCCTGAAGTTAACACGTGTATTAATAATGTCAAAACCACTGATTCTCTGAAAAGTTGTAAGTGATTGATTGATTTATATTATACTAGCTTTTGCCCGCGGCTCCGCCCGCGTGGATGTCGGTTATCGCGACCAAACATAGCCTATGTTCTTTCTCAAGGTCTAATCTACCCCTATACCAAATATTATGAAAATCGGTTCTGTGGTTTAGGTGTGAAAGCGTAACATACAGACAGACAGACAGAGTTACTTTCGCATTTATAGTATTAGTATGGTTAAATCAATAAGAAGAGCATACCTGAAAGGATAAGCATTCCTTATTTGAATTCCAGAACAGAGATTGTGTACTAATAGTTATACATTAAACTTATAGTATTCGTCGCGAAATTTCGCCTTAGAATTTACAGACCACAATATCTAAACGTTTGCAGCTTACAATATCAGAGCGCGAAATACCTATTCTTTAAAAGAGAACGATAAATATTAAAGCTTACCTTAGTCGGTTTATCGCGCATGGCAACCGTGAAAAACGGATAAATGTGGAATCCTCGCAAATCCCGTTGCCTGAAAAGTTTCGGAACGATACTTGTGTGTGCGGGGCTTATGTCGTGTGGTTGAAGCCTTGATCTGTGGCGCTGGTAAATTGGCACAACGTAAACATAAATGTGTCTATTAATATGTGTGATTGTTGACGAATGTTCTTTTTTTTTCCATTGATTTCGTTTATAGAGCTTAGACTGGGTACAAAATTTTCGCGCACAGGATCATTGATCTGTAAGGCTGAAGCTACACTAGATAACGATAGGGAACTTTCAATTATAAGGAGATTACATCTACACCAATATCATACTAATTATGAATGTGAAAGTGACTCTGCTTGTCTGGTCGTTACATATTTATTGGCGCTTAAAATTTGAAATCTCAAGAAAAATATATTATATTCACGCCGAGTCCTCTAGATTATTCTTGAAAATATATATAACTACATGTAGTGTCGCCTAGTTATAACCACTCTTGCACTAAGTTTGGAGAAAATATTTTTTTTTATTTTTTTATTGTGGGTATATCTGCATTGTTACCTTCACCCTGCGACATTCGTTCAAGCTCATTCGCATTCTAGTGCTCCACCACTCAACACTTTATCTGTTTTCGCACGGTTTATTCAAAAAATGTCAAAACGTAAAAGGTCTTATGAAGAAGATATCGACCGTTATAAAAATAAAATACAAAGATTGGAGAAGAAACTTAGTAAACGACGAGTTAGTGCATCAGTATCGAAACTAGATGATGAGTTTGTTATCTCCGAAGAGGATCTGGGTGCAGGTATTTACTTTTTGAATTTCTAAGTGAAAAAATGCAACCGGAGCAGTCGCTAGGGCTGTTCCACCGCATTATTAACCTTATATAAAATGTGTACATGTACTTACTTACGTAATTAAAACGTTTGCAACCGGAACAGTCGCTGGGGCTGTTTCAATGCAACGATAATTGCTAGACATGTATCGACGTGTTCAATATATTATTTTATGCAACCGGAACAATCGTTGGGGTTGTTTCAACGCATCAAAATAAGTGAAATTGGCTTTACTAATATTATGTTTCAAAACAAGTAGCTACCCACATGTGGTTACACAAATTATTTTATGCAATCGGAATAGCCGTTGGGGCTATTTCTACGCATTTAAATAAGCTATCAAAATTGTCATACACGTGATAATTTCCAGATACTCCAGCTCTACGACCTGATGACTGGTTATTACACTGGCCAGAAAATGATAACATACAAAACTCTAATGAATCAAATGAAACCTTGCCAGGGCCGAGTACGGTTACTGAAGAAAATGTTATTGTACAAGATACCGATCCAAATACTTATGTTTTGGATACAGAAATTCTGGAAATTTTAGGAGATGACCCTAGCATTGCTAACAAATACGGCCCAGAAATTCGTACTGAACTTGCTAACCGCTTATTACATATAATTAAAGAAGGCCTTACTAAGGAAAACCGAAAAAATCTAGTTTCAAAGTACATCCCACCGTCAAATTGCATCGAAATGGATTCCCCTAAATTAAATCTAGAAATCAAAGCAGCAATCCCTGAAGCCGCGTTAAAACGCGATAAAGGCATTGAAATAAAACAAAAACAAATGTGCAGTGCTATTGTGGGTCTCATGGACATTATTAATTTTCAATTAAATTCTAAAACTAAAGATAATGATATGCTGCAAAAGTTGATGGACGTAAACAAGATTTTATGCGATTTACAATATGCAGATTCTATCACAAGAAGAAGATTTATTTTATTTGCTTTGAAGAAAGATATGAAAGACCATCTCAAAAATACCAAAATTGATACATATCTTTTCGGTGAAAACTTAGCAGATACATTAAAATCGGCCAGGGCCGTCAATAAATCTGGCATCGAACTGAAAGCCGATGCTAATAACAAAACTGTTGAAAACAATTACAAAAGAGGCCCTGCGAGACCTTTAAACCGCAAGGCTCCCCTCCAGATGCACAGGCAACCTGCGGGGACGGCGCTTCTGCCGATGAGGAGCCACGAGCCTGCAGCAGCGCGCGGTCGCTATGCTACGCCAGCGACACAACACCAGCCGCCGCACGCACACTCATCGAAGAAGTCATCACGGGGTCAACAGTATCCCCACCGCCGCTACTAGACTCAGTTAAGTATGCAGGCCGTTTATCTCAGTTCCATCAGAGGTGGACTCTTATCACTGATGATCAGATGGTGTTATCATGGATTAAAGGGTATAGGATACAATTTGATTCGCCTGTTGTGCAACATGTACTGCCTGATAAATCAACTTATACATACAACGAAAAGTTACACTATTTTGAAATTATTGAAGACCTAGTCAAAATAGGTGCTATATCACAGTGCTCCCCGTGTAAGGGTCAATTTATATCGAGCACTTTCTTAGTGCCAAAACCAAACGGCAAAATGCGATTTATATTAAATTTAAAAAATCTCAATAAATTTATTAGAACTGACCATTTTAAATTAGAAGATTTAAGAACTGCATTAAAAATTATAACATACAACTGCCAAATGGCATCTATTGATCTCAAAGACGCTTATTTTTTAATTAAAATACACAAAGACTCTCGAAAGTACTTGAGATTTATTTTTGAAGATCAAATGTTTGAATTTAACGTACTGCCGTTCGGGCTTTGTACAGCCCCCTACATTTTTACCAAGTTATGTAAACCTATAGCTAAACTATTGCGCTCTGCTGGTTTTCTCTCCACAGTGTATCTTGATGATTGGTTATTATTCGGATATTCCCGTCAGGCATGTCAAACTAACATAAATGTAACTTTAAAATTATTAACTGCTCTCGGGTTCATTATAAATCTAGAAAAGAGTAATCTTATACCTTCAACACAATGTAAATTTTTGGGGATGATTTTGGATTCACACAAGTTCCAGGTTAGGTTACCATTAGAAAAAAAATCAAAGATTAAGACTCAGCTCCAAACCTTTTCAAAATTAAATCGTTGCCGTATTAGAGATTTTGCTCAATTGCTAGGGTTATTAGTATCTGCATGCCCAGCTATAGAATACGGTTGGCTGCACACGAAAGAGATGGAACGCTGTAAATATCTCAATTTGATAAACTGTAATGATTATAACAAATTTATGTCATTACCTACATCACTCCAAGTTGATTTTGATTGGTGGTTAAATAAAATAGAACATTCAGTCCATCGAATTAGAGTCGACGTTTATCAAGTTGAAATATTCTCTGACGCCTCAACGACGGGGTGGGGGGCTGCCTGTGAAGGATCGACAAGCGGCCAGTGGTCTACCTTGGAAAAAGAAAAACATATTAACTATTTAGAGCTCCTCGCAGCCTTCATAGCTTTAAAAATTTTTGCTGAACCATATTTTAATTGTCAAATACTGCTGCGCATTGACAATTCAACAGCAGTTGCATATATTAATAAAATGGGGGGCATTCAATACCCACATCTAACGCAAATAACTCGCGATATCTGGAACTGGTGTGAGACCAAAAATCTCTTTATTTTTGCTTCATACATTAAGTCAAGTGATAATACTATTGCAGATTACGAATCACGTCGAAACCATCCAGATATCGAATGGGAATTATCTGGTTGGGCTTTTAATACTCTCACAAATCACTTTGGAGTTCCAAACATAGATCTCTTTGCAAGTCGCATTAATCACAAATGTGATACATATATTTCGAGGCATCGCGATCCAGATGCTTTTGCGATAGACTCATTTACAGTATCATGGTCTGACTTTAATTTTTACGCATTTCCACCTTTTTCAATTATCTTAAAAACATTGAGAAAAATAATTACAGATAAAGCCAGAGGCATCATGGTTGTGCCTTTTTGGCCGACTCAACCATAGTACCCCTTGTATAGATCTCTTCTCACAACAAAAACTTTAATTTTTTCACCTAAAAGCAACGCTTTGTTATCTCATTCTAGCTCGCGTCGGATACACGACTCGATTACCCTGGTGGCAGGAATATTATCAGGAAGGCGTTTTCAAGGAGAAGCATACCCAAATCATCGTTAGATATAATGCTGGCATCGTTAGATATAATCTTTAGCGCCAAATTCCATGAAACAGTATGATGTATATTTGAAAAAATGGTGGGTTTTTTGTAAGACGAATTCTGCAAATGTTTACGAGGCATCTGTGCCAACTGTTATTTATTTTTTAACGAAGCTTTTCAATGAAGGGTGTCAATATGGCTCTCTTAATTCATGTAAATCAGCTCTGTCATTAATTCTAGGACCAAATGTAATTCAGGATGATAGGTTAAAAAGATTCCTTAAGGGCGTTTTTCGACTAAAGCCACCAAAACCTAAATACAGCTTTACCTGGGACACCAACCTAGTCCTAAATGAGCTATGTTTATGGCATCCTAACGATGAACTTAGTCTAGAAAAACTAACAAATAAAACAGTCACTTTATTAGCTCTTTCGACCGCACAAAGGGTTCAAACGATCTCTAAGATAAAGCTTGGCAATATCCAAACTTGTTCCCAGCGCATCGTTATTAAAATTCCCGATATTTTAAAGACTTCTAGGCCAGGTTCATATCAACCTATTATTAACTTGCCTTTCTTTACAAACAAGCTTGAAATTTGTCCGGCAACAACATTACAATGTTACATAGAACGCACAACATCCTTGAGGAAATCTGAAGGACTATTTATTGGTATTAGACAACCCCATAAACCAGTAGGTACGCAGACACTTAGCCGCTGGATAAAGCACACGCTCGGTGAATGTGGGGTCGCACAAGCGTGTTCAATGCACATAGCACGAGACACGCCGCTTCGTCGCACGCGCACTCACTTGGCGTAAATTTGGACACAATCAGAAAAACCGCTGGCTGGAGTAAGAACTCTTCGATTTTTGCCAAGTTTTATCATAGACCCATCCTTAATAATGATGATACTATCCTGGCAGAATCAGTGATAAACGGTTAAATCATTAGTTAAAATTTAGTTTTTTGTTGTCACAAAACATGTATTATGTTTTCTTTAATATTTAAGAAGATTAATATCAATATTTTGTATTTTACATCTAATTATTGTATGAATAGTTAAACTAAATATAATCAGTGAAGTAGTCCAGTACTGCAAATAAAATTGTTAAGTATTTTTTCGTTAAGTGATTATAAATATTACCGAGATAAATACAAATTAATAATAAACAAAATGTTTATTGATTTATACTTTCATTGATGATATTCCCGAAATACCCAATGTAAAATGACTCTCAAAGTCTACATGTAGTTATATATATTTTCAAGAATAATCTAGAGGACTCGGCGTGAATATAATTAATGATTAAACGAACTTACCTGTACGTGAAGTTCTATCATAATTATGTTCACGCCGAGTCCGAATAGATTATAAACCCACCCTCCCTATGCTGCCCATATTAATTGTACCCAATATTTCGGCACTACATCAATGATTTCTATAACTCCTAAGGAACTCTAAACTAAATGAGCTTGAACGAATGTCGCAGGGTGAAGGTAACAATGCAGATATACCCACAATAAAAAAATAAAAAAAAATATTTTCTCCAAACTTAGTGCAAGAGTGGTTATAACTAGGCGACACTACATGTAGTTATATATATTTTCAAGAATAATCTATTCGGACTCGGCGTGAACATAATTATGATAGAACTTCACGTACAGGTAAGTTCGTTTAATCATTAATTAAACTTTATAGTTCAAAATAGCAATTAGTCATCCGGGTGGCGCAATCTTGACTCTGGCGTTCCGCAAGGTGGTATTCTTTCTCCTCTTTTATTCTCTATATTCATTAACCTCATTACCTCTGAACTTCAGTGTGCGTATCACTTGTATGCCGATGACCTGCAGGTGTACAGCCAAGCCCGTGTAGAGAGCCTTGCAGAGGCCGTTGACAGGGTTAACGCCGATTTGCGCTTGATAGGCCGCTGGTGTGACAGGTTTGGTCTTTCTGTCAACCCCGATAAATGCCAAGGCATCTTAATTGGTAGTACCCACATGGTCAATAGAATAGACAACGCAACCCTACCAACGATAACCTTCAACGGAAGAATTATTCCTGCAATGCCGAGTGTCAAAAACCTAGGACTAAATATTGACACCACCCTGAATTGGCAAGCTCAAGTTACAAAGATCTGTCAAGGGGCAACTGGGATGTTGCGCAGTCTTTATCGCCTCAAAAACTTCCTACCAACCAGAATCAAGGCAATGCTTATGCAGACCCTAATATTTCCAGTCATCGACTATGGTGATGTATGCTACCTCGACCTGAATGCAGATCTGCTCAATAAACTCGATCGCCTTCTCAACAATTGCATTCGATTCACCTTCAACCTTAGGAAATATGATCACGTCTCAGCTCATCGTTCAGAGTTGGGATGGTTGCCGATACGCCAGCGACGTAGCTTGCGGGCGGTGACGATGATTCATAAAATCCTAAGTTCCCCTAATGCCCCCAGCTATTTATCATCTCATGTTCTTGGTTCTCATCACAACAAAAACTTACGATCAGCTGACAACCGTCTTCTCCACTGTCCTACTCATAGTTCTAGCCTAGTACATTCTTCTTTCCTCGTGCAAGCTATTCTACTCTGGAGTGCGCTTCCTCATGAAATCAGGATGGCCACCAACCGTGCTACGTTCAAGTACAAAGTACGTCAGCTCTACAGTGGCGTTATTGAGTGAGTGATACTTTGTCAATAAGTACCGATTTTCAGACATAAATGGAATTATATATTATGCGAGTATATATGTATATGTGTATGTATTTTATGTAACTATTATAGTGTATGTATAATGTGAGTATGTATTATTCGATATTGTATACATTAGACTGATAACCTTTCAGTACATTGTTCATTCTTCTGCTTGCACCTACCTCAATGTATCTCTGCATCACCCTAAGGTAGACTGGCAGATAATGCCTTTGGCATTAAGTCCGCCTTTGTACAACTGTGCATAAAGTTTAAAAATAAATAAATAAATAAATAATCAGTTTGTACATGGGTAGAGTGAGCAGTAACAGAGCACACATCATATTCAATATAATAAGATGTGTGCTTTTATTCTTTACTTGGTATACAAAATCATTAATAAGAAATCAAAAAACTACTACGTATAACCTAAGTATGTTTCATATGTTGTTCTTTCAAACGCTAACTAATCGCATCGCGCAATAATGTAACGTATCAGTGCGTTCCATAAATCATAAATACTATGGGGCGTAGACCCAACAAATAAATAGCTCATTTTATTAGACACATCTTTTAGGGGTCGGAGGTGTATGGGTACCCTACTAAGATCTTTGGATGAAACCGGAATCACCGCTTAGATTATGATGATATTTGTAGGCCTAAGAAAGGTTTCTTCCTTTTAAAAAGCAGATGAGTGATTTTACCTTTTTATAACAAGTTTGCTTATGGTGTTAAATAAAGTAAAGCCAACGAAGCTAGAGAAAAAAGGTAAACAATGTTTTAGCGGTTCCAAACTTTTTTATTTGAAAATGATTACGAGTAGGTATCACTTCAAGCGCGTTCCAGACAGGAATGAAATTGCTCACAAGATGGCGGATCTGACAGTTTAGAACCGCTGTGTTGATAGCTTTCCTGTACTACGAAACACGCAACGACAGCTGTCGCTCGGCCATAATCGCGTACGTGTGATGCGAGTGTGACAAGGACAGAGAAAATATTCGCTAGTTATCGCAACGTAACTCAGTAATGGTCGCTTTGTTTACCTTTTTTCTGTTGTCTCGTCAGCCTTACTTTAAAAAACATAAATTGTAACCATCATTCTGAAGTCTACAATTTGTGTTTTCTATTTAACACCACACGCATACAAAGGTAGGTATAATATACCAATATACAGGTGTATAGGTGTAAAGTATTCCTTCTTGCAAAGAGTCATCAGTCAGTGATCTCTTTTACGTGTGACGGTTATAAATCAATGTTTTTATGAGAATTGATCAATCGGGAACAAAAATACTCTTTCCATATTTTAACGTCCTGACCCATTTAATATCCATGGCATGATTCTTTTAATTTCATAACTCTTAAAGCGTTTTTCTCAAAACCTATCTTACGACATAGTACGCAGCCGTTATTAGGATTAATGGGAGTGACTGTGCTATCTGCAGAACATTCATTGTGTTCTAACAAATCGCTCTTAGCACCTCGGGCGCCATTGTCGAACGGAGAGCGATAAATTGACAAGTTCTTTTTGTATTTGATGGTACTGTTTTAAGAATCTTAAATGTCCCTTCAATTACCGTTAATTTCACGTTTAAATATTTCCGTCAACGTACTTGGAATATGTAAAACTAATACCGACTTAAACAAGACACTTGAGAACAAATCCCACTAAAATATTTACTACCATTTTCCTCGAAAGACCACATCGCTGCATCTATTTGCCTGATAATAAACACAGCGACTCCAAACCAAATCCGGGATTAGTCAAGTTTAGAATGGCATTGCCATGTCTTGATGCAGTCTGAGCCAAGTTCCTATATTTACCACTTCAGACTTAACTGATTGACAGGATTAACAGATATTGTCTGGAGCCAAGAATGCTTGGTTTTATTTGGAACTGATCTAACTTTAATATACATAAAACGGTGAAAGTCTGGGAGGTTGAGAAGCAGCATCATGTGATTAAATGGTTTTTATGAGAGCCCTACACCTGTCAGTCGCGAAAGGGGTAGGCAGAGGTGCATTGACACCCACATTTTTGCCAACTATTATTTTCGGTCCCAATTAATAGGGGGCGAGCCTATTTCCGTCAAGCGGGCACTTAGTCATGGGCTGTTTTTATACCACTTAGATTGCAGGCAAGCACACGGCCCACCTAATGGAAAGTGGTTACCGTGGCCTATGTACATGTGCAACACCAGGGTTTTCCAACTGACAGCACCACAAACTCTCCAGTGAGCTCTGGCTACCCTACTCACCGCCGGGAATACAACAAAAGGTTATTATGGCCGCGATATTCTGTAGGGCGAAGGTACTTCCCCAGTCGCACTGCTCAATTGGGCGAATATACCGGCGTGTCCTACCTTCTACAGAGGTAGGCTGTATGTTCACTGTCCACTAGAGAACATCCCTATAAAATATATGTATTAATTTTTAGTTTAATTAACTGGCCACGCGTGTGTCTAGTGGGTGAAGAACCCGAACGAGCCTATTAGTTCCAAACAGTCCTGTAAAAAGTAAAACCAACTAGCAACATAGTTAATTGTGTTTGCCTAAAGGTTGTGGTAAGCATTTTCTTGTACCTAACATAAAAAGCCAAAATTGTTAGCCTATTTTATTTCCCAGTAAAAGTAAGATTATCTTATTGTAATTTCCAACAGTAACACGCAAAAGTGACCCTCAGCTGTTACGTGGCACTTTACCAAAGAGCCTTCGTTATTATTAGATCAAAACCGATCCTATCTTAATCAATTAATCATTATACAGCCAGACATTTTCGCTTAAAAAATTAATTATGTCCCTTTTCGTAACGAGAACACATTCCTTTTATGTTGTAGGCTGTTTATTTAATAAACTGCCTTTGTTTCACTATGCGTATGTACAAAGAGTTAATTCTCTTCACTCTTTCTCATACCGTTAATAATTTAGATGTGGGGACACCATAATTTCGTGAAAGCGATTACAGACTCGACAACGCAACGCTTTACGCTACGAGGGTGTCCATAAATTTATTATAAGTTATCTTTTTAGCTCTACTTAGTTAGGTAATGAGTTTTAGAGTATTAGTCGTTAAAATCTTTTGAGACTTTTGCGGCTCGTGTTATAGTCTCCGGTAGAATTTATGTAACAACTAGCTTTTGCCCGCGGCTCCGCCCGCCTGAATGTCGGTTCCCGGCAACTATTCGAATTTTTCTCTACGTATAAACCTTCCCTGGACTTCCACGGATTATTCAAGACCAAAATTAGCCAAATCGGTAAAGGAGTTGTTGAGTTATAACATTACAACGAAAAGTGACATTGATATTTATATAAGTTTTTTTTAAACGTGCTTATAAGCCACGTAAGGTGACGGCTCAGCTTATGATTAATAGTTACCGTTAATCATCGGCAGGGTCGTCTGCTCGTTTAGTAGGTACCTGAGTCATAATCATCATCCTGTGAAGATTCCGTTCGTGTCTGAGGCTTTTACTGATATTTGCCAGTATCGACTGCCATCTCGCAGAGTGACCCCCATCCTCCATAGGCGGTTCCATCGTCACCTCCCCCAAAGGTGATGACGGGTGGAGCCGCCTATCTTTGCGGAGACACAATACGCGCTGCCTAATACCCAGAGCTAGTTGGGGACACCGTGGTCCCCACATCCGAAGTTAGCCAATTCGAAAATATCGACTGCCATTTCTCAGTGTGACCTCCATCCTCCGTAGACGGCTCCACAGTCATCACCCCCAAAGGTGATGACCGGTGGAGCCGCCTATCTTGGCGGTAGCAGAATACGCGCTGCCTTATACCCGGGGCTAGTTGGGAACACCGTGGTCCCCACATCCGAAGTTGGCCAATTCGAAAGTATCGACTGCCATTTCTCAGTGTGACCTCCATCCTCCGTAGATGGCTCCACAGTCATCACCCCCAAAGGTGATGACGGGTAGAGCCGCCTATCTTGGCGGTAGCAGAATATGCGCTTCCCAATAGCCGGGGCTAGTTGGGGACCCCATCCGAAGTGGGCAAATTCGAAAGTATCGACTACCATCTGACTATAAACACCTAGATACCAGCTAGCAGGTGTTTCTCTGGTTAGAGCACCAAAAAAATTACATAACAGGTCCCATGCACGAGTAGTAAACTTTTTTATACTTTAGGATTTTTTACAGCATTAAGTATGCTAACTATACAAATCAAATACATAGGGAAAAAGAATCTTCTCGGGCGGGATTCGAACCCGCAGTCTTTCCCTTACAAGGGGAATGCCTGACCAATTCGGCTACCGAGACACGCCCGATATGATTCAAATTTCCCATCTTATACGTCTTTAAGGCGACGTGGCGTCATCTACCGATTTTCTTACGAACTATCGGAATCAATGAATGATGTTACAATCATTTTTAAACATTGATTTTTTGATAACTGCGCCCAAACAATTGAAGGAATTTTTACAGCATTAAGTATGCTAACTATACAAATCAAATACATAGGGAAAAAGAATCTTCTCGGGCGGGACTCGAACCCGCAGTCTTTCCCTTACAGGGGGAATGCCTGACCAATTCGGCTACCGAGACACGCCCGATATGATTCAAATTTCCCATCTTATACGTCTTTAAGGCGACGTGGCGTCATCTACCGATTTTCTTACGAACTATCGGTAGCCGAATTGGTCAGGCATTACCCCTGTAAGGGAAAGACTGCGGGTTCGAGTCCCGCCCGAGAAGATTATTTTTCCCTATGTATTTGATTTTTTATACTTTAGTATTGTACTGAAAATCTTAAATTCTAGGTAATGTGCACAAAAATTTATTACAGTTCCATCGTAATTGAATGACAGAATTAATGAAATTGAACCACTTATGGGGCAAACAAATTTTAAATTTACAATTCAATCCATTGACTAATGACTTAATTTAACTAAACTGTTAAGCAAATATAAATCTAAAAATGTGTCCAATAAATCTCATTTTCAATTAAGGCGAAAGCGAATAAATTCATATTACGTTACTAGACTTGAGCGATGATAACCGAATAAAATAATAGGTTAGACTTGCGCCAGCTGCTTCTATCGATCGTGTTAATGGGATAGCTTAAACTTATGAGAATCTCTTTATTTAAGAGTAGGTTAATACTTGTCTACGCCAATCTAAACTCCGGCAACCTACGACCCACAGATGGCTTTTTTTTATTGTGCGAAAAGTCCCCACAGATACCACCCCCACGGAGCCATAAAACGCACGCTGTCTTGGGTCTTGGGTTGCCGGAAGTGAGATTGCCGAAAGCATATCTCTCGCACCCCGGCAGACCCAGGACCATTTCTTTCGAGATGGCCCCCTTTGGGTTGTGGGGACCATGGTGTCCCCCTCTAGCCCCGGGTACGGGGAGGCGCACTTTACGCCGCCGCCGCGGCAGATAGCGTGCGTTTTAGTCAGTTGAGTCCAACATAACCACCCCCACCGGCTCCGGTGGGGAGGGGGGAAGGGATATCCGCGGGGGTTCTTTTTTATACATAGCACACGTCAATGATGCCTCAAAAACCTTCACCTCGTCTCCGAAAAAAGGGTCATCATTACAGAGACTTATCATTTTACAATGGTGGCTCTCAGCTTGACGGCCTCATCACATGTTTTTTACGCTCCTCATACAGGACCCGAGACTGTAGAAAGAGGGAAATACGTGGCCTAGTGAAGAATTACAGATTTTAAATAGCTAAACCGTGAAGGTTGATACTGTCCTTCGCTTACGTAAAGTGTCTGGGGACACCACCACATAAGGAGTACAAGCATGCTAGCCGGCACACCAGCGGATGAAGTTCTGGTGCAAACTTTTCTCTCGAGGTTGGGTTGGGGGGGTCAGGTGACCGTCGCTCTAACAAAAGTCAAACTAAGCCATCAAGAAAAAGAGTAAGACAGCGGAGTCTGGGCTCCACAGTACAAGCTTCGTATGTAAAGGGACTACAGCTGTGATGAAGACTATCCTACTAATATTATAAACGCGAAAGTTTGTAAGTATGGATGGATGGATGTTTCTTATTCTTTCATGTCTAAACGGTTGGAGCGATTTTAATAAAATTTGGTATGGAGTTAGCTGACACCACAGAAATATTATTAGGATAAAACGGCCATGTGAGCGGCATAGCCTTACGGGCCATGTTAGGTCGCGATAACCGACATCCATGCGGGCAGACCGGCAGGCAACAAACTTGCACTATGGACATTTATCTTTACATCATACCTTTGAGAATGCCGTGAGGCGAAACCGGTCAGGTGAAAAATAAAATGTAGTGGAAAAGTACAAAGTGTCTTACTCAATATGTGTAGCAGATTCCACCAAGTACCATCAATCAACAGTCAAAAAACTCAAGGTATTTATTCAAAATTGTGTAGCACTAATACAGCTTTTTGACGTCAAATTATGCTTAAAACTAAGTTTACCACCGCTTCCTAGGCACCAGTGGAGAAGAAACGGCGCAACAAACTCCACTGTAGCATTTTCTGGACGTCAATTTACAAAAATAAAAAAAAGTAAGTTCTTAAGACTAAATATGGACGAATGTACATATGTCTCGTGTCAAGATAATTAAAGTATATAAAAAAAACTTATAATAAAATAATTAACCTAAGTTAACAAAATAAATAAAAAAAGAAGTTCGCGTTCCTATTTAAACATTATGCCGTACCTAGTTACAGCAAAGCAATTTAGGAGGGGCCTGCACCATGCTCAAGCCAGACATTTTTGTCTTTAAGGTAATCATCTGTCCTATAGTATGCTTTTTTACATAAGGTGGTCTTCACAAAGGTTTTAAATTTATTGTCAGGCATACCAAGGACTGTTTCAGGCAATTTATTATAAAAACGTATACAATCCCCCCTAAAAGAATCACTAACTCTGCAAAGCCGATAGCATGGAAGGAGCAGTTTATTTTTATTGCGCAGATTTCTGTCTGTAATGTCACTTACTTTTGTAAAATTAGATATATTTTTTCTGACATACAGTATATTTTCGAGTATATATTGGGAAGCTACAGTTAAAATGTTAATATCTTTAAATCGTTCCCTAAGAGAATCTCTCTTACCTAAACAGTAAATGGCACGTACTGCCCTTTTTTGTAATATAAAGATAGTTTCTAAGTCTGCGGCATTCCCCCAAAGTAGTATTCCATAGGACATCAAGCTATGAAAGTAACTAAAGTACACCAGCCTAGCAGTATCTACGTCAGTCAACTGCCTGATCCGTCTGACAGCAAAAGCAGCAGAGCTGAGTTTATTGGCCAAAGCAGTGATATGGTGATCCCATTGCAATTTCGAATCTATTGTGATTCCCAGAAAAGTAGTGCTATTTACAAATTCTAACCTTTGCGCCCCCAGCACGATATCAATCTGAGCTTGCCTCACATTAGGCAGTGTAAACTTAATGCATTTGGTTTTTTCTGTATTCAACAATAGGTTGTTTGCAGAAAACCAATTTGAAATTACGTTTAAGATATTATTTACATTATTCGCATCTGTACTATTACGATCTACTTTGAATATCAGCGATGTATCATCTGCAAACAATACTATTCCGGCGTGTGCCTCGATCATATAAGGTAGGTCATTGACATAAACCAAAAAGAGAAAAGGTCCTAAGATTGATCCTTGGGGTACGCCTATCTTGACGTTTGACCCATTTGACTTAACGTTATTTACATCAACAGTCTGCAGCCTATCTGTTAAGTAAGATTCTAATAGTTCTATAGATTTGTTGCCAAAACCGTACCGACGTAACTTGAGCAAAAGTGTCTGATGGTCAACGCAATCAAATGCTTTAGATAGATCACAGAATACCCCAATAGCATCCTGTGATCCCTCCCAAGCGTCGTAGATTAGGTTAACTAGGCTAACTCCCGCATCAGTGGTAGATTTTCCACCAGTAAAGCCATATTGTTGGCTATGGAAAAGATTGTTGGTATTGAAGTATAGTTGCATTTGATTGAGCATCACTTTCTCAAACACCTTACTCAGAGCCGGCAAAATAGAGATGGGGCGATAGTTTCCAAGTTCTGACTTAGATCCCTTCTTAAATAATGGTATAATTTTACTGTGTTTCATTAAGGTAGGAAACGTGCCTTCATCTACACATTCATTAAATATTAGTGCTAAATCAGGTGCAATGATATTAATTACATGACTAATTAAACTAACTGACATGCCCCAGTAATCTTTAGACATTTTGATTTTAAGATTTTTAAATGCTTTTAGTATGTCATTAGGATCAATGTGTTGGAAGTTAAATTTAGAAGAACTAATATTACTCTCAACTAGGGCAACAGCACTGTGAGCGCTTGAATTAATAGAGGAAGTGAGTTGAACTGGAATATTGGTGAAATAGTCTTCAAAAGCATTTACGACATCTTTTGGGGAGGTTATATCCTTGTTTCCTACTTTAATTTTAGGAACACTATCCCTCAATTTACATCTACCAGACTCTTTGTGAATAACTTTCCAAGTTTCTTTCATTTTGTTAGGAGCCTCAATTATCTTTCTTTTAATGTGAATGGCCTTTGCTTGTCTACATACCTTTTTGAATAACTTTGAGTAATTTTTAACATATTCAGTGAAGCTATTGTCGAATCTGTACTGTTTTTGGGCGTATAAATCAAATAGCGTTCGTCTACTTTTATATATACCTACAGTAGCCCATTCACAGAATTTAGATTTCGTACTAAGTTTTTGAATTTTTTGTTTAAATGTGTGTGAAAATGCGTCTGTTAATTTATTAAATAAACTATTATAATGAACCTCAGGATTATTACCTAAGTAAGCTATTGAAATGAGCTTATTCTCTAACAAGTCTTTGAATTCTTTAATCTTATTAAAAGTTATGGGCCTACACATAATTTTCTCTTTAGGTCTACTATTATTACCTATAGGAAAGGATACTATTTGACCCCGGTGATCTGAGGGCAACTTACTAATTACAGACTTATTTGAGTATACACAATCACAAAAAAAATTATCTAGACAACTGCCAGTCTCAGCAGTGATTCTGGTTGGTTCACAGAAAATATTTTCAAGATTATAGCTCTTGAACATGTTTAAAAATTGAGTACTTCTCTTACAATGTTCCAAGATGTTTACATTGAAGTCGCCGCATACAATTATATTCTTATTATTACTTGATGCTATCCCAAGAACTTTGTCCATGACCCCAATTAAAGTTCCAAAGTCACTCCTTGGTGGACTGTATACGCATACTACTACACAATTATCAAGCTCGGCACAGGCCACCTCAGCACAGCGCTCAACAGAAAGTCTAACAATGTCAATCCGCTCTTTACTGCGGAGACCATTTTTTATTAAGACCATGGAGCCACCTCTTTCAGCAGACTTCCTGTTAAAGCAACTTACAATTGTATAATTATCTATACTGAACATCATCTCAGTCTCCTTTAGCCAGTGCTCAGTTAAACACAAAATATCTACATTTAATTCCTGTAGGAATAACTCAACTACTAATTCTTTGCCAGGAAGGCCTTGCAAGTTTTGATGAACTATCTTTAGCTCTGGCATTCCTGTTGTCTGATTATTTAGTTTAAATCAGTACAACTATCTGGTAAACATACAGAATTACTACTAAAAGTACCTGGCAAATCTGTATGTATTGGGTCGTTCACTTGTTTACAATGTAAACTCGTCCAAAAGTTAATATTATTTGCCACCAATGTAGCAATTTTATGTTTGTCATATTTTGTAAGATAAATATTATCTTTGGTCTTAAAACAATAACTACTAATAAAATTATTAGTGTCAAAAAATATAAAAGTGTCACTATGACGACAAGTCAAGGTATGAATAAAATTATTCATGTAATGTATATTTCTATTGTAACATGCAGACTGGCACGACACATATGGGAATGCACATAATATTATTTTAAATACTTTTAATTTACTCAGGCAGTCTATACCGTACATTAATTCTTTCTTGCCTACTCCATTACCTTCACCCACCAGCAACACAATAGTGGAACTACTGTTATATTTAGAAGACACAATTTTGTCTATAATTTGAGAGTAGGTCGCATTGGGCATGCAATGATGCATACAGTTCTTCAAATGACGACTAAACATTGAGCCCATATTGCGACCCACACTGTCAGAAAATACCATTGTATTACTAGGCGGCTTAATGTTGACATTAAAATCACATGCAGAGTCTGGAGTACTGGTACAAGTAGAGAGAACCCGTATGGTGTCACTGACAGGGGGGGTGGAGCATGGCAAGGATTTGTCACAGTCATCAAATTTTTGCCTATACAGGTTTTCCAGTGAATGAAATCTTGCTTCATTACTATGACATGAGTCCACTAGGCTATTTAATGCCTCAATGTACTCACCTATCTCCTTTTGAGCAGTTTGGTATTTTAGTGTAACAGAATTTAAGGAGTCATTTAAATGTGAGATTTCTAGCTGGAGTTCATATAAATCAGACTCATATTGGTCTGTCTGTGTTTTACCTACCTCTATTAACTGCCTCAATTCTACATTAGACCTACAGGCTCTACGACATTTGTTAATGCCCATTTTGAGGTACCTGATCTGTTTCTGTGACTTACTAATATATTTATTGAGTTTAACATATTTTTTATACTTATTTCTGCCACTGCTAACTAACCTTATTGAGGAATTTAATAACAATTTATCATCACTGGCTATAACCGTTGATGCAACTGGGATGTTAGGTGTTGTGATATCTATCAGGTCTGCAGTGATGCATGGTTCCAGACAAATCAGGTCTGGTTCCCCTGCCACCAGCTCATTATAGAGGCTGTTGGAGAAAGCAGCCTCATCTGCCAACCTGATAGATTCCATGTGAGTAATGGAATTGTGCACGTCACTCAGTTCACACTCCAGAAAGCTTATGCGTTTCAAAGCCTGTTCATGGGTGTTGCTGCATTCCTCTAGGCCTGTCAGTGTTGCCTGGAGGTGATCTCGTTGGAGTGTGAGCTCCATGACTTCAGTATGTAGGCCAGCCAACTCTTTTTTGAGTTCGGTATTTTTCTCAACCACATTTAGCACTTCCTTTTCACTCTCTTCCCGCTCCTCTATCAGCTGCTTATTGAGTATATTGCTGCTTTCAAGCTCCTTTAAGGTGAGGTTTAACTTCTGTTGCAATTCACGGGTTGCAGCGCTGCGGGTCATCATTGTTTGTTTCATATTTAATTTTATTTCAAGAATGATTTGGTGGTACTGAAATGAAAGAATGTGATAAGTAACTGAATGTGATGTTAACTGTAAGTAATAAGAATCGATAAATTGAAAAAATAAAGTAACTTTACTTCAAATAAATTAATAACTAAGAAGGGAGGGTAAAAAAACAATAATAATTATTGATAGTTTTTTTTTTAAGTAAGTAAGTATTAAAGAAGAATTAATATTTATAGCTATTTATTTAAATGAAATATAAATTAGTGGTTAATTCAACAAGTTAAGATAACATTAGACATAAGTTAGAAAAGTTGAACTACTTTAGAGAAGTAGGTAGGCAAAGAACAGAATGTATGCAAGAATTACTAGTAAACTGAGAGAAATATGTTAGTGTATGTATTGGTGAGTGTGTTAAATTTGTCTGAGGCTATTTAGCTGGCGTCTTCAAGCTGGCTTCCACAAATTGTCAAGGCAACTGAGACTAGCAGAGCCTGCTGTGTGGATGGACGTTGCTCACAGTTATGTGAGCGTTTGTATAGTTTGTAATTTGTGGTGTGTGAGAAAAGTTATAAGGAATAAGTGTAACACCAAATACTTCCCCTGATTTCACACGTAGCCAGCGTAGGCGCAGGTTTCAGAGACAAATCCAATCAAAGTTCCGTTTCACTAGTTCTTGTTCACTTAATGGGTGATTTCACAGCAATTGATGTAGCAGACACAATACAGTATAAACAGTTTTCGTCTTAGACTGTTTATACTGGAGATTGAAGGCGCTTGGTGGAATCTGCTACACATATTGAATAACACACTTGTACTTTTCCACTGATTTTATTTCTAGACCTGACCGGTTTCGCCTTACGGCATTCTCAAAGGTTCACATTGATGTTTCAAAAATTATAATTCGGAAACAATACAATATTTGCATTTTTTCATGTGTGGGTAGTTTTAAAATTCGGTATACCAGTTAAAAAAAAATTCCCCAAAATGTGGGAAATAATTATAAATCAAATACATAGGGAAAAAGAATCTTCTCGGGCGGGACTCGAACCCGCAGTCTTTCCCTTACAGGGGGAATGCCTGACTAATTCGGTTACCGAGACACGCCCGATATGATTCAAATTTCCCATAATAAAAATTCCCCCTGTAAGGGAAAGACTGCGGGTTCGAGTCCCGCCCGAGAAGATTCTTTTTCCCTATGTATTTGATTTGTATAGTTAGCATACTTAATGCTGTAAAAATTCCTGCAAATAATTATAAGTTTGGCCTCACAATTTTTAATGATCAATATAATATATAAAATTGCATTTGAATTATAATGTCAAGGAATAATTTTAAATGTCAAATGAAAATAATAATGTCGAATGGTAATGTCGAATTACAAATGATTAAAGGAAAATTCTATACAAATTCTATACAATATAGTTTTCGTCTTGCTTGTATCTTTTCGGAAGCCTTCGAATTATCAGAGGCTCTCTCACGTGCCCTTCACACATAAGTTAAAACCCGTGATGATGACGAAATGCAAGCCATTAACACCTAAACCGTGTAAAGTTAACACCATGTAGTTATTCCCCACTCCGCCACATATCACCTATGTCGTCGACAAATTACAATGTCAGCCAATCCGTCCTTTGTCCGTTTGAGTAATGTGCGATACAGCTGTAATTCCGCGCCGAATGCGCTCACTGGCCGGTTACAGCCGTTACTCACCAAGGTACGCCGTGATTTGTGCTACAGTTCCGGATTTCAGTTGCATTGTGTAAAGATTCAGTGTTTTTTTTTACAATTGGTGAACTAATTTTTGGATTACGATCACTAAGTAACTATTATAATTATAATATAAAATATTAGGATATCATATCATCGTTAATAAATAATTATTCCACACAATTCTACACAACGCTATCTACACCCATGGTAAGCTTAACTAGCTTGGAATCTAGAATGCGGATAAACATACTTAGAAACTTTTTTTTTGTAAATACATACATATTATACATAGAAACACCCAGACCAATGCAAATAGCCATATCCATGCATACAAATATTTGCACTGAGCGGGGATTGAATCCGCACCTCCGGCGTAGCATTCGCGTTCACTAACACCACGACACAGAGGCAGTCTGAAGGCGATTAATGGATATGGCTGTTCTCCTTCCGACAGTAAACATACAGATCATGACTATGTGACGCTTGACCTTGCAATAGGCTCGTCTCCTATTACGTGGGACTGAAAATCATAATCGGCGACACGTGGGTGTTAATACACCTCTGCCTACCCCTTTGGAGATTTACAGACGTGAGTATATGTATGTATGTAATCATATCACGAATTTATTTAAAATATTCAAGTTTTAATTTATTATTCACATTTTTCTTGCAACTGATTTCGCGGGTAAATGGTTAAAAGACAATCAATGGTATATGTTTCGGTAAATAGTCCTAAATTTGATCTAAATTCGATAATAAGCATATGGACAGACGATGGTTTTATAATGTACCATCATTCTCTGAGCCTTTTTGTCTAAATGTGATGCGACTGAGCTTCGTTACTTACGTGTTCCCCGAGGAGGGCTAGTGCGAGGGATATGTCGAAGACAACCTCACCTCCGGCCTAGCACCACGACCCACAGTCGGCGTGCGGTTTTAGTCGGTTCGAGTCCGACATAACCTCCTTTTCCGGCTCTGGCAGGGAAGGTATCCGAGGGGACTTCCGCAGGAAAAAAAAGGTACTTTCCGTGAAGCATAAAATGTAATTGATGGTAAAATTCTTCTGTCTTTAAAAAGTACAAAATCTAAAAAATATTATACCATAACAGAAAGTAAATATTCTTTAAAATTTCCTAAACGATATTTCAACAACAATTTAACAAAAGTTAATCTAAATCGTCGACAGGCAACATACCACACGCGAATATCAAGATGTCAATTTGGGTCCGTATCATGAATGTCCCACATAGCCATAAGCGGGGTGCCATGGGACCAAGTTGGCTCGTTCGTCTCATAACTAAATAAGCCATTACACAACCAAAATGATTATGATAATGAAGATCTTGTTTGTCACTCTTCTGATATTCAAATTTAATTTCGCTTTATATTCAACATTAGGGACGTTTTGGTTTCTAATATTCAACTATTGTGTTATATTTTTAATACAGTATACACGAGTATCATTTCTACTTGAAGCTGTATTAAGTATCCATTCATATACTATGGCACAGTTGATACTTTTATTTTAGAGTGGCGAGAATCCACATGTCTTGGATCAGATAGACTTGAATACCAGTGGCGCAGAGTCCAGCATCTCCCTGCCATAAGCTGAATGTTCGACGGTCAGACCCCCTTTTTGCTAGGCCGGAGGTTAGGTTGCCTTTGACGTATCCAGGCTGGCTGACATCCCTTACGGTCTGGCCCTCCTCGGGAGGGGGGGACTACGGTGACCCCGACTCGCCCCGCTGAGAAGCCCCCGGCATTTTGGACTAATCGGTGAACGAAAGGAGATTTTGGGGCCTAAATGTAAAACCAAGAGAGTGGTCTCAACCAAAATATTATGTTTATTGCTATTTTCAAACACCCATACATAAGATTGCTGTTTTTTTTTCGGATTCAAAACAATAAATCCACGTTTCGTCTCTATTGTACCAATGTCACAAACAGTATACGACTTTAATTTATTAGTGGAATAAACTTAGTTTTAAGATTTCTCGTCTTCCAGATGTTCAATTGAGCTGGTTTTATATATTTTGAAATAGAAAAATATACCGGTTTCTTAAGACATAACTCATTACAATTTGGGCCAGAGATCCTCGTCTCCTTTTATTTTGTTGGTTTCCTGCTAATCTGGGAGTTTGTTATTCCGAGATTTCGCTTTTTTTATACAGGACACGTCAAGTTGACTTCACCTCACCTGATGTTAAGCTAAAGGGTCTCGGAAAGAGGGTCACCATCGTAAACATGTAACATGTTAACAATAGTGGCACTCAGCTTGACGGCCTCATTAGATGCCTTTTCACGCCCCGTTTAAAGGACCCGGGACTGTAGGATCTGTCCTTTTGCTGCAGAGGGGCACTTAAATACAAACCTAAAACTAACTTCCAACACTTACTGAAATCAAAAACATAATGTAGTTACGTTAACCCGTGTTTATCCATTCAAGGATTGTATAAAGAGATATATGTATAGTTTACTACCTCTGAGCATCGCACAATAACATAGACTGTCTATTTCTAGACATACCTTCATTAGTAGTATCAATCAGAGCGATACAACGGCTTTAGTAGGCTACAGATCCGTGCTTTGTTCTAATGTTCTATCTATCTGCATGTTCTTGGCTATCCATTATTATATGTCACTGAGATATGTACGAAACTAGGCAAGTTACATAATGTCTAGGTAGTATAGTCTGACCGCGAGAGCTGTACCGTCTCCATGGTACGCGCGGGGTGGCGGGGGGTTGAAGTAAACAAAAGAAAAGAAGTGCATCAATGACATCTACAATGTCGGACAAATCTTACGATATCATTTGACATTAATTGATTCCCTATTTAATCATTTTTATCCTACATGCCAGTAGTAGACTTATGGTAAATAATAGATACATAATAATTAATTAAATAAGAGTTTGGTTTATTTTGACTTTTACTCCAGCGAGACCACCGTCTGATCCGCCAACCTTGAACGGAAAGCATGCGCTAGAACCATGTCAGTAGGTGTAATTTTTTTTAACGTGCGGAAACCCACGGATACCACCCCCCGGAGCCGGTGGAGGTGATTATGTCGGACTCAAATCGACTAAAACACACGCCGTCTTTGGGTCTTTGGTTGCCGGAGGTGTTGGTGACTCCGTGCAAAGAAAGGTTTCTAGTATTTCATCATTAACTTATAGCATACTAGCTATTCCACCCGCGTGGATGTCGGTTATCACGACAAAATATAACTTATGTCCATTCTCAAGATCTAATCTACTCTAATACCAAATTTCAACGAAATCGGTTCAGTGGTAGAGACAGACAGAGTTGCTGTTATATTTTATATTTTATAATATTAGTAAATATGGAATATGGATTTTGAAGTTTTACTACAACATAGCTATAGTTGCATAGCTCCAAGTCTTCGGTAGTTAATCTCCGGTGGACGTCAACGTGCGGACAATATGTTTGTATGTGCAGGTATACAATTTCAGATCTTAGTCGAGCTAGAGTGGTATTCGAGACTTTATTGAGTATTTTCCAATAACTTCTAGATTCGAAGAATATCGTTCAAGAGTTCTTTAGCTCCGTAAGATGCTTTTGCCAACCCTTTTTAAATGACCCGGGACTGAAGAATATAAATGTTCAGACAAACCGAAGGATATAGATAGTTTTTTTTATAAAGGACACGTCAATTTGACTTCTGCTCGCCTGATGGTAAGCTAAAGGCAAAGTCTTGGAAAGTGGGTCACCATCGTAAACATGTACCATGTTAACAGTGGTGGCACTCGGCTTGACGGCCTCATCAGATTCCTTATAACGCCCCGCTTAAAGGATCCGGGACTGTAGGAAGAAGGAAACACCTGATTTACTTATAAAATTATGGTGCTTGATTTATTTATTAATGGCACGCCAGGCAACCTGTTAGTGGTTTAAAAATGTTCAATGTGTAAGAATAATAATGTAAGTTATTATATTTTGTAAAGGTGATAATTTCGTTTGTATTACATTAAATATTTTACTTCGAATACAACGGGAAAATGAAATGCTCAAGTGAGACTTGAACCCATGATCTTTCCCTTACAGGGTGAATGCTCTTCCAGGTGTGATCGAGCAACACCTGAA
Organism: Eilema sororculum; assembly: GCA_914829495.1. Lineage (NCBI taxonomy): Eukaryota > Metazoa > Arthropoda > Insecta > Lepidoptera > Erebidae > Eilema > Eilema sororculum. The sequence goes on along the minus strand of OU618543.1, from coordinate 21,328,192 downwards.
TCACTTCAATTTTCTCTTCTCTTTATATCCGTCCTTAAGGGCGACGGTGGAGCCATCTACCAACTTTCTTACGAACTGTTGGATTCGATGAAAATTTTTTTTGATCGTAAATTCAAGTCCCATTTGAGCATTTAATTTTTCCAGATATATTCCAATTTTAAAGTTATCATTATAAATGCTATAAAAAATTCATTTAAGTATTTTACATTAAATTTTCATTATTCGAATACCTAAAATTCAACTAAAGCGAGGTAAAATTCCTTTTCAAAGGGCTCATGAGATCTGCTTAAGCATAATTGCCTTTCGAGCGGCTCATAATGTTTTATTACCTTTATTTTACTCACGCAGTAAGTTAGGTCATTCAGTTATAGTACCTACAATTTTATTATCATTTTATTCAATTTTGTATAATTGCGTAAGTTATTGAACTTTTGAAGCACAGATCGACCTTGACCAGCAAATTACTCAAAGAGATTCGAGTACATCGGGAAAAATGATGCCCTAGGGGGATTTGAACCCACAACGATTCCCTTACAGGGGGAATGCTCTTCCAACTGAGCTATTTAGCACACCTGACTCACTTGACAGCCTCTGTGGCGTGGCGGTAGTGAACGCGACTGCTACGCAGGAGGCGTGGCTTTGATTCCCGCTCAGTGCAAATATTTGTATGCATGAATATGGCTATTTGCATTGGTCTGGGTGTTTCTATGTATAGTGTGTATGTATTTACAAAAAAAAGTATCTTAGTATGTTTATCCGCATTCTAGATTCCATAACACAAGCTAGTTAAGCTATGCTTACCATGTGGGTCTAGATAGCGTTGTGTGGAATGTTGTGGAATATTTATTTATTTACTTACTTCAAATTTCCCTTCTCTTTAAACCGTCTTTAAGGACGACTGTGGAGCCATGTATCAACTCTCTTACGAATTTTGAAGTTAACATAATAAATTCTATAAAAAAAACATTCAAAATAAAGAGATCTTAATTCTTTGATCACCCTGCCAGTGAACATCGAAATGATGCGAACTGTAAAATGTAATAAATCGATTTGTAATAAAACCTCGTTTGTGTAGGCTTTCATTTTGATTAGGAATATCTGTAGCATGTTACATTATTCAGCCCGACGCGACGTGTTCATCAGAATATAAATTGTTTTGTCCACTGATATCGTTATAGCCTCAACTTCCACTACCATTGCTATAAATAATATTACAGCACCATCGTGTTAGATCATTATTTAGTAGCGCACCTCCATTTTTCATAGACTGATATAACTATTTAATATTAAGTTTATTATTTGAGGAAGGAAGGAATGAAGTAGTCAAATATTATGTTTTATCACTTTAGAAGCCTGGGGTTCACTTACGCCTTCCCTTTCTCTTGGTTTGGCCTTTATGAAAGTGATTGCCGTCTATCTTCTCAAATCAAGTTCGAGAAGAAAGCAGAAAATATCAAAGTTTAGCAAAATCCGCAGTTAAATTGGTAAAGCGGACCCCAGACTCCAAGTTGAGAGCTTCGGATGCGACTGGAATTAACGCTAAGAGAGATCCGGTTCTTAGCATTCCATGGATTCACCGTGCGGTCGCCGGGTCCATGGCGTGGTACAGAGAGGAACACTGTGACGGCGCCTGGGACTTGCGACCCAGGAGTAGGTTTAGGGTGGCCACCTTGTGATGCATCAGCGCTCACCTCCACCGTCAGTCGTGTTCCCCCCTCTATCTATCCAAATTTGGTAAGATCCTATCAACGCCGTTTTAGATATTCGTTTGAGTAAAGAGCTTACTGAAGCTCTTAGCAATCCGAGGTCTTTAAATAAGTTATACAGGGATTTAGCTGGAATTCCCCTTGCTCCTACTTCCACGGCGTAGAGTTTAACCACATAGCCATTTTTGGTTAACTCGTTGGTCAGGTCAAAGTATTTGTTTATTTTTATAGCGTGGTCTTTAGGTATGTTAGTTTCCCACGGTACTGTGAGTTCTACTAGTACTGCACGCTTTAAGAAGAAGATAACATCGAGCGGAAAGCCTGCCACAGAGTCCTGTACGTCAATCAATGGGTGAACCAGCTTGAAAGTGATATTAGGTTGGGTTATCGGTTGGTGAGAAGATTGGATGCACCCGTGACTATATGGATGATTCTGAAGGTGACCGCATACGACAACTGCTGACGCACGCAGCAGATATGCGTAATTCATTGAAGCTTCTCAATGGTCCCCTTTATCCGTATCTTAGTATACTAAGTAATTATATGTAACCTACACGCGTAAAGATCGCGTGAGGAACTCACGCATCCGCGGCAGCCTTCATGTCCGTGACATCGCAGATAAAATGCAAGAGAGCCGCCTCCGCTGGTACGGCCACGTCTTGCGGAAACCGCCCAACTACGTGGGTAACAAATGCCTGGCAATGGCGCCCCCACCCGGTCCAGGTAGAAGGGGTAGGCCCAAGAAGTGCTGGCTTGGCTTCGTGGAGGGTGACATGCGTGAAAACGGTCTCACTACCTTGGACGCCCAAGATCGTGCGAAGTGGAGGAGGAAGAGCCGGAAGGCGGACCCTGAGCTCCGAGGGCACCGTGGCCTCGGATGCAATCAGGACTAACGTCTTTATGTGGATGATGAATATATATAACCTAAATGCTGGATGAGTCGGTAGTTTTCGTAATCGGTGCTTCGGAATCATACCGTAGTTGGTTCGATCCGAACGAAACGTTGTCGAAATAAAACGAATATCTAATATTATCGGAATTAAGTGCCATTTAAAAATTGATTATGTATGAAAGTTTTGAAAGATCTTCATTCACATTTGAATTCAGTTATAATGTAAGTATTATATCGAACGAACGATAATGGTTCCAAAAGTGGAACGAAATCGCACTCTAAAATAGAAAAATTAATGCAGTAGTCGTGTTCCATGAGAAGTTCATTAATTATACATATGAAAAAGATATTCTGTGCCATTTGAAATGGAGTAATAGTATTAGCAATATCTGTCTAAAAATATAATTTATAGCTTTGGATGGACGTACTAATATATCATAAAAAATATTTTATTCACGTCCATTGCTCATTGGAAGTGTCTGCTAACCGTGGTTTTAAAATAGGACCTTAATACTTTTAAACCGATATGTTACAATTTGTGCAACGTGACTACAGTTTATTAGTTATTTTTTTCAAAAAACATCGGAAAAAATTAAACGCTCAAGTGAGACTTGAACTCACGACCTTTCCCTTACAGGGGGAATGCTCTTCCAACTGAGCTATTGAGCCACACCTGATACATTTCAAATTTTCCTCCTCCTTAGGCGATTGGCACACTGCGACGCGCGACGCGGCGTCGAGCGTTGTTGCTTCGACGCGGCGTCGCGCTCGTCGCCTCTACGGAGCTCATTTTGTATAGAAAATCGCGGGGTCCCACACACTGACAACGCAATCACGCGCGTTGCCGCAGAATACGCGCGTACAAGCAGAAAACGCGAGGTATGGCACACTGAAATCTGCATTCACGCGCGTGTTTTTCGAGGGATTTTTAGTCCAAGAGCTGTTAGAAATTTCTGTGTAGGTAATTGAGACTAATTTTAAAATAATATTATTGCAATGCAACATGACTATTTAACGGCAAATTTAGAGCACTTTCACATCAACTGACGTCCGATATCCAATATTCGACATCCGAGATCGGAGGAAGTCAAATATCGATGCCCAATATCGAGTATTGGAGCCGACACCACTGTTTTGGCTCGTTATCGGAACACGCAGAGACTGCAAGCGACTTTCAACCTAAATGGCATTTTCTTAGTTACGTCTCTTTTCGCGTTAATAGATGACGCTGATCACGAATATAAGAAAAAAAAATAGTTACTATGTCATGTCAATAAGTCGAAAATAGCTTGCACTTCTAATCAATTTCTTTTCATCTCTAGCGTTCTTAATATAGTCTGGGCTATCGAGCTAATGGTCGGATGGCTTTACTTTACTTTTCTCAAAATTTTAGATTACTTCACACACCTACCTACCAAAAAAAATCTAATATCTCTCGGACTATACTAGCTCTCTCGCGTCCACGCGCGTCGACGAACGACGCCGCGTCGAGCGTTGCAGTGTGCCAATCGCCAATCGCGTGATCGCGTTGTCAGTGTGTGGCACCCCGCGTTTTTCCATACAAAATGAGCTCCGTAGAGACGACGAGCGCGACGCCGCGTCGACGCTACAACGCTCGACGCCGCGTCGCGCGTCGCAGTGTGCCAATCGCCTAAACATTGAATTTCGATGACTCCGCCCGAATATTTGACTGAATATTTTATAGCATTTTTAAATGCTAACTTTAAAACTTAAAAAACTTTAAAAATACTATAAAAAATTCAGTCAATTTTTTTATTTATTTATCAATTATAATATAGAAACAGTAACGAAGGAATACAATAACAATGTGTACGATAATAGCCACAGTAGTCAGACTGTCTCGTGGCCATTAACGCCCATCTCCAAGAGATAGTATTTATTAGTCATTTGAATAGGTCTTAAATTATTCGTTAGTATTAGTAGTAGCAGTTAGTAATAGTTACAGTACTTTTACAGACTTTCTTAGTGGGGTAGTCAGACTGCTGTTTCTGATTATTATTATTTGACTTATTCTAGCTTTAAATCCAGAAAAGTCTCAAATCTGCAGTACCAGATCGATCTTGAGCAGCAAAGTACTCAAAATGGTCTTATTACCTTGATATTAAGATAAAAATATATTTTTCTTTTATTTGTTTGTTTAGTAATATGTATTATAACTTTTAGTAGAGTGGTCATTTTGTCAAAGGCCAATTTGAAAAAGTGGTCATTTTGATGAAGCGGACATTGTGTGAAAAGCAGTAGTCATTAAGATGTGGTCATTTTGATAAAGAGGTCGTTTCGATAGACTTTAAGTACTGAAGCCAAAATGTGTAAGTATTTTGATGTGAATATCTACTATTTCTATTTATTTGACTTTATTGACTTTAAACCCAGAATAAGTCAAAATAATAAGAAACAGCTGTCTGACTACCCCACTAAGAAAGTCTGTACTGCCAGCGTCATAATAATTTGACGACGAAGTCTCAAAACGATCGTAAACTCTCGTATTAAGAGCAAATCAAACTGTTTTATTGATATAAATGGCATTATTGTCCGAACAAATGTGTACCAATTATCAGAACAATCGGTCAACTGGAAGGGGGTAGAAAAAGGAAATTAAGATAAGACTTTTTTCGTCAACATCTTTCTGATGCTGACTGTACCTGTGTCTCATCTATATTCTCTATCCTGTTTATTTTTAATTAAGTTTACTATTATTACACAAACTTATTAAAAGTAGCGTTTACCACGTTGCTTAGTACGGATTATTCCAAGTTACCCCCACTGTCAACAACACCACTGGTGATAAATGGGATTTTTTTTGAAAAAATTCCCACTTGCCACCACTGTTGGCCTCACCAGCGGTGGCAATTGGGAATGGTGGCAATTTGTTCCCAGTTGCCACCAGCGGGGACAGATGGGAAAAATCATTTGTTACGCCCGAGTAGTGACGTCGGACTAGTGGAGTTAGAACTGAAATTAAGTCATGTGATTTGAATTGTGCAACGACAGACAGAGTTACTTTCGCATTTATAATATAGTATAGATCAGTTCACCTCAATTGGCACTTTATCATAGGTGGTAAGTTTACTGTCAGACGGAGAACACCCTTATTCCTTCGTTGCTTTGTACAACACCCACGGGAAGAGATGGAGTGGCCATATTCTAGCGTGGCAAGCGTCGAGCTCGCGCGCACAGTCAACTCGGGCGTCGGAGGGCACTGACTGACCTCCGTCCCCCATGAGCGCGGGCCTGGGGGTGACGGGTGGAGCTGCCTGTCACCGCAGCAGAAGCAGGCCAAGGCGGCGGCGCTTTCTGGGGGCGAGTCGGGGACAACGTTGTCCCCCTCCTGAGGAGGGCCAGACCGTATGTCAATGACAACCTCACCTCTGGCCTATCACCAAGACCCACAGTCGGCGTGCAGTTTTAGTCGGTTCGAGTCCGACATAACCTCTCCTTCCGGCTCCGGTAGGGGAGGTATCCGAGGGGATTTCCGCACGAAAAATAAAAAAAAAGCGTCGAGCTGTGTACTAAACATTATCATGCCTTATAAATTGCTCCTCAACATTATTCGACAGCTATAGTGTGCTTAATGTCAGCAGATTACAATATCGTAATATTATATAAAGCAGGCTCTTTACGGATATCATTAGTTTATCCGTTTCGCTACCCTATGGGGGGGAAAGGGGGGAGGGAGGACTAGGGGAGGCTGTGGAGCGTGTGATGTCTTTCATCGTTAGCTACATTTTCGTCAAGTTTCAAACTAGAATTATGATCGCATAGCAGTATTTATAACACGCTCTTGTAAGCTGAATTTGTTAATTCATACTAATATTGTAAATGTGAAAGTAACACTGTCTGTCTGTTTATCTGTATATTATGTTTCCACGCCTAAACCACTGAACTGATTTTGATGAAATTTGGTATAGGGATAGGTTAGACCTTGAGAAAGGACAAAGGCTATGTTTGGTCACGATAACCGACATCCACGCGGGCGGGGCCGCAGGCAAAAGCTAGTTTTATATCTCTTTTAAAACCATCTTTTACTGCTAAAAAAGGTGGGGGTGCGGGTTGGGTAACCTCCACGTTGGCCTTTCCGTTTCTTCCCCCTTTGGACTGCGGTCCTGGGGAGCGGAAGCGGAGGGGCTGGTGCATCCTGGACAACGGCTAACAGACTCCCACCTTGGGAGTTCTGTTGGCCGTTGACGAATAACCCATCGGCCGACCTCATTGCACGAGGAGGTCGTGGGATGGCGGGCCTGCAAGGCCCGCGGGAAGGGATCCGTAGGATCCCTTCTATTCAAACAGCCCTTTTGAGGGCTAGCTGACCCAGAGGGGGTCGTGGGATGGCGGGCCTGCAAGGCCCGCGGGAAGGGATCCGTAGGATTCCTTCCATTCAAACAGCCCTTTTCAGGGCTAGCTGACCCAGAGGGGGTCGTGGTATGGCGGGCCTGCAAGGCCCGCGGGAAGGGATCCGTAGGATTCCTTCCATTCAAACAGCCCTTTTGAGGGCTAGCCGACCCAGACGGGGTCGTGGTGTGGCGGGGCTTCAAGGCCCGCGGAGAGAGATCCGGTTCCCGCTAGTCGCTCCCAGTATCCCTCTGCTCTCAGAGGGGACAGGGGAGAGGCAAGGGTTCCGTGAGATCTAGGGACGGGTTGGCCCACTGCTCGCGCAGGGGCTGACAGGCACTCGTGCCACCGTCGGTGTTGGGAGAGTTGGCTGCTCCCCCGCGTCGCGTAACCTCCTAGATATCGACAACGATCTGAGTGCTAGCCACACTAGGTACGCCGGTATCCTGGAGGCCGCGGGGCTTGCCTTAATTGGCCGGCCCGCGACAAGGAAAAGTCTTAAAAACCCGACAGCGAAGTCGTTTAAAACCTGTGGACACCAGGGGACCTCCACAGTATGTACCCCGCTTCTCGGAAAGAGCGTCACCCGGGAAGTGTAACCTTTCGTCTCATGCTCGTGGGAACATTTATGAAATCTGACACACATAAAAACCCCCCCCTACCTAGTGAAACAGACTGCGCGGAGGTCGCGCAGCGCCACGACGCGGAGGTCGCGTCACCAACTGCGGCGGTGTCGGAAAACTTCGACACCGCCACCGAGAAGAGCAGGGCGAACAGCCCGGTGGGTCTGCAGACCCGAAAATCTGCACGGAGGAGGAACGGCGGCAAGAAGGCTGTTCCTCCTCCACGGAGGACTGATTTGGACGCAGCCGTCACCTTGACCGACTCGTCCTCCAACGAGGAGCCCAACAACGGCAGCGAGGACTCCCCCCCGCCCAAGGTTGCCATGGTTGGTCGGGGGAAGACGCGGGGTGGCAAGAGGGCCATCCCCCAAACGCCCTCCTCTCGGGCCCCGGCCCTGAGAGATGCCGTAGCGCCGCCGAGTCCCTCCACCTCGGCGGCGCCCACGCCCATGCCCCGTACCGACCCTACTTCTAGGGAGGTACTGCAGGCCCTGGAGGAAGTGATAGGAACCCGTGCGGGGTCTATGGGGCCGGAGGAAGTCCGGCTGCGACGGGCGACGACGCGCCTTATCGATGAGTTCGGCCTGCTCAGAGCGGAGCTGGTTGAGTCGCGGGACGAGCGGGCTCAGCTAGGCAGACGACAGGTCGAGCTAATCGATGCCTCGGAGCGGCAGGCGGCAGAGTACCGCAAAGAGATGGCCAAGATGGCGGCCGAGTTTGCGGACCTGCAGAAGGTCGTCGCCGGGCTGCCGGAGGGGCGCGTCACGCGGTCGGCGCGGCGGAAGCCGGTCGCGCAGTCGGCAGCGCCGAAGCCGTCGGCTCGGCCGTCTACACCGGTGCGGTCGGTGTCGCCGGTGCGGTCGGTGTCGCCGGTGCGGTCGAGGTCGCCGCTGCGGCTGGAGGCACTGGTGCAGCCGGAGTTGCCACCGTCACCGCCTGTCCGACCGCGGTCGCCGGTGCCGATGCCGGTGCAGCCTACGGACCCACTGGCGGCAGTCGTAGCGGCTCTGGCCGCCATGGAAAGGCGGCTGGAGGCGGCGCAGGCGGCGCAGGAGGCGCGGCAGGCGGCGCACGAGGAGCGGACAAAGCGCGGATTGGAGTCCATCATGGACTCTATCCGCCGTCCGCCCCTGGCGTCGCCCACAGGGTATGCCGGAGCAGTGAAAAGGGGTCGCCCAGCAGCGACGGGGACCCCGCAGGAGTCGGCCAGCAGCCCATCCGCTGTGCCATCTGCTCCGGCCGCTGCCGCGCAGGGCGCCCAGTCCAAGGGCAAGGGAAAGGGCAAGGGCAAGGGGAAGACGTCCTCTGCCCCAGCCCCAGCCCTGGCCCCAGGTTCGATTCCGGCCCCGACTGCCTCTAAAGGCGCCTCACCGGCAGGAGGTTGGGAGGTAGTCGGCGAAACCCGGAAGAGGCGGAACGCCAAGAGGAGGGCAGCCAAAAAGGCCAAGAAGGCTGAGGCTGCTGCAAAGGGAGCACCGGGGAGGCTGCGCGTCCCCCGCACAACGGCCGTCGTTTTAACGATGACGCCGGAGGCGGCGGAGAGGGGACTGCAGTATCCCGACCTGGTAAAGCGGGCCAGAGGCCTCATAGACATGAGGCCCCTCAACCTGGCTAGGCCCCTCCGAGTGACACAAACTCGGACGGGTGCCCGGCTTATCCAGGTCCCAGGTGCCTCCAGCGGACCCCAGGCTGATGCCATTGCGGCCAAGTTGAGGGAGACGCTGGATGCAGCCGACGTCCGGGTGTCCAGGCCCACTAAGTGCGCAGAACTGCGCATTTCGGACCTGGACGACTCCATCACGGCCGAAGAAATTCGGGCCACCGTGGCGGAGGCCGGGGGCTGCCCCCTGGAGGCGGTAAAGGTCGGAGCGATCCGCTACGGCCGTCGCGGACAGGGGTGGTAGTTGTCGGCTGCCCCATCGCAGCAGCCCAAAAGGCTGTCGATCGGCGGGTCCTCGCGGTGGACGGCGTTATTGGGGTGCGGGTCCAGCTCCTGCAGGCTCGGCCGGCTAGGTGCTTCAGGTGCCTGTCGGTCGGGCACGTGGGGGTGCAGTGCACGGCGGAGGTGACGGTCGGTGACCGCTGCTTCCGCTGTGGCCAACCCGGTCACAAGGCCGGTGGTTGCGAAGCTCCGCTGCACTGTTTCAGGTGTGCAGCGGGGGGCAAACCGGCCGACCATAGGGTTGGCAGCAAGGCCTGCACCGGAGGGGAGCCGAAGCCGCGAGGCGGGCGTTCCGCCAACTGTTCGCAGCGGGATGCGGAGATGGTTCCATAATGGATCCCCAGCTCCGCATCCTGCAGGCGAACGTGGGCCACGGTGTCGATGCTCAGGCACTTCTGCTCCAGAGCATGGCACAGTGGTCCATACACGTCGCCGCTGTCGCCGATCCATACACCCACCGCCCCCCCGGGCCTGCCTGGGTGGTCGACCTGGATGGATCGGCGGCACTGGTGCGTAACGCCGCTGCGGGTGCCCCTCCCTTTGTGGTGATCGCAAGGGAGCATGGCATCGTAGCGGCGCGTGTGGGGGAGATTGCGGTCCTGGCCGTCTACTTCACGCCAGCACTACACCGACGCATAGGGCAGTATCGACGGTCGCTGGAGCGGCTGACCGACGTCGTCAATGCCTGTCACCCTCGCCCGGTTCTGGTGCTTGGGGACTTCAATGCCTGGTCCGAGGCTTGGGGGTCCCGGCACACGAACCCGCGAGGCAGGGCTCTGGAGAGCTGGGCCGCTACTCTCGGTCTGGTTCTCCAGAATCGCGGGGCCGAAGCCACGTTCTGGGCGGCGGAGCGCGAAGCGAGTTCGATCGTTGATCTCTCGTTCGCGAGCGCTTCGCTGTCGCAACGTGTGCGGGACTGGCGTGTCGTCGTGGAGGTGGAGACACTAGCGGATCACCGATACGTTCGGTTTGATGTCTCCCCTCCCGAGAGTGATGCGCCGGCCACACCGGCCCCACGCGAGCCGCGCTGGGTGCTTAGGGGACTGAATAGGGATGCTCTCCTGGAAGCCGCCTCCGTGCAGGCCTGGGCCATGGTGCCGGACAGGCCTGACGACATTGATGACGAGGCGGCGTGGTTCCGGGAGGCCATGACTGTTGTTTGCGATGCGGGTATGTCTAGGGCTCCAGCCTATAGTCCGAGGCGCCGGGTCTACTGGTGGACTGCGGAGATCGCGAGGCTGCGTCAAGCCTGCGTGATCGCGCACCGCCGGTGGGCCAGGCTCCGTAGGAGGCGTAGCCGCCCCGCAGACACAGATCCCCTAGTGGCGGAGTTACAAGAGGGATACAGGGAAACCAGGAATGCCCTCCGAGCGGAGATCAAGCGGTCCAAGGCAGCTTCCTACAAGGAGCTGCTGGAGACACTGGAGTGGGACCCATGGGGGCGGCCTTACCGCTTGGTAAGAGGAAAGCTCCGCCCCCGGGCCCCTCCCCTGACCCAGGTTCTCGAGCCGGCTCTGCTTGGAGGAGTGGTGGCATCCCTGTTCCCGGCGCGGGCGGAACATGTTCCGCCGCAGATGACTCCGCCACCTCGGTCGCCTGATGCGCCCGGCGTGGTTATTGACGACGACGTGCCCGAGGTCACTTGGGTAGAACTAGAGCTGGCGGTGCGACGGCTCAGAGCCAAGAAGAACACCGCCCCGGGACCCGACGGCATTCCAGGCCGTGCGTGGGTCCTAGCTCTAGGAGAAAACGGTCTCGAACCCCGACTGCGAGGGTTCCTCAGCGCGTGCTTGGAGCGGGGCCAGTTTCCGAAGATGTGGAAGACGGGGAAACTGGTCCTCATCCGCAAAGACGGACGCCCGGCGGACGAGCCGTCCGGGTACCGGCCCATAGTGTTGCTCGACGAGGTGGGCAAGCTCTTCGAAGGAGTGATTGCCAAGCGCCTCGTCGAGCACCTCTCTAGAGTGGGGCCGGACCTAGCGGACACGCAGTACGGCTTCCGCCGGTGGCGTTCCACTGTGGATGCCATCATGCGCGTGAGGACTCTGGCGGAGGATGCGGTTGCCCGGGGCGAGGTGATGTTGGCGGTGTCCTTGGACATCTCCAACGCGTTCAACACCTTGCCCTGGAGTTGCATCAGGGAGGCGCTCGTGTACCACGATGTGCCTCTCTACCTCCGCCGCATAGTCGGGGCGTACCTGACGGAGAGGGCCGTCATCTACCCGAGTGCGACCGGCGTCGGTAGGCGTGAGATGTCGTGCGGTGTCCCACAGGGATCGGTCCTGGGGCCGCTCCTGTGGAACATCGGATACGACTGGGTGCTTCGCGGTGAGCTCGCGTTCGGTGCCACCGTCACGTGCTACGCGGACGACACGCTAGTGACGGTGAGTGGCGCTACACACCGCGAGGTGACCCAGAGGGCCACGACCGCTGTTGCTCAAGTCGTGGATCGGATCCGGCGGCTGGGTCTCGAGGTGGCTCTGCACAAATCCGAGGCCCTGTTCTTTCATGGTCCTCGGCGCAGGCCACCCCCGGGATCCAGCTTGACAGTAGGAGGTACTCCCATCGACATCAAGCCCCGGTTGAAATACCTGGGGCTCGTACTCGACGGTCGGTGGGACTTCGGAGAGCACTTCCGAAGTCTGCGCCCCAAACTGTTGGTGTCAGCTAACGCGCTGATGCGGCTGCTGCCCAACTTGAGGGGCCCAGAGGACTCCTGCAGGAGACTCTACGCGGGCGTCGTGCGGTCCATGGCCCTATACGGGTGCCCCGTGTGGGCGGACGCCCTGCGGGCCAGGTTCGTGCAACTGCTGCATGCGCCGCAGCAGACGATGGCCTGCAGGGCCATTAGGGGGTACCGCACGATATCCTTTGAAGCGGCGAGTCTCCTAGCCGGATCGCCACCGTGGATCCTGGAAGCGAGATCCCTTGCGGCACTGTATCGGTACCGTAAGGAGGCGCGGGAGCGGGGATACGATCCCGAGCCCGAAGACATTCGGGCCGAGAGGTCCCGGCTCCACGGGATCATGGTGGCGGAGTGGGAGCGACGTCTTGAGCAACGACGCGCAGGGCATGCCGTCATAGAGGCGGTACGGCCCATCATGGGGGAATGGCTCGAGAGGCCACATGGCAGCCTCTCGTATCGACTGACGCAGATTATCACCGGGCACGGGTGCTTCGGGAGATATCTGTGTCGGATCGAAAAGGAGCCAACGTCCGAGTGCCATCACTGCGACGCGAGCGAGGACACGGGGCTGCACACGCTCACCGAGTGCCCGGCATGGGCCGAACCGAGACGGGAGCTAGTGGCAGCCCTGGGAGTGAGAGTTCTCACCCTCGCCACCCTGCTCACAGCAATGGTCGCGTGGGCGGCCGGCGTCTCCTTCAGCGAGCAGGTAATGGTCATGAAGGAGACGGCGGAGCGGGAGAGGCGGCGCGAGCGAGAAAGACTCGCGGATCGCGCCGCCCGCGCGCGCAGGCAACTCGGGCGTCGGAGGGCACTGACTGACCTCCGTCCCCCATGAGCGCGGGCCTGGGGGTGACGGGTGGAGCCGCCTGCCACCCCAGCAGAAGCAGGCCACGGCGGCGGCGTGCTGAATAGCGCGCCTCCCCATTCCGGGGGCGAGTTGGGGACACCGTTGTCCCCCCTCCTGAGGAGGGCCAGACCGTAAGGGATGGCCCTGGGTCAGCCGGGGTGCGAGGGATATGTCTTTGACAACCTCACCTCCGGCCTAGCACCAAGACCCACAGTCGGCGTGCGGTTTTAGTCGGTTCGAGCCCGACATAACCTCCCCTTCCGGCTCCGGCAGGGGGGGTATCCGAGGGGATTTCCGCACGGAAAAAAAAAAAAAAAAAAGCTAAAAAAGGTGAAGGTTTTCGATTTCAACAAAAGTCTTATGCACATTTTTATCTATGAGTTATATCTTTACTTTTCAGTGTAATTTTGTTATTTTATTATTAACTAGCTGTCCCAGCAAACTTCGTTTCGCCTTAGAAATTAGAATCAATTAGCTGTATCAAATTCTCCTAATTATTTTGAGAGCGGAAAGCATTTCGATTCGGGCCCCATACGACATTTCTAGGTCACCGGGGCCCATACCTACACCTACGGAGCCTATATACCTATGGGACCCATACAACCATATACCTCTACGCTCAAGGGCGTTCATACTACCATAAACCTTAAAATTTTCGACCCAAATAAAAAAATAGCCACTATAAATATTTTCGCGATAGGCTCTGAATGCTTGCTTTAAGTTCATATGCCATGCTAAAATTACTGGCTCGAGTGATGAATTCATAAGATCGTGGAGAGAGGCATCGCAGTACTAACCAAGTTGAAGCATGGCATATGAACCAAGCATGCATAACCAGGAAATATGTAAGCATTATGCAATTTTTGAGAGCTATTCTGGAAGATACCGAAGATGTTATTATCCATATCGGGGAAAGAAAAGAGAACCGAAAAGAAAGCAGTTTAGTTAACGACATGGTGATAATGGACGCACAAATGCAATTAGTTAACGGAAAGAAAGAAAATGCATTTATTTCTCGCAGCTGCAGCACACACACAGAAATGTAACAAAATAAAATGTTATATAAATAATTCTAACAATTAAAGTTAATAAAATAAATAATAATAGTTTTTATAACGGCAACACAGCCCACCACTATCTCCTTCAGCCCATAAATACACTTTTTCTTTAATTACAAATTGTTGGAACATAAAATGCCCATTAATATGATAAAGTGATTGTTTATTTACGAATATAACTAAATGGATGAATTTGATCAAAATTAATCGGATCCAGTATAACTATTTGGACTAAAACAACCCAAATTAATAGAATCCATGTAGTTATACTAAGCAGTATAATTTTCTGGACTAAAACAACCCAAATTAATCGAATCCATGTAGTTATACTAAGCAGTATAACTATTTGGACTGAAACAACCCAAATTAATCGAATCCATGTAGTTATATTATGCAGTATAACTATTTGGACTAAAACAACCCAAATTAATCGAATCCATGTAGTTATATTATGCAGTATAACTATTTGGACTAAAACAACCCAAATTAATCGAATTCACGTAGTTATACTAAGCAGTATAACTATTTGGACTTTTTCAGTCCATTTTGTTATATCGTATAACTAATAGTATAACTAAGTGGATAAACCCGGATTTTCTACATCATACAGTAGTACATAAATAGCTATCTGTTTTCCATATCACTCATTACTGCACTTAATCCAACAGCAGCAGCAGCCAAAAATGATTGATATACCGGATATTCCAAATTATAACCGACGAGAATACTTATTTTTGACAAATATAATCGTTAGTGCATACATATAAATACATAATCATTATAATCATATATCATGTTCATGTATGTCATTTTTCGTATGGCTCTTTTTGTTCTTTCATTAAGATGAACCAGTCCATGGGTTTATCGCACATCACATAGTATAAAGTCTATGTATGCTTATATCTTCAAAACTACGCTACAAATTTTAATGCGGTTTCTTTTAATAGATAGAGTGATTCAAGAGGAAGGTTATTATGTATACATGCTTAATATAGTAGAGGGTGCAGCGGGAACGGGATCAGACGCCAGGTGAGTGGAAAAAATTGGTGGCACGAAGTTCGCTGGGTCAGCTAGTTCCAAATAATTACGATCTACGGGCTACGAGGGATCTACTTAGCTACGAGCTACGCGGGGTCTACGAACTATGAATGATCTACGTTCTACGAGCTTGTATTGTGTGTGTCACAATTAATTATAAGTGAACTTGATGAAACTTTTGGAGTCAAAACACCATTAGCTATTACCATGTAAGTGCCGCAAAGTTTTATATGACGTTTTATAATTAATGCGTGTTTTTTATCAAATGATGTGAAGAAATCAAGTGGGCCGTGTGCTTCTCTGCCAGCTAAGTGGTATAAAAATGGGAACATAAAATCATACATATATGCATACAATACAATCACGCCTTTATCCCCGGAGAGTTAGACAGAGGAGAATTACGTAATAGGGGGTGAGCCTATTGCCGCCTTCCGGGCACTAAGGCTCAAGCAGTGCATCCGAGGCTGAGTCTGGGTTGTATGTATTTGTCTGATGTTAAACAGCCCTATCCCTTAGTCGCCTTATACAATACCGCATGGGAAGAGATGAGGTGGACCAAGTTCTACTCTGCCGGGAACCAAAGTTACTATAAATAGATTGAGATTGGTGAAGAGGCTTTCAGTGACTTATTCCTATGTCGCACCGTTAAGACCTGGAACTCCCTGCCAGCTCACGTGTTTCCTTCTACCTACAGTCCCGGGTCCTTTAAGCGGGGCGTGAAAAGGCATCTAACGAGGCCGTCAAGCTGAGTGCCACCACTGTTAACATGGTACATGTTTCCGATGGTGACCCTCTTTCCTAAACTTTGCCTTTGCTTAAGATCAGGCGAGGTGAAGTCAAGTCCTATATAAAAAAGCAGGTTTTCCTCTGGGGGTTAGGAAATCAGGTGGAAGTCCCATAAAAGCCGTTTAACCCAAACCGTCGATAGGGAGGTGTTCAGGATTTGAACCTCGGGACGCAATTATAAATATATACAGGGTGTAATCGTTAAGTGTGTCCAGGCTATTATTTCGTAACTATTACAGATATCAAAAAACTTTAAACTGATATCAAAAGTACGTTACCTAATGAGTAAAATGACATCAATAACTTTTTAAAAATCAAACGAGAGGTATCTAAAATTTTGACATTAAACACTCCCATACATTTAGTATGAGATTAGTAGAAAGGTTTTAGTGTCCTTATTTTAAAAGAATATTTTAGTTTAGTACAGATATTAAAGGAAATTGTTTATTAACCCAACAGAGTAATAAAACTATTTTTTGATTGAATAATATTTATTTTTTAGTAAGTAAAATATTGTATAAACAGTTTCCTTTAATATCAGTACTAAACTAAAGTATTCTTTTAAAATAAGGACACTAAAACCTTTCTACTAATCTCATACCAAATGTATGGGAGTGTTTAATGTCAAAATTTTAGATACATCTCCTTTGATTTTAAAAGTTATTGATGTCATTTTACTCATTAGGTAACGTACTTTCGATATCAGTTTAAAGTTTTTTGATATCGGTAATAGTTACGAAATAATGGCCTGGACACACTTAACGATTACACCCTGTATATAACTGATTCCTGAACCACTATTTAGTTTCACCAAGCCCGAGTAAACCTTTTCTCCTTTAATATTTGAATTCCGAACGATAAAATATTATTTAAATTTACATTCTTCCTTTATATCCAAAAAGATATCAAATAAAAAGTCCTAAAATAAAATATCAGAGCATGCTTGCTCGCCGACTAAGCCTCACATTGGCCAGTAGAAACGGATTTAGTTCATTCCGTCCAGTTATTGCGCCCATGTTTTCTTAGGATATGCTAATGTGTATGAATACGTGAAATTTTCATTTTGAATAACATATTGGGAACTTTCCAGTATTTTTGTTAGTTTAAAGCACTGTTGGAATAGTCGAGAGTATTGGGAAAATGTTTTATGGTATGCAATAATATCGTTGAGTCAATGACCGAAGTTAGGGGAAGGTTATTGTAATACTAACACAACACTATTATTACAAAGAACAAAGACTTTTTGATGCTTTTCGAAGTTATGTGCGTATTTATCGCAGGTTTTTTAAGTGCCCGGTTAATGGCAATAGGCTCGCCACCTATTACACTGGGACCTAAACATAAACTGGCGAAATGTGGGTGCTAGCACCTCTGCCTACTCCTTCGGGGAATACAGGCGTGAGTTTATGTTATGTTATATTATGTTCATCCGAAACTTTCAACTGGGAATCTGGGGTCCCCTTCAACAGTCTAACTGCGGAATTGGCTAAACTACGATATTTTATGTAAAGCGATTGCCATCTGACCTCCACAACCCAAAGGTGATCTTGAAGCATTGCATTTATGTTGTTGGACTTTTGAGGGGTTTCAACTACCCATAACGACTGCCATAGATGTTACACCGGCACCGGGGACCGACGTGTTAACGTGCTCTCCAAGGCACGACCAGATCAATGCAAATACCAAATAATTTACATACAAATATTTGCATTGCGCGGGGATCGAACCCGCGCCTCCTGCGTACCGGTCGCGTTTACTACCGCTGCGCCACGGAGGCTGTTTCTGGACTCTGACCTACCTGGACATCTCCGGTAAAGTCGAAATTCACTTATAATATTATTGTCCAATAATAATTCTCAGATTCGTATCAAAGCAAGTTTCAATCATTCATTTCAGTTAATAAATAGTGAATAAAAAAGTGGATTTAATATTTCTTGGAGCAGTTCTATAAATATTATAAATATGAAGCTGTGGGATAGATCTGTTTGTATTTTCTTTACGCTTGAACGGTTCAACGGCTTTCAGCGGAAATCGAAATGGGGATATTGAGACGGAGGAATGGAACTGTGGCCTGGCTGTAGAGTATTCAAGTACTTAGTTAGAGATTACAGGTTCAATTTCGGATTAAAAAAGAATAATAATACTGAAAAATACTCCTCAAAATCTTCACATAAGTCGTGGCCCTCGATTCTACTAAAGCTAAACCACTGCGGTGCCGTAGCCATTGCAAAAAGGGTATTAAATTTTAGACTAAGCGTCGGTAGCTTAGTGGTTAAGGAGTCGGCCTTACGATCGAGAGGTCCCGGGTTCGATCCTGGCCATTACACTACCGATGTGAACCCACTCCTAACACAAGCAATTTAGCTTAGTTGGAGGGGTTAGAGGGAATATTAGTAACTTCGGTTCTAATATTCTTTAAAAAAATACGCATAATGTTCAAAATGAAATGAAAACAGTCTCATGACACTTTGCAAAAACACTGTGCAAAAAGTCATTTAATTTGGAACTTTAACCCGGTCGCTTTGAAGTATATTATTTAATGCCATTTTTGCAGTGGCGGTGGCACCACTGTGGTTTGGCTTTAGCAGAAGTTCGATGACCATTTTTCATGGTTTGCTTACGGAAAATACTGATATTGTTTAATTGCGTAGACAACGTACGTTAAACCTTTATGCCTAGATGTCACACACGTTTTTGCGTTGCGTTGTTCCCACCTGAGACACGTTGGTATTTTTTTTAATGGGAATACATCCCTATTTCTGCAAATAACTACGTGAACTGTCATTATCGCGGCAGTGTGTCCTCGTTGAGGCTGAATACATCCTAGTATGGATATTATAAACGCGAAATATTACGCTTCCTCGCATAAACCAACCGATTTCAATGAAATTTGGTATAGGGGTAGAAACCAAAATCCATACGGGTGGAACCGCGGTTGAAAGCTAGGGAATAATAATTGTATTCTATTTGTATAACAAATATTGGTAACAGATAAATATATAAAATATACTGCACTTAATCCAACAGCAGCAGCAGCCAAAAATGATTGATATACCGGATATTCCAAATTATAACCGACGAGAATACTTATTTTTGACAAATATAATCTTTAGTGCATACATATAAATACATAATCATTATAATCATATATAGTAATGATGTCATTTTTCGTATGACTCTTTTTGTTCTTTCATTAAGATGAACCAGTCCATGGGTTTATCGCACATCACATAGTATAAAGTCTATGTATGCTTATATCTTCAAAACTACGCTACAAATTTTTATGCGGTTTCTTTTAATAGATAGAGTGATTCAAGAGGAAGGTTTATATGTATACATGCTTAATATAGTAGAGGATGCAGCGGGAACGGGATCAGATGCCACGCGGGTGGAAAAAATTGGCGGTATGAAGTTTGCCGGGTCAGCTAGTTCCAAATAATTACGATCTACGGGCTACGAGGGATCTACTAGCTACGAGCTACGCGGGGTCTACGAACTACGAATGATCTACGTTCTACGAGCTTGTATTGTGTGTGTGTCACGTCACTGTCACAATTAATTTTATGTGAAGTTGATGAAACTTTTGAAGTCAAAAAACTGTTACCTATTACCATGCAAGTGCCACAAAGTTTATTAAAAGGACGTTTTATAATTAATTCGTGTTTTTTCTCAAATGATGTGAAGAAATCAAGTGGGCCGTGTGCTTCTCTGCCAGCTAAGTGGTATAAAAATGGGAACATAAAACCATACATACATACATACAATCACGCTTTTATCCCCGGAGGGTTAGACAGAGGTGAATTAACACCGTCATTTCACCAATCGTAGGACCACACGTACCTAATAGGAGGTGAGCCAATTGCCGCCTTCCGGGCACTATTGTTGACTCAAGCCGTACATCCCAGGCTGAGTCTGGGCTGTATATATTTTGTCTTTTTTTTTAGTATCGTGCGATAAATCCCCACGGATACCACCCCCACGGAGCCGGTGGAGGTTATGTCGGACTCGAACCGACTAAAACGCACGCCGTCTTGGGTCCTTGGTTGCTGGAGGTGAGATTGCCAAAAGCATATCTCTCGCACCACAGCAGACCCAGGACCATCTCTTTCGAGATGGCCCCCTTCGGGTTGTGGGGACCACCAGTGTACCCATCTAGCCCCGGGTACGGGGAGGCGCATTTTGCGCCGCCGCCGCGGCCTGCTTCTGCTAGGGTGAGAGGCGGCTCCACCAGTCACCCCCCGTGTATATATTTGTCTGATGTTAAACAGCCCTATCCCTTAGTCGCCTTATACAATACCGCATGGGAAGAGATGAGGTGGACCAAATTCTACTCTGCCGGGAACCAAAGTTCCTATACATAGATTGAGATTGATGAAGAGGCTTTATCGCAGGTTTTCCTCTGGGGGTTAGGAAATCAGGTGGAAGTCCCATAGAAGCCGTTTAACCCAAACCGTCGATAGAGAGGTGTCCAGGATTTGAACCCTGGGAACCAATTATTAATTTATATGTTACCGGCAATGTGTATAATCCGGTATTCTATACAATGCCTAGGCATTCTATACAATGCTGAGTGCGCAGCAGGTAATGTATGAAATAATATCAAAAAACATTGGTGGTGGTTATAAAAAATGCAACCACTTAGGCTAATGCTGGAGCTTCGCTTTCGCTTTAGTCTTCTAACCTATAATATATTCAGGTCGGGGCGCAGTGTCCACACCACGCAAATTAACTTGGATAGATTAGGTTAGAAGATTAATGCGGGAGCGGAGCGAAGCTTGCTAAATACACAGCTTGACCAGTACATAACTTGCCATGACAATCAATTTGGTTTTAAACCAGGACTGTCTACTGAGTCAGCTATTTTATGTTTAAAGCAAACTGTCAAGTACTACGCCGATAGAAGTACATCTGTGTATGCCTGCTTCCTCGACCTTTCGAAGGCGTTTGACCTGGTTAATTATGACATCCTGTGGCAAAAACTTGCTGATATTTCTATGCCTAAAGATCTAATACGTATTGTAAGGTATTGGTACCTAAACCAGGTCAACGTTGTTAGATGGTCGAGTGCGTTGTCGGAGCCGTATAGACTGGAGTGCGGGGTGAGGCAGGGAGGCTTTACGTAAACGCGCTCATCGAGGAGCTCAGTAGCACTCGTGTCGGTTGCCATATTGATGGAGTTGCTATCAATAACATTAGTTATGCGGACGACATGGTCCTGCTGAGCGCCTCGGTGTGTGGCTTGTCTAGGCTATTGAGAATCTGCGAACGTTATGCGCTGAGTCACGGTCTGGTGTATAATGGATCGAAAAGTGAGTGCATGGTCTTTCGGGCCAGGGGTCGGAAATGTCCGAGTACGGTTCCACCAATTAGACTGAACGGTATCGAACTGAAAAAGGTTCAAAACTTCAAGTATCTCGGGCATATCGTGACCTCTGACCTGAGAGACGATGCAGATATCGATAGGGAGCGAAGGGCGTTGTCTGTGAGGGCCAATATGATCGCCCGCAGGTTTGCGCGTTGCTCGGGGGACGTCAAAATGACTCTTTTCAAAGCATTTTGTAAGTCCCTGTACACGTCCAGCTTGTGGGTGACGTATACGCAGAAGCAGTACAACGCCCTTCGTGTGCAATATAATAATGCGTTTCGGGTGCTGTTGGGGCTGCCACGGAGCTGTAGCGCGTCGGGGATGTTCGCCGACGCTCGCATCGACTGTTTCTACACGACGATGCGAAAGCGGTGCACATCCCTGGGGCGCAGGATCCGGGGCAGCGGCAACAGTATCCTGAATGTATTTGCAAGTAGGTATGATTGTCAATACATCAACCATACGTGCATGGTTCATGTGCTGACAAACGTACAAATGACTCAGAGGCAGAGTATGTTTTATTAAGATGTAAATTTAATTATAATTTTCATATTTGTTTGGAGTAAATTTGGTTGAAATTGATATTATTGTAATTTTCTTTGACATTTTAATCTGTAAGTAATTGAATTGAAATTAATTAAATTGTAAATTTCGTTGACATTTTAATTTATTCTAATTGTAATTTTGATTTTAATTGAATTGATTCCAGACTTTTCTTAAATAATTATACATACTAACATAGATATAAGTCAATTGTTACTAACACATTGAGTCTTGTTGCTCGAAATAAAGAAATATTAATCTTCGTGGTTATTTTTTTTTAATTTATTCAAAAATATAAATTTTCCACAAAATCATCCGCAAATATAGACAATAACCCATTTATTTCACACATTGCCGGTGGAACTGCAGGCATTCTATGTATTAACACACATTGCCTAAGCATTGTATAGAATGCCTGCATTATACACATTGCCGGTAACATATATATAACTATTTAGTTTCATCAAGCCCGAGTAAACCTTTTCTCCTTTAATATTCGAATTCCGAACGATAAAATATTATTTAAATTTACATTCTTCTTTTATATCCAAAAAGATATCAAATAACAAGTCCTAAAATAAAATATTAGAGCATGCTAGCTCGCCGACTAAGCCTCACATTGGCCAGTAGAAACGGATTTAGTTCATTCCGTCCAGTTATTGCGCCC
The DNA here is from genome assembly GCA_914829495.1 of Eilema sororculum. Classification (NCBI taxonomy): domain Eukaryota; kingdom Metazoa; phylum Arthropoda; class Insecta; order Lepidoptera; family Erebidae; genus Eilema; species Eilema sororculum. The sequence continues at coordinate 21,305,686 of OU618543.1, read as the reverse complement.
ATGTTTTCTTAGGATATGCTAATGTGTATGAATACGTGAAATTTTCATTTTGAATAACATATTGGGAACTTTCCAGTATTTTTGTTAGTTTAAAGCACTGTTGGAATAGTCGAGAGTATTGGGAAAATCTTTTATGGTATGTAATGATATCGTTGAGTCAATGACCGAAGTTAGGCGGAGGTTATTGTAATACTTTTTTTCTAATAACGTAGTTTATACTTTATTTATATTACGTTCCAGCCTTGTTGGCCAATTAGTAACACTTAAATTACTATGTGAACATTATCCTAAGAATGCGTAAAACTAACTTACTTTTTATTATTGGTCGCTAAAACACTACTCTAACTCGAACGGTTCTTCCGTTTCAGTCTTCTTACTATATTTGTCTAGCTTACCATGGGTCTAGATAGCGTTGTGTAGAAATATTGTGAGTGTTTGTTTTTATATTATTTACATATCCGCTAAAGTCGAAATTCACTTTTATATTTATCAATTATAAATCTCAGAGTCGTATCAAAGTTAGTTTCAATCATTTATTGCAGTTAATAAATAGTGAATAAAAAAGTGGATTTAATATTTCTTGGAGCAGTTCTATAAATATTATAAATATGAAGCTGTGGGATAGATCTGTTTGTATTTTCTTTACGCTTGAACGGTTCAACGGCTTTCAGCGGAAATCGAAATGGGGATATTGAGACGGAGGAATGGAACTGTGGCCTGGCTGTAGAGTATTCAAGTACTTAGTTAGAGATTACAGGTTCAATTTCGGATTAAAAAAGAATAATAATACTGAAAAATACTCCTCAAAATCTTCACATAAGTCGTGGCCCTCGATTCTACTAAAGCTAAACCACTGCGGTGCCGTAGCCATTGCAAAAAGGGTATTAAATTTTAGACTAAGCGTCGGTAGCTTAGTGGTTAAGGAGTCGGCCTTACGATCGAGAGGTCCCGGGTTCGATCCTGGCCATTACACTACCGATGTGAACCCACTCCTAACACAAGCAATTTAGCTTAGTTGGAGGGGTTAGAGGGAATATTAGTAACTTCGGTTCTAATATTCTTTAAAAAAATACGCATAATGTTCAAAATGAAATGAAAACAGTCTCATGACACTTTGCAAAAACACTGTGCATAAAGTCATTTAATTTGGAACTTTAACCCGGTCGCTTTGAAGTGTATTATTTAATGCCATTTTTGCAGTGGCGGTGGCACCACTGTGGTTTGGCTTTAGCAGAAGTTCGATGACCATTTTTCATGGTTTGCTTACGGAAAATACTGATATTGTTTAATTGCGTAGACAACGTACGTTAAACCTTTATGCCTAGATGTCACACACGTTTTTGCGTTGCGTTGTTCCCACCTGAGACACGTTGGTATTTTTTTTTAATGGGAATACATCCCTATTTCTGCAAATAACTACGTGAACTGTCATTATCGCGGCAGTGTGTCCTCGTTGAGGCTGAATACATCCTAGTATGGATATTATAAACGCGAAATATTACGCTTCCTCGCATAAACCAACCGATTTCAATGAAATTTGGTATAGGGGTAGAAACCAAAATCCATACGGGTGGAACCGCGGTTGAAAGCTAGGGAATAATAATTGTATTCTATTTGTATAACAAATATTAGTAACAGATAAAAGAAACAGCGGATTAACATTAGGGTTATTACTCCCAGTAATTCTGATTGCAAAAGGGGTAATAATAAATAAGTGTGGTTTCGTTAACACGATCAGATGGCTCCGGTTAAAGGTTTTTGTAGAACGAGGGTAAGACAACTTATTAGCATAAAATGAGTACATGCGTCTGAGCCAAAAGTGAATTTCCTTATTTTTGGTACAACGGTATGTATGAATGGGGGAGGCTTTACTCTGGCATGGTTGGTCAGACAAAATTGTCGCAGAATAAGTCAAGACATTTTAATCTATGTTACATTTTTGTAACATGAGTTTTAATACAAACGTTATTATAAACGGTATCTGCGGGTAGACATGAAGTACCCAGAGTGTGCAACTACTTTGGGTACAGAACGCTTGACAAACGAGTACGGTACCTACTCAATAGTTTACCCGCAAGTAAAGGCAAAATTGCCAAATTGCTTCGAGACCATCTAATAAAACAAATGTAAGTATGCACTGTAATTAATATATTTAAATATTGTGTAGTATATTATAATGTCCGCATGCAACCACCGCCGCCGCGGAAACGGTTTTGTGGGGCCTTGTTTATATATAAGTCTTATGTAATTATAGACTAATAAAGATTATACATACATACATACATACATAAGCTTCTGTACAAAAAAATAAGTAGAAGAGTTTGTTTAAACGCAAAAGATCTCTGGAACAACAAGTGTGATATGAAAAAATATTTTTGCACGATGACCCTTACAAGCCAAGTAATAAGGACGAATATCGAGGGTGATGCAGGCGCACGGTTTGACGCGACGGGCTGGAATAGAAGCATGTACGTTAGGTTCACCTTGGAGCACAACTGATGATGATGATTAAATTTAGTTAAAGCCCGCCAAAATTGTCAAAACATTTATTGTGTCTTACCATGAATGTCTTGCTTTAGTTCATTCCGCTAAAATGCGTGTTACAAATGTATAAATTAAATTACCCCACTTAGCGTACCCGTAAAATAGTATGTCGGTACGTCTACGAAGAATTCGCGCGGTAATATGAACTGAAGATTTTGCGTTCTCTTTGCGATTGTTTTTTTAGAAAAGTTTAAAATAATTATAAAATACCGGGAAAATGTAATAAGATACAGTTTTTATTTATACTAGTTATACTAATAACTGATATTAATAATGTTTACGCTACTCCCTTCAGTTAAACTAAATTGCTTCAGTTCGAAGTGGGTTCACGAAGGTATTACATAGCTGGGATTCAAGCCCGGTATTTTTTTATAAAAGACACGTCTATTTGACTTCACCTCGCTTGATGGTAAGCTAAAGGCAAAGTCTCGGAAAGAGAGTCACCATCGTAAACATGTACCATGTTAATAGTGGTAGCATTCAGCTTGACGGCCTCATCAGTTACCTTTCCCGCCCCGCTTAAAGGACCCGGGACTGTAGGAAGAAGGAAACACGTGAGCTCTCGATCCTTTACCATTACGCTACCGACAGCTGAACAGTATAATTGGGTTATTTGTGTGTATTTGTGCGATTAGACTCCTACAAACTACGTAAAATATTCACAAACAAAAATATTACATTTGTATGTATGTACAATCTCATATCAGGAATTTGTTTTGCAAACGTAACTGGAAGGTTGACTGATATATTAATTAAAATTCACGGCACGCCCAGGTTCGAGTCCCATTGAGCCACGTTTTGTGGTAATCCCAGCGCTCTCGCATTACGCGTCCGACCCATCATATTTTATAAGGATCAATATTTGCTTGGATATTGTTATTGTTTGAAAAACAAGCTCTAATTATTCATAATGAATATCACTAATATTTTTTCATTTCTCTGTCATGATATAAATAGAATAGAATTGAATAGATATGGTTATGATGCTAAAGAGAACAACAGTATATCTATTCGAATTCATATAGTCACATACCGGCTCTCAGATCGGAGTCCCGGGTTCATTTTCCAGGTCTAACTGAAACGCAGAAGAATTCGATTGGTTCCGTGAAACGACTACTATCCAACTTTTACAATCCATCGACAATTTCGAAGTTCTCAAAGTCCTGTCACAACTGATTGAAAGTAATTTCCAGTCATACTTAATTACCGCTTACCGGATAAAAAAAATATGTGGTTGAAATCATAATGTCAATTTTTATTTTTTCATTATTACTCATATTTAAAAAAGCTCCTGGATTCTTATTTGTTTTATTTAAGATGCACACATAAAACAAACATAATATAAACTGGATAAAAAAGTTGCTACATTGGTACTGCTTATTTCTACAAGAAGTTTCTTCCAGCAGACCGGCGAGAGGAGATTGTAAAGAAAAAGAAAAGAGGTGTGAATGTGTGTATGGTAAGGGGAGAGAAAAACAATTAGGTACACACACAAATTTAACATTACAAAATATACGTAGTAATAATACATAAATAAGGATATGTTATATTATATGTATTCATCATCTAATCATCAGAAATAAATATACGTTATCCTACATAAACCTACATAGCTATTTGGATGGATGAATAGAAAAATACAGCAGAATTGAGAAACATTATTCAATAAAATGTTTCTACGGGATGACGTATTATGCTAATATAGGTCACTAGTTAACGAATAATTATTTCGTATAAAAACATCACAATAAGTCCCTTCCACAAAATCACAAACGTGTTACCGCATAATAAAATTGTAACAACAGAACGTAACCGAGCCAACAAAACAATTTTGCTTTGAACCTTCTATTCCCTTGACGTAAGAAAAATGAAATTCCTCTTTAAACAAAGCCTGAACGTCTGCTAACGTAATTAAATGGGCGTCCTACGGGAAATCGCGTCTGGCGGTCAATTCCTGTCGCGAAATGTAAGACCACTGTTCCGTCGCTCTACGGATTAATTTAAACAAAGTGCAAATAGTACGTACACGTGTACGATTGCGGAATTATATTTCTTTCTTTGCTCTTTGAAGATTTTTTGCACAGGATTTTTTTTTCTATTAAGAAATCTCTTATGTATTCTCTTGTAAGAAATCTGAGACCAGGTTGACGTCTTATGACGCATAGAAAATTTATAAATTCTTCTTCTTCTGTCAGAACGGCACTTTTGCAGTGTGCTACTACTTGGATTGTGTTCTCAGCGGCACTCTTATGCCTTGATCACACGCACCGAGTAGAGTGGCCAGGCCACTCGACTCATGCTCGGTGTGTGTGAACATAATATCGAGTTTTTACATGTATATTCTACATTAAACTCAGCTGACAGCACTGCCTCACCCACTCGACTCGGTGTGTGTGATCATGGCAATAAGGCGCTTCGGTGTATAAGCATATAGGCATGCGGTATAATATCAATTTATTTTAATGACAGTAGGTATATATATAGCGACTATTATGTTAACCTTTTCCTACACCGTCGCCCAACATGATAACATATGAGAATTTCGAATGTCCAAGACATGTTTACGTAGTTCAAATTGGTTAGAGCACTCATGTAAGGGAAGTCGTGGGTTCATTACCCATATTTGACATCCAAAAATATTTCTATATTTCAGTTACTCCCTAATCATGGTGTTTGCAACAGCACCAAAATATCAGAAGCATTAATAATGCTATAAAAAAATAGGCAAACTTCAAACATGGTAAATATCTTGATATCTCTAATAGTAATCTCTGTATTTCTTATCCTTGAGATAAAAAAAAATACTTTTCAAGATAATAAAGGTCCCGTGATAAACAGAGTCCAGCGTGGCATCAACGTTAATACGTCACCTCCGTGACAGATGACGCCTTTATGAACATTCCTGGGGGACCGGACAGGAAGTGGGGCGTGGGGGGCGACACTGATTTATTGTTTGATCACGTCACAAATCTTCAGGCTCTGTGTATGCGGAGGTTTAAGGTTTATGGGGTGTGATATGTTGGAGGTATGGATGTCAAGTCGCCAGGTTTGGGTAAATTTGATGTGTGATATAACGTGATAATTGTTGAGCAGATCGGCTAAATTTCCAAGATCTACTTCGACAACCTATTCATTGAGACACTAGTCTTGGTATAGGATCAGACTAACGATCGAGAAGTCCCGGGTTCGATCCTGGCCATTATACTACCGACGTGAACCCACTCCTAGCACAAGCAATTTAGCTTAGTTGGAGGGGTTAGAGGGAATATTAGTGACTTTAGTACTAATATTCTTTAAAAAAAAAGACTTGATAAAGATACGAGAATTGAAAAAGGTATACTGTTATTGTTTGAGAATGAGAAAAAGTGTGGATATTCAGTGATCCGGGTTCATCCACTTTCGTAACTCATTTTTAGTAACCAGCTACGAATAAGGGACTTCACAAGAGGGCTCCTAAAATCTCAGGGCCCAAATCAGCCTTACGTTTCTTTAATTTGGTTTACCTTGACTTTTACAGGAGCGACTGCTATTTGATTTCCATTACAGAACCTTTCATGATTCATACAACTTATGACGTCATATTGAATGAATTTTTTAAAGCATTTATTATGCTAACTTTTAAGTTTGTATGAAAAACATCAGAAAAAATGAAATGCTCAAGTGAGACTTGAACTCACGACCTTTCCCTTACAGGGGGAATGCTCTTCGAACTGAGCTACTGAGCCACACCTGAATAATTTCAAATTTTCCTTACCTTTATATCCGTCTTTAAGGGCGACGGTGGAGCCTTACGAACTGTTGGAAACAATGAATGATTTTTCAACCATTTCATCACTTGAGCATTTCATTTTTTCCGATGTTTTTCGAACTTATGACGTCATAATTCAAGGTTATCATCTGAGGCCATTGTTTTTCTATCTCATAACCAGACTGAAGGCGCCTACTGATTCTCCCTTGATTGAAATATAGGTCGCAGTTAATCTACTGTGAAAACGGCCTGCCTAGCACTAAAAGAGCAAAGCCGACAAACTGATAAACGCAGTGAACCAGACTGGCATTTTGTATGAAACGTTAATGCTGGTGTACAGTCAGGAACAGAACAATCTTGAAGTTTCAAAATAATCTTATTAACAAGCTACTAAGAGCAAATCAAACTGTTTCATTGACTTTAATTGTATTATTGTCCAAACTAAATGTGTGTACAGTCACCTCTATAAATAGGTATACACGGTAGGGTTCCAGAAACAAGTAACCAGGGTTAGCTTCAAATTTTTGTTTACAAAATATATAGCCAAATGATGTAAACTCTTAACATTTCATAAATATGTAACCATTACACGCCTCATAAAATGTATCAACTATTGCTTGCAAAAATATATCCACAACTAACGGGTCAATTGAATGGAAACATACTATAGTTCATATATATGTAAACATGTACTTTCAAAATAATATAAAATATACTTTCAGTGAAGTTATGTAGTCTGTAGTCTAAAATATGTAGTTTTTCTATAAAATTGAAACTTCAAATTCAATTATAACTTAGATTCAGACGCGACTCTCTGATTCATACTCTCAGACTCATACTCTCAGACTCAGACTCACTCACACTCAGACTCTCAGACTCAGACTCGGACTCACTCAGACTCTCAGACTTAGCCTCTAAGACTCAAACTCTCAGACTCAGACTCTCAGAATGAGACTCGCACTCTCTCAGACTCTCAGACTCAGCCTCTCAGACTCAGACTCCCAGACTCAGACTCTCAGACCCAGACTCTCAGACTCAGACTCTCAGACTCATACTCTCAGACTCAGACTCTCAGACTCAGACTCTCAGACTCAGACTCTCAGACTCAAATTCAAAAGTCACACTTAAAATATTACGTTTGATCATAATTGGTTAAGAGTAGAAACGGAGATTATGATTGAAAGTCACAATGACCGACATCCACGCGAGCGGAGCCGCGGACATCAGCTAGTTACTTATATTAGCGTGATTTGATGTGCCTTGAGAGAATAAAGAGACTAATTTCACTGAAAGTATATTTTATATTATTTTGAAAGTACGTGTTTACATATATATGAACTATAGCATGTTTCCATTCAATTGACCCGTTAGTTGTGGATATATTTTTGCAAGCATTAGTTGATACATTTTATGAGGCGTGTAATGGTGACATTTTTATGATATATTAAGAGTTTACATCATTTTGCTATATATTTTGTAAACAAAAATTTGAAGTTAACCCCGGTTACTTGTTTCTGGAGCCCTACCGTGTATACATATTTATAGAGGTGACTGTACCACAGTACCAAACATCAGAACAATCAGCCAACAGGACTGTTCTCACTGTGTAAATTTGTTATATATCCATACTAATAATATTATAAATGAGAAAGTAACTCTGTCTGTCTGTCTATATGTTACGCTTTCACGCCTAAACCGCTGAACCGATTTTGATGAAATTTGGTATAGGGGTAGCTTAGACCATGAGAAAGGACATAGGCTATGTTTGGTCGCGATAACCGACATCCACGCGGGCGGAGCCGTGGGGAAAAGCTAGTAAAACCATCTAATATAAAAAAGAAGACAATCGAGTTCACTGAGTTTCTTGCTGATACCTTCTCAGTAGAACCAACCTACCGAACCAGCAAAAGAATTTATTTGTTATTCTTGATATTCCTGATTGAATGTAAAATGTTAACGTTCATATGCGCTCTTCATGTGCTTAAACTAAATAAATTAAATTGATTTTTTTTTTCGTTGATTGAGGAGGTGGGTAGGGGGAGGGTTGCAAGGAATTTTTATTCATTATTTGTAATTCAAATTTTAGAATTCGTCATTGAATTCATAGAAATAACATTAGATTTGAGAAAGATCGTCATGGAGTTTGTTGAACCCTGAAAATCATCAGTCTACTTATGAATGAGAAAAGAAACGTCGTCCCAAGACGGCTTCAGACGTGGTTCGGTTCGATTCAGTGGTTAGAGCATTCACCCTGTAAGGGAAAGATCGCGATTCAATTTCTCTTATCTTAATTGATTAGTCCACTTTTCTTATCTAATGATGAGGTACATGATAAAAACCAATAACTACATACAACTTCAACGCAAGTATGGCTATGGTATTATTGAAAGACGCGTTCCACCCTTGATCTTATCATGGCCCTCAACAGCTCACAAAATGCAGGGTCACACCATCGATTACGGCATAGTGTATTTAGGCCTGAAACTCTTAGCCGGAGGCCAAGCTTACGTAAGACGGGAGTTTCCTCCTTAGAAGGTCTTATGATTAATGTGTAGCTATACTACTAGAATGAGTGTTCAATGTACTATGTTTGATGTATGTAAAAAGATCGCGGTCTTGAAACAATTATTGTAATGTCGTAAATGTAGGTACACAGTTTACAATGAGCACAAAAGTAAGAAGGAAGCACAGACACGCGAAGGAACAGATACAGTTTACAGTAATAGTTACAAGCAAAGAAGATAGATGCACAGATTGAAAAGAAATAATCTGAATAAATAGGCTAATATCTCAGCAAATAATTACACGCGGCGCAACTACTTCAAAAGCCTAATCAAAGCGATATAGCGTCTGCGTCGTGCGGCGGCGAACTATGCACTAACTAACCAATAAGATTGGCTGTGCAGTACTGGTCTAGTAACAGTTGGCACCATTTTATTTTAAAAATCTATAAATACATATTGAAATGATGTTTATGTAGGTACAAAGATTACATGTCTCTAGAACTTATTTCATTTACATTGTACTGATCTATTGTAGATCACCTAAGGAGAGACTAGTAGGTAGGTAAGTATAGATAGCCTCTGTGGCGTGGCGGTAGTGCACGCAACTGCCACGCAGGAGGCGCGGGTTCGATCCCCGCTCAGTGCAAATATTTGTATACATGAATATGGCTATTTGCATGGGTCTGGGTGTTTCTATGTATAATATGTATTTATTTACAAAAAAAAAGTATATAAGTATGTTTATCCGCATTCTAGATTCCGTAACACAAGCTATAAAAGCTTACCATGGGTCTAGATAGCGTTGTGTAGAATGTTGTGGAATATTATAGTAAATCTGCGAATTCTGCTAAAATTACCTTTTAGTTAATTTTTTATTCAACCTGCCTAAAAAGAAGAAACAAAAGATGGGCTAGTGCCATTTAATTGCAATTTTTTGAAGTTATTTTCCCGTTAGGTGGCCGTGGCACCTTTTTTTTTAATTTGTGAATAAATTTAAAACCTTCATTTGCAACAATACTGTAGCTATCGGCACTGCCGTATGTTTATTTACAATTTGCAATAGTTACTAAGCTATTCTAAAAGCTATTTCAATACATTAGTCACTATCTCAGACAACTTTATCACTTCATTCTTCACACAGATTTTCATTAAGCAAATAACCAGGAGATAATAAATTATAACAAGTAGTCTGAGACTCGGATGACTTTGCACGGAGAAGAGAACCCGAGACTTTATATTAGCACTACTTGTATACAGAAAGGGTGCTCGATGCCACTCGAAGCGACGATAAAGCCTTTATTTATCCTCTAGGAAGATTTAACGAGTTTAAATATTCATTTAAATCTTCGGATCTTTAGTTAATTTTAGCAGAATTTCGTTCAGAGTATTTCTTTGTTTGTTTTCTCTTGGAGCGACATCGTTTTAAGATATACGATTCTGTATTGTATAGAAGGTATGTAATTTTTTTAATTAATGAGTCATTTTTCTTACAAACAAACTGTAACAAACATTTCTTCGTGTGGAAATACCCTCGGATAGGTACCTCTCCCGCCGGAGCTGGGAGGGAAGGTGAAATCAGACTCGAACCAACTAAAACCGTAGGCCATCTGTGTGTCGTAGTGCTAGGCTAAGGTTGGTTGTCTTCGACATATTCCTCGCACCCCAGCTGACCTGTGGTGTGTGGTTGTACGTGGCTGCTTCTGCTGGGGTGACAGGCGGCTCCACCCGTCAACCCCCGGCCCACGCTCATGGGGGAAAAAGGTCAGTCTGTGCCCTCCGACGCTCGAGTCGCCTGCGCACGCGGGTAGCGCGGTTGCAGCAAGAAGGAGCCTCCCCGCGGCGCAACCGGAAACAGTTACCCGAAGGGAGTCATCTCCCGAAGGAGGTCATCTCCCGAAGGAGGCCATCCCCCGAAGGGCGCCATCTCGAAAGAGATGGTCCTGGGTCTGCCGGGGTGCGAGAGATATGCTTTTGGCAATCTCACCTCCGGCAACCAAGGACCCAAGATGGCGTGCGTTTTAGTCGGTTCGAGTCCGTGGGGATTTATCGCACGATAAAAAAAAAACTGGAAGCAGTTAGACCCGGTAATACAGAGTCTAGGCTGACTAGTCTATCACCACAATGGCTCACCAATTTTCTGGCGATATTCATCTCCCAACCACAGAGAAAAGTGCGACAAGTGATACATCAGGAGTTACAAGCACCGTTTTTTTTTTTTTTTTTTATCGTGCGAAAAATCCCCACGGATACCACCTCCACGGAGCCGGTGGAGGCGGTTATGTCGGACTCGAACCGACTAAAACGCACGCCGTCTTGGGTCCTTGGCTGCCGGAGGTGAGATTGCCAAAAGCATATCTCTCGCACCCCGACAGAACCAGGACCATCTCTTTCGAGATGGCCCCCTTCGGGTTGTGGGGACCAAAATGTCCCCATCTAGCCCCGGTTACGGGGAGGCGCACTTTGCGCCGCCACCGCGGCCTGCTTCTGCTAGGGTGACAGGCGGCTCCACCGGTCACCCCCAGGCCAGCGCTCATGGAGGACGGAGGTCGTTCTGCGACCTCCGACGTCCGGTTCGCCTTCGCTCTGCACGGGCTTCCCGGGCCCGGAGTCTGGTCCGGACCCGACCGGCCGCCTCCTTCTCGAGCATTACTTGCTCGCAGAAGGAGGCGGCCGCACCCCAAGCGTTTGCGCATCGTACCATCGCTGTAAGCAATGTGACGAGTGTGAGGACTCCCACCCCTAGAGCCGCCACTAGGACCCGCCTCGGACAAGCACCGTAGTCCAAGCTAAACCGACGCGATTAGTGCTGTAGCTTGGTGGTTGAAGAATCTGCCGTACGATTAAGAGCTCCCGGATTCGAGTCCTGGCCATTACACTACCGACGTGAACTCACTCCTAACACAACCATTTAAGCTTAGTTGGAGGGTTTAGAGAGAATATAAAAAAATTGGTCTTATTTATACAAAAAAAAAACTATTGTAACTTAGTTGTAACAAAGAGTAATAGATTTCCCAGCAAAAATAAACTTGTATTTATTAAACTACATCTGGGTAAGCGCAAAACAATACTGCAAGAGAAACTGGTTAGCAAACAAAATGAAATAAAATATCAGTAGAACTGAAATAACAAATAGTTTATGAATCCGCGAAACGCGAAAACGTAATTAACGAAGTTGTTTTAAGTTTAACGTCTCACGCTTTAAACGTGTTTTAATTATACTGCTGTATTGTTCCAGGGAATTATATTCTACAGGGTGTTATGAACAACCACGGAGTAGAAAAGAATAAATGATCAGATCGAATCCTGTCCATTACACTATCAACGTGAATCCACTCCTAGCACAAGCAATGTAGCTTAGTTAGAGGGTTTAGAGGGAATATTAGTAATTACGGTTCTAATATTCTTTAAAAAAATGTGGCGGCTTATATTGTAAAAAGATCATACGTCGAGGAAGTACGATTTGAATTTGCACATGAAGGTACTCTCATATAAGAATATACAATTTAATTTTTTGATTAAATTTATACTCTAGTACCTTTTATAAACGTAGTTAAAATGTATAGTCGCTATAAAAAATTATATCCGAACGTAAAGATTTATTTCGGCACTCACTGTGTCTAAATTTCAGCTTTATCAGCTGAAACTATTGTTACGGGAGACGGGTAACGGGATTGGAAACAAACAACTTCGTATTTGAGACCGCTTTATTTTCACACCCCAACAGCCAAATCTCGAACACGACACTTCACGACGCGACTGTACCACACGATGCACTACTGCACTTTAGTCTTATTCGCGACACTCATAGCGCGACTGTACTGCAAGGTCACTGCGCTTTCACGACACTCACAGCGCGACTGCACAATTACTGCACTTTTCACTATTTTCTCACTTTTCTTCCTTTTCCCTTCTTTCTCTTCTTCTGTTCACTTTGAACTCCCAAACTTAACTGTCCTTTCACGGCTCTGACAGCTCCTTTTATACCCTGAATTTCGATCGTCTTTTCGATATTCATTTTATTATTTCTCCAGAATTTTCTATGATCTCCCAGAAGAGCTAAACTATAATTTCGATCTTCATTTCGTTTCTCATTTTCATTCTTCCAGAATGTTCTGCTAATAACTAGAAGATTTTAAATATAGAATCTTCTGTTACTTTTACCAAATAAAGATTTAAATAAATTAGAAAATCACAAAAACCACATATCGTGACACAGGGATTCGATCCGTCGACCTTCGTTTTGGCAGGCGTTGTCTAAACCGCTCAGTCACAGCTGTTATTGACAATAAGTTCGAATTTATCGTTCCGATGCTGTGACATGTTACGTCACATTTGTAACACTATCAACTATCAGCGAGCTGTATGTTTATACTCAGTGATAGTTGAACATAAAACTTGTATGGTGATACTATAGTCACACAATTACACTAAAGGTGCCAATGGTAAGTGAGCGTCATATGAAGTAGTAGACTTCGAAAAGACTTCGAAAGCGTTTTTCTAGAGAAAAACGCTTTGGCACAGTGATAAAATACGCAATAGTTTGCAGAACTATTGCGTACACTTTATAAGGTCCTTCCCAACTTGGCTGCAGTTTCGGAGATAATCCTTGCTTCCGTACTGGGTTATGAAGCCACACTAGCGATCCTTCCACAAAACATCTTAAATTTGAACTTCTGTCATATCGTGTTTTCATTCGTTCACTGGCCTGTAAATTGGCTTCTCTCATGTATCTGTGAACTTTATCCATTCGTTTCCTTAATACATCCGCATAATCTGTTATACAGCTAGGTGAGTCAGGAGGGCATCCGGTGAGGAGTTCCGCCGGTAGTCGAAGCTCTCTGCGAAAATTTGCATGGGCCGGTGTTATGCAAGTGCTTTCATGAACCGCTGTACGATACGATAACAGAAATAGCGGAAGATATTCGTCCCAGTTTCTTTGATGTGAATCGACTATCTTCGCCAAGTGCTGCTCCAGCGTTCTATTGAAACGTTCCACCATGCCATCTGACTGTGGCCGATAAGGTGTCGTTCGCGTCTTGTGTATTTTCAAAATCTTACAAACTTCTTGAAACACTTGCGATTCAAAGTTTCGTCCTAGAACACTGTGAATTTCAAGAGGTAGTCCGAATCGGCAAAAGACTTCATTCACTAGTTTAGTTGCCACTGTTATTGCTTCTTGATTTGGCACCGCGAACACCTCTGGCCACTTCGTAAAATAGTCCATCACCACCAATATGTAACGGTTGCCGTTCGTTGATACAGGAAAGGGTCCGGCCATGTCTAAAGCTATCCGTTCCCAAGGAGCACCGACATTGTACAACTTCATACTAGCTCGACTTCGCGTCTGTGGTCCTTTAACAGATGAACATGGTTCACATTTCCTGCACCATTCTTGGACATCTTCCTTGCAATGCAACCAGTAAAAATGCTCACGTATTTTCAATAGAGTTTTTCTAGCTCCAAGATGTCCGCCGGAAACCCCATCATGAAAAGCTCTTAGTATTTCTGGAACTTTTGCCTTCGGTACAATTACTTGCAAGTGTGTACCATCTCTTGACGCACTCTCCCATTTACGACATAGTAGGCCATCTTGAAGTATCAAGCTATTCCATAACGCCCAGTAACTCTTAGTAGAGGAACTCAATCCAGCAACTTCATTCCAACTTGGACGAGGAGAAGAATTTGTTAACCATTCTAGTATTGGCTTCAAGTCGTCATCTTCTTCTTGCGATTTTCGCATGACGTCATTACTCCACCTCTCATTGAATGAATCCATTCTTATAACACGTATAGAGGTCTGTTCCTTTCCCTCTTGTCTTTCGCAATGTTTACAATCATTGTCACAAGGTCGGCGTGACAACGCATCGGCGTTTCTATGGGAACCACCGCTTCGATGTTCAATTACGAAGTCAAATTCTTGCAATTGTTCGATCCATCGTGCGACTTGTCCTTCGGGGTTCTTGAACTGTAGAAGCCACTTCAATGCCGAATGGTCCGTTCTTACTAGAAACTTCCGCCCCAATAGATATTTCTTGAAATGTTGTAACGTTTTCACTACAGCCAGGAGCTCTCTTCGCGTAACACAATAATTTCGTTCAGATTTTGATAGCGTTCTACTGAAGTACGCTATAACAACCTCCTGATCTCCTTTTCTTTGTGACAATGTCCCACCTGTGCCTGTGTTACTGGCATCTGTGTCAACAACAAACTGATTTCTTCCATCGGGATATCCCAAAATAGGGGTTTCGCAAAGCCTCTTCTTGAGATCTTCAAAGGCAGTTTCACAATCTGCATCCCATACGAAAGTTCGCTTCTCCTCTGTAAGTCTATGTAGTGGCTTTGCGATGTCTGCAAAATTCTTAACGAAATGCCGATAATAAGAGCAGAGGCCCATAAAGGCTCGCACCTGAGTCTTATCCTGTGGCACCGGCCAGTCTTTTACGGCGGATACTTTCGCGGGATCTGTTTCTACTCCGCCTTCAGAGATAACATGCCCCAAATAATTGACTTGTCTTTTGAAGAAGCTGCATTTCTTTAGATTCAATTTTAAGTTTGCTCCCCTAATTTTACTCAGCACACTTTCTAACTTCTTAAGGTGATCGTCGAAATCTCGTCCCACAATAATGACGTCATCGAGGTATACCAGGCAAGCTTCTCCTATTAATCCTGCAAGAACTCGCTCCATCAATCTCTCGAACGTCGCTGGCGCGTTGCAGAGTCCTTTACCGGTAGAAAATGCAGTCTTTTCTTTATCTTTAGGATCCATCTCCACCTGCCAGTATCCACTTTTAAGGTCCAGCGTAGTAAACCATTTCATTCCACTCAAAGTATCTAGTGTGTCATCTATTCTTGGTAAAGGATAACTGTCCTTCTTCGTAACGTCATTCAATCGGCGGTAATCGATGCAAAACCTAGTTGTACCATCCTTCTTCTTGACTAAGACAACTGGAGAACACCAAGGACTAGAAGAAGGTTCTATCACTCCATTTTCTTCCATCTCTTTAATCATATTCCCAATTTCTTCTTCCTTAGCGAATGGAATTCATCGAGGACGTTGGCAGATTGGTAGAGCATCGCCAGTGTTAATTTGATGTTTCACTAATCCAGTCTTCCCGATGTCCCGTTCTCCTTTAGAGAAAATGTCAGCAAAACGCCTCAACAAATTTTTAGCTTTCACTAACTGCATTGCTCCCAAATCTTCTTTACAGTCGAGAAAAACTTCAGTCAGATCTATTTTCCCTGATGAGATATTCGTCTTTTCTTGGCAACTCCTTAACCACTCCATTTCTTCAGCGACTCCAATCAGAGTGCCCCTTTTTAAGGTCTGTACGTTGCCACTCAAACTAAGCACTAGAACTAGCATGTTTTTAGACACACTTATTACCGTTCTAGCTGGTAACCACGAATTATCACCTTCTGTCTTTTCAACAACCAAATAACTCCGGCTATTGTTACTTGAATTTTTATTCATTGTTATTGGTACAAGTGTCTGAGTTCTAGGTGGAAGTCTGGTATCTTGGAGGCAGTAGACTTTACCACCACCACCTCCTTTCATAGGCACCTCAGTTACTCCACATTTGATGACTCCATTTACAATATCAATTTTGCACTGATGATATTTCATAAAGTCCAACCCAATTATACAGTCATCTACTATATCAGCTATTTCAACTTTCTGCCAAAAGAGTTTGTCACCCATCTTAATTGCCACCACTCGTTCTCCTCTCACGGGTATGCGCTGGCCGGTAGCTAAAGCCGGCCGGCCGGTAAATGTACAGTTTCTCCCTGGATCTGACTCTTCCCACAGTTCTTCATTATCTGTGATCCAACTACCGTACGCGATGCCCCAGTGTCTAAAGTTAACTGGCATGCAGTTCCATTTATCCTTCCAGCGACGGTTAGACTATTCCCATCTGTGCTTTGGTAAAACTTAACTTTTGGGGCTTCTTGTCCACCAGCCAGCGCCCACCCCCTAAGCCTGGCCGGAACTAGTTTTCCGCCGTCTCCGACGCTTGTATTTCCGCGTCGACTCCGGTTCTTACTGTCATACGGTTCGGGCACGTATTTCTTAAGTGACCTCTTTACCCGCATTGATAACAACGGGGAGCGAAGTTCCTTCGACCACCCTCTTGTTCAGGCGTCGTCACTCTTCTCACACGTAAACCTCCATATTCACCACGGACGGCCTCCACTTCTAGCGCATGCGCCACGGCTTCCTTAACTTCCGGATGATGGGCCAATCGTACTGCAGCTCTCACTTCCCTATCGCGGATACCATCAACGAAAGTTTGTAGCAGCATCCGGTCGATGAAAGCCGTGGGAGAGGACTGGTAGGTATGCCTTCCTCACAAGCTTTTCAACTTCCAAGGCCCACTGTTGCAGCGTCTCGGTAGGCTTCTGCACCCTGTCTCGCAGTTGGGCTCGGAATACGTGTTCAAGATGCGCATCACCGTACCTCGATTCCAGAGCCTCAACATGCTCCTTGTATGAAGCGTCACTTTCTATAGCCTCCAATACCGTTGCAGCCTTTTATCTTTTAACACTAAGGTAAGGCCGGTCTTTGCTTGTTCTTCACTCCAGCCGTTTAGTTGTACTACGGCTTGAAACTGCCTCTTGTATGCAGTCCAAGAAGATAGGGAGGCACCTTGAAGCTTCCTCCTGAAGAGACTACGGAAACAGGCGTTGTTGTACCGGAAGCCTTGATCTTCCGTAGGTCCCCCTCGACAGATGTGATGCGCGCTTGATGGTCAGCCAGCATGCTTTCATGGTTCTCTACTGTTGTTTGGACCTCTTCTACCTTTTTGATGGTCTCCGTGACAGCTGAGAGAACTCGTTCCCCCATCGCCTGTAGTTGTTCCTCCTGACGGCGCGCTTGCTCCTCCTGACGACGCGCTTGCTCCTCCTGCAGGCGTGATTGCTCCTCCTGACGGCGCGCTTGCTCTTCCTGCAGAGCGCGCAGCTGTTCCTCCTGACGGCGAACTTGCTCCTCCTGACGGCGTGCTTGCTCCTCCTGAAGAGCGCGCAGCTGCTCTTCCTGACGGCGAGCTTGCTCCTCCTGCCGGCGCGCTTGCTCCTCCTGACGGCGCGCTTGCTCCTCCTGAAGAGCGCGCAGCTGCTCCTCCTGACGGCGCGCTTGCTCCTCCTGACGGCGCGCTTGCTCCTCCTGACGGCGCGCTTGCTCTTCCTGAAGAGCGCGCAGCTGCTCCTCCTGGCGGCGCGCTTGCTCCTCCTGAAGAGCGCGGAGCTGCTGGAAAAGTGCACCCATGTCCGTCAGCGAGAGCGACGGTGCACTTACAGGTTCCGGTGTGGCTGAGGCACGCGCAGGAGCGGCAGAGGTTCCTTCGCCAGCCTCATCTCGACCTCTCGCGACGTCAGCTTGTGATACTGCCGGGTTTGCGTCCCCTTGTTCCCGCGCCGCTGATCTGGAGCGCGTGTTGGGGCGCTCTCGGTCGTCTCTTGGTGTGAACGGCATCGTTTATTCCAATCACACTTCTGACACCAATGTTACGGGAGACGGGTAACGGGATTGGAAACAAACAACTTCGTATTTGAGACCGCTTTATTTTCACACCCCAACAGCCAAATCTCGAACACGACACTTCACGACGCGACTGTACCACACGATGCACTACTGCACTTTAGTCTTATTCGCGACACTCATAGCGCGACTGTACTGCAAGGTCACTGCGCTTTCACGACACTCACAGCGCGACTGCACAATTACTGCACTTTTCACTATTTTCTCACTTTTCTTCCTTTTCCCTTTGTGGTGGACAGCTAGCTGCGCCGGCCCTCGGCGGTCTTCGGGAGCGCTCGGGCCGCTTCGTTTTATGTCTACTCCCACCAGGCAGTGCATTGTTAACTTCTTTCTCTTCTTCTGTTCACTTTGAACTCCCAAACTTAACTGTCCTTTCACGTCTCTGACAGCTCCTTTTATACCCTGAATTTCGATCGTCTTTTCGATATTCATTTTATTATTTCTCCAGAATTTTTTTTGATCTCCCAGAAGAGCTAAACTATAATTTCGATCTTCATTTCGTTTCTCATTTTCATTCTTCCAGAATGTTCTGCTAATAACTAGAAGATTTTAAATATAGAATCTTCTGTTACTTTTACCAAATAAAGATTTAAATAAATTAGAAAATCACAAAAACCACATATCGTGACACAGGGATTCGATCCGTCGACCTTCGTTTTGGCAGGCGTTGTCTAAACCGCTCAGTCACAGCTGTTATTGACAATAAGTTCGAATTTATCGTTCCGATGCTGTGACATGTTACGTCACATTTGTAACACTATCAACTATCAGCGAGCTGTATGTTTATACTCAGTGATAGTTGAACATAAAACTTGTATGGTGATACTATAGTCACACAATTACACTAAAGGTGCCAATGGTAAGTGAGCGTCATATGAAGTAGTAGACTTCGAAAAGACTTCGAAAGCGTTTTTCTAGAGAAAAACGCTTTGGCACAGTGATAAAATACGCAATAGTTTGCAGAACTATAATCAACACCGCCCAGCAGGTAGTCGATATTCTTTCTGTAGCTCATAAGATGAAACACCCGCTATATGAAAATAACGAATTGAATAAACGAGAGAGATAAGGTACATAATACGTTTAACGATGTCTGCTATCGAAGAAATCGAAGTTCCTTTGTATAAAAATATTATTATATACATAATACAACAGAAAAGAGCTGGAATAAAATATACTGTGACAATGATAAATAGGCTTTAGACTAAAGCTCACTGCATGTCTCTACTCATCTGTAACGCCCTAGATTCTTAGGTATCTATCTATTATAGCAGTTTCTTTATCCATACTAATATTATAAATGCGAAAGTAACTCTGTCTGTCTGTCGGTCTGTCTGTCTGTCTGTCTGTCACACTGAACCGAATTTGAAGAAATTTGGTATAAGGGTAGATTGGACCTTGAGAAAGGGCATAGGCTATAGTGCGTCAAGAAAGTCGTGAAATTAATGTTGAAGGAACTAATATTTTTCATTGTATTTGCAACACTCAATAACTGTCAAACTGAGTTTTCAGCTGTCATTCCTTGTTTTGTTGTGGATATGTTTTGTATATCTTTTGCGTTCATTTAATTTATTTACGTCTAGTAACAATATAAAGTGTAAAAATGAATTGCAATGTGTGTATTAGTTGTGAGAGACATGTCGTATTCAAAGTATTTCAGGGATATAGTATGATATACGGCGGGATTTCAAACCAGCAAGCTGGTTTCTGATTTGAAGGATATTTATGGCCCAACAGCTAAATAAGCCGGTACGTACATATACTTTAATGTTAAACACGGTATGGGAAGTGTAATCTATAAAAAATTATGTGTATTAAGTGAACATTTTATTTTTCAAAGCATTGTTTTCATTTGTCGTGGTTGAGGCATTATCCTACGATTTTAAGAAATCGTAGTACGACACTTTGACGTTTTTGAATAGTCTTGATCCATTTTGTATTAACCACTGAGGCCCTTTGGACTACTAAAAAATTACACGGTATATACAGCTGTATTTATCCAGTACCGTACGTTTTTATTTGTTTCAGATTTTCAAAAGCACATTTCAAGACATGTCGTTTCAGTATGTGATGATAATTATATCCAGTGACTCAGAAACTATCGCGGATAAATTACGCAGGAGTTTCAAGCAGCATTTTGGGTGTTGAATACTCACTCCAATAAGTTAATGTTCTAAAAGATTATAATTGTATTATATTATAATACGTACTGTACCTACATCTTTTGTTTTCATTGTTTAATACTTTACAACGTCTGTAAAAAAATCTACTGTCTAGCTATCACGGTTCATGAGACAGACAGGTGGGCTTTGGGTAAGGTATCGATCAGGACATGTTTATTGGACCTAAAATATGCTCAAAACACATTTCACACCCACGGTACCCATGGCCATACTCCTGGTGGTACCGTTGGTCTAATAAAGTTAAAGTGTACCACTGAGCAAGCGATTCTGTGACCAGAGTGGTGGTGGACGAGCTCAAAGTCACCAAGCATAGATTATTACAAAACAAGGTCAAGCCAGGCCAAACAATTCGTTTATCTCGCAGCTTTGATTCAAAATAGTGTCCCGAGGCATTTATCATGTATGCGTGTCATTTATCGGGGTGTAAGGTTAACGGCATTTCCCTCACACCTCAGTTAACTTTGAGCCATATACGGGTTTAAGATGGCCCTCTTGGGTATCCTCACCTCTATACCCGCTGCTAGTCACAGGGACCCATGGCGAGTCTCCGAGCAGCTCTCTATAGGGCTGCTCCCGCCGCGGCCGTTAATTGCAGTAAGTGATAGCGTCTCCCAAGTGCTGAGTAAGTGAGTGAAGCATTGCCCTAAGCGTTGTACAGGTTGCATCGAATGGAGGCTTCGGATCACGCGCACCAAATTTAACATAATATCTGTGCTTCTAAATCCCGTGTGCTTGTCTGCCAACCATGACTTCTAAACTCAATCACTCCGCACTCGTTGATTTCGATTAGTTGTTAAAGCCCTGCAACCATTTAAAAAGGATATAACGACTATTCTGTAATTAAGTATATATAATTTTCTAGCTTGAAGTTTGATTTATCTCTAAAGTTTGCGCCATTAGTGCCTAAATAAAGTGAATGAAATAATTGCCGTATTTTTTTTCACTTTTATTCACCTACTATCCTACTATCGTAATGAAATCATACCATAAAAAGCAACACATCAAGTCTGTTCAGTTATAGTATGACAGGGATACCAGATTAAGCGCAGCAGCGCCACCCTCAATTTTCACGACTTTCTTGACGGGCTATACGTTTGTTCGCGATAACCGACATCCGGTGCGGGCGGAGCCGCGGGCAAACGATAGTATGGAATAAACAGTATCGATAGCTAACCCTACCATTTGAAGGAACTCATAATTTTTTTTACTGTCCATCTCCATTTTAAACTAGGTCTTCGTGTATTTTATTGTTGAGTACTTGACATTATCAAACAATGCTACTAATTCTGTTGTTACATCTCTAAACTTAAAATTCTCTAAAATTTTCTAATTGCATCTGTTTCTATCATTATCAGATAGAAAAGGACAGATGATTTATTTCAGTGAACACCTGTCAAATTAAGTCCGCGCCTTGACGGTACCCTTCAATTTTAGTCGACATCTACGAACATGCGACTTAACTTACTACGCATCAACAAGGCGCTATCTTAATTTGACAGGTCTTAACTTAAATAAAATCATCTGTCCTTTTCTATCTGATAATGTAAGAAACAGATGCAATTAGAAAATTTTAAGTTTAGAGATGTAACAACAGAATTAGCAGCAATATCTTCCTATATACTTATAACTGTGTTGAATTTCTGCCAAAATCAATATTCAATCAATTTGTCAAACTATAAAACAATATCTCTTTTTAAAATTGACAAAAAACCTAAAAGTAACAAACATACTCCGAGCTTGCCCAACGAAACGATAAGACGGTGCTTAGCAGACCAAAACAGTGTTCGAGTCGGGCGTAAAATCGTAAATATGAATTATATTCTTGTGTCCAGGAGGCCAAGTTCTCGGGGCCAAACGATGGAATGAGGAAAGTGCGATTTTGCTGCTTAGTTTCAACACAGTCGAGCAGAAAAATCTCGTTCTACATTTTTTTGTAGGGTGACAATGGTCTCTGTAATATTTTTTGAACAAAAGTGACTTGAATTATGTTATTCATTTTACTACCTATAAGTTGAGCGTTACACGCGTCAGTCTGGATAGGTACAACATTAATGCAGTATCGTTTATGATGATAGTGCTATTAATACCTGTAGGTATTGGAATCGGTATGGCATTAGTTTAAACTAAATTAAAATAAAAACTGTGTAGGTCTTTATCTTGAAAACTTTATTATTTATTTATTATGTTGGACTTTTTTGATTCAAGAATTCAAAATGTTATACGAAAATTATGTACAACAGTGTTTCTTTGAAAAAATAATTTAAAGATTTGTATCCATTGGCCGTAGTGCAAGTGGATTCAAATCTTTAAATTATTTTTGTGTGCACTTTATATGCTCAAATATTAACTCTCGATAGCTTGTCACCCTACTAAAAAAGATTATCGGGTATTTTTAATGCCATCCGAGTATGGATTTTCTTTAAATATTATACAGTTATTTTATGAATAATCTGTTTCACAAGTTAGTGTTGGAAACTACTGTTAACCATAGTAATGTAAACCCTTCTTTGTCACAAACGTTTATTTGTATATTTTTTTAAAACAAAATATAATGCTAACCATTCAAATCGATTAAGATTCCGTCAGAATTTGTTCACTTTCCTATCTTATTATATTATATTACAACAAATACCTCGTAGTATTTTAAGCTGAAAATGCAAAACTCTGTTCACTTGTGTGCCAAATGCCGTTCTATATTTTCAGCCTCCGTGGCGATGGCGTGGCGGTAGTGAACGCGACTGCCACGCAGGAGGTGCGGGTTCGATTCCCGCTCAATGCAAATATTTGTATGCATGAATATAGCTATTTGCATTGGTCTGGGTGTTTCTATGTATAATATGTAGGTATGTATTTACAAAAAAAAAGTATCCAAGAATGTTTACCCGCATTCTAGATTCCATAACACAAGCTAGTTAAGCTATGCTTACCATGGGTCTAGATAGCGTTGTGTGGAATGTTGTGAAATATGTATTTATTTATTATTATTTATTTATTTTAAATTTGTGGTTGAATTCCTCGGAAGCGACTGCCACCGGGCTATCTCGTCTCGAGGATTATTAAAATATTAGAGTTTTAATTGTTATCGCAAACTTAACAAGGTGTCGTACTCCTACTGTTACGAAGCATGACAAGCTGCAGTAAAAGCTAATCTACGTAGTTAACACGTTATTTTAGCGGCATGGTTCACATTTACAGTTAGGTTCTTTCAAAGAATATTATGCTAAATCATGACATACATACATAAAGTTACGCCTCCTTTACGTTAGGCACATACAACTTTTTTAACACGCTTTTATTAGCTTTAGTTGTAATGTAACTATGTATGTAAGAAAATTTTGGAATCTTAATTTGACCCACTTCCCGATCTTCCATTAGGATGAAATTTTGCACACGCTCTGAGTTCTGATGACAATACATGACTAGCTAAGAAACGTCATTACAAATCCAATATGGCGGCCTCCCCAAGATGGCGGGCTGGCTGTTTGAAATCCACCCCATGATATGGGTCGATACCCATATGAAAGGGTTTGCTGTCAGGAATAGGAAAAAAAGTGTTGTGTGAGTTTTTTAAACTATTATTTTATTCACTTGTTACAACTCTTGACTTTTCTTACAATAGATAATATATATCGAGTGAATATATAGTTATTAAGGATACGTGGACAAAAGGAAAAAATTTGATCACTAAACGTTTTCACCAAGATTATAATAATGTCAATTTCTTTGTAAAGATTAGAAGATTCCTATAGGATCGGCAGTACGAGTGTGGCGCCCCTTCCTGTTGTTACCTGGTGTAACACACGTCCATAGGCTACGGTAACCCCTGTTCACAAGGTGGGCCGGGTGCTGGGCTGCCTTTCTTATTTCGTGCGAAAATCTCCTCGGATGCCTCCCCCGCCGGAGCCGGAAGAGGAGGTCATATCGGACTCGAACCGAATAAAATCGCACGCCGTCTGTGGGTCGTGGTGCTAGGCCGCAGGTGAGGTTGTCTTCGACATATCCTTCGCACCCCGGCTGACCCAGGGCTATCCCTTATGGCCCCCTAGATGTTGGGCTGCCAAAAAAAGATTGTTTTATTATACAAAAGATATAATCGTTTTACAGATTAGGGTGAGGCCCCACTTGTGCGTTGCGCTGCGTTGCGTTGCCTCGATCAGGGTCCTTCTTAGAAATTCGTAATGAAATAAAATTATAGCAATGAGAGAAATTCCTTTACATTTTTAAGAATGATCCGTTCAATGCAACGCAGCATACGTAACGCACAAGTGGGGCTTCAGCCCTATTTCATCATCCTAACAAATTTATCACTTTAAAATTATAATATTTTTTCATCTACGTCTTTCTTATTTGTGAAAAAATTAACCGAAAATTGAAATAACTAATATAAAAATAAATACACTTCCATAATACCTAACCAAACCTTCAATCAAGAGAGTACGTAATGAAACTTTC
Source organism: Eilema sororculum (assembly GCA_914829495.1). Taxonomy (NCBI): domain Eukaryota; kingdom Metazoa; phylum Arthropoda; class Insecta; order Lepidoptera; family Erebidae; genus Eilema; species Eilema sororculum. The sequence continues at coordinate 21,280,717 of OU618543.1, read as the reverse complement.
AACTAATTTCTGTCGTACAACTATTATCTACCACAAACACCCAATCACTGCTGCCTCTGTCCCACACCGCGACAGATCGTAAACTAGAGAATATCCTCATAATATCTGTAGTGTGGTAACATACGCTTAAATAGATTTATGGGAGGCCAACTGAATTTGTAGCCCATCGAGATGATAAACTGAGGCCCTTCCGTTAGGGACTAAACAAAAGTTAATAGTTTACAACTTCGACACATGTTTCTCCTGATATTGAATAGTTGTTGTTTCGTACTTGCGACAGTAATATATGCATACTTACAATGGATAAAGTCGTAATGGAAAAACTGGAACTTGTGTTTTTGATGTCATAACTTTCCCTTGTGATGTGCAAGTCTATTTTATTATGTTTATTGCTTCAGTATTATTTTAAGAAAAAGATATTGTGTGAACGGGGTATGACCGAGCTTCTGTCTCAGTTAAGTTAACTTTACGTGTTATACCGTTGAGTTGACGCCAGAGATATTCTTCTCGGGGAAGGCGAGGAGAAAACCTCGCATGCTATCGATGGCGGAGATATGAATCTCAATATGACGGTAATGAGCATTCGCTCTCACAAGTAATTAACATTGACCAATTTTACTGATTAATGAAACATGTAGCCGGTATCAACTCTAAGATATGGGTGCTCAGTAATAAAACCCTGTGACGCCATACTAGGTCCTGACATCCGTTTCGAACTAAGTAACATGTTCGTTTGTTACCCGACTGAAGAAACCTCTCCTTGCTGATGAAGGTAAACTTTCCAACTACATTTGATGGATCTAGACGATTCGAATGAGTCAAACCGTCATCATGCATGAGTTGCACCTCTGGTGTTGTCAGTGCAATTCCAGTCTCTGAGGCCTCTAAGCTCATGGTCAGATTGGTGCCAGTCCACGGTACCTAATTGCTTACAACCATGTGATACGTGTGAATTAAAACGGTCGTAAATTATGAAAAACGTTATAAACATACAAAACCAATAATATTAATTACACACGTCTCGAAAAATATTGAACACCGATATTGCGATTGAATCGCTTTGGGCATTTTTTCCCCAGGTTCTCGCTCATATAAAACAGTCACGTAGCGGTTCGTGTATTACATAATACATTAATAAATAATGCTACCAGTTAGCAGCTTTCTATGATGCACAGATTACGTTTTTGTATAGAAGATAGGCTTAAAAATCTAATGAATGGTGATAAACATTAGAAATAGATCAATAGTGAACTTTTTACTTGCTCAGTTTGTTTACACCGACAATATTGACGCTTGGTCGTAAGTTTTAATATCTATGAAACCTCCCTAGACAAGTGGCAATTCATTGGCCTGGCGTATCGTGGAATAGAATGACGAATGAATGGGACATGACGTTTATGACATTCGTTGACGATTAAGTTACCAAAATACTGTTACCCGCAACTCCGCCCGTGTGCAATACTGATCCTATAATATAGGCATTTAACCAATCATGGTAACTCGCTAATGTAATAATTTTGTCCTAAGAAAATGTTCGCTATTTATCGTCAATACTCCAGTTACTCCTTGATCATGTGCTCACAACAGCGCGGAAATATCCGAAACTCAAACAATGCAACATGGTAAATATCTGTAATTATAATAATGATCCTAAAATCGCGCTATTAGGATCAATATTATCATTTTAATCCACTGGAATCTATTCCCGGCATAAAATATAACTTATGTTAGCACATATACACTCACATAGCATAGCACTCTAGTTTATTATAATATATCAAATTATCCAGATCCGTTCCTAAGTAACTTATGACAGTAATAAACAAACATATTCAATCAAACTTTAACGAAAATACGCAAAATAAATAGAAAAAGGTTGATCTATATTATTTGTATTGAAATGTATAGACGCAAGGCATATCAACCCTATCGAAGGCCTATCTATCATAATACGATGTCTAAGTTATTGAATTTGTCTGAACAATACAAACTTTGATTATCCAATTCTGTTTATCCTATAGATAACGTACCAATAACGTCAACGCGTAATTATAACTTTGATATACGTTATTGCGTTACACTAACGCATCGGTTTAATCATGTATTAACTGAAATACTAATTGTTGAAATAACGGGTTGCTCTGTTGATAATTGCACGATAATTTGCACAATAACAGTACAAAATTGATAGCTGTTTAATTATATTTACGTTGATCGTATATTATCATGCTCATGATGTCACACAAAAATTATACGTACACTAGTATTGTAGTTTATTTTAATTCTGGCTTGTTTGGTTATTTATAGTTTACTTATTTGTTTCTTTTATATTCTCTAACGTTTTTAAACGGAGGTAAGATGTTTTTACTATTTATTTGTATAAATCAATGTTGGGTATTTATCATTTTGACAGCCTCTGTGGCGTGGCGGTAGTGCACGCGACTGCCACGCAGGAGGCGCGGGTTCGATCTCTGCTCAGTGCAAATACTTGAATGCATGAATATGGCTATTTGCATTGGTCTGAGTGTTTATATGTATGTTTTTTAAAAAAAAAAGCATATAAGTATGTTTATTCGCATTCTAGATTCCATAACACAAGCTATAAAAGCTTACCATGGGTCTAGGTCAAGTTATTTTGTATCATAGATAAAAACCACTTTAATTGACTGCGATACATAGATAGATAAGATAGATAAATAGAACCTATTTTCAAGTGTTTTGAAATTATCAACTATAAGGTAAAGTATATTAAGTTTTAAAAGCAAGCAAATGATTCAAACACAATCAAATCAAACAATCTAAAATAAAATTACAAAATGGTCAAAAATATTTTGGCGACAAAAACGGTGAACTACGTTTAAATACTTTACCATAATAACTCACTCTAATTACACTTCTCGACTTGTTAACTGTTACCTATTTCAAGTAGTTGAACGGAAGATTTAAACTAGTTCTTCAACATTTTCAATTTAGCAAGAAAATAAGCTGCAAGTTTTTAAATGAAGATGCCGCGCTGACTACGCTAATTTAGCTAACGGAACACCGTTACACAGGAACTGGGATTAACTAGACAGGATTTTCTGGAAAATGTGTTATGTATATTTTATGAAGCTAAACATTAAGTACTACTACTACAAATAAATTCAAAAAGATGAGTAAGAGAGCGGTCTTCGGGTTGTAAAGGGGAAACTTTGTTTATTATCGGTATAAGCGCTCGAAATAAGTGAAGATTTTTTGGTACATTAGTTGGTACATTTGTAGGAAATTTGATGGCCATAGGTAATTCCTAGGCCCGTGTGGTGTAACGATACTCAGTCATGAGTCTCAATATGAAACTAATTTTAAGTATACAGATTATTATCTAGAACTAAACTAAAGTCGAGATTATGAACGGTCATGAGATTTGCGTTCATAAAAACTCTACTCAAGTATAATTCTAGCTAACTATATTTAAAACTAGTCATAATTCGAGATTCATTACTGAGTATTGTTCTGGGTATGGGCCCTAGATTAAAAAGTGGAGACAGTGAGTCACGGCAGATTGGATATGATGGAGGATATATTCAGTAATAATCGTTTTGAATGCAACGCGTCTGTGGGCACAATTTAGTATTATGGCAAGTGGCCCAGCTTCATCCACTCTGATCACTGATTATTGATAACGAGTTACGAACTGGTCCATTTCAATTATAGGGGGACCATGACTAATAGAATTTTAATCGTACGTAATTTTGACAAAGACATGACATGAAAAAACTGTGTCGTCGATGTATTTATAAAAGAAGCTTCTGCAAAATCTACTTTTACTGTAATGTATGTTTCCGAAACTTTTCTCTCTCCTAAATTAATAAATTGATGGCTACTAACAAACCAGAAATTGTAAGTTCGAAAACATAAATTGTGCATTGTGTTGTGCAATCCGTTTATCGCTAAAGTGGATAACCATTAACTTTTCAGAGAACTGGGCAAACAAACGCATTAATAAAGTGTTTGCCATATTTCTCTGGGTATAATTAACTTAGATTGGAGTACTTATTTATTTCTTTATTGTAATATGTTCTCATACTTAAAGTAAAGGGGAACATTTTGGATTACTATTTTTGATGTTTTCTATGTAGACGGATGAATTGACTAGGCGTTTACCTTCCTGTAACTGAATTATTTAACTTATTTTGACTTCCCTGATGTGACTGCTGTCTAATCAAAAAGAGAACCAATTTCTGAGCATATTTGGCCTAGGATAAATCAGTAGGTGTACCGATTTGAGGGTAAAGTTAAAAGCTATCCCAAAAATAGGGATTAGGAATAGGATGATAGAGTGGGCCGCGGAATCGAGATCACAGAATAGATAATAGTACTAGCGTATCATGATCAGTACATAGACATGCAAATTCCTGATAATATTAAGTTAGTTAAGGTTAAATCACACAAACGATATCTGGGGTGAACAAGAAGATGGTAACGGAAAATATTTGCGTCGCTGATATAATATATAACCACAACAGAAACTATATAACGAGGATATGTAGTTTCAATAAAAATATGTATGAGAACGGATTCAGATGGTAATATCGAACATAACTCGGTTAACTTTCTTGGGAATTGGGAAAAAAGTTACACTTCTTTAGACTAAATTAGTTCAGCATTTACTGGGAAGGGTGTCACCCATTACTGGCAAATGGGAATTAAAAGAGATAGACAAAATTGAGTACACTATTCTAACACTACCATAGCAGTGAATGTGAAAGTTTGTGAAGAAGTTTGGATAATTGTTACTCAATCAAGCTCTAACAGTCCCTCGATTCTCCTAAAGCTTACTGTGGTGCCACAGTTACTGCAAAAAATGACATTAAGTTTTAGACTCTATTTGTATACACTTGAAGTAAAAAAATGAAATGAAAAACGTTTCATTACACTTTTTCATTAATTCTACAAAATGTAATTTAATTTTGAACTTTTAGCGCATCGCTTTAAAGTCTATTATTTAATGCCAGTTTTTATAGTCGCTGTGGCACGACTAAACCACAGTCGTGCCACAGTGACTTCAGTACAATCGATGGTCTGTCCATCGAATCTGGCTGACATTAGGTAGGTACCGATCGATTACCTGTAGTTTAGAATAACACATAGGCTGCTTTTTATTCCTGAAACAGCCAGTTAATTCCATTATGTTAAGAGTGGGTTCACGTCGATAGTGCACCTAATGGCCAAAATTTGAACCTGGTAGCTCTCGATCGTAAGGCTGACTTTCTACTCATTAAGTTACCGATGCGACTGATGGTAATAAATAAATACCTACCTTTGTCATACATGCATTAATCCCGGTCTCATCAGGTTAGCGGACCTCAACCTTCGAGGTGAAGGCCAACTCGGAGTCCGAGGTCCGTTTACCTTTGTCACCTCTTCTGTGTAGTATATCTTAATTTTGTCATCTCACCCAGCCTCCAATTAAGGTAAATGGGCGGTCAAAAACCGAGTTCAACGTGAGTTCAACTGAGTAACATTATTTGACCTCACGACCTCGGGTCGCACGACACCTTAAGATTGGCTGGCCACGAGTTAACCTCTAAATTACTCTGGCTCATGTTATTAATTGTGAGTCACAATGAATGTGATATGACTGTAATCAAAATAATCCCATCCAATGAACGTACTCGTCAATAATTATTTAGGTGATTATTAGAGGTATCGGATCTTTACCATGTTGTATTTAATTGTTTCAAGGTGTCCCGATATCACTAATAATAATATCAATGATGTGATACTTTAAATACCTAAATTATTCAGGTGGCTTTTTTTTTCCGTGCGGAAGTCCCCTCGGATAAATTATTACCTAAATTATTCAGGTGGCTACTTTTACTCTTATTAAGGTAATTTGGGCAATTATGTAATTTTTTTGACCTTATGAACAGTTGTGTGAACTATGCATTAGTGCATTTTAACATCGGAAAACGCCATCTATCGATCTCCTAACTATGTTATCATTATAAAGAGTAATAATGAATAATTAAAAACATAATAAAGTGATATTTAGTTAATCTGTATCCGTGTGAAAAATCATGGCGTTATTTTGTATTATTAGGTCCTTACATATGAAATTGGCGTTTTTCGTACTGGCCACTTTAATTACGATTTTCTCCTCTTTGGTAATTCCAAATTCAAATTTGTACAGCTATTTACACATGTATTTGTGCTTCGATGACCGTCATTCATTTGTTTTTTTTCTTCTGTTTTTTTCTGTTTGCGTCACTCATTTTACAAAATGGAAAACTTAAAATATCGCATTATTTACGAATACGAGTTCCGCCGTGGCACTAGTGCTGCGGAAACGACTCGAAGGGTGAATGATGTTTATTGCGGTCATGTTGCAAAAGAAAACACAGTTCGTTTTTGGTTCCAACGTTTTCGTTCTGGAAATTTCGACCTGCAGAACAAGCCCCGTGGACGGCCTGAGACCCAAGTTGATAATGAAGTATTGAAGGCTATTGTGGAAGCGGATCCATCGCAAACCACGTCCGAGTTAGCTGCAGGCTGCGGTGTTAGTGATAAAACTGTTTTAATTCACTTGAAGCAAATTGGCAAGATTAAAAAGCTTGAAAGGTGGGTACCTCACGAATTGACTGAAGCAAACCGGCAAACGCGCGTCGACTGCTGCGTTACATTACTGAACCGGCACAATAATGAAGGTATTTTAAACCGAATCATTACCTGTGATGAAAAATGGATTCTTTACGATAATCGGAAGCGCTCAGCGCAATGGTTGGATCCTGGCCAGCCAGCCACATCCTGCCCCAAGCGAAAATTAACCCCAAAAAAGTTACTTGTGAGCGTTTGGTGGACTAGTGCCGGTATTGTTCATTACAGGTTTCTCAAATCGGGCCAGACTATTACGGCTGATGTCTATTGTCAGCAATTGCAAACAATGATGGAAAAGCTAGCGGCTAAACCACCTAGGCTGGTCAATCGCTCCACGCCATTGCTGCTTCACGACAACGCTAGACCACACACCGCACAACAGACGGCTACCAAATTAGAAGAGCTTCAATTGGAATGTCTAAGACATCCTCCGTACTCCCCGGACCTTGCTCCAACAGATTACCATTTTTTTCGAAATTTGGACAACTTCTTGCAAGGGAAAAATTCAACTCTGATGGGGCAGTCCAAATCGCCTTCACAGATCTTATTGATTCCCGTCCGACTGGTTTTTTTAGTAAAGGGATCAATGAACTACCTATGAGATGGCAAAAGTGCAAGAAAACAATGGTTCAAACTTTGATTAATTAAATATATTATATTTAAAAATATTCGACTTTTTGTTCCTCCCATACAAAACGCCAATTTCATATGTAAGGACCTTGTTTGTTTGTATGCCGCCTTTCACCCTAGAAGCAGGCCGCGTTGGCGCCGAGCTGGGGATTCCGTGGTCCCCTTCCCGAGGAGGGCCAGACCAATAGAGATGGACCTGGGTCTACCGAGGTGCGAGGCATGTGTCCAACAACGGTTCGAGTCTGACAAAACCTCCCTCGCCGGGAAAACCCCTATTATAACCTTCTAATGCCCTTCTTGCATAGCATACTGGAGAAAACCGAAATTATCACTCTATATCAGATTGGATCGTTTTCAAAAGTTATACCTTAACGAGAAACTTTCAACCAATAAATTTACGACGATATTTCAGATTAAAAATAAGTAAAAACGAGCCATCGTATATCCCCAGGGCAGTTTTACTTTAATCTCTGTGGTCGGTCGTCGACCGGCGATTGGAAAAGAATTGCTCTCACAATTGTGGTCGGCAAAGTAATACAGACGGGATTACGTCCACTGCTTCATCTAATTACTGTATGTCCTATTGTGGTATTGTATTTTTAATATTATATAGATGTAAGTACCTACTTGTTTTCGTACTAGGAACTGTGAGCATCAGAAAATAAAGGGAAATGTTTTTCCAAAATCTTAATTCTGATTTTATATAACACTATGATAATAAGAGTTTTGGGTAAATAAGACCCCTACGGTCGCGTATGATACCAGAGTTTGGTAACCAGTATCCTAAGAAGAAAAAATGATCCTCATAGGATACCAGTATCCAAGTAATAGGACTTTTTCCTTCTCTGATACCGACCATACGTATACAAAATAATTATAAATTTGAAATTTAAAATAATCCTTGACACTCCCATCCCCACTTTAACGCCCATAACTTTTAAACCGATTTTCATCAAATATGATTTTTAAAAAACGAGGACTATGACGCCACAGACAGACAGACACGTCAAACTTATAACACCCATTTCCTCGCGTGCGTCGGGGGTTAATAAACTAGTGAAATGACAGACAAACAAGACAAGAAAAACTAGACAAACAAGACATGGATGGATTGAGGGACATATATACTGAACATTACTGTTGAAAAACTCCAGATCTTGCTGTGATACAAATATTAAGTTTAAATCGATTTATTGAAAAAGTTTTCAATCCCATTTTTGTGTCATATGTGATGGGAAGGTGAAAAGGTTAAAATGGGGACAGACCGATAAATAAAGGTCCAGTGCTTCCATTGGTAATATTAATTGCAGTACCTACTTAACAGCAGTGTGTAATACAATATTTCTCTAGTTAATCCAACCCATCTCTGTTCTGTAAACCACCTTCAACGAAATGCTTAACGTCTTCACAAACAAAACAATAAAGTTGTAATTCCAGACGCGATTCCATCACATTAGCTCCCATCAGTACAATCAGCCAATACATATCTGTCATACCAAATCAACACACAAATAATAGAAATATGATAGGCTTTATACTCGTATGCGAGCCATAAATAAAGGTAGAACAAATACATTATTAAGACAAAATGTGCCTCACATCGGCGGCGTTATGTCTAGGTTTTTTCTCAAATGAAAAACGGGCCTCTGTTATCCTGAGGGATTTTCTGTATAAAAAAAATTGAAGAAAGATAGAACGACGAAGCAGAACTATCTCAGAAGGAATTATAGTGATAAATAATTCAAAGCGGATCCATGTTAGTACGTTCTATTTTATTAACCGATTTCAGAAAAAGAGGTTATCGTACCTATGGTTGACTTTTTTTAGGTGCGGCGCGGTATTATGCAATTTTCTTCGGAAACAATTCCTAGTTATACCTATGTCTGTTCGTTGTCATATAGATGAAGTTACATTATTTTATATTCACACCGATTATACTAGAAGGTAAGGCAGGGTTGTATAAGTACCTATATTTCATCAATCTTAATATTTGGTTCCACGTAGTACGGGGTGAGCTTGTTACCGTTTACTAGGCACTTTTTGTTGACCCATTCTACTGAAGTTGAATACTTTAAAACATAAAATCACGATTCTTTCCTGTTAACAAAAAAATCTTAGCATATGCTTTTAGTTTTTCTTTCAATGTGTTCATTTCGTAAAAATACTTATTATTATCCATATTTTTCTTGGTTTGTGACCAGAACTTATTATACGGGTAAACAAAACTTAGAAGTTTAGTCTATTTTTTGTTCTCATATATTATGTTTTATTGATAGAAGCTACAGCGGTCATATTTTACCGTTTTTATGCCGTCGTTTATTTTATTTAGACATTATTTATTTCTATAGTGATGGTGGTAGGATTATGTTTTCTTCTCTTTGGGTGTATGACGGTGTACATGAACGTTATGTAAGAATTGGTAGGGCTTTCCCTTAGAAATGAAAGGTCGCGTGTTCGTTGACTGCACACTTTTTCGATATAATTATAGCTAAAACCAACACACACACACACACACACATTCACTAACACACACACACACACACACTCACCAACACACACACACACTCACCAACACACACACTTACAAACATCAACACACACAGAGACACACACACACATTGTTTTTTTTTCCTGTTTTTTATGCTATTCTATCCTATCCCTATCTTACCATATTCAGCCATATTCGCTCGCACTTCATAGATACCAATAGAAACTAGGTTTGTATACAGCACCACTGACTCCTTAGATGGAGGATTACCTAGTTTCAGGAGTTTCGGAGTCAGGGTTTATCCAACCATTGTACTACCTTAACCGTTTCTAAACTTTTATGTATCTACAATTTCATGAGTTTTGTTAAAAGGCTAATGGAATCAATAAACGATATTTATTTATTATTTTATTTTTTAATCATCATTATCATTGTTAGTGTCGTACCCTGTGTGTTCTTTTGTGGCTTTTGCCTTGGAGTTCGGGATCCACTTGCTTCTTCTCTTCTTGGTCTTACTTATACGGGTTTTATGGAAAGACCTGCATGAGAACACCGTCCATTAAGCACGCTTACTGAATTGCAGGTTAGCTCGATCCCAAAATCTGGTATCATGGGGTTCAATACATCCCTATTATAATGATTTAAATCTATACAATAGGTACATGAATTAGTTTATCCTATTATAAACTAGCTTTTGCCTGCGGCTCCGCCAGCGTGGATGTCGGTTCCCGGCAATTATTCGAATTTTTCTCGCCGTAAAATCCATCCTTGAACTTTAATGAATATTAAAAAAAAGAATTGGCTAAATTGGTCCAGGCGTTGTTGAGTAATGCGCTTATTTAGCGATTCATTTTCATACTATAGACGATTATGAACTTTAGCGAATTACTAACAGCTTTTAAGTAACTGCTGAAATAATTTCAAGCAGTTATAACCAAAAATACGCATGCCTGTGTAAAAAGGAGTGAAAAAATTACCTATAAAACGTTAACAGCGCGAATAAAAGGTATATGACGAAATTAAAAGCTACTGTGATTAACTTGAGAGCTATAAGCGGCAACGTTAAATTCTCACATCAGCATTAAAAGGCTTTAAAAATACATGTAACCGCCGTGTGGAAGCTATTCGGGAAATTTACTATAATTGGTATTTTTGTGAAACTCCCGTGCGAACGCGGATACGTCATATTGTGAGTAATTTTGAGTTTTTTTTTTGTGAAACTTATTCTGTTCAAACTTTTTTGTACTGAAACCTATAGATTATATTATTATTAGATCAAATAACATGGCTATATTATTACTCATCTGATGTACTTCATATTTTCACAAATTATAATTTGGTACATTAAGTGTTAACGATAATATAAATGCAGTTTTATCACTCGTCCGAGAAGTAGCAAATTTAACTTTCTATTTAATTTAAATTTATGTTTTTATACAAGGACACATCAATTTAACTTCACCTCGCCTGATGGTAAGCTAAAGTTAAAGTTTAATTTACGTAGAGTTAGAACTTATGCGAAAATTTCTCTGCGGAGATTTTAGGTAGGCTCGTTCGTCGATTCAATCAATGAATTATTAACGCAGTCCCCTAGCCGATAAGTGGATTGAGCAGATGCAGCGACTAGCAGGTGAGGCATGAACCTGATAGATATTGGTAGTTAGATGATGAAGTTACCTTAAACAGTATTTGAATGAATTTTATAGCATTAAGTATGCTAAATATAAATACAAATCGAATACATATTTCCCTTCTATTTTGATCTGTCTTTAAGGCGACCGCGACGGTGCGTGGAGCCATTCACCGATGTTCTTGCGAACTATCAGAACCAATTAATGATTTAACGATAATATTAACATTGATTTTTGATAACTCCGCGATGCTAAAAAGTGTAGTATTTATTAGCAGCTCTAAGTGTTTAATTTTAAAATAAATTCGAATACATCGGGAAAAATGGGATGTTCAAGTGGGACTAAAGTGACTTGACTTTTATAATAAAGTAAAATAGTACGACATACTATACAGTATACTGCGATACAGTGCTGCAGTTATACTTGTACCAAATAAATGCGACTTTAGCAGTTGCGTTGATATTAAACTTAATTTAGCACTCATTTAAGCACATTTCAGTTGGCTTGATAACATACAGTTTAACGTTTCATTTATCACAATTTTAAGCACTGTGTTTGAAATAGTTTTGTTCTACTACTTTAAAACAAATTATTATTTTTTGTTCAAACATATGCTCACGCCTATTTCCCTTTAGGGTAGGTAGAGACAACAGCTAACCATCTACCTCTATCCTTACATACTTAACTTCCTCTACTATCATTTCTGTGTGTGCATAAATAAATGAAAAATTAATGGAATGTCCTAAAAGCTATTCAGCGGGATAATGCCGTCAGCCTTTTGGGCACGGTACTGTTTCTTGTTTCTTTTTTTCCTCATTTTTGTATATATTGTAAAGTTAGTATGTTAGTTAGCATAGTATAGTATATTTGTTGTGGAACATAAAAAGGGGATCATTTCTTCGAATGTAGTAGACATTTAATACAATTCCTCTTCAAAATCTTGGATATTTGGTACGTCGCCATAAATATCTCAACAATCTATATTAGAAAAGTTAGTCTGTAATTTGTGTATGCAATATTCTGCAGCGTAGCACTTTGTGTAAAAGTCGCAGTTGGCTATCGGTACTATAGAGTTTTGCTTTGCAAAGTTTCTATTCAAAATTTTGGCATTCAGTGCATTGCATTTTGAAATTCAATAGTCAGAAATGTATTAGAAGTTCATGTTAGGTAGTAGAGTTTCGAATAGGTACAAACTTACAATATTTGTAAAGCAGTATATAAAATTTATTTCAATTAATTAAAGTTTCGAGCAAGGAAGCAACAAGACTGTAAAATGTAGGTATTGGCATTTATAGTTACTGGCATATCATGTTAAAAAATACAAATCGAATACATAGGAAAAAATTAAACTTACTCGATTCTCGATACTCGAATCGTATTCAATTTTGGTGTCTCTTGAGGATAACACGCGGTGCTACAGCGGCGGTGGAGCTGAAAGCTACAAATCATAGATTATATCAAAATTATCGAAGCGCACCATGGTCACAGAATAGGTAATAGTACTTGCCATGGTCTTGTTTCTCTTGTGACTTGTGTTCAAGATGTATGCCGGTAACTATACTTCTGTTTAGTTCTGTTGCCTTAGCTATGACTACTAGTTCATCATCATCATTTCTTATGGCCTTTGCTCGAGTCCTCATATGTCAACGTCCAGTTGGCGAAGCCAGTCTATTGCTGCCGGTGTGAGGTCGTGAAGCTCATGCACTCCTCCAGAGAAATGACAGAGTGGACACTCCTCTTCTATATGCATTGTCTGCTTTGGAACTCCACAATCACAGTCCGGCGCTTCAATAAGTCCCCACTTGTGAAGATGGTAGTTGCATCTTCCGTGTCCAGTTCTGAACCAGTTGACCCTTGATCACACCGTGCGACAACTGTCAAAACCGGGCGGCTTAGTGGTGGGGTCAGGTACCAGGTCCTTCCAGAGATGGTGTTCAAACTTCAAACGCCTCCCACGGTGAGGGCCACTGCTTGATACCTTCGTAGTTCTGGAGGCGGGATGTGCGCCAGAACAGGAAGTCATGGTAGTGCAGTTGATTTAATTAGCCCTGTTATGGGACGCATGGCTTCGTGAAATTGGGTGTCAATTTTGTGGGTGACTACTAGTTAACTTTTATCTAATTAACATTCTTCAACTTTCATACTTTCATACTAGCAGATGGCAAAACAAAAAATACAGATACACAATTGAGTACAACGAATTTACATAAGTGTGCATTACAATACGAAACTAGAATGGGATGTCTGTGTGCTTTGTTTAATTTAGTCGAGTTTGCAACGGCACATATTGTTGAAATTGCAGCAGTTACTCTGTTTGTAAAAAGTTCGTTAATAGCTTAACCTTAAAGTGTGATGTTCTGAGTTATGGCGCCTGTTATGTTGGGATGACGCTCGTTTGTCTTTTACTGCCAGTTACCCCTTAAGGGCCCTGTACCTCAGTAAAAAGCTGTTGTTATCCTAATCTCTTTATTTTTTTAATACTTTAAAACAACAATGCAGGCTTTTGTGAGTTACAGGCTTCTAGTTTTTTAGTTTAATTAAAGTTCTGAACGTTTTAGGTAGACCTTAGATAATTATATGGGGCATATTACACAATTTTGGAAACTAAGGATTTTTATGCCGTTGAATGCTTTTAAACTAAAGTAGGTACATAAAACTTATATATTATATTTAATATATTCCACCCCTGTTTCTTTCTCATTTTTATATGTTATACCTACATTTAGTTTAACTAGCCAGATGATTTCAATAAAATAAAAGATTTATGTATACATAATAATTATTATAAATAGAAATATAAAACAAGATATGCGCAAAACTGCAGGTTCAGGCGTCAAAGAATTCTTCCCTATGGTCGTCAACGGGGAGGGTGGCCAGAAGGCTGGCGGCATTGTCACGTTGAATTGCAATCCTTTGCGCAAGGAATAAGCCAAGCCCTCTGGTCACGGGTAGTGTCTATTAAACGTTTTGATATGTCTTTGAATAATAGACGCGCACTTGGACCCCATGGTCCCAGCGTCTCGACTTGAGCAACCCCTGCCGTGGCCTTTAGTGCTGCGTCTCGGTGCGTTGCTCCCCGCGCCGTAACGAGGGTGTCGTCGGCGTAACATATTACGTCCACCCCCCTGAGCAACGGACCACGCAGCACCCAATCGTAACCGATGTTCCACAGGAGTGGCCCTAATACCGATCCCTGTGGAACACCGCACGACACATCCCGCCGACCCGGCCCTAGCCAACTCGGGTAAGTAATGGCCCTCTCGGAGAGATAGGCCCCGACAATTCGACGGAGGTAGGGAGGCACTCCATGGTAGATAAGCGCCTCCCTAACGCAGCTCCAGGGCAAGGTGTTGAAGGCGTTGGCGATGTCAAGAGACACCGCCACTATCACCTCACCCTGTGAGACTGCTTCCTCCGTCAGGCCTCTAATGCGCATGATCGCATCCACTGTGGAGCGCCCCTGGCGGAAGCCAAACTGGCTATCCGCCAGATCAGGCCCCACGCGTGTGAGATGCCTGACGAGGCGTTGTGCAATAATGCGCTCAAAGAGCTTGCACACCTCGTCAAGCAACACGATCGGCCGGTACCCTGATGGAGAATTTGCCGGCCGCCCCGCCTTTCGGATCAAGACCAGTTTTCCTGTCTTCCAGACCTTGGGAAACTGGCCTTTTTCGAGGCATGCGCTAAAGAGCCCTATAAGTCGAGGCCCAAGCTCCTCAAGAGCCAGGACCCACGCTCGGCCTGGAATGCCGTCGGGTCCAGGGGCGGTGTTTCTGCGGGATTTAAGCCGCAGTACAGCCACCCCTAGCTCACCCTCCGTGACTACGGGCACGTTGTTCTCACTGCCTTCCGCGCTGGGCGCCTGAGACGGAGCCATGCGCGGAGGAATGTGTTCCTCCGCTCTTGATGGAAACAAGGAGTCCAGGACCACCTCCAGCTGCTCCGGCTGGAGACTCTGGGTCAGTGGGGGCAACGCACCGAGACGCAGCACTAAAGGCCACGGCAGGGGTTGCTCAAGTCGTGGGTCGGATACGGCGGCTGGGTCTCGAGGTCGCCCTTCACAAGTCCGAGGCTCTGTGCTTCCACGGACCTCGGATGGGGCCACCTGCGGGATCCAGCCTACAGGTAGGGGGCGTCAGCATCGGCATCGAGCCCTCGATGAAGTATCTGGGGCTCGTACTCGATGGCCGGTGGAACTTCGGACATCACTTCCGAAGTTTGGTCCCAAAACTGAGGGGGGTGTCAGCTGCACTCGCACGGCTGATGCCCAACATCAGGGGACCCAACGCTCCCTGCAGGAGACTGTACCTGGGGATCGTGCGAAGTATGGCCCTATACGGGGCCCCCGTATGGGCGGAGACCCTGACGGCCAGTAATGTGGCTAGATTGCTAAGCCCACAGAGGGCGATGGCCGTCAGGGTAATAAGGGGATACCGCACGATCTCAGGTGAGGCGGCATGTCTCCTAGCCGGGACCCCTCCATGGGACTTGGAAGCGAGAGCCCTTGCGTCTCTGTTTAAATGGCGCAAGGAGGCGCTGGAGCGGGGCCAATGGCCTGCGTCTCGAGAAATCGAGGCCCAGCGGTCCCAGCTCCACCAGGAAACCGTGGAGACATGGAAGGTGCGACTTGAGCAACCAAAGGGGGGATTCGCCACAATCGCGGCCGTCAGACCGGTCATGGACGAGTGGCTGGAGAGGAGACATGGTGTTCTCTCCTACCGGTTGTCACAGATGCTTACCGGGCACGGTAGCTTTGGTAGGTACCTGTGGCGAAGACACCGGGAAACCACGGCCGGTTGTCAGCACTGCGGGGACCGCAGCGATGACACAGCGCTCCACACGCTGGTGGAGTGCACGGCGTGGGCGCAACAGCGCCAGGTCCTCGTAGTGGGCTTGGGCGTGGACACTCTCTCGCTCGAGACCATGGTGGGAGCCATGGTCTCCAGCGGGAGTAAGTGGGACAGCGCCGCCTCTTTCTGCGAGCAGGTCATGCTCGTGAAGGAGGCGGCGGGGCGGGAGCGGGAGAGAACTCTCCCACCCGAGTTCCGCAGTCGGCGGCTTGGGCGCCGCCGGCGTGTCTTCGCCGAAGACCATCGGCCCCCATGACCGGGGGCCTGAGGACGATCCTTACAGAAGCATGTCGCAAGTCTTGGGCCATGACGGCAGCGTGACGTGACGGACTCACGCACGCCCCCCCCCTCCTATGAAGCGGGATGATACCCGAAAACCCCCCATAGACGCGGGATAGCACCCGAACCACCCCCTAGACGAGGCCGCATTAAAGCCGTGGGTCTGTTGGGAGCCCTGGGACATCCTTCCGAGGGCTTACCCGGGGCTCCCAACTATAGGCTGCTGGGCAATACCGTGGGGGTTTTAGTCGGTAGGAGTCCGGCATAACATCCATGAAGGATTTCCCCCACGGTCAAAAAAAAAAAAAAAAAGCGTCTCGACTTCAAATGGCTCAAATATGTTATTACCACTTAAACTACTATATTTGCGTTGCTTGTATAGTTATTATAACAAGCAGTTACTCGCAGCACCATACGTACGTGGAGGACGGTAAAGCGCAACCAAAAAATATAAACTTTCAGCGCCATTTTACGTCTTTAAGATTTTTTTTTCGATGTAAAAGGTAACCAAGCTCTAATCCATATGTCTACTAAATGTTATAAAATTATTTCAGCGATTTTTATGCGAGATAACCTAAAATAAAGATAAATAGATTAATAGAGTTACTTTCGTATTTATAATATCTACCTATTAGCATGCAAATACAAGATATATCGAACCATCTGAAAATTATAACACGTATTCAACCTCAAAATTCATCAACTCTGTTACTAATTGCAAGTACAGTCAGCGTCACATTGATCTGGATGTATAATGTGCTCAAAATGATTGCCTCCTGATTTGCCTCCCTTCCTATTAAGGGATTTTTCTGATATTTGGTACACACCTTTAATTCGGTAAAACAATTTAAATAAATATAATAATTTGATTTGCTCTAAATACCTTGGTATTAAAATCATTTTGAGACTAATATGTATGTAGGTCTAAGATGTTTATATGTGTATGTAAGTATTTATAATGCCTTTGTCAGGAGTATACCTTTTGTATAACCCTCCATTAAAAAATCTTGCCTCTCGTTGGATTAGAGGAATAGCTCCTCTGAGCACTCACGGGTTAGCTGGAAGAGAACTCAACCTTGACTTAAGCTCGCCTTTGTACATACTATTTCTTTGTTTCATTGCCATTAAGTGTACAAAATGGTATAAACAAAAATAAATAAAAACAAAATAATCCATACTAATATTATAAATGCGAAAGTAACTTTGTCTGTCTGTATGTTACGCTTTCACGTCTAAGCCACTAAAAAAATTGGTAGGGTAGATTAGACTATGAGAAAGGACATAGGCTATGTTTGGTTGCGATAACCGGTATCCACGTGGGCTGATCCGCGGGCAAAGGTTAGTAATAAATAAATCTGACGTTGACTGTACCCAGGTACACCAGGGTACAGTCATATATAGGTATATATAGGTATAGTTTGCGTGCGACGTGGTTCCGCGTTCGCGCGCAGGGGCTCGAGTGATGTGATGCATTGACTCGTATGCTAATTAGTGAATGCTAATAGCTTTATTGGCTTATATCGAAATTTCATCAATCCTATTTTATTATTTCTGCATATTGGTATATTAAGCTTTGGTGGTGTAATAAGCCAAAGTGCTTAGTGTAGTGCTTCTATTTTAGAGATCCGGTTCTTAGCATTCCATGGATTCACCGTCCATGGCGTGGTACAGAGAGGAACACTGTGACGGCGCCTGGGACTTGCGACCCAGGTGTAGGTTTAGGGTGGCCACCTTGTGATGCATCAGCGCTCACCTCCACCGTCACAAGTGTTCCCCCCTCTACCTATCCAAATTTGGTAAGATCCTATCAACGCCGTTTTAGATATTCGTTTGAGTAAAGAGCTTACTGAAGCTCTTGGCAATCCGAGGTCTTTAAATAAGTTATACATATACAGGGATTTAGCTGGAATTCCCCTTGCTCCTACTTCCACGGCGTAGAGTTTAACCACATAACCATTTTTGGTTAACTCGTTGGTCAGGTCAAAGTATTTGTTTATTTTTATAGCGTGGTCTTTAGGTATGTTAGTTTCCCACGGTACTGTGAGTTCTACTAGTACTGCACGCTTTTGCTGTTTTGAAAATAGGAATATATCGGGTCTGGATGACGAGGCACAAACATCCTCCGGTATTTTATAGTGTTTCTCATACGAATCTGCGAGTAATGTCCAATCAGCGGCTGCTATCAAAATTGAGTACGGCTTTTGATTTGTCTTTTTTGAGCAGCCTTCCTTTACAAACGCGACGTCATTTCTTTGGTTTGTGGTTAAACCCTTTTTCGCTCTAGCTACCGCCAAACTTACCGCCTCACGTACGATTTCTAATACCTTATCATGTCGGCGCGAGTAATGACCCCGGTCTAATAGCGTCCTACAACCCACCAGTAGGTGTCTAGCAGTACCAATTGCTTCACCACATGAGTTACATGTTTTATCTGTGGCTTTTCCCCATCTGACAAGATTGCTTTGGTCGGGGATGGTCAACTGGAATGCATTGAGATAGAATTTAAGGAGAGCCGGTGACCAGTCGTATATTAAGATACGCCATTTTAAGGCTATGGGAATACAAAATTCACCTAGTGTTAACCATTCGTTTTGTATTTCTAGGTTCATTGCGTGCACTTTGTAGGTATTATTTTCATCTACTTGAAGAAAAGATTTTGTTATGTCTTAGTCTGACTGCCTCCTAGTATTATCCAAACCTACCCTACCAGTCTGCGAGCCTATCATGATTTTTTTATGGAATTGTAGGCGCGACTCGAGCTCTTTAGTACTTTGGTCTTTTGGAAGAGCTTGCACGATTTCGTCTTTTGATTTCGCTAGGACGTGCATTTTGGTTACTCTTAGATGTTTATAGAGTTCCGATGGTTTCTTGAACGTCATTCCAAAGTTATTTGAGGCTCTATATAATGTCGATGGGTCTGCCGACTGAGCTAGCCCCAGCCACGACTTCAATGTCTTCGTAACATTCGCAACTAGTTTTTTGAGGAGGCTCTGGCTTATATCATAAACAAGAAACGGCCAGTTAAGACGCGAGGTTAAATAGTTGTCGTAAATCCACGCTTTTTTAACATTACTTAGTGGCTGTTGATCTACCTTTTTTATATCGATAATGATGTTATTAATTACTTCTTCTAAAGCTGGAGTGCAACCTCTGTTATCTATTTTTCTTCCGAGAAATTTTCGAAAAAATCCGAGAATTAAATTATTGGCGTATGTGTGTATTTTCAAATTGTGTTTTGGGCTGAGACTGACTTAGTGGGTCACTCACCGGTAAGCGGATATACCTACTATTGACGTACGAGAAACTGGAGCAGGCCTTAAATCTTCTAAACTCCGAGAAAAATGAAATGCTCAAGTGGGAGAGGTCGTGGGTTCAAGTCCCACTTGAGCATTTCATTTCTCCCGATGTATTCGAATTTTAAAGTTAGCATAATAAATGTTTAAAAAAAATCATAACTTATTATCTTCAATATTTTGCTATCCTCCTGAGGCATATGTTTACCTTATTTAAGCTTCTTATCTCAAGACGATATAACATCACATGTATACAATCTACATAAGTCTATTCTCTGAAGCGAATTTTCTATGCACAAAAGAATACTGCGGTTTTCTGGACTTTAAACCTTATCTCTGGTATGTAGATTTATTTCGCCAAGTTTCGCCGGTGACGTCACGATAAGAGGGGGGACAAATCGTGAGCGTAATGCATTTAAATCATGGTTTAGTTTTGGATCAGACACGATTACCATGCTACGGGGTCCGTAGCATAGTAATCACGTCTCTTGAGTCTCTTTGACCAATGAAATGAGTCGTTTTGGTTATTTGATAGATTTTTTTCCCGCTAACTCCTCCAACTAAGCTAAATTGCTTGTGCTAGGAATGGGTTCACGTCGGTAGTCACTAAGCTACCGACGCTTTTTGCGTTGAATGCTATGTTACTATGTATTTTTTTTATAAAGGACACGCCAATTAGACTTCACCTCGCCTGATGTTAAGCTAAAGGCAAAGTCTCGGCAAGAGGGTCACCATCGTAAACATGTACCAAGTTAACGGTGGTAGCACTCAGCTTGACGGCCTCATCATATGCCTTTTCACGCCCCACTTATAGCATCCGGGACTGTAGGATGAAAGAAACACGTGAGCACTTGTATCTTGTTATGTTGAAATAAAACAACTTTTTGGCGGATTCCATTGCGATTTATTAGTAACTAGCTATTGGCCGCGGCTTCACCTGCGTGGATGTCGGTTATCGCGATCAGCCTTAGCCTATGTCCTTTCTCGATCTTTCTCTGTCTTTAAATAGATTTGATTTTGATTGAAATACAAAAACTGAACGTGGACTATTTCTTATTCCAGAAACCTTTTTCAGTTTAGTATTTTTTAAAGAATATTAGAACGGAAATTACATTCCCTCTAATCCCTACAGCTAAGCTATATTGCTTGTGTTAGGAGTGGGTTCACGTCGGTAGTGTGCACAGGATTCGAACCCGGGACCTTCCGATCGTAAGGCCGACTCTTTAATTACTAAGCAACTGATGCTTAAGTTCAGTATTCTAGTGCTTATAACATTATCTTATTCAAGTCTTGTCTAGTAAACATATAATAACTAGAATTCTTCTCGGGCCGAGGAAAATTTCGTTGTCATGAATCAATAACTGATAACAGCAAACGCGTGTAATCGTTATCTATTACATAGTAATGGCTATCTTTTTAGGTTTATTACTTCGAATTATATTGAGGTTAGATAAAACTTAATCACATATTGAGAACACTTGTAGTTTTTCCACAGTATTTATTATATTGATCCTGACCGGTTTCGCCCTTACGGCAATCTCAAAGGTTTACTTTTAGCAAAGGTCTTGTATGTTCTAATTCCTAAAAACTACGATATTTAACATTTTTTGAAAATAAAGATAAATACTGTGGAAAAAGTACAAGTGTTCTCAATATGTTTAACAGTAAATTCCACCAAGTGCTATTAATCAACAGTACAAATAAAACCTAATCAGATTAGTTGAATTCTGCGCTTGCGCTGCTCTGAGTGACAAAATTTTATCTCACGACTAAGGGACAGCGGTCCTAAATAAATTGTGTAATTCTTGATTACTTGAGCACATTTTTGTAGTTGACTATTTTTAACCCCCGACGTAAAACGACGGGGTGTTATAAGTTTGACGTGTCTGTGTGTGTGTGTGTGTGTGTGTGTCTGTCTGTGGCATCGTAGCGCCCAAACGGATGAACCGATTTGGACTTAGTTTTTTTTTGTTTGAAAGGTATATTAGTCGGGAGTGTTCGTAGCTATGTTTGAAAAAAATCGGTCCAAGATGGCCGCCGCCACAACATGTCGGAATACATATTTCTTCATAACTCCCTCAATATGGGTATCAAATGAAAGAGCTTGACTAGTAGATCAATTTAAAAAGTATAAAATAAAAATTTAAAAAACCCCCGTCACAAAAAACACCTCCAAAAAGTTGAAAATAAATGAATAAATTTTGATTCAACGGTTGCCATGTCGGGGGACCTTGAATTGTTCCGATAATATGACGAAATTCTTAACCAGTTAGGGTCCCCCGACATGGCAACCGTTGAATCAAAATTTATTCATTTATTTTCAACTTTTGGAGGTGTTTTTTGTGACGGGGGTTTTTTAAATTTTTAATTTAATATATTATCAATATGCTTATTCCCAACAGTAATTCGGATTTTCTCTAAACAACCAAGTAATTTTGTCATATTCCTTTTAAATTTCATTCCAATGCAGATGGACATCACTTATATCGACGTGACACTATTTATCGACATATATTAGCCAAGAAAATGTAAAAATATTTAATGGGTATAATAATTTTCTGCCTTCTGAAGGATGGAGTCACAAATGCCCATTTAATACACTGCTGCTAGTTCTGTTGTTTCATCTCTAAACTTAAAATTCTCTAAAATTTTCTAATTGCATCTGTTTCTTTCATTATCAGATAGAAAAGGACAGATGATTTATTTTAGTGAACACCTGTAAAATTAAGTCGGCGCCTTGACGGTACCCTTCAATTTTAGTCGACATCTACGAACATGCGACTTAACTTACTACGCACCAACAAGGCGCTATCTTAATTTGACAGGCCTTAACTTAAATAAAATGATCTGTCCTTTTTTATCTGATCATGAAAGAAAGAGATGCAATTAGATTTTTAAGAGAAATTTATGTTTAGAGATGTAACAACAGAATTGGGAGCACTGTCACATAAATATAGGTATCACGAATGATCGTGCGATACAATCACTAGACTTTCTTCAAATTTAATTATGGAGAATCTGATATCCTTAGGTTGTATAAAATGAGTAACATTATATCTTTTACCAGCTTCATTCCAGTGGATTGAAAGGCTTCCCTTTGTTCTGAGTTACCCACAAAATATTACATATGTACCGTACGTTGAACAGGCGTATTGAATTGGAAAACATATTCTTGTGTACCGCGTTTATAGTCCGGGAGCTGGGTTGTTACATTGTGCTTGATATTTTTTAATAAAATAAAAACTCTTGTATACTCTCAGGTCTCAAAATTTTTTTTGCTGACTAAATCTCATCCATGGGCAGTGGCTAAATTAATATATGTTCAATATTGAAAGAAAGAAAGAAAAGAAAGAAAATTTGTTTTTATTGCGGACTAATTGCACACACTAAAAAATCCAATGAATAAAAAAAAAAATTAATTCATCATAATCTTTTTCCAGTTAAGTCCAAAGCTTATACTGTGGCACCCGTGGTAAACTTACTTTTAATTTTGATTACTTAATGGACTTCGACCGCTGTCTGACCTCACAACGCTGAGAGCAAAGGCCTACTAGAGGCTTGGCCGCTATGTAGCAGGTGCACCGATTAGCAGGTGAGGTTCACTGGGACCCCAATTCGAAGGTGTTAATGGGGGGCGCTGTTCACCGCAGTTATAATTGTTCAGAAACAGGGAAGCAGATTTTTTCTTTTTATTTAATATATGAGAATTAGGTACGCATTAGGTGACTAAGTACATACTTGGCCCTGGTTAAATAGCCTTATTTTTCACGGGCAATATGCATTGCATCGTATATGAGTAGTAAAAATCAAAAATGTACTTACATAATATGTATGTTCTATTTTCAAACACACGCTCCCGGACTACTATTTAGCTTACGAAAGCTATCGCAAGCGACGTATTGGAAAAGATATTGTTTGTTATTGCCCCCGAGACTACTGGAATTTATCTCCGGAAATTGGACTTGTTTGCTGTTTTAATACTTGATTTACTTATCTTTATGTAGGTGCAGTGCAGTACAGGTGTGAAGTAAAATGTACCCCGTGTGAAGCGATGTGGACGAAATCCAGATAAGGAATGAACGATGGCCGCGTTGCTAAAATAACTAAGTAAAATATACTTTGTGTAAACGTGTGCCGTTTTTAGGTAGGTCGAAAAAAGAATTTGTATTTAACATTGTTTTCTTTCCTTATAATACTATATGCTCGGAATATTATGGCAACAGGCTCACCCCCTATTACATGGGACCGACTACAATCATTGATTCAATGTGGGTGTTAATTCACCTCTGCCTAACCCTTCGGGGATAAAGGCGTGATTATTGCTTAATACTATAGCATAATCATAGCTGGCGAATAGTGGGTGTTCGTACACCGCTGCTAATCCCTCAAGGGAGTTACAGGCGGGAAAATACATATATATGTAGTAAGTACTGTAGTACTACTTAAAATAAATTAGATAATTTACTTTAGATAATTTAGGTTTCCTTCATACATCCACCATACACCATCACCAGATGCATTGAAAAAAAGCAGAACTTCAAATCTAATCCTACTAATAATAAACGTGAAAATATACTAAGATATTTGGACACCAGACATTTTTTTTTATCGTGCGATAAATCCCCACGGAGCCGGTGGAGGTGGTTATTTCGGACTCGAACCGACTAAAACGCACGCCGTCTTGGGTCCTTGGTTGCCGGAGGTGAGATTGCCAAAAGCATATCTCTCGCACCCCGGCAGACCCAGGACCATCTCTTTCGAGATGGCCCCCTTCGGGTTGTGGGGACCGCAGGGTCCCCATCTAGCCCCGGTTACGGGGAGGCACACCTTGCACCACCGCCGCGGCCTGCTTCTGCTAGGGTGACAGGCAGCTCCACCGGTCACCCCCAGGCCAGCGCTCATGGAGGACGGAGGTCGTTCTGCGACCTCCGACGTCCGGTTCGCCTTCGCTCTTGGACACCAGACATGAGGACTTCGGTTCCAGCTAAAATAACGTAAAATGAAAATTTAAAAATCCCCAGCACTTCCCATCCCCACTTTAACCCCCTTACTTTTTAACTGCTCAACTTATTTTCATCAGACATGTCTAAGAACACTCACATGTAAGTCACCTTTAATACAAAAAGAACTAAATTGAAATCGCTTCATCCGTTTGGGAGCTATGATGCGACAGATAGACAGACAGAAACGTCAAATTTATAACACCCCTCTCTTTGCATTGGGGGTATAAAAAATCATAGTCATAATCTATGGGCTGAAGGAGATAATGGTGGGCAGTGTTGCCGTTATAAAAACTATCATTTATTTTATTAACTTTATTTGTCGTAATTATTCATTTAACATGTTATTTTGTATCATTGCTGCAGCTGCGAAAAATAAATGCATTTTCTTTCTTTCTTTTCTTTCTTTCAAAAATAAATAATTACACGACATTATCACCCTTTGTCTTTTTCATATAATCTATTTCGTATAGTCTAGTAATCAAAGACTCTACAGCCAGTTCTACAACTGAAAGCTACGTATTACGAAGCTTATCTATCGTCGCGTGCGCCTAGGAAATGTTCATTCGATTAAGCGATCCGAACTGCCGGAGTATTTTGCTTTTTATCAAAACGAGCAAATAAGTTACATCTCATTTCTTGATACCATCTACAACAACGTTAGTCACGCGAACATAATGCTGTACTTTATTTAACCAAACTGTGAATAAATGAGGCATGTATTCGGTTCGGTATTACGTATGTTAAATTACGTTTCGAGCTCTATAGGGAAAACGTTAGTTCGGTAGAGACTCGCTCAAGAAATCGAATTCCTTTTTTATTTTATTTCATTCATGTCTACATATTTGTGACTAGCTTTTGCCCGCGGCTCCACCCACGTGGATGTCGGTTATCGCGACCAAACATAGCCTATGTTCTTTCTCATGGTCTAATCTACCCCTATACCAAATTTCATCAAAATCGGTTTAGTGGTTTAGGCCTGAAAGCGTAACATACAGAGAGACAGAGTTACTCTTGCATTTTTAATATTAGTGTGGATTATTGAAGGGTTTTTTTTTTTTTTTTTTTTTTTCGTGCGGAAATCCCCTCGGATACCCCCCTGCCGGAGCCGGAAGGGGAGGTTATGTCGGACTCGAACCGACTAAAACCGCACGCCGACCGTGGGTCGTGGTGCTAGGCCGGAGGTGAGGTTGTCATCGACATATCCCTCGCACCCCGGCGGACCCAGGGCCATCACTTATGGTTTAGCCCTCCTCGGGAGGGGGGACAACGGTGTCCCCGACTCGCCCCCGGAATGGGGAGGCGCGCTTCTCAGCGCGCCGTCGCCGTGGCCTGCTTCTGCTGGGGTGACAGGCGGCTTCACCCGTCACCCCCAGGCCCGCGCTCATGGGGGACGGAGGTCAGTCAGTGCCCTCCGACGCCCGAGTTGCCTGTGCGCGCGGGCAGCGCGGTTCGCGAGTCTCGCTCGCTCGCGCTGCCTCTCCCGTTCCGCCGTCTCCTTCACGACCATTACCTGCTCGCTGAAGGAGACGCCGGCCGCCCACGCGTCCGCACAGCGGACCATTGCTGTGAGCAGGGAGGCGAGGGTAAGAACTCTCACTCCCAGGGCCGCCACTAGTTCTCGCCTCTGTCCGGCCCATGCCGGGATTATTGAAGGGTTAGGCAAAGGCGTTATGATACCCAGATTTTAACCTATTGCAGTTTTTGTATATAAATTCACGGAGTTCAAAAAAGTGACACTTCGGTGTTTGTTTTTTAATGATACAATCGTGATTAATGAGTGTGATTAACAATAGACCTTAGTACGAGGTCTTAAGATTGATTTTCTAATTAGATAGAATGCCCATGGTTGACAGATAATGGCAATGGACCCGAAACGCCGTGCGGTTTTAGTTAGTTCAAGTACGACATAACCAACCACAATAGCCGACGGGGGTCATCTCCTGTTACGTAAGATCGAAGATGTAGGTGTTATTGAATGTAGGCACTAGGCAGGTAGGAAATTAAAAAAGTATGATACGTAGGTTTGTGTGTCATAGCGCTCTGTCTACGTCTATTGTGGCTAATGAAAGGCTTGACATACCTTTGTGAGGTTGAAAGAACCCCAGAATGAAAATGTACCAGAAAATATAAGGAACTGTTTTGTGAAACTACTATGGGAGTAGGTATGTGTTTGAGTAAAAACAGCTGAATGTATATAGACGAAATATTTGATATATAGATGAATTAAAATATAGTCTAAATTCAAACATAGGAAAACAACTTATCCTGGAAATAGATTCGTGTGGGTCGTGGAATCACGATCAGTATATCGCTTATCACGTGGCGTGGGTGAAATCGCGGGCAACTTCTAGTATGTACTATTAGAAATGCAAAAATTTGGTTCTGCCAATAAACTGTTTTACAGTTTGGCAGTAGTTAAGTGTAATAATTAAGTGTTTTACGTGAAAACTACGTTTTATTTCATTTAATCAAGCCAGCCACTGAAAAAGCTGGATAAAATTTAGTATTAGAGAAAGATTAATAAATATTAAAGTCGAACACCCTACTAATATTATAAACGCGAAAGTTTGTAAGTATGGATGGATGAATGTTTGTTGTGTGTTTGTTGTGATGAGTGATTGTAATAAAAATTGGTATGGAGTTAGCTGACATCCTGGATTAACACATAGGCTATGTTTGGTCGCAATAGTCGACATCCACGCGAGCGGAACCACGAGCAAAAGCTGGTATGAAATTAAATATAATTTAGCAGTATATTATTGGCCTGGGGGTGACGCGTGGAGCCGAGTCGGGGACACCGTTGTCCCCCCTCCCGAGTAGGGCCAGACCGTAAGGGATGACCCTGGGTCAGCCGGTGTGCGAGGGATATGTCGAAGACAACCTCACCTCCGGCCTAGCACCACGGCCCTCAGTCGGCGTGCAGTTTTAGTCGGTTCGAGTCCGATATAATCTCCCCTTCCCGCTCCGGCGGGGGAGGTTTCCAAGGGGATTTCCGCACGAAAAAAAGTATGAAATAAAACATGATTTAGCTGCATATTATTTACCACACCATTGAATATGATACGTTTGGCGTATAATAGTCGACGTTCTGGAGTTTTACGACTTGAACCTGTGTGTTCGCGAGACGATAAGGCTTTTATTGTTTTCTTTTGAACCAGTCTGATAATAAAGCAAAGCTGGTGGCTCACGTAAGCCACCAGCATAAACACTTAATGTTTTATTAACTAGTTTAGAAATCAAATTCTTTGCCATGTTTTATTTACAGCCTCTGTAGCGGTCGTGAACGCGACTGCCACGCAGGAGGCGCGGGTTTAATCCCCGCCCAGTGCAAATATTTGTATGCATGGATATAGTTATTTGCATTGGTCTGGGTGTTCCCATGTATAATATGTATATAATTACAAAAAAAAAGTATCTAAGTATGTTTATCCGCATTCTAGATTCCATAACACAAGCTAGTTAAGCTTAACATGTGGACTAGACCCATGGCAAGTTTAGCTAGCTTTTACAAGGTAGCGTTGTGTAGAATGTTGTGAAATATTTATTTATTTTTTTCAGAATGGTTAATATTGCATTGGAGGGTGAAAGATGTATGTCGAAAGACAACTGGTTGAAGACCGAAGCCAATACTCGTAACTGTTTTTTTTTTTTTCAAAATTGAGCCTCGGTCTAATGTTAAAAGCGATCACGAAGTAAATATTTTTTCTTAAAAATTTTGTTACGAAAAACAGTTTTTAACATTTAATTTCATTTTGACAAGTCGATTTGAATTTGGAATAGGTTAGAGTTTATTAGGTTGGTGTTTCATATGTGCTCTTTATGTGCCTAAACTGAATAAATGAAATTGATTCTTTGATTATCACACAACCAAAATGAATGTTATTATTATCAACCAATCAATTAGCCTATTGCAGTTCACTGCTGTGCCTATGCACAGAATAGATAAGATATAGGCCTCTCCCAATGTTTTGAGTATGAACATTTAAAATTAACATCAAATTGCTTAGTGAAACACTACATAAGGTGAAGGTAAATCTACAAAAATATGCAAGAAAACTAATTTTTATTTATCACTATAAATTTGCACTCAATCACTCAGTATTTAAGGTTTATAATCTCTTGAAGTATTTTAACAATGATCTTATCAATTGTGATCGATTGCGTGATGAAAGAAAGGTGAACTCTTAAAACTCGTGTATTAGATATTTTCAACCTTAAATCATCAAGTGAAAGTTTCAATTAAAATGTACTCGTTTTATTAAGTATGAAATTATAATAATAGTTGGTATATGGTATAGTTTTGTTGATATAATTTAGGCATAATTATTTTATTTCGAGACCAGGCCTCGGCCTTGATTCAACTTGATTCAGTTTTTGTGTAATAGTAACGAAATAGCAGCAACAGTAGATGTAAGACTAAGATGTTCGAAGTATAGAGCCACTCTAGACAGCCTCCGTGGCGAGGTGGTTTGATCCTCGCTCAGTGCAAATATTTGTATGCATGTATTTAAGTATTTGCATAGTCTGGTCCTGTCTCGAAGAGCACGTTTAGCCGTCGGTCCCGGTTGCCATACGAACATGTATGACAGTCTTTATAGGGGAAATGGGTGAAATGGCCTCACACAGAATGGCTGATCACCCGTACGGTCCAACGGCGTCTCCACTGGCATTAGTAGTAGTAACCCCACTCTATATTATATCATCATGACTGTGACCCAACCCCAAGAACCTCTGCGCTAACCGGTACGTGTGCTTGGCTCCTGAAGATCTTGGTGGAGCCATATAGCCTTGCGTGAAATGGTACAATCATCTATTGCCTATAATATGATGGGTTGTTCCGCCTTCATACCACGACCACTCATAATCATACCAAGTGCATATTCATAATACATACCATTCTTATTAAAGCAGTGGCGTGGATTCAGACCCCGCTCGATACAAATATTTTTAAGCTTTAATATGTGTATCTAAATTAGTTTAAGTGTTTCTGAACGTATTTAGATACATTTGTTTTGTAAACACATTTACAAAACAAATGTATCTAAATACGTTCATTCACATTTTAGATCCCATAACAGAAGATAGTTTATCTATGCCAACGTTGGGCCTAGAATGTCACAGATCATTTATTATTTATTTATTAGCTATTGTCAGCCCTATTGAATTCAAACTTAACGCACCTACAAAACCGTAAGCTAACTAGGTACAACTTAACCCTTCACATCTCCAGTATGCTTTTGTGACGTAACTGCCCAGTAGTATATCCTGCAGACTCATTGTACAAATGTAAGATATACATGTTATGTTTATGTTACCATAAAAAATAATGTATTTATTATTATATATCGGCCTTTATTCTAATGTACTGCCAATGTTTTAAGTAACGAAATATGTTAGGAAAATATTTGTATCATGTTTTATTATGTATTATGTAAACAATAATATTTTTGTCTGATTTAAGTGTGAAGATAGATTGCTCTTTTATTTTACATTTAGTTACAATCTCATGATATCGGGTAGGCCATAGTGTCTACCAGACCTTTGTTAATATTATAATCGTATCACATACATACTAGAATGAAAAATAAATTAACATACATAACCTACATACATACATACAAAACCTTTGGTAAATGTAAACCTTTGAGAATGTCGTAAGGCGAAACCGGTCAGGTGTAACACAATAAATACTGTGGAAAAAGTACAAGTGTTCTCAATATGTGTAAAAATAAATTGTGTCTCTCGATCACTTCTGGGTTAATGAAGTGCTATTTTCGTTTATTATTAACAAATAATACAATATATTACACACTTAGATTTTTAAAAAATTGTCGATAAATTATATAAAACGTCGATTCATAAAAATAAATACTTTAGTATTTAAGATAACATAAATGCAAAATTGTGTCTGCGAGAGGTTAAGGTAGGATTCCGTGACCACCGACATGCAGCACGTACATTACTTGTTAAACTTTGATACTGTTAAAGGGGACCATTGAAAAGCCGCAATGAAATACGTTCTGGTACATGTGTCGGCAGTTGTTTGGTTCGGAATTATACCTTTAGTTACGTAATTTCATATGAGAAGACGAACATGTTAAGAGTTAATTAAGTATAAGCAGATTTTGAGACAATCGCAGTTTGATTGTGTGATTACTTTGAGATGAGTTACGACACGAGTTTTGAGTAGTTCTGACAGTTAGTTTTAGTTTGGAAGTGGTTCAAGTACCTGTTGTGCTGATCGATTAATGATTGAAGAAGTAAGGAGTTCTTCGGCGTGGATTTATGTTAAAGTTTTGACTTTAATAAGTTGTAATAAAAGGTTGAATCTAGACGGGCTCTAAGGCGTGGCAGTAGTTCATTTAGTTGTTACTTTAGAGAGCACGGAATAGTTGTATGCAGGAATATGTCTATTTGTCTTGGTCTGGCTATTTCTATGTATAAGTACAGTCCCGGGTTTTTTAAGCGGGGCGTGAGAAGGCATCTGATGAGGCCGTCAAGCTGAGTGCCACCACAGTTAACATAGTACATGTTTGCGATGGTGACTGTCTTTCCGAGACTTTGCCTTTAGTTAAACATCAGGCGATAGAAGTAAAATTCACGTGTCCTATATAAAAAAAAGTTATATATTGTTACGAATGTGACGTAACATGTCACAGCATCGGAACGATAAATTCGAACTCATTGTCAATAGCAGCTGTGACTGAGCGGTTTAGACAACGCCTGCCAAAAAGATGGTCGATGGTTCGAATCCTGGTGTGACGATATGCGGTTTTGTGTTTTCTAATTTATGTAAATCTTTATTTGGTAAAGGTAACAGAAGATTCTATATTTAAATTCTTCTAGTTATTAGCAGAACATTCTGGAAGAATAAAAATGAGAAACGAAATGAAGATCAAAAATATAGTTAAGCTCTTCTAGTAGATCATAGAACATTCTAGAGAAATAATAAAATGAATATCGAAAAGACGATCGAAAATAAGGGTATAAAAGGAGCTGTCAGAGCGGTGAAAGGACAGTTAAGTCTGGAAGTTCAAAGTGAACAGAAGAAGAAGAAGAAGAAGGAAAAAGGAAGAAAAGTGGGAGAAGAGTGAAAAGTGCAAAGTAAAGTGCAGTGATAGTGTGAGTGTAGTGTAAGCGCAGTGACCGTGCGGTACAGTCACGCTGTGAGTGTCGCGCGCGAATAAGACTGAAGTGCAGTAGTGCATCGTGTGGTACAGTCGCGTCGTGAGTGTCGTGTTCAAGATTTGGCTGTTGGGGTGTGAAAATAAAGCGGTCTCACATACGAAGCTGTTTATTTCCAATCCCGTTACTCGTCTCCCGTAACAATATGTATTTACAAAATAAATATTTAAGTATGTCTGCTAGAAGTGTTATAACCCATAAGACAAGAAATTTATAGCATTTATTATGCTAACTATACAATTTGATTCCATCAGGAAACAACAGTTCGTAAGAGTGTTGGTAGATGACTCCACCGTCGCCTTAAAAGACGGATATATAGAGAAGGGTAGTTTAAGTTGATTCAGGTGTGGCTCAGTAACTCAGTTTTTTTTATATAGGACACGTCAATTTGACTTCACCTCGCCTGATGTTAAGCTAAAGGCAAAGTCTCGGAAAGAGGGTCACCATCGGAAACATGTATCATGTTAACAGTGGTGGCACTCAGCTTGACGGCCTCGTTAGATGCCTTTTCACGCCCCGCTTAAAGGACCCGGGACTGTAGGAAGAAGGAAACACGTGAGCTGGCAAGGAGTTCCAGGTCTTAATGGTGCGGCATAGGAATGAGTCGCTGAAACGCTTGGTTCTAGCTGGTATACTCTGCACCGTATATGGATGGCATCTTAGTCCTGCACGTGTCGTCCTGTGTAGGAAAGGAGAGGGTGGGACTAATTGGAAGAGCGCGTCAGAACATTCACCATGGTAGAGACGGTAGAAGAGAAGTTGGAAGAGCGTTCCGCAATTAATTACATAATGCCTATTTTGCGAAAAAAATTGGCGGTACAGCAAATTTTTTCCTGCCCTCGTGGCATCAGATCCCGTTCCCGCTGCACCTTAACATTTAGGGAGATGAAAAATAGATGTTGTCCGATTCTCAGACCTACTCAATATGCACACAAAATTTCATTAGAATTGGCCTAGCAGTTTCGGAGGAATTTAGCTACAAACACCGCGACTCGAGAGTTTTATATATTATACTAGCTGTGCCCGCGACTTCGTCCGCGTGGAATGTACTTAATTTAAAAAATCAGTTTTTTTTTGCATTTTTTTTTTAGCCTAAGTTACTCCTTATTACATAAGCTATCTGCCAGTGAAAGTCCCGTCCAAATCGGTCCAGCCGTTCCAGAGATTAGCCAAAACAAACAGACAGACAGACAGACAGACAGACAGACAAAAAATTTAAAAATATATATTTTGGTATGTGTACCGTATATACATTCATATGCATGTAGTAGAAAGCGGTTATTTTAATATTACAAACAGACACTCCAATTTTATTTATTTGTATAGATTAGAATAGAATAGAATACTCTTTATTGCACACCAAACATAGAATCTAGATCTATTAATAAAAAAAACAGGCAGCCCACTTTTCTAAGCCGTGTGTTTATTTGCTACCTTATTACAAAAATAATGCTCACACATAATTTATACGTTCATCTGAAACTGTCAAGCACGCATGTGACGGACAGATAATAATTAATTGATATAATGATACATACTGTAACTGTTCATAGTATACAAGTACATGTTAGATGCACGAATCGTTATAGTTGTGGTACGTTGTGATGGCCGTTTTGACACGAATGCTTTTGCTCGTTTTCTCTTTTTTAGTGCGCTTAATATTGAACAAGGAACTGTTAGATGAATAATTAAAGAAAAATACGGTGATACTGGCATAGAAGACAATAAAATTCACATACCAAAAAAAGGAAAACGAGCAAAACTAGTCGTAACATAACGGCCATCATAGCATTCCGCAACTATAGTCCATTACGAATATTAAGCGTCAATAATTAAATCGCAATTAATATTTGATGTGAAGGTGAGATTCGCCAGACATTATTAGTAGTATAATTTTGTAATACCTTGGAAATTAAACTACTGCTATCTGATTTTTAGTGTCTCACCTTAGCTTTTTATAGGCGTAGATTTTTTAGTAGTAAGTACAATATTTTGAAGTCTCAAATTTTTTTTCACTCATTCAATACACATTTTGATAAATAATTGTACATCGCAAGAGCTTAGATTTTCAAAACTATTTATTTTTAAGTTTCAAAGGTCTGGAAACATACCATCAAATCAAAATAAAGCTAATCAATGAATGTGCTCTTCTTATTCATTATCACTATCATCATTATCTATCTTAGATAGATAGATGATCTATAATCCATCACTATAAGCTTTAATGTCATTTTTCAAATTTCATTACCGCGTATGTGCAACAAAACGACTATTTAGAATTAAATAAATTTAATGTGCTAATAATAAAAAAAAATTACTGTGTAATCACCGACTGAAGCCTTGAGAGTTCTCAAAAAAATTCATCACATTCGTTTTTGGTCAGTGATTATCTCATTTGAACTTTAATCAATAAACATATATGAATGATTTTTTTTTTCGAACTTAAAAGTTAGCATAATAAATGCTACAAAAAATTCATTCCAATAAACTTATAGTTCAAAATCGTATGCACAGCTTCGTTCTAAAAAATTGCGCTGCCTACCTTCCGCAAAAATGCAAAATGGAACCTAAATGAGCGTAAATAGATATCTATTTATGTGTCGTCTTTTTATTTCTTTTACTCATCACTCTTTACCTTCCAGTTTTCAAGTGGGAACGCGCAAACCCTGATATTGCAGCCGCTGGTATGTAACAGTTTTATATTGGGAACAGTCATGTTGGGAACTATTATCGGGAACCAACTCAGCAATTTTATATTAAGTTTTTTTTCTGTGGTTATAAACCACTACAAATACGGTTTGATAGAACTATAAGGCGATAGCCTAGTGGTATGGGTAATGGACTGCTGAGACGAGGTCTCGGGTTCGATCCCAGGTTTACCACGGCACACGCCAATGACTTTTCGATGCTTTTCGAAGTTATGTGTGTATTTATCGCAGGTTTCTAAGTGCCCGG
Organism: Eilema sororculum; assembly: GCA_914829495.1. Taxonomy (NCBI): domain Eukaryota; kingdom Metazoa; phylum Arthropoda; class Insecta; order Lepidoptera; family Erebidae; genus Eilema; species Eilema sororculum. The sequence goes on along the minus strand of OU618543.1, from coordinate 21,245,767 downwards.
TTAATGGCAATAGGCTCGCCACCTATTACATTGGGACCTAAACATAAACTGGCGAAATGTGGGTGCTAGCACCTCTGCCTACCCCTTCGGGGAATACAGGCGTGAGTTTATGTTATGTTATGTTATGTTTATAAGGAACCCTAACAAACCCCCAAACCCTAATTCATTTTCGTTCAAGTATATTTTAAAATTGCTACAGATTTATTTACCAATTTGGCCACATTATCTGCCAACACAACTCAAAAGGGTCTTAAAGGCCAACACGCGATACTGCGTGACGAATGTACGAAATTGTTATTGATTTAAATAATTACCACTGTAGGTAGTTACTGCTGTGCCCGGTACTAGTTCAGTACATGACACGAAGCTCTTGATGTCATTTAGCACAGATATTACCCTATAAATACTACATTTGAAGTCGCCTAATGAGAAACTTGGATTATAATGGAATTTCTGTTTTGATTTTGTAGAGGACGTTCTTGAATTTTAATTGTGTCAAGCAGCTTTACAGGGTGATTGCTGTTTTCGAGTGCTTCCATTTTGTACCCACAAAGTGTACCCACAAGCTAAAAGAATAATAATTATTCCATCTTTTACCTACTGCAAAAGTTCGTTCCAAATACTACACTTTTTTTTTTCGTGCGGATATCCCCCTGACATTTTAGATATTTTAACGATATCATACAATAACTCATCATTTTTACCTCAACGATGATTCTAGTTACCTTTGTGATTTTCAGTTCAAATCCTGGAGTCTGTTTGTCATTTTATGTTTAGTTATTATAGGAACAACAGCCATTATGATCTCCTAAACCCAATATTAAAGTCTCCGCAGGTGTGCCAGAGCAAGAACCTAGATACAAACGAGATTGGCGCTCAGATGAAGAAAGATAGTTACTGTTGGATAGATAATAATAATGGATGGATGGAAAACAAATAATTCCATCCATTATCCGTAATGTGTTGTATACGAATACAATATTTATTTGATCAACAATGTTTGTAGGGGATACTCGTAATACACAGTAATTAATAGTGATGTTGGAGATAATAGAACAAATACAGACTAAGATAGAACAAATATATATTGTAATTTAATACGGGCTAGATGGTATGTTCTCAGCATATAGTAGTTGGAGGTATTCACAGATTCTTAATCAATATTATGGAAATTATATAATTAAAGTAATACTAATACTATAATAAAAAAAAATGGCGCAGCTTGGGAGAGGTCTATGTCCAGCAGTGGACTGCGGTGGGCTACTTGATTGATTGATTGAATACAATTATTTGATCAGAAAATATTTATATTATTTCTGAAATGAAACTGTATAAAAAAGCTGTTGTTCAAAAAAATACTTCTATTTAAAGTACTGAAAACTTCACGTATTTGACTATATTTAAGCAATACAAATCTCAAATCAGTTTAAAGTTCTGCCTTTAACGTTTCCACCCTGTATTTGTTGAGCTTTTCAATCTAAATAATGAACTATAATAGTTTCTGCTCTTCACAAGTTTTAACATAAAATTCAATTTCAAAACGAAATTTAGAATAATAGGATAAAAAGACAATGGAACAGTCAGCTTTGTAAAAAAAATATCACCCCGTAGATTGTTTGCGTAGCACCGTCAACGAATGCTACGTAATCGTAGCATTTGTACTACGATTTGTAATAGTATATTCTACTGTAGAACTAATTTAATCTTGTTTATAAATTCAGAATAGTTGTTTGAGAAATTATGCAGATGAATATTACACTGAAGAAAATGTGGTTATTTCAATCAAGTATTCTTGAGTCATAGAATTAAGGAGACTGTAATTAGATATTCCCTCGCAAAGTAAAATAGTTACAAATAACATAAATGTAAAAGTTTATGATATTTGTTACTAATTTACTCAACAACTGCTAGACGAATTTCAACTCGAAAGTTTGACAGGTTGACCTTAAATATTAAAAGGAAAAGTGAGTTTACACTTGAGAATTTGAAGGTTTCTTCAGAGTCGGTATTATGTATGTAACGTCTCTGGTTTCGCATACAGTAATCACTTTCCATCAGTTTATTCGTGTGCTTGTCTGCCATCTAAATGGTATAAAAAAACTAAATTGGCACTGTGACACTAACAATGTTAAGATGATTATGAAGAACTTTCTGATTCTATCCTCGTCCGTCTCTCCTCAAGAAGAAGTCTGCAACAGAATTTCCTCCGTCAATCGGGAGGTATATTAACTTACAGATGAAGTGGACTTGGGCCACAAAGGTCTAGTACCCCGTAGGACCCCGTACTTCAATATACCAAGACTTTCAATGTATGAATTTGACTTCACCTCGCTTGATGGTAAGCTAAAAGCAAAGTCTCGGCAAGAGGGTCACCATCGTAAACATTTACCATGTTAACAGTGGTGGCACTTAGTTTGACGGCCTCATCATGACGACATTTATTATGCAAATGTGTTTATTTTTCGTACAGCTACAGATCTAACTTACATTTTCAAAACATGGACTTTAACACCATTTACTCATTCCAACCTTTACAATCTCTAAACTTGATTTAAATAAACACAAAAAATAAAAAATTCTAAAAGAATGAAAAACACGAATTCTTAAGAAACGGGACAGTGAAAAAGGCGATTCAGAAAATTTCAGACACGACGATTTGTTTCGGCAGTTAACTGGCAACACAGGATTTATTACAACAACCTTTAAAACAAGGTGGCTGATGCCGGCTATCTCCGTAGCCATATATTATTTACAAAGAAAAAAGAAAAAAATATCTCTCGGAGTTTTTTATTTTATTATGTGCCAGGACGAGCTTTACAAGTGTTTTGTTGATTGTGGAGCGATGGAACAAATGAAAGGTGTAAGAAATTAATTTTAATCTTGGAGGGTCTGTGTGCGATGTCGCAATGTAATGTTGAGATTAGGACTATGTTTTGGCATAGCCTCCATTATTCTACGTCAGGCAAATTTGTGTTATTTTATAAAGACAGTATTCTAGGATAACTCAAGCTCGTTTTTTTAAATTATGTCTATGAATTAAAAACTCACAGTCCTGGGTCATTCATCTATAAAAATATTTACCCTGAGCAGGAAATGAACTGTTGATTCTTTCATATTATTACACCAACAATATGAATCAACTCTAACACAACAATTAGCTTAGAAATAGGCAATACTCTATGCCAAAATGGTCTAAAAAAGTTCACCAGAAATATTATTTAATTTATTAAAATGAAAATATTCAGCTGGAAATATAAGAAACTTAGAAACATCGCCTAAAATATTGTATATTTAGATACATTACATTATATTATTAGTTGGTATTTCTCTCGCTCTGCAGAAGCACAGTGACTAATTGTAAACATATTTTGAATTACCTTTGTAACAAAATTAAACGTATACTTAACCACTAACAAAATGAAATGGTTAAGTAATTATAACCTTTTCAAAAATATATGTATATATGTATATTTTCCGTAAAGGTGAAGAGAAACATTTTCAACCGACAACGTCTCGCTAATTACATTAACATTTAAAATTAAATTAATATATTCTCATGAGTAAATAGAGAATTCACAAAAGTTGTTAACATGAAAGGAGAATATATGCAAGTACTATTACTACGAGTAGAAGTACTATTACTAGAAATACCTTTACTAGTAATACTACTGACAGTATTAGTACTACTAATAGTACTTGTGCACACATATATACATATACTCACGTCTATAAATCCCCGCAGTGGCAGGCAGAGGTGTATTAACACCCATATTTCACCAAGTATGTTTCGGTCCCGCGTAATTTTAGAGGGCGAGCCTATTGCCCTCAAACGGGCTCTTGGTCATAGTCTGTATCTTTACTGTCGGATGGCAAAGTGCCCTATCCCTCAATAGCCTTCTACAATACCCATAAGAAGAGATGGGGTGGCCCTATTCTTCTCCACCTTTTTTTTCATGCGGAAATCCCCTCGAATACCTCTCATACCGGAGCCGAAAAGGTAGGTTATGTCGGACTCGAACCGAATAAAACTGCACGCCGACTGTGGTTGTGGTGCTAGGCCGGAGGTGAGGCTGTCTTCGACATATCCCTCGCACCCCGGCTGACCCAGGGCCATCCCTTACAGTCGCCGCCGCCGCTATTCTACAAAATAAAAACTTGGACAAACTTAATGTCTAAAACCCATGCGAGTCGACTCTGTGAGTGTTGTGTGTCGCGAACGTGTGAACAGTGTGAGAACGCGAACAATGGTAGGGACAACGCGCGTCATAAACGAGTGCAGAAGATGGTAGACTGATACGGTCTGCCCAATGACAACTAACTCGGCACTACTCGGCACCAGTGCATCCGTGATCATGGCGCTTGAAACAGCGCCGAAATATCGGATCCTCGGAAAGTATAAGAAACATGATAAATATCCTGCCGAGTGTTTTACTATTAAAATAAAATCGTGATTAGGCACGTTTTTGAACAGAATAATACTGCTATTTTGTTAGTTTGTAGTAGATTTATTGGGTACAATAATCCATGAATATTCAAACCTATTTGTTGGTTATTGTGTCCAACTTTAAAGCATGTGATCCACAGCTCGCAAATGTAATATATAATGCAGTGATCTCATAAATTGTAACAGCTAACAGTCGGCTTTTAACATAATCACCGCTGGACGAGATTTGTGATTGCAATTTGGAACACTCGTACCATATTTGAACTATTAAATTATTAACTGCAAATAATGTTTCATTGTTTTTTATTATTTTATTCCACAAACGTTGTTTTGGCTTCTATTACGTTTATAAAGTCCCCTTATAACAGTTTTTCTCGAATTATTTCCATGCACAGACATCGATTGCTTACAAATCCATATCCATATCCATACTAATATTATAAATGCGAAAGTAACTCTGTCTGTCTGTCTGTCTATCTGTCTGTCTGTCTGTCTGTATGTTACGCTTTCACGCCTAAACCACTGAACCGATTTTGATGAAATTTGGTATAGGGGTAGATTAGACGATGAGAAAGGACATAGGCTATATTTGGTCGCGATAACTGACATCCACGCGGGCGGAGCCGCGGGCAAAAGCTAGTTTATTAAATGTAATAGATAATGGATGAAACATTCCTTTCTTCGCGGACAACAGAGAAACGGGCAAGGACACAAATGTACAGACATGTCTTATTGCCAATTTTATTGTATTGTTCGATTCATTATTATTATCTTGGACCTAAAATGTGCTTTATACGCGCAGTACACGTCTCTTGAATGTATTTTAAGATAGCACGGGGTGCTACTGCCGCCGACGACATCAAATTCACCAAATTTATATTACTAGCTTTTGCCCGTGATTAGTCCGCGTTAAGTTCAGAATCGAAAGGTATAGGATACACTGCTCCTGTACCCCCGACCCATTTAAAGCTCCATAAAGTCTTTGTGAGCCTGGTACATGATGAAAAGTATCCTATGTCCGTCTCCTGGTTCTAAGCTACATCCCCACCAATTTTCAGCCAAATCGGTACAGCCGTTCTTGAGTTATAAATAGTGTAACTAACACGACTTTCTTTTATATATAGACTAGCTTTTGCCCACGGCTCCGCCAGCGTTGATGTCGGTTATCGCAACCAAACATAGCCTATGTCCCTTCTCAAGATCTAATATACCCCTATACCAAATTTCATCAAAATCGGTTCAGTGGTTTAGGCGTGAAAGCATAACATACAGATAGACAGACAGAGTTACTTTCGCATTTACAATACTGGTTTAGATTACAAAGCAATCTGTACGAGCTAAAGCCTTTTATATCTCGAGATTTAGGTTCAAAATATATGAATCGAGCTGCAGTATAGATTAGGTTTGTCCTAATATAATAAAACAAATGATTAAAAAATAAAAAAACCCGACCGCCACTGAAAAAGACTGAAATAAGTTTGATAGCAGGCGGTACCCATTAATTTTCTCTCGGTTTATGATTGGCATATTTTTATTTTATACTTTTTAGTTATGATATGAAATGTATATCTTTTGTAATTTCCTTCATATCGTTTATACTTGAAATAAAAACCTAATTCAATAAGTAAGAAAATTAGCGAGAATGATTGTTTTGTTAAACAACTTTAAACCGTTATATATCCTAAACTATTATTTTAAATGAAAAATGATAAATGGAACCTATAAATGATTTTAAAATACCTATTCAACGACACCCCACTTGACATAGTTCATCGACTTTTCGTTTTTTTATTTTGACAATATGGCGTCTGGTTGTCGCTGTGGTGAATTTTGATTACTGTCATGTCTTTAGTGACACTCGTAAGGTTAAGACGAATCGATTGACGTAAGAATTATCAAAATCGGCCTACGCATTTGGTCTCTAGAACGCCACATAGAAACAAACATACATACATACATACATACATAGACTGATAAACACATAACCCTCCTTTGCGTCGCGCAGTCGGGTAAAAATTCACAGACATTTCTATTATTGTATACCTATAGACGATAACATTAATTAAGTATGGGAATAGTATCTACGTATTTTATCACATGCGGGTGCGGATAAAACCGATAGAGTAGGTAATCAAGGGGTAGGTATATGTTGCCTATCCAACCTTCACTATCTTTCCACGACCTGACAAGCATAACCAAATAGTCATATTAGGTTTGATTAAATGAACTAAAACAATATTAAGCTTCCATCTTCAGACCCATCAATTTTGTTTTTTACTTGCGACAAATCCCCACGGATACCACTCCCCCGGAGCCGATGGAGGTGGTTATTTTGGACTCGAACCGACTAAAAAGCGCGCCGTCTTGGGTCTTTGGTTGCCGGAGGTGAGATTGCCGAAAACATATCTCTCGCATCCCGGCAGATCCAGAACCATCTATTTCGAGATGGCCCCTTCGGGTTGTCCATCTTTAGACTCTAAAGTCACACTTATTTTGTTGTCAAGTTGACCAGGGCCAAGATTCTGCTAAAGCCAAACCACAGTGGTGCCACCGCCACTGCAAAAAACGGCATTAAATAATAGACTTCAAAGCGATACGGTTAAAGTTCAAAATAAAATGACGTTTTGCAGAGTAATAGAAAAAGTGCAATGAAACTGTTTTCATTTCATTTTTAACTTCAGGTGTATAGAAATAAGTCTAAATTTTAGTATCATTTTTTGCAGTGACTGCAGCACTACAGTGGTTTAGCTTTAGTAGAATTGAAAGAAAAGAAAAGAAAAAGAAAAGAAAATGCATTTATTTTTCGCAGCTGCAGCACATACCCAGAAATGTTACAAAATAACATGTTAAATAAATAATTGAGGGCTAGGTGTAGTGAATTAACGTGTCCAAGGTAACGCCGTTCCATCCATCATCCATTGCCGCGGCGTCGGCGCAAAGTGCGCCTCCCCGTAACCGGGGCTAGATGGGGACATTCTCTCTCTCTCATCTCGAAAGAGATGGTCCTGGGTCTGCCGGGGTGCGAGAGATATGCTTTTGGCAATCTCACCTCCGGCAACCAAGGACCCAAGACGGCGTGCGCTTTAGTCGGTTCGAGTCCGACATAACCGCCTCCACCGGCTCCGTGGGGGTGGTATCCGTGGGGATTTATCGCACGATAAAAAAAAATCCGTCATCCATTTTTATGCCTCTTTATTATCTACACACATCAAAAAAAGTTTGCGATCACTTTGAAAAACTGACATCTTTTTTGTTACTGTAGATTATATTATGATTTTTTCTTCTTTTTAGATTATTTATTTAAAAATAAAGAATTAGAACACAAAACAATGACACCGTTCAATTGTTTTTTCTTACAAAAAGGCTTTCAGTCCTAGCTTACGCTCATTCAGAAATCTGATTTAGTGATTTATAAACGATTCAAGATATTTTTCGCGGAAAGTAGTGATTGAAAAAATGCCAAGAGGATTATTAGAGGTTTTACGAGCTAAAATAGTAACTTTGAGGGAAGAAGGAGGAGGAGTACACCACGAGAGTAATAGCACGCAGGCTTGCTATATTCCAATCCTGTGTCGTGGCTACGTTGCAGAGGTACCACGGAATGGAGAATTTAGCTGACCGACCCCGCAGCGGTCGCCCAACTGTTTTGACAGCTGCCCAAAAGCGCTATATTAGATTGCTGGCAGCCCGTGATCCCACAATCAACGCCACTAAAATAAAAGTCAGGGCCGCCTCTGGGCTTGAAGTTAGCACGCAGACCGTTCGCAATTGCTTGCACCAGGCTGGATTACGAGCACGGAGGTCATGGCGAACTCCGCTCAATTCCCGGCAACGTCAACAACGAAGATTGCAGTGGGCTAGACTTCGGCAAAATGAAGAAGGTGAGGAAGAAAACATTTGGCAAAACTGTTTCTTCGTTGACGAATCCCGAATCTCCATTCATCCAGATAACCGACGTGTGCGTGTCTGGAGAAGACCAGGCGACCGTGAAAGACAAAGAACTGCCACTGGAACAGTTCAGCAAGGCGGAAAATCGGTGTCTTTTTGGGGTGGCATTATGATTGGAGCTAGAACGCCTTTGATCCCGTATCGGGGCTTCATGACAGCAGACATGTACAAAGCAGTTGCTATTGATGATATCGTCAAACCATTCCGAGTAAACCATGGGCACCAATTTGTACTGGTCGATGATAATGCGCCCGCACATCGAGCTCAACGAGTCAATGCTGCTCTTCAATATTACGATATCACACGATTAGACTGGCCTGCCGGCTCGCTCGACTTATACCCAATAGAGCACGCGTGGAATGCTCTTAAACGAGCTGTATGGAACCGTGAGCCACATCCCCAGACAGTTCCAGAGCTCAGGGAAGCCGCTATTGAAGAATGGGATAGGTTACCCCAGGAAATGCTGGATAACATGATCCTCAGCATGCCCAGGAGGATCTCCGCATGTGTTCGAGCCAGGGGAGGACACATTTACAGCTTTTAATAATAAATTGTAGTTTAAGTTTAATTAAACAGTCTTTTTCTTTCTATGAAATTTCTATCACAATTGCATTATGATTAATGGCTCATTTTTTTTTAAATAAATAATAAAAAATAGTTTTATATTTTAATTTCAAACAGGGTATTCCTATTTAAAGAAAGCATACAACATAGATTTTTTCTTGATAAATTTAAATTTAAAGAATTCTAGGAGCTTATGCCATTGATCGCAAACTTTTTTTGATGTGTGTATATAGGTTTCGTCCAGCTATCGACTCTCAGGGAATAACTTAACCACAACTCAAGCTGGAATTTCCGATGGCAGTCGCTCTTAATATAGCCGAAAAAAACTTAACCAGGGACTCTGGACGCGACCGGGACTACTGCAAGGATGATTATGATAAAGGATACTCATGGCTCTCTACATAAGTGTTTTATTGTAGTGAAGCTTTTTAAAATAATATTTTCCACGCTAACCAGGCTGCAAGCTGATTTAGCTACAACAGCCAACTCGATCAGTCATCTGCGGTGAACAATGGCGACTACACCATTAGAAATATGAAATATTATTGCAGAGTTGAACGCTAAACATTAATTTATAAGTTTCAAACACAATGGTCTGTTATTTATTGCTTTGTATGATGCATTGGCTGGTTAAGTTGAAATAGCTGACGTTATACGTGAGGCCCGATTATATTACAAGTAGCTTGAAATTATAATTATAATTTTGTTGGCGTTTTCTGTGAGCATACAAGAGTTGTACTTTGTTACACGACATGTACATGTAATAAAAATAAGGCGTAGGGGGCCTTACTAAGCGATGTACAGTCAGTATCAGAAAGATATTGATAAACAAAGTGCTCAAAATTATTTAATTCTTTATTTTCCTCTCTTTACTGTTGACGGATTCTTGTGATATTTATTATACACCTTTCGTTTGGTCAGACAATTATAGTATTTAAATCAATACTTAACACAGTTTGATTTGCTTTTAATAGTTTAGATTTATTTTGTGATCCGAAATACAAAAAAGAAGCGCTCAAGTGGGACTTGAACCCATGACCTTTCCCTTACAGGGGGAATGCTCTTCCAACTGAGCTATTGAGCCACACCTGAATCACTTCAAATTTCCCTTTTCTTTATATCCGTCTTTAAGGGCGAAGGAATAAAAACATTTTGTGACTTTGTAGTCAAATTATTTCTGATGGTTGAACTATGCCTGCTAATCAATGTACGCGGCTCTGGCGCAGGCTTTCATTTCCCTTTGTTCCCGCTATACCAGATTCCCAAAATAACAGACGATCAAAATACCAGATTCCTATTATACCAGATTTTCAGGCTTGAGAAGTCAGATGGAAGTCGCTCCTGGAAAAAACAGCATACCAATTTAAAGTTGTTTTTCTTGCGTAACTAAACCAGTGTAATGTGATCAACGTGATGTTTTTACAAGAATATTTTATGATTCAAAATTCTGAGAATCTGGAATTAAACTTATTACATTTCATCAAGCAATTGTAACGCTTATAAGAATCCGATTCCGCAGAGTAATGTCAAACGGTAAAGTAAAGAGATGGCTTCATTTTTCATTCTCGCACACTTGGGAAATTCACCCGGCGTATTATACTCGTTCATCATTTCCGCTGTAGCCATCAGTTTTTCACTTGGACCACAATTTGAGCCATGTTACCTTTATTTCTTAATTCTTTAATACAATAATTTATTACTTTAATACTTACGTGATTTCTTTCTTTATTCCACTATACACGATGCATGTAAAATGTTCACAGATGTACAAAAATGATTACAAAAAACAGCTTCAACTCAATATAGTTTTTCTGCCGGCAAATCTTTGATTAAATGTGCTTAGGGTATTTATCTGACTTTACTTGGTATAAGTATATAATGTAGATACTACTGTTGGGTATATCTGCCACCTGATGGTAAGTTTCGTAGGACTGATCGGCTGGAGCCAGTATTAATATTTGGTGTTACGTTAAGATAATTTATTGACTCGAACTTAGTACGTGTCCTAACTACTGCCCGTATCGTACGCGACTACCCGTCGCAGCGGGACCGAACGATCGAGAGCCTACAAAATGTTTATCAGCATTCTGTACCCACACTACTATGAGGTCTTGGACTTCAAGAAAACAACCACCGTGACCATGGCGGCTGCAAAGGAGTCAAAATATTGGACTCAATGTAAATCATAATATGATTGATTGATTCGCGTGAAGTTTGAATAGTACGATAAGTAGGTTAAGTTAAGTAAAGGCGTTACACACATGCGCTGCTGTAATTGCTTTCTATTAGATGGATCATTGCTTCCTATACGTGATATAAAAATATTATACTATAATCCTACAAAATCGAGCTAAATAACAATTTAAAAGTCAGCTACCCGTTTCAGTGGTGAGGGCTCCCTATAAATAAATATTTCACAACATTCTACACAACGCTATCTAGACCCATGGTATGCTTTTATAGCTTGTGTTATGGAATCTAGAATGCCGATAAACATTGTTATATATATTTTTTGTAAACACACACATGTTATACATAGAAACACCCAGACCAATGCAAATAGCTCCTGCGTGGCAGTCGCGTCCACTACCACCACGCCACAGAGGCTACCAAACTATAATCCGCATCGAACTAGTCGCATGGCATATAACAAGCTAGATGGAGGTAAGATTTGCTTCACCACTGTCTCCTTAACAGGTTGCAAAATAGAACCGAGTAAGTAAAACCGTGAGGCACAGCTAATAGTCAATAAAGCAAGTCTACCCACACGGTGTTCGAGTTCGGCAGGGTCGTCACTACGATTATCGTGTTCAGCTCAATGCGTGCCGAAGCTTATCTTCTAATGCCCGATGATAGAACGGCGCCCTGGGCTGCACGATAATGTGTGTATAGACAGCCCTATTGTATTTGTATAAATGAAAATCCGTTTGATTTATGGCAACGAAGATAGGGTGAGTGTGGTAGATGGGTAGATAGGCTTCGAAAATATAACTTAAGTAAATGTTGGCATAAGGGCGTGTGTGAGGGCAATGTTACAAATTATTAAGCCGTACTTAAGGGCCGAAACGTAGGCGATAATGTGCTTAAGTTTTGATTAATCTTGAAATGTTTTGGATATACTTATTTTAACACGGTTTTATGAGGAGATTTGAAGTTAATTAATCTGTATGTAAACCAATTTTGGAAGTAAAATACTGATGACAAAACATAAAACCATTGAGCTACCCACATACCTACAGGTAAGAAGAGGATAAAAAAAAGATATTCTCACTCCTTAAAAATATCTTATTTAGCGCTATTGCGACGAGTGGCGGCCCTATTAAGACAACAGATTTGCTCCTTGTTGCACCTATATGACTTAAAACTATGTTTTTTTAAGGTAAGAAAACCCTTCTGTCTACCCTGTCAAACAAATTTAATACAAACTGTTAGTCGTGGCTCTAATACTAAACACATTCCGGCAACCCACAAGAATCCATTACCAGAATTAATAGTGATTCTTTCGTTATTTCAATATCATCCATCCAAATCTCCGTATTCAGGTATACTCTATAGTATATCTACTATGATTATTTACGGCTTTTTTTATGGATTAGGGAGGCAAACGAGCAGGTGGATCGCCTGATGGTAAGCGATCACCGCCGCCCATGGACACCCGCAACACCAGAGGAGTCGTTGCCTTCCTTTTAAAAGAGAGTACGCTCTTTTCTTGAAGGTTTGCACACAGCTAAATCTTTCTCACATTATACAGAACAGCTTAAACAGATTGCAACAATGCACTGTTTAATTACAAACTATAAACTCAATGCGACTTAGACGAGTCTATTTAAAGACTCGACAAACTAAAGCGCCGACAATAAGGGAATGACTAGTTAAATATTCGCCAAGTTCTTGCATCCATTACTAAGTCACTTAATTTTGTTTAAAGTTCATAATATTAGGCTGGCTTTATACAAAGGCTGCTCGTGCTATGTCGTGACTCGGTTATAATGGGTACAGAGATATTGGGTAGGCATCGAAGGTGAATAGAAAGCAAGGTCGGCACGCGACTTTGATGGGGTGACCAGGAATTCAGGAATAATAGAGACGATTGCGTTTACAGAGTTTTGTTACTGAAAAGTGTACGTAACTTGCCGGTAAAAAGCTCATTCGAGTGCCTTTAAAAACACGATTCCAGACTAATCATAATAAAAAAGGAGTAATAGTATGTACGGGTCTCGGTAAGTCCTTTGGGGCCAGACTAGCTTCCCCTGCAAGCCAAGAATACTCGCGTAGGATTTCCATAGACGTTGGGAAGTCTGGAGGCATTCTAATCGAAAGAAGAAGGAGCAAGTGGACCCTGGGTTTCAAGGTTTAAAACGTAGTCAGGATCAACACTAATAAGAAGAGGTGATAAAAAGACTGGCAGACCAACCTTCGAAGTAAGTAAAATTATTGCAGTAGTAGGTAGTTAACCCTAAATAGGCCGTTTTCAACTAGTAAGAATTATAAGTTCAACGCATGTTTTGCTCCACAGGAGGTATCCTCAATAGCGCTAAAACCTCCTAGTGGGTACATTTCCTGAATATTGTTATACGACTGTGTATAAGTACAGTATTTTTAGTATATTTACTCCGTACAAGTAACAGCTCACACGTAATTTTGATGTCACGCAACGATAGCTGTAGCAGTATTGTATATTGTAATCGCAAATCTTGCTACTTCAAGGAACATGCCTCGCATGACCACGACTTTGGTCTCAATAGCAATTAAGTTATTATTTTTATGACGTCATGCTTAACAGCCTGGCCAGTAATTAGGTGAACTGTAATTACAAAGAGTTACTTGGTTGATATGCGACTGGGTTCGCGTTGATGAATATTTTTTAAAATCAATTTCCTATTTGAATGAAATTTTATAGCATTTATTATGCTAACTTTTAAGTTTTAAGTAATAAATGCTACAAAAATTTCATTCAAATATTTGGGCGGAGTCATCAAAAATCAATGTTTAAAAATGGTTGAAAAATCATTCATTGGTTCCAACAGTTCGTAAGAAAGTTGGTAGATGTCTCTACCGTCGCCCTTATAGGCGGATTCAAAGTGAAGGGAAATTTTAAGTAATTCAGGTGTGGCTCAATAACTCAGTTGGAAGAGCATTCCCTTGTAAGGGAAAAGTCGTGGGTTCAAGTCCCACTTGAGCGCTTCTTTTTCCCGATGTATTTCGAACTTGATTTCCTATTTTTTATTATGAATTTTCTAATTTCTGACTAAATTTATTTTTATTGAGTTTAATTATTATAAAACACTAAATTAAATTATCATTGATTGTTTTCATGGTTCCGTACATCAAAAAAAAAGAAACCCTTATAGGGTCACATCATTGTCCGTCCGTTGTAACTATCTGTTGTAACCGACGCCGTTGTAACCGAAACGCGTCCTATAACTCTAGAGGTGTCCTGGTCCCGGTGGTATATAAGAGCAAAAAAAAGAAAAGAAAGCTGGAATATCTATTTATATTACCTCCTTATATTATTTCTAACTATATAACTACTACAACATCTGGGTTGATACGTCTCTACCCATTTCTCCTCCGGCAACTAACGACCCATGGACGTGTGCGATGTAGTCGGTTCTGGTCGACATTTGAGGGGGATCTGAGATTTTGTGCAAGTTAAAAAAATACTAAGAAATAAATCTTTTACAAAAAGTCTCAAGAAACGCAATATCATGGCGACTGCACCTTCCCCACGCAACATGACTTGATTGATTGAGATGATTCAGCGCGAACGAATTTCCCGAGTGAAATAACAATTATGTGTACCAACGCATTAATAATTATGTAACAACGACAGCACCATGTTTTCTGACGATAACATCTTCAATTCCATGATTTCCTGGTTGAATTTCACTTCTTACGTCATGTTTTACTGTTTATTATTTTTGTCATCACACTCCGAGTTTTTTCTCAAAGCAGTTGGGGTCAACTGTCAGTCTTACAGCGAAATGGTCGAGCTTTAAGTACGTGCAGTAACTGCCACTGATGTTTTTGAACGGGACCAATGACTTTAATGCGCTCTCTGAGGTGCTGTGGGAGTTTCAAGACTCTCTCAGACCAAAAGGTTCGTGACTTCGAATTGAAAACTTTGAAGTGACTGGTAATAACGGTAAGATGATAATGATGATGAGTACTTTTTTTTTGCACCGATTTATTGCAACAGAAATAGACTTGGCTTACATTTGTTACCAGCAATGTGTATAATCCGGTATTCTAAACAATCCGAGTGCGCAGTAGGCAATGTATGAAATAGTATCAAAAACAAACACGAAGGCTAATGCGGTAGCTCTGCTGTCGTCTCAGTCTTCTAATTTATATATATCTTTTGTATTTTTTATAACCATTCAGAATAGGCTATTTGACTAAGTCGTCGATTCTTCCCAATACTGCTTAATATAATAGCTTGTTCTGAAAAAATATGCCTTGCAATATAAAATATTGCATTTTTAAATGGAAACTGTGATTTTTCATAAGTTGAAATACCCAAAAAAGTCAAATTATAAACAATCAAATTCAACTCAAATATCTAACTTTTTAGATTCCTCATTAAATTTTAAATAACTTTTATTACGAACTATATACGTGTAAACGCAACGTAGACCGAGCTAAATGCGATATTCTCTTGCACTCCATACATTTGCACTACGCGCTACGGAAGCGTGACGTCACAATTTAGTGCGATTTTGTATAGAGCGTTTTCGGGTGGCGCGACAAATTGAATTTTTCAAAATTAAATATCTTGAAAACTACTTGTCGTACGAAAATTTTACTTTTATAGTTCATTATACTAAAAAAAGTGGTAATTTTTCGAAAGAAAAAAAAATTAGTCAAATAGCTTATTATATTTTTGCAAAATCATCCGCAAATATAGATCTTATTCTATTTACACATTGCCGGAAGAACAGCAGACATTCTAAATATTAGCATACATTGCCTAGCCATTTTCTGCATTATACACATTGTCGGTAACATTAACAGCAGTTCCACACTCACTATCTGGACAGCTGGCGATCCCACAACTGTGTGTTTCTCGAGAAACTTTCTGCCTCGCACAACTAAACTGTGGAATGAACTGTCACCAGCGGTATTTTCGAACCATTACGACCTTCAAACCTTCAAGAAAAGAGCGTATTTTTAAAAGGTGCCTCCTCTGGTGTTGCGGGTGTCCATGGGCGACGGTGATCGCTTACCATCAGGCGATCCGTCTGCTCGTTTGCCTCCCTAATCCATTAAAAAAAAACATAGTAATATACACAAATCAGAAAAGGAAATCCTAACTACTAATTTAATTTGGGTACCTGTTGTACTACCTACTGATTCAATTATTTATAAGATACAAGTTTAGTGATGTCTCTGGAAGTTTTTTTTTATACTCAGTCCGTTAATTGACTGCACCCTGCTATATGGTTAGAAACTAGGATAGAATAGATTTGAAAATTCTTCTAATTCCATTTAAGTTGTTATATCATACTAAAACAGAGAATATATTATAACCGTCTTACTTAACACTTTATTAAAACTTTTCTGTAAAAGAACTAAAGGCTGGTGTTAAACCGTCCAGTATACCACACCGTTTCTCAATAAAACCTTAGTTTATGATGTTTTGTAATCCACAATTTACGACCAAGCTGCTTTTTCTCATTACTGCAATGGATTTTAAATATAAACATTAAGCGCAAAATAAAAACAACATAAACTCTGTGACAAAGCAATAATTTAGAAGGCACGCAATATTTTTTCTGACAATATTTCTATCGTTTATAACCATTGCTTAAGATGGTGGATAATATGGTTCTTATGACGGTTAAATAAGGTTGAAAATCGATCAGTAGGATATCAATGGAGTATAAGCGGTGTTTAATCGGTCAGTTTTCACGTAGCATTTGATAGCCCGTGCGTGATATTGAATACATACTGCATGCAAGTTCGGTTAACATGCTAAGGACATACACACATACACTGATATTGTGTCTAAATTATACTACCAAAGGAGTAACATGTGTAGAAGTTAGAACTATGTGTTCGTGTTGTGTTCTATAACTATTTCGTGATACCTCTGGATTCAGCTGCATATATCGATATAAATGGATGACATGCTATAAATAAATCTGATTTGGGCAAGAAAGAGGAATGGAGCTTTATATCCACCCCTTATCTCCATTCGACTCCTCAACTGCTAAGTTATCGATGCTTCTGTAGATACTTAGGCCACTAGTTGGTTAACAACGGGTTAAAGCAAATAAAATCGTACTTTATGGGCACAAGTCTAACTTCAAAATGACGAAACGGTTTTATGCACGACCATTTTATTCCCCAGTATATCACGGGGCTTATTGCAATAACCTCAGCGTAATGTGCTTTGATATTAAAGCTTTTACCGTTTTAATAGCTCTGACAGATGCTGGTTCTTTTTTGATTAAATCCTTTACTAGAGTCGGAAGTAATAAATCAAAATTATCGTTCGGTTTGCAGATGGTTGCAATTTTATGTCTTTCTGTGAAGGAGATGCGAATGTGAATTTGTTTTTGATCTTAGATATCTGGTAATAGCCGAGTATGGTGACAGAGATTGCGATTTCCTAAAGACACAAGAACAACCGCTGTGCTTTTGAATCTTTTATATACTGTAAGGAGGGCCGCACACCAAAGCAACATTTGCTGAGCACATAGCAAATGTTGCTTTTGGGGCCAAGAAAACTCCTTCTTGACAAGAGATGTCAACAAGCATAAATATATAGCATGCTGCATAAATATAGGGCATCAAATTTATGTGCTAGCAAATGCTGCTTCGGTGTGTGGTCACGCTTATTTATTTTGATCACCTCTTTTACTACATAACGTGAATGTAAAAAAATGGTAGGTGATCAGATTGATTTTTGTAACCAGAAACATAACAATACCACTGTACAAACTTGACTGCCCAAATATCGTGTTATTTTCTCATAAGTTCTAAATTACAGAATAGTTGATAGTAGGTGCCTCTGACTAAATATAATATAGCTAAACCCATCATTGAATTAATCCTTACCTACACTTATAAGGCATTTATACAAATTAGTGAAATATTATGTACAAAGGAGAGATTAACTCAAGGTTGAGTTCTCTTCCAACATACCCGGACATCTACAGATTATCACGAGCTTATTGCGGTCCACGCTAATTGGATTAACTTCATGTGTTGTTCTTGGAAGTTGGTGCAATATGATCACATGTAAGATGTAAGATTGCAATTTCTGAGGTCAACTGCAAGCACTGAACTGGATGTCGTATTATACATTTCTTTTTTTTTTTATACAGGACACGTCAATTTGACTTCACCTCGCCTGATGTTAAGCTAAAGGCAAAGTCTCGGAAAGAGGGTCGCCATCGTAAACATTTACCATGTTAACAGTGGCGGCACTCAGCTTGACGGCCTCATTAGATGCCTTTTCACGCCCCGCTTAAAGGACCCGGGACTGTAGGAAGAAGGAAACACGTGAGCTGGCAGGGAATTCCAGGTCTTAGTGGTGCGGCATAGGAATGAGTCACTGAAACGCTTGGTTCTAGCAGGTATACTCTGCACCGTAAATGGATGGCATCTTAGCCCTGCACGTGTCGTCCTGTGAAGGAAAGGGGAGGGTGGGACTAATTGGAAGAGCTCGTCAGAACATTCACCATGGTAGAGACGGTAGAAAACTGCCAAAGACGCAACATCTCTACGCATCTGCAAAGGCTCGAGGGTGTTCCTGACCTCAGGATCCCCAATAATGCGGACCGCACGTCGCACATATACACATATGCTCGCGCCTATTTCCCTACAGGGGTGGACAGAGCTAAAAACCCGTCATTTGCTTCTGTCCTTACGTTTTTTAAATAGAAAATATAACTTTTTTTTTTTTTTTTTCGTGCGGAAATCCCCTCGGATACCGGAGCCGGAGCCGGAAGGGGAGGTTATGTCGGACTCGAACCACATAAAAGACATATCCCTCGCACCCCGGCTGACCCAGGGCCATCCCTTACGGTCTGGCCCTCCTCAGGAGGGGAGACAACGGTGTCCCCAACTCGCCCCCGGAATGGGGAGGCGCAC
Source organism: Eilema sororculum (assembly GCA_914829495.1). Lineage (NCBI taxonomy): Eukaryota > Metazoa > Arthropoda > Insecta > Lepidoptera > Erebidae > Eilema > Eilema sororculum. Next base: position 21,226,710 of record OU618543.1, on the reverse strand, counting down.
TATTCAGCGCGCCGCCGCCGTGGCCTGCTTCTGCTGGGGTGACAGGCGGCTCCACCCGTCACCCCCAGGCCCGCGCTCATGGGGGACGGAGGTCAGTCAGTGCCCTCCGACGCCCGAGTTGCCTGCGCGCGCGGGCGGCGCGATCCGCGAGTCTTTCTCGCTCGCACCGCCTCTCCCGCTCCGCCGTCTCCTTCACGACCATTACCTGCTCGCTGAAGGAGACGCCGGCCGCCCACGCGTCCGCGCAGCGGACCATTGCTGTGAGCAGGGTGGCGAGGGTGAGAACTCTCACACCCAGGGCCGACACTAGCTCCCGCCTCGGTCCGGCCCACGCCAGACACTCGGTGAGCGTGTGCAGCCCCGTGTCCTCGCTCGCGTCGCAGTGATGGCACTCGGACGTTGGCTCCTTTTCGATCCGACACAGATATCTCCCGAAGCACCCGTGCCCGGTGATAATCTGCGTCAGTCGATACGAGAGGCTGCCATGTGGCCTCTCGAGCCATTCCCCCATGATGGGCCTTACCGCCTCTATGACGGCATGCCCTGCGCGTCGTTGCTCAAGTCGTCGCTCCCACTCCGCCACCATGATCCCGTGGAGCCGGGACCTCTCGGCCCGAATGTCTTCGGGCTCGGGATCGTATCCCCGCTCCCGCGCCTCCTTACGGAACCGATACAGTGCCGCAAGGGATCTCGCTTCCAGGATCCACGGTGGCGATCCGGCTAGGAGACTCGCCGCTTCAAAGGATATCGTGCGGTACCCCCTAATGGCCCTGCAGGCCATCGTCTGCTGCGGTGCATGCAGCAGTTGCACGAACCTGGCCTGCAGGGCGTCCGCCCACACGGGGCACCCGTACAGGGCCATGGACCGCACGACATCCGCGTAGAGTCTCCTGCAGGAGTCCTCTGGGCCCCTCAAGTTGGGCAGCAGCCGCATCAGCGCGTTAGCTGACACCAACAGTTTGGGGCGCAGACTTCGGAAGTGCTCTCCGAAGTCCCACCGACCGTCGAGTACGAGCCCCAGGTATTTCAACCGGGGCTTGATGTCGATGGGAGTACCTCCTACTGTCAAGCTGGATCCCGGGGGTGGCCTGCGCCGAGGACCATGAAAGAACAAGGCCTCGGATTTGTGCAGAGCCACCTCGAGACCCAGCCGCCGGATCCGATCCACGACTTGAGCAACAGCGGTCGTGGCCCTCTGGGTCGCCTCGCGGTGTGTAGCGCCACTCACCGTCACTAGCGTATCGTCCGCGTAGCACGTGACGGTGGCACCGAACGCGAGCTCACCGCGAAGCACCCAGTCGTATCCGATGTTCCACAGGAGCGGCCCCAGGACCGATCCCTGTGGGACACCGCACGACATCTCACGCCTACCGACGCCGGTGGCACTTGGGTAGATGACGGCCCTCTCCGTCAGGTACGCCCCGACTATGCGGCGGAGGTAGAGAGGCACATCGTGGTACACGAGCGCCTCCCTGATGCAACTCCAGGGCAAAATAGAAAATATACCACACGCTTGGCAGTAACTTTATATAAACATTTAACTCAAACTTGGAGTGCAAGTATTTTTCCTTTTGTTCACGTGTTGCCAACGGTACGAATGAAAATGTGTAGGTAAAACTCAGTCATGTACACACACTTATAAAAGGCCAAGTGCACACACCTGTGAAAGTATTCTAGTCGATTTAAACGTACTGAACCCACACGCTGCATGGTCAACGTTATTTATAGTTGGACATCGAAATTCTGCATTATGCTCTTTAATCAACTAAAACAGGTTTTGGTTTAAGCTCCTTGTTTAAACTAGAATCTACACTATTTCAAATATGACCCTGGTAAACTAGGTCTCGACTTTGAATTCCAATTTTCAAGCAAATTATTTCATTCGATTTTTGGACTTGGAAAATTTTCACGGGCATAAAATATCTGTTTAACAGAAAAAGGGACTATCAGAGAGTGGAAATATTTAAAGCAAAATTACATCTATATTATTAATAAATATTCAAATTCCAGTGCACATTAACAACCATTATCAAATTAAGTAGCAACAGTGCTTGTATGTCAATCTTGGGGAGACTGTTCCGTCCTCCCCTTCCCCCCGGACAGCGAAAGCGATAAGACGTGTGTGCACCGCTTTAAACCCAAATAAAAGAAATTTAATTCGCATTTTAATTCAAAAATTACATTAATAAATGTTCGCGGGTGTCATGAAGTACTAGGCGCGCATAACGTAGCAAGTGATCGCATGGTCGCATCGGGAGTGCGTGTGTGAATAAGACGGCAACTACCGAGACGGATATATGTTCCATGCTACAATACTCGGATCACTCGCATCTGCTACAAGCCTGCTACACAAGATTACCCCCACTGCGACGCCGCCGTTACCGCTACGAACTGCTACGGGCACGCTGAGTACGCTACGGGTCAACAAATTCACTAACTCAATCCATAAACATTGCCGATCGCTATAGACTGTAGCAATGACTGGTAAGCGTGCGCCACCTCAAAAGAAGGACAAAAATCAAGCACTACCTGAGACCGAACCAAATGCAACCTTCTCAACGCTACAATACCGCGAAACAACCGATCCAAATCCGCAAACCCGCTCTAAAAGACCCTGTCCGCCCCTATCGCCTGGCAGTGAATTGCGTGATTTCAAGGAAGATATTAACCAAATTCTTATTACCTGGAAAAATGAACAGCAGGACTATCTAATGCATCTTCTATCGGAACAAAGTAATAATATTTCTATTTTGACCTCGGAAATCACCGAACTAAAAAAACAAAACCTCAAAATACAAAAGTCGAACAGCGAAATAGAGAAAGCTATGACTTTTATGAATCAACAATATGAGGACCTGAAGAAGCAAATCGCTATTCTGGGTAATGAGCGTAAAGACTATCTACATACAATTAGTGAACTTGAAAAAAGGATCATAGACGTACAACAAACCTCTCGCAGCTCCGCCATTGAAATAAGAAATGTCCCAGCTACCGAAAGAGAAACCGCGTCCGACTTAAGCCGAGTGGTCTCTAACCTAGGAAATACTATACAAATACCGATAAATGGGGTACGTGATATTTACCGCATTCCGGGAAAAACGGGGACCACCAAACCAATTGTTGTGGAGCTCAACTCCGTCCAAGAAAAAGAGAAGGTTATTACAGCAACAAAGAATTACAACAGGTCTAAACACCCAGATGACCGCCTAAACACAGCACAGATTGGAGTGCAAGGAAACCCTCAACCTGTATACGTCGCGGAATTTCTGCCTAGCTCAATAAAGAAACTGTTCCATCTCGCAAGGGAATTCGCAAAGCGTAACAAATACGAGTTCTGTTGGTCAGTAAACGGAAAGGTTCTACTACGACAAGCAGCAGGTATGAAATACATACATGTTAAATCTGAGCGGTTTCTACATGAACTTCAGCAGAAACAATGACTATGCTCTCTCTTAATCATATACATTATAGTTTTATATACTTTTATTTCCGTTAGATTTTTAATTCCTTGTATTGTTTTTATTTTTACGCATGCAAATGATATTGTAAATCTCATGGTTACACACACCTACACAACAAATACACTCACCGTAGTTAACATATTATATTGGAAACATACCTTTTCACCGTTACTATATTCTATAATGAATTTTATAAAGGAATCATCATCTACTTTGACCCCAAATCTGTCTTTTCCCCTCATTAAAAAATGACCTCCCTAATCGAAATAAATGGCGAACTTGACTCATTAGACAGCTGTAACTCATACAAATGCGCACCCAATCAATGTCGACGCTTACTGGGACCAACCATAAATAACTCATTAAAAATAATCCAACTAAATATTCGTAGTGTGAACAAAAATTTTGACGCGTTTAATGTCCTTCTAACAGATATAAATGTTAATTGTGATGTATTAATATTAACTGAGTGTTGGTTACCATCGTGTATAAATATCCCCACTATACAGGGCTACACCCACTACTCTTCTAATAACCATTTGAATCAAAACTCAGGTGTCATCATCTACGTAAAACAATCACTACCACACACCATTAAAGAGCCTATCTTCAGCCATGCTTCTTGTCTCACCTGCATTATTGATAATAAAATAGCGATTGTGGCGATCTACAAGTCTCCCTCTTATAATTTACAAGAACATTTCGATTTATTCCAGGATAACCTAAATAGAACGCTGGTAGGTTTAAAATCTTACAATCACATAGCTTTGATGGGAGATCTAAACATCGACATCAAACACCAAAACACAGACGGTTATTCAAATTCTTACCTGCTTCTAAACGCTGCTCACGCCTTGTCACCTACACACGTCTACAATACGAGACAGGATAAATGCTACGATCACGTCCTACTAAAGTCAAACTTACCATCTACCACACTCGTCATAACCTCTCACATAACAGACCACCTCCCTACTTTACTCTGCCTTCAACTCAAAACCCCTATTAGACGTCACACTAATTTTAGACTTAAAATTGATATGGAACGTTTACAACGGGACATGGCGGATACTGACTTCAACCATATTTTCCGTATAGAGGATGCAAACATTGCTGCCACTTCCCTAGTCTCAATCATGACTAACTTAATCACAAAACACTCTAAACAAAGTACGATACCCAGAAATAAAAGAATTCTTAAACCTTGGATGACAGTAGGCTTACTACGTTGCATTCAAAATAGAGATCGGCTACACGAGAAAGCAGCAAGCTCTCCTAATAACCAAATTATTAAAACAACCTATACCCGGTATCGTAATTTTTGTAATCTTCTCTTACGTAGACTGAAAAGAGCATATGATAAAAGTGAACTTGAAAAGTGTAAAAATAACCCCAAAGCTACTTGGAAAACTATAAAAACTATTACGAATACTAATAGGGCTCACAACCCACCCCTTGAGCTATTACAACATGGTGATCCTAAATCCTCGCTCAATTCACTAAACAGTTATTTTGTTGACATCGGTAAAACTTTAGCAAGTGGAATAAAACCAAATCCTGTAGTAGACATTACTCCTTTTCTAAAGAGTAACCAACCTGATACCCTAAATTCCATGGTGATCCTTGATACAGACGAGTCAGAGGTCGATTCTATTATTATGGGCCTACGAACTGATTCAGCAACTGGTTCTGATGGAATTTCCCCAGCCATAATAAAGTCAAATCGTACGATCCTGGTTCCCATTATCACACATATTTGTAATGTCTCTTTCCGCACGGGTGTTTTCCCAAATATTTTTAAAAAAGCCCTGGTTCACCCGATTTACAAGAGTGGTGACAAAACCTCCATCGCAAATTACAGACCTATTTCTGTCCTTCCCACGATGTCTAAAATTCTTGAAAAACTACTCAATAAGAGACTACTAGAATTCCTCAACAAAAATAAAATAATCTCGAGACACCAATACGGTTTCAGACCCCGTATCTCAACAGAAGATGCCGTCGCAGATCTGGTTGAACACATCACTGGAAAGTTGGACCAAGGACAGAAAGCCCTAGGAATCTTCCTTGATATACAAAAAGCCTTCGATACAATATATATACCTACACTTCTCACAAAACTTGATAAGATTGGTATAAGAGGTATTGTTCACGATATTTTTAAAGACTATCTGAAAAATCGTTCTCAGTGCATCACAATAAATGGGATAAAGAGTGATGAAACTCCTATCGAATATGGCATTCCACAAGGCTCAATCCTAGGCCCCACTTTGTTCCTTCTTTATATTAACCAGCTCTGTGACATTAATCTTCCCAACTGTACATTATTTACCTACGCAGACGACACTGCTGTGGTTATACACGGCCCAAATTGGGCAGATATTAAAACCTCTGCAGAACGAAGTCTTATAATAATAAATAATTGGCTATCTCATAATCTCTTATCACTCAACCTTTCAAAGACTCAGTTCATCCCTTTCACCATTACTAATTGCACCCAACCACCACCTAATTATGAGATTTACGTACACTCACATTGTAATCAGGTCAATAACTGCGGATGTCGCCCTATAATGAGATCACAGAATACAAAATATTTAGGGGTATATATCGATCACACCCTAAACTGGCACTTACAAATTGAGAAGCTTACTACTAGAGTTAGACGCCTTATACACATCTTCAAAGTTCTTAGACATGCTGCAGATCTCGAAACACTTAACATGGTCTACTCCGCTCTCTGCGTATCAATCATCTCCTACTGCATCCCAATCTGGGGTAGCGCTGATAAAACGCACCTTATTAAACTAGAGAGAGCGCAGAGAGCGGTACTAAAAGTTATACATTCCAAACCATATAGATTCTCCACTCATGAACTATTTTCTATTGCGAAAGTTTTAACAGTTAGGCAACTTTTTATACATCGGGCGATTATGCGCCTCCATCCGCGAATACCCCTACCAGATATCACCAAAAGAAGACCTTATAGAGGCTACCCTATACCCCTACACAGAACTAGTTTTTCTACTCGACAACTACCAATTTCCAGTAGTAAGGTTTATAATACTGTTAACAAACTTCTACCCTTACAGCTTTTAAAAAAAGTACGAACTAAAGAATAAGTTGATGAACTGGCTTCAGAATTTAGACTACGGTGACACGGAAAACCTTCTAGGTTAATGCTAAATACTTCTCCCAAAATTTTAATTCCTTCGTACATATCCCAATATAATAGACAACATATACACACACTGACTCACACACACACTTACACACACACGTACACACACACACAGACACACACATACACACACACACACATATACGCTCACACACACAAATATGCCCCAAACTTACATCTAGTCATCATTCAATTATGAAAATATCAATCAGATAATTGTCACCTTCTCATTTCTGTCTCATGTATTATTATTGTCACTTTAAATGTTAAATACTATTGAAATTGAAATGTAAACATAAAGTTCCCAGCAATCCACTGAATTCCAGAATACAGGTAAATACCTAGTCTGGAATTTCAGAGTATTCTAACATAATATAACCAGTTATAACGGCAAACCAGTTTGTGCTAAATGATGTACAGTTTTTTGTGAAATAAAGTTTTTATTATTATTATTTATTATCCCCTCACCGAGGCCTGTGATTAATAGTCCGCCATCTTGCATTCTTGAGCCGCAGCCAACGTTATCGCTTCCTTTTAGCCTTCCTCGTTTGTTGGATCTTAGATATTTTCGGGGAAATATACTCCTTTATGTGTAAATTTACTTGCTTCACTATTTTAGTTACATAGCGAAAGTATTTATTATTGATTTTGCAAACGAAAACTATTTTAATTTGCAGCGCAACAACAGCTTTGAAGTGAACACGAATGTGGGCATTGTGGGCATGGAGTGTTTGTCTTGATCTTAGGTTTATGGCATGTCGGTATTATGAAAGTAGTATGTGTAACTTTACACTTCTTTTACTGAAACCTGAACGGTCTACTAATTCAACACTGATGTAACAGTTCAACGTATAGCTACACTTTTGGCTAAATTATTTAAATATTTCTTTCTGTGGGTATCGTCCGGTATTATGCATACCAGTAATATTTGCGTTAATAAGTGTAAGGCGATGACTAAACCGCAAGTAGCGCGTTCTTAGGTGTCAAGCACTTTGATAATTAAATCAGATGTAAGTATGTGTACAACTTACAGTGCCCAAGTGCGTCTTGTATAATGTATGAGCTAACTTGAAGAACAACTATTATGTGAAACTCCGCTACAATATTTTAAATAATCTGCATGTAATGTTTAGCAATATCGAGAATTCCCACCTGCAGAGGGTAAGGTGATGGGTAAAATTGGATAGAGAGAGTCAAAACACTTTGAGAAACTAAGTCACTTCTGAGGAAATCGTGCTTTAAAGGGTTGATCTATCCATTATCACTATATCTCAAAGACTATTTTAGGACAAGATGAACGATTCGCCTTTTGCGATTGCCTCAAAACCAAGTTAAATCAATTAGTATTATCACTGAAGTGCCATTCACGAAACTGTTACTGGATTAAACCAGTTCTTTCTGGGAGGTTGCATCTTTAATTAAACTTTAAGCCGACAGATCCAAGAGGAATCCATCGGGAATGAAAATACATGGATGTAAGAAATGAATAGTGTGACTTATTTGTTAGAGGACCATTTTACTTTAAACCATTCGACCTGAGATTAAATATTTACGTAATCTGTCCCTAAAATTCTTATAAGAATTCTAAGAATGTAATCCTAGCTAACATAAGTATCTCAATAGTTTTTGCCCGCGGCTTCGCCCACGCGGATGTCGCGACCAAACATAACCTTTCATCAAAATCGGTTCAGTGGTTTAGGCATGAAAGGGTACCACACAAACAGTCAGAGAGATTTACTTTCGCATTTATAATATTAGTATTTTTATGTGGGAAAAGTTGAATTGATTGTATAAAAGAGGTCACAATAAGAAACTACGTTGGCAAATAGATGATATCTCACAGGAAAGTATGGAATACAATGATATGTTACTCTGACTCCAAATAGTTGCGACAAGAATAGGCAGATAATGATATTGATGAGTAACAAAACAATAAAAGAAAGGAAAAGGAAATAATAAAGAAATATTGTATGTATGTTTGATACTATCGGAAGTTTAGGCAATAAATCGTCAAATAATCCTACTAATATTGTAAACCCGAAAGTTTCTGTGTATGGATGGATGGAACTAGTGAATGGATTTTCATGAAACTGTACAATAATATAGCTTATACATCAGAATATCACATAGGCTAAATATCATCACGCTACTACTTAAGGGAACGGAGCAGTGATCATTAATGTCAAAAAATTCGGCCGGCATCGGGAATCGGCATCATATACGCAGTGTGATAATTTCTGTTGCTGTTTAGATAACTATATCATTGTATAAGAGGGTGCAGCGGGAACGGGATCAGATGCCAGGCGGGTGAAAAATAATCGGAGAAGATCGCCGGGTCAGCTAGTATCAAATAAATTGCGATATATATAATTCGTTAAAATTAATTTTATTTCAAATATTCATGTTATTAAATCCATGTAATAACTTTTTATTTCTGTAAAACTCAAGTTATAAAAGGTCAATGTATTTTTTTTTGCTTTTTTTAACAGACCTCTTTATCGCAAGTAAATAATGTAACCCTGCTGCTTTTAACCAAATTTATAACGCCGATAAATCACTTACAGAAACCGTACCCGCTATTACAGGATTTCAGGCCCACTGTGCACTACGCAATATAAAATACCTACAGAAAAGCCTCCAGCAAAGATGATTTTTTGACGGAAATATTCAAAATTGGTGACCTGGTTTTCAATACGACTTTTTTATGATATTGTGATCCAAAGGTTAGGTTTATAAATGTTGTTTCATAGGTGTTGTTCACAGCTATACCCATGTGTCTTAGTTTATCCGTTTATATTATCTACACCTATATGTTAATCTACATACATACATATAATCACGCCTTTATCCCCTGAGGATTAGGCAGAGGTGAATTAACACCCACATTTCACCAATAATGGTAGTCGATCCCATGTAATAGGGGTGACTTGAGCCTATATCTGAGGCCGAGTCTGGGCTGTTGTATATATCTGTCTGATTTTAAACAACCCTATCACTTAGTCGCCTTGTATGACACCGCATGGGGAGAGATGGGGTGGTCCAAATTATTCTCTGCCGGGAACCACGCCGTTAACCTAAGAAATAATATTTTATGAGTCAGTAAGAAATCTAAACATTTTCGAAAACCTTCACGATTCTAATATTAGTTAGTTGGATTTTCTACGTGCAAAATTACTATGGGTACGAAATTCTACGTGTAAAATCACTATGGGAGGTACTATTTTCTACGTGTAAAATGACTAGAGTTACACTGATATCGACTAATTGTAATATGCATCGCTTCTACATACCTGCATCTGCACGGGCACTGTTTTACACTCGGCATCGATGACGGTTCGGCGTCCGTGTGTCACTGCCCAATCGGGGTCCAGTTGAAAACCAGCGCCACGTTTCTACCTGGCACATGCTGAACTGGACACCCATTTAGTGTATTGGTGTGTCAAAACTTTGAATGTTTTTAGTATTGTTTGTTTTGTTGTATAACTTATGGCATTATTTATTGATATATTATGTTATTACTACGAGTAATTGTTTGTGTGACCACCTTGCACTGAATAAATGTTTCTTTCTTTCTTTTCTTTCTTTCTTTCTATATGTCGTGTTGGAGAAGAAAAGGACCACCGCATCTTTTCCTGTGGGTGCTTTAGAAGGTGACTTAGGAATAGGACTATTCTCCATCCAATAGTAAAAATATAACCCATGACTAAGTGCCTACTTGACGGCCATAGGCTTGCCTTCTACTGCGTGGTGCCGAAAATCAAAGATTTTTTTAATAAAGGACACGTCAATTTGACTTCACCTCGCCTGATGGCAAGCTAAAAGCAAAGTCTCGGAAAGACGGTCACCATCGTAAACATGTACCATGTTAACAGTGGTGGCACTCAGCTTGACGGCCTCATCAGATGCCTTTTCACGCCTCGCTTAAAGGACCCGGGACTGTAGGAAGAAGGAAACACGCGAGCGAAATCTGGATGCTAATACGCTTCTACCTGTACCTTCGAAAATTTTACGGTGCGATATGTGTACAATATTAAGGAATAAAATATTAATTGCCAGATCCAACACTTCAGGAATCTTTCTCCGGACAGTAACACAGGCTTTCCGATAAAGTCAGCCTTCAAGACTCATTTAACTTGCTACGTCGACGTTTCGACTATTCATTTCATTTAACTTTTCATTTTTGATCCATACCACTATCATAAGCCGCAGATTGATTTTTAATCAAAGATTTTTATTATTTTATCTCATTGTCATAGAACGAGTATTATACGTTTAAAAAGCCGTACCATTGATTTCTGTAACTTAATAAAGTTTTTTCAACAGGATGAATGTTTCTGCCGTCTCGTAATGGAGAATATTTGTAGTGTGGTATGTGACAGTACATGGCGAAAACTAAATATCGAGAATGTGCGGGTAGATGAGGAACCTACTACCTCGCGGACTCGAAGACGACGGGCGTGCAGCACTGAGCCAGTCGGCCTGTGACCACGGCCGGTGTAACCTGATCGAAACGTCAGGCCAATCAAAGGTACGGTACCTATACCATGATGGCGTTAATTCCCGTTATTATTATTGTATATCATGGAACACGAGAGTTTTAAAGGTAGTGATATTTGTAGAATATAAGTAGTTTAAGCGGCAATGAATATACAAATCAGCCCACAATACTTGCGCAATACTTAGGATGTCATCTTTAACTATTAAGGCAGAAAAACAACATTCTACAAAAGTACACCTTTAACTGTTAAATCGTAACAGATCGACAGACAGAATAGGTTGGCAGAAAAAAAAAGGAAACCGTACTTCGAGTTCAGAACCATATTATTTGTTTTACTAGATAGCTAATTTATATAAAAATTATTTTTATCTTCAACACTTAAACAAATACCAAATCACCTTGACAGTAATTTTTTATTTATTTATTTTATTTATTATATACTTTAATGTACGCCAATTACATTACTTTGGATGGAAATGTATGTTGGTTATATATTTATATCATATACCTATACATATACATAATTGTATAAATATATACCTACTTAAATATAAATATACACACATACATAAAATATATATACATTTCTACATACAATATAAATTTGTAAAAATATATAGGTACATAAACATCTAACATACCTAATATAATTAAAATAAAACACCAATAGTAACCCTTTACCTTATCACAATTTGCACTTTATTAAATTTAATTCTACTCCGTACCCTTATCCCTCCAGAGGAAAAAACGGCCCACAGAATCTTTAATTCCATTGTCAACTTTTAAAACGTAGCGAACAAATTGTGTTTTAGTTATCTGCGGTTGTATTAATTAAAATAAAACAAGGTGCTGAGCGATTTATGGCTCCCGACGGGATAATATTGCCTGTTTTCGTATAAAAAGACAGGCACTTTTTCTCAGTTTGAGCAAGTCTCAATTATAATGAATTTAGATTTAAGCTGAAAAACAAGTTGAACAAGGTGATAATGCTATTCTTTTATTTAGTTCGTTCCTTCTCGTAGTATGTACTTAAGACAGTCACTCGCTACTCAATTTCTCATTCCCTGGTGACAGTTTCAAACTTCCTCTTTAGACTATAACTTAGCCTAAAATATCTTAATATTTAAGTTACCTAACTATATTAAATTTGTTACAAAGTTTTTGTAACTGACTGTACACAAATACGTCAATTTTGACAGTCGCGCGAGGTAACGACAAGATAATAATCAAAAATTACCCAACTCCCAGACGTCCGCGAGTTGATGAATGACCCGTTTTCAATAGTTATAAGAATTGCGTGTGTATGGGTCCCATTTCCTCATCAATTAGTATTTATGCCGGTGTGCTTAGTCAGGTTGGCTTAAGCCCCGAAGGTCCATATAGGTATACCCAGTATTATAATAAAAGGCATGAAACTGTATATTTTATGTATAGATATAGTTTTACACAGATGATACAAAGAATTCTCAAGTATTTGGATCTCTATATACAACAAAAAGAACTTAAGTTAATAGATGGAACTTGAAGGTTCTAAAATAATGGCTTACTCGAGTGAACGAAGAAATATCATAAATCCATCATTAAATTGAGTGAATCAGCCGTTAATTACGAGTGAAACTGAAACCTACTAAATAACAACATAAAATTAACATAAACGGAATATAATCAGTATACTTTTTATACTCTTATTATGAATACCGAATGCGAAAAAAGTGCTGTAAAGCGTTTGTAATAAAAATATGATTTATACGAACGATGAAAAATGCTGGGTCACATATCAGAATCGCAAAATTCATGATTTCCCGTTTAGAAAATGAGTTATTAAATATGAAACCTCCTCAGATAAGGAACAATGTAAAATTGTGAAATATAAGAAAGAGAGGTAAGGCTTCTAGAAGACAAGTACAGTCAGCGTTATAAATACCTTGACGATGAAGTCTCCAAAATGATCTTAAAACTCTCGTATTAAGAGCAAATCAAACTGTTTTATTGATTTAAATGGCATTATTGTCCAAACTAAAGGCATGTACTAAATATCAGAACAATCAGTCAACTGGAAGGGGGTAAAAAAAACGAAATTAAGATCATGTTGAGTACGTTGTACGTCGATACCTTTCCGATGCTGACTGTACATGGTTCGTCTCTCGGAAAGTAGTTACCGTGGCCTATGGACGCCTCACGCCTATAGACGAGTATGTTGCTCCAGAAAGAATCTTTTTTTTTTTATACAGGACACGTCAATTTGACTTCACCTCGCCTGATGTTAAGCTAAAGGCAAAGTCTCGGAAAGAGGGTCACAACAGTGGTGGCACTCAGCTTGACGGCCTCATTAGATGCCTTTTCACGCCCCGCTTAAAGGACCCGGGACTGTAGGAAGAAGGAAACACGTGAGCTGGCAGGGAATTCCAGGTCTTAGTGGTGCGGCATAGGAATGAATCACTGAAACGTTTGGTTCTAGCAGGTATACTCTGCACCGTAAATGGATGGCATCTTAGACCTGCAATACAATACAATTCTTGATGAGCCCCATATTTTAGTCGTTTGGCAAGACCACATCAGGGCGTTCATTCGACAATCTCACACGCAATATTTAATGCGACATACTGTTGATTAAGGTCGATTTAAGAACGCCATATTTTGCCGTTCAAATTGACTACAAAATTCTTGAACTTTTTATTGATAATGTTGAAATCTTAGTTTCGGGCAATTGAACATTCTGTAAAATAAATTCTCTCTCCTAGATTATGACTTGTAGTCATTTTGTCTTTGTAGCCCTCAGCTAAAGTATTTCACTTGGTAGTTTTTATGAGGCTACTTTTTCAGCTCTTTTTATTGGTATTTGTACGAAATACGATAAGCAGTAGTGAGAATAGAAGCATTTTATTGAAATAGTTTGCTTTTTGCGGCTCCTTGTTTATTATTCATGATGGAAATTATAATGACTTTATCATTTGTCTTTATATCATTTTACTAGCTTTTGCCCGTGGCTCCGCCCGCGTGGATATCGGTTATCGCGACCAAACATAGCCTATGTCCTTTCTCCTGGTCTAATCTACCCTTATACCAAATTTCATCAAAATCGGTTCAGTGGTTTAGGCGTGAAAGCGTAACATACAGACAGACAGACAGACAGACAGAGTTACTTTCGCATTTATAATATTACTAGCTTTTGCCCGCGGCTCCGCCCACGTGGATGTCGGTTATCGGGACCAAACATAGCCTATGTCCTTTCTCAAGGTCTAATCGACCCTTATTCCAAATTTCATCAAAATCGGTTCAGTGGTTGAGGCGTGAAAGCGTAACATACAGACAGACAGACAGAGTTACTTTCGCATTTATAATATTACTAGCTTTTGCCCGCAGCTCCGCCCGCGTGGATGTCAGTTATCGCGGCCAAACATAGCCTGTATCCTTTCTCATGGTCTAATCTACCCCTATACCAAATTTCATCAAAATCGGTTCAGTGGTTTAGGCGTGAAAGTGTAACATACAGACAGACAGACAAACAGACAGAGTTACTTTCGCATTTACAATATTATTATGGAAGTATGGATATGGAAGTATGGATTAAACTGTAAGCCAATCAAACGTTTCATTATGTTTGGATGTTTATTCAGTCATACGGAAAGGATCTGAAATTAGGTAGGACAGATTATAGTTGGAAATAACATAAGGGCTTCTTTTAGTGGTAACGGGATAAGAATTCCTAGCGAGAGAGTCACGGGCACCATCTTGTTAAAAATAAAATATGTAAGACAGTAGTTACTTAGGAATCTAAGTGATGGATTAAATATTTTACTATGTACGCAAACAATAAGAAATTGCATTTACTGTCCAGTAAATTAATAAATTGTTTCTTACCAAAAACTTACAAAAAATTTAAGTTTACCCTGAATTTTCTTTTTACAAAGAAACTTACAACAAAGTAACAGTAGGAACTTTTATAATACATCTGAAGACAAAAGTTAAATAGAAACATTTTCACCTCACCGTACAACGGACCGTACCAAGTTTATTCCTAACAAATCGACTTTAATATCTGTAACTACCTTCAGCTGCAACCTTTGCATTTTTGCCGCTCCGTGTTGAATATTTTTCATTTTATCTAATAATAAGATTGTGTGTTTGGTTTTCTGTTTTTCCTTTTATAAATTGCTGTGACTTCCTAGTTGCGTCCAAGTTAGTACTTTGGAATCCGAGGTCAGATTGTTTTTGATTGGTATGACCTATTTTTTATTAAAGTTTTATTAAATTTGATCTCTTTTATATGGCTTTGATCATTAGTAGGTACGGATTTTTCAGTGGATAATGATAGTCAAGGCTATTTGTATCATTAAAAAACCATTGAATTTAGGAGTCTTAACTCCTAATTTCCCCTACATCTAGTAAAATAAAACCACTTTTTAATAGACTCTGTTGTGATTTATTTGGTATTATTTACATTTAATCCGATGACGTTGTAGTTATTTTTCAGCAGCTAAGGTCGCGGTGTGACGTCTGAGTAAATTTTTCTCGATTGGTGCCTTCTATTTGCATCTATATAGCAACGTACTATGCTTAAATATCTGAATTCATAGTTTACCTGTTTACAAATAGTATAACTTAATCGATATAGGTATTTTAACTATGATGGTCACTAACATTATTAGAGATATCGGGATATTTATCATGTATTGTTTCGAGTGTCCGATATTTTGGCGCTGTTGCAAGCACCATGATCATGGTGCTTCGGTAAATGGTAATTACTTTATCATTTTTGTCTTTAACCACTTTTCAAAACAACCGTACAAGCGAAGCCTGTATACAAAACTAGTACATCATGCCCGGTGGCATAAGTTTCCGCCGGCGAGCAGGTGGCTCGCAGACGCAGCCGTTAACTTGTTACACAACTTCCACTAGAAATTGTTCTACTTTTTTGTTTCTTTACTCTTACTTTGTGCAAAACGCGGTAAGCAAATTTCACGAGCAATTTTTTTGGCTTTATATTTGATTATGCTGAAGTTCTGTTCAGAAATTTCAAATTGTATTTGACTTTTACGAGACGGTTTCAAGGGTGTTGGTTTTGAATGATAAATTTATTGTCTTATGAATTTTGACACTGTGATTGCAAAAACTCATATATTATATTCGTTCGTCCGTTCAAGATCGAGAATCCGTTAAAACGTGATTTTATTTCAATGAGTGACATTCAAAAAATATCATATAAACAATGTCGACAATATTTGAAATTCTGGTGGACATCGTGTAGCTGGAGTTTACATAAAGTTAGAAAAAAGTTAATGACATATATCTACATACATACATTTACTTTTGTATGTCCCTGAATATTTTAACTCTTCTCATTCTTTTCAACTCCATTTTGTGCTTATATAGCTCTTACGAAAGATGGTCAGTATAATAAAAGTACTCACTGTAATCCACCAGAAGTTGTTTGACTTCTTCAACAGAAACTACATAGCGTTTTCTAAATTTATTAATTTTACCCAAAATCCTTAAAACCTACAAAGAAAACAGAAGTTTTTTTTCCTCTTATGAAAAATTAGTGTCAAGATAATAACAATTTGTTTTCTCGACTCCAAACTTTAAACAGTTTCCTTGTCCTCAATCAGACGCCTATCTAAACGACTTGCTACAAACTGTAATACAACTTAAATGTTTTATTCACTTTATAGCGACAGGACGTTTAATTAAAAAGTTGAAAGCAATCAAAACGATATTCCAACCAAGATGGAGTCTGCATGCGACGTCATCAACTCCTATCGAGTTATTAAAGTCACCCGAGAGCACGGCTAAAGATAATAAAATTTCGATAAAACCCAGAGGATATTTTAAGAACGTCTGTTTTGGTTAAATCCACATTAATTTCACTCAATCTAAGAGGGATTAGGTGGTTGATTCAAAATGAGAGTTTAGTTGAGATTGTGATCCCCGATGAGACTGAATTATTATTTCACTTGGCTGCAAAGTGTTTTCAAATTTAATTAATTTCATGATGCTATCGGAATTTTTTACGTTGTTTGTCAGTTGGACATTGTCGACAATTCTCATTTCTACTTGAAAACGGTTTGAAAAGATGATTTTTAAAAGTAATAACTTTAAACGATCGCGTTCCATGATATACAACAATGTAAATGGAAACTAAACGGGAAACGTCAGACAAATCAAAGGGAGGTATGTATGTACCTATACCATGTTAGCATGATTTTTAATAGTATTGGTGAATATAGTAATATTATCTACCATTTGTATTTCTTAAGTAGGTAATGTTATAAATACGAAAGGCACCCAACCACACAAATACGACTGCATGAGTTTAGCCGATTTTATTCCAGAAACATGTTCCCATGGTTACGGAAATGGGACCAGTATTTGCGTAGATATTCTGTGAACATTATTGCCGCATATTGGACAAATGTGTACACAGGCAGTTCTACTTATTTGCTTGTTTTGTTCTTGGTATGTCCCACTATCCTTGTGTTGAATACTACGACTGTACTTGTACGAGTTTTATTATGTATGTATTTTAAAACATCTTATTTGGAAATAGTATTCCCAGTTTCTACTCGAGAAAGTGGCAACTGGTTAAATATCTAAATAGCCCACGATGCAATTCTTGTTTATCCACTTGTAAAGAATGACACTCTTAATGACTCCAGAGGTAGTAAAAGACATTTTATTGTATTTTTTAATGTAAGAACATTGTGCTAGATAAATTCCAGAATGCATTTTTTGCAGCTTGGCACGGTTACAACGGTAGCCGTTCGAATGCACTTATTGCAATCGTAAAGCAGGTTTTAAAGCTGCAAGTTCAGCACTATGTTTCTTCTCGACAGACTTATTGGGGATTCGGGTGTGACTGTGTAGAAAGGTTTTAAGAAGTCACACATAATAAGTTTGCAACTTTAAATGTAAATCGTGTGAGAATGAAAACCTTGATGGTTACGAAATGCAGAAGATATCAAACTTGAAGTATGCAAGAGAGCCAGTAGTCTGTAGAATTCATTAAAATAAATTCCCTTATAACTAAACATCATACATTCAAAGTTATGATGGTATAAAGAAATTCATATACGTATAAACCACGAACACCGTACACTCTTTTTGGTGGACCGTGGTATCGGACAATAGTGTCTTGGTGAACCCATTTATCCCACAATAGAGGACGTTTGTGACATGTGACACGCTTTTTCAGCTTAAACCTTACTAAAGGACCTCAGAAATGCCTTCATAACGTCATGCTACAAGCGGTGCCAAAGATTCTGAGGTATTCTTCATAGTAACCCCAATAAAGATACAAAATATATATTCCTTCCCATAGATACAAAAATAAAATAAATAACTAATAATATTGTGAATTACTTATATATAACTAATTGTGAAATATAGATATTTGTGAATTGGATAATGCTTTCATGATACTTATTTAAGAGGTCTTCTACTATCGTGTCGATAGCGTTTTAACTCTCAAATTAGGTCGGCCCAATAGGTATAGCCAGGTGGCTACGGCGACAGTATGTCCGTTGCTCTGGTTTTCCAGTGTGCTGTTAACTGAATCACGTTCTAGAAGGCTCATGTAGCACACGTTAACAGATGGAACATTTATAATTCTTGATGGATGCATTTTACCACCTTAACAAGACTGTTAAGCCCTGGCAAGTCAATACCATTAGAAATTCCAAAAAGACTTTTGGAATTTCTAACGGTATTGACTTGCCAGGGCACAAAGAAATGCGGAAAGGTACCTAGATATATGAAATCTAAATATATTTCCCATAAACCACTTTTTCCATTCTAATCAACTTCAAATATGAATGGGAAATAAGGCCATTTTTGTTCCATTATTGTCATAAACATTGATTTAAGGTCCATTCACTGACATGGTATTACAATACTTGGGGAATACTTATCGAATTATATAATTTGATGTATTGCATAACTTGGTGAAAGTACTAACAGAACGCCTCCCAAGTTTCGTCATAGATCATTGTCTTCCTATGACTTATAAGCAATAAACTTACGATATAATCCAGGTTTTGGCGCCTAGTATTCTAAATTATTTGTGCAGTAGTATCGATTTCAAATGATATGCTTAGGTGTACTAGGTTCGATTCTCGGCTGACATTTTGAGAAATCACTACCAAAGAATCCCAATAGTTAATCATCTTTCAATCGTGCTCAAACATAAATTGAGAGTACGATATCATTAATAAATTACTAGCTAGTAGATTTCGATTATTGTGACCAAACAAAGCCTGTTATGTCCTTTCGCAATGTCTAATCTATCGCAGTGCCAAGTATAATTAAAATCAGTTCCGTAGTTTTCACTTTAAAGCGTAAGACCTACCTAACGTACAGACCTAAGACATCAAATTTACTTTCCCATTTTATAATATCGCTATAGATTATTGTAACTTATTTGTAGCTTATTAATTTACCTAGTGCCAAATATTTAGTACCCTAAAATTTATTCGGCATAAAAATATAAGTTTAACCGTAAAACAATACAGTTACGTGAAGAAAGTCGCGCATATAAGCTAGTTCTTTAAAAACTTTTATCTCCTTCGATGTTTGTGAGTGATTTTTCGTGTACAGTACCGATGCTTTTGAAAGTTTTGGACAAGTCGTGTGATGAAGTAGATAATAGTTATTTTGAACTATCGCAGTCCAGGGGATCTTAAAGATTTATTCAACATTTGACTAGTGCCGAATTAGTGTTACACGTTGTTTTCTTTTTTTATCAGGTTTATGATATAGATATCGCCTGATATCAAACTTATTTCGATCTTTTCAGGATGACCGATCCGAAGGTTTTTCTTTTTAATATTTTATTTTATACATTTTTACACAAAAAAATACCAAGAACCTCCTCCTTTTTGAAAGCAGTTTAAATGATTTTTACGTATTATGTCGCTTATAGAGCTTAAATCATCAAACTAATGTACGGTCAACAAAGGAGATATGGTTCCACCTTGACATACATCTTTATATGAAAAAGTGGAACCTTATCTCCTTTGTTGACTGTACCTTGATAGTTTAAGATTATGACAGTCATGACCTACAGTAGTAGATTTTCGAAGAATAGGACTAGGTAGTATGTCACTCAGGCAGGCCAACATCAAGCAAATCTAAATTAGGTTTATTTTGCACTGTGCGACCAAGGCTTGGCGAAGGTATAAAGTTACTTTCAAAGAGCTATATTTTTACTACATCATTAATATAGCTTTCTCTTGAGGGCTTTGCCTGTCCCTGCTGCTCAAAATTGTTTATAATTATTTTATTTAGATATTGAGTTTAATCGTCCAAGATTATGAAAACAGTGAACTTTCAACTTTTTATTATCTTCTACTATCTATATATAATTTGCTTGGTCGGAAATTTAAAAAGAAGAAAGTAATAATCTTTAGACATTATAGACGGATATAAAGAGAAAGAAAATTTGGAATGATTCAGGTGTGGGTCAATAGCTCAGTTGGAAGAGCAGTCCCCCTGTAAGGGTAAGGTCGTGAGTTCGAGTCTCACTTGATTGAGCATTTCATTTTTTTCAATGTTTTTCGAACTTAAAAGTTAGCATAATAAATACAATAAAAAAATCATTCAAATCTTTAGACATGTAAAATTTAGTGCATTTTCAGGAAATAAATAAAATAGTACATAATATAATTTTGAAACATTTATTTAACTTGTTACAAAGTGTAATTCACCTGCACAATTAGTTTCTTCAATTTAATTAAAAAGATATTATTATAAAATTAGATATTTTTTCCATTACCCATTGACAACCAACAATAAGACCTTTGTTTTCAGTAAGATGGTAGATGGAAGATAATGATAAACAAGTATTAGAGCTAACTGCCATAACATAATTAAAAAAAAAAACTACCAAATAGCTGAGACCAAAAGTGATGGCATACAAATATATGAATACATAGCTACTGAATATGTTTTAAAAATATACGTAAAAATGTATAACAAAAAATTGCAATGATGATATACTTCAAACAAAGGATCAAAAAAAAACCCCACAAAATTAGGGTATGGTGTCACCACCAAAGGTGGAATTGGCAAGGTTAAAAATATACGTAGTACACGTTGCTACAATTGATAGCGTTGTGTGTGCGTTTTAATAGTAGTTTAGGGCCTATCAGAATCACACACAATTGTGTGACTCATCAAGACATATCACACGACAAAATGCATGACATTTAGGTTACTTGACCGAGTCATAGCAGGGCGTGTGAGTCCCTTTTTAAATGTAGCTACTAAAAAGACGCCATTTTTGCAATTGGATTGAGCCAACAAACCCAACTGACTATTTAAAAAACGGTATCCTTGGTAAGTCCTTAGACAATATGTCTGGTAGACATTATGTCCTTAGACGTTACGTTGACAATGCATGGTGAGTTTTTTAGGGCATAGAAAATCCCATGTTATCATAGGGTCCTATATGCGGCAAGGCTTCATCAGTTGCTAAGTCGTTATCTAATGCCCTCACAGATTTATCTGCTGGTTGCCAATCTGGAGTCGGTCTGAAGAGATCTTTACCCCTCTGTAACAAAAATCATAAAATTATAATTATTGCCCTAATAATTTGCCAAAAGACTTAATTCATACTAGTGAAACATGTACCTATAATATTTTTGAAATGTGTGAGCGAGTTAGTTTACTTTCTATATTTTCTAATATTGTTTTTGTTGTATGTTCAACATAATTCGTAACGCGATTGGCTTCTGATTGAAATTTACTTGCAATTTCGTTCAGAGTTGAACTTGGTCATAGTAGATTACAATTTGGCGACATTAGTTGCATACTTAAGATACTATGGAAAATATTGTTGAATAAAAATATGGAGGTAATAGGTTGCTTGTAGGCAAGTGTGCTTTATATTCTACAGTTGAAATAGTGGCTAAACGCGGGCCTATAAACTATTAAAAAGTAAAAGTTCAACTAGCAGCATAATAAAAAATGTAATACTTACAAATCCTTTATACAAAGCCAATCCCACACCGACGGGGAATAGGACAAGTGTAGACAGACCCACAGCCCAGCCTAGTAAATCAGCAAACAGAGGAAATTCGTAGTCTCCGTATGCAGGAGCTGACCACTCGAAGAAGATGAAGATCAGAATTCCCTGGGAAAAGAAAATATTCATTTCATATTGAAATTAAATAGTCCGGAGAATAACGAAGTTATAGATAGTACGGATGGAAAGGCGACCACAATTGAGTTGAGAGAAAGAAAATGATAACAATCGAAATAAACTAGTTTTTTTTGTTCTGTGGAAACAAAATAGTACTATATAATATAAAACATATGTCTTAACCTAAAAGAAAATTTGCAAATGAAGTCGCAGAAGAAGTAAATCTAGTTGAAGCTGCCTAGAAACATCAATTGGCGTAAGTTAGGTTAGGTATGAATGATTTCCATATACCTTTTAGGATTAAAATTAATCGAAGATGCGATCTGTTGAACGATTACTTGCTTATTTACATGTGATTTTGTTATCAAACTGATTACCGATTGCTTACTGTCGACCGATTACATGACATTATGTTTCTCAAACTCGTTAAATTCATTGTTAGTAGGTAGTAACACGATATTATTATTATACATTAGCCGACGTGGTGGAAAATTTTAGGCGATTCATGATTACATTCATGTTTTTCATTTAATTAATCAGTAAGTTTAAAGGGTGATAACATTGTTACATACATAGGTACATACATACAGTCACGCCTTTTTCCCAGAGGGGTACTGCCTACCCCGCTGGGATTACAGTTTTCCACTTGCTACGATCCCGGCATTTTTTTTTTTTTTTTTTTTTTTATCGTGCGAAAAATCCCCACGGATACCACCCCCACGGAGCCGGTGGAGGCGGTTATGTCGGACTCGAACCGACTAAAACGCACGCCGTCTTGGGTCCTTGGTTGCCGGAGGTGAGATTGCCAAAAGCATATCTCTCGCACCCCGGCAGACCCAGGACCATCTCTATCGAGATGGCCCCCTTCGGGTTGTGGGGACCACAGTGTCCCCATCTAGCCCCGGTTACGGGGAGGCGCATTTTGCGCCGCCGCCGCGGCCTGCTTCTGCTAGGGTGACAGGCGGCTCCACCGGTCACCCCCAGGCCAGCGCTCATGGAGGACGGAGGTCGTTCTGCGACCTCCGACGTCCGGTTCGTCTTCGCTCTGCGCGGGCTTCCCGGGCCCGGAGTCTGGTCCGGACCCGACCGGCCGCCTCCTTCTCGAGCATTACTTGCTCGCAGAAGGAGGCGGCCGCACCCCAAGCGTTCGCGCATCGTACCATCGCTGTTAGCAACGTGGCGAGTGTGAGGACTCCCACCCCCAGAGCCGCCACTAGGACCCGCCTCGGCGTGTCCCACGCCGGGCACTCGGTCAGCGTGTGCAGCTCTGTGTCCTCGCTCGCATCACAGTGATGGCACTCGGACGTTGGCTCCTTCCGGATCCGACACAGGTAACTCCCGAAACACCCGTGTCCGGTGATCACCTGCGTCAGCCGGTACGAGAGGCTGCCGTGTGGCCTCTCTAGCCACTCCTCCATGATGGGTCTTACCGCCGCTATTACGGCGTGCCCTGCGCTTGGTCGCCCAAGTCGTAGCTCCCATTCCGCTACCATGTCCTTGTGGAGCTGAGACCTCACGGCCCGAATTTCATCAGGCTCGGGTTCCCGTCCCTGCTCCCGCGCCTCCTTTCGATACCGATATAGCATCGAAAGGGCTCTCGCATCCAGGTTCCACCGTAGGGATCCGGCAAGGAGACTCACCGCCTCGAAGGATATCGTGCGGTACCCCCTAATGGCCCTGCTGGCCATTGCACGCTGCGGCCCACGCAGCAGACGCGCATTGTGGACCGTCAGGGTGTCCGCCCATATTGGGCACCCATATAGGGCCATAGACCGCACGACTCCCGCGTAGAGTCTCCTGCAGGAGTCATCCGGCCCCCTCATGTTGGGCAGCAGCCGCCCCAAGGCGGCAGCTGTGTCCTTCAATTTAGGGGCCAGTCTTCGGAGATGCTCCCCGAAGTTCCACCGGCCGTCGAGAACGAGTCCCAGATATTTCATCTGGGGCTTGATGGCGATGGAAATGTCTCCCACTATGAGGCTGGAATCCTCTGGTGGGACGCGCCGAGGCCCATGAAAGAACATGGCCTTGGTTTTATGCAGAGCCACCTCGAGACCCAGCCGCCGGATCCGCTCCACGACTTGGGCAACCGCGGTCGTGGCCTTCAGGGTCGCTTCGCGGTATGTAGACCCGCACGCCGTCACCAGCGTGTCGTCCGCATAACACGTGACGGCGGCACCGTCCGCGAGCTCACCGCGAAGCACCCAGTCGTAACCGATGTTCCACAGTAGCGGTCCCAGGACCGATCCCTGCGGAACACCGCACGACATCTCTCGCCGACCGAGCCCGGTCTCACTTGGGTAGACGACTGCTCTCTCCGATAAATACGCCCCGACTATGCGGCGAAGGTAGAGAGGCACTTCGTGATACACGAGCGCCTCCCTAATGCAGCTCCAGGGCAGGGTGTTAAAGGCGTTGGCGATGTCCAGTGACACCGCCAACACCACCTCGCCCCGAGTGACGGCGTCCTTCGCCAGAGTCCTCACGCGCATGATGGCATCCACGGTGGAGCGCCTCCGGCGGAAGCCATACTGGCCATCAGTCAGGTCAGGCCCCACCCTGGATAGGTGCTCGACGAGGCGCTTTGCAATGACTCTTTCAAAGAGCTTGCACACCTCGTCGAGCAACACTATGGGCCTGTAGGCGGACGGTGAGTCCGCCGGGCGCCCCGCCTTTCGGATGAGGACCAGTTTCCCCGTCTTCCACATCTTCGGAAACTGGCCTCGCTCCAAACATGCGCTGAGAAACCCTCTCAGTCGGGGCTCGAGAGCGTCTTCTTCGCCTAGAGCTAGGACCCACGCTCGGCCTGGAATGCCGTCTGGTCCCGGGGCGGTGTTCTTGGCCTTAAGCCTTAACACCGCCAGCTCTAGCTCTACCCAAGTGACCTCGGGCACGTCGTCGTCATCCACGTTGGGCACCATAGGCGACCTAGGTGGCGGAGTCATCTGCGGTGGAATATGTTCCACCGCCCGCGCTGGGAACAGGGAGCCAACGACTCCTCCGAGCAGCTCCGGCTGGAGACACCGGGTCAATGGCGGGGCCCGGGGGCGCAGCTTGCCCCTTACCATTAGGTAAGGCCGCCCCCATGGGTCCCGCTCCAGCGTCTCCAGCAGCTCTTTATGAGCTGCTGCCTTTGCTTGCCTTATGGCCACTCGGAGGGCCTTTCTGACCTCCCTGTACCCCGCATGAAGCTCCGCCTCTCGGGGCTCCGTATCTGCGGGGCGGCTACGCCTCCTTCGGAGTCTGGTCCACCGGCGGAAAGCGATCACGGAGGCCTGTCGGAGCCTCGCAATGTGTCGACCACCAGTAGACCTGACGCCTCGGATTATAGGGCGGAGCCCTAGGCATAGCCGCGTCGCAGACACGCGTCATGGCCTCCCGGAACCACGCCGCCTCATCGTCTATGTCGACAGGCCTGTCCGGCGCAGAGGCCCAGGCCTGTACGATGGCGGCCTCCAGGAGGACCTCCCGATCCATTCGCTTAAGCACCCAACGTGGCTCGCGTGGGGCCGGTGTAAACGGCGCGGCGCCCGCAGGAGGGGAGACGTCGAACCGAATGTATCGGTGATCCGACGCTGTCCCCACCTCCTCAAGGACACGCCAGCCCTGCACACGGCCTGAGAGCGGGGCGCTCGCGAACGAAAGGTCCACAATTGAGTCGCCCCAGCTCTTCACGCACGTGGCGACGGCCCCGCGATTCAGGAGAACTAGGCTGAGACTATCAGCCCAGCTCTCCACTGCCCTGCCCCTCGGATTCGTGCGCCGGGAACCCCAGTTCATAGACCAGGCGTTAAAGTCCCCGAGCACCAGAACCGGGTGAGGGTAACAGGTATTGACGACGACGGTCAGATGATCCAGCCACTGCTGGTACTCATCTATGACTCGGCTCGGCGAGAAGTAGACTGCCACGACCGCTATTCCCCCCACGAGTGCCGCTACGCAGCCATTCCCCCTTGTCACGACAACAAGGGGGGGACTGCCGGCAGCGGCGTTGTGCACCAGTGCCACCGATCCGTCCAGGTCGGTTTCCCAGGCAGGCCCGAGAAACCGGTGAATGTACGGCTCGGCGACAGCGGCGACATTAATGCCCCACTGTGCGGTGCTCTGGAGCAGAAGTGCCTGAGCATCGACACAGTGGTTTGCATTTGCCTGCAGGACGCGGAGCTGAGGATCCATTATGGAACCCCCATCTCCGCGCCCTGCCGCGAACCAGAGACGGAGCGCCTGCCTCCCGGCTTCGGCCTCCCCGCGGTGCAGGCCTTGGCACCAACCCTATGGTCGGCCGGCTTGCCCTCCGCTGCACACCTGAAGCAGTGCAACGGAGCCTCGCAACTACCGGCCTTATGACCGGGTTGGCCACAGCGGAAGCAACGGTCACCGACCGTTACTTCCGCCGTGCACTGCACCCCTACGTGGCCCACCGACAGGCACCGGAAGCACCGTGCCGGTCGGGCCTGCAGGAGCCGCACCTGCACCTTCTGGAAGCCCCCGATGAGGAGGCTCCGCCCATCGGCAACCTTTTGGGCTGCCACGATGGGGCAGCCGACAACTGCTGCCCCCAGTCCACGCCGGCCGAAGCGTATAGCTCCGACCTTTACTGTGTCCTGAGGACAGCCTCCGGCCTTCACCACGGCGTCCAGACCCGATATGCGCACTTCTGCGCACTTGTTGGGCCTGGACACCCGGACGTCAGCTGCGTCCAGCGTCTCTCTTAGCCTAGCTGCTAGGGCGTCGGCTTTAGGGCCGCTGGTAGCGCCGGGGACCTCGAAGATCCGAGCTCCGGTGCGCGTGGGCTTGCACACCAGATCCGGGATCTCGAGGGCTCCCAGGTCGATGCAGGCCCTTGCCTGCCTCACTACCTGGGCGTACTCCACACCCCTCTCCGACGCATCCGCCGTCAATGTAATGACGACGGCCGTCGATCGTGGGGCGCGGAGCCTCCTCGGCGCTGTTGCCCTCGCGGCAGCCTTGGCCGTTCTGGCCAATTTGGCTGCCTTTTTGGCGGCTCTCCGTCTCTGTTTATTGGCTCCGGCTACCTCCCAGCCCCCTGACGGGTGGCTCGAGGATTTAGCCGGAGCCAAGGCCCGGGCCGGCATTGAAGCCCGGTCTGGGGGCGGGGCTAAGGCCAGGGCTGGGGACTTCTTCCCCTTGCCCTTGCCCTTCCCCTTACCCTTGCCCTGAGCGGGACCCGGAGGACTTGGAGGGGGGCGGTGAGCCGGCACCGCCGCCGGGGAAGCAGGGCCCCCTCTCACTGCGGCGGCATACCCGGCCGGCGTTGCGAGAGGAGGACGCCGGGCGATGTTGAGGATTGCCTCCAGCCGCCGATTGGTGCGCTCCTCCTGCGCCACCATCTCGGCGCGTATGGCCGCCATACATGCGGCAAGGACGCCGGCTCTGCCGGTCGAGTCGGTGGCTGCGCAGTCTGCGCTGGCCGCGGTGGCTGCGCGGTTTGCGCTGGCTGCGGCGGCTGCGCAGTCTGCGCAGTCTGCGCTGGCCGCTCTGGCTGCACTGGCCGCCCCGCCAGTGCCGATTGCGCCGACCGCTCTAGATGCGCCTTCCGCATTGACCGAGTCACCACTCCCGGCAACTCGGTCAGGTGCTCCACCCTTCTCTTGAGGTCCTCCAGCTCCGCCGTAACTCTTTGGAGCTGGCGCCGGGACTCGACCTCCCGCCGTTGGGCCTCAGCCTCCCTCCTCGCCTGTTCCTCCATCTGGGCGGCCAGACCCTCACCGGCGGCTGCGATCTGCTCCACAATCCCGAGCATTTCTGCCTGCTCGGGAGTCGCAGACTCCGCTTGTCTCGCCATTATCTGGCCAAGGCGGTGAGTGAGGATCATTGTCCTCCTGTAGATGGGCGAGTCCAGCGCCACCTCCCTCTCCGGGCTGGATGCACCCACCCACGGAGAGGAGTCCCGAGGGGGGGCGGCCCTCCCACCGCTCCTCCTCGCCCTTTCACGCCCTGTAGCCTGCACCTTCGGCTTAGGGGGGCACGGGCGGTCCTCTTCGCTGCTGCTGTTATTACTGCCACCGGCGGCCGACCCAAGACCGGGAGGGATGAAATCCTCATCCCGCTCGTCCACCAGCGGCAGGGGAACCCGTTTGTTTCCCTTCCCCTTGCGCTTTTTGGCTGCAGACCTCATCTGCAGCCCAGGCAGCGCCTGCCTCTCTACCTCGGTGGTGACGCCAGACTCCTCTGACGTCACCGCCGCCGCCAATGAGGACGACGAATCGTCCTGGGGTAGCGCGACCTTCGCGCTACTTTTTAAGTTGGGGCCGGATCTAGAGCTCGGCGCCGGGCTCAAATGATGGTTGTCCCCCCCAGAATACGATTGGGGACTGCCGTTGCCGACTGGCAACGGGAGGGACTCCCCAGCTAGGCTGGGACCCTCCTGGGTAGATATTTCGATATCGGTTTGTTCCATCATTAATTTTGAGGTTATCGTCCTCCGACGTTGACGCCCTTGGGACTGGACTCCCTCCAGCCACTCATCCCATCGCCAGGCGTCAGAGCTTGGGATTGGGGATTTTTTAAAGAGGTTAACTCCTCGCGGATCCGAAGATCCACCGGTCCTGTCAGTTCAGGATTACGGCCGGGCCGAACGGGGTCTGCACCAGACCAAGTCCGTCCGCCCCTGGGGGTAATTTTTTATAGAGGTTGTCTTCCTCGCGGCCCACTAGGAGCCACCGTTCCTGACCTAGGTCAAGCTTACGGCTTGGCCGCACGGTGGTCTGCACCAGACCTTGTTCCCCACCTCTGGACGAAGCCAAAGGTGGAGAACCCGTCCGCCCTAGAGCGCGCCCTCCACTACGCCCTCTGCAAACAGAGGGACAAGTGGAGGGCCCACGAGCTGCCCCTAACAGGGCCACTCCCACCTTGATTGTCTAAGCGTCTCTCTCCTGTCCCCTCTGAAAACAGAGGGATACTGGGAGGGACGCCGACGACCACGGGCCTCGCAGACCCGTCATCCCACGACCTCACCTCAGTGAGGTCCGCCGATGGGTTATTCGTCAACGGCCAACAGAACTCCCAAGGTGGGAGTCTGTTAGCCGTTGTCCAGGGTGCACCAGCCCTCCCGCTTCCGCTCCCCAGGACCGCGGTCCAAAGGGGGAAGAAACGGGAAGGCCAACGTGGAGGTTACCCAACTAGCACCCCACGATCCCGGCATAGATCTTTTGCTCCTATTACTTTCATAATTGTTTACATACATTTTGATGCTTTTGGGTAAAATAATGTCTGTGATAACATTGTTATTAACACGATATACCCCATTATTGTTTTTTTTTAAGCTGATCAAAGGAGAGAGAAGAAATAAGTATAGTAAAGATGGATTAATTTCGTGAAAACATTTCAAAGAAAGAAATAGTGAATAATGAAATATATAGGAGATAAAAGTATTATCAAGATCTATTTAGTTTTTAATATAAAAAGAAACATAGATACTTACGACGCTACCAACAGGCACAATGACAGTCCAAACAGCTTTCCAATAGAACCGTTGTAACACGTTCATTTTGATACTCATTTTTAATAAGTCATCCATTGCTCGATTTATGCCATAGCTCCACGATACAGCGGTACACTGGCGATAAAAAAAATCAGTTACTTTTTCAATTTTACGTTCACAGTTCACAGAATAAGCAAGCTAAAAGGGTTGGCCACATCTGTCGAAGAAGCGACGGCCCTTGGAGCGAACGAGCCCTAAAGTAGAGACCGCGAGAAGGCAAACAAAAGGTAGGACGCCCCCTAGCCACATGGACTGACGATCTGAAAAAGGTGGCTGGGACAGACTGGATGCAGAAGGCGGAGGATCGAAAGTAAGGGCGCACATTGGGAGAAGCCTATATCCAACAGTGGACTACAATAGACTAATTGATTGATTAAATGATGTTACAAAGAATAGCAGAAATGTTGTTCTAAATATATCTATGGATATAGCAGTATATCCGATATTTTCTACAACATTAATTCCTTTTCTTATTCCTATTATTTTATTCACTTCCAGATCCTCTTTAGATGGCACCGCCAAAGTAATAACTCTGATGTTGCATAAGTTCATTGCTTTAAAATAAATGTCAATAAAGAATAGTTCATTATTAATTAGATCGAGTTACTTCATCCCGACAAAACAAATCGTAAACAAAACTTTATCAAACAACTACAAATTTCAATCTTACCTCCGCCATGCCAATCAGCAGAATGGCCCACGAGGCAGTGTTCCAATCGAGCAGTGTAAACAAATACACTCCACCACTGAAGCACATTGGTATACCGAGAATGAAACACGCGAAACATGTACCAGCAGTCACCTGAAATTAAAAAAAAATACTGGAATTCTGGTTCTGGTGTGATCTAATATATAAAAATCTCGTGTCGCAGTGACAGTCTGCAAACTCTTTTGAAATTTTCGGCGGAATCGTATAAAAAATTTTGTGCATATTTATTACAAAAACAAGTTATGAAATTGTACACGATGATGATATTTTGTAAAGTTTACGCGAATGTCACCCAGTATTTCAATTGTACACTTAAATAATTAGAACGTCACAACTGGGTATTGGTCAAATTAGTTACTTTTTACGAAACGTCAAAACGGTAAGTTATACTTATAACTGTATAGAAACTTGTCCAAGCCACAATAATGTCAAATAAAAGTATACATTAAGTCATTCTACATTTCGTCAGTAAATTATTCAAATACCCGTCCCTGACCGCTCCCGGTGCAAAAGTGCCGATCACACTCATCGCGTTACCACGCTGGATTGCGATGGCCAGCCTTTGCAAAAGGAACGCTCCGGACGGGAGTCACCAGTTGTCTCTATGAACACTACATTTAATTGTAGATTAGTTTCAACTTTTTATTATTGAACATTACATAACGTCAAACAGTATCTTTTGTGCGTTTCTAGGCATTTTATAGTACCTATGGGTATCAAACGTATTCAATGTTTAGTCATAAAATTCTTTTGTTACGTATTTTATGAGACGTTTATAATGGTTCGATATCGATTGTCGTTTTTTAATGGCTTCTATGAATCATATGTTAGTCGCTTTATATGACAAAAAGTCTAGAAAACGCAGATTTCCAGGTTTATTATCTCTCTTGCCTGAATTAGGCTTGTAAGTATGAATATACCTATGAAGAGTCACGTAATAGTGCCAAAATTTATCTGGTTTATGAATTTAACTACTTTTACTAAGTGGCGTGTATAACATTTAACTATGCTCATGTTCCTAGTCACGACACAAAATGTGCTCTATATGAGAAGTAACCACCCAAAAACACGTGGTTTTTGCGTGTTTTTTGAGCACGGGTACTTAATACACCAATCACGCGCTTCAGGGGTTCTCTCACAACTTCAGGTCAAGATAAGAATTAGGCCGGGATTTACTTCTCCATTCCTACCCAACTCGACGGAAGTTTAGGTAGATAATAGTCAGGCTTATACTCATACCTAACGAAATAATCAGATGAATTTAGATACACATACCTTCCAGTAACTTTTCCTTAGATGTGGCCACTGATCAACAATGGCGGTGTTTATGGCCTCAACGCCGGCGAACTGACTTCCAAGACCGAGGATAAATAGCATGAAGAAGAACAAAATAGACCAGAATCTGGCAATAGGCATCTGAAGTAAAGCTTCAGGGTACGCTACGAAGGCGAGACCGGGGCCTTGCTCAGCAACATCTGAAATTAAACAGGAACACTTAAAGTTATTTAAAACGCTTGTAAGAGGATCATATTTACAATTTGTTGCTATAAAGCACAGAAGCCATAGTGAAGCAATAGTGTTAAAGTTATCGATCGTAACTGGTTACTACCCAGGACGAATATTTTTGATGGCTACTGCTGTCTTCGTTCGTAACTGGTTACGATTATAGCCAAATATTTTATGATAGTAACTGGTGTCTTCGACCGTAAGTGGTTACGAACAAGGACAAATATTTTTTGATCGCAATTAATGTCTTCGATCGCAACTGATGTCTTCCATCATAATTAGTTTAGAAATAAAAAAAACATATTTGATCGGTACCTAACTGGTTGCAGTAACAGTTGCGATCTTTATCATCCTGGGTCGTAACAAGCATGATAAAGACTTCAATCGCAACTGGTTACAAAACATAGTTACGACAGTGGCCGAAGAGCAGTAATACTACTCTTTCAGTAATTGTAATATTAATAAACAGTGATTTGAACTAATCAATAACCTAGCCAATTCAGGACCTTTACCATTACTGGAATGGTTCAAAAGGCAATAAACTTTTAATATGAGTTAATAATTCGTGTATAACAAGACTAAAGTCAATATTGTATGTTATCATTTATCTTTGATAAGGCCAACCTATATAATTTGTTCTAGCAATAAAATGCTTATCGATTCCCTAAAAGTAATCGCTAGATGATAGTGCTGAAACCTAATCACTGAACTACGGGTGTCTTTGTGTACCAAATTTTATCAGATTATCTTCAATATGAAGAACCAATTTAACCCTTTTTTTCGCGATAAAATGTAGACATTTCCATTCACAAACTCTAGACAAGCAAAGTTACTTTCGCATTTTTCTCTCTTTCCTCTCCACGAAGTGTATTCCTTTTAATTTAATTAATTAGTTCCCGTAAATACTATATTCTATATATTTATTCCAAAATTAATCCAAAACCCTGTTTTAAGGTCGTTTGTATAGAACTTTAATCATTAAAACACTAATATTTTTACTTATTTTCATAATCTCTCCGATAACGATTCGAATATGTTAGTAACATTTTTTCGATTCAATGATTGTCTGTAAAAGATTGCTTATCGCGATAAGCATGTCAAAGTAGCCCTTATATATGTGGTAATTGATAAATATTCCATTTATATGGATATACCCAAATTAGCAGAATCATTAGAGTTCCTGCAGTGGATTTTAGTAGGCAATATAATCAAATTATTATTAATCATGCCAACCTTACACTATCCCACAGCTTGGCTAATTTCGTTTTACTGAAAAAGTATTGGGCCTATAGATTTGTGCTTTAACAACTGGGATGTTACTTCAGTAACGATATATATTATTATAAATGGTTTTAATATTTTTGACGGTTTATCACCTGTAAAAAAAAATTCTTAACAATTTTGTTTGGTTCCGTATCAGAATATCTAAAATCATTTTAACTATTTCCAATACAACTACGGTCAAAAAAACTACTATTTAAAACACCTAATGATCGTTTCACATATTTTTGTAATAACTACTGGTCGAAACAAATAATGAACGATTCACCTACGGTTTATTCAACTATTATTAATTGTGCTAAGGTTGATTGAACTATGTATGAAATACCTAATAGTCGATTCGCCTACGGTTTATTAATACTACCACTTTGTGACAGAAATTTACATTGTTGCAAAACCGACTTCACGTAGTCTTGTCTGCCCTACCCCTAGAGTGTAATTTAAGCCCGCGAAGGCGCGGAGGGGCGAGGCGGCCCGCGAGCTGAGGAGCAGGTGGTTCTAACGAGCACTGCCGCGGCTGAGGCTAGCCGGCGCAGCCGGCCAGCAAGCCGAAGCTGCGGTAGTGATCGTCAGATCTATCTGCGACGATAAGGTCGCGTGGGACCGCCGGAGCCCCGCAGCGCCGGAGCCGTGACAGAAGCCATGCTTACTGCATAATTGCTTGCATGCTGCATGCCTGCTTGCATGCTTGGCCGCCCCTCCGCGCCTTCGCGGGCTTAAATTACACTCTAGGGGTAGGGCAGACAAGACTACGTGAAGTCGGTTTTGCAGCAACAACAACAAAAAAAAAAAAAACTTAGGCGAATCGATCATTAGGTATTTCAAACATAGTCAACATGTACAATATCTTAAAAGAACATTATATTAAATGAATATTATATTAATCGTCCATTAGTTCAAATAATTTTAGTTTATTCAACATTATGTGTACCAGTAGTCGAGTCGACCAATATGCGTTATGACAATATGTGAATCAACCGTAGTTGTCTTGAAAATAGTTAAAGTGACTTTAGATTTTGTGATACGGAACCATTTTGTTTCAGGCGTATCAAAAAATAAAAAATACCTTTTTTAGTATTCATTGGATAAATTGAAAGCCTTAAGTGACACCTTGCAAAGCTCAGGTTTTTGCTAGTATTTAAGATATACTAACATTTTCTTTTGAACTAACTGAACAAAGGAATGATTTTTTTTCTTTTTTTTCCTTTTATTGTTTATAGGAATGATATTAAAAAAAAAATTAGTTTGTACTGTATACCGTTTTGAAAATATTATATTTACTGTTATGCCAATGTTAACCAATCCATTATATTGCAACCGATACATAATAGAATGCATTTAACAAAGGAATATCAATGCTTTGATAGTCGAGTGATTGGAAGAATACGTCCAGAATACGTACTGCTAATTAAAGTGCTTCGTAAAGTGAAGTTATATTCCGAGAATTTCAATTGATTTTATTGTTCTGTTTGGTAACTAGCGGTGCCTATGTATATGTGCCTATAAGGAATTCTGTTTCCGTTCTCGTGACTTTTTTCTTTATATCATTAACTTTCGAATATGTCAAATAAACATGTCATTTTATTAAAAAAAAACATCGCGCTAATACCTAAAAAAGCAGAACTGATGAAGTCATAAGCGTTGAAAAATCCTGCAGATCCCCATACAATATTTAAAGACAATAAAATCTACATGCATAAGGGGTTGATAAGAAGCCGAGGCCAGTCGTCTAATGAAAAAGAAAAGTCTAACTAAAAGACAACAAACTGAAACCTAACAGCAATATTTCAACAAACAATCGCATTTCTAAATCTGTAAACAACATCGTATTAATAGATTAATCGGATACCATTGTGCAATACGGTTGCATATCGAAGTGGGTGCACGAGTACTGTTTGCTCTCAACCCGCATATGTTTGTACCCCTGGGGCGGTACAGCGCTCGGATTAATCCATTTGAGCCAATTGTTAACATGAGGCTTTTTGTCTTTCATCATGGTCGCGTTATTTAGTGAGTGATGCTACTCTGCAATTCCATATTGTGGAATTAAAAATACTAGATATTATTCTAGATTCTATTTTACATTGTAAGGAGAACAATGGCCATATTCAAAAGTATATTGCAATTATAGACTCACGATCTGACTTTTCTTGACTTTGACTGGGTGTAGTCCACTTAGAGCACTCAGCTGAATAGCACTTGAGCGAATAGCACCTAGCCATGTCCACGAAGAGCACCTTTCAAGATTTTTGGCAGGTGCTATTCGTGGATACTAATTTATTTTTACAACATTTTCCACGAAGAGCACCGAAGCTAGTGCTGGGATGTATATGATGCATGCTGACTTATGGCACGTGTTGTCGTGACCCCAATTTAGAACATAACTGATATTACGCGCAGCTACCTATATACTATGAAAGGAACTTCATCCCACGCACGCTTAAGCTGTGGAATGAACTCCCTGCAATAGTCTTCACAAGCGTCCAATCCCCGACTTTGACTGGCAGGGAAGGTTGGCATGGTCTTAACAGTCTTCATGGAATCTAATAGACCTATCTCTTTTTATAAATGATTGTATCAAAATATATTTTGCGTTATCTTATTATTTATACTGTGTTACAATGAGTTATTTTCATGAGTTATAAGTAAACGATGCGATGTTTTGATTTAAATAATTTAAATAATGAATTAAGAAATTTTGTATAATCATGGTTGTCGTAAGTCTTAACTATCACCAAAGCTTGATGCTGAGTGAATTTCACTTTAATTCCCACACAAAAGTTGTGTAAACTCTCAACCAATTTGACATTTTTGTCATTATAAACTATTTGATATGCTTACCGTCTACGCTGACTCCCATCAGGTTAGCCTGGAATCCTAGCACGGAGAATATAGCAAAGCCTGCATATATTGAAGTGAAGAAGTTGGTGAAGGCAACGAAGACCGCATCGAACTGGATGTTGTTACTGAACTTGTTATATGAGGCCAGGGTCACGCAAGCACCGCAAGCGACACCAAATGAGTAGAAGATCTACGAGTTAAAAAGATGATCATGTTGTATTATAATGAAGTTCAGCAAAAATCGTAAAAGTTTAATTTAGTAAGAAGTCATTTTAGTGGAAAATTATTTTAACAATCTATTTGTTTGCAGAGTTATAGGTTGATGTATTCTCATATTTTTAAGTTTGTTATAAATGAAAATTTGGAACTACGATTTTCAATGTATTATTGGAAAAGGTAAATCCAGAAGATTGCAACGGAAATACATAGACTAATAAGTAATTAAGCAAAAAGAAAATTGAAGGAATGAACCATTTAAATATGAAAAATAACAACAATATACCTTTCTAAGATAATTTTCACAATTCTTTATAAAACTACTGACTGAAGAAAAACAAAATCTGTAGAGAAAATCACAGAAAAAAAATCGATCGTAATGATTTCAACTAAAAATTCGTAAATTAAAAGTTGGGCAACTTTTTAATTAAGAATTTTCAAAGACTGCTAAAAATGTACGTCCCCTACTCCAAGTTGCCAGATAATTAGGCACAGTATTTATTCATTCATGCAATAATGGCTACCATTATGGTCAAAACCGATTGATGTTTGTTGCTGAAGTCTTTATATTTTAAACGCAGACTAAATAGCTTTTATTGAGTAATTTGTAGTGAGTTTCGTCAAAGCCAATAACTTTTTGAGTTAACATTTTTGCAAACATTTTTGGAGTGAGCAAATTATGTGGCCATTTTTGATGTTCATTTAAATGAGATAAAACTCTTTTAAATTCAGTTTGTGAGATTATTTTGGATTTTTATTTTTGATAAACACTAAACACAAAAAGTTTAGCTGAGACATTTTTGTATATGTATGTATAAATTGTTTTATATTTAAGTTGCCAAATTTACTACAGCCTGTTTGATGATGAGCGGAGATGCACAAGAGATTAGCTAATGACAATTTTGTGAAATGGTATTATACCCTTTTTTATATTTGGTCCGTCAATTGACTGCACCCCGATAGATGGCAATAAAGCTGACTTGCAGTCCAGAAGATACAGACCACCATTCCCGATGCCATTGGACGTAAAATTGTGGTCCCTAACTTGAAGGCCTTGATAGATGCCTTTTACTATACATATAAATAATATATACATATAAATAAAATAAATAAATATAAATAAAAAAGAGATTATAATTACCTGAGAAGCAGCATCTCCCCAAACTTTTGCCGTCAGTAAAGTATCCCAATTAGGAGATAAGTAGAACATGATTCCTTCAGCTGCTCCTTCCAAAGTAACTCCTCGAATAAGTAGAGCCGTCAACATGACGTAAGGGAACAAAGCAGTAAAGTATACTACTTTACCCGCAGATTGAACACCCTGTTGAGAAATTGAAGGTATAAAACATCTTTATGAAACATATTTTTTTTATACCACTTAGGTGGCAGACAAGCACACGGCCCACCTGATGGTAAGTGGTTACCGCGGCCTATGGACGTATGCAACACCAGAGGCGTTACACTCGCGCTGCCTACCCTTGTAGACTTGAGACTCTTTAGCAAGCAAGAGGAGCAAGGAGCAAACAAATATTAGTTTATTGTTAATATTCGTTAAGAATATTAACAATAAACTAATATTTGAATGAATTATACAGCATTTAGTATGCTAACTATACAAATTGAATACATAGGTAAACATGAAACTTCTCGGGCGGGATTAGAACCCGCAATCTTTCTTTCCCTTACAGGAGGAATGCCTTGACCAACTCGGCTACCAAGACACGCCCGATGTGATTCAAATGTTCCTTCTATTTTTATCCGTCTTTAAAGCGACGTTGGAGTCATCCACCGATGTTCTTCCGAACTATCAGAACCAATGAATGATGCTACAATCATTTTTTAACATTGATTTTTGATAACTCTGCCCAAATACTTGAATGAATATTACAGCATTAACTATGCTAACTATTCAAATCAAATACAATGAACCAATATTGTTTAAATAAGGCAAAGATTTTAAAAATACGATATTAGCATAAAATTTGAATATCAATCAATCAATCAATTAGCCCACCTTAGTTCACTGCGGACATATACAAACTTAATAACAAGAAACATATTTTTTACTCTAGGGCACGATAGGTAGTCAATTATATTGCGATCCAATTATATTATGATCCCGTGTTCAATCGTCTTTGTTTACACATCAATATTATTGCTGCACATCAAGTGTAAATTGATTTCTACAATATTGGATCGCAATATTAACTTACTATCGTAACCGTACCTACGTATTTTTATGACAAGGTTACAATTTACAAGGAACTAAAAACTGTTTGTAACAAATTGCGTTCATTGATTATATTTACCTTAATAACACACAAAAAAGCCACGGTCCACGAGAGAGCTAGGCAGCCAACCATGTGCCACTGGATCGAACCCCAGTTATTCCAGGTAGCATCACCTCGGCCCAACACACGTTCACTGAAAAAAAATACGTTGAATTAATGATAAAACAACTTAAACTTACCATCAGGAGAAGTGAAGTCAAATTGACGTGTCCTTTTGGAAAAAAAAAGTTACTGTGTACTAGGTGCTTTTCAATTTACATTTTTCATAGCATACTATGAAGCTGTCATTGCCATTAAAGATCACATTCTATTATGTTTTATCATTTTATAAAATATTGCTTGAGTTAATCTATATAGGTTTATATAAAACAGAACAATAAACTATTCAAGCTACGTGCCGCAATTGGTTTTATTAGAAAGTTATAGATCACTGAAATAGGTTTATATGGACCTTAGTTCGCAGAAACGAGATAAGTTTTGCATAACAACGACAATAGTTAGTAAATAAAATTGATTTTAAATATTTGTGTTCGTAAAGTTGAACACAAAAGTTATGAATATGATCGACTGTGAACTAGAAAAAATTACTACAATCACAAATTAATATAAGTTGTAGCGTCTAATTGACTCTTCCCGTGACTACACTTTTACCTCACTCAAAGAATTGCTATCGCTATTCAGCGGGGTTACGCCGCCAGCCTCTTGGGCACGGTACCGGTAGAGGTCGATGGGGAGGAATTCTACGATGCCTAAAGTTAGTCTCTTCCACCCCTGTTTTTTTTTCTAATTTTTGTATATATTGTACATTTAGTTAGCATATATTGTAGTTATCATAATACGGTAATTAACTATTCAGATGATTTCAATAAAATTAGTTGATAAAACCAAACTAATTTTATCTTGGTACTGAAAGGTTTACTAGCTCAGTCAACCTTTCAATACCAGTATTAAACCCCATATTACATGTATGCAACATACCTACCTAAATTCGTACTGTTCTTCCCTATAATAATCATTTAAGTTTTTTAGTATATTAATCCATTATAATAATTTCACACACGAAAATTGATTTAACTATTTATCATCAAGGCTTCATTCATTACATGCGGACAACAATCTTTGTGCAGATAAAACTCCGTGGTATATTATAATAACTGATAAACGTATTCAAAACATACGTAAAATTATAAAACTGAATTAAAATGGATTAATTGGAACTATATAGTGCAATAAATCTTTCAATAGGATATTAGCTTATCAAAGATATAATTTATGACACAATGAGTTCAATATCCAATAGAAATAAACTACGTTATCAAAGTTTACAAATAGCGAGAACAATCGGCCTTGTTCCGATCACTGTTTTATGACGTTAGGAGTCATTAAATCTTACGTATTAGCTACGTCACGATTTTGATCAGAAAAAAGTACGCAGGTACTTGCATAGCATCAATATCACTACATAGTATAAAGCAAAGTCGCTTTCTGCGTCCCTATGTCCCTATGTAATAGATAGAGTAATTCAAGAAGAAGGTTTATATGTATAAAACATGCTTAATGTAGAAGAGGATGCTGTCGGAAAGGAATCGGACGCCACGCGAGCGGTAAAAAATTGGCGGTACGAAGTTCGCCGGTTCCTATATAATATTCACGCATGTAACGCGAGTTGAAAAGGGTATGCTAAGGTTTGGATACGTAAAGCAAATGAGTACGGAGTAAATGACACAATCTACCAAGCAATCAGCCTATTGCAATCCACTTCTGGACATAGGTCTCTCCCAATGTGGAGACGCTTTGGCTTATTTCCACGCCAAGCAGATGGGTTGGTACAGAGTTTTATTTCTAGTTTTGATTGGGCAGACCAGCTGGGGTTGACTTCACAGTACACATATTTACAAAATTAAAAAAGGTCAGGTCAAAAGTACATGAAACTGGCGGGCTTGCATGCACAGAATAATGACAGTAGAGGAAGCTCGTGAATGTAAGGATAGAATCAAATGGCGAGCTGCTGTCTCTGCCTACCCCGGAGGGAAATGGGCGTTTTTTTTTTAACCGTGGGGGAAAATCCTTCATGGATGTTATGCCGGACTCCTACCGACTAAAAACCCCCACGGTAACGCCCAGAAGCCTATGGATGGGAGCCCCGGGTAAGCCCTCGGAAGGATGTCCCAGGACTCCCATCAGACCTACGGCTACAATTGCGGCCTCGTCTCGGGGGTGGTTCGGGTGCTATCCCGCGTCTATGGGGGGGTTTTCG
Organism: Eilema sororculum; assembly: GCA_914829495.1. NCBI lineage: Eukaryota > Metazoa > Arthropoda > Insecta > Lepidoptera > Erebidae > Eilema > Eilema sororculum. The sequence goes on along the minus strand of OU618543.1, from coordinate 21,185,831 downwards.
GGTGTTATCCCGCTTCTTAGGGGGGGGGGGGGGGGCGTGCGTGAATCCCTCACGTCACGCTGCCGTCATGGGCCTGCTTCTGTAAAGACGGTGAGCAGCCAGCTCACCGTGACTGCGGAACTCGGGTGGGAGAGTTTTCTCCCGCTCTCGCCCCGCCGCCTCTTTCACGAGCATGACCTGCTCACAGAAAGAGGCGGCGCAGTCCCACTTACTCCCGCTGGAGACCATGGCTCGCACCATGGTCTCGAGCGAGAGGGTGCCCACGCCCAGACCCACCACGAGGACCTGGCGCTGTTGCGCCCACGCCGTGCACTCCACCAGCGTGTGGAGCGCTGTGTCATCGCTGCGGTCCTCGCAGTGCTGACACTCGGCCGTGGTTTCCCGGTGTCTTCGCCACAGATACCTACCGAAGCTACCATGCCCGGTAAGTATCTGTGACAACCGGTAGGAGAGAGCACCGTGTCTCCTCTCCAGCCACTCGTCCATGACCGGTCTGACGGCCGCAATTGTGGCGAATCCCCCCTTTGGTTGCTCAAGTCGCATCTTCCATGTCTCCACGGTTTCCTGGTAGAGCTGGGACCGCTGGGCCTCGATTTCTCGAGACGCAGGCCATTGGCCCCGCTCCAGCGCCTCCTTGCGCCATATAAATAGAGACGCAAGGGCTCTCGCTTCCAGGTCCCATGGAGGGGTTCCGGCTAGGAGGCATGCCGCCTCACCAGAGATCGTGCGGTATCCCCTTATCACCCTGACGGCCATCGCCCTCTGTGGGCTCAGTAATCTAGCCACATTACTGGCCGTCAGGTTCTCCGCCCATACGGGGGAAATGGGCGTAAGCATATGTATGTATGTAAGTCCCCGAACTTTACCCCAAATGTCCAGAGTGCATGAGGGACGAGGAACCCAGCCTCTAGCTTCTTGTCAAATTAATGTCCCATGTACTCACGAATAAGATGGGAAAATATGGGGACGGACACACTAGGAACACAACACTTCGAAGATCTGAAGGTGAAACAGAGCGTAAGATTCTGCAAAGATATACCTAGGTAGGTTCGACAGAACGCCGTGGTTGCCGGACACCCCCTTGGCTTTCCCAGGGGAGAAATAGGGGATTTGGGCGAAATGACCCACATAAAAAGGGCAGATCACCCGTCCGGTCAACGGGATCCCCCGCTGGAAGTAAGTAAGTCCCCGAACGTGGGGGCGACCCCCATGGAAATTCCGTTGGTCCATAGTTATTAAGCTAAAAGCCAAATCCAGCTGAGTTCAGTCAAAGCTGGGAGAGAAATAAACCACTAGTGACTTTGGAATCGTTGAAAATCTTTATACTGAATCATAAGCTATTAAACTAAAGCCTACACATATTCTCTGTAAGCCTAAACCTCTATCTTGATATCGGTTACCGATTGCCGCAAATTAATATAACTACGTGCCTAATCACGTATATCAATTTTCAATACATCATTGAATATCAATAGAGTTTACACTTGATAAGTAAATCTAACTTTTGAAACACTTCAAATATCAAGTGCTCAATTGATAATAGACATATAAGTAGGTACATCACCGAATATGAACTATGTACACTTGATATATCCAGTAGGTACAGATAAGACAGGTACAAGTGTAATTAAGATAAGGTGAACGCCTTGTGGTAAATTTTACCTTAATACCTACGCAAATCACGAGAAGCACTTTTTTTTCACTCCTATACGACTACAACTATAACTTGTACATGCCAGGATTACCAGCATTAACTCATAAGTATACAGATTGAATTCAGGTAGTCAAAACTGTGGTGAAGTTTGACCGCGTGATCTGGTAGGTTCATATTAATAAATTCCGTCTATTAAGTTCAAAATTGCTGTTTCCTTTTTAGTTTTATTTTATACCGTTGGATTTTATTATGAATATAAGAAGATCCATGATATATTAGAAGAACTTACTTATAGTACTCTTCAGCGGCCAAAGTCCTAACTACATTCTTGAACCAGGGTACAAGTGCAGTTCCATTTAAGCAACTTTTACCATCGAAAGGTTGGAAGCCAGTTTGAGTGCAAATGTCTCCAATGCTAATACAGCGCTGTAGGTAGTAAGTTAGGTCTGTTGCTTCTCCAGTATTGTTAACCCTGCAGTTTCTGTCATATTCGCCACTGTAACATTCTGTAAGAAAATGTTTCATGATTTATGTCTGTTTTTTACGTCACTTAGGTTAGGTTAATTACATTATACGTGATTGGTATTAAACATAATATAACCAATTAATTTATATTCTATTGTGTTTAAAATAGCATATTCTAAAATTGTTAACTATTTGAGAAATTACGTGAAGTAAAAAAAACAATGAATGGTCTACAATAAGTTTCAAAAGTGACTACTTTAATTTACCTAAATAATGTCCATAAAAACATATTAATAATTACATATTGTGTTTTTATACTTACGTAGAGTGTTGAAGACATTTTCACAGGATCCCCAATCCATACTCCCACCGATTGAGATGATGACATAGAAAGCAGCCCAGGCAACAATAATCATGTAATAGATAGACACTATACTGATAACTACTAGGGTACAATATCCCAAGCCACTGAAGAAAGGTGAAATCGCAGTGAACGCCTGGATAGGACCAACGCCAGAGTATTGTCCAATGTACAGTTCGAGGAAGAAGATTGGAAGTCCAATAAACAACAGCATCAAGAAAAATGGAATTAGGAAAGCACCTGAAACAAAATTATTTTTATATTACTAAGTGAGAGAAGGAAGGAGAATAAGATAATGTCTATCAAGGAACGTTAAGTTTTCAATTATTTGATTACATACATACACACACTCACGCCTATTTGCCTCCGGGGTAGGCAGAGATAACAGCTTGCCTTTTTTTCGTGCGGAAATCCCCTCGGATACCTCCCCCGCCGGAGCCGGAGGGGGAGGTTTTGTCGGACTCGAACCGACTAAAACTGCACGCCGACTGTGGGTCGTGGTGCTAGGCCGGAGGTGAGGTTGTCTTCGACATATCCCTCGCACTCCGGCTGACCCAGGGGATAACAGCCTGCTATTTGACTCTATCCTTACATACTTCTCGAGATTGCTTTACTCTCATTAATCCTTTCATGAAACCCTCCGGTTTGGAGTTCTTCTGAGTCCTGACCTGCCTTTTTTTTTCTTCAACATTTGATTAATTTTGCCAATGTGTATACTGTTAGGTTGACCTCGGCTGGCCCGCCCATATCCTTAATTAATAAAATCAGTTACTTTTTAGGATAGATTGATAGATGATATTTCTTCTGAAGATACAAATTAGCTTATTATAATCAATTATTGGATAGCCTAAGTGCAATTAGGTCTCGTGGCGACAAACAAACGAACTAAAAGCATGTAAAAAATCTGCAATTCAATTCAAACTAAGTATTGCTAATGATATGTATAGTCTATCATATCAGCTATAGATAACATGGAGACCTCATAATTTTAACATACATTATTTTTAATTACAAGCTAGTTTTATTTATAACTAAAACATTTATTTGGGAGGTAAGAAAACCAGCGCTGTCCGCCTGCACTACAACGCGGACAGCATTGAGCTGAGAGGCGGCCGTTTATTTCTACTTGGCAGTGTGTGGCAAATACCTTACTCACAATTCCTTGACATAATGTTACAATTTTAAAGTAGTTATTGTATTATGTTGTATGATATTATGTCTAATTACTGCCAAGTGAAATAAAAATATTTTCTTTGTTTTTTTTTCTAAGTAAGTTAAATGACAGTATGGTGTTGAAAAAGTGACCATAAATAAACTTATAGGTACTATTTAGTGTGTATGAAGTCTAAATAAAAAAATATCTTACCACCGCCATTTCTATAAGCAAGATATGGAAACCTCCACACGTTGCCCAGACCAACAGCATAGCCTAAACAGGCGAGGATAAACTCCAGAGGTCTATCCCATTTTGCTCTATCCGGGGCGTCTCCACTGACTACCGACTTAGTGTCCGGCTGTAAGATTAATATTAAATAAATAATAATAATAAATAAATATTCCACAACATTCTACACAACGCTATCTAGACCCAAGCTTTTATAGCTTGTGTTATGGAAAATACATTAAACATACTTATAAACTTTTTTTATATGTAGTATTATGCATAGAAACACCCAGAACAATACAAATAGCCATATTCATGCATACAAATATTTGCACTGAGCGGGGATCGAACCCATGCCTCCTGCGTGGCAGTCGCGTACACAGAGGCTGTCAAATACATATTAATAATATTCTCATAAAGATGCCAAATCGAATCAATAAGTTATTAAACTATAAATTATATCCTTGAGCATGTTTGAGAAGTATATTTGCAAGATTATTGGAGTAGATGATAATGTTGACCCCACACGGCAATTAAATAGACTTTGAGAAGAGAAGATAAAATGAACCAATAAAGGAATAACCAATAAGTACTGAAAACATAGCGATTATAACATACTTCTTTTTGAATACGTCACAAGCAGGTTAAGTATATATGTACCATGTTCGTGTTAATTCTAACAAATCGGCCCAAGTGCCCGATTTCTTTACAAAGATCTAGCAAAGCGGCTTATCGACGCTACGCGTGACCAGAAGCCTGGTTATTTGCCTTGTTGGTTGCCTAACGTCTGTGCAAGGTAATAATCTTGCACAGAGGTAAGCCATTGCCATTCAACGTGGCAATGCAGCCAGCCTTCTGGGTACGTTACCAGTCGGTAACGATGCAGAGGAATTCCACGACGCATTATGTATGTAAATATTTTATTTATTTTCTTTAGTTTATTTTATCTCTGTCATATCATAACTTAAAAGCTTAAAATAAAATATGTAGCATAACAAAAGTGTATATCATAAAATGAAAAACTATGTATTAAAGCAGTCTGTTTTGAAGTTTGTCCTGTTTTTGCCCTTTCGCAATTCTATTCTTGCGAGCATTCTTTGAATCTTATCTTGTTCAAAACACGTTATAATCGGAAACAAATAGTCATAGTTTTTATTACAATGTTAATTCGACTTTCATACCTAAGTATTAAATTATGAGCCACAATAATCCAATGATATTGATTTGGTTTAAACAATACATATCACTCACGCCAGCTGAAACGTGAATACAGAAGGACACGTGAATAATGATTTTACCTTACCTGATAATAAGCTAAAGGTAAAGTCTCAGGAACAAACATTACAGACACAGACAATGATTTTTATTCTAGCAATATTTATGAAGATATTAAAAGTAATATTTATACAGGGTAATTTTATAGTTGTGAAAAATTTTTTTTTTTTTTTATACAGGACACGTCAATTTGACTTCACCTCGCCTGATGTTAAGCTAAAGGCAAAGTCTCGGAAAGAGGGTCACCATCGTAAACATTTACCATGTTAATGAATGAATGAATGAATGAATGAATGAATGATTTATTTCAAAGAATATGGTACATCGAGGTCTTTAAGTTATCACAGGTGGTCATACATATTCTACCATAATAGGTGTAGAAATATTAAGTTTTACAAGAATAGTATAAAGTTTTACAATAATAATACAAGTAATAATGTCAAATACAACTTATGTCACGCATGCAATTTAATTATTATTTCATTAGTCAATTATTTATTTTACATCAGTCAATATAATATCATTTACATTAAATTTGCTATCCATATATTCCCTTACCGAATAAAAACATTTATCTAATAAAAAATTGAACATGTTGATTTTAAATTTTGTGCTAAGTAGCGCTCTCACATCAACTGGTAGTTTATTGTATATCTTAATAGCCATATAGTATGCATTTGAGGAATATAGATGTAGCCTTTTTTTTTTGATTAACAGTGGTGGCACTCAGCTTGACGGCCTCATTAGATGCCTTTTCACGCCCCGCTTAAAGGACCCGGGACTGTAGGAAGAAGGAAACACGTGAGCTGGCAGGGAATTTTTTTTTAAACCCCCATACATTTTTCCTTTCACCTGAACATTATTTCCATACATCATCAAAAAAAAAATTATTTTCTTTCGCCAAGTTAATACTCCCAGATGATTTTACTGTCGAAACTGAGCCCAAATTCTTTTTATCCAAAACCACTATAAAATCACTCAGTAGAGCTATCTGGTAAACTTGTAGTAGCTCTAGCCATTAAAACCCTATAAAAACAGCACATGAGTTTATCTCCCATTGCAATATTAAAAATGTTCTACCCCGAAAGAGCTACCTTGAAACATATTCAATTTCTTGAATAGGTTACCGATTATACGGGGAACAACTTTCAACCTGTTCAATCAGTAATCTAATAATACCCGAAGTACCTTTCTTGTAAACTCTCGGCTAATGTATTCCAAAACTGCTGTCTTAGTTTTGTAATCACCAATAAAGTAATTACACGAACTTTGTGCGGACGCGAAAATAGGGAAGTGTTCTGAAACTTAATCCCTTCAAACAAGGGAATAATCGTTCTCATTTAAATGTAAATTCGTAGGATTGTGACGACACTGAATGGAGTCGCCTGAGTTTTCGTTCGATACGCTTTTCCGTTATTCGAATAAAATTATGCAAGAGGTTATATTCACAGCAAACTAACGGATAACTTTCTACCCATGGCGGCTTTGGAAACGAATAATCTTTTATTATTTTCATCTAAGTTTTTGTTATGATCAAATCGAATCACCCACAGAAAAATAATATATTTTTAAAGGAGTCGATTTGCACGTTTCGTGCGAGTTCAATTCGTGCGAATCGTCCAATAAGCCATATTATTAACTTATTACTCTTTTTCGGTTTTTGAATTCTTATGATTTTTTTATTGTATACATACAGATACATTCGTTTATTTAGTTTTCAGTTAAGTTTTGTCGATACAATGCTCAAAGTTAATAAATAACTTTCCAGTAGAAAATATTGTTTATGAATAACCAATTGAACAGATTAGTATAATACTTATTAGTAATTACATAAAACATTTAAACTAAATTTCATAAATAAGCAGTTATCCTAACAAACAAACAAACAAACAAACATACACAAGTTCAATACAAAATTGAAAAAAAAAACTATATGGGCGTATGTGAATGATTTATTGTAAATGTAATTTTTGTACGTTGTCATCAATATAAAAGAGACTATGAGAGACAGATAAACCAGTCACACAGTTTTGTGGGATATGTTATTACGAAACTTGTACTATTTAAAAAGAAATAAACGATTTAAAATAAAAAAAAATCAATCAATCAAATCCTATAGTGCAAACATCACAATAATATACCATCAAAAATGTATTCCTCTGTGATAACATTGATAGCTATAGAGCAAATAAATATCAGTTTTATTTCCTTGTTATGTAAACATAAACCCATGCAAATGCTTGAGAGATATTACACAATAAACCAATTTATTGCAATAATATGAATATGGCATAACCAATCTTTATGTAAATACAGGAAAATAAATAGTTCCAATTCAAAATTGCAATTTTCTGAGTCAAGTAAACCTCATTCGCTTCACCGATTTATATTTTATTTTGGACTAATATTTTGCAGTTTGCAGTGATTTTACGACTGCAGGTTGACTTTTTGACAGCAGCTGTTGTCTCTTCGAATCTCAGAGATGCTCGGACAAAGTTCAGTAGAAAACTTTCACATCCTCATTTCATCACATTCGTGGAACTGTGCACCTGCACTACTGTTAGTAAAATCACAGACAAACAGTTAAGGTGTCATTCTGAACAAGAGCGACTACTATTTTTTTTTTATAAAATTTTATCGAGAAGTTCCATGTTTGAAAATTGTTGAATGGGAAATCTGATCTACATTATTATTATTATTTTAATGTTCATTCTACACTTGGGTACTGTATTTATGGTAATATATTATATAAAGACGTTGTTCTTTTTTCTAGGATGGTTACTGTCAGATCCATAAATCACACTCTACACAGGTGTTTAAATGTTAAGTATACATTGATTTTCATAAGCGTTACTTTGTGACTTCAGTAATATTTATGGATCTTTTTGATAAAAATTAGGTTAAACGTTTTAAATTGAAATGAGAGCCTAAAAAATGTGACTATTTAGTAATTAAATAAACTTCGCATAATATCGTATACTTACTGAAAAAATATCGAACATGAATTCAAAATATTTTTACAATTATATTCTTATCTTGCAACCGTCTTTAGAAAAATACATCTTGATTACGTAATTGCATGGATTATTAAATGAATTTAGTACTCGTAAATAAAATGCTCTTTTAAGAATTTTTATCTTGCATCATTATGTAATGTACTATACTCGTATAGCCTATTGATTGAAAAAGGTGACTGAGACTGACTGGATGGGGAAGGCAGAGGATCAGCAGAAATTGCGATCGAGAGGTCCCGAGTTCGAATCCTGGCCATTACACTACCGACGTGATCCCACTCCTAGCACAAGCAATTTAGTTTAGTTGGAGGGGTTAGAATATTAGTAACATCGGTTCTAATATTCTTTTTTAAAAGAAAAAAAAATTGAACCAAAAAATATTTTTTTAACAGCTTTATATTACGACACTTGGCCATCAGAATCACACCTTTAAAAACTAACAACCAGTTGTGGTGATATCATTACTCAGTTCGGTTCGAGCCCTGAACTTTGATTGTTATGACTTTGATGCCATATTGTTTGTGCTATTTTACTTTTGAACATTTGTGAATAGAAATAGAGTTGAAGGAAATTCGTTGTTTACGTTACTACCTATTGGTTAGATTTGTTTTTTTTTATTTTTTTTTATTAAGTACACGTCAATTTGAGTTCACCTCGCCTGATGTTAAGCTAAAGGCAGAGTCTCGGAAAGAGGGTCGCCATCGTATAAATGTACCATGTTAACAGTGGTGGCACTCAGCTTGACGGCCTCATCAGATGCCTTTTCACGCCCCGCTTAAAGGACCCGGGGCTGTAGGAAGAAGGAAACACGTGAGCTGGCAGAGAGTTCCAGGTCTTAGTGTCATGTCATGACAATACTATACAGGGGGCGTGGTTTCAATTTGTATGATGCATGAAGTCTAATGAGACCGTGAAGCTGAGTGCCACCATTGTTAACTTGGTAATTTGCCTTTGGCTTACCATCGGTGGGCTTGGAAGACCAATTGGCATCTCTTATATAAAAAAAATATGCCCACGAATTCGTCTGTGCAGGATTAGTAATGCTCCGTTCCCTTGAGTAGTAGCGTAAAGATATATACCTATGTGTTATTCTGATGTAAAAGCTATATTATTGTAAAGTTTCATGAAAATCCATTCAGTAGTTTTTACGTGAAAGAGTAATGAACATCCATCCATACATACATCCATCCATACTCACACAGTAGTAGGATACAAAAAAGAAGTATCTAAGTTAGTTAAGCTATGCCTAGTTTGGGTCTAAATGGCGCTGTAAAGAATGCCCTACAAATTTTTAATTTTAATATTGTAGTCAAAATCGATTCAATTATATCACTCGCAATTTATCGTATTTAAACAAGCCGCAACTATTTACGCGATATTAATGATATAACTGTTTGCTTTTTTATTATTCAATGTATCGATACAATCAGTCGAAATATGAATATGTATTCAGTTGTTCGAATGACTAACTACTGAACCAAATAATTCGAAAAGTGCAAAAATACGTGATGATATGTGACTCATGTTATTATCAGTATAATATTTAGGTAATAGTAATATCTACTAATATTCAGGTGTATCTGTCTGTCTATAATATTACCGAAGATATTCTATTGGTATCGGTCTCCTGGTAATTAATAATCCGATAATTAAAATGATTTATAGATAATAATATAATAGATATTAGGATATCCTATTTACATATTACGATAGACCGTTCGTTATCTTATAAGCTACTTGAAATATAAATCGGTAGGTACATGAATTAAATTCATTACCAGCTGATACGCGCGGCCTGCGTGAAATTCTGTTCTCGTTTTCATGACCAATGAGAATGTTCTTAGATAGAAAAAAAAAACGAAACTTTTGGAACAAACTGAAAAAATAGCTGAAGTGGTCGAGCCGTCTTCGAGTCGCTTAGCAACATAAATTTTAATTATACCTAAAGATTACTAGGGTTTTCTTTATCACATTTTTACTAAACATTCTCATTTTATACTTGCAGTGAGTTATAATGTGTAATTGGGTATTCTACTGACTAGTCAAATAAGTTACTTCTTCCAAAAAAAAGCGATAAGTTATTAGGAAACTTATATGAAAAAAGATTTAGTGACGTCATCAAATTTAATTATCAAATCAGTTACTATTACCTATAGGTTGCGTGGATGATTAAAAATAAATAAAAACTAAAAGAAGATCCAACGCAATTTTCACCGCTTTTTTACCATTCTTAATTTAATAAGCTTGGTTTGTTAATTTAATGTTTTATAATTTATTTTAACTATAGGATAATACTCAATTGTTAATTTCGTAGGTCCGATAACAATTTCCTGTTACAGATTTTTGACAAAAATAAAAGGTAAAAGCTTATGAATGATCCGAACACCGAAAACCCAAATTATAATACTAAGTACATAAGTTGAACACATACTAGGATGTCAATCAGAGCTTAGATAAAAAAAAATGAATCAGAAAAATGAAAACTAGGTACTACTATCCCCAAAGGGTGCTATCCCAAAACCGGAGAGGGCTCTGGGGCAGACAGAGTACGAGGCATATACCTTAGGTGAGCTCACACCCCGATATTTAATGAAACAATACGGGGTATGGTTTTAGGCGTTAGGGGGAATCATAGTGGAATTCTACACGGAAGAATAAGGGTGACTCGAACAATGGGTAATACATAGTTTAGTTTTTTAAGTGGTTACTGTCCAATTAGTAAGTAGTAGTATGTGGACTATATATACCTATCCTATAGTCCTTGATGGTGTAAAAACAATGGTATCAGTAAAATCAGAGGATACAAATGTTGATCAAATAGTAATGCAAAACAATACAGAACGTAATCGTAAAAACAGTCGTAAAAAAGTTTCAAATACAATGAATCATTTTTGCTTATCTCATAAAAAGGTTATGACGATGGAGAAGTGTTATTCATTACACAAAGAGAAAATAAATACAGTAAACACACTAGCAGTATAATAAGAAATAAACTATGAAAGAAAACTAGTTAAAAAGTATTAATAAATGCAGAAGTAGTTATAAAAACCAGTCGAAATAATACCCAAAACAAAAGATAATAAATCTTACAAAAACAAAACATAAAAGATTTAAAACAAGTTAAACTACTTTAGAAGGAATTAGTAGTTGTATGCAGAAGATAAGGAATTTTGTTTATATTTTTACGTTGAGGATGAATTTTATTAATGTTTGAACTGTTGAAAAAATGCATTAAACAAGTTAAAGCAAATTATGTATTTATATTTATAAGTATGCTATCGTTGTGACGGAATCTTTCAAGATTTTTCAATGTTTTTATTTATATTTTTAAGATTTATGTGTTCAAATTTTTTTTTATATATAGGTCAATTTAACTTCACCTCGCTGATGTTTAAGCAATGGCAAAGTCTCAGTTGTTTTTATTTGAGGTTTTGTGCAACATTTTTATTAATCAAAGTATTCTTAATAGTGATATCTTGTACAATTAATTCTAATAGTCTTGTTGTTTTTTTTAGCGTTATTTTTATTCCATTTTTTTCGGTTAAATGTAATGACGTAGGTATTGTATTTGCGTTAATGTTGTTACCAAATTGTTCAAAAAATAACCTTAGAATAGATTTAAAAATACGTCTAATATTTGTATTATTATATAAAAAATAACGTATATTAACATAATAATAATTCGAAATATGGTTCCTACTATTTCCGAATCTAAAATTGTTTATTTAGAATATTAAAATAAATACTAGCTCATTTTGTATAATGTGGATAAGAAATGCGCTTTCAATGAAAAAAAGAAAAATATTCAAAATCACTTACAATTCCCTTTTCTACAGCGAAATCCGCTCCCGCCATTAATTATTATGAAACCTCAGGATTATAATTATTGTATATACGTGCATACACCCGCGTCTACTGCACCATGTAATGCTGTCGCGATACTATAGGTCGTAGGCACGACTGCAGATCCACGGCATCTAACGCGACTGAAATATATATAAAATACTAAATCTTATCAACAGATTGATATCGTATTGACGATAATGTGTGTACTAACGAAATAATTTGTTGAAAAGAATGAACAGGTAATGTTAATCGTTTAGCAAATGAACTCTCCTGCTTTTCATATTTATTACAAAGCTGAAGGATTTGTTTGTTTGGTTAAATACGCTAATCTCAAGAACTACTAGTTCGATTTGAAAGAGCATTTTTGTGTTGAAGAGTCCGTTTTTGGAAAGCTATTTGCTACTACTGAAGGGAGCGAAGTATGGCGCGGGCAAAGCCGGGGTGGTACGGTTATTTCTTTAATGTTGTCTGTGGATTGCGGGCAGGGCATAGGCAAGCAATGTCTTCTCCCTTCCAGACAGACAGTTTTAATTTAAGGATTAAAATGCATAATTAAAAAAATGGGATACGTTACGTAGGACTTCAAAATTTGAACGTCATCTATAAAGGTATCTTGAAATAAAGTCATCCATATGTCTTTGTGATAGGGTTCAAACTTGCTTAAGGGTAACAGGTAGAGCCGCCTGTCACCCTAACAGGAGCAGATCGAAACGGTGACGCGATACGTGCCCCGCACTCTTTTTCTGAAAAAAAAAATCAGACCGTAGTACCACATCCGAGGGAGCTTACTATAGCCCTGGGGCAGACGGGTGCGAGGGATATGCCAGAAGCTACCTCACCTTCGGCAACTGATGGCCCGAGATGTATGTGTGGTTCAAATAGTTTTGAGTTCAATATTCTCGTGGGGTATTTGTGAGGATGTCCACACATTTAAAAAAAGTAGGTCCAGATTATGACGTCACGGGTACGTAGCTATTATCATCATCAATCATTTATTCTTATTAAATTCTGTAGTTCAAATTATGACATCATACGGGTACGTAGCTATCATCATGATTATTCATTTATTCTTATTAGATTCTGTAGTTGTCTTATTTTTAAGTAACTTTAATTTAGGGTTAATATATCAATTTTCCTTATTGTAGTAATCTCAGGATTACAACGTACGTTTAGTGACGTGCTGTGCAACGTGCGTTACAGATAACGATAATTTTGTTTTCTTTTTTAAATAAAGGACATGATACTTTGAAATCCTCACCTGATGGTAAGCTGAAGCTAAAGTTACAAGAAAGAGGGTCAGTATTACAAATACAACAATCGAATACAGGGGGAGTTAGGATTTCATTCAAATACAACAATGGGGGTCCTCAACTTGACGACCTCATAAGATATTTCTCACACCCATTTAAAGAACCCGGGACTGTAGGAAGAAGGAAACATGTATGCTGGTTGAGAATTACAAGATTTTATGGTGCACCAAAGCTAAAACGTCTTTTTCTCTCAGTCTTATAATTAAGGCAACGTCATGACAAGTCAAGAATGGTCATAATTATAGTGGTTGGTGAGTGGTAAGTTAAACAAGGGGCAAGTCGATGGCCGGCATATTGTAGAATAAAATGATGAGTGTACGGGATATGAAGTATGTCACATTCGTTGATGACAGTCATATAGGGGAGTCGAGTGTATTGTACATACATACATACAATTACGCCTTTTTCCCAGCGGGGGTAGGCAAAGACAACAGTTTTCTACTTTCGTTCGTCCAGTTTTCTACTCCGCCTCGCGGGCGGAGCCGCGGGCAAAAGCTAGTAAAATTTAATTTTTTCACAGACATTGGCTGATATGGTCATAGATTAGATAAAAGTCATGATAATGGTGTCATTCAGACATACTATTGTCCCATTACTGTTACTTAATTATTAATGTATTGATATACCTACTTATGAAGATACTAATCTATCTACAGGCTTTTTACTATGTATTATTATCTAGCCTAGTTATTGTGTTTCCGGCTCGTCACACAGGCATTTTACAACATGAAAAAATTATCAATTTTGCACATTTAATCACTCTTTTCCGCCAGTTATCAGGTATTTGAATAACTATAGATAAAACGAACGAATTATAGCTTCGTTATCATCCCACGGAGAATAGTATTACCGCCAGAGGAGGGCCAGACGGTAAGGGATGGCCCTGGGTCAGCCGAGGTGCGAGGGATATGTCGAAAATAACCTCACCTCTAGCCTAGCACCACGGCCCTCAGTCAGCATGTGGTTTTAGTCGGTTCGAGTCCGACATAACCTCCCATTCCGACTCCAGCAAGGGAGGTATTCGAGGGGATTTCCGCACGAAAAAAAAGGTATTACCGTGACTAGAATATCATGATTAAAGTGACTTGTTGTAAATACTACTGATTTAGATTGGAAAAAGTGAATGTACAAGACGAGAGTTAATACATACATACATACATACATACATAAAATCACGCCTGTTTCCCATAGGGGCAGGCAGAGGTCACGGATCTCCATTTGCTACGATCCTGACATACTACTCTCGCTTCATCGTCGGTTTAGGGTACTCCTGACCTGCCCCTTTTTCAACACTTCCCCGATTATTTGCTCCAGGTATGAGCGAAAGTTAAACCCGCGATTAGTCTGACAGAAGGAATGTTGCTATATGAACACGTCTTAGTAATTTATTTTATTTAATCTATTTGCACAATTTAAAATAAATGTAGGTACGTATGTATGTGCCAATTAACCTTTGGATCACCCTACCGATTTGTTGAGGTAGTTGCTCGAAGTATTGATTTAGTACGGTTGGATGATATTACTCATGTAACAATTTATTAAAATTGCATACTAATTGTTTTTAAATGGCTTTAAATTTGTTGTTGTTTGTGTATTTTTTCATTATAATCAAACCACCTCATACAAAAAAATCATACTAGTTTTATAAACATATACCACACAAGGGGATATCATCGTCCTCTGAGCCTTCTCCCTACCCAATGGGGAAAGACTTGGCAGTCATTGCGGGTAGTAAGTAAACTGGAAAACCGGACATCGAACTCCAAGGCGAGGGCCTCGGACAAGATCTGGATTAACATAACATAATTTATTTTATTCTATCTCATCAAAGTTTTAGTGCATACAATGATATGCCCCTGCTGATCCAGCCATGGAATCTTAACAAACTGATGTAGATTTTCTGTAAGAATCACAATCACAGCGTGGAGATCGTTCTACAGCCGTGTATGTACGTGAAAGGAAGTTCATTTATACATTACTAACTGACCCGGCAAACTTCGTACCGCCAATTTTTTATTGCCCGCGTGGCGTTCGATTTCGTTCCCGCTGCATCCTCCACTATATTAAGCATGTTTTATACATATAAACCTTCTTCTTGAATTACTCTATCTATTAAAAGAAACCGCATCAAAATCTGTAGCGTAGTTTTGATGATATAAGCATACATAGGGACATGACATACATAGGAACACGTGGAAAGTGGCTATGTAGTGATAGGGTGCATGGCAATGCGCACAGTCAAGTTGTCTGAAAATATAATAATGAAACAAAACCAAGGCTTTGCTTAATTATTTATGTGATACACAGGTAGGGAATTCCAAAATATCTAGGTAAGTACATCTATACTTTATCTTGCAATATCTAGTCTTACATGTTTATCTGTGACACGTGCATCATTTTTTTAATACTTATAACCCTTGATTACACATATTAACCTCTTAGAACATATTTAAAATATATCTTACTACTAATTATCCTTCTTTCTACTAATATTATATTATAAAAGTTTATGAAGATGGACATTGATATAGTTTGGAATTAGCTTCAAGCACGCTGAAACGGATGAACGGAAAAAACACGGTACTAGAATAGTACGTGAGCTATTTTTTTGTCAAGGAATAAGTCCCCATGGGCCACGAAAACTGGAGCCGTGGACAATATAGGTATATAATCCCATACAATAATACTTTGACATGCAAAACAATATCAGCTCTTTAATTTGTAGGTATTTTTTTAAAATTTCTAACGGCGATCGATATCTTTACTTGTCAGGCCTCAATCCACTTTTAAAAAACGAGTAGAATAGAGACAAAACAATTTGGCGAGTATAAGTTTAGGTAAAATAGAAAATATACGCTTCATAATATAGCTTGTAGGTATATATAGCTACAAAAATATCAGATTATTTTCTTTACATGCGCCAAAATCATAAGTTAGTCAAAAAGAAAAGTATGTTTATCAAGCACGCTCGGAATGAATGATCAAGACTTTATTAGTCATAATGATAAGTTCAATTTCGTAAGTGCAAGTGCACTAATTATTTATTAAATACAGTAATCAGTTCTGTTTTAATCGTTCGTAAGCAATGTTAATATAATGTTTATGAGTCAGAGCCTGTTCGAAATTATTTTTGAAATATAATTTTGAAGTTTTTGATTTAATTCATCCATACTTCCATACTTCCATACTTATATTATAAATGCGAAAGTAACTCTGTCTGTCTGTCTGTACGTTATGCTTTAACGCCTCAACCACTGAACCGATTTTGATGAAATTTGGTATAGGGGTAGATTAGACCATGAGAAAGGACATAGGCTATGTTTGGTCGCGATAACCGACATCCACGCGGGTGGAGCCGCGGGCAAAAGCTAGTAAGTTATAAAACTCAATTCTAAAACGCAATATATTTAACGGTTTGAAATTAAAACAAAGTATGACCAGTAGAGGTAAACTACAACTAATATTATGTTCAATCAAATGTTATGTTCAAATCATAATTCGAACGTTCGAGTTTCGTCTTCGCAAAAAAAAAAATGATCAAAAATCTGTGTATCGAAAACAACCACTGATAAAATTCTACTAGCAATCATAGCACACAACAGCTGCTGTAGCCAATAAAAGAAAATTGTAAGCAAAATTCAACATTCTGCATCATCCCGTCTCGCTTTTTGTTTTAAACTTACTAAATGACCGCCATTTCTCAGTCGACCTTAGAAACAACGGTACGACTGTAATGCGAAAATATATCCAACCATTAATATAGAAAAAACAGCATAGTGAAACATCTCTAGACAAATTGGAAAATATCTTGTTTGCAAATTACAAATAATTCTTTACACAAACGGCTATAAGGAATGGATAAAAGATTTCTTAATTTGCATAACGAGCACTTTTGTCGTCTTCATTTTTTCAATGAGTTTTGGCCCGGGGGTGAGCTTATTGATTCTTGTCGTTCAATAGGGCTCTCGTCTTGTTAATCGTAAGATTGTTGTCTTTTGTTGTAGATTATTCATTCCTACTTTTATCACAATAATTGTACAAATGAATACTTAGGTACTAAGGTACTCGTGCTGGCTGTAATCTTTCACTTCACTTTTTTTATAAAGGACACGTCAATTCGACTTCATCTCGCCAGATGTTAAGCTAAAGGCAAAGTATCAGAAAGAAGGTAATCGTAAACATAATGTTAATAGTGGTGACATTCTTTCTTGACCGGCCATCAGATGCCTTTTCACGCCCCGGTTAAAGGACCCGGGACTGTAGGAAGAAGGAAACACGTGAGCTGGCAGGGAGTGCCAGCTCTTAGTGGTGCGGCATAGGAATGAGTCACTGAAACGCTTGAATCTAAGCAGGTATACTCTGCACCGTATACGGATGGCATCTTGGCCCTTCACGTGTCGTCCTGTGTCGGAAAGGAGAGGGTGGGACTAATTGGAAGATTGTAGGAAATTGGTTGTGTGCTTTCAGTTTTGGAAATCTAATTCGTTAACAATTTTTTGTGTAAATGAGTCGTCATCATCTACATTAATAAATGTTATCTAAATTGCATGCCCTCGGAGCTCAGGGTCCGCCTTCCGACTCTTCCTCCATAACTTCGCACGATCTTGGGTGTCCATGCTAGTGAGGCCGCTTGCACGCCTACTCTACCTGGACCCAGTGGAAGCGTCATTGGAAGTGGAATTTGTTTTAACGAGTGATAGACAAGAAAGATTCAAACTATTAAATGTATAAAACTAGTACGATTATTAATTTTCATTTCTTTGGTCATGCTCTTGAGAATGTATTCCGAGAAGTTGATTTTTAGTTTCTAATATACATTTTTATTAAGTAGCAGTATTAATTCTACCCATTGTCCTTGATATATCACAAAATCTCTGATAAAATCACATCCCCAAATATACCCTTCATTTGAGTAACGCTTTTCAAGGTCATATACATCTATAAACTTTTACAATGAAAATTACGGTACATCAGTGCATTATTCATTCCTCAGTGAATAAAAATATTGTTTTCTTTACTTATGATGATTAAGACTCATAATCACAGTTCTTGTCTTAGTTTAACTTCTTGTTTAGACCATTAATTGTGTGTCCGGACTTGACAACAGCACGTGCTCTTGACAGCGCCCGAATTCTCACACGTACTTCACTCGTTCTTCACCAAGATTGCAGAGTAAGTTAAAACATATTAAATTGTGTCTCGAAAGATATTTTAGTACATTTGAATGATTTTTTTAGAGCATTTATTATGCTAACTTTAAAATTCTAATACATCGGGAAAAATGAAATGCTCATGTGGGACTTGAAACCACGACCTTTCCCTTAATGGGGGAAATGCTCTTCCCAACCTCAACTGAGCTATTGAGTCACACTTGGATTACTTAAAATTTCCCTTCTCTTTATATCTGTCTTTAAGGGCGACGGTGCAGTCATCTACCAACTTTCTAACGAACTGTTGGAACGAAAAATTGGAACTAAAGGAAAAAATAACATTAATTTTTTATACCCCTTGGGTGGCAGAAAAGGAGACGGCCCACGTGATGTAAAGTGATTACCGTGGCGTATGGACTTATGTAATACCAGGAGCATTACACTACCGTTGCCGACCCTGTATGAACAGTCAACTACAAAAGTAGCTTAACAAATTCTAATTTATTGAACACTGTGGCCCCAAAAACCTTACATAAAATAGTGAAAAAAAAAACATTCACAAACAAATTAAGTTTGTCTTCTGGGAATCATAACACCACATTTACTATAGACAGATGCATTCCGATATAACAAAGATTTGTAAAATATTAATCAACTATTGGCGTTGACTGAACCTTCTAAATGCCCTTCTTGAAGAAGTATATTTTAGTCGCTTCTTTTCATCCTATATCGTATCATTAATCCAAGTTTCATCTGGAGCTTCCACCTCGGAGTGTGGGGTCGGCTTTTATAATCTATTGTAATTACATTCGATACTGTTTGAATGAAATAAAAAATATAAGACCAATATTACAGACTACTTCGTTATCACAAACTGCTATGAGTAACAGAATGAATAGTTGATTTTATGTAAAGATACATTTATCGTGTTTTGTTGCTGACTGTATACTCGTATTACGATAAACTTATCTCTAATTT
This sequence comes from Eilema sororculum, assembly GCA_914829495.1. Taxonomy (NCBI): domain Eukaryota; kingdom Metazoa; phylum Arthropoda; class Insecta; order Lepidoptera; family Erebidae; genus Eilema; species Eilema sororculum. Next base: position 21,166,394 of record OU618543.1, on the reverse strand, counting down.
AATGTTGTTAACCGGGTTTGATGGTAAATGTGGTAAAAGATTATTGTACAACCGTATTGGTTCCCAGAGGAATTGAATAGAGCCAACCCCTTGTACCCGAGGGTGTTGTAGCAGATGACTAAGGGCTATACTCTCCTTTCAACAATATACATCAAGGTCAAGTAGATAGATAGATAGATAGATAGATAGATAGATAGATAGATAACTCTTTATTGTACACCAATAAATTAAATTTACAGTATTACAAGTAGGTAGCAAGTAAACAGTTCAAGTACCCAATTGACAGCAATAGGCCTTCTGTTACTATAAGAGTAACTATTCTGGTCAAACTTTTCTTTTCACCCTTTATCGCAGCAATAACCCCAGTCGCATCTGGAGCTTCCATCTTAGAGTGTGGGGTCGGCTTTGATAGTCTACTAGCTTTTGCCCGCGGCTCCGCCCGCGTGGATGTCGGTTATCGCGACCAAACATAGACTATGTCCTTTCTCAAGATCTAATCTACCTCTATACCAAATTTCATGAAAATCGGTTCAGTGGTTTTGGCGTGAAAGCGTAACATACAGACAGACAGACAGAGTTACTTTCGCATTTATAATATTACTCCTCTGGTGTTGTGGGTGTCCATGGGCGGCGGTGATGCTTAGCATCAGGCGATCCATCTGCTCGTTTGTCTCCCTATTCCATAAAAAAAGAGTAGTATAAAATACCCCTTCAAGAATTCACAGGCGCGACTAAGCCTAAATTTACTTTATTTGTCTATTTTCGCTTGATATTTGATATATATTTCGCTTGTATATAATCATGGACAGTGTGAACTGAACTTAATGTCAGGCAGTTCATATTCAAGGTTTTGTAATACCTTTTTTTCCGCAACAAAATTGTACAAAGGCTAACGAAACCTAGGTACTGACCCCTGCATTTTGACACCGGATATTTCAACCCACAGCGCCGGCAGAGGTAAGGAATTTAATATTTTAATTAAATATTACAGTATTGAATTAATTATAGGCGGACAAGGTGCGAGAGCGCACTGGCGGAAGCTGCAAAAGAGCTGTGGGTAAGATTTATGCTTCGCACCCTGACGAGCGCACAGGAGTGGTCCAAGCGGATAGAATTTACATGAAAAAGATACATTTAAAGTGTTTTTTTTGTACGTATTGTTTATTATCGCATTCAAGTCGCCTCAGAGTCCGCGGTTCGCTTAAAACTATGTTGTTGCTTTTTTTTTTGCTGTGATCGAAGGGACTACCGGCGCCTCGATTCATCTGAAGCCAAATTACAATCATGCCGCAGCCACTACAAAACACAGTATAATGCTATGTTTACACGCTTGTCAAGCCTTGGCAAGTCTCGACAATTACAAGCGTGTAAAGAAGGCGTTTGGCTTGGCTTGCGTGAGCTTGTCGGCGCTTGCTTCCGATCCAGTCGAGTGTCGGTTTTTTGACGCAGATCAAAGGGCGTTTGCGGCAAACGTTTGCGACGCATTTACACGTTGGTCCGCGTTTAGTAGCCATTGTGTTCTCGTGGCGAGAACACGCATGCATGCTCGTGCTAAAAAAATAAAAAATGAGTGGCTGGTCGAATGAGGAGAGTCTTTCGTTTCTGGAGCATTACCAGGTTGAATCCTGCATCTGGAATCCGAAAGATGCAAATCATAAAGATAAGAAGAAACAAGCAGATGCATGGATTCGTCTTGTTGAACTTATCGGAAGGCTAGTGAAGTAATTAAAAATTAAAGAAGTACTTTTCGCAAGCACTTTCCTTTTTTTTTGTTTCACTTTGCTTGCATTTCAAATAAAAGTACGTTATCAAATGCAATTGCCGTGACAAGTTCGGTGTCCGCCATGCTTGGAGGTAGGTTGAAGACTGATGCATTCACAAGCGTGTAAACGCTTTCCAAACGCCAAACAACATTTGTGATACCTTGGGGCTGTTTGCCGTTTGCCAAGGCTTGGCAAGCGTGTAAACGTAGCATTAAATAATAGACTTCAAGTCGATCGACAACTTTTTGCAGAGTGAATGAAGCAGTGTTATGAAACGTTTTTCATTTCTTTTTGTACTTTCCGTGTATAGAAATAAAGTCTAAAATTTAATGTCATTTTATGCGTTGACTGGTATCACAGTGGTTAAGCTTTAGTAGCATCGAGGGCCTGGTCTCTGTCATGACCTAACTACTATTGCAAGCCGAGACCGACTAATGTGCCTCCATAGCACGGACGTGCTCAAATGAAATACCTTTAAGCCACACATAGGTAACTAAACCTTTATATACCAGCATAATTATATATACTCACGCTTAATTCCCTTTGGGGTATGTAGAGATAACAGCCCGCAATCTGCCGCTATCTTTACGTACTTCACAAGCTTCCTATACGGTTTCCCGCGAGTTTATTACCCGCGAGTTGATGAATGACCCTGTCTATCGGTTTCAAATGCTTCTGACTTGCCTTTTTATGTATGTAGAATATTCTTCTCATCCAAAGATTTTTCAGCTTGGAGTCTGGGGTCCGCTTTACCAGTGTAACTGCCGATTTGGCTAAACTTCGATATTTTTCTGTGAAGCGATTGCCATCTGACCTCCGCAATCCAAAGGCGATATCGAAGCATTGCAGCTAGACCAGTTGTTGAACTTTTGAGGGCTCTAACTACCCGTAACGACTGCCATAGATGTTCGTTTGCCAACCGGGGACCGACACGGCTTAACGTGCAATGCAAATACCTATATTCATGCATACAAATATTTGCACTAAGCAGGGATCGAACCCGCGCCTCCTGTGTAGCGGCTTATACTATGTGTAAAGTATAGACATCTAGTATACAACTCGTGTACCACGCCTTGTAATGACAGTCAATAAATATCGTTGTTACGTCATATGTACCGCTTACTTATTTTCCGCAATCTCATTGTTAAATACAATAATCACTACGTTACATGGTGTCAGAATTATCAAAAAACGTGTTAAGTGAAGGAAAATACGTGAGAAAGTTGTAAAATGTCGAACGACACAGTATCTGGAATAAAGCCGCCACCTAACCTACAAATTGACTCCGACAAATCAACATGTTGGAAAAAATGGTTACAGCAGTTCGAGTGGTATGCAATCGCTGTTCAACTACATAAAAAGCCAGCCGAAGTCCAGGCAGCAACATTCATGGCAGTGATAGGTTCGGAAGCGATCGAAATATTCAACAGTTTTAACCTTAGCGACGCTGACAAAAATAATTTGCAAATCATTATAGACAAGTTTAAAGAGTACTTTGCACCAAAAACAAACATATCGTTCGAAAGATATATATTTTTCAAGATTGTACAAAACGAAGATGAACAATTTAACGAGTTTTTAACCAGAATAAAAACTCAGGCAAGCAAATGCGAATTTGACAATTTACTCGACGAAATGCTAAAAGACAAGATAGTGTTTGGAATTCAATCGAACCAAGTAAGAGAGAAATTGTTAACTGAAGACAAACTAGACTTGACCAAAGCTATAACAATTTGTAAAACCAGTGAACAAGCTTCCAAACAACTGGACGAATTCGAAGGTAAAAATAAAGCCGATAAAGTATTAGCAGTGAGGAATAAATATATCAAAAATAAACAAAATGAATATTTTGACTGCAAGAGATGCGGTACTAAACATAAATGCAGAGAATGCCCAGCATTTAACAAGCTGTGTACTAAGTGCAATAGAAATGGCCATTTTTCTAAAATGTGCCGCACCAAGGAGCCTCCCAAGCAAAAACACAGAGTGAATACATTAGAAGAAAGCTCAAAAAGTTCAGATGACGAGATATACATATCTGCTATAAGTGCCGGAGAAAAGAAAGACTGGACAGAAAAAATTCAAGTAGGTAAAATGAAATTCATTGCCAAATTAGACACAGGTGCACAATGCAATGTGTTACCAAGACACCTGATGAATAAAACGAAGGCAACTCTGAAACCAAGCCGAACAAAAAATTTAATAAGTTACACAGAAAACAAAATGGCAGTTCTAGGTGAAGCTGAGCTACGCTGTAAAGTAAAAAATGAAGACTATAATATTATATTTAAGGTAGTTGAAGAAAAGGTTACACCGATCCTAGGACTTGATACCTGTGAAAAGTTAGAACTTATTGCAAGGGTGAAAACACTGAAGGAAAGTGAATGTAAAGATGACATCTTCGAAGGTTTAGGCTGTTACAAAGATTATGAGTATGACATTGACCTAATCGAGAACCCAAAACTTGAAATTAAACCATCAAGAAGAATTCCACATGCTATAAGAGATGAGGTAAAGCAAGAACTTGACCGAATGGTGAAACTAGATGTCATAAAACCAGAAACAGAGCCCACCCCTGCGGTAAGTCCTATGGTTATAGTAAGACAAAAAGGCAAAATAAGAATCTGTATAGATCCATCTGATGTAAATAAAAACATACTGAGACGTCATTTTCCGCTTACTACTATAGAAGAAATTGCAGCTGATATTAAAGGCTCTAAATTCTTTGCATTATTAGATTGCACTAAAGGATTCTGGCAGATTAAACTCTCAGAAAGAACTCAAAAAATATTAACTTTTGCCACCCCATGGGGAAGATATTCTTTCAAGAGACTTCCCTTTGGAGTATCATCAGCACCTGAAATATTTCAGGAAATTTTAACAAATTTGCTCAGTAAAGTTAAAAATGTAAGAGTATCAATTGATGACATTTTTATATATGCAAAATGCAGAGAAGAACTACAAAAAACCGTTAGTCAAGTCATGGAAACACTAAAGAAATCAGGTTTTAAACTTAATAAAAATAAATGCATTTTTGAATCGGAAAGAATAAAATTCCTGGGCCATATTGTTTCAGCAGATGGACTAGAAGCAGACCCAGAAAAAGTAGAAGCCATACAAGCAATGAAGACACCAAAGAACAAAACAGAGCTACAGAGACTACTAGGAATGATCACATACCTCAACAAATTTATCCCAAAAATGTCTGAACTAACAAACCCACTGAGAGATTTGTTACACAAAAATTCAAGCTTCATATGGGAAATCCATCACGAGGAAGCTTTGAACAAAATAAAACAAGTTCTTCAAAGTCCTCCAGTATTGAGACTATATGATGTAAACAAACCTGTAACATTAAGCGTAGATGCAAGTTCAAAAAATCTCGGTGCTGCACTCCTTCAAGAAGGACAACCAATAGCCTATGGAGCAAGAGCGTTAACCAAATCCGAAGAGAATTATCCACAGATTGAAAAAGAAGCACTTGCTATACAGTTTGGATGTAAAAAGTTTCATGAATATGTCTATGGTAAAGAACTAACAGTGGAATCAGACCACAAGCCACTTGAGACAATCTTCAAGAAAAATATACAATCTGCTCCAGCAAGATTGCAACGCATAATATTTAACCTTGCACCATATGCACCAAAAGTCATATTTAAAAAAGGCACAGAAATACCCTTAGCAGACTTTCTTAGTCGAGACTGTGATGCATCTAATCTGAAATATGAACAAGAAGAAAATTTAAAAGTTGCAGTAATATTACCTATGTCACTTGATGCAAAAGAGGAGTTAATTACAGCTACAAAGGAAGATCCACATTTACAGCTACTACTGCAGACAATAATACAAGGATTTCCAGAAAAAGTCAGTGAACTTCCAACAGAACTACAACACTATTTTAATTTCAAAGAGGAATTGAGCTATCTCAAAGGAATAATTTTCAAAGGAAACAAAATTGTAGTACCAAAATCACTGATCCCTAAAATGTTAAAAAATATTCATCAAGGACATGTAGGTATACACAGCTGTTTAAGAAGAGCAAGACAAATTCTCTACTGGAAGGGACAATATGATGACATTATAAAACTAGTTAAAACCTGCTCTGTCTGTGAACAAACACAAACAAACAATATTAAAGATATAGTGTTAGTTAAAAAGGTTCCTACACTTCCATGGCAAATAGTTGCATCTGATCTATTTGAATTAAAAGGAAAAACTTACCTCGTAATCTGTGACAGCTACTCTGGTTTTTTAGATTTTCAACTGCTAAGAGGTCAGTCTTCATATGAAGTTATAGAACAACTGAAAAGATGGTTTGCTGTACATGGAATACCAGAAGAGCTGCAAACCGACAATGGAACACAATATATGTCTAGAGAATTTAAGATCTTTCAAAAAGAGTGGAAATTTAACCATGTCACATCCAGTCCAAATCACCATCAAGGCAATGGGCTCGCCGAAAAAGCAGTACAAGTAGCCAAGAACATAATAAAAAAATGTAGCATTGACAAGTCCGATGTTCAACTGGCGTTATTAAACTGGAGAAATACACCAAGAAATGACATTTTAGGTTCACCCAACCAACGTCTATACAGCAGAATAACCAGATCTCCATTACCTATAAAAGACAGCAACTTAAAACCAAAAATAATGCAAGGAGTCACAGCAGAGCTAAAACGATTAAGAGAAGAACAAGCCAACTACAGTAATAAGCACACTAAAAGACCAGACAATTTTGAAGTCAATGAGAAAGTGAGACACAAAGTTGCTCATCGCCAATGGGAAGGGGCAAAAGTGGTAGAAAAGCCAGAAGGTCTACCAAGATCTGTAATCATTCAAACTGATCAAGGCCAAATCCTGCGTAGAAACTTCAGTCATCTACACAAGACACAAGCAGACATTACCAGGAACAGAGTGGTGGTTCCTGAAACTAAATACACAGACAAACCAGCAGTACAACAGATTCCAGCACAAGATCAATCACCAGTGGTTCCTGAGTCACTCCCAGCATCGACAAGCTCGTCACCAAACACTTCCTGTCATTCGCAGAAGTCAAACATGGATCTAGCAGCTGTCGATGGTTCATTAAGATCATCAAGATATGGTAGAATAATTAAACCCATAAATAGACTTGATCTTTAATAATACATAAATCAGAAATTACAATATTGTCTAAGTAAGTTATATAAGTTGTACCATTCAATTCATGATAATAAGCATAATCATTTAACCATCAACATAATAGTTTACACATTTAATGTTACGTACATTATATTGAAAAATTGTAAGTTTAGAAAACAATTATTTTAGTTTGTTATAAAGAAAGGGAGATGTAAAGTATAGACATCTAGTATACAACTCGTGTACCACGCCTTGTAATGACAGTCAATAAATATCGTTGTTACGTCATATGTACCGCTTACTTATTTTCCGCAATCTCATTGTTAAATACAATAATCACTACGTTACACTATGTATGTGTAATATATTAATTCAATAAAATAAAGCACACATTTTTTGATAATAAATAAATAATTTAATTCAGGCGTTGCCCATAAGTGTTAGTTACAGAAAGCCTTATGATCTATGTTAGTATACTTAGTACAAAAACAGAAACAAAACTTAGTCGTAAACGTGGACATAATTAATGTGTGTGTCTTTGGCAAGGTGAACCTGTGTCCAAGATTCTTTCAACAAGATTCTTATCGTTTTTCGCTATTACCTTGTACCAATATTCTGGAAGCAGAACTGGTTACATTAATTAATACCTACGTTAAACACACGTGCAGCTTCCAACGCTCTGAGCCAACATTCAGAGACACTTGTTGTAATAAACACTGTTGATGACGCATCTTTGGTTTATTAGGGTGTGTGTGCATAAATATTACTACTGGACGGCCATATCCCCGCGATTAAACAAATTACGATTTGACGCCCGACCCAGACCTTTCAAACTAAAAACTGCAGCAAAATTCGTTCAGTAGTTTTTACGTCTTTCGCGAACAAACAGACAAGAATTCCAAAATAAATATTTTCGTAATCGGTTCCGTAATATAACATAACTCAAGTTTTTTTTAAATCTTTGCACCAAATCAAAAATTTGCGACAGTATCGATTCGGACACGCAGGTTTATTGTTGTCAACGGGGCACTTGTGGATTAAAAGATGGAAAATTAATAGGTGGGTTGTTCTTCTTTTTAACCTACAAAAAGGTGTCTTCATCAGTTAAAAATATATATAATCAGAAATTATCCGTATTATTTTATTATTCATGATTCAATACGTACTGTACTAACAATGTAACGGCTATACACGTATAAAATAAATAATAATTTATATTTTTACAGTAAAATATACGTTACAGAGTTGTTTATCCGCGTGACAGAGGTGTATTTCATACAAATCACAGTTGTCTCCCGCCACCTGGGCCTGTTTATAATTCATAATGGTACGAAAAATATAAATACAGTAGCAAATATAAAAAGTATTTTTTAATGCTACAAGATATAATCCATTATGTAATAGTGACCACAATTTTTTGACATTTTTAATAAAAAAATTAAAAAATCTTTAAATCTCGTCTCTCACTACAGACTGTTTTAGTAGGTATATTCGGTCACGTGTTTTTTCATTTGAAGGACGCGTATACGCGGCTCGCTGCTGTCGTCGTCGATTGGATATTTAGTCCTCCGTCTCCTTCACTCTTATTACCTGTCTAGGACCGCGAGTTGGCGCGTTAGTCGCCCGGAATCTGTGTATGGATGTGCGTGTGTTTATTCGGCGACAACTTCGTCACGTAAGTATTGAACAAAAATATATCAATTACAGTTACTTCTTATTATTTAACTTTTGCGTAATAAGAAACACTTTCATGCCAACCTGTTAGGTTTGTATTTTGTGGTAATGTATAATTGTTATCGATTTTGTAACTAAGATTTAACCCTCCGTCACGCTACAAGTCCGTCACCAAAAAATTGTGACGGAGTGGTAAAGTACGTGACGGAGTGGTAATCTACAATATAAAACATCAATATAAAGCTTATCGCCAGTGCATCGACGGTTTAACAGAGAGTGAAGTAGCCTTGCATATAGATTTTAGTGAGAACTATGCCTGCAAGTACCACTCCGAAGTCCAGTCTCATCATTTTGGTGGTTCTCGTCAACAAGTGACCCTACATACTGCTGTGATGTACCATTTTTCTGCTGAAACACAAACAAAACAAGTAACTTCATACTGCTCTGTGTCGTCCAATCAGAACCATGGGCCTTCTGCGATCTGGGCTCACCTTAATCCAATTCTCTCTGAAATTCAAACAAATCATCCAACTGTAACGACAGTACATTTTTTTCCGATGGACCAGCTACCCAGTATAAGCAAAAGATTAACTTTTACCTAATAGCGTACCGGTTTTTTGAACAATACAACTTTCGTAAAATATCTTGGATTTTTTTTAAATCAGGACATGGAAAAGGAGCTGCTGATGGTGTTGGTGGAACTTTGAAACGCCAAGCTGATGCTATTGTAGCAAGAGGCAAAGATATCGGAGATGCTTTAGAATTATTTTCCGCCCTTCAAGATACTAGCAAAATAAAATTGTTTTTGGTAACAGACGAAGAGATAGACAACGTAGCATCGACTATTCCAAGCAATATTTTACCCCTGAAAGGAACCATGCAAATCCACCGACTGTTCTCAGAAACTCGTGGTATCTTAAACTATAGGGTTCTGAGTTGTTTTTGTGAACAATTCTGTTCGTGTCACGTTGCTAAAACTTATTTACCTCTGCCTGAAACAGAATCCAACATTGACAATATTTTGGACCAGATGTTTCCTAATGAAAAAGAAGACGTTACAATTCATGAAGTGGAGGATTTGTCGCTCACTGATATTACGAACAATATTATGATGCCTCGAAAAACATTTTATGATATTGTGTATAGCTCGGCTGAATCATCTGATGTAGATCAGCCATTGGCCACATATAAAAACAAAGATTCCTCTAATCCAACTGCCGTTTCTAGTACTTCTTATGAAACACTTCACCTTGAGGACATTCATCTAAGAAATATAGAAGATGGTGTAGATGTACTCGTTAAAGTAAATAGTGAAAGGAATGTTCAATACACATACGCTGGAGTAGCAAAAAGTAACGTTGATGAAGAAGGCGCTGTTCTGGTGATGTTCCTGAAAACAGTCGATGATTGTGGAAGATTGTTTAAACTAGTGGAGAATGACTTATCGGATGTTCCGTATGAGGATTTGATTAAAATTCTATCAAATCCAAAGGTATTTAAAAAAGGAAGACGAAGGTTTTTTGAATTTGATGAGCCTTTGCCAGTGTTCGAAAAGTAAGACTGATTAGGATTAGTATGACTTGTTGCGAAAGTAGTCTGTTGTTGATAATTATTATTTTATTTTATTTTTCAGTCAAGTAGATATTTTTATTTTATTTTTATTTAGTTGAAACAAGTTAGAAGTTTTATACTTTAATTATACTATAATACGGATCTCTCATTCCAAAGGTCATGTGATTTTATTAGTATGTAAGTATCTCGGTTTTAAGAAAGCTGAAGACTGTTAAATATTTAATTATTCTAAAGAAGTAATAAATGATTCTAAATAAGTACATTTATTCCAAAATACAACCTGATATTTTATAGAATAACAACTCTGTCACATACCCTACCACTCTGTCACGATAGTGTCTCCTGGTTTTTAAAGGACAACCCCTAACTCTCATACAATCTTGGGCCCGCATGTACAGGGTTGAAAATTAGGCAATATTTAGACCATCTAAGGACATTTTGTTTGCCTAATTTTCACGACGATTCACAATGGCCAAGTTTGTTAAATCGAGCATTGTTCATAGGTTTTTAGGTTATGTTGTAATACATAATGCGGTCAAACAGCGTCTTATGTTGTGTTGTGTGTGATAGCTACACAAGTTATTCGCGTATCGCTTTTATTTGTAAGTAGGTTAGCAGGTTTTATTAGTATAGAAAAGGGCAGGTCATTAATATTTTTAGTCATTAATGTGGAATGGTCAACTATATATGCTAAATAATAAAACTGATATGTCAAAGCAAAGACATGCTTTAGCTACTTTCTTGTTGCACGATATTAAACCTTATAGTTTTATGATATGCAACTGACATTTACTCTAAAGGTGGTAAAGCAATCCTTCCCTACCCTCACTTCAGATGGCAACATCTGAGTGACATCCTTTTGCTACGGTTACCACTTTCCACAAGGCTGTATACATACTTGTTTGCTGTAGTAATATAGAATTCATTATATAAGTAGGTAATAAAATAAAACAACATTATTTTAAAGATTACTATATTTTAAAAAAGTATTTTAATCTCTATCCCGGGTATCTTCCTATTTGGCTTTAGAAGTGCTTTCTCTAGGACTTAGGTCTTTCCTCCCCTTTTTAAGCATCATCATAGTTTATTAAAATATTGTCAAGGAACTGTGCAGGAGGTGTTATATTGTCTTGGAATCGTGCCCAACCGAGATACCATATTACACTCATTATGTGGGCACAGCACCCGACTGTTCTCTTACCTACAATACAATTACAGCAATGCTGTAATATAGCATTCCTACCCCTCAAAGAACTGTCAACTAATATATATACGTAATAAGTTCTACTAATTATATTCCTGGACTTTATTTTTCCTCTTAATAACCAAGTCGTTTGAGATATTGACAGTTCTTGTAGGAGGTCTCTATCCACCTCTCTGCACACTTCAATGACATACACTTGTCTGTGCCCCACTGGTGATTGTGCTGGTCTGTTCTCATCCAAACATGCACATTGAGCTTGAATCCAGCAAGATTCGCAAATGATTGCATTCACCTTAAACAGAGATCATGTTATAAGCACTGAATATTCCATTAGTCATATAGGCTAGTTCTTCATGAACGTTACACATATCAGTCAAAATAAATTGTCATATACAAAAGTTGACATAATTTTCTACGGGATTAGGTAGACTCGTAGTAATTTCTATTCTATAGCAGCTATCACACAGCTTGTTAACGTTAATTATAATAACAATTTCAAAAGAGCGAGAAATAACGAATAGGTACTTACTATTTGTGGTGCGACCCATTCACGTATACAAGCTAGTATTCCGTAGCGATTCCACAATTCACACAGAGACTCATTGTGATAGCTTTCAGCCGATGTGGCAAAGTCTAGTCCAGTTTTAAAGCCAAGGTCAACAAGTGTAGCAAATAACGGTGTCCGGTAATCAAGCAAGGGTCAATTAGTTCGAAAATCATATACAATTCACAGAGTAAAAGCAGCAAAACACAATGATCTCAGGGAGCCTAAGGAAAGCGAATGCGACATTTTCAATGACAGGAATGAAAATCAGTGAAAATGACATATGATGTTACAGATTATTATGAATTCTAAATGATCGATTATTTACATAGACTTTGAATACACTACGATTATTTACAATCGATATTTTGACTTCCATTATGAAGGAGACAGGTGTCTTTCCGATTAGTGAACTGAATAACGAAAATAAAGATGCTATATAGATATTTTGAAATCATTTAATAAAGCCACGAATTTTAAATTCATAGTTATTAGTTATAGATTCGATTTCATAATCGAATCGATAAAGCAAGTATAATCATAGCGCATTTACGAAGATCGGATTAAGTATTACATTCAACGTTTACGAAGCTTGTTGATTAATGAAAATCACATTTTTAAACTTTTGTCGCACTTGGCCATTGCTGATTGTAATGAAGTCTTAACAAAATTATAACACAAAATAGACGAATTTTTTGAGGCAGGTTTGATGTCTGTGCACTCGGGCCCAAAATGGGGTATCTCCTTTATAAAGCCGTTTTTACATTTTGTTATAAATAGTAAAATTTCGGAAAAATCATATTAAAAATAGTTAACTATAGTCAGAGTCTACGACATAAATATTTCTGTACTAGAAGTGATTAAAATTGAATTATAGTAAAACATATACTTCAAACTAGCTGCAATTGTGACAGAGTGGTATAAGATTAAAAATATATACTTATTATTATAAACGAACGTATTGCTTTGTAAGTTTTCTAAAAGGACCATTTCATTTATTATTGTAACAAATAATTTGCAAATTCTCTGAGTTAAACTATTTGATACAAAAAAAATAAAAGAAATTGTGACAGAGGTGTACAATTATTAGTCCAATTTATCTTTAAGGCCTCGGAAATCTTACAAAAATTTGTAAACTTCGCGGCCAACAACTTTTTCAGATAGAATAGACATTCAGCTATCATAAAATATGTAAGATTTGACTAGAAAGCGTTATAATTTTTTTTTTGATTTGAGAGGATTTTTTTAGCAACATGTAGGTTAAAAAAGAGAATGACCCAGGTATGTATTATCGGCGCTGCGTTAGTATTGCTGTCCCAGAGAGTATAATTATTGAAAAGGCGCTCACTTGTAAATAACGGATGTAACTTTGAACCAAATCTTGATTTTCATAAATATACAGATGAAACCCGAAATAACATGCAGGAAACATGTGATAGTAGAAATATAAAATGATTATGTTATACTCCTATAATAAAAAGATAAAGCTAAGAATTATAACTAAATGCATGAACAATAACAGGATAATAGATCAAGGACTGATTCAACAAATTAGAATGTGGAAGATGCAATGATATTACATACAAAAAAGAGGCAGATATGTTATAAGAGTGCGCCTGGTGAAGACGCGAAAACGTCCCAATTGGGACGTATCGCATTTAGTATATGTCTGGCAAACACCGAGTTGTCACGTATGTAAGCGCATAATAAAATTGCAATATAAATGCCACCGTGTATTTTTAAAAATGTACAAATTACGACACTTAAATCAATAAAACACGAAGGACCTTCTATCACATGTAAGTACATACAATATTATCAATTTTTTAGTGTATTTCATTAAAATTTGTTTAATAATATTTTTTAAATAATGGCGGCAAAGAAAAAGGACAGAAATACTTTTTGATATGAGCACCACAAGGACACAACAACACTGCTTGCATAGATTATCAGTACAGATGCGACATAGGGTAATTTTCAGTTTACTGCCTACTAAAGTAATAATTTTGACCTGCTGTTCAGTTTTATTTGTTATTTAAAATTGAGTAACAAAATTTTTGTTTTATTTATTTGTTGTCCTTTAAATAATTGTAATAACCTAAAAAATTTTCAAGGTTTCCGACTAATGAAATTCGACTTCAAGAGTGGATTGCAATTGTTAAAGAACAACGAAATGAGTTTGACTGGACACCTTCAAAAAGCAGCAAAATTTGTAGCAATCATTTTGAAGCCACTGAGAGATATACTTCGAAAAAAGGAACATTGCTCAGGAAGAATATAAATAACTGACAAATATACCACTGTTCAGCTTCATTCTGCTCATAAAAATAATCCCGAAATAAAAAACATTCTAATAGGCAGAAAAGAAATAAATTAAATTAATTTGAAGGAGTTTAATTTTTTATTATAACGTCAGTACGCACGTACGGCACTATGGTTTTATTTTCGAGAAGTTTCCTAAGTATCTTTTTGAATTATTATCATTTTCCGAAATAAATAATGACGTATTGTTTTTTCATCGAATTTCATTTCTTGCCTACCAAAGAAATACCCCTTCTGTTCAACAAAATCATAATAATCTATGCTTAGAAGTGCAATCGTCCGAATCATTCCGAATTATAGCTATCTTTTTTACTCACGTGCTTATCCCATCTTTCGTACTACTTTAACGCTAATTGTCAACTATTGTCCACTGACAGACTGCTGGATCAGATTTGAGGAGTCTGTTACTATGAACGTAACATATCTTGTATAAAATATCATTGGGAAGATGCTATTAATTCTACTATTAAAGTTACATATAAAGCATGAAGCTAAAATATTATTTTAAAATAAGGACACTAAAACCTTTCTGCTAAACTCATACTAAATGTATGGGAGTGTTTAATGTCAAAATTTTAGATACCTCTCCTTTGATTTTAAAAGTTATTGATGTCATTTTACTCATTAGGTAACGTACTTTCGATATCAGTTTAAAGTTTTTTGATATATTTAATAGTTACAAAATGATGGCCTGGACACACTTAACGATTACACCCTGTATATTAAAATTGTATACTGGAGATTAGGGTAAATTTCAACATCTATGAATTTTTAGCTAATTTTTGGTGTTTTTTTTTATTTCTAGGTATTTAGGTAATCTCTTTGAATGTTTAGCTGAAAATACATATTTAGATGCATAATATGCTTGAATAGTCTAATTAGACCTAGGAATTACTTGTTTATTTTATACACCTGAATTGCCAATACACCGAAATTGGTATCTAACACCCAAATTACATATCAACTTATTTTTATTTTTTTATTTATTAATACTTATACTATATCTTTGTTTTTTTTTTTAGAATTTGGCACTTAATATGTACATATAACCCTTAATTTTCACCCTTTTATCACCAACTTCATTTTTATATGGCAAAACCACTTTAGTTGTTAGTAGTATCAGTATAAGAACAAAACATTTAATTGTTTAGAAGCAAGGATTATATTGTACTCTAATGGCGCCAATATTATCGACAAACTTATTCAAGATTGCTGGGAAAAGATTTAGGCAGTTATTCTCAAAGTGGGAGAGGTGGTACCGTAAAACGGGGTGAATAGAACTCGCGGGGGGAATAGAAAAAAATGCTGGACATAATTTCAAACTATTTTTACGTCATGTTCAGTGATTCTTACAAAAAACCCGAAATTCTACCAAATTATTACGATATAGTTTTATGGTAAGGCAGCATTTTATCTTTGGTAACATCGATAAAAAATGTCAAAACTGAACGTCAAAGTTTAAAAGAAAACAAGCGGTTGAGGTGTGAAGAGATTTGAAGTCACGAGAACAGGTACGTAGACGCTACTCTTGTGTAAATGTGGTTGTAAATGATTGTTTGTGTTGTTATAAATATATTTTGCAGTATAAACTAAAGTGAGAATATGTTTTATTACGTTAAATTGTAAATTTTTCGCATACGTTATTTCTCTTTAAAAAATTGGGGAGAATAGATACGCGACAGGGGTGATTAGACACGCCTGGGGGGATAATAGACACGCGAATATGGTTAATAGACACAGCAAAGGGGAGAATCGTCACGAGACAGGGGTGATTAGTTATGATTACAATAGGGTTATCGCAAAGTATAATTATCGCTGTGGTTGAAAACTTTTTAGCAATGTGAAAATGACTGATTTGTTAAAAAATAATGTAGCCAAATTGGATTTTTAGAGATATTATCGATTAAGTTTGATGTTTTTATTTTGTAATTTGTGTTGGTTATTGATAATATCTTTAATAATTACAAGTTTTTTATGTCCTAGTAAATAATACATATTATCAATGACCAACACGACGAAACATTTATTGAATAAGATCGAGGATCTTATTCAATAAATGTTTCTTTTTTATTAAATTTGACTTTCATATTGGTATGCTATCCTTGATCCTAATTAAGTAATCTGCAATGAGACAACCCTACGATATTTTTCTATTCACCCCTAAGGCGTGCTTATTGTCCCCTGATGGCAGGTAAATAGAAATCACCTATATTTTGTGTTAAAATTTTAATAAATTCAAACATATTTCAATAGAAATGCATAAAGTTCACTACTTTGACCTAAGACTCAATAAATAAATGCGAATTAAGTGGGGTATCGATTCGGCAACACTACGAAAATCGTTTCTGAAGATTGAAAACCTATCTATTCACCCCGTTTTACGGTACTCGGTATGCCTAAGGGTGGACGGAAGATCCCGAGGAGGGCCAAACCGTAAGAGATGGCCCTGGGTCAGCCGGGGTGCGAGGGATATGTCGATGACAACCTCACCTCCGGCCTAGCACCACAACCCATAGTCGGCGTGCGGTTTTAGTCGGTTCGAGTCCGACCTAACCTCCCCTTCCGGCTCCGGCAGGGGGGTATCCGAGGGGATTTCCGAATGAAAAAAAAAAGGTGGACGGAAGATAGGCCATGGATACTTGGTACTGGCAAGACAAGTTGGTAGTGTGATGTCTATTTCTGAACTTACAAGAGTCCTTCAACTAAGTTTCTCACGCGGTGAGCTGATGGGCATTGCGATTCAAAAGGGTTACAGAGGTTTACACCATCCGGGACATGTACCACGATTCTTATTCCGTTGTTCGAACCGCTGTTGGTAATATGAGAATCTTCCTTATCACTGTCGGGGTACATCTAGGATCTGTCCTTATTCCATTCCCAATCAGCGTCGTATTTGGTCGGATAGCATCAGACAATCACTCCATAACTGCCCATGTATGCTGTTAATATCGGTAGTGGACGCCGATAGATTGGTGCAACATGTGAGGATGTGGAGGTCAGAAGCCTTCTGTGGAGAAGATTGAGTACCTTTTACACGATAGCAAAGTGCTAGCTGCTGGAGCAACATAAGCAGGAGTTGCGTGTCACCTACATCTTCGACGTCATCGCTTTGTTGCGTGAAGTCACGTGCAAAAGATTCCATGAGACTCTTGCATCCACGGTAGCTTTCATGTAAGTGAGAAAGCAGAGGAAGAAAAGCCAAATGATGTTGACAGTGGAGAGGAGGGAAGAAGGGTGGGCAGGTTTTAACGGCGTAGGCTTGGTAGTAAAGAGTGAGGGCACCCTTCACGCCAGTAGAAGCAGGTGACGGAAAGAGTGCACGATGCTCCACCACACCGGCCTGTCCCTACTGCGGCATCAGCTGACTTCACCCAACTACTCGCCTGTCTTCTGTATGGGTAGTTCATATGCTAATGGTTAATCTGAGAGAAAATTAGGAAAGCTTCCGAACAACCCTCAACAGCCAACAAACTCTTTTATGATTTATGAAAAAAAAAACTCTTTCCCACCTAGGGAGAGAGGCGGTGCTTTCTCCATTGCCCAGGGTATACAACGTAGAGGCCACCTGACCTAGTAGCACGTCGGACTACGTAGGAGGTTAATCAAATAACTATGAAAACAAATGTTGGTGAAAATGTACAATTTTGATGATTAGTAAAACCCCACCAAATTCACGAAAATTGCTTCACCAAAATTAGTTTCACGCCTTAAAAAAATATTTATAAAAATACTATTTAGAATATAGTGGTTATATTACCAAAATTTATTACACATACTGAACCTGTACACTATGCTTAAATATTAAACATACAATGAGAATAAACCGTTTTAAATAATCAACACAAAAATTACAATATTTTTGTCAGAGGCTTATGAAACGACCTACTTATGTGTTTGGCAGAAAAACGAAACGGGACTGGGGACAACTGGCACTGGTGCTCATGAACACCCAACTGAACGTTTCCAATGATCTTATAGGTACTTTCAATACGACTCCTTCGATGTTTTTATAAATCCCACCAAAATTTTACATTTGCCGCGGACGCATCTTATAAATTATTTTTAACATAAAGTAAAGTAACAAATACTACGAATGACATTATCGAAGATAGCTAAAATAATGCCGAATCGAATTATAGTTAAGTATAATCAGTGAACTAATTAAGTTTTGATTAAACTGTGATCATTCCCAAGAAAACAGGTTGTGGACGGGCCACCAAGCTTAGAATTTAGGTGAAAATACATTTTTTATACACTCACAAAAATAGTTTCAATAATATAATTTATACGTACATATTTATAAGGCTCTTTCTCTTTCTCTTTAAAGATATCGCTTTTCTCTAAAAGCGATATCTTTCTTACAAAAAATAATCATTACTATATGTTAACTTTAAGGTATGATTTTTAGTCACGCCGCGAAAATTTTACGTTTGAGAAATTCACCCATTAATGGGATTTGCTACACATATTGAATAAGGCACTTATACATTTAGCCCAATTTAAAATTTTCCAAAGCGGTTGTTAAAAGCTACATTCAAATTAAAAAGTAGATCAATGAGCACAGAACGCATGCCATGTAACATTAGGCTAGAACTAATACCCCGACTTACAGAATGTCGATAAGGCTTCAATGCGATCACTCGAGCAAAGGTGTGTAATCACCTCCATGGTGCCTAAGGGCTTTGTTGGAAGATTACAGAGTACGACTCGCTCCGTAATTGTGGAGGACTAAACTGTCGAGTCTTTCTACAGTAGGCTTGTTCAGGTAATAATAATTTGTTAATGTGCTACGGCGTTAAGTATTTAGAGGCAGTTCGTACCGTTTTTAATTCTAGTCAAATAGTTCTATAGAAAATAATAGCGCTGGGACGGCATCCTAGTTTCTTTGACAACAGTGGGCTCTGCTTCTGCTATGTATTCTTGATGACCTGTTACCTCATCAGGCCTTTGTCTAAATTATTTGGGGATCACATTAATATCAATAATAAAATATCATTTCCTTTTTTGCTTCTTCTATCTCATTTTATGCATTTCGTCCATCTTTTCTTGGCTTACCATGAAGTGCTAAAAATGTACCTACTGTATATAGCTTCATCTCTCTTTCTCGCTCATTACTGAATTTGGACATACTACTAATTTCCCTTATAAAAAGGTTTGTGACGTCACTCCATGTAACAGTAGCATTCTTTGCCTTATATTTGCCGTGTTCGCTAAAGAACTAATCATATTTTAGGGAACACATTTCGGGTACCGCTGTTGTTGGGTTTCCTCTAATTACTGTCTTTGTACAACCACAATCATATTCTTGATACTTGTGAGGTTTCTGTTAATTAAGTCCCAGGTAAAATTGTCCATATAAGCATTATATATTTGGCACGTTTTATGCTTTTGTTGAGGCAGAAACCTGGGAGTCAGTAGAGTTAAGTGCTGAAATGTTAGATACTTAGTTGTCTCGTGCTAATTTTAATAGGTAGGTATATGTTTCGATATTTAATAGTGTACTCGTAAATTATTTCATTCAGAAAAAAGTATAATTAATAGAAAAGAAATAAAAAAGGAGAGACTGTCCTGTAGTTCTTTCCATGAATTTATGCAAAAAATATAACATTCATCCACAAACACGCACGCACACACACACATGTTCTCAAAAATAGAAACACAACACAAAAAAATCACTTGACTCTTTCAAGAAACTTATTAGCCACCAAATTATTAACAGCAATAGTCCCGAGATTGGCTGGGTTTACATTTAAATAATTAATGCACCAAATAGCCGGGTCGGCCGCGGTCAACGGCTAATAGCCATTCAGAGACCAAGAGCTTGGTTTATTGGGCCAATTTCGTTCCATTTGTTACTTTGGCGGCAACAAATTGAGACCGGTGTGATTTTTTCTTGTTAAGTTTGGAACAAAGCTATATTAGAAGCGTAAATCTGTTACCACAATTAGAAACATTTAAAAGCATGTTTTATACGCAGAGGCCGTGTAGGAAGGGTAGACATAAAAGTGCTGGTTTGACGTCGTAGCGGATGATATACGTGCCGATAGTCTCACTTTCAAGGATGTCCAAGACTGCAAAAATTGTGAAGGAAAGGCCGGAAAGCGGATTACTGACTCTAAGGTGAAGGCTTCCAAAGCGGCTGGGACTCACGCAAAAATCAATGATAATGAATAAGATTGAAGGAATTTTTTTTATAGCATTAAGTATGCTAACTATACAAATCGAATACATAGGGAAAAAGAATCTTCTCGGGCGGGACTCGAACCCGCAGTCTTTCCCTTACAGGGGGAATGCCTGACCAATTCGGCTACCGAGACACGCCCGATATGATTCCGATAGTTCGTAAGAAAATCGGTAGATGACGCTACGTCGCCTCAAAGACGTATAAGGTGGGAAATTTGAATCATATCGGGCGTGTCTCGGTAGCCGAATTGGTCAGGCATTCCCCCTGTAAGGGAAAGACTGCGGGTTCGAGTCCCGCCCGAGAAGATTCTTTTTCCCTATGTATTCGAAATGAATAAGATGTTTTATAATCAAATAAATTATGAGTAGAAGTAAATATTAGGACTACATAAGAAAATGCTGAGTGTGCTAATTAATTTGTACGAATTTACTACTAAGCAGGAAATGCACCAACGAGCTATTCTATATCTGTCTGGTACACCTATTGGAATTCACCATTGCAATTTATAAATAATTCATCATGTATTCCGATTTAATTAACAAGCAAAGAAACGATGCGACGCCGTCCTGCTGCAGCACTAAACGACAATAGCTTATTGAAATAAAACAATTTTTTTCCGAATTCTATCGCGATATTATTATTATTATTATTCTCTTTATTTCATTATTAAACTTATTAATTACATTTTTAAATACATATATAAAAAAAATAAAACATATATTTAAAAATATAAAAAATAGTGCTCCACCGGTATCGGATACAGGGACCAAGCTACCGGTGGTTAGGGCTCCAGAGAAAGGAACTTCCTCACGATGCGCGCCGTATCAAGGAGTACTGCCTTCTGCATCTGGCCCTTGACCCAACCATCCAACCCGAGCCTCTTTAGATGTTGGTCGAGGCTCTTTGCTATCAGTCCGTTGACTGATACGACTATCGGTACAATGATTGCTGAATCAACATTCCACATGTCGACAACCTCGTGAGCCAAGTCCAAGTACTTAACTTGTTTATCTTTCTCAGCTTTCACGAGATTCTCGTC
Source organism: Eilema sororculum (assembly GCA_914829495.1). Lineage (NCBI taxonomy): Eukaryota > Metazoa > Arthropoda > Insecta > Lepidoptera > Erebidae > Eilema > Eilema sororculum. The sequence continues at coordinate 21,144,971 of OU618543.1, read as the reverse complement.
ATGAGGAATGGTGACATCAACAATCAATGCTCGGCGTTCGGATCGGTCTATCACCACAATGTCAGGCTTGTTAGCTACAACAGTCCTATCAGTGATGATAGATCGATCCCAGTACAATGTGATATGACTATTTTCTAGAACTGGCTCAGGAACATACCTATAGTACGGTACCTCAACTTCCACAAGGTTGTATTTCAGAGCAAGTCGCTGATGGATTATCCTGGCTACTTGATTATGTCTGTGCAAGTACTCGCCGTTAGCAAGACGAGAACAACCGGAAGTAATATGCCTGAGGGATTCACCAGGTTGGTGACACGCTCGACAAATATCAATTGTGCCATCCCTCATGATATTCCGGTAGTTATTCGTCTTGATAACTTCGTCTGCAATTGCACAGACAAAACCTTCAGTTTCCCCAAAAAGGTCACTGAAACGTAGCCAGGACATGGATGCGAGTAGGTCTACTTCGGGCCTGTGGAGGGCCCGATAGAACCTGCCATGTAGCTCCTTACTCTGCCATACCTCCCTGCGGCTGTCAGTGCCGCTATTGTAGGCCTGCGCCAGTTCTCTTTAGCCAAACCGAGCGGGGTTAGCCCGGTATCTACGTTGACTACATCACGATGCATTTCCACGTTCGACTTTAGAAAGTAGTCTCTGAGATTGCACACCTCGCGATTATGAAGGGTCTTAGCATTTAAAAAACCTCGACCCCCACATTTCCGCGGGATGTACAATCTCATGACTGACGACCTTGGGTGGTGCATTCGGAATGCAGTCAACTGAGTCCGGACTTTCCTATCGATGGTATCGAGTTCAGTCTGAGTCCACTTGAGTATGCCAAAAGAGTACATCAAGAGTGGCATGACCCAACTGTTACAGGCACGCACTTTGTTACCACCTGACAAAAGACTGTTAAGTACCTTTTTCAGGCGGCCAAAGAAACGTTCCTGTAACATTTGTTTCATGTCGACCTCTTTGATGCATAACGCCTGTGACATACCCAAGTATTTATAGGTCTCAGTTACGAGGAGTGATCTTAGGTTAGTGGAATCAGAGAGTTGTATACCCTCTGACTCCACCACCCGCCCTCGCTTTACATGAATGACTGCACATTTGTCCACACCAAACGCCATTTTAATAGAATTACTGAATGTTTCAGTTACCTTCAGTAAAGCTATTAATTGAGGGTTGGTGTGGGCGAATAGCTTTAAATCGTCCATGTAAAAGAGGTGGGAAACCATCTGACCCTCTCTTCGTAACCTATAACCTAACCCTGAATTCACTAGTAAAGTACTAAGTGGGTTCAGGGCTAAGCAGAACCAAAGGGGACTCAGACTGTCCCCTTGAAAAATACCCCGCTCTATTGTTATCGGCTCGCCACTACCCAAAGCCTGGCGACACCCTGGATAGAAAAGAACCGTCCTCCATTGCCCCATACATGACCTTAGGAAGGTACATAGAGTTGTATTCACTTTATACAACTCCAGCACCCTCAAAAGCCATGTATGTGGCACGGAGTCAAACGCTTTCTTGTAATCTATCCAGCATGCCGCCAGATCCTTACGATTGCGGCGAGCTTGTTGGCTAATAGTCATATCAATCAGGAGGAGCTCCTTAGTACCCCGGGCCCCATTCCTACATCCATTCTGAGAGGCACACATAATAGAATTATTGTTTATATGATTGTTAATCTTAGCTCTCAGGATGGATGTAAGAAGTTTATAGACCGTTGGGAGACATGTAATCGGTCTATAATTATTGGGCTCCAGGGTACTACCAGTTTTATGGAGCAGGTGAGTAACTCCTGTCGTCATAAAAACTGGTAGCGTCCCAGATTCTACAGCGGATTGAAATTGTGAGGCCAAAACAACATGCGAACTCCGTAGCCATTTTAGCCAGAAATTGTGCAGTCCATCCGGTCCTGGAGATTTCCAGTTAGACAGCGAACGGACCGCACAATCTACATCGGTGGCATCAATGTAAATTTCTTCCATTTCAGGAATAGGTTCGCATGCTCTTTCTACCTCACGCATCCAATCGCCTTCAGTGTGGCTGACGGGCACCGACCAGATACTGCGCCAGAACGCATTTGTGGCTTCAGCATCCGGCCGTCGCACGTCATCCACACTTTCATCTGTTCGCTCCCAGTTTCTATATATCCACCTTTGGTCTCTTTGGAACATACGATTGACGGTATATCGATCAACTCGCTTTTTGTATCTTCGAATACGGTTTGCCCATGCACAGACTTTCTGCTTCAGGAAGTCAATACGCTCTGTGACCCGAGACGTATAATCTTGGGGACTAATATTAGTTCCCGCAAACGCTCGGGTCACATAGCGCATCACCCTTGGGCGAGTATTGCCCGACCTGAAGCAGATTAATTTACCGATGAGCACCCTTGCCTCGGCCACACGTCGTTCAATCCTGCATTGCCATGCCGGTATGGCAGGCTTAGGTCGTATGGCAGGATCTTTAATGGGAAATTTAGCACCTGCCATACGACATGCTGCCACAGCAGTACAATACAGAATTGAATGAGTGTCACCGAGGTTTTCACTATTTTCTAAATATTTAGGTAAAAATGAATCAAGGGCACTCACCAGCGCTATATTACGTCTATGTATGGGCAACCGCGGGAGACGTGGCCTGACATGTATGGGCATTGATCGATATTCCCGCAGCGCATATTCCAAAGCCTCCTTAATCTCTTCATTGTACTGAATACTTACTGGAATAGGTGTGTCATCCCGCGTAACATGTGAATCTTCATTCAATGCAGTTGTAGAAGCAGGAGCAGGAGCCGGGGCGGGTAACACAGATATTTCGTAAGCATTCTTGCCGTAGTGTCTCAAGTACGGTTTCATTCAACAAATGATTGCGTTGAATGACCCGTACTTGGTCCGATAGTCTTTGTGCCGATGTGTTGACGGAAGGTTCAAGCGCCTGAAACAGAGGAAGCATCCGAGAACGATACGCACTGAGGTTAGTTCCCCCCTCTGTAGCCGCAAAATATGCCCGCATGACGTTTTCGTTGATAGAAGTGGTCCATCGCATGCGGTGCACATCACCACCGGCAGCGGGGGCCCTATTCGAGGCCGGTGGGCCTCGGGATCCCAAGCTGGACGGTGGCCGGCCTCTCCCCGGCCGACGCACAGGTGTTGGCGACGTCGGCGGGGAGAAATACTCGTCGGAGCTCGACGCCTCAGCAGTAGTTGGTCTCGAAGATGTGGTTTCCGGAGGCTGCGAGGCGGAGCTGCACGACGAGTCCGATGGTGTAGGGTGTGCAAATTGCCTGGCTTTTGCCCTTGTCAGCATTATTTCTCTACTTTTTCTTATTCATTTCTGTTTTGACAGCAGCTGTCTGTCAATATTGGATTTTTCCATTCTCTATTATTTAGGATCCGCGTACATTATTTATTTGTAAACTCATTGTACAATTTGTTGTTTAGTTGAGTTACGATAGTGAGATCACGATGTTATTGTTATTTAACAGAAATAAATTTGAAGAAATCTTCTTATTATTATTATTATTATTATTTATGTAAAACACACTAACAGCTATTGAGCTGATGCGTGTGTGTCGGGTGATCTGGAGATTTTGTCGAGTTTGTTTTTAAAAGCATTCACACTGGGCGCCAAAACAACGTCTTCCGGTAGTCTGTTCCACTCTCTAACAACACGGTTAGGTAGAAAGTGTTTCCGGGGTTCGAGTCTGGATCTCATTGTACATAGCTTTAGGGGGTGTCCTCTCAGGTGATAGTTTTCATTGAGGCTATACATGTCTTGGATGGTATTGATATCATAATGGTCGTTCAGTATTTTGTAGGTTTCGATGAGACTTCCTCTCTGCCTACGGTTTTCAAGTGATGTGAGGCTAAGGTACTTCAAGCGTTGATCATAGGGTTTGTTTTTCAATACGCCAACCATTTTAGTAGCTCTCCTCTGTACACTTTCGAGGAGTGATATAATCCTTCTTAAAGTAGGGATCCCAAACAACATATGCATATTCCAGCAGTGGTCTTATGTATGTTTTGTACAATTTCACAAATGTTTTTGGTGTGAGACATCTGAAGGATTTTCTCACTAAATATATCATGGAGTTTGCTCTTTTCACAATTATGTTGATGTGTGTTTCCCATTTCAAGTCGTTGCTTATTGTAACACCCAAATCTTTCTGTGTATTCACAGGCGTCAGTTGATGCTGTCCAAGATAGTATGGTTTACAGGGGTTCTTTTTACCTATGTGTAGTATGGTACATTTTGTAGCATTGTTATTATTGACTTTTAATCCGACATTTCGGCCATTTTTAGCATTTTTTACTTCTTATAATTGTGATTTTTTCTAGCCATATGTTATGATAACCATTTGAAGCACGGCCGGTGTAACTTGGTCGAAACGTCAGGCAAAACAAAAGTAGGTATGTACCTATAACAAGTTTGCGTTAATTCCCGTTATCATTGTTGTATATCATGGAAGGCGAGAAAATGTGGAATGTTTGTAAACAAATTGTGATGAAATAAATTATCATTTTACATAATTATGTGTAATACCTTGTAGCGTAGCATTATTCTGCTGTAAGGTATACCTAAAGATTATTATACGGCTTAATATGTAATTATCAATTTAAGACTTAAGGTATCCTTTTTTGAATAAGATATTGCTGCTTTAGGATTTGAAGCATACTTCTAAATTAAGGGATTCAAAAGATAGAATCATTTATGTACTTACATTCGCAAAGGCATCAAAACATATAAGGTCTGAGTTGTGGGGAACTTGGTGCATCCTGGGCAACGGAGACGGCAGTGTCTCTCTCACACAGGGGAGATGCTGCTGCCTACGGTCAATTCCGACCGAGGTGGGCGCGGCCCTGTGGAGGGTAGTTTCTCAACGCACCCCTCTGAAGACTAGGTACTACTTATCGAATACATAGGGAAAAAATAATCTTCTCGGGCGGGACTCGAACCCGCGATCTTTCCCTTACGAGACACGCCCGATGTGATTCAAATTTCCCTTCTATTTTCCGTCCTTACGGCACGATGGAGTCATGTACCGATCTTCTTACGAACTATCGGCACCAATGAATGATGTTACAATCATTTTTAAACATTTTTTTTTTCACGGGTTCCAGTCCCGCCCGAGAAAATTCATTTTTCCTATGTATTCGATTTGTATAGTTAGAATACTTAATGCTGTAAAATTCATTCAAGTACTGGTACTACTTGTTGCACCGTATCATAATGTAGTTCAAAAACTGGGAGATGGGCTAGCAGGTTTAGTGGGTACCCAAAAATGCCCTTGATGTAATATTGTTTTATCAGATCATTGGGTACAGCAAAAGGCGATAAAAAATAATGCAACTCACACAAGCAGCATATTATCTGTGTCTACTTGCGTAGGGGCCATTGTTTTATCATTTTGTAATTTCCAAGTTGAGTGATGATTATTATATTCCAAATCAACCTCGTTTGAGATAGATGCATATCATATAAATTGAATAAGGTGAGTCATATAAGAATTTGGACGTCATTGATTTCGTTGACGTTGAAAGCCTTAACACAAATATATTTATATCAATACATGCCTGCAAATTGCCAAAGGGCTTGACAGAGATGTATTAACACCCAACATTCGCTAATTAGGTATGTCTTATGAAGCTACGTAATAGGGGGCAAACCTGTTGACGTCAAGTGGATTTCAGCAAATAGGCTTTCCTCACGAGATTAGCAAGCATGCGGCAATCTTTGCCATAGAAGCAACACCAAGGACAAAAGTAAGCAGAGCCAGGACTCCAAAGTAAAATCCGCAACCAGGAATAACACATACATAAACATATCATCCAAATCGGTCTAGCCGTTTATCAGGAGCTAGGTGACAAACACTTGTAAGTAAATTTTTGAAGTATTAAGCAAAAGTATCCGAAACGCGCTAATTATACTTTTTTTGATGCCATATCTCTGTTCACGGTATTATGTGTCCTATTACCGTAAACTGAGCAATTTTGTCTAACTTCGTGATGCTATTAGGTTAATAGAAAATTTAAAAACCCTTTCCCCAAAACGACAATCTAACCTGGGTTTCATGCATAATAATCCAGTGTGATGCCAAAACAGTCTTAATCGAGTGTTTTTTCGAGAATTTTTGTGTTCAGAAAACATAAAATGTAATAGAAAGCATTCTTATTGTTTATCTTCTGTGTTTATTGTAATTTTAGTCAGAAGACTGAGGAGGGATTTGGAGGGCTTGTGGCGGAGTGATAACTAAGTAAAACACATTGGAAAGTTAAGCAATAATAGTCAGGTTAGTATTAAGATTTAAGTTGGCTTATCATCAGCATCTTTTTGTTGGTCCTGAATTTCAAATTCAAATTCAAAGTATTTATTCAAAATTGTGTAGCACTACTACAGCTTTTTGACGTCAAATTCTGCTTAAAACTAAGTTTACCACCGCTTCCAAGGCACCACTGGGACTCGATTCTACTAAACTGAAAAGACTGCTAAAAAACCGCAGCGACTGTGGCCAAACCACTTTTGCAATTACTCTGCAAAAAGCCATTTTACTTTAAACTTTAACAGCATCGATTTAAAGTCTATTATTTAATGCCGTTTTTTGCATTGGCGATGGCACCATAATGGTTTGGCTTTAGCAGAATCGAGGCCTTGGTCGATCAGAGTTCGGCTTTCTGGTTAATACTTCTGCAATTTGCGACCATTCTTAACGCATTGAGTTTCCTCCTTGACTCACAGAGCACGTTAAGGCAGCAGTCCCGGGGTGACATGATGATCAATGGCAGAATCGCTACAGGTCGTTGAAGCACGTGTTGTGGAGGTCAAATGGCAGTCGCTTTACATTGTAGTAAGGATGAAATGCTCAAAAGACTACGGGGGTTGAAGTTTTGTATTTTACTTTTTAGTAAATGATAGCATCTTCTATTATCGTGGCGATGGCGCTTCGGCCCTCAAATTACCTTCTCCCTCTGTGCTACCCCTGTATGGCGTTCTCGGAGGTCATAAGGTCTTGCGGTGTACATGTGTATATGGGCATTAAGCACATGTTAACAGATGGGCCATTGTCTGTGGAGTAATGATAGCATAATAACCACAAACGATTTCATCATACTATTTATCAATGTACATCAAATTAATCAAAACTGCTTTATTTATTATCACAGAAAGTATCTATTCAATTATTATCCTTTCTAAATGATATCGTTATATCTAAATACTGATAATTACTTGCAAACTATGTTATATATTATCGATTTTAGTCTTATTTGGATACTCTATCGTACACTACAATGTACTGCAATGACCTTATACATCGATATCGGCATGGTAACAGAAAAAATATGTATAAAAATTATCAATAGGTAAAAAAATATGCAATATGTAAGCTAAGTTTATATCTGGACATTGTGATATGGAAGAATATTAGTGTGCATAATTTTGATTGTGTGTAAAACTAGATATAATCTTAGCTTTATCTAGATGGTCCTAGAACTCAAATGTCCGTGAATGTTACAGTACTCAGAAAATGCAATCGTACTCAAACTCAACGTTTATTCACAATCACAATAGAGTAACCCTATTACAACTTTTTGACGTCAAATACTGCTTAAAACTAAGTTTAACGTTAACTATCTTCTTCCTTCCTTCTCCCTTGTTCCTACAGTTCCGGGTCCTTTAAGCGGGGCGTGAAAAGGCCTCTTATGAGGCCATCAAGCTAAGTGCCACCATTGTTAACATGGTACATGTTTATGTTGGTAACCCTCTTTCCGAGACTTTGCCTTTAGCTTACCATGAGGCCAGGTGAAGTCAAATTGGCGTATCCTAACTCCTAAACCTCCGCTTACTAGGCACCAGTGGAGAGTAAACGGCGCAACAAACTCCACTGTGGCATTATCCAGACGTCAGTTTACAAAAATTGATTTCTTCAGACTAAATATGGACGAATGTACATTTGTGTCGTACCAAGATAAATAAAGTATTTAAAAAACTTATAATAAAATGTAATTGATCCAAGATAAGATAAAAAGGTAGCTTTCTTATTATAATATGAATCCCTGGCCATAACACTACCGAAATGAAGCCTCTGCTAGCAATATAACTTAGTTGGAGGGGTTAGTGGGAATATTAATAATTTCGGCTGCAAATATTGAAAAAAACTAGGAATATATGTCAAAGAGAGTCTTGTATAAAAAAAAGTTTTATTTAATATAAAAATGTTTGTTCCAGTAAAACAACAGTAACTATGATTGCAAACAACGTAATTAAATTGTCTTACTCAATAACAGAAATTGATAAGGAAGCGGTTATTTTTATAAATGAGGAAAAATGTTTCGGGAATCCAATTTAACTCTGAAATTAATTTCATTAAATAAATTGAGTGGTTGGGTGACATTTGCCAGGAAATGTGTCGAAGAGAATCAAATCAAATATCTTTATATCTTTACCAAATATATTTGTTGAGGACTTCTCTTAAGTATAAAGATACCTGTGTAGAAGACCTCACTCTTCTCATATCCAGATACATCATAAAACATTAGTTTATAAGGTAAGTACAATGTTCCTTTTCTTAGCCTCGAAATCTTAAATCAAATCACGAAATTCCTTTAACACGCTGTTCCTCACTTGATCATAATGTACAGAGCAATACCAATAATTACTATAAATAGGTACACTTTTTCAAATAATAATAGTAAATATCCATCCATATACCCACGTCTGTAAATCCCCGAAGGGGTAGGCACAGGTGTATTAGCACCCACCCACAGCACGATAGTAAACATATATAAATATTGTACCCACTACACATATTGGCATTCTCAAAGGTATGATGTCAAGTAACTAGGTATGATATAAGTGAAAAATAAAATCAAATGGAAAAGTACAAGTATCTTACTCAATATGAGTAGCAGATTCTACCACGTGCCATCAATCAAAAGTACAAACAGTACCCACTACATTTTACACAATGCTATTTCAACCAAAAGTGAGCTACCACTATATACCACTATATATAATAACTAGTATAAAATAATAGGATCTAGGATGTGTATACAAATATTGAACATACTTACATATATAACCCTCAGACCAAAGCATGCAGTAATCTGTATATTTTTCTTACTGAGCGGGTTGTATCAAAACCTCGCCCCCTGCGTAGCAGTTGAACGCTCTACTGCTACGCCACGACATGATGTAAAAACTATTAGTTCCATAATGTACGAACACTTCTGGAACGCAAACTGGGTTAAACCTTGAAGATCTGGCTTTGGTTGATCTTCACAACAGTTCGTAAGAAAGTTGATAGATGGCTTCACCTTCGCCCTTAAAGACGGATATAAAGAGAAAGGAAATTTGAAGGGATTCAGATGTGGCTCAATAGCTCAGATGGCAGAGCATTCCCCTGTAAGGGAAAGGTCGTGGATTCAAGTCCCACTTGAGCGCTTCTTTTTCCCGATGTATTTCGAATTTCAAAGTTAGCATATAGACTATAAAAATTTTCATTGAAATGATCTTCACAAACTTTCAAATTTATATATATTAGTAGAATGTAGGTAAGTCGCTAACTGACATCTACCCTACCAGCCAAATTTCACAGATTCAGTGCCAATTCCGTCAACTTCAATATAATTAGCTTCGTAAGCATAGACATTATGGACAATTGACCTCGAAGACCAGCAACATTAACCCAGTCTCAATTTAATTAGATTCACGGAGTTTCCAAACGAAAGACGATCCTTATATGTTTAATACCACTTCTATCCCAAACAAGCATTCAAGCATTTTAGAGGGGTTACCAACAGTTGACTTTTATAGTCTGATTTGATGACTTACATACAATCGTTGAGAACAATCGACGCCGGCGTACTAAAGCAATCGTAAAATGTTTATTTCTCCGAGTTGCTTGTTAAGGGTCCCATGTGTATGTCATATACAAAATATTCCTTACTTTTTTGGTAGCTATTGGATGCTATAATCCGGTGTGCAGATGTTGTTGAGAGTTTGTAGCGCAGATTCATCAAAAAATCTAGACCGGACTAAATTCTAAATATATAAATATTAATACTTGTTTCCATTGATCCAGCCAATAATAGAGCACGGCTTTACTGATTTCATAAATCGTTTTTGGTAAGAGTTAATTTTTGTGAAAGTAGAAGGTTCTTGTGGCAAGAAAAAAGAAGTAAGTCTCGCATTAAATTGGTATATTTCAAGTAACTTAAACAAAATTTAAATACCCGCCCACATGGAGTTAAAATACAAGATAAACCTTTAGCCAAACGTAGAAAGTATGCATAAACGTATATATAAAAATAGATTATCTTTAATATCTGAACCTTCATATATACGAATCAAAATTATATTATCAAAGCTTTGCCGACGGCTGTCCAGCACTACCGAAGCTGTGTTATCGCCCACCTCATTTATGAAGTCCGTGCAAAATAAATATTCACTGCTACCCAGGGAGCTGAATCACAGTTAAACAAATGACAGTGTCAACATGGCGAGTCTTGTTCATTTTGTGTTGTGCACCTTTTATTTTTCATTGCAACCCGCCAACGTTACGCCGCGGAGGGAGATGACGCTATAAAACAAGCGATTTCAGTAGCTATGCATTATGTTTTGTTTTGTGTTATATGGTTGCCTTTCTTATCTGTTAGTTCAAATCAGTATTTATTACTTAATCTTAATTTAAACTCTCAACATTTTGTAGTGTAAACTTTTTTGTTGAACGATTTTATCGGTTTTATATTTAGTGGTCCGCTTTACCACTCCTCTTTTAAAAGTTATGCATAGGATTACAATACATACGACTGTGTAGACATCTTCTTTGCAGGTAGACACCTGACAGACCCTCCTTGCACTGAATTTCTAACAACATAATGGAGAATGTTCACAAGTTCAAAATTTTAGCTTATTGTGTTCTGTGTTGATACTGAAAGATTTATTTCAATATATCAATCAGTTGCAAAGATATGATCTTCTAAAGTGCTCACGTAGCGACCGGCTCGCGCTAGATAGGTACATTTGACAAATTGTTACACAGCCAAATCAGCTTTACATTTCACCAACAATCTCAGGTCTGATTTAAAATATTCTTTTTCTTTTGAATAACCCGTTTACAGAAGAAGGTTATAGGCCAATAACGTGAAAATGAAGAATATAGCTTCCTCGGTAAACGGTTCATACAATACAAAAAGAATTTTTAAAATTGGACCAGGTGTTTCTGAGATTTTTAGTGAAACGCAACTGAAGTTGATAGAACTAAATAATAATAAAAAATACAAGTGTGTTTATGCAAAAGCTTTACTGTAACAAACTTTCAAATGATTGACAATACCTTTCTCGGTCTCTTTTGGAAGACCACTTTCTGACCGTAAGTGTAGATAACGTCGAATTCGTATTAACAAAGAAAACTCTTATTAAATATATCAATTTCAAAGACGGCATTATATTTTTTAGCGACATAGACTACCATCCAACTAACCTGGACAGAACTCTATGAAATTGCGAAGCAGAAGTCTTCTACACAAACAATTAGAAATGAGATGGCCAGGAAGTATGGGTTTTACAATGAAGATATAAAGTTATCGCGATTTTATCTTTATTGTGAAGATTTAACAAACGCCATTATAACCCAAAACTATTATATTAAAATACAGCAATAAAATAATATCCACTAATTTCGTGGCCACATCCAAAGAAATGGCCGCCGTGTTGACGATACTCGTTCCCGGGGCAATGATAAGCGAAATAAATGAGATATCTCCGTGCCGGGACAACGTCGATACCGGCCAGAATGAATTTCTCTCGGAGAATAATTGTATGCTGACGTTGTAATCGCAGAAAGCAGTAATTTAAGTTGGTTGCGTCAATACTTCTCAACTTGAATGCATATCCGATCATTCATCATCCACCTGATCGAACAAATTAAATGCAAAGCTGACTTTTATAGAAATAGCAGCAATTCAAATGCATAATTTAAAAAAGACAAAGCCTGGCTGCCAAGCAGTTAACTTATGAGTAATGCCATAAATGTCTGAAACAAATTTGGTAACAGCAAGACTCATATGCCAATCATAACCCGTAAAAGAGACCCCAAAATAACAGATTTAAGTGAATCTTCAAAACTCTGATACCTTGAAATTAATATAACTATCTGCCATAAATTTTTATTGTCTTAAATATTAGAATCATTATAAAATAATAGATCAACTATGCCGGTTTGATTGACAGAGCAGGTCTATTAAACCATCATTTACTATGTTCTTTTTAACCCCCGACGCAAAGAGAGGGATTTTATAAGTTTGACGTGTATTTCGGTATGCCTGTCTGTGGCCAGCTCCCGAACTGGTGAAGCTATTTCAATTTGTTTTTTTTTGTATTACAGGTGACTTATGTGCGAGTGTTCTTACACATGTTTGATGAAAATCGGTTTAGCCGTTTAAAAACTAAAAGTTATGTGGGTTAAAGTAGGGATGGGGAGTGTCGGGGGATTTTTGAATTATCAGATTATCATACGCTACTGCTAGGTGTGGCGTGGCAGCTGCTAGTGGAACAACAGCGTGTCACAAAAATGAATGTGCTACAGAGTATATGCCACGCGTAAGGATCGCATGAGGCACTCCCATCTTGCACAAATACAAGACAGGAACTCCATCTTCATTGATGCAGCCCCTTTAAAGTGCCTTTACACATGTATAGCCTTTACACATGGGTAACACATATCTGACCATGCCGTAAGGCATAGTAGATCCAAGAGGCGTTGGTTAGACATCGTAGAACATGGTATGCCAATGTGCGTGCCAATTCTCACAACCATGAATGCTCAATGCCGTGGGAGGTGGAAGAGTATATACCGGAAAATGCACTACAAACTTTATTGAACCACAATATTAATTAGTTTACTGACCATATTTCTGCCGTCTTCACTGTTTTGTTTAACATTGAGATACACAGCTACATTGTTACTTTGTTGTGAAGTCTGTGACTGAATGCCTTTATTCGAGAAACGGCAGACAGATGGACCATTTTTGTTGTTATAGTTAACGAGCGAAACCTTTTTTTCTTCATATAATATTATGTATAATATGAAAATAAATAAATAAATAAATAAAAATAAAAATGTTAAAGAAAACCAAACCAAAATGCTACGAACGTTTTTTGCCCATAATAGATGATTCCATTCCACATACAGTAGGCTGCAGAAGTCCGTGGAGAATTTGAGACTAAAATTGTATGGAATGACGTCACAAACCATCTAATTTATTGAATAAGACTCGACTCGAATAGGTACTCAAGCTAAGCAAGCATATAATAACATAAATAAAAAAAAAATTAAAACCCCACATCTCCCTATCCCCACTTTAACTTCTAAACGGCTCAACCGATTTACATTAAACATAACTAATAACACTCGCACATAAGTCATATTTAATACAGAATAACTAAATTAAAATCCTTTCATCCGTTCGGAAGCTATTATGCCATAGACAGACAAATACACGTCAAACTTAACATCCCTCTCTTTACGCCGGGGGTAAAAAAAATTGGAATTATCCACGTACTTCTGCAGCTCACTATACAATCTCACCACTTTATATAGTGAACAAAATAGCAATGAATTATATTCACAAGATGGACAGCGATGGTCATCTACATACAAATGAATTTGACGCGCACTTGGAATTACTCACTTTGGACACTTTAGTTATGAATTTGCAGAAACACCTTTTGGTTCAAATTTTACAAAAACACATAAGATTTTTTAGTAGTTTCATTTTTCTCTCACGTCTTATTTTCTCAACGAAAATAGATATAACACGCTTAGATATGCTTACGTCTGTTTTCTGCCAGGTAAACAGAAATCGACGGCCCCTACGTAATTCATCGAAACAGATATTTGTCATTTTTCAACAGAGTGTTTCAAAGGACAACCCCGACTCTCATACAATCTTGGGCCCGCATGTACACGGTTGAAAATTAGGCAATATTTAGACCATCTAAGGACATTTTGTTTGCCTAATTTTCACGACGATTCACAATGGCCAAGTTTGTTAAATCAAGCATTGTTCATAGGTTTTTAGGTTATGTTGTAATACATAATGCTGTCAAACAGCGTCTTATGTTGTGTTGTGTGTGATAGCTACACAAGTTATTCGCGTATCGCTTTTATTTGTAAGTAGGTTAGCAGGTATTATTAGTATAGAAAAGGGCAGGTCATTAATATTTTTAGTCATTAATGTGGAATGGTCAACTATATGCTAAATAATAAAACTGATATGTCGAAGCAAAGACATGCTTTAGCTACTTTTTTGTTGCACAATATTAAACCTTATAGTTTTATGATATGCAACTGACATTTACTCTAAAGGTGGTAAAGCAATACCTTCACTTCAGACGGCAACATCTGAATGACATTCTTTTGCTACGGTTACCACTTTCCACAAGGCTGTATACATACTTGTTTGCTGTAGTAATATAGAATTAATTATATAAGTAGGTAATAAAATAAAACAACATTATTTTAAAGATTATTTTATTTTAAAAAAGTACTGTAATCTCTATCCCGGGTATCTTCCTATTTGGTTGTAGAAATGCTTACACTAGGGCTTAGGTCTTTCCTCCCCTTTTTAAGCATCATCATAGTTTATTAAAATATTGTCAAGAAACTGTGCAGGAGGTGTTATATTGTCTTTGAACCGTGCCCAACCGAGATACCATATTACACTCATTATGTGGGCACAGCACCCGACTGTTCTCTTACCTACAAAACAATTACAGCAATGCTGTAATATAGCATTCCTCCCGCTCAAAGAACTGTTAACTAATATATATACGTAATAAGTTCTACTACTTATATGCCTGGACTTTATTTTTCCTCTTAACAACCAAGTCGTTTGAGATATTGACAGTTCTTGTAGGAGGTCTCTATCCACCTCTCTGCACACTTCAATGACATACAGAATACACGCTTTTCTGTGCCCCACTGGTGATTGTGCTGGTCTGTTCTCATCCAAACATGCACATTGAGCTTGATTCCAGCAAGATTCGCAAATGATGTCATTTGCATTCACCTTAAACAGAGATCATGTTATAATATAAGCACTGAATATTCCATTAGTCATATAGGCTAGTTCTTCATGAACGTTACACATATCAGTCAAAATACATTGTCATATACAAAAGTTGGCATAATTATCTACGGGATTAGGTAGACTCGTAGTTATTTCTATTCTATAGCAGCTATCACACATCTTGTTAACGTTAATTATAATAACAATTTCAAAAGAGCGAGAAATAACGAATAGGTACTTACTATTTGTGGTGCGACCCATTGACGTATACAAGCTAGTATCCCTGCATCGTTCAATAAATGTCTGCCTATAATATTGCACCGATCGGTAGCGATTCCACAATTCACACAGAGACTCATTGTGATAGCTTTCAACCGATGTGGTAAAGTCTAGTCCAGAGTTTAAAGCCAAGGTCAACAAATGTAGCAAATAACGGTGTCCGGTAATCAAGCAAGGGTCAATTAGTTCGAAGATCATATACAATTCACAAGGCGCCTAAGAGCGTCACCAATCAAACTATATTTTAAGCACATTAGACTTTCTGTTTAGTTAACTAGAGTAAAAGCAGCAAAACACATGATCTCAGGGAGCGATATACTCTAAGCAGGGAGCCGAAGGAAGGAAAGCGTATGCGACATTTTCAATGACAGGAGTGAAAATGACATATGATGTTACAGATTATTATGAATTCTATATGATCGATTATTTACATAGACTTTGAATACACTACGATTATTTACAATCGATATTTTGACTTCCATTATGAAAGAGACAGGTGTCTTTCTGATTAGTAAACTGAATAACGAAAATAAAGATGCTACATAGATATTTTGAAATCATTTAATAAAGCCACGAATTTTAAATTCATAGTTATTAGTTATCGATTTGATTTCATAATCGAATCGATAAAGCAAGCATAATCATAGTGCATTTACGAAGATCGGATTAAGTATTACATTCAACGTTTACGAAGCTTGTTGATTAATGAAAATCACATTTTTAAACTTTTGTCGCACTTGGCCATTGCTGATTGTAATGAAGTCTAAACAAAATTATAACACAAAATAGACGAATTTTTTGAGGTAGCTTTGATGTCTGTACACTCAGGCCCAAAGTGGGGTATCTCCAGTTTGTTTATGGAATAATTTTTTTTTTAAAGATATTCACGAGCAGTTTGATATTTATTTGTACTTTTGGCATTATTATATTTAGTTATATAAATATTTTATTTTTAAATATGCACTAGTTTAGTGGAAAATTAAGGATCGATTATGTACTTCGTAATAAGTGGAAGTGATATTATCGAAACTGGCACTTTCAACAGTTAACGTTGGAAAAATGCTAAAAGAATTTATCGAAACTGGCAAATTCGATTATTTACGTGGCAAATTATGTTATGGTATTTAACTTAACTGGTAGTTTCAATGAGCTACGTCGTAAGACAGTAAATTTTTAATACCTGTTTCGATGTAATATGAATAATTATAAAAATGTGGCATGTAAAAATAAATAAACAAATATTAATATTTTATGAAAATCCGAATGTAGTGTAACTAAATTTATTAAAAATCACATGTTTTGTTTTTTTTCTGCATAATAAAATGAAAGATGCACAAATAATCACATATTAATAGAATCACGTTTCCATAAAGTATTATTCCTTCTCCTCCTTATTTCTAATTCTTTCTAGTTAAGTCTTATTAATTTCTTTCTATAGTACTCACATAGTTTTAATCACATTTTAATAAAGTCTTATTCTTTCTCCTCTTAGTTTCTAATTATATCAGGTACACATAAGTATAAGAATTAGGAACAAATTTTAATCACGTTCTAAAAAAGAGTATAAATTTTAATAAACCAACATAAAAAACTTGTAATAGAAAAAACTAAAACTCTACGAGTTGAACTCTTAACGAACAGACGATTCACCTGATAGAAAGTGCCTACCGCCGTCCATAGACATTAACAACATGAACCGACTGTTTATACTGTAGATTGATGGCGCTTGGTGGAATCTGCTACACATATTGAATAACACACTTGTACTTTTCCACTGAATTTATTTATAGACCTGACCGGTTTCGCCTTACGGCATTCTCAAAGGTTCACATTTGAGAATGCCGTAAGGCGAAACCGGTCAGGTCTATAAATAAATTCAGTGGAAAAGTACAAGTGTGTTATTCAATATATATAACATGAACCGAGTTAGAAAAAAATCTTCAAAACAAAAATCTTAAAACAATCTCACTAATATTCATTCTTTCTCACTTTTATCAATATGACAACAAAACGAAAACAAACTCACATCTTGTAAAGAAATAAAAATTTAACAACTGCTAAGCAATAGTAATACAAGGAATACAATATCTGAGATCAAAGTAGTAGTAAAAATAACTTGTTAAACTCTTATAATCGAATAATACCTATCTAATGCAATGCTTCTAATCTGACTCATCATCATTCTCGGCTGTATTTTTGTCATGTCTAATGTTTTTGTAAAACCTGTGATATTCCTTTGGTATCACCTTTGTATCACATAAAGAAATAAGATCTTTGTATTTCGCTTCGGTAATACTAAGAGTATAAGAATAAGCCACTTTTAATTCATCATTGTTAATTTCCCTCCCACGTCTTCTCGTAACAACAAAATTTAAACAATGTTGCTCACCCTTTAAATCATATTTAAAGAAAAGACAGTTAGGAAAATTCTTATCTATTCTGATTTCCTTGATTTTGTTCCATTTTACCTCACAGTTGCTGGTATCCTTCTTCCAATTTCTATTATCTAGAAAAGGTTTAAAATCAAAAATGTCTTGTTGAGTTATTTCAATGACATTATACGGTCTACCAGTGGTTTTGGCCCACCGCACTAATGCATACCACTGGTCGGGCGTATAGATCAACTTCCTCTTTGATTCTTTCTCAATGAGAGCGTGAACGCTATCACCCTCATTTTGGGTGTGGCCCTTCTCTAAAAAACGATGAGTTATATTAACATTATATACTTTTGATAAATAAATATACATCGAGTATACTACTCTATTTCTATTCTGCCCTGAGCAGTTATCCGACCAAAACAGAAAATTCTTTGTACCTTTATCAATAAGGTTTTTCATAAACATCATTAAACAACTACTGACTTCATTGGCTCCCCTTTTACCTGTACATTCTGTCCACATATAGCAAAACCCTTCCTTATTTGCCATATCAAAAACTGTAAAATTATACACGGACAGTTTACGTTTATAATACAAAAGTCCTACATCTCCATGGGGTGAATTCAGAATTTTTTGGAAGTCGAATGTTGCACAGATCACATCAGAAGAGTTTTGAGCTATATGTTTATCATTGTCTTTAAATTCTCTGGCAATTTTCTTGTTTTCAATGTGCTTAGTATAATCACTTATTTGATCAACAGTTGAATTTGTAGTATTTGAATATGAATGACATTTATCACAAATATCTTTCTTCGGTATAAAAAATGCAATATTCAAGTTTTCATTAACTATATCTGAGTACTGGCGTAACGTAAGGGCTTTGCTCTCGTAATCTTTCAGCTGATCCCATTCTTTATATAAGGAGAACATTTTAGTGAAATTTAAATTACTGTCTAGGTACACTTTGCTACTGCTGTGTCTTGTATAATGTGATGGAACTGGCTGAAATGATGCGACATGGTCACAGACACTTTTTACCATTTCAGTGGTACGTACAACAGGATGATTATGGTGTTTTCCTCTATCATCAGGCAAAGTAATTCCTTCCTGGTTTAATTTAGTATGAGCACTACGGATTATTTGGTCAGTAATGCACAAGGTATTCAAAAACATTTTGAGGCAAACTTGTACAGATTCATACGTTAGAACACTTGGATTCTCTTTTTCATTAGGAAGTGGTAAAAAATATTTTGTTGTATATTTTCGCCTAGAAGGACCTTCTACAGTGATGCTTTTCTTTGTACATTTTACACTAAATTTATTTATATATTCCCATTGCATGGTATGATCGCCTATTTTCCAGAAAGTTGTCATAATATTTTGTCTTGTAGCATTGTCGAATTTTTCATAACATTTTAATCTACAAGTAGTCGGACAAACCGGCTTCAACGTTTTCTCTTTTTTAACTTTTCCGTTTCTTGTGATGTACTCCTGACCAGAATTCAATAGCTTTTTCCTTTTACTATCTATCCACTTCTCAACACATCTTTTTATTTTTTTTCCAGGGTTTTCTTTGAATGTTTTCTTTCTTGCCTTTTTTGCTGAAGTACTCGTGCTCGGTGACTCGCACTCCGAAACTGTTATCAGAGAGGCAACACTAGTTGGTTCCAGTTCAGTCAGCAGCGGTGTTACTGGATGGGGCGATGAAGGCGAAGATCTTGAGATGTTTTGGAGGGAGATCTCAGTTTGACTATCATCAAAATCTTGTTGTGGTGATGGCAAGGGTGTGTGCTCGGAGCTCCCTAAAATAATCAAATCCTTATCACTGTCGATTGGAGTGGGTGATTTCGTTATTGTCTTGTCCAATATTGAAAAGTCATGAGACGACCAATTTTTGTCCGATGATAGTGCTTCGTCAATTATTCCCTCTAAAACATTCCATTCTCTTTCATCAAACTGACAGGACACAGGCAGAGGTGAATCTAAATTAAAAAAAAACAGTCGTTATTGGCCGAATTACAGAATCATGTTGGAGAAATTGTATCGAAAGTATGAAAATAAACAGTAAAACATTGAAACTGTCAGTTTCATATTATTACTGCACTTCAAAATTCACCGTAAGTAAATGAAACTGGTAGTTTCGTTTTCTTCCTAAAATAAAAAACCACAGTAAATAAATGAAACTGGCAGTTTCGTTTTATTTCTCTACTCAAATACCGCAGTAAAATAATGTAACTGGCAGTTTCGATAAAAAGTTACTATTTAATCACGACATATAACATCGAAACTGTCAATTTCGATGTTTTACTATGTATTTGCATTCAAATTCAGAATTTTAATATATATATCAATAAAAACGAATAAGTAAATCACTATCTTCTCTAGTAACGTTTAGAACTAATTATAAATACTTTAAAATAGAATTATTTTACCAACTTACCAGGTTTAGGTGTTTCATCAACATTTCCTTGCTGAGCGGCACTATCCGAATTTATTAAATTAAGAATTTTCTTAGACCTAGAGTATCTAGATGTATATTTATTCATTGTTTTACGTAAAAACAACCGAAAATTGTAACAAACTCTTGCGCAATGTCAACTCATGGCTTGCCGGCCGCTTACTGGCGCTAGTGTCACGTACATTCTCGAAAGTCTTAGTTTCGTCTCGCTCGCACGTTGTTCATACCCGCGTATTTCATCGGATCAAAATATTCGAGTACCTACTTCGGAAAGTTTAGTTACATTCGAGGTTTTACGATTACATTTTCCGCTTTATAGGAAGATTTAAGTTTTTCTCTTCACTGGTATGTATAAATAAGTATAAATGGAAACTATTTAACGAATAAAAAAATAACCCAATTTTTCAGTTTCGATGAAGTACGTAGGGACCGTCGAAATAACAATCTACCTTTTGCGTCTATACTTAAATACTTCACTAGCTTCCCCTACTGTTATTAGACTTTACCGGTTACCAGCAGTAAATCTACTTATTTGTATGACAATATAATCCATACTAATATTATAAATGCAAACATAACTCTATATGTCTGTATGTTACGCTTTCACGCCTAAACCACTGAACGGATTTTAATGTAATTTGGTTTAGAGGGTAGATTAGACCATGAGAAAGGACATGGACTATGGTTGGATAACCTACATCCATTCCATCCATACATAAATTAAAAATTTTAAAATCACCGAAACTCAACCGATTGTCATCAATATTTTTATTCTTTTATACAAAAATATCTGAATGGAAATCCCTTCATCCGTTCGGGAGCTATGATGCCAGACACGTCAAACTTATAACACCCCTCTCTTTGCGGGTTTAAAGTATAGCTACTTTAAATTCCAAAATATAACCAACATAGCTATGTTGGTTATATTAGGGGATTACCTATTAAAATATAAAAACGACTTGCTAGAGTCACTACACTTCATTAATACTTGACTAAATACTTGTAATAAGAGATAGCCATCGTGTTACTTACACATATCACTAAGTAAGTGTTCTTTTCTGTGGGGTTGGATCTATATGAATATTCCATAACATTCTACACAATGCTATCTAGACCATGGCAAGCTTAATTAGCATGTGTTAAGGAATCTAGAATGCGGATAAACATAATTAGATACTTTTTTATGTATATACATTCATGTCATATACATATACCAATACCAATGCCAATAGCCATATTTATGCATACAAATATTTGCACGCCGCCGCGCCACAGAGACTGTCATTATATCTCATTATAATTTTAAAGAAATATTCATGAATATGAATCACTTGTTCAAGCTATCTCTGTTTTAATTTATAATTTATCAATAACTATGATGTGCTAAGAAGTAACCAGAAACTACGTGTATTATCACTGTCTGCTGCATCAATCATTGATAATAAATTTATCAATAATTGCGACAGTGAC
Organism: Eilema sororculum; assembly: GCA_914829495.1. Lineage (NCBI taxonomy): Eukaryota > Metazoa > Arthropoda > Insecta > Lepidoptera > Erebidae > Eilema > Eilema sororculum. The sequence goes on along the minus strand of OU618543.1, from coordinate 21,123,306 downwards.
TTTGATAAGAGAAATGCAGAATATTTCTTTTCTGCCAGAACCTTCACTTTATTATTTCTCATTATCTTCAACTGAAATTCGTTTTTAAAAGAATAACATGAAAAATGATGGCATCCTACCTTTTATAGTGTAGTGTTTAAACCACACACCGTCTTGGGGCTTTAGTTGCCGGAAGTATATCTCTCGCATTCTGGCTGATCCAATACAGTCCCCAGAATTGAGGTAGCCCCCTCGGGTTTGAGAACCTTGGAGCTATTTTGCCTTAATGGAAGCCAACTTAAATTAATTAAGCTGCTAACTATATATTATTATGTATTTACACGTGCTATCAAAATAAAGTGACACAAGAAACAAAATGAATAATAGTTCATCCAAAAACTATATGTACCGAAATAAACTTTACAACAAAAGAAAACATCTAGTCTACTTTCAAGAACAATTTTCTATCTCAACAGATATGTCGAAGTTATTCAAATCTCTTAACAAAGTTTACAACTATTCGTACTTAGAAACATCACAAAAAAGATATCAGGACCATGAAGCGATAAGGTCAGTACGTTTGTTGAACAACTTGAAGAGTTTGTCGAACTTAATTTCCCTTCGGCTAACTTCGGGGAATCTCGGCTGTAAATCTCATCAATTTGCTAGGTATGACTGTCGGCCGATCGGGCCCGCGGGGAGTGTGGCCAGGCTTCTCTTATTGAATTACGTTCGAATTTTGTACCATTGGCTCGACTGGAGATTTTTTGTACGTGACCTCTTCCCACCCAAAGGGGAGAGTTAAAGTATTTATTGCCCTTTATTGACGTAGCCTAGAGCATTGACTTTTGTTCTAAGAAAAACAATACTTAAGTACGTTTATTTGATGTTCGTCGACAAACTAAATAGTTTATTCGTTTCCAATACGTTGACATAGTTCATTCGATTTCATATATTCCACATAGACAGTATTTGAACAAATATTACGGAAACTGTTTCTGTTTTGCTTCCCATGTAAACTAGAATCAATGAATTCAAACTGCTTCCAGAGAAAGGCCACAGCTGTTAAAATGTTTGTCTTTTATTTCTCTTTCATGTGTCGCGTAAGTGCACGCTTTTCATTTACCCTGGTGACCTCGATAAAACATTCAGTTACTAGTTTATGTAGAGGACATAATCGTTTGCCCTCCCCCCAATGGCAATGAATTTACCTACTAAATGTCAAAGCGTTTCGTTCATCTAAAATACCGATGACTTAAAACATTGAAATATTAATATTGCGAGACATTAACTACGTAAATATCGTTTATAATTAATTGGTTCTTTGTTTATATAGATAATTGGGAACGATAATACGACATGAAAGGCGAAAATTGAAATAAATTATCTAAATTTGAGCAAATATTCGTTGAGCTCTATCAGAGAGCTGCGGCAACTTTCTATTGTATTTCGATGGAGCAAACTTTAGGGTATTTAAATTGCGATGAAAGGGTAACTTTTAACTTTCGTACAGAGTTGATTCTGATAAGAAACGTCGAGATGCCACATCTAAACATTTATTAATGTTTGCTTTTCATTAATTTCAACTGTCTACTTTGATTTGTACCTATATTTCAGGCGTCTTTGAATTATAACGAGGAGATTTAATTCGTTACAATTATTATTTTGTATTGTAGTATATTAATATTTGCTTATTCTACGTCAATCAATTAATCAATTAACCTATTGCAGCCCACTACTGGACATAGGTCTCTCCCGACGTGCGCATTGCTATCGATACTTCGTTCTCCGCATCCAGTCTGTCCCAGTCACCTTTTTCAGATCTTCAGTCCACCTTGCTAGGGCATCCCACTTTCCGTTTACCTTCACGTGGTCTTCACTCTAGTTTAAATATATAATATTATGGTTAACCCTATGATTTTGAATATCGATTCGAGTAAAAAATATTAATTGGTAGTTTCTGGTAAAAGACTCTATATATATATGACTATATATACGAAGTTTACTGATATCATGGCAGTATACAGTTTACACATTCGTGGACGAAGATATAGCTCTTGTATCAATCAGTGACCAAACACTAACAATTGCGGGTATTTGCTCTAACCATACCTCAGAATACAAGCCATTGTATGATCGATAAAACACAGAGAGTTTAAATCTTTCCTCGGGCTAAAAGCTCCAAAACCGGTAACAATGACTTTGGCATGGTACAATCGTCACGTCGTTGTACCGAACTATGCATTTCTGCCCATGAATGAATGTATAGTACTCAGAATTTGCAAACTGAAACTAGACGGGAATGTTGAATACAAACGAATATGAGAAAGTTATAACGATTCGTAGTTGCACGACAAAACTTCAAAATACATAAATTACTTCTGGCTATTTTGATTTTGCAGTTATTGTTATTTCATTACCTACCTATATTCTGCTTTGCCTGTGCAACGTTATCCAGTTTAAATTTAGTACCTATAGTTGGTATACTTTGGTTTCTAATATATTTGTTCGTATTTGATGCACTGAAATGGTTTCAATCTGATTGGAATTAAATTTGATTGTAATAATTTATAGTTTGCATTTACGTAGAAGCAAAGCATTGTTTACACCCGGTAGGTTCTATTGCAGTCAGATGACATAGAAATTTTCTGTGCAAGTTTAAAAGTTAATAAAAATGAAATAAATTATTAAACTCAATGCGGGTAGTTAGTTCAAGATGTCAGAGTCTATTTCTGCTGACTATCTGCAGAAGGCATTACTTACTCCTTAAGGGGTTTACGAGTCCCGTATCTATTTATGGTTCCTTATTTTTTCTCTTTTTGAACTAAACTTTTTGAGTGGCGATAGTTCTTTTACTAACTAACTAACGCGTAGTAGATAATGCTCTACCCACTTAAATAAAAATGGAATTTAAAAAGATCACCATCTTTTTGAATTTTCGTAAAATTCTTGACAAGCTCACGTACTTTTTATTTTCACTACAAGAGAAAAATGATCTCAAAGTAAGTATTCCCACAAGTTGATAACTCAATTTGTCGTTTCTTGCCCGAGGCGGTAAACTTCAGTGGGATTTATCTTGGGTCCAAGTTTGGACTAAGACTACTAAGACAGCTCCCAGGTGCAATCTCTGTAACTATTGTAAGGAATAGAAATTTATAGTCGTCTCTTGTAACAATGACTTGGTGTTACACCGTGGTCTTAGCTAGGAATCTATCTCGATTCTCTTAATCTAGTTTATAATTCGCTGATATTCATGCAAACGCTTCAGCTATGCACACTGAGGGCAGTTTATACTTTGAAATAATAAATAGGCCACATGTTATCTCTGGAATAAGGTACCCATCAGGTTTCGGAAATGGGATTATTGATTAGAAGAGGAAGTTTTACGTACGGGAAAAGGTGCCTCCACCACTCTTTGGTGCTCAAGCCAACCTCATCTGCGATTCATTTCTTCGTGTAATGAATCGCATAAATCTATACTAATATTATAAATGCGAATGTAACTCTGTCTGTCTGTCTGTCTGTATGTTACGCTTTCACGCCTAAACCACTGAACCGAATTTGATGAAATTTGGTATAAGGGTAGATTAGACCTTGAGAAAGGACATAGGCCATGTTTGGTCGCGATAACCGACATCCACGCGCGCGGAGCCACGGGAAAAAGCTAGTATTCTATAAATCATTCAATATTTTTGTAACCTTGAGTGGACAAATTTAATGTATTCCACGATTGTCATCGTTTCACAAAATGCTTTAGTCGGTACCTTGGTCAAGTCACTTCTGAAAGTGACTGTACTTTTTAAATAATTAAAAAAGTTTTCTCATATCAGCATTTTGTACTACATACAAAATCCTGCCTAGCAACAGGCAGCACACATTTGTATTCCTTACTACAATATCGGAAATTATAACCTCGTCTTCCGTAAAATTGCGATCACTAACTCCATTACGCTTCGGTGTTACTCGCAGTTGTGGCCGCACTCAGTCAATTCCTGAATTTGGAATGCAAATTCGAGACTCGACGTCGAGACCACTCCTCCGCTATACAGTGTATGTACAGACTACGGGATACAGACTTACAGATGGACGGCGATGCCGATACAGATTGCTTGCTTCAATGAAATTTCTGGTACATAGCTGGAATGGTACCGACTCTTTTGAATTGTAAGGAGCATCAAATTCTCAATCAGTGTACAGCTGAATACAAGGCTTTTGATGATCATTTTGGAATCGCTACTGTGGATTATGTTATAGTGAAATCACAATCATTTTTATTTTTGATGGGTGATGGGAACACTTGCTGAAAATTAGAAGAGGCTGTGTCGTAGGCTCTTCTCTCAAGGTCTGGGGTTAAATGTTAGTCGCTTCTGTAAAAGTCAAGATAAGCCAAATCAATAGAAAGGATGGAAGGCTGACAGCCTCCGTGGCGTAACTGTAGTGAACGCGATTTCTTATCATCTAAACAAGTTTAGTCACGCTTTCATTCGTATCCTCTAGTAACATACAAGTTCTCGCAATCATGCCTCTCGTACTTTCAAACTGTACCTTTCATACTTATGGGATGGGCTGGGGCCTATTTCTGGCTCGGTGCTTTTCTTTATTTATTTAGGCACTGAACTCATTACACTTAGTAGTACATGTAGTTACAAAATGTTTTCTTAATCCTTAACTTACTTGCTATTAATTTACAATTATTTTCTTATATTATACTTATTATATTTACTTATTGTTATGCATATTCCTATTTTCCACTGTGTTTAAAATCTACTGTAAATATTGATGTACAATATTGATCCGAGATTTAATGTTATGTCCTATTTCTATTATTAACTATATTAACTATCTTTGTTGCGTACTCTAGGAAATGCTCTCTGTACTTTTTAGTTACAAACAGTGGTAGGTTTTCCTTCAACATTTCTACGCCTACTTTGTTCTCGAAATTGTGTCTATCTCGCGCGTGGATCGGGCAGTCCACGATAATGTGTGCGACCGTCTCTGGTACCCCAGGCTCGCAGGCACACGATGGGTCCTCCTTACACTTGAACCTAGCCAAGTATGCGGAGAACCCACCGTGTCCTGTTAGCAACTGGGTCGTGATGCCGGCGATTTCGATCTTTCGAACGATGCTGTACCTTTCGCCCCATTCGTGAAGCGTGATCTGACGCAGACCACGCTTGACGAACGAGACTGGGCACAGATCGTAGTGGGGGGCAATCTTCAGCCCCAGAGCCGCCTCCTTAGCGAGCTGGTCGGCCCGCTCATTGCCCTCCAACCCTGCGTGGGCCTTGATCCAGAACAAGGAGATTTCCTTGCCCTGGACCAAGCCCCGCTTGATGTTAAGTCTGGCTTCAACTGCCAGAGGGTGGAGGGCATGACGGTTAATTACCGTCAGGAGTGCGGCTCTGCTATCACTGAAGACCCCAAACGTGGCCGCGCCTCGCTTAAGGACCTCACTGGTCGCTTTGCATATAGCCAAGAGTTTAGCCTGGTAGACGGTGCAGTGGGGCGACAGAGCAAGTTTGAGGGCCCTGGTTTCGGTCCCGTTATGCCAAATGGATAACGCGGCACCGACCCGGCCCTCAATCTTGCTCCCGTCCGTGAAAATGCGCGTTTGGATATTCTCCACACGGTTATAATGTTCCTCGTCTACCAGACTGGTGAACTCCAGGCTCATATGCTCCGCGGGGTGAGGTGCTTTAACAGCTGGGGCCATTCGTTCGATCTCCCTGTCCCCCAACCATGACTGGAACACTCCTCTCTTGGCCTCGTACAACGAGGCCACCTCGCGAACTCTGAGGTCCAGAGGGAGTAGTCCAGCCAAGATTAGCCCTGAGTGCAGGGAGACCGTCCGGTAGCTCTTACAGAGTTTTTGCGCGAAACCGCGCTGCACCACGTTCAGCTGCTTTCGGATACCAAGCTTGTCCACCGACGCGCACCAACTACTGGCGGCATACAGCACCGTTGGCTCCACCACCGCTGCGTAGATAGCCCGGATCACCTCGGGGTGCAACCCCCAACCGATCCGGGCCATCCGCGCGAGCTTGTGGTATATGCCGATCGCCTTCCTGCATACATTAGTGACGTGAGTGTTAAAAGTGAGTTTTTAGTCGATGGTGAGCCCCAGGACTTTGATTTGTTTGGACAGTCCAATGCCTATCCCGCCCATGCTGAGGCGTGGGTCATCGTACTTTAGTCTCCGCGTGATTACCATCGCACAAGTTTTGTGCGGTGCGAATTTCAGCTTGTTTCGGATGCCCCACTCCCGCACATGCTCGAGAGAGGCATTGGCCTGCCTCTCAATTTCCAGGCCACTGTCCCCATCGAAAACCATCGCTACGTCGTCCGCAAAAGCCTGCACATGAACCGCCCTTTATCTCAATTGGTGGAGCAGAGGGTCCAATAGGAGGTTCCAAAGCAAGGGTCCGCCAATTGAACCCTGGACGCAGCCCTTCTCCGTGGAGCGTCTGCACTCCTCGCCCGCATACCTTACCCTCACCTCCCTGTCGCTAAGGTAGCTGCTGATAATCCGTCTCAAATTCACCGGACATTTCTCCTCCGCCAGTCGTACTTTAATAGCTGGCCACCATGCGCTATCGAAGGCGCCCTCTATGTCCAAGGACACCATAAGGACCACCCTCTTCTCATCGAGTTTAGCCCTTATGTAGCCCATAAGGTCATAAAGGGCGTCTTCGGTGCTTTTCTGGGGCATAAAGCCGTACTGGCGGGGGCTAATTGTCGGCAATAAATAGAAGTTGAGACGGGCCACCAGCATCCTCCCGTACACCTTCCCCAAGACGGGCAATAGACCAATAGGTCTGTACGACTTGGGGACGGTGTACGAGTCCTTCCTTGGCTTCTTCAGCGCCACCACCACGGCTTCCTTCCATATCTTAGGAAAGTAGCCGTGGAGAAGGCACCGATTCAGCAGCTTCAGGAAGAGTGCGGGGTCAGCCCCAATGGCGTGAGTGCAGATATCGGCAGAGAAGCCATCCGCCCCCGGAGCCTTCTTAGGGTTAAATTTGTGGAGGGCATCATGGAGTTCGCTCATCGTAAAGGGTGGGTCATCATCATGATGACCCGTCTCATTGTCCACCTCTTTTGATTTTTCGCGTATCTCCTGATGCCCCACATTATCCTCTTCTACCCGATCTCTCGGGTAGAAGGGTTTAGCCAGAAGTTCGGCTGAACCCTTTGCGTCCAGGTAAGTTCCATTGACGGTTAACGGAATATCTTCCTCCCTTGCTGTGGCCCTACTGATAACCCTATAAATACCCTCCCACATGCCCTCCCGGTCCTGCTTTCCACAGAATTCCTTCCAACTCTCGACCTGTGCCTTTTTTACTTCCGATTCATAAATCTCCTTTCGTTCCAGGTATCGCGCCACCACCCTCTCTCTTCGGACTGGCGCTGCATTCCTGATTCGACGCTTTTTGGTCTTAACGAGCCTCTGTAGCTCTGCGAGCCTTTCGGACCACCACGGCATCGTGATCAACCCCCCCGGTTTTTTGACTGGGATACTCTCCCCACACGCCACCTCGATCGCTCCCGTATATGCTTCGACTAAGGCGTCAAGCTCTTTGTTGTGCCTTGTTTCGCCTATCACAATATCCGAGAGCGATCGGCTGACGCTGGTTTTGAAAGTATCCCAGTTGGCCTTTTTAGTATTATAAATGCGGGTAGTGCGCTCGATTTTCGTGCCCCTGGCTCTTTCCAGGTTGAGGTTGAACAATATGCCGTTGTGGTCCGAACTCGGCGCGAGGCCCGTGTCCACCTTCTAAGCGTCGACCAGGTCGACCATGTTGTCGGTGCAGACCGTAATGTCCACGTGGCTACGATACCTCTTTCCACCCCTTACAGTGTCGAAAGTTGGAATATCCCCGCTATTCAGGACCTGGAGGTCAAGTTCAGCGAGGACACCCCTCAGTAACTCGCCTCTGTCGTCCTCAAACCAATGTCCCCACCAGGTGCTCTTTGCGTTAGCATCACCCCCAAGAAGAACAAGCCGGGAACCTAGAGCTCGCCTCACCTCTATAAGTTGCTCTAAATATGGCCCTAGAGGTTCTGGTTTCGGTTCAAAGTAGAAGGATACCAGCGTGATCATCCAGGCACTGGTCCGGATCCCCACCACTACGATGTTGTCAGTGGTGAGTTGCGGGTACTGCACAACATCCAAAGTTGGATCGAAGACGGCAATAGCCGCCTTCACAGTCCCTCCTCCTTGCCCAGTGTTCTGGAAGACCCTAACGCCCTGGTATGCCCTCATCTTCGCCGAATTTCCAACATAGGGCTCTTGAATTAGAGCAACGGTGGCTTTCCGCCTCGAGGCTGCAAGTATGAGCTCGTCAGTTGCCAGCTTCCTCTTCTGGAGGTTTGCTTGCAGCACTCTGTATGGGGGTGCGGTTCCTGAGGCGCCTTCAGCACTGGTACTGAGTGGATGTCCTCGCTATCGTGTCCCACCTCATTCGCACCGGGCACTTGGAGCTGAAGACACTGTGCCCCGTGCTACTCAGCTTCTCCCTCTGGCAGTTCACGCAGTTCGGTTCTACGCCGGCCATGTAGTCGGGGCACTGGGCTCTCATGTGGAGCCCCCCACAATGACTACATTTTATTTGGTTGTCACCAGCGCAGAACTTTCTTGTGTGACCGTACCCTAGGCATGAGGAGCACTGCACAAGAGGCGACTGATCAGCCACCCTTATGGGCTGAAGGTCGATGTGCAGCCTCCCCATACCCAGAGCACGGCTATAAACCGCCGGGGAGACCCTAAGCACCACGTGACACGTGTGCGGGTTCCTCGCAGTCTTTCTGTAGAAGACAGCCATTCTGATTTGTTCTGGGGCCAGGCCCCGGAACACATCATGGTTTCGGGACCTTACGGCCTTTAACAGGTCGTCGTCCTTATGGCTCCGTAGGACCCCAAAGAGGATTAAAAGTGGGTCCTTGTTCTTGATTTCCTTAATGGAAAGACCCTTCTCCCTCTCTTCCAATCTCCTGCGTGCCCTTTTCCTTTCTTCCTCTGTCTTGTATCTTATGATCACGGGTTGTGGAGGTTTGATGACCGTCGTTTCTCGGAAAATATTAAAGTTCAGCTAAATTCACAGTTAGACAGGTAAAGCGGACCCCAGATTCCAAGCTGAAAGATTCGAATGCAACTGAGATTATCGTCAGGATGAAGAAGAAGAAGAATAGAAAGTGTAGAAGTTCCAAAAAGTTTGAAACATTTGATCCCGTGATCGCGATCAGTATTTCTATGACCCTGGTACATTTTGCATGAAGTACCAGGTTCACAGAAATTTTATGGAACTTTATCTGGGTCGCGGGAGTAGTGTGTCTTAAGCCTTACTATTCCGAAGTTAACGCGGACAAAATCGCGGGTAAAAGCTAGTTTACCCATATTTTCATTCTGGTCATTACACTATCGACGTGAACCCACTCTTAGCACAAGCAATTTAGCTTAACTGGAGGGGTTAGCAGGAATACTAGAAATTTTGGTAATCAGTATCTACCTATTCTTAAAACACTGTAAAGGTTTGATTCCCGACGCATGCAGCACATTAGGTATATAGGTACATTACTTGTCTAACTTCGAAACGGGTAAAGGGGATCATTGAGAAACCGCAATGATTTTATCGCTTGTTTGCTTCGCGCCTATGCGGACCTTCGGAAAGCATACCCCATAAAAAAAACAATTTGTTATAAAATAAACGCACTGAAATCACTCACGTTAATTCATTTACACAAAAGCTTCTGCTTTAAATACAGTTTCTATTTTTAACACACAAATGTTCAGAGAGCGACACAGAGTACATTTAATTTCCACACTATTTACTTAAATTAACACTGTGTGTTAATACTCTAATAGTTGGAAAACGTTTTCGTATCTAGTTTAGCAATGTTTATGCAGTTCCTTTCTGTGTATTTCTATTGCATTAGCTAGATTCAATTTGAGGTAGTACAGTTGAAATAACAAGAATTGGTTTGTCGTGAGATATATTATGAGTCTGTTCTCTGAGTAAATTTTAGAAGTATGCTGCTTTTGATAAAATATGTTGATTATTTCAGTATGATTATGTTTTGTGTAGAGTATTGAGCTACAAAATTTCCGAACATACCATAGATCCCATGAAGTAAAATCGGGTCTGGACATTTATTATATTCGCTATTATGTCCCACAACAAATATATAATATATTGTACTATGCTAACTAAGATACTATTGTATATGTACAATATATACAAAAATGAGAAAAAAAACAGGGGTGGAAGAGACTGTAATTTTAGGCATTGTAAAATTCCTCCCCATCGACCTCTACCGGTACCGTGCCCAAAAGGCTGGTGGCATTACCCCGCTGAATAGCGATACCAGTTCTTTGGGCGAGGTAAAGGCCAGCCCTATGGACACGGGAAGAGTCAATTAGACACTTCGTTATATAATTAAGTAAAATTACATTTTTGCAACATTTGAATTCAAGATTTACGATTTATAAAACTAAAGTTTCCTATAATGAAAATGCATTAAAACTACGAATGATTCTGAATGGTTATTAACGACATAAAATCGTAGGAAGGTTTTGTTTTGACGGATCATACTGAATATCAAAGACTTTTTTTACGTTTTGCTGGCGATTTCTATTCTCAATCCAAGAAACTCACAAATGCTTTTTCAGATCTGAACTCAGAGCTTCCCGTTTACTACCCACGAAGATAAATTTGATTCTTTTCTTTCTTCCTAATAAAATTTAAATCATCTGATTCGAAAACGATTATGACTCCATTTATCATTAGTACTCACATACATTCACAAACATTCGTTACTACACAATTATCTTTCAGGTGAGCTGTATCATCGAGTTCTATAAAATAAAAGTATTTCATAACACATTCAGACACATGAATTCGCATTGTACAGCAATCACAGCTCAAAAGTCCAATGTACACACACATTGTATAACAACATATGCTCAGAACAATGTTCCAATTGGAAGCAGGCCAGCTGAAATGGTGATATTTTTACTATCTCTTATTGTTATTGGTACTTTTATGGCAGTTGTTAAAAATAACATTTTTATATTATTTGCATTTAATTTTAAAGTGTTGAACGAAGGTAGTGAATTGGTTTATGATTGTATACCTTTGATAGTTTAAGAGATTTGTAACGTTTCATCGGCATTTTATGAATTACTAGCTTTTTTCCGCGGCTCCGCCCGCGTAGAGGTTGGTTATCGCGACCAAACATAGCCTATGTCTTTTCTCATGGTCTAATCTACCCCTATACCAAATTTCATCAAAATCGGTTCAGTGGTTTAGGCGTGAAAGCGTAACATACAGACAGACAGACAGACAGACAGACAGACAGACAGACAGACAGACAGAGTTACTTTCGCATTTATAATATTAGTATGGATCTATGTACCGTGTCCTTTTATAAAAAAAGAATACCAAGTATATAAAGCACAGGTGAATTGGCAATGAAGCTGGGGTCGACTTCGCGATACATGCATTGACCAAATTTAGATAACTAGTTTTTGCCCGCGGATCCGCCCGCGAGGGTGTCGGTTATCGCGACCAAACATAGCCTATGTCCTTTCTCATGGTCTAATCTACCTCTATACCAAATTTCATCAATATCGGTTCAGTGGTTTAGGCGTGAAAGCGTAACATACAGACAGACAGACAGATAGAAAGACGGACAGACAGAGTTACTTTCGCATTTATAATATTAGTATGGATATATTAAAAACCTTTCAGAACCGGTGGGCTTGCATGACAGGTTTAATGATAGTAAAGGCAGTTCGTGAAGGATAGAAGCAGATGGCGAACTGTTCTGTCTCTACCTGCCCCAAAGGAAAATATGGGCATAAGGCCGTGCCGTCGCCGTGTGCGCCGAGGCTGTCAACAAGCTTCCTCAGTGCTCCACACAACTCTGACGTTTTTGCCTACAAACGGCGATTTAACCGTAATTTTTACGGCAAAAAACACGTGGGAACAACACGCCTGAGCGTATGTATGTAAAAATGTCATCATCATTTTCTTGATCAGGTATTTTGTCAACAATAACATGAATGCAGCGTTATATAACATGAACATCACGTTTCTGATTTTTATTACACTTTGCAACTTAAAGTTCTATAATATTAATCTCAGTAACTCATCCCTTTGACAACGTAAGCATATTTACAAGTAGGTACCTACGCTTGACATGCATTATTGCATCTTAGGATAGTGTTGCCTGTCTATAGTTTATGACTAAAACTTGGGAGATAAAAGTTGACTATTTATTAAATGAACTAAAAAATGTATATCTTAATTTCTTGCCTGTCGCCCTTAAAGACGGATATAAAGAAAAGGGAAATTTGAAGTGATTCAGGTGTGGCTCAATAGCTCAGTTGGAAGAACATTACCCCTGTACGGGAAGGGCCGTGGGTTCAAGTCCCACCGAGCGCTTCTATTTCCCTATGTATTTCGAACGTAAAAAGTTAGCATAATAAACGCTATAAAAATTTCATTCAAATATCAAAACTTTCATTTTAAAAATAGCATTATACATTATTGTTCTCTTTAAATTCAGGCTAAATTAAAATCTTTACCTGGCAACACTACTCTTTGAACACTGAAACGTGAGAAATACAATATCTCTGTTACTTCAAAGTGAAATACCGCTCCAGCTTGATTAAAATACGTGCGTATCAACTAGGTATACATCTGTGTGAAGCCGTCACTGGAGAAATAGAGATTTATGAAACTGTATTTTATTAATGTGATAAACATGATAGTATGAATTAATCATTATCATTACTCCACTACCAACCCCTTTCGTCCCGCTTTCAGAGGAACTCCCGCCTGGACATGATCTGCCCTGGAACAGATGGAAGTCTTTAAACAGACTCCGGACTCGGGTTGGCCGAAGCAAGGAATGCCGGGCCAGATGGGGAGGGCTCTCTTCTCTTCTCGGAGGGGGCGGACCTGCGATGTAAATGTGGAGTTACTCCACAGACAATGGCCCACCTGTTAACGTGTGCTAAATTCCCATACACATGTACACCGCAGGACCTCATGTGCGCCTCCGAGAACGCCATACAGGTGGCAGCACACTGGGAGAAGATAATTTGAGGGCCGAGGCGCCATCGCCACGATAGAAGAAGAAGACTCTTTACATAGTATAAAGTAAATTCACTTTCCGCGTCTGTCTGTTCCTGTGTAAGCTTATATCTTCAAAACTACAATACAGATTTTGATACGTGTTCTTTTAATAGATAGAGTAAATTCAAGGTTTACATGTTTAATACATGCTTGATATAGTAGAGGGTGCAGCGGGAATAGGATCGGATGCCACGCGGGCGGAAAAAAAATGGCGGTATGAAATTCGCCGTGTCAAATAGTATTGGTATATATAGATACTAGCTTTTGCCCGCGGCTCCGCCCGCGTGGGTGTCGGTTATCGCGACCAAACATAGCCTGTGTCCTTTTTCATGGTCTAATCGACCCCTATGCCAAATTTCATCAAAATCGGTTCAGTGGTTTAGGCGTGAAAGCGTAACACAGACAGACAGACTTACTTTCGCAATTATAATATTAGTATGGATTTGCAGCCTTTGAGAAAGCAATAAGGCAAAACTGCCACGGTTAAAAAATAAACATACATGCCTGCAGACATATATTCATGCCTGTAAATCCCCAAAGGGGTAGACAGAGGTGTCTCAATGCCCAAATTTCGCCACATACTAAAGGGCGAGCCTGTTGCTGTACGTTTACTGTTAGATGGGGAACAGTTCTATGCTTTAGTCCCCTTTTACGACACCCACGGGAAGAGATAGAGTGGCCCTATTTTATCCCTCCGTGGACCAAAACCATTGTAATGAATAAAGTAATATAATATAAATAAAAAAGTATGAAAATTTTAAAATGTTTATTCAATATGGTGTAGTAGGTAAGTTCTATCAAGTGCTATCGATCAACCGGACAAATAGTTAAAAAAGAAGTTCTTTGGCTTTAGTTCGTTATTACTATTATTTACGATTCCATTATTATATAGAACTTTTAATCCTGCAATAGTTCACTTATTCTCCATATTCAAGATAAAATCATTGTTAATTACTGTGTACTGAATTTGTATTTCATAATCATGTGCTCAAAATATCTTACAAGGCATAGCTTCCAATTTCACTCCCCAGTAAAGCGATGATATAATTTCCCATTCCAACACATTACCGAACGAGTATTTACTCAACAATGAATATTCTCCTTCAAGAATTAAGGGTTCGTTCACACTGTAACGCATTTACATTGCTTCCACTGACTTTGAAGAGTAATGGTGCGTCCACACTTGTGACACGGACAACGGACCGGACATCGTGACATCGCTACAGTACATGTACGCTAAGTGTAGACGGGTGAACGGCTCGACCCGTGACACCGTGACCGTGTCAGTACCTACCATAAACTTAAAATGCTAACAGACAAGAACTGGTGTAAAAGCAAGTTTGTATGTATAAAACAATGGTGCATTTTTAGTGGTTTTGGACAAGTCCAATCTCCCTAGGGAGCTTCTGGTAAAAAGTCCCCACAACTTTGTTGAGGCAGCAATCATCTCATTCATCGTCATCATCATCATCAACTGACAGCCTCTGTGGCGTGGCGGTAGTGAACGCAACTGCTACACAGGAGGCGCGGGAGGCGGGAGGCGGGAGGCGGGAGGCGGGAGGCGGGAGGCGGGAGGCGGGAGGCGGGAGGCGGGAGGCGGGAGGCGTAAGGCGGGAGGCGCGAGGCGGGAGGCGGGAGGCGGTACGCGGGAGGCGGGAGGCTGCTACCAGTTTTGCGACTACACACGATTAGTTGGGAGTCAACAGTTTCTCATCGTACGATTGCCTGCCGGCAATGGTCTGATATCGGTATTGAGGACCATTTTAACGACGATCAAAGATGGCGGAAGTGAAATTTTCAACAACATCAATATGGGTATCATTTTCGAAGCATTCGTGTTGATCGCCAAATGGATGATATATTCGTAATAAGCGACCCCAAAAACCCTGACAGCGATACCCATATCGATTTTGGTGAAACTTTCGAGTCCGCCATCTTGGATTGCTAAATAGATAATATATTCGTAACTAGTGACCCCAAAAACCCTGAAAACGATACCCATATCGATTTTAGTGAAAATTGCGAGTCCGCCATCTTGGATCGCTAAATGGATGATATATTCGTAATCAGCGACCCCAAAATCCCTGAAAACGATACCCATATCGATTTTGGTGAAAATTTCGAGTCCGCCATCTTGGATCGCCAAATGGGTGATATATTCGTAATCAGCGACCCCAATAACCCTGAAAGCGATATCAATATCGATTTTGGTGAAACTTTCGAGTCCGCCATCTTGGATCGCTAAATGGATGATATATTCGTTATTAGCGACCCCAAAAACTTTGAAACCGATTCCCATATCGATTTTGGTGAAAATTTCGTGTGTGCCATCTCGGATAGCTAAATGGATGATATTCGCAATCAGAGCGACCCTACAGAAAACTGTGAAAGTATACAGAGTAAATATATTATTATTGAATTGACGTACCGAGACAAGTCACGACGTGATCCACTACGCACCCCGTGTCAATATCAATGTGTGTCCGCGTGGCTGCTACGCGTGTCATTACTGCAGTGTGGACGTCATTTGTCAAGCAGATAACACCGGACATCCCTTTAAAAAAATCCGACTCCGACAGATCACTTTGTGACACGTAACTTTGATCCGTGACAGTACACAAATCAGCATCCACATTAGACCCGAACGGTAGGTACATCGTAACACCGTACATTGTCTTGACGTTTGTTCCGTGTCTGACATTTCCTTTGAGTGTTCGGTATGGATAGAGGCGTGTCAGTATCCTGTGACATTGTCCGCGTGACACAATAACGAACTGACACGCGTGTCTGACACGGTCACGGAGAACTGTACGGCGTAAATGTCACAAGTGTGGATGCACCATAAGGAGTCTGTAACCTTAGGTCTTAGTCCAAAGAGTCTCTAGACAGTTTATAATGAAAACAGTCTCAAATGTAATTAAGCATTTACAATGTTAAGTACGACGGCCAATTTTACTAAGAGGTATAATTCGGTCCAAACTATGATAACGTGATTAGGGAGTTAAGGCTTAACTACACGTAATAATTCATTTTAATTGAGTTAGTGAATTTCAAGTGTAAGTAAGTCTTAAATAATAAATTTATTGACTAAATCAATTAAGTGTATCTGAAGATGATGTCTACAAAGTTAGTGTTACAGTTATTAAAACCGATTAATATACTATAACTATTTTATTATCTAGTGAACATGAAGATCAAAACGCATTACAATTGAAATTCTCAATTATTCACAAAATCAAAGCAAGCTAGAAACAACATTCGAAAATTTACTTATAAAGAGAAACCATACTGATTAAATTATTTTGAATCCCGAATAGAAATGGCACTCCTCAAAATTTCTTTCATCATACATAGTAAAATTTGTCATAACATTAACAAGACTACAATGAAAAAAAATTCCTTGAGTGTAACTCACATGAGAACACACTTATGAGAAACATTTTCTTTTCTTAATCACTTTTTGTTCTGTATCTGTTTTGAACACTGACATTTCATACATTTTCAAATATTTTTCTACTTCTTCTTTATCAAGTCAATGGTTTCTTACAAAATTTTGTCAGTCCGGTCCTTTACCCTGCTTCAAATTACATACCTTCTAATTATTATCCAACCTCCCTAATATGTACTTAATAATTGGCTACATAAATCAACTACGAGCGAGTTATATTTTAGTACAAGTACAATAGGTACTATGGCACAGATGTAAAAACTCGTGTTTAAACTAGAGCCTCAACTATCGTTAAAAGCGGTGACTGAGACTAGTAATTGACACATTTTCATACGCTTTCTGTGGGCTCCCACCTGTTTCACTGAAAGAAGATAGATAAGCTTTTATACAATCTGGGGCATAAATATAAAAAGATGATGATATAAATATAAAGAAATGATGTTCGAAAATATACTAAGGAAATTGTATTCTAAATAAACGTTATGCAAAACAAAAATATGCAGAATTAGCATTCTGCGAAAGCTATTTATGTCTAATAATAATTCTGCCATCTGAATAGCATGCAATTGCTATTTCGGTTATATGACCATTTTGCAAAAATATGATTCTATTAATATTATGTTTTGCCTCGCAAATGTTCGATTAAATAAAATTATGCCAAATGGGTTATGCCAATTGAATTTCGGTGTATTAGGTTTCTGCCAGATGGAGGGAATGCCATTCAGTGTCATACTATAGGAGAGTACTACGGAGAAGCTGCTTACATATGTTAATCACTAACCCTTCTCTACGCGGGTGTCGTGCGGTCCATGGCCCTGTACATGTGCCCCGTGTGGGCGGACGCCCTGCAGGCCAGGTTCGTGCAACCGCTGCATGCGCCGCAGCAGACGATGGCCTGCAGGGCCATTAGGGGGTACCGCACGATATCCTTTGAAGCGGCGAGTCTCCTAGCCGGATCGCCACCGTGGATCCTGGAAGCGAGATCCCTTGCGGCACTGTATCGGTTCCGTAAGGAGGCGCGGGAGCGGGGATACGATCCCGAGCCCGAAGACATTCGGGCCGAGAGGTCCTGGCTCCACGGGATCATGGTGGCGGAGTGGGAGCGATGACTTGAGCAACGACGCGCAGTGCATGCCGTCATAGAGGCGGTAAGGCCCATCATGGGGGAATGGCTCGAGAGGCCACATGGCAGCCTCTCGTATCGACTGACGCAGATTATCACCGGGCACGGGTGCTTCGGGAGATATCTGTGTCGGATCGAAAAGGAGCCAACGTCCGAGTGCCATCACTGCGACGCGAGCGAGGACACAGGGCTGCACACGCTCACCGAGCCCGACATAACCTCCCCTTCCGGCTCCGGCAGGGGGGGGGGGGGTATCCGAGGGGATTTCCGCAAGAAAAAAAAAAAGATGTGAAAGCTTGTTAACGCAATAGAAGTAGAAGAATTTAAGGACTGACTTAAATCCGGCGGATAATACTCATGCGGTTTTTAAGTAGACATTATCAACCTTAATAGTTCGCTTAATGGTTTTTTTGGGTATACTGAATTTTCTGAAAGGCTTTTCTGTTCGACGTCCCAGCCTCCAGAGGAATACATACGCCAGAACTTCGTCTGATATTATTAATTAAGTTTGGCTTGGGTCTTAAAGGCGTAGGTGGGGTACACTCCTGTACACTTCTGAGTTTTAAAAAGGGAATCCGAGAAGCCGAAAGACTAAAAGTGGCTTAATGTGTAATAAAATAAAGTTTAAAATAAAAATATTCATATTACATTTATCATTTATGCCTAATTTGTAGGTTTTTGTAAACCTAGATCATGATTAAATGTTCCAAACAGCAATTCTGGTTATAATGCTAATTATCATGTTATGCGCTAATAATATTCGACGCATCATTCAGCAAACATTCCAAATACCATTACCAAATCAGGTCTCAAATATCGTTCCACTCAAAACGTTTATCGAATTAATTCGGTATTGTTTGTTGTGCCACCACCGCAACGTTATTAAAGACAATATTGGTAGTTTTATTTGTTTTATTAGTGTAATATTTATAATGTACTAGATTTTCCCCGCGACTCTGCCCGCGTAGATGTCGGTTATCGCGACTAAACATAGCCTATGTCCTATCCCAAGGTCTAATCTACCCCTATACTAAATTTCATCAAGATCGTTCAGTGGTTTAGTCGTGAAAGCGTAACATACAGACAGACAGACAGAAATACAGAAAGACAGACAGACAGACAGACAGACAGACCGACAGATAGACAGACAGACAGACAGAGTTTCTTTCGCATTTATAATATTAGTATGGAGTATGGATAATCCTTGTGGCTATACGAATATTAGAGGTGCCAGTCGTATCGATCAGTTTGCATATAGGAATTATGGTGACACTACTCATCCCAAGAAACTAAACAAATACCTAGTGCTATTTACAATAACATGAAGAATACCGTAATACAGTTTTTTTGCCCTCTTTTATCGGTATTCTTCTTTATTTTTGGCGTAATCCCACTCGTATTCGAAGCTTTTTGCTTGAAGTTCGAGGTCCGCTTAGCCAGTCTAACCGCGGATTTGGCTGAACTTCGATATTTTTTGTAAAGCGACTGCCATTTGACCTCCACAACTAACATTGCAGCTAGACCAGATTTTAGATTTTTTAGGGCTCCAAATATCTGTAACGACTGCCATAGATGTTCGTATAGCAATTGGGACCGATGGTTTAACGAGCTCTCCGAGGCACGACCAGACCAATACAAATACCCATAGTCGTGCATACAAATATTTGCACTGAGCGGTGATCAAACCCGCGCCTTCTGCGTAACGGCCGCATTTACTACAGCTACGCGACGGAGGCTGTCGATAGCTGCAAATGATGTGAAGCTTCAGAATTTATTTATACCGGACTCGTATAGTGAGACTATTAAAATCTAGCATTACATGTACCTAATACAACTTCTAACATACCTGTAATGTAACAGTTACACACAAGCATTGATAGCACAACTTTCCTACGATATTTCACATTTAAATTTTTATTTTTCACACTTGGAACATATGCGAGCACAGCCCGGACAGTTGATTCATGCTAGGTAGGTAAGGTACAGGAATTTTAATACTACATTTTAAGAGGAATGTTGTGTTTCTAGTCTAGTTTTAAAATTTTCTTTACCAACGTATGACTGCAGTACTATTTACATTTTACTTTGTTTTTTTTTTGTCTCATTTCTCAAAAAGGTTCACAGTTCTGAACTTGTTACGTGCTTCCTAGATCGTCGATCAGATAGTGATGTCAACGAAAGGGCTGCATACTTATTATATCTTGCTACAGTCAGTATCACTATCACATGTCATCTTAGGCAGTATGGAATATCTATATAATATAATGTTTTTTATAAGATTTCGAAATGTTATATAGTATATCTGTAATCAGTAAATAGATATACCTACGTGCTATAACTATTTAATTGACATTTATATAATCTACTGGATGGTATAAGTAACAAAAAAAATATAGCACTAAGGTGGCATACAAGCACTCGACCCACCCAGTGATTACACGTATCTAACACCACCACACTCGTGCTGCCGACCCTGAAGAAACCTTCTAATGCCCTTCTTGCCCATGTTATAGTCGCTAGGGAAAACTGCAGTAGGTTCCTATTTCACTTTTTCTTCGTCACGTCAGCTGACAGCGTTCAAGTAATTTTTTTTTTATATAGGACACGTCAATTTGACTTCACCTCGCCTGATGTTAAGCAAAGGCAAAGTCTCGGAAAGGGGGTCACCATCGTAAACATGTACCATGTTAACAGTGGTGGCACTCAGCTTGACGGCCATTAGATGCCTTTTCATTGCTTATAACTATTGTTTACTATATGTAAATTCGTAGCCATAAACTATTTTGAGTAGTTTATGACATCTATCAGAAACTAGCTCTACTAAAAATTGTGTTGATAAATAGTTATCGTATACACCTGATGTGTGCTGTATTGTGTAAATAGTAGATATTGATATAGCCTTCCATAACATAGCGTTGATTGGCCATTGCCTGTGCGCGAGAGGTAGTTGCTGCATTCGCGCTACGGTACTAAGCTATTACAACCAGCCAAAATTTTGATATAATACAACTTATACATATGCGCCAATCCTATTCTGGTGCGTTCTAGGCCGTTCTGGCGCAATATGCCGAGAATTCCCACTCAAATACCCAATATCGAATGCTTATGTAACGTTTAATGGCTTTCATGTTAACTTACATCCTATTAAACCTATGCAAATTTAATCAAGTGTGTATGTAACATTGTGTGCAACAGAACATTGTTATCCATTTACGGCAGGTGTACAGACAAATAGACACAAGTAAATTGCTCTGTAACGACACTGACCGACGGTATGATAGAACAGTTAGCGACTATTGTCTATCCCATACGCTAAATTGAACTGTCGCAAAAAGTACACTTCTGTGATGGTCGATGGATTAGATACTAATTTTAAAACCATAGTATTATTTTTCTTGAGGAAAAGTTACATTTATTCAGGTATGATTCTAAGGTGATACGTATAATCCATTGCGGCTTTTCAATGGTTGCCTTTATCCGTATAGAATTTAAACAAGTAATGTATGGGTTATATATGTTGCATGTGTCTGAAGTCGTCATATGCGATCAGTTTCGGAGGCATTTAGTAAGCTAACTAATTCAAATCTAGTATTTAGAGTCTGAGCATTGTCCCTGTAAAGGGTTAAGCCCCGTTTTGACCATTCACTTTTTGTAATCTAAATCTATTTAAAGTATTCTTTCTCCTCGAAGAAGGAATAAACTGGTCCAGCGGGTTCAAGTCCCGTTCAGAAAGTCAATTTTTCCTGATACTTTACAGGAAAAGTTAGTGTACTTACTAATTCTTTTTAATTTTATTTGTTCATGCTTTCAAGAGTAAGCAGCATGCCTGATATAATATTAAAACTTAAAAAGCATATTAATCAATCAGCCTATCGCAGTCCGTAGCACTGGATATAGGTCCTCCCCAATGTTGAGAGGCTTTAGCCTACTGTGTCCACGCTGGCCGGACAGGTTGGCTCAGGTTTTATTCTGAGTTTTCCTTCTCTCGAGTTGATGTCGCCTGCGTATGTTTCCTTCAGTCGCCTCTTACGACACCCTATGGATGAGATGGTGTGCTGATTCTTGTATTCTTTCTCCGTCACCACACGTATACCGTTAATATTATTACGTAAAAGCTTTTAATCTTAGTACCGTAGCGCGAATGCAGCAACTACCTCTCGCGCACAGCCAATGGCCAATCAACGCTATGTTATGGAAGGCTATATCAATATCTACTATTTACCCAATATAGCATACACCAGGTGTGTACAATAACTATTTATCCACACTATTTTTAGTAGAGCTGGTTTGTGATAGGTGTCATAAACTACCGCCGGGGTGCGAGGGATATGTCGATGACAACCTCACCTCCGGCCTAGCACCACGACCCACAGTCGGCGTGCGGTTTTGGTCGGTTCGAGTCCGACATAACCTCCCCTTCCGGCTCCGGCAGGGGGGTATCCGAGGGGACTTCCGCACGAAAAAAAAAAAAAAAAAAAAAAAAAAAAAAAAGGTGTCATAAACTACTCAAAATAGTTTATGGCTGCACTGGGTTATTTGATTGATAGATTATTTTGTGAAAGCATCTTGCAGCTAGAATACACATAAGAAAATGGTAACATGTAACGTGAAATAAGTGTTTTTTTTTCAAACTCAAATAATATAAGCTGTTGCGAAAGCTGCGACATTTTCTGTATGAAATACAAGATTATGAAGTATCATCATCATTATCACTGCATAGTATAAAGCAAAGTCGCTTTCCTTGTTTGTCCGTCCCTATGTATGCTAATATCTTCAAAACTGCGCTACAGATTTTGATGCGGTTTCTTTTAATAGATAGAATAATTCAGGAAGAAGGTCTATATGTTTAATACATGCTTAATATAGTAGAGGGTGCAGCGGGAAAGGGATCGGACGCCACGCGGGTGGAAAAAAATTGGTGGAACGAAGTTCGCCGAGTCAGCTAGTTACTTGTAAATTTCATTACATGTTTAACAGGTTTAACAGAAAACTAACTGAAAGTCTTCATTTTGTTAGCAAAAAATATCATACTTTAATGACTTATTGATCTAAATATTAGGTAGGGAAGTCCAATTTTCTATGGCATATGAAACAAAATAAATCTGAAACCGCCTATATTACACCGTGCTTATGGCTACAGCCTACAAGTGGTATTTCGTTGGCCAGCGTTTGGTAGAATAGAATGACGAATGTATGGGAGTAGGGGCTGACATATTTGAATGATTTTTTAAAGCATTAAGTAAGCTGGATAAAGTAAATGGCTCCGGCGGGACTCGAACCCGTGATCGTTTCCTTAGGCCTAGTGGTTAATCGAGTGGTTAGTCTAGTGGTAGATCGCGGGTTCGATTCCCACACAAGCGATTAAATTTAGTCCTGATGTATTCAGACTGATATTATATTGTCAACATTAGTACATTTTCTCATGACATTTTCTTCAATCAAGAATCACTTAAATCACCAAAACCTTTTCACTTCAAAAATAAATTGAATAAACAATTAAGGGTGATTATCACCACCCGTCAGTTACTAGGACAGGTCATTATGGCATCTTCAATAAAGGCCTATAATAAATGATCAGTCAGGTAGGTCACAATGTTTCGCATATCTATAAATATCAGTTGTAATTAATCATGAGCAACAGCTGCTGTGAAATAAACGCAGCTGTGAATTATACATCCAATATTTAGTTACACCGGAGATAGGAGTTTATGAAGATCTAAGATCTTGATGCGGACTGAGAAGATGGTTTCTCGAATGGACAAATTATAGCTGATAAGATATGTGTCTCGTACTCTCACATATCTTGGACCGAAGTCACGAGACAAACGAGGCCCTTTTTTGTGCGGATATTCCCTCGGATACCTCCCCCGCCGGAGCAGGAAGGGGAGGTTATGTCGGACTCAAACCGATTAAAACCACACGCCAACTGAAGGTCATAGTGCTAGGCTGGTGGTGAGGTTATCTTCGACATATCCCTCGCACCCCGGCTAACACAGGGCCATCCCTCACGGTCTGGCCCTTATTGGGAGGGGGGACAACGGTGTCACCGACTCGCCCCTGGAATGGGGAGGCGCGCTTCCCAGCGTGCCGCCACCGTGGCCTGCTTCTGCTGGGATGACAAGCCGCTCCACCCGTCATCCCCAGGCCCGCGCTCATGGGGGACGGAGGTCAGACGAGGCCCTAGCGCCCGCAGATTGTTATGTCATTATCTATGCTTGATAATTTTGAGCTCGTCCACCACCTCAAAAGACACCCAAGAGACGTGTACTGCGCGTAACCCATTTTGAATCTAAGATATAAGAACTTATAATATATGTCCGTGTTCTTTACTCCCTCTCTCAGAATAGTTAGAAGTTTTATTTGTCAGTGAATTTTAATTTTGTTCTTGTCCAGCAATATTATTTGATGTCACTGAGGTGACAACAAAGCATACATTTCGCCTGGATTAAATAGAAAGGGAAGACATATTTGTATCGTTAAGTAATAAATAAATAAATATTCCACAACATTCTACACAACGCTATCTAGACCCATGGTAAGCTTAACTGGCTGTGTTATGGAACCTAGAATGCGGACAAACATACTTAGAAACTCTTTTGTTAATACATACATAATAAACATACAAACCCCCTAGACCAATGCAAATAGACGTATTCATGCATAAAAATATTTGCACTGAGCGGGGTTTGAACCCGCGCCTACTGTACCGCCACGGCACAGAGGAGGAAACAAAATGAATAAAAACATATTTACTTATATACAATAATAATAATAACGGAAATTAACGCGATTATGGTATAGGTACATATTTTGATTTGCTTGACGTTTCGACCAGGGGCTCGATTCACTATCGCCACGTATCACGTATTTGTGAGTTTGTGAGTTTCGTTTCGATAACCTGGTATTCTGTACGATCTGTCAAAGCATAAGTTTACAGATACTTAGGTTTTTATCATTTTGACAACTGACGTCACCCATACAAATGGCTCAAACGTCATAATATACTAACAACACGTATCGCATACTTGTGATTATGGAAATCGATAACTTAATAACCTGGTATTCAGTAACATCTGTCAAAGTCAAAATTATGGTTTAGGCGTTAAATCATGGTTCTGAACTCGATGACAATGTTCTGCTCGATTTGTATACGTAGATACGTTCACAAAAATTATAAAAGTTTAAATGTTTTTTATCATAGGAAAATCATTCGGTAAGTATTTATTTACATTTGAATTACAATGATTGCTAAAATTTGTCGTTCAATAAATCCATACTAATATTATAAATTAATGCGAAAGTGACTCTGTCTGTCTGTCTGTATGTTAGTTTTCACGCCTAAACCACTGAACCGATTTTGATGAAATTTGGTATGAGGGTAGATTAAACCTTGAGAAAGGACATAGGCTATGTTTGGTCGCGATAACCGACATCCACGCGGGCGGAGCCGCGAGCAAAAGCTAGTTCACGATAAATATTATATGATAATCTTCATTGCGCTATCCAGACCTAAAGAAAACAGGGATTAACTAACTTGTGTTTCGTGATTTAGAATGCGGATAAACATAGAATTTAACTTTTTCTCATAAATCAATCCCACCTTTTTTTGGCCTGCGAAAACCTCGGATACCTCCGGAGCCGGAAGGGGTTATGTGGGACTCGAACCGACTAAAACCGCACGCCGACTGAGGGTCGTGGTGCTAGGCCGGAGGTGAGGTGGTCATCGACATATCCCTTGCACCACGGCTGACCCAGGTCCCCGACTCGCCCCCGGAATGGGGAGGCGCGCCTTCTAGCGCGCCGCCGCCGTAAATCAATACCACCATGTATGTACAGTGAGCAATAGCATGCAAGGTGCACAAAATGGTCATAATATCAAGGTATAGCTCGGGCCATATATCTTGGACCTATTTTTTTTATATAAAGGACACGTCAACTTCACTTCACCTCGCCTGATGGTAAGCTAAAAGCAAAGTCTCGGAAAGGGGGTAACCATCGTAAACATGTACCATGTTAACAGTGGTGGCACTCAGCTTGACGGCCTTGTCAGATGCCTTTTCACGCCCCGCTTAAAGGCCCCGGGACTGTAGGATCCTGAGAAGGAAAGGAGAGGGTGGGACTGATTAGAAGAGCTCATCAGAATATTCACCGTGGTGGAGACGGTAGAATACTGCCAAAGACGCAACATCTCTACGCATCTGCAAAACTCGAGGAAGTTCGTGACTTCAGGATTCCCAATAATGCGGACCGCACGTTGCAGCGACCTGTCGAGAGCATCTAGTAAGTACTTTGCGTAGCCATCCCAGAGATGCGAGCAGTATTCCACGTAGGAATGAATTTGAGTCTTGTATGAAGACGCCGCTGCTGCGAGCTCCGAGATTACGCTACAGCCTAGCGTTTTGATGCCTTTTTTCCGCGATTTCACACTGCTTGGCTGCAGGATGTGCGTGATAACTCCCGTGTAAGGTGCTGTCGTTTGCATAGCAATTAATGCTAACGTTAGAAAGCATGTCATTGATATGCAGAAGAAAGAGAGTGGGCGATAAGACGGAACCCTGCGGCGCGCCAGCATTCACCTGCAAGAACTCCGAAGCTCGTGCATCACAAAAGACGCAAATACGGTGCTCCTGCAGGACGCTTGCAACCCAGTTGCACGATCTGGGAGGCAGGCCAAAGGTTGGTAGCTTGGAAAGCAGCGATGTGTGCCATACCCTATCGAACCCTAAGCTGTGGCGATGTCAATACTAATTGCCAGTGACTCAAATCGTGAGATATAAAAGGCCCTGGGGCGTGCGGATTATTTTGTAATAATATATACTTGTCTTAGTGAACTAAAGTTCGTCTAACACAGCAGCACCCCGTGCTATCGACAAAATTCATCCAATAAACGTGTACTGCGTGTATAGTGCACATTTTAGGTCCCAGATATATGTCTCAAGCAATAATGAGATCATTTTGAGTACTTCGCTACTCAATGTCGATCTGTGCGCATCGCACTGGCATCCCTGGGCCGTTTTCTGCTATGGCGACAGGCGGCTACCATTGTCACACACCAAGTCTACGGTCCTGCAGGACAGAGGTCATTGAGCTACCTCCTATGTTACGCCGTGCGCCGCCTGAGTCCTCGGTCGCATCACAGGGATAGCACTAAGTCAGCTCCTTCTGTACCAGAACCAGGTGATTCCCCAAACGTCGTTCTGCGGAGATCACCGGTGTCATCAGTACGTCAAACATAATCTTTTCACATGGAGTGCTCGCATGATAAGTCTGCGCATGAATGTTTATAGTGAAATGAGAACAATTTTCAAATTTTAAGGACAGGTGTTTTTTGGGTATATCAATAGTTAGAGATGTTTAAAAAAAAGCCAAAAACGAACAATATTTAAAGTAAAAGTTTTCTATTCCCGTCTTTTTTCATTAAAAGTATCAAGTAAAGAACTTTTAAATTTTTTTTTCAAGAACGAAATTTGAGCTTCGCCATTCGATATTTAAAATTGATGACTATTATACTCACACGAAGACAAGGCTGAATAGCAAAGCGACCTCTTTGGTCTTTGGACCGAATGCATGATGTCTATTGCCAGTATGAAGGTTAGATGTACGCGAACTTTTTTAAAGAAAGAAGTGTTTTTTTGTAATTACTTACAGCCCTAGCTTTAAGCCTGGCTTTTCTAGCTACATTATTACCCTAGAGTGCTAATAAATCACCTACAAGCCCCATTTGGAGGTAATAAGAACCTACTTATCGAACATCAGAGATGTAAAAATATTATAGAGATCTTGTTCTTAGCATTCCATGGATTCACCGTGCGGTCGCCGGGTCCATGGCGTGGTACAGAGAGGAACACTGTGACGGCGCCTGGGACTTGCGACCCAGGTGTAGGTTTAGGGTGGCCACCTTGTGATGCATCAGCGCTCACCTCCACCGTCAGTCGTGTTCCCCCCTCTACCTATCCAAATTTGGTAAGATCCTATCAACGCCGTTTTAGATATTCATTTGAGTAAAGAGCTTACTGAAGCTCTTGGCAATCCGAGGTCTTTAAATAAGTTATACAGGGATTTAGCTGGAATTCCCCTTGCTCCTACTTCCACGGCGTAGAGTTTAACCACATAGCCATTTTTGGTTAACTCGTTTAAACTTAACCATATTTAAAAAACCCTACTTATGCTGAAAATATCGAAACAACTTTGATAGCAGGTCGTACCCATTTGCAAACCATAAACTGGAAACCTAGAGGACAGTTTCATGCCCCTACTGCGTACGCCGCAGCTGACGAGGGCTACCAGGGCCATTAGGTACTGCCTGATAACCTTCGTCGTGGCGAGTCTTCTGGCCGGATCGCCACCGTGGATCCTACAATCTAGGGCCCTTTGAGTGCTATATTCCGCTGCACGGATGCATGAAAGGCCGGCGCCTCCTGGGAGCAAGTAATGCTCGAGAAGGAGAGGGCAGAAAGGGAGTGGCAGCGTGACCGAGATAGACTCGCAAACCGCGCTACCCGCGGGCGCAGGCAACATGGACGTCGGATGCACAAAATCGACCCCCGAGGCCCGCGCTTATGGGGGCTTAAGCGCGGGCCTGGGGTGACAGGTGGAGCTGCTTGTCACAAATGAGGCTCATCAAAAATGAGGGTTGTACATTGTACTAATACTAGTTTTACAATTATGGTCTTAATAGCTAAGTCATGTAAGTAAGTACTATAATAATGTCTACATTAGAAGTAGCATATTATAAAATATGTGCCATAGAATAGTTTTTATTGGTAAAATAGAATTTAAATTAATAATCTTACTTTATACATTTTGCGACCTACCTGATCTAGGTTTTTATAAAGAAGTTCTTGAGAAAACCCTGGGTCAGCCGAGGTGCAAGGGCTATCGATGACAACCTCACGGCCTAGCACTGTGACCCACAGACGGCGTGTGATTTTAGTCAGTTTGAATCCGACATAACCTCCCCCTCCGGCTCTGGCGGGTTTTTGTGGGGATTTCCGCACGAAAAAAAAGAAGAAAAAAGGACATTCAAATGTGCTCTGTAAGTGCCTGAACTGAATAAAGGAAATTCATTCTTTGGTTATTCTTTTTTTATTATGTTCCATGACGGGCCTAACCCGCACCATCTGCGTAACTGTCGAACGATATACCCAGCGAGCGCTATGCCGGCCGCACAGACCACCAAGCATACAATACTCTTTGATAATATTGTAGGTACAGTTAAAAACTTGGTTAAAATAATTTAGATTTTAAATTTAGACCCACGTTCCGCCAGATATGCACCGAACCCAAGGAGTATTTTATTGAGAAGGAAAAATAGATTCATTGTTTCATTTTTGTTTAAAACCTTTGGACCTTCATATATTGAAATTATACCGCTTTGTATTAGAACCAAAATTTCAAGATTATTCAGTTGAAATATTACAGGGATACCAGATCAATCGTAGCCATAGAGTATATTGAATAAATAAAGAGAATCGTAGCAGCGCCACCCTCAATCAACACGAGTTTCTTGACTGAATTACATATTACATATATATATAATATATAAGGGAGAGGTAATTGCCAAAGTACTGGGCGGAGCCACGGCGTCAGCTTCACTGACGCCATGACTTGCATCTCTTATGTTGGGATTCATGAGATAATGAAATGCCACAAAGGATATGGTGTAACTAGTATTATTTACAATAACTCTTGTTAAGTAACAAAGTAATGAATTTAAAACTATTAAATTAAATTACACCTAAGCACTTAGCTGTATATGGTGAAGCAGCTTCCTCCTCGTCACGCGCTCGAGCAAAAAGTGCCACCAAATTGCATTGTTTTTAGCGCCTACAAAACCAACGGAAGTCGTCGTCAAGCGCGTGTAAACTTTCAATACTATTTATTCAAAAGTTGTTGGTTTTGTAGAAGCTTTACAGAATAATTAGATTCAGTACACGACATTATTAATATTTAATTAATTAATGAGAATTATTATCATACTACACACATTTTACAAGTTATTCTCATTAAAAGTGAATATTCACGAATAATAACAAACCTAATCTTCATTGACTTATTACGAAAAGCTTAATACTATTACAAATATTATGATCTTATAATTATTTAAATAATTAACTGAGAATATTACAATATTACAACTATTTCTTAAGTTATCTTTTAGTAATTGTGTGTTTTAAAAAAGTTTGAATAGGTAGTGAAGTTGGTCATCACCAACTTCAGTACACAAACTTTAAGGACTTATTAATAGCTAATATGAAAACCATTATATTTGCCACATCTAATGATGTGACAAATCTTTATATAATTAATAAGTTAATATTACAATATAACAAACATTTTATTAGTTATTTCTTAGATATTGTCTGTTTACCAAAGTTATGACAAATATCAAACTTTTATCCGTGATGACTTATTTATTAGTATTACAAATACTTGAATTTGTTGCTATGCCATAATTCTTTAAATGAATTATAATAATTAATTCGAACAGTCTTACATTACAAAGCTAATTTGTTATAACAATGTGATAAATATTACATAGCTAAGTTAAAATCACAAAGTAGGAACTATACTAAATTAGTCGTTATTAAAGACATCATTTTAATTATAAATTTAACATTCAATTCCATGTTTTATTACACTATGTAATCTATAAGTAGTAACTTTGATAATTATAACATTTACATTGATACCTACTACATATCCGGCTTAGCAGGATCGAAACCAAAATAGATACTCAAGTAATTATTTCATAGAAGAATACATCTAATAATCATTAGATACTTATGAGAATTCGTATTAGGATTATTCTTATTACTTTTACTTATAGTAATGAACGAATATTAAGTACCTATTAACTAGTAATTAACTACTTATCCGAGTGAGTACAATCTTCGCGCCGACATATATATATTGTAGAAAAAGCCGAACAAATAGTACAACCAAAATTTGTTTCGAGAATTACTAATAATGTACAACAATAGGAATATTTATTAAAAGTTTTTAATGAATGTTCAGAACGTTGGAAAATTGATTATCATAGGTACCATAGACCACAAAACAACTTCGTTTTTTTAGGTTTTTTAAGGTTTTCTTATTTCTTCTTGGATATTATCACTATTCGATCAGTTAGTATTATAATGTTGCCATTTTAGCAGCCTGTTGTGTACTTATTTCTTAGTTCAAAAAAAAATACAAATGACTTATGCATTACAATAATTGTATTTTATTAAACTGTAGTGCAATGATGATAAAAAATTTATCCCATATTCATCTAAACATGAATAGATTTTTTTGAAGCAGATAAATAATAATAATAGTTAAGTATAAGTACTAATATTATGACCGCGCGATTAAGAGGCATAATTCTATTCCCGAATAGTGTAATTATTCATAAAAGTGAATCAATGACACGAAAAGAAGAAGAAGATTAATATTAATTAAACTATAGTTCATAACAATTCCATACATAAGAGTTTACGTATGAGATTGAAAAAATTAATAATAAGAATTTTAGAAATAACTTGAATTTATTGAAAAAAAATTGGCAATTCAAGTTATATTTTTAGTCTGGCATTATTTTCATAAATATGTCATATGAATATGACACAATATGTCACGTATATTTACTTGGTATTCTTTACCGGAAACTCACATAGGTTACTCACCGAAATTGCACGTTGCGTATATTTACGTCAGTAAAATCATAAGTAAATTTACGCAACTAAGTACTGTAAGTTAGTGAATTGAGCCCCAGGTTACATCGGCCGTGGTCACCGGCTGACCTGATGTAACCTAGTCGAAACGTCAAGAAAATCAAACGTATCCTAATACGT
Source organism: Eilema sororculum (assembly GCA_914829495.1). NCBI lineage: Eukaryota > Metazoa > Arthropoda > Insecta > Lepidoptera > Erebidae > Eilema > Eilema sororculum. Next base: position 21,091,782 of record OU618543.1, on the reverse strand, counting down.
ACCTATACCATGATTGCAAATATTCCCTTCATTATTATTGTATATCTATGGAACGCGAGAGTTTAAAAGTAAAATTTATTTATAAATAAGTAAATTTAGGAGTAATAAAAAATGTCACCTAAGTTGTTCTTTCTGAATAACAAATTACATATTACATAGTGAATTCGTCGAAAGCGAACGTGAGTTTAAAGAAAAATACTCTTAACTTTTCGAACTCAGCGAAATTATGTATTCAAATATGAAATTTGAAATTCATAAGAACTCTTCATGTTTCGAGAGAAACATGGCTGTTTATCGAAATATTTCTCACTTTGAATAGCGTGCTTCTGAGATTTTTTTTCGCATAATTTTAACATTTGAAATTGAATGATTTCACGAAAAACTACCTACTTATTACAGACTACTTAATGGCCGCACTTCTGTTCACGTGGATGTCGGTTATCACGACCACATAGTCTGTCTTTTCGTAAGCTCTAGTCTATCATCTTGTCAAATTTCATCAAAATCAATTCAGTGGTTCAGGCGTGAAAGACAACAAAAGGTAACATACAGACAGACAGAGTTACTTTCGCATTTATAATATTAGTATGGAAGTGAAAGTTTGTGAAGATGTTGGAATGTTTTTTATTCAATCATGCTCTAACGGCTAAACAGATCGGGCTAAATTTGGAACAGAGATAGATTCACCACCTGGACCATCGCATTGGCTAGTTTTCTCCCACGAATAGGTTTCCATCGGTAACGGTAACAGGATCAGAATGTAATTTTTCCCTCTAACCCTACCAACTAAGCTAAATTGCTTGTGCTAGGAGTGACTTCACGTCGTCGGTCGGTAGAGTAACAGCCTGGATTCAAACCCGGAAACTCTCGATTGTAAGGCCGACTCCCTTAAGCTACCGACACTTATCTAGTTTTTTTGTTTTGTTTTTTTTTTTTTTTTTAAAGAATATTAGAACCGAAGTTACTAATATTCCCTCTAACCCCTCCAACTAAGCTAAATTGCTTGTGCTAGGAGTGACTTCACGTCGTCGGTAGTGTAACAGCCTGGATTCAAACCCGGGATCTCTCGATTGTAAAGCCGACTCCCTTAAGCTACCGACGCTTATCTAGTAATTAATATTTTCAATCATAAACACTGTATGAAATTCGAAATCGTTAAGAATTTATGCTTTATACCATAACAATTTCACAGCTGCGTATTTCCAATCACGCATTCCAGAAGAAATATCACTAATGTAAACCAATAAGATGCTAATCCAACTGTAATAATTGACTTCGTTTTTTACGTTTGATAGATTTCTTCGTTTATTCGTGTGCCTTCAACTGAATATAATCTCTAAAGCATTTTAAAGATGCGCTTTATATATAGCAGGGGTTGTATTAATTGCAGAGGAGATCGTAAAAGATCTGCCAGTGACGTCACGAGGAAAACTGTTCGAAGAGTTGATCTTACTTAACTTTGAAGAAACACAACAATTGGGGTAATGATAGTACAAGGCGGATATAAAGAGAAGGGAAATTTGAAGTGATTTAGGTGTGGCCCAATAGCTCAGTTGGAAGAGCATTTCCCCTGTAAGGAAAAGGTTGTGGGTTCAAGTCCCACTTGAGCATTTCATTTTCCCGATGTTTTTCGAGCTTTAAAGTTAGCATAATAAATGCTATAAAAAATCATTCAAGTACATGGTCTATTTTTAATAATTACACAAACAAACTAACATAAATAATTGTAGGTATGTTAGTTTGTTTGTGAGGATCACCGGCTGAATTAGAACTTTTTTCTTATGATTAGGAATTCAATTATTCCATATTGGTGCAGATTCGATGATAATTTAGATATTTAGGCAAACCTAAGCCAAGAAATGTATACAGTCATGTACATACAGATTACATTAAAAAATACACTAAAAACTTTAATTGATACATTTGTAGACAAAATAACTACCTGTATTTAAAACGATAGACATATCTATTATATTTACTTTATAAAGCCTGTACAAACTCTATACATTCCTAGCGCAAGTATAAAGGCTACATCATATTACCCATCTATAATTACTAAAAGCCAAGCAATACCTAAGTGTGCTCGTCTATAAGCTAATTTGATAGTCTCTCGTCGCTCGACCTCTGTACCTACTCAAGTAACTCGGTACTAACGGTATTAAAACATCGTCTGTTGGCTTATCACTTAATAAAGCGTGTTGTTAAGGCTATACAATGAAATTTTAATTAATATTTAACATATTATATTAATACTAGCTTTTGCCCGCGACTCCGCCCGCGTGGATGTCGGTTATCGCGACCAAACATAGCCTCTGTCCTTTCTCTCCTTGCCCTTATACCAAATTTCATCAAATCGGTTCAGTGGTTTAGGCGTGAAAGCGTAACATACAGATAAACAGACAGACAGACCGACCGAGCTACTTTCGTATTTATTATATACTAGCTTTTGCCCGCGGCTCCACCCGCGTGGATGTCGGTTATCGCGACCAAACATAGCCTATCTCTTTTCTCAAGGTCTAATCTACCCCTATACAAAATTTCATGAAAATCGGTTCAGTGGTTTAGGCGTGAAAGCGTAACATACAGACAGACAGACAGACAGACAGACAGAGTTACTTTCGTATTTATAATATTAGTATGGATTAGTATGGATTCAACTTTTAAAAAGTTCCAGCAATAACAGCATCTTTGTAATCTTATATCTTCAAAACTACGCAACAGATTTTGATGCAGTTTCTTTTAATCCATACTAATATTATAAATGCGAAAGTAACTCTGTCTGTCTGTCTGTCTGTCTGTATTTTACGCTTTCACGCCTAAACTACTGAACCGATTTTGATGAAATTTGGTAGAGGGGTAGATTAGACCATGAGAAAGGACATAGGCTATGTTTGGTCGCGATAACCGACATCCACGTGGGCGGAGCCGCGGGCAAAAGCTAGTGTATAATATATGGTAATTCAAGAGGAAGGTTTATACGTATAGTACATGCCTAATATAGTAGAGGGTGCAACGGGAACGGGATCGAACCACGTGGGTGGATAAAATTGGCGGTACGAAGTTCGCCGGGTCAGCTAGTATAACTATAACTTAGATTTAACACTGGATGCGTAAATGCAAACTCACGCAGAAGGAAATTCGTAGTTGTATTCTGGAATAATCTATGGCCGGAGTTGTCGTTTCAGTTGCTCAGTCTATGCTGAATTTGACACGTAGCCGTTATGTTTGTGAATACTCAATGATACAGAGATAATTGTCTTGTATTGACTAGCCGAATAGCAAAAAAAATACTACCAAATTCAAAACATTCTTCTTGTTTTGAGAGACGGATAATATAATAATTAAAAATATTTTACTAGTTTGTATGGAAAATATTAAGGTAAAAAATAATGGTATTGTTTCTACCGTCTATATAACTATGACGTAACTATGACAAATGTTACTTATAGTAAATGAAGTTTGGTACAAGATTATTTGTTGACTTGTCACTTAGTACGGCTTTTGTCTCGCCTGTGACGTCACTTGGTACGGATTAACCTTTGTGTATATATTGGTTTGATGTTAATGTTATGCTAATTCATCTCTGCCTGAGATATAGAGTGTTCTAAGTTTAAATATGAATATTTAAACATCAAATAAGGTTAAGTGGGGTTTACGTGTCTCGTATAATTGAGAATATGCAGTGAATCATAATAATCGATTAACGCTAACATTCTAAAATATCGTACAATGCATGACTTTCACTTTCTTGTTAATTCTCTAAATATATGTGTGAAAATGAAAATGGGGTTGGCTTACCGTTTACCGTCTCTACCATGGTGAATGTTCTGATGAGCTCTTCCAATTAATTCCACCCTTTCCTTTCCTCCACAGGACAACACGTGCAGGGCTTAGATATCACCCGTATACGGTGCAGAATATACCTTCTCGAACCAAGCGGTTTGGTGAATCATTCGTATACCGCACCATTAAGACCTGGAACTCCCTGCCAGCTCACGTGTTTCCTTCTTTCTACAGTCCCGGGTCCTATAAGCGAGGCGTCAAAAGGCATTTGATGAGGCCGTCAAACTGAGTGCCACCATTGTTACGATGGTGACCCACTTTCCGAGACTTTGCCTTTAGCTTACCATCAGGTGATGTGAAGTCAAATCGACGTGTCCTTTTATAAAAAACGCCTCTAAGATCTTAGTAGGGGTTTCATACAGTTAAAAATAAATTGATTACTGCTTTTTTTTTCAAGCGACCATAATCACTTTCCTAATCATATGCAATAAAACCAAAACCCACGGTAAAATGCTAGTCATAATATTTCATCTTTAGCGTAAATTAATAAAGCTTTATTCAATGCTTCGCTGGTAAACTAATAACTGTAGTAGATAATACAGATTAATTAAACTGTATTATGCTTTAGTGCAGCCTGTATGTACGAGAATAGCGACATGGGCATAAGGCCCTCCATTATCCTGTGTAAACTCCTCCAACAATTTGATTTAGCAGGTGAATGTGTACATATTAAGATTAGATATATACAATAAGTATAAATATAGACATCAATTCTATGTACCGCATAGAAATTTGTCTCCTTTGACTGTTCACGTGAGTTATTTTTGAAGCACCCACTTCTGAACAAACTCAGAAGTACTTCCCACTTGCTCCTTTATTGTGGGTGTGTCAATGCGTAATTTAGAATTCCATGATAATAATGCCTACGACTTCGGTGTCTTATATTTGCTGCGATAATAAAGCCCGGGTTCGATTAACGTGTTGGTTAGGGAACAAACCCACTGGTCCCCTAAAATTCTCACGGGGAGGGCCAAACCGTAAGGGATGGCCCTGGGTCAGACGGGGTGCGAGGGATCTGTCAAAGACAACCTCACTTCCAGCCTAGCACCACGACCCTCAGTCGGTGTGCGGTTTTAGGCGGTTCGAGTCCGACATTACCTACTCTTCCGGCTCTGGCGGGGAGGTATCCGAGGGTATTCCTCACGAAAAAAAAGGTTGCCCTGCACCCTGCACCCTGCACCCTGCACCCTGCACCCTGCACCCTGTACCCTGTACCTTGTACCCTGTACCCTGTACCCATTTGTCTCCTCAAATTACCACCATCTATTTTTCTGTTATTTATTTTTTAATCATAATACTGATTTTTTCTGATTACACATTTTATATGACAGCACGGAGAACTGAAATATATACCTACTAGATAAACGGCAATAGATGGTGGGTATGAAACAGAGATGAACTCTGAGAGAGATGAACTCTAATATATAAAATTCTCGTGTCACAGTTTTCGTTGCCATACTCCTCCGAAACGGCTTGACCGATTCTCATGAAATTTTGTAAGCATATTGAGTAGGTCTGAGAATCGGCCAACATCTATTTTTCATCCCCCTAAATGGTGCAGCGGGAACGGGATCTAAAAAATTGGCAGTACGAAGTTCGCCGGAACAGCTAGTAATGTATATATGTAACAAATAAGAACTCTGTTTCATACATACATGATAATAGACCCAACCCGACGCTATTGACGGCTGGGTGCACTTATAATATTTTTGTAATTCCTCCTGGCTTGGAGATTTTTCAAGTCATATTCCTTTAATTTTACTTTCCTTCTTAACCATACGCTTGTTTATGTATAATTTCTAACTGAACTTGTGCTTGTTTTCTTTTAATTAGCCTATAATAAAATAAGCACAAATATATACACTGACGGACTCATAAACTGCATCAAAGTAATAGACGACTTTGAAATAAATATTTTAACCAAGTATGCATACTTTCTATACAGATTTAAATTGAAACCTCTAGATTGGTTCGTGAACTTTAAAACAGCGTAGGGTCATATCTTTAAGTTTAAGTTTATGTACTGGAAAGGACCTTAAGACTTTTTTTGAAGAAAAAACAGAAATTTAAGAAAAATTGGTTTAATTAAAAAATTGGTTTTAACAATAGACACAAACTTTATGCAAGGGTTTATTTGTGTTTTAATAAGGTGTATTACCCCCACGTGCCCTTATTACGAATTCTAATCGGTTCCGCATAGATTTTATAAGGGTTTTTAAAAGATCTTGCGGAATATTGTCCCATTCTTCTGAAAGTGCTGTTCTTAGTGCTGCCACTGTCGTGGGCGAAGGGTTTCTCGCATATACAGCTCTTTTTAAATTGTCCCAAACATGCTCGATGGGATTAAGATCCGGGCTGCGTGCTGGCCAATTCATTGTACGTATCCCAACCTCTTCGCAATAATGTTGAACTTGTGCAGCTGCATGCGGCCGGCCATTAAAGTAAAATTTTCGTCTATGAATCCCATGTAAGGCACCACGTGATCTTCTAATATCTCTGTTATGTAGCGATGTGCTGTCAAACCCCCTCTATTACCGTTTTGACGGACCATGTCTATGAACACAAGTTCTGTTCGCCCGTTCATCGATATGCCACCCCAGACCATACATGAACCGCCTCCAAAAGGAACACGCTCCTCAATGCAACTTTGAGCATATCGCTCCCCACGTCGACGATAGACTCTTCTGCGACCATCTGCACCATATAAACATGTCCTACACTCGTCCGTGAACAATACAGAGGCCCACTGCTCTTCTGTCCAATTCAGGTGATGACGCGCAAATCTTAAGCGAGCTTGTCTGTGAGCTGTAGACAACTTTGGACCATTTGCTGGTCTAAAAGGGGTGATATCCGCTTCCTTTAACCTTCTTCTTATTGTTCGTGCACACACGTTTACTACACGCACTTCATTAAGCTCGGTTTTGATGTTAACTGACGTGAGGAAACGATTTCGCAGGGAAGTTACAACAATAAATCGGTCATCACAACCTGTGGTTGCTCGAGTTCTGCCTGTACCACGTCTCCTCCTGTAAGAACCTGTCTCTACAAACCTTCTGTATATTCTAGAAACCGTAGACTGGTTTAAATTTAAATTTCTACCAATCGTTCGTTGATCCAAGCCCTCCCTCACCAATGCTACAATTTGTGCCGCTTGTTCGGACGAAGTATCCATATTATGTTCATTCAATGTTACATTGGTAGACAAAATAACTACTTGCATTTAAAACGATAGACATATCTATTTACTTTATAAAGCCTGTACAAACTCTATACATTCCTAGCGCAAGTATAAAGGCTACACCATATTACCCATCTATAATTACTAAAAGCCAAGCAATACCTAAGTGTGCTCGTCTATAAGCTAATTTGATAGTCTCTCGTCGCTCGACCTCTGTACCTACTCAAGTAACTCGGTACTAACGGTATTAAAACATCGTCTGTTGGCTTATCACTTAATAAAGCGTGTTGTTAAGGTTATACAATGAAATTTTAATTAATAATTAACATATTATAGTAATACTAGCTTTTGCACGCGGCTCCGCCCGCGTGGATGTCGGTTATCGCAACCAAACATAGCCTATGTACATTCTCAAGGTCTAATCTACCTTATACAAAATTTCATCAAAATCGGTTCAGTGGTTTAGGCGTGAAAGCGTAACATACAGATAAACAGACAGACAGACCGACCGAGCTACTTTCGTATTTATTATATACTAGCTTTTGCCCGCGGCTCCACCCGCGTAGATGTCGGTTATCGCGACCAAACATAGCCTATCTCTTTTCTCAAGGTCTAATCTACCCCTATACAAAATTTCATGAAAATCGGTTCAGTGGTTTAGGCGTGAAAGCGTAACATACAGACAGACTGACAGACAGACGGACATACAGAGTTACTTTCGTATTTATAATATTAGTATGGATTAGTATGGATTCAACTTTTAAAAATTTCCAGCAATAACAGCATCTTTGTAATCTTATAAATTCAAAACTACGCAACAGATTTTGATACAGTTTCTTTTAATGTATAGGGTAATTCAAGAGAAAGGTTTATATGTATAATACATGCTTAATATAGTAGAGGGTGCAACGGGAACGGGATCGAACGCCACGCGGGTGGAAAAAATTGGCGGTACGAAGTTCGCTGGGTCATCTAGTATAACTATAACTTAGATTGAACACTGGATGCGTAAATGCAAACTCACGCAGAAGGAAATTCGTAGTTGTATTCTGGAATAATCGATGGCCGGAGTTGTCGTTTCAGTTGCTCAGTCTATGCTGAATTTGACACGTAGCCGTTATGTTTGTGAATACTCAATGATACAGAGATAATTGTCTTGTATTGACTAGCCGAATAGCAAGAAAAATACTACCAAATTCAAAACATTCTTCTTGTTTTGAGAGACGGATAATAATTAAAAATATTTTACTAGTTTGTATGGAAAATATTAAGAAAAAAATAATGGTATTGTTTCTACCGTCTATATAACTATGACGTAACTATGACAAATGTTACTTATAGTAAATGAAGTTTGGTACAAGATTATTTGTTGACTTGTCACTTAGTACGGCTTTTGTCTCGCCTGTGACGTCACTTGGTACGGATTAACCTTTGTGTATATATTGGTTTGATGTTAACCCTTAAATGCATGAGTTTTTATTTAATTATGAAATAAATATTTCAGTATAGGTTTTGAGTCATAGATTATGGGAAAAATAATTTAAAAAATCTTGGTTTGAATAAAAACTATATTTTTGTAAAAAAACATGTATGTAGCCATTTGGCTACACTATGCATCTAGGTGAGTAATGAAAAATCTTTTTCATACATAAATGAACTTATGGATCTTATGATCCATATGGTTATTTATGTATGAAATGCAGCAAAACAGTTTCGTTCTTTGGTGTGGCAAAGGGCCACCTGACACTTGGTGCATTCCGTCCGTGAAAACCCCTTGCACCCCGGTAACTTGCACCTATTTTTGGTATTACACTGTTTCTCGTTATGGTCCACCCCATCAGTTCTGACGTCTTTGGGTGGAACAGGCTTCATTGGGCCTCGGTGCTTTTTTGCATCAAATTCTCTCTCTAAACTACTACTGGATGGTTTTCCTCTTTTATTTTCAGCAGACTTTTTATAGTTACATAATGTCTCTGCTAAGTCTGACCGAAATTCTCCAAGGTTCATAATTTTTTTGGTCCCTTTATTCATATGGCCTTTCTTATACAACACCCAAGAATTTATAACCGCCATGTCTATCATATGATAAAAAAGGCTTCGTGACCTCCAGGCTGCAACTCCAATATTACCTGTAGATCTTATTTGGGACGAGGTTCCCGCCACAGGTTCCGCCGTGGATTCACCACCTGACAAGTGCTCCTCTGCATAGACTATAGGAGGGTCTTCGTTACTGTCCATGGGTTCAGGGTCTTCGTTACTGTCCATAGGTTCATCTTCCAGTTCATGTAATAAATCCCCTACGTTTGAATAATAATCGATATTATCATCATCGAAATCTTCACCATCTTCGGAGACCTCACCATCATTTAATGCAGCAAGAGCTGCCTCTATTTCCTTTTCTGCCAAAGAGCCCGACATGCTGAAGAAAAAAGCGAAATAAGCAATACATCAAAACCATAGCCAAATAAGCAAACTAAACGCATGATGTAGACATTTGGCAACATACATAAAAATCACAATACAAACACATTCAGTATAAATTGCCAAAAAAAAAGTTATAATATTGATTTCTTACCTTACGTCTAATATATTTGTTATTTTTTTAACTCTTTTCGGCAATTAATTCTCACTAAATTTTAATTCAAAAGTCACAAATTATCCAACAACCAACTTTTTACACCTTCACAATGCTTATGTCAAATTACCCGCCAATTTTATTTTCTGAAGACCCTCTTACACGTTTTTTTTTTTCATTATGATATTAGCTATGATATAAAAATACGTTCTAAAACACTTGTCCCAGCTGTCACTTTTTAAAATAACAAAAATTGGTTTGTAGACTTTTGGCAACAATATGCATTTAAGGGTTAATGTTATGCTAATTCATCTCTGCCTGAGATATAGAGTGTTCTAAGTTTAAATATGAATATTTAAACATCAAATAAGGTTAAGTGGGGTTTACGTGTCTCGTATAATTGAGAATATGCAGTGAATCATAATAATCGATTAACGCTAACATTCTAAAATATCGTACAATGCATGACTTTCACTTTCTTGTTAATTCTCTAAATATATGTGTGAAAATGAAAATGGGGTTGGCTTACCGTTTACCGTCTCTACCATGGTGAATGTTCTGATGAGCTCTTCCAATTTTATTAATCCCACCCTTTCCTTTCCTGCACAGGACAACACGTGCAGGGCTTAGATATCACCCGCATACGGTGCAGAATATACCTTCTCGAACCAAGCGGTTTGGTGAATCATTCGTATATCTCACCATTAAGACCTGGAACTCCCTGCCAGCTCACGTGTTTCCTTCTTTCTACAGTCCCGGGTCCTTTAAGCAAGGCGTCAAAAGGCATTTGATGAGGCCGTCAAACTGAGTGCCACCATTGTTACGATGGTGACACACTTTCCGAGACTTTGCCTTTAGCTTACCATCAGGTGATGTGAAGTCAAATTGACGTGTCCTTTTATAAAAAACGCCTCTAAGATCTTAGTAAGGGTTTCATACAGTCAAAAATAAATTGCTTACTGCCTTTTTTTTTTCAAGCGACCATAATCACTTTCCAAATCATATGCAATAAAACCAAAACCCACGGTAAAATGCTAGTCATAATATTTCATCTTTAGCGTAAATTAATAAAGCTTTATTCAATGCTTCGCTGGTAAACTAATAACGGTAGTAGATAATACAGATTAATTAAACTGTAATATGCTTTAGTGCAGCCTGTATGTACGGAAAATAGCGACATGGGCATAAGGCCCTCCATTATCCTGTGTAAACTCCTCCAACAATTTGATTTAGCAGGTGAATGTGTACATATTAAGATGAGATATACAATACGTATAAATATAGACATCAATTCTATGTACCGCATAGAAATTTGTCTCCTTTGACTGTTCACGTGAGTTACTTTTGAAGCACCCACTTCTGAACAAACTCAGAAGTACTTCCCACTTGCTCCTTTATTGTGGGTGTGTCAATGCGTAATTTAGAATTCCATGATAATAATGCCTACGACTTCGGTGTCTTATATTTGCTGCGATAATAAAGCCCGGGTTCGATTAACGTGTTGGTTAGGGAACAAACCCACTGGTCCCCTAAAATTCTCACGGGGAGGGCCAAACCGTAAGGGATGGCCCTGGGTCAGACGGGGTGCGAGGGATCTGTCAAAGACAACCTCACTTCCAGCCTAGCACCACGACCCTCAGTCGGTGTGCGGTTTTAGGCGGTTCGAGTCCGATATTACCTACTCTTCCGGCTCTGGCGGGGCAGGTATCCGAGGGTATTCCTCACACAAAAAAAAAAGGTTGCCCTGCACCCTGCACCCTGCACCCTGCACCCTGCACCCTGCACCCTGCACCCTGCACCCTGCACCCTGCACCCTGCACCCTGCACCCTGCACCCTGTACCCTGTACCCATTTGTCTCCTCAAATTACAACCATCTATTTTTCTGTTATTTATTTTTTAATCATAATACTGATTTTTTCTGATTACACATTTTATATGACAGCACGGAGAACTGAAATATATACCTACTAGATAAACGGTAATAGACGGTGGGTATGAAACAGAGATGAACTCTGAGAGAGATGAACTCTATCTAAGATATAAAATTCTCGTGTCACAGTTTTCGTTGCCATACTCCTCCGAAACGGCTTGACCGATTCTCATGAAATTTTGTAAGCATATTGAGTAGGTCTGAGAATCGGCCAACATCTATTTTTCATCCCCCTAAATGGTGCAGCGGGAACGGGATCTAAAAAATTGGCGGTACGAAGTTCGCCGGAACAGCTAGTAATGTATATATGTAACAGATAAGAACTTTGTTTCATACATACATGATAATAGACCCAACCCGACGCTATTGACGGCTGGGTGCACTTATAATATTTTTGTAATTCTTCCTGGCTTGGAGATTTTTCAAGTCATATTCCTTTAATTTTACTTTCCTTCTTAACCATACGCTTGTTTATGTATAATTTCTAACTGAACTTGTGCTTGTTTTCTTTTAATTAGCCTATAATAAAATAAGCACAAATATATACAAAGAAACCTAACAACATTTTAATATAATAAACAACTTCTCTAATTTTATTATTGGCAGTGTTCAGTTGGGATACTTACCACATTGTATTGTTTCGAGTTGCCGATATTTAGGCGCTGTTGTAAACATCTCGATCATGGAGGCTTCTCTAATATCTGAAGAGTAAATAATTTCTTGGTACACACAACACTCAAGTCTAAAACAATATGGTAATAACAGTACTCTTGTTGGAAACAACTTCGCTGTAGGAGCTAATGCATGTACCCACACTCACCACAGTAATCTCATAAATCAATACTTTGAAACAGCTAAGTCATCACATACAGTAATTCTGAAGCCCAAAACTATACTACTACTCACTACTTTGCCTGTCTATTTATGAATTACCCGCGGCTTCATAATAATGCTAGATTTTACCCGCGGCTCCACCCGCGTGGATGTCGGTTATCGTGACCAAACATAGCCTATATTCTTTCTCAAGGTCTAATCTACCTTTATAACAAATTTCATCAAAATCGGTTCAGTAGTTTAGGCGTGAAAGCGGAACATACAGACAGACAGAGTAATCAAATAAGCTTATTTGATATTTCAGACATCATTTTTAAAATTAGACTAACTAAGTTCGATAACCTGTTTTACCGCCGTTCCCAATACCATACTGATAGTTAAAGATAGATCGCAACTACGGATAAAGTGCTCGGCTGTTTAAATTCAAAACATAATAACTCCTATTAAATTATACCGCGATGAGTTTTTTCGCAAAAAAATCTGTTACTATGTTTTCAATTTAAACAGCCGATGCGTCAAATTTGACTGTTGCGATCTATCTTCAACTGTAAGTATGTTATTGGGAACGGCCGTTTAAAATAGATAAATATACTTAAAATTGGGAACGTAGTACGTACAGATTCCTCACATGATACGGACCACCATTTCAAATGTTATTGGCCGTAATATGGTGGTCTGAGGTTTTTCCTTCGACGATTAAGGTTCTCTAACTCCTCCTCCTTTTGGTTTAATTTCTACCGGTTTTTTGAAATACCGACCTTCTAACCATGATAGAAGGCTGTGCCAAAGATTCATCCGTCAATTAGTAACTGCACTGACTGTAGGATTGATTAGATGCTGAAGATCTAAGTTGAACCTCAAAACATACAAATTACGTAGGTACATATTCACTCGTTTAAAACAAACTAAGATTATCGAATACACAGAAAAGGTCATGGTCACTGTCAGAATATCAAAATAGACAGTTGAAATAACAACTCGAACTTAACAATGCTCTTAATGCAAAACAATTGCAAATATAATCCAGCGATCATTAAGCCAAATGTTCCAAGGAATCGTCAAATAATTTCGCCGCTAAATTATTAGAGGCACAAGTGGATAATAAATTCAATGAATACAGTATAAATTGCTTGGCATCCTGTGGAGCAAACGCACCCCTAACTAATTATACGGAGTGGTAATTCTGAGATAAATACAGTAGTGATGCTTTTACAAAATTAATTCCGAGTGCTGTAGACGATTTGATTATTCAAATTAGGTGTGTGCATTGGCTCTTTAGAAAACGTTATGTGCATGTTTATTATGTTTATTGTGTTTAAAATCAATGGGGTAAACAGAGTTTTATAATATATCTCTGAGGTATCATAGTATACCTCTGTTCAGCCATATTATGGTCTACGTAACTGGTAGGGTATTTATTGCCATCTCTTGGCTATTTTTCTACCAACAGTCCCGGGTCCTTTAAGCGGGGCGTGAAAAGGCATCTGATGAGGCTATCAAGCTGAGTGCCACCACTGTTAACATGGTACATGTTTACGATGGTGACCCTCTTTCCGAGACTTTGCCTTTAGCTTACCATCAGGCGAGGTGAAGTCAAACTGACTTGTCCTTTATAAAAAAAAAACATAATGATGCTTTTATGCTAAGACAAGTTTAGTACGAGGTTTACCTGGATACTTAGAGAAAAACGTAACTTTCCTTGATAGCTTTTGTTTTAAACAGCTATAGCGGTTATAAGCTAAATTGTTATATTCGTAATACTTTCGAAGTCTGTGTTAGAAATTCCGATGTCGATATATTTGAAACATAAAACTCATCAACATAGAAATGGGATTTTCGTCCACATAAACTACTGAAAATGGTTTAAGCTTCATCTTCTTAAAGAATATATTGTTTCTCTTTTATGTTCCCAATTCTATTGAAATGTGAGAACCCAGTGGCGAAATAAGGTAACCCGACTCTAAGGGGTTGCCACCTTTGTCTTATCATTTTGAATTTAGGGCCGAAATATTCAACCTTTGATTTAAATTCGTTGGTAAATTGAAACCAAATTAAAGTCAAAATAGGAGACCCTTTTTAGATAAGTGAGATAATGAAGGCCGTAACTCTTATTGCTCCAGTATTCGATGATCACGCAGAGTTATTTATTGGGTGTGATTTATCTGACGCCAAAATAATAGGGTTTGTCAGCAAAATAGTAAATATACCGCCAAAATGAAGTCTCGAAGCTCGTTGAGGGGGTCCTGTGGCGCGGGATTCTTATATCTTCGTAAATTATCACAAAAGTACCATTACCATTTTGAGTACCTATCAACGTTTGATGATAAAATCAACAATCAACGCAATTGAAAAGATCTTTCTGTGATATATTACCATCGTCATATACCCTATTCTTATTCTAATTATATAGAGTCGATACATCTCTTCATCCATACTAATATTATAAATGCGACAGTAACTCTGTCTGTCTGTCTGTATCTTATGCTTTCACGCTTAAACCACTGAATCGATTTTGATGAAATTTGGTATAGAGGTATATTAGACCTTGAGGAAGGACATAGGCTATGTTTAGTCGTGATAACCGATATCCACGCGGATGGAGCCGCGGGCAAAAGATAGTATTATATACTTTCCAAGCAACTCTGGTGTAAGCTAGATGTGACAGTGAATTCAGTATTAAAAATATTGGTATTACATTATAACTACAATTTCTTATCGTCTTTCTGTCGTAGAAGGACGACAAGACTGCCTGCTGTTGAGTCAAAATTTTTATAATACTACACTAACAGTCTAACGAACACAATTAACTAAGAAAAATTAAGCACTACCACAAGTAATAAAAATATAAAATTTCAACTTACAATGTTTCACTCTGGATATCCAATAAATCGTGTTCCATTTTTATTGTGAAACTTGCTATTTGGTTCAAACTTTTGTTTTATTGTTTTGTTTTCTTGATATTAATTGTTTAGTGAGTTAGCTACATCGAGGGAGTTTAAAAGTATCGTATCAAAGTTATACATTGACTGTGTTTGCTTCATTGGTTAAACTTGGAGGAAGGAAGATAAACATGATGTTAGGAACGAACAAATATTGTACATGCTGATGTACTGGCATTAATACGTAATCATCTATGTTTTCAGCGAGTAGAGGGATTAAGGTTTGTGTAAATAATGTATCTTGTTCTTTTAGACTTTTTTATTTGATTTAGTCTGATATTGACTAGTAAAGACGGTGAACTTTTATCCGATATTATTGGAAGTGATGTGTCATTAACTACTTTTACATTTTGGAATGAATTGGTAGGCTCTTATAGCTTAAAGCGAGTGTAAGACTTACTAGACAAGAGAATTAATAGAGAATGGAAATCTCTATAGGTATCTCAACACTTGAAACAATACATCCATACTAATATTATAAATGCGAAAGTAACTCTCTCTGTCTGTCTGTATGTTACGCTTTCACGCCTAAACCACTGAACGATTTTGATGAAATTTGGTATAAGGGTAGATTAGACCATGAGAAAGGACATAGGCTATGTTTGGTGGGTAGCGATAACCGACATCCACGCGGGCGGAGCCAAAACCTAGTAGTAAATATCCCGATATCTCTAATAGTATCTAATGGAAATCTCATTAATCATTTAACAAACCCTGGTCTAACATACTGTCTAAACACAAATACAAATTAACTTCGAACTATTAATTTTGAACAAGCTGAATCTCAATCAATTATTGGTGAAACAACGCAACCATATTTTAGGTCAGAATTCGAAGGCCTAAAATGTCAGTTATACGCGGGAAACTTCAAAGTTTTGACAGTTAATAGGCAGGCTTCGGTGGATCTCCTAGTAATTTGGAACAGGTATTTCATATTTCTGTACTATTGTCTGTTGTATACGCTACAGTAAATATATGATGGGTATCAACATAAACAATTGTTATTACTTTTTTCAAGCATCGTTAATGTTTAAAATATAAGCTTTTATCGCGTCCTTGGCATACAGCAAATGAAGAAAAATATCGGTAATTTGATTCCCTTGATTCGCATAAGTTTTTATACTCAAATATACTTTGGCATAACGAGTATTTCATAACTTTTAAGGACATAATAATCCTTAGACATATTGTTTTTATAGCATACTTTAGGTTATACACAAAACTCCACGAAGGCTGCTGATAAGTAGCCACAATATTGAACCAAATGTAAATAATACCAAGTAAATACGTTAAAAAGTGGTTTTATATCAATTAAGCGTAAATTTCTTTTACAGTTAAAAATAAACAGTAAAATAATCAATCACTCGTTGTTCATTTAAAATGATCTGAAAACAAACACGAGGAGACATTCACTCTTGTAACATTAATCATGCACATCAAAACACATCCCAAACACAATATCGCAAACTTTTTCAAGATAACTTCGGAACTGTTCGGCTAACTCCGGTTAACTTTCGTGCAATCCACCGTTCGCAACCTGAATGTGTCACTTGTGATGTAGGTTGTTCTATGTCACGACTTTTGAGACAGATACGGCACTTCTGGCAATCTGAGAGTTTATCTACAAGAGTTTTGGGCAACGTTCTCGTATATTAAAAATTTATTATCGTGTAACCTGTAAGAATTTGTTCTCCATTAGGCAATTTGAATTGTTTTACGTTTAAAGAAATTAAATTTGTAAGATCGAAAAGTTAGGATTATATTATACTCTGAACATGAATGATTATAATGAAGGAGTAAATTGAATTAAAGAAATAAATGTAATGTCCTCCATGTACTCAAAAAATGATTGCAATGATGATATACATAGATACCCATTATAAAGAAACAATGCAGCTGTACAGGGCACTATCAACTCCTTCGGGGCTCAACTCAAACCCACCTGACCGTCGGTACATGAGTTTAACAACGGGAGAGACTATGGCACAGCATTTCCACTTGAGTTTGCGAGGTCACCTTGCAGTTCCTCCCGAAAAAATGCCATCCGATCAAAGACAATTATTAGAAACTGCAAATAGAGAATTTTGGACACAACTGGAATATTGCTTTGAGGATGATAATGGCCATGCTATAAACGAATGCTTAAAAATACCAGTGTGTTCTTAAACAAAATCTTTTGCCATTACAATTTCATTTTCAATATAGCTGATAAACTACTAACACAGGAATGCACTAGAAACCAAGTCACTCAAGAGGTAGTTTCTCTTTCCCAATATATCCACGTATTGCCACCCTCTGAAGTGAAAAATGGACCATGTCTGCTGCACAGATACGAGTACATACATCAATCGATGCAAAAATAGCATTCGAAATATGAAACTGAAAATATTTTCCTATCTCGGTACTGTTGGTATCACTGTCATTGTCTTGGCGCAGTGGGATTTCCAGTGTCGAGTATTTTGGGAACTAGAGTGTACAGTTAACGAGTTAAAAATAGGAATAATATTGAATTATATTTGTATAGTGCTTTTAGTGGATACGAAAATCATAGTTGGGAAAAAATTAGGACTATTACACCACTGCCTAACCTTTCAATATGACGGTACGAAGTTCAATGGTTTAGCTAGTAAATTATACCTAAATGTAGAAGAAATATATAACACGGTCAATTTAAACCAAAAAAATAATAGTGAAGGTACATAAATTCCCAACAAACTGAAATTTAGTGAAATTGTTCAAATCATAATTATAAACAATACCTGAAAGTTCCCCATTATTCCCGTGTAAGGATTAAAAATATTCAAGGTCAAAGGTCAAAAAAATGAGTATTTCGCGATTTTCAGCAAAACGGTAAGTTTATCATAAAAATACTTCAGACAGAAATTGTAAATTAAAAAATTATCTATAAAAATTGCAACAACAGTTTTTTCCTACGAGCCACCGTTTCTGAGATATACCGATTCAAAAAGTTATAAAAGTTATTATCGTCATCAACACATAACTTGTATTTCCATTACATATTTTTGTTATTGAAGTACAAATTACCTTTTAAAAAAATGACTCAATATTTCTAATTACTGTTCAAAACTTCTCTTATAGCAGTCAGCGCAGCCCTGAAACTAATTTTCTGAGTACTTTGTCGTGTTCTTAGTTTCTCCTGCGCCCAGGCGGCAGGCGGCAGATCTGACATTAATAAAGGTTCGATCGGCGATAGCTCGCGCTGCTCTATTTACGTTTGACGTGGATCGACTGCAAGTTTCAAATACACTACTTTTAGTTTTCTATGTTGTGCTGTTGTAACACAAAAGAGCCTTTATACGTAAGTAAAACGGAGTGGCGGTATTTTTTTTTACATAATATCGGTACTAGGTTTATAATATATTATTCTTAATTAGTACTAGCTGTACCCCCAACTATGTGTACATCTGGGTTTTTATTTTTTGAGCAAAGCCCTAATAGTTTTAAAAGTAGCTACGCCGTCAAAATCGGCCCAGGTGTTTTGGAAATTACTAATTACAAATACAGACAGACAGACACGCTTTTTTAACCATGCAGAAATAAGTCATTTGCCTCGATATTAGATAAAATGTCTAGCCAAGTAGAATAACGTCATTGATCCAAGTCATTGCAATTGTTTGATCAAATGGATGAATATCACTCAGGCTATTAGTTGAACGACACCGTTTAGTAAATAGGCTAATTGAACGGCTGATGAAGCTAGTTGGCTGCAAGAAAATTGGTATGTATATAGGTACTAGCTTTCGCCCGCGGCTTCGCCCGCGTGGATATCGGTTATCACGACAAAACATTTCTCAAAAGACGAAGTACTTTCCATATAAACGTTTATCACCTATTTTACCCTCTTAGTAGTAAAAATTTGAAAAACGCTGATTTATTTCTTAAAAGACACAGATTTATGAAATTTAGTGCATCTAGCTCTGAAAATAACGGACTTTCATACTAATTTCCATCCCTTATTTTACCTCTTTAGTAGCAGAATTTCCGAAAATTCTTTCTTAGTGGATGCTTACATCATAATCAAAATTAGTCGGAACAAGTAATTTTATATGTATAGATAAAATGACCTATACTCCGTCCATTATATTATTGTATTTTAAACAGCTCACTGACAGTAGTCGGTATAACTTTGTTCTAGCGTTAACACATGAAAATCCTAACAAAAATTAGGCGCCAATACGTCATTTTTCATTGACAACGTCACGTCAACCAGAAAGCAATTTTAGGGATGTAGTTAGTCAATCGACTGTGTTTTTATTATAATAACTTGAAAATGTCACAATCGATATCGACTACAGAAAATGTTGTTTTTTTTTTAATATTACGTAACTGGCGGTTTCTAACCGATTTTGAAACAACAATTCGGATGTTAATATTTTTTTATATTTGTATGATTTTTACGAAAAAGTGATTTTTGTAACTCCGTTATATGTAGACGGATTGTCAAAATTCTTTTTTTGTTTGAAAGAGGGCTATTTCTAAATGGTTCCATTAAAATTGCAAAAAGATCTAATGATGGGTTTCAGAGACAGACCACGGAACTCTTTAATAAATACCAGGAAATCAGCATGTTGGAATATTTTTCTAGAAGTCAGTTGTTTTGTTTGGAGATTAGTGAATGCGGTATGGTATGGCCCACAATCATTTTATAATACACTAGCTTTTGCCCGCGGCTCCGCCCGCGTGGATGTCGGTTATCGCGACCAAACATAGCCTATGTCCTTCCTCAAGATCTAATCTACCCCTATACCAAATTTCATCAAAATCGGTTCTGTGGTTTAGGCGTGAAAGCGTAACATACAGACAGACAGACAGACAGACAGACAGAGTTACTTTCTCATTTATAATATTAGTATGGATTTGTAAATTGTACAGACACGAAATATCTACTGCTTTATTATTATGCATAGAAAGATAATAGATTATAATTCCACATGAAATCATATATTTATTTATCATAATATTTTCATTCATCGATTAATAAATTTTTTTATCGATGTTTTTATTTAGTCGATATTTAAAATTTTCATGCAATCACTACTTTCATCTGTCTAAAATACAATAATATAATGGACGGGGTATAAGTGAACCTGCATAGAAGTTCACTCGACTTATATACTAACAGTGTTGGGATGTAGTTTACAACTTAATATTCTGAAGTACATCACAACACCGTTGCTATTAAACTTGTAACTAGTAGTTGTAATCAGTTGTAATCTACTTGCTTTGCATGCTCGTGTTGAATTGTTGATTTAATATTGTTACTGACATTCTGTATATTGTAATCCCAGTCTTGTTAAGCACACCATTTGACATCATTAATTTGACGATAACTTTATTCAATGCAGTTTGATTATGATTCTGACATTTCGATAGAATTTTCCTTTAATCATTTGTAATTCGACATTACCATTCGACATTATTCTTTTCATTTGACATTTAAAATTATTCCTTGACATTATAATTCAAATGCAATTTTATATATTATATTGATCATTAGAAATTGTGAGGCCAAACTTATAATTATTTCCCACATTTTGGGGAAAAAAATTTTAACTGGTATACCGAATTTTTTAAAAACTACCCACACATGAAAAAATGCAAATATTGTAGTGTTTCCGAATTGTAATTTTTAGAACATCAACGTGAACCTTTGAGAATGCCGTAAGGCGAAACCGGTCAGGTCTATAAGTGGATTCGGTGGAGAAGTACAAGTGTGTTATTCAATATGTTTGGAAGTGGTAGGTACACCATACAATGTGAACTGTTGTATGTAAATTTTGATCACACATCCGGTATACCAGTTTAATATTAATAACATGTAGATTTATAAATCAGGTCGTACGAAACACGATGTTTAATAGCGGGTCGTACGTGGCCGTGGGTCCAAACTCGGTGGTCGTACGCAAACCTAGCCAATTTAATTAATTTTCACAAAATCGACAAGGTTTTTTTAGAAATAGCCTAGAATTGTTGTAGAAGAACAATTTATCCATCAATTTATTATGAAATTAACTGAAAATCTTGGTTCCCGATAGAGTAGAATAGGACTGCCCTAGCTCTTTCTGTGGGTATCGTAAAAGGTGACTAAGCAATAGGACTGTTCTCCATCCGACAGTAAACATATAGTTCAAGACAAAGTACCTGCCAGACGGCAATAGGCTCACCCCCTTTTGCGTGAGACCTAAAATCATTGCTGGCGAAACGTGGGTATTAATACACCCCTGGCTACCCCTTCTGGAATTTATAGTCATAAGTTTATATTTGTATATCTTGGTTCCCAATGGGTGGCCCTAGAGTAGTCCGGCTAAAGTCTGTCCACTTCACGTCACTATCTTTTATTTTTCATTCACGTCTCTATTTACTCACAAGTCACTCTTCTTTGAGTCTGGTCTAGTTACATCTCCATCTATTTTTTTTCGTGCGCTAATCCCTAGGTCATCTAGGTCTCTATGGCATAGCTCTCGTACCCCAGCTGTTACGTCTTATTACTTACGTTACTTATGCCACACCACTAAGCCCTGGAACTCCTTGCTAGGCTAGCTCACGTGTTTCCTTCTTCCTATAGTCCCGGGTTCTTTAAGCGGGGCGTGAAAAGACATCTGATGAAGCCTTCAAGCTGAGTGCCACCACTGTTAACTATATGTTTACGGTGGTGACCCTCTTTCCGAGACTTTGCCTTTAGCTGAACATCAGGCGAGGTGAAGTCAAATTGACGTGACCTTTATAAAAAAAAACCTTCTTGAATTAAAAATACCACGTGACCCACTTTTTAATAACAATTATCAAATTACCGCAACCAGAATTCAATATCAGTAGGTACACGCTGAATTTTTAATCACTTTGCAAGTACCCTTTGAAGTTTAATTTCAAGTTTGGCACGATTACCACAGTTAGTTTAACGTAACGATAATTTCAAGCAGTTTTGACACAATGTCATTGTCATAATTACAAACTCTTATTTAGTTATATAAAAGTTCATAACCTGGTTATCCCTTGGCAATTATATAAAAGGGTTGAATTACTTTAACGTTATTATTACACGCAAAAAGCTTTATTATTTCGAGCAAGATTTTAATTTGTAAGCAAGGGTTGTATGGAACGCACCTGCATTTAAGTGCTGCGAAATAAGTTGATGGCTTAATGAGTTGGTAATTAGTCTTTGAAATGGTCTGAGCGTGAAATTGTTAGTTTCATTTATAACTTGCTTTTGCCCGCGGCTCCGTTCGCGTGGATGTCGGTTCCCGGCAATTATTCGATTTTTTTTCGCCGTAAAAACCATCCTTGAACTTCAACAAACATTAAAAAAAGGAATTGGCCAAATTGCTCCAGGCGTTGTTGAGTTATGCGCTTACCAACAAATTTAGTGATCCATTTTTAAATCCATACTAATATTATAAATGCGAAAGTAACTCTGTCTGTCTGTCTGTCTGTCTGTCTGTCTGTCTGTCTGTCTGTATGTTACGCTTTCACGCCTCAACCACTGAACCGATTTAGATGAAATTTGGTATAGGGATAGATTAGACCTTGAGAAAGGACATAGGCTATGTTTGGTCGCGATAACCGACATCCACGCGGGCGGAGCCGCGGGCAAAGGCTAGTTATCTATATATATAAATCAATTGCTGTTCGTTAGTCTCGCTAAAACTCGAGAACGGCTGAACGGATTTATCTTATCTTGGTCTTGAAATGTTCGTGGAGGTCTAGGGAAGGTTTAAAAGGTGAGAAAAATTCGAATAATTGCCGGGAACCGACATCCACGCGGGTGGAGCCGCGGGCAAAAGCTAGTATATAATAAAATTGTAGAGGCAGAATACATCCCGTATGACAATCGCGAAAACTGACTCGGAGAGTAAAACTCGAAATATTCCGATCCAATGAGAAAACCGTACTGCTATATACGGATACTTGAAGGTCATAAAAGACATCTCACACCAGCTGCAAGTGCTCACCAACCGCTGCCTCCACCGAATCCTTGGTATTTACTGACCCGAGAAGATCACTAACGGAAACCTATGGGATCGCTGCCATGAGTCCCCTATCAAAAACGTCAAAAATGGAGCTGGATCAGTCACACGCTCCGTCGTAGGGACAATAGTCATATACCGAAGCAAGCTCTATACTGGAACCCGCAAGGAAAGTTCAAGCGTGGCCGTCCCAAATGAACCTGGAGGCGGATTACACCACCTCTGCCTACCCCTTCGGGGATTTGCAGACGTCAGTATATGGATGGATGTACTCTTTCCTACTGGGGTAGGTAGAAACAAGATCTTTTGTACTTGTTATAATTATTCTGGTACATACCTTTTGCGTCTTCTTCTTTCATAATTATTTTCATACATGTTCGCGGGTTTCTAAAATAGATCTATCATTTCATTATCACTACGTGCAACTCCCCATTCACTTGATGTCCTACCAAAACCCTATCTAGTATCACTATCATATTTACAATATAAAATAAGAGATTTTAAATAGTTGATTATATAACTAGCTTACGTATTAAGTAATATACGATTACGTAAATGTATAATTGTGTGTGTATTCATGTATTGTGTTTGCATAATAGCTTCGTTTGCGCGGACTTCATTATTCACAATTGGATTTTTATTCCACCGGACCCATTCGGAATAAATATTATTCTGTGTCCTTGTTCAGTTTCTGTCCTTTTTGTGTGATAACAAACTTACATGAAAATGAAACAAATAGGGTAATAATTAACGCCTGAAAAACAAAATACTGGGTAAATGTAATTTAGCTTAAAATTATTAAATGGGTCAATAGGGAGAAAGCAAAAACAATGAAAGATGTGGACATTTTCGAAATATATCGGGAAAAAGAAGCGCTCAAGTGGGACTTGAACCCACGACCTTTTCCTTACAGGGATATTGCTCTTCTAACTGAGCTATTGAGCCACACATGAATCACTTCAAATTTCCCTTCTCTTTATATCCGTCTTTAAGGGCGACGGTGGTCCCACTTGAGCGCTTCTTGTTCCTGATGTCTTTCCAATTTCGAAGTTAGCATTATAAACGCTATAAAAATTTCATTCAAATATGGACATTTGTTCATAAGAACTATGGCTTCAAATTTAGATTTCATAATAAGCTTCCTTTTGACTACGTATTATTTGTACGCCAGAAAATTTTATACATACATACATACATAACGAAAATTTGCATGCCTAATTTAGGCAGAACAAGATGCACTTAGTCATATATTTTTTTAAATTGTAACATCCTTATCTCAATGTTCTAGTAAATAAAGATATTCTATTCTATTCTATTCTCAATCAAAAACTTCAAACCCGTTCCTTCATTAGCAATCGTTCACCTCCAACTTTCATTCAATTCAACCCCTTTTTACCCCTATGTATTTAAGTATGTTTATCCGCATTCTAGATTCCATAACACAAGCTAGTTTAGCTTACCATGGGTCTAGATAGCGTTGTGTAGACTGTTGGGAAATATTGGGAAATTTTACTTACCACCTTCAAAACATAAAATCGTATTTAAAATATGTAATAGTCTCAGGCACCTCAGGTTTAATTAATTACGCGCACTGCGACACCTAATTACAATTTGTACATATTGTCAATATTTCGTTAAAATTGTTGTATGTTTACATTTTGTAAATGTTACAATTTTGGTCCATTCGGAAAATCTGATTACCATTTAGTACCATTAGGGAGAGTAATTAGAAATTTTAATGGCGTACGCGCCCTGTGTTAAAATATTATTGCATTATGGTGCCCGAATACTTTCAAGGATGGTGAAGATAAATTACTTACAGCTTTTGTTCTTAGCGAATATGTGACTATATTTTATACAGGTGTCAACAATTAAAGGACTTACTTTAAGTGCTGTCTCCAAGACGCTTTCTCCAAGACGCAAACTGTCTGGTGGCAACAGTCAACAGTGACACTGTAGTTGTGGCTATCTGCCGTCCACCTGGATATATAAATGTTACTCCATTTATAAACTCTTTGAATGAGGTTCTGAGCTCCTTATCTACTTATAAAAATATAATTTTGACTGGAGATATCAATATTGACATCTCCGATGAAAATGACACTAATGTGCTGAATTACCTAACTATATTGGCCTATTATGGTATGCTGCCTGCATATACTACTAAAACACGGCAGAATAAGTCCTGTCTTGATCACTTAATTCTGAAAACCAAAGTCCCTGCCTTTTGCTACATCGTAAACTCCACTACGACGGATCATGACTCAATTATGATGTTTCTACACGCCTCTGCTCAACTAAATATCAACTCACCTAAAACTACTAGGATTATTGACTATGAAAAAGTCGATTTTGCGTTTTCTCAGTTAGACTTTAACCCACTATATCTATTATCTGATGTTAACGAAGCGACAAACTACTTCATCTATTTATTAAATAAAATTATAAACGCAAACTCCACTTTGAAAGCAGTCCCAAACCGTAAGAGACTTAGAAAGCCCTGGATGACTCCAGCTCTCCTACGATGTCTGCGTAATAGAGACAACCTGCACCGTAAATTAAAGAGGGCACCTGATAATGAGACACTTATTATCACATTTAAAAGATACAGGAATTACTGTACAATGCTAGTGAACACTGCCAAACGTAACTTTGATAGGGACCGATTAAGTAATAATAAAAACAACAGTAAGAAGCTTTGGGAAGCTATTAAAGATATAAGTTACAGTAAAAAACAAACCACTCATGCTGATGCTCTCCTATCGCTCAGTGAAGCATTAAGAAATGTTAACAGTGTGAACTCCTACTTTGCTAACATTGGCCGTTTAATGGCAGAAAAAGTACGCGCAACTGCTTGTGGGAGCCCTGTGGTTAGTCGTGAGGCAGTATGCCATAAAACGTTCGTGTTATTGCAGACTGATGAGTCCGAACTGGAAGTTTTCATAAATAATTTGAGAACTAACTGCGCGGTCGGTTTAGATGGTATCTCGGGTGCGTTTCTAAAGAGATTCAAATACTGGCTGATCCCACCCAGCACATATTTGTGCAACTTGTGTTTCTCCACTGGAGCCTTTCCTGAGGCCTTTAAGCTCGTGATGGTTCTCCTGGTCTACAAGGCAGGCGACAGGGATAGCCCTTGTAACTATCGACCTATTTCGATTTTACCAACGCTCTCCAAACTTCTGGAGAGATTAATTAACAATAGACTTGTCCGGTTCCTGGAACAAAATCAACTTCTGTCTAAATCCCAATACGGCTTCCGCTCTGGTATATCCCCTAACAAAGCCGTTCTCTACCTGACTAACCACGTGGTTGAACAAATTGATAACGGGCAGAAGGTTATAGGCATATTTTTAGACATAGCAAAAGCATTCGATACTATATCCGTATCTAGGCTAATAGATAAGCTTGAACGGATTGGTATCAGGGGAGCTCAGCTATCTCTGTTCAGGAGCTACCTTTCTTGCAGACGACAATGTGTTAGGATTGGTGGGTGGACCAGTGACGAGCTGCCCATCTCGTACGGGGTATCCCAAGGCAGTATCATTGGACCGACCTTGTTCTTGATTTATATCAACGGTCTATGTCAGCTTCACCTCACAAATGGAACTATCTTTACGTACGCCGATGATACTGCCCTAATATTCCGGGGCTCCACATGGGGATCGGTCCATGAGTTTGCTCAGGAGGGGTTTAACTTGGTAAAGGATTGGTTGACCCTGAATCTTCTTACTTTAAACGTGGAGAAAACGTCGTATTTAAACTTTTCTCTATCCAGTCGTAGTAAGCCCAGTCCTGACGAAGGTCTGATCGCTCATTGCTGTGGGTTTCCGCGGGCCTCTTCATGTAATTGCGCCCGCCTCAAAAACACCAGCTGTGTCAAATATCTGGGTGTCCTAATTGACAACATCCTTTCCTTTCAATCTCACATTGACACACTTACCACCAGGCTACGCAAATTAATATTTATATTCAGGAACCTTCGTCAAGTAGCCGATACAACAGTTCTTAGACTCGTTTATCTGGCTCTTAGCCAGTCTCTCGTCCAGTACTGCATCGTGACCTGGGGTGGTGCTACGAAAACTTATGAGACTTGAAATAGCTCAGAGAGCACTCTTGAAGGTTGGACGGGGGCTGCCTTGGCGTTATCCCACCAGCAACTTATACATCACCTGTAACGTCCTTTCTGTTCGTAAGCTGTTCATTTTGAATCTCATTTTGACTACCCATGCCCAGGTCCCTTACAACCCGGATAAACTTGTCTCAGTTCGTCGCAAACACTCAGTGTGTCAAACGGCAGCTGTTAAATCAAGCTCTGCACAGCGTTGCTTTTACTTCCTGAGCGGCTATGTCTATAACAAGGTCAATAAATCTCTAAACGTATATAGGATGTGTCATTTAGAATGTAAAAGAACATTAACCCTTTGGCTTGCGGAATTGGACTACGATGAAACTGAACTAATTATAAAAACAATAGAATAATTTTATTTTTGTAGCTGACACACTCACATACATACGCAAATTCTCACCCATACACACACTCACACACACTCTCTCTCTCTCTCTCTCTCTCTCACACACACACACACTCACATACACCCACACACACACACACACATAATCTACACATACACTCACTCACAATAGTTTAACATATATGTTGTACTTTTCTTAGTTTATATAACTGTAAATTTATATTATACGTTTGTAACTCTCACACTGCTTGATATACTAGAGCCTATAATGACAATATATCAGGGGGGCCTGGAGATCTGTCATACAGGTATCACACCTACTACGGACTCCAGCTCTCTCATGGTGAATATTTCGTTTGTGTAAATTCTAAAAGCTGTAATGTTATATGAGAGAGAAATAAATGATTTTATTATATTATATTATTATAAATAAACATAGTACATATTTATTATGTAGGTTGTGTAATTTTCTTGATTCGTTTCAGTGTTTCTTTTTGTTAGGATCTTTCTTCTTCAATCGACTACTAATAATGAATATTACAACTTTTGGGTTTCTTACAACTTCTTTTCTACTTTTTGACTTCCTAGTCAATCAGTAGGTATACCTGCTTGCATTTAAGGTAGAGTTGGGCCCAACAGATCACGGGTGTATGGGACCCATTCTGATCTATTCAAACGTTCTTTTATGATTGAGTATAATAAACATCCATTAATCTAAACATCTCATCAAAATTCATTTGTAATTAATGGTAAGTCAGATTATATTACGAATACCGAAGTATAGAAGGTTAATATTAGAAGTTCTCGATCATCACACAACAAAGATCAAAGTACAATGATTACAAAAACCAACGTATTCAAAGTTAGATACTTTTTGAATTCCAATCTGCCAGTAATTTCATTATAAGCTGAAAGTTTTGATACGTATCCCCGCAATACATAATAAGTATACCTTCGAAAATAATTTCTAACTTTTCTTTTGTTCAGCAAGCGAACGTCAAACTTCTACAATTTTATTCAATATCCAATAATTTATTCATCCTAGCATCGAGATTATTAAAAATCCCTTGACCGTTACAAGGAAACTTTAAATTTATTATGGTTGAAGTCGATCGGTGACTCGCGTCAACCTGCGTTAACCGTGTTTGGAACTTCTGAGTTTTGTTGAAAAAACTTTCATATTACTTTATGTTAACATTGACATGAAATAGACGCCGATTGTCGAACAAAATATAAATTAATTTTAACTTATATTTTGTTCGACAATCAAAGTTTATACTACCTGGGATTGCGACTACATTCGCGTGGATTTTCAATCTACTTAGATTAAATTGATTTATCCTAATACTCCTTCTAAAATATAAATAGCCTATTACGCCTAAAGGTATGATATACGACAACTGCAGACGCATGCAACTCAATGAATTGAAATAATGCAGTTGTCGTGTGCGGTCCTACCTTCAAGGTTTAATGAGAATACTGTTATAAAGGAAATTTTATTTATTAATAATTAATTCATGAATATTTTTAAACTATTAACTAGAAATAAAATAAAAGAAACCTATTAAAAACTAAAACTAAGACTAAAATTAAAACGCGTCGTAGAATTGTTTCGCATCGCATGCCTCTTGTGGCTTTTTTTTTTTTTATCGTGCGGAAATCCCCTCGGATACCCCCCCTGCCGGAGCCGGAAGGGGGGGTTATGTCGGACTCGAACTGACTAAAACCGCACGCCGACTGTGGGTCTTGGTGCTAGGCCGGAGGTGAGGTTGTTATAGACATATCCCTCGCACCCCGGCTGACCCAGGGCCATCCCTTACGGTCTGGCCCTCCTCAGGAGGGGGGACAACGGTGTCCCCAACTCGCCCCCGGAATGGGGAGGCGCGCTATTTAGCGCGCCGCCGCCGTGGCCTGCTTCTGCTGGGGTGACAGGCGGCTCCACCCGTCACCCCCAGGCCCGCGCTCATGGGGGACGGAGGTCAGTCAGTGCCCTCCGACGCCCGAGTTGCCTGCGCGCGCGGGCGGCGCGATCCGCGAGTCTTTCTCGCTCGCGCCGCCTCTCCCGCTCTCTGAAGAGATTGCGAGCGCTCGGGCCCCAAGGCCCCAACGTTTCGACTCCAAACGGCACAAATTCATAGTCTCCAATGAGTTTGGAGTATTTGCGCCGTTTGAGAGCCTCTGCGGAAGCAGCGGCGGCACCGGCACAGCCAGCCGTGCCAGGTAAATGGGTAGGGGCAATGGTGTCGACGCATGTTGCGTCCCACACCAGGGCCCTACCCATTTTCCATGGCATTCTACGACGCGTTTTAATTTTAGTCTTAGTTTTAGTTTTTAATTGGTTTCTTTTATTTTATTTCTAGTGAATACTGTTATAGTATTTCACCTTTGAAGGAATTTTTACAGCATTAAGTATGCTAACTATACAAATCAAATTGAATCATATCGGGCGTGTCTCGGTAGCCGAATTGGTCAGGCATTCCCCCTGTAAGGGAAAGACTGCGGGTTCGAGTCCCGCCCGAGAAGATTCTTTTTCCCTATGTATTTGATTAGTATTTCACCTATTCGAAATTTGAGAAATGATGCGAGAAGCAGATAACGTCTCTTTGTCATGGGCTGTTTGTTTACTTTCGAATGGAGAACAATCCTATTTTTTAGCCGCCTTCTATGATAACCTCGGGAAGATATGGGGCGGCCCTAATCTACTCCACAGTAACCAACACGGTTGTTCTCGGACATATAGGAACGTATTTGCGGCCGAGTTCATAGGCGTAGCCAAACTGTTTGAAGTTTGAGTGTAGTTTCAGTTGCCTGTATTGATAATTAAGTTATGTCTCATTGGCAACTAGATAGACGATGTTTCGTCTAAGTAGTTAACAGGTAGTCAATTAGTTGCATTAGCTTAATCTGGAATATGATCTTGACACATTTGACAAAGGAGTGAGCTGATGTTGAGATTTACAAGATTAAGCGTTCAGGTTAATTTAATAGAGACGTTGAACATAATTTATATATTGTAGTTAATTGAATGTACACACGGCCACCTATATGTAAGTGTACACGTAATCTTGGTTGTGTGTGCGAACGCAATATTTCAACCTTCTTTACGACATCATTCTTATGTTTAAAAACTTAGCGAAAAGGTTACACGGTGGGAAAGAGAGTTAATCGTCAACTCCCTCGCAATAAACTCGTCCGATCGAGGGAGATGAGAGAGAGAGTTAGATGGATAGAGAGAGGGAGAGAGAGAGAGAGATATACCAAATAACCAATAATTTATATATTATGTTTGAGTCTGTGGTGCTTCATTTTTTCTTGGAATATTATGGGTGGTCTGTGCTTTGGATTAATGATAAAAACTTTAATCCTGTTGCATGACGTGATTGCAGTTCTTCATCATTGCATTGCAGTTATTACAAACATACTTACCCACTGTTTATTATCATTTTAATTAATTTCAGTTAAACGCGAATGCTTCATAAAATTATAAGATAAATTTATTATACTTTAATCATTTTCATAATTATAACTTTATTTGTTGAGTTCAGGTTGATAGCCACGCCGAACTAATTATCGGCGCATCCATTTTGCTGAGGACTCCATGAATAAAATTATCAGATACATCAGCCTACGCTATAAATGTAAGTGAAACTGTATAATTTAATAATTACGTTCATCTTTATTAATTATATATACTTTGAGGGCTTTTATGATAAAAATTATACAAATAAATCTACAGGGCAGGTCACAGGTAGTCGAAACTCGAAAAAGCGTCGGTATCTTAGTGGTTAAGGAGTCGGCCTTACTCTCGAAAGGTCTCGGGTTCGATCCTGGCCATTACACTACTGACATGAACCCACTCCTAGCTAGTGATGTAAGTCGGGTATTATACCTTTTTTGTATTGTAATGTATGAAAGGTATAATACGGTGTTTCCGAATTGTAATTTTTAGAACATCAATGTGAACCTTTGAGAATGCCGTAAGGCGAAACCGGTCAGGTCTATAAATAAATTCAGTGGAAAAGTACAAGTGTGTTATTCAATATGTGTAGCAGATTCCACCAAGCGCCATCAATCTACAGTATAGTACAAGTGTGTTATTCAATATGTATAATACGGTATCTACGGTATTTTTTGTATAAAATAACCATATTATTTGTAGCTGGGTAATAAAACACAAAATTATATTTTAAACTCGTATTATTCGTTTTAATTATTATCAATACATAAACGGTTAAAAAAATGCAAAAAAATATTTCCATTATTTGGATACTAAGAGGATCTTTTAACTCCATGTCTATATCATTTTGGGCTACGTTTATGGTAGAAGAAACCCCAATTTAGCTTAGTTGGAGGGGTTAGCGGGCATGTTAGTAATTTCGATTCCAATATTACTTTTAAAAAAACTGTGTTATAGAAGCAAGTGGTGGACTTTTGTCTCTGCCAGCCTAACTGAGTAGGAAATAGGCTATGTAAATGAATCAATCAACGCTTTAACGGTCATCGGTCCTTCGACAGAGTTGGCCACTTCAGTTTCCTAATTCTGTCACTGTGCGACTTTTAGTTTAAGAAGTAACTTGTATTTCAAGCGATGTATAAAAAGGCAATAGGCTCGCCAACTATTACATTGGGACCTAAACATAAATTGGCGAAATGTGGGTGCAAGCAACTCTGCCTCACTCTTCGGAGAATATAGGAGTGAGTTTATGTTATGATAAGTTAATGTATAAAAAGCTTTTTATTTACTTAATGTTCAATATTCTATCATCATTTACAGTGGAGTCGTGGTATCGCTAGTGGTTCAATCCGCTTGTATTTACTTAGTACTCGTTAGTATTTACTAGTACGTTCAGATTACATGCTGTTAGAGATAAATTCCTTACTAGACCAGGAGATCATATACAGCCAATTGTGCTTACTACCACAACACCATCAAACTAAACATATTGACATGTTTTGATATAATCTAATTTATCAGCAACAGTTATGGCCCTTTAGTCGCTGTATATCATATTCTCAAAACAACTGTGATTAGTTTTTGGTATTTGACTCTGATATTATGTCAGTAAATGTTCACGGCATATTGTAATTCATGAGAAAAAAAGGATAGAAGCACGGCAATAAAATCTCATGCGTGCAATATAAGTTCTAATAATCTAAAATGAGACTCAATCTACCCTCAAGGTTCTTCCATAGCGTGTTTAATAGGAATTCAATAAGATTCGACTCGTATCGTACCATTTTCCTTAATCGGTGCAATTCGCTCAACTCAATGAATCGACTTCAATCGTCATCCGATTCGATTCTCGTGGGCTTGATCTTATTAAAATAGATCGAGGTTGACGTTCAATTATGGGTTCTTCTCGTTTGAGCTTTATTTTTTAGTAACATTTATACGGAATCAAATTTATCTAGAATTTTATTGTTTTCGGGACTATTTGTGAGCTTATGTTCTGTAGCAGTATTATCCTACTGGGTTGAATAGTCTGTTGAGTTTAGTGGTCCGGCTTTAGTGGAGTTGGTTTTGGTCTCTTACTTATTAATTACTTGTACCTACTCATAACTTCGTATTTCTCTAAATATACCTAGCTTAAATATAAGTAGGCCCAAATAACTGTCTAGTAAACCTGATTAAATTCAAATTATTTCACTATCTACATATTCATGTATATAGGGAAATTTTACTACTACGTTACCTTTCAATTTACAGAATTTTTATTCAAACAATAAAATCGTTTAGCCGTACGTAACTAATCTTAGTTCCTACGAATTCGGACTTACTAGTTGCAAATTTTACAAAAGAGTTTTTTTTTTTATTTTAATTATGTAAAAAAAAAATAGCCATAATATAATACTTTGAAATGACAATGAAATGAAAATGACATTGAAATCAAAATGGTGTTGCTTCTAAAATAATATTCATTTTGAATACATAGAGAGAAAGAATCTTCTCGGGCGGGACTCGAACCCGCAGTCTTTCCCTTACAGGGGGAATGCCTGACCAATTCGGTTACCGAGACACGCCCGATTTGATTCAAATTTCCCATCTTATACGTCTTTAAGGCGACGTGGCGTCATCTACCGATTTTCTTACGAACTATCGGAACATATTCATTTTTCCAATTTGCAACTACTAAGCAAATAAATTAAACAATGATTTATAAAATGCGCATTCTTTCTCTTCAAGATATACATACCACAGCTGTGCGTCAGTACAGACAACGACCGCTTTCCTGCCGTTTTCAATTCATTAAGAAAATGTATATTTTCCGACCAGTGCATTAGCAAGTTTTTCTCATAGTTCTTGAGGTCGCTGTATTAATGTTGCCTCACTCTTAATAATAGCGGTCTTTCTTCGACTTGAAACGTTTAAAATGATAAAAACGATGGCTGAAGGAGTTCTGCTATTAAGTACAATGAGACTCTTTGTTCTGTTTGGTTCTTTTTGTTCAGTTTTATCATTTTTGTTGTATTGCTACACGGCGTATACAGTTCGTAGTTTTAGACAACAAGTTGATAAACTAGACAAACAGACAATTTATGTGCATTTACTATGCTAACTTTTAAATTCGAAACAAATCGGGAAAAAGAAGCGCTCAAGTGGGATTTGAACCCACGACCTTTCCCTTACAGGGGGTGCTCTTCCAACTGAGCTATTGAATCACTTCAAATTTCTCTTATATTTATATCAGTCTTTAAGGGCGACGCGGTAGGGTCCTACTTGAATGCTTCTTTTTTCCGATGTATTAGACTTAAGAGCTTCTAAAAACGTGTTCTAAGGCTTACCGGCGCGGAAGTTTTCTATCCGGGGTAAGACCTATCTGGGACAAGATACGAACACAAATAGATTCCTTTAAGACTTGGAACTCCCTGCCAGCTCACGTGTTTCCTTCTTCCTACAGTCCCAGGTCCGTTAAGCGGGGCGTGTAAAGGCATCCGATGAGGCCGTCAAGCTGAGTGCCACCACTGTTAATATGGTACATGTTAACAATTGTGACCCTCTTTCCGAGACTTCCTTTAGCTTACCATCAGACGAGGTGAAGTAAAATTCACGTGTCCTTATTATAAAAAAAACGACTGTTAACATCATTTTGGAACAGCATACTAAAATTTCACGAATCATACAGATTATAATATACTTTCTTTCTTTAAATAACTCATTTTATGAAAGTAATGTCTCGAAATACGAAATTACATACTAATTACATACTACTGTTGTTGGTATCGCTCATTTGACTAGCAAGTTTAAACGACGGTGCCCATAACTTTAATAATGGCATTTTTTACTGTCTGCAATCACGCGATGTTTTACTGACTCTTAATTTTCGGTTAATCGGTGAAATTCTAATGTGAAATTAACATAAAATATTAAAACACCTGACGGCCTTTGTGGCGTAGTAACAGTGAAAGCGGCCGCTACGCAGGACGCGCGGGTTCGAATCCAGCTCAATGCAAATATTAGTATGCATGAATGGGTATTAGAATTGCACGCTAAGCCGTCGATCCCCAGGTTTATGGCAGTTGTTACGGGTAGTTGGAGCCCTAAAAAGGTCAACAACTGGTCTAAAAGTAATAGTTCGATATCGCCTTTGGGTCAGATGGCAATCGTTCCACGGAAAATAACGAAGTTCTACCAAATTCACACTTAGACTGGTAAAGCGGACCCCAGAATTCAAGTAAAATACTTCGGATGCGACTGAAATTAACGCTAAGATGAAGAAGAAGACATTTATCACTTAAAATTACTGTTTCTCAAACAGTGTAATTTATAATTTGATAACAAGGAGACCACACATTTGACATTAAAGCCATAACGAGTACATCACGTATAGTATACAAAGTTAGTGATGATGATCGAAGCAAAAGCAGCGAAGCAAAAGCAACGAAGCAAAAGCAGCGAAGCAAAAGCATCGAAGCAAAAGCAGCGAAGCAAAAGCCTCGAATCAAATAGCATTAGAAATAGTGGTCTGTATCGACTGGACTGCACTTCAGCTGTTTACGATCTAGGGTGGTGCAGTGCAGTCAATTTGACGGACCAATTTTAGAAAAAAGCTTCCATTGTCTCAAAATACGTCAGATTCTAGCTCTAGTAGGCAATTTTTGTATGTTAGAATGCTTGGTATTTACTCATATTAATTCAAGTTTTTAACTAATATTTGAGTGTTCATAGGTGCTTAAATTTTTGAAAGTGAAATTGCTGTGCTTCATTTATTGCATTGCATTTTTGCTTTAGTATGTGCACTAGTCACAAAAATACTACCCACTGAGTTTGGTTCGTTTGTTGCTGTGCAGAAGATAGTTGTGCCATCCTTTAGTAGCACGGAGTTTAGGAAAACGACCGCGAAATTGACCATTAGTCAGCATCAGATCGATCTTGATGAACATAGTGCTCAAAATTATCCTAATTTCTTTCTCCTCTACCTATTACTTCCTGCTGGCGGATTGAAGGTGGAAGGTGTGTACAAACATACCTTTAGTTTGGACCATAATACAATTAAAAACATTAAAGCAGTTTGAATTGCTCTTAATACCTTAGCCTTAGTTTACGCCTAAGAGATACTTCTGACGCTGACTGAACAAGAAAATAGTATCGTGTGAATGGGCCTTAACACTGAATTTTCTAGGAAATATTAAATTAACTAAAATCTAATTACATTTGGCGTCACCTGCCAGATTTGCTATAGGATAAAGGAGTTATAAGTACTAAAATATGATGAAACTTTATAAATACAAAAAAGTTATTGGAAAAGTTTTTAGAAATCTAAATGGTAATAATTCACAAAACTTCATATTATTATCAAAAATATAAAGTTGGTAGAACTAATTTCTAAGTTTTGAGAAAGTGGATATTTCTTATCTTGCAAAATATATTAATTTAAAACTAAGAAACTGAGTACCTAACATAAAATTATTCCTTTATTTCCTAACTTAAGACTAACTTATCTAAAATCTAGTGATCGCATGGAATAAGTTTGTATACGATTTTGAAAAACCTGGGTGAGGTTAGTATATCATAGTAGTGGTATAGGTTTTTTCCTGCAAATATGCTTAGCCTCCATTAATGAGTTCATACCAACATAAGTACCAAAAATGTAGCTTCTTAATACACCTCTGCCAACTCAAAATAGAGACCATTTTTTCTATACTTCTTTACTATACACGTAATATTTTGTTTTATCACTTTGCAAGTGACTAATAACCAGTAATTTTATAAGTAAACATCAATGCCAAATCGTAAGATTAACTACTGTAGAAAAGTTGATACCAATTCTTGAAACTTTTCTTTATTCTTTAGAAAACAACAAAATGAACAAACAAAAATTAAAGAGTTTCTCCAACAAAGTTCGTCTTTGTGAGTCACATTACCGGGAACCAAAGGAAATGAGTACAGTCTTCACTGTTGTGTTCTTTGGTGAAATATATTCTCCTTTGTTGATTAGGTTTGAGGCTAGCTATGAGTCTAATATATTACAGCTCAATACATACTGTTGTATTTGCAGTTAGTATGTGTATTTTTTAATTAAATAAATCTTACTTTTATATTTAGGTTACCAAATTTACTAAACGCCGCTTGATGCAGCTGCAAGCTGAAGGTAAGTCCAAGAGTTCACTATTTATACGGGTTGTGTAGTGTTGTATAAAGTAGATTTCAATAATGTAAAGGACAACCCCAACTCTCATACAATCTTGGGCCCGCATGTACAGGGTTGAAAATTAGGCAATATTTAGAGCATCTAAGGACATTTTGTTGGCCTATTTTTCACGACGATTCACAATGGCCAAGTTTTTAAAATCGAGCATTGTTCATAGGTTTTTAGGTTATGTTGTAATACATAATGCGGTCAAACAGCGTCTTATGTTGTGTTGTGTGTGATAGCTACACAAGTTATTCGCGTATCGCTTTTATTTGTAAGTAGGTTAGCAGGTTATATTGGTATAGAAAAGGGCAGGTCATTAATACTTTTAGTCATTAATGTGGAATGGTCAACTATATGCTAAATAATAAAACTGATATGTCAAAGCAAAGACATGCTTTAGCTACTTTTTTGTTGCACGAGATTAAACCTTATAGTTTTATGATATGCAACTGACATTTACTCTAAAGGTGGTAAAGCAATCCTTCCCTACCCTCACTTCAGACGGCAACATCTGAGTGACATCCTTTTGCTACGGTTACCACTTTCCACAAGGCTTTCTTGTTTGCTGTAGTAATATAGAATTAATTATATAAGTAGGTAATAAAATAAAACAACATTATTTTAAAGATTATTATATTTAAAAAAAGTATTTTAATCTCTATCCCGGGTATCTTCCTATTTGGCTTTAGAAATGCTTACACTAGGACTTAGGTCTTTCCTTCCCTTTTTAAGCATCATCATAGTTTATTAAAATATTGTCAAGAAACTGCAGGAGGTGTTATATCGTCTTGGTACCGTGCCCAACCGAGATACCATATTACACTCATTATGTGGGCACAGCACCCGACTGTTCTCTTACCTACAATACAATTACAGCAATGCTGTAATATAGCATTCCTCCCGCTCAAAGAACTGTCAACTAATATATATACGTAATAAGTTCTACTACTTATATGCCTGGACTTTATTTTTCCTCTTAACAACCAAGTCGTTTGAGATATTGACAGTTCTTGTAGGAGGTCTGTATCCACACCTCTGCACACTTCAATGACATACAGAATACACACTTGTCTGTGCCCCACTGGTGATTGTGCTGGTCTGTTCTCATCCAAACATGCACATTGAGCTTGAATCCAGCAAGATTCGCAAATGATGTCATTTGCATTCACCTTAAACAGAGATCATGTTATAAGCACTGAATATTCCATAGTCATATAGGCTAGTTCTTCATGAACGTTACACATATCAGTCAAAATACATTGTCATATACAAAAGTTCGCATAATTATCTACGGAATTAGGTAGACTCGTAGTAATTCTATTCTATAGCAGCTATCACACAGCTTTTTACCGTTAATTATAATAACAATTTCAAAAGAGCGAGAAATAACGAATAGGTACTTACTATTTGTGGTGCGACCCATTCACGTATACAAGCTAGTATCGCTGCATCGTTCAATAAATGTCTGCCTATAATATTGCACCGATCGGAGCAATTCCACAATTCACACAGAGACTCATTGTGATAGGTTTCAGCCGATGTGGTAAAGTCTAGTCCAGTTTTAAGGCCAAGGTCAACAAATGTAGCAAATAACGGTGTCCGGTAATCAAGCAAGGGTCAATTAGTTCGAAAATCATATACAATTCCCAGAGTAAAAGCAGCAAAACACAATGATCTCAGGGAGCCGAAGGAAAGCGAATGCGACATTTTCAATGACAGGAGTGAAAATGACATATGATGTTACAGATTATTATGAATTCTATATGATCGATTATTTACATAGACTTTGAATACACTACGACTATTTACAATCGATATTTTGACTTCCATTATGAAAGATACAGGTGTCTTTCTGATTAGTGAACTGAATAACGAAAATAAAGATGCTACATAGATATTTTGAAATCATTTAATAAAGCCACGAATTTTAAATTCATAGTTATTAGTTATCGATTTGATTTCATAATCGAATCGATAAAGCAAGCATAATCATAGCGCATTTACGAAGATCGGATTAAGTATTACATTCAACGTTTACGAAGCTTGTTGATTAATGAAAATCACATTTTAAAACTTTTGTCGCACTTGGCCATTGCTGATTGTAATGAAGTCTAAACAAAATTATAACACAAAATAGACGAAAATTTTGAGGTAGGTTTGATGTCTGTACACTCAGGCCCAAAATGGGGTATCTCCTTTGGTGGTTGAACACACTCCCAAAATCGACAAGGAAAGAAGGTTTGGAATGAACACATACAAGGGCATTGTTTCTTCTTCCTTCCCCCAGGGGTCAGACCACTCCGAATCATTAGCCAACATGTAGTTTGGTTGCTTTTCAGCGGCCATGTTTGCAGACGACACAAAATAAAGCACAGCATCCCATCCTACCTGCAAATACCGACGTACACGTTATCACTGTCATCCTATTTTTTACCCCTGACGCAAAAACGACGGGGTGTTATAAGTTTGACGTGTCTGTGTGTGTGTGTGTGTGTGTGTGTGTGTGTGTGTGTGTGTGTGTGTGTGTGTGTCTGTGTCTGTCTGTGGCATCGTAGCGCCCAAACGGATGAACCGATTTGGATTTAGTTTTTTTTGTTTGAAAGGTATATTAGTCGGGAGTGTTCTTAGCTATGTTTGAAAAAAATCGGTCCAAGATGGCCGCCGCCACAACATGTTGGAATACTTATTTCTTTATAATTCCTTCAATATGGGTATCAAATGAAAGAGCTTGACTAGTAGATCAATTTACGATACGGGGGACCTTACGATATATGTAAAGGAGTACTTAACCAGTTACGGTCCCCCGACATGGCAACCGTTGAATTAAAATTTTATTCATTTATTTTCAACTAATTGGTGTTTTTTGTGACGGAGGTTTTTTTATACAAGCTTATAAAGGCTACCATCCCATGGCATTCCGTCTTCAAAGGGGTATCATAGAAAATAAAAAGAAGGAACTTTCGCTAATCGTACACTACACTGTCGTAGTTCCCGGCATTTACCTTGACCCCAATCTCAGTACAAAATTTACTATATACGCAGTATGCGGTTTTGGGGGAGTCTTATAAGGATATCACTGGGTGCTATGGCGGCGGAGTTGTTCAAATTCCCCAATCATATAGCTACCTATATCTTGGACCTAAAATGTACTCTATACGTGCAGTACACGTTTCTTGCATTTTGAGGATAGTACGGTGTGCCCGGTTAATGGCAATAGGCTCGCCACCTATTACATTGGGACCTTAACATAAACTGGCGTAATGTGGGTGCTAGCACCTCTGCCTACCCCTTCGGGGAATACAGGCGTGAGTTTATGTTATGTTTACGGTGTGCTACTGCGGTGGATGAACTCAAATTCACCAAGCGCAGATTATGACAACACAATCCGCGTATGGCAGGGCCTTTTATATCTTGTGATTCAGATCCAAGATAAATGAATTGAGCTCTACATACATATGCTCTCGCGTTCGCGGATTTCTCCGAAGGGGTAGGCAGAGGTGTGTTAACATTTCGGCAACCATGATTTTTAGTCACATGTAATGGAGGGCGAAGCCGCCGATTCCGATTCCGTGCCATCAAACGGGCAATCAGTCCTGAGCTGTATGTTTACTGTTGGATAGAGAACAGCCTGTTTGGTCGCGTTTGGTCAAATACGCATTTGGTCCAATTGTCAAAAAACGACTTGGATAGGTTAGGTTAGAAGGCTAATGCGAGAGCGGAGCGGAGCGGAGCGGAGCACCCGCATTAGGCCTTCGTGGTTGTTTTTTTATACATACATACATAAAATCACGCCTGTTTCCCATAGGGGTAGGCAGAGATCACGGATCTCCATTTGCTACGATCCTGACATACTACTCTTGCTTCATTCACTCTCATTACATTCTTCATGCATGCTCGTCGGTTTAGGGTACTCCTGACCTGCCCCTTTTCTAAAACTTCCCCGATTTGGTGCAGGTATGTGCGCCTAGGTCTTCCCCTACCGACAGTACCCTCCACACTCGCCTCATACACCTGTTTCGTTAGTCTCCTTTCATTCATTCTCTCAACATGACCGAACCATCTTAACATTCCTTTCGCAATTCTCGTCACTACATCTTCTGTTACTCCACATCGCTCTCTTACCACGCAATTGTTTTTTTATAACCACCCAGAAACCGGATAAAAAGTCCGCCTCATCCCTTAGTCGCTTCTACAGCACCCACAGAAAGAGGTGGGGTAGCCTTATTCTACTCCGCCGAAACTATACTTAATGCCGATATTAAACAATAGTATAATACTTTAAACGTTCAAATCCGACCATTCACATACAATGCGAACCAAAACAACTGCATAAGTTATTTTGCTATATCAGTTTCAGAAGAAGAAATATTATTCTAATTTAGAAACTAGTTTCGTACGTGGCCGAAGAAATATAATATAGGATCTAAACTTCCACTCAGAATATTAAACTACACCCATATCACTCATAGCTGCATTAAATTAAATTTTAACTCAAGCTCTATAAGTTAAATAAGCCAACATTGTAACGTTTACAAGTTGTTTAACTGCCATACAATGCAATTTACCTATCCTGGGAAACTGCATAGGAAATACCGTCCCCTAACATCCATTTAACGTAGACCTCTTGACACCACAAAAATAATACTACTTAACACTTTATATTCAAAAGAAACAAAGTCCATTTTGACATAATACGAAGTTGGCGTTAGGGTTAAGTTTATATTGGTTCCGTAGTCACGGAAGGTGTCCAGACTAATGATTATTATCGATTAGAATGAAACGGATGTAACATAATATGTACTATCCTCGTTAAATTGACGGCGATTGAATAATTGAGTTTGGCTGGTACGGCGAACGGATTACTCGAGGGGAGGATAGAAAGGGTTGGATATTGGATATAAATATCCCTATTGAAACTATAGGAGGTTGGTATTTTTAGTTTTTCAGTTGAAGTTTTATTGATGAAGTTTTGGAGTGCTTGCTTGTTATTTTAAATATGTCAAACTGTTACAAAATATAATATACTAGCTTTTATCGCGGCTCCGCCCGCGTTGATGTCGGTTATCGCAACCAAACATAGCCTATGTCCTTTCTCATGGTCTAATCTACCCCTATACCAAATTTCATCAAAATCGGTTCAGTGGTTTAGGCGTGAAAGCGTAACATACTGACAGACAGATAGGCAGAGTACTGTATTTAACATACCTAAAGTGGACATACTCTATGGATATAGAGTAGGTACACTTTTTATTAATTGACATTAAGAAGATATATCTTTTGGTACATAATCAATTTGATTATATTCTGACTTTGTGAACTATTTTTTTATGTATTTATTAAACACAACAAAACATTACAAATTGATTTAGTTTATATAGCAACAAAGAAAAACGAAGGTTTATTCTAGTGCTAATTTTACACCATTTGGTTTATCATTAAGTCAGGTGAGTCAAAGTGTAAGCTATATAAAAATTAATTGATAACGATCAATTAATTTGTATATAGCTTACATAGCTTGATCATGATTAA
Organism: Eilema sororculum; assembly: GCA_914829495.1. NCBI lineage: Eukaryota > Metazoa > Arthropoda > Insecta > Lepidoptera > Erebidae > Eilema > Eilema sororculum. Next base: position 21,048,858 of record OU618543.1, on the reverse strand, counting down.
AAAAACTAAATGCATTATTATTTAGCAAAAACCATGTTACTCATAAACCAGGAAAACATGTTTACGTCCTATAAACCAGATGAGATTATTTTTTTATTAGATAATTTCTCGTTAATTCAACTCGTATTTTCAGTCTGTCTTCACATGACTGTCTGTCTAATCATCATTATCGTGAAATGTTGTTCCTAGTTACATTCGAAGCCGGACCCAGGATCTGGTTACTCTTTCTCCTCCTATGCCGCAGTGGCGGCCTAAACGCTCTACTTGTGAGCTTGTGACGAGTAGTATAGGATTCACTACATTAGACACACTACTCCCTAAACGCTACTACTTGTGAACTTGTGACGGGTAGTATAGGATTCACTACACTAGACACACTACGCCCTAAGCGCTACTACTTGTGAACTTGTGACGAGTAGTATAGGATTCGCTACACTAGACACACTACGCCCTAAACGTTGCTACTTGTGAGCTTGTGACGAGTAGTATAGGATTCACTACACTAGACACAGTTCGGTCTAACTAGTTGAGAGCTTGTGACGATTATTATGTAATCCATTACAACAATTGACAATACACACTAAATAGTTGGAGTTGAAAATGTATATGATTTTGTTTTAAACGTAGCTTTTTGTTCAGTGTCTATTGGAGTCTATATTAACTTTTAATCGGATTTAATAACACATACGTGCTTCTTTTATTTAAGCAGCAAGCATATCTATTATATTCCTTTGGGAAATTCTCATGTTCCATTTGACTAGATTAGAATTTGAAGTGCCAAGTATTGTATCGGCATTGAAAAGGTCTATTCAACGGATTATTCCACTTTGTTCGCCTGGGTGATATCACCTAGGTGAACAAAGTGGAATTGATTAGTCTACTTTGATCACCTCGGAAATAAATCACCTAGGTGATATCACCCGGGTGAACAAAGTGGAACTGATTACTCTACTTTGATCACCTCGGAAATAATTCACCTGGGCGATATCCCTCAAGTGAACAAAGTGGAATGGATAAGTCTATTATGACACCTATTATGATATAGCTCCAACTTTTTTTATACATGTATCTAATAAATACTAATCGGTACCGTATAAAAACCCAATATTTATAGGATACTGTTTACTTATAGGAATGTTTATAGGTCCGTTTTTGGTTTTTATTTTGTACGTTTCTCTCACCCACGCACACAAAATATTTTTGCTATTGCACTTGAAATTTTTTATAATTTAAATTGTACTAGTTTTTACTGTTTTAATGAGATCTATCATATCATTAAATGTCATTGAAGGTAGTTTTAAATATCGTTGAATATAGTTTTAAATGTAATTGTTTGATACCAAACATAGAGAATGAAATTAAAGTGTTGTACCTTCGTGATTTATCTTTGAATGATAACAAGTACAATCGACGATGCGTATCGCTATTAAATGCTTTACCTTTACTCCCAGAAGATTATATCTCTGAGGGCTGGGAGTATATATATTCAGAATACTGTCTTCATCCAACTATGAAACCTTGATTATTTTAAATCGCAGTGGATGTCTAAACTTGTGCTAATATTTGGTGTGTGTGGGGCGAGTGGCATCGAACGACGAATGTTTTAGAAGGATGGCACCACAAATTAAATTACTCTATACGACTTCGGAAGAACAAAAAGAAAAGATGCATCTTTTTACGTTGTGCGTATGAACAATATAAATATAGATCATGGTGAGTGCTCACCATCATCAAATCGGAGTAATACAGCAAGAAATCGCGAGAATTTCGTAACAGACTGTCAAATGTCGTTAGTCGACGATGGCCATATGTTGTCCGTTGGCCATTTTCTCGAAAAACTCCGATAACTTTGTAATCTTTTTTATTATACAATTTTATAACAGATTGCTGTAGAATGAGTTATTTTTCTGTTTTTGCTAATTAAACTATCAGATTTTTTCTCCCAAAACAATACATATTCATTATCCTATAAACGTATTTTACAGTACCGATTTACCCCTAAGATACCAGTTTTTAAGGTGAGTTATTTCCGAGGTGATAAAAGTAGACTAATCAAATCCACTTTGTTCACCTGAGTGATATCACCCAGGTGATTTATTTCCGAGGTAATAAAAGTAGACTAATCAATTTCACTTTGTTCACCTAGGTGATATCACCCAGGTGATTTATTTCCGAGGTGATCAATGTAGACTAATCAATTGCACTTTGTTCACCTAGGTGATATTACCCAGGTGAACAAAGTGGAATAATCCCTGAAAAAGATAGAATAAATTGATTTGCAGAAGGCGGTGGATCGGAGCAATGAACTGCAATAGGTTAATTGATTGATTGTAGTATTGTTGAAAAAACTATGTATAACTTATTTCATTTTTTATCACTGACAGTATGCGTGATGGTAAGCTATTACTGATCAACTGATTAAGATGACTATTCTCAAAATATTTCATATTTTGTTCTCGCGATGTACCGTCACATACTACACTCACAGTGTCCTTATGCTGTAAGCAAACTGTCCAATGTTTATCCGACTGCGCAGAAAAGCGAGATTGCATGTTTTCATCACTGGATTCCATCTTGCAAAAAAACAGCGTAATATTTTTTAAAGTTGGTTCAGTAGCGTAATAGCCAGGATTCATCGTAAAACCGACACTTAAAAACTAACCTAGCGACGCATTTTTCACCTAATTTAATTGTAAAATCTTATTTGATTTACTCCGGAAAGTCCGGAATTACAACAATAAACCGAAACAATTGACTCACTCCGTCATTTTAATTCACAGAGATGAATTAGCAAGGAGATCTTGGTTACAATCACTGAAACAACGGATGGTATAAGCTGTAAAGTGATTTAAATAATCCCTTCTAATCTTACAAATTTACATGATAACTTTAAATTGTATATCTAATAAATAGTCCAACAATCTCAGATAGCTCTGACGGTAAGCTATTAGTCAAACAGGGTCTCAGACAAAGTGACATTCAGTGAAATAGCTTCGAAGCGAATGCGTTTCTATTCATTATCACTGAAGAACGTGACATTTTGATGATTATAACAATAAAATTATAGCACCACTAGCTTTTGCCCGCGGCTCCACCCGCGTGGATGTCGGTTATCGCGACAAAACATAGCCTATGTCCTTTCTCATGGTCTAATCTATCCCTTTACCAAATTTCATCAAAATCGGTTCAGTGGTTCAGGCGTGAAAGCGTAACGTACAGACAGACAGACAGACAGAGTTACTTTCACATTTATAATATTATAGTATGGATTTAAGATTAAGAATGCCCTGAGGCAAAATCGATTATGATGACTGACAAAAGAATTTGAAAAAGTACAAGTGGTTTATTCAATATAACAATGATATAATAAGTATATACAGATACTTCTTATTATCTTATCTTATACTAGTAACAAAAAGGAGTCACTGTTGATTTTGAAATACATAGTCATTCATTATTAAATAATTTAATTTGAGTTAGAAAACAAAGACTCAATTACCTTTTTTTTTTCTAATTATATTAATGATTATATCCTTATTGATACGGGGCCCTACGGGGTCAAGGATGAAGAAAACGATTTGTACGAGATCTACAATTTTAATCCGTAGGTCCTGCTTTACAATAATAAAAATACTCTAATTCAAGGTCGAGTGTCGGTTCGGGTACAGTCACGAGCAATAATATATGTAGGATCAGGTAGGTCTTGACCCGAGCCATCGGCCATAGTGTGGGCGAAAGCGGGTAACGTGCAATGAGAAAACACTAGATATCAAATGGACAACACTTTAATAACACACAGAATAACAATAGCTAGGCACTAAACGAAACGTAGGACAGTTCCGTGACGACTTGTTCACTCGGCGACGACTCAAACAAGACTGAGCTCCGCTGAGCCCGCCGTGTGTATATATCACGACTCTGTCGAAGGTGCGCACCGGATGACGTGTGTAGTTGCCTCCGCTACCCGCTAGGGGCGCTTGCGCACCTTTGCTTCGTTTAGTGTCCATACTCATGACCGTCCACGACACTGCCATCCTGCGTGACACACGTCCTCGTGTGTTAGTCTGAAATAAGAAATGAACAGCACAGTTTTCGTTCGGCTATCCTATTTCAAACAAGTTCTTTATTCATCATCGTACTTAGTATTTGTTAGATATTCCACAATCACTACTCTAGTTACACTAAAGTCAAAATCCAATATTAACAAAAGCTTAGCAAAGTATACTCCGCCTGAGAATTACACAGCTAATTACAAGTGGAAGGTATCTAGTACTTAAATCCAAGATACTGTAGACCCTTGGGACCACGCACCATTGAGCATCAACTTATGTAACAGAAAAGAAAAATCAATCGAAACAATTTTAATCAACATCAGGTATCTCATTCGTGGTCTCTGGCTGTTCCATTAGTTCCAGCCTACACAATTGCACACACACTTCCTCAAGGGAAGCCCGAGTTAACTTTTAACTCTATGATCTCTGCTACAAGGCAAGATCCGACTGTACTACCCAGATCTACCGCCTACCGCTTACCCACGGACTACTCTAAAGCAGACACCGATTTCTACTAGGCTACGGCTACAGTATTCTGGTACAGTCTCCGACCCAACGAATCGAGGACCTGAGTGTGCAATTCTGCACGCAATTAATCGGACGCAACTTCGTCATTAATCTCGTCTCCATCTACAATCTCAATGGGTACTTGGCCCTCGGGCATCTTTCTAATTCGATCATGTGCATACTTGTAGGTACGCTTGTTAATCAACGACCTTAAAACATATCGGTCTCCCTCCAAAACTTCTACGATTTGAAACGGCCCTCTAAACTTAACATCTAACTTCGTTTGATTACGTTCCTCATTTTCAATCAAAACAAATTCGCCGACCGAAAATCTATTTACGGTTGCCTTATTACTGTCAAAACGTGACTTATTATAACTCGCAGACCTTTGTATGCCCTCAGATGCAGATTCTCTCACTTTACTAAGATCTACGATATCTTCGTTATCATTGACCATTAAATCTAGTGGACGAGCTACCTTACCTATTAAAAGCTCTAATGGGCTAGCTTTCGTCACCCGACTGATGGTACAATTAAGAGCGAGTTGCACGTCTCCTAGGGAGTCCTGCCACGACCTATCTTTGTCAGACTCAACCACGGTTAACATAGACTTTAGCACACTCATTATTCGTTCAACTTGGCCATTCGCACGACATGACCCTGTGGCAATAAGATGAAGATGAATATTCTTACTGTCGCAGAAGTCACGGAACTCTTTGCTGGCAAAACAGCGACCTTGATCGGCTATTATTCGTACGGGTGCACCGAACAATGCTACACTATTCTTTACTGCTTTGATGCTGCTCCTAGTGTCTATATTTTTGGTATGAAAGAGCAATACGTACTTTGTGAAGGCGTCTATCATCACGAAAACGTACTCCTTACTATCACTCTTTCCACTCAGCTTTCCAGTGGCATCAATGTGAACTGTATGCCAGGGGATTGCGGTTTTAGGGTTTGGATGAAGCTCGGCCTGCACCTTTCCGGAATGAGACTTGGAGATCTTGCAGGTCACGCAGTTATCTATGAACTTCCTTACATACCGACTCATACCTTCGAACCAATAATGATTATACAGCTTTTCGAGTGTCTTTTCCCATCCAAGGTGTACAAGAGATTCATGCACATTATTTATGACTGACCAGCGCATAGCACGAGGAACAATCGGCAAGCATCTCGTTCGACCATTTCGCTGTACTTTACGATGAAGTACACCTGACCTTACCTCATAACTGTTAGCTAAGTCGTCATTGAGCTGTCCTTGTTCCAGGTCAGAAATTAATTTCTTAATTTCCTCGTCCCTTTGCTGCTCTGCAAGAAGCCAATTGCTGGTTAACTCAGCTAGATTAACTCGCTTCTGCTCTACTTTGTGAATTTTTGTTTTAGTAGATTCAGATGGTAACAAGTTCCGAGAAAAGAAATCAGCATGAGCCATTTGCTTACCAACTCTATACTTGACATCAAAATCGAATGACTGCAAGAAGGCCCACCAACGATGGACTCTTGGTGTCAGATCAATTTTGGTGCGTGACATTTTCAGCGAATTGCAATCGGTTAGAACGGTAAACTTCTGGCCATGCAAGTACTGCCTGAAATGCCTTACTGCGTTAACAACAGCGAGTGTTTCTAGCTCGTACGAGTGATACCTAGCTTCCGTCGACGTCGTGCGTTTGCTAAAATAGGCAACTGGGCGTCGCTTACCTTCAACAATCTGGAGTAATATCGCTCCATAACCCTCAGCACTCGCGTCTGTGTGCAGCTCTGATGGGTATTGTGGGTCAAAAATCATGAGTACTGGTTCCTTGGTCAATATGTCAATTACCTTTTGTCGCGCATCCTCACATTTAGGCGTCCACTCGAAGGGGCACTTGCCCGAGGTCAGTCTGTAGATCGGGGCCATGAGGCGAGAAAAATCAGGCACAAACTGGCGAAAGTAAGATGCCAAACCTACAAATTGTCTTACCTGAGTAATCGACTGTGGTGAAGGCAAACATGACAAAGCTTCTATCTTACGCTTATTGGGTTTGATCTCACCTGCTTCAACCTCATACCCTAAGTACTCTACTCGTGTCTTAAGAAACGAACATTTCTTAAGGTTCAGTGAAAAACCTGCCTTTGTAAGTTTGTCAAGCACAATCTGCAACCTCTCTAATCCCTGGGTAATGGAATCCGAGATGATCAGAACATCGTCAACATATACTACCACGTACTGGTTAACTAGGTCACCCAAAGCCCTCACAATTGCGCGTTGGAAAACAGATATTGCGTTACGGAGACCAAAGGGCATAGTTAAAAACTCGTATTGGGCATCTGGTGTGATAAAAGCTGTTAGTTCAATCGAATCTTCATGAACAGGAATCAAATGAAAGCCACTTGCACAGTCGAGTTTTGTAAAGAAATTCGCACCATGGAGTCGTGAAATTTGATCAGAAATCAAAGGTATAGGGAACCGGTCCGGTACAGTATTCCTATTCAATTCCCTATAGTCTATACACATACGATCTGAACCGTCATGTTTTTTTACCAAGAGGGCAGGGCTAGAGAAAGGAGAATTACTAGGCCTAATTATGTTTGCTTGCAACAGCTCGTCAATCCTCTCTCGCATAACCTGACGTTCCGCCGGGGATAACCTATACGGACGTCTTTGTACCGTACGGTTTGTGTCCACCCTTTTAATTACTAACTCTCCTGTATTCACACGAGTTGTCGGAAAACCGTTAATTAAATAGTCAGAATATTGTTTTAAAATGTTCACTAATTCGTTAAGTCGATCATTAGAAATATCAGTCTCAATTTTTTCAAAATAATCTGCGGGCACGCAAACATCCGTCGAATTACACGCGTTTACAATGCTATCTCGTTTTAAAGTGAGTTCAGTTGCAGTCATGTTAACACAAAAGCCGTTACTTAAAATCTCCCGACCTATCAATATCCTACTCTGTAAACAAGCGTCTGGCAAAACATGGAATAAAATCTCAGTCGAAAAATTATTAATTTCTACCCTACACAGTATTTGCAAAGTGCAGTTAATCTTTTTATTGCCTATACCAATTAATGAAACTAAATTATTAAATCGCTTGCCTCTAAATTTACTCGCAACACTTTCTTTCATTAATGAACATTCAGCACCAGAGTCAAAGTCAAATTTAAAAGACTCACCAAGGTGATCTAAGGTTCCGGATGGGGACTCAACCTGGCACAGGTCGACTCGTTTCTCCACTGGGGCAGCAGCGTTGGACCTGCCAGCTGTGCAGCGACTGGCAATGTGGCCCGCAGTGCCACATTTGTAGCAGACCACAGAGCTGCCACTCGGTGGCTGGCGTTGAACCGCAGGCGTTGAAGCCGGCGCAGGAGCAGGTTTCTTCGCTTCGGTCTTCCTCATGCGACAATCAGCTTGCTTATGCCCGGGTTTGCCGCAGGCATGACATTTGATGTGCGATATTGATGAAAACTTCGGTCGTTTTTCACTCGTAGCTCCTGTCTGGCTATCCATGGGAGTTTTCCGCTTCAGGTACGAGAAAGCTTGAAGTTCTTGCTGTACCTGATGACGCGTGGTAAGCTCCGTTGTAAAAGCAAGTCGTTGCAGGCGAGTGTCAATTTGAGCCAAATGAGCTACCACAACCGACACTGCAATTTGTTCAATGCTCGTATTTTTCCACCGACTAAGCAATGACGTAATAAGACGGCTTGCATAGGCGCCATAGGTCTCGTTTTCTTTCGGTTTGTCGTGACTTAAATTGATGAGGGTAGCTGCAGATGTTTCTACGCTAATAAATCTGGCCGTAAATAATTCCTTGAATGCAGCCCACGACATACCTGGATAGGTTATCTGCGTTAGCCACGTCGATGCCGATCCTTTGAGCGCCTTGCTAATTGCCATAACAAGCTGGCCTCCTTGCACTTCGTTGCCTTCTAAGCACAAATCGGCCGTCGCGCACCATGACCGCGCGTCGGAATCTTGTTTATCGGGATTGAATTCCGGCAACACTACACTTCTGTTCACACTTGGGGTATGCAGAGCTTGAATTAGTTCCCGCATTTGTTGATTTTGCATTTCAAAAAGTACCCGCCACTGATTTTCTTCACCGTTAGTCTCATTTGCACGATTTGACCCCACTTCTGATGAAGGATCAGGTAGGTCTTGACCCGAGCCATCGGCCATAGTGTGGGCGAAAGCGGGTAACGTGCAATGAGAAAACACTAGATATCAAATGGACAACACTTTAATAACACACAGAATAACAATAGCTAGGCACTAAACGAAACGTAGGACAGTTCCGTGACGACTTGTTCACTCGGCGACGACTCAAACAAGACTGAGCTCCGCTGAGCCCGCCGTGTGTATATATCACGACTCTGTCGAAGGTGCGCACCGGATGACGTGTGTAGTTGCCTCCGCTACCCGCTAGGGGCGCTTGCGCACCTTTGCTTCGTTTAGTGTCCATACTCATGACCGTCCACGACATATATATACATTGTCACATTTTCTAAAATATCTAAACTTGTACCGATCCAGAAAGAAGTGAACAACAATTCGTTCTAAACGAACTAACCATTAAACGATGTCAAAACAAAGTATACGTTTATTCCACATTAATATAATCGAAACAAAATCATAAATAAATTCACACGTCGAATATCATTTATAACTATTCGTGACAATTTCTATAAAATGTATACAAATGTATACATGTAATAGACATTGTCATTGATACATTTAAAATGATATTGGAAATGTATACTTACTTTTACCGTTTTTGTAACATTACTCGTTATTTAGTGGAATTCAGTGATCGTGACGAATACCCACAGTCATAGGCAATATAATTTTTGATTGGTATAACTACTTATTTTGCACCTTAGGCATTTAGGCACCCTAACAAGCTGTTGTGATTCATTATAAGCTGCAAAACATCGAAAGAATTTTATGAACTTCATCTCAGCTATGACTACTGCATTAAAATCATGGTTGAAAAAAAAAGAGCTCAGTGGCGGTGCAAGACCTAAACTTAATGTGGGCAAAGGTATATTTCGCGTGGCTCTTTTTTTAACATGCGCATGCATACCCACGGGGATAACGCACCAACCCCCCAATCAACACCGAGGGGATTTTTTTTATCGTGCGCAAAATCTCCACGGATACCACCCTCACGGAGCCGGTGGAGGCGGTTATGTCGGACTCGAACCGACTAAAACGCACGCCGTCTTGGGTCCTTGGTTGCCGGAGGTGAGATTGCCGAAAGCATATCTCTCGCACCCCGGCAGACCCAGGACCATCTCTTTCGAGATGGTCCTCTTCGGGTTGTGGGGACCTCGGTGTCCCCAACTGGCCCCGAGGGTACGGGGAGGCGCACTTTGCGCCGCCGCCGCGGCCTGCTTCTGCTAGGGTGACAGGCGGCTCCACCGGTCACCCCCAGGCCAGCGCTCATGGAGGACGGAGGTCGTTCTGCGACCTCCGACGTCCGGTTCGCCTTCGCTCTTCGCGGGCTTCCCGGGCCAGGAGTCTAGTCCGGACCCGACCGGCCGCCTCCTTCTCGAGCATTACTTGCTCGCAGAAGGAGGCGGCCGCACCCCAAGCGTTCGCGCATCGTACCATCGCTGTGAGCAATGTGGAGAGTGTGAGGACTCCCACCCCCAGAGCCGCCACTAGGACCCGCCTTGGCGTGTCCCACGCCGGGCATTCGGTCAGCGATACTGAGGGGATTGTGTTGGACTCGAACTGACTTAAACGAGCGCGAGCAAAATGGTACCTACTACTTTAGTATTACCTTCGGCTTCGGCGGCTTAACACGCGAGTTTTTAGCGCTTCGTCAAAGTTATTCTTTGTAATCTGAGCTCAGAGCGTGGGAACCATGGAGTCTAGATCTAGCCACCCCCTCGGCCTACTTCTGCAAGGGTAACAGACGGTTCCAGCCATTCACCGCCACTGGGGACTTTGGTTGTTCTACTAACTCCGACGCCGAGAGTTCTCACGCTCACCACCTTGCTCACGCTGATGGTTCGCTACGCGGATGCATGGGCGGCTGGCGCCTCCTTCTGCGAGCAAGTAATGCTCGAGGAGATGGCGAAGCGGGAGAAGAAGCAACGGGAGTGAACGAGACTCGCAGAACTTGCTGCCCGCGAACAAAAGCAACTCGGGTGTCGCGGGTCGCTGAATGACCTCCGTCCCTCATGAGCGTAGGCCTGAGGGTGACGCGTGGAACCACCTGTCACTCTAGTAGAATCAGGCCGCGGCGGCGCGCATCAAGCTCACCTTCTGCTTTGCACTTCGACCCACAGATGGCGTGTGTTTATCGGTTCAAGTCCGAAATAACCTCGCCCACCACTTCCGGCAGGGAGGGTAGCCGTGGGGATTTTCTGCACGTAAAAAAAGGGCACTCCAGGCAGTCCCGAGACCTCGTTCGCGTCTTAGTGATGGCATTCACTTGGACGTTGGCTCTTTCTAGATCCGATGTAAAAAATCCCCAAAGCACCCTGCGTCACCTGGCATGAGAGGCTGCCATATGGCTTCCCCATAGTGAATGCTACCACCGCTATTACCTCGTACCCTATGGAAATAAGTATTCGTCATGATCACTAAATAACGAGTAAAGTTACAAAAATGGCAAAAGTAAGTATACATTTCCAATATCATTTAAATGTATCAATGACAATGTCTATTACATGTCGCTGGTTAAATGCCAAAGGGCCACATTACGGGAATGGTGAATTTTACAGGAGAGCCCATCAAAGTTTTCGCCGCGATATTTTTAAATTTTTTGAGAATCTATAAGCGCTACATCTATGTATTATATATCATTCGATGCGTATTTTAGAGCTTTATTAATGTAATACTAACTAATTTCAGCAGCTTGCATCTACGAAAGTATAATATCACATGAGTCCGTTTTGCTTATAAAAATGAGTGTCAAATCTGTGCATATTCATTTAATAAAATGCCACAAAACGAAAGATAAGTAAGGTTTAATGAATATTTTTCTCGAAAAACTAATAAAATCAATCTTAGCTAAACATAAAAAGAATAAGGATAATACAACATGATATAATAACGACTCAATTTTACAATCATCACGTCTTTATTAAAATAACTAAAAAGTTAAAATTCCAAAAGAAAAATAAGGAAAATGTGTTATTGCTCATAACATTGTGATTCACACACAGTCATCTAAGCCTTACAAGGAACAATACTTATAGACTACCCATTCAATCAATTTGCCTATCGCTGTCCACTCCTGGACATAGGCCTCTCCCAGTGTGCGCCATTTCGGCTGGTCATCCGCCTTCCACATCCAGTCTGTCCCAGCCACTTTTTTAGGTCGTCAGTCCATGTCGGGCTAGAGGGCGCCCTACCCTCCGTTTACCTTCTCACGGTCTCCACTTTAGGACTCGTTCGTCCAACGGCCGTCGGTCCTCTGGTAGATGTGGCCAGCCCACTGCCATTTCAGCTTACTTATTCTGCAAGCTGTGTCGTATGCCGTACAGTTGTATTCCTTTGTCGGATGACCTCGTTTCGAATTTTATCCTTCAAGGGGAATGTAACATCCCCATGCCTCCACGCTGGAGGCTTATGGGTTCTGATCTTGGAACTGGACGGACATTGTGGCGGTGTCATACAAGCATCTCAGCACCTCGATGTAACACCAATCGTCACGACACCGCTAGAGGACATCCAGAACTACCCAAGTTTCGATGGAGTCGAACGCTTTTTCGCAATTCACAAACGCCATACACAGCGGCTGATTGTACTCTTGGGTCTTTTCTACGATCTGCCGAACAGTATAGATGTGGTCTACGGTGCTAGAGCCTTTTCGAAGCCTGGCTTGTTCCGGTGGCTGGAACTCGTCGAGCTTACACGTGAGGCAATTTGTGACGACTTCTGAGTTTGTAGAAATGATTCAAGAGTGAGATGGACCTGTAGTACTTCAGCATGGTTTATCATCTTTTTTGAAGAATAGTACCACCGCAGTCCCGCTCCATGCCCTAGGTGTAAGGCTCTGCTAGATGATGGAACTAAAGAGGCTCGCTAGCTCTTTCAGTATAGGAACCCCGCCTGCTTTCAAGAGCTCAGTAGTAATTTCGTCATCACCAGGGCACCTGTTGTTCTTCAGTTGCCTGAGAGCCGCCTCTATCTCGCACAGCTCGACATCGGGTATCTCCTCGGTGTAATGGCGCGTGAGTGGGGCTCTATGGTTTTCATCGGTATGTCCCTTCGGTTGAGTCATCCGGATTATCTTGTTCGGTATTTATATTGTTCAGGCTGTTTAGTATCGGTGAGCTCAATTCTTGATGAACAATATTGGGAGTTGAGTTAAATGTGTTATTTTGTGTTGAGGTAGTTTGAAGATCTTCATTTTCTGCTATTACCACCTCCATTTTTTGTGCTCGTGTATTCATTCGACAAATAAAGAAAAAGCAATGATCTACGTATACAAACACAGACCCTACTGTCCACTCCTAATGATTTCATCATCGACGGCAGCAGTAATCAGTCTACGAGTCAGGCAGCACAGATATTATTGTTACGAGTTCCTATAGCTTGTCTAAACTGGAAAACGTTCACATCATATTCAGTGATAAATCAGTAAAAACTTGAATTGTTTCAGGAATTTTATCGTCAATAGGTACAATTTGTTTGTATGCGTGATAGAAGTGGTTGGGCGAGTCATTTGGGCTTAGACAAGCTATACCTAATTGTGGTAGGTAAATTTACTAACTGGCAAAAAAAAAAAACATACAAGCGAACCACTACACACAAGAATAGAGCCACAAAAGAAACATGTCCAATTTGCGTAAAAAAATAGTAATGTATTTACTTTTTCTTATATACAAAACTCTGGCTCCGCACTTTCATCTTAAAAAAATAAATAATAATCTCATGGTATTAAAATGCAAAGCGGACACATTTTATAATATGGCCCTTTGGCTTATACAATAATTATGTACTCACTTGATATTTATATTCCAAACGGCCACAATCCAAAATATGGCACTATAGTCTATAAAATTTAATTAAAACTAAGACTTATTACGCAATATGGCCCTTTGTCTTATAAATAACGTGCACTTACGCCGATTACGAGGGCTTAACTCAAAATGTGGCTGTTTCGTCCTGAAGTTAGTCAGCAAAGTCACGGAATGCAAAAAAGGCGCTTGTCTGATTTGGCCATTTCTGATGCTAAAATAACGGGTGTCTTTTTCAAATTTAAAAGTTATAATGATTTGGATGCCATTTTTGAAAAAAATAGGTTTCAGATTTTTTTGCGTTGTGGCCCTTTGGCATTTAACCAGCGATGTATACATTTGTATACATTTTATAGAAATTGTCACGAATATAAATGATATTCGACGTGTGAATTTATTTATGATTTTGTTTCGATTATATTAATGTGGAATAAACGTATACTTTGTTTTGACATCGTTTAATGGTTAGTTCGTTTAGAACGAATTGTTGTTCACTTCTTTCTGGATCGGTACAAATCGAGTACACGTCACTATAAACGGCGGGCTGAGTAATGTACTCAACTTGGGGTTCCGGGCTGGCCCCGTGCGAGTGCGACGTTGTCTTCCCCTCAAGGTCACCAGGCTTCGCAGCTGCTAGTTTGGTCCGCCGGAGTCGTCGCCAAGGCAGTCTTCAAGACGTTACGGAGCGGGCAGGCAACCTCAGCTGGTTCGGAGGCGGGCCGGTACGGTGCGGTGCTGATACTCCAGCCGGTATGAAGTGGACCGGTATTCCAGCCGGTACCAAGTTCTGGGGAGACAACCACACAATTAGGCACTGGTGCGTGAACCCAATGAAACAGCGCCGGGCCCCAACGTATAATTTTCTACATGGGCCCTAAGGTCGGCGGCGCTGTACAATGGTAGGTACACATAACACATAAAATAAACAATAAAACAAAGAAATAAAACTGGATTGTTCCGGAATTCATAATCGTAAGTATTTATCGTAAGTACGTCTGTAATCCCGTTAACCACGGTTCAATCAACCATAAACAAATGATTCAGTAATAATTAAGATCTAATACTAATATATGCTGAACCGTGGATTTAAAACGAGATTAAAATTCGACAATTTACATATTTTCAAAATGTGGGTATCCGTAGAAAATTATGGCGAGATATACACCGTGTTGATTTTTCTCTTAGAATACGAACAATCAAACATTACAACTAATTGAATAGTTCTTAAGCAATTACTATATTCGGCTGTCTGTCGACATGTATACTCGCGACATATATTATGGACACACTTCATACAGTAACTTTCTTACAACATTTTAACGATTACGATGTCAATCACAATTTACTTTAAATTTAATTTAATTACATTTACACAAAGGATAAACTACAACTAGGTAACTACCGAACTCCCGACCGCAGGTAGGCATGTACTAAAAATGAGCTAGCATCACGCTTAGCTCCTAGGAGCTAAGCAGGAATGTCACACGCGAATGACGATGTTCTTTTACTTTATTATTTACGTGACTATCGTTTAATACTCGCGCACTGTTTATTAAGGACACTAGACTTACCCCTTATATTGGGAACAGCTTGTACGTAACAAGACACTTCTTGAGATGCCGAGATATACTATACTACGATACGATATTAGCCTAGTTCTTATAGACAATTATAATAGTAACTAGCAGAATCTAGACTATATGTTATCTAGGTTTTAAGATTATGACTGCACGTTCCGCTGTGGAGTCTCGCGATCGAATGAGGTCTCCCGTCTATCTCGGCGCGAGCGCGGGGCGTGTTTTTTTCTTGTTGTCGGTTAGTGTTGGGCCATCAGCTGATTCTCCGGTTGACGGAATGCGCTGATTGGTTATCAATTCGTGTGACTCATTTTATATGTGCGTTAGAACGATGCATTACCTTAAAAGGTAATGACCGCGTTCACCACCCAGTGATGGGGTACGCGCCGCAATCGCGAGATACCGGTATTTACCGTTTATTACTGCTATGTTCAAATGTTTTCATTTTTTATTACCGGAACCAGTGTTCACGTAACATTGTACATCAATGAACTTTTCTCTTAGGGATTTCGCTAATGAATGTCTGTTTGTCTAGAAGCCCTGTCATCTCACAACTATTTGATCCTCCCAATTTTAATTACACAGTATTTCGATAAATCGTACCATACAAACTTAGACATTTGAACTAATGTTTGGTAACACGTGTTTCAAGGCTCAAGGCCCAAAACTGTAACCTTCACAGATAAATGGTCATCTATAGAGTAAGACTAGGGTGCTGATGAATAATAAATAGTGTAACTTTTTGAAGGTTGTCTAGGTATGGAGTCAAATAACTAATTACGTAACGTTATTGCGACTCTAGCAACTTCCACACAATCCATACGTTTTCGGGTGCCCCTTTGTTCTCATTTCCATAACTCTACAGTGTATTTATTTACATTTTCAAAAAGTTACATTTACATAAATGTGATCGTCAACAAATGTTACATATTTAATGATAAAGTAACAAGAAACTCTTCTGTTGTATGCGAGCTTGGCACTTTCTTACTTTACCGTCTGTGTCTTTTCTCCAAAGTTCTTAATAAGAACTGTCTTGAGTATAATTATATTTTGCTAACTTACCATATTTCTATCAAAGTACAATTATTTTGCAGAAAATGCAACTCTTTTATCTACATCATTTTAGACAATTTGTGGTACATAATATATACTTGATTAAAGGCCGATTCGACCAAACGCGAGTAAAGTTCATTTCTAGAATAAACAGCTAATATGTGGGTGATATTGCCTGTTTATTTTAGGAATAAACTTTACTAGCATTTAGTCGGATGTAACATTAATAGACTAATAATGACTTTGTTCAGCAATTCGATCGATCGAGAGGTGCCAGGCTCGAATCCTGGCCGTTACGCTACCAAAGTGAACCCACTCCTAATAAAAGTAATTTAACTTAGCTGTAGGCATTGGTAGGAATAACGGTATTGTGTCAAAAAAATATACAAATTATGTAAAAAACTAAATCACGAGTAAACAATACCTTTCTCACTAAACCCTGGTAAAGTGCAAGTCTGTAGTAAGTTAAACATAGAAAGAAGACTGATTCTATCGTGCCTAGTGATAGATATCAACAAATTTTCTCAAACATCTTCTTCAACATCTTATAAAGACCCACCATCTAAAACCCTCTGTATACATGTGGAACACATAGGTATGTGACGCGCCATTCTCACGCGGGTCTTACACTCATATTGCGAGTTTATCTCGTACCGTGTGACGTAAGAAGCAATTTATTTTTCTTAAAGACTCCGCGGTTTCATGAAGATTGATTGCCTGAGCAATGACGCAGCCTCGCAGCTCCATCTGATTGACGTTGCAATTTACTTCATTGGCGTTTTTAATTTATCCAATCATTGTCTCGCTAGATTGATTCACTTCGGAAGGTCCTATTAAGATTAGGTTCTGAGGAAGTCGCAGATGTTATACGATTTGAATGGGTTCTTCTTTGTGTTAGGATTATATAGCTATATTCTCTTGGATATTCTGTATTGAGTGATGTAGAGGATAATTTTAAATAAATGTTGATTTTAGTCAACAGTTTGGGATCATTACTAGATGTAATTGTTTGCATTAGGGCTCTATCGAAATCTTCATGCCAGAAGTTCTGGCAATGGCTACCCCCTTGAGGTTGGGACAAGGGGAAAATCAGAAAACTGTTGCTCACAATAACCGACTTAATTCTATAGGAACTGAGTTCTAATAAAACTGAATTCATTTGCTGCATAGTTAAATTAGAGATCCTTTAACTTCAACAATTACATGTAAAACCCTATAGCTAGAATCCTGGACCTTACAGAAAACCGCAGGTGAAAGTATTATTTACTGCATGCTGATACTGAGTAAGAATATTAAAACTAGCATTTGGCCGCGGCTCCGCCCGCGTGGATGTCGGTTATCGCGACAAAACATAGCCTATGTCCTTTCTCAAGGTCTAATATACCCTTATACCAAATTTCATCAAAATCGGTTCAGTGGTTTAGGCGTGAAAGCATAACATACAGACAGACAGACAGACAGAGTTACTTTCGCATTTAAAATATTAGTATGGATTGTTTATTACACTGTCAATTTATATTCATAAAAAAAATATAGAAATGCATTATGTTCCGTTGCGAATTCAGAGGCAAAATATAACAACACACATTGCAAAATCCTCGTTCCAAAATATATTATGTAGTTCAAAAACGAACCCCTAGTCTCCAGATTAATGCCAGCGTTATCAATCGTGCGATATGAGTCTAGCATCTGCTGCCTTATAAATGGATGGGTCTGACGGACGGAACACGAACCCCTTGAGCTGCGTGAACGACATTTTGCATAATATCTGCATATTTTGTACAAATTATTGTTAGAAGGCAAATATTTGATAAAATTCGATGTCATTTTTCGAGTTGGTGGGGTTGCAAATATTTGTAATACTTACGTCTTAAAATCAATCTTGAAAGACTCAAATCAAATCAAAAATAATTTATTCTGCATAGATCATTAAATCGGAACTTACAAAACGTCAATATAAAATCATTATTAAATATACTAGTTTCGCAAATTAATCATTGCATTGGTTCGAAATGCGGCCCAGACCTGAGACTCCAGCAAGAAACTCAGTGGGCATTTTTTTTGGTCTCTAAACAAACATTGACTTAGTCTAATACTTATGGTCTAGATACAATGCTTTGCTTGAGTAGTAGAGCTGAGCGAACAGCTCATTTCCAAGCTTGTTTATCTTCTAATTATTCTTGGATTTTATAATAGCCTTTCTGGCACAGTTAACTCTTAACTGAATTTTTAAATTTATTAACAGGTAAATCTCTAATTCAAACTGAAACAGAAAGTCTAAGTCTAGTGGACAGAAGTTTAATAGCAAACTGCTAAATCTTATAGGTTTAGATAGGAAAACTGAATATCAAAGAGGTGACTTGCACCAGCGACCAACTGAGCTTGTTACACTTGATTACATCAATCAATTAGCCTATCGTAGTCCACTGCTGGACCTAGACCATCAATCATTTAGCTTACTGTTTCCACGCTGCGTTGATGAAACAAGGTTTTATTTCGAGTTTTCCTTCTCTCGCAGTGATATCGGCTGTGTATTCCGTTAGTCGCCTCGTACGGCACCCCTCGGATGAGACGGGGTGGTGATACTTGTATTCTTTCTCCGTCAATACACAGATTTGATTGCATACTAGGCAATGGTTGCATATTAGGTTTATAACAACCAAGGTACTAACCTAACAAATGCCTTACAAAATCTCATAAATATCCCTTTATAAACAACTGGAATGGAATATTTCTAACATAGCAGAAAATTATTAGCACTAGCAAACATAACAATGAGCGCCAAACATAATGTAATACGAGTATTCTCACTGATACAACAGAATTTAAATACATTTAACCGCATAAACCGCATTATTATTATGCTCCGAAAACAATATTTAATTTGATAAAACCGATCATGTTTATCCACTTAGCCCTCATCAAATTATTCTAAAGAGTTTATTTCGTAAATAAAATTTAATTACACTGTATACGAAAGGATCCACAGAAATGATAACTCAGCAAATTATTTATGGAAGGGAGATTTGAATCAAATGGCGTTGTATTTGTCGTGCCATTGAAGGTTTAACTCAAAATAGACAAACTCGAGAAACGGCCTCCAGTTGTGAGAGCAATAATTAAAGTCAAAATATTGTGTTGTTGTATAAGAGGTCATAAAATAAACGGGTATTACTCAAAAGTAAGCGAGTAATGTTCAAAAATTAGTCAGATTTTATAAAATAGCTCTTTAAGATTTTGTAATGGGTTAAGATTCAATGAAGAGGTGACATTATATTAGGTAGGTTTATATAGATATACGACTAGAAATAGATAAGGATCACCATATTAGTAATTAAATTCATCGATCAAAATCTGTTCACGGGAAAATTACGAAAAAAAAAATAGTGCATATTTTGTGACAAAACTGTACGAACTACTGAACTAATAAGGGTATGCTAATAGTCTAATCAGAGAAATAGTTTTTGATGGTATTTTTTTATCAAGAAATTTACTTTGGTCTGTAACGTTCATATAAAAATAACGGGTAGCTGTTGTTGACGATCTAACCCGTTTATAAGTAAGAAAATTAGTTTTATAAAGAGGTTCTAACGAAAATTCCTCCGCGTCCTCGCTGGTTTAATGACCTCACTGTCAGTTTGATTGGACCAAAGCAACAAAAGACAGGCAATTTATAATGAGCTCAAAGATTCAAGAATGATATGGGATTTTCTAATATTTCAAACTTGGAAATTTAATAAGCTTCGAGAATTCATTTGAAAATCATGTCTGTTGCTTATTTATTATAAAATCACTAACGAAAAGAGCTCTTTTAGTAGACCTTATAGTGGGGCGCACTATAAGTTTCCGGAATGAATATGAAAAAATACTATTATAGGTACAAAATTAATTTATTGTTTTTCAAAATAATCTCCCTTGGCGTCTATGCACTTTTTCATTCGATCAAACCAGTTTTGAAAACTTTTGTGCCACTCCTCTGTGGTGACCTCTGAAACGTGTTTTTCATACTCCTCGACAGCCTCTTCTGGTGATGAAAATCGTTGGTCGCGTAATTGGTTCTTAATTTTTGGGAACAAATAAAAGTCACAAGGTGCCAGGTCGGGACTGTATGCAGGATGACTCATGAGTTCTACATTTTTCGCCTTCAAAAGTCGTTTGTCTGTCTGGCCGTGTGAGAACTAGCATTGTCGTGGTGCAGGATGATACGGCGTTTACGGTTATTTTTACGGAGTTCGTCAATAACTTCCGGCAAACAAATGGTCGTGTACCAGTCACTATTCACGGTACGACGATTTTCTAAAGCAACAGTAGCCACGTGTCCAGTTTTATTAAAAAAAGAAGCAATCATCCGCTTAGATGCACTTTTCACGCGCGCCACTTTGGTTGGTTTCGGCTCATCTTGAAAGACCCATACGCTCGATTGCTGCTTTGTTTTGGGATCGTAGCAATAAATCCATGTTTCGTCACCTGTTACTATGTCCCACACCAAATTTGACGCACCTTCGTTGAATCTGGTAAGCATGGCACTGCACCAAGTGACGCGGTCCGTTTTTTGATCCTCGGTCAAGTTATGTGGGATCCACCGCGAGCACAGCTTTCTCACACCCAAATGTTTGTGTAGGATTGATTGTATTTGACTCATGCCTATTACTAAGGATGCGCGAATTTCATGGTAGGTCACATGCCTGTCTGTTTCAATCATACGGCGCACAGCATCGATGTTTTTGTTGGTCACAGCGGTGGATGGCCGACCATCGCGAGATTCGTCACTGAGATTGATACGACCACGCTTGAATTCTGCAAACCAGCTATAAACAGTCGTCTTGCATGGTGCTTCATCGCCAAAAGCTGTTTCAAGCCGAGCGATGCTCTGTTGAGCCGTCAAATTACACTTAAAATCGTAGAAAATCATACTACGAAAATTTTCCCGAGTTAAATCCATGTTGATGCAGGCACACAATTTTTTAAATGGCGCCACAAGGTAATAACAAAAGACAGTCAGATGAAACAAACTGTATTCTACAGACAAAGAGTTCTATTTTCAAATGTTGTAATAAATTTTTAAATATTGTTTATGTAAGTGGCCAGTTCCGGAAACTTTTAGTGTAACCTATGTATATTATATTCATAATATATTCAGTTATATTTTAATTTTCATTATTATTGTCTATTCCAAACAAGAAGATACAAGATAGTATGGAATTAAATTATCTAAAATTAAATACTAAATGGTTAGTAGATACAAATTATTCTGTATTTATCAATATTTTTTCGGCTTTATCACTATTTCAAAGTTTATTTATGTGTGTGCCATTTTTTTTCTAACACTATAAGTATTAATCTAATGAATTTTACAGATCGAAGTTATTTGTTGCTCAGGAGTAACTTGTAATGTCTTCGAGACAGGTTTAAGTTGAACGTGTAGATAATAAGTGTTTTCCTTGTACTCCTCAGATATTGGTTGTTTCAATAATTAATAGCTTACAATATTTTAACTACTCTTCAATGTGAAAAAAAAAAACTAATTGTAAGGATTTAAATAAAAAGGTGAAATGATATATATTACTAACCCTTGCATCTTACAGCACTTTAAAGTGAAGACCTTAACGAAAATGGTACCTAATCATTATTTAAAGACTGGCATTTTAACTTCGGATTATGCTATCATCTGTTTGTAAGTTCACAACTAACAATCTATTATAAACTCTAACAAAGTAGAAATAAAGATAAAAAATCCGTAAAAAAGTTGCGCGTGCATAACACATTACAAAATAGTCGTATTCATTCGAGCAAGTAGACCTAGCGTTTTCATTTGAAAACCGCAGGAGAGTTGCTGAAATACCGTATTCGTTTTACTACACCTGGCATTCCTCCAAATTTGATGTAGTAAATAAATTATGATGTGAAATGTATGGAGGCTGCACTTAAACGCTTAGATCATTTTTTGCGGTTGTTCTACAACTTTTATTTCGGTTCTTATTCGTGTATTATGTGGGTGAATGGGAATTTAGAAGGGTCTTTTGTTTTTGTATGTTATATTCTTTTTCATCTTAGCGTTAATCCCAGTCACATCCGAAGCTTTCAGCTTGGAGTCTGATGTTCGCTTTATCAGTCTAACTGTGGATTTGGCTACTGCGGACTTCCACTCCACAACCCAAAAGCGATATCGAAGCATTGCAGCTAGACCAGTTGTTGCACTTCTGAAGGCTTCAAGTACCCGTAAAGACTGCCATAGAGGTTCGTATGGCAACCGGGACCGACGGCTTAACGTGCTTTCAGAGGCACGACCAGACCAATGTAAATACCCATATTCATGCATATAAATACTTGTATTGCGGCCTCGTTCACTACCGCTGCGCCACGGAGGCTGACGGTATATTTCTTTTTATATAGGTAAGGTAAATATATCTAGATATTACTCAGGACTGCGACCTTAGACAAGCAATTGTATAATCATAATCATAAATCATAAATAATTTTATTTCTTGCAAATATGGGTTACATAGGGTGTTATAGGTAAACAAGTCTCGCCATATTCTACCATAATAGGCATGCAATTCTCTTAGCTAAATCAGGAGCAAAAAATTTGATAAAGTAAATACCCCTTGCTGTGTAGGTGGTTAGCTGTAAGGATTGGCATTGCCATTCAGCGTGGCAATGCTGCCAGCCTTCTAGCGACCCTCCCGGTTGACGTCGATGGGGAGGAATTCTTTGACGTCTGAACCTGCAGTTTTGCACATATCTTGATCTAGATTTTTATTTATAATAATTATTAAGTATTATTATTATGTACATAATTGAAGTTTTATAAAATAAATGGTTAAATAGTTATAAAATAAAAATAAAAATTGTTTATTATCAAGCTACATGGGCTCATAGTGCATTAGTACAATTGCTTAAAAACTATTTTAGTAACAACAGGATTAAATTTGATACAGAAAGTAGGTACCTGCCACAGGCAGCTTTCTCAAGATGCCGATAAAACATGCAGCTTGATGAACCTACCAATGACTGGACCATCCAACCTCTCAGGCATACACCTTCAGGATGATGTTAGTGCTTCCCCTCACTCTGTGTAATATTGAGGCCACTTTCTGACGCATAATTGTTAAAGTTTTTTTATAGGAGTGTTCATTTCAATAATGTAAAATATGTTGTATGTTTACAAATTTCTCGTAATAATTATTCTAAACATGCTAATTTACCTAACAAGGTACCAAATGTAGCACCTAATACATAAAATACTGTTTAGTAACTTAAGTCTCTAAAAAATTATCAAATAAATTTAATAATAATCTTAAGTAATAAGAAAATTATTTATTTAACAAGACTCTTCTCTAAGCAGCAATTTTTCTTCTTTTCAATAATTTGTCATGCGTAACTTCTTTTTGTTTCTCGTCTCAAGTTCTTTTAAAGCTTAAACTCAAACATTTGTTGGCAAAAATTGTCCTACAACTTTAATTAAAATGAATGGCCATCTTACTTTAAGTCAGGCTTTAACAAACCGTTCTGCTAATTTGTTGTTAGTCAGGAGATTTAATCCTGGAAAGTCTTAATTAATAAACATTCTTCATTTTGTTCATCGGTGATTCCTTATGACTACCCTTTAATGAAAACAAAAATCGACTTAAATACGGTACATGTCTCACTTTATTATTAATTACCATTTTGTAAATGTAATATGTATTATCTTCTATATGCATGAATAAAATTAGAGTCCTTTTTGAAATGTTTTATAACAATTTTTGTGATAATAAGGCGAATGCATTTTTTTTCCTGTCTCTCTCTGCTTGTAACAGGTATTCCTCGAAATTACTAGGCGGTTTTTATTGTAAATAGCTGATGTTATAAAGTGTAACTAAGAATACTTTTTTATATGATTTTCTTGATCTGAATACCTACAAAAAATGCATTTATTTTGAAATAAACAGACGCAATAAATTTTAAGATTGGATTAATAAAGATAAAATACATTAAATACTGGCTGATACGAAATTTAAGTAAGGCTGTCAAAGTAGCTACAAAACTGAAGTAAAACAAAAAAAAATACATAAAAAATCACAAAATGACCTTAAAATTCTGTACAATAAGTCGCAAGTAATTCATCTTGCCAACGGATCCGAGCCAAACAAAAAGGGGAAATAACAGTGTCTATCGCTGTCTCAACACTATTCATTCGACAACAAAAGAATTCGACGTAATTTGGTGGTTATCCAAGCGGTGTCACGAGCTTAACAGACAGTTGCGGATAGTGATGTAACACGCCGGGATTTTCCACGGAAATCGCAAATTAACGAGAAATATAAAAATGTCACGTCACGTACATGGCTACGAAAACAGTCACCGGTACGTAATTTAATAAATTCTTGGCGAAAGTGTGTTGATTCAAATTCTACGAGAAATGAATGGTAATTGATTCAATTCAATACTTTTTTAGTCAAAATAACGCAGGATTCGTCAATGCGATTAAGGTTTTGTCACATTACCAGTCTGGGTTACTCCTGAAATGATAGTTTTTTCGATGTTTCCATCTAATAAAAGAAGATAATGTTAAGTTCAAATAGATACTAATAAAATGTACTGTTTTCAACGCATTAATAATAGTACCTATATTATGGAGAAGTGTTATATGGACAATACTGGACACTAGTCTTGTGATTACTATGAATCTGAATATTCACAGTTTTTATATAAAATTTTGAGACTTATGAGTTCTTTATTATTTCTGAATTGCTGTTTTTATATAAGGTGATGGGAATTTCAATAGTCTGAGCCGAATATTGTGTACGCTAACTTCTTTCACTACGTAAAAATTACTCCTAGTTTTTGTAAAAATGTATGTGATAACAAAAAAAAGTGTACTTCTTCTATTCTTAAAAAAATAAGTGCACTTTTTTCGTTATGACACAAAGGAATAATATACAGAATCCCGAAATATACGGGTTTGTATTTTCAGCTTGCTCGTGATGACAAGGTAAAAATCACAGGTTTGCTCTTGTAGTAAACCATAGTGAGCGGCTAGGTTTGATCTCTCTCGGATCCCTTTTGAATAAATGCTACGATCCAACGTATAGGTGGCCCCGATGTGATTTGAATACTGATGCTTCCCAGTTTGAATCTCCAATGTCCATTCTTGAATAAAACCTTATTTTACGACAATCTGTGGATACAGAACTTTCTAGTGATTCCAAATTTATTTCTTGCTACATATTACTTGCGGCTCCGCCTGTATTGGAATCCTTTATCGCAACATTATTTTTTGAAATAAAAAGAATGCTACATTATTATTTGCTTTATTGATTACGAATGCCTAATTAAAACTTGATAGGTTTAGTCATTCAGACGTTAAAAGGTAGCATATAGACCGATCACTACTGCATTTATAATAATAGTTTGAAGTATAAACGTAGGAATAGCTTTACGGTACACAAGTTGTTAAAACCAAGCGAACAATTGTTGAAGTCACAAGCATGTTAAACCGTCTTGACCTGTGCATCTAGTTAAAAGTTAAACTACTCCCACACAAAAGGAGAATTCTAACTGGGGAAGTCCCTTAAGAAAGTTTTATAGTTAGAGGACAGCAGGGACTCAATAAATAATAAAAACTTTTTTGACCTGATTTAAAAAAAGTTAATAATTACAATGGACGATTAAGTTGTACTGACTTGTATTTCACATGACAGCCAATTACTATCAAAGTGTATAGTTTAATTAGTGACTATTATTTTGATGATTAAATGGTGATAGTAATTATATTAACAATGCTATCTCAATTTAAATGTAAAATATGCATGAGGACTATAGTTCTATCGCAAAGTGAAATTATAGTCCTGGGACGTGAAATAAACACGAAAGGTGAGAGATTTACTTCGTAAAGCATAATATTCAAGACAAAATTGTATGCATCAACGCGATTATGGTCTGCTATCGCATCGATCCATATGGATTTGCTCTTTAATATGATGAAATATTTAAATAAAAAATATTGCATACAAATATTTGCAATGGGTGGAAATCAAACCACGATCTCTGACTTACCAGTCAAGGTGTTCTACCGCTACACAACAGAATTTCGTCACTACCCTTTATAGATTATGAAAGAATAAAACGACGATTCACGAAAAATCCGTTCACAAAAATCTCCCTAATATAATACATTTTTAGGTTTCGTAACCCAAAATGCACATCACTGGTTTTGGGATGCTTACTCTGAGTATTATTAGGGAAAGCCTCGCGACTCAAAACGGAGAGGACTCGTTTTATTATGGCTTTTACGATGTCAAGAGGAATTTATCGGACTGTGTCTGTTTGTTGCCATGGAATATAATGCTGCCTTGAAATTAGCCAATGTATTGTCCCTTTTGTTCCGGGTATTTATCATTGTGAAACAGTTATCTTAGATTTAGTAGCAGATTTCAGAAATGGAATGAAATTTTGGAGATATTACTTTGTCATGGGGTACTGGAACTGAAGTTAAAAAAGTGTGAAAGGGAGTTTTGTAGAATTTTCTAGGTTATTATTTTATCCTCAAGAGGGGTTAGGTCCCCAATGAGGTTAATTTTATTGGAGCTGATTCTTTCAAACGAATCTAATATTATTGAATCTAATATATTTAGATTGAAACTCAGATCAATTGATCGTATTCGAAATATTCGTATACATATGAGTCATGGATAATTTCAGATATCGGAGCCGACACCGGATAGTGTGAAAATGCTCTTATTATATTATTTTTTCACAGGTGGATAGTTATAAATTTAGTATACTAGTAACAATTTTTTTCCACAAAATGTGGGAAATATTATGAGCATGGCTTAATTTTTTTTTTAATGATTAATATAATTACCTAGTATGTATATAAAATAAAATAAAATGCAAAACCTTTGAGAATGCCGTAAGGCGAAACCGGTCAGGTTCAATATAATAAATTTTGTGGAAAAAGTACAAGTGTTCTCAATCAACAGTAGGTATATATAGATATTATCATCTTGTACTATTTCGAGTTTCTCCATGATCATGGTGCATGAAACTCGAAACAATACAACATGGTGAATATCCCGATATCTCTAATAATAATGTTGGTGAACATGATATTGTTTAAACACCTATATTGAAAACTCTCATAATGTAAACTCGACGTATTCCTGGCAGGATCAGTTTTGGGATCCAAATACTAATTTAGGTTACCAGTAAGCATGTATAGGAGCAATTACATAAATAACAAAGAAATAAATAAATATTCCACAACATTCTACACAACGCTATCTAGACCCATGGTAAACTTTTATAGCTTGTGTTAATCTAGAACGCGGATAAACATTATACTTTATTTTTATAAATACATACATATTATACATAGTAACACCCAGACCAATGCAAGTAGCCATAATCATGCATACAATTGCACTGAGCTGGGATTGAACCCGCACCTCCTGCGTAGCAGTCGCGTTCACTACTGCCACGCCACAGAGGCTGTCCATATCTCGCATAATAATGTTGGTGACCATGATAGTGTTTAATACCTATATTGAAACCTCTCTAACCGTAAACTCGACGTATTCCTGGCAGGATCAGGTTATGGGATCCAAATACTACCTACTTTAAGTTACCAGTAATCCTGTATAGGAGCAATTAGATTAAACTAGCTTTTGCCCGCGGCTCCGCCCGCGTGGAAGTCGGTTATTGCGACAAAACATAGCCTATGTCCTTTCTCAAGGTCTAATCTAGCCCTATACCAAATTTCATCAAAATCGGTTCGGTGGTTAATGCGTGAAAGCGTAACATACAGACAGACAGAGTTACTTTCGCATTTATAATATTACTAGCTTTTGCCCGCGGCTCCGCCCGCGTGGAAGTCGGTTATCGCGACCAAACATAGCCTATGTCCTTTCTCAAGGTCTAGCCTATCCCTATACCAAATTTCATGAAAATCGGTTCAGTGGTTCAGGCGTGAAAGCGTAACATACAGACAGACAGACAGACAGAAAGACAGACAGACAGACAGACAGAGTTACTTTCGCATTTATAATATTAGTATGGATTAGTATGGAAGTATGGAAGTATGGATTACGAGTATATAGACTCCATCACAAAGAAAATAGGTACTTATTATTATTTTTTCTTTGTACCATACATGTTAACCAGCCGAAAACCCATACAAAGGGGGAAGGCCTTCTCAATATTCCGAACACATAATGGTGCAATTATTAAAAAATGCGACGCACGTTCCAAAACGGGGTGTCTTACATGCTTACGTGGAAAATTCGTTCGAAAAAGTTATTCAAGACTAAAAAAATATTTCCGGTTCAACGTGAGGGACATCGGTCGGATTTATACAAAGAGAATTGGGTTGATTTAAATTTATACGAGTTTTTATTAAAATACAAGCTTAATGGTATATTCACGTGCGATTCATGTTAAGTAATTGTTTTTGTTTATCAATCGACTATATGATGCTTGCGGTTTCGTGTGGTATTTTTTTTATCGTGTTGCCAACAAACATGAGTCCCTATTTCCGGGATAAAAATAGAGTTCATATGTTATTCTAGGCTATACATTATCCCTGTGGCAAATTTCAGCCAGACTCAAACATCCAAACGTCTTTACTAACTTTAAATTTTGTAATATTAGCAGGATAGGATGTTCAAATATTTTTTGACTGTTCCCCCTATACTAATATAGATTACTCTGTTAGTAAGGTGGACGAAGATATTGTATTTTTTTTAAAGAATATTACAGCTGAAATACTAATATTCCCTCAAACCCCTCCAGCTAATCCAAATTGCTTGTGTTATGAGTGGGTTAAAGTCGATAATGTAATGGCCCAGATTCGTACCCTTTTGTATGAATATTTTTGCACTTTTCCTTTATTATACCCAATAGGTATAGATTACTCAGTTAGTAAGGTGGACGAAGATATTATAAGATGGAGCTTATTTTAGTAACTAAAAGGAAAAAAAAGTTCCTTACTGTACCTACTGTGAAAACAAGTAACAAGTAAGTAATTTTTACTAATTAACACATAGCTATATTTACCAAAAATATGTACTTAATCATCTATTTTTTATGAAAAAATATGACCAATTACAAAAAAAAATCTTCGAAAAACCTTTTTATTAAAAAAGTCCACAATTTCTTTTTCCGCCTTCTTAACAAAAGCCGTTGTTCTTACATAATCTATTAAATAAAGACAAGAGGCGTTACCGCGAACGTATTTCATTTTTAAGAATTAAGTAGGCGCCCGCAGCGACCCTGTTAATAAACACTTTTGATAAAGTCGCGATCACACTGAAACTTCTTCATAGAATTGGGCAAATTTTGTACCTAACATTATTTTGCGTGATGAAAAGATAAAATATAATAAGATACAATACTAATTTGCACAGTGGTCAATTTGCAATTTTTTTCCTATTACTTAGTTCGAAAAACCTCTTTTCAAAAACACTAAATATTATCTACTGACTTTTAACAAACTGATTTTATTAGTGTACGAATCGATAACTTTGAATAAGTTTATTTTTAACCCCCGACGCAAAAAACGACGGGGTGTTATAAGTTTGACGTGTCTGTGTGTGTGTGTGTGTGTGTATGTGTGTGTGTGTATGTGTGTGTGTCTGTCTGTGGCATCGTAGCGCCCAAACGGATGAACCGATTTGAATTTAGTTTTTTTTGTTTGAAAGGTATATTAGTCGGGAGTGTTCTTAGCTATGTTTGAAAAAAATCGGTCCAAGATAGCCGCCGCCACAACATGTCGGAATACATATTTCTTCATAACTCCCTCAATATGGGTATCAAATGAAAGAGCTTGACTAGTATATCAATTCAAAAAGTGTAAAATAAAAATTAAATTAAAAATTTAAAAAACCCCCGTCACAAAAAACACCTCCAAAAAGTTGAAAATAAATTAATAAATTTTGATTCAACAGTTGCCATGTCGGGGGACCTTTAATTGTTCCGATAATATAACGGAAAACTTAACCAGTTAGGGTCCCCCGACATGGCAACCGTTGAATCAAAATCTATTAATTTATTTTCAACTTTTTGGAGGTGTTTTTTGTGACGGGGGTTTTTAAAATTTTTAATTTTATGTGATAACATTTTGTATTATCACTTTTTATTACTTTGTCATAAAGATGAAATTCTACAAATCGAAAGTAGTTTTCTACTTCTATAATATAATGTTCTATATTGAAAGAATAGCTAACGCAAGCAAGTTAAATTATATAAAAAGTTCTCTGTGAACTGACTCCAAACTTCGATGTTGCACTGATTTTTCTGTGTTCTCATTCGAAATTTACCTACCTATCTCATGACTAATGTATTATTTTTAATTTTATCATGATGAGTTACTTTCATATAATTATAATTTTATAAATTCGTCTTTTAGAATTTAGATGTACCTACCTATTTTAAAAATATGTTTAGAATAACATAATGATATGTTTTAAAATTTATATTATTTTTGGTCCTAACGAAGTCTAATTAAAGATTTTAATTTTTGTTGATATTTTGATTTATGTTTCACTTACTTTTAGTATCGTAATACAAAAAAAAATACAAAAAAGGTTATAATATTTTGCTTGTCTGTGAACGCGCGCTTTACAGGTTTCAAGTTAACGCTGTGAAAGCGGGGACGAAATGAGGAATATTCGGGATAAAGATGTCGCCAGCATTTTTTTTATTCCTATGCTCCTATGTTAAACGCATTTTTTGGATTTTTTTATATCTATGTTACTCTTATTTGCATGGAAACCGAATGATTTGGCTTTAGGCTTATGGTCTACCTGAGTTGTACACCTAAATGTATCATTTTACCCGACTGCCGAAAGAAGGAGGGTAATGTTTTCTGAGACTATTATATGTATGTATGTATTTTTTGCCGGTTTATGATTTGCAAATAAGTACCTCCTGCTATCAAACTTGTTTGGGTCAGCCGGGGTGCGAGGGATATGTCGATGACAACCTCACCTCCGGCCTAGCACCACGACCCACAGTCGGCGTGCGGTTTTAGTCGATTCGAGTCCGACATAACCTCCCCTTCCGGCTTCGGCAGGGGGTATCCGAGGGGATTTCCGCACGACAATAAAAGCTATCAAAGTTGTCCCGAAATTCTCAGCATCATTCGGGTTTCTTATTTTTAATAATTTATTTTAATTGCTTATCAGTTGTTTTTTTACTTTGCAGTCGGGTTTTTTATTTTCTTAATAATTAATTACCTTTCCTATTTCATATTCAACACCTAAAGAGGCTTTGACTCGATGTGCGTCATTAGTACTTTTCTAAAGTTTATTATCATTATACATGATCATAGCATAAACAGAATAGGTTTATCATGGATTCACAATTCAAAAAGCTTCACAGAATTATTTTCTATACTATTTTAATATTCCATTACAAAGAAAGCACCCTTTGCACGACCAGTACCCGAACTTCGTTTTCTTTGAAATAAGAGGCAGAACGTTTCTTTGACGATACTTAAGAAACAGTACAATGGAAATAATGAGAAGAGAGATAGATATAGTACCGATAGTTCTACTGAGACGTTATGATATTATCATTTTTCATTATTCATTGCATTACATTTTACTGTGTTGTGAGATTTTTCTTTTACGAAACAGTGCAACCCCTATTTCATACAACGGCAACGCGTTATTATAAAAATATAGGGTTTGTATTTTGAACAGGGTTATTTATTATAACACTTCGGTGGCAGACAAGTACACTTACTTGATGGAAAGTGGTTACCGTGGCCTATGGTACGTATGCACCAACAGGGGCGTTACACGTGCTGACAACCCTGAAGAAACCTTCTTATGTCTTTCTTGAAGAAGCTCATATTGTAGTCGCTTGGGAAAACCACAACAGGGAGATCATTCAACAGCTGTTTTTAGTCAGAATACAACGTATCTAACACTATTAACGGTTCCTCAGTAAAAAATACCATAAATGCAGTGTTACTCAGTCTAGACATTTCGAAGTTTTTTAAAAAGACAAAATCACATATGAAAGCCATTCCCATAAAGGTGTTTAAACAAAAATAAAACTTCTATTCTGTGTTTCTGTGTCATTTTAAAAAAAAAAGTATGATGAAAATTCTATTTGTTTAGTTTTAAAAGTTTGGAATGCCGTACAAAGACAGCCCTGTGAAAAGGCTTCTGATGAGGCCGTCAAGCTGAGTGCCACCACTGTTAACATGGTACATGTTTACGATGGTGACCCTATTTCCGAGACTTTGCCTTTACCTGAACATCAGGCAAGGTAAAGTCAAATTGACGGGTCCTTCATAAAAAAAAATCCTATATTACAAGATCTGTTATTTTTCCATTTTCACTTATATACCAACAAAACAAAAGTTCACAAATGAAGTTTGAAAATCCAGCTTAAACACCATGTCGTAATGGTACTGTAATAACTTAAAACTTTAGACATTTGACACAACAATCGCTGCAAATAAGAAAAGAAAAATAAAAATGCACTTCGAATAGTGAACGCCCCGTTGCATTACTGTGAGCCGCGAAATTGAAAAAACTTGTAGTTGATTTTTTACTTTGCAAGTCTATCGATGTTTTTTAAGCTTCGCTGCCGATATAGACTTTGTGAATTTTTGAATTCAGTTCTTTTTGCTAAGGGTATTTTAAGGAATAATGTTTCTAAAACGATTTATGAAAAGTAAAAAGAATAAATTTTAAACGATAGTTTAAAAATAAAATAGGTAAAATAGATTTCCCTTAAATATTTTACTGTCGTGGCTCTCTGATGTAAAACAACAAATAGGTAAGAATAAGAATCTGTATCTGGAACATGATCCTTTTAAATGACTACATACATAAACTCACGCCTGTATTCCCCGAAGGGGTAGGCAGAGGTGCTAGCACCCACATTTCTCCAGTTTATGTTTAGGTCCCAATGTAATAAGTGGCGAGCCTATTGCCATTAACCGGGTACTTATAAACCTGCTATAAATAATAAATGACTACTTTCTTCAAAATACGAAAAGCATTTTTCCATTATTTTATATCTTTACCTAGCTTTTGCCCGTGGCTCCGCCCGCGTGGATGTCGGTTATCGCGACCAAACATAACCTTAATAACAAAAAAGTAACTCCATACCAAATTTTATTACAATACAAGCTTTTGCCCGCGGCTCCGCCCTCGTGGATATCGGTTCCCGGCAATTATTCGAATTTTTCTCACCTTTTAAACCTTTGCTAGACCTCCACAAACATTTCAACATTTCAAGATCAAGATAAGATAAATCCGTTCATCCGTTCTCGAATTTTAGCGAGACTAACGAACAGCAATTGATTTTTATATATATAGATTTCCGGCTGTTTACACGTAAAAGAGTAACTAACATCTATCCATCCATCCATCTATCCCTACTTACAAACTTTCGCGTTTATAGTATTAGTAGGATTATTATACCCATATCGTATCAGTTTTGTTCTGGGAAGGAAAAATAACACCATTAATTGAATTTTTTTAATTAATAAAGTACAGCAGCCAATATCCTTTATTAATTCGCAGATTTGCCAAGACCGTGTTACTTATTGCTAAGATTGTGCTTGTATAGTAGAAACGTAACGAAAACCCTGGCCAACAGCCAAATGAGTAAATGGCTGATAAGCCAAGGTTAATTTAGATTCGTTTGGAACTGATGCACTAAGCTTTTGAATTAACTTAAATGTCCGTGCTATTAAAGCGATTTCTTAGTTTATTTCTATTTGGAATCCTACATAATATAAAACCCGTAGCATATCAAGTAAATGATTAACGTACGTGAAGTGACCAAGGGCGGTTAGGGGGCAAGTCGTCCCCTTCGAAACTTGGACCTGGGACCAATCCCACCTTATCTTATTTGATAATAGGCAACTGGGCCCACGTTAATTTAAGTTCTGGGACGATTGCACTACTGCATATTCTCTAGGGGTTTATTGATCCCAATAAAGTGATACTGGCTGTAGCAAAGGGAAATAAAACATAACTGAAGGTAAGTTACTTATGGGTAATACTTATCTTGACAATTTTTTTGTTCCAAAATTAGAAATATTGCGCTGGGTGAACATTTGCCTTTGTGGTGATTTCGAAATTCGGTATATCGGATCGGATACGTAACCGAACGAAATTATTATGTTGAGTTGAAAGGATTACGAAAATGATTAATTTGAACACAAATCGCTAGTTTGAAACAAAACACCGGCATTTCTAACATTCACACACACTGTGAAGATTCACTGTATCTCCTCTGCGTATGTTAACTTTCACCGGCGTATGTCCGACTCAAGTTTAAATAAAAAAAAATCGGACTTACACCATCGATTTAGTAATGTCAACATAAGCCGGTGCATCTTAACATTCAATAATTTCGGACATTCACACTAACATAGCTTCCTTAAAAATCTTCATCAAAAATAGATTAAAATCTTTTTTATACAAATCAATTATAGCGTATTGCGGTATATATAGCGTATGCGGCACATAGTCGTACCGTAAGAACTAAATAATTTCCTACCTTTGTAAATCCAAAGTCTTAATCCTCAGTTTGTTAGAAAGCGCATCGTTAAACTAGATTTATATCGAGGTAAAGTACTGTCTTCTATCTGCAGATTAAGTCTTAAAGAATAAGTCCAACTGCATCTTGGGAATAAACGAAACGAACAATTCACAATGCAATTTCGTACCGTTTTGTAAAATTATGAAATAGTACTGAGATCAGTCTTTGATTATTATTAAAACTTATTATTATTTTATTTATAGTCGTATTTTTGTTATATTATAAGATTCTAGGTACTTTCGTAACATAATTGCCCACATTATGATAACTCGGTTACTAAATTTCACATTTGGTATTGCAACAAAACTTTCAAGGAGGGACACATTTTACTGTATCAGAACAACTAGCCTTGCACTTTATTTCTCAGCGGGTGATTTTGCATGCACAGTGCACCATTCTGCACATGCAAGGTGATGACGCACTAAATGAGACATGTCGTACTATAACAGGTTGCCTTAAACCCACCCCCCTGAACAAGTTGTATCCACTCGCCGGTATTGCTCCACCAAATATACGGAGGCAATTTGCAAATGAGATCGAGAAATGAAAGACGCACGTCACCCGCTGTATCAATATGACATGCTTAACTCAGATCTCAACTCAAGAGCAGAAAAAGTTTCCTGAGATGCACTGCCGCTGTGGCAGGTCAACCCAAAAGTGTTCGAATCCAGAGGTGGCTCACAGAAAACCCTCCCCTTTTAGATCACATCCAACCTACCGAAAATCTACTTCTCGAACTGCAATGGGCGACCTGGAAGTCTCTTAACAGACTGAGGTCCCTGTGGTTAACTGTGGTTAATGGCAGGGAAAACCAAGTTAAATGGCTCCCCATATAAGTCACACTAACAGGTGCACTAACATTCACCTGGATGCAGGGAGTGGGGGCTATGAATGCGGTGCACCTCTGCAGACACTGGACCAACTATTATCGTGCCCGTTGTGTGTGCCCCAACACTTGCACAATAGGAGACCTCAACGTAGCAAATGAAGCAGCGGTAAAACTAACCGGATTTAGGGCTGGCCATTCTTATACTACAAAGATTGTCGACACGATAAAAAGAAGAATGCTCTGCTGATTTCAGAACTTTGTTTATGACAATGAATTTCGTAAAGCTCTTTTTAGGATTGTAATTAGGTACGTTTCTCATACTACCGCCAACTGTCTGTAGGTACATAAAAGTCATGTAGGTAGGTAAAAATAAAATAAGGAAGTCAAAGTGTTCACTTTCACACTCTGGACTGGTCTTCAAACATGGTCTTCGGCCACAGCCGTAGCGGCATGTGTTTGCACCATCCCATGGTTATCACGGTGACCACTTGTTATCAGTTTAATTAAATGGCACTAAAAAAAAAAAGTCAGATTTATTAATAAATAGATACTTCGCAATATTCCTCCCAATAAGATATTCATAATGAACCATAAAATGTTTGGAGCTAAAGAAATATACAGTTCACAGAGACTTTCATAATCCTTAGTAAATATCCGAGATAAAAAAATCATGCTTCACTAAGTAAGAATGGGACTTGGAAGTTCTTTGTGCCAGTACTCGATTCACAGCCGATGTCAAGCTGTCCTATAGGTTTTATTTTTACTTTGAATTTCAATTCAATGGGTGCAGTTGAAACCGAGTCTTTGTGGGTAGTTTAATGAGTCAATTTCTATAGTTTATTTAGTTTTAACAACCTCTTTCAATACTGGAGTCGAGTGCACACAAATGATACGGACGGGTAAGCACATACACAACATAAACTCATTTTTTTTTTTCTAAAGTACTGAATCGATGAATGCCACCTGATTTTAATCGATATTGGAACCTGTCAAATCGTCTATCAAACAACAGAGAGGTATCTCTCATGTACAGAGCGGTCACTAAAAAGCGCTGGGAATTCTAAGTACGACTAAAAATACAACACTCTAACGGTTGTATTTTCGATGGTAGTATAGTATTCCCAGCTTTTGAAAGGTTGAGTTTGAACGAAGTACTTCCTCGGACGGGTCGTTCCAAATTCGAACAGGAAATCTTATTATATTACTTCCTCTGACCCATACTTTCGTCTCTTTTATCACTGAATGTTTATCAGTATACTTCTACTATCGTCTATCGACAAAATTATTGAGACATACATTAGCCAAGAAATACATGACTATTATAGAAAACATGATATTATCACTCAGCACCAGTACGGCTTTCAATCTGGCAAAAGCACCACACAACTTCTATCCAAATTCACTGATGAGGTCAACACCTACCTTAACGATAAAAAGCATGTATTGGTTCTGTTCATTGACTTCTCACGAGCATTCGATACTCTAGACCATAAAGAACTTATCAAAAAACTAGAAATCACAGGTGTACGTGGACCATTGCTTCACTGGTGTGAAAACTACTTGCTTAATCGAAAATTCGCAGTTAAGATTAACGACACGTTCAGTGAATATAAAACTGTTACTCACGGGACAGCACAAGGATCAGTACTTGGACCCCTTCACTTCCTTTCTTATGTCAACAATATGGCTAACTGCATAAAGTACTCAACTTGCTACCAATTTGCAGACGACACATGTCTAGTCGCTGCTGACAAAGACCCACAGAAAGCTACTGAACGACTCCAATCCGACTTTGACATACTATTGCGATGGTGTCATGACTCTGGGCTAGTAATAAATGCAGATAAGACACAATTACTGCATATTAAATCCCCACATCTCAAAAATTCCCCGTATAACAGCTTAATTGCACATACTCATAGTTGTCTACATACACCACCGGCACAACAGTGTGGTTGTCCTTTTATTAAAAATGTTGATAATCAGCGATACCTTGGTGTAATTATCGATAGTAAAATGAACTGGAGTCTCCATATCGAATATGTTTGCGATAAACTCAGGCAGTTCCTCGCTAATATATCATTACTGAAAAATCGCATTCCATTTACAGTCAAAATGATGTTGTATAACTCCCTAGCTGAATCGTATATCCAATACGGATTAAGCAGCTACGGTCGTACATATAATACATATCTGCAAAGCATTTTTAATCTTCAGCGAAGAATTCTTCGCAATATTGTTTCAGAAAACATTAAACAACAGTTCAATGATGATGACAATGGACTGTTTAAATATTGCAAGATATTACCAGTGCATACCCAAGTCAAGCATTTGGTAGTTAAGGAAAACTTTTTCAACCAAGATTTTCGGCACAACATATGTCATCCTGTATACACGCGGGCGGTGGCTCGAGGCATGTTGTGCGAGCCGAGCGGCGCGAATAATACCTACGGCGAACGAACGACTGCTTACCTGGTTCCTCGACTTATTAACGCACTGCCCCCGGAATTGCGTAATGTAGATACCATTAAGCCTCATAGTGTCAAAAACAGACTTAAATCACACTATCTAAACACACTTTTATAATGTTATTTAACACATTAGGCATACATTATAAACCGCATAGGTTTCTGTAATGCTTAAGTATATTGCTTATATAAATTGTGTAAACGATAAATAAATAAAAAAAAAAAAAAAAAAAAATTATATCAAAATTACCTGAGGAGGCTTTTACCCTATGTATCTTTACGCGAACTTAAGGTAAAAATCTGGTCAAGTACGAGACGGGCACGGAGGGAACCGAACAGGACTGGATTGAGGGCTGATCCCAGTACACCAGGACCTCAGCCTGTTTTGATATCCTTGCTACTTAGATGGCTGTATCTGTTGATGCCATTGACTTAGAGGTTTAATTTTTTCACAGCTACAAGGCGTTGCAGATCTAAATACGTTATGCATATGTATTTCTACTTGATACCAGACGGACAAACATTTACATGCTCATAAGTACCTTTTTATGTATTTTGGATGGAACCGACTAAAACCGCACGTGTTCTCAAGTTTTAAAAGTTGTACGGTAAAGTCAAGTAGGTAAATCATCGCCTTGATGGCTGATGATCCTGCGTCTTCCCTGATTTCGAAATCGTCCCCTAGGGTTTCATAGGTACCATTTTTTTAAGAACAGCTGCCAATTTTTACCCGACTACGGCGAAGCCAAAAGGAGGGTTATGATTTTGACAGGCTATGTATGTATGTATGTATGTATGTATGTATGTTCATTTGTTCCCTCATAGCTACTCATCTACTAATTAGAACTGGACAAATGAGGTATCGTTACAAGCGGCTTGATCGTCCGATGGTTATAGGCTATATGACGTGTCACTCAATCTTGTGTGGCGCCCTCTAGCGCTCATAACGTACTGTGTTAAAAAATAAATTTGAGATAAATATGCCGTGTTTGGTATCAAATGAAAGTGCTTAATGAGCACATTTCAAATATGTATAAATTATTAGGTTTACCTTGCCTCAAAATAATTTAAATAAAAAATAAAGTTTAAAACTAAAACCCGACTACCGAAAAATCACGCTTTAAAAAGAGTCAAACAAGAAAATTTCAAGGATAGCCGTGGTCGTATGCCACTTACTCTAAAGCAACAATATATTCTAGGGAAAAGTGGCACACGACCACGGCTATCCTTGAAATTTTCTTGTTTGACTCTTTTTAAAGCGTGATTTTTCGGTAGTCGGGTTTTAGTTTTAAACTTTATTTTTTATTGATATCGTACTATTTGTTTTAGATTAATATTACTATTTTATTATTCTTATAGTAAAATTATTACCCGGTTACCGGTGAAGTAAAATAGGATCATCCTAGCTATTCGTGTGGGTGTCGTAAAAGGCGACTAAGGGTTATGGCTGTTCTTCATCCTACAGTAAACATACAGCCGAAGTCAAAGTTCCCGCTAGACGGCAATAGCCTAGGCCTGCTCCTCACGTGGGACTACAGTTAGATGGCTATAGTTGGCGACGTATGAGTGTTAATACACCTTTACACCCCACCAAGCGGTAGGCCCTTCGGGGATTTAGTGGCGGGCATTTTTTTACCCGACTACAGCGAAGCCAAAAGGAGGGTTATGATTTAGACAGGCTATGTATGTATGTATGTATGTATGTTCATTTGTTCCCTCGTAGCTCCTCAAATACTTATTAGAACTGGACAAATGAGGTATCGTTACAAGCGGCTTGATCGTCCGATGGTTATAGGCTATATGACGTGTCACCCAATCTTTTGTGGCGCCCTCTAGCGCTCATAAGGTACTGTATTAAAAAATAAATTTGAGATAAATATGCTGTGTTTGGTATCAAATGAAAATGCTTAATGAGCACATTTCAAATATGTATAAATTATTAGCTTTACCCTGCCTCAAAATAATTTAAATAAAAAATAAAGTTTAAACTAAAACCCGACTGCCGAAAAACCACGCTTTCAAAAGTGACAAACAAGAAAATATCAAGGATAGTCGTATGCCACTTACTCTAACAAAACAATATATTCTAGGGAAAAGTGGCATACGACCACGGCTATCCTTGATATTTTCTTGTTTGTCACTTTTTAAAGCGTGATTTTTCGGTAGTCGGGTTTTAGTTTAAACTTTATTTTTTAAAGAATATTAGAACCGAAATTACTAATATTCCTTCTAACCCCTTCAACTAAGTTAAATTACTTGTGCTAGGAGGGGGTTCACGTCGGTAGTCTAATGGCCAGGATTCATACCTGGGACCTCTCGATCGTAAAGCCGACTCCTTAATTAAGCTACCGACGCTTCTTGTATGTATATAAAACTATTACTGAAGACCATTAATTCTTTCACAATTGTTTCAAAGTACTTAACCGTAAAGTATTCCCGCTAGAAAAGACACTCAATATTTATAACCCTCGTCTGATGCAGCCTAGACGTTTTTAATATCAGTTCGTATTGCAGTAATGTCTTATAAAATTATATTGTAGCAATAAATTGTAAGGCTACACTTTATTATTGTCCATTATGACTTTATATTCAGTACCGGCGAGGGATTTTAATTTAATGTTCTAGCGTAAAATGGACGTTATATTTTAATAGATGCGATATAGTTGCAAGTTGCAATATATTTTTAATTGTATGAGTTTGGAGTCTTTTTTCTGTTTATAGGTTTTACTCGGGACATTATCTTTAATCTAGGAGTTAGAGATAGCTACAGGATAGAATTTCAAAATTGTATACCGTTTTGAACATTTCTGTGGTAGATTCTTTCTGAGTTAACCCTTCTGTGGTGTTCGACTTTAGCTGGATCTTTTTGGTTACGCTCATGATTTTCATCTGCTACGTATCACGGAGATGAAAATACTGCAGTTCTGGTCACGCATGAAGATCCAGTGAGAAAATCTTCACTT
Organism: Eilema sororculum; assembly: GCA_914829495.1. Classification (NCBI taxonomy): domain Eukaryota; kingdom Metazoa; phylum Arthropoda; class Insecta; order Lepidoptera; family Erebidae; genus Eilema; species Eilema sororculum. The sequence continues at coordinate 21,007,896 of OU618543.1, read as the reverse complement.
ACTTATCTCTCAAACGAGAAGACTTCAGGCTGGTGTGAAAGATACAGAAAAAGCAGGTGGCAAACGGGTGTGAAGCAAGCATAGTGCAGATAAAGCGAAGACACGTGCTCTGATTCCACCTTATTTATGTGTTTTCTGTACAACTTATGTGGTTTTACAATCGTTCACACAGTTCACAGCCACAGTTCATCATCTATTTATCTAATACTGTCGAAAATTTACTCCAAAATAACACCAAATTAATCGCAATAGAATCTGTTAAAAACAGTTTTATTTCAATCTATTAAAACTGTAAAATGGTTTGTTAATTTAGTACTCGTACCATGAAAACAAAGCAAACGAACTGATGATAAGCAATTACTGACTCCCATAAACACCGGAATGATCACTCACGCGTTGCGTTTAATTACTGCAACTAGGGTGAAATAGAATAAATCATTTCTGAATGAAATGACTCTTGCAGACTATCAATAATTCACTCGACGAACGTTTCTCTTGACTCATTAGCTCGCAGTAATTGACTCTGCTATAAATAGCTATGTTTTATATTCAGTAAATTTATTTATTTTATTCACATTTCTGTCAACTTATATCCATACTAGGTAATATTATAAATGCGAAAGTAACTCTGTCTGTCTGTTTGTATCTTACGCTTTCCCGCCTAAACTACTGAACCGATTTTGATGAAATTTGGTGGATGAAAGGTAGATGAAAAGGGGCAAATTAGAACATGAGAAAGGACATAGGCTATGTTTGGTCGCGATAACCGACACCCACGCGGGCGAAGCCGCGGGCAAAAGCTAGTTAATAATATATATGTGATTATTTATTGTAGAAGTAAAATTACATTACTTAGTGTGTAGCAGTTATTTAGCAAAAAATACCGAGTTATTTTTTCAAAAAAGTCGGTTAAGTGCGAGTCGGACACGCGCACTGAGGGTTAAAGTGTATTTATTTTGATTGTGTTGGCTTAAAAGTTCGACTTTTGCAGTTTCAAGACCTTATAAACCTGAATATGTAGCATGAATTTCAATTTGATGCCTCCAGGCATTTCTGAGAAAAAGGTCTTGACAGATGGACAACAAAGTGTTCCTATAAAAAAAACAGTTTTTTTTCCATTTCAGGTTCGGAACTCTAAAAAATACTGGACTCCGATATTTGGGTGTTTTTGGGAATCCAGCAAGGCTCCAGTCAATCTCACCTCAAGCCAGTATACTTACTTGCTGATTGCCGGACGAGGTTCTAACATTGGCTTCCGGCCCGGAAGGGGGAGAGTATGCAACAGTCCTCAAACGTTAGTGTGCGAGTAGGAGAGCGGACCCCGGCCCAAGTGCAGGCTTCAATGCAACCAGAGCTAATACTGTGGATGTAAAAAGTGTTTATGTAGGCTGGTGATCGTTCTCCTCTATCTTACTGACAGATAAAATCCATGAAACATGAATACTAAGTTGCCCCGTTGAGGCACTGAACCGCAAGTTGTAGATCACAAATCAAGGTTTTATCGCGAAAGGCTGATGCGCAAACTATGTATCATAAGAGGGTCATCGATCCAGTGCCGGATGCGATTTACTGCTGTCAATGTTGATGATATAAGCCTGGAAGAGACGATCTATCTATATTTCTATGCAAATAAATAAAATTTGGGGTGTCTGTTTGTAAAGTTAAAGTCATGTGACACCAGTATAATTTATAAAAAAAACATTTTCTATCTATTTGTATTAGAAATGTAAATCTCCGTAATGACTGGGCCCATTTTGTCAAGATTCTTGCTGTATATACCTGTTGTCATCAGGCAGTACTTGACTTCTTTGATTTCGTGAAAATAAAACAAATGATTAAAAAATAAAAAACCCGACTGCCACTGAAAAGACCGAAATAAGTTTAATAGCAGGCGGTACCCATTAATTTTCTTTCGGTTTATGATTGGCAAATGGGTACCGCCTGCTATTAAACTTATTTCGGTCTTTTCAGTGGCAGTCGGGTTTTTTATTTTTTAATCATTTGTTTTATTTTATACTTTTTAGTTATGATATGACATGTATTTCTTTTTGTAATCTCCTTCTAATTGCCTTCATAACTCGTTTATACTTGAAATAAAAACTTAAATCAGCAAGTAAGAAAATTAGCGAGAATGATTGTTTTGTTAAACAACTTTAAATCGTTATATATCCTAAACTATTATTTAAAATGAAAAATGGTAAAAAGAACCTAAACCTGATTTTAAAATACCTATTCAACGACACCCCACTTGACATAGTTCATCGACTTTTTTTTTTTTCATTTTGACAATATGGCGTCTGGTTGTCGCTGTGGTGAATTTTAATGACTGTTATGTCTTTAGTGACACTCGCATGGTTAAGACGAATCGATTGACGTAAGAATGATCAAAATCGGCCTATGCATTTGGACTCTAGAACGCCACATAGAAACAAACATACATACATACATACATACATAGACTGATAAACACATTACCCTCCTTTGCGTCGCGCAGTCGGGTAAAAAAAGGGGTAGGGTAAGTGCACCAGTGAATGAACACCCACCGGTGAATGAACAAAAGAGAGTTTTTTCATAAAATTAAGAAAAATAAATAGTTCTACCGGACATTGTATTTTTTTTTGGATTGACCACATCATTTAACGTATACTGGTCACACTAATATTGCTTTAATATACATAGTTTCAAAATTACCACTGTTTAAAGTACACGTGTTGTACTGTGCTACGTTTTTATATGAGCCTGAAGTTAGAGCTCAGGTAAGACAGAGCATTTTGATATTGATGTTGTACATGTTACATGCGAGTCTGAGAAATTAAATGTTCCAAATAAGATGTATCGATAGTTATTTTACTGGATCGAAAGCAATTTGCTTGTAATTTCATGAGTTTTAACAATATAAAGGGATGTTCGAACACTGGATCATGAAAGTGCAATTAATTTAGTGAATGAACGGGGGTTCATTCATTGGGTATAGTCTGTTTTATTACTTTTGGCTGATTTTGATTCTTAATGTTATGGGAATTAGTTAATTTTTTGTGGGAAGGCTTATTAAATGATTGTCAATCTTTTGGCCAGTATTCGAACAACTATGTTCATTTACTAGTTTCTAAAAACCAATGAATGAACTACAGAAATAACCATGTGTTCATATACTGGTTATTTGAAATCAATGAATGAACTGTGTTATGTTTTATGATAATTTCAAGCAATAATCGGTTTCTCTGTAATCTTAAGAGCTGCTCTCTTGTCGGTGGAGTAACCGCCATCCTTCTCTCTCCTCCGCCAATCTTTTGACCTCCTGATAGGATGTGACTTGTATCCTTTCCTTTATCTGTGCCATACACTTTCCTCTTGGTCTACCTCTTTTTCTCTTTCCTTATACCTTTCCGTCTATTTATTTTTTAAACATCTGTCTTGTCTTATCAGGTGGCCAATCATCTTTCCTCTTCGGCTCTCGATCATTTCCAACATAGACCTTCTTTCCTGTACCTTGTTTAATACTCTTTCGTTTGACATTCTTTCCGCCCAGCTTATCGCCTTCCATTCTTCTCCAGCATCACATTTCAAATGGATACTGCTGAGATACCCAAGATATCCACTTGCTCTAAGTTGCTATTCTCGAAAGTCTAATACAATAGGCCTATATCTCGTTGGATGTTTCGATGTTATCATTGTTTTCGTCTTCTTACTATTTATTCTCAATCGGTATCTCATAAAAACATTGTTCATAATGTTAACCAGCTCTTGCAGCTCATTTTCGTTTTCGACGATTGCAGCAGAATCTGTTCATTATATTCATTTTAGTACCTAATAACTAAAAAAATCATTTCTTTTCTTAATTTTCATCACAGTTCTTTCTCTTTTATCATGGAATCCAATCCCAAAAAAAATAAAGATTCCGTTACACTAAACTCTCACTCGCGTAAATAATAAAGATTTGACGATGAATAAAGCTAGCAATTATACGGCATACCTAAATCTACTTTGAGCAATAAATTAAATAATAAAGTAACATGGCAATGCAAAATGGGTCCATCAACAGACGAGGAGAAAGCGCTTGCCGACTGGATTTAGGCGAAAGCTAAACATGGGTTCCCATGCACCCTGAAGAGGTTTTTGGTACGGTAGAAACATTCTTAAAACAAAATTAAAGAGATAATACATTAAAAAATTATCGACCGGGGAAAAAATGGCTAGAATTGTTTTTGCGGAGGCATCTCGAAGTAAAAGCTGAAATAATATCAAAAACAAGAGCAGTGGTTACAGAAGAAGCCACCAGAATTGGTTTGCTGAATTAGGCACGTTTCTAGAGGAAGAAAATGCCTTAGACATTAAAAATGACCCAAGTCGTATTTTTCATTCTGATGCAACTGGTGATATGACTTGTTTAAGAACAGGGTAAAATTTGGGTCCAAAAAACTACACAAATAGGTACATATGAAATCGCTAGCGGGGAAGAAAAAGAACCAATCACAGTCTTATGTACATTTCCACCAGGAGTAGTTCAGAACTTTCCAGATGATTGGTATATTGGCCGTTCTGATACTGGGTGGTGGTGGTGTCAGCAGTGTTTTTCACCTACATTAAGTTCTTCTATGAATGGTTGATGCAAAATAATATCAAGTAGCCGGGGTTGCTGTTTCTTGATGGCCACAAGTCTATCAATCCTGATATGTTAGAATTTTGTCGTGAAAAACAAATAATGTTGTTCTGTATAAACCCCAAATTAACGCACATTTTGCAGTCTTGGGAGGAATATTTGGACCACTGAAGAAAAACTGGCGAGTGGTAGTGAGGAGGCATAAAAATTCAACTGCTTTTCCTTTTAACGATATTTCCTTGTGATACTATAAGCCATTTTACGCCACCACTAGGTTTCTATATATCAATTTCATCCCGCAGCCACTTACCTATATTCACTGAGGTATTTAAAAAAAACATAAATTAGAAAAAAATCATTTTCCTTGATTACTAAATGAGCTCGATTTGGATAAGACTCTAATGTTCATTAACTGGAGTTTCATGTGTTCATACACTGAATTTTGGGGTTCATTTACTGGTGATTTTGGGTATTTGTACATAAAATGTGAAATATCTTATTAATTATACATATTAATGACATACAATCCATGTAATTTCAATCCTGAATAAATTTTGAATATCAAACAATAGCAACATTATGGAATAACCGCCCTGATATAGATGCAAATATTTTTTAAAGTTCAAAATTGTCTTAAGGGTTCATTCATTGGAGCACTTACCCTATTGAAAAAAATATACAGATTGCAGTTCATGCGAATAATCTCACGGGTGAAGTTTTGTTTTGAATAATAAATATGCTCAATTATTAAGCCGTAAAACAAAACAGACAAGCCACTGGCGCAGGCTTTGCTCTCGAAGTTACGCGGTCAGACAGAAGTCGCTTCTATAAAAGCTCTATAACAAAAAGAAGAATAAAAAATAAACAGACCCTGGGCTCTTAGGTGAAAGCCTCGGTTACGAACAGGAATATCACTAAGATGATTATTTTAAACAACACCACCAGATATTAAAATGTCTTTTTACCCGACTGCGCGACGCAAAGGAGGGTAATGTGTTTATCAGTATATGTATGTATGTATGTATGTTTGTTTCTATGTGGCGTTCTAGAGACCAAATGCGTAGGCCGATTTTGATAATTCTTACGTCAATCGATTCGTCTTAACATTGCGAGTGTCACTAAAAACATTACAGTAATCAACATTCACCACAGCGACAACCAGACGCCATATTGTCAAAATTAAAAAAAAAATGTCGATGAACTATGTCAAATGGGGTGTCATTGTATAGGTATTTTAAAATCATCTTTAGGTTCATTTTATCATTTTTCATTTTAAACAATAGTTTAGGATATATAACGATTTAAAGTTGTTTAACGAAACAATCATTCTCGGTAATTTTCTTACTTATTGATTTAAGTTTTTATTTCAAATAAAACGATATGATGGCAATTACAAAAAGATATACATGTCATATAATAACTAAAAAGTATAAAATAAAATAAAATAAATGATTATAAAATAAAAAACCCGACTGCTACTGAAAAGACCAAAATAAGTTTGATAGCAGGCGGTACCCATTTGCCAATCATAAACCGAAAGAAAATTAATGGGTACCGCCTGCTATCAAACTTATTTGGGTCTTTTCAGTAGCAGTCGGGTTTTTTATTTTATAATCATTAACGTTATACCACTTAGGTGGCAGATAACCACACGGCGCACCTGAAGGAAAGTGGTTACCGTGGCCTATAGACGTGTGCCATGTCACCCACACGTATTGAGACCTATGATGTACAAGCATATTTTCTGCTTGATCACATCTTGAATCTTTAACTCCATGAAAGCTCTTCACTGTTTATATGGGTGTCAGTTAAAGCTAGAATAAAATATAACTACTGTGCACATATTGGTCGTATAAACAGTGAATGATTTTAGTTCTTTGTTATAGGTACGAGAGGTATCTTTTTATATTACTTTTTTACGTTCTGTCGATACAGGTAATGAAAAATAGGATTGTTATTACTAGCTTATACCAAACTTGATTACGTTAGACAGCCTTCGTGACGTAGCGGTAGTAAACGCGGCCGTTCGGTTCGCTCAGTGCAAAGTTTGTATGCATGAATATGGGTATTTGTATTGGTCTGGTCGAGGAGCACGTTAAGCCGTCGCCGTCGTTCCCGGTTGCGATACAAACATCTATGGCAATCGTTACGGGTAGTTAGAGCCCTCTAAAGTGTAACAACTGGTTTAACTGCAATGCTTCGATATCGCCTTTGGATTGTGGAGGTCAGATGGTGGAGAAGAAGAAAATATCGTTGTTTAGCCAAATCCGCAGTAAGACTGGTAAAGCGGACCCCCTTTTTTTTTCGTGCGGAAATCCCCTCGGATACCCCCCCTGCCTGAGCCGGAAGGGGAGGTTATGTCGGCCTCTAACCGACTAAAACCGCACGCTGACTGTGGGTCTTGGTGCTAGGTCGGAGGTGAGGTTGTCATAGACATATCCCTCGCACCCCGGCTGACCCAGGGCCATCCCTTACGGTCTGGCCCAACAAAGGTGTCCCCAACTCGCCCCCGGAATGGGGAGGCGCGCTATTCAGCGCGCCGCCGCCGTGGCCTGCTTCTGCTGGGGTGACAGGCGGCTCCACCCGTCACCCCCAGGCCCGCGCTCATGGGGGACGGAGGTCAGTCAGTGCCCTGGTAAAGCGGACCCCAGACTCCAAGCTGAAAACTTCGGATGCGACTGGAATTAACGCAAAGATGAAAAAGAAGAAGACCAAACTTGAATTCGTAAATCCTATAATCTGATAGCAGTGATATTACTACCAACGGCAAAAATATAATAGACAAACGCTATTTTATTACCCAGTTGCATGTCGTGTCAAAATTCAAGCTGGGAAGCTAATCTAACAACCTACTACAACCATACCACGAGTGTAGCAATCATAAGAAAAGGTAGTATAATACATAAAAGATCTGGGATGTGCAGAGTACACCTCCTAGTTGGTGCACCTGTTAAATAACGAATGGGGCTGTCAGTAGGATAGGATAGGGGACTCTTTTATCCGCACTTAGCCTCTCTCTTGGGCCGTTGTGCGTAGAGAGTACTGGCAGCCAGCCTAGCTCGGCCCGAGGCTGTCAGTAGCACGCAGGTGGCAGTTTAAACGGCAGTCACTTCCAGGAAAATTTAAATACCATTCAAAAGCAATACGGGAACTCTGGATTCAAAAGTTCATACTTTGGACGTAACTGGGATTGCTACGAGAATGGTAAAAATACTAGAGATCCAATATTCTGAAACTAATACACTACTACGCAAAGACCCTACTAACTCCTTAACAGCTACGAATTTATTTATACCCTATCGATTCTCATAATACCCCATTCATCGCATACGCCTTTACAGCTAAACCTTCCCCTAATAAATCAGCCCACAAATCCCGAAACAAACATGAAAAACAATTTACACTGTCGTCGCCATTAATAAATAATGTCGATAAAATTTAATCACAGCGCGCACGTGGGCACTGTAAATAAAATGGTGGAAATACCATGAACAATTATATGATTGGTTACACGCGAGGTCATGGATTTAGCCAACAACATCAATATTGTTATTACACGAAATTTTCTGTTAGAATGATATTAAAATTGAAAGATAGAACACAAATATCGTGAATGTAAAAGATATTTGGACTGTGATATTTGAAACACGATAGTAAAGGAATCGAGACACTAAAACTAATCGAGGATGTCTTAATACCTTTGACACACTCTCTACCATGAAAACCAAATTAAACAAATGCAGAGAATTACAGGCTCCAACGTGAAACCCTCGGGTGAAATATGAAATTCAACCAAGAAAAACGGTAAGATGATTCAATCAATCAATTAGCCTATTGCAGTTCACTGCTGGATATAGATAAATAGATCTATATTTATTGAATATTTTTTGCACTTTTGCACTGAGTTTAATTTTATTTCTGAACCTGAATGATTTCGCGGCATTCTCAAATGGTCAGGTTCAGAAATAAAATTAAAGTCAGTGGAAAAGTACAAGTGTATTATTAAATATGTGTGGTAGATTCTACCAAGAGCCACCAATCTCCAGTATGAATAGATCTCTTCCTATGTGCACCATAGCACCTGATCCTCTACTTTGAGCAATCAGTCTATCGCACCATTTGCACCTAACTTTTCTTTCTCACAATCCGTTTACCGGTTCGCAGTCTAAGATGATCATGATTCATCAGTATCAGTTATCATCATCAGTATCAGTAATAAGTATTTTTTACATTATCCGTTATCACATTATTCGTCATAAATAAGAGTGTCAATGTATTCAATAAGTTCGAAAAACATCAGAAAAAATTAAATGCTCAAGTGAGACTTGAACTCACGACCTTTCCCTTGCAGGGGGAATGCTCTTCCAACTGAGCTATTAAGCGACACCTGCATCATTTCAAATTTTCCTTCTCTTTATATCCGTCTTTAAAGGCAACGGTGGTGAGTTCAAGTCTCACTTGAGCATTACATTTTTTCCGATGTTTTTCGAACTTTAAAGTTAGCATAATAAATGCTATAAAAATTCATTCAAATATTCAATAAGTTGTTTTATACAAACATAGGTAACATTAGAACTTTGTCGAACTTTCGGCAACGGTTAAGCCTTCGTCGATAGGCAAACTTCACTGTTGAACATACTTTGGCATTAAAGTAAAAGCTGGTAGGATGAATGGAATGAAATAGGATGAAACTAGTTTTAATACACCTTTGGAGTTTTGTCTGTTTTGTTATTGAATAGGAAGTGTTTATTCGTATGAATAATTTTGATCAATTTTTAATTAATTATGATATTTGCGCTTCGCAACACGGAAGGGTTAATGATTTTCGTGCCCCCTGAAGGGGAAGTACTCGGAATACTGGAGATAAAGAATTTGACTCAAAGGAAACATTCATTTATTTTTTTAAACAAACAAAACTGCATTCAAAGATTTTCAAAAACTCGCTTGACACACCCCGTAATCAAAACGACTAAATTCGAAAAAAAACCACCCTGTATTTTTATAGCTTCAATCAATAGTGGCAATCATAACGATCAAATTTGTCTAATAAACATGATAATTTAAATGAAATCCAAACTTATGACTTCGGCTTCTATGGTAATCAGTGTTTCGTAACCAGTTGCAATCGAAGTCTAGGTCTAGTCTAGTCAAGCTTATGCAGTCCAAGGTTCGCTATTTGATTGTTATCTCAGATTTTTCGGAGACGCTTGCCACCTGATCTCCCAGCCCCAGGAGGAAAACCTACACAAGGGCCTCGTCTGTGGTTTAGCAGATGGGCACGAGCCCAGAAGGTAGGGCCTTGTAAACACTATACACAGACTGTAGTAAGAAATAATGAAGACAAAATTACACCGTGTTTGTAGTTGAAAAAGAGAAGCACATTATTATCGCTATCCTATGCTAACAACCTAATAGTAAAACCTTAATAAAACAACATAAGAAACCCTTTCTAAAAATAACGAATACAAAATGGAACTCTGTTTAGAGACAAAGCCGTAGATAATTCGTTTATTTGAAATTCTCGTGTGAAGAGGGCCACTGTATCGGAAAATAAACAAATTGTGGTTTCTGAAATGCCAGCTTTGAAAGACTCATGCCCCAGTTACTCACATACACTTCATTCTATACCAGTTATTCACATGCTCCTTGTATAAAGGAAATATTGTAATCTGAACTACGGTAAAGGCAATAGTTTTCAGTAGGAATACTTATATTTCTTCTAGTTTGTATTTGTGTTGCAAGCTGGCTTTGTTTTTATTTTTAAATATAGGTATATAAGTAACCTAGTCATCGATATTCACACTGTATCAATAAGTTATTTCCATCGTAAATAGTTTGACCATAACAATCTCAATCTTCAATCAATCAATCTCTAACCGAAGATTGGTCACGAGAAACGTCGACCACAAGAGCGCTCCGGCCTCATGGCCCCAATGTTTCGACTTCAAACGGCACAAATACGTAGTCTCCAATGAGATTGGCGTATTTGTGCCATTTGAGAGGATCTGCAGAAGCAGAAGCAGTTTAGTCCTATTTAAAGGATCTTATTAGAGGCTGATGAATACATTTTGGTCATACAGAATGTCAATTATCGCTCTATCTAACTTATCACTTTCACAATGAGTAGATCATTGTGAAAGTGATAAGTTAGATAGAGCAATAATTGACATTCTGTAGAATGCCTTTATTATTGCATTATTGAATGAATTATTGCAACATGCATTTGTATTGAGCTGCAGCATTCCTCTATTAGGTTGAGTACAAATATTTGCAAATTAAGTATTCTATGTATAATTATATAAAATGAAATAATGTTTGTCCATACGAACGTATATATGTATTCTAGAGTATTCTTAAAAGCTAGTTACGATTACGTTAGGTCTTATAGTGCTGTATAAAATGTTATTATATTATTACAATTCATCATCTACTAAGCTTACCTTATATTCCTTTTACAGGTAATACTCCGTTTCTATAAATAGAAATACGTGTAGTATTATTTCTAAGCATTTGTTGTATCTCAGGGCGTTCTCACGCGTCCCGGACGTGAGTGGCAGATGTGTTTACAGTCTGTTGAACCCCCGGCTCGCATCCTTCGTCACGAATTCCCAGATTTTATTTTGATTCCAAACCTCTATTTCTGCCAGAGCACTCTAAACATTAAAGAATTTGTTTCTATGTGTCATAGAAGGAACTTGTTTTATTGAATGAATTTTTACAGCATTAAGTATGCTAACTATACAAATCGAATACATAGGGAAAAAGAAGAATCATCTCGGGCGGGACTCGAACCCGCAGTCTTTCTCTTACAGGGGGAATGCCTTGACCAATTCGGCTACCGAGACACGCCCGATGTGATTCAAATTTCCCATCTTATACGTCTTTAAGGCGACGGTGGAGTCATCTACCGATTTTCTTGCGAACTATTGGAATCAATGAATGATGTTACAATCATTTTTAAAAATTGATTTTTGATAACTACGCCCAAACTTGTTTTATGTTTAAATTTTGTAATGGGTGCCTTGCATTCAAAGCTTGGTCTTCGGAGCCTGGTCCGGCTCTCTTATTATTTCCATGATTATGTTTGGTTGCTTTTTACGGTCGACTAATTTCTGACCCAAAAACCCCGAAAGGAAAAAATGCTTCTGCGCATTTTCCCTCACTAAAATTGATGGTGAAAACTGGTTATGATAATTGAAAAGAAAATTGGATAGAGCGATAGTTGGCATTCTGCAGAATGCCTTAATTATTGTATTATTGAATGGATTATTGCAACTCGCGTTTGTATTGAGCTGCAGCATTCCTTTATTAAAAGGAATAAAATGCTGCTGCTAAATTTTGTCTATAATTTGAATTTGAAATAAAAAAACTGGCTTGGCATGGCATGTGAAGTTGGTATTGGCCCGTAAGATCTTGGTGGGGTATCAAAAATCTTCTTCTTCTACCTTCAATGATTCACTGTTGGCACTAAATGGTTCCTGAATACACTTGTGCCATCACAACCGCGCTATCAGTGGCTTTACTTAAATCGTCTTCAGTGCAGGAGGTAGGACAAAAGGGACATGAAACCAAGTGCGCCAAAGACTGCTTATGGGCACCCAACAGTTTTACCTATTTTAGCATAATATCTAAAATGTTAACGTTTAGATTTTATATACGAAGAATATAATTTAGGTATTATGAATTATGTATGAAGTTAAACTAATATTTTGCTGTAGGCTGTATTTTCTTTAGCGTGACGTGAAAGTAAATTCAATTGTCAGAGTCTAAATCAAATTCAGATAGTCAGACTTGTTTTATAATAAAATGGTTTTCTTTGAATATAACCTATTTGACGATTATAGTTAATATTATTCGACTGGATCCTTTTCAAAACATATTTAATATTTCCATAATATTCTACACAATGCTATCTACACCAAGCTTGTGTTATCGAATCATAAATGCGGATAAACATACCTACATACATTTTTGTAAATAAATAAAATAAATATTCCACAACATTCTACACAACGCTATCTAGACCCATGGTAAGCTTTTATAGCTTGTGTTATGGAATCTAGAATGCGAATATATTTTTTTTTTGTAAATACATACATATTATACGTAGAAACACCCAGACCAATGCAAATAGCCATATTCATGCATACAAATATTTGCACAGAGCGGGGATCGAACCCGTGCCTCCTGCGTGGCAGTCGCGTGCACTACCACCACGCCACAGAGGCTGTCATACATACATAATTATACATAAAAACACCCAGACCAATGCAGACAGCCATATTCATGCATACAAATATTTGCACAGAGCGGGGATCGAACCCGTGCCTCCTGCGTGGCAGTCGCGAGCATTACCACTAATTTCATTTATTTACTCCCTTCCAGATGACTTATTGTTCTGATATTTGGGACATACCTCTAGTTTGGACAGTAATAACCATTTAGATCAATAAAACAGCTTGATTTGCTCTTTATACGACAGTTTTATGATCATTTTGAGACTTATCGTCAAGATACTTCTGACACAGACTGTACGAATGAAGAATAAAGTCAGGTAAATGTTATATTTCAGCATTTCTAAATGACAGACGTAGGTACACTCACTTACATCACTGTTTTCTTACTGCGAATGTTCTAAAAAATGTAACCATCTAGTGACTTGGGTACAATTAGGAACTGGAAATGGATACTACATTACTTGTAAAGATGATAATGTAATCTGAGTACGTACCACTTAGTTTTGAACTGAGACGCGAGAGTTCCTGAATATTGTATAGCGGATTAAAGCTTTGAAGGAAAAATAAATGTGGGATTATTTATTTTTTGTTTTCTTCCAATAGGCTGGTATTGTTGGAGTTATTTATCAATCCTACTAATATTGTAAACGCAAAAGTATTATGTGTGGATGGATGTTTCACGTAAAAACTACTGATTGAATTTTAATGAAATTTGGTTTGGAGTTATCCGGATTCAGTGGATTAACACTTAAGCTATGTTTGGTTGCGACAACAGACAACAGCTAGTATTGTGTATATATATATTTTTTTTTTTGTGTTTTCATCTGCGATCAGTCTCAGACTATAAACAGATTTGCTGGTAGCATGTAACATTATGTAGAGTGTATCTCTCAGCAGAGATATCCACTCATTAGGTTGTGCAGGTCAGCTAGGTTGCCATGTGAAGCCCAAGTATGTCCTTTCGTTTTAGCCTTTTAGTGTAGCTCTGACATGTTAGCCCGGCAGCAAGCGCATTGGGGTGGTTTTCCAAACGTTTCTGGTACTTTAGGGCACACATTTTGATTTCCTCCTTCACTGTGTTCACCTGGAGGTTTTCATGTATCTCGTTGTTGGTTACAAGCAATGGGGCTTGTGCTATTGTTCGGAGTATAATGTTTTGCATCCGTTGCAATATCGAGATGTTTGAGTTGCTGCAGCTACCCCACAGCTGTATTCCATACATCCAAACTGGCTTTAATATGGTCTTATAGATTAGGAGTTTGTTATCTGTGGATAGTTTGCTGTTGCGTCCAACTAGCCAGTGAAGGTCCCTGTACCGCAGTTTTAGTTCCTCCCTTTTAGCCTTTATGTGGTTCTTCCATGTTAGTCGCCGATCAAGATGTAAGCCAAGATATCTGACTGTGTCCTTATGTGGTAATATTGCATTTTCCAATTTTACGGGTGGCCAGTTCCCATTTCTTAGGGTAAATGTGACTTGGACTGATTTACTATTACTAGCCTTGATTTTCCATTTGTGCAACCACTCGGTAACTAGATCAAGGCCTTTCTGCAGTGTCTCAGTGGCTTTCAGTGGGTTTTTGTTACTAGCAAGAATGGCTGTATCATCGGCAAATGTAGCAGTTGTAACATTCTCGATTTGTGGAAGGTCTGCAGTGTAGAGAATGTACAAGACAGGTCCCAAAACTGATCCCTGTGGGACCCCTGCTTTTATCTCACAGAGTGTTGATGACGCTCCCGCTTCTCTTACTTGGAAAGATCTATCGGTTATATAGGACTGCAGTATCAAGAAATAGCAGTGTGGTAGGTTACGCTTGATTTTACTGAGCAGTCCATCATGCCAAACCCTATCGAATGCCTGTTGGACATCAAGGAAGACAGATGAACAATACTCTTTGTATTGTATATAACTTACCTAAATCCATACTAATATTATAAATGCGAAAATAACTCTGTCTGTCTGTCTATCTGTCTGTATGTTACGTTTACACGCATAAACTACTGAACTGTTTTTGATGAAATTTGGTATTGAGGTAGATTAGACCTTGAGAAAGGACATAGGCTATGTTTGGTCGCGATAACCGACGTCCACGCGGGCGGAGCCCCGGGCAAAAGCTAGTATTCAATAAACCCAACAAAATTTGACGTTTATATGACTGATCATATACATATCACTAATACCTAGAGATTTAGCCTCATATGCATGGCTCGAGTCAACAATAGTATCCCGGAATACGGCAATAGGCTCACGCCCCTATTACATGGGATCGTATACAATAATTAGTGAAATGTGAGTATTAATTCACCTCTGCCTAGCCTTCTGGGGATAAAGGTGTGGTTCCTATCCCTATCCTTTGTACGATTAGCAGGATAGAATGAGAAAAATTAAAAAATTGGTTCTTATTATCGAAGAAATTGCCAAGTTTACCAGGAGGACTCCACATGAAAACAAAAGCTGGTTTAGTAGTTTCAGTGTGTTAAAACACTTTATTAATTTCATAGACTAAAGCAAAAGAACTAGGTTGAACTAGACTTAGTTGAACAAATTTTCACCTTTTTTTTTGGTGCGGAAATCCCCTCCGATAACTCTGCCGCCAGGGCCGGAAGAGGAGCTTATGTCGGACTCGAACCGACTAAAACAGCATGCCGACTGAGGGTCGTAGTGCAAGGCCGCAGGTGAGGTTGTCTTCGACATATCCCTCGCACCCGGCTGACCCAGGGCCATCCCTTACGGTCTGGCCCTCCTCGGGAAAGGGGACGACGGTGTACCCGACTCGCCCCAGGAATGGGGAGGGAACAAATTTTCACCAGTGAAATCCAGTCTAATTAATTGATTAATCAAATTCATCTCCAAACATCACAATTTAGATCAACTAATTCTCTTAAAGGAGTTATTACCACACGTTTATATAATAATCATTTCGTTAATATAAGCAATTTCGTTATTACAGAGCTTGTTAACAAGATCCCTTAATTCTGCTATTTGCAGCATATCCATTTAAACGTTATTCACACAAGGTTCGCGATGATTACGCGAGGGCACATAAGGGTTGTTTGTACATCCTTGATCAATAGTCTTTAATGTATGTCTATGAAGGAATACGTGATGGGTTATACTTAAGTGCCATGTCATCGTACAGTCCGCTGGGGTAGCATCAAAGTGGTTAGATAAATACGGATAAGCTTACACTAATGCAGCGGAGACTCAACGATGTCCTGGATTAAGTGGGCAGCTAAGCTAATAAGAGCGAAAGAGAAAGAGGTTTTAACGTTTGAGCGCGGAATGAAGACATTAATTACACTCCTATAACTTCGTTTATGGAAAGAATAATATACACCTCCGCTCAGTGTAGTAATAATTATATTATGTATGTATTTACAAATAAAATTATCTAAGTACGTATATCCGCATTCTAGATTCCATAACACAAGCTAGTTAAGCTTACCATAGGTTTACATAGCGTTGTGTGGAATGTTGTGGGATATTTATTTATTTATTATTATTATTATACATCATGTAAATCACAAAAACAAAATTCTTGCTTTATTTTCGTCCGTTACAAATTTTAAAACCCCGTGCCGCACCTTTTAGCGTATATTTTTTTAAGTCTTCACATATTGAATGGAAATTTGCCGGAATTATTGACATTTATGATCAGTGCTTCACTATTTTTAACAGTAGCGTGATGATATACAGTATGGATACGACATATAGGCATTTACGGAAACAGTGAAGCGTCCTGGTCCATAGGAATGAAACAAAATTAAATTTAAACTCAAATTCGCAGATTTAAAAAAAACTAAATTTCCTAACAAACTAATTATTAAAATAAATGTAGAAAATGTAACCACTTTTATAAGTCATTGATTCATTCACAAAAATACACGCTTAGAATTTGCACGAAGCAAAGCGGCAACGTGCCGCCAGCTGACGCGCGCTCGTGACCTACCTACTAAGGTAAGATTAGGCACCTATCACGAAAGTTCACTTAACTTTATAAACACCACTTTTTCACGGCAGTGCTTAAAAATGTGAATCTAAATTTTAGAAATGCCCGCCACTAACTTGAAAACATAAAATGATATCGCCAAACTAACTGTTCAACAGATTTCGGTTAGGTACCTACCTTGCTTTCAATTTATCAAATGCCTCAATAATACGGCTGCGAGTCACTTTCAGAGACACGTTAGGTACACTATACACTTCGTTGTTTTTTTAAAAAAAGAATACGTAACAAAACTAGCACAACAAATTTACTAGGTAGGTATTTAGACTCATTTTCACCGTTAAAATTAAGGATAGAATAGCTAAACAAAAAATAAACACAATTCACAAACACAAAAAGAATAGATTAGTGTCAATTTCACTTTAAAAACAAATTAAAACGAGAAAATAAACCGAGAGGATCAAAGAACGACACGCGGTCGCCAGTGACGTCGCGGTTACTGACAACATTCCAGAAATTATCGAAACATAAAATTGTACCTAGGTTAATAAGGTAAAAGCACCAATATCCATCTTTGAATATGTTTATTTTAGAATATTTTATTTATTATTAACCTGATTGATGAATAGTTGGAAGGTATTTATTGTCAATTTTCATGGTGTTCATTATCATGTCATCGTGCGTAGTTTTCCTGTCAGAGTTGGAGGGTAGCCCGGTAGTCGCTCCCACAAAAGCCAAGATAAACCAAATGAAAATAAAGATTAGGAAAGCAGCCCTCAGGCACCAAAGTACAAGATATGGATGCAACCGGGATTAACACTGAAATTATGAGCTTTAAATTCTTCATTACGTAGATATTAATACTCTTAATTATTGAATTTGTTATGGAAAAATTATAAAGAAATCAAATACAAAGTTAATCATTGATAAGCAGGTACCTACTTATCAAATCAAAAAGTTTTATGTGTAATCAAAACAACCATTATTCTCTGTACCTACGAGTAACAGACTGCCGTTAATCAGAAATTTACCCAACCGGCGGCACCCTTTGAGGTATTATGTCTCTCTCATTACAATCGTATTTTTACGAAATTGATGAATGGAAAAATGAATGAATACACAGAACGGCAACGTCGCATCGTGCAATTTTAATAGTAATAAGGGTTTCCATCTGCAAAATCCGTAAACCAGGACAAGAAGTTTTTTTTATACTACTAAGGTGGCAGATAAGCATACGGCACACATGATGGAAAGTGGTTAACGTGGCCTATGGACGTATGCCACCCCAGGGGTGTTACAGTTGGGCTGCCGAGCCTGTAAAAACGTCGGACGCCAGTCATCTCCGGAAAAGTCAAAACCACCAGATACGATAAGAAATCTTATCCGGGATTTCGTGCATGCATACCCCACTTTCCCAAGAGGTTCGCTCGTTCACTAGTGTACCGGAGCCGGACATGGCTAAAGAAGAACCAAGTAGGCAAGTGGAGGTAACGTGGAACATCGGCACGCCGTATGTACTTTCCAGGCGGACGGTGGCCGTGACGGCCGGCGGCTGTTACTCTAAGCTCATTGGGGACATCTACCTGGTGATGGTCTCACATGCACCACATGGGCAGGTCGGAGTGGGTATAGTGCTCTCGGGTGCTACGTGGCTACAAATCCGGGGAAACTCGGACGGATGGTAACCCTAATGGTAGTATTTTCGTGCAATTTAGAGTTCATTGATAACTGCGATTCTACGGAGTGTTTAACCCTAGTTTCTGCCCTTAATACTGGGCCGATTTTGTTCAAATTTTTCCTATTTGAAGCTATGGGGGTACCAAGTATATGGTTTCAATTAATGCCTATATGTCGTATCCATATTGTATAGCTTATATCCTTCACCGATAAACGGGCTATTCAACCTAAAGATAAAAAATGTACATAATTAAATCGATTTATTTTGAATTATTAATTAAAAATAAATCGATTTAATTATGTACATTTTTTGATCGGTCCAGGCGGGATTTGAACCCGCGATCCTTCTCTTACAGGGATAATGCTTTGACCACTAAGCTACCATACCCATGTCCGAACTAATCCAAATCTTTCTTTTCTTTATATATCCGTTTTTGATGAGACGCTGGAGCAATCTACCGACGCTCTTAGCGATAAATGATTTTTCAACCATTTTAAACATTGATTTTTGATTACTCCGCCCAGATAGTTTTTCTATTTGAATCAGTACTTCCTGAGATAAGCGCGTTCCACCAAACAAGCAGACAAAGCTGGATTCCTACATTCTTTCCAACATACCAAGTCTAAAGTTGGGTACAGCACAAGGAGGTGGAAATGGCTCAAAAGACTGTACCATGTTCGAATTTCAGGTACGAGAAGTTTTTGTTCACATAATACTTAGTAAGTAAAACTTTTCTAGCTAAACTAAATTACTGGAGTTAGCAAATAACATCGGTAATGTAATGGCTGGAGTTCGAACCCGAACCTCTTACTAGGACACCGCGTTATATGGTAACTTTTAAGACAATGTGGAGCCGAAAGTTGAAAAACGTATTGTGAATTGGTTTGGAAATTGGAAAGTTTGGCAAAGAACGATTTAGTATTACGAAGACAATAATAGTAAAAAATAGTATCCATACTAGCACTAATAATATAAATGCGAAAGTAACTTAGTCTGTCTATATGTTACGGTTTCACACCTAAAAAACTGAACCAATTTTGATGAAATCTAGTAAAGAGTTAGTTAGATAAGACTTTGAAAAAGGACTTGGACTGTATTCGCCATAAACAACATCCACGCGGGTGGATCCGCGAGTAAAATCTAGTAATTATATTCAAAATGGGATAGGATAGGATGAAAATTGGTTCATGATCTGGATTAACACACACAGTTAACACACGGTTTTGGTGAAAATTGGTTCATGAACTTTCTACCGATACTCAAGGTTAAGGACTCGGCCTTACGATCAGGAGGTCCCGGGTTCGAATCCTGGCCATAACACTACCGACGTTAACCCACTCCTAGCACAAGCAATTTAGCTTAGTTGGAGGGGTTAGAGGTAATATCAGAAACTCCGGTTCTAATATTCTTAAAAAAAAAACACGAAATAAGTAACTAGTCTAGGACAAGAAAATAAAACTTAACATAGTGTAACTTTATTTCCATAAACTTCACACCCAAAACAGTGAATAGTTCACATTGGAATCTTAACGACATGCAGTGGACGAGTGTCCCCTTTCCGGAACATTAATCGGATGGATGTCCTGTGTCCGTCATTGTCCGAACCCACTTCGGAGTAGAGCTGTTTCTTAGTTACCAGTTGACTTCGACTGTTGCTATTAATTTGATTAAATCTTATTTCATGATAACCTTTGTAGCATGACTACCTTTGCTTTCAAAAATGAGGTTTTATTTATAACTAGCTTTTGCCAGCGTGGATGTTGGTTATCGCGATCAAATATAGCCTATATCCTTTCTGATGGTCTCATCTACCCTATACCAATTTTCATCAAAATCGGTTCAGTGGTTTAGGCGTGAAAGCGTAACATACAGACAGACAGACAGACAGACAGACAGACAGACAGACAGAGTTACTTTCGCATTTATAATATTAGTATGGATATGGATTTTTCTAAATATTTCACAAAATTGTACACAACGCTATCTAGACCCATGGTAAACATAACTTAACTAGCTTGTATTATAGAATCTAGAATGCGGATAAACATACTAAGATACTTTTTATACTGTAGATTGAGTGCGCTTGGTGGAATCTGCTACACATATTGAATAACACACTTGTACTTTTCCACTGACTTTATTTCTAGACCTGACCGGTTTCGGAGCAGGTACAGCTGAATTGATTGATATTTATCGAAAACTGAAATTGAAATTTGCCAAAGTTAATTAACATATTTGGTTCAACACAAATTGTAAAAGGCAAGGTTTAATCCCTAAATATATCGATCTAAGTCTGAAATGCAGTTATAATAAATACTATGTGAAAGATATCTTGCAAAACACAAAATTAAAGCGGTTACAAAGTGAAATAAAGTACCTGTATTGCCAACGCGACCATTTAAGTTTCCATCTAAAAATTTGCCACATGGAATTGTGTTTGAGACTACACGATTTGGAATTTTGTGTCCTACAATGCGATATCTATGATGAAATCCGCAGTTCATCAGCTATTATACATAAGAGACACCTGAGCAAACTAGCAACTTTAAGATCATATCGGGACAAATATTCTAATATCTCAACACCACCCCTTTACTTCGGTGAATTTTACCCTAAACTTATAAACTTTACCAGCGTTGAATTTGCTACTAAAGAAAAGGCATTACTAGAGAAAGGGTTAAAGTATTGCCCCATTATCCCCTTATCCCAGAAGGATTTGGATAACTTGGTGGTAGATCTGGAATTAGCTGAAACTGATGTCACTGGGAAGCATGTACTTAGCAGAACAATAAAACAACAAGTAACAGTGCAAAGTAAAAATAATACATCAGAAGATCTTAAAACTATTCTAAATATTCGTTCCAAAATCAAGACTCATGACCTGGTAATACTCGTAACAAAAGCGGATAAAGGCAACACAGTAGCGGTCGCAACCCGACAGGAGTACGTAGCCAAAGTTGAGACCCAACTAAGAAGTTCAATCAAGCTGTGAAAGAAACACTACAATCTGCTAACAGCATATTCGGAAAGGACACCTACAAATTCAAGCTCATGAACCCTCAACCTCCAAAGCTACATGCGTACTACAAACTACACAACCCGGAAGTTCCTATCCGTCCAGTAGTGTCATACACAAGTGCACCAGCATACAAATTAGCAGCAGAAGCTAACAGGTTATTTAAACATCATACGACGAACTTCACACCTTTTTTTTTTTTTTTTCGTGCGGAAATCCCCTCGGATACCCCCCCTGCCGGAGCCGGAAGGGGAGGTTATGTCGGACTCGAACCGACTAAAACCGCACGCCGACTGTGGGTCTTGGTGCTAGGCCGGAGGTGAGGTTGTCAAAGACATATCCCTCGCACCCCGGCTGACCCAGGGCCATCCCTTACGGTCTGGCCCTCCTCAGGAGGGGGGACAACGGTGTCCCCAACTCGCCCCCGGAATGGGGAGGCGCGCTATTCAGCGCACCGCCGCCGTGTCGAACTTCACACCAACTAATACTATAAGAAATAGCCTTGACCTTGTAAAAAAGCTCGAAATTATTCATGTACCAGACCAAGCCATGCTCATTTCCTTTGATGTAAAAAATCTATTTCCAAGTATTCCTTTAAATGAATGTAAAAGTGCAACAGATTGCCATAGACTTGGAACATACCATATCGGTCTGCCTAGACCAAAACTATTTTAAGTTTTGTGACAAATTGTACAAGCAGATCGATGGCCACGCTATGGGTAGTCCCCTTTCACCGCTTTGTGCAGATATTTTCATGAATTATATCGAGAAACAAATTCTAGGAAATAGTATGTACAAACCATTTATTACCTACTGGTATAGGTATGTGATATATGACATCGTTTTGTTTGTGGACCGGAAATATAGATACCTTGTATAACTTTTTGACATTTATTAATGAAATTAACTCTAAAATACAATTCACAATAGAAATTGGACATGACCATATTAATTTTCTTGACATCGCTATTAATTTAATCAACAACAGACATACATTTAAAATTTATAGAAAACCCACTTTCGCTGACAATGTCATACATGCAAATTCTAGACACCCATTGAGTCACAAACACGCTGCTTTCCACTCGATGTTACACCGACTACTGTCGATCCCAATGTCGCAGTCGGATTTCGAGGAAGAATTGACAGTAATCAAGGTGATAGCGACGAACAATGGTTTTCCATCTCAATTAATAGATAGCATAGTTAAACGTAAGAGTTCCAGACTAGTCACAAATCTAGCTTACAAGGGAGGCACACCCATTACCGCAGATAAACATAAGAAACGATGGGCTCGCATACCTTATATCGGACATGTTTTATATAAATGTGCTAGAAATCTTTCAGAATGCAAAGCTGCTTATTATACCACATATAATCTACAAAACTTAATTTGTAATAATAAGGATCCAACCCCAGTTGAGCAGAAAAGTGGAATATACGAACTGACATGTTCCACCTGCAACAAAAAGTATATCGGCCAAACTGGACGACCTTTCGAAATTAGAGTTGCGGAACATGTCAGGAGGTTGGAGACTCAAAAAAACTGACTTTTCACTCCAACTTTGCGGAACATCTTCTTCTAGAAAACCACTCCTTTGATCCTAAGGTCAACTTCAGAGCTCTGCGACTGTGTGACAAAGGTAGAAAAATGAACTCCCTGGAAGCCTTAGAAATAAACAGACTACTAAATATTGACAGAAACGACTTAATAAACCAACAGTTGGATCTGAGCCGCTCACCCCTGCTACAGTGAATGATGATATCCACATATCTACTTGCTTTGCATGCTCGTGTTGAATTGTTAATTTAATATTGTTACTGACATTCTGTATATTGTAATCCCAGTCTTGTTAAGCACAGTACCATTTGACATCATTAATTTGACAGTAACTTTATTTAATGCAATTTAATTATGATTTTTTGACATTTCGATAGAATTTTCCTTTAATCATTTGTAATTCGACATTACCATTCGACATTATTATTTTCATTTGACATTTAAAATTATTCCTTGACATTATAATTCAAATGCAATTTTATATATTATATTGATCATTAAAAATTGTGAGGCCAAACTTATAATTATTTCCCACATATTGGGAAATTTTTTTTTAACTGGTATACCGATTTTTTTTAAAACTACCCACACATGAAAAAATGCAAATATTGTAGTGTTTCCGAATTATAATTTTTAAAACATCAATGTGAACCTTTGAGAATGCCGTAAGGCGAAACCGTTCAGGTCTAGAAATAAAGTCAGTGGAAAAGTACAAGTGTGTTATTCAATATACAAAGATACTTGTTTTTGTAAATAAATAAATAAATATTATACATAGAAACACCCAGACCAATGCAAATAGTCTAAGTCAAATATTCATGCATACAAATATTTGCAATGAGTGGGGATCGAACCCGCGCCTCCTGCGTAGCAGTCGCGTTCACTACCGCAACGTCATAGATGCTGTAACAGAGGCGGTTTGGTAGGTTACATTTTAGTTTTAAGTACTGCTTTTGAGGTAACTGATTTAATGTCTAAATATTCTGTTCACAAATCAAGGAGCTAAATATGTCGTAGCCCTTTAACATTTCATAAAATATTATAATAAAAAAACATGACGTATTAAGTTTATCCTCTGGTTACAAAACACTAAATGGAGACGAGAAAAATACGTTAATTATTTATTTATTTATTTATTTATTATATACTTTATTGTACGCCAATTACATTATTAATAGTATGGAAACTAGGAACACAAGAGCAGTACAAAGGGCGGCCTTATCGCTTTACGCAATTTCTGCCAGGCAACCTTTGGATGGAAATGTATGTTGGTTGGAGTACATAACTGGTAGTTGTTATATTGTTATGTACATATTGTATATAGATTTTAATACAGAAAAAAGTTTCTAGATATTTTAGTGTTCAATAACTTTTGACACTTTGTTTTTTGTTGAATTAGCAACAGCTTCTGTGGCCTAGCGGTAGTGAACGCACCCGCTACTCGAGGACGCTCAGTGCAAATATTTGTACGCATGAATATGGGTATTTGCATTGGTCCGGTCATGCTATGGTGCATGGTTGCATGGTCGGCTGTCGGTCCCGATTGCCATACGCACATCTATGGCAGTCGTTACGGGTAGTTAGTACCCTCAAAAGTCCTACAACTGGTTTAACTGCAATGCTTCGATATCACCTTTGGGTTGTGGAGAAGATAAAGCGGTAAAGCGGACCCCAGACTCCAAGCTGAAGGCTTTGGATGCGACTGGGATAAACGCAAAGATGAAGAAGAAGAAGTTTTGATGCTGACTGTGTTCAAACTTATCTTATGAGAAAAAATACACAAATAGCATACAAGCCGACGAATTGCAATTGAAGATTCAAAATCTGGCAATTCATTGTTGTACTGTGGAGTAAAAGTACAGGCTCAATTATTTTCATACTATTTATTTAACATACGATGACTAGCTTACCTACTCTATATCTGTGGCAATATGCCACGGTATATGAGATACACAAGGTCACAGACCGTGACAAGGGAAGCGTTCCTGTCAGTCACTCAAAGTTGCCCTATTCAAATCACTCCTGCCTGAGATATCGTGACGCGACTATCAAGATCACAAAAACAAAATTCGTGTTCGCATCGAAATACTCTTTTAATAGTCTTTTGTGCCCTCTACAGGGTGAATTCTTGGCGTAACTAACTGAACTGAAGTGATGACTGGTTCAAATCTCTTGCTGGATACCTTTTCTGGTATCAGGATACCTTTTCAGTGCGAAAAATAGTGGGGTATATTTCTACAGCCTCTGTGCGTACAACGATCGACTGTTACGCAGGAGGCTCGGATTCCATATCCGCTCAGTGAAAATATTTGTATGCTTGAATATGTTTGTTTATTTATTCAAGAACAATTTACATTATATTTGAATTCATAGTGACTAATACAACATATAAATTAAATTATCAAAAATTAAAGAAAACACATATCAAAAAGGAAAATACACAGAAATAATCATCATAACGTCAATGATAAAAAAGAACACAAATGTCAGCAAAAGTTTGTGTTTCTATGTGTGTATTTACATTAAAAAAAAACTATCTATAAGTAATCTAGACTTCATAACAAGATGGCGTTATGTGGAATGTCGTAGAATAATTTATTATTAGGGTGATTGTCAGACGGTCACAGTGATTTTAATTTAGTTACCCGCCAGCAAAGATATGGAGTAACCCTTTAATTCTACTTCTCCGAGTACCAAAAGTACCTAAATCCCAGTAAACACATAAGTCGACACGTTCCGTTGAGACCTTACACAAATATTTGTCTAAATAATGAACATAGTAAGGAGTAATAACGTGATTTGATCAACACCTCGGTTGATCAACATGTCGACTATTGTTTACTTTAATTAATCTGACGTGTTAAACTCCGGTTTATATATTAATTAAACAATTTTCCGCTGTTCGATGAGTATATAGTAGTTTTAGAGTAAAATAATTAGGTCTGTGATCAATTCCTCATTTTATTTTACTACTAATATATTAAGGTAGCATCAAAGTAAGAATGTTTAGCGAAATATTAATAATTAAAAAATAAATATATATAATTAATTAAAAAAGTATAAAAATTAAAAAATTTCTTAGTGTTCAACAACTTTTGAAGATGACTGTACTGCATCAGTGTAATCTGCTGTAAAATAGCTTTCCAAATTATAGACCAGTACTACTACTGCTAGATGCATACCGGATATAATTACCAGAATTGCAATAGTTAAGCAAGCGTTCAATAATAAGAAGCATTTTTTTTGACCAAAAATATATCATTAGCAATAAGAAAAAGATTTATTAAACTTATATATAACTTTTATATTATATTTGGAGTATTGCACTCTATGGATATGAGACGTGGATTATGACACAGAAAGACAGAGACAGGATGGAGGCATTTGAAATATGGTGCTGGAGAAGGATGGAAGGGATAAGCTGGACGGAAAGAATGTCAAACGAAAGAGTATTAAACAAGGTACAGGAAATCAGGTCTATTTTGTAGATGATCGAGAGCCGAAGAGGAAAGATGATTTGCCACCTGATAAGACACGACAGATTTTTAAAAAATATCATAGAAGGGAAGGTAGAAGGAAGGAGAGGAAGAGGTAGACCAAGAGGAACTTTTATGGCACAAATAAAGGAAAGGATACAAGTCGCATCGCATCGGGAGGTCAAAAGATTGGCTGAGGAGAGAGAAGGATGGCGATTACTCCACCGACAAGAGCGCAGCTCTTAAGTTTAGAGAGAGAGACTACTTCAGTAGAGCTTTAGCTTCAGTCTGTAGCAAAGGAATACCTTGGACCTTGCGAAATTAACCCTGATTCAAATTGCCAAACTCCGTCATTTTCAGAACATTGTATAGGTATTGCTAAATGAAATTTTAAAGTCATTAGTATCCTAAGATCGCTTCATCCCACCATCGCTCCAAGACGGTTGTATAAAAGAATTTAGAATATTATAAGCTGCGTTCATGTAGCTCAGTTGGTCAGAGCATTAAGAGAGCCTTGGAAATTCACTTTTTCAAGTCCAATAGATTGCACACTGCCTCCAATACATGAAATAATTGCCTTACTGTAATTGCATATG
Organism: Eilema sororculum; assembly: GCA_914829495.1. Classification (NCBI taxonomy): domain Eukaryota; kingdom Metazoa; phylum Arthropoda; class Insecta; order Lepidoptera; family Erebidae; genus Eilema; species Eilema sororculum. The sequence goes on along the minus strand of OU618543.1, from coordinate 20,980,788 downwards.
CACTACAGAATTAAATAACTTAAATTAATTGAATGAATTTTAAGCATTTATTATGCTAATTATTCAAATCTAAATCACAAAATTGTTTCTTTCTAAATGGAAAGGAGCAATTTTGTGATGGGTCCCGGCGAGATTTGAATCTTTTTTATAGATGACTCCACCGTTGCCTTAAAGAGGGATATATAAAGAGGGAAAAGATTTGGATTAGTTCGGGCGTGGGTCTGGTAGCTTAGTGGTTAAAGCATTCTCCCTGTAAGAAAAGGATAGCGGGTTCAAATCCCATATAGCAAAATATTTCCTTTCTAAATCGATTTGAACTAAAATTATGTTCACCAAACTTAAAACAACCAGCCATGCTGCAACAAAGCTGTAAGAGTATATAACAAGAAAATGAAATAATATATGAAGGCACACGTGGTCGACAAGCAAACGTAGCCGAAGACTCAACATAATAATTCTCACCATTATGGAGATTCCTTCACGCATAATGACACGACTCGGAATAATTATGTTAAAATTAAATTTACACAAACCCCGAAGGGCAATCTTAACTCAATTTTCACACCCTCTTCTCTTGAGGAAGTAGACTGGCACACCCAAAATTTTATGTAGGAAACTTATATGTAGTGAAACTCTATAAGTATATAAGGTAAATTGAAAAATGGTTGGATTCCATGACAACTTCACTTTAGATAAGAAAAAGCGCCTACAGAAGGAATGCGCTGATGACTGTGAAGCAAGCTTTAGGCTATCCAAATTTTACCTTTAATATCCTTTTTGGATGCGGAGCTGTGGAGCTATTTACCGACACTCAGGTAAGCTTACCATCATATTGGTTATTATCATCGTTATATGGTTGTTGTTTTACCTACCTTAATAATATACAAGATAAAAACAATAATTATTGCACAAAATGGATTTTTCGTGCTATTAATTTTTGAATTTTAAGTTTTAGAACTCTTAACACACGTAATTATTATACCTACTTTCTTCTAAAAGTAATTTGTGTTTGACTGTACAAGTTTTTAAATATCTGGAGGAATTGAAAAGATTTTCTTTTGTAGGGAATCGGTAGAAGGGGAATTGGAAATAAGCCAAAATACAAGGAACTTTGGAAAGTTAATCTATTGATAAATAAACAAAATTGATAATAAAAACAAACAAAAAAATTAATAAATCTGTATCAAAACAAGCGTTGAAACGCTCGGCTTTTATCGACATAAATCAAGATAATCTCTTTGGGTGATTGCGTTAAATCGTCGAAAATTTTGGAAAAGCTAAACTTTCTAAGTGCTGTACGTGATGTGAAAACAAAGCGATCGAAGGGTTAACGACTATTGTTTTTTTTTACAAATGCCAACGGTATATCACTGGCGGACACTATTTGGTTCACAGTTTAATTCAAACTTGCCCGCTGAGTTTCTTGCCGAAGTCTTCTCAGGTCTGGGCCGCGTTTCGAACCGGGTGGTCCATTTACTAGTATTAGTTAGTATTTAATATTTACTTTATGTTGACGTTTTCTAAGTGCCGATTTAATGGTCTATGCAGAATAAACAATTTTTGAATATTTGAATATTGAATACTGAAATCTGAGTGATCGACATTTTGAAAAGATACGACCGTTTTAGTTTAAAAAAATCCTATCTTATTCAATTTGAATAGTTAGTATACTAAATGGCTTAAAATTTCATTTCAATGACGTATTTCGGTTACCACAAAAATGATAAATACTTAAAACAGAATAAAGTGACTATTTAAGGAGGTTCCCATACTAGAAATGGAATTTTATACTAAAAAAATAGTTTCACATATCTGAGTTAGTTGATGTAAAATTAGTTTACAATTCCGTTTAACTTTTACGTTGCACTAAACGATATTTCAACGTTATAATAGTCCTGAGTCCGATTTATCTGTGGACAGATTAACAGATTTGACAGATTGTCTATACAATCTATACTCAGATTAATCGCTTTCATATACCAGTGGGTACCATTCGAGAATATGGGCCTAAGGTTTTTATCTATTTGTTAATATTATCCTAAGTACAATCAATTATAATAGTCAAAACTGAAATAATAAATCACCTATATTCTTACAAAATAAGCGAATACCTTGAATTCAATTAAGTTTTAATAAAAGCACAATCGAGAACCTCTTCGGTGTAAAGTGCGGGCTCGGTGTAGCGACCCGGGAGGTTCCTTAATTAACTCCCTCTGTCTTTCCAATCTTGACCGCAGTACGTGAGGCTTGGCTTAACTTCGATACGAAGAAACACTAAACTTTATTTACAGTTTGAGGTATATTCGATTGCTGTATTGAAACACTGGACGTACACAAAAACTAGCCGGGTATCGGAGTTTGTTAATACTATACCAAGAGATTGTGTAAACAATAGACTTAGAATTTTACGTTATTATCTGAACTCCAGGCTATAATTTTCATCAAAGGATTTTTTTTTTCTGCACAACTATTGTCAATATAACATTTGTACACGCTTCCTTGAAGTTACCCTTTAAGTAAATAGTAGGTAGATATAGGTATGTAAATAAATAAATAAATATTCCACAACATTTTACACGACGCTATCTAGACCCATGGTAAGCTTAATTAGCTTGTGTTATGGAATCTAGAATGCGGATAAACATACTTAGATACTTTTTTTTTGTAAATACATACATATAATACATAGAAACACCCAGACCAATGCAAATAGCCATATTCATGCATACAAATATTTGCACTGAGCGGGAATTGAACCCGCGCCTCCTGCGTGGCAGTCGCATGCACTACCGCCACGCCACAGAGGCTGTCATTAAGGTCCTTACCTGAGACGATGCTTTAGAGCGAATGGGTGGAGTCTACGAACGTAATAATCGCAGCCCCGCACCACCCCGCACACATGTCACTAAAGTGATTATAATATAAAATATGGGAAAAGATGTCGGTAAAAAGGGTACAGAGTGGACAATCATATTCTGCCTAACTTCACGTACCTAACTGATTTGGTATTTTTTTGACATCGATGTTGATTGATTCTTGATTCTTTATTATAGCTAAGGTCTGCGGCTCCGCCTGCGTGGATGTCTATTATCGCGACTTTGGTTTTATCTCTGATACCATTCTACCAAAACCTTTTAAATAAAAATACCGTATCAAAATCCGTGTACCAAGTAGCGTTTGTGTCCATTGTGAACAAACAGACAAATTCAATTTCAAAAGGTTCAAATTCCATGGCGTAGCGGTGGAGCATTCAGAGTTTGTGGGTTCGATGCCCACTCAGCGCTTATATTTATATACATGAATCTTACATATATATTATCCATTGGTTAGGGTGTATATTGCATAGATACATTGAGGTCGGTGAATATGAAAGCTATAAGTATGCTATAAGCATAACAATTCACACACATTACACATTCTCACAGTGCCATCGTTTGCAGTGTAAGCCCAAAAAATGTGTTTATTTAAGACATCACATTCAAACCTCTTATAATATGCACTAGATGACCCGGCAAGCTTCGTTTCGCCTTAAAAATTAGAATTTACGTCAATTGGCTGTATTAAGTCGTCCTAATTATTTTACTGAATTTTTTATAGCATTTTTAATGCTAACTTTAAAGTTCGAAAAACTTGAGCGTTTCATTTTTTCCGATGTTTTTGAACTTTAAAGTTAGCATTAAAAATGCTATAAAAAATTCTGTCAAATATTCGGGCGGAGTCATCAAAATTCAATGTTTAAAAATGGTTGAAAAATCATTCATTGTTTCCAACAGTTCGTAAGAATGTTGGTAGATGGAACCACCGTCGCCCTTAAAGACGGATATAAAGAGAAGGAAAATTTGAAATGAATAAACATATAAACCTACCCCTTGAATAATTACTATCTATTAAAGAAAACTGCTTCAAAATCCGTCGCGTAGCTTTAAAGACAGACAGACAGCGGGAAGTGAATTATTTTATACTAGTGAAGTTAAGTAGTGATCATCTAATATATAAAATTCTCGTGTCACAGTTTTCGTTGCCATACTCCTCCGAAACGGCTTGACCGATTCTCATGAAATTTTGTGAGCATATTGAATAGGTCTGAGAATCGGCCAATATCTATTTTTCATCCCCCTAAATGGTGAAGCGGGAACGGGATCTAAAAAATTGGCGGTACGAAGTTCGCCGGGACAGCTAGTGTTTTTATAATATTTAACTATGTAGCTATAGGTATATATAGTATTATTACAAAGGTAGTTTGTGACGTTATAGAGGTTAATTTCTGGATCTACAGAACCAATTCTAAGAATTATTTCACCAATAGAAACCCACACTATTTATCAGTGTCATAGGTTTTATATCATTACATTACACTATAAGTGAGATAAAAGTAACGGCATCCAAAATCTACGTGGCTGGAGTCGTGGGCAACAGCTGGTAACAAATAAAATGTGTGAATAAAATAATCAACACATTTTCATGTATTTCTTGAGAGTTTAAAGCTTTCGCTTTTTTACCGAATTTATTTTCGGCGTTTCAAAGAAGTGTCTTATCTGTTCACTTGTGCATTAATCTCGAATTGTGTTGCTGTCAAAGCTGCGAAAACGTGAAGCACAACCTCCCCGTCCAACAGCCATCAGGGCACTGCCGCCCGGCCCCCGCATGGGCACCCGCTTAGCCAAACTCTCGAGAACGTAACAAAAACGTGGCCTGTGACTTCAAAAGTCAATGTATTGAACGGAAAAATGTACCACTTATACTCCAGATCTTTGTCTTTCTTTTAGTTAAAAAATTACGTAAAAAATATTTTCTGTTTAGAAGTAGTTGCTAGTTTTCTTTTGAGTGACCTTTTTGCTTTGGGTATGATTTTCATATAGTAATTGAAAAGTGAGAATAACTAAAAATGTACCAAATGTAGACAGGAAACCAACAAATAAAACAGTATAAACAGTTTTCAAATACGTCCACAAATAAAAAAGGAGTTGTTCTCTAAACATACGCCTAAAAACCAGATTTATCATTTTTATTCCTCTTAAGATAAGGTACAAAACACGACTTTTCAGGAGAGCCAAAAAACGATATTAAATAAATCTGTAACTTTTGTCGCCTTCTCTGATCTTGATGGTCACTATGACAGTTTCTTAGAATTTCCTCCTCTATAAAGCCACATGAGAAAAAAATACGTAATGTTATTGGTTCAAAAATATCATGTCTCTTACCTTAAAATAGAACACGTTATTGTCCTTTATGGTACTTGTTAGGGTATATGGTAATTATTAGTGGAAAAAATGAATTTTCCTTTACGCTACTAGATTTTTCTATTCGTTATTAAAGTAGGTAAGTAAAATTAAAGTAAAGTAAGTTGTTTATATGAACCATAACCAACCCATAGACCATAGATTGCATAACAATGCTAAGCTGTAATGTTATGATTTTTAATAATAATTAGTTTTAAGCTCCTACAGATGGAGTGTGTAAAACAAAATTGTAACTTAGGCATGATAGGTTTTTTCATGTCTAAATAAAAAACATTTTTCTTTTCTTTCTTAAAAAAAAAAAAGAGAAAACTTTAATGTAATATGTTCCTTATATCATTTTTTAGCAAAAAATGGTCGCAGTTCCCCAAAAATGTATACTGTAAGGGTTTTTTTACGATAGAGAAATTTCAAGTATACCAGAGCGCAAAATTACCAATCCAACGATATATATAACTCATTTTCGCCAAAATGTCTCTTACCTTAATCCATAGTTCTGGTGTCGCTATACGTTAAACACGTCCTATGTAATGTACAATAACGATCATGTCATCAATCAAATTGATCACCGATGGCTCTTGAAGTTTCGAGATCTTAAAAGTTTTTATTAAAATCTGGAAGATAATGTATTCAGGAACGTAGTACGGAATAGGGGACAACGCCCTCATACAATATCTATAGTTTGTACCGCAAAGGCACCTACTGTATCCTACATTTGAAGCATCGGTAGCTTAGTGGTTAAGGAGCCGGCCACGGTCCGAAGTTTGAATCCTGGCCATTACACTACCGACGTGAACCCACTCCTAACACAAGATATTTAGCTTAGTTGGAGGGGTTAGAGGGAATAGTAATATTTCGGTTTTAATATTCCTTAAAAAACATACATACAAAAATATATAATCACGCCTATATCCCTGAAGGGTCTTACAGGCCTACTTTCCTTTGCTACAAATATTATAAATGTGAAAGATTGTGAACATTTTTTTATTGGATTGTGAAGATGTTTAGATTTTGTTACATAATTACTCTCTAACGGCGGAACAGATAGTGATAGATTTACAATCTGGAATAACACACAGATCTATGGAAATAAGTTCCTATTTGTTCAGTGACGAAATCAAAATGATACACGGGCGAAACCATGGGCATCAGTTCGTTTGGAATAAGAGATATTTTCATAAAACTATTTTTGTCTGAAACTTAAAACATAAAAAAAATTTCACGGGTACGCCTTACTGGTGAAAAATTAAAAAAAAAATGCGTGTTGGTTACCCCTGGAGTAGTATAGAACCACCCCATCTCTCCCAATGGGTGTCGTAAAAGGCAACTAAGGGATAGGGCTGTTCTCCAAATGGCAATAAACATACAACCCAAGACAATATACCCGCTAGACGGCAATAGGCTCGCCCCCTATTACGTTGGACTGAAAATCGAAGTTGGCGGAACGTGGGTATATGTATGTATGTATGTAAAATCCCCCTGAATACTTCCCCACCGGTCAGCGGTGAGGTTAATGTCAGACTCTACGATCATTCACCTATACTAGTCCAATGACGTCACAGAAAAAAATACTGCAACAAAGGCATGCTCTACTCTTTGTGGGCTCAACCACTTTTCACATTTCATTAATCTTATACCTACTTATATTACCGTTTTTGCTACCTAGAAAAACTTTAACAGCTAACCTGTCTAAGCTATTTTCGGTTGTAAGGTTGCACGTTTTACACCAAATATACGAAAGATAAAATAGTAATTAAGAACATAAAAAATAACCGACAAATAGCGTGTCTGTGTGATATCAGACAGTGTTAGCATGGATTGTAATCGTAATTCCTTGTTCTATCGTGTAAAGAGCAAGCACCCTATGAGGTATTGTAATTTAGATTCAAGTGTAGTAGTACTGGTGTACATTTAGATTGTTATTACTCTGGGCTAACGCGCAAGTGATGTGTTAGGTCAAGTATGGGACCGACAAAGTATAGTGAATTTTATTTGCTATTTTTTACGCTTATTTATAGGAGTATATTTCCCAAAAACGGCACGGAAACGACCACAGAAATGAAGAACCGGATCCCGTCTTCGGACATGAATACCTTCCGGGCCTCCTGCCGCGAAGAAAGGTCGGCCGCAGGTGTAGATGGTTATGCAGTGGCAACAGCAGCCCCACAGCATCCGCCGCAACACATTTTGTCTAAGAGGTATTGAGAGTACCGGGAAAAGTTGAAAATTACAAAATTCTAGAGGTTGTAGAAATATTGACTCGATGAAGAAGAAGAATGAGTGATGTATTGTTGCAAACAAGTAGCAGTAATGGTAAATTGTATCTTTTTATATAACTCTGAATGAAAACACCTATTGAACAGCATTTACCTAACATAACATAACATAAACTCACGCCTGTATTCCCCGAAGAGGTAGGCAGGGGTGCTAGCACCCACATTTTGCCAGTTTATGTTTAGGTCCCAATGTAATAGGTGGCAAGCCCATTGCCATTAACCGGGCACTTATAAACCTGCGATAAATACACACATAACTTCGAAAAGCATCGAAAAGTCGTTGGTGTGTGCCATGGTAAACCTGGGATCGAACCCGAGACCTCGTTTCAGCAGTTCATTACCCATACCACTAGGCTACCGCAGATTCATACACAGCATATACCTATACTGATTTTACTGATAAATAACTATTATCACCGGAAATATAAAGTATTTAGGTACTGTAATGTGTGATAACCTAACAAACTACAAAAGCCAAGCAAAACTGCAAAAACTCATAAAGTATAATGATTTCTTCAGAGTCGGTAGCACGAGTGCGAGCGTTCCGTAACTTAAGCTACATAAACCAAAATATATTTTTATTGCGTTAACTTAGAAGTTCGATTTTTGCACAGCTTCAAGACGTTATAGACCTGAGTATGTCGTATAAATGTCAACTTGATACCTCCATGCATTCCTGAGAAAAAAGTCTTGACATGTAAACAGACAGACGTGATTCTATAATCGGGGATATTTGCGGATGCAAGGGTTGATGGCTTCCATGCCACGATTCGCAAACGAAGTGCATTCCTCTTACGGAGAGTACGCGGGAGCTCACACAGCATCCTGAGCGTATTGTGCGATACGTGGGACTGTCCGATGCTGGGGCACTGGGTACGATTGCACGTCATGTACTGCCTACACTACTGTCCTAGTATTTTGTTGGTCTCAACTTTACATATTTTATTTTATTGTTACTAACACTAATATTAAGATTATTGTTACTAACACGGTATAGATCCGAAATAAACGATTTTTATTTATTATTTTATTTATTTATCAGGGTTTTGTTTTTCCCACTTGAGGTACGGATTCCTAAAAAATTATGAAGCAGTGTATCATACCGAACACTTTTATGTTAAACGTCATAAAGGATACTTAATGCAATATACTAAGTACTACAGAGACAAATACGCCACGTAACACGCCTTGTCATATTTTCCATTTCCTACAACCTCCTGTACAAAATGTGATGTCACAATTGGTAAACTTTTCCCCTTTCATGTATGATATTTTATACATACCCTAATGTTACCTATCAAATTACCTTCACAAAACAACTTGCATTATGTCAGGGAATTTAAGCGTGTTTGAATTTTAGCTCCGAACAAAAGTCCTTTAAAAATATAAATACAATTTTCATCTCAAAACTACGTTTTGTATTTTTGCAAACTTTTGTTATTAGCATTGTTATTAGATTGCAAATTGTGCACTTTGGCAAATTGAATCGTATTTGAAAATACATAGAGAGTAACACATAAATGATTCTAATGACGCCACGTTTGTACCTATTGCCGAACATAGACAAAGGTTTATACTGGAGATTGATGGCGCTTGGTGGAATCTGCTACACATATTGAATAACACACTTTATAGACCTGTTGTGTTTCGGAATTACAATACTTGAAACATCAATGTAAACCTTTGCCAATCAATCAACCAATCAATGCCGTAAGGCGAAACCGGTCAGGTTTAGAAATACCTATAATAAACTCAGTGGAAAAGTACAAGTGTGTTATTCAATATAGACAAAAGTTATTATTAGTGGTTGGTTCCATAGTATACGTCCAGAGCTTAAAGCCATGTAATGAGTAGTTTCTAATAAAAATAAACAAGAGATTTGTCAATTCAGGAATATTACCGAATTGGTGTGTTATACCCAGAAAATACCGACTATGATTTACGGTCCCATGTAATAGGGGACGAGCATATTACCGTCAAGCACTTTCTCATTGGCTGTATGTTTCAGTCGAATGGAAAACAGCCCCTACCCCTTTAATCGCCTTCTACGACACCCATGAGAAGAGATAAGGTGGCCCTATTCTACTCCACGACTAAAAAAACGAAAAAACTAATGAAAAATACGTGCAAAATGAACTAGAACATTTTTCCAAAGTAATAATTAGTTAGACTCTGTACAGTAACTAATCTACGTAAAAGTTCCTCTACAGAGGAACTTGCCCAGCGACAAAACAACATTAATTAATTACGCAGTCTAAAGGCCAACCGCGAACTTTGGACATGATACCGTTAAAAAACCACCAATGTCCGCCTCGGAAGTTTATCCCAGCTGTCTTGAAAAACAATAAAACACAATACGGGTCAAACTCATATAACTGCTGAAACTTCATTAATTAAGGCTTCACTTTTGAAGGCTATAGTCTACGAGCCACAAAACTAAATAACGATGTGAAATGATCCTTTTTTATAGTCAGAAATTCCGACGGATGACAAGCCAGCGTTGGTTGTTCCGTTGAACTAAAATCAACTAAAACCGCACGCCGTCTTGAGTCACTAGTTTAGTTTGGTCATTAGTAGATTGCCTTTAATTGAAATGATCCAGTGTGAGTTAAGTTGACAAAAGGAAGCTGCCACACATCATCCTCTTAACGATTTCGTAGTAGCGTTTCGTAGTAGCATTTTTATATAGAATTTCTTAAAAGCGATGGCTGTTGACCTCAAACCCTGAGAGACAAACTTGTGTCATAATCTCGCCTGTTATTTTACAGGGCACCGACGTGGAGGTGAGATTAACTTGGGCTCCAAAGCTTGGGCTACTCACATGTACTGTACACAAAAGTGACGTCATAGGGTTTATAAGAATTTTCCGTAGTAACAAACTCCTCAACTTATTTCACAGTGTTATTTCGTTCTAGCGCTTGTGATCTATAAAAGCTAGCTTTGCTAAATTCACTTAATGAAGTAGTAACTTGCTTTTATTTTGATGTGCCAATTTTTTGTTCTTCATTTATTATTTCATTACAGTTCAATCTAGCGGTTTTTTTTCTGTACTAGTTATTAAGTATGTAACTTGAGGTATGTAGGTATCAGTCTTTACAAAACTGCATGCCAGTTTGCAAATGAAATGAAATTGTATTAGGTTCCAAAAGTTGATGGGTCTTCTCCTAGCTAGACTCTATAACACATAGTCTAGGCTGACCAATGGCTTGATAAATTTCTGGCAATGGTAAATATTATACACGCCACATTCCAATTTTCAATCTTCCACTGTTTCGATCTAAAGATAAACAACATTAGGGGAGTAGGTACCTAATTAATTAAATGCTTTAAAGCTTCAAAACGTTACGGAGGTAATTGGATTATCTTCACAATTGGCTACTGGATTCAGCAATTCCAATAATGCCGAAATGCAGCAGTTCTTTGATCCGGGGTACATTGAGTTAAAAGGAAAATAGAGCTTTGATTCATTGAACAAATACGATACGAACTTTTCTTGAGGTACAGCTTTTTTCCATAAAAGGAAGTAAAGTAGGTAAGTTGAAAGCGTGAGTTTGAAATTATCTGTTATTTCTTCTAAGCTTTTAGACACTATATTCTTTGGTTTAAATTTCAAGTAATAAATTCCATTCAAAGAATCAAAGAATCAATTTCATTTATTAAGTTTAGGCACATAAAGAGCACATATGAACGTCAGAATTGTACAATGGCAATCATATTAAAAATAAATAAAATAAGTCATTGGAAAATGATTCTTTCGCTGGTTCGGTAGGTTGGTTCTACTGAGAATCATTATACTTATCTACTAAAGAAGTTTGTGATATATTTTTACAGATTTCAAGATCTTCATGATCCTAACTCGGACCTCGCTTATATACTAATACCCAAATTGCTCTGGCGCTGACTCCACGTCCTGATCCTACTCTCCACATCCTCAAGACCCTTGTCTTAGGATGTGGTAGATAGATAGATAGGTGACACTTGCTCCTGTAAAAACATAAGCACAATCTAAGCCAAATATTGATAAGGAAGTATAAGGGAACGGATTAGTGTTACATTCTTTGGATGAAACAGGACTTGACTTTTGGATGTAGGTAAAAGACAATAACTTTTAGACAATATATCGGTTATAATTATCTAACATATTTTAACAATGAAGGCAAAGGATCCTAAGAAAGAACTTAACATACAATAGAAAAGAATATTGTTAAAATTGATTTAGATGATGTTATAAATCATTGCTAAAGGAGACCGTTTTTCTCATTAAGCTCTTAATTTCCGTACATTTTTGGCAGTTATAGTCACGGTATAAAACGATCAGTCGTTAAATCACCAGAACTGCGTTACAACATGCTGAATATTAGGCGATGAATTAACATAATTTTATTTGCCATATTTACTGCTTTCGACGCTAATAATAGGGTTTATTAAAACTAACTTTGTTTTATTATAGCCATTATGTGTCAGACTGCACGCGATATTAAACGAGTTACTGAATTAGATGAAAGTTCGTGAACACTTTTTGGATATTCTCCAGAAAGTTGTAGAGAAGTCTGGGACTCAGATAAGCCTTTAGTCAAAGAGCTTTTCGAAGTAAAGTACTATATTTCACTTTGTTGGTATAGTTCATGGAGATGATATTTTGGTAAAAAGAACCCCACGAGAAACTTTATTAGGAAAAATTGTCTATGATAAATTGATTTAATAAAATTTAAGAGATAAAGAAAAATTACATATGTCTAGGAGACCGAAAAGGGTTCTGGTTTTTAGGTTATTAATAAGCCGGCTGAAGCAACTGGTGAAGTAATACCATATAACTTAATCTCAACTTTTAAATCTCAACGTTGCTATAAGCTAGACCCGAGGAGGGTCAGACCGGGGTGCGAGGGATATGTCGAAGACAACCTCACCTCCGGCCTAGCACCACGACCCACAGTCGGCGTACGGTTTTAGTCAGTTCGAGTCCGACATAACCTCCCCTTCCGGCTCCAAACAAAAGAAAGTATAAGCTAGATTTCAAATAGTAGTAAATAATATTCATTTGTTTTGTAAAAACATTATAATATCTTTTTCATTCTCAAGCAATGGTACTTATGTTTTCTTAAAATAACTCACAAATAAATCTGAGACAAAATCCAAAACATCCTTACGAATATAATTGAATCTCAAATCGACGTAGGATACATCAAAAGAACTGATGTCAGTTGCAACCGGATCTTGAATGAATAGCATAACTGAGGCGAATCAAATGTTGCACGTGACGCTCGGTAGCTCGATATTTCGAGGATATAACGTGAATCGTGGCCAATACGAGAATTTGATGGCTGTATTCGATCGTAAGGTGTAATACGATGGTTGAGAAGATTAATCAATAGTGTGAAGATCCATGAATGAAGAACTATAATAACATGAAGAGGCAGGCGTAACTTTTGGTCATGAATTCAAAAAAATATTAAACAGACAACTACCTTACAATTTTATAACAATAAGATGAAGGACTCTCTAACCTAAAGTGTGAAGAACTTTATGATGATAAAATAATAAAAACAATATAATATACTTAACTATATATTTTATATCTCTATAACTATAGATCTATATTTTATTATTCTTATTGTGATATTCCAAGTTTAATCAAGATTTTTAATGGAGTTTAAGGGATGTTAGCGATAATAGCAATAGCCCTTTTGGGAACGTATTCGAAAAGAAAACAATACTCAAAAGTTATCTAATATTTGTCAAGAAGATCAAATCTATCTCTTGAGAATAAATACTGGGAACGCAACAATCTTTGCTATTTTCAATCCTTATAAGTCCTTATAATATGAGAATTGTAAAGATTGCCAGAACATTGAGATCCTACGAATAGAATCACAATATTTAGAACGGATTTTACAGATAAAAGTAATTGTGACTAAATAATTCTGAACGGAATTTTAATAACCCTGATCAATAAAGCCGGTATTTATTATTTAAATGGCATAAAATGTTCATATAGCAACCGGGACTGATAACATAAAGTACTTATCAAGGCATGGAGGCACGTAGGGATCTCAATGTTTTGAACTAAGGTCACCCATCCAAAGACCGAACTATACACGAGCCCTTGGTAGGTATTCCGGTCGCGGCCGAAGTCCTCTTCTTGGTGTCTGGGGATTGTTTACCAGTTTTTTCATCTCTACTTCGCATGATCTTAGGTATACATAGTACCAAATAGCCTTAAATTGTCAAACAGCTACCAATACTCAATATTTTTGCGTCAATGTTATAAAATATGAGATATTTTTCTCAATACAGTATCTAATGAACACATCCTATTTTACGATACTCTCGCAGATTTCAATTTTTGGCTTATTGATCCACTGAGGCACGTCACTGCAGTAAAGAGGAGCAATATTTCAATCTGTGTCCTTAGGGACTCACCTGTCTGGGTGTTAAAGTAGCTAAAATATGTATTCTGATATTAGGGTATTTTGTTGAAATACTAAGGTGACCCAGAATAATATTGGTACCCTGAGGATGTCTACGTCGATCGTTTATATTATATATTACATCCAAAACTTATTATGTTTTATATACACACTAGCTGTTGCCCGCGGCTCCGCCCGCGTGGATGTCACTTATCGCTAAATTAAGATATATCTAAGCTATTCTATCTTTCAAGTTGGATCAAACTACATACGGTGTGCAAATTTGATTAAAATTGGCTAAGCAGTTTAGGAGTCCATCGCGGACAAACAACGTGACACGTAATTTATATATATATATTATTATGATGAAACAACAATAACATCATCATCCTTACTTTAATTTCGTTTGCATTCGATGTCTTCATTCACGGAATCCGGGAACCACGTTTTCCAAACATGTATGAACTTTGATATTTTCCGTGAAACAACTGCGATCTGACTACCACAGCTTATTGGAGATAAAAAAGTATTGCAGTTAGATTAGTTGTTGAACTATTTAATGTTGCAACTACCCCTAAAGACTGACATAGATGTTTTTGCGGCAACCAGTGCCGGCGGCTTAACACCCACCTTATTTTTACCCGACTGCGCGACGCAAAGGAGGGTAATGTGTTTATCAGTCTATGTATGTATGTATGTTTGTTTCTATGTGGCGTTCTAGAGACCTAATGCGTAGGCCGATTTTGATAATTCTTGCGTCAATCGATTCGTCTTAACCTTGCGAGTGTCACTAAAGACATGACAGTAATCAAAATTCACCACAGCGACAACCAGACGCCATATAGTCAAAATGAAAAATAAAAAAGTCGATGAACTATGTCAAGTGGGGTGTCGTTGAATAGGTATTTTAAAATTACCTTTAGGTTCCTTTTATCATTTTTCATTTTAAATAATAGTATAAGATATATAACGATTAAAAGTTGTTTAACAAAATAATCATTCTAGCTAATTTTCATACTTATTTAAGTTTTTGTTTCAAGTATAAACGATATAAAGGAAATTAGAAGAAGATTACTAAAAGATATACATGTCATATCCTAACAGAACTAAAAAGTATAAAATAAAACAAATGATTAAAAAATAAAAAACCCGACTGCCACTGAAAAGACCAAAATAAGTTTGATAGCAGGCGGTACCCATTTGCCAATCATAAACCGAAAGAAAATTATTAATGGGTACTGCCTGCTATCAAACTTATTTTGCTATATAGTTTTTTATTTTTTAACCATAGACCCTTCTTTTTCGTGCGGAAATCCCCTGCCAGAGCCGGAATGGGAGGTTATGTCGGACTCAAACCGACTAAAACCGCACGCCAACTGTGGGTCGTGGTACTAGGCTGGAGGTGATGTTGTGTTCGACATATCCCTCGCGCCTCGGCTGACCCATGGCCATCCCTTACAGTCTGGCCGAGAAGAAGAAAATGTGTTTATTTTTACATACTGCAGAACACAAAACTTATACACACTTAGCTTATACTCGTAACAACAAACAGTATTATAATAATAGAATGTTCCACTGCATCACATATAATCATGGGTATAACACAAAATGAGTCATGCAGGCATGACTGACGTGGACCTGGATCACGCAACTAGCTTGCACGGAATATAGTTTACTTACATAAATAAAGACTGAGGAATGGTGATGCCTATGTATAAAAGTTCAAGTATTTTTTATTTTAGTAGCTGTGTGTATGTTACCGTTAACGTGTGAAATTCAGATTGAGTTCAGATTAATTAGGTATTCTGCAGATTACCTGGCTGCGTCAGTTAAAGTGCGAATTTTTTTTTGAGTGTTTACAATAACTAGGTCTGTAGACTACCTAGGTAATCTGCAGATTAACGACCGGGCATACGGTAAAGTGCATAATGACGATTTCGTTTTGAATAAAACATTCTAAATCAATGTTTTCAGTCATAAATTATTATGCATCCGCGCGGTAGCGAGCGAAGCAAGCTCGTTGACATCGCGTGCTTTAAGTCGGATAAAGTGTGAAAATGAGCTGTTTAAACAAAAATTTCGCAGTTTTACTGATCGTATCAGGTACTCTGCAGGTTATCTAGTTAATGTGCACATTAACGGCTTCCGCACTCTAACGGTAACATCATGCTTTGGGATGGATGTTAGACCAATGAAACAGATATAAAATGAGTGAAATCTAAAGAAATATGAACTTAAGTTGATAAGAAGTAATTTAAAAAAATTATGACTGTGATAGTCATAATTTTAATAATCATCTTTGTTGTGATAACAAAGATGATTATTAAAAAGTAGAAAAATAAAATTGAAGAACCAATCAATCAATCAATTAGGCATTTGCAGTCCGTTGCTGGACATGACATAGGCCTGTCCTTCCTTTTTAATGGGTGCTTTTTAACATCATTTTATTATTTTTAGTTTGTTCTTTTATGATATGTTTTTTTTTTAGTTTTTTGTAATTATTATTTCACGAGTAAACTATTCTGCTGTCCTAACAAACCACTAGTGTACTTAATCATCAACCACAAAGCAAAAATCCCGCATAATACGAGCTCGTGTTGAAAGATGATTATATTATTCATAAAATGGCGACATTACATGTAGGTACCACGATCCCAGGTGCGATGTTAAGGAGCTCATAGATTGAGCTCATCGTAAAATGTTAAATTAACTGGATTTTGTTACAGTATAATATGATTAGCTTTAAGAATGTTTGAAGCTCGAAGTTTCTAGATCTAGCTGCAATGCTTCAATATTGCCTTTGAGTTGTGGAGGTCAGATGTCAATCGCTTCTCAGAAAATATTGAAGTTTAGCCAAATCCGCAGTTACACTGGTAAAGCGGACCCCAGACTCCAAGCTGAAAGCTTGCGACTGGGATTAAGGCTAAGACGAAGAAAACGAATAAGAAGTTTCTAGATCTAATCTAAAATCATGAAAATTGGAATGGGTAGTATTATATCTTGTTTTGTTTAGTAAGTTGTGACATTATTACGAAATAAAATTAATTGTGTGATAGTATTTGCAGTTCACTCAAGTACAAAACATTTAAATAAAACTAGTTTTTAAGAGGTTATATCGCGTTCGTGAGAAAAGAAGCCAAAATCACTATAAATTACGATTGAAAAACAAATGTGCTAAAAAAAGACTTATAAATAAAATTGTATTATTAATGGCGGAGACGCCATTCATTTGTTCTTAAACGATTATATTTATTTGTTAATACTGTAAGTAAAAATAAAAGTAAGTACGTAAACAACAAGGATAGAAATGCTTAATAGTCTTCAACGAAGGAAAACATTCTGTAGCTTACGATACAACACGATCGATGCACTTGATTCAATTGTATACTAATAAAGTAATTGACGTTTAATACGGCCGTGATAATTTTGGACTAATGAATGAACGAACTGGAACAATTCACACTCCTTTAAATTTTCCGATGAAATAAGCGGACACTATAGACACTTGAAGTAAAGGGAGTGATTTGAATGAATATTTTAAGAAAGGCATCTTAGATCATTGAGGTTCTCATCTAGGTACATAGGTACGTCACAGAATATACCACAAAGAGGGATCAGTTAAAACAATTATCCTTCTTCCTTCAGCAGTCGGGTAAATATGAGCAATCATTACATTAAATTTGGATTAACCTGTCAATATAACATTTGTGTGCGTTTTTCAATCTTCATTGGTTGCAGATGACGGGTTCACTAGCGAGGGTTACGCCAACCGTAACTTAGCTGAGTTAGTACGGTACATATAATATAGCGAACTCTGGCCAACCATTGGGCAACTAAAATATTATCTACCAACTAATGTTGGATTTCCAATTCACTTAACTTGCACTTTCTGTAGAATATAGAAACAGACACTCAGATAAGGTGTCACATGGCAAATCTGACATGTAGAAAACAGAAACGGCGAACTTTCAATGCACCCACAACATTAGATCAACTCAGTTCATTCAGTGTAAACGCTCCACTAGATGACGTCACAGGTAGCAGTGTCGTGCTCACACCGAGGATTACCGCAATACAGAGTGCGGTGAGCCATTTTCACATGCTTGGAAAATATTCTAGCTGGATAAAGATTCCGAATAAGTTGATTAAGTTTACAGATTACGCAAGAAAAAAATATATTGGGTAGCTTTTGGAAATTGAAAAGATTTTCAATGTATAGAATCGGCGAGAGGATCAAGGTTATATGAAGCCTAAATAAAAATAAACTTGGAGTTCAAGAAATTGGATAAATCGTAACTTATTATCAAGTTCTCATAATTTCAGTACGGATGTCCCAATTCAAGTAAATATATGGCCCTTAAAACTTTTATCATTTTCAATTTCACTGAGGAAATAACTAAAGTTAATAATTTCATATTTTCCTTTACAAAAGTACATACAACGTTGTTAACAGCTTCACACCAAACAACCCATAATACGTACATTTTATTACCGTACTACTTCGAAGCAATAGAAAAGGTGGTGCCTATATGGAACAACCCACAATAAAGATGCTGCAAATATGGAACAACCCATAATAAAAGCGTTATGTCTCACTGCTACAAATTCTGTGGCATTCGACAGACGTCGTGGAAGCAGTGAGACGTGACTGGTGTACGTCCGATGTTCGACACGATCTGAGTGCAATGCTTTGTGACAACTGAGACTGCGGATTTTTAGAGAAAGGAACGGTTCTCATTTAGGCTTGGATGTGAATTGTGGAAGGTTTTGTTGGGTAGAATTTTAAGTAAGGCTGAAGCTGAGTATGCTTGACAGAATTTTTGAGAATCTTGGCATTCGTGAACTTGTGTTCTTTTACTACATCTGTGGAGATACACGTGGTCATAACTGATTTATTAATCTAATAGTTTGATATATTATTAATAATATTCTAGAATTCATACTAATATTATAAATGCGAAAGTAACTCTGTCTGTCTGTCTGTATGTTACGCTTTTACACCGAAACCGCTGAACTGATTTTGATGATATTTGGTAAATGGGTAGATTAGACCTTGAGAAAGGACATAGGCTATGTTTCGTCGCGATAACCGACATCCACGCGAGCGGAGCCGTGGGCAAAAGCTAGTATTCTATACATCTGAATCTACACAACAAAAATGAGTTTGTAATATGGGTTTGGAAAGGCGATAAGCATAATAGGCATTTTTTTAATGTAGCATAACAGCGTCAAGTATTCAAATTCTAATATTTGTAAATGTCTTAGGTACTTAGTAAAACAATTTCATGTTAAGAACTTTTAAGTTTCAAACTTTTTCATCATTATTCACTTAATTCTACGACCCAATTATTTTTTACGGCAGACACTTCGAAGTACCTACAAAACTTTTAAATAGCTTTCAAATACTAAGCGCGCGCCGGTTTCTTAAACAGTCTTACGAACATAACACACTAAATATTGTTCGCTCATTGGTTGAACATGATCGATGGTCAATAGGCAACCAGTAAGCGTGTAATATTTAGTCAATTGTCCGTTCAACTAAAATGAGATTACGTGGTTTATTCTATAATTTATCGATAGCTGTTTTTGATGATAAGATTTTTTTAACCATACGGCCGCCGCCGTCGCCGTAATCGCCGTGGCTGTCAACAAGCTTCCTCAGTGCTCCATCAATACTGAAACTGACGGTGAATTCATCGTGATTTTTTTAGTGAAAAAAAAGATTTGTGGTTGGAAGGTTGTTTATTAAATAAATATGATTAAAACATTATTATAACTTTTTATTAAGGTACACAAGACTGCCTCTTTTTGAATTGCAATTTCTCTGTGAACCCCTGGGTTTGCTGGAAGAGAACTCAAATTTGAGTGGAGCTTGCCTTTGTACATAATATTTCACTTATTGTAAGTGAAATATTATGCCATGTAAGTGTACAATAAAGAATAAATTAATAAATAAATGTTTTATTCAAATGAAATTATGTGCCGCTCAACAGTTTCCTTGAATTAAACTGAAAAACTCAGGTTAAACGATTTTTTACTTGTGGTACCCAGCCTAATACTGAGTTCACCAGTGGTAACAAACGCATTGAAACCCAATCCAGCGTGAAATCCAGGCTTGAGCGTTAAATTGACATGCGTTTGACAAACAACGAGAAA
Organism: Eilema sororculum; assembly: GCA_914829495.1. NCBI lineage: Eukaryota > Metazoa > Arthropoda > Insecta > Lepidoptera > Erebidae > Eilema > Eilema sororculum. The sequence continues at coordinate 20,960,712 of OU618543.1, read as the reverse complement.
GGAATACAGATGTATTCCAAATTCAAAACAGTTCTTCGTTAGTACAGATCCCTGAGGCAGTGTTTCTGAATCTCGGTGTAGCGATCTTGACTATTCAACTTTAAGTTGAACGTGACCATTGGTGTTGAATTGCTCCTTTGTCGGTTTCAAAGAACCACTACAGTGTGGAAGTTTCATTGTTTTCGGACGTGAGTAGCTTCAATGAAGACTGGGAACTACAATTTCACACTTTTTAATCGATCTCATAAAATACACGTATACGTGTTATTTTATTGGAACTGCACTTTTATTGGCATGTCCTCTTTCTGGAAGTTTGCTCATTTTTCCGGAATTACTTTTGAATGTTCATATTTTGAAACTTTTAAAAAATAGTACTCTCATCTTATGTAATAGTGATAATGGGTTTTAACGCGATCACATTATAGGTATACTTTACTTATCTTTGATTTGCCTGACGTTTCGAACATGTTACACTGACTGTCAGTCAGTCAGTTTGTAGTAAGCAATCCCTGGACGAAGACAATCTTTGAACGCAACTGGGAATTCGCTATGAGGTTGATTATGAGAAAAGTACCCTTATATCAGTAGCCAGGGGTCATATAACCTGATTCTTGAACAAACAAGATTGAAGTTAGGTTTTTTCATCCACCGGCTTCCTTATGAAATTTTTAAACTTTCGCCACTGCCTGACATTAAACTACCCTATGTATAGTATTCAAGATAATAACTAAACCTGTAATAGGTATGCATCTTTTATTTTGTATTGTTATAGCGAATTCGTTTGTATATAAGTCGGTATGTATAATCTACAATGATTAGGCTAGTTAAAATGCCCGAACAGAAATCTACAATAAAAAACAAATGCTACATCCTCAGCGTCAATCCTAAGGCTGATTTATGAAAGGTTTTCATTTACACGAATGTAACAAATTAGTTTATTGCAATTTGTATTTCAGATACGGCCGCGTGTATTTTGGTTTGAAATATACGGTTGAAGATTTCATGCGTGGCTGCGCGTTGGGTAATCAGGAAATATTCATTTATTTTTCATGCTTTTGTAACATGTATAGCGTATATACACAGCCTCTGTGGCGTGGCGGTAGTGAACACGACTGTCACGCAGAAGGCGCAAGTTCGATCCCCGCTCAGTGCAAAATATTTGTATGCATGAACATGGGTATTTGCATTGGTCTGGGTGTTTGTATTTAAAAAAAGAAAAAAAGTATCTAAGTATGTTTATTTGACACTGTGATTGCAAAAACTCATATACTATCCATTCGTCCGTTCGAGATCGAGAATCCGTTAAAACGTGATTTCATTTCAATGAGTGAAATTTAAAAAATATCTTAAAAAAACAACGTCGACAATATAATGACAGCCTCCGTGGCGTGGTGCTGCGCCCAGACCAATGCAAATAACCATATTCATGCATACAAATATTTGCACTGTGCGGGGATTGGACCCGCGCCTTTTGAGTGGCAGTCGCGTGCAGTACCGCCACGCCACAGAAGCTGTCATTATATATAGAAACAATATTTGCACAAATATCTTGTAAAACCAGTTAAAAAATTCTTCTATATAAACGTCCGTTTTCTCTCCAACCATGTCGCCATATACATTTAAAAAAAATGAGCGATCCGTCAGCTAAACGCGTCGTTTGTATTTTTCCAAGCGCCCGTGCGTACAATTGCCTTCATTTATATGTTGAACGTATTGACGTTTCCTAAAGTCCTAACGACCGTTCGTTAACTCTCTTTATGATTTATTCAATAAAAATATTTATCCGATAAATAGAAGGCGACCTTTTTTCTTTGCGCATTGTATGGCCTGTAAGTGAAAAAAAATAACAAGAGTGCTCTTATGTTCTCAAATTGAAAATGGTTGACGTTGAGAATTTGTTTATTAGGGATCAGGGACTTCCAAGACCTTGTTACGTTATAAGTATAAAGTATTTCTAGAAAAATGTAATAAACATTAACAGTGTGTAATTCGTCAAGCGTCGGTAGCTTGGTGGTTAAGGAGTCGGCCTTACGATCTAGAGGTCCCGGGTTCAAATCCTGGCCTTTACACTACCGACGTGAACGCACTCCTAGCACAAGCAATTTAGCTTAGTTGGATGGGTTAAGGGAATATTAGTAACTTCAGTTTCAATATTCTTTAAAAAAAGTACAGTTAAAAATAAAAATTATCATAGACACAGCAGGTAAGTACGAGTTTAGGGCCAACGGTTGAGCCCCAAATATTATGGTGATACATACTTTTTACAGAATTGTTAAATAAAAAGAGTGACTATAACTAATTATATACTCGTAGGAATAACTTTAATGCTTGATTTTACTTTCAGCCATAAATCTATTGTTATGTAAATACTAAATAAACAAATATTAATATTAAACTATAATGTAATTAGCAAGACCTCTTATCGATGACCTCTGTGGCTTAGCGGAAGAACGTTCGAGTGCAAAATAAGAGGTCGCGGATTTTTCCGATTCCCGTTTAGTGCAAATATTTTGTTTACATGAATATGTAGGTGCGTAAATTTCCATTAGTGTGGGCGTTTATATGAAAATAACATTTATAAACAAAAATATATCCAAGTACTACACTTACGGATATAATATCAACATGGAATTTATTCGTTACAGGTTACAGCACCAGAAAAAGAGTAAAAAAATGTCTAGACAATAGTACATACAGTCCCACCAACTTATCTGTGAACTGAGTGGCGGTGACACCATCGACATAGTGTTGCAAGTTAATATAGATTTCCCAGAATTGGGCATATTTGCCTAGTATTTAGCGTAGTAATAAATTAGATACGTTATTAAGTATTTTATTATCTATGTCTATACATTAATACATTCATTAGGTGTGTAAAAAATATTCGAAAAAATGGCAAAGATGAATTGATTAGGGGTAGATAACCTGTAACTGTAACCTAAAATTCATGTTAGCTGCTGTTGGACAGTCCATTTTTAGAGGAAGGCTTTAGGCTATATAACATCACGCTGCGACCAATAGGAGCGACGGGATAGGGCAGACAAAGTTGTCAGTGGACGAGGTCGCTGGCGGTCGGCTAGTTTCATATCTACAGGATAGATACAGGAGCTGACCTAGCAATTGGATATAATAAAACATGAGTTATAGAATAATTCATTTATTGAAACCAGGTTTACAATAATTATGGTCTTTTGAACAACCTGCACGCCCAACTTCATCCAGGCTGTGAGGAAATATACCTCCTATTTCCATGCAAAAATCATTATCATCACTATCACTTTCTGTTTCTGTGTCACTTCTTACTTCTATTATAAAAGGCTTATCCAAATACGAATCTTGTTTCAAATATTCTTCTTCTAACTTGTGAACATGTTTGCAATGCTGTGCCCACTCATTAACTGTAATCGTTTCAAAGGCTTCTTGAACCAGGCGGGGAATCTCAGCATTTTCTTTTCTTTTTTTCCACTGCATGCAAGTACTTTGCTCTCCAAGCTGATACTTCATTACGCTCCATTAGTAACTTACGGTTACTCTGAGACTTTTTAAAACGAAAACCCATCTTGTGAAGCAGTTTTCGAAGACTTTCTCTTTGTCCTGTGTAATTAATTTCTGTCTTTAAGACCTCTAGAAGCTTCTTGAAAGTTGGTAGCTCCTTTTTATTGGAATAATACTCATGTACTTTTCTTCGAATAACTCCCATGTCAAAATCATTAACATGTATAAATCCCGTTTGACGCTGCTTCTCCTTGCCTGGGGTCCGAATTTTTGTACCAGTCTCTTCTGCTACATGCCCTTCTTTTACTATTTTAGATATGAGCCCTTGAATCACACCTGAAATAAATAACACATTATCATCATCAACCCCTTAACGTCACACACACAATGTTTGGTATATGTAAGTACGAATGAATAGTGGCAATATTAAAAGTAAATATCAGTAGATATGTACCTATTTCTTGTTGCGGGTTAGTTGACTCTTACATCAATCAAATTCATAAATATCGGGAAATTTACAAAAAGAAAGTTGGGAACACTAACCTGTAGCTGCCGAAATTCGTTTGTATATTTGATTAAATGGTATAATCGGAGCCTCCGCCCGAGCTTCTTCTTCAAAAAAGGATTTAACCTTTAGAATAATGCTTCGAGCATCACTTTTAATCGCTTTCGGCATAATTAACGTTGTAAATATAGCAATTTAGCAACAGAAATCACAGAGAACCCGAATGTAGTAGATACTTACAATCGAATGACATTTCAACATGGCGGCCGTAGTTCCTACTTTTGGCATTTCACAGATAAGTTGGTGGGACTGTAATATTATGTTTATGAGAAAAACAGTCATTTTCAAATTTGGAACTAACTTGAACTGGCCAGGACTACACCACTATGAAGGTTTATGGTCCCAAATAAGAATAACACAAGACATAAACTATACCCCGTCCATCATATTATTGTATTTTAGACAGATGAAAGTAGTGATTGCAAAAATATCGACAAAGTTAAAAACCTCGATAAAAAAATCGATATTATGAAAATATTATGATAAATGTTATAAATGATTTCATGTTGAACTATAATCTGTTATCTTTCTAAACATAATAATAAAGTAGTACTTAAATATTTCGTGTCTGTACAGTTTACAAATGTAATAGAAAACGATTGTGGGCCATAACGCATACGCTTATCTCCAAAACAAAACAACTGACTTCTAGAAGAGTATTCCAACATGCTGATTTCCTGGTATTTATTGAAGAGTTCCGTGGCCTGTCTCTGAAATCCATCATCAGATCTTTATGAAATTTAAATGGGACCATTTTGGAATAAACCTCTTACAAACAAAAAAAGAATTTTGACAATCCGTCTACAAATGACGGAGTTACAAAAAACATTTTTCCCTAAAAATCAAACAAATATAAATAATTATAAACATCCGAATAGTTGTTTAGAAATCGGTTGAAAATCGCCAGTTATGTAATATTTAAAAAAAATATTTTCTGTAGTCGATATCAATTGTGACAATTTCAAGTTATTATAATAAAAACACTGTTGATTGACTAACTACATCCCTAAAATTGCTTTCTGGCTGACGTGACGATGTCAATGAAAAATGACGTATTGGCGCCTAATTTTTGTTAGGATTTTCAGGTGTTGACGCTAGAACAAAGTTATACCGACAACTGTCAGTGAGCTGTCTAAAATACAATAATATAATGGACGGAGTATAGTTAAGCTACACTTACAATTTACTTACTTTTACATAGCTTGATGTAAACCGTGTAAATTTCCGTATAATAAAACAATTACTAAGACAAAGCTCACGACATTAACGACATAAACACACGTGATAATTATCATTACGGCAGTTTAATTCTAAACGAGAATGTGAACTGAGATTTCTTCTACCTTTAAAGCTTGGTAACTGTGAGTATGGTGAAAAGTAATAGAATGGATTGTTAAAGCAAGTGTAATAATCGAAAACTAATGCATCGAATGGGACAAATCGGTTCAACTTATAAATTACTAGCTGATGACCGCGGCAACAGAAGAAATTTTATTCCCTTTTTCGGTACCTATATTTTATTCTAGCCTAAGTATATTCTATCCCTGTACGAAATTTCAGCCAGATCTATCGATCCACCGCAGTCCACTGCTGGACATAGGCCTCTCCCAATGTGCGCTATTTCACCCGATCCTCCGCTTTCCGCATCCAGACTATCTCAGCAACCTGTTTCAGGTCGTCAGTCCATCTGGCTAGGGGGTGTTCTACCTTGCGTTTACTTTCTCGCGGTCTCCACTCTTGGACTCGTCTGCTCCAACGGCCATCGGGCCTTCGACAGACGTGGCCCGCCCATTGCTAATTCTACGAGCTATGTTGGTAACTTTGGTTCTGTGTTGGATGACTTCATTTCAAATTCTATCTTTCAAAGAATCTCCAAACATAGCTCGCTCTATAGCCCACTACGTGACTTTTAGGTTATGGCCAGAGCTAATCAGCTGTTAACAAACATTCAAACATCTTAACAAAATTTCACATTTATAATATCAAAGTAAGAAGTAGGCTAGTATAACCACAGAAGTATATCTGACTAATCGATTTCGTGAGTACCTTTCTACCGTCTGACGATATACCTACACTATTTTCAGAGTTGATACAAGAGATAATTTTATCAGTTCAAGTATTTTCTTTAGCTTATAAGGATGAGGTTTCACCAAATTTTATTATTCAGGACAAACACCAAACTTCGTCAGCCTTGTTGACAAGAAATATGATCTTAATTACGAATTGTAGCCGAACCTGTAACATAAACAATTAATAATGAGTACTCGAAATTATTAGGAGATAAACAAATTACTTTTCATTATTATTAGGAGACTGAGTATTATACTTGTTTACTGGAAGTTAAATTATTGTATGTATTTATTACTAACACAATCCTTTCATCTATTTATGATTTGATTTGCTTTAGTGAATGTTCTTTAATACAAAGACGTACTTTCCGTGCTAAAATTTGTTTATTCATTTGTTTGTAATATAATAAGAATATTAATAACCAAAATAACTCATATAAATTTATTACTGCAGCAAATATTTCATATATCAATATGAAATGTTTTATTATAGCAGTAATACATTTACGATTTTTAATCACACGGTGGTTTGTATTTTATATAAATTTATTATTGCTCGTTATATTTAATAAAAAAAAATAACTAACAAACTACTATTTAATAAAATAACTAATTACATCTAACTCCCCTAGCTAAGTTAAATCCCTTGTGTTAGGAATCAGTGGTGTAATGGCCAGGATTTGAACCCGGGACCTCTCGATCGTAAAATCGTCTCCTTAACCACTAAACTACCTACGCTTCGTGTTTGCATGAAACGCAAACACAAAGCGTATTTTTTTAAGTCGATATAGTTCGTTAGATATAGTTTAAAAATATATCGAAAGCATTACACCTTTTTAACAGTCATGGAAGATTAAAGAGGAGTCTGGTCGACACCTCTAGTGTAACACCCCTGGTGTTGCTAACGTCTATATCCCAAGGTAATCAGTTTCTATCAGGTGGGTCGTGTGCTACCGCTTAAGTGCTTTAAAGACTCAACGTTAGTAGATTCTTATATGTAAGTACAACAGTCAGGTGAGGAGTCCCTATAACACAATTCCAGCCGGCTTGCTCTGCAAAGGGAAACCGTGGCAGAAATTTTTACATTTACACTTCAATATTTCCATTGGCTTGCTTTTTGAAAATTGATGCCGTGATGTATAAACTAAATAATGGTAAGCTTAACTAGCTTGTGTTAAGGAATCTAGAATGCGGATAAACTTACTTATATACTTATGCAGATACTTTTTTTTTGCAAATACATACATATTACATAGAAACACCCAGACCAATGCAAATAGCCATATTCATGCTTATATTTGCACTGAGCCAACAACACTTATGTAGATAAAAAAAAAACGAGAGTTTCTTGCCGGAGTCTTCTCAGGCCGCGTTTCGAACCGGTGGTCCATGTGCTAATCTAGTATTTAATATTTACTTTATGTTGACGTTTTGTAAGTGCCGATTTAATGGTCTATGCAGAATAAACTAATTACGATCGAACCTACGCTTCCTCCGTGGCAGTTGTATTCACTACCGTCAAGCCACAGAAGCTGTAAATTTTTATATAATTAATAAAAAAAATATATATACCTAAGTAGCTGCACCTCAATACGTTATACCGTTCTTTGGCGCCCATTTCCCAACTTCATGAAGAGAGCTCCTCGTTTTTGTCATTTAGACCATTTTTCTTCATTACTTCTTCAATTGTATTTACTCATGCCCTGTTACAGTTCACTTGATTTGAATAGAAGCGTGGATAATGAATTATATAGTGTGTTATTACAAGACATCATAACTAATGTATTGTGGAACGATATAAAGGGAGGTGACATGGGCTTGGCAGTTCGTGTTATAACATATTTTTCGGTGCCAAGAAAAATACAACTGTAGATAAGAGTAGATAAAAGATACGATTTATTTATGGACAAATTTAAGCATCGGTAGCATAGTGGTTAAGGAGTCGGCCTTACGATCGAGAGGTCCCGGGTTCGATCCTGACCATTACACTACCGACGTGAACCCACTCCTAGCACAAGCTATTTAGCTTAGTTGGAGAGGTTAGTGGCAATATTAGTAATTTCGGTTGCTAATATTCTTTAACAAAAAAAGGGGTTATTCCAATCCGACTAGATATACTGAAAAACTGATCAACTGAAAACTGATGAACTATTTTATTTCCTAACGACTCAACTATGTAGGTGGTCGGTTAGGAAATAATCGGAACAACTGTCGGTGTTATGATGATGTCATGTCAAGTTTTCAATACCCTGGAACCTCTGCAGTTGCGTAGAGACGTTGCCTCTCTGGCAGTTTTCTACCACCACTACCACGGCGAGTGTTCTGAGGAGTTATTTCAACTGATCCCACCCTCTCCCTTCCTTTCCAGAACAACACGTGCTGGTCTGCGGTGCCATCCACACACGGTGGAATCCATACCACCTCGCACTAAACGGTTTGGGGGTTCTTTCTTCTGCCGCACGATAAAGAGCTGGAATGCTCTGCCCGCATACGTGTTTCCCTCCTCGTACAGTCCCGGGTTCTTCAAGTGGGGCGTGAAAAGGCATCTATCAAGGCCATCAAGTTAGGGACCACCGTTTTACGTCCAATGGCACCGGGAATGGTGATCTGTATCTTCTGGACTGCACTTTAGCTTTGTTGCCATCTAGCAGTCAATTGACGGACCAAATATAAAAAATAAAAAATATTAAAAAAAAGTATTGCAATGTAATAAAAGTTTATACCTTTACGAAATATGTATATTAAGGTGGATCTACACTTCGTTATATATATAATTTATAATACACCTATTTTTTTTTAACGTAAGGGAAAATTTTGCGTGGATTCTATCTTGCCTGACTCCTACCGACTAAAAACCCTCACGTACCGCCCAACAACCTACGGCTGATTTTTCTATATTACATTTTTAAATGACCAATAAATGAGCCGAATACACAAACCGCCTATATGGATATGCGAAATGTGGGAATACACCTCTGCCTACCCCTTCCATTTACAGGTGAATATAAATATATTATGTTAATATATTATCTATATGCTATATGATTATAAAATTTCGCCACAATGTTATATTGTAAACGAAATAAATTGAATTAAGTATTGTAAACTTAAATCGTGTCATCTTTCTCTGCCTCGTCTGCTTGACAAAGGCAGCCTTCTCTTCAATTCCAGCATCGTCTCGCAGATCAGCTATAACTATAGATGTAGGTATTTCAGTTTATCGTTTCATCAAAGGAATACCTGCTTAGTAGATGAAATTATTAAGGGACATCTACAACCAGCCTCAAATGCTATGTAAGTAGGTACTAACATTTCAAAGCGCTTCAGTAACGTAATGTAAGCGCTAGAATTCTGAAATCTGCTGGGCGGGATTCACTAAAATTCACTACGTTTTTATAACAAGTGATCTAATCATATCAGATCATAACATGTAAACTTAGAATATTACTAAATCTAATTTGAAAACAAATCAAACTACAAGTGATTCTTAAGGTCATTAAACCCCACGAAATCGTATCGTGTTTTGTTTTGACAGAATATTATGGAATATTCGTGGCGACTGATTGATGAGACTCTGGTGTAGGTCTCCTTCTTGTGGTTGGACGTCAGACATAATCATTCCATAAAAGCCCCATAAACGACACCTAAAAGGAGTAGAATGAGTTAAGGACTCCGGTCCTGGCTCAGGTGAAAGGCTTGGATGAATAAAATAACGCTAAGATGGTGAAGATGTGATGAGGAATACTAGGAGTGTGTTGGCCAATCCTGTAAATATTTGTAAGTATTAAATTGCAAGCCAACTAAAAAAGTTATCATAGCTTACTCATTGCAGGAATACAATAATGAATTATTTTGACTTTGATGATAATAATAATTGGTTTCACTTAATAGCATTCTGCCAATGTTAAACAAATTTTAATAATCGGAGCGAGAGTCAACCTGTTTTGTCCCGCAACCTGCACCCCAATTCTCAAGCTAAATTTTTGGCGTTGGAATCCCAACTACCCATCGTCTCGATTTTAATTAAACGATAGCATAGAAAATATTATCCTAAATATAAAACTTCTGACTTCGAACCATTTCCTATTACCGTTGACACCAGACATCAATTTAAACGGACCCTACCCTAAATAGGCAAACCTTTTAAACCGAATTCCATCACGACCAATAATTTCACGGCGATCATTTCTGACCGTCAACAAACAGAGCAACAAGAATGAAAAATCCAATTTATCCATTTGATACCTTCGATGGAGCCCACGATGGAGCCCAAGGGGTTTATTGATAAACCGTCGTCAGGGCATTATAAAAGCCAATTTATAGAGAATATTTCAGTGCAAATAGCGAGAGTTTGACACGGGTGTGACATGGGATCGCCAAGTAGCAATTATAGAGCAATGTCGGGCTACGTCACACCTGTTTTACTAGTAGCTATATGGTTAAGATGTTATTTAAAGTATGTTATTTATTTATGCCCTTGATTTGGGTTGGGTGGATTCTTTGATGAGTAGTTACACATGTGGGTAGGAAATTAGTTATGAGCGGAAGGTTTACACGTGTTGTCGATTTTCAAGTTGGTGTTTAGACTAATTACTCACTACACATTGATATAGGTTTCGGTTAGTAGTAGCACAGTATAACGAGATATCTTACAGTAGTTCATCGCGTTTGATGTTTGCGGAAATGCCGCCTTTTGCAGTTTTGTCAGGGTTGTCACTTCATTTTATTTATAATTAATTTTTCTGTAATATTTTATATAATAACCCCTATTTGATCTCTTTGTTCTGTCAAGGCACAGCAACTCACGCTAATATAAAATACTAGCTGATGCCCGCGGCTCCGCTCGCATGGATGTCGGCTATTGTGACTTTTGGGTATATCTCCGGTTCTACTCAACCAAATATGATCAAGCAAACGTAATATTTTGAGTCAGAGTTTTTGGATTTCGATTTGAATTTGAATTTGAACATTGATTCGGGTTTGGGTTTGGATTCGGGTTTGGGTTTGGGTTTGGATTTGTATTCGGATTCGGATTCGGATTCGGATTCGGATTCGGATTCGGATTCGGATTCGGATTCGGATTCGGATTCGGATTCGGATTCGGATTCGGATTCGGATTCGGATTCGGATTCGGATTCGGATTCGGATTCGGATTCGGATTCGGATTCGGATTCGGATTCGGATTCGGATTCGGATTCGGATTCGGATTCGGATTCGGATTCGGATTCGGATTCGGATTCGGATTCGGATTCGGATTCGGATTCGGATTCGGATTCGGATTCGGATTCGGATTCGGATTCGGATTCGGATTCGGATTCGGATTCGGATTCGGATTCGGATTCGGATTCGGATTCGGATTCGGATTCGGATTCGGATTCGGATTCGGATTCGGATTCGGATTCGGATTCGGATTCGGATTCGGATTCGGATTCGACACTTTGAAAGCGATACCCATATCGATTTTGGTGAAAATTTCGAGTCCGCCATCTTGGATTGCTAAATAGATGATACATTCGTAATTAGCGACCTCAAAAACCCTGAAAGTGATACCCATTTCGATTTTGGTGAAATTTTCGAGTTCATCATCTTGGATTGCTAAATAGATGATATATTTGTAATTAGCGACCCCAAAAACCCTGAAAACGATACCCATATCGATTTTAGTGAAAATTTCGAGTCCGCCATCTTGGATTGCTAAATAGATGATATATTCGTAATTAGCGACCTCAAAAACCCTGAAAATGATACCCATATCGATTTTGGTGAAATTTTCGAGTCAATCATCTTGGATTACTAAATAGATGATATATTTGTAATTAGCGACCCCAAAAACCCTGAAAACGATACCCATATCGATTTTGTTGAAAATTTCGAGTCCGCCATCTTGGATCGCCAAATGGATGATATATTCGCAATCAGCGACCCCAAAAACCCTGGAAACGATACCCATATCGAGTTTGGTGAAAATTTCGAGTCCGCCATCTTGGATCACTAATTGGATGTTATATTCGCAATCAGCGACCCCAAAAACCCTAAAATCGATACCCATATCGGTTTTGGTGAAAATTTCTTGTCCGCCATCTTGGATCGCCAAATGGATGATATATTCGCAATCAGCGACCCCAAAAACCCTGGAAACGATACCCATATCGAGTTTGGTGAAAATTTCGAGTCCGCCATCTTGAATCGCTAATTGGATGTTATATTCGCAATCAGCGACCCCAAAAACCCTAGGAACGATACCCATATCGATTTTGGTGAAAATTTCGAGTCCGCCATCTTGGATCGCTAATTGGATGTTATATTCGCAATCAGCGACCCCAAAAACCCTAAAATCGATACCCATATCGATTTTGGTGAAAATTTATTGTCCACCATCTTGGATCGCCAAATGGATGATATATTCGCAATCAGCGACCCCAAAAACCCTGGAAACGATACCCATATCGAGTTTGGTGAAAATTTCGAGTCCGCCATCTTGGATCGCTAATTGGATGTTATATTCGCAATCAGCGACCCCAAAAACCCTGAAAACGATACCCATATCGAGTTTGGTGAAAATTTCGAGTCTGCCATCTTGGATCGCTAATTGGATGTTATATTCGCAATCAGCGACCCCAAAAACCCTAAAATCGATACCCATATCGATTTTGGTGAAAATTTCTTGTCCGCCATCTTGGAGCTCTAAATATAGAAAACATAAAAAAAAAAACAATTTTAACAAACAAAACGGTTCATGAAAAAAAATAATCACGTGATTAGTTATGATTACAAAATGAGACAGCCCTGAATCCTTAGTACCGAGTAAAATGTATGGGCGTACTGAGTAATACCCCGTCCCCCACTACTCCCCGACTCGACCGACTGTATGTAGTATGAATCGTTAGACTGTGGTAGTAGTATAATTAGCCTATTTAGAAATACAAATGGGGAATCTACACAGTTTCTATGTTTCAAAAATTATTCCAAAGTTTCATAATTTACTTCATTTGCTTTCGTTGCATTTGCTTCAAAATATACGGCAGCATAGAATGTCGTCTTTTGATTAAAGGAATATTGATTTAGCTATTTTATTTATATATATTCCAAGGGCACAGAACAGATAATATGCCAAGGGTATGTTACTAGGAAAACGGGTAAAATAGGTGAATAAACGGACAACGACCTGATCTTATAAGGGTCTATAAAGGCCCTTTATGGGTTAATTTAAGGTAGAAATGTATGCAATATACGCAATATGTATTTGTACTTTTACTTTTTTCCAGGAAATATCCTCGAATACCTCCTCCACAGGAGCTGGAGGGGGAGGTTATGTTGAACTCGAACCCCTTTTTATAACTACCTTTCACTTTGCTTTAAGGCAAAGATTCCCTTTCAGATTTTGCGACACTAAGGTCAGATTTCACAAACTTGGTACTCACATTTTATACAATGCATTGATTGTGATGTGGTTTCTATCATTAGCAGATACCGCTTTTTACTTACTTTGTTCCGAATGATTGACTGACTTATTCATCAACACAGAACCTTAGCCACTAAGGTCACAATATTGAAATTTTTACAATTGTACCTTTGTTATAAGCTTTCATCAAAAATATTTTTTGGAAATTTTACTCCTAAGGATGTAAAGAATAAATAGTTGTATAGAATGGAAGGCTTCTGGTTAATAATATACAAGTGTACTACAAGTATGTGATTTAGCTGGTATTTTTTTTAATTATACTTCTACATGGGTAAAGTAAGAGGTGGTTGGTTCTAAGTTCGCGAGTACCTAAGTCCATCATTTATAAAAAAATATTTGCAAAAACTTACATTTTGTTCATAGTTTCATGACATGTTTCAGAACTAAGCTACTCTGTAACTTAGTATGTATTGTGATAAGCTACTTCAATCACAGCATATACTTAAAATGATCCTCCATCCCACTCACACAATCACTTTTCTGTAGCTGTTTCTACACCGAGAACGTGGAAACTTTTCGTATCACCTAATTCTCCATTCGTTATGAACCTTGTGCTCCCTGATACTACAACGTGTTCACTAACCTGACCTTTAACTCATAGATACTGGTCTTTAGTCGATTGAGTCTGGTATTTTGTAACGTCGTACACGTGGATAAATAATACAGTGATACATCGATGATAGGTTATCAACTTGGACCCAATAGCGTGTAAAAATTATTTAGAGCATATCTGTCTACACGTTTTATTATTAGATATTTTTATCGTTTTTAATTAGACATTGGTATGAACGTGATTTTCGCCATAACAAAAACAATAATGTAAGACTTACCTAAACTAAGGAACTAATTAACACTATTGTAAATAATGTCGTCTGGTCATTATTATTTATCTGTCTCGATCGCTTTCATTGTTTATGTGCAAACTGCATTGTTATTTATATGGCCAACTAACTCAGATGTTAAGAGCCATAATGCACTTAATACAGCCGGGCCGGGCCCTTTTTTTAAATCGACGTGCAGCCACGTCAGACTCAAACTGACGAAAACCGCACATTGTCTTCAGGTGTCGGGAGATATACACAAGGTATTTCCCTCACACCCCGGCTGACCCTTGCACCGTGGTTGACTCATGCACCCCAGCTGGCAATGCAGACGGACCCTATCTAGCTTTCCACATGTTTATCTAGTAATAATACTTCTCTAACACGGTAGGGCCGCATGCAGTCGTATCATGTATAAACAGACTTGCGGCTAGCCGCTAGTGCGATGTGGCTCTATCGGCCATGTTAGCATTATCTTCTGTTTCGATCGCATTCAGGACACTATAGGTACATCTCTGATATTCCTAATACTTTTGACTGTATTGATAACTACCTATTGATATTCTTGTTATGTTTTTGTTAGTTTAGATTTACTAATTATGTTCTCGTTACACTTTTAGTGTGCAGCACTAGTTTTTTCTGTTCTGTGGCAGCATGAGTGTATTGTGGTATCACCCCTGGTATTGCACACGGCCTATAGGCCACTGTAACTATTTTCCATCAGGTGGGCTTGTGCTTGTCTGCCAAGTGGTTTATAATAAAGAAATAATATTCTTTTAATTATTGTTGTTATGTATTGGAGTTTTAATTTTGATATCGGAAAAATGTAATATCATAGGGTCACACTGAACGCCATTATTATTAAATATTACACAACGCAAGAGTTCACGACACGAATTCCAATATAAATTACGTGTTGAAATAACGATATTTTTATTTGAGAAAGATGAAACATTTTTTCTGAGAACGTAAAAATAAGAAAATAAATTTAATATGCTAACTTTTAAATTCGAAATACATCGGAAAAAAGAAGAACTCAAGTGGGACTTGAAGAATCGCCTTTAAAGACGGAAAGAGAAGGGAAATTTGACGTGATTCGCTCTTCGCGGGCTTCCCGGGCCCGGGTCCTTCAGCGGCTGGTCGGTTCCGGACTAGACTCCGGAGTCTAGTCCGGAACCGACCAGCCGCTGAAGGAGGACCTTAGCGAGTTCTTACAGGGGCGGCAGTGCGAGTATTATGCCACTGGTTTTGCATACGTCCATAGGCCACGATAACAACTTTGCATCAGGTGGGCCGTGAGCTTGCCTGCCACCTAAGTGGTATCATATTCACATTGAATTGTGCCATCAGTTTGTCGCAACTAGTGAAACATTTTTACACATACAACCTACCATTTCACACTAGACACTCTATTACCTGAAAAAAAAAACGTCTAAATCCTCAAAGTAGTTAAGTATATAGAACTTTCAATATCGAGTATACTATGTAATCCAATCCAAACTATATATTGCCACTATAAAATGGCAACATTGGCAATATATTTGAAAGGGCGTTTAAAATAACAAAATATCCTTGACAATCCCCAGTGGGCTTTTAAGCAGAGTTCTGCAATCTCCTGAACAATATCCGGCTTGGAACTTTGAGGCAAACGTGTATCGAGAACTTGTGTTAACTTGAGGGATAGGTTGATACACTGCTATTTTACGTTAGTAAGTAGCTATATAGTATATGATATTGTTGAATTTTTTGTAATAAGAATGAATTTTACAGCATTTAGTATGCTAACTATACAAATCGAATACACACCTGTAAGGGAAAGATCAATTCGAGTCCCGCCCGAGAAGTTTCATTTTTCCCTATATATTCGATTTTTTATATTATATTTGTGTGTAATTAATTTATATATTTTAGATAGCTTAACACTTGCTTGCTGTATTTTAGGAAATAAATGCTTTTTTTGTTAAATACCAAACTAAAAATAGTTCAGTTGCCGCATGTCTTTTTTACAACCTGTTTAATTTTTTTTAGTTTAACCTATTGAAATGAGGAAAAGTTGCATATTAAAATGAAATTCCTACTGCCACATTTCAATTGACAACACATTTTAATAGGCCCACATTGAAAATAGTTTATTGGTAGCCGGTATAGACATGTATCTCAACGGTATCAGCCCCTAGTACAGTCAGCATCAGAAAAATGTTGACGAGTAGAGTACTCAAAATAATCTTAAACCCAAAATTTCAATATTATATTGATAATTAGAGTACTCAAAAAGTTGTAAGCATCCAGAGTAGTCAAACTATCTTAACAATCGGTCTTCCAGAAACATGTAAGTAAGCAGAGTGTTCATTTTCATATACGCAATCACGCTACTCAATGGTATCTAGTCAAACAAAGTGTTCAAAATATCTGGACAATGTCATTTAATCGCATTTTGCATCCCTTTTTTACTTATGTAGCCATCCTTTACACATGATAATGGGATGATGTGAGATAGGTGTATAAGTTAGAACAGGATAGAAAATTTGTTAAATTAATGACAATTTCTTTTGTATTTTTTATAGTTGCCAGTTGTAAGCCATAAACGTTACTATCCCCTTGCATTGGTGAGAAAAGAGTATGAATACGTAAGAAATAAATACTCATATGATGTGTAAATTACTTGAAACCTACATAAGTAGATATACAGCTTCTTCGACAGCCTCCGTGGCGTGGCGGTAGTGCATGCGACTGCCACGTAGGAGGCGCGGGTTCGATTCCCGCTCAGTGCAAATATTTGTATGCATGAATATGGCTATTTGCATTGGTCTGGGTGTTTCTATGTATAATATGTATGTATTTACAAAAAAAAAGGTATATAAGTATGTTTATCCGCATTCTAGATTCCATAACACAAGCTATAAAAGCTTACCATGGGTCTAGATAGCGTTGTGTAGAAAGTTGTGAAATATTTATTTATTTATATTTATAAGTTCACGCGGACTAAGTCGCAGGCACAGCTAGTATTAATATAAATCATAGTATGGAATAGGGTTTCGTATTTCTACCCTCGCCTCCCTGCTCACAGCAATGGTCCGCTGTGCGGACGCGTGGGCGGCCGGCGTCTCCTTCAGCGAGCAGGTAATGGTCGTGAAGGAGACGGCGGAACGGGAGAGGCAGCGCGAGCGAGCGAGACTCGCGAACCGCGCTGCCCGCGCGCACAGGCAACTCGGGCGTCGGAGGGCACTGACTGACCTCCGTCCCCCATGAGCGCGGGCCTGGGGGTGACGGGTGAAGCCGCCTGTCACCCCAGCAGAAGCAGGCCACGGCGACGGCGCGCTGTGAAGCGCGCCTCCCCATTCCGGGGGCGAGTCGGGGACACCGTTGTCCCCCCTCCCGAGGAGGGCTAAACCATAAGTAATGGCCCTGGGTCCGCCGGGGTGCGAGGGATATGTCGATGACAACCTCACCTCCGGCCTAGCACCACGACCCACAGTCGGCTTGCGGTTTTAGTCGGTTCGAGTCCGACATAACCTCCCCTTCCGGCTCCGGCAGGGGGGTATCCGAGGGGATTTCCGCACGGAAAAAAAAAAAAAAAGGGTTTCGTATTTCTTAATTTTTCTGTCGCTTGAATAATTATTAAAAATAAAAAACACGACTGCTCCTGAAAAGACCGAAATAAGTTTGATAGCAGGCGGAACTAGGCGGAACCCATTGATTATCATTGGATTTATGAATTACAAATGGGTACCTCCAGCTGCTTTTTTTGGTCCTTTTTATGTATTTTATACTTTATTTAATTAAAAAAAATAACAAAATCCATTAGATATAGCGCCAAAAATTACTCTTACATACCTTTTTTTTTTACTCTTATATACCTTTATTTGTGACCACTTTCATCGAAATCTTTTCAGCCTTAAGGTCTCTATTCGGGTAAAAAGTAAAAACAAAATAGGTTTAACTTTAATAACTATTTCACAGAGAATGAAAAAGAGAAAGAAGGCGAAAATTGCGGTTCATGACGTATTAGAAAAAATTCTATTATAAATTATAATCTATTATAAAAAAAACACTCTATTATAATATGTTCGTAAAATAGTTTCGTATCTAACTGTACCTATTTTCAAAGAGTAGACATTTTGCGTCTATGTCATGTCGATGTAGTCATAATGCGTATTAGAGAATACGAGAAGTGGATTTTTGAGTACATAGGTGTATCTTGCGTTGCAGGACCCTTTATTTTTTACGTAAGTATTCATACTCTTTTCTCACCAATTCAAGTGGATAGTTTATGGCTTAAGCAACTGGCAACTATAAAAAAATACAAAAGAAATTGTCCTTAATTTGACAGATTTTCTATCCTTTTCTAACTTATACATCTATCTCACATTATCTCATCATCATGTGTAAAGGATGGCTACATAAGTAAAAAAGGGATGCAAAATGCGATTAAATGACATTGTCCAGATATTTTGAACACTTTGTTTGACTAGATACCATTGAGTAGCGTGATTGTGTATATGAAAATGAACACTCTGCTTACTTACATGTTTCTGGAAGACCGATTGTTAAGATAGTTTGACTACTCTGGATGCTTACAACTTTTTGAGTACTCTTATTATCAATATAATATTGAAATTTTGGTTTTAAGATTATTTTGAGTACTCTACTCGTCAACATTTTTCTGATGCTGACTGTACCACTATTTGCAACCCCTTTCTTCCACGATTTGCACTAAGTATCATGTTTTCTAGTCAAATCTGAGTATATTTTTTTGCAATTCGTAGCTCCTTATTAAGGTTATACGGCCAATTGAATGAATTTTTATAGCATTTATCATGCTAACTTTAAAATTAGAATACATCGGGAAAAATGAAATGCTCAAGTGGGACTTGAACTTACGACCTTTCCCTTACAGGGAGAATGCTCTTCATTCATTCCATTTTACCCGATGAATTCGGATTATACGGCCATATTCATAGTTTTAAAATTTGAACACCTAATAGGTAAGCCGTTCATCTCTGCTTGGCAGAACACGACTGCAAAAACAAGATGAGGCTTCGCTAATTTAGTTTATTGCCCAAGGTGCAACTCTCATCTTCAACCCGTGGATATCGATGTAATTTAAATGGAATTTTTACTATTTTACTTTAATTTTAGTTCTGTTTATGTTATGAATTGTATCTACTATCTCCACGAAAAAAAAGATGCTCATGATGGTCATGATGGTCACTAGACCATCATAAGCATTTTTTGTATCCCCTGATTATCATCTCATCAAATTAAATATGCTCATCAAATTAATAAAACACCCACCATGATCATGAAATGTTTTAAACTATAAATATAACAATAAAAAAAAAACAAAATTTATATTCATTATTTTATTGGCAAAATCTTTACACATAATTTATTTAGACTTAGACAATAAAATTCTATTTCATAGTAATACTCGACTTATATGTAAAAATAAACATTTTTGGTAGATTTGTTAAAACAGCACAAAATAAATGGAAAATATAATAACATAATGTTATTGATAACTTTGAATGAAATAGGTTATACATTTCTTACTGAAAGAAATGTATAACCTATTTCATTCAAACTTGAATGACATTGAATCATTTTTTCAGTCTAAATTTGAATCAATATTTGAGAATGAATGAAAGAATGAATCATACATATCAAATCTCCTGTCATTTAGCTCAAAAAGTGATATTATTTTGTGAAAGACTGAAACGATTCTTCTAAATTTCATCAAATTTTACAAATAAATTGAATATTGCTTTGCTTTTTAAGTAAACAACTTTTCAAAGTTATATATCATTTATCATACAACGAATAAATCTACGCATCACACTAAATTAAGTATTTTACAAATTAGGAACTTAACTAAGAGGAATGATAATTTAAAGCCTAGTATTTAAGTCAGCTACTTACAGATACAATACTATGGAACGGCTAATACAAAGGAACTTAGGAACTGCATCAGATTCTTTAACTGGTTTATTTCAGAGAACATCTAATCATTGTACTAAAATGTGAATGAATTCATAAATTTTATATGGCTGGACACAGAAACTGAAAAGTAGCATATATTAACAAGGTATCACACAGCAAACCTATGTTAGGCAAGGAGCAGGTCCCGTGCCATAAACTCTTATAACAACTCAATAATTAAACAGCTGTCATAGTGCCAACTGCAAATGTACCTTTGTAATTCTATATATTTTATATGGGAATATAAAGTTACTTATACAGTTGTTTGGCCTGCAGTACATATATAAAATGCTTTTAATTCATCTCAGTACAAAGATATAGAATTGATTGACGTCTTGTCTCTCACTCCTACTTCGATGATAGAATTGGATACCAGTTCCTTACTTATATGGTATAATTAAAACGAAATTGCTGAGTTATAAAATTAAAGAGTCGGCGATATATCCAAACGCTCTAAGTCTGCTGAAGCCACCATCTGGAGCCATCGTTACTCTAATGTGTGTGACGACATCTGAGTTGCAGTCAAACCAATGCTCATTATGTGCTGATAACTGTGAAGAAATGATATGATGAGTTGGAGTAATTAAATGATAATTTAATGTTTTGAGGCATTGAAATTATAATATTGATAGGCAAACGAATTGCTGATAATACTGGTCAACAATATTGGGCAGTGTATTAAATTTGTATCTTGAATTTGATGCCGTAAGAGCAGACTATGAGAATGTTTAATGTCAGTAGACAACTTCTTTCTTTTTATTGAACTATATTTAATTAATATTTTTTTCAAATTACAGTTTACAGCCAGCTAATAAGTCAATTCGAAATGTGGATATTAATATACCTCCGCTTGCCCCTTCCGGAATTAACAGGCGTCAATATAAATATGTATGTATGAAATAAAAAATATCTTACCTTACTGGGCTTCAAAATATTCCTCCATGTACAACAGGTCTCCGGACACCAATCAACTTGACCAATGCATGCTCCTTCAATCTTTACACAGTCAGGATAATTGCCCTTGAAGTGATTCGTATCGATACAGATTTGGTTAATCTTTCCAGGAAAACCAAGTTTAAATACGGCCCATTCCTGACCTGTGAACGAAATTATTATTTGAACATTCTACATCATAATATCCAGAAGGAACAATCTACATTATAATATCCAGAAGGGTCCGAACACATAAAAAAATGATCGAGACTACAATTTGTACAAATTAATAAGAATTAACATTACTCTTACCTGTGAATCTTAAAGTTCCATCAGGATTAGCTTCAATGATTTCAGGTCTGTCTAATCTTCTTGCTGTTTCCCAACCATCTGACATACATTCTCCTTTTGAAGGTTTGATCACATTTTTAGGATGACCAAAATGTGCGTTTGAAAATCCTGTAAAATTAAAACATATTATAGCATTATACTAAATGAATAAATTTAAATTGATACTTAATATGATCTTACTCAAGACTTTTTAAAAGTTAATAGATAGAAACTTAATATAAGCAAGAAAAGAATCTACTTTAAGTGACCGCAATAAGAAATAGATATATATTGCAACGTATTGTAACGTATCTATTCCTTTTTATAAAGCCTGAGCTTTGTATAAAGTATAAGACAAATATCAGTATAGGTATTTACCTTGGCAAGCACCACCATTCAGTAGTGAAACTAAATCAATAAATTGCCGTCTTGAAGGAGGGTCAGGTCTCGCTTCTCCGAATACTCTAAGTCGAGCTATTCCTCCGTCAGGATAAATATTTAGCCGTATATGAGTCCAAGCATCATCACTTAACACCTGAAACAAAATATATGATATAAAATTGTTGTTCAAAATGTTTTTATTCATATGTTTGCATAAATTTCCACTCTGGTGTACACTAAATTAATAAAAGTGTGGAAATATACAAATCTAAAAAATATTGTTGCTCAGTTGTTTGCTGAATTTAAATTTATTAGTTTGGGAAACTTTTTGTGGTCTGAATTTAATTTATAACATTATTTAGTGTATAAAGCGTGATTTAAATTGCGATGGTTTTATTCATATCAAAGTTTTGGATGAAAACTAATCAATTGGTGATATTTTTCGAACCCAGTTCAATGAGCAGACACAAGTTTCAATCGTCTTACTTTATGAAACTCAATTGTATGAAAATGTAATTTAAAAGTATAGTAATATCGAATGTATTGTCTTGAATTCATTTAAATTGGTATTTGATCTATAAGAGACGATAAAAGTAGCATTTATTCATAACCGTTCGATTGTTTGATACAGATAACTCCTCAGATCCTCCTTCAAAAATGATTTTACAGTCGAAATCAAATATTATGAACGCAAATTTAAATACTAATACGATTAAACATGTCTCCTTTAGCTTCCAAAATAGACATAATATATTTAAAAAGCTCCCAAATTTAAACAAATAATGAGATAATTATAATTATTTAACACAAGACCATGTCAACAAAGCTTTATAAGCACGTAATTAAGGGAGTCTGTGGCTGAGGTATTTGATGAAATGCCATTCACATAAACGTTATCAATATCTTTTGACAACACGACTGGAATAGAAACAATAGAACAGATGCTCTTGTCATTAACGTAATAATAGGAGGGATTGTACATTATTCATATATAATTAATATGATCAAATCTGTTTATTTTCATTGAAAGCATTTAAATCGTTATAGTTATAGTCATCTTCATTGAATATACTTGCTTATTAATTTTTATTTGTCTCGTATTTGACTTCATATATTAGTTCGATATTATATCCATAGGGGACAACTACCAAATGTAAAAGATAGTATTTATTTTTAACATTTACCTTCTGGTAATTGAGTCTTGTCTCTTCATAGCCCGGCCGTAGGGCAGTAACAGGCACTATCTCATCCCATTTGTCAGACTTAAGGCATTCGATTTCTTCCAAGTCGAATTTGTTGCACGCCGTACCCATTTCTGAAATTCTTTCCGGCAAACATTCTTCTTCTGAAACGACAAAAATAACATTGATACTGTAGCAGCTTTCGAATTTATAGTATTGAATTGAAATAAATATTAAACTAAGACTTGTGTTGGTAAAATTGTTATTCAACATAAAACGATAATTTTGAACAACCATCAATGTAAACCTTTGAGAAAGCCGTAAGGCGAAACCGGTCAGGCACAGAATTAAAATTAAACCCTGTGGAAAACTACAAGTGTATTATTCAATATGTGTAGTATTCTAAGTGCCATCGACCTCCAGTATAAACAGATAATTATTGAACTTAATATGAAGACGTAATATACCTATAGACAACGCCGAGTTATGCAGTTTATTTATCAAACGTTACTAGAGCACAGTATTGTAAAGCACAAGGTATAGTTACTTGTTACTGTACAGTTAAAGGGGCAGACACATTAAACAAAATCCTTATAATGAGGTTATCAATGTATCCAACACGATCCCAAGTACAGAAGTGTGCCAGTGTATAAAGGGTCGAAATTAATTTTGACTGCATTGTCTGGGACATTATGCGAAAGGGACATTTTGTGACCTTCTTACATATACGAAAATGGACGTTTTGCGAATAAACTTCATAAAATATAGATATATCTATCCTAAAGGAATGATAAGGTTCTAGGATTAAAGTTTCTAAGACCTTCTTGTGGCAAAAATAACAAATTTCCGGTAAATAGGTAGCCCTGGCAAATTGCCTGACTTCACTTTATTGAACTAGAACTAAGTGCTTTGTGACTGCTTTCCAATATTAATTGAATATGAACCAGCAAATTACAAAACAACAATTTTGTAATTTATGTACTTTACATACTGTAAAAAACTTGTCTAACGACGTTTTCAATACTTTTTGAATGAGTTGTAAGAAGTTAAGTGTACTTAATTACGTTTTTTTTAGTAAATACTTAATTTATCAAGACCAATGAAAATAGAGACATTATTAGCCCTGAGCGCTCAATGTTACCTTTACTTAGACACGAATACAAGAGCCTACTATCACGACATACAAGTTGTCAAACGTAAATAATTATTTTGTACTAATTAACTAATTAATACTCGTTTTACCGCTGGATAGAATAGATAAAATTGAATAGTTATCATTGTATTTATTGATGATTCTTTATAAACAATCTAATATGAATTTGATATTCATCAGGTTAGGTTATTTAAATTTCACAACTAAATTGAGTATTCAAATCATGAAGCCTCTTTGATACACAGTATAATAATTTCTTTGATATCAAAATAATATTTGTTTGTGCAAAACTATGTTTGAGATTTTGGTTAACCTACTTAAGTAAGTATTTAAATAAATTCAAATGATATTTAATGAGTATACAATAAGTACTAAAAAGATTTGATGCCATCTTGTTTCTTTGAAGGATTAAGAGATTTCTTATATATACAACCTGTTAATCATTGCTGCAATTGAACATTTTTGAAACTTACCTTCAGGTGTCAAACACGCGGCTTGTATGGAATACTTTGGAGCGTAGTTTCCAGTGAAGAACGCCGTATCAACCAAAAGACCTGCGTAATGAAAATCATGATGAGATTATTGAAAAAAAAATCTTCAATGCAACGAAGTAATTCAATTTTTGATCTTTTACTTCTGATGATTACGTACAACAAAATGTTGACTGAATTAATAGGTACCAAAAACTTGAACTAAATCTTACTAAAGAATCGTAGAAATAATTACCACGTATAACGCATTTGGTAGCAAGCTTCAGAATGCACCAATCATGACCAGGCACCCTTTTCCTCCTCGTTTCCCACCCGTCCATCCATTTACCATATTCCGTATATTTTTCAGTTATGAATATCGGTTCTGCATCAGACAGCATATTCTCACAAGTTGCGAAGAAGTCATCTGTAGCGAAGACTACTTTTCCACCAGCCTGTGTAAAAGAAAGTATAATATTAATGGTAGTTTTATCATCGTGATTCTAGATTCTATTGTAAAGTGAAATAATTGTAAAACAATTTCCGGTTCGAGTGGGCAAGTCACTCAAATAAAGTCGCTGTCAACTAGTAGTATTAGAAAGTTGGTATCAGAAGCTTATCCTACTTCTCTATTTGCTTAACCCAGCCCTTTTTCAATTAAATGTATAATGATGTTGCAACCATTCATAGGTAGTGAAGACTCACCAACATGTTGGCTGTTAATTTTTTGGTAAATAGTATGAAACAGGTAACAATGTAGGTGACAATATTTTAAACGATGGTAATAAAATACTTTTTAATTAATTGTTCTAATTCCTTAATTAATTGACAAGAAATATCTAGAACATGTCGAGTTGGATAAGGTAACCAAGCTAAAGGAGTTATAATAGTTAATAGGTAAATTGTTTAACGGTTATAAAAATACACTTTTATAATGATGCAAACTATACATTCTATGTACACAACTCCAAAATTAATTAGTCAAAAATCTATTAACACCAAGATTAACGAAAACTAACACCGAGCTTATTTCTATATTAGTCAAATTTAAAATCGATTAGCAAAAAATCTACTAACGCCAAGACTGCCAAATTCACCCAGTTGGGTAAACGCCGGCACAACGGTATCAATCATTTTAATATATTTATTTGAAACAGCAGTCGAACTGTACAACGCAAAGTCTAAGACACACTGATAACTAATGAACCTATCCATCGTTTATATATACGTTACATTTGTTTATAAATAAATTACTTTGTTTATTTATATTGCTGTTCAGCATGTATCGGTTGTAATCGGTTTTTTCTTTGGATAATTCTAGATAATGTGATTGAAAAACTAATAGGTCAATTTATGGAGTTCCTGAAATAGAAAATTGGTAATTTGATTCAGTTCAGATAGTTCTTAGAAGGTCACCAAGAACTGCGTCAAGGTCAGAGTGTTACAATAATGTTTGTATGAATGAGACTATTTTTACTTTATCACTTTTCTACGACCTTATTAATAGATCTTCTTGACACTTAATTTAAGTGGGAATCGACGTCCGATACCAAAAATAGAAGACGCAAGGATATTCCTTCTTTAACTTATTTTTCTATTTATTCTTGTTCTGCTGCCTTCTGCAGCGAATCGCCGCAATATTGCCATGAAATATTTGGAAATAGTATTCGTCGTGAAGTATTTTTGTGTTATTCAATATAAGAAAATTGATTTTGACCAAACCGATATTCTTTCATACTTGACAGTTCACTTCGGAAAATTTGACAATTGGTGAAACAATTATTTTCGCAAGAAATAAGAGGTGAAATCAAGGTGATTCCATGTCAAATCTTTTCGTTTACGTAAAATATAAAATATGTTAATGCATCATATGAAGTACTAAAACACCAGCAAACAGCAAGTAACTCAAACCTAACAAAAGATTTATCAATTGAACTAAGTACTTCAATTTACTACAAAAAATTATGTTAAATTAACCATGACTGTTTAACTCAATAGGCGTATTGTAGCTATGCAATTACACAAACAATACATTTATTACACACATTTTCAGTTCAAATATTATTCAAATTTATGCCAAAAACCTTGTAAGGGCCATTGGACTGAGGCTCATACAGGTTATTGATGACTCTCGCTCCGGATGGTTCTTGGTGCAGAGGCTGGCCGTCGCAAGTCAGCGTGGAAATGTCTTCCAATTTATTATTTTCCGCATTTCTACTGGTGTTAATCATCATTCTCATAGATACCTAATTTCATGATTGCATCCGAGGCCAAGGTGAACTCGGAGCTCGTGGTCCGCCTCTTCTTACTCCATTTCACACTACGTAAGTCACCCTTCTACCTGGATCCAGCGGGGGCGTCATTGCCAGACATTTGTTACTATTCGGCCCTCTTGGATTTTATCTGCGATGTCATGGACAAGGCTGCCGCAGATGCGAGAATTCCTCAAGACATCTTTACACGTGACATAATTCATCCACCGCTGCATTTTCATTTCTGTGACACGCACTTCCTGCTTGTGTCGCTCTAGCAGCGACCAGGCCTTACAACTGTCTTAAAAAACAGGCCTGATGAGCATTTTATAGGCAGAGAAAGCCACCCAGAGAAGCCTGAATGCATTCCGACAAAACGTCTAATACCACTTTGATCCTTGGTATACCCTTCGTCTTCCTAGACGTTTTGTTGGAATTATCAAAATATTGCAGTGATGATACCCGGTGGAGTAGAATAGGACCACCCCAGTTCTTCCTGTGGGTGTCGTAAAAGGCGATTAAGGGATACTTAGGGCTTTTCTCCATCCGACACAGTAAAAATACAGCCCAAGATAAAGCACCCGCTAGATGGCAATAGGCTCGCCCCCTATTACGTCATGGGACAGAAAATCATCATTGGCGAAACGTAACGTTCGGGGATTTACAGACGTGAGTATATAGATGGTGATAAAGTAGGTACGTCAAAAATTAAGAAGAAAGTAAAAGGTGTATGCTAGGATCGTAGCAACTAGAAAGATGCTGTCTCCATGCCGGGAAAGAGGCGTGACCTGGATGTTATTATGTATACGTATTCTGTAACGACACATCACTGCCAGTGTTCTTTCAGTTTAGTCATAGCATTATCAGGCCTCGTGAGAATGTCTATCATTCGCATTAACATTTATCACTTGGTATTTAGGTGATAGGTTAGATTCGGGGATTGCGAACCGGTTTCAGCCACGCGCATCAGGTCGTTGGGTCATGTTGCAATGATAATATAATAAATGGCACGATGTGTATTATTATTGTATATGTAGGTATATGTGTAATTGATTAGTATATTATAATATTTATTTTGATTGGTATTACTAGCTGAGCTATCTCAACTTTCAGCAGGTCAATGTGCCAAAATTTAATAATTGACCGAGCGAGTGAAAGAAGCGAGCGCCTGCATTTGTGGCCGAATTCACTATCGTTGGGTGCATTTTTTTTTAATTTGTCAGTGCCTCTTGCCCAATTTGAGGGACCCGCTCGCGCCCGCGGCCTGTAGGCGGCAGCAGCCCTGTAGAACGACAGTTGGAAGATCTTTACGTGTTCCTCTGGTCAGCAGTTGGAGCATAGCAGCATGCTACAGTGGAGAACGGTTATGCCCAAGTACCTGAGACTCGACACACCCCAACAGCGGCAGTAATAGCAATAAGCGCAATTAGCGCACTGGCAGAAATTATTGCACGAAAATAGCAGAAAATAATTTCAATTATTAACTTTTATTTCATTCGACGTAAGTGAGAGAGAAAGAGAGAGAGAAAAAACTAGAGTCAAAAGGTTATCTTTTAAATGTACTAAATTGAGTTTTGGTTAACGAGTTGTTAATGACTTTTCTATTTAAAATTCAAATAAAACCAGTAAACAGCTGATAAAGTATAGATCAAATAAATGGTCTTCCATACAATAAATCCAGTCTCTCGGTTTCTATCAATCTACTTTTATAGATAAGCAAATCCAACGTCAAACCATTTCAACTATGAAATAATTTATTGTAAATATCAAAATTGGTTTGTCTTTGTGCTGTGATTAAATTTAAAGATATTATTTAGAATTTGACAGACATCATTTATTTAAACACAATCACTAAAAAGGAATGTTCTGGAATAAATGACTAGAGCTGGTTGATAGTGAAGAATAATATAATATAACTAGCTGTCCCGGCGAACTTCGTACCGCCAATTTTTTAGATCCCGTTCCCGCTGCACCATTTAGGGGGATGAAAAATAGATGTTGGCCGATTCTCAGACCTACCTACTCAATATGCTAACAAAATTTCATGAGAATCGGTCAAGCCGTTTCGGAGGAGTATGGCAACGAAAACTGTGACACGAGAATTTTATATATTAGATATAGTCAGTCCATTTTTTTAGTTAGTAAGTTTTATGATAGGGGACTTGGGGATAGGTAGGATTATTCCCCTTTAAAAAAGTCTCTGTTTTAGTGGCAGGTTCTGGGAATAGCTATTTTTGACCGTAGCAAAAGCTGATCCAAAGCGCTAGCGAATCGGATTTCACGTATTTCTTTCTAGATTAAAGGGGGCAGAGTTCCCGTACTTCATCGAATGAAGCTTTTACTCGATAGTTGGTCAATGCCTGGCGTGGTTCCTAAAAAACCCTTTCTTAGGATATATTCGGGTTACTTCCCTAATAGGTACCAGTGACCGAATAATCTGTAGGTTTGATACCGATATATGTAGATACTTCAACGCCAACCCAGTAAGGTGGCGGCATGGGAGTTTCCACTAAATAAGGACGGCTCTTCGCCAGTAAGTATAAAAAATTTCAGGCTAACGACTCGTTAACCGTTCGTGGAACCGAGTAACATAGATAAATGCGAGTCCAACACAATACATTATACTTATGCATGACTGACATCTGTGTCAGTAGTTGTACTGAGGAGTTATCAAAGTGTACCCGGTCCTTTTCTATTATGCATCGCGCTATTCACCACCAGCCGGACGTTACTCTCTCAAATGGAGTCAGACTGCTTGCGTACTATGTAGTTTTATGCTTATTTTGCTGTTAAAAAGAGTATAATATAAAGATTTTACGGACCCGATAGTGTGAGCAATTACAATGTATCCTGATTTAGAAGACTACGGCTTACTGTAAATATACATACATACATATAATCACGCCTTTACCCCCGGAGGGTTAAGATGAGGTGAAATGACACTCATGTTTCACCAATAATTTTATTCGGTCCCACGTAATGCAGACAGCTAGTTATTCAATGTTCAAGGACATATTATAGTGTCTCAGGACCCAATCTGGTTGTATGAGGATGGATTCTATCAAGACCAGGGGTAAGCCAATATCGTTTGCAGTCAGTTGTTGTTTGGTACCAGGTTGATTGCTGGACGAGGGTTTCTTCAGCAGTAGCTTTAATAAAAGCAGTAAAAGTTTTACGGACATCTATAGCCGTGATCAAGCATTGGGCCCATAAACTTTCGGGAATTTATTAACCATTGACTTGATTATGACGAAAAAGAAGAGTATTTAATTGCTGTAAGTTTAGGTGGTCTATTATGTAACCTTCATTACAATATTCACATGTTTCCTTGGACGATAATCTCAATGAACTTTAAAAGTCATTGAAGATTAATTGGAAGGTTGGTGACAGTAGTCACTTTATTATCTTCATGGATATACGTATCACTTTAAGTGGAGCACGTGTCGGTATATAGTGATAAAGTGACACTATTGGTACCAATATCATTCACATGTAGTGGCCGTGTTTAGTTGATCACTTTACTCAACTTTAATCTTAAGTCATCTACAAGATCAAGCTCGTCTATTTTGGGGCAGATTGTTGTATTCTGATTGTCAGTGTATTTAATATTTTTTTCGGCCTTGTTCAATGATTTCTACATACCTATACCACCTATACTATCAGTTTTGTTACACTAAGTTTTAAACTCTCGCGAATTAACGCGATCGTGGTAAGGTACATGCGTGCCTTTGATTTGCCTGACGTTTCAACCAGGGTTACACCGGCCGTGGTCACAGGCTGACTGTCAGCCAGTGCTCATGGAGGACGGAGGTCGTTCTGCGACCTCCGACGTCCGGTTCGCCATCGCTCTGCGCGGGCTTCCCGTGCCGGTGTAACCCGGTCGGCGTTAATTCCCGTTATTATTATTGTATATCAGCTTTGTTGTACAGAAATAAAAATGTTTATGCTATAGTCCTTAGCCAACCCTCAACTTTTTGAACTCTTGAATAAAACTAAAACTGCACTATGCATATAGAGATAGGCGTCAACATTATTTAACTCAAATGAGTTAAATAATGTTGACGCCTATCTCTAGTGTCAGCGTCCCATAATATATACTTCCCTCACCACAGAACTGCAACATAATTTTAGTTCTAAGCAACTTTTCTAATAGTACACTTATAAGTTATTACTTTTTTTGCTTAACTTTTTTACTCTGGAGACCATAATAGTACATAATAATACTGTGCTGTTAGTAGTGTATTTGCACTTATTTGTCCTTGAAAAAATAAATACTGCACGAGTGCTCATTATTAATATGCTAGACTTAGATGAAAATGATACGATATATCAAAATGTATAGTACTGTCAAAAGAACCTGCTGAAGTAGGAAACTGTTTTGAACATCCTCGGCAAAGGATGCGACAACTCCATTGTATTTTCTTTGAGGTAGTAGTAACTATGATATCTAAAGTCACTTCACGAGATGATCTACAGTTAAACTTACTAGTATTTTTTGAGGGTTATTCCAATTCAACCAACTAAACTGATCAACTGTAAACTGACCAACTATATTATTTCCTAACGGCTCAATTATGTAGTTAGTTGGTTAGGAAATAATCGGAACAACTATGTTTTTTTCCTGATGGAACAAATAAGGTTGTCCATGTTTGTTGTCATTATTTTATGAATGACTAGCCGACCCGCCCCGGGCTCGCGACTAATAAAACTTTACAACGAAATCCATATCCATACTCTAATTTTATAAATGCGAAAGTAACTATGTTACGCTTTCACGTCCAAACCACTGAACCAATTTGAATGAAATTTGTTACAGGGGTAGATTAGACCTTGAGAAAGGACGGGACTCCAGGCGGTCGGCCCGCGGGAAAATGCTAGTGAAATATATGGTAAAATTTAATGCCATGCCTCGGTGAATTTAAGATCTCATAATAGAATCAGATTTAAAGTGAGACTAGCCCTAAAACACCATCTAACATCAGTATCATTGAAAACAAAAACCAGTGTGAGTTAACAAATCATTCATGAAGAATATTGCGGACAAGGTACTCCTTTTTTGCTGTTAGCTAAAAACAAAATAAACTAACAAACTTTTCCAAGGTAAAATAATATATCAGTAAAGAAACAGCTACGTCAGAATACATCAATACTTATACAACAAATATCAATTTGCCAGCAACGGCTGGAAACATGAAACTCGCTAATGTCCCAGGTGAGTGCCCAGAAAGGATACTTGTACAGAATCTTTCACCTTTGTTGAAGGTATCACTCAAAGTGTTCTAGGATGTTTACGCTGTAAGAATATCTGAAGTGATGTTTTATGGTTCTTTGAATAGTGTCTGCTGTAAGTCATGTTTTAGAAATATGAAAGAATTTGTTCACGCCTAGAGAATAAGAATAGTTTCATACTATGCGTTGCTAGATGAAATTTTCTTCGTAAATCACGGGTGCTGAAATAATTCGTTGATTCTCGGTGACCGCTTGTCAGCTGGCTGTATTCTTGTTTCGTTTTTGAATCGAATAATCACTTCACTCTTCATTGCTTAACCTAAACTTGATTTCAATGCATTATGTGCCTATACAAGAGGACAAGATGAGTGATTATTTGCGAGTTGTCTTTATATTATTATTTTTTTTACCTAAGAAAATAAAAACCTATACTTTGCTGGAATATTTAGTGGTTACAAATTTCACAATCACAACTAAAATACCGAATGTAGTCCTTTACCAAATGATAGAATATAAAACTTATAAGTGCCCGGTTAATGGCAATAGGCTAGCCACCTATTACATTGGGACCTAAACATAAACTGGCGAAATGTGGGTGCTAGCACCTCTGCCTACCCCTTCGGGGAATGGAGGCGTGAGTTTATGTTATGTATGTTATGTTATAAAACTAAATCGCTATAAATATAAGTCTATAATTTCAGATACGAGTACACTAACAGATGACCATTACTAGACTAACTTGTATCACAATATCACTATACACACATTTATACACCTTAGTGAAACTGTGCTTGTATCGTTTGAGTCACTTTAATGACGTGTATGTTTGAAAAGTGTTATGTGGGGCAGCTAATATTTCGAGCCGTATTTATCGACATGCATTACAATGTTGCTACAATAGAGAACGGATACCTGGCAACACTACACAAGAAATAGGTAATTATATTGACAGTATTTTTAATGGTGGTAAAATCAGTTTTTCGTAGCACAAATAGGCTGACTCAACGAAAAGAGTGTTCAATAATATTAACAGGGATTGACGCGATCATGATGTAGGTACCCAAATACATACGTTTGAATTACGTGACGTTTAGACCAGGGCCTCGATTGTACTTTAGTAAACTACAGTCATACAGCAGGCACTGCAAAGAACGGCATAAAATTGTAGACTTTAAAGCGATGCTGTTAATGTTTAATATATACCTAATGACTTTTTGCAGAGTGAATGAAAAACTGTTATAACTTTTTTCATTTCATTTTGCATCTTAGGTATAGAAACAAAGTCTCAAATTTAATGTCATTTTTTGGAGTGGCTGTGGTACAACAGTGGTTAAGCTTTAGTAGAATCGAGTGCCTGGTTACACGGCCGTGTTCCTGGGCGAAACATCAGGTAATTTAATTCATACTATAATCGCGTGAATTTCCTTTAAAATGGTTGTTTATCATGGAACACGAGAGTTTAAAGTTAACAAAAGAGCATTGAAACAATATGCCTCATTACTACAATTGCTGGATACAATGTACAAGTGATACTACTAATGTTCCAGTTATTACCAGAAAAGCATGGCTTCATCCTCAATCACATAGGTATTACTTGTAATAACTATAGGCATAATAAAATCCTTCTATTGCATAACAATTAAAAATACTTGTAAACAACAGACTGTAGAACTAAATGACAAATGTGTCTAGACAAATGTTCCTGATTGCACAACGCACCAAGTAACACACCTACTTAACAATCAAAGCGACCCACGGTTATCTCCAGTAGAAATATCTGGTTCGATTCAGTTTGCGGCTCCCAATCGAGACACGGGGACAAAGATCGATATGATAGTTTGTGTATATACACACATGTAATGTAATTATAAATAAGTCACTAGGTTAAATAAATTGCGCCTTACAAGTAAAATGATCGGTATTTAATATCACGATGATCAGTTACGCAAAGACGTGTATTGTATTCACGTTTTTTTGTGTTATTGACCTTTTAAAGGGCGAAATACCTATATACCTTTTTGGAATAGTGTGGAAATTTCCACTCCAAGGAGCAAGTAGGGATGGTTATTTCAGACTAAAACCGCACGCCGTCTTGGGTCATTCGTTGCCAAAGGTAAGATTGTCACCTGAGAAAAGTTCTAGTCGAAGAAAGAATGGAAAACTACAGGTATCTTCTGATTTGGTTTTTAATACTCGTAGAAGGACTATTGTTTTAGCCCCATTGTTTTTTTTGTGTTATTGACCTTTTAAATGGCGAAATACCTATATACCTTTTTAGAATAGTGTGGAAATTTCCACTCCAAGGAGCAATTAGGGATGGTTATTTCAGACTAAAACCGCACGCCGTCTTGGGTCATTCGTTGCCAAAGGTAAGATTGTCACCTGAGAAAAGTTCTAGTCGAAGAAAGAATGGAAAACTACAGGTATCTTCTGATTTGGTTTTTAATACTCGTAGAAGGACTATCGTTTTAGCCCCATTGTTTTTTTACATGCCATACCTCCCCCACCGGAGCTGAAGGGGTAGGTTATGTCGGACTCGCACCAACTAAAACCGCACACCGTCTGTGGATCGTCATGCTAGGCTGAAAGTGAGGTTATCCGTCACCCTCGAGTAATATCTCTCGTACCTCGGCTGACCCAGGGTCATACCTATCAGTCTGGCCCTTCTCGGATCGTTTGACCCCTTAAACTCATAGAGAAGTGCCAGCGCCAGAGCTTTGTCTATCATTCGGCAGAGGATGTTACTGGCTTGCAGGGTTATAGCTGATGTTGGCTTGATTTCGAAGGTTCTGATGTGCCGCCATAAAACTAACACCCAATATAATATAATCCAATCCAATACAATATAAATCTAGATTATGTAAAGCAGTCAAATCAGTAATAGATTTTTAATCACTTTTTCAACAAATGATTTGTTATATAACAAACTTTGAATACTCGTATCATGTTCTTTAATTCTAATTTGGGCTCTCAAAAGATAAACACAAGTTTAAAATAATACATAGTTTTTGTTTAATTTTGTACTACCCAAATGAATTATCGTATAGATATCATTTTAATTTGCACGTGCTTAAGAGTAAATAAATAATAATTGCGTGTCTACCACGTGGTAGTGATGTGCTCATAAATATTTTAATTAGTAGGTAGTCATCTCGTTATAAAAAATGTCGCAGATATCAGGCAAACTACGAGAAGTTTCAAGAATCCTCGATTCAAATCTGTGGCACAGATTGACCTAGATAATAATTAATTGGTAAATAGGTTTGATAACTTGGTCGGGAAACATAAACTGACTTGAGTCAATAAATAACAAGAAAGTGATAGTCTTATAGCAGGAAGTGCCTTGCATTTTTGTAGGTCCAACTAAATAATAATATAATCCTAATCGTGATTTATTCTTCTTATCATAAGGTCATCTAATAAAGTCATCTGACGTCCTGTCATCCGAAGAAGAACTAAATATACACCCAAATAACTTCTAGAATGAGCAAACTTAAGTGGCAGTGGGCTGGCTACATCTGAGACTGAAAGGACTGATAGCCGTTGGATTAAGCGAGTCCTAGAGTGGAGCCGTGAGCAGGCAAATAGAAGTTGGGCACACTCTAGGCAGACGAACTTACCATCTGAAAATGATGACTGGAATAAAATGGAAGCATACAGCGAAAAATCTATAGAATAATGCTATTGGGAGAGGCCTATGTTCAGCAATGCAATAGGCTAATTGATTGAATGAGTACTTCGAAAATTGATTGATGAAGAATCGATCGAGAATTGATTGAGTACTGTAATCACTGAATATTAAGTGAATCATTAATATACCTATTCTTTTATAAAACGACACGTCAATTTAACTTCACCTCGGCTGATGGTAAGGTAAGACTAGAGATGGGCGTCTTCCCTTCCCTTCCCTGGGTAAGAATGGGTCGGGAAGGTAAAAATGGGTTTTTTCCCATTTTTACCCATTTTTACCGGGTATTTTCATTTCTTCCCGGGTAAAAATGTTCAGGAGTTAATTCGGTGCGATTATTCATGTAGAATTTCACTTTACTTGCAGTCCCATTCAAATTTTTTAGATTCACCAGTCTAAAACATACGTAGGTATATAGTATTAGCACAGTCTAACGATTCATACTACATACAGTCTGTCAACGAAGCCTCTAGACGACAGAGCAATCGTGCAGGGAGTGATGGGTGACGGGGTATTACTCGGTACGCCCATACATTTTACTCGGTACTAAGGATTCAGGGCTGTCTCATTTTGTAATCACACTAATCACGGGATAATTTTTTTTCATGACTCGTTTTGTTTGTTGAAATTGTTTTTTTTTTTCGTTTTCTATATTTAGCTATCCAAGATGGCGGACACGAAATTTTCACAAAAATCGATTTGGGTTTCAGGTTTCGGGGTTTTTGGGGTCGCTGTTGCGAATATGACATCCATTTCGCGATCCAAGATGGCGGACTCGAAATTTTCACCTAAATCAATATGGGTATCGCTGTCCGGGTTTTGGGGTCGCTGATTGCGAATATAACATCCATTTGGTGATCCAAGATGGCGGACTCAAAATTTTCACCAAAATCGATATGGGTATCGGTTTTGATGTTTTTGGGGTCGCTGATTGCGAATATGACATCCATTTGGTGATCCAAGATGGCGGACTCAAAAGTTTCACTAAAATCGATATGGGTATCGCTTTCAGGGTTTTTGGGGTCGCTGATTGCGAATATAACATCCATTTCGCGATCCAAGATGGCGAACTCGAAATTTTCGCCAAAATCAATATGGGTATCGCTTTCAGGGTTTTTGGGGTCGCTGATTGAGAATATGACATCCATTTCGCGATTAAGATGGCGGACTCGAAATTTTCACCAAAATCGATATGGGTATCGCTTACGGGGTTTTTGGGGTCGCTGATTGCGAATATAACATCCATTTGGTGCTCCAAGATGGTGGACTCGAAATTTTCACTAAAATCGATATGGGTATCGTTTTCAAAGTTTTCGAGGTTGCTGATTACGAATATATTATTCATGTAGCAATCCAAGATGACTGTATGGATGATATATTCGTAATTATTAAATTTCCGCTATCTTTGATCGTCGGTAAAATGGTCGTCAATCCCGATATCAGATAATTGCCGGTAGGCAATCATACGATGGGAAACTGTCGACTATTCGTGACGATTTTTTTCTGACGCTTTCGTGTGTGAGTGCTGTCAACTTAGGACTGCAGGCCGCCCGATACGATCTGAAACTGCAGGCGGATCTTACAGTAGTTCATCGCGTTTGATGTTTGCGTAAATGCCGCCTTTTGCAGTTTTGTCAGAGTTGTCACTTCAGTTTTTATTTACCTATAATTATTTTTTCTGTAACATTTTATATATAACCCCTATTTTGATCTCTTTGTCTGTCAAAGTACATCAACTCACGCTAATATAAATTGCTAACTGATGCCCGCGGCTCCGCTCGCATGGATGTCGGCTATTGCGACTTTTGCTTATATCTCTGGTTCTACTCAACCGATTATGATCAAGCAAATGTAATATTTTGACTCGTGAGTTTTTTGGATTCCGATTTCGGTTTCGGTTTCGATTTCAATTTCGATTTCAATTTCAATTTCAATTTCAATTTTTGATTCGGGTTCAGGTTCGGGTTCGGGTTCTAATTTCGATGAAATTTCGCTAATCGCCGGGATCGCTAAATTGATGATATATTCTTAAGGAGCCTATCCACGATCAGTCCGCATGCAGTTTCAGAGCATATCGGGCGGCCTGCAGTCCTAAATTGAAAGCGCCCACACACGAAAGCGATTTTGGCCTGCCAGCCATTCCCTGCTGTCAGTTTTGCGGTTACACACGATCAGTTGGAAATCGACAGTTTCCCATCGAATGATTGCCTTCCGACGATTGTCTGATATCGGAATTGACGACCATTTTAACGACAATCAAAGATGTTGGACTTGAAATTAAAAAAGTCTAAGTTTTCTTGGTGACTAATAATAAAATCCATTTAGTGATCCAAGACTGCGGACTTGAAATTTCCCAAAAAAGTCAATATGGGTATCGTTTATGAGGTTTTCGGGATTGATAATTACGAATATATCATCCATCCAGTCATCTTGGATCGCTACATGAATAATATATTCGTAATTAGCAACCCCAAAAACCCTGAAAACGATACCCATATCGATTTTAGTGAAATTTTCAAGTCCGCCATCTTGGATTGCTAAATTGATGATAAATTCGTAATTAGCGACCCGAAAAACCCTGAAGGCGATACCCATATCGATTTTGGTGAACATTTTGAGTCCGCCATTTTGGATTGCTAAATAGATGATGTATTCGTAATTAGCGACCCCAAAAACCCTGAAAACGATACCCATATCGATTTTAATGAAAATTTCGAGTCCGCCATCTTGGATTGCTAAATTGATGATAAATTCGTAATTAGCGACCCGAAAAACCCTGAAGGCGATACCCATATCGATTTTGGTGAACATTTTGAGTCCGCCATCTTGGATTGCTAAATAGATGATGTATTCGTAATTAGCGACCCCAAAAACCCTGAAAACGATACCCATATCGATTTTAATGAAAATTTCGAGTCCGCCATCTTGGATCGCGAAATGGATGATAAATTCACAATCAGCGACCCCAAAAACCCTGAAAGCGATACCCATATCAATTTTGGTGAAAAATTCGAGTCCGCCATCTTGGATCGCTAAATGGATGATATATTCGTAATCGGCGACCCCAAAAACCCTGAAAACGATACCCATATCGATTTTTGTGAAAATGTCGTGTCCGCCATCTTGGATCGCTAAATATAGAAAACGAAAAAAAAAACATTTTAACAAACAAAACGATTCATGAAAAAAATTAAACACGTGATTAGTGTGATTACAAATGAGACAGCCCTGAATCCTTAGTACCGAGTAAAATGTATGGGCGTACCGAGTAATACCCCGTCACCCATCACTCCCTGCACGATTGCTCTGTCTAGACGGCTCGTTGACAGACTGTATGTAGTATGAATCGTTAGACTGTGCTAATATTATAAATGCGAAAGTAACTCTGTCTGTCTGTCTGTCTGTCTGTATGTTACGCTTTCATGTCTAAACCACTGAACCGATTTTTATAAAATTGGTATAGGGGTAGATTAGACCATAAGAAAGGAGATAGGCTATGTTTGGTCGCGATAACCGACATCCACGCGGGCGGAGCCACGGGCAAAAGCTAGTAATATAATAAATAGTATCATTGTAATTGACAGAACACATATATTTATATTAAAAGTCATAATTTTGTGTGTAAGTATGATATAATTACATTTTTCATTTTTACCGGGTATAAATGGCAAGTGGGTGGGTAAAAATGGGTAAAAATGGGAATTTTCCCAAAACACCCATTTTTACTGGGTTAGCGCCCATCTCTAGGTAAGACAAAGTATCGGAAAAAGGGTCACCATTGTTTCTTTTTTTTTAAAGAATATTACGAATATTCCCTCTAACCCCTCCAACTAAGCTAAATTGCTTGTGCTAGGAGTGGGTTCACGTCGGTAGTGTAATGGCCAGGATCGAATCCGGGACCTCTCGATCGTAAGGCCGAGTCCTTAACCACTAAGCTACCGACGCTACGCTACACATGTACCATGTTAACAATGGTGGCACTCAGCTTGACGGCCTCATCAGATGCCTTTTCACGTCTCGCTTAAAGGACCCGGGATTGTAGGAAGAAGGAAATACGTGAGCTGGCAGGGAGTTCCAGATCTTAATGGTGCGGCCTAGGAATAAATTCACCGAACCGCTTGGTTAAATCATACATCATTCTGACATACTAAAAATAGGTGCAGGATAGTTTCAGATACTGCTGAAGGCTCATATTTAAGTCTATTTTATACCTATAATTTCAAAAAATATGACTCCAGTAAGTCTAAGATATCATATAATAAAGTAATAAATACACTAGTGTTCAAGGCGTAGTTGAGAAGCATAGCAGACAATAGGCGACGACGTGGAGACAGCTTGTCCCCCGACGATGCTCGAGTGCACCACTTCCATTACTCGCTGTACTAGCGTTGATATATCACAAAGTTTTATACGACCATTATTGTAGTGTGTTCAGAAAGAACCATTATCGATGAACCTGATTGGTAGAGGTTGTAAGGTTATTTTTGGTTTTCAAATAAAATACTGATTAATAATGTTCAATATTTTTATAATTTCGGTGTCAGCTATTATAATGTGATAAGATTAAAAAAATTAGGCCAAATAATTCGCATAGATTTGAAATTTGTTGGTGCAGTCATTCCCTAAAGTGCCCAGATGAATATACTAAAAGTCCCTGAGTGTGGGATACGAGCTTGCGAGGGGGGAGGGGGGAAAGGTTCCTTTTTTCGGTCTTTTGCTTGTATATTGAAAACCATTTATAATATTTTCTTAGTTCATCATCATCACCATATCAGCCACACATAGTCCACTGCTGAACATAGGCCACTCCCATAGACTTCCAGAATGACCGATCTCAAGCAGCCCGCATCCATCGCTTCTTCTATATTATTAATCCTCGGAGACTTTCAGTATTTCAGTTCATCTGGGGACCTTAAAGACTATACAAATTTTCAAAACTACATGAATTATTTGGTCTGATTGTTTTGGGTTCACATTAATTCAAGCTTTATTGTTAATTTTATTTTCCACACCTGTCGCCACTTCTACCTCCATAATTTGTCTTATACATGCGCTTTGGTTGCGGCTAGTCGTGCTTTGGCCTTTCTTTAAAACATCTTGCATATACCTGTCTTTGTTTACGTGATGGAATGCGTTTAAGCACTTCGCCCACTCCTCACGGGGCCAGGGGGTGGGCTTCGTGTGGAACTCCTAGCCTCCGAAGGAAGGCCAGATTACCCACTAAGCCACTACGGTGTCCGTCGTCACCACATATCGATGATAGCGGGAACAACATCTTCTGCCATCGCCGTGTGGGTCGCCCGCCACTGATTGGCTGCAGGCCCGTCCCTGGTGCGACAGAAGAGGAGTCCTTCTGCCACCTGCCCAGGCTAGGCGCCTAAGTCAACCTTTACCAAGTTTTTCATTCACACACGCCTCATAAATCTATTTCATCAATCTTCTACCTTACATTCTCTTTACGTGT
The DNA here is from genome assembly GCA_914829495.1 of Eilema sororculum. Classification (NCBI taxonomy): domain Eukaryota; kingdom Metazoa; phylum Arthropoda; class Insecta; order Lepidoptera; family Erebidae; genus Eilema; species Eilema sororculum. Next base: position 20,919,240 of record OU618543.1, on the reverse strand, counting down.
ACCACATAAGTATCTTTTTCTCTATATTCGTCACTAGGTATATCTAACACCATGCCTCAACATCCCACAATCACACTGTAAAATCAATATAATTTTTGGGTTCAAAAATGAAAAGCCAATACAAATTGTACTCGGCGGGATTTAAAATCAGAATATAAAAGAGGAAATAATGAAAGCGCTGAATGCCCAGTGCATCAAATCGTCGTGTTGTCGGGAACGAAAGCGGTTAGTATTTTTTACTATTTTTGGGTTGAGTTCGTATCTCTTCGCGTCGTCGTATTCTTTTTGAGTACCATTTGTACTGTTACTTGCGTTGGATTGTGTAAATGCTGTGGATTGTGTTAAATGTAAATAAAAACGTAATGTAACAGTAGTGATAGTTTGTGTCCCGTGCAGTTTTGTTTTGTTAAAGATCTCACGCTGTGTGAAATGTTTCTCTTCTGTATTCATGTTATCATACAATGATAATAGTGTTATCGTACTTAGAATTTCATCAATCAGCTAGTTTCTTTGAAAATTTTCTTGTACAGTCAGCCTCACAAATCGTTAGCTGATTTAGCATACCTTACTCAGAGAAGTGGTGATACTTAAGTATTAATATGGCACTAAGAGTACGGTCAGCATCAGAAAGATGTTGATGGACAAAGTACTCAAAATGGTCTTAATTTCTCTTTTTACCCCTCTTCCAGTCGATTGATTGTTGACTGACATCTTTAGTTCGGACAATACTCGTAATGCCATTTAAAACAATAAAACAGTTTGATTTGCTCTTAATACGAGAGTTGTAAGATCATTTTGAGACTTTCTAGTCAAGAAATTTCTAACGTTGACTGTGCAACTGCATACACGAACCTCATCAAGTCAATTTATGTGCACTATTTAATAGCAGAACAACATCTGTCCTGAATGTATATAAAATCATATAACAACAATGACTTTTCAAATTTAAATACTATCACAAAAGCTAATAACCAATTCATTAATTTAAGAAGTATACACAATATACACATAGCACATTGTCTTTTTACTCCACTTCTAAAACGTGTCGCTAAAATAAAACCCTTAAAAGTCCATTAGAGCCATTTCAATTTGTCCGATGTGTCCTTAAAACAAATTACATCCATTTCTATAATGACTTTCGACCGTCTGGAAATTGACTTTCAATTATTATTATTATGTACATCCTAACTGCAATAAGTATAACTAGATTCTTAACTTTATTCATTTTCATTGTCATCTACTTACAAGTAGGTATACTATTATATAATTGTAAAGTACGCGTGTCTGTACACTGGATATGTTTAAAAAAACTTGGGTTATGTTTTATTAAGGATGAACGATTTGGGATCCGGCTCGAAGGACCATTTCTCCTCGTCGGATCCATAAACATGAAAATATTTTTTTTAAGTTTTTGTCTATTTATCGGTTAATCTGCTTGCCTGCGATGGACATAAAAACTACTGAACAGATTTTGAAGTGATTTTTTTCAAGGTCTTGGTAAGTCTTAAAATCTTACGTTTGTTTGATCGCAATCGATTGAGTAGAACCGGAGACGTTACCAAAAGTCGAGATTAACCGAAATGCACCCAAGCGGAATCGCGGGCATAGGATAGTTTTGGTATATAGCTAAAACATTCTTTGGTTAGAAAATAATTGTCAACCACTTAATTGAATGAGCTTTTAACCCTAACTGCCCTAACTCAGGACTTTTTAAACATTCAGTAGTCAGTATTTTTTACTCAGTTTATTTGTTGGTGGTGTTAATTGCTTCACTAAAAGTATCAATTAGCAAATGTAGATTCAACCATTTAAATTGGAATTGAAATGTAAACGCGTTTGATGTAGAATTTCTAATAATAAATGGGATAAAAAATTGTAAATAGAAATTGGAAGGATGTCTGTCAATGAAATATTCTTACTAATTTAAATAATTATTGCTGGCTAGGTGTTATTCACACAGGTGCACTTCAGCTGGGTGCTCTAAGTGGACTATACCGTTATTAATAATCCCATCACCAAACACATTACATATATGTATACGCCTGTAAATCCCAGAACGGGTAGGCAGAGGTGTACCTACACCCAGATTTTGCCAACTATGATTTGATTTTCGGCCTCACGTACATAAAACGGGCCTATTACCGTCCTATTACCGTCAAGTGGGCATTTATTGTATGTTTACTATCGAATTGAGACGGTCTTATCCCTTAGTCACCTTCTACGAGACTCACAGAAAGAGATGGGGGGCCGTATTTTACTCCACTGGGAACCATTTACTGAAAAATTGAAAGCCCTAAATCCATAAAATTGAAGTAAATTTATCTTTTTCAGTAAATATATTAAAGTAAACGAACTTAAAATTAAAGTAAACATAACAGTAAAATTGGCGTAACATTAACATCGTAACACAGAACATCTAATTCAATAAATAAACAAATCCTCAGGGCGCATCTTCCACAAGAGCTCTTGATGGCTGCATTTTATTACACCACTACGACACTACAGTTCCACCATTTTTACTATGACGACATCGTTTCTAACAGTAGTTAGTTAGCTATTAAAAGTTAACAAATCTACGGAGTCGTCATAATTATATTGTGCTGTTAATAAACACTAGCTGTCAGTGTGCGGTTCCTACAGCCATTAGAGCTATTATGTAGTTGTACACTGTTGTTGTTTCTGCTGTAGCATGTAGACTTTACACGCAGTATGGTACGGTACGTTTTTCGGGATAATTTAAATAAATAAATATTCCACAACATTCTACACAACTTAAATAGCTTGTGTTATGGAATTGCTGATAAACATACTTAGATACTTTTTTTGTGAATACATGCATATTATACATAGGAACACCCAGACAAATGCAAATAGCCATATTCATGCATACAAATATTTGCACTGGGTGAGGATAGAACCCGCGCCTCCTGCGTGGCAGTCACGTTCGCTACCACTACACCACAGAGGCTGTATAGGGTGTTACGGCAGCGAAGGAGTTCAAATCATGCAGGGAATCCATCCCATCCATTGAGACTTGAAACAGTAGTGTGAGTGTGATGTAGTGTGAGAGGAACTTCATCCTCCACTCGCTTATGCTGTGGAATGAACTCCTTGCCGTAGTATTTCCAAACAACTATATGCAGTTCTTCAAGAAGGGCATTAGAAGGTCCTTAATCGGTCGGCAACGTGAGAGTGACACCCCTGGTGTAGCACAGGTCCATAAGCCCCATCTACCACTTTCCATCAGAAGTTAGAAGAGAACAATACTACTAAACTGAGTAGGTAGATTGTGTAGATCTTCTATATTTGCCGGGTAATATTTGCCTCGGACTTCAGGCACTAAGCAATCCTATTCTGCAGCCAACAAGTTGTCCCATGCTACTCATATAGGCATTATGTTCAGCCAGTATATATCTTTACGATATACTTAACGTTAACACGAAAAGTTTGTAACGTATTTCAATTTTAGTGTTTGGGTAAGCGAAATTGTTTTAGTACTCGGTGTTTAGGTATACCGCAATTTCGTTACTGTTATATCGTCATCCTTTTCACACTTATTGAGTTTGCAGTGCCGGAAAAGGATAAGAGATTACATGCTGTGGAATGAATTTCTCTGCTGTAGTTTTTCCAAGCGTCCACAATATGAGATTCTTTAAAAAGTTCTCACAGGGTTGGCAGCACGAGAATGACACATATTGCACTCGTCCAAAGATCACGGTTGCCGCTTTCCATAAGGTAGGCCATGTGCTTGACTGCCCCTAAGCGGTTTAAAAAAGTTAAATAAACTCGCTTAGAACGATTTCTACCAGGAAACCTTGGGTTGACCCAGTAATCGAACATCATGCACAATTGTCGCACTCGCAATAGCAGCCGGTCCTTATTATCCTACCATATCATGAGAGTTTCTGGTAACAAAAATACTTTCGCAATGCTTTGTACATCAAACAAACGACAACTCAATTACGAAGCAGCACTTAATCAAAAGAAATAGTTTTGTTCACTACTCTTTGATAGAAACGATAACAAGTGTTTAATATGTCACGAGATCTCAAGGCGAGTATGCATTTAAGACTCACGCGTAATAGTATTTTTTTATATATAAAACTTCATGCATATTGGCGGACTTATTGCAATAGGCATTCTCTACCAGGCAACCATAAGTGGTGCAGAGAAAGATTCAGTAGGTGCATTATTATAGTATCGTCAAATCACTGGAGTTTATTCTCAACAATCATTTTAAACCCACGGCATCGCCCTTCAATCAAATCCTACTCAACTAATTGCAATCAAACATAAGGTAGATTTTAAATTTTACCGAGATCTAATAAGAAATAAAAAATACGATCAGTAGTTTAGCGTCCATCGCATCCAAACAGACAAAAATTCTTAAATTAAAATTATTCTGAACCCAAAAAAAATGATAATAACAATAATTTTTGGAACCCAAGTTTTTTAACATTACAGATATATATTTGAAAACGGATTTCTATGATTCACTTTATAATTCCAAGAATTTTTCGATTTATATTTTTTTTCTTATATTTTGAAGTAACAAAGTTGTTTCGTAACACAATTCGACACTTCCAATGTTCGTGATCGATGTTTGCCTTCATAATGGGTTTCTTGGATGTTTGAAGTCGGTTCATATTTCTTTGGCATTTAAGCTTCCTATCTCAAAATAACGTAACAATTATGTCAAAAACGGCTAGTCGGACAATACTGTCCGTATTAACACTTTGTATCATGTTATTTTTCATCAACGATGCGGACACCACACAATATCGGGTGGAAATCCCTAAATAGACTTCGGACACAGGTCGGTCGAAACAAGGAGAATCGGTCAAGATGGGGTTTCTCGGACGGCGCAGACCTGCGGTGTGAGTGTGGAGTTACTCCACAGAGCATGTCCCACCTGCTGACATCTGCTGCATCCCCATCCACTCGTACAGCGGAGGAACTTATGACCACCTCCAAAAATGCAATCCAGGTGGCGGCACACTGGGAACACAGAATCTGAGAGTTGAGGCGCCTTCGATTCGACAGAAGAAGAAGCTGTGTGTAGTGTCCGTATGTTGTACAGTTAGCCGACCAAAAGATACGTCCAACGCACATCATCATCTTATGGTGTCGAAATTATTAGATCTATGGAATTTACGCAATACCTAATTTATTTTTTGTACCTATAATGGTAGGTACAAAAAAGGGGGTAGGTATTCTTACCGCAAAAGCATATAGATAGTCTTTTATAAAAAAATGAAGTATAAAATTTAAAAAAATAAGAAGATCTTCCTCCTTTTTGAAGTTGGTTAAAAATAGTTACACCACAACCTAATTATTTGTAATTTATTTAGTTGCAAGTCTCTTCCATGCAGACTTTTCCAAAAAATAACTCCTTTTATTTAAAACCTCTCCGCATAATCCACTGACTCTAAATGTAACAGATGTGACCACTAGCCAACCAGCTAAATGTATAAAGTTAGGTACTGAAAACTAACAGACAACCGACTTCCACATTTAAATAAAAGGTATTCATCCTCATTTATCAGAGCATTACTGCCCAAGAGCACTTCTACAAATTAGGGTAGCACTTAAGAAGAATAAGAAAATAAACCAATATAGTAAAGTAGATGTTGAATGTATGTTAAGGGAGTTTGGTGCTCAAAATTTAGATGCTAAAAACATCTGACTTGCCCCAATTTCTGACAACTGTACAGCGTGTTCTCATAACTTACCTACTAAAACTTTCATTTTACTAGTCCAGTAGTAGACTACAAAAGGCTATTTGATTGATTGAGATGTTATTACATTACTTGTGGAGAGAAAATGAATTAATGACAATTTCATTTCTTTAAAAAAATCGGTATTTAAACTTTCTTACCCAATTTACGAGTAAGTATTGAGAACCAACCATCAGTTCCTTCATAAGTAGAATACTCTGATCTTATTGAGCAAGGGCAATAACTTATAGCTTTGTCTGTATCTCTAAAAACCAGTCCATAATTGAAAAAAACATTAGGTTTATACTGGTTTTTAATCAAAAATCTAACATAATATGCACTAGGAATATTTCATTATTCCATAAATGTGTAAACGACTGACTTCAAGATACGACTAATATTATATTAGACTGTTGATTCAATTTATAAAAATGAAAAATGAGTGAAAGATCTTCTTGCTTTCATCGTTCATTGCACAATGAACACGGTTATAATCAGCGTTGTTTCTCATCTCAAAACTCTGTCAAACGTTGACATCGTACAATTGAATCAACTGATTTCAGAATTAGATGTGCTTGTCCTTTCGAAAAGGCCTACATTTACAAATCAAATTTTAGCGAACCGGGGACGGGCGCACCTTTATAACATCGTTTGGGTCGATTTACCTAGGGTATACTTTTTTCGTGTCGATTTTTTAGATTTTGCGTTGAACAAGCTAATGAATGTGAACATGTCGGTTCAACGTATATCTGTAAGCTGTTTAGCAAAAATTGGGTCATTGTTCTTAGGTAGGGCGGGAATGAAATTTGCATTATAACTTGGAACGCACGGGGACGCAGAAAGTAGATGAAATGAGTAAATGAATTTTGAAATGTAGTTGAAAATCTCAATAACACTTCATAGCATCCCAATCGAACCCGACCTGCGGTGCTATTTTACAGGTTGATGGCATCAACCTAGATATCTATACTTATAAATGTAATTCTAAACCATTAAACTTTTGATATAATTTGGTAAAGAGGTCAATAAGACCTGCGGAAAAGACATAGGCTATATTTGGTCGCGATATCCACAGATGCGGAGCCGTAGGCAACAACTCATTTTCTGAGCCATTGAAATTCTTTGGTTAGACTAGTCAGATTTTATGCTACGACTATATCAAACGACTGTCATAGATGTTCGTATGGCAACGGGGCGGAGGCACAGAGTTCACAATAATTCATGTAAAAAGTATCTACCTATTCAGAATTTTGAGGGTCGACATTTTTTCCATAACACGCGTCATCAGAATATAAAACGTTCGATTGTTAAAACTTTTTAATGAATGTACACCACGTTTTTTCAATTTAATATATTGAATTTTACTTCGTCCGAGCTCAGAAAACTCGGTTGTCATATTTTTTTACTCCGGTATTAATTTAATTCAATCGTCCAATTTGAGAGAACTAACTTTTTCATTTTATATCGGTCGAGATATAATTTTCATTCAAAATTTTATGGCTAATATAAATAATCGAGTTCTTAATGGGCTGCATTCCTGGTGTATGGAGTTATATAAACGGCTGTTGTAGCGGAAATTCTTATTCCTCGTATGTATGGGAACGGTAGGGGTAACCCTATTTCTAGTCCTTTATAGGCACCTGACTATAAAAGCACCAGATCTTCTCTCTATAGAAATACTACAAACAATTCAGTGTTATAGCTAGTTTGGTAGCAAGTAAAGCCTCCGGAATAACCAGTGTTTCTTCAGTAACCGTTTTCACAGATTGAAACACGTAGTTTTTTTTATTCGTTATTTGTTTTTTTTTTTGTTATAAATTTCAGAGTTTTGTTTATGTGCATAGTAATCAATTTTTCTTTCCTTTTTTCTTATCCATCTTAAACAAGCCCTTTTGAAGCCGTAATTAATGATGAACCGTAGTTTTCACAAACGTAAACATAAAAATCGTATGCATTACACCACTTGAAATGCATTACCTCCGTTGTGAACATATTAATCTTCCTGTATCCTACCGACGGATATACAAAAGAACAACACAACCTCCGGAGTCCTCACCCAAAATTACCATGAAGTCAACACAACATTCGTAATTCTTAACATACCCCTTTACATTTAGAGGCATAAGTGAAATAGGTCATTATGATGTATGTATGTAACTTTTAAAACAGCTCCGAGATAACAGTGGCAACTTTTATATGAATAACTTTGTTTTGTTGATGACACAAAGGCATGACGGGCCGCTGCGTCTAACAAACTAATTTACTCATTCTGTGTGCGAGTGTTGTTTAAGGTATGGATGTAAGTTAACTAGTTACTCTTTGGTCAGTTTTATATTATCTCCAGTATGATATCCATACTAATATTATAAATGCGAAAGTAACTCTGTCTGTCTGTCTGTCTTTCTGTCTGTCTGTCTGTATGTTACGCCTTCACGCTTACCACTGAACCGATTTTGATGACATTTGGTATAAGGGTAGATTAGACCTTGAGATAGGACATAGGCTATGTTTGGTCGCGATAACCGACATCCACGCGGGCGGAGCCGCGAGCAAAAGCTAGTAGTGTATAATGTTGAATGTGTTGCATTTGTTATTTGAATTAGTACCGTGCATTATATAACCATGGATTCTATCACGATTCATTTGATGATTATGACAGAGTTCCGTTAAGATTAGATAAAACTAATATGAAAGAGGGGATTTTGAAACACAAGCTTCAGTTAACTGTCACGGAAAACTTAATATATTGATGAAAAATTTAAAAGCGTTTTGGACTATAAATATACCCACAGCAACTTTTGCAACTACTTTTTACTCTTAAAATGCACCCGATTTTACTCTATGTACTTTCATATCGAATTTAATCAAGTTTCTCGTTGATGTACTATCTATATTTCCTTTTATTTTAACCAGGTTGTATACTGTTATTAAATTACTCCGTTTTATGGTTCTCGGGGCAATTTTTTGGATCGGACTATCAAGATACAGATTATTAACGGTATTTTATCTTTTCCAGCTTCCAGCAACTAAGCATTAATCTTTAATCTCTTAATCGCGTGTAGTGCTAAGACAATCCATCATGTTCAGTGCATTTGATAGAGGTGCTCTGGCATCAGCCACAATAATGAAGCTTCTTATCTTTTATTTCCATGTTATCATTTGTTTCAATTCAATCTTCATTCGTAACTGCTTCAAAAATGTGTTATTGTTGGGTACTACAAATGCCAGCTTAACTTGACAACATACGTACTATAGAAACAGAAAGGTTTAAAAAGGTTTAAGTGCCTTTACGAAGGAACGGGTAATTTTCGAGGTCACGATGCACATAAACCATAGCAACAGAAGAATAGCTACTGCAATGTCACTTCTTAAATTACAACAAACATCGACTAAATTATAAAATCACTCAGTCGTGACCATAATTTAATTGCTTGTTGCCGAGTGGATAGATAAACATTTTTCAATTATTTTTTTGTCAGAGTAATGATAGGCTTATTTGGATTGTTGTTAATTAATTAATTAATTAAACATAGATTACTATAAGAATTTAATCTACTTCACGTGAACCTGTGTCGTAATGGAATAAAGTTAAATTACGATGTAGGTGCCATCAAGAGCTGTATCGTACTAATTGTTATCTAATCTATTAATGTAATGCCAACATTAAAAAAATAAAAACAATACTTTAATGACAGTCTTTACACTCGTATGATACTATAAATAACTCGGCTACAGCACAGCTCGTTTTTTTAACTCACACTCGTATTAACCCTTACAACAGTTTCATTTGCTACATCACATAAACTCACGCCTGTATTCCCCGAAGGGGTAGGCAGAGGTGCTAGCACCCACATTTCGCCAGTTTATGTTTAGTTCCCAATGTAATAGGTGGCGAGCCTATTGCCATTAACCGGGCACTTATAAACCTGCGATAAATACACACATAACTTCGAAAAGCATCGAAAAGTCATTGGTGTGTGCCATGGTAAACCTGGGATCGAACCCGAGACTTCGTCTCAGCAGTCTATTACCCATACCACTAGGCTACCGCGGTTTCATTTACTATGTACTACTAATTTACTATTAAAAAAATTATTTTAATACTCTGTGTTAAAGACTTTAAAATTACAGTAAGAGATTATATAACATTTTTAATAATACTGCTAGAGATGGTAATATCCCGCTTATAACTATAGAGATAGATTTCTCTTTCATTCTATTTCCATACATTCAAGTCATAAGTCTTTTTTTTTAACCGTGGGGGAAAATCCTTCATGGATGTTATGCCGGACTCCTGCCGACTAAAAACCCCCACGCTAACGCCCAGTAGCCCCGGGTAAGCCCTCGGAAGGATGTCCCAGGACTCCCATCAGACCTACGGCTACAATTGCGGCCTCGCCTTGGGGGTGGTTTGGGTGCTATCCCGCGTCTATGGGGGGGTTTTTCGGGTGTTATCCCGCTTCTTAGGGAGGGGGGGGGGGGGGGGCGTGCGTGAATCCCTCACGTCACGCTGCCTTCATGAGCAGCCAACTCACCGTCCTCAGGCCCCCGATCATGGAGGCCGATGGTCTTCGGCGATCAAGTCATAAGTCTGTTACCATGTTCATTAACACAGGTTTGCTAATAATAACATAGCCCAAAAGGGGTTGGTTCTGACCACGGAGGAGAGAAGTAACGGAGATGCCCCATTGATATTTCTCTTAACAAAAGCGCGTCGCCCAATGCGGGTGGGAAGTAGCCGGGGCGGGGGGAGTTCATGAACTCCATCTAGTGTGGCATAGCGAAACCGAACAAAAACAGAGCTTAAACAATTATCATTGTAGTTCGACAACTCGCCACTAAGCGCTGCACAGAATTCTAGAATAATCTATGTGTATAATGACAAGCGGGAGTGCGGGACCACTGATTTACCTATTGAACACTTATATTTTGTACTAGCTGTTACCCGCGGCTCCGTCCGCTTGAATTCATATATAAAGATATAAGAAATTTCTGTCATTTTTTACATCTTGGGCTAAACTTAATGGAGTTTTCGTTTTAGATATTTTTAAAAATACGATTTATACGAACTTTAATGAATAAAGGGAATAATAATGTTCATGATAATTATAAAAACCTTACAACATTAGTACATAATATACATAATATATAGTTTAAAGATGGCTATTTTTTGTTTGGTCTGGGTGTTTCTATGTATAGTATATATATGTATTTACAAAAAAAAAGTATCTATGTATGTTTATCCGCATTCTAGATTCCATAACACAAGCTAGTTAAGCTAAGCTTACCATGGGTCTAGATAGCGTTGTGTAGAATGTTGTGGAATATTTAATTTAAGTATATATCTTGTTTACTTAGTAACTAAGCCATTAGGTACTGGTCGCCACTTGACATCTTCACATTATAAAACCTGTGATATACATACTTACCATGAGATACCTAGAGAGAATGAAAAATTGTTCTGCACGTACTTATGTCGTGGTCGTAGTCGTGTTGTTTTTTTGTGGCTACCTAGTTTATTTAATTATAATATTACTTGTAAGTACAGTCAGCGTCAAAAGTCAATTAACGTACACACAGAGCTTGTTTTAAGTGGCAAAATACCTACAATTATATTATTATTATTATAATACACTATCTTTTTGTGTCGGGGTTTAAAAATAAATAGTCATTCACGTTTTATTTTAATTGACAAAGTGACAACCTTAACACTCAAGTTGGCGGCGATTTTTGTTCGAAGCAAAGGGCGATACCTACAAAATTTTGTAGGTTATTAAAACGGCGGCTTTCTTCAACATCAAAGGAGTGCACCTTCTGTCCTTATCTATTCTGTGCCAACATCCACGCGGGCGGAGCCGCAGGCAGAAGCTAGTTAGGTATAAAATTCTTTAGTGATGAGATTTACTGGCCACTAAAGAGTATAGTTTTATTGAAATGGTGTCTTTTAGATAGTGTAATATTCTCGAGTTTACTGTAATAACGAAATCTGGTATTGCAATATTATTAAAGTGCTTCGAACATATTTTAGTGTATTTTGTGGGGTACAGTCAACTACAAAAGTAGCTTAACAAATTCTAATTTATTGAACACTGTGGCCCCTAAACCTTACATAAAATTGTGAAAAAAAAAACATTGAATATGTAAATTAACACTTTCGCGGACGCGCCGGCTATAGCCTTCTATTGCAATTTGTTTGAAATGACGCGCCGGTTATGGCCGTCGAACATTTTCATTCCATTTGGGGCACAAATGCTTTAGCAGGTAGATTTCGATACTGCTACAGTATAATTCATTTTATAGTGCCCCCATGTTTAATTCTTTGAGATGCCTAGTGTCATATAAAGCGTATTTTCACACCTATAAACATATACACTTATCTGTGTACGTGTGCGCACTCACAGTGACGCAAAGGTTATAGCAGCGGCCTATGTACGGCGATTTAGTCAGTCGGCTGGGAAGTGCTCCGCGAGGAGGACGCGGGTATTTAGAAGAGTTTTGCGCGCGGTCGTCTAATAAAGTAGTATGAATTATTAATACTATTCGTATTTTTCCTAGATATAGTTCAATACTTTTACTTTTACAGAATTCTTGGTAAAATTTGGTATCACAAAAGAATTGTAAAATGTAAACAGAGCTGCATCATTCCTGAATCATCATTCCTGATTGCATCCGAGGCCACTGTGCCCTCGGAGCTCAGGGTCCGCCTTCCGGCTCTTCCTCCTCCACTTCGCACGATCCTGCGCGGTAGTGAGACCGTTAGCATGCTTGTTACCTACCCTCCACGACGCCAAGCACTTCTTGGGCCTACCTCTTCTACCTGGACCCCGTACCAATGTAGTTGGGTGGTTGCCGCAAGACGTGGCCGCACCAACAGAGCCAGCTCTCTTGCATTTTATCTGCGATATCACGGACATGAAGGCTGCCGCGGATGTGAGAGTTTCTCACCCGATCTTTACGCGTGACTCCACACATCCACCGCAGCATTTTCATCTCCGTGACGCACAGCATCTGCTTGTATCGCTCCAACAGCGGCCACGACTCACAGCCGTGTAAAAGGACAGGTCTAATCCGCCAAGATCAGTCGAATCCTGTACAATTTTGCAAGATATTGATGGGTTAGATAGTGTCAATGAAAGTCATCGTATTTTAACACAAATACCAGACTCACAGATGACCGACAATAAACAGCAATCAAAAACACTTTCGGAGATTACTCCCGAGCATCAATGTTTTACATCTTCAACTTCACAGGAATCTACGGCTAATCATCAACGTTCAAGGTCACCAAAAATTTTAGACGAAGACGCCACAAGTGATCCCAAGGTGGGTGTCTTCAAGGCGGCGTACAACAGAGCCACAAATGTCTGCAAGAGGGCTTACGTCAGGGCGGATGCCCAGCGCTTAGCACGGCTGGGCCAAGAGCTAGTGGCGCATCCCATGGGCAGCCGTGGCTACTGGCGACTGGCCAAAGCCGTGCAAATTAACTTCTGCCAGCTCTCGCTGAGCAACCCCAGTGGATCTCTAGCCCATGAGCCGCAAGAGAAAGCAAATTTGCTGATTAATCTCTTTGCAGCCAACTCCCGATTCCAAATCCTTCTCGAATTCCCACCGACCGTCGAGCATGGGCCCCAGGTATTTCAACCGGGGCTTGATGTTGATGGGAGTACCTCCTACTGTGAAGCTGGCTCCCGGGCCTGGCTTGCGCCAAGGAACCTGTGGAACCCTGTGGAAAACCGCACGACATCTCACGCCTACCGACCCGGTCGGACTTGGGTAGATGACGGCTCTCTCCGTCAGTTACGCCCCGTCTATGCGGCGGAGGTGGAGGCACATCGTGATATACGAGCGTCTCCCTAATGCAACTCCAGGGCAAGGTGTTGAACGCGTTGGAGATGTCCAAGGACAACGCAGACATCACCTCGCCCCGGGCAACAGCATCATCCGCCAGAGTCCTCACGCGCATGATGGCATCCACGGTGGAATGCCACCGGTGGAAGCTGTACTGGGTGTCCGCCAGATCCAGCACCACCCTATAGAGGTGCTCGATGTGGTGCTTGGCAATAACTCTTTCAAAGAACTTGCCCACCTCGTCGAGCAACACTATGGGCCGGTATCCGAACGGCTCGTACGCCGGATGCTGATGAGGACCAGTTTCCCCGTCTCCACATCTTCTGACGTGACTGACATGCAAATAAAGATTCTATTCTATTCTATTCTATTCTGAAACTGGCCCAGCTCCAGACATGCGCAGTGTTCTTCTTGGCTCTAAGACGTAGGCTTTACCTGGTGTACCAATATTGCAGAAATATTGTTAAATAACTAGGGGCGTAACGTCTACAGCGGGCACAGGCTATGACCGGTGTGACCTATTTAGTGAACATTTCGACTATTAAAATTGACGAAACGTCTTTAGCAGGCGTCAGCTATACCCGGTGTGACCTATTAGTTAACATACTTACTTTTGATAGGGACGTAACGTCTTTAGCAGGCAAAGGTTATAGCCGGTGTAAACTTTCAATGGACGCGTTGACCACTAGGTAAGAACGCAACGGCTAGAGCATATGAAGGCTATAACCGGTGCATAGCTATTTTAATAATATGATACATAAAGAACACCGACGCAGCGGCTAGGACCGGCGAAGGGTATAGCCTGTGCAATGTTATGTGATAAGATAATATCTTTTATTTTTGACGAAACGGCTCAAGCATCTCATACAAAAAAGTAGTGTCAAAGTGATGTTAAAAAATACATAGAAGCGTCCGCGAACGTGTTAAGTTTGTCTTCTGGGAATCGTAACACTACATTTACTATAGACAAATGCATTCCATTATAAGAAAGATTTGTAAAATATTTTAGTGTTAATCAACTTATGGCGTTGACTGTACCAGCTTCAAGACTTATTTAAAATACGAACCCACGCATTTTTAATTTCTGGATTGCCAGGAAATCTAAAATGAATTTTAGTAGCCATAATATATATATTATGTTGTCATTTTGACAACTAGATTTACTGACTACACTTTAAAACAATGTGAATTTAATTTAGTGGTCTCGCTATAATGATGAACAACATTAATTTGAAATGGGCATGATATTTTTTAACAAAAGGCCATCTCTCGGATTATGGCAAAATCATTTATAAAACCTAAATGATTCGGCCTATACCAACAGATGGCCCAATGTTTTTACATTGAATTTTAGCGAAATATACTATTTTTTAAATAAAATAACTTGTTTGGAATTACTAATGAACTCGGGTGAAATTATTGTTGTGAAATGTTCATGAAATGGATTGAGATATTATTACAACTCTTTTATATGTACGACAAAGTTACATATTTCTATTCTATACTAGATGGATCTGTCAAGATATTTTTTTCTAATAATGAAAATAAAAATATAGCGGACTTACTGATGAAATGTTATATCACTAGAATGTTTCAATTGCTTATCTGTATAATTAGTACACCCTTGCACCGCACACTTCATTCTTAAAACAGGTTTAAGCAATTTTTATTGCTGAACTTTTGGTCAAAAAGGACAACCGCTCGCATGGACGTTTACTTGACGTTTATCTGGTGACGTCACAGACCGAATGAGTCCATTTGACGTTTGGATGGCACGCGACTCTATTGCGTTGCAACAACTCCGCTATCATTTCCTTCTCCATGGTTCTGACAGTACAGAATAAATAGGTCGTATGTGCTATTTTGCATAAACTCGTCTTTTGTAGAATAGTGTATGGACATAAGCCTTGCTATTTTAACAATATTATTTGAATAATTGTTACGAACGGATCTGATAAAGTTTATTTAGGACAGTCAGAACCTTTTTGAAGGAATGGCCAAGTAGACTGGTGTTTTAGTACGGTGCGAGGCACAAGATCATTCTTTCCTTTTCAGGCTTTTCTTTCAAGGTTGGGGGGTGGCGGTCAGATGGCAGTCGCTCCTACAAAAGTCGAGATAAACCAAATCAAGAAAATGAGTAAAATTATACACTAATTCGATTCAGATTGGACTTAGATTCGTATGAATATCGTTTGATGATGTCACCTCAAGATGGTTAACAGTTAAGACAATTTCAAATGTTCAAGACGTGGCTCGGTAGCTCATTAATCAGAGCATTCCACCTGTAATGGAAATTCTATTCTCCTACTCTAAATCGATTTAAACAGGATATCATATACATACCTACGCTCACACCTGTAAATCCTCGAAGAGGCAAGCAGAGGTGTATTAACACCCACATTTCACCAACTATCATCTTCAGTCCCATACGTAACTTATAATGGCCACGCAGCCACTTAGTCTGGGTGTTTTCTTTTTTCTTTGCTTTAAAATTTCATTCAAATACACCAAGGCTAAAGTGTGTTGATGATGATTATATAGGTACACGTAGAGTTCGGCCACTATTATGTATCTATCATCATCACATCAGCCCCACATAGTCCACTGCTGAACATAAGCCTCTCTCATAGACCTCCAGAATTACCGATCTGAAGCAGCCCGCATCACCGCTTCCCGGCGACCTATATATCTATAGTTTGGAATAACTACATTTTATTCCAATTTTAAAATGCACACGTAAGAATGAATTTCAATGACCTGGACTTTGTACAATTTCTATTCAAAGCTCCGAGATTAAATTCTTAAAATGTAGGAGCAGAAACCAAAATCCGACGAACTGTTGCTGATTCAGAAATAAAAAAGCCATTATCTCACGAATGAGAGGGTTACGTTGGACCGCGACCTTTTGTTCTTTTTTCAAAATCTAGCGAGTGATAGCAAAAACGAAATGTGGAATGCAGTCCTTTCAGTAGTTGTAGTTCTGTAGTTTTGTTTCAGAAGGTAACTATTTGTATTATTTTCGTAAAAACATGTACTAAGTCATGTGTTTATTTTGCGTGTTTTTTTTGTTCTCAAAACAAAATAATTTGATGTTTATTTTAAGCTATCGCGGTGTAAACTCGTGGCTATTTATGACTATTCGGGACTTCACGCGATAAACATTTTTGACTTACCTTTGCCGACGTTTCGGGTGCGATGCTGCACCCGTGGTTACGACTTGACTGGCCGGAATTTTTATCGCGTATAGTCATAAATATCCGAAAACTTTGTAATTAGATTCAATAAATAAATAAAAATATATATGTTCAATAATTTAGGTCCGCTGAGTTTCTTGTTCTTTACAGATATTATTCTTGGTGACAAACCAACGAGAAGAGAAGACGAAAAGATCTATTCTTTTCGTCTTCTCTTCTCGTCGAAAAGAAATGAAGAAATGAAAAAAGAAGAGATCACATGACACCTTTTCCAACAATTTTATTGATCGATGAGAAACAAGATGTGCGGACGTCACCGTTCTGAGGCAGCTGGATGTGGAAACCGGTACGTAGTTTGCTTTCAAAGCCAGGATATTATCAATTACTAGCTGACTCATGGTCAGATCCGGTTCGCGCTGCACTCTCTCTACTATATTAAGCATGAATTATACATATAAACCTTCCTCTTGAATCGCGCTACCTGTTTAAAAATCCGCTTCAAAATCCGTTGCGTAGTTCTAAAGGTTTAAGCATACATAGGGACGGACAGACAGCGACAGCGTTTTATACTATACGGTTAGTGCAACACATATGCCTACTTTACATATAACCTACCTATACAATATACATACCTATACATACATAATGTCAAACAGAAATTATGCACATTATTTGTATTACCCAATTTGCATTGAAGTAAACACAATTTGCAAATTCAATTAATATTGCAACGTGCGCAAGCTTTAAATCCAAAGTAAAACAAAATGTATATTGTGTGCGGATTAGCTGACACGTGGCCCTTTAACTGCAATTAATCTGATGCCCTATTAGCATTACCATTGCTGTATGCGCTTTGAATAGTGAATATTATTATTTACATCATTGCAGTATATTCTAAACCCTCTTCCATATTTCCGATAGAAAGAAATCGCTTTCACCTGGTAATTTAGAGGCTGGAGGTCAGTTTGCATGTGGTGCGAATATTCGTATATGATTTTATCTAATGTAATACTGTAATATTAAAAAACTAACAAAAATACTTTAATGACGGTCTTTCCGCACAGAGTTTTAAAATAAAATTTAAAAAATCATTACGATCAGCTCTTGTATGGGAATGTATATCTTAATTTAACTTTATTTTCTCATTACGACTTAGGTTCAGCTGGGCCGGATAAAACATAGCCAAACACGAGGAGGTGAATTGATATGTATGCATGAAATATTTATCTACCAGCTCGATATATGTACTTCTAAGTAGGTACTTAGAAGTACATATATCGAGCTATCTGGTTAAATACTTTAAGTATTAGGTATACTTAAAGTATTTAACCAGAAACAAAATTTCTCAACCAAGCTGTGGAACCTAACTAGAATTTTATGTCTCGTATCGAGAAGACAAACTATAGAACATAACTGGATTACTCCGTTTTGTCGAAAAACCGGTCTAGTTCAACAGATCTCAAAAGTGCAGTTAATTTTTTAAATCCACCAAGCGACCGAGCTCAATTTGTCGCCGCACACTGAAGTTTTCCGCTCACAAAAGCACGTAAAACTATCACCAAGACTTTTACTGTGTTGTTTACTTTTGTGAGAACTGTTCCAGTTATATTTTTATTGCTAAAATGCTTCTATACTAGTTTTATTGTAGTGTTATGAAGCGAAAACTTCCTTAAGTTGTCAGCATTTTGATTTGCGTGAAGAAAAATCATGGAACTTGTATCATCGTCACCTAACGTATGGGCTGGCTGCGACTGCATTACTTCACGTCGATACAACTCTCAACTGCGCCCATAGAAGGCAGTTTTTATTTAGTTTGTTCTATTTTAGAAAAAAAGAGTACCTGTAACCAAAATTACTAATATTTCGTTTCTCATGTGATAGTCGTTACTGGAAAAGTTGACATGAAACTTTAGACGTAACAAGGAAATCGCTATTGGGATGATGATGATGATAATTGTAGTATAAATAATTGCGTATCGAGCATGGCAGTGATAATCTGAGAGCTCGAAATACTTCGGGAGAAATGAAGAGCTCAAGTGGGACTTGAACCTACGACCTTTCCCTTACAAGGGGAATGCTCTTCCAACTGAGCTATTGAGCCACACCTGAATCACTTCTAATTTGCATTCTCTTTATATCCGTCTTTAAGGCTGACGGCGAGTATTAAAAAAAAGCTGAGAGCTGTTACGTTTTTTGAGTACGTTATGGCCACTGACAAAAGACTAAAACGTCCCTGGCAAAACTATTAATACAAAATTAGCAAGAAATAAATTGCGTTATAATTCTACTAGGTTTGCCCACGGCTCCGCTCGCGTGGATGTCGGTTATCGCGACCAAACATAGTCTATGTCCTTTGTAAAGGTCTAATCTACCCATAAACCAAATTTCATCAAAATCGGTTCAGTGGTTTTGGCGTGAAAGCGTAACATACAGACAGTCAGACAGAGTTACTTTCGCATTTATAATATTAGTATGGATAGAAGTAGTTTCATGTAGTGAAGTGTAATATTTGCGTAAGCTTCCGAAAGTATTAACGCAGTTAAAGTAGGTAATTATTCATGCGAAAGATACATGAAACCAGAATACTTAATTATACAGTAATTTTGTATACTACAGTGCACAATTTGTTAACCATTCTTGTTACTAACACTGTTCTTGTCATAATATTAATTCGTTTTGAACATGATAAGTAGAGGATCTCACAAATTTCCTCTGGACAGAATTATCTGCATTATTAAAAAAAAAGTCAATATTTGGCCTGATGAATTGATGATTATGATGATATTTGAACCGCAGTCATATTTGTCACGCTAAAATGGCTAAACATATATCAGAATGAAAGGCACAAAATTAAATGTAGTTTAAAATAGAATATTGATTACTTTTTATATGGTGGGTCACGGAATCAATGACTGGATATTTTTATCGGAAATTAGGTATAATACTTAAGAAGAGGCATATGGGACTGCTACATTATAAGATACAATATGTATATTCAGGGTTCATGTACTGACTAATAAACAAATGAGCAAGAGTGAATGCTAATCATTGCTCATTGAAGATGATTTAATTTCAATCTACCAATTTATATAATTTTTAATTTAATTTTCATTTGACATACTTATTTCTCAATTCAATCTAATTTAATTTAATATAGTAATTTAAAGTACATAATTGATGTAATGCTGTATAATTGAAATTGAATCGGATTTAATGACATATGTGTTCTGTGTATTTGATATTAATGATAGTGTATAATAATAATGAATTTTTGTAATAATTTAATTAATTTGAGTCTTTGTTACTTGAAGAATAAATGAATATGAATATGAATATGAATAATGAACACAACATGTTTTTAATTACTACATAATATAAAGCAAAGTCGCTTTCCGCGTCTGTCTGTTCCTTGTATGCTTAGATCTTTAAAACTAAGCAAAGGATTTTGATGCGGTCTTTTTAATAGATAATTTCAAGAGAAAGGTTTATATGTATAATACATGCTTAGTATAGTACAGGGTACAGCGGGAACGGGATCTGAAGCCATACAGGTGGAAAACAATTGGCGGTACGAAGTTCGTCGGGTCAGGTAGTAATACATAAAAAGAAAAATGCAATACTGCCATCGAGACACCCATAAAATAGTGTTTTCTTGTCGCAAAGTTTGCTGGCCATTCTCGGCGGTCATCCTTACTGTTGTCAAGGGAGCCATAATTCAGTTACGGTTCGCTCGGTGGTCGTGAGGCACACCTCTAATAGCCCGTATAACGTTCTATACAAGCTTGCATAGAACATTTAGGTATGCTGTATTAGAAATACATTATCATCAAGCCTATTTTTGAAGGTTAAATGAGCATGTCTCAGAAGAAATGGACACACTGCTAACTAGACCCAAAGTTAGCATAGCTAGACTGGCTTGAATAAGGGCTTTTAGAATGCGGATAAATATAATATACACAACCAGAGCAATGTTTTTAACATGCATGTTTGTACTGAGCTGGAACACGTGACCCCTGACTTGGCAAACGTGAACGTAAGTGGTATAAAAAAATCAAAAATACCGGTACACCACTTAATAAATCACTATTGGTCAAACCATATATCTTGGACCAAAAATGTGCTCAAAATGTGCTTAACGCTGCGCATACACGTTTCTTGGATTTATTTTGAAGATAGCACAGGCTGCTACTACTGTATGCGATCTGAAATTAGCCAATTAAGGATTATTATTATTGAAACAATCCGCGCGCGCCAGGGCTTTTTATATTTTGCGATTTCGATCCTAGATCCTAGTTCTATATGGTTCGACATATAACAAGCAAGGATAGAACTACCTCAAAGGAAGTGAATATCATTATTGTCTATCTACCTCTACAACATTAACGAAATCCACATAGGCGGAACCATAGGCAAGAGCTAATAAATAATATAAATACCATACAATACACAAATATCAAAATATGAGTAAATTAACGTTTAACTGTTTACAACAACAGGCCACAGAACTATATCGAAAATACTAATATTTATCAACCACACACGCACGAAGGGCAATTAAAATGAAATCTAAATAAACCAATATTGTCTGGTTTCAACTAGTATTTATAGTACGGGTCGTAGGACTAGCGTGACAGGGTAACCGGGTGTAATCGAGTATCGAATTAATAATCTATTAAAATACTAACGGTTGAAACATAATATCTTGCCACCGACGACGTAGTGTCGCTTACATTCTAACGTAAATACTGAACAGCATATAACCGATATTATTAATTTAAGGGATCCTACCCTGTGAGCGTGAGCTGGTATAGACGCAGAAGCGAGCTAGAACCTGGCTTCTTTAGACGTCAGGTGAATGTTGCTCCCTTACTAGAAAATATAAACCCCAGTCTCCGAGGGTCCAGTAAATTACAACCTATTCCCAAAATGCCTGAGATGTCAATACGCCGGAAATTCAAATCGACTATAAACCAAAACGCGTGAAGCCCAAATCGTCATAGAATAAAATGATCAAATCCCAAATGGACTGAATCCCAAAATAACCGAACTGAGATGAACGAGCAATAAAAGGCTCTATCACTTATACCGGGCAACGTCCCCTTCAAACTGAGCGAGGTATAAGGGATCTATCACTTATACCGGATATATACCCCCCGATCAACGGACGAGACCCTGATGCAAGCTTTTTTGTCTTCCTTGAGGGTCAGATGGTAATCTCACCTGTAATATCAAAAATTAGCTCCGGTCTCTAAGATGAACGCCTTTGATCCAACTGGGATCATCATGATGACTCCCATTCGCAAGGGAGATACATAACAGCCCCCTGCCTACCTTATTTACTTTCTCACGTTCGCAATAGAACTCAGTCTTGTATCATTTCTTTAACCAGCTGACCAGTTTCAAGGTTTGTTTGTTTTTGTTTTCTTTTTTTGTTTTTTTTTTTTTTTAAAGAATATTAGAACCGAAGTTACTAATATTCCCTCTAACCCCTCCAACTAAGCTAAATTGCTTGTGCTAGGAGTGGGTTCACGTAGGTAGTGTAATGGCCAGGATCGAACCCGGGACCTCTCTATCGTAAGGCCGACTCCTTAACCACTAAGCTACCGACGCTTATTTGACACCCCTTAGCCAAATGGACTGATGACCTGAAAAAGGTGGCTGGGACAGACAGGATGCGAAAGGCGGAGGATCGTTTGAAATGGCGCACATTGGGGGTGCCTATGTCCAGCAGTGGACTCTGGTGGGCTAATGGATTGACTGATTGTATCATTTGAAAAAAAAAAAGCATAAGATAAAAGTCAAAGAATAATATACACATTTAATTTCCTACATGAACCATTTAAAAGAATATGCGAGTACATTAAAAGTATATGCGATCCGTAAATATCCATGTAAATGATATGCAGCAGCTACTTATCTCGGAGCTCCTTGTTCATTTTAATTTAATTCCACTGGAATGAAACTAGACTCCTAATGAGTGCACCAGTTAATTAGTTAGGTTATCTTAGGGTACAGTTTGTGTAACGAAAAACTGTATTTAATTAAATATTTTGTAACAATTTAAATCCGCAGTACCACAACAGTAGTAAGTGTGACTAATGTGCTATGTGTCCAGGTTCTATTTCTGAGTGTTATTAAATTTTCCTAGCATGAAGTTTCCAGAAGTAGGAAGGTACAGGTACAGTCAGCAAACGAGACAAATAGACCCTTTTTCATACTACTTACTTCATAAATGAAAAGGTGTATGTCGTATCTCTTTATGAGAATTCATCATTTCGTCAGCCAATGTTCTGATAATGAGAGTCAACCTTAAATATACCTCACGATTCTACAGGTTTATTTTAAGTACAGTACCATCTGCTTTAGGCTAGCACCGTAGTTACAAATATAAATGATGTAGATTCCCTCGCTGGCGGTTACAAACTACACTTTACAGAAGAGTTAATAACCATAATTCGTAGACATAAGTTATCATACTGTTTCAGTAGTAACAATAAATTCACTTATACCTTCAGTACAGACTACTACAAGTAACATTTAAAAAACCAAGTAAAATTTTCCACAATAATTATCTGCAATAAAGAACCCAGCAATTCAGTGTACCACTAACCCCTACGAACAATTAACCACGACCATCAACATTTTCCACCCACTAATAAATTACACCACATAAAAAATAAAGTACCAGGATAGCATAGAAACAAAAGGGTTGCAAGGTACAATGGAGATGCACATTTGACCAACTTTTAATATCAACGGAGCGGAATAAAAGCTGCAGAAGCACCTCCCGAGAGCTCATTTAGACAAATTATGCACGTGCATTGTGGGAAAATAAAGGTTTGCAACACTGCAGAGATTCTGACGCTCTTTTGAAGATAAGGATAATGAAAACTAAAAAGCATAATCATTTACTGGCTGCTCAAAATTTCATACAGGGCTTTTATACTTTTTTTTTCGTGCGGAAATCCCCTCCCCCTTTTGCTGGGGTGACAGGCGGCTCCACCCGTCACCTTCAGGCCCACGCTCATGGGGGACGGAGGTCAGTCAGCGTCCTCCGATGCCCGAGTTGTATGCGCGCGCGGGCGGCGCGATCCGCGAGTCTCACTCGCTCGCGCCGCCTCTCCCGTTCCGCCGTCTCCTTCACGACCATTACCTGCTCGCTGAAGGAGACGCACGGCTTTTATACCTATATTTGGATACCGTGCAATTAATAAAAATGTCAAATGAGAGTTGATTTCGCGCACTGAGGATTTCGTGCACAACTGGATGGAGAGACAAACTTAACCTTGAAAGATTCTTAGAGTAGAGACTGCAAATCGGTAGATGACGTAGAGATGCAATAACGGTTCGATATTTACCTATAATGTACGGAACCCTATATAGAAAACAAAATTCTCTCTCCATACTTCTATCCGCAAGGCCGTGTGCTAGATTGTCTCCTCGGTAACACATGTATTATAATGATAAAACAAACCTTGTGTAATTAACATGACAAAATAATAATATATGCGCGTTCGGGTGCGTGTAC
This sequence comes from Eilema sororculum, assembly GCA_914829495.1. Classification (NCBI taxonomy): domain Eukaryota; kingdom Metazoa; phylum Arthropoda; class Insecta; order Lepidoptera; family Erebidae; genus Eilema; species Eilema sororculum. The sequence goes on along the minus strand of OU618543.1, from coordinate 20,894,953 downwards.
AATAGTCCAACTGAGTATTGGGGTTGTTATTTATTGCAATGTTTTGTTAATTTTGCTGTACAAATTTCTTCTGTGTAATGGATGCTCTTTTAGGTAAATTTTATTGCATACTAACTTTTGTAGTAATTTTTGTTTAGATAACCTTGTCATATGATTTTTACGGTTAGAATTTCACAAATAATCAAAATCCATATGAACCATTCAGGCCGTAAAACTGTAGCCTTACTTGAATCCAATAACTTACCAGACTTTTTTGCAGTCGAGAAATTGCAAAAGCGCAATAGGTACTACTTTGTATATGTGATGGAAACGTTAACTATAAAGTGAGTGTAATTTAAGAAATATCGTGACCATTTTGCCCATGTATACCTAAATATGTTCTTTGCGACATATGAACTTTATATGTGACATATATCCAGTGTGTAGCGGCCCTAAGGTTGGGTCCGTGGATTTATTCTTGTTGGTGAATGCATTTGTTAGGCGATGAAACAATGGGGTCGTATTCTAAGGGAACAATAAAAGTATCATGTTTCTTATAGGGCAGAGATATTAATTGAGTTTGTTGGTTACGAGCGTGGCGTTTTGTGGGCTAATATAATGTTTTAATATTTATGTGACATGAATAACATTAAAAGTGATGTAGTGTGTGAAAAGTGGTCGTGAATTTCGATTTATATTTCGAATATTATTTCTGTTATTTAACCCAACAAAATAGCCAGTTCTAGAAGCAAGTTCTAGATGTTTTAGCCTATCTTTTTTTTGGCATATAGGCCCGTATTCTGGAATGACACTCAGCCTGAATCTTGATTTGTCTGAGGACAGATTGTATAGGCAATATGGCAAATCTATCAAGCTGTCTATACAATCAGAAAAATCGCGATTCAAGCTGAATATCATTCTAGAATACGGGCCTAATATGCTAATTAATTCTAATCTATTTAGAAAGGAAAAAAAATGTGCTCGGTCCAGGCAGGATTTGAACCTGCGATCCTTCTCTTACAGGGAGAATGCTTTTGACCACTAACCTACCAGATCCACGCTCGAACTAATCCAAATCTTTCTTCTCTTTATATATTCGTCTTTGAGGTGACGGTGGAGTAATCTACCGACGCTCTTGCTTACAAAAACTTAATATTTATGAAATTCTTCTGGGTGCTTTCAACTTAGGGGCCAACCTCACCTTCCAGTCAGTATCCTAGGCTTTCCTCTCGGAGTTAGGTAGTCAGGCCGCAGTTGCTCTCGTAACAGCCGACATATCAATAAAAAATAACAAGTACCTAAGCCCCAGGCTTCAAAGTGCAATCTTTGGAAGCAACTCTGTCATGACAATGACTGATTGAATATCGATATTCTTATAAACCTTAGATTTCAATATCATACACAGATCGACTTGAAAACGGTTCTCAAGTGGCGATAGGAAGCCTAGCAGTGTGTCTTTATTGCATGTTGAACACAACGTACATACTCGTACATGCGTGTACGACAGCTTCACGACTACATATGCTAGCAAGCGATGCTGTAACATCGTTCGGTCTTTTGGGTACTATATTATATTGTTTGACACGTTTAAAATGCCACGAGAAAGTTTTTTTAGAGGGTTCAAATTATTCTCTTTGTGATTAAAGTATACACCGTTTTCTTGATAAAATCCTGACTGCCACTGAAAAGATCGAAATAAGTTTGATAGCAGGCCGAAAAAAAATAATGGGTACCGCCTGCTATCACACTTATTCCGATGTTTTCAGTGGCAGTCGGGTTTTTTTATTTTTTATTAATCATTTGTCGTCTCGTAGTCTAGAAAAACATTACCCTCCTTTCTTCGGCAGTCGTCAAGTCGGGTAAAACTTAAGACTTTCAATTTTGAATTCTACTACGAAACGGTGAATTTTGGTATTGCTGCTAATTCTGTTGTTACATCTCTAAACTTAAAATTCTCTATAACTTTCTAATTGCATCTGTTTCTTTTATCATCAGATAGAAAAGGACAGATGATTTATTTTAGTGAACACCTGTCAAATTAAGTCGGCGCCTTGACGGTACCCTTCAATTTTAGCCGACTTCTACGAACATGCAACTTAACTTACTACGCACCAAGAAGGCGCTGTCTTATCTTGACAGGTCTTTACTTAATTAAAATCATCTGTCCTTTTTTATCTGATCATGAAAGAAACAGATGCAATTAGATTTTTTTAGAGAAATTTAAGTTTAGAGATGTATCAACAGAATTGGGAGTTCGTTAAGTGACTGCAACCTAACCTTCATAGCCCTCTGACGATATTGAAGGTATGTATTTAGGTCCGGGTTGTCGAACTTTTTATGAATTGAACTACCCGTGTTAATTGCTGGTGGAGTAGAATAGGTTCGGAGTGGAATCTCTTCCCATGGATGTCGTAGAAGGCGACTATTATATACATATACAAACGTCTGTAAATCTCCAAAGGGGGTAGGCAGAGGTGTATTAACACCCACATTTCGCCAACTAAGATTTTCGATCCCAGGTGAAAGTGGACGAGCCAATTGCCGTCTAATGGGCACATTGTTTCGGGCTGTATGTTTACTGTCAGATGGAGAACAGTCCTATTCCATAAGAACCTTTACGACACCCACAAGAATAAATAAATATTTCCCAACATTCTACACAACGCTATCTAGACCCATGGTAGGCATAGCTTAACTAGCTTGTGTTATGGAATCTAGAATGTGGATAAGCATACTTAGATACGTTTTTTTTGTAAATACATGGATATTATGCATACAAATATTTGCACTGAGCGGGAATCGAACGAACGCCTCCTGCGTAGCAGTCACGTTCACTACCACTACGCCACAGAGGCTGTCAAGACGAGATGGGGTGGGTCTATTCTATTCTACTCGGTAACTAACAAGGCAAAAGTGATATAATATAATAGCAGGTATCTTGATTATCTCAAATTAATTATATTGAGTATGTAGAACAACAGTATGTTACGAACAATATAAACACAACAACCAAACTTAATATGACATGATAATAACCAGTAATATCATCAGTGTTAATTATATTTTAATTACACATGAGTAGCTATTTATGTATAAAGTTGCAATGACATTGTTATTTGATAATATCATTACGTAATCCATACTAATATTATAAATGCGAAAGTAACTCTGTCTGTCTGTCTGTCTGTCTGTATGTTACGCTTTCACGCATGAACCACTGAACTGATTTTGATGAAATTTGGTATAGGGGTAGAGTAGACCTTGAGGAAGGACATAGGCTATATTTGGTCGCGATAACCGACATCCACGCGGGCGGAGTCGCGGGCAAAAGCTAGTAAAAGATAAATCGTTATATAGTACTAAGTAGAATTGGATTTCGCTGATTGAGAGATCCGGTTCTTAGCATTCCATGGATTCACCGTGCGGTCGCCGGGTCCATGGCGTGGTACAGAGAGGAACACTGCGACGGCGCCTGGGACTTGCGACCCAGGTGTAGGTTTAGGGTGGCCACCTTGTGATGCATCAGCGCTCACCTCCACCGTCAGTCGTGTTCCCCCCTCTACCTATCCAAATTTGGTAAGATCCTATCAACGCCGTTTTAGATATTCGTTTGAGTAAAGAGCTTACTGAAGCTCTTGGCAATCCGAGGTCTTTAAATAAGTTATACAGGGATTTAGCTGGAATTCCCCTTGCTCCCACTTCCACGGCGTAGAGTTTAACCACATAGCCATTTTTGGTTAACTCGTTGGTCAAGTCAAAGTATTTGTTTATTTTTATAGCGTGGTCTTTAGGTATGTTAGTTTCCCACGGTACTGTGAGTTCTACTAGTACTGCACGCTTTTGCTGTTTTGAAAATAGGAATATATCGGGTCTGGATGACGAGGCACAAACATCCTCCGGTATTTTATAGTGTTTCTCATACGAATCTGCGAGTAATGTCCAATCAGCGGCTGCTATCAAAATTGAGTACGGCTTTTGATTTGTCTTTTTTGAGCAGCCTTCCTTTACAAACGCGACGTCATTTCTTTGGTTTGTGGTTAAACCCTTTTTCGCTCTAGCTACCGCCAAACTTACCGCCTCACGTACGATTTCTAATACCTTATCATGTCGGCGCGAGTAATGACCCCGGTCTAATAGCGTCCTACAACCCACCAGTAGGTGCCTAGCAGTACCAATTGCTTCACCACATGAGTTACATGTTTTATCTGTGGCTTTTCCCCATCTGACAAGATTGCTTTGGTCGGGGAGGGTCAACTGGAATGCATTGAGATAGAATTTAAGGAGAGCCGGTGACCAGTCGTATATTAAGGTACGCCATTTTAAGGCTATGGGAATACAAAATTCACCTAGTGTTAACCATTCGTTTTGTATTTCTAGGTTCATTGCGTGCACTTTGTAGGTATTATTTTCATCTACTTGAAGAAAAGATTTTGTTATGTCTTTGTCTGACTGCCTCCTAGTATTACCCAAACCTACCCTACCAGTCTGCGAGCCTATCATGAATTTTTTATGGAATTGGAGGCGCGACTCGAGCTCTTTAGTACTTTGGTCTTTTGGAAGAGCTTGCACGATTTCGTCTTTTGATTTTGCTAGGACGTGCATTTTGGTTACTCTTAGATGTTTATATAGTTCCGATGGTTTCTTGAACGTCATTCCAAAGTTATTTGAGGCTCTATATAATGTCGATGGGTCTGCCGACTGAGCTAGCCCCAGCCACGACTTCAATGTCTTCGTAAGATTCGCATCTAGTTTTTTGAGAAGGCTCTGGCTTATATCATAAACAAGAAACGGCCAGTTAAGACGCGAGGTTAAATAGTTGTCGTAAATCCACGCTTTTTTGACATTACTTAGTGGCTGCTGGTCTACCTTTTGTATATCGATAATGAAGTTATTAATTACTTCTTCTAAAGCTGGAGTGCAACCTCTGTTATCTATTTGTCTTCCGAGAAATTTAAAAGGCACGGTTTCGGATATAGTCGAAACGTTTTCCCCGCCTATACTAAGCCCTGGATCATATGAGGTATATCTGGTACCCCGCCTACCCAGACATAGACAATAGCATTTGCTAGGTTTTGTTTTCATTCCTTCTGTCCATGTACAGAATTCATCCACTTTACGCAACAGGTCTTGGCACTGCTTTGGGCTGCGAGTAAGTATTGCGAGATCATCTGCAAATGCGAGGATGGATTCCGTGTATTTACCGTTTAGTTTAAACCGATAGCCCCACTTTCTCTCATGTGTGGTAATACTATCTATTAAAATATTTATTACTATATTGAAAACTATAGGTGACAGACAGCAACCTTGGAACAGACCTACATTATAATTTAAAGGTTGCGTGTGGCCATCCTTGGTGTTTATAACAAATAGATATTTGGACACAATCCTTAGTAAAAATTTGAGGAATATACTCGGTAATATACTCGGTTTTGGAGGACAAAGTTTGTATCCATATGTATTTACCTACATTAAATAAATAAAAAAGTAATATATTTCATTTCTTCCTGTTATCTTAACAGGATTGCAGCACCTGCTGTGATATTTGGTGTCTAATAATATAGATACTCTTGAGAGTATCTATACTATTAGACACCAAATTTCACAGTTAGGAGAAACAGAAAAACATTTAGGAGTTAGTGGGTTGACTAACTCCTAAATGTTACTAATATTCCCAACTATTAGGTAATCTATACTAATGGCAGAATCGTGACGAACGTCAGTGAAGATGTTTGAATGATTTGTTCGTCCTACATTGCAAAGAATTCCTCTTTAGTCCCATATTAAATTTGATTCCTATTTCGTCCTGCTTCATAGTACCAACCAAAGTTACAATTCAAATTTAAATCCATATCCATACTAATATTATAAATGCGAAAGTAACTCTGTCTGTCTGTCTGTATGTTACGCTTTCACGCCTAAACCACTAAACCGATTTTGATGAAATTCGGTATAGGGGTAGATTAGACCATGAGAAAGGACATAGGCTGTTTGGTCGCGATAACCGACATCCACGCGGGCGGAGCCGCAAACAAAAGCTAGTTATGTATGTTACTTAATCACGCAAAAACAGCAGATCGGATATGGCTTAATTTGGTAGGTGCCTAGAATGCCTACATATATGTATAATAATCTGACACAATACATAGATCACTTTTAACCCGGGAATGTGAAAACAGAATCTTCATTCCACATAAGCGAAGTGGAAGGAAACAACTAGTTAACAACGCCATCAAGTGTTCGTAAACCATAAGGACCACTCCAATGAGCTGTAAAACTCTAACACATTATCTTGCAGCCAGGCATCACTATAAACTCACCGGTTCAAATAGCGACGTTTGCACTTCAGCGTATTCCCAACACATTCCCATATGGGGATAAACACAGGACCTACCCCACCGCTCACGTCTCTCTTATATCGTAAATTCAATTTTACACTTCAGACTAGATGGTTATGTCATACGTTGCCTATAACAGTATAAGATGCAGGTTTTAAGAGTGTGATGTTAACTTAGTTTTATACTTCATGTGATGCAATGAAATTTATACTGATGTGTCAATTATAATGGCTGAATACCATTGCCAGAATTTGAGCTTACTCTTAAACATAACATAAACTCACTCCTGTATTCCCCGAAGGGGTAGGCAGAGGTGCTAGCACCCACATTTCGCCAGTTTATGTTTATGAGCTTACTCTTATTATGAAAATAATTATTTTAAATCATAACAAACAAATTACCTATATAGCGTTTGCCCGTGGCCCGCCCGCGTGGATGTCGGTTATCGCAAGCAAACATAGCCTATGTCCTTTCTCAAGGTCTAATCTACCCATGTACCAAATTTCATCAAAATCGCTTCAGCTGTTTAGGCGTGAAAGCGTAACATACACACAGACAGATAGACAGAAAGACAGAGTTACTTTCGCATTTATAATATTAGTATGAATTAGTATGCTGCCGCGCTTACGAAAAACGCATTAAGTACCTTTTAGCAACATCCGAGAAAAAGGCGTTTAAAGTTTTTTTTATTATTTTACCTATATCTCCGGAACTAAGTTAGCTATTGATGTGCATCTTGGACTAAGAGGTGCAGCAGAGTGAAAGGTACACTTTCCTTTTTATAATAATGATTAAAAAGTGAACATTAAATTAATAATTTAAAAAAATAACTTATTATTAGCAATTACTATGGTTTTATCGTAGTAACACTAATCATGAACGCATTAAGTACACTACTTAATGCAGTTTTGCTTAGCGGGTCATTATAATACCCTTTACAATAGAATGTTAAATATGATTAATGAGTATATTATGTTCAGCAAATACTCTAAATTTATAAAGTTTGCAAATTAATGGGATGATTATTTAACTCTGGTCTGAAAGACATGCATGAAAAGTCTTTATTTCTTGAAACCCCCTTAAGGTCCTTACTAGAGACGATGCCTTAGAGCGAATGGGTGGAGTCTACGAACGTAATAATCGCAGCCCCGCACCACCCCGTACACATGTCACTAAAGTGATTATAATATAAAAATATGGGAAAAGATGTCGGTAAAAAGGATACAGAGTGGACACATCATATTCTGCCTAACTTCACGTACCTTACTGATTTGGTATTTTTTTGACATCGATGTTGATTGATGCTATAGGCATAACAATTCACACACATTACACATTCTCACAGTGCCATCGTTTGCAACGTAAGCCCAAACAATGTGTTTATCTAAATGACATCACATTCAAACCTCTTATATTATGCACTAACTGACCCGGCAAACTTCATTTCACCTTAAAAATTAGAATTTACCTCAATTGGCTGTATTAAGTTGTCCTAATTATTTTGAGAACAGAAAGCATTACGACAGGGACTCCATACGCCCACGGAGATCCTCACACCAATATTTTATATAGTAGTTAAGTATTCTGAAATGTTTCTATTTTCTTTCATAAAAACCTTCTCCAGACATCCACAACAAAAAAGAAAAAAGCGAAATTGGTCCAGCCGCAGCCAGTCCAGCCAAAAATGAATCCCTGTTGGGAAATAGGGATTCATTTTTATATTATATAGATTGTATTGTACATATAAACCTACTTCTTGAATGATACTATCTATTAAAGAAAACCGCTTCAAAATCCGTTGCGTTATTTTAAAGATCTAAGCATACATAGAGACAGACAGACAGCGGGAAGTGAATTATTTTATACTAGTGATTATATGTAGTGATCATGTTTTTATAATATTATATATTTATATATGTAGCTATAGGTATGTATAGTATTCTAATATACATATATTATTATACAGACGTAGTTTGTGACGTTATATAGATTAATCTCTGGATTTACAGAACCAACTCTAAGAATTATTTCACCCACACTATTTATCAGTGTCATAGGTTTTATATCATTACACTACGAGTGAGGATCACTATCCGGAACGGCATCCAAAATCTACGTGGCTGGAGCCGTGGGCAACAACTGATAACAAATAAAGTGTGTGAATAAAATAATCAACACAACATTTTCATGTATTTCTTGAGAGTTTAAAGCTTTAGCTTTTTTCCGAATTTACTTTCGGCGTCTCATAGAAGTGTCTTATCTGTCCACTTATGCATTAGTCTCGAATTGTGTTGCTGTCAAAGCTGCGAAAACGTGAAGCACAACCTCCCCGTCCAACAGCCATCACGGCACTGCTGCCCGGCCCCCGCATAGGCACCCGCTAAGCCAAACTCTCGAGAACGTAACAAAAACGTGGCCTATGACGTCAAAAGTCAATGTATTGAACGGAAAAATGTACCTCCAGATCTTTGTCTTTCTTCTAGTTAAAAAATTACGTAAAAGTTCTTTTCCGTTTAAAAGTAGTTGCCAGTTTTCTTTTGAGTGACCTTTTTGCTTTGGGAATAATTTTCATATAGTAATTATAAAGTGAGAATAACTAAAAATGTACCAAATGTAGACAAGAAACCAACAAATAAAATAGTGTAAACAGTTTTCAAATACGTCCACAAATAAAAAAGGAGTTGGTCTCTAAACATACGCCTGAAAACCAGATTTATCATTTTTATTCCTCTTAAAATACAAAAATCACTAACACAGCCACGTCTATTTATCATTACGTTTTTTTTTTAACCGTGGGGGAAAATCCTTCATGGATGTTATGCCGGACTCCTACAGACTAAAAACACCCACGGTAGCGCCTAGCAGCCTATGGTTGGGAGCCCCGGGTAAGGCCTCAGAAGGATGTCCCAGGACTCCCATCAGACCTACGGCTACAATTGCGGCCTCTTCTAGGGGGTGGTTCGGGTGCTATCCCGCGTCTAGGGGGGGGGTTTTGGGTGTCATCCCGCTTCTTGGGGGGGGGGGGGGGATCACGCTGCCGTCATGGGCCTGCTCGGGTGGGAGAGTTTTCTCCCGCTCCTGCACCGCTGCCTCTTTCACGAGCATGACCTGCTCACAGAAAGAGGCGGCGCAGTCCCACTTACTCCCGCTGGAGACCATAGCTCGCACCATGGTCTCGAGCGAGAGAGTGCCCGCGCCCAGACCCACCACGAGGACCTGGCGCTGTTGCGCCCACGCCGTGCACTCCACCAGCGTGTGGAGCGCTGCGGTCCTGGCAGTGCCATGTCTCCTCTCCAGCCACTCGTCCATGACCGGTCTGACGGCCGCGATTGTGGCGAATCCCCCCTTAGGTTGCCCAAGTCGCACCTTCCATGTCTCCACGGTTTCCTGGTAGAGCTGGGACCGCTGGGCCTCGATTTCTCGAGACGCAGGCACAGGCTCCAGCGCCTCCTTGCGCCATATAAATAGAGACGCAAGGGCTCTCGCTTCCAGGTCCCATGGAGGGGTCCCGGCTAGGAGACATGCCGCCTCACCTGAGATCGTGCAGTTTCCCCTCATCACCCTGACGGCCATCGCTCTCTGTGGGCTCAGCAATCTAGCCACATTACTGGCCGTCAGGTTCTCTGCCCATACGGGGGGCCCGTATAAGGCCATACTTCGCACGATCCCCAGGTACAGTCTCCTGCAGGGAGCGTTGGGTCCCCTGATGTTGGGCATCAGCCGCGCGAGTGCGGCTCCTTCTTTCTTCTCCCTTTCTTTCTTTGGTAATTCCTCGCGGTGACATTTTACTAGAAAATTCTGGGAATGTCTTGGTTTTTTTTATTTTTGCCTGAAGGAAATCTAAGGTCTTCCAATCAACAGAATAATTATCTTTAAATTTAAGTACATATTCTCCTTTCTCGGCTTAAACAGATATTATATCCTTAGATACACTCTGGGTTGTTGCTATTATTCTTAGCACTTAATTATTTTAATACCACACAATTGCTTACAATAAACGCACTAACTGATAGTTGATGCATTTATGTCTAGCGCGATAGGTCATTGTAGAACTGAACTCTGCACTAACTGTACGTGATGCGTTTTTAGTAAGTAAAATATTATTTATAACTATGTTAATGCGTTTAAGAGTACTGAAAAAGCGGGGTTTTATTAGGAATATTGAAATGGTATGTATGGGAAAGTAATAGAGCTCGTTTTTCTGATTCCGAATATCTATATAACTCAGTATCACAAAAAATCGTACATAATGCGTTTTTCGTAAGCGCGGCAGTATGGATTCTTTATGTAATAAAGTTTACGAGTATTATGTTCGTATGATAAGAAGAAGTAGCTCAAGAGAGTAGCTCCATTATATCACAGTATAACGAGATTATATGATGAGTAGGTATACTTGTTGAACTTGTTGGGTCAGTTTATTGCAGTCTATAAAATAAGTGGGCGGCTTTTTGGGCGCTTAGGGAAGCTTTTGCCCGCGGCTCCGCCCGCGTGGATGTCAGTTATCGCGACCAAACATAGCCTATGTCCTTCCTCATAGTCTAATCTACCCGTATACCAAATTTCATCAAAATCGGTTCAGTGGTATTGGCGTGAAAGCGTAACATACAGACAGACAGACAGACAGAGTTACTTTCGCATTTATAATATTAAAGTATGGAAGTATGGATACTATATCCTTTGTCACCTGCACATACAGTAGTAGCGTTTAATTCTTAGTCATCCATGGATTCCCCGTGCAAGTGCCGGTATCGTGTGGCTGAGAGAGAAATCCGAGCATTTCCGACACCAATCTTCACTACTCGTGTTACTCTCCCTACCCAGTCCAATCTTATATGAATCTGCTAATGCAGCTTTATATACTTGTTATAGTACAGTCAGCGTCATAAATATCTGGACGACGAAGTCTCAAAACGATCTTAAACCCCTCGTATTAAGAGCAAATCAAACTGTTTTATTGATTTATATGGTATTACTGTCCGAACTTAAGGTGTGTACCAAATATCAGAACAATCGATCAACTGCAAGGGGGTCAAGAAACGAAATTAATATCGAGTACATAGAGAAAAAGAATCTTCTTGGGCGGGACTGGAACCCGCAGTCTCCCCTTACAGGGGGCATACCTTGACCAATTCGGCTACGGAGACACGCCCGATGTGATTCAAATTTCCCATCTTATACGTCTTTAAGGCGACGGGAAAGATGAGAAATTTGAATCACATCGGGCGTGTCTCGGTAGCCGAATTGGTCAAGGCATTCCCCCTAAAAGGGAAGGACTGCGGGTTCGAGTCCCACCCGAGAAGATTCTTTTTCCCTATGTATTCGATTTGTATAGTTAGCATACTTAATGCTTTAAAAATTCATTCAAGAAATTAACATCATTTTGAGTACTCTGTTCGTCAACATCTTTCTGATTCTGACTGTACAGAGCTTACTGTACTTGTGGGCTAGTCAAGGTCTTTCATATGGCTATAGATAATTTTTACTATTTATTCTTCGTTTTCTTCTATTTCATTTGCATCCTGATGCACTTACACAATATGCATCTAAATATACTGTCTTGCTGCGTCTGCGACTTCATACACGTAAAAATCATTCTTGACTTACAAAGCTTCTTTGTAAACAAGGTTGAAAGTAATATGATTGGGGACATGAACAAAGAGCTTGTTTACTTCACTAGAACGGGGTTTATTCACGTTTAAATTGGCTGTATGAAAAGCAACTGACGCTAAGGTCCATTTTTGCAACGCATAACGAGTCGCTTTGTTTTTTTAATGATCACAGCACAATGTAGTACCTCTGAGAATTACCTACAGATAGGCGATCATATCGAAATGGGAAATTTTCAGTAATGAAAGGAATGCAATTTTCGTCTGAAATTCTAACTCTCTCATATTAGTCAGAGGAAAATAACTTTAAAAGAAGTGAGAATAATTGGAACAGCGTTTTTTAAATTTATTTTGTGTAACGGAAGGCCCAGTGTGCTACAGAGTTTAAAAATTTTACTGGTTAATTGAAAGTCATTTTTACTACAAAATTCTGTGCGAAATTGCAGTCGATATTTTTTCCTCAGTGTATTTTTTTTAAATTTAGTTCTTTGTAAATGTTGGATCAATACTACTAGGTGTATATATGTAGGCAACCGTTAATGTGCGAAAAGCAGTTAGAGTGCAGATGAACTAGATATTCTGAAGATTACTTGGCCGCGTCAGTTAAATTGCGAAAAATTATTTGAATTCTTACATTTGATATCAATTTAGTCACAAATTATTATGCATCTGCGCGGGAGCGAGCGTAACGAGCATGTGGACACCGTGCGCTTCGACTCGGATAGATTACTTTAGTAGGGTAGGCAGAGGTCTCACAAAGACCTCCGCCATACCTTCGTGGGTTTCATTGTAATAATGCACTAAAAAAATAGGAGCCCCGTGAAGCGGGGCTCCGACGACTTCGTTTCACTTCGAGAACAGTGTGCGTAAGTGAAACAAAAGATGTATCATCCATTAATTTGCAGACTAACTAGGCAAAGTGTAAAAATGACGTTTAACCTAAAATTTCGCACTTTTACTGATCGTATCAGGTAATCTGCTAATTATCTAGTTAATGTGCCCATTAACGGATTCCGCACTCTAACGTTAACATAATATTAGATGTATATTATTTTATTTTGTTTCAATAGCATAATTTTAAATAATCGTTAAGTACAGCACTGTGGCATCCGTGAATGAAAAATTTGATTAACTTCAGAACATTTCAATCGCTAAAAAATATAGAACTTCATGGGCGTTACCTATAGAGTAGAGAAATACACCTGTCAGAGCGGACCTATTATTTTGTGATGAGTGTAGTAGTTTTATGCGTGTATTCCTCAGATGTCATGTGAGTTACTAAATCAGCTTAATTTTTAACTACAAGATTGCTTTTATTTCTAGTATTTAAAATTACATTATAATTTATTCATTTAAATGTCAAATACATGGTACAAAATATACGGAGTACTTCCGTGGTTATGTCCTATCAAATAACCCGCCCCGTACCGTTCCCGGCGCAAAGGTGCCCATGATGCTGGCCGCGTTACCTCGCTGAATGGCAATAGCCATCCTTTGCCCCAGGAACGAGCCAGAGCGGGAGTCACCACCCTGGTCGTGAATACGGCGGCCAATCTCTGCGATCAGCCTCTTTGCCTCCGAGCCCCAACTGCCCAAAGTCTCCACCGCGATGGGCACAAAATAATATTTTTAACTAACTGTTAGATTAATAGTTACTTGTGTCTGTATTATATTCATATTATTTTCATTCATATTGACACATTTATTTAATTACAGTATTATGCTAACTATAATATAATGCTAACTTAATGTACAATATATATATAACTAACTGTACATAAAGTTCTAAGTTTCAAGGAACTCCTTTGCTTTCTGCATCTAGTCAATTTTCGTGGAAAATACCGCATTGGGCGTGAATTGTTGGTTCGACTCGATACGTCACAGTACTCCTTCCTTCTTTATGCCAGTGATTTTAGACGTCGTTTTCTGTTATTTGGTATCTCCTTCTAACTTTCTTTGCCAATTCTTTACTTGTGGTATACAGACACACATATCCTCACGGCTATATCCCCGAAAGGGTAGGCAGAGGTGTGTTTCACATCCACATTTCGCAGTTATCCTTCTAAGGCCCCCATGTAATAGGTGGCGAGCCTATTGCCACCTTGTTGTATATCATATGTAATATTATAAAGAATGTAGGTGTGAAGATGTTTGAATCTTTGAATATTTGTTACTCAATAACGCTCAAAAGGCTAAACAGATCTTGTTGAATTTTAGTATTTACTGCCGGGATATACTCGTATCATAGACTGTAATAACAGATAGGATACTTTTTATCCCTGTATAGGTTCCCATGATTTGCGTAAATATTAGCATTATTCCAAGCGACCGGAGCAGTGTACTATTCAGTTCCTACTCGTACCTATCATGACTCTAGATGGAAATAAAAAATACAGTCCCGTACACAGTAACCTGGTACCAGATTTATTATGTGTTTCGGAAAAATAATAAGAAATAATAAAACACATCCATACTTCCATCCATACTAATCTGTTTGTCTGTCTGTATGTAACGCTTTCACGCCTAAACCACTGAACCGATTTTAATTAAATTCGGTATAGGTAGATTGGACCTTGAGAAAGGACATAGGCTATATTTGGTCGCGATAACCGACATCCACACGGGCAGAGCCGCGGACGAAAGCTAATAAGTAAGGCATAATAAAATCTTGTTAGTGGTGTTTTATTAAAGGTATACCGGATGAGGTGAAAGAGTAATTTTGCCAATTTTACACAGACAAGTTGAAATCCTATTAAGTTTCATAACATAACATAACATAACATAACATAAACTCACGCCCGTATTCCCCGAAGGGGTAGGCAGAGGTGCTAGCACCCACGTTTCGCCAGTTTATGTTTAGGTCCCAATGTATTTATTTATTTTATTTATTTACACTTTATGCATTATACTAGCCTATTGCCATTAACCGGGCACTTATAAACCTGCGATAAATACACACATAACTTCGAAAAGCATCGAAAAGTCATTGGTGTGTGCCATAGTAAACCTGGGATCGAACCCGAGACCTCGTCTCAGCAGTCCATTACCCATACCACTAGGCTACCGCACTAAAAGAAATTTTGCCAAAGATGGAAGACAGATAGGATGTCAAACTTACTAAATTGTATATCTTACAACGGATTGAAAGACGTCGATGTGAATAACCTTTTCGATGTATTAACAAAGAAAAATAATCTAATTTTTAATATTAAACACCTATAAATTTCTGTTCTAACAAAAGTATTCGTAATAACGAAGAAAAAAAAGGATCTCTAAAAATTTAAAATACCTTAGTCGAAAATGTAAGAATGTAAATGCTTCATTTTTCAACCAAATAACATACCCAAATATCCAATTTGCCTAATAAATTAAACGAAATTGAAACACGAACGAAAAATAATTTTCATAAGTTCCGTATCTTGGCTTGTATGCCAATTGTACCACTGAAATAATTAAAAATGTACGTGTTTCAATAAAAGAATATGCCTCGCTGTAATCCTACCGATTCCCCAGCGTATTCACTTCAATTTATATTACGGGGATATTTATTATTTTTTATTATTACACCGAAATGAAATTTTCAACTTTTGATATCGAAATCGGTAAGTAAGTATTTGTTTTCTACATGAGTTTAAATATTATGTTATTCATATATTATCATGCACATGAATATTGAAATATCCAACATTGAATTTGCTTTATTGTTTAATGTGTTTATATTCTAACTAGCTTTTGCCCGCGGCTCCGTCCGCGTGGATGTCGGTTATCGTGACCAAACATAGCCTATTATCCTTTTTCATGGTTTAATCTACCCCTCTACCAAATTTCATCAAAATCAGTTCAGTGGTTTAGGCATGAAAGCGTAACATAAAGACACACAGACAGAGATACTTTCGCATTTATAATATTAGTATGGATTTTGTAACAAAAAAATCTTATAAAACTTTCTATGAGTCTGTGTTCAAACTTCAATCGATTTCTAAACCACATCGTTATCAGTTTTTAACACACATGCACATTCTTAACCATCTATCCTCAAATCCACATAATGTAAATAAAACCAACAAATAAAAAAAGATCATTTAATTATAAAAGTAAAATTGTTATCATATGAAACTATATTTCCACAACCACAAAGGGTTGTCGCACACATGCACATTCACGAACATACATCTATGCTTAAATCCTCATATTGTAAATTAAACCATACAAATAAAAAAATAATGATAATTTAATTAGAAAAGAAAAATAGTTATCATATGAAACTATATTCCCATAACTACAAAGGGTTATCGCAACTTCTGTGTACCACAAATTGAAGAGCTGATTGAGCGACGAGACTGCGACACGAGAAGTGCATTAGTCACTGCGAGCTTTAACAGAGATGAATGATGCTGTAACACAAGATGATTTGTGCAGAGCCTCGATTCTGTTACAGCAAAACCACTGTCTGTAAAACTGCCATTAAATTTTAGACTTTAAATATATATCCTAAAGTTCAAAATGAAATGAATTTTATTTCTTTTTCAATCACAAAAAAATGGCATTTAATTTTAGACTTAATCAGCATAGCAGTAAAGTCTAAAATGAAATAGCATTTTTGTAATGTGTCTGGCATGAAAGTAGTTGACAATTAGCGGAATTGGGGTCCAGGTGAGTAGTACCGAGAGTTTATTAGTACACATTATGAATGCACACAGGGCTTCATGGTAAACGAAGTTGCATGTAAATAGAATTTTGATGAATTTTGGGTTTAAAATCCTTTGTTTTAATGTCCCGAACCGAGTTTTATGGCCTGTGGATAAATTATTTAGGATTTGTAAAATAAATTGAACGAAGTATTGAGTGCCTGTCAGGAGAGAAAATAAATTCATATATTATTGTGTTACATATTATAATACTAGTTTTTGCCCGTGGCTCTGCCCGCGAGGGTGTCGGTTATCGCGACCAAACAAAGCCTTTGTCCCTTCTAAAGGTCTAACCTATCCCTATACCAAATTTCATCAAAACCGGTTCAGTGGTTTAGGCGTTAAAGCGTAACATATAGGCAGACAGAGTTACTTTAGCTTTTATAATATCAGTATGGATTTCTTCGCATAACATTTCATCATTTTATTATTTTTAAGCGTAGTAAATCTCTCCGCGCCTGTAGTTATCGTCGAACTCCATTTAATCCGTAAAACTAGCCGACTTTAGCCCTTTATCCCGAGGTATAGCGCCACATCGCACTAACCTGGCAACGTGCCCAATAGGACGCCCGGTTACCCAAACATCAGCTCTCTAAGATCGTTCGGTCGCCCGTATCACTGCTTCAGTTTTATGACTGTCTAGAACTGTGTTTGGCATAGCCTTGATTGCAAACCGTGAGATTTGGCTTCAAGCTTCCCCAATAACAATTTGCATTAATATGAGAGGTACTCCATGTGAATGAATTGCGGTTTATGGTATTGCCTTAGATAAGATCGCGGTACGTTGGATAAAAATTGCTTGCCTTTCTACGATTACCTGCTGTTATAGCCCTCCGTGCGCTATTAATTAAAAGCCTCAGGTTCTATTTTTAGCACAGTATTTTGGAGTCTTCAATAGCAACACAAAGTGTAAAGTGACAGCGATCAAGATCAAGTCAAAGTGTAAAGTGGCAATAATATTTTTGACACGAATGAAAAATTGCCCAGTGTGCTGCCACCCTGATTGCATTTTCTGATGTGCTCATGAGGTCCTTTGGTGTTACATGGGCAAGCTGTAGGCCGTAGGACCAAAAACATTTTTATTCGTTTAAATATTTTCTGGAAATAATTTTAGCTATACCATACAATACTTGATTTCATAAACAGATCCTAAGTTGAGGTTATTCGTATAAGAAAGATTCTCAAAAAGATTTTATTCTTATAATTTATAGTACATACTTACCTACAATATATGCTAGATATCGCTCTGAACGATAGACCGCCATATTTATTAGCTTGGACTTTTATTAAGCTGCTTGGTATTATTGGGGTAAACTTCTATACTATTGAATTTTGTCCACCTGGCTACATAATCAGAAACACAGCAAGTAATTAAGAAGCATGTTAGTGGCACAGAATAGATAATTTAGTGGTTAAGGCATTTTACCGTAGATCCCTTCAATCCCAGATTCTAATCCTATTTCACTACCTTCATGAACCTACACCTAACGCTGTCAATTTTACTTAGCTGGAGGCATTGAGACGAATATTAGTAAGTTCGTAATAGTACTGTACTCTTAAAGATAACCTAACACATCATAGCAATTCCTCTTATCCAATCATATTTTTATGGCTGAACGAATCTGACTGAAATATGGTACAGAAATAGATTACAGTCACGAATAACATAATATAGACTACTTTCATCCCACGATTAAATTCCCATGAGTCGCGCTCAAAATTCTACGCGGGCGAAGCCACAGACAACAGCTAGTCTAAACTAACTGTCCGCTAGAGCACAACTAATCTGCTCAGTCAGAAACAGATAAACCTGTTTACGATTTTTCCCTGTGAAGCATCCCATCACATAATAAGCACGCAACCGAGAGGTCGGGAAATTATCTCCTGCCACTAATTGCCGCTCCCTCCCGAACCTCAGTCTTCCGTCTCAGTCCCCATACATTTTTCCTGCGAGTCGACCCAAGCAATTTAATCCTGCATTTAGGGTGTTACCAGTCGAATTACTGAACAAATGCGACCCTCGGCGTCTTAAGACAGGTACTCTTTATCTAGTAAAAGGTATAATGTACTGGGAAATTAAAATTCAGTGACGAATTTGCGTTTAAATTCGGTGTAGCATGATGAATTAGTTTTAATCGTTGGTATTATTTTTGTTTTAAGAGTGATGTTGTTACAATTGTAATGGATTTCAGCTTTTATATTTTGATCTTGGACTCGTATCTTGATGAATGCATATTATTATAAAACGGCATGGTAGTATGCTTTACTTTAAGTAGAATTGACGTCAATATAAGTAATTACATACTAAGAAGCATCAGATATGTTTGGTGTTTGGTATGTTAACTCTTGTTTAGTTTAGTTTTCGTAATTTTCTAAATTTTGTTCTACTAAGTCTAAGACACAAAAAAACATCATCAGTATCGTCCTTGCGTTACTACCGGTGCTAGTAACCTTCACCTCGGAATATAGGGTTCGCTTAAATATGACGTGACTTGTTTTAATCGGCTACATTGGAAGCAAAAGATATCTGTGACCATTGATACAGTTGTTCAGGTCGCTAACAGGCATCCGTTTTGCCCTCACGAATATTGACAACCGGGACCAACTTTACCCTACCGTTTGAAGCATGGAAGTACACAGCTGATATACCACTAAGAAGTAATCTATCCAAATATATAAAAAATAAATCAAAATAATATGAACCTGTTTACCATTTTACACTTAAAAACTCGTCAAAAAGTCAAATTTACCAAACAAACAGGAAATAAGTAAAGTGATTTGCTCGTAATTGGATAAACCCACGCCGACACTGAACTTCAGAGGACTGAGGCCCGTGTACGACCAGTTCTGTACACAATTTCACCCTTTGCACAAAAGTTTTCTAATCGAAAAAAGTGTGAGAATTAAACGATGTGGTATTTTATATGGGAGCCGTCTATCGATAAATTCTAAAGGAAATAATACATCCTGCTGCGAGTTTTTCTGAATAACTACAATATTAGGGTTGTTCAAGAAGGGCATTTTTTTTAAAAGAATATTAGAACCGAAGTTACTAATATTCCCTCTAACCCCTCCAACTAAGCTAAATTGCTTGTGCTAGGAGTGGGTTCACATCGGTAGTGTAATGGCCAAGATCAAATCCGGGACCTCTCGATCGTTAGGCCGACTCCTTAACCACCAAGCTACCGACGCATTACTAAGTTCTTACACGGTCAACAGTACGAGTGTGATGCCCCTGGAGTTGCTCACGTCCATAGTTCACGGTTACCACTTCCCACCAGGTTGTGCTTCTCTGCCACCTAAGTGGTATAAAAAAGAAACTAGATTATCCTGAAAAATTTCGTCCCCACTTCAGTCATAAATCCTTTAGAGATTATTACATAACTTTTTGACGAAAAAATTATTACAACAAAATGCAAAGTTTATGAAGAAAAAAGTAAATACATTCATAAATCGTCTTGTCAAACGCAAACAGTGGATTGAGGAGGCAGCCGCGCAGAAGTTTCAAAGAGTTTTGTCTAAATACACTGAAATGGTATTCGGTTTGAGTTGGGGCTTAATTTTTCCCTCCATTGTCCCCTTGCCAAACTTGAATGTAAAAATTCGGCAGAAAGTTTTAATGTACGCTTAGGCTAGCTTTATCTCCGTCACTTTTACTGGGCTGTAAATAAAATAATTTATATTTACTTATTTAAAAAATAAAATACACAAGCTATGCAGAAAAGATACACAATAATGATAATGATTCCTTATCATCAAAAGAATAGTAAAGAATAGTAAGTAGAAGATAATTTATCAATTCCTATGACGGTGCCGTAATACAATTACAAAAAAATGAAAATGATGTAACGTCGATAATAAAAAAATGTTGACGATTAAAAAAGATTTATTGGTATATTCGTCAATAAAACTGTCAATATATAATTATAATTATAATAATTGTCAATAAATTATTTAAAATTGTTGGTTGAACGAATAACAATGTAATTTTTTGAATTTAAATTATCAGTTAATCGCAAAAACTTTCATCTCGACAAATAACTCATAACAATGAACTCTGAACTTTTGAATGGAATGATAAGTTATTACTTTAGTTGGTAATTGCTGAATGAAATTCATTTAAAAATTGAAAGCTTGGAATGGCAATTTTGAACGTTACACCGATAAACTCTATTCAATAACCGTCTTACGTAATCGATTTCGAAGCAATCAAATGGCTCTTTTTGGCAGGAGAGCCCTTGTGGCGTGGCGGTAGTGAACGCGACTGCTACGCAGGAGGCGCGGGTTCGAACTCCGCGCAGTGCAAAAATTTGTATGCTATGAATATGGCTATTTGCATTGATTTGGGTGTTTCTATATCTTATAGATAAAATTCTCGCGTCACAATGTTCGTTCCCGTACTCCTCCGAAACGGCTTAACCGATTCTCAAGAAATTTCGTGAGCACATTGAGTAGGTCTGATTTTTCATACCCCTAAATGGTGCAGTGGGAACGGGATCTGACGCCACGAGGGCAGGAAAAAATTGGCGGAATGAAGTTCGCCGGGACATCTAGTATAATATGTATGTATTTACAAAAAAAAGTATTCGCATTCTAGATTCCATAACACAAGCTTGTTAAGCTTACCATGGGTCTAGATAGCGTTGTGTAGAATGTTGTGGAATATTTATTTATTTATTATTATATCTGTTCTGTGGACAGGAAGTATAGTTGGTATGTTAGATTAAGTTGTACTCTTCTGTTACATAATTTTGAGCAGCACCACGATGTCTTAAGTAGAAGAAAATAAGCCTTATATAAAAAAATGGACTTCACAACCAAGCACTCAACCCAAGCGCTCCTGCAGTATCAAGGTTATTGCGGTATGACTGGTAAGTCAAAACGAGGTCTTCCGACAAAGAGCTGAATTTACCGACAGCTCGCAGAATAAGCAAGCTGAAGTGGCAGTAGGCTGGCCACATCTGTCGCAGGTCCGATCGCCGATGGAGTAAAAGAGTCCTAGATTGGAAACAGCGAGAAGGAAACGGAAGGTAGGGTTCTCTCTAACCAAATAGACTGACGATCTGAAAAAGGCGGCTGAGACAGATTGGATACAGAAGCCGGAGGATCAGCAGAAAAGGCGCATATTGGGAGTTGCCTATGTCCAGCAGTGGACTGCAAGAAGCTTATTGATTGGCTTAGTGAACATACCTCAAAGATCTTACTAATATTAAGGAGTTTGGGAATATTTGATTTTTTTATATTCAATCACACTAACGACTTTCTGGATCTGGTTGAAATTTGGAAAAGAGTTAAAATAGTTGGAATAACACTTAGGCCGCTTCTTATCCGTGGGTTACAGTAACGGGATCCAAAATCTGGGTCAATCAAGGGTTACCTATCTTAATCCCGAATTTTAATATTCCGAATATCATAATCCAGAAAACGTTTGGCCATTTATTCATAATCCCGGTTTTCCAAATTCCGAAGTTTTATTTGCCATATAATCGCAACTCCGAATTTCATTTTCCTATTTATTCATTTGTACGACGTTTTATAATCCAGACGAACGAATTCCAGACACACGAAATCTAATTGCACAAAATCCAGATGACCGTAATCCATATGCACGAAAGCCGATTTTTTAAAACACAAATTTTTGAAATGCAGTTTATTGATATCCAGACAAACAAAAACAAACACAAAGACAGACAAACATACAAACCTAACCTACTAAGTCGAATTTTTCTAGCACTCGCCGGCCGCTGCCGCGGCACGCTCGCTTCGCTCGCTCGGCTCGTGCGGGGGTCGCAGTTCTAACCTAACCTAACCTACTGAGTCGAATTTGACACTTAAACCTATCTGTAATAGGCAGCTAATACAATAAATTTACTGACTGGCAATTGAAATTTTGGTAATAGTTTATTTGGAAAATGGTACGATGGGAAACAAAAAAAAATATTCTGAGAATCTGGTATAACTATATTTGGATTATGACACTATGGAAAACAAAAAAATACTATTTGAAAATTTGGTTTTAGTGCACCTGGAAAGTGATTCATCTGGGAAATGAAAAACGGAATTATAGAAAGTTGTCATTCATTACATCTGTCTTTTAAAAGTTCTACCAACCGTTTTCGGGGTTTTAAGATTCGGGTAACAGAAATTCGATATTTCAATAGGTTACCCAATCAAGAGCTAGTATAATATTCAGATCACTGATAACAAAACACCAACACTAATATCCCTCAGCATTAAAGCTAATCGCAGTCAACATTCTCTGGCGATAATCCACCAAGTACTAAGGATAATTCAGGATTGTGTGGATAGTTATAATGGGTAAATATTGGCGTAAAGCGCACTCTGAACGTGACTGCGGGCGCTATGAGGCGATACAATATTGTGGATACAATTGCAACAGCAATGCGTTGCACAAATTATGGTCACAGGAATTAACGCGTATAATTAAATTCTTGATGTAACGACTAGGGATTTAAATAGGTGGATACATACGCCTGTAAGTCCCGAAGGGGTAGGCTGAAGTGTATCACTAAGTATGATTTTCAGTTCCATGTAAAGAAGGGCGAGCTTATTGCCGTCAAGAGTGTATTTGTCATTAGCTGTATGTTTAGTAATAAAGTTGATACAAATAGGTAGATGCACACGCCTGTAAATCCCCGAAGGGGTAGGCAGAAGTGTATTAACACCCATATATCACCAAGTATGATTTTCGTTTCCACGTAAAGAAGGGCGAGCTTATTGCCGTCAAGAGTGTATTTGTCATTAGCTGTATGTTTAGTAATAAAGTTGATACAAATAGGTAGATGCACACGCCTGTAAATCCCCGAAGGGGTAGGCAGAAGTGTATTAACACCCATATATCACCAAGTATGATTTTCGTTTCCACGTAAAGAAGGGCGAGCTTATTGCCGTCAAGAGTGTATTTGTCATTAGCTGTATGTTTAGTAATAAAGTTGATACAAATAGGTAGATGCACACGCCTGTAAATCCCCGAAGGGGTAGGCAGAAGTGTATTAACACCCATATATCACCAAGTATGATTTTCATTTCCACGTAAAGAAGGGCGAGCTTATTGCCGTCAAGAGTGTATTTGTCATTAGCTGTATGTTTAGTAATAAAGTTGATACAAATAGGTAGATGCACACGCCTGTAAATCCCCGAAGGGGTAGGCAGAAGTGTATTAACACCCATATATCACCAAGTATGATTTTCATTTCCACGTAAAGAAGGGCGAGCTTATTGCCGTCAAGAGTGTATTTGTCATTAGCTGTATGTTTAGTAATAAAGTTGATACAAATAGGTAGATGCACACGCCTGTAAATCCCCGAAGGGGTAGGCAGAAGTGTATTAACACCCATATATCACCAAGTATGATTTTCGTTTCCACGTAAAGAAGGGCGAGCTTATTGCCGTCAAGAGTGTATTTGTCATTAGCTGTATGTTTAGTAATAAAGTTGATACAAATAGGTAGATGCACACGCCTGTAAATCCCCGAAGGGGTAGGCAGAAGTGTATTAACACCCATATATCACCAAGTATGATTTTCGTTTCCACGTAAAGAAGGGCGAGCTTATTGCCGTCAAGAGTGTATTTATCATTAGCTGTATGTATAGTAATAAAGTTGATACAAATAGGTAGATACACACGCCTGTAAATCCCCGAAGGGGTAGGCAGAAGTGTATTAACACCCATATATCACCAAGTATGATTTTCATTTCCACGTAAAGAAGGGCGAGCTTATTGCCGTCAAGAGTGTATTTGTCATTAGCTGCATGTTTAGTAATAAAGTTGATACAAATAGGTAGATACACACGCCTGTAAATCCCCGAAGGGGTAGGCAGAAGTGTATTAACACCCATATATCACCAAGTATGATTTTCATTTCCACGTAAAGAAGGGCGAGCTTATTGCCGTCAAGAGTGTATTTGTCATTAGCTGCATGTTTAGTAATAAAGTTGATACAAATAGGTAGATACACACGCCTGTAAATCCCCGAAGGGGTAGGCAGAAGTGTATTAACACCCATATATCACCAAGTATGATTTTCATTTCCACGTAAAGAAGGGCGAGCTTATTGCCGTCAAGAGTGTATTTATCATTAGCTGTATGTTTAGTAATAAAGTTTGCTATTCTATTCCAAAATATTTGTGTGTTCATTTATACAATTAACCAATTCATCGCAAATATATCCATGAAAGTATTGGAAATGTTCATATTGTTGTCATGTTTGAAACATCATGAAATAAACTTGATCATATTTTATCTCACTGCCAAGAAGGGTTATATGTCAACATGTAGTGAAAATAATTGCTTTTCAAACTCTTAAAATAAATTTGTAACGAACATCAATTTCCGAACGGTTTTCTAATTTCGTCTTAAGTTCTTACTTTAAAGCGACTGCTTTTTTTACTAGTTTGACTTTTACAAGAATTAATACCATCGGATTATGCTTGCTCTAGTGCCTCACCCGTTATTTAACCGGTGCATCGACTAAATGGTGAGGTGAATTAGCAGCCCCAAGTTGTTGATTAGGCCCTGTTAGCCTGTACAGTCAGTGACAGTAATATCTTGACTACAAAGTCTCAAAAGATCTTAAACTCTCGTATTAAGAGCAAATCACACTGTTTTACGAAGATTTAAATTGTGTTATGATCCGAACTAAAGGTGTGTACCAAATGTCAGAAGAATCATATTATAATAATAATAACAGGAATTAATACATACATACGTACACCTTTGATTAAGCTGATCTCATCTTCAGATGAGCCTGTGAACACAGCCGGTGAAACCTGGTCGAAACGTCAGACAAATCAAATATGTATCTATACCATGATCGCATTAATTCCCGTTATTATTATTGCATATCATGGAACGCAAGAGTTTAAAAATTAGGCACTTCGTTCATCAAAATCAATCTGATGCTGACTGTTCACCTTATCCAAAAAAAGATGCTTGGACAATAAACATAAAATATAAAACATAAAATATAAAAAAAGGCAAAACTTTACCAAATACTTTCTCATCGTATTCGTCAAAGATCAAGGAAATCATAACGCACTTAAGAATACCTACCCATTTTATTGTCTCCAATGGCTTCTCAGAGAACGGTGGGCACAAAAATAATGAAACGTCTCCACGAGTCAACAAAAAAATACATTCTTTTGAGTCAACTGTCCTAGCGAATTAAGATTGATTGCCTTAGGAGCCGCACTTTCGCTTCTGGTCGTGAATTTATTCTATTTTTAAGTGGAAAAGGGTCGTTGCCACTTTCGTTGTCATTTTAGAAAATGTTTAATGGGATTTTATAATTGCGAAGGATTTTGTGGAGTATCTTGTTTTTTAATCTTTGAAAAGATTAGCGTCAAAAAGCTTATTATGATAAAGAGTTTCATTTATTTTTCAGTAGATAAAATAGATAATCTAATTGGTGTAGGATTCAAATAAAGCTTGTTAGTTTTTATCAGTATCCATAGTCATTTAATAAAATTTAGTATGAGGTTTTATTACTATAAAATTATATTAAGCAAGTAATATATTGCGAAAAAAGCGAAATACACTACTCACTGGTTAATCACGAAATCTCAGAAACTATAATACCTACAAACTTGAAATTGAGCTGGTAGGTTCCTTAAATGACGTAGACATTCGCTAAGAACAGATTTTACGAAAGTCAACCTTTGTTTCGGGGGTTGGAAGTTTGTATGAAAGTCTAACTCACGCTACGCGTATGAAATCGCGGGCGGCCCCTAGTCTGAATATAAAAAAATTGTTTGTATGATTTCTGAATAGATACAAATCTAGGTACATTTTAAAACTTACACCTGGTTGTGGTTTTTAATATTTCCCATGTACAGATACGACTAATTTCACCCTACTCCTTTAAATCTTAAAGAGTCAAACCAACACTTTACTCAATCGTCCAATGAGCATATCAGATGTGTAAAATTCTATGAGGTCACCGAATTACACATTTTATTAAATTCAACCCAGTGAAATACAAAACGAATGGGTGCGGACGCAATTAGCGAGGCCCTGGCACACGGAGGGTTACGCAACGGGTTTTTCTGATTCCATTCGTAATTTACGTTTAGCCGTATTTGATGACACGCTAAAATCACGTACTCGAGATTTTTCCGTGTCCCATTTTCCTATCATGTAAATATGAGTGAGGAAAAAATTTGATGCCCTGCATTACGTGAAACGCTGCCCTGGTAAAAGCTAGTCTAATCGACAAGGTAACATCACCCAAGTACTAACACCTTGTCGCTCTTTTGAAATTACGAAAGAACAATGAAAGAAAATACATTTATTTACAAACACAACGCACACCCTAAACCACAGCCCTAAACAGTCCACATATTAAATAAAAGAACATATAAGGTAAATAACACTTACTAATAATTGTTATCTGTGGTCGTTTGGTGTCACTTACATTATTTTTTTATTACAAAACGTAGTCACAATGTAGTCACCTCAAATAAGTTTAACCAAAAAAAGTAATGCATCAACCTTGTGTGAGCACTTAACCCCACAGTTGTAGGTATATTAATGAGTGGTAGTGTAATTAGTCAATCAATCAATCAAATAATTGCCCCATCACAGTCCCTAGAGAGTCAGTACCTAAAGAAGTAGCACGGAATTATTATTTACAGGTGATTTGTCTTGTCTTAAATCCATTTTAGTTCCTTATTTTATTTTCAAATCAAACATGGTTTTAAAATTATCTTTTATTCTTTATGTAATAAAGTTTACGAGTATTATGTTCGTATGATGCAAGAGAGTAGCTCCATTATATCACAGTATAACGAGATTATATGAGAGTATACTTGTTGAACTTGTTGGGTCAGTTTATTGCAGTGTATAAAATAAGTGGGCGGCTTTTTGGGAGCTTAGGGAAGGTGTTCGCGTAGCTTTCTCGCCATGCGGTAAGAAAACTCTAAAATGTCGCATACACGGATAGATACCTACAATTCGTGAATATCATGTTAGACATATTAAAGCATATTTTCTCTGTAGTGAGAAATAAAACTAGAGTGACGGAATACAAAAAATAATAATGAGAGTTTGTAAGACGTAGTGTGGAATTTCATAGCTTTCCTAGACATCAGCGACACGTTTAGGTGTGTCGAAGTCCACAAACCCGGCATAGCTGGACCGCTACTAGTTGGCCTATCAAGACACTTGTTGTCATTGAAACCATCGAAGAATCGAAGCTCTCGTTTCAGCAAATGTTTTAGTTAGGTATATTCTATATGAAGAGACTAGCCCTCGTACCGTGTAGGTTCACAAAACTGTTTAAATTTTCAAAAGTAATACGCTATTTGGTCACTATAATGATACAGATTAACAAACAATCATTAACCATAAATTGTAATTTAGTTCGTTGCTTATAATTAGGTATAAGGGTACCGTTACGAAGAAATAAGTAGGTAAATTGGGTAGTTGATGTTCAACTTCTATTATGTACTTAAATTAAGTAAGTAACAAGTTTATAGGCAAATCCCAAAATTATAGGCAATTCATTTCTTGTAGACTGTGGTCTGAACTCTGAACTTTTATTAGATATTCAGGATTAATTGGAGAAAATTGAATTATTTTCAAGAATCAAAGTGAAGAATAAAGTTTGTATATTAATAAGGAATACTAAATACCAACCAGCAATATACTAAAGGATTCAAATTAATATAAGTAGGTAATAATAATAAAATTTTACTCATGAATATTTTCAAATTACTAATTAGGTACAAATAAAATAAAAGAAACCATTTAAAAACTAAAACTAAGACTAAAATTATAGCGCGTCGTAGAATTCCTCCGCATCACATGCCTCTTGTGGCAGCGTTCCCAGAAGACTGGCAGCATTACCACGTTGTATGGCAATGCTTGTTTTCTGACCTAAAAAAAGGCCAGCCCTCTGGTCACGAGAAGCGTCGACCATACGCTTCGCAATCTCCCTAAAATATTCCACAACATTCTACACAACGCTATCTAGACACATGACAAGATTAACTAGCTTGAGTTACAAAATCGAAAATGCGGATGTACATACCAGATTTTTTTGTAAATACATACATATTATACATAAAAAACACCCAGACCAATGCAAATAGCCATATTCATGCACACAAATATTTGGGGATAAGGGGATAGAACCGGCGCCTCCTGCGTGGCAGTCGCGTTCACCACTGTCACGCCACAGAGGCTGTTGAAACGCCCCGCCGCCTTCCATAACCAATCGGTCCCTTTTTCAGTTCGTAGGTCCATCTGCCTAGTAGGCTAGTAGGCAAACGGAATGTAGGAACCTTCTGTTTGCCTACTCGCGGTCTGCTCTTGAACTCGTTTCCTCCGCGTTTGCTCCTCGCTGAAGATCAATTACAATTTCCTAACAATAATTTACTAAGAGCTTAGGTACTCAAATCAACTTTATACAATTTTCATTCAATGCATTATAAATTGCTATAATATAAAAAGAAAAATAAAGTACTACAAAATTGAGACGTAGAAAAAGTTGCTTATAAAAATGAAATATTTCAAAATCAATTGCCATAGAAACAAGTTCGAGTAGCGTAGTATAGTATACTTATCTCGAAGATGCCCGCATCTGAGTTCTAGAGTTACTCAGGCAGACACAAACAAACTAAAGGTAAGCTGTAGGCCACAATGGGGCGCTTGGATATTCAGCCAGCACTATTGGTATTGAATAAATATAGATATCAAAGGTGCGGTGGTCACAATTCAGCTACTCAGTTCTGTTTGTATAAATATGTATATTATAAAGTTGTGTGCAAAGATGTACGACTGTATCTTTTAAGGATCTATAGCTCGAATTATTCTTAATTCTTAATTCTTTATTGCACACATAATACAGAGATATAACATAAAAGGTAATTTAAAGAACATGTACAAAGGCGAGCTTAACTCATTATGAGTTCTCTACCAGCAAACCTTTGAGTCGCAGAGAAGAAGTTAGGTAATGAAGGGATCTGAAGTGTACAAAAAAAAACAAATTACTAAAAGGGTACATAAACATGCCTACATAGCAAACATATTTATTATATATATACATACACTTATATACATACAAATACATACTATACACATACATACATACATACATACATACATATATACACACATACACAAATATATACATATAGATACATATACAGACTACATTATTGTGACAGGAAATGTTCCCTAGTTCTTCTCCTGAAGATGTCCAGGGTATTACTATCGCGAATGGTGTGAGGTAGTGAGTTCCGAAGACGTACAGCTTGTATCGTGAAGGATCCATCATAGCAGCTGGAACTATGCGCTGGTGTGCGAAGCAGAAGAGAGGAAGAAAGACGACAGGGTTTGCCCCTGGGCACAAGATACTCAAAGCGTTCACACAAATAAGTTGGAGCAGTTGGATTATGAAGTATAGTATATAGAAGAGTTAGGATATGAAGGTTACGGCGCTGCCGAATAGGGAGCCAGTTCAATCTTTTCCGGTATTCCGTGACATGGTCGTATTTACGAAGGCCAAACACAAAGCGGATTCCCAGATTCTGCAGGCGCTCAAGTTTGTTGAGCAGTTCCTCCGATGCATCAAGAAAGCAGACATCAGCATAGTCTAATAGCGAGAGAAGAAGAGATTGTGCAAGAGTAACTTTAGTCTGAAGAGGTAGGAGTTTCTGGAGACGTTTGAGAGATTGAAATGAACAGTATACCCTCCTACTTACCTCCGCAATGTGAACATCCCAGGCAAGCATGGAGTCAATATGCACACCTAAATTTTTTGCACTTTCTGAGTAGTCAATGGCTATTGAGTCATACATTACTGGAGGCAGAGAATTATGATCCAGGAGGCGGAGCATGTATCTACCACCAACAATAAGCGCCTGAGATTTTTTTGGGTTCACCAGCAGCCCAAAAGATACTGCCCACGCATGGATGTGCTCAAAGTCATTGTTGATGGCAGCCACGGCCTCAGTTAGTTCATTATATTTAAAATGTCGATATAACTGCAAGTCGTCTGCGTAGAGGTGATAATGCGAGCTTATGACCTTAGTAACAGCGTTTATGAAGACAAGAAGAGGAGGGGAGAAAGGACGCCACCCTGAGGAACTCCTGCTACTAAGTCGCACCAATCGGAGGAAGCGTCATTCACTCTGACCGACTGTGAGCGTCCCTGGAGGTAAGATTTCAACCAAGTAGTTGCAGAGGCAGAAACATTGATGGAGGATAGAATACCCAAGAGGATGTCATAATCAACCGAGTTGAATGCACTGCTGAAGTCCAGTAGAACCAACACTGTCAGTTGTTTGTTCTCCATGGCCATTCTTATGTCATCAGTTACTTTAACTAGAGTAGTTACAGTACTATGGCCACGGCGAAAACCAGATTGGAAAGGACTTAGCAGGTCATTAGAGGAGAGGTAATAGGTGAGTTGATCATGAACAACACTCTCGAGTACCTTGGACAAGATGGGAAGTATTGAAATGGGACGGAATTGGGAGTGTGCTGTAGGATTAGATACTTTGGGAAGAGGTATAACTGAGGCTTTCTTCCATGATGAAGGAAAACAGTTGGAATATAAGGAGAAGTTTATAATGTGAGTAAGGACAGGTAGAATTATATTTACTACGGGGAGCAGCATTTGGAGTTGTAGGCCATCGTCACCGACCGCCCTAGATGAAATGGATTTTATATGTTTCTTAACATCTACCTCTGATACCGGTTGAAATGAAAAGGAAGTATTTAATGGCAGTGGAAGAGAAGAGAGAAAATTTAGAGTAGAAGATTTAACATCACTAGGTATTATAGTAGGAGGCGCTGAGAAATGGGCATTCAAAGCGTTGAGGTCCATATCATTAAGGTTGTCATGGGCGACCTTACCGATTCCCAGAGATTTTAGGAACTGCCATTGTTGAGAAGTATTAAGATTTTCAATTGAAGTGTGTATGTGGTCTCGTCTCGCATCCCTACACATACGATTGCAGCGATTCCGCAGCTTCTTATACAAGTCCAGGCCCTCTACAGACGGACATTTCATGTATTTACGTTTCGCCTTATCTCGTTTCGACATAATATTTTTAATAGATGGAGAAAGCCATGGCGCAGGTCGATGTCTAACTCTTACCTTTTTAATGGGGGCATGTATATCATAGATGGCCAATAATGTGCTGGTAAAGATAGATACCTTCCCGTCCAGATCGTTGCAGTCATAAACAGACGACCAATCAGTACCATCCACATCAGCCCCCAAACGCTCCAGATCGATTGTCTGGAATCTGTCCAGATTATATTATATTTTAAACCTAAAGCGCAAGATATAAAAGGCCTTGGCGCGCGCGAATCTTTTTGTAATAATCTATACTTAATGAATTTGAGCTCGTCCACCGCAGTAGCACTTCATGCTATGTTAGTTAGTTAGTTTACCTGGGCTGTTCCGCACTTAGCCTCTTGATTGGGCCATTGTGCGTACCATCTTACCTCTCACTCCAACCAACCCAGATCTTCCCAAAAAGCCAGCAGCCTTTTCAGGTTTCCACATGCTTCCCGGAGAGACGCTGGTGACTGGAGGAATTTCGCCCGTTGTTCGGCCACGCTCATGCACTCTCTAAGCACATGATATGGCGTTTCTTCTGCCCCCATGCAGCCTCTGCACAGTTACACCTATTGTAAATAGATGCTTGTTTAGGGGACAGTGACCGGTCAAGATGCCTATGACCTTACGGATCTGGTCCCTTTTTAACCTAATGAGGATTCGGCTAAACGTTTTTGATGCTATCGGAACTGCATTCTTCGTTTGCCTGCATCCTTCAATGTTTGTCCATTCTTTTTTATGGGTTTCTTCTGTATTTTTCCGCAGCCAAGTCTTGACCTGTGCTTGAGGTATAGGTAGTATTGGTTCCAGTCCATATACTGTTGCCCCTGATCCTCTCTTGGCCAATTCATCGGCTGCGTCGTTGCCGAGGGAGTAGCTGTGTCCCTTGATCCATTGCAGCGTGACCTTGTTTGTGTTATTATTATTCGGTTATACAGTTGCAATTGTGGTGAGAAAATGAAATGAACCAGTTGCAATATTTTATGTAAGTATTTTTATTGTTAACGCTTAAGTCAGAGGCTACATCTAATACTTGCTTTGTTATGCTGCTCTTTTTTTGGAATAAAATAAAGGTTAATATTCTGTAACGAAAGCAACTGTAATTCTGGTATTCCTCCTAAGCCCTAGTTAGTAGTTAAACTAAACTGCTCTTAGGTATTAGGAGTAGGTTCATGAGCCAGGATTCGAACCCGCGATGTCTCGATCTTATAGTAGTTACTCTAATAGGCCATCAGGTTCTTATAACATTATATATAAATTTGATTTATACTTTGAAACAAAATATAAATCAAATTCATTTAACAACCACTTATTTCATAAACTTTGTATTTAAATTAATTTTCTATAACCACATAGAAAATTTATTCAATTTATTTTAGTATGTCTATGTAATACAAATTTACTAAAGTAATAATGAAAAGTTATCAGAAAACATTTAGGTTCGAGGAAATCCATCGGGATCCACAAATAATTGGATGCTGATTTTTATATCAAAGGAAAATCATTGATGTTTGATTGGACATTATTCTTTCTTACACCTTGACATCCTCTGTGGTGGGTGGTAGTGAACGCGACTGCCACGCAGGAAGCGCGGGTTCGATCCCCGCTCAGTGCAAATATTTGTATGCATGAATATGACTATTTGCACTGGTCTGGGTGTTTCTATGTATAATATGTATGTATTTACAAAAAAAAACTATCCAAGTAGGTTTATCCGCATTTCTAGATTCCATAACACAAGCTAGTTAAGCTAGGCTTACCATGGGTCTAGATAGCGTTGTGTAGAATGTTGTGAAATATTTATTTATTATAATAAAAAAGGCGCATGTATCAAGGCAAAAGGAGAGAAAAAATCGGTAAGAGCCGAGAAATTGAGTCATTCATCAACTCGCGGGCAATAAACTCGCGGGAAACCGCGAACTGTGCTATATATGTTTATTTTTTACAATTTGGTTCATAACCAAAAAGCACAGGTCTTCTTGATTTTATAATTAATTGCATTTAAGTATTAACCAGGTCCCTGGAGTTCCCAGTCACCTGTGCTAGTTCTGTGCACATCTTTTCTGAAAACCGCTTGCCTGTATGAGTGTATTTTGTTTAGCCCAACACCACGTGATAATGTCTTCGATAAAAATTGCCGGAAACAACATTGCAATCATGAAAACAGTGCGACAAGATTTTTTAGAGCTCCGTTGCCGAATGGCAAAAAACGGAACCCTTATAGACTCGTCTTGTCTGTTTGTCTGTCCGGCCGTATGTCACAGCCACACTTCCAAAGTGGAAAAATGTATTTTGCCATTGCCAAAATTACAAAATACCTAACGTTCAATTATTAAGCCCGCCACCTATCCCAGCTCCAGCAAGAATATCTTTTCCTCATTAAAATTTCCACAGCAGTCCGATATTTTTGCGTAACATTATATCATTTAGAAAAAAAGCAACGCCAATATCGTATTTCTTGGCGTAAAGCTTTAAATTTTGGGGGAAACTTTTGCCTTTTACGTCACAGGTATTCATTAATGTAAAAGTTCAGAGTCTAGGAAATGTTATCTCGATTTAGGGTCTGAAATGTGAAAGGTGATCCTGATTAAAATTTGAAAATCAGCGTGTATTTTGCTGAATTCTCAAAGATAGTGTAATCAGATGCTATTTTGGTTAGACAAAAATAATGATGTACAAATTCAGATTTTCTTTTCTGTTTCTGAATACTGTAGAAGTGAGAAGTCTGAGAGACATAGCTGGGGTGAAGTTGATGGATCGGGTGAGGGACGGCAAGATAAGGAAACGTTGTGGTGTGGTTGAAGATGTCACTACATCTAAGATAGACAAAGGGATTCTTTGACTTATAGATAGAGAAACGATTGATTGGGACACATGGAGAGGATGGAGGGTAAATGGGCAACCCGGTAGGGGTTGAGGTACGTATGTCAATCACATCGCAGGGATTTTAAAGAAAGCATATGTCAATACTAGCGAGCATGTATGAAAACAATTATGAAAGTAGAAGAAGTGGGAGATCTATGCCAGAATCGTGGCAAGTGGAAATCTGTATTCCCTGCTTATCCCGCTGGGAAATAGGCGTGACTGCATATGTGTGTGTGTGATTTCTGTTTTTAACATATACATGCATTTTAAAGTTATGCTTTTTCCCACTAGGGTAGTTAGAGACTACAGCAGGCTAGTCATTTGCTTCTTTTCATGCACACTTCAGGAACTCGTGAATTGATAGAATAGGAAACTTCCTCTGATATTATTCAACACACACAAAACACCTGTTTTGAGTAAGTTAGGACCTACCATTTCTACCCGTCTTTACTTCAGTACATAAAATAATGTTCAAATTGTGCGTACTTTTTGCGACCTATGAGAAAGGTTTTATTATTATAAAGGTTTTATGAGAAAGCCACATAGTACTTATTGTTAGCATTTAGTGAGAATCCTCCTGCATTAAAAAGTTTTAATACTTGGCACCGGAGAGCAAAATCTAGTTAGGAATAAATGAGTGTGAAGATACGGTAGGTACACACGCCAGGGGTTTGAATAAATTTGTTAGCAAAATAAACTTTGAAACAAAATATAACTGTTACTACCTGTAGTAATGTTGATTTCATTTTCTTAATTATTTAACTAAGTAACAATTCAAATATGCGAGGTTTGATATACTCACAATGTTGAAGACCTACCGGCTACACATGTCTTAATCAACTGGTAAATAGATATACTGGCTTATAACTAACCTTCTATAATTAACCTCGAAGGAACCAGTATAACTCTGGTGTTATAAGCTTACACATTCCTCTAGCAGAGTCTTTAGAAGGAAAGAGGGGAATAGGGGAATATGAACCGTTAGCTTCTGAGAGGTAAAGCACGAGGAGGGTCATCGCACATCAACAAATAAAAAGAATTTAAAATGATTCTATTATATCATGTAGGGGAGACTGGGGTCAATTGGAACGTTTACGACAAAATCGAGTATTGTAGCCTAATTTTATAATGAATTGGTTTCTAGAATGGTTTCAGTTATGGTCAAGTTATCTAGCTATATAGTGAAAATTGTTATTTGACTCCATGGACTTAAAATAAATAGTTAGAGGCTTTTTAGAAAACGTCGGCAAACGTTTCAAATGTCCCCAGGCCTGGGCCGATTGAAACAAAGGTGGGGGGCAACGGAAACACCAAGTACAACATTAGTATTTATTATTATAATCATTACTAAGAACTATTTATCTTAAGAATCATATCACCCGAAGTCAGTCTTCGAATTTATATAATTATATATCACTTATTGACCATAACTTATCATTTAGGACTTATTTATTTCAGTAGTGAGATCGACTTACAAAATTAATCAACATTCATAAGAGTTTCCTGGCCTGGTTGTTTCTGGTGAAGAAATATTGAATAGGCTTGTGGATGGCTGCTGTAGATAAAGGTAGTTTCACAATGTTGGATTTCGGACATCGGCGGTGTAGTAGGTGGAACTGTAATGGTGCCCCCAAGAATTTTGTTTCAATTGCCCCATGATCCTATCTGTAAATATTTAATTCAGTAAAAAAAAAAACAATTACTGTAGGCATACACAAACCTCTTTCAATTTGACTAGAATAATTATAAATTATAGTAGTTTAGTTCAATAAAACATATTCTTAATGATTGTTAATCACCAAACAAAACAAAAACATGAAAAATACTTACTTTTTGTAGCAAAAAACCAATACAGTCACATAAAAATGTCCGCCGCGCTGGGATCCGCGACACGCACTGCACTACAGGTTCGCACCCTTGCGCCGATTCTTTCTCTCCTCAGGCCCCCACCGCTAAGTCTATCCGTCTCGTAGTTATTTGACTTGTTTCAAATGACCCGCGTTTCTATTGACCCCAGTCTCCCCTATTACATGCAACTAATTTCCGACACACCTTCTAAAGTGTTTCCCAATTATAGGTATCTACAATTTGTTATAGGTCCTCTTTCTATCAGCTCCAAAGCAATATGTCTGTCTTTCAAGTAACGAAAGTCGATATTAACCGGTTCAAGTTAAAAGCGTGTTTGTGAAGACTACATAAAGTTCGTTTGCGGTAACTTCCGCCGGATCTTTTACGTATATTTGTTCTGCGATCTGAAGTTGCCGAGTTGTTTGTCAATGGGATAGCCTTACGGTCAGCCTCTTGTGTTCAGTATCGTTAGCGGTTTTGATGCTATGGATAGGATTTTGATCTTGGGAGACTTTGCAAAATTTGGTATTTACTTTTTAAGTGAATATTAGAACCGAAGTTACTAATATTCTCTCTAATCCCTCCAACTAAGCTAAATTGCTTGTGCTAGGAGTGGGTTCACGTCGGTAGTCTAATGGCCAGGATTTGAACCCGGGACCTCTCGATCGTAAGGCCGACTCCTTAACCACTAAGCTACCGATGCTTTAAATTATTATTATATATTAAAATATTAATCTTCTTATTTTAAATCCCGGAATTTTCTTTATTCATGGGAACGAAATATGTATTGTGTTCCATGCGAGCTGAGCCACATATAAAAATTGAAATCACTCGCGCAACACGGACTTTTTAACAGCACACGTGTTTCCTTCTTCCTGCAATCCCGGGTCCTCTAAACGGAGCAGGAAAAATATCTGTTGCAGATGTCAAACTTGACGAATACCATTGTTGCATTTGTATTTCGAATGATGGGTGCTTGAAACTGCCTTCTTTAGTTAAGTATCAGGCGAGTTGAAATTATATTGACGCACTCTGTATAAAAAAAGAGTAATGCAACTAAAAAAGAAAACAAGGCGTAAAGCGTATTTCGTGGAATGCGCGGACATAATTATGAAGGTTAAGAAAATAATATGTTCTTTTAATTTCACCGTATTCACGAAGAAAAAGTCAGCTGAACCTTGCTATAGTCGATAACCATCTAAGGTCAGCATATTGTCGCGTGAACAACAGCCTTCACGAACGCACAATTATGTATAGTATTAGTATATTGTTTATTTATTATTACGTAATACAAATGTTATTTTATGTCGACGCTTGCTTGCTGAGGAAAAGCCGTGGCCTTGAAGAAGGAATTTTGATAAGAATAATAGTTAAGAGAAATAAGTTCCAGCTTACCCGCAATACAGTTTACTGAAGCCTACTAGTATATTTTAAATGTTTGTTAATATTGTGGATATTTCTTAATCAATCGTGCTCATAAGGCTTCGCAAATCTGACTGATATTTGGTACAGGTTTACTGAGGGAGGCGAAAGATCAGCAGAAATGGGACTCATTTGGAGAGGCCTATTTCCAGCTGAAGACTGTAATAGGCTAATTGATTGATTAATTACTGTACGATAATAAGATAAATGAAAGAACTGTCGACAAGCTCATAATAGTAGTAGACGGTTTACATAGTGCAATACAATCAAGCATTTAAACCCGTCGAAGTATTATATTCACGATTATATTAAAAATAAATAAATAAAATAAAATAAAAATAAAAATCTTTTATTTAAGACAACAGAGGCCCACATCTTGTTAGTTTATTCTTATCATCTATGTTAGTAATATAATAATGTATTATAATGGTTTCACGTGTTACCTTTGATAGATTCATCACGCCACATGTAGTTTGATGAATCTACCAAAGGCAGGCCCATCCATCCTCTCCGCGAACACTCCCAGAATACCGCTGGTGCCCCCCCTGACCCTACGCAGCAACGAGGCTACCTTCAAGCGCATCAAAGCGTGAAAGTCATCTGTATGCGCATCTGCGAACATCCCCGACGCACTGCAGTACGGTGGGAGCCTCAACAACATCCTGAAAGTGTTATTATACTGTACACGCAGCGCATTGACTGCCCTTTGGGTATGATTGAACCAGAGGCTGCTGGTGTAGAATGTCTGGCAGTAAGCCTTGAACAGTGTAATTTTAACTGGTACAGTGCAACCAGCAAACCTCCGAGCCACCATGTTTCCCCGCACAGCCAACGCCCTGCGTTCCCTTTCCACGTCTAAATCATCTCTTAGATCCGCGGTAACAATATGCCCCAGGTATTTAAATTTATTCACTCTCTTTAAAATTTCACCTTTAAGCGTAACAACAGGGACATGTGATGGACTTTTATTCACTCCTCTAAACACCAACATCTCACTTTTCACAGGGTTGTACTTTAATCCATGTCTTTCAGCATAATTCTCACAAATACTTAAAAGTTTTCTTATACCATTAATTGATGGACTCAGCAGCACCATGTCATCCGCATAACTTAAATTATTAATGCATATGCCATCTATATGACATCCCACATGTGTACTGCTGAGCTCAACAAGTAAATCATTTACATAAATGTTAAACAGTCTCGGGGAGGTAAGCCCTC
The DNA here is from genome assembly GCA_914829495.1 of Eilema sororculum. Taxonomy (NCBI): domain Eukaryota; kingdom Metazoa; phylum Arthropoda; class Insecta; order Lepidoptera; family Erebidae; genus Eilema; species Eilema sororculum. Next base: position 20,855,898 of record OU618543.1, on the reverse strand, counting down.
CTTGCCTAACACCACATTCAAGCACATATGGGTCTGATAGAGCATTTGACCATCTCACAAAGTTTCTTTGTTTACCATACCATACAGTTAATATTGATATAAGTGAATGAGGCACATTCATTTCTTTAAGCTTATTCCATAACACTTTATAAGAAACCAGGTCAAATGCTTTTGTAAGGTCCAGGAAACAAGCATACACTGGTGTTTTCCTATCCGTATAGTATTTGACGGTGTGCTTCAATGCAAAAATGGCACTCTCTGTAGATAGCCCCGGGCGAAATCCAAATTGAGAGTCATGTAGCTTTACAAATTTGCCTAGATGCAAGTCAAGCACACCGTCAAACACTTTGGCAATCACTGTAGCCAGTGAAATAGGCCTGTAGTTACCCTTGTGTGCTATGTCTCCCGTCCTGTCCTTCACAATGGGTACAACCACTGTGTCTAACAACTCCTGTGGTAAGTGAGAATGTCCAATACTTAAGTTGAAGAACATAGTCAAAACTCTGGGCAGATGCACTCCAGCATTCTGAAGATGTTCGACGCTAAGTCCGTCCTTTCCTGGTGACTTGCCCCTCTTTATGTCTTTAATAACAGCTTTTATTTCTTTACATGTAAATGTGAGGGGAGCCCCCAGGAGGCAGAACTCATCATCGCTCATCCTAGGCCCATTTTCAAGAGGCGAACTCACTTTGAAGTGTTCTTTGAAGATAGTTGCAATTTCAGTACGATCACTAGTACCTTCCACACTAACTGGGAGGCTTGGACTGTTATTTAACTTTTTTTGTACTTTTCCAAAATGCTGTAAAAGATTTCTTAGCATGATGGGAGGCCAAAATATCCATATCTATTTGATTTTGATTCTTAATACACCATTTTAATTTAGATTTAAATATTCTACGAGCCAGTCTCATATCCTCAAAGATTGGTCCACTATCAGGTTGACCATACCATTGCCACTCCCTAAAATTAAGTCTTGCCTGTGCATGATAGGCCTTTACATGCTTTTTCCAACCCTTTATAGTCTTATTTTTCCTAATAATACCAACTATGGGTTTACTATTACTGTTAGCAGCAGCTTCACATAATATACACACAATGTTTTTATACATTTTATCCAACAAAGTTTTATGTTGAGCATTGTTACAAAATAAATCAGCACATTTAGTAAATTCTATAGGAAAATCTATTTTCTTTAAGTTTTCATTACATAGGGTTAAGTATTTATCTATCTCATCAGCATTTCTTTCCCCCCAGTAAATGCCGTTGTATGTAGATCTAATATCAAAGGTTTTCTCTCTAATGACATTTACTTCACATTCTATTTTCATAGGAAAATGGTCAGAGGAATATGTATCATACATAACCTCAAATCCAACAAAGTTTTATGTTGAGCATTGTTACAAAATAAATCAGCACATTTAGTAAATTCTATAGGAAAATCTATTTTCTTTAAGTTTTCATTACATAGGGTTAAGTATTTATCTATCTCATCAGCATTTCTTTCCCCCCAGTAAATGCCGTTGTATGTAGATCTAATATCAAAGGTTTTCTCTCTAATGACATTTACTTCACATTCTATTTTCATAGGAAAATGGTCAGAGGAATATGTATCATACATAACCTCAATGTTTACAATTGTCTTGCTTGCTGACTGTGTAACAAGACAGTGATCAAGCCAACGCTTGCTCCCAGATACTTCACAAGTAAATGTATAAGTGTTTGATAATATACCAAGATAGTCTAAGTCTGCACATATTAACTCTTGTTCTAAACAAAAGTTAAGAAGCTCATGACAAAATAACTCACCTGGGTGGGCATTGAAATCCCCTAATATAAATACTGTTTCAATATTACTGTTTTGTATGATGGAATACATTTCACTAAGACATTCTGTGAAGTAAGGTAGGTTGTTGTTATCTTGTGTGGGCATATACATGTTTATAACCATAAAACACTTATTGTTCACTACCACTTTAATTGCATTCAGCCTATCACTGTCACATTGAATTACAGACACACAATTAAATACACTCTTTCTCCATAAGATGGCAAGGCCTCCATATGGCCTACCTTTACATATACCTGCTGAGGTATCCACTGAAGACTTTGCTGTATAACTAAAATCTAAATCTATGTTTTCAAGGAAGGCTAGATCATGTGGGTATAACCAGGTTTCCTGTAATAATACTATGTCAGCCTCCTTACATATCTCTTGTATACCTTTCACTGCCGTCTTCACATTTTTACAGTTAAATGTGATAATTCTCAATAGCTTATCTGTCATTTGAATCTGTCAAAATAACCTCCTTGGTACACTGTGTACTGACAGGTCTATGCTTGTAGGCAAAGGTCACAAAGCGTCTATATGCTATACCATCTGGCCAAAAATCTTCTTGCATGAATAACTCGACCTTATCTTTGGGAACAAATATTTTGAAGGAATTGTACTGTTTTTCCACCTTCATGGCCATCTTTTCAACAGTAATATTCCTTATTCCAGACTTGATGTTGACATATTTTGTGATGTCACTTAATGTCACCTCCTTTGCTACATGGTAGATATAGATAGGTACTTTTATTTCAGCTGCTTTAAAATTTATATTTGGGTCTACCACCGCTTTGCCCTTATTTACCATAAATTTATTTTTATATTTCTTTCTCTGCACCTTGATCCAGGCATCATCCTGCTTTACCCCTCTCCACTCTCCTTGTTTTACCATGTCAGCCATCGTTTTGATATTGGCCTCCAATACCTCCCTTTTCTCATCAAAATTTGGTTCCGGCCATTGTGAAAGATGACTAGGTATCCTGCCAGTCCCCCCGTCAATGGTTACATGAGCACTTTTGTCTTTATTGTAGTGATGTTTGTCTTCACTTGCACTATCATCTTCTTCTTTGTTTGCATTTTTTGCTTTGCTTTGCTTTGGTTGCCTATTTGACAAAGAAAATGAAGTACCCTCTGTTGTAAAATTGTTGTTCACAAATTCATGGTAAACTGTTTCCGGGGAAGATGGTACAGTATTTTGAATACTATTCACACTATTGTCTCTTAGTGCAGTACCTCTAGGATCAGTAACACTCACACCCCCAAATCTATTCATCAAGCAAACTCCCCGTCTATTGTTCACATTTTCTTCAAAATTGTTGATTACAGTCGCATTTTTTACTGTTTCCATTTCACATTTTAACATAATCAGTTGTTCAGACGTAACGTACTGCTCCTTTATCGTATTAATATCACGCTGCAATACTAGTAGGTCTTTCAGTATTTTGGTTACATCGACATGATCGAAAACAATTGGCGGCAATTTTTGCAACTCGCGAGCCACGAAAACAGGTATTTCTTCAGGATCGATTACCTTCAGGGTTGATATAATATCATCAATGTTTCTGCGCGTCTTCCCATCTCTTTTTCTGGTTTTCTTCATTTTCGTTACCGAGGGTATCGAGTCAAATAGCAAATTTTTGCCACGGCTATCTCATCCTCAGAAAATGCACTGACGCAGATCCTACTGATACTCTCTTCATCCATAACATCTAACTTGTTGTTAATAAAGGCTAACACTTCATTAATTACAATATTACACTTTGAACATTTCACAAAAGAAGGCGACATCTTGGCAGTGTTGCCAACTGTTACAATTAAGATCAATAAACTGGTACAATTAAGATCAATAAATAAGTTCATATTACGTCGTGGCCTCGTAAGGCCTGTTTGGGATATATGTGCCACTGATATCACTACCATAGATGCCCAAGACTGTGCTAAGTAGAACAGTAAAAGCCGGAATGCGGACCCTGGACTGAACTAGTGAAAGCCTCAAATACATCCAGGACAAAAGAAAAGATGATGACGATAATTGATGAGCGATAAGAACTTAAAAAGCTAGTAAAGCTCATAATAGTTTTAATAATAACGTTATTACAAAGAAGACGTCTAAAATTCTTAAAGTTAATTAATTAAAAGCTCGTCAGCCTTTGCAAGAAAAGTAAGGCATAAAAGTGCTTACAATATTCTAGTGAACTTTAAAATACATGATACCACGAGACCATAGTGTAGATGTTAAATACAGAAGGTTAGGTTGAAGCTGTTCTTAAGTACCTATCATATTTTTATAATTACACTAGCAGCCCCAGTAATTATACTTTCAATGTATCCAGGAATTCATTGAAAAGAAAATGGGTTCAGAGATTTTGGGATGAAATATATTATAGTTTTTATCAAGACAATTGCATTTACTAGTTTCTTTTGCTTTTTCTTGCACCTAATTATATTTTTGCCATATGTATCCACAGGAGCATAGTATGTCTGTGTCTCGGGTAGGTATTCGTTCCTGCTGGTCTGTTACCTAAAATATCATTAGCACACAATACATATTACTATATAGTTAAAGCTCGACTTTCTACACAGCACTATTTATACCCAAATTACCTTACCAATAATCACACATAGAATAGAATGCATATATTACACATCGAATTACCTGTGTCTTTACCTATGTGAACCGGTGCCCTCTGATCTAACAGTCGGACTTTCTATCGCTGTTTACACACGCATAGAAATTGCATATTTAGTTAAGTGTAATGTTGTATGTGACATATAATTACAAGTCCTTGTGCAACTTAATCCGCTGTTTCTCTGTGAAGCTGTCTATACTGTGGTCTAACGTACTTATATACATACGCTTCAAGATGTTCTCATTTTATCAAGAGACCGCGTATCGACTTTTGTGCTTTGCATAAATTTACATGAGAACATGTTCGTATACACCACTTGTTTATGCTAAACATGATACCCCTTAGAATTATGTGGTGTATCGTTAAGTATATGAAGTTTTCTGAGAGATTGATCTTGTATTTATGAGGATTATGTATTCATATACAATATACGACATATTTTGAAGGAGGTGTAGTGACGTGTGATGGATGAGATTCTTTCTTGCAGATTTAATTTATGTGCATAGTACTTTTGTGTACATACTGTACTTTATTTTAAACTATCTTATACGAGTAAGTCGCTCTGTTCTGTTAGATCTCTAATTGTTAATTTTAAATTCTTTTCACGTTAGTCTGTACAATTTTTTTATACTAAGAAAATTAAAGAAAATGTAACATAAGTTATTAATTACACTTTCATTACAGTAAAATTTCGTAAGCAAATATTACCTAGCTATAAAAATAAAATAATGATTGTTTGTCCATATTTCTATTTACTATGACTTATTTTTATATCTTTACTACCCTTTGTTTCTGTTGCTTTTGTATGATTTTTTTTTCATGACGCATTTTCATAATATTTCGCTATAATTTGTAAATAGGTATTTTATTTTTTATTTCGATCGTGCGAAGAGCCGCGTAAGAGCCGGAAGGCGTGAAGACGTCTTTATGTGGATGATGATGATTTTATTTTTAGTTTTATTTTAATTCTGATTGAATTACATGAGGTCTAAGTTCTTTTTTAGCTACTATGTAAAATAATTTTATTAAATTTAATTCCTTTCAAAACAAAATCCAATAAAATAAGTTGCATTGCAAAATATGTACCTGATAAATATTTATCACACTTTGAACCGGGTTTTATCTACAGAAGGTACTTTTTCCTCTCTTGACAGTTATCAAGTGAGATAATAAACCTTTTGTAGGACGCAGAGACATGCCTTAGCGTACACGAACGAGCACGTACACTAAGGCCCCATTCACATGACATTTTCTTACATTTTTTTTGCAGTAGTCGTCTGAACGAATAAGTAATGGTACCGTAAACTATATAATATAACATATGGATAACTTTGGACAGCGGACTTTTGGGACAATTTAAAACAAGTTTTTTTTCAAAGCTGCTGTCGTAAGAATAGCAATAGCAGGAATAGCAATTCTACTTCTGAAGAAAGAGACGATATTTATTGACGATTTATATTATTGTTTATGATTTAAAAAAAAACTTAAAGTAACCCAAATTGTTAAAATGTATATAGAACCATTTATACGCCATTTAAATCATACAAAAACGTGTACTTATACGTTTTGATTAGTACTCACCAGACATATGAAGCAAAAATCTATATAATAATTGGTCTAACTGCAATGCTTCGACAATGCCTTTGAGTTGTGGAGGTCAGTTGGTAGTTGCTTCACAGAAAATATCGAAGTTCAACCAATTCCGCAGTAACTCCAAACTCCAGGCTGAAAGGCAGATGCGACTTGGATTAACGCTTAAATTATGAAGAAGAAGAAGACATATCAAGCAAATCGAATGAAGCTCTGTTTACTGCGGGTATTAATTTTTAAACGAACAAAAATACACCATTTGAAGGACAATGCCGTGTGTATGTGGCTTTACTTACCTACATTTCGAGTGGTAGGTAACACTCTCTCAGATAATATTGACGTTCAGAAGCAATGTTAATTTTGTACAGTCTATTAATGTACATATAGGAGATCTCTCCTCCCTTCATTTCTTTGTTCTAACTCTAGTCTTTTTGTTCCTTACTTATAGTATTAAGCATGCTCAGACGGTTACTGTAACGAACTGTTAGGAGCCTGTAATTTTAATAATATAAATATCCTACATATTATTTTGTTATGAACTCCAATATTATGCAATGGAAATAGTATCTATGTAAATACAGTTTTTATTTTTTGATATTGCACAAACAAAATGTATTTTTATTTGCATTCGATATAGAATTCGCTATTCATGCTAAACTGTATTTTACAAATATATGTAAAAACTAGCTGATGCCCTCGGTTCTGTCTTTGTTCTATTGGGATCTAAAATACAATGACCACACAAGCTGCCACTTGGTATAACCATCCTTGAAATCCAAAGCTTTGTATATCATCCTTTGATATGATATACACCAATAGCCTGTACAATAAAGCCTATGTATCTGTTTTCGTAAATTAATCTGCCTCATTCGGATATTTATTACCTTCCTTTATTTAGCAAGCCTTATTGAATGACAGCTGTATTTTCGACGTATGACCGTTTGCAGAATATTGAAGTAATCTTCGACTATGGGATGAATGGTCTTATCGCATTTTATATCGGTTTTTGTACGAAGCCAATACTATTGTAGTCCTGCCAAGATTCTGTATTAGCTCCATCAGTCAATATCAGAGTAATAATCCCTTTAATAAAATATCCTATCAGTACATTTTTTTTTTTTATAAAAGAATATTAGAACCGTAGTTACTAATATTCCCTCTAACCCCTCCAGCTAAGCTAAATTGCTTGTGTTAGGAGTGGGTTCACGTCGGTAGTGTAATGGCCAGGATCGAACCCGGGACCTCTCGATCGTAAGGTCGACTCCTTAACCGCTAAGCTACCGACGCTTCAGTTTTTTTTCTTTTGTTTTTTTTTTTAGACAATTAAGTGCCTTCATAAAAGTTAGTTTATTACAGAATTTATATTGTAAAATGTAGATTATAGTAAACAGAGTGAAGTGTGAATTGAAATGTGTCATATTTTATAAGTTTTTAATTGGTTACGAGTAGGTATTATTTTTGGAAAAGCAAAGAATTATGTTCTGATGACAAGATTGGCGGAAATTATTTGTTTCTATCTTAGATAACAATAATAAAGTAGATGTGTGAAATGATGTGTTAGAAGTTTACGAAACTTGTATGACACATTATTTCAAAAATGTACCAACCCAAGAATGAAGAGTCTAAGGCCCGTATTCTAGAATGACACTCAGCCTTAATCGCGATTTATCTGAGGACAGATTGTATAGACAGATTGATAGTTTGACATATTGGCTATATAATCTGTCCTCAGATAAATCGAGATTCAGGCTGAGTGTCATTTTAGAATACGGGCTTAAGATTAAGATTAAGCTTTCTCTTTCATCAAATTTAATATTTCTTTTAAAACTTATTTTGAGTACAAAAGAAATTAAAGGAGATGTGATAAGATTTAACGACTATAAATTCTAGTGGATTAAGAGTTAGGAGATACTAATGATAAAACCTATAGATGGTATCTTATACCTCGGTGATGTGCAGGAAAAGGAAGAATTACTTAATGGCTTCTTACCGTACGAATAGAAGAGAAACCCAATTTGCACTGGCCTCAGTTGAAACGAGTAATTCTTCCCTATCAAGAAGTCTTCGAATTTTAAATGGATACCGGTTCATTGCTAAAATCACTCATTTTCTGTATAAATTTCCTCAACAACTGGAGCCTGTTTCACGTAGCCTGTCCTTAATATAAATTATATATTTTCCATCAGTTAGCTAATAATGATTACATATGAGACAAGGTACTAATGATTAGATTTTTTATTTGATTACAATTCTTTATTAAAAATTAATTGAAACATCCAGTCGATATAAATATGGGAACATTCATACTATGTAAAATAAAAACACATTTCTTTTGATTACTACAAAAGTTGCTACGGATTACAGTTGAATGCAAAACATTTTCAATTTCATTAATTCTCGTAATACCAAGATGGCCGACAAACATTCGCTTGAAACCTTACCGAAGGTATTGACTTCCAACAACAGTATCATCTGTAGGTCACTGAGAAGTTATAAATAGATTTACAGAATTAGAAGCAATCTTCAATGTGAATGTCTCTGTATAATTTAGTTACACAATTGTTCATCTCATCATATTCACAAATTTCATCTATAAAATGAAGACTTTCACAATATTTTGCATTCAACTGCAGTTTTACATAATAAATACCGTTCACCGAATATAATTGGTCTCTGCGGTCAAATGAATCGTAATAAGCAATTTCTTACTTACAGACTAGTTGTTCCTCATTTACAATTTGAAAATTAACTATCATTCTAATTATTTACAGCACTTTAAAGTTAGAAATATGCTTAAGTTTAAATAGTATAGTTTAAATTATATTAACTTCAAATAAATGGAAATCTGACGGTATGATTTCATCACGCGTTTTGTTGGCTATCATAGTACATTTTACGTCAGCTTTCCATGTCCGAATTTACAGTTAATTTTTATTAACCGTAACCTAAATATTATATACGGTTATTTTTTATTGTTTACTACTAAGGTAGAAACCAGGGACAACAAAATGAATACCGCGGTAAGCTAATGTGTACGCGGTCTGTATAAAATTTTACCTAATTCCTAAAAATTTTCACAATGAATACATTGCAGGAAAGATTTTTTTATAAAAGGACACATCAATTTGACTTCACCTTGCCTCACCTTGCCTGATGGTAAGCAAAGTCTCGGGAAGAGGGTCACCATCGTAAACATGCACCATGTTAACAATAGTGGCCATCAGTATAACGGCCTCATCAGATGCCTTTTTACGCCCCGCCAATGATTTTCTGATATTAATAATATAGGAAAAAAAAATCGCAAAACGAAAAAGGAATGATTCAAGTGTCGCTCAATAGCTCAGTTGGAAGAGCAGTCCCCCTGTAAGGGAAAGGTCGTGAGGTCGAGTCTCACTTGAGCATTTCATTTTTTCCAATGTTTTTCGAACTTAAAAGTTAGCATAATGAATGCTATAAAAAATTCATTCAAATAGGTGCAATTACTAATAAGTCTAGCACGGTAATTTAATGTAACACATGAACCCAATTTCAACAATGTTTGTTATTTCATTAATGCCTACATTATTTAATTAAAATTAATTAATTTTTCACAAAACAGTAAAATTATTCCCGTGTTCGATAAAAGTAAACTAAGAAGAAATATCTGCGTTTTGTATTAATATGATAATAAATACCTTCACTTGTATATTTTACAAAAATATCTGAGATCAAAGTTCTTCTATTAGATGAATTTAGTGTAACATAAGTTAATTGTAAAAACAGATAATAAATTGTTCCGCCCACAATCAAAGTTCATTGTGCCGTCAAACAAAATCCGAAAACAAGGACAAGAAGTTTGAATTATATTTGCCTCGACAAATAAAGGGCCAACTTTACAGGAAAGTTTGTTCAAAGAAATTTTAATTGAATTAGTCCAATAAATTCAAACTACGCAACTTTTAATTACAGATCCAAGGTAAAAGTAATTATCCCCTCGATTCTTTGTTTATTTCGGCATTATTAAAGTACATCAAATTACATCGATTTTACACTAAAAGCAGGGATATTAAAATAATTATATAATTTAATTGTAATAAGTTATTATGTAGTGTTTAATATATTACAATGTATTTCATTTTTGTTAGGTTTGCTATCATTTTCGAGACTTGAATATTTTATCAAAAATTTGCAATTACAAATATTACTTCCAGTCTCGATTTTTACGATATTAATTTATTACAGATTTTATCTTAGTATCCTAAAGGACAGAAAATGTCCAAAGCTTTATTACTTTTAATAACAAAACTACTTACTGACATATTTTTCACTTCACGTACTCCCAAGCGTTATCACAAATGCCATATGAGCTATCCCATTAACTGTGCCTATGTAATACTTTTGAAGCACATTCATATTTACAATAATTGTTAATTCTGAATTTGAGTTTACATTTATCGTAAACTCAAATTCTGAATTTATCTTACATAAAATAGCTAATGTTGAAGAAAATCCAACTTGTAAGTCTCTTATAGGCTACGCAATTATTACAATTTAACGAAATTAAATAGAGCATAGATACTATAGATAGCTATTTATACAGTTACATTACATTTTATTTTGTCTACATACCTAGTTAGTTTTTAGGAAAACATAGCGACTTGTAAAGAACCTTTGATTAATAGAAAGTCGAGAACTGAGAATTAGGCTCCAACAAAATATCGCGTCACTTTCAAAAACACGTGACAATTAATATGTTAACTGTCAACCCAATAATATAAGATTACCTATCGCAAAAGTCCTTAGTGTTTAAACTTTCACAGTACAACGTACCCAAAATTATAATATAGTGACATCTATCAACATTGAATATTAGCTGTTTGTCCCTCAATACCAGTTCCTGTTTTTTGATAGGAAAATTACTGGTAATTTTAGGGGAAAACTGTTCTTCAGTATAATCAACCGATGTTATCTAAATACGTTATAGCTGACGATTATTTCTTTTATTTATATTTTCCTTGCAACATTTTGTAGGCTCATTTTCACTAGTATAATTTACGTTAGCCTTAGGGGAGCTACTCACCAAAGCAGCTTGTGCAACAAATACAGCAAATGCTGCTTAGGTGCCTTACATTTTACGCAGCAAATGATCCGTGACGTCTCTTGTCTTGAAGCCTTTTTCTTGGCATTTGATTGGTGCGTGGGCCGCACACTTTAGATAATAATTTTAGATCTCACATTATTATTTTTTTAACTTCTTTACACGCTTTGCTTATCATCGTTGAAAAAAAAACTGATATGAATACATACATACGAAAAGTACAAACTTTCATTAAAATACAGAGTTATTTAAATAACTAGAGCAAGAAATACCATTAAACTAAGCACAGTTTTCAAAATCGGTATCGGCGCAGACGCAGCGTCACCAGCTGCTGCAAGAGCACTGGCCGCAGCCTCCACACAATGTCGGTACGTAACATGTTCTAGGCAAGTTATTGCGCAGAAATGTTGATGCGCACACGCACCGTCGCATATCTCCGAATTTTCATGCCGGGCGTGGTAAGCTCGGAGATATCTGAGAGAAATAAACCATTCTAAGAAAACATTCAGAATATTTTTACACGTCGAATATTATTTTCTTCGATTTTGGATCACAGCCGATGTTAAAGTTTGCCATAATCGAGGTTGGATTTTAGCATTAAATATATAAAGGATACTTGGTACATGTTACTATTTCACAATATTCCAACTCGTTCCCAATAATGAATTTAATTAAAATTGACGTTGTAAGTCATGTAGGGACTATATCGATCCCTTGAAATATGTATAACTGAATTCGACTTCTCCATATTTCAAATAATTGAATGAAATAATCCTATTTTACTTTCAATTATATATGATTTTCTAGCTAAAATTATTGAAATTAATTTGAACACGTTATTGCCTGTCAAACATTAAAATGTTCATAATTACTTACTTGTGAAATATATTAGTTTCGTGAGGCGTGCCAATCTGTAGTTTCTCGGCGAGGTTGTGAAGTGACATGGCAGAAACTTCATGCAGTCCATAGTACTGAGTCAGGTTGTATTCTGCCGACCATTCTGCCAAGTTGCGGTTAGCACCCGTCAGGTCTAAGAAGTATTGAGTGTAATCCAACACCTGGGCAAAGTTTAAACACGTAAATATATGTAGAAACGATTGTTTATTATAGTAACAATTAATTAATCTAAACTGGATATATTTAAACGTAAACTTGGGCTCAGAATAAAAATCCTTAACAAATGTAATATTATACTACGTACTTTTAATGTAAATGAAACCAGGTAGCATTTTAATCCAAGAATAATAATTACAGGTATCGCAATAGCATTACCCTCATAAATTATTATTTGTTTTAAAAACACTGTATTTAATTACACTCCTTTCATGTTAGAACATTTAATATAACGTCGTGAAGGGTAATAAATTGAATAAGCTTTTATAACTGCCATTTGGTTCATATGCTTGTATAATTAATGAAGTTATTTATACTCTCCATTGCAATGTGTACTTAAAGAAGAATAAATATAAATATAGGTAAGACTGTGTGGGTCTTTACATTTTGCTGGTTTCTAAAAAGGATCGATTTCTATTGAAAAAAATTGAAAGTTACTTAGAAATAAGACTGTTATGTTTGGATATTAAAGCAACAAATTCAATAAATGTCGATTAATTTATTTCATGTTCAGGTCTAGGAATGTATTAACATTTCTTTAGCGTCTGCCTCAAGTTTATCGTCGTTTCGTCAACCTTAGTTCAATTCGATTATTGCTTAAATAAAGTTATACCTTTCCAGTATTGGTGTCAAATTTGTACAGCCTGAGACCAGGATTCGACGAATCAGCTGGATCCCGATGTGGACTCACTGAAGGCGCTAATAAAGCCCAGGAAACTGGTCGATCTAAACAAATCATAGAAAGGCATCATAGTATTATTTTGGAACAAATTCTAATTGAAATCTATAAATATATGTCGAAGGTAAAATTTAGTTTGACAACGCATATACAAAATAAAGTACAAAGTAAAAAAACTTTCCACTTCTCTTTCCCCAATATTCCAGAATTTAATACCTTTGAACATAATCGCGCGACTGTAATTATTCGCGAGAAACGAGCAAATAAAACATCATATCCGCTTTTTGTTCCAAAGTGTACGAATAATCCCTATCCACACTGCCATCGTTTAATTAATGTTCTGAATTTACACACCCGGGTACCTTTTTTATGTCGTTGCTTAAAATAGAACAGATTACTGCTCAGTGTGTACTGGTTCAGAAGTTGTAAGCTCATCTTTGAGCATTGTTTTCAAGTTAAAGTCAGATATTAAAGTATTCTTGAATATCATTCATTCTAGCTTAAATTTCATAGTTGATTATGTCAATATATGTAGTTTAAGATTATAGAGTTACTAGCTTTTGCCCACGGCTCCGCCCGCGTGGATGTCGGTTATCGCGACCAAACATAGCCTATATCCTTTCTTAAAGTCTAACCTATCCCTATACCAAATTTCATCAAAATCGGTTCAGTGGTTTAGGCGTGAAAGCGTAACATACAGACAGACAGACAGACAGAGTTACTTTCGCCTTTATAATATTGATACGGATTTTAAGTACACTGTTTATTTGATTACATTCACCAGGGGACATGAAATCAAATTGTAAAGTTAGCATTGAATGCTATAAAATTTCATCAAAATACACTGTTTATATTTCCAGTGATATTCTTACTGGCGTGTTTTTAATTTCATCATCATCATCATCACCTTGCATCGGAAGTTTGTCAAAGCCCGGGTTTAATTTTATTAGCTGCTTTTCTTAAATAATAAGTTACTAGTAAATTACTGGCTTCTCAATTCAGTTGGAGTCTCCTTTGCAATTAAGAACACATTGATTAGTTACTTCTTAATTACGAGTAATTGTCAAGTAAAAGTTACGAGTATCTTTGACAACTTCACAAACGGAAGGTTCAAAGGACCAACTTACGGGTTAAGTGAATGATGTATTATACATATGTATGAGTTTGTTACGTTTATTGATTGTTAAATGTTTTTACGAAATATTAGCAGCTTTCATTTGTCTTATATTTTATTGTATGTATTGTTATATTATATTTAGATTTGCTTCCATTCTCCTTTTGGCTTTATTAGTTTAGTTACTTTGACGACTATTTTCATTTGATGTTCATTTCTAATATCTACTATCACTCACCATTATCATAAATAACACGGAATGTGTCGGCGTGTAGGTGACCGAAGAACTGGCCGGCAATTATTTTGGCATGCCGTCGCACCATCCGGAGATACTTCGCATTGGCGTCTGCCGCCGCTGCTGAGGTGTCATAGGGATGTCGTGAATCAGACCCTGGGGCTGCATGACCTACTATGTAGACCTGTTCAGAACAAAAAAAAGGTAGGTTGTTACTTGATTTAGGTATCACATAGTAGTAATTATTATTTTAGTTGCAGTACGCTATAATGGTAGTTTTAAATTGAACATAAACTGAAACAGACGTATAATAAATTATAATGATAATATTAATAATTTTTTGAGATGTGGTCAATTTAAGAACAGAGATAGTGAGATGTGGTCAATTTGGGAAGTAGACGATTTGAGATGTTTTCGAAGTGGGATGGAGCGATAATTACGTTATTATTAATTATAATTCATTATGTGATTATTATTACTGCAATGTATCATAAACGTAAACTGTATAAAACGGCCATCATAGCGTGCCGATAGTGTAGTAAAACATTAGCTGTTAAGTTAAACTTGAGGTTCAAAATCTTCAGACTTAGGACATAGGTTAAGTGAAGTTTTGTTCAAAAAAGTACTGCGATAGTAAAAACACATAGCTATACTATCCTAGAAATTTCTAGATGTCATAATATTCTTATTAATTTCCAATGTAACTTCAATTTACGTAATTTATTTGTTTTATTGCCTTTTAAGAAAAACGTTTCAAACATTACATGAAAATATATTTCTCCAGATGAAGAGTATAAGCTATCAAGTTTTCTATAGGTATGTAGTCGTCGAGAGTTACTGTATCCCTTTTAATTTATGCAAGACGTTGCTCCAAGTAGTTTTGACTAATTGCGGCTCTTCAAACTATAT
The DNA here is from genome assembly GCA_914829495.1 of Eilema sororculum. Taxonomy (NCBI): domain Eukaryota; kingdom Metazoa; phylum Arthropoda; class Insecta; order Lepidoptera; family Erebidae; genus Eilema; species Eilema sororculum. The sequence goes on along the minus strand of OU618543.1, from coordinate 20,840,723 downwards.
TACTCTCAATTAGGACTGGGGGCATCGAACTGTTGCCATTTTAATTGACCCTTCGTATCTGCCAAACATCGAATATATCAACAGTCACAAGTTTGTAAAAGCTTCTAATTTTTAACACTCCTGTGCGTTATATACTTATCGAGTTTTAAATGGATTCAATTTAACTTATATTGTAAAGTCACTGTTTTAGACCCCGATACAAAATCGACGGCGACGAGGTGTTATAAGTTTGATGTGTCTGTGTGCTCATCTGTGGAATCGTAGATCGTGAACGGATGAACCGATTTGGATTTAGTTTTCTGTTTGAAATGTAGGTCAGGAGTGTTTTAGCTATGTTCAAAATTGTTTGAAGTATGTTAAAAAAGTCTTTAAATACTTTTTTCTATACCAAACTAATAGTCTCGCGTTTGACCGCTAGCTCACTCGTTGGTAGGAGTCGATGACGGAACATGTTTACTTCTACGTAACCTTATTCACTTTGGACCTAAAAATTCCAGGTAATAAATTCACAGACTCACTCTTGTATAAAGTCAAATTTTCGCGAGCGCATAAAATTTTAAGCCTTACAAGGTACTGAAGAATACTTGTGCAATTCGAAAGACGAGTAATTTAAAACTGAACGCTTGGAAAAATTTCCATTAATATTATGTGATGTTTTGCTTTCTAAACGTTGAATCAACTCTTCAAAATATCTTCTACTATCCTGCTAATAGTCCGACTAAAGTCGCGTTACCATCGGTAGGTTAGTGGTTAAGGAGTCGACTTTACGATCGAGAGGTCCCGGGCTAGCACAAGAAATAAAGCTTAGTTGGAGGGGTCAGAGGGAATATTAGTGACTTCGGTGATATTCTTAAAAAAATAGAAAAAAGTTTCGGAAGATGTCTGGTTGTACTAAATTACGCTCAAACGGTTCAATGGATCTGGCTGAAATTTGATACAAGAATAGATTATATTCTGGCATAAAACATAGGAGTTTTGGTGGCGAGAACGGGATCCAAATTTCAAGCGGGCGGAGCATCAGGCAACAGATAGTGTTCAGTAATAAAATATATTATGCACTAAACTGACGAGTGACGATTAAAATTTTACAGTGGACACCATAGAACTGTCTACTGTTAGTCGTTAACCCTGTTTCTATCTATAAATCTTTTATAGTCTATAATTAAAGAGGAAGTTAACTCTAGAGTGTAATTAATTAATATCGATGCTCCTCGTTTCGCTTATTTGTTATGGCTTTTTAGAACTTCTCCCTTTCCTATTCACATTAAGCCGCAGTTCACTGCTGGATACAGGTGTCTCTCAATTTTGGGAGTCCTTGGCTACGGTTACTAAGCTGGCCAGAGGGATTGGTATTTCGGATGAGATGGGGTGTTGATACTTGTATTCTTTCTCCGTCACGTCACGTCTAACATATGCCAATATATTATTTATACTGTTGATTGATGGCACTTAGTGGAATTCATTGTTACACATGTTGAGAACACTTGTATTTTTTTACACTGTATTTATTCTAATACACCTGACCGGTATCGCCTCACGCACCTTTGAGAATGCCGTAAGGCGAAACTGGTTAGGTGTAATAGAATAAATACAGTAGAAAAAGTACAAGTATTCTCAATATGTACGCCAATATAAATGAATATTGCTTACTGAAATTACATAATATTTATTCACCAAGTCACAATGTTTTTTTATTTTTTATTTATTCAACTTTATGCACAAGTATAAAGGCGCCCTAATGCCGTAGGCATTCTCTACCAGTCAACCAAAAGTATTTTCTACAGTACTGTAGTAATACAGTAAAAGATGTAAATATTTAACTGTATTCTACAGTACTGTAGTTCTGGTGTTGATGATAATGTAATGTTTTAATGTATTGTAATGTTAATATTGTTACATTAATTATTAGTAATGATGCCATCAAGCAACAAAAACGTCACCGACACCGACACGAACTGACGCCCTCGCTAAACACAGTTTCACGCTACCCTAATTTATACCTTTACTCAAAGTTAAATTGCAACAATTACGAACATGCACCTACAGTCCTACACTAGCCCGATAACGTCAAAGTCGTCAGAGGTAAAACAAATGCGAAAAACAAACTAGTACCGACGTATTTTATTTGTGGATGTACAGTCCGCGTCATAAATATCTTGACGACGATGTCTCAAAATGATCTTAAAACTCTCGTATTAAGAGCAAATCAAACTGTTTTATTGATTTATATTATTGTCCGAACTAAAGGTGTGTAATAAATATCAGAACAATCGGTCAACTGAAAGGGGGTAAAAAAAACGAAATTAAAATCATTTTGAGTATTTTGTTCGTCAACATCTTTCTAAAGATAAATGTGCCTATACAACCTCAAAGCTTGAACCTTATAAATGGTTGAAGGAATTTTTAACGCATTAAGTATGCTAACTATACAAATCGAATACATAGGGAAAAAGAATCTTCTCGGGCGGGACTCGAACCCGCAGTCTTTCCCTTACAGGGGGAATGCCTGACCAATTCGGCTACCGAGACACGCCCGATATGATTCAAATTTCCCTCCTTATACGTCTTTAAGGCGACGTAGCGTCATCTACCGATTTTCTTACGAACTATCGGAATCAATGAATGATGTTACAATCATTTTTAAACATTGATTTTTTGATAACTGAGCCCAAAAAATTGAAGGAATTTTTACAGCATTAAGTATGCTAACTATACAAATCGAATACTTGGTGAATAAATGGTTCCTAAAAAGAAATCATACGGGTGTTTTGAAATAGGGTCCAAACTTTTTATATAATAAAATTGTTATGAGCCTAATCATTGTCAACATTATATTATTGGTATAGTAGTTTTACTGACTACAACTGATCCTAAAGCGCAAATATTATGTTCAGATTTAAATCCGCCGTATGCACCATAGCCCAGACCACAGATCCTGGGGTGAAATCCAGAATCAATACAAGTCTTTTATTATTAGATAATTATTTTCGATAACACTACTGTAACGTGCTCACTTTTTGCGTAAGAAATATAGTTAGCACATCATGGATATAAAACATACCTCTGCCTACCTTGATAGATATATAGGTGCAATCAAGGATGAAGTACTCAACATCCACTTGAACATCCAAACTTTATCATTAACAAAACATGATTTAGTAGAATACATTGTTCAGCAAAAACCATTAGTGTATACCTCTTATCTCATTAACTCGACACTCCAAACCGTTTACCCAAACCCTCACAATCCAACTATTGATAGTACCCTTCGAGTGTTGAGACACACCCTCGAAAAGGGTTGAGCGTCACCAATAACACCCCGAACAAAGGCAGTATACATTTTTATATACAAAATTGACTTTAAATCCCCTATTCCAAATCTATTGACAGAATGGGGAAGAATAAATTGAATTTTCCGATACGGTACGACTTCTGACACATTACACCATCGCCCCTATATCTTTGGGCATAATTTGTGAAAGCTTTTTGTATCGTATGGTATCTCGTTCCAATTGCGATAAGGATGTATTAGTATCGTGTATCGCGTAATGAGTGGCATTGACGTTTGTTTGATATTTTTTCGTTATTGTGTTCGTGATGAAAGGGGATAATGATAATGATGATAATAATAAAGGCAGAATCACACATTGTTGTGTTATTGTCATGTGTCTAGGATGTGTTCCCTTTAATATTTATCACATTTTGTGCTGATGAGTCAAACTTGCCAAATATAATATGTGTTACTAGCTGTTGTCCTAGCGGTTGATTCGTGTATGTCTGTCTATGGCAGTATAGCCAAGAACAGTGCCAGTAGTCCTGGGACTAGACCTAGAACCTGGGTTCTAAACCAAGCTAAGTTTAGTTTAGTTTAGATTTTCTTTTTATCATGTGCAAAACCCCCACGGATACCACCCCCACGGAGCCGGTGGAGGTGGTTATGTCGGACTCGAGCCGACTAAAACGCACGCTGTCTTGGGGCCTTGGTTGCTGGAGGTGAGATTGCTGAAAGTATATCTCTCACACCCCGGCAGGAGTTAAGTTTAGTTTACCTGGGCTGTTCCGCACTTAGCCTCTTGATTGGGCCATTGTGCGTGTATTTGACATCTGTCCAAAAATAATATTTTTTCAATAGAATTCACGGTTATATTTAGTTATTGTATATTAGATATGTACATTGTATTGTATATTGATAGTATATTTATGTAAATTTGCTTCATGTAAATATAACTGAAGATCGTACATGACCAAAAAAGGCGCATATCAAAATGACACATAACGAAGTGTAGTTCCGCCTTTACAGAGATGAAAAATTAGAACAGGATATATATATTTTTGTTGGACGTGACACTTCCAATAAATGGGTTGAGATATGGGTGCCATCATAAATTCGCCGTATTAGTAATGAAAGTAATGGATAATAAAACAGAGACGTAACTGGTGGCTATATAATATGATTGATCAGACGGACGGTGGCTTATTTAGAAATTGAATTAGGCGTTTATATGATAGGAATCTATGATGAAACAATGTTCTGAATAAAATTGTTATTCGAGTTGAAGGTGGCTTCAATGTATTTGTTTATATTGATATATACATACCGTATTGTTATACAGTTGTGTTTGCACATTGCTATTTAGAAAATAAATTCTTAACTGAACTATTCCGATTAATTTTTTTTTTATTCTTACCGGTTTATTTGTTACGGACGCGAAAGTTACGAGCAGATTTATCTTAATAGGGTATTTTTCACATAATATAATTGATACGGGAAAAAAAACTAAAATGTAAGCAGAAAGCTAAAGAAGAAGGCACCTAAAATCTGCTGCATGTTTAACAATTGCAAACAACCGAAAAAGCCTGAAAATAACCGGCATTATGACAAAAAGTTACGATAACAGACATCCACGACTGAACCGCAGGCACCAGCTAGTTATAAAATAAACATTATTATAGCTTAATATAAAACTTCCATTATAAATGAACCTACACCTGCACAATAACATTTCACCTCGAATTCAGAATCCTGACATTCAAATTATTCTTTCACCTTTCGTAACCTGAATACATTAACCAAGTAACGTGATTTATACAACGAATGTGTTTTCTGACAGTAATAACAGGCGGAATAAGGATTGATGTATATGTGCACTAAAGTATAAAATAATAAGGAAACTCTCCGCCATTTCTATTGTATATTCTAACTGTATTATTTTGTGCTTGTGGGTTAAAGCCTCAAGGATAGACAGGCGTAATGGACGCCTACATTTCACGAGTTATTTTATTACTCATGTCGTTGTACTCACCAGACGTTTTATAGCATTCATTACAGTTTTAGAAGGTGTCAATAGTATATTTAGGTATTAGATAAAGACTAAAATCTTGCTTGATATTCCAACAGCTAGTTAGTTGGTTTTTTTTTTCTAAAAAAGAATCAGTGCACCAGTGACCCGTAAGAATGTGGCTTAAGGTTGGTTTTGTTTTGTTCAATTTCTTATTGATTATAGTAACTTTAAAGATAAGCTACATTCGATGAAAAAAGTTCAATTACCACTCTGTCAGTCTTCCATAATATCTATCGAGGTTCAGCCAAACCTGCAGGTAGTCTGCTAAAAGCGAACCCCAGACTCCAAGGTGTAAGCTTCAGATGATACGTGGATGAAGAAGACGGGTGGTATACTATAAGGGTTTTATCTCAGCTGGGGTAACTTTAGACATTTCTGACGTAGATTATACATTATTGGAATCGAATATACATCCCAAACTCAACACTCAGCTGGTAATTTACTTGTACTTTACATTTCTTGGTTTGAAGAAAATTAACTTTAAATTAAAATCACCTTTGTACAAAAGAAAAACGTGTATGCTCTAAACAATATTTATATTAATGACTTTATGTACATTTCCACACTGTTTCTATTTCCACAGTGTGGAACACCGCGTAGTCGTTAACATTTACAATTGTAATTTACAACCACTGTACTGTAATGATTCATAATAATTATGGACGTGGAATTGCGTATCAGCCGTACGAAACATACTTTACTGGGCTTCGTAAGTACATTAATAGGAGTGCTCCGAATATGGTAATTGTAAGCTTATTATGTACGGTAATACCTACCAATGTATGTAACGTATTAACATTCAAATTCACTAAAGAAATAAATCCGGGAAAATAAATTTGAAGCCTTATGAGCCCATGTTGGGCCCTGATCAAAAGATGAAATTCTTTCAAAGACTTCAGACACTTCTCTGTAATAATAAAATCGGCCTATTTATTAAGCTTTCTTATAGCCTGACAAGTATTAAGAATATTTTTGTTCCTAGTACCAAAATAAGCCTGCTCGACTGGGGAAGTACAAGTTCTATCACAAAATTACGTTATGACAGATTAATTACAATGTTAAAAGCACGATGACAAACTCGCTAGGCATCATAAACGACTACTAAGTAATTGGATACCTTTTTCTAATATCGACTTATTTTTATTACTTTGTAGACAAATTATTACACCGCATTCAAATAGTTGGATGGGTGAAGTTCTTTTTTTTTTCCTTTCTTTTAAATGGCTAAAGTATTTTTATTGTTTGATAACCTCAATGTTTTTTCGCTTTAAAACAAATTTTGATCGGACAACTTATTTACAAACTGTGCAAGTAAAATACAAGCTTGTAAATACACTTCCATTCAAAGGTAAGTCTACATTTAAATGTATTCAAAAACAGAACACAAAAGAAAGTTAGACTTTTACACACTGCGGAAAAACTGCGGCGAATTCATTCAGGAGCCATAATAGCTCTAGAATCTGTCTGCCAATCTTTGGGGAATAGAAGTTGAAAACACACCGCGCTGGAGAAAATCTTAATTATTTGTACGTATGGCGAGGGATAAGAGGTGTTACAGTGGTAAAAAGGTGATAATTGTGCTTACCATACTGTATTTCAAAGTATTCGTCGTGGGGCAGATGTAGTAACACGCAAAGGCAACATGCTACGTTAATCGCATTCGTGAGATTAAGATCGCCAACAATTTGAACAGCATGCATTTGTCGGTTCATCACACCATAACCTAGCTAAGAACTGAGCTGCTAAGTTATTTCAAATATTTTAAATACCTACATTTATTTTAAAAAAAACGTATCTGCACGAAACTTTGTAGTAGACAATCCCTTACTGACCGTGAGATGATGGTCGCTACTATGAAAGTTTTTGAGCCAAACCAAAAAGAGGAAAAGGCGTAAGGCGTTCAGGTTTTGAGGCTATGATAACATAACATAACATAAACTCACGCCTGTATTCCCCAAAGGGGTAGGCAGAGGTGCTAGCACCCACATTTCGCCAGTTTATGTTTAGGTCCCAATGTAATAGGTGGCGAGCCCATTGCCATTAACCGGGCATTTATAAACCTGAGATAAATACACACATAACTTCGAAAATCATCGAAAAGTCATTGGTGTGTGCTATGGTAAACCTGGGATCGAACCCGAGACCTCGTCTCAGCAGTCCATTACCCATACCACTAGGCTACCGCAGATTTTATTTGAGGCTATGATGATGATCTAAATTTAGTATTAAAGGTTAATTTATTATTCACTTCAGAAGTAACTTGTTACACAATCAATAAAAAGACAGCCAGTCTATACATTTACGACAGAAAACGACTCGGTCCCAGGCAAACCTTATAACGATACTAAAGAAATACGAGCTCTCTCAAAATTACTTCTGCATCGCAATTTTGGTAGTACCTACCGATTAGATTAACGATTTTCTAATCTGTAATTTATTAGAGCGGGCCTGGCCGGCCGTCGTCCGGACTTCCTATAGTTCCGGCCAGTGCCGGCTACCGGCGCAATGTAGTTCAACCACTTCTTGTTAAATAAACGACCTATTTTGAGTTAGACTCATATCGCTCTAAGTGCATATTTATGAGGCTGCTTTGTTAAGAAACAGGGTTGGTTTACAGGTTATAAATTATCTACTATTTAAGTGGTGTAGGGTTGGAAAATTACAAATGCGATATGGTTTTGATTACACAATTGAGTTATGGAGGCTCAAAACAAGATTTATTTTCATTTTATTTACCAAAGTAAGCAATTTATAATAGAAACATATATGTACGTAAAATAAGCACAAGACAAAAGGCCCGCCTGACGGCAATAGGCTCACCCCCTATTACGTCGTGGGACCGAAAATCATAATTGGCGAACCATTGGTGCTAATACACCTCTGCCTAACCCTTCGGTGATTTATAGACGTGAGTATATGGATGGATGGATGGACATAATATACGGATATTCCCCCGCGAATAAATCCCTGACGATGATTTTCGGTCCCAAGTAAAAGAGGAGAACTATTGCCTTCAAACGGGTTCCTTGTCATAGGCAGTATGTTTATTGTCAGATGAAAAACAAACCTATCCCTAAGTTGCCTCCTACAACACCAAAGGGAAGAGATAGACTGGCCCTATTTTACTCCTTCGGGAACTTTAAAAGATTGCTTTTGTTATTATTTCTGATATCACCAGACATGCTAACTAATACGATAAAGTTTGCTAAAAATATGCAAATAATGAACTAAAAACTGTATTTTCTACGAGAAAAATGACGTAGAAATATACCGCTACAACATTTATTTGCATAAGGTCCAAACAACCCACCGGAAGGTCGTCACTCGGCAAGCAACGGGTTAGGTCGTGTTAATATTTACGTATTTATAACCGGCATGGTGCGACGAGGGGTTCATTTTACAAGGGTTTCGCGATTCGATGTTGTGAGATATGGACGGATGTTTTTCGCCGCATCACGTCTTTTTTCCGTACCTTGCGTGTCCATACTAAGGTAGTGTTTCTATATTATGTTATTTTTATACTATTTATTTATTGAAACCCAAACCTGATATTATTTTCTTTTTCATTTTTTTTTTTTATAAATGCTCAATATTTTTTTTGAATCCTAGCTAGATCGATTTATCGCCCCCGAAACCCCCTGTATACTAAATTTCATGAAAATCGTTGGAGCCGATTCCGAGATTCCAATTATATATATACAAGAATTGCTCATTTAAAGGTATAAGACAAGATTTACACTTAGTCACGACGTTCTGGCTATGTTCCAACAGCCTTGGTTGCGGGCTGTTAAAAAGAACTTTTGAATCTTTTGAACCCCCTTATTTTTGGTGCGAAAATACCCACGGATACCTCCCTCGTCGGAGCCGGAAGGGGAGGTTATGTCGCACTATGACCCTCAGTCAGCGTGCGGTTTTAATCGGTTGACTAAAACTGCACGCTGACTGAGGGTCGTAATGCTAGGCCGGAGAAGAGGTTTTCTTCGAAATATCCCTCGCACCCCGGCTGACCCAGGGCCATCTCTTACGGTCTGGCGCAAGTCGTTTTTTATCCCCGACGCAAAGAGAGGTGTATTATAAGTTTGACGTGTCTATCTGTCTGTGAAATCATAGTTCTCGAACGGATGAAACGATTTCAGTTTAGTTATTTTATATGGAAGATGATTTATGTGCGAGTGTTCTTAGACATGTTTGAGGAAAATTGGTTGCGCCGTTTGGAGGAAAGTTGTGGGGGTTAAAGTGGGGATGGGGAGTTTCGGGGATTCTATAAATTTTTAAATTTCATTGATTGATATTCGCGTAAACTTCCGAAAGTATCACACTATTTATTTATCAGAATAAATCATTCTTCATAAACTTAACTGAGCTACATACCTATTTTACAGACACAGCGTGTGCATGTTTTGTTTTTTATCCTACAATCGAAAATTTACGTACTTGACAAAAATTTCGCTTGCCTGCCGTAAATTTGGTGACTCGACAATAGCTTTGTTGCAAACATTAATTGTTTGCCCAGAATTTTTGTTCATTCTATTATTTTTGACCAGAGATGTTTTGTTCAATTTAAAATATGTACAAACCCAGCGTACGTGCACCTTTTTCGGAACAAAATGTACGCTTGAAATTCTGAGCTATTTTTGCGTATAAAAATGCTGCTGTCTTCTTAGTTTGACATGATTTCTTCTATTTTACGAATATCCTGATTCCTTTTCTAGTTTACGTATTCATTTATATTCAGAACTAGATGTTCGTGCTCAGCGTTAGTCGGGTGTTGACTTTGAACGTGGATTTTGTGAAAAATTTCTTTCATATTTGTCGACAGGTTATTACTCTGGCAAAAAATACAGCAGCAAAGAAAGCAGCTGTTATTGCGCTTAGCAACTTAACCGTTTAATTGTTATTATAACATACATAACATCATAACATAAACTCACGCCTGTATTCCCCGAAGAGGAAGGCAGAGGTGCTAGCACCCACATTTCGTCAGTTTATGCTTAGGTCCCAATGTAATAGGTGGCGAGCTTATTTCCATTAACCGGGCTCTTATAAACCTTCGATAAATACACACATAACTTCGAAAAGCATCGAAAAGTCATTGGTGTGTGCCATGGTAAACCTGGGATCGAACCCGAGACCTCGTCTCAGCAGTCCATTACCCATACCACTAGGCTACCGTAGATACCATTGTTATTACATGGATATGTATATTTGATTCTTTGAACACGGATAAGGTGGGCTTAGGTCGGACAACGCTTGTGAATCAAATTTATCAATGATCTTGTTTATTACACACCTCTGATTAGCAGTTAAGTTGTTGTAATCTTCAAGACCATTTTTTTTTATAACCGTGGGGGAAAATCCTTCATGGATGTTATGCCGGACTCCTACCGACTAAAAACCCCCACGGTAACGCCCAGAAGCCTATGGATGGGAGCCCCGGGTAAGCCCTCGGAAGGATGTCCCAGGACTCCCATCAGACCCACGGCTACAATTGCGGCCTCGCGTTGGGGGTGGTTCGGGTGCATCTTCAAGACCATTATTAAGAGACAAAGACTCTTTAGGGTTGGTATCGCTAAATTTATCTAAACTGTATAATAAGAGTTGGACCGTATGATAAAGATGGGAGTAGTATCTCCATCTCAATCCGCTGGCGCCCAGCGTAGTTATTATCTGGATATGTAGTTAAAATAGATGGGTATTTCTGGGGTTCCCTCAAGTTTTTCTGGATTCATATCACCTGCAACCTGGTACACATCTAGTGATTAGCGGACGAAGCTCTGGCGCAGGTTTGACTATCGAGATTGAATATTCAAATGAAAGTTGCTGCCATAAAAAGTCTATGTGTCAAACTATAAGGAAAAGAAGAACTAAACAGAGCTTAGATGATGATAAGATTACTAAAATGGTTTTTGATAAATAATTTTCAAAAGAATTCACAAAAGATCTGCCTCAATTATGTGATTAATTATTTAAACAAAAGAATATAATACAATAAATTAATGATTCTCTTAGTTATTTCTATTATTTAGGGTATTTTATAAATACTTTGAGACTCAAACCATAGGAATTTCAAAGCAATGACCAAGGAATTCTCTGACTCGGAAGCATTTGGTGAATTAGATTTGAATCGGTCGTTGAACAAGGAGAAATAGCTCAGTGAAGCATATTTGAATGACAACTTGCTTAAGTGGTAATGATAGAGGACTATTTTCATTATAAAACAAGCTAGCTTTTGCCCGCGGCTCCGTCCGCGTAGATGTCAGTTATCGCGACCAAACATAGCCTATGTCCTTTCTCAAGGTCTAATGTACCCCTATACCAATATTCATCAAAATCGGTTAAGTGGTTTAGTCGTGAAAGCGTAACATACAGACAGACAGACAGATAGACAGACAGACAGAGTTACTTTCGCATTTATAATATTAGTATAGATTAGTATGGATTTATATAGCCACGTCCACAGAAATATATTAGGATAGAACGGCCATAAGCATATTTCACCTGTATGTCACACGTGTCAACTTTTTCACTGTAAATAATAAACGCGAGAGATAAGAAATGCTACAATTTTCAAATTTACTCCTCCATTCTTATTCTACAGTTGGAAATAGCACAAAATGGCATATTGACGTTATTTTTACCGATGTTATTATAAGCTAGTCTTAAAAGTACTGGGTAAGCGCTTGAAAGTTCCTGTCTCATAGGACAGGAATTGTCTTAAAAATTGGCATGTGTTTGCCGCTCACATGGCCGCTTTATCCTAATAATATTTCTGTGGCCACGTATATATATTTAGCAGTTGCTAAATGTATAGACGTGGCCACAGAAATATTAATGTTAAGTTTAACATAATTTGTGTAAACAAAACAAAACAATGGGAAATATTTCTTATATAACTAGTAAGTATACTAATACATACAGAAAGCAGAGGATCGGGAGACATGGCGCACTTTGGCATCCCCTGGTGGATTTATATCCAGTTTTCCCTCCACTAATCCCCTGAGGATATGTATGGATTAATAATTAAATTGATAACTTACCATTTCTTTATTGGTAGTGGCTTTTTCTAGTACTTCATCTAGCCAGTCCCACTGGCGTCTGGCCTGCGCGCTAGAAGAGTCGCGGATGCTGAACAAGTTTGTGTTCAGCGCCACTATCCGCAACTTACTTTGTTTCTGCTCTATTGTATAGTAACCACCTGTTGGACAAATATTTAAAGTTATTCAGACAGCAATTACTTCCATAAAAGAATAAGAGAGGAGTGGACACTGGGTCTCAAATGTAACTGGGTTTCAAATGTAACTGTGTCTCAAATGTAACTGGGTTTCAAATGTAACTGGGTTTCAAATGTAACGGGGTATCAAATGTAACTGGGTCTCAAATGTAAATGGGTCTCAAATGTAACTGTGTCTCAAATGTAATTGTGTCTCAAATGTTACTGGGTCTCAACTGTAACTGGGTTTCAAATGTAACTGGGTCTCAAATGTAACTGGGTTTGTGATAACATGGCGGTAAGGGTAACTATACTTTATAGCAGGCTGCCTTATAGGATCTGGATACACTTCACCTCTATAGTTTATTTAATCTGCCCATTGGATCTGCATAACACAGATTAAAAGGTGGCTGGGATAGATGATAGAACTGAATCCAGAAGGTGGAGGATGGTGACCTCTTTTCTGAAAATTTGCCACCAGCTTAGTATTAGACGAGGTGAAGTCAATATACATCTCGTCCAAATCAACTCAGTCGTTTTGGAGATTACCTATGAACTGACACACCTTAAAATACATTAATTTATACATTCATTCAAAATCTGTTATTTTAAAGTTACAAAACCATTGTTTATTTGTAGAGATGATAGATATAGATATACATGTAGATGTACCTATACATTAATCTTTCTACTAGAATAGTAAGGAAATAAAACTATCGGATCAATGGACATAAACAAACAAATACACACAAGAAAAGTCCGCCGTACCGTCGCACGCGGAAGTCCGCGTCTCGCATTTCCTTAGTCAACTTCCTCAAACTTAAACTTTTATAAAGCGGACTCAGGTAGTATCGCAAACTTGACGGTAAGAAAGTTAGGCGCTGTAGTCTAAAGACATCAAAACAATCACCATATTTAAAAGTCGGCAGAGCTTGCAGGCGGCAAAGCATGTAGGGGATCGTGAGTTGACTCAACGCCAAGATACTTTAAAGCACTTACGTGTTTGATAATGGACTTGTAAAGGATTTGTTCAAAAACGACTGTCCTTATACCTGACTATCCTGCCTAACAGCTAGTTTTTAGTACATTACTGAACATAGGCTTCTTTCTAATGAAATTGTGGGTACCTAATACTCAAGACCAATAACAGTAATGTACTAATTGTAAATTGTGTCAATTATTAAACAGCTTTGCAGTCGCTTTCTTTAAGTAATCGCGAATCCCTCAAATCTTATAATTCTAAAAAACAAACTTGTAATTGAATGTATAAATGTAAATAGAATGTAAATTAAACTATGATTATTAATTTCAGTCAGTAAAATGACATTTCCAGTTTTGCAGGTTTTTTGTCTTAAACAAATAGTGACGGGATAATAAAATAAAAAATGACTAAAATGTCTAAGTCTATTGATTGTTGAACATAACTATTGTAGCGGTTCACCCTTTTTTGCATCAGTGACAGTTGCACTTGTCATTTTAGTGACTGAGATTAATAAACCTATCTAGTCCGGACCCGACCAGCCGCCTCCTTCTCCAGTATTACTTGCTCGCAGAAGGAGGCGGCCGCACCCCAAGCGTTCGCGCATCGTACCATCGCTGTGAGCAATGTGGCGGTTGTGAGGACTCCCACCCCCAGAGCCGCCACTAGGACCCGCATCGGCGTGTCCCATGCCGGGCACTCGGTCAGCGTGTGCTGCTCTGTGTCCTCGCTCGCATCACAGTGACGGCACTCGGACGTTGGCTCCTTCCGTATCCGACACAGGTAACTCCCGAAACTCCCGTGTCCGGTAATCACCTGTGTCAGCCGGTACGAGAGGCTGCCGTGGTACCCTGCGGTATGGTGTCATTTCACCGTTGAGTCACCATCACTACATAGCATAAAGCAAAGTCGCTTTCCGCGTCCCTATGTATGCTTATATCTTCAAAAATACGCTACAGATTTTGATGCGGTTTCTTTGAATAGATAGAGTATTTCAAGAAGAAGGTTTATTTGTATAATACATGCTTAATATAGTAGAGGGTGCAGTGGGAACGGCATCGGGCGCCACGCGGGCGGTAAAAATTGGCGTTACGAAGTTCGCCGGATCCGCTAGTGGTATATCTAACAAATTTTATAACAATAGTCTTACCATATTTGAAAGTCTGCAATGCTTCTAAAGGCAGCCAATGCATCCACAAATTGGTGAGGCTCTCTGAAGGCGCAGGGTCCAAATGACCCAGCACTGGAAACACGAAGTGAGAGCTGAAGGTTCTGCTGAGTAGATCCGTCATGTTTCTGATTGCTTGGTATTTCTCATCTTCGTTGCCTGCGTAGGCTGCTATTATATCACTGGCAAAAAATAATAATAGTTAAAACATCGAATATTTAACTAATTAATGGAGTTTAATAATTAGAGTATTAATGGAAATAGCTCAAAAATTATGTGTCATAAGGTACAGGCTAGTTTTTATAATCATTATTACAATTAAGACATGCTTGATTACTAGTTTATGAATAAAGTATGAAGTTCGGCGAATACCATAATGCTGTGACTGATTATAATTGTAATTCTTTGTACATACACACTACCTCATAAACCAATTTCGTTCGTCCAAGAGGAAAAGTCTGCAAGCGAACCACGGGCCCTTATATGAAAGTCTTGGATGCAACTGGGCCAAAGGTGGCCTAGATTATAAGGATAATGACCGTCAGTCTAACTGATAATTACATCAAGAGCATTACGAAAGTTCAATAAAACCTATAGGTACGGGGATCTTTCCGGAAAGCAGATATTTTACCAATCTAAAAATAAGATAGACATCACTTCATGTCGGAAACACTTTTCACTAATAGACAGCCCGACATACGCCACAGCCTTCTAAATTTAGAATTTCACCCTGTGCACGAACGAAAACTTCGCTTTTACCTATATAACACGCACCGTCAAAGATTGAAATTGATTGAGATCGAATTGGATAGCACCTGGTAGTTATAAATCGCAGGTGAATATTGTTTTTTATTCGGACCCTATCTAGAGTAACACGTATGACTATTTGAATACAATACAAAATATACAATAATGTTGACGAGAAGTAATACGATAATGGTATACACAAACCTCATCATGGAATGCGATAGTATAAAAGTTATATATTGACGATGTATAAAATTGCAGGAACTTAACGGGAATTAGGAGAATTAAAAAAATCAGGAAGTAGCTCGCAGTGTACAACTATTTAATCTTAATCTCTCTGACATTGAAATCCCATCAAGGACAGTAAAAGTTACAACGCCTGATAAAACTCTTATAGCTAACTCTTAATGACTAATTACAACCACTTATATCGAAGTGGGTACTAGTGTAGGCTGATGATGGCCACGATGAGCACAAGTGACGACTGTTGCTTGAACATGCCGCCGGCCGTTGAAAGCTTACCTTTCAACAGTTGTCTTCCAATAATGGGCATATCTTGGAAAATGCCCTTCTGACAGTTCCGGTTGAAGTCATGATATCCGCAACTCTGCTTATGCCGTCTGTGCCTGGATGAAGTGCAACAACGCGACCCAACTTCCACTTCATCGGTGGCTGGTTATCCTCCTTTATGACCACGAGGGAGTCCAGGTTTAGGCTGTCGTTGCCTGTCCGCCACTTTACACGCTGCTGAAGCTCGGAGACATATTCTTTGCTCCATCTCGTCCAAAAATGCTGCCGTAGCTGCTCAATGCGTTGGTGGCGCGTCAAGTGATGAGTGGAGTTGTCCCGAATATCCTTTACCGGAAGAGAAGTGAGAGGACGTCCTATTAAAAAGTGACCTGGAGTGAGAGGCAACAGATCTTCTGGATTCGACGATAACGGTGTGAGTGGTCGAGAATTTAAAATACCTTCTATTTGTACCAACACGGAGTTGAGCTCCTCGTATGTTAAATGACAATTGCCCAACACTCGGAACAAATGAAATTTGGTCGATTTGACACCCGCCTCCCAAAGACCACCAAAGTGTATAGCGTAAGCAGGAATAAAGTGGAACTTAATACCATCTTGCGCCGCACTATTAGATAAGGAGTCACCATTGCGTTTCAAAAAATCAGCTATCTCATTGTAGGCTCCTACAAATGAAGTTCCATTATCGGAGTAAATGTTGAGAGGTTTTCCTCTCCGAGACATGAACCTACGTAAAGCCTGTAAATAATTATTGCTCGTCAAGTCACCCACCAACTCTAAATGAATGGCCTTTGTAGTAAAGCATACGAAAATAACAATGTATACCTTCACCAATCTACATCCACGACCTTGACGACTCGCCGAGGAAATAGGGCCTGCGTAGTCAACTCCTACGTTTTGAAAAGGAAAATCGGCTGGTGAGAGTCTGCTTAGTGGGAGATTACCCATTTGAGGAACAATTGTCTGTGGCTTTAGTCGCTGACACCGAACGCTTGACGATAACATGCTCTGGCTAAATTGCGACCACCAAGTGGCCAGTAGGTCTCTCTGATTGTGCTTAATAATAATTGAGGACCTGCGTGCATTAACCTTATATGCTCAAATCTAAATAAAAGTTTTACAAAATGATGAGTGGACTGTATTAATATAGGATGTTTCTTTGTATATGAATAGTCGGAATTGTGTAACCTACCACCTATACGAATAATTTTATTTTTATCTAGAAACACTTTTAAACTTAATAATCTATTTTTGTTTGTTAATCGTTTATTATTTACTAATGAGTTATATTCAGGAAAAGACTCCTTTTGCGATTGAATAATAATGAAGTTTAATGCATCTTGTAATCCGTGAGCACTCAAATAAGAGGTATTTGTTGAACGTTTTTTACAAGAGTTAATAAAACGCATAACGTAACAGATTGAACGCTGTAATCGATTTAAATTGGAGAAACGATTAAACTCGATTATTCCCTTAAATGAATCTTTGATGGCATGATAATCTCGGGCTAAACTAACTGTAATATTAGATTTAATTTCTGGTAATGTTTCTTTATTTGCAACAGTGGTTGGCCAGGTAGTACTATCACGTTTTAAGAAACATGGACCGAACCACCACAAATCCAGTGATTGCAAAGCGGTAGGTTCCACTCCGCGGGTTACTAAATCGGCAGGATTGTCGTGGGTCGACACATGTCTCCAGGTAGCTTTACCGGTTATTTCCAATACCTCAGCAACACGATTGCGTACAAAAGTATTTAATTTAATAGGTAATAGTTTTAACCAACCCAACACTATCATGGAGTCGGTCCAAAAAACAATACTAGACGGTGTGATGTGAAGGGAACTAGCAACTTTTTGATATAACCGTGCACCAAGCACAGCAGCACAGAGTTCAAGCCGTGGTATAGTTAACGGTTTAATAGGTGCAACGCGACTTTTGGCTGTCAATAATCGCACGTCGACGTCACCCTGCTCATTGATACTACGAATGTATAAACAAGCGCCGTATGCTCGTTCCGAAGCGTCGGTGAAAACATGGAATTCAAATTGTTTGTATGCGTCACAGACCACACGACGTGAAATACTTAAATTGTGTATACAAGGCAAGGCTTTAATTGAGCTTGCCCATATTGTTGCAACGTCAGGTGGTAATTGATCGTCCCATTTTAAGTTGTCTAGCCAAAGTTTTTGAAGCAACATCTTCATGCTTACGACACACGGTGCCAACAACCCTAAAGGGTCAAATATTCGCGCAATTACTGCTAACATGCCACGCTTGGTATTTTCAATGCTCTCAGGAACTTGTATGGGAAAGCACAAATCATCTGTGTCCGTTCGCCAAGTAAGACCAAGTGTTTTATTAAAAACATCATTTTCCTTGTGGAAATCGAAACAAGACTGATCAGATGGTTCTGAAATTAAAGTGGGCTCGTTCGATTTCCACTTCCTTAACGGCATGCAAGCAGAAGCAAGAGCATCGGTCACCTTTTGACGCAACATTTGAGCTTCTTTGAACGAGTCGGTACCGGTCAACAGGTCATCTACATAAAAGTCGTGAAGGATCACTTCAGCGACCTTTTGGTCCTGGCATTCAAGACCGATCTGTTTGATGCATCTAGTAGCGAGAAACGGTGCACTAGCCGTACCGTACGTTACCGTATTCAATTGGTAGGTTTTAAGAGGGCTAGCTACATCATCACGCCAAATGATTTGTTGCAGGTGCCGATCTGATGCTTGTACAGACACCTGCCTGTACATTTTCTCTACGTCAGCAGAGAGGACGTACTTATGCATTCTAAATCTAAGAAGGATTGCAGTCAGATCATCTTGAACGGTAGGCCCCACCATCTGTATTGCATTTAAAGAAAGTCCAGAGGTAGTGGGTGCACTAGCATTAAAAACTACTCGTAGTTTCGTTGTAATGCTACTTTCGCGTAATATTGCATGATGCGAAATAAAATATGACCGTTGATCTTCACATACATGACACTCTGACATATGGCCTAAAGAAATGTATTCAGACATAAAGTCTTTGTACATTTTACCGAATGAAGGTTGGCTGAGATTTCTGCGCTCCAGTGACAGAAAACATCGTTTTGCACGATGATATGAATCGCCTAAATAATCCGAAGATTCCTTCAATGGTATCTTAACGCTAAAACGGCCATCTGACAAACGCGTCGTGTTTTTTATAAAATGTTCTTCACACATGTTCTCCTCATCTGAGTAAGGCGATGCATCATGACAAACTTCCTCGAGCTGCCAGAAACGCGTCAATTGGTTTCGGATGTCATCTAACTCATTCGAACTGGAAGAACTTTCGGAATAATCCTTAACATTACTTAAATTACATTTAATTGATGAAAATTGAGATGAATTATTACAGCCGCCGTTAATTGGGCCGCAAACTAACCAACCAAGTCTAGTTTGATAAAGTGTTGGTTTCCCATCACCTAATAAAATCTTATCAGATCCTAATAAACTCCAAAATACGTCAGCTCCTATAATAATGTCTATAGAAGCCGGAGTGTGAAAGTGCGGATCGGCTAATTGAATATTTGACGGTAAATGTACATGTACCTGTCTAGCGGGAACGTTATCAGTAATTGTGGGCAATACAAAACAAATTAAATCGTTGCAGTACGATTCGTGCAACGATTTGATGCGCAAACGACACATTTTCTCCACATGCGACAGAGAATTATTTATACCTTGTATAGATTTATCTGTGGTTAAGTAAGGTAAATTTAATTTATTAAATAAATTCTCTGTGATTAAACATGACGAACTACCAGAATCGAGAAGTGCCCGAGCGATGTGTTCCTTATTATTAGCGTCGTAGCACCTTACTAATGCAGTTGACAACAGAATATCGGCTGTGCTGCTCGTATGCGAATGCGCGGTGATATTCGCTGAGAGCGTGACATGAGTATTGTTTGTGTCGGCAGTAGAGGATGAATCACCGTTAGCCGTATCGGTCGTAACGCCAGCTGATTTACTAGAAACAGGTTTTTGTTTATAATCTGTGTTATGGATAAGCGTGTGGTGCTTACGCTTACATATTTTGCACCCTGGTTTCTTACAATTATTGGGATAGTGACCGTGACGCAAACAATTATAACATACCTTATAACTAGGTAGTAACGACATTCTATCTTTGATGCTTAATGATAGAAACTGTGGGCATAAATTGAGGTTATGATCACTTTTACATTTTGGACAACTATGTGATAAAGAACTACTAGCGTTTTCCGTGGTAACAAAGGATTTTATTTTAGTGTTGTGTTTTAAATTAGTTGTAGAAGGACGTGACTTTTCCAGTGTTTCTATTAGATCAGCACGATTACGCATAAACTCAATGAATTGTTCAAAAGTGATTCGTTTAGATTTATCTATACGCCCTTTATATTCCTCCCATTCTCGAAATGTTTTAGTGTCAAGTTTTTGTCTAATTATGTGAATGAGTAATGTGTCCCAATTATGAACAGGTTCACCTAATGTTTTTAACGCTCGGATATTTTTGTTTACATTGTCTATGATGCCTTTTAAGGCAGCTGAGGACTCCTTAGTGATTGAGTCGATATCGAACAACGCAGTAACGTGATTTTCAATCAATAATCTTTCATTATCGAATCGCTCACAAAGAAGTTCCCATGCCATACTGTAGTTTTGAGCAGAAAACTCGATTGACTGAATGACAATGGCAGCAGATTCCGTTAATGATGACCTCAAATAATGGAATTTATTAACCTCGTCGATATCATCATTACTATGAATGAGACTGGTGAAAGTATCCCGAAATTCGAGCCAGCTATTATAAGAACCCGTGAATTTAGGTAATTGAATCGTGGGTAACTTGACAAACTGACGCCTACTACTACTGGTAGATTTGACTTCTTCTTGCTCTGATGCTGAGAAGTTCTTTAACAATATTTTGGCTTGTGCTACCAACCCATAGTATTGTGATTCTATAGATGTTCTCTCGAGGGTCTCAGTATCAATATCACACAAACATTCTAATTTTAACTGTACTTCGTTAAATTCGTTGTAAAGATCATCTAATTTGTTGACTCGCAACTGCAACTCCATTACCTGAGACGGGTTTACCGTGCAATCTTGTAAATTACTTAAATATGTTCCAAAGACTGTTAATCTTCCTTTATAACTGCTTCGCTTCTTTTTAAGTTCTTTAATATCAGTCATTTTGAAAGGAGAGTGTCGTAGACCTGAAATTAGACAATTATAATGTTAAATAACTAAAGCTGACAAAAATACCTATCGTAATAACTAATGAGACTAAGTAACAGTAATTGGCCTTAAGTTGTTAATTAATTGTACAATTTTGACCGTAGTATCACTGCAAGTTATTATAAGCTACTGTAGATTAATAGGATTACTATTTGAAAAAACCAAAGTAACAAACAAATCAATTACTTATCTATGTTTTAAAGGGATTACAAAGCAACAATGTGTTTTACGGTTAAATGAAGAAATATTACTTGTAAAATAAGAAGTATAAATAGCTAACTAATGTAGGTTAAACTAACACTACTGTACTGTATTATAAGCACATGTTAACTGAATTTTACAAATATAATATTACCTAATGCTCTGCAAATAATTCCTTGTAAATACAATAGAATAAAAATAAGTAAACAGTTTTGTAAATATGTGTAAAATAAAAATATGTTACTAACCTTATTTCAGTTCTTATAATCGATACTTACTTAATTCTTATATTTTATTTTACCTGATTTAATATTAACGAGTGTTGGGTGAATTTACTTATAATTATAATATGTTCACTTTCTGTTTGATTTCACTCAATGTTCAATCCACTTTTCTTCCAACAACGTGTTCGTCACCTGGTACTTGATCAATCCTCTTTCTAGAATATCCAATTCCAGTATATTCCACTTTGCTAGTGTAGATAATAGATTATCCGGTTCGTATGGACCATGTATAAAATTGCAGGAACTTAACGGGAATTAGGAGAATTAAAAAAATCAGGAAGTAGCTCGCAGTGTACAACTATTTAATCTTAATCTCTCTGACATTGAAATCCCATCAAGGACAGTAAAAGTTACAACGCCTGATAAAACTCTTATAGCTAACTCTTAATGACTAATTACAACCACTTATATCGAAGTGGGTACTAGTGTAGGCTGATGATGGCCACGATGAGCACAAGTGACGACTGTTGCTTGAACAGACGAAATAGTACTTGTAATAAGGTGCAAATTGTAGAATTTCTATTTTGAGTCCGAAGTAATAGAAGTGAGCCTGTTCGTCAATCAGACACGTTCTCAGACTTTGTGCTTTTACTGAAAATTGTCTAACAAACATACTCAATGACACTTTGTCTCAATCTTGAATCAATTTGTATTTTTCAATCATTATTTTTCCTTCAGATTGCATTGAATTATTTATTCAAATGAAATATTAACCTCCATTGTGAGATTTATGAGAATTGAACTGATAAACTTTGGTACTCTCATTTATTGTAATCTAATATCTCATCATCGTTATTGATTGATTTGTATCAAATGTGGCCTATATCAACCAGGTCATTATAGAATCAGCTTAGTGTCTTAGGTACTCAAGTGGAACATATAAAATAATAAAGATAATCGCAACCCTTATCTGCCTCTTAAGTCATCTTTGGGGCCATGCCATTGCATAGAACAATATTTTATTTTAAAATTAGAAGATTCATTAATATATCAGTACATACCCAGTCCATAGCACAAATTCGACATTCTCAGAATGCCTGGTGCGCATGTACCGCGCGGCAGACTCGATCAGCTCCAGTGAGCTGTCACAGGAGTAGTCTCCAAACCTCCCCAGTGCTCTATGGTGGCCGGAACTGCCACGCTCGTCTGCTCTCCGGCAATCTAGGGTTAACAGCAATCATTTATTTTTATCTTCATTTTGTTTGTCTATCAAATATTTTCAGAGAAAACATCGACATCATTAAACTTTAAACTCTGAACTACTATTAAGAAATGCCTAGCATAAAACCTTACTAACTCTTTTTGATAAACCTTGAAATCGAATTCTTACAGAAGTCTCTTCCTATTGCAGAATATTTTGTAAGTACATATTACATGAAAATATTTGCAAAATCTTTTCTCATTTTATATTTGATATCATGCATAATCGTGTATATTACCTTTCTCATGTATTTATTCCTTACGAATGCTGAGTCATAATCAAATTTGAGATGAAAGAAATGTCAAATGTATTTTTTTGAAATGATATGTTACATTTCTGATATTTTAATGTTATGTATTCAAGTTACAGGCTTGTATATCTATTTTCTACGAAGCTTTGGACCTTTGCATATACCTTTGGAAATATATAAGTAAATTGTAGGTACACCTACATCTCATAAGCTACAATTTACAGTTCAACGTGTTAGTAATATGGAACCAGCATAATATATTATAGACGTTAATTTATTTTACATTTCCAACAAAGAAATAAATTCGCTTCGGATCGTTCCTGGTGCAAGGCTGGTCACAATCCAGCCCGAAAATATGGCAAGTACGATGGGCACTTTTGCACCGGGAGCGATCAGGGGTGGGTTATTTGATTAATACTGTAATTATAGTATTATTTATTCAGCATTAAGATGAAATGATTTAAATACATAATGATGGTTGAACAACATTATGAAAAATTATATTATTACTTATAATAGATCCACTCAAAATGGCAATTTTGTCTTTCTTTTATTCCTCAATCAAAACCTTTAAGAATTAGAGTCCTAAGTATGATTTTGAAGGCCTGTTCGATGTCACAGACGTATACATACATTGGCAAACATAGTGGCGATCGCAATGGCCACGATACCGACCCCCTGCCACATCACAAGAATGGCACAATCCCCCGCTTTACACGCTCGTGTTCTACCAACTCGTGTAGGCCGACGCATTCGCCACTGTGTTCCTCAACTTGTAGAATAGACGTATCGATTCACGAAAGAATTATAAAAATTGTTTCACACATATCGTATCTGGATCACCACATACATACACACACAGATCGATAATCATGTAAAATTACCCTTTGCACGTCGTGTAATGGCTTATTCCATTGCACCTGGTGAAAGGAAACCAAGTCTTGAATGCAAAGCAAATAAGAGTATTAGTATTCAGTTCAACGTTATTATGCGACATACCTGTTATTTCTCTGGTAACGAGTATTTGCTCGTATTCCCGGAAACTCCTGCAGCTACTACTATGGCTCATTAAGGTAATGAGGTTTCGGCTTATAATACTAGTATACTAAGCTATCAGTACAAAGGAAATATATTTTCATGATCACTAATATTTGTTTATTAATATGATTGAGTCTCTTGTGGATATGCAAGTACCTATTTACATTTTATAATGCACATTTTGCCTGTAATGAAAATTGTTTATCCATACTAATATTATAAATGCGAAAGTAACTCTGTCTGTCTGTCTGTCTGTATGTTACGCTTTCACGCCTAAACCACTGAACCGATTTTAATGAAATTTCGTATAGGGGTAGATTAGCCCATGAGAAAGGACATAGGCTATATTTGGTCGCGATAACCGACATCCAAGCGGGCGGAGCCGCGGGCAAAAGCTAGTTTATTTATAAAATCAACAGCGATACAATCAGAAAAACTGTAAATTTTAAACTAAATCAATCAATCAATAAGCCTGTGACATAGGCCTCTCAATATTGGGAGGCTTTGGCCTATTTCCAGAGTTTTATTTCTAGTTTTCCTTCTTTTGCAGGGATATCGTCTGCGTATTTTTCAGCTAGTCGCCGCTTTCGACATTCTTCGGATAAGATGACGTGGTGATAGTCTTTCTCTGTCACTACACCTCTGAATTATAAAGTAAGGCCCGTATTCTAGAACGACACTCAGTCTGAATCTTGATGTAGCTGGAGACAGATTGTATAAACAGATTGATAGATTTGATATATTGCCTATACAATCTGTCTTCAGACAAATCACGATTCAGGTTGAATGTCATTCTAGAAAGTATTAAATTACCTGCTAAATAGAAGGGCCATTTCAAAGTCACAGTTGAGGTTGCATTTGTCAGATAATGCAATTTTCTTTTTCAGATATTAATGAAGGGTAGGGCAGTTTAAAGTTAATAACTAAGTTTATGGGGCTGCAGCCCTTGTTCCACGGCAGCCATCTTGGAAAAAAAATTCAAAAGGTTTGTATGATTCATCTGACGATTTTCATTTAACAAAGGTTGTAACTTTTCAATTCACTAAGAATAATACTTCATGTTGTCATGGAAATACAATGGTATGCCATGGTGTTCGGGTCGTATGTTTATTAGTACTTAGTAACATACAGATTTTAATCCCCTAGTACGGGAATAGTGTTTCTAAAGAAATTGTTTAACATTTTATACCTACGTCTTCTAGTGTCGCCCTGTGATGTGTACAGCGGGTCATAGTGGAAGTCCGTTATGTGCCAGAAGTATCCTGAAACAAGAAACGTGTAAAATTAGCTTCAGAACATTTTCTGTAAAAAGTGGTCAAAAATACACCCATACATAAATACACTTTTTTTAGGTATACAATATAGGTGAGCGAAAGCCATATTTCTTTATAAATGAATATTCTCCGAACATGACTTAATAATTATTTTACTTAAACAAAGTACCTATACCTAATAATGTACTCAACAATGTACCTACCCATACATTACACCTAATTCAGGTATCTCAGCGAATAGTAAATATTTATAAGCATACTAGAATTTTGTGATCTTACAATAAACCATAAAAATTTTAAAGGGTAAAATGTAATGGCACCTTAAAATAGATTGTTCAGAAACCGAATCATTTAAATGAATGCACAGAATTTTTCTCAACTTACAGTGAAAATAAGACCAAAGAATAAAATTCCACAAATGGCCCAATAGGCACGTACGCTCTAATAATACTTTCGCTTTTTAAAAGAACAAATATTTTTGTTTCCCTTAAATCTAATAGACGCGGTAATGTAGCCAAATTGAACTTCAAAAAGCCAAAGTAATTTGGGCATTTATCAATAAAATTGAAATACAAAGCTGAAAAAAAAACACTTAACTTTTTACAATCCCTTGAGTATCCGAAAAGAAAATTGTGTAGTTGTAATTCGTTAGAATTTATCTGGAGTCCCACATTGGGTTAGACGAGGCAAAAACATTTGATTAATGATGTTCGCAGTCAACTGATGAACACGTTGCGTATTCAAACATTGTCCATGGATTTATATGTTTACTGGAAATGTTTTGGGATTTTTTTGCTAACGGTAATAAAGTGGAACTCCTTTTTATAACCACTTACTTAAGTGCTTTATTTAATTATTTATAACCATGAACAGTTTTCTTTATATTTAACCTGTCGAATATAACATCAGCCCCTAAGTGCTATAATAGTACTCTTTGAACTACTGAGGCTAAAATGCTATACGTAAGTCTGATAATATCCATCCAAAATCAATGTTTAAAAATCATTGAAAAATCATTCAT
Source organism: Eilema sororculum (assembly GCA_914829495.1). NCBI lineage: Eukaryota > Metazoa > Arthropoda > Insecta > Lepidoptera > Erebidae > Eilema > Eilema sororculum. The sequence continues at coordinate 20,814,231 of OU618543.1, read as the reverse complement.
TGGTTCCGACAACATAGCTCGTAAGAGCGTCAGTAGATCACTCCACCGTCGCCTCAAAGACGGATAAATAAAGAGAGGAAGGATTTGGGTTAGTTCAGGCGTGGGCCTGGTAGCTTAGCGGTCAAAAGCATTCTCCCTATAAGAGAACGATCGCAAGTTCAAATCCCAGCTGGACCGATCACAAAATTTTTCCTTTCTAAATTGTTTTTAAAATTCCGTAAGGTTGCTGCTTTTATAGAAGTTTATTAAAAAGTAATTTAAAGGATATATTTCAGAATTGATTATGAATACTAGTAGCTTACTACAAAAGTATTCCTGTTGACCTCTCCAGCTAAGCCATATTACGTGGACTCACGTCGGTAGTTAAACAACCCGTACTCAAACCTAAAACCTCTCGATCGTGATTCCTTAACCGTTCAGCTAACAACACTTGCTTGAAAAGCAGCGTTAAAATTATAGATTATTTTACAGATATACGGGGTTTCAGGCCTTTCAGGTATTATTTTAAACATGGGATAAATGAGACTCAGGTAACCTTAGCCCTTCCAACCAGGTTTTCCAAACCTAAAGGAATGTGGTGAAATTATATTTGTATGATCATCTATTCGAGTGCAGAGGTAATCTTTATGTGGAACAATAGACAATGATTTATGTTGTCCCAGCCCTTTTGTGAATCGTATTTACTGGTATCTGCCATTGTTAACTGGATCACGTACTTATACCATTTTATTGACGGATCTGGTGCTTTAGTATTGTTGATATGAAATTTAATATGTGCCAACACGTTTTGCGAAGAAAAGCTCAGAGCTCTGCCATAACTGGTTGAGCTCATTGCTCATTTCTCAGCATAAATATTGATCGGTACGGAGACCAAGAGAAGTACCACATTTTACTTGATATTTGTTTTTCTTTTTGGTCTCAGAATGCATGATTTCAGACATTTATGACGAAAATCCAGCCACACCGAGGGTTCCGTAACTTAAGCTTAATATAAAACCACAATATATATTCTGATTGTGTTGACCTAGAATGCTAGATGTTTGATTCTTGCATAGCTTCAATACATTATAAACTTGAGTGTATAGTATGAATTTAAACTTAACACCTACACGCATTTCTAAGAAAAATAGGTTGTAAGACAGACCGACAGACGGGCTACGAAGTAATCCTATAAGGGTTAAGTTTTTTCTTCTTGAGGTACGTAACCCTAAAAATAATATAGTAATGATCGGAAAGGTGATTGGGTTACCTCTCGTGTTACTGAAGGAACCTCTAATATCCTTTAAAGTAACCTCATATATATTTCCTACTTTTTATACTTGTGTAGGTACATACATAGTGAAAAACCAATAGAATAAACTTGAGGTATCACTTCAACTCCCAGTCATTAACTCGTTCTTTTCATGTTCTTTTCAAAAACTTTACCGTTTCTCTCTGTGGGTAAAACATAAAGTAAAGTTACAGCATTGATATAATAAACGTTCGCAGGTCACGGTCATTACTCACCGTTAGTTTCTTTTTCATTATTTTCTTAAATTTCGTACCTTGGTGGTAAAAAATTTAAACAAATCACTGACTACTCAAATTCGTTTTAAAAATATTACAGATTCTGAGAATGAAATGTTGATTTTATTTTCAATAAAATAGTTTTTCTTTCAACGTGTGAAGGTTAGATCACAATCATAAAAGTTTCTGGAACTTTTGCTTTATGAACTTTAGCTGTATGAAAGTTAGGTGTGTGATCGAATGGTTAGATAGTTGTGAGTTACAAGTAAAATGTATCCTTGATATTGAATAGTAACTAAATATCATACCTATTGCAGTAGCTCCCTTAATAGTTCTACATATAAGACTCGGGGTCTGAAGTGAATGCCTTGGATGCGACCAAACAACGCTAAAATGATGATTGGCCAATGATAAATTTATTATTCTTTGTGCCGTGAGGCACCGATTGGTGTATATAAGCTTGGGGCCTTCTCTTGGAGTTAAACATACATACATACAATCACGCCTTCATCCCTGGACGGTTAGGCAGAGGTAAATTAACACCCACATTTCACCATTCATTAGATTCGGGCCCACGTTAAAGGGCTTTTTTTATCGTATATATCCCCACGGATACCACCCCCACGGAGCCGGTGAAGGTGGTTATGTCGGACTCGAACCGACTAAAACGCACGCCGTCTTGGGTCCTTGGTTGCCGGAGGTGAGATTGCCAAAAGCACGTAATAGGGGGGTGAGCCTATTGCCGTTGACTCAAGCCATGCATTTGAGGCTGAGTCTGGGCTGTATATATCTGTCTCATGTTAAACAGCCCTATCCCTTAGTCGCCTTGTACGGCACCGCACGGAAAGAGGGGTGAAGATGGGGTGGACCATATTCTACTCTGCCTTTTTAGGGTATCTTTTGAGTCTGCTTCGGTGGTGGACGAGCTCAAATCTACTAACCATAGTTTATATCAATTTTACATCAACTCGCGACTTGGGTTTAAGATAATGTGCCCGGTATATATGGCTTGGTGGGGACTTAAAGAAGCGCCGGACTGTGATTGTGGAGCTCCAAAGCAGACAACGATGCATATAGCAGAGGAGTGTCCACTCCGTCGTTTCCCTGGAGGAATGCGTGAGCTTCATGACTTCATACCGGCAGCAATAGACTGGCTTCGCCAACTGGACGTCGACATATGAGGACTCGAGCAGAGGCCATACGAAATGATGATGATGATGATGATGGCTATAGTACGAAGTACTTGTTATCATCAAGGTTTCTTGACTACCATACAATATGGAAGAAAATTTAAGGACACATCACGTGAAAAAGTAAAAAGTATGTAGCTACTTGTAAACCGCAACGAATATCTTTAGATCCAGGTAAAATCCCATGAGAACCGAGTTGGCAAATCTCGTTGAATTCAACTTGCGAAATAAATTAGACAAGCGATTTGTATATCTAGCGAATTAAATTGTCTTCATTTATTAGCCTCCCCTCGAGACGGTGGATGTCTGTATTTCGTTATGTTTTATGTTAAACATATAAATGTTTGAGATTTGAGTGCTTTGTTAATCCAATCTTGCGTACTATCTTGATTGATTCTTAGGTTTTTCTGATTAGAAATTGGTATCTGGAGAAGTGCTAGATAAACTTACAAGTCATGGGCTAAAAAGAATGAGCTAACAGAATTGAATGAACGAAATGAAGATATACGAAACAAATGAGATAGGCCTCTAGAGCTCGTTAATATGAAAACTATAATCGCCCACTCATATTGTTATGATTGGTCCCACGAATGGTTCCCTTTATCTCGAGTCCCGTTATGTCGAGCCAAAAACCTTCTTCTTTCACCTCGCTCAAAATCTCGCTTCTTTTACCTCTATGTCAAGTCTACGTTTTCTGTCCCATTTCTATTCCCTTCATGTTGAGTTTCTGCACCACGCTTCTATTACCTTTATGTCGAGTTTACAATAAGCGGTGATGTTGATTGCTTTTCATTTTCTAGACAGAAAAAATCTAGAATTTAGCGTCAGCAAATAGTTAATTGCGTTAAGAACTGTGCAAAAATTTGTTACGTCACTGTGGTATACACTAGATAACTATACGATATAATGATTTGTTCCAAAGTGACCACATTTTTGCGTCCTACATTCCAAAGAATTCCTCTTTTGCCCCTTAAGGCCCTCTATTCCTGCAAAAGTAGGCATTTATAGCGATCCCGGCCGCTCGTAAAATATTACGCGCGAACGCAGTGACGGTGAACTCGGCGATGACCCCACCAGCGTCACAGTATAGAAATATGCAGTAGGAAAACTTGATTTGACTTAGAAAATTAAATGCAGTTTTTTTAACTTTATTTAGTTATATGATTATATAAATAAATACGAAATTAAAAAAACTGTATGAGTTTGAGAACTGTTTGTTCTATGTGTTTAGTTGCTTGGGCGAAAAAAACTTACATTATAATAATAATAATGCTTGTAATTTTACAAACATTTGTTTGAATTGATGCTAACGGTTACTTTATATAATCGCACCGTTCGTCGTCGACAGGGCAGTTAAATACCTAAAGTTAACGAGATTAACAACTTTTTTCGTGCGGGAATCCCCTCGGATACCCCCCTGCCGGAGCCGGAAGGGGAGGTTATGTCGGACTCGAACCGACTTTTTAGTCGGTTCGAGTCCGACTGTGGGCACGCCGACTGTGGGTCGTGGTGCTAGTTTTTATGAAGTATTTATATAAATTTACACTGTACCTTCTTTTTTTCGTGCGGAAATCCCCTCGAATACCTCCCCTGCCGGAGCCGGAAGGGGAGGTTATGTCGGACTCGAACCGACTTTTTAGTCGGTTCGAGTCCGACTGTGGGCACGCCGACTGTGGGTCGTGTTGCTAGGCCTGAGGTGAGGTTGTCATCGAAATATCCCTCGCACCCCGGCTGACCCAAGGCCAGTAATTCTCCTGGGTCTGCTGGGGTGCGAGAGATATGCTTTCGGCAATCTCACCTCCGGCAACCAAGGACCCAAGACGGCGTGCGTTTAAGTCGGTTTGAGTCCGACATAACCGCCTCCACCGGCTCCGTGGGGGTGGTATCCACGAGGATTTTGCGCACGATAAAAAAAGGCCAATAATTAAACTAACCTACCTAAATATTAAAATTATTCTATCCTAAACTAAAACTAAATTTATATTTATTTACACACACACAAATTATATACAATGTACGAATATTGTAGGTACTAGGTACCCCTGTACTGATATAGATAAAATATGAATTACAGAAAATCGTAAGTAGCATCTTCAGTAGTAATACTGATATTCTTATACTATGGCGCTATGAGCGTAATATTTAGGTATGATAATTTTTTAAATTACCAATCGGAGTTAGAAATTTAGTTTATGGCTTTGCACGACTTCTTTAGCTTGCGTTGTTTATTGCCCATATTGAATGACTTGCAACAATTTATTATAAATACGTAAAACCGATTGATTGGTGCACGAAACTGTCGCACAAAAACTGACACAGCTCCTACTTCGGTAAGCGCCAGCGCGCGACTGGCGCATCTTTTCGGGCCTCAGCGGCGCGAGCACTCGCGAATTTAGTAGGTATTTAAATATAACTTTAAAAATTATTTCATAATATAGTCAAAATCTGCGAAAATGTTTAGACATATGTAGTGGCTTTAGTTTAGTACAAAAATTTTATAGAAAGCATAAGTAATTTAGTCATAATATTAAAAAAAAAATAACGAAAAGGGGTAACTTTGGGATTTTTTTCTATCGAGTGAAGTTCATCAGATCTGGTAACTGAATGCGAATTTGACTAGACTGGATCCTTAACTAATATATATCTTTTTTTCGAAATTTAAAACGCTTTTTCCTATGATTCAAATGCTTTTAAAAAACTCAAAATGCGGCCTACCTGGCCTTAATATCCAGGTTTTATATTCTGTAACAGAAACCAACCACTCACATAGATTGTAATTCACGACTCATTTCCAAAATTATCCACCTGATTGGTTGATTTCCGCTTTCGTTCGTCGTCACTTCAGTAGAAACCAAATCCTAAATCACCACTGCCAGTAACTTGAGAGTTATTGAGGGGTACTGTATAAACTCTACTTGAAGTGTCTCAAGGACCAACCCGAAAACCTCTGCGAACTTTTCCAGGGTTTTTAACGCGTTGTCTTGGTAGACTATATATTTACAAATGTTAATTGTGAATGCAACGCACCAAAGTACAAAAGTAGTACATAGTACTACTTTTGTACAAGTTCGAGCTCAAACCATTTATCTTGAACCTAAATCGCGCGATATAAATGGCCCTGGCGCGCGCATATTGTTTTGCAATAATCTACGCTTGGTGAATTTGAGCTACTCGCCCACCGCAGTAGCTCCCCGTGCTATCTTCAAAATACATCCTAAAACAGACAAACGCGCAGTATAGAGCACATTATGAGCACATTTTAGTTCCTTTTTTTTTCGTGCGGAAATCCCCTCGGATACCCCCCCTGCCGGAGCCGGAAGGGGAGGTTATGTCGGACTCGAACCGACTAAAACCGCACGCCGACTGTGGGTCTTGGTGCTAGGCCGGAGGTGAGGTTGTCATAGACATATCCCTCGCACCCCGGCTGACCCAGAGTCTGGCCCTCCTCAGGAGGGGGGACAACGGTGTCCCCAACTCGCCCCCGGAATGGGGAGGCGCGCTATTCGGCGCGCTGCCGCCGTGGCCTGCTTTTGCTGGAGTGACAGGCGGCTCCACCCGTCACCCCCAGGCCCGCGCTCATGGGGGACGGAGGTCAGTCAGTGCCCTGCACATTTTAGTTCCAAGATATATGGTTCAAGCTATACTAAGTATACATCCCATAGCAATAACAAGCATTGAAGTTTAAAAGTAATAATGACATTAGCTTACTCATAAAAAAGCATATTTTGAGTTATCTATTGCGATGCATTTTGCTAATAATACTATTTCTACACTGTATAAAGCGCGTTGTGTATAAAAATATACACAAGTTATGCCGTTGTTATCCATAAAATATAAGCGACATTAATCATTTTAATTTCGTGGTGACGGATAATTTGGGTGGCACTGCTTGTGAATTATTACAATGCTCGGCAATTGGGCTTATCACTCCAGGTAGGAGAGGCATAAATATTACTGTTTTCGCTTATTTACGACTTCTTGCATAACCATTAAGTACCATTATGGAGTTGACACAATTCCGTATCTGTGGTATTGACTGGGTGTATTATTTCCTGGTCAAATTATGCTTGATAAATTGTGTATTTAGGATAAATATATGTACATCGTGTTATGATTTTTTTTCTATGGCACTTTTGAGGATTTATGATAAAAGTATTCTAGGACACATTTAACAATGTCTAAACCAAGCATATTTTATTATGGAATATTATTAATTGCACATCAAATAAATAATCTTAATATATCAATATATTTTCATCATTTATATGCTTTTTTAAATCGAATAAATTACTTTACTACAAATAAACTGAATGTTTAACAAAACTAGTACTGCAGAAAAAAATAAAATATAAATCAGGATGACATTACTTTTATCCTCATAATGTGATTCAAATAAATTTATTTAAGTACAAAAATTATAAATGTTTATCAAAAATACTAACTGCACAGCAAATTAACTAGTGCGCATGTAGAAGATACTCATTGTCAAAGTAAAATATTATATCCGAGTAGCATGTATACTAAGTAATTAAGTTCAGAATGATCACCACCCACCCCGAAATGGATAGGTTAGGTAGGTTAGAAGACTAAGGCCCGCCTTATGTCTTAGCGGTATTTTTTTTTTATAAGCAAGTAAGTAGTTTGTTGCTGCTCAATCAGTATTTTTGATGTGAATTTGAATTATTTTAGTCAGGCAGCAATAGCAGTGCATTAATAAAACTGCTTTGCATTAAGATAAACAGCCGTACGTTACGAAAATAAATTGTAGTGTGTTTTCTAATACTTTTGAGTTTAGTATTCTGCTGTGCAATCAGTAATTTTGATGGACATTTGGATTATTATTTCATAAAAAAAAGTATTTTATTTGATTTGCGTTTAAATACCACCCTTTTATTATATAGCTTCTTGAAAGTGAAAAACTTCTTGAAAAAGAACATCACTAAAGAAAATTGTCCAAATCGATTTTATTTTTGTGCCAATGTATTATGTACCTGGAGTACTACTAGGGGCTTTCGACTTTGGGAGCGTTCCCCTTACCCCCGGTATAAAAACTTTTATAAATAGACATCAAACAGAGAAGAAATTGCACCCACGATCTTTGACTTCACAGTCAACATCTCTATTATATACGAAACTCTTCATATTTAGCCATAATAACCAATCAGATCATGAGACTTCATTCCATAGCAATTCCAAATGATTTAGTACCGAGGAAGGACGCAAAACAAGCAATAACACATATTTATTAATTTTTAAATCACGTAACAAAGCACGTTTTCGCATTTACCCTCTATTCAGCAAATACACACTTCAATCGTGCGCAGTACTTATGTAAGGTACATTTAAATGGGAAAGAGACGACTAATTGGTCTAATTCAGAACACATGAAGCGACAACCTTAGCGAAGCGTACGTGAGTGAAATTTCGATAGGATTTTTGTTCATTTCGTAACAAAAACAAGCAATCTAACAGAATACACATTGAAATAAAATTTGAGCTGCCTTATTTCTTTCATACTGGCTGTTTTTAGCAGCTAGCTCGAGACAAACTTTGAATTACCACTTCTCAAGCGCTGAATTTCTTGAATAATCATACCAGATACAATGTTTCAAACATCTTTTTTATTTCTTTCTTAAGTTTTGTTTACTTTGTATCCTTTTTCGTGATAAAAAGTCAAATGACGTCGTTTGTGGCATAAGTTTACGGAAATTTACGTAAGTTTACGTGTGCGATTGTGAGATTTATTGTTTGTTTTACAAAATAGTATTTACTTTGTATCTTTTACGAATGTCTCGTGGCCGCAACAACAGCAACTATTGCGTGTGATTTTGACTGATTTATCTTATTAGGTAGAATCAAGAAATATAGTCTATAGAATATGATCTTAATAACACTACATTTATATTTAGGTACTAGCTTACACCCGCGGCACTGCCAGTGGTTTAGGCGTAAACGCGTAACATACAGACAGCCAGACTGACAGACAGACAGAGTTACTTTCGCATTTATAATATTAGCATGGTAGTATGGATTCGTATGGATTAATACAAATAAATTATACCTTCAGACAATAAATAGACGTGTCGTTCAGTGCAAGAAGCTAAATGAGCTGATTATTGATATTTTATCGAAAAAATTATGTGAAATGAGACGGGTCTTATTAAGAAAATGTAGTAAATTTGTGAAATAAGTTATGTAAATTTATTTAAACATTAGCACTGCCAAAGAAATACACCGTAACCATCATAAAATAATCACGCGAATTTCTTCATCTTCACTCCAAGAGGAAATAATCAACGAAAAAACTCATTCGTCATTCGGAATAAAGATTTAATACAATGCTGCGGGCGTGAGTTGCGTGTTCACCCTGTTTCGTACCAACACACCTATGTACTACGTATACTCACAAGCTCACGCTATAATAACCCCATTTGATTGATGAATACGTTGCCACTTTACGAGTTTTACGATATACTAAAGTTCGCTCAGATGGGAGATTTGTATTTTCACAAGAAAACGTTAAATATATTGATATAGAAATCGGATAACCTTGCTTAAAGTTATATGGTATGGTGTGCCTATATCACATATGAAAAGTGTTCATATCATCTCTATAAATATTTAGTTCAAAGGAAATCAAGTACTGTATACTACCCAGTTAAGCAACTCTGAAGATTAAAGTACTTACAATAAGAAGCCTGAATCTATAATAATTAACAGAATTCTAGAAATCAAAAAAAATAAACACTAATACATACTCATGATCCTGGCCTACCTGATGGTAAAACTATTGAAAATGCTTCTTTATTGGTACTGATACCTAATGAGTGATGATATTAAATATTAAAATCTTTAATATCATCACTCATTCTAAAAGCTGTAGTAGTGATACACAATCTATACATATAATAAATCTGTAAACGATCGATGTCTGTACATGGAAAGGAAATGAGAAAAATTGTTATAGGGGGACTATATAAATGTAATAGAAGCCAAATCAACGTTTTTTGGAATTTTTGTCTGTTTGTCTGTTTATCTGTTTCTCTGTTTGTCTGTGAGTTTGTGCACGCTAATCTCAGAATCGGCTGGGCGGATTTGGTTGCGGTTTTCACTAATATATTGTGGTAGGCTTCACTTAACATTTAGTGTTTGTTTTATTGAAATCGGTTCATAAATAAAAAAGTTATGTCAATAATAGCATATCACGGCTAACAATTTGTGATTGTTTGAATAGATCGAACCAATAAAGAAGCAACAATGCTTACAAGACTATGATTTACTATGATTACATGGTAACTGTGGCTCAATACGTCTGCGGAGGACTTATAACTTAGCTGAGTCGCGTTCGAATCTATGTGTAATTTTCCTTTTTTATGGTTTTTTATTTACTTTTATTTAACTTTTTTATTTTATTGTGTATTTGTTGTATTTTATTGTATTTATAGTTTTATTTGAAGTAAAATATAAATTCTATGCTTAGTATTCTATAGGTAGTACATAAAACTAGGCTGTGTGACAGTAATAGTAGAACTTATTATATAATATTCTTAGATCTTTACAAAATTCTTCATTTCGGAGAATGAAATAGTGGTCCCACCAGCCTGAGAAGTCATAGAACTGAAACTGGTATCCCCCATGTGGTGTGGATTAGTGGATTATTATCGCTTGCCCCGATGTGGTGGAATCGGTATCAACCGATTCCACCACATCGGGGCAAGCGCATTATTGGAATCAGACCGATTAAAATTTAACATAGGAATGGGGCATTGCGGGTATTCTGGGGTTAGGTACCCCAGTATAACTGCCTTGGTTACCTATCATAAATAGGCGGTCTCAACGTGAAGAGTAGGGTTTGCTTCGGCTAGGGTGATGGGTAGCCTAAGCTGTCACCATCAAAGCCGCGCTCATGGAGGAAGTAAATCGTTGCACCTTCTCTGAAGCACATTACGTATTCTGGGAGATAGTTGTCCCTATCGTATTACCGTCTCTACCATGGTGAATGTTCTAATGAGCTATTCCAATTAGTTCCACCCTCTCCTTTCCTACACAGGACAACGCATGCAAGGCTCAGATGTCATCCACATACGGATCAGAATATTCCATCAAGAACCAAGCGTTTTGGTGACCCATTCCTTTGTCGCACCATTAACTTCACTTCACTTTAACACTTCTTCCTACAATCCCGGGTCCTTTAAAAGGGGCGTGAAATGGCTTCTGATGATCCCATAAAGATGAGTGCCACCATTGTTAAGATGGTACACGTTTATAATGGTGACCCTATTTCCGAGTCTTTGCCTTTAGCTTAACATCAGTCGAGGTGAAGTTAAATTGACGTGTCCTATATAAAAAAACTCCGGATCTTAAAAAGAAGAAAACACATGTGTGGGCAGAGAAACACTCAGTTCCGGTAAATTTCATCAGACGAAAAAAATCCGCCATGTGGACGTCAACTCCAGTATCAATTTGGAAGTATCTACATCATCTGCTGGAAACAAACTTACCAATACAAGGAATATATAGCAAAACTAGCTTTTGCCCGCGGCTCCGTTCGCGTAGATGTCGGTTACCGGCAATTATTCGAATTGTTCTCTGCGTATAAACCTTCCCTGGACTTTCACGTATAATTCAAGACCAAAATTAGCCAAATCGGTAAAGACGTTGTTGAGTTATAATATTACTACGAAAAGTGGCATTGATTTTTATAAATATAGATGAGGCTATATGACCCCATCCCAGTCAATGCTGTAGGGTAAACTTGCCTAATTCGTACCCCTTAAAGGAAAACAGTCATATTTTCAAAATTAGTAAAGCAAATCTTTATTTTCTTTGCAAAAATGTTTATTTAGGAATCCTTTTGTTATAATCATAGTCAACTTTAACATAAATCTTATAAACTTTTTGGAAATTATCAATTTTTTAAAAAATTAAAAAACGTACGATTTACGACCATTCATCTTAAATCGTACTTATATATTCTTAAATCGTACTATGAGATCTATTCATTGATTTACAGTTGAGATTTTAATATTTCTATAAGGATAAAGTGGATAATAATGTTAAAACATAATATCAAGTGTTAGACATTAACACTTATCAAATGTCTTCGCCTATTCTTTACATTTGTAATCTGTGGTTTTTTACATCTTCAATTATATAAGTTTTTCTCAATGTGAGGAATGGGTTCATGAACCCATTCCTCACATTGAGTAGGTACATTATATTTGTGTCATACTTTCTTTTATATCCTCTTCGCATATGCTACAATATTAGCTATAATTTCCATCTTTTTTTTTTGTTTTTATTTTTATTTTCCTTTTGTGTCGTTTTGGTAGTTTTATTCATCTTTGCACTAAGGTTCTTCGTTACGGTCTTTTTCTTTGATTCTTCTATTTAGACTTCAAGTGATGATGAGAGCACCCGTAGTTTTACTTTTTATGCCTTTTGCATTTAAATTATATGCATCAATTTATAGTCAACGGATTCTTTGGAAACTTTTATTCCTAATTCGTACCAGTACGATTTAAGACTTTGTGTCGAGTACGAAATAGGCACATGAGTCGAAGAAACATTAATATTACCGCCAAAAATAATGTCTACAAATACGTGCTTAGGTTAACGTCTATCGAAATCGTGAATATATGCATAAATACAAAATAAATACTTAGATAAACTAAACAAGATAGAATTTGAAGTATGCTCTTACGAATTATATAAAAATAATAGTAAAATAGTAGACAAAAACTTATTTTTTCAATATTTCTGTTGTTAACAGCGCGCCGGCGCGGCGTACCTATATCTTTCAGATAGTAATATGGCCGAGTAATGTTTACATTTTTAGTCACTAGAGACGCTGATGGCTATTACCGATGTTGAGATATAAGCAAGGTACGATTTAAGCGCAAGTACGATTTAGGCAAGTTTACCCTATTAGCTCTCTTGCCCACTGCGCCCCTTTTCTCTACCTGTGTGTAAAGCAATGAACAACGATGTGACTGTGGTTGATGGAATTTATCATAAAACTGGAACTACCCACCATTGGCTCGGCAAAGAAGAGAACCACTGCTCACTGCTCAGGGCGTGCAAGGCACCGGGTTTTCTTTAAACTATTTTGTGTGATACTTGATGTACTTATTTTAATTTGTTCAGGTCGTAAGTGGTGGCAGCATGTTTTAAGAATTTGGGAGGAAGGAAGAATATTTAAACCATTAAAACTGGTGAACATTACCAAGTCCAGCAAAATGTTGAATTTTTCAAAATCCTTCCGCAATATTTGCCAAGCCCATAGAAGAAGTCTGTCAATTTTCGTAGTTTTCAGTAGTTTAGCCCTGTATTTATAAGTCAGACACTCAAAAGACTGTCTTCATAATATTTAATTTAAAATACAAGGTGGAAGATGTCAAGCGAGTTATCGAAATGATTTGAATACAGTTTTGTTTCTTTTTTAAAATAAAGAAATGTTTCCTTTGCGTAGAATTCACTATTTCCAGTATTTCGAGTACTACCGTTCCAGTTGGGATGAAAATCTTCCACCATGTTTAATAATGAGTTTGAGCTATTCCGAACTAAACGCGGACGAAGTCGCGGGTAACAGCTAGTCTTGAATAAATACTTTGAATTTGAAATTTGAATTTGAACTTAGGTACCAACGATTTTCGACCAACCAAACACAGAGTACCTAATATGATTCTAGAGAGTAGTGATTTGCTTTTTATAAGAATATTGACATAATTATAGCGTCAGTAGCTTAATGGTTAAGGAGTCGGCCTTACGATCGAGAGGTCCCGGGTTCGAATTCTAGATATTACACTACTGACGTGAAGCCACTCCTAGCACAAGATAGAAAGATAGATAGGTAACTCTTTACTGTACAGCAATAAATTTAAAGTAACACAAGCAATTTAGCTTAGTTGGAGGGGTTAGAGGGAATAATAGTAATTTCGGGTTTAATATTATTTTAAAAAAGAAGTACATTTTCAGTTAAATATACTGTATAAGCCTACCAAACTACCATAAGGTCATTCACATTCATGTATGTAAGAGTACACTTACACAAAAGTAAATGGAAAGTGACCAGAGCGAATTAGTTGTAGTCACTAATATTATTTATGTTAAAATCAAGTATACCTTCCTCCAAAGTAAGTATACCATCGTAGAAACACTCAATAAGACCCGTAAATACACAGTCATACCTTTGTAACCCAAGTTGAAAGCGAATACACCCATGTTGTATAAAATTATGTACGGTTTACGAGTTCCTTTGTTTAGGCCACTGTAGATAGAAGTGTCATTGGTAGATTTTATTGTTCGACGCCGGAATGGATATTTGGTGTACAGGTTGTCAAGGGAGTGAAATGTGTGCGAATAACATAAAATAACAATACATCTGCCTGGATCGATTGTGTGTAAACTTGGTGTTATATTGTGAGATTTGAACCTCAAGGTTTTGCTTTCATAGAGTAGATATCATGCGTTTCGCGGATTTTTTTACAATCTTGAACAGTGATTATATTGTAACTGTAATCACTTCTTTGTGTAACTTGTTTGTTGCTTTTTTTTCAGTCGTAAGAGTGGTTCAGAATGTCAACCAATTTTATTATTATATACGATGACTAAAACATCCCGGTGGAGTAGATTAGGACCACCCCAGCTCTTCCTATGGGTGTCGTGAAAGGCGACTACGTGATAGGGCTGTTCTCCATTTGACAGTAAACACACAGCCCAAGACAAAGGGCGGCAATAGGCTTGGCCCCTATTACGTCATGGGATTGACAAATTGTGGGTGCTAGTACACTTCTGCCTACCTTTTTGGAGATTTACAGTATGAGTATATGGATGGATGAATGGACTAATAAATGCCATTTGAAGTATGTCTAACACTACAAAATTAAATGGGCATCTACTATTGAAAACAGTACGAATATTTGATATAACTTTCATCCCAAAGTCCTAGAGCAAATAGTCTTTTTTTATTTTAGGCTATATTTCTCGACCAAACAGTGTCAGGGGTACACATATATTTCATTGTTACCCCTGAGATTAGTATTCCACACCCATTACTCACGCGAGTAACACAAAAAATAGATGTACCTAATACTTTTTCGCCTTAATACAATGTCAGCTTGTCAGTGTCAGCCATATGAGACATTGTCTACGTGATGTCGGGACATTTGGTAACGTACTGATAAAACAAAGAAAAGGAAAAATATGTATAAACAGAGTGTTGAAATGATTTCTCAATGTTTCATTCTATTACTGAACTAGCTTTCGCCCGCGGCTGCACCCGCGTGGATATCGGTTATCGCGACCAAACATAGCCCTATGTCCTTTCTCATGCTCTAATCTACCCCTGTACCAAATTTCATCAAAATCGGTTCAGTGGTTTAGGTGTGAAAGCGTAACATACAGACAGACAGACCGAGTTACTTTTGCATTTATATTATACTAGCTTTTGCCCGCGGCTCCGCCCGCGTGGATATCAGTTATCGCGACCAAACATAGCCCTATGTCCTTTCTCATGGTCTAATCTACCCCTATACCAAATTTCATCAAAATCGGTTCAGTGGTTTAGGCGTGAAAGCGTAACATACAGACAGACAGACAGACAGACAGACAGACAGACAGACAGACAGACAGACAGAGTTACTTTCGCATTTATAATATTAGTATGGATTAAAAATCCAGTTTTTTAATATATTTTCGTTTAGAAACTCATTTATTTGAAATTTTTATAGCATTTATTATGTTACTATACAATAAAATTAGTAGATGACTCCACCGTCACCTTAAAGATGGATATAAAGAGAATGGAAATTTGACTTAATTCAAGTGTGGCTCAGTAGATCAGTTGGAAGAGCATTCCCCTGTAGGGGAAAGGTCGTGGGTTCAAGCCCTACCTGAGTAATTCATTTATCCTGATGTAATCGAACTCATTTTAAAGGATGAAATTAAAGCACCAGTAGCCAGTTAGTTAGCCTAGTTTATAAAAAGTCCTAACAAGATTTGTTAAGTAGGTAGTTACATAACGGAATGAAATATATGAAAATATATTAACTTTTGCCAACGGCTCCGCCCGCGTGGATGTCGGTTATCGCGACTAAACATAGCCAATGGTGCTAATTCTGATGTGCACGTCTCTAAATTTAAATTTCTCTAAAATTTTCTAATTTTAGCTCAGTGATTGACATATGGGTATTCTGTTGTTTAGTCGAACTAAATTTAGTGTTCTCCAAGACAGCCCTAAATTTGAATATGACATCGCTAAAAGTTGAATATGAAAGTGTTGCCGGTGTTAAAAAAATAAGAATGAATGATAAAGGGGATTTTCACAAAATCTTTAAAAACCATATTTATAGGTGTTTAGAATGCCGACAAATGTTAATAAATGCGTAATATTGATCAAATAGTAAAGAAACTGTGATTTTTCTTAGCCAAACCTAAGTAAATACAGTTTTACTCGGTTAACGTTCCTGGCAACCCTGTAAATAAACTAATTATCTTTGATTGAATCTGTGCAAGTCAATTTGTCAATCAACATTTTGTTGTTGATCATAAATAAGTTCTTGATATCCAAAATTTACAAAAGAAATAAAGTAGACTCTTTTACTGGCGTGGCTAACGTGGCACTGGTAGAATTTCTGGAAAAACTTGACATTTCGCCATTACATTGTACTTCACTAGCATCATTGGCAAATTGCGGTGATTCGCTGCAGAAGCCAATAAGAAGAAGAAATAAAGTAAAGTAAACACGGACGAGAGAAACAAGACTGCCCACAAGAGGCCACAACAGTTGCTGGTTCAAATTGTAAGGACTTAAGGCAGGACTTTCAAACAGCCTAAACAACATAGACTGCAGATCATGCAACGGTGGGAGCATGTACCTAATGTAAGTATATTTGATTGCTTATATGCCTATTGTGTCTTACAAGTTTTGTGATGGGAAATGTAGAGCATAGCATAGAAACCTATACCATAATTGAAAGAAAGAAGTGGGTATTGCATGCTTAATGCCTTTATACAGTGAAGAGAAAGGCACAAAATGTTTGTGATTCAAAGAGGGCAACAAGAGGAGACCCGCTATTAAATCTTTTTTATATCAAGTAGAAGATTTCAGTTATACTTAGGACCGCCTCAATTATTTAATGGTTTGCCAGTCTTGAAGCAATAAAAAAGTGTCAATTTAAACTGTACTAAGTATCTACTACCTAACGCTTTATAACCCAACGTAATACTTATATTTTCATTACAGGAACTAACACGGCTTGCCTAGGCCCTTACATCATCTTTCCTATGATAACTTGCTGAGAAGTACCGAAGATTCGACACAGTGCTCAAGTGATTGCTGTTGCTTGAAGTGATTGCTGTTGTTTTGAGAAAGAACGGTGCTGAAGATAAAAGAAGATTCCTAATAATTATAAAAATCCCTGTTTTATGTTAATTAAACTATTCTGAACCCATGTTTTTAATCCATGTCTGTCCTCACAACCAGTTGTGCAATCGAGTTGGTCTAGGGGTACCACCCTGTTTGTTACAAATTCACACAAATGTAGTCAATTTGATGCAGCAGGTTTTAAGTCTGATCATGATAAAACCTGCATCATGTTTGATAAAAACTAGAGGTGAACAATCTATAACCGATGTATACGTGGGCGGAGTCACAGGGATCAGCTAGTCATCATTATCCTTGTGGTAATCCCGGTCGCATCTGAAGTCTTCACCTGGGTGTCCGGGGTCCACTGTTTCCAGTCTACCAATGCCACTGAACTTCGATAAGTGAAGCGACTGCCATGTGACCACAACTAATTAGTTTCATGAACAAATAGTAGCATATTGATAGCAAAGTATTGCAGTTGCCAGTGGTTGGACTTTTCAGAACTACAACTACCTGTAAGGATTGCCTCAGATGTTTGTATGACAACCAGGACCAATAGCTTAATATGCTCACGGAAACACCCAGAACAATTTAAATAGACGTAGGTATGACAAGTTCGACCTTATATTCATGCATACAAATATTTGCACTGGGCGGGAATCGAACCCGTGCCCCCTGATGTAGCAGTCGAATGAACTACTGCCAGGCCAGAGGCCGCTGGGCATCAGAATGCAGTGATACCTAACATATTTTTACTATTAATGCTGCCATATGGTCGGCGGTTTTGCTAGAAGAGCCTAGAGGTAACGGTTAGGGCTAGCAGTTACTCCAGCAGAAGCAAGCCCAGGGTGGCGGTGGTGTGACTCTCCGGGTGAAGGGTAACCTTTTATCTCCAATATCATGTTGAAGTCGCCAATGTTAGTGACCAAGGCCGAGAGGGACACGAGGAAAATCTCCGAGCCACCCTCTACAGCGCCTCGGTCGAATTTGCTGTAGGTGGCAGTGTTTGCCCTCTGGAAGAGAGGCGCCCGCCATCTCCATTGCCTAGCATGCCCGTATAGAGGTTCTGGACCAAGTATCTCGTAGAACTACACCTATCTCTAACTTAGTCGGCAGTTATTTAGGTGCCGTCTAATTTTAGTGTGACATTTCTAATTATAGTGAATTTTTGACACTTAAAACGTACAACAGAATACAAATTCTCTAAAAATGAACTAAATTTAGTAACTTCGCTAAGTTTGGTCGTGTCAAGCTAATTTTAGGTTAGTCGTGTGTTCACAGAATACAAAACGGCATTTGACAGGCGTAAACTAAATTTTAGAGATTTTTAGCTATTTTTAGCTAAGAGATGTCACATCAGAATTGGCATCTATGTCTTTTCTCATGATCTAATCTACCTACATACCAAATTTCATCAAAATCCGTTCAGTGGTTTAGGCATGAAAGCGTAACATACAGACAGAGTTACTTTCGCATTTATAATATTAGTATTGATCATTAATGTACCTATTTAAAACAGTATTATATTCAGTAATGTGGTTACTAATACACATATTGAACAAAGACAAACATAATAATATCACATATCCATCACTGTTCATATTCATGAAACCCATCGAAAGTTTTAACCTCAGTCACTGATGTATATACGGGGTGTTGTTTGAAGATTATCCCGACATTGGCGAAGTCGGATCATCAATCAAGCCTTACCTTCAACAAAGAGAACGGGCAGCCTGTGATTAGCGAATCTAAATTATCTACCATCGTACGTGTAGCACGTACACTCCACGAGAATTACTCTTAAGCTACGGCTACAGCTTATATTTTTCACAACAAAACATTTATAAATTTACATCTCTATAGTATTTCACAATTTTTTTTATAATGTTTGGCACTTTAGTGATACAATATTTTTCTAAGGGCACAAACATTTAACAAAAAGCACCTTGTATGTATTGTTTCTTTCTTTAAAGTCCCAAAAATCATAAAAGAATGTTGTTAAAAACCAAAGAGATGTAAATCTCTGTATGTTTTGTTGAGTGTTTTTAATAAAATTGTTCCGGAAAACATGTACATCTAATTTACTTATCTACAACTAATTTACTTAGCGAAAAAGTTTATCAGTGGCGACATCTATTTAATTCAAATAGAACTAACACAAGTTCTCTTATATCTTATTGCAAAATTAAGACTGAAAGCCGCCAATGATTACATTTTTCAATTAGTCAGAGTAAAACAGCTACTTGGAATTCATTTAAGAGGTGGCGTGGGACACTGAAAGATAAAATAGTATGTAATATTTTATCTGGTAAGTACTTAGGTTAATACTCGTGTATTTTTTCATCGTGCTTTAAATATTCTCTTTAGGCTACCTCTCAAAATAGCGAGAATTAATATTTCTGACTGTTAGTAGCGGGTTATAAAAGTGAATTACGAATAAGCTCTGAGAGGTTTTTCTTTTTGCTGGTAAAGGCACTTAATTTGTGAGTCTAGAATACTACTTATTTATAAATATCGTATTTTTGTACATACCATGAATCGGCAATTGAAGGGTAAAGTCATTTTATTGAAAACTAGCTTTTGCCCGCGGCTCCGCCCGCGTGGATGTCGGTTATCGCGACCAAACATGGCCTATGTCCTTTCTCAAGGTCTAACCTATCCCTATACCAAATTTCATCAAAATCGGTTCAGTGGTTTAGGCGTGAAAGCGTAACATACAGACAGACAGGCAGACAGACAGACAGAGTTATTTTCGCATTTATAAAATTAGTATGGATTGTGTAGCACTATTACAGCTTTTTGATGTCAAATTCTGCTTAAAACTAAGTTTAGCACCGCTTCCTAGGCACCAGTGGAGAAGAAATGGCGCAGCAAACTCCACTATAGCATTTTACAGATTAGATTAATTGATGACCTAGAAATGAATATGGATACGGATAAGGATCAGCTGCTATGACTCACACTTGAAGACGTCCATGTCCATCAGTTCACCTTCTACCCATTCTAAAGTCCTGTGATACCGATACCGGTACCTCCACAATTTACCCAAACGGTACCTAAACAGAATATCACGAAGTTTTTGTACATGTTTTACATTATATGCGTGATGTTATGTGTAGTTTAGTGGTATATCAAAATGTGGTGTTCAATACAAACAAACAATTTAAAGAGGTACTTTAAAAAACACAAACCACATTTTATCCCAGCAGTCAGTTTAAATCAACTATAAATTTGTGCTTGACTGTACCAGCGTACTTTCGACAAAGCCTGGCATAATATTAAATTATCGTAATGATGAATTTACAAAAGCGAAATACCTGCGGCATTACTCGAATTGAACAGGCACCAGCTATATTTTATAACATTATTAAACTGACATTCATAGATCTTATCTTTAGGTATGTAGGTTATAAATTATGGAGCGAAAGATATGAAAAACGGTGGAGTGGAATTCTCACAAAAGATATTGTGGTAATGCTGGTTATATTGTGAAGTTGGTGAATTGATGTCAGAAGCTTTCTGAACTCAATTAGTTATTTTAGGTATACTGTTTTATGTATACCTATTTACTGAAGTATCAGTGCTTTAGTGGTTACTTTATCATGGTCTTTCAGTTAAGTACAAGGCTAGTACTTTACTGATATACGGCAAAAAATATGATTGTAACACTATGATAATTAAACTTACAAAAAGTTGATAATTAAAATGGTTTTCGAAGCCAAATAGATTTTGTTTGTGTGAGGCTTTTTATGGAATAGGGAGGCAAACGAGCAGACGGATCGCCTGACGGTAAGCGATTACCGCCACCCATGGACACCCGCAATACCAGAGGAGTCACAAGTGCGTTGCCTTCCTTTTAAAAGAGAGTACGCTCTTTTCTTGAAGGTTTGAAGGTCGTATTGGTTCGGAAATATCGCTGGTGACAATTCATTCCACAGTTTAGTTGTGCGGTAGAAAGTTTCTCGAGAAACGCACAGTTGTGGACCGCCAGCTGTCCAGATGGTGAGTGTGGAACTGCTGTTGCGTGGAACGATGGCGGAAAGAGGCAGCGGGGATCAATCTGAACAATTCCTCGGAGAACACAAAACTTAGAAGGGATCCATCAAATACTTACTTTTTATTTAACCATTCAACTTACAGCGAATATTTCGGTGGCCTTTTCTTTAATTGCCGAAACAACCTCAAACTTAATACCAAGCTGTCATTCACATTATCTTATCAACTTGGAGGTAGATTCGTAGATCGTTTCCACCCTGTATATGACTTACTTACAAGTAATTCCTAACGTAGCATTAAATTGGGCAATATGACAGCTATTTAGTGAATGTGTATGAAAGCGTAGGACAGAACATTGATCATTGTGGAAATGTTTAATGGATGCCTACATCCAACAATAGGCATTGTACCTTTTACCCGTTACAATATACATTGTTGTACGTAAACATGATTGGTCCTTACTAACTTCATGAACAAAATATTTTGAAGGGTAGTGGAAAAGATATATAATTTTTTATCCATTGACTGTTTTTTTTTTTCAGAATGTATAAGACCTAAACTAGGCCATCTAGCGGACGACGCTTTGATGCAAGTTTTTCTCTTCGTGTTGGGAGGTTAGATGGCTGTCGCTCCCACAAATTGCACTTCTTGGAATTTAGTTAAACCCTTCGATAATTGATTTGACTGTATGGATTTTACAGCATTAAGTACCTATGCTAAATATAGAAATCGAATTTATAGGGAAAAAGAAACTCGGGTGGGACTACAACCCGCGATCTTTCCCTTACAGGAGGAATGCCTTGACCAACTTGGCTACCGAGACACGCCCGATGTTATTCAAATTTTCCTTCATCCGTCTAAAGACGTAACGTAACGACGGGAGATTCTTTTTCCCTATGTATTTGATTTGAATATGTCTAGATTAAACTTTAATGTGTTATTTTTTATATACCTACCTAAACTGTGCCTGACGTTACAGTTTTTTTTTAACCACCAAAGGAAATGTCCAAACGACGGTCAACGTTCCATAAGCCCAAACATTTTTGGTAACAAAAAATTGCCAGACCAGAAATACAAAAGTAATTCCAGTATTTCTTATATACTTAATAATATTTTATCCTTTCTTTTTATTCTTGTAACAAGAATAACCTTCCATAAGTAATCTTAGTTGGCCTTTTTTTAGCGAAGTGACTCGGAGACCGCTAGCATTTATCCCTAGGGGAATTACCTAAATATATGGAGTATGAACTAAAAGTAAAAATGTCGTTAGCCAAATTATATTTTGGTGATAGGCTAGTGGCAAAAGTGGTGGACTTACGATAGTGGGGTTATGAATTTGAACCCGGCCATAACAATATTTTTATAAACTCAATCCAATTTTATTTTGAATGAAATTTTTATAGCATTCATTATGCTAAATTTTTAAGTTCGAACTAAATCGGGAAAAGGAAGCGCTCAAGTGGGACTTGAACCCACGACCTTTGCCTTACAGAGGGAATGCTCTTCCAACTGAGCTATTGAGCCACACCTAAAACACTTCAAATTTCCCTTCTCTTTATATCTGTCTTTAAAGGCGACGGTGGAGCCATCTACCAACTTTCTTACGAACAGTTTGAACCAATGAATGATTTTTCAACCATTTTTAAACATTGATTTTTGAAGACTCGGCCAAATATTGTAATAATTTTTTTATGGCATTTAATTAATCTGAGCATTCGTGTTTTGCTCAATTAAATTAATTGAGTACAAAACGCTATACGTCTAACTTACAATAAATTAATAATCCACAAATAATGAATTTTAATTGAAAATGGTAGGTGACTGAAGATCTAACGATACGATATTATTAATATATCAAATAATTCTGTTATGCCAAAGGCAGTGGAACCATGACCCACATAATGACCGGTCAGGTCGTACCTTTCAAATAAGTAGGCCACCGCTCGTGATGATTGGTCGAACTTGGTTCTGAAAGTTTATGGATATATATTTTCTACATAGTTTATTCAAAATATTTCTGACGCTGACTATACAGTTGTGATAAAACCGGTGCTGATTACCTTAGGTCTAAAATGTTGCGTAAAATAATAAATAAAATATTAAAAAATATTAAACTGGTTTTGAGATGATAATAAACATACTTTGGACTGAATTTCGATTCCAATATTTCTTACTGTTGCTTTGGCTATTATGGAAGGAATTGCCTTCTGACCCCCGTTCAAGAGGAAGGCCTACTATAGAGTCAACAATCAGTGGATATTCAAGCTGGCTTATAACCTTACTAGCTTTTGCCCGCGGCTCCACCCGCGTGGAAGTCGGTTATCGCGACCAAACATAGCCTATGTCCATTCTCATGGTCTAATCTACCCCTATACCAAATTTCATCAAAATCGGTTCAGTGGTTTAGGCGTGTAAGCGTAACATACAGACAGACAGACAGAGTTACTTTCGCATTTATAATATTAGTATTAGTAGTATGGATTTTGCAAATCTAAGGAAAAAAACCAATCATGAATAAGTAGTGTTGTGTTCAAAACCAATCATACTTAAGTATATAGTAATAAATATCACGTTACATCACTAAAATGTCGCTATTCCCCATATTCCTAAACTGAGACAATTATATTTCCGACCAGAAATCCTAGTGGCATTACGTAAGGTTTGCGGGTATCAAACTAAGCAACTATCTCGAGGACGCCGCTTTCAGCAAAGGGTAGCGAGCTAACACAAGGAAATAAATTCCAGACATTACTGGATTGTTACAGAGTTATCTTTTTATCAAAATTTGCTATTTCATGACTTAAATTGTAAGATACGTTTTGCTTTGTAATGTTTAGAATCGACGTAAAATCCATACTTCCATACTAATATTATAAATGCGAAAGTAACTCTGTCTGTCTGTCTGTATGTTACGCTTTCACGCCTAAACCACCGAACCGATTTTGATGAAATTTAGTATAGGGGTAGATTAGACCTTGAAAAAGGACATAGGCTATGTTTTGTCGGGATAACCGACATCCACGCGGGCGGAGCCGCGAGCAAAAGCTAGTATCCATACTAATATTATAAATGCGAAAGTAACTCTGTCTGTCTGTCTGTCTGTATGTTACGCTTTCACGCCTAAACCACTGAACCGATTTTGATGAAATTTGGTATAGGGGTAGATTAGACCTTGAGAAAGGACATAGGCTATGTTTTGTCAGGATAACCGACATCCACGCGGGCGGAGCCGCGAGCAAAAGCTAGTATCCATACTAATATTATAAATGCGAAAGTAACTCTGTCTGTCTGTCTGTCTGTCTATCTGTCTGTATGTTACGCTTTCACGCCAAAACCATTGAACCGATTTTGATGAAATTTGGTATACATGTAGATTAGACTATGAGGAAGGACATAGGCTATGTTTGGTTGCGATAACCGATATCCACGCGGGCGGAGCCGCGGGCAAATGCTAGTAATATTATAAATGCGAAAGTATCTGCCTGACTGTCTATCTTGTATTTACACTTTACACTCTCACTGTTATGCCACTGAACCGATTTTGATGAAATTTAGTATAGAGGTAGATCAAACCTTGAGAAAAGATATAGGCTATGTTTGGCTGCGATAACCTACATCCACGTGGACAGAGATGCGGTCAAAAACTAGAACTTTTATACAAGAAAATGTAAAGAAGTAAATAATTATAATCGATTTATATACACGCATTTGTTTGAGATTTATTGAAATTCGAAAAACATTGAAAAAAATTAAATGCTCAAGTGAGATTTGAACTCACGACCTTTCCTTAACATTTCCTTGCCCTTAAATTCCCCACTCAAAGATTTTATTTATTTTGATATGGAATGTATATCAAAATAACATTGATCTTTGATGTGGGAACAATACATGCATATCATAGATACACAATACAATATTATTATTCTGTGATAATACATCTAAAATACCGAAATCTCTCATCTATTTACATTGTGGTTATTCAAGCACACAAACCAAATTTCCGCTAAAAATATGACGCCCAATCGATCAGAATAAACTAAAAATTTACACACCAAAACCCGTGGCCCCCGTGGTTTTAGATTTCAAGGGTCGGTAACCATAACCGCAGTATAGGACGGGGGAAATCCCATGCTCTGCCGCCACCCCGTGAAATTACATCAACATCATGATATCGGGGAATATTTTGCATTGATCCATGGTTGTTTATGAGGCCGAATAGATATCCGTTCTACATTTGGAATCGAATTATATGGATCGGGTTATAAATTTCGTGAGTGAAGAAAAGTTGAATGCCTTCAATACCTATGTAGCGTAGAGGTGGAGGTTTCGTTTACTAAGTCAGATATTTGATTCCCGTTCAATGCTAATATTTTGTACTAGATTTTGCCCACGGCTCCGCCCGTGGCGATGTCGGTTATCGCGACCAAACATAGCCTATGTCCTTTCTTATGGTCTAATCTACCCCTATACCAAATTTCATCGTGGCTTAACCATGATAGCGTAACATACAAACAGACAGACATACAGAGTAACTTTCGCATTTCATTTATAATATTAGTATGGATGCATGAATAGGTATCGGGTTGCGTGTTTTTATGTATAACTTGTATGTATTAAAAAAATGTTTATCAACATTCTAGAACCCATTATCATATTAGTTAGTTAATCTATGCTAATTTTGGATCTAGATAGATAAGTAGAATGTCCTGGAATATAATACATTGATTTATTATCAATTCTATAGTAATCAAGCTTATTAAAATGACTTTAAATAAGCCAGATGTTACGCGGTTACATTTTGATTAAACTCACAGATAAAACTAGGAAATAACTATTCTAAAATTCAAGTCGTTAACGATAGTTAGATAGCTAAACGGGGACTACAGGGACGCTGAAATTTCATATTATTATAGTAAGCTAATGAGATTATGTCTCCAATATTTGTGAAATTCATTCTGCGCATTACAAGCTTTTAGTTTGAGAGGGAAAACAGTAAATAAAGTTAAATCAGATTATCAAATGGTATGTATATCATTAAAGGGATACCATGAAAGAAATATGCTGCACGGCTAGAATCCTGGTGTTATCGAATTTTTTAAAAAAAGCTCAAATGTCTCTCAAAAATTTGCGGGGATTTTCCGCAACTAAAAAAAGAGTAAAACAGGTTATGTTATTTAATAGGTAATGTACAGAATATATATCAATAAGAAGAAGCAAACTAAGGGCTCCAAAATGCAAGATTATAATCCATTGGAATTGAATGATTAGTGATTTTTTACATAACATACATAAACTCACGCCTATATTCCCCGAAGGGGTAGGCAGAGGTGCTAGCACCCACATTACGCCAGTTTATGTTTTTTAGGTCCCAATGTAATAGGTGGCGAGCCAATTGCCATTAACCGGGCACTTATAAACCTGCGATAAATACACACATAACTTCGAAAAACATCGAAAAGTCATTGGTGTGTGCCATGGTAAACCTGGGATCGAACCCGAGACCTCGTCTCAGCAGTCCATTACCCATACCACTAGGCTACTTAAATGGCAGGCAAGCACAGGGCCCACCTGATGGAAAGTGGTTACCGCGGCTTATGGACGTATGCAACACCAGGGGAGTTACACTCGTGTTGCCGATCCTGTAATAACAGAAAGAGGTGTGTAGGTTGCACAGGAAACAATTTACTATCACATGTTTTTTTTTTTTATATATAGGACACGTCAATTTGACTTCACCTCGCCTGATGTTAAGCTAAAGGCGAAGTCTCGGAAAGAGGGTCACCATCGGAAACATGTACCATGTTAACAGTGGTGGCACTCAGCTTGACGGCCTCATTAGATGCCTTTTCACGCCCCGCTTAAAGGACTCGGGACTGTAGAAGAGGGAAACACGTGAGCTGGCAGGGAGTTCCAGGTCTTAATGGTACGACATAGGAATGAGTCGTGTATCAATTCATAGGGATTAGACTGGAATTACACAGGATTCGTAGTGGGTAGGGATAGAGAAAAAATCGAAAATGGCACAGAAGAAAAATCAGGAGGGAACAGGTCGTCTTATGAACTGTAGCATGATTATTATGATGATATCAAAATCAAGTCATGGGATTAGGATCACCTCAGTACAAACTCAACGGAGCAGTCCGATTTGGGATGTACCGCCACCATACAGAATAACACGGCCATAATAACCTCGGGTTCTGTTCTCGGCTGTGAAGAGGATAGCGAGAGCTCATTGGAGAGCTTTTACGCTGTCTCTGGGAAGACCAAAGGCCTGTCCTGCTTTTTCTTTTGCGACGGCAAATAATCTCTCTGCTCTTACAGGGTCGGAGGCGCGAATATGACTACTACATATATATAACTAGCTGTCCCGGCGAACTTCGTACCGCCAATTTTTTTCCTACCCTCGTGGCGTCAGATCCCGTTCCCGCTGCACCATTTAGGGTGATGAAAAATAGATAATAATTAAATGACGATTGATTATTTTTCTACCGGAAAGAAAATAATATTAAATTACTAAAATGGCTATTAAAAAATAAGGGTTGATCGTAGAAGGGTGAAAATTGAGGATTGTATGTATTTTTGTATGTTGTATCATAAAAAATTAAAATTAAAAATTTTGTCTAAAAAATAAAAAAAAATAATTTAGGGGTGGGACTACCCTAACATTTAGGGGGATGAAAAATAGATGTTGGCCAATTCTCAGACCTACTCAATATGCTCACAAAATTTCATCAAAATCGGTCAAGCCGTTTCGGAGGAGTATGGCAACAAAAACTGTGACACGAGAATTTTATACTATATTAGATAGAACCGATTGACAAAATCTTCGTCTCTCCAAACATTGTGCTGTGCCCGACAGGATCCATGATTGTAACCTTTTTTTTTTTTTTTTTTCGTGCGGAAATCCCCTCGGGCACCCCCCTTGCCGGAGTCGGAAGGGGAGGTTATGTCGGACTCGAACCGACTAAAAGCGCACGCCGACTGTGGGTCTTGGTGCTAGGCCGGAGGTGAGGTTGTTATAGACATATCCCTCGCACCCCGGCTGACCCAGGGCCATCCCTTACGGTCTGGCCCTCCTCAGGTCTGGCCCTCCTCAGGTCTGGCCCTCCTCAGGCCATGATTGTAACCTAATGGCTAACACGATCAACTGTACTACATTATAAAATGCAATTAATGTATTGAGTAATTTGACTCCCCTGGTTTTGCGTCCATAAGCTACAGTAAAAAAAGTAAAAAAGAATGGACTTTTTTTGCGCTGAGAAAATTCATGGCTACGCTAATCTAAGATAGACTGAATTGTAGTTAATAGATAAACATAGGTACAAAGTGTTCGACCTTTATTCTCATGCATAAAATTCTAGATAGTCTTGATTAAACCTATTTCGGCTAAGGGTCGATGGTGTTTAGTAAGAATGTTTCTAAGCTATAACATTTACTCTGTGTAGGCTGGTAGGGTTGCCTGAAAATGTATGAGAACGGTTCCTTTTATAATATTTGAGAGATGGTTATTAGCTCGTTTAATTCATTTAAAATTACTGTAGGGTCTTTGCATGTTGCACTTACAGTTTTTAGACCACTTGGGTACCCTTATTCGCATAAGGGAAACTTCTCAAAAGGGCAAATTCGCATAAAGGCAGTTTTGGTACAGTTTAGCTCTTAAGTATAATAAAATAATTAACTATGAAGTATTTTTAACACAGCTACAGATTTGATCACATTGATTAAATGTGGTAGACAAACACACGACTCACCTGGTGGGAAGTGGTTACTGTGGCAAACCACGTGTGCAACACCAGGAGTGTCACACTCGTGCTGCCGATCCTATTCTAATATCCTTAGAACCCCATATTATAGCCGCTTGGGAAAATCACAGGAGAGAGATCATTGCAGAATGAAGCTTTCTTCTGCACTTCTATAATAGAAATATCAAGTCAAAATACTATTTTACTAGATCTCTCGAACTTGCTTTTTCTGCTCTCAACATTTGGCGGTAAAAACAAAAAAATAACAGTCATGAAACAAAATGACCGAAGCCAAATCACTGACACTGTGATTGTATCATGTCCGATTGATTTCCTGTACATTTTTATAGAGGGTTGCTACAAAGATACGGACGGAATTTTAAAGAAAGATAAAAAAGTACTTGCAGTTTGACTAATTAATTTATGCATGAATTAGGTACTTGAATGAATTTTACAGCATTAAGTATGCTAACTATACAAATCGAATACATAGGGAAAAATAAATCTTCTCGGGCGGGACTCGAACCCGCAGTCTTTCCCTTACAGGGGGAATACCTTGACCAACTCGGCTACCGAGACACGCCCGATGTGACACGCTGAGTGTAAGGGAAAGACTGCGGGTTTGAATCCCGCCCGAGAAGATTTATTTTTCCCTATGTATTCGACGAATTAGATAGTTTAGTCCTACAGAATTAGAAAGAAGTTAGCAGTAATTTAGTCATATAAGGTAAATAATTATTAAAATAAACATGAAATTAATCAGTATTAATAAAGTTTTCCGAGCGTAAACCAAACAATACTACATTAATATTTACTTGGAATTTATTACGTAGCTAACAAAGCTAAATTAGATTTAAACTCAAAACTTCAACAATCTCCAGTATAAAATAATTTCAACAAAAAGTAAACCTACTAATAAAACTTAGTATCGTAACATCAAAAAATCTACAGTATGTTTTATTTTATAAGCTTAAGCTAAGGCCCGTATTCCAGAATGATACTTTTTTCACATTTAAATATTACCTACATAACAAACATGGTATTAAAACATTCCTTAAAAAACACTTAGTTCTGAATCTCAATTTTCATCGACAGATTGTCACTGACAATCTGTCTTCGATTTAGGACTTATATTATAAAATATACGCCAATCAAATACAGTGTGTTCGTGCGGTGAGAGGTCACCTCCGCGTTGCCCTGAGTGACGCTTATTTATCTTGTTTAGCTCCTACCGTCGCATACAGTACCACGCACCACGTACGAACCACAGTGGTAAGTATAGATATTTCTTACTGTTTCGTACACAACAAAAACAAAATTTACACCGCAGCTGAGCGTATTTTAATCTTACTTCACTTTCATAGTGTGATTCGGACACGGACCGTTGTCGATATTTATGTACTATATCTTCACAAGTATAAGTTCTAACAATTTAAACAATTAAATGTATCCACTACATTAAGAGATACTGTTTGACCCATTTTAATACGTAATATAACAGGGTCCGAATCACACTATGAAAGTAAAGTAAGGTTGAAATGATATTACTTTTAACAGATGATCGTAAGACCCCAGACCCCCCAAAGAAAATAAGCTTACTTTCTAACTAAAACGTTGGCAGCCCTTATCACGTGAATATGTATAGTGGCCTTCGCATTTTATAGCCTCACGCGAGTTCATTCCTTTAAAGGCTCCTTCTACAAATGGAAATCTTTACTTATGATATCTAGAGCAAAAGTAAACACGCTTTATGTGAAGGACAGGATATTGTTGTTTTTATGGTTGATACTTATTTGTTATTATACGATATATTTTTTTATTTATCGTCAGAAAAAATTGTGGATTATAAGTGATTTTCGATAACTCTTCTAGTTAATTATTGAATACTTTTGATAACATAGTGACATACAGTAGTAGGTAGTACTTTAAAAGAAAATACAAGTGTCCGTTAAATCTACTTTAAGTGTAGTGGAAAATTTCTATACGCAATCTACTATCATTCAAGGTTGTCTGGAAGATATAATTTTTAGTAATAAAACCAACTACTTAAGTGTTCACCATTAAATTATCTTTATGAGAATGTTATATTCATTCAATAATGATTCATTCAGTAATGGTGGTTTACAATAAATTATTTTCTTATTGATATTGAATAACACACTTGTACTTTTCCACTGAAAAAAAAAAAATCTATTTATCTACTTTATAAACAGGCTTCAAAGCTTACCAGATCATGTTTGTTATACACATGAGCGAGACAGATTTTATTAGTCTAATCATGTAAGGTACCTACTCTACTGGTTAATGCTTTAGAAAGGAATTCGTTTGAAATTTTGATCAGGGACCTCGAAGATATTAGCAGATAAGCTGTTAATACGCTGAAGTGATTGGTTGCTTAAATTATTATGAATATGAAACCAATACCGTTTTCTCCATAAATTCAATTCAAATTCATCATACATATACATAAACTCACGCCTGTATTCCCCGAAGGGGTAGGCAGAGGTGCTAGCACCCACATTTTGCCAGTTTATGTATAGGTCCCAATGTAATAAGTGGTGAGCCTATCGCCATTAACCGGGCACTTATAAACCTGCGATAAATACACACTTAACTTCGAAAAGCATCGAAAAGTCATTGGTGTGTGCCATGGTAAAACTGGGATCGAACCCGAGACCTCGTCTCAGCAGTCCATTACCCATACCACTGGGCTACCGCAGATTCAATTCAAATTCAATATGATCTAAACCACTATTCCTAAAGAGCCCAAAGCAACCGCACCTACTAGTCGTTACACCTGATAAACAACTGATGAGGCTCGGACGTAAGCTTCTTCCTGGGATTCGGAAGTCAAACGATAATGCCTATAAAATCTGATATTTTCATTAAAAAACATGAGTGGTCTTCGGGGTCTAATTTATAAATTTCGACGCTACCGATCATTCGCTACAAGGATGATGACCAATATTTCTGAAATTGAGAGATTTTAGAAATATTGGTCATTGAGAGATTTCAGAAATATTTTTCAGTAACTAAATATTGATCTATCGAGCTTGCTGCGTTCAGCACGCAATACAAACAACTCGCACTGACTTCCGTGCCAATATGACAAGCAGCCTGTCATCGTAAACTGCTCAAGTAAGTACATAAAATATCACAAAAATTGAGATTCATTTCTTTTCCAATTTTTGTACTCTTTGCGATTGCTTTTTTTAATAATGTAAAGCTTCGTAATGGTTTGCTTTTATTAATAGGAACAATTCAGAAGAAAAGATAGATGAAAATGAAGAAAATGAGAAAAGGGAATAATCAAGGAACCTAGGAAAATTTGTCAAACAGGAACATGTAGTCTCTGCTTACTCCATTGTATTAGAGGCGTGAAGATATGTATGTTTTCTGCCACTCAAAGTCGATTTCACAATTATGAGAGGGTGAAACCCAATTAATAATAATAATAATTATCTTTATTGTCATTGAAACTGTTGTACCAGTTATTAAGGATTTGCTGGCTCCTGCGCTAGTTGAAACTGTGTTGCAGGAGGTTTATCAAAATATAAACATAACATAATATAATAAACTCACGCCTGTATTCCCCGAAGGGGTAGGCAGAGGCGCTAGCACCCACATTTCAAAATATATTATACCTAAATACGAATTGTTGATCTGCAATCTCCCTAATCAGATACATTCAGTTATTTTCCGATTTATTTCCAGGTAAAGATCGTTAATAAATTAGTATTTTACCACTTCTGAGATCGACTGTACTTTTCAAATCGAACCAATCCATTTATTTCCAAAACCAAATCATCTAAATTGTACCTAAGTACCGAACATTGATCTGTAAGTGACAGTACCTAATCAACAGAACGCAAGTCGTAAACTGGAGGTAACGACAGTCACAGCTGTTCGCATTACAATCGGTATCAACGGCTTAACGTGCAGGCTCGAGCGATCTCGCTGTGTAAACAGGGATCACTCGTGTGGGACCAACGACTGCGGTATACTTTAGCTGAGTATTGATCGATCCTGCCTCTGTAAGTAATTCGGCATCAATTCTCGTGTTAAAAGGTTTTATAAATAAACAATTACCTACGTTTGGTGGTTTTTACGCGATCACGGTATTGGTATGTATCGACAGCCTCAATCCCCGCTCAGTGCTAATATTTGTACGCATGAATATGATTCTATGCATAATATGTATGTATTTACAAAAAAAAAGTATCTAAGTATGTCTATCCGCATTCTAGATTCCATAACATAAGCTAGTAGTTAAGCTTACCATGGGTCTAGATAGCGTTGTGTAGATTGTTGTGGAATATTTATTTATTTATGTATCGTATGTTATTTTGCCTTCATGGCTTCTTACCAATGAAATAAATAAAAAAAAAAAAAAAAAAAAAAAAATAATAAATAAAAGGTTGCAAATTAATGGTTTGGAGGTACTCACTACTTCTGTCGGTAAGCTTCTTACTAGCTTGATAGCTTTGGTTACTATGACTTTAAACTGCTTTTTTGGGTTCCGTAGCCAAGTGGCAAAAACGGAACCTTTATCGATTCGTCACGTCTGTCTGTCCGTTCGTATGTCACAGCCACTTTTCTCCGAAACTATAAGACCTATTCTGTTGAAACTTGGTAAGTAGATGTATTCTGTGCACCGCATTAAGAATTTCACACAAAAAAAGAAAAAAAAAGTACTACATTTTGGGGAATACTTAGAACTAAAAGACAAAAAAATATTTTTCCATCAAACCCATACGTGTTGGGTATTTATTTTGTCTCAGGTATCCAATATCATTTTTCCTAAACTGAATAGTTTGCGTGAGAGATACTTACAATGAGTAAAAAAGTGTGTCCCTTCCCGTCTAACTTCTAAAATTAAAGAACGATAAATCAAAAAAATACGTAATGTACATTGCTATGCAAACTTCCAACAAAAATTTGTTTGAACGAGATCTAGTAAGTTTTTTTTAATACAACATAAACAGTGCGCCTCAAAACGGTAGCGCTTCGAGGAATACCTCTTTAATAATCTCAATAATCTTAAAAAAAAAAACATGTAATGAGATATTCTTATAAATTTTTTAATTCTTTGTTTTGACTTTAAACAATCTAAAAATAATTTTATAAGACCTTATCGAGGCTTCAATATTTTTAATCAACTAATCAAAATTAAATTGAATTTGTGCAAGTAATAGTTTTATTTACTGTTAGAATAAATTTTACTTATATGGACTCTATATGAAAAAATACCACAATTCTGGAGTGTCAGTGAAAAGTGATTTATCTTGAAAATCATAGTTTTGAGAAAATCCAGTTTAAAGTTTAAAAAAATTGTCACTCATTTTACAGTGAACTAAAATAAAAACATGCTACTGCTATTAATAGACACAATAATAGCAAAGGTTTTTATGGCCAAATTTGAGGATTTATATGTATAGTTTTTTTTTAATTTATGAAAATATTCAGTTATATCAATAAACACATCAAACATTTATTAAACAATTTTGTGACCATTAATACAAATTAACTTGACTTACTTTACACACTGTCTATAGGTTTCATGACAAACGGTACAAGTTTTTTACATTCTATTGTTGTGCTCTAGACAAATGGAAAAAATAGAAAGTGTTGAAATAAATATTATTCATTCAAGTAATAGTGAGTTGTATTGAGCGTTTAATTATAAATTTGTCAGAAAAAACACATTCATATCATTAGACACCTCTAGAGTCTGTAAAAATATGATGTGTACTTTGATACAAAGTGTGGTTAAGATGATACAACTGAACATATCAGCGTGTATATTGATATTACTTAAGTATATAGGTAGTACTACTAGTGAAATAATATGTTCTATATTACCCAGTTGCGTAGAATCGTTGAAAGCTACTAGTAATGATGTACAATCAATCAATCAATCAGTCAACTAGCCCACCGCTGTCCACTGCTGGACATAGGCCTGTCCCAATGTGCGCCATTTCATCCGATCCTCCACCTTCCGCTTCCGTCTATCCCAGCCACCTTTTTCAGGTTGTCAGTCCATCTGGCTAGGGGTTGTCCTACCTTGCGTTTGCCTTCTCTCGGTCTCCACCTTAGGACTCGTCTGCTCCAACGGCCATCGGTCCTTCGACAGATGTGGCCAGCCCATTGCCACTGGAGCTTGCTTATTCTGCGAGATATGTCGGTAACTTTGGTTCTGTGTCGGATGACCTCATTTCGAATTCTATCCTTCAAATAACTCCAAGCGTAGCTTGCTCCATAGCCCGCTGCGCGACTTTGAGGTTATAGACTAACCCTACCGTCAAAATACAAAAGTGTCCACGTTTCGGCACCGTAAGTCATAACAGGTAGGACGCACTGGCCAAAGACCATTGTTTTCAGGCAATGCGGTAGGGGAGAAGAGAAGACTCGACGTAGTTTGCGAAATGCTGCCCAACCCAGTTGGATAATTCTGGCTAGTTCTTTCTTGAAGTTTTTTTATTTATTATATTTATTTATTTATTTTATATATTTAGATACATCACCCTTAGAGTACAAACCAATACGGCAACGATCTTACCATTTTTATACAATTCAATCGTACGTTGTTTTTACCGAGCTGGATTACCTGGCCCAGGTATACATATTATTGCACAACTTCGTGCGTCGCCCCTTCGATGGCAATCGGTTTCGGTGCAACATGTTTGTTGAAAATTATCTTGGTTTTATCCATGTTTCCACCGAAGGCCGATGCGTCGAGAAAATCATACATACAAACATGGCACAAATCCCTTCATTCCAAGCTACCAGCCTTTGGCCTGCCTCCCGGACTGTGCAAATGGGTTGCAAGCTTACTGCAGGGGCACCGTATTCGCGTCCTTTGTGACGGACGAGCTTCGGAGTTCTTGCAGGTAAATGCTGGCTTGACGCAGGGTTCTGTCTTATCTCCCACTCTCTTTCTTCTGCATATCAATGACATGCTTTCTAACGGTAGCATTCATTGCTATGCAGACGAAAGCAGCTTTACACGGGAGTTATTACGCACATACTGTGGCCAAGCCGTCTGATATCGCGGAAAAAAGGCAGCTGCTTGTCACTGAGCTGGAACGGATCTTGTTCTCTAGAGAACCTGTTCGACTTCAATGCCAAGAAGACGCAGGCATTTGCGTTTACAGCAAAGGTATCTCCTTTTCTTCCCCTTCCCACTCTTCAGAGCACGCCACTGCCACTGCAGGATAACCTCAATTTCCTCGGTATGGATGTTCGCTGCAAACTGAATAACAAAAGCTATATCGAGAGCATCATCAAAACAGCCTTTATAATTGTATGCTACATTAATTTACTTTACTTAAATAGCATTATTATTTTCATTTGCATAAAACTTGTATCAAATACTAATAAAATAATTCTAATAAAAATATTACGTATTTTGTCTATAATGATACAACTTACATACGTCGACTTACTTACTTACGTCAAAGCGAGACTGGCGAGTCGGTCGCATCACTAAACAACGTTATTCCACTTTCACTTGGGTATTCCTTCTTGTATCATAATATTACCATCTCGTTCACATAGTTCAACGCGGGAAGGGGATCGCGGGAGGTGTTCGCTGAGGATTTGTATTACTTTTCACTTAATTTTAGATGATGAAAATATTTTAATAAGCTTGTGTTTTTGGTACAACTATAATTGTATTATTTGACACATAAACCGACATTGAGTTTATATTAATACTAATTTAGTTATATCACTCGACACACTTAACGATTGTAATAATATCATGGTGTTAATTGATTCTCTAAGAATTGTATCATTTTACACATAACTTTATTAAAATTTATTTATTTTTTTACGTCATAAATATAATTGTATCACTTTTCACGAACGAATGTAGAAGTAAATTTAAAATGTATATTAATAGAAGTGTACTTATATTAAAATGCACTAATTCTAATCTATACATCTACATTGTGTTAAACTCGTTAATTAAATTTGTATCATTATACAATACAGAAAACACAAACATTGTTCAGTTCAATTTGACATGATTTTAAAAGTATTATTTTACACAATTGAAATGGTAAAAAAACGTTCAGTTATATCATTATGCACCAAATCAGCTCGCTCATTTTAAACCCTAGAGATACGGGGATAAGAGTCAAAGATAGATATTTTTTTATAGATCTTCTATATGAAAAAATATAATAAGTAATATAACTCGAGATGTATCACTTTTCACTGACGCTCCAGAATTTTGCCAATGTCCAATAAGATATACAATAGGTATAAAGTTATGAAAAATATTTGATGATGAGACGTCAATATCAACGTTTTCTTTTATCTTTTTAAGTAATCATTCCTTTGAATACTGGCTTCCTATTTGTGATGTATGCAAATAAGTGGGTACTTATAAGTTATGTTAAGACAATGTAATACGTTGAACCAGTCTGCGAATATACGTCCTGATGATAAGCCGTTGTCTCATTGCTTGTGTGTACCTCCAGACTACCCAAATACATCTCAGTGGCGACGAGTATACGAACTTACCTACGTAAGAAATAAAATAAAAGTTATAAGATTCCAAATTGGTAAAAGATGTCGGTCGGCAAAATTGCGGAATTTAAAGTAAACACGGACGATTGGAGATTATATGTGGAACGTTTAGAACAGTATTTCGTAGTGAATAAAATAACGAGTGAGTTACAAGTGCCTACGTTGATAACGGTAATGGGAGCAGAGTGTTATGAACTTTTAGTCAACCTGTGTACGCCGGATAAGCCTAAAGACAAAACCTTCGAGCAGATCACGGTAATTATGGAGAAACATTTACAACCGAAGCCCAGTGAGTTAGCCGAGCGGTACAAGTTTCGGCACCGCAAACAAGGGGAGGGCGAAACTATTTCGGAATATACCGCCATATTGAAAAAAATGTCGAAGACCTGTGGCTTTGGGGCTTGGTTGGAAGAAAGTTTGAGAGACCAGTTAGTATGTGGGATAAGTAATGAGATTATACGACAACGGTTATTTGCCGAAAGTAAGTTAGACTTTGGCAAGGCATATAGGTTGGCAGTGACTATGGAGGCGGCGGAAAAAGACGCGGCAGAGGTTGTTGGGCGCAGGGCATCGGTATGCGAACCTTCGACGACGCCCGTGCAGGTGTCGTATCAAGCCATGGGTGCGACCAGGTTACCACGGGGGAAGGGGGCGGCGGTGCGCGGCGCTGCGCGTGACGTCGGTGGAGCGGCGCGGGAGGCCACTCCGCGCGCGGCGCGGGGGCAAGGCCCGCGCGCACCGGCAGCGCTCGCGCCCGCTAAGCTGGGTGAGCGTGCGCAGCAGCAGTGTCAGGTGTGCGGCGCGCGACATGAAGCAGCCACTTGCAAGTTTGTGCGCTATGTTTGCCGAGTCTGCAACCGGCCGGGGCACCTGCGACGCATGTGTCCGAACTTGGCAAGACATTTTAACGTCAACGTCGAGCAAATAAATAACGACAGCGATGGTACGGAGAGTGACGAGGTAATTTATGTTGATGTCGGTAGATTAACGGCTGTAGAATGTAAACCGGTGTGTGTGAATTTGAACGTTAATGGAAAAGATATTCAAATGGAATGTGACACCGGCAGTGCTATTTCGTGCATAAGCAGAGAATGTTATGTTAGAATGTTTAAAGATTTAAGTCTCAATCCTTGTAAATTAACGCTCAGATATTATACGGGGGAGTCCGTTAAACCCCTAGGAGTGATACTGCCAGTAGTAAAATACAAAAACCGATGTAAAACACTGGAATTGTTTGTTATAGAAAACGGCAAAACTATTCTTTTAGGTCGGCAATGGATGGCCGAATTAAAAATACAGTTACCCATAGTAAAGTATGAATGTAATAACATGATTATGTCCGAAGATTCTCTATTTGATATGTCTTCTTTCAGCACCAAATACTCTGAGGTATTCGCTGACGGCCTGGGTCGATTCACGGGTGGCAAGGTGAGCGTACACGTGCGGGACGGGGCGCAGCCCGTGTTCATGCGCGCGCGGCCTCTGTCCTACGCGCTGCGCGAGCCCGTGGAGCGCGCGCTTGCTCAGCTGCAGCTCGACGGCATTCTCACTCCAGTCGAGCGGTCGGACTGGGCGACACCGATCGTGCCGGTCGTCAAGAAGGACGGTAACATTAGAATATGTGCAGATTACAAGTTAACTCTCAATAAAGTTATAGAAGTTGACCGTTATCCGCTGCCGAGGGTGGAGGAACTGCTGCTCCGGTTGAGAGGTGGCGAACATTTTAGTAAAATCGATTTGTCTCAAGCCTACGCGCAATTTGAACTAGACGACACCAAAAAGTACACGGTGATAAATACCCATAAGGGTTTGTTTATGTATAATAGGCTAGTATATGGACTTTCATCGAGTCCAGGTATTTTCCAAAAACGTCTCGAGCAATTATTTGTTGATTTACCTCGAGTTGGAGTATTTTTGGACGATATAATTATAACAGGGTCCAGCAGGGAAAGCCATATGCGTAACCTATGCGAAGTATTTGATCGCTTAAAAAAATACGGTCTTAGATTAAAGAAGGATAAATGTGTATTCTTTGCGAAATCAGTTAATTATTTGGGTTACACTATTAGTAAAGACGGCGTGCACACGTGTCCCGACAAGGTTAAAGCTATAATTAAGACACCAGTCCCTAGAAATGTTTCTGAGTTGCGAGCATTCATTGGAATGGTCATGTATTATGGCAAGTTTATAAAGAATATTAGTACAGTGTTAGCTCCCTTATATCACTTACTTAAGGCAGGTGTTCGGTACAGTTGGAACCAAAAATGTGAAGACTCTTTCAGTTACGTTAAACATTTACTGACTAGTAGCGAAGTTCTAATACACTATGACCCAGAGTTGCCTATTATTTTGACAACGGATGCGAGTAGTGTAGGTATAGGTGCAGTGATATCGCATTCGACTGCGAATGGCGAACGGCCGGTCGCATATGCGTCACGCTCGTTGACCCAGGCAGAGCGTGCTTACTCGCAAATAGATCGGGAGGCACTCGCTATCGTTTTCGGAGTTCGTAAATTCCATCAGTACCTATATGGACGTAAATTTATTCTTAAAACGGATCATAAACCTTTGACTTACATCTTAGGTAATAAGGTAGGCATTCCAGTAATGGCCGCGTCTAGGCTACAACGTTGGGCGGTACTGTTAGCAGGCTATACCTATGATATAGAGTATGTTTCATCAAGTAAGAACTGTGCTGATGCCTTGTCGCGTCTACCATGCAAAGACAGGAATAGTGTAGAAATACAGAAGGAAAGTACGTACGTTAACTTCGTCGAGAATTTTTTACCCGTTACCAGTACAGACGTTAAGGAAGCAACAAACAGTGACAAGGTTCTAAGTAGAATTTTGAAATATATACAATCCGGTTGGCCTGTAACTTGTACAGACGATGAAATCCAACCCTTCTTCATTAGACGTAATGAATTATATACGGAATACGGGTGTGTAATGTGGGGATATCGCATGGTTATACCTTCTTGCTTGCAAAATAAAGTTTTAAAGCAACTTCACAGTAGTCATATGGGAATTGTGAAGACCAAAAGTTTAGCGCGTAGCTATGTGTGGTGGCCTAATGTTGACGCGTCGGTAGAAGCCATGTGCAAGCAGTGCGAGACGTGTGCGGCAGAGGCCGACGCGCCCCGGCGGGTTCCCATACACCCTTGGCCTTATCACACTCGCCCTTGGAGCCGGCTGCACATTGATTTTCTAGGCCCATACAAAGGCTTGACATTTTTCGTAATAGTTGATTCTACTTCGAAGTGGATAGAAGTTTTCGAAATGACAGGCACTAATGCGTCAAAGGTTATAAAAAAGTTAAGATCGACGTTTGCTAGGTACGGGTTGCCGGAACAAGTAGTTTCCGATCAAGGGCCACCGTTCACCAGTTCAGAATTCAAAAATTTCTTAAAAAATAATGGCATACAACAGTTTTTCTCACCGGCCTATCATCCGTGCTCAAACGGGGCTGCTGAGAACGCCGTTAAGTTGTGCAAACGAGCGATTAGGAAAGCAGATAGGGATAAGGTAGATATTGACACGGTGTTACAAACATTTCTACTAGCATACCGTAATACTGTTCACAGTACAACCGGTGAGACCCCGGCCATGTTACTGCAAAGACGTTCGCTAAGGTCGAGACTAGATTTGTTACGAACTGATGGGGTCGTAGCAAACAGGGTTCACGACGCCCAGCGGCATCAGGTCGAATATACAGGCGGTACCCCGCGGAATTTTCGAGAGGGAGATTTAGTTTGGGCACGTGAGTACGGTGCACGAGACAAATGGGTGAAGGGTACTGTTCAGGGGGTAGACAGTATGCGTAGGTATTCGGTAAAGGCGGATAGCGGTCAATTCTATAAAAGGCACATTGACCAAATGCGTCATCGACCGCGCTTTTCGAATGTTACCTGTCCAGAGGGAAATGATAATCAACAGAGCATTGAGGAGAATGTTGTCGAGCCGCTAAGTAAGGGGATAGAGGGGGCACTGCCCGAAAACGGGATAGTAGACGCCAATAAAGAAATGGAAGTACAAGATAGTGTAGGTGTTGTTCCTTCAGAACATTCACCTACGGTTACAACTCCACCTGCGTCACCTGTGCATCGATGTCCTCGGCGTATAAGGAAACCTGTTGATAGATTTAAGATAGAATAATTGGTACTGTTAAGGATATTGAATTGTTAAGATTACAATTAAAATATATTTATAGAACAGTGGTGGAGGTGTGATGTATGCAAATAAGTGGGTACTTATAAGTTATGTTAAGACAATGTAATACGTTGAACCAGTCTGCGAATATACGTCCTGATGATAAGCCGTTGTCTCATTGCTTGTGTGTACCTCCAGACTACCCAAATACATCTCACTTTTGATACAATTCCTTTGAATATTGACTTCATAGACTGCTGTAAAAATGGAAATAAGACATATTTATAAGGCAGATAAATAATTTCCAACTGACTGAGTCAGCCAAGTGGCCGATTAGCGTTGGCCCCATAACTCTGTGGCGTGGTGGTAGTGAACACGACTACTACGCAGGAGGCGCGGATTCGAACCCCGCTCAGTGCAAATATTTGTATGCATGAATATGGCTATTTGCATTGGTCTGGGTGTTTCTATGTATAATATGTAGTATGTATTTAAAAAAAAATGTATCTGAGTACCTACCTATGCTTATCCGCATTTAAGATTCTGTAACACAAGCTATTTAAGCTTACCATGGGCACAGAATAGATAATAGTACTAGCATACCAGATAGCGTTGTGAAGAATATAATGGAATATTTATTTTCATTATTTATTTATAACTACACCAAAATATATACGCAATTCAATACCAATTCTACTAAAGCTTCCATCGTCAGTCGAGAACTAGCCAATTTATGAATATCCACCTTGATTCCATCATCTTCGACCTCACATAAATGATTTATTGATTGCGCTCGCTAGCCGGGACTTGGGCACGTCCGTAAAGCCATCACTTATGCATGATCCTTAACACAACCTCTATTGTGGTCTGCACATGACTATATTTCGTTGATAATACTGAAGTTTACATGTAAATGTGCACAGATAAAGGTTTGAAGATATTGTTACTTTTTCCAATACATAATCCTCATAAAAATAAAGGGCCTAGAGCACGGTCTAGACTAAAGTAAGGCCAACGAAGCGAGAAAAAAGGTAAACTAAGTTTCAGCGGTTCCAAACATGTTTTTTTTTTAAATTATTACCCATCACTTGTCCATAAGACGGCGGATTTGACAGTTTAGAACCGTTGCTGTGCTGACAGCTTTCCTGTAGTACGAAACACGCAACCACAGCTGTCGTTCGGCTATTGTCGCGTACGTGTGACATGTGCGACAAGGACAGAGAAAATAATCGCTATACTCCGTCCATTATATTATTGTATTTTAGACAGCTCACTGACAGTGGTCGGTATAACTTTGTTCTAGCGTCAACACCTGAAAATCCTAACAAAAATTAGGCGCCAATACGCCATTCTTCATTGACATCGTCACGTCAGCCAGAAAGCAATTTTAGGGATGTAGTTAGTCAATCGACTGTGTTTTTATTATAATAACTTTAAAATGTCACAATTGATATCGACTACAGAAAATATATTTTTTAAAATATTACATAACTGGCGATTTTTAACCGATTTCTAAGCAACAATTCGGATGTTTATAATGATTTATATTTGTATGATTTTTACGGATAAATGTTTTTTGCAACTCCGTCATTTGTAGACGGATTGTCAAAATTCTTTTTTTGTTTGAAAGAGGTTTATTCCAAAATGGTCCCATTTAAATTTCATAAAGATCTGATGATGGATTTCAGAGACAGGCCACGGAACTCTTCAATAAATATCAGGAAATCAGCATGTTGGAATAATCTTCTAGAAGTCAGTTGTTTTGTTTTGGAGATTAGCGTATGCGTTATAGCCCACAATCGTTTTCTATTACATTTGTAAACTGTACAGACACGAAATATCTAAGTACTACTTTATTATTATGTTTAGAAAGATAATAGATCATGAAATCATTTATAACATTTATCATAATATTTTCATATATCGAATTTTTTTATCGAGGTTTTTAACTTTGTCGATATTTTAAATTTTCTTGCAATCACTACTTTCATCTGTCTAAAATACAATAATATGATGGACGGGGTATAGTAATCGCAACGTAACTCAGTAATGGTCGCTTTGTTTACCTTTTTTCTCCCGTCTAGTTGGCTTTACTTTAGTCTAGAGCATTAGAGAATTAGTTTTTGCTTTAACAGATTGTCTATACAATCGAGATTCTGAAGTGAAATATGGAGTTTTTTTTTGTGCGGAAATCCCCTCGGATGCCTCCCCCGCCGGAGCCTGGAGGGGAGGTTATATCGAACTCGAACGGACTAAAACCACACGCCGACTAATGATAGTAGTAATTTCCCGGAGGTGAGGTTGTTTTCGACATATCCCTCACACTCCGCTTGACCCAGTGTCATCCCTTACGGTCTGGCTCTCCTCGGGACTACGGTGTCTCCGACTCGCCCCCAGAATGCGGAGGCCGCTGCTGTAATATGGACCTACGTATGTCACCTTGCGACTAAATGTATGTATAAATAAAAATGACTTCAAAAAACTGTATTTATAAGCAATTATTGTCGTAAATATTATATTACCCGCAATCAACTAACGAGGGTAATAATTGCTAACAAGTATCACCTGCTCACACTCACATCGACACTCGATAATTACAATACGTTAATGACTACACAAATCTAATAATAAATGGCCATGCCGTATTAATTGTGGCTCAATCGACACGCGAACTGTAAATTATCCTTGCTATATAAATTTTCTACTAGGCACTGTAACGTTATGGTTGCTATGGAGCAAGTAAAATCATATTGATAATACAATTACGATTAGGTGCTATTAATCTACAAAACTTGAGAAATATAAAAATCTAAAAAGAATTCTTACTAATATTATAAATGCGAAAGTA
This sequence comes from Eilema sororculum, assembly GCA_914829495.1. NCBI lineage: Eukaryota > Metazoa > Arthropoda > Insecta > Lepidoptera > Erebidae > Eilema > Eilema sororculum. Next base: position 20,769,897 of record OU618543.1, on the reverse strand, counting down.
ACTCTGTCTGTCTGTCTGTATGTTACGCTTTCACGTCTAAGCCACGGAACCGATTTTGATGAAATTTGGTATACGGGTAGAGTAGGCTATGAGAAAGGACATAGGCTATGTTTGGTCGCGATAACCGACATCCACGTGGGTGGAGCCGCGGGCAAAAGCTAGTATTTGTATATTTTTGTATCCCCTGACATCTAGTTAAGCTAAATTGCTTCTTGAATAGTAAAAACACTTGCCGGTATATTTACTACTAGCTTTTCCCGCGGCTCCGCCCGCGTGGATGTCGGTTATCGCGACCAAAGTTATCCATTCTCAAGGTCTAATCTACCCCTATACGAAATTTCATCAAAATCGGTGCAGTGGTTGAGGCTTGAAAGCGTAACATACAGACAGACAGACAGACAGACAGAGTTACTTTTGCATTTATAATATTAGTAAGGATGTTTGGTATCAAGGTGCTTGTAACAGCGCCGAAATATCGGATACTCAAAGATATTAAAAACATGGTAAATATCCCGACAGGTGTTTTACTATGTAAGTGACCATATCAATCTCAAATCATTAATTGCTTCTGTTAGGAGTTTGAAACCGGGACCTTCCTATCGTAAAGCCAAAGCAGTAGTATGGTAACATACTACCGATGATTTGATACGAGCTGTTGATCCGCGTTAATTGCCGGTTTGTTCATTTTTTAGCATAAATAACATAAATTAAAAATTAGAAAAAACCCCGACACTCCGCATCCCCACTTTACTATTAAACGGCTCAACCGATTTTCATTAAACATGTCTAAGAACACTCAAACATAATGCAACTTTAATATAAAAAAACCTAATTGAAATCGCTGCATCCGGACGGGAGCTGTGACGCCATAGACAGACAGATAGACAGACATACAGACAGACACTTCAAACTTATAACTCCCCTCTCTTTGCGTCGGAGGTTAAAAAATAAAACTTACAGTTAATATAAACCAACTAAAACATGTTGGCTTATCGGGTTTCGTACATTACACCGAAAGTTAATTGATCGAACAACAATAGGTCGACAACGTTTGGTCGGACGATCAAATCATCGCTGGTACGTTAGGTCGAAACGTTAATACGTCGAGGTATTATTACGTGGAAAATGCAATAGGTCGAAAGATCAAATTGTCGCTGGTATATTAGGTCGAAATATTAATACGTTGATGTATTATAAAAATGCAAACGGTCTATTGTCCCCTCCCCATAAAGTTGAAATTTTCAAAAGGCCTGCCTTTGCGGAATCTATGAAATAAACCTATGTTATAAGTTTACTTCTGGTTTGTAGCTTGTTCATTTTGTAAAAGTTTAATGGTTTGTTATAATCCTCGTTTCTGTTTGTCTAACAACTTATTGCAATTTCAACTTTATGAGGAGGGGACAAAAGACCGTTTGCATTTTTACGTTGTAATACGTCGACGTATTAATATTTCGACCTAATACACCAGCACCAATTTGATCTTTCGACCTTATGCATTTTCCACGTAATAATACCTCGACGTATTAACGTTTCGACCTAACGTACCAGCGACGATTTGATCCTCCGACCAAACGTTGTCGACCTATTGTTGTTCGATCATTTAACTTTCGGTATAATGTACGAAACCCTATACGAACACGCGTCTCTACGTTACATACTTAATTTGGTTGGTCAATCTGAATTCCGTATATGGACTCAGATGGTTCAACCACAGAGGGCAGAATATGATTAAGTATTTCGTAGTAGTATTTCCTACTCCATGGTTTAACCTAACTTTTTTGGTAAATCCATCTTTTGTAAAAGCATGATTTAGCCTACAACTAACACGGCGAGTTAACGTTTCGTAGAGCTTCTATTTCTGGGTAATCTAATAGCAGTAACATTTTTTCCTCCGTCCATTAGGCCTATGAATAAATTATATATGGGTTACTAAGAAGATTTTGCCAGTCACTACGAGGGTCATTGCCACCTTTGATTACTGTTCGCAGTTACTCAGGTACATAGGTAGGATTCCACCTACGTACTAATTAATATTTGTTAAGAAAATATAGCTTACGGCTAATTGGGAGGCTGTATTAGGAGTATGATGTAGGTTCTAGTGTAATTGTAGTTTACTATTTGATAAAAGGTGAAAGTAGTTGCCAAAATCCAGCGCTTCTCGGCGACCTTGATGAGGTCGTCCTTCCACCTGGCCGTCGGGCGTCCTACACTACGTTTTTTTTTTCTTTTTTTTTTATCGTGCGAAATATCCCCACAGATACCACGGAGCCAGTGGAGGTGGTTATGTCGGACTCGAACCGACTAAAACGCACGCCGTCTTGGGTTACCGGAGGTGAGATTGCCGAAAGCATATCTCTCGCACCTTACGCTACACTTACCCGTATGCGGGCTGCTTTAGATCGGTCATTCTGGAAGTCTATGGGAGAGTCCTACGTTCAGCAGTGGCGTATGTGTGGCTGATAGATTATGATGATGAATTGCTAATATTATCGTACTAATATTTTAAACGTGAAAGTTTGTTAAAATGTTTTCATCAATCAATTAGCCTATTGCAGTCCACTGCTGGACATAGGCCATGACAATGGCACACATTGGGACAGCCCAATGTGCGCCATTTCTGCCGATATTGCGTCGTCTGCATCCAGTTAAGATATTAACGATTGGATTACTAAATAACGCTTAAATGGTTGAACGAATCTGGCTGAGATTCTCTCGATATCTCTCTAATCCCTGAAATTGACTCATATAGATTGTGAGAGGGGGACCAGAATTTCCGCAGGCATCCTGTATCAACTAATTAACTATAAAAAAAACATAATGAAATCCACCAAGCGCCATCAATCTCCAGTATAAACAGTCATAATGAAATTCATTTCCGTATTTATTCAGAGATTAATTACAAGTTTTTTTTTTCAAATCAAACTAATATTAACTTATTAAACTAAAATATTTACAAGAATATAAAAGAGGGCGAAAAAAGGGGGGAGAGTGAGTTAAGTTTTTTTTTAAATATCAAACTAAAACTAACTTAGTAAACTAAATTTTTTTTTTATAAAAGAGGGCGTAAAAAGAGGTTGGGCGCAGGGGGGAGCTAAATTGAGAAAAATTCCTAACTAGCGGTTGCTCGTGGCTCCCCTCTGCTCTCCTCTGCTCCCTCTTAGAGTGACGTTTATTGGCTAACATTCAATGTCCAAATTGACAACTGTCAAGTTTTGCAACCATCAAGTAAATTTGATTTCATTTTTGTCCATACAATGTTCCGTGGAAAAAAGATTGATCTTATCGTAAGGTTTTCTATTGAGTATTTGATGTTTGAAAGGATCCGTTATGTATAGTCCATCTTTTTTCATACACAATATGACCGATTTATCTTAGTTTGTATTGTTAGCTAGATAATGGTATGCCACTTTTCTTGTTGTAAGTACGTTCTAAATCCACACATCTAATATATATTGAACTCAGTTAGGTACTTAACTAAATGTCAACAATTTTAATGTTTTTTATGGTTTATTTAAAAAATCTGTCCATTACTATTTTTCTGTTTAAATCCTTTTATAGACTAAAAACAATAACCACTAGTTAGTCAGTTCGTTACCCTAGTTTATAATGTGTTTTTTTAATGTAGCTTCAAAATTGTTTGTCCCTAATAGAGTTTAATAAAGTATACATATTATGTACCTATAGCTATTTAGTGGGTAGGTATATCAAAAAATACCTCCGTGGCGTTGTATTGTGAATTTGACTGCCACGCAGGGAGCACGGAGTCCATTCCCGCTCAGTACAAATATTTTAATGCATGAAAATGTATAATGCACATTACGCTGGGTGTGTGCGTGCCTCGGAGAGCATATTAAGCCGACGGTATCAGTTGCCATTCGATCATCTATGGCTGTCGTTCCAGGTAATTGGAGCTCTAAAAATTTTAACTACAGAACTTCCATATCGGAAATTAATTGTGGTCAGATGGCAATTGTTTCACGCAAAATGTTCAGCTATATCACAGTTAGATTGTATAGTAGAATCCAAATGAGTTGAAAAAAGGCTCATAAAGTTATGAAAGTGTATTCTAAAAACAGTTTTTATAATACGAGTATGTTTTTCTTAATAAAGGACATGTTAATTTAACTTCATGCCTGATGGCAAGCTGAAGGCAAAGTCTCAGGAAAGAGAGTCACCATTACACGTTACATTTACAATGATGGCACTCAGCTTGACGGCCTCATCAGAAGCCTTTTTACGCCCCGCTTATAGGACCCGGGACTGTAGGAAGAAGGGAACACGTGTGTTGGTAAGGATTTTCAGGTCCTAATAATGTGGCAAAGGAAGCACTGAACCGCTTGGTTGCCTCTGTGATGTAAGGTGTATATTCATTGCACAAGTGAATACCCTTTAGATTTAAACACATCTAAAGCCCTCTAAGTGAATTGATAACAAGATATTTGAATAGGATTAGTTATTCAGTTAACAGATTCTGTTCGATGCCGAATTCCCTCCGGCCACATGGCATTTACATAGGAATTCGATATTAGGTACGTAGTTTGTATTCTTGTTGTTAGTTTCACAAACAATATATAGATGTATAGATAGTGTACTTTCATGTCGGTATTTAGCGTATCACACAAGCCATCCATATAAATAAATAATTAAAAAATATTTCACAACATTCTACACAACGCTATTGGTAGGACGTGTAAATAGTCCGACCACTGGTGTGTTTGCACACAGAGCGTATAAGAACCTGTGACCTGAAGTTTGGTTGTAATAGAAAGAAAATACACATGTGACCGCTTCTATGAATGAAAACGCAAGAGAACCGGCACTGACCTGAGTTCCACCTCGTGAGGATTCATCTGCAGACAGGCGTGGTTCCTGGCACGTGCTGGTGGGTAGGTAGGTTTCGACCGGCCGGTGATTTTCTTGAGTTTGTCGTTTTCTTCCGATACACTTCACTTATACTGACTTGAGAATGTGGCCAAAGGAACTTATAGAATTACACAGAAAAAGAAACGAGGAGTTGAAGTACTCAACTTCCGTTTGGAGCGGCAGCGGGTCAGAGACCGGTAAAAATGCGAGCGGGTAGATCGTCCGCCGTGAAGCTTGAGAGTCTCGCTCGTAGGAACTTCATCTCAAAGTATAGTTCGAAAAATCCGTGCACAGCGCCATCTATTGGCCTTCTTCAACACTAAGTGGTCAACAAATGAGCGCCAATACTCAAACATTGTTCGTTCACAGAAGCGGTTCTTTTTTAAATTACAAAAATTGAAATACAATTAAATTATGTGGGAAATAATTAAGAAAGTACATAAGCGCTCCACCATGCACCCGGCTTTGGAACGTCGCAAGATGTTACGAAACAAACAAGCGAACACTGGCTGATTAGAGCCCATAGTGAATTTGTATAACATAATAATACACATAGCTAAAATAACAACTTAGACTAACAATATTCTATCTAAAGTATGTTTAAAGTTTGAGTTAAAAATTAAAGTTTAAGATTCTATTTAGCGGGTTACAATCATCTCGTCTTAAACGCAACTGGTAGAAGTAGTATCTGGTCTAAAACGCAGCCGGTCTAAGTATCATCTCGTCTTAAATGCAACTGGTAGAAGTAGTATCTGGTCTGAAACGCAGCCGGTCTAAGTATCATCTCGTCTTAAACGCAACTGGTCTAAAATACAGAAGATATGCAAAAATTCCATCATTATGTTAACAGACAATGGCTGTCTTTGCCAATGATTAGCTCTGCTCATGAAAAGCACCGCACGACAAATACCTAGTGTTGAAGCATGGCATCGTACATTAAATAGTCGAGTGCCCTCAAAGCCCACGTTTATTCAATTTTTGGAGAAATAACTACGAGAGGCGAAAATACAAGACATTTTAAAGCACAGTCAATATTAAAAAAAAAATGGGAGATAAATATTCAATGCTGAGTACTCGAAGTTATTGACTGCTTTTGAAAATGGATTGGTTACAGCATTCGATTGTCTAGAGAAAATAACGGAAGCAAGAAATAAAAAATATACATATAAACAATAGTGTAGTACAAAGATTTGTTTAAAGCAGTCTTCTCTTTTCTGTGCTTTAAAATATCTAGTATTTTCGCTTCTTGTAGTAATTTCTCCAAAAATTGAATAAACTTGGGCTAAGTTGTTCTGTGGTTTAAAGTAAGAGTCATTTTTAGTTGTACAGAGAGCATTTTTAGTTTTATAGTTTTCTATAGTGTTTGATTATTCCTATGTTTTAAGGTAATAAAATACATAACTATTAATAGCTAATTCTCTTCTTTTAAAATAATCCACAATGAGATACTATTTAGCCCGTTTTCCTCAGGTAGGCACAACTACGTTAGCACAACTGGTTGTGCTATTGGCATTTTAGACCAGTTGCGTTTCAGGCGACTTGTATTTTTCGACTAATTGATACTTAGACAAGCTGCGTCTTAGACCGGAAGCGTTTTAGACAAGGTGCGATTTAAACCCAGTGACCAGCTGCGTTTTAGACCAGTGGCTACTTCTACCAGTTGCGTTTAAGACGAGATGATTGTAACCCTATTTAGCGTTGTAAGTTATTGCGTTGGGATAGGATACAATTTGTTTACAGCGCGTTTGTAAGTACCAGTACGCGTTTTATATATTATGATAGACATGAGGAGTCCAGGTCCAGTATGACAATTGACAACGTGAAAATGCTGAATTATTAGATCAACAACGTGATCGCGTTTAGGGAGAAGGACAGGATGTTTAGCTTCAAATGGAAGCATCGATTTAGAAAGTCTGCCACCTATGCGCAAAATGCCTTCTTCATCTAAGAAGACTGCAAGACGCAGCAGCTTCTTCGAGGGTGACTTCTCAGCCTTTATCAATTTTATATCTTCAGCAAAGTGAACTGATTGAACGGCGAGAATCAATGCCGTCTCAGCGATTGACAATCCTGATACAGAATGAGGTTCGATCTTAAATTTAAATCGTGCGAATTTTAAAACGTATGCAATGATGCGTAGTAGTTTCTGCCAAGAAGAAACACGTTGTGCTAATGTACATAACAATGGCGACTCTGTGTGTTTTGTTGTCACACTTAACACATTTGCCTTATGCTCAGGTAAGTCAGAACAGTTGGCGGGAGAGAATGACTTAATAGGCCATTCATCAGGGGGGCCGCGGATCCATGCTGGACCGTTCCACCACAAATCATGAGTCAAAAGTTGCGAGGGGAGCATGCCGCGTGATAGACAATCACTCGGGTTAATGGCTCCGGCGACGTGATAAAAATGTTTAGCGTTCAAGTTTTCTTGACACTGAGCGACCCGGTTGCTAACAAAAATCGACCACCGATGTGGTGACGAGTGAACCCATGATAAGGCAATCGTAGAATCAGAAAAGGCGTAAATGTCAGTAATGGGAATGCGTAATGCATAAGAATCACGTACAGTTCTTATTAACTTTGACATAAGCAAAATAGCACATAACTCTAATCGAGCAAGCGTAGTAATCTTTGTCGGAGTGACCTTTGATTTCGCACACAAAATGCGAGTTTGAATGCTAGATGGGTAGGTACAATGTGCATAAATAACACATCCCATGCCATTCAGGCTGGCATCACAAAATGCGACAAGACGTAATTCGCAATCAACTTCGACACCTATATATCGCGGAATTTTTAATGTGTCAAGCAATTTGAATTCTTGAACGAGAGCGGAAAAGCGTGATCGTATATGCTCTGGAGCAGGGTCATCTCAATCACTCTTACTAAGCCAAAGTTCCTTAATTAACAACTTGGCGTAGAGTATCACAGGTGCCACCAACCCGAGCACGTCAAATAGTCGCGCAACTATAGAGAGTATATTTCTCTTAGTGCACTTCTCAACTACCAAGGTGGATGTGAAATAAAAATTATCTCCACACGGCTCCCACGAGAGACCTAAAACCTTTGCGACATGACTGCCGACATCAAACTCAAGCGATTTGCGGTGAGTATCAGGAAGTGAGTCTAGCAGCACAGAAGAATTGCTAGACCACTTCACTAAGTCAAAGTCGCCAGCCTTGAACAGTTTTATCAAGTTGCGAGCTAAGTGTACAGCAGTGTCCTCATCAGATGCGGAATGAACTAAATCGTCAGTATACAGACAGGCCTCTGCGACTTTCGCGGCGTCAGGGAAGTGCGGACTCATGTCAGTAGCCAGCTGACGCACAGTACGTATAGCTATATACGGACCTGACTTCAGACCAAACGCCTGTCGATTAAATACATAGGTCTGAATTTCATCCGATTCCTTGAACCTGAATAAGATGCGCAGGTATTTACGATGGTCAACAGGTACGCCAATACGTAAATAATGTTGTTTTATGTCAGCGTTCATTGCGATAGGAAATAGCCTAAAATTTAATAATAATAAAAACAGGTCTGCCTGTAAATTGGGACCAATATGTAAAATATCATTGAGCGAAAGACCAGTGTGGGTTTTAGCGCTCGCGTCTAACACAATACGTGGCATCGGTTTGTCATGTCGAACTACTGCGTGATGTGGTATGTAATAACCATCCATAGACAAATTAGAGCCATCAACGAGACTAAGATAACCGTTATCTAAATAATCCTGAATAACCTTATTGTAATTTTCGCGTACGGTTGGTGATTGACGAAGTTTACGCTCGAGCGACAAAAACCGGCGGTGAGCGACGCCGCGCGAGTTTTCTAGTTCAGAGGGATCCTTGCAGAACGGCAGCGCAACAGTATAACGACCTACGTCATCGCGAGTCACAGTAGATGTGAAAATATTCTCGCACTCGGTTTCTTCTGGAGACAATAGGCGCTTCACAGGAACTTCCTCAAGTTCCCAAAATTTTTGCACTAAATCATTTAGTGCTAGCGCAGAAAAGGATGCGGTTGTAGGCACAACATCTTTACGTGGGTAATCACCCATAAGTACATACCCAAACGCGGTTGATAGTATACAAGGGGCACTGGGACCACACTCGACTCTATTTCCTAAGTAGATATACGGGAAGAGCTGTGCACCTAATACTATATCAATGTTTCCTGGAATGTTCCAGCTTAAGTCAGCAAGCGGTAAATCGCGAAGATTTAACTCGCGATCACACTTAATTAATTGCGAGGGCAATTGATCCGTAAGGCTATTCATAACTAACGCATGTATAGTATACTTATGACCTGCATAAATACGAGATTCAATGTCCAAATACACATAGCCTACTATCGGGTGCGAAGTGGAACCAACACCTTTGACAACAGAATTACTCATTGGTATTATTGGTAAATTTAATAAACGACAACAGGACAATGTTATTAAGTTATTCTGTGAGCCATTATCAATTAGACATCTGACTACAGATTTATTTCCAGTGCTACCTTTAGGGCGAGCATACACCTGAGCGGTTGCCAAGAGAATATCACACTTATGGCTAGAGGCATACGAATGCACAGTGCTTGAAGCGAGCGGTGACTCAGGAGTGAGACTAACATGGTCGCACTGGGGCGGCGGGGAAGCGACAACAGTCGTCGCATGCAAGTGCGAATTATTAACATTATTATCAAAATGCAATAATTTATGATGTTTTTTCTGACAGAAACAAACTGACGTACTTTTACATTGCGGGAGATTATGTAATGTGCTTAGACAATTGACGCAACCACGCTTAGATTTAATAAACTCATATCTAGCCTTTGCATTTTGCATATTTTTAAACTGAGTGCAGTCATACAGGTGTCGGTGGTCGCTGCCGCCACATAAACAACAGGACGCGTTGACTGCGGCGGGCGCATTCGACTTATTATTAATCGGCTCACTGACAACAAACGACTTAGAATTACGCTGTAAACGCCTATCATTAGACTGTGGCGTCCCAGCAGTGGACGACTTCGCATATGACGAAGACCGCGGGTTCGACCGTTCAATCATCTTAGCATAATCTTGTACAAAGTCGATCAGCTGTTGCGTCGTAGGTATATCGACCCCTCGAACAGAAAGTTCGAAGGCTTGGATGGTTAGAGAGTCCATTTTCCTCAAGGCACATTGTAGTAACATGAAGTCCGTTAAATCATTTATACCTAACTCTTTAAGCGCGGCGATAGAGGAGGAATATATACCTATAAATGAATCAAGTGAGTTCACACTAGGTGAACAATTCTTTAAGTCTAATATATTATTAAGATAATATGAACCTAATGAACGTTTATCTTGGTATTTCTTGACCAAGGCGTCCCAAACTATACTGTAGGTCTCACTTGACGGAACAATACCGGCAGTGAACTTTAATGCGTCATTGGTTAGTTTTGAGAATAGGTATTGCACACGTTGCGAATCAGACAATTGTTTGTTTGAATGAATATTGGCCTTAAAGGACTGATAAAATGTATTCCAGTTTTCAGGGCGTCCGTCAAAACTCGGAATAACAAGCATTTCCAATTTCACTACAGACGCGTTCGAATTACTCGACCCGTGTGAGGCGACCTCCTTGACATTGGGAGTAGATAATTTATTTCTAATGCGTTTTATTCTCGAATACAATTCATCAAATGAGTCAAGGCAAGAATAGTCGGATTCCACAGGGGATTCCAATGATAAATTTGAGCTATTTATTTGATCTACAATCGATTTTATTAATATCCAAACTCAAAGTGCATACTAAATATCAGAACAATCAGTCAACAGGAAGGTGGAAAACCAAGGCATTAAGATCATTTTAATGCCCCACCACTAAGACCTGGAACTCCCTGCCAGCTCACGTGTTTTCTTCTTCCTACAGTCCCGAGTCCGCGGGGCGTGAAAAGGCATCTAATCCGTCAAGCTGAGTGCCACCACTGTTAACATGGTAAATGTTTACGATGGTGACCCTCTTTCCGAGACTTTGCCTTTAGCTTTAGTGAAGTCAAATTGACGTGCCCTGTATAAAAAAAATTAAGTACCTACTTTGTTCGTTACGATCGATTTGTTTCTCGCTGTACAAAATTTTCACTACCAAAGCGCTATTAAATATAGGTACCTACTTGTAGTCTCAGGCGAAAAGAATAACATAGACGAAACGTATGAAACTAGCAAGTGAAGCCACAAGAAGGAAATTTCCTGGACCGTATTAATTCCTGTCGATATTATTGTATTTGAATGAAATTTTTAAAGCATTTACTATGCTAACTTTTACCTTCCGAAATACATCGGGAAAAAGAAGCGTTCAAGTGGAACTTGAACCCACGACCTTTCCCTTACAGGGGGACTGCTCTTACAACTGAACCCTTGTCTTTTCCGTCTTTAAAGGTGACGGTGGAGCCATCTACCAACTTTCTTACCCACTTTTCTATTTCCCCCTGTAAGGGAAAGGTCGTGGGTTCAAGTCCCACTTGAGCGTTTTTTTTCGATGTATTTCGAAAGATATTATTGTATGTTAATCAGGTTAATTAAAACATCAATCTTAGGAATTGCACGTCAATAACTGCAACAATGCCACTAGGTACACTGATTGCAATCCATTATGTTGGCGTATTGTTCTGTTTTAATTGGATTCAGATCATTGAAGCTAACAATTGCATTATTGGTTGTCAGTTCAGATGGGGTGGGGCTAGGGGGTAGGGACGTCTATTTCTGTTAAGGTTTGTACATTTGACAAAGGAGATATGGTTGCATCTTTACAGACAACTTTATAATGACTGTTTTTCATATAAAGTTATATTTAAAAGTACAATCGTATCTCCTTTGTCGAATCTACATTTCTGTGAAGGATAGTAAATTTAGGATATTGGATTATTAAAAAGATAAAGTTAAATGCCATATAATTGGGTATTATCCTATAAATTATATAACTGATTTCATATAAAGATATATTTAAAAGTGCAATTGTATTTCCTTTGTCGAATCTACATTTCTGTGAAGGATAGTAAATTTAAACTATTGGATTATTAAAAAGATAAAGTTAAATGCCATATAATTGGGTATTATCCTATAAATTATATAACTGAGCTTATTAAATTACGAATGGTAAAAGAGCGGTAAAAATTGCGTCGGTTCTAATTTTACAACTTTTTAATCATCCGCTCAACCTATACCTAATAGTAACTGATTTGACTATTAAATTTTATGAAGTCACTATATCTTTTTTCATACAATTTACCTTATAACTTATCGTTTTGACGTTTAGTAAAATGTAACGAATTTGAGTAGTCAGTAGAATACCCAATTAAAGCATAGCGCCAATCATTGGTCCAGAGTCTATTAACTTCTTTACATCCTTTTGGTTTAACTATACAGCTGTTATGAGAGCGACTGCCATTTGACCTTACAATTCTGATAGGAAATCCTGCCTCCATCTGTAGTCAGCACACATTCATAACTCTCCTTTTTGCGTTTACAGTCGAGTAAAAACGTAAACCTAATGACTAAGTAATAAATAAGGTGATTATTATAAACGAACCTGTTTTGGCGTGTGTGCAGGTAAGTGAAATGACACATATAAGTGTCAACACTAGATTGGCGGTCTTCATTTTCACAACTAACACTTAAGTCACTTGCATTTTCACTGTAATCACCACTTCGATGTTTATCTGAAAAGATACAAAGATAATATTAGTTAAATATTCCACAACATTCTACACAACGCTACCTAGACCTAGTAAGCTTAACATACTTATAATACTTTTTTTTTGTAAATACATATTATACATAGAAACAACCGGACCAACAATGCAAATACCCATAATCATGTTTATAAATATTTGCACTGAGCGATTCGAACCCGCGCCTCTTGCGTAGCAGTCGCGTTCACTACCACCACGCCACAGAGGCTGTATAGTTAATATTACATATTATGGCAAGTTTGGTTGGTGGTTGGTTTAGGATGATTTTACTTTAGAAAGGTCCCGGGTTCCGGGTCCGGGAAGCCCGTGCAGAGCGAAGGCGAACCGGACGTCGGAGGTCGCAGAACGACCTCCGTCCTCCATGAGCGCTGGCCTGGGGGTGACCGGTGGAACCGCCTGTCACCCTAGCAGAAGCAGGCCGTGGCGGCGGCGCCTCCCCGTAACCGGGGCTAGGTGGGGACATTTTGGTCCCCACAACCCGAAGGGGGCTATCTCGAAAGAGATGGTCCTGGGTCTGCCGGGGTGCGAGAAATATGCTTTTGGCAATCTCACCTCCGGCAGCCAAGGACCCAAGACGGCGTGCGTGGGGATTTTTCGCACGATAAAAAAAAAAGGTCCCGGGTTTGAATCCTGGTCATTACATTACTGATTAGAATCCATTCGTAACATAAGGAATTTAGCTTAGCTTGAAGGATCAGGGGGATAACTAATAATTTCCGTTACTAATATTCTTAATTTTTTTTTAAAAAAAGCTACTTTCAATTTTTTTGTAGCGACAGCGTTTTAAATTACAGTTAAAATATCATAATTCTTAAGCTTTTGAGCTGCGAGAAAACGTTGATTAAAAGTGGTCATTCAAATAAAACAAAAATATAACGGAATTTTTACTTCGATATTTATAGCATGGATTAACCTTTTGAATGAATTCTATTTTTATTTGGAAATACTTTTTATTTTTAAATTTCCACCGGCTTCTACTTTTATACTTCTTCTACTTCTACTTAAAATATTATCTGTATAACAACAGGTAATAACAGTGTTTAGTTTTTTTCAGTGACACTAGTTGTGGCTGAGTTTTTTAAAGTTATGATACCTAATCATTTATTCCCTTTAACATATGTGTACAATACATAGGGTGCGCTATAATTGTTGCGGTAAGACCCATCAAGGGGGAATGGCTAGAGACTCGCAGATCGCGCCGCCCCCCTCGTGCGCAGGCAACTCGGCTGACCTCCGTCCCCCATGAGCGCGGGCCTGGGGGTTAGACGCCTGTCGCCCCAGTAAAAGCAGGCTACGGCGGCGGCAATATCCTAATCGAAGCTATTTCCATTATATCTCATCCAACTGTTTTATGCTTATCATAATAAAGTTGCAACGAAAGATGCAACCATATCTCCTTTGTCGATAGTATCTTCAAAAATGTGTCCTATCAATCACATATTAATATAGTTGCTTTATAATGTAATAAATAATTAATATTTCCTAACATTCTACACAACGCTATCTAGACCCATGGTAAGCATAGCTTAACTAGCTTGTGTTATGGAATCTAGAATGCGGGTAAACATACTTAAATACATTTTTTTTTTGGAAATACATTCATATTATACATATAAACACCCAGACCAATGCAAATAGCCATATTCATGCATACAAATATTTGCACTGAGCGGGAATCGAACCCGCGCCTCCTGCGTGGCAGTCGCGTTCACTACCACCACGCCACGGAGGCTGTCAATGTAATAAATAATACCTACCTGTGAATAAGCCCATAAGCGTATAGTTTACTGTATATCATCTTTCAAATTAATGTCTTAGCAACTCACTTTAGAACAACCGCGTGTAATTATATTACTGAGGGTAAATTCCTGTGAAAGCGAGGCCACAAACTGATACAACTAAAGTACTCTACAACAAGCGTAATTTCAACTAATAAGGTAACAACTATTTTAAGAATTAGGTATACTTGGGTAATAATATGGTATAAAGAGGAATGATTTCTAAATCCACACTTAATACTAATATTATAAATGCGAAAGTAACTCTGTCTGTATGTTACGCTTTCACGCCTAAACCTCTGAACCGATTTTGATGAAATCTGGTATAAGGGTAGATTAGACGTTTTAGATTTTTGGCCCGATAACCGTCATCCATGCCATCCACGGGCAAAGGCTAGTAAGCATTATCGTTTATTGCCCGTGGTCCCTGCAATGGTACCTGCAGGGACCACGAGGAAAACAACTTCCCGTGGTCCTTGTTGTAATTATTAGCCGACTAATTTAAAAATATGTCCACTTCAATATCTAAACTCATGAGCCAGATAAATTGGCACAACTAGTGTTAACTTGATACATAAATGGAAAACTGAAATTAAATGGTAATACGGTTAGATATCAAACCTTCAAGGAAGAGGTATTGATACTATTGAATGCAGATTACAAACAAAGAGCTTGTGCTCCCTTCTAAACTAATGTTAGTAACTTTATTTTAATTAGTGTATAGTTATTTAGTAGTAGGCAATGCTATTTTGGAATTTGGGACAAAACTTTAGGACGAACGAGGAATAAATCAATTAAGGATATATTTTACATTGACAATAAAATAAATCAAATTTGAATGGCAACAAGACGTCAGACCACTGATCATAGGAACTTGATCTAAGAGACCGAAAGAATTCATTCTTTCGGTCTCTTAGATCAAATTTTTAGTTTTTAAACTTTTTAAGTGCCTTATATAAACTCCTAAACTTGTTTTTTTAATATGCATACATAATTATGGTTCTTAACGTAATTATCTTTAGCTATATTTTTTGCTGTATTTTTTTATAAGCACCATTGACAACACCTTTTTTTTTCTTGCGGAAATCTCCTTGGATACCCCCCCTGCTGGAGCCGGAAGGGGAGGTTAGGTCGGGCTCAAACCGACTAAAACCGCACGCCGACTGTGGGTCGTGGTGCTAGGCCGGTGGTGAGATTTTCATCGACATATCCCTCGACCATTGACAACACCCAAAACACAATGATCGTTGAGACTGCTAAAACAGTTTGTTGCCTCAGAACACATATTTTTTAAATTAGTCGGCTAATAATTACGACAGGGACCACGGGTAGTTGATTTCCCCGTGGTCCCTGCAGGTACCATTGCAGGGACCACGGGCAATAAAGGAGCATTATAAAATCAATCGTCCACTTTCTGCACAAACAACGCGAAACAGTACAACGGTGATAGAGAACTTTCTTTTTTATTGACGTCGAACCAGCTCTTTTTGGTTTATCAAGCTTTGTGTGGCTGATGTACTTTGTACAAGAGCCATGCAGGTTCACTTATCGTTAAACTACTATGGACAACACAATAAAAAATGCCTGTGTCAAGACCGGACTCATGAACGAGGGTGGATATTATATAGCGCTGTTATTTAGGTCGAACCTACTTCGTTAGGTGTTAATCGTTGTTATTTCCCTTAATCAGCTGCATTATGACCAATTGAGCAGGACTCATTTGTCTAAAGGAGAATGGGCGGTTTCGTCCCATATGGCTTTATTAGCACGCATAACACGGTATGATTCCGAAGCCGACCACATACGACAACTGCCGACGTGTGCAGCAGATACCGCGCATACATTACTGGTTAAACTTCGATGCGGATAAAGGGGACTATTGAGAAGCTGCAATGAATTACGTGGATCATATTATTATTTTCCAAATTATGATTCTGAAGGCCACCGCACGAAACTGACTCGTGAACGGCTGCTATTCGCGCTTAAAGGCGTCCCTCAAGTCCATAATACAATAAGTTAAAATGTTAGTTTCTTAGCCGTTGTTCTGAAAAGCTAATAACACAATTTTAGCATTATTTAGTTGACTAACTTTTACTCACGGCTCCGCTCGGGTGGCGTCAATTATCGCGACTTAACATAGCCTATGTCCTTTCTCAAGGTCTATTCTACCCTTACATGCTAAACTTAATCAAAATCAGCTTCCTAGGCATGAAAGCGAACATACAGACAAACAAAGTTACTATCGCAGTTATAATATGAGTATGGATCATCAATACGAACTATAAATGTCATGTATGTTATTAAAGCTCATATGACAAACATTTGAGCAAATAAAGCCTAGCCGCATAACAAATAACGAAGAAATGTGGCTTCACCTTTACTTATTGCTCTCGTATTCGCGGCCAGCATAGCCTTTGTCACTAACCCTCTTTTATCTTCCTGTTTTTATAATCCACCTCTGTTTGTCATTGCCACTGCGGCGATTTAGGAATTTTCCGGTGGCAAAAAAAATGTGTTATTAGTACCCAACATTTTTTCCACTAAAATAGTAGCGGTACAGTCAGCTTGGATGTATGGATGAACGGACGGACGGACGGTCGGACGGTCGGACGGACGGACGGATGGATGGATGGATAGATAGATAATTCTTTATTGTGCTTGAGCATTATTACAGATTATGGTACATGGATACACTTACAGTTAAATGCACAATGGGTAGCCTTTTCACTCAAAGTGACTTCTTCCAGGCATTCCTAGGATGGACAGGAATGAAAGTATGTAATATAAGTGAGTGTTGATGTAGTTTTATACACATATATAATATAACATATAAAAGAGTGTGTTACATGAAAAATACATACATAGTATACCCTAATACATAGTTAAAGAAAGAAATAAAATGTGATTGTGAGGAGTTTCCAATGACTACGGTATAGAAAGATAATGATTATTTACTTCTTTTTTTAATATGATTATTTAACTTTTTTAAAACATTTATGGATTGGACCCGTCTAATCTTTACTGGCAATGCATTCTATAGGCCAACGGCCTTCACAGTAAAGGATTTGCTTATAATAATCAGTAGAGTGCGCTGCCAACCCCAGCGACAAGTTTCTAGACGGCCTCAAGGATGTGACATGTGTATCATGAAGAAATGTAAGACGCTCTTTGAGATAAGTTGAAGTAGTTGGATTGAAGAGAACGTTATATAATAATGCCAAAATATGAGCATTCTTGGGAAGACGAATTGGGAGCCACTTAAGTCTGTTGCGGAATTCAGAAACGTGATCATATTTACGTAAGCCGAATATGAATCTGATACATAAATTTTGACGACGCTCAAGCTTATCAAGTTGCTCCTCAATGAGATCAGGATAGCTGACATCGGTGTAATCGAGTAAAGGAAGAAGGAGAGATTGAACAAGTGATATTTTAGTAGAAGGAAGTTTCGTAACCGCCGCAAAGCCCCTGCTGACGCAAAAAGTTTCCGACTTATTTCTTGGAGTTGAGGTCTCCAGGAAAGGGTATTGTCAATCAATATACAGATTTTTTACATTTGTGTTAATTGGTAGAACAGATCCTGCAAATTATATTAAATACTTTAATGATGGTGATACCAAACTTGGTCGGTAGCTTAGTAGTTAAGGAGTCGGCTTTATGATCGATAGGTCTCGAGCTCAATCCTGGCTAGTATTTTTTTTTTATACAGGACACGTCAATTTGACTTCACCTCGCCTGATGTTAAGCTAAAGGCAAAGTCTCGGAAAGAGGGTCACCATCGTAAACATTTACCATGTTAACATTGGTGGCACTCAGCTTGATGGCCTCATTAGATGCATTTTCGCGCCCCGCTTAAAGGACCCGGAACTGTAGGAAGAAGGAAACACGTGAGCTGGCAGGGAGTTCCAGGTCTTAGTGGTGCGGCATAGGAATGAGTCACTGTCACGCTTGGTTCTAGCAGGTATACTCTGCACCGTATATGGATGGCATCTTAGCCCTGCACGTGTCGTCCTGTGAAGGAAAGGGGAGGGTGGGACTAATTGGAAGAGCTCGTCAGAACATTCACCACGGTAGAGGCGGTAGAAAACTGCCAAAGACGCAACATCTCTACGCATCTGCAAAGGCTCGAGGGTGTTCGTGACCTCAGGATTCCCAATAATGCGGACCGCACGTCGCTGCAACCTGTCGAGAGCATCGTACTTTGCGGAGCCGTCCCAGAAATGTGAGCGCAGGAACGAATTTGGGTCTTGCATATAAGACACCGCTGCTCCAGCGTGAAAAAACGTCTCAGTCTGTTCAGGACTCCGAGTTCCCGCGAGGCTGATTTGATGATACTCTCGATATAGTTTTTGTTATTCAGTTTGCAGCGAACATCCATACCGAGGATAGTGACGTAATCCTGCAGTGGCAGTGGTGTGCTCTGAAGAGTGGGAAGGGGAAGGAAACGCAACATACGCACATGCCTGGGTCTTTTTGGCATTGAACTCGACCAGGTTCCTAGCGCACCATTGATTATTAACTTAAGGAGTAATTTCTTCTTCCTAAAATCCCGGGTATTTTAAGCGGGCCGTGAAAAGGCATCTGATGAAGCCGTCAAGCTGAGTGCCACCATTGTTAACATGGTACATGTTTACGATGGTGATCCCCTTTCCGAGAATTTGCCTTTAGTTTACCATCAAGCGAGGTGAAATCAAATTGACGAGGCCTTCTATAAAAAAAATTAAAAAGTTTAGAGGGAATATCGGTTACTAATATTCTTTAAAATAAAAACTGATTTATTGATAATTGAATTATATAATAATAATAACGCGAATTAATGGGATCATGGTATTGGTACATACGTACTTTTGATTTGCCTGACATTTCGACCAGTTTACACTGGCCGCCACAGGCTGATCGCGTTAATTCCCGTTATAATTGTTGTATATCATGGAACGCGAGAGTTAAAAAAAAAAACAAATGACTAGTCAAATTAGTTAATTTTTACTAAACGTCAAACGATAAGTTATAACGTAACTTATACGGAAAAAGATTTAGTAACGTCATAAAAGGAGATGGAAAATGGTGGGCCCAAATGTAATAAGTTGAGATATGATCTAAAAAATTAGTCATATTTTTCTATCTTAGAATATGAAAAATCACCTCAATTCTCAATCTGGATGCGGAGAAATATGAGAAAATAGTTTTCGTGAGATTATCAATTGAGTAATCGATTACACTAAAATATTTGCTGTAAATAATTAACTCAAAGTAATTAAATGCACTATAATATACTTACATGCATTATAGTGCATATAATTACAGTCATATTTTTAAATCAAATATGAATTAATTACTGAAAAACCAATATTAATGATTATCGATTTCATATCGATTCAAATCTCTCTTATATTTGTAGTCTATGTCACTGACATAGACTACAAATGCAGCTGACTAACATTGACACTAGACAGTTGCTGACTGTTTTTGTTTGCTCATCGTTTCGTGTTTTCCGATGCGTTTTGAGTGCTTTCCCGATTATTCGTCATTTTTTACGACAACTGCTTTGTATTTTACGGATTCTGACCCTGCCTACCTTGTACGACCCTTGCTTTCACCTTGGACACCGAAGATCGCTCACACTTGGAATTGTTATTTTGCATTTTACCGCCAGCTTGTGGATTGGATATTATTGAAACTATGGATCGCTGTGTGAATTGTGGTATATCCACTGGTCACTGCAATACACTGGGCCGACGGCCCTTACACGATGAAACAATTCTGTCAGAGATTCGGCAATGGCTTGCACCTCAGTCTGTAAGTAAATACCTGTAACCTCATCTAACCAGATACCATCCTGGCAGGTTTTAAATGTAAAATGTGTTTAATAGAAGGTGAATAAAACACTATATTCAATGATTTTTTATTTTATTTTAGATATCCTTTCCCTATCTCCTTACCTGTTACCTACCTATCGCTTGAAGTCGTTGACGTTCATTCATATGATTTTTCAAACATTTTCTAGTAAATATAATAACTATTAGTGCAAACGAACACATTTTGCACTTCAGGAATCAGCTGTTAGATAAAGATTGTAACATAACCTCACTTTAACATAATCTCTTATATCTCTGTTCTCAGATTGACAAAATCCGCAGAATTTTCAGTGAAAGGTTGATAATATATAAGCTATTAATTGACACCACTTTCATCTTCTTACAACTAGGCCCAAGATTGTATGTAATCATTTCAGTCTCCTTTGATAGTCAAATCAGTCAGTCTATTAAAGGAGACTGAAATGATTACATACAATCTTGGGCCTAGTTGTAAGAAGATGAAAGTGGTGTCAATTAATAGCTTATATATTATCAACCTTTCACTGAAAATTCTGCGGATTTTGTCAATCTGAGAACAGAGATATAAGAGATTATGTAAAAGTGAGGTTATGTTACAATCTTTAACTAACAGTTGATTCCTGAAGTGCAAAATGTGGTCTTTTGCACTAATAGCTATTATATTTACTAGAAAATGTTTGCGAATCATATGAATGAACGTCAACGACTTCAAGCGATAGGTAGGTAACAGGTAAGGAGATAGGGAAAGGATGTCTTAAAAAAATAAAAAATCATTTAATATAGAGTTTTATTCGCCTTCTATTATGATTAAAATCTCGTCTAGAAATTGTGCAGGTGGTACTATATGATCTTGGTACCTAGCCCAGCTAAGGTACCATATAATGCACATTATATGAGCGCAACAGCCTACAGTTCGTTTCCCTACAATACAATTGCAGTAATGCATTACTATAGCCTCCCTTCCTCTATAAGAGCGGTCGACTTAAATATAAATAAAATAAGTTTTTCGACTTATATGTCGGGATTAATTAAGGGAGGGATAACCAGGAGGAATTGGCAGCCGACAGCTCTCGCGGAGCTTCATGCGGGGTACAGGGAGGCCAGAAAGGCCCTCCGAGTAGCTATAAAGCAGTCGAAGGCTGCAGCTCACAAGGAGCTGCTGGAGACGCTGGAGCGGGACCCATGGGGGCGGCCTTACCTTATGGTAAGGGGCAAGCTGCGCCCCCGGGCCCCGCCGTTAACCCGGTGTCTCCAGCCGGAGCTGCTCGGAGGAGTTGTTGGCTCCCTGTTCCCAGCGCGGGCGGTGGAACATATTCCACCGCAGATGACTCCGCCACCTAGGTCGCCTATGGCGCCCAACGTGGATGACGACGACGTGCCCGAGGTCACTTGGGTGGAGCTAGAGCTGGCGGTGTTAAGGCTCAAGGCCAAGAACACCGCCCCGGGACCCGACGGCATTCCTAGCTCTAGGAGAAGAAGACGCTCTCGAGCCCCGGCTGAGAGGGTTTCTCAGCGCATGTTTGGAGCGAGGCCAGTTTCCGAAGATGTGGAAGACGGGGAAACTGGTCCTCATCCGAAAGGCGGGGCGCCCGGCGGACTCACCGTCCGCCTACAGGCCCATAGTTTTGCTCGACGAGGTGTGCAAGCTCTTTGAAAGAGTCATTGCAAAGCGCCTCGTCGAGCACCTATCCAGGGTAGGGCCTGACCTGGCGGATGGCCAGTATGGCTTCCGCCGGAGGCGCTCCACCGTGGATGCCATCATGCGCGTGAGGACTCTGGCGAAGGACGCCGTCGCTCGGGGCGAGGTGGTGTTGGCGGTGTCACTGGACATCGCCAACGCATTTAACACCCTGCCCTGGAGCTGCATTAGGGAGGCGCTCGTGTATCACGAAGTGCCTCTCTACCTTCGCCGCATAGTCGGGGCGTATCTGTCGGAGAGAGCAGTCGTCTACCCAAGTGCGACCGGGCTCGGTCGGCGAGAGATGTCGTGCGGTGTTCCGCAGGGATCGGTCCTGGGACCGCTACTGTGGAACATCGGTTACGACTGGGTGCTTCGCGGGGAGCTCGTGGACGGTGCCGCCGTCACGTGTTATGCGGATGACACGCTGGTGACGGCGTGCGGGGCTACATACCGCGAAGCGACCCTGAAGGCCACGACCGCGGTTGCCCAAGTCGTGGAACGGATTCGGCGGCTGGGTCTCGAGGTGGCTCTGCATAAAACCGAGGCCATGTTCTTTCATGGGTCTCGGCGCGTGCCACCGGAGGATTCCAGCCTCATAGTGGGCGACATTTCCATCGGCGTCAAGGCCCAGATGAAATATCTGGGGCTTGTACTTGATGGCCGGTGGAACTTCGGGGAGCATCTCCGAAGACTGGCCCCCAAATTGAAGGACACAGCTGCCGCTTTGGGGCGGCTGCTGCCCAACATGAGGGGGCCGGATGACTCCTGCAGGAGACTTTACGCGGGAGTCGTGCGGTCCATGGCCCTATATGGGTGCCCAATATGGGCGGACACCCTGACGGTCCACAATGCGCGTCTGCTGCGTGGACCGCAGCGTGCAATGGCCAGCAGGGCCATTAGGGGGTACCGCACGATATCCTTCGAGGCGGCGAGTCTCCTTGCCGGATCCCTACCGTGGAACCTGGATGCGAGAGCCCTTTCGATGCTATATCGGTATCGTAAGGAGGCGCGGGAGCAGGGACGGGAACCCGAGCCCGAAGAAATTCGGGCCGTGAGGTCTCAGCTCCACAGGGACATGGTAGCGGAATGGGAGCAACGACTTGGGCGACCAAGCGCAGGGCACGCCGTAATAGCGGCGGTAAGACCCATCATGGAGGAGTGGCTAGAGAGGCCACACGGCAGCCTCTCGTACCAGCTGACGCAGGTGATTACCGGACACGGGTGTTTCGGGAGTTACCTGTGTCGGATCCGGAAGGAGCCAACGTCCGAGTGCCATCACTGTGATGCGAGCGAGGACACAGAGCTGCACACGCTGACCGAGTGCCCGGCGTGGGACACGCCGAGGCGGGTCCTAGTGGCGGCTCTAGGGGTGGGAGTCCTCACACTCGTCACGTTGCTCACAGCGATGGTACGATGCGCAAACGCTTGGGCTGCGGCCGCCTCCTTCTGCGAGCAAGTAATGCTCGAGAAGGAGGCGGCCGGTCGGGTCCGGACCAGACTCCGGGCCCGGGAAGCCCGTGCACAGCGAAGGCGAACCGGACGTCGGTGGTCGCAGAACGACCTCCGTCCTCCATGAGCGCTGGCCTGGGGGTGACCGGTGGAGCCGCCTGTCACCCTAGCAGAAGCAGGCCGCGGCGGCGGCGCAAAGTGCGCCTCCCCGTAATCGGGGCTAGATGGGGACATTTTGGTCCCCACAACCCGAAGGGGGCCATCTCGAAAGAGATGGTCCTGGGTCTGCCGGGTTGCGAGAGATATGCTTTTGGCAATCTCACCTCCGGCAGCCAAGGACCCAAGACGGCGTGCGTTTTAGTCGGTTCGAGTCCGACATAACCGCCTCCACCGGCTCCGTGGGGGTGGTATCCTTGGGGATTTTTCGCACGATAAAAAAAAAAAAAAAAAAAAAAGCCGACAGCTCTCGAAGAAGGCTACTGCTGACCTCCCTGCACACTTCTATATTAAAACCATCATTTCCTGTTACATGTTCACCGTAGTAGGAACGTGCCTGCTTGATTTGGTATGTTCCTAAAGAAATCAATATTAGTTCACTATCGGAGAGCTGTGGAAAATCGTTAAGGTTATCATCATGTACGGTGATAGCTTCAAAATTAGCTCGACGCCTATTATAATTATTCCTAATAATATAATCATCGGAAAACACGAAACGAGTGAGCAAACAAAAACTTATAGTGTCAATGTTCATCAGCTGTCATGTCAGTGACATAGACTACAAATATAAGAGAGATTTGAAATGATATGAAATCGATAATCGTTAATATTGGTTTTTCAGTAATTAATTGATATTTGATTTAATAATATGACTGTAATTATATGCACTATATTGCATGTAAGTATATATAGTGCATGTAATTACTTTGAGTTAATTGTTTACTGCAAATGTTTTAGTGTAATCGATTACTCAATCGATAATCTCACGAAAACTATTTTCTCATATTTCTCCGCTTCCAGATTGAGAATTGAGGTGATTTTTCATATTCTAAGATAAAAAAATATGACTAATTTTTTAGATCATATCTCAACTTATTACATTTGGGCCCACCGTTTTCCATCTCCTTTTGGGTGGATTATTAAAAATACAAAAAACTATAAAATAAGAACCGACGCAACTTTTACCACTCTTTTACAATTCTAAATTTAATTAGATCGGGTAGATAATTTATTTTAACTACAATTGTGTACCAAATATTTGAACAATCAGTCAACAGTAAGGGAATATCATATATGAAGTGCCTTGCTAGTGAAGCTCGCTCTGTTGCTGACTGTACAAGCGCGGTATACAAATCGAATGTTTGTGAATGTAGCAAAAAGGTTAAATTTATGTTCGTTTGTCGGATATTGAATGTTGTTTGTATCGAATTTAGAATTTTTATTCGATTCTGTTGACAGTTGGTTACATCCCAACTAGCAAAAATATGTCGTGTAGTAGTCGCGGCAACGCAAATTATTCAGCATTTTGGCTCCTAATAGAAGTCGTATAAACGTAATAAAAACGTTTATACAACGCGATTTGGGCCCATTTTATTCAGCAATTCAGTCACATAGACATCGTATAAAGGTAACTTTTTCAGCTACATCGTCACGTAATTGTCGCCGGAGTGACTGTTACAAGCTAAAGTTGCGCTATAACTGTAACTTATATGACTTTTATGTTACGTTTGTTTGTTAAATTAAGCAAGTGCGTCGTGTTGTGTTTTACAAATTATAAAAAATTATAAGTACAATTTATTTAGCAGACATGTTAATTTGTAGGTTGCACCAAATGTAGGTTCGTAAACTCACGCATAGGTTTGCAAAGTATTGCGAAGGTAAGTTTTCTGATGAAATATACTAGGTTTTATCATAAATATTTAACGCCCCCCTTCAATTCTTAGTAATATGAATATAATAACAAATATTTTTTATATCAACATTCATTTGTACACCATTTTTACTGCTAACAGGTGGTATAATAGCTTCTTATACAGCAAATTAGCAGTATAAGCGCCATGATACCACGCTGATTATATTTTAGGGTTCCTTAGACCTTCCTAAAAAGTTTTCTAAAAAAGATATTTTGTTTATTTATTTATTCAATCAACCACTTATTGTACACAAGAAAACTAAGACAAGTGATAATTGAGCAGTGCAAGCAATTATACGACACTTGGCACTAGGCTTGTAATAGTCATATGAATGCAACTTATACAACATAATAGCAGTATAAAAGCAACGATGTAGCTTTTACTGGACTGTGTCACAAGAAAGCTATATAATGTGCTTTTACTCGACGAAATAGTAACATATGCGTCGTATACTAGCGACTTATACAGCAAATCTTATACGACACTTTAGTCATATAAGCATGCAGAGTAAACGTTTACTCAGCATCATTATGTGAACGAAATGCTGAATAACTAAAATGCTATATAAGATGCTTTTATACGACACGTGCTGAATAATTCACACTTACTCGACTTTTATATCACCGAATAGCTGAATAAACTCAACCTTATTCGACTAATTTGCTTGTTGGGATGTACCTATACCGGTTTTTGTATCTTGTTATATTCAGATGAGAACTGCCATGAAAAGAGCCTAAATTTATCCTTGAAAGAAAAAAAGAAAAATGCAGCAAATTGAGTAAGAAAATGATGGTTGCGGTGGAGCAAGAATAGTACCACATCATCTCTTCCTGTGGATGTCGTTGTGGTGACTGAGAGATATGGCTGATCTCCATCCGACAGTAAATATACAGCTCATGACTAAGTACACGCTTGACGATAATAGGCTCACCACCTGTTTATATTTTTATTTTTTATAATATTATTGCTAGAACATTGTGATAAAGATGTTACAAATTATGTCTTATGACTAGGTAGGTACATCATGTTCAGCCTAAATTGGGCATGCAAATTTTCATTATTATATTTTAAAAAAAGAACACACTATGGCGTACAAAAATACTGAGGCAAATAGAAGCTTAAGCCACACAATCGCACTTTTAATTTATCTATACTCTTTACATTTTATGGACAAAAATTCTGTAACTGAGTAGAAACATTTGTTTAATAACCAGTCTTTTAAAGATTTTCTAAATTTATTATAAGGTAAAGCATTAAGTTCGCCAGGTACACAATTGTAAATATAACCACACATAGACAGGCAGTTCTTTATAAATAGAACTGTTTTAGGTACCTTAGACAAAACTATTCTGTCTGGGTCGCGTGTATTTCTCGGGTACATTTCCTTTGCTGTTGTAAAGAGGTGCTTATTCAGTCTGACAAATTTTGCACACTCAAAAATAAACATACAGGGCAAAGTCAACAGTTTAAGTGATTTAAATAGCGGTCTGCAAGATATCCAGGGGGCCACACCGCAAATCGCTCTGACGCATTTTTTTTGCACAATAAATGCCTTATATATGTCATTTGAGTTTCCCCAAAGAATCAAACCATAATTTAGTACTGCGGCCACATAAAATCATAGTTGGTGAAATTTTCGGGATAACATACCTCTGCCTACCCCTTCGGATAGTTACAGGTGCATATAGCACGTATTTATGGATTAAAAAAGACGAAAAAAGAACAATAAGTCAACAACACTAAATAAAATTAAAAACTTAGCTGTTCAACAATCTAAAACTAATTAATCGCATAACTAGGTCTAAGAAAAAGTTTCTCATTCCAGTATTTGTTATAATCGTACAAGAGAATTAAACAAAAATGTTTTTTAAATATTTCATGCATCGTCTCTTCAAAGGAGCTTTTTTTAATTTGATGTCTCTTCGCCTGTCATTGATCGTCTTTTTCTGAAGGTATGATAGGTCACATTCAACCTTCTTTAAAGGTCGTGACATAAAAGAACTCTAATAAAATTTGTGATTCTCACCATTCAACATTTTTATTACTATTTATGTATGAGAATGTATGAGTGGGTGTTAATCATTGAAAATCTATTTTAAAACATATTATTTGAGAATAAAAAAACGTGTGTGGGCCCTACCTAGATCCAAGACGCCCATACCTACCTTATGTGTAAATATGCACAGTTGATTTAAATGTAGGTATTTTATGAAAAATAGGGTAGTTATGTCGGACTCGAACTGACTTAAATCGCAGGGCCGTTTCATCATCCACATATAGACGTCAATCCTGATTGCATCCGAGTCCACGGTACCCTCAGAGCTCAGGGTCCGCCTTCTGGCTCTTCCTCCTCCACTTCGCACGATCTTGGGTGTCGAGGGTAGTGATACCGTTTGCACGCATGCCACCCTCTACAACGCCAAGCCAGATCTTCTTGGGCCTACCCCTTCGACCTTGACCCGGTGGGGGTGCCATTGCCAGGCATTCGTTACCCACGTAGCTGGACGATTGCCGCAAGGTGCGGCCGCACCAGCGGAGGCGGCTCTCTTTCATTTATCTGCGATGTCATGGACATTAAGGCTGCCGCGGATGCGGGAGTATCTCACATGGTCTTTACGCCTGACTCCACCTTTCACCTCGCATCTCGAATATTCCCGGTATGTAGGTATATGTACCCTATAAAGTAACCTAATAAAGTATTTCAAAATGGTTGAAATACCTTACCTACCTAATAACCCTTTCTCGATGTTGTAGCTATTATAAATCCTCTCAAATTTTCATATCATTGTGCAAACAGAACGATAAACTTACCTACATATTTTCAAGTAATGTATGTCTACCCGTTTGTTATAACACGCCTTCACCCCAATTTTAATTCGTCAACCGAATGACATTTGCACAAAACCAGCATTTCCACACGACCGTGGTAATGACACGCCTCAAAATATTCCATTCACCCCTGATTCGGGTGTCATTATTAAAAAGCCTGCATAACACAAAGGTATAAACGTGTCACATACTTTTGAGTACCGTTCCGGTTATACGGTTGGAATTTTCGAGAAATTACACCAAGAAAATTAGCTGGCTTATTCTTGAAGAATGTAACCAAAAAGTATGTTTCGTTTCTACGTAATTTGGAGGTATCTCTGAAGTTTGAGAGCGTCAAATAAAATTATTTTAGGTATATATTTTTTATCATATCTTTGACTGTGATTATGTAAGGTAAAGGAAAGTTAGTCCAATATTTTCTTTCACAAGTCAAATTAGTTCCACAATTTTGTATAGTATTAACTTATACTCGTAAATACACATGTAAGTCTTACGCACTACACCCGGCAAAAGAAATAAGAACGCACCTTTACATTTGTGAAGATAAATATTTACAATAATACGAGTATAACTTAGACTGGAGCGTTACATGTATGTAGTCGCTTTTACACCGTGATACACACATAACTAGATCACATGGAAATGAATTCGGTAACGATGACAGATACACGGCAATGAATTGACATTTCAGTAAAATGGTAATGGTGCTGTATAATAACATACTCCTGAATCATTTACGCGTCGAAATATTTCTTACATATAGATGACTTCATGTGAGATTTACCGCAACAGGAAAATATTTTGATTTATTAGTTACAATGAACGCAATCGCCAGCGGACTCAATAATTTAGGCACCATACACAATTTAACACTTTCGTAGAAGATTTGCGGTAGCCTAGTGGTATGGGTAATGGACTGCTGAGACGAGGTCTCGGGTTCAATCCCATGGCCCATTTATCACGGCACTCACCAAAGACTTTTCGATGCTTTTCGAAGTTATGTGTGTATTTATCGCAGGTTTATAAGTGTCCGGTTAATGGCAATAGGCTAGCCACCTATTACATTGGGACCTAAACATAAACTGGTGAAATGTGGGTGCTAGCACCTCTGCCTACCCCTTCGGGGAATACAGGCGTGAGTTTATGGTATGTTATGTTTTATAACTTTCATTACATCATTTTCTAAAATGAATCACACAAACTGTTTAAACTAGAGATTGATGGCACTTGGTGAAATCTTTTCACATATTAAATAATACACTATTGTACTTTCCACAGAGTTTAATTTTATTTTTGAACCTGACCGGTTTCGCCTTACGGCATTCTCAAAAGTTTGTTGATGGTTTGAATATTCCAATTCCTAAACACCTTAGAGAATGCTGTAAAGCGAAACCGGTCAGGTTCAAAAATAAAATTAAACTCTGTGGAAAAGTACAAGTATATTATTCAATATAGAATCACACAAAGTATAACACCTACGCCATATTCACTCACACAAATATTTGCACTGAGCGAAAATTGAACTATAATAATATACCCCTGATGTCTACCAAAAAGGTTATCGATTTCTCAATTTGTTTCCAACTAGCGGTTCTGACATACATTGTCCTGTGCAAACGTTGCCTTTTCGTTCAAGAAATCCATCAAATAGGACATACTAAAACCCATTACAACAACATCTAAAGGGTTCAATACCAAATATCTAAAACGTTCTGAAGCCAGTCGTTTAGAACGAGTTCAGCATACACACGTACTGAAGATTTTTGACTTTGCGTTGGTGCAATTAAGTCCTTACATGTGGACTATAGAAACCTAATCTTGATAAATAATAAGGAACACAATAAAATATATCCTGCTATCTTTTTCCCGCGGCTCCACCAGCATGCAGGTATGTCGGTAATTACGACCAAACATAGCCTATGCCCATTCTCAAGGTCTAGTCTACCCCATACCAAATTTAATCAAAATCAGTTCAGTGGTTTAGGTGTGAAAGCGTAACATAGAGAGAGACAGACAGAGTTACTTTAGCATTTATAATATTTTTGATTTGATGCAGTCGTTGTGCGCGTACATACATTTAGACTATTCATTTTTATTTCCATCGAAAACAGCTGTAAATTTTAAAATCCTAGGTCATTCTATTCTTTTTTGAAGCCCCAGTTACTGAACTATCCCTAACGAAGTTAGTGCTACAGTTATATCAGTAAAAAGAGATAAATTCAATCGCACTATCTATGCTGCTCGTATAACTCGCTTCTAGTTTTAAAACTAAAATTCATAACAAAATTTTACAGGAAAAAAAATTCACCCGTGAAAAAGTTACACTTCATATAGCAAATACAATGAATAATTCAAATTCAAATTCAAATTCAAATAATTTTAATTCAGATAACACAAGATCCATATCTGGGTTAGTAACAACTGTAACTTAAACAAAACTAGTGTTAGTATGATAGTTTTACATAATCAAAATAGATGAGAATGATATTATATTATGTCAAACAGATTATTACGTCAAATTAAATTAAAAATCAATTAAAGAATTAAATTAAATTGAAATCATAATGTAATTCATAGATTAAAAGGAAAAATTTAGAATCGAATTAAAAATTAAATTACATTAAAATTATGGAATGAATTGCAATTATGGCATAAATTAAATTAGAATTAGGGGACAAATCGATAAATTATAAATATCTCAATCACTTTTAGTACCTTCTCTTCGGCCTCGGAACAGCGACATGTCTGTCACAACAGTGTCGAAGGAAGGGACACGCGAGCAGACGGTCTGCCACCATTGTCAGAACGGCGTTCGAGCTGGCCCGCACCCTGCGCACCAGGGACGTGCATCGTTTGCGTATAGTCGTATGAAAACAGTCCACGTATGCGTCCGCAAACATACCTGACGCGCTGCAGAAGCGGGGCAGCCCCAACAGCATTCTAAACGCATTATTGTACAGGACGCGGAGGGCGCTGTAGCTCTTTTTACTGTAGTCAGCCCACAGGCTGCACGTGTATAGGGATGTACAGTACGCTCTAAATAGCGTAATCTTGACCTCAGCTGAGCAACGTGCGAACCTGCGAGACAGCATGTTCGCTCGTATCGAGAGAGCCCTTCGCTCCCGCTCAATGTCCGCATCATCTCTAAGGTCGGCAGTGACAACATGTCCCAGGTACTTGAACTGTTCTACAGTTTCTAAAACCTCGCCATATAGCCGAACCGGTGGTACATTCTGTGGACATTTGGTGCCGGCCCTAAAAACCATACATTGACTCTTTTTTACATTGTATTTTAGACCGAGACTACACGCGTATTCCTCACAGGTCTTAATCAATTGCCTTATGCCACAGATTGACGCGCTCAGCAGCACCATGTCGTCTGCGTAACTCAAATTGTTGACACAGACTCCGTCAACATAACAGCCCACATGCTGACTACTGAGCGCGACAATCAGCTCATTTATATATAAGTTGAAAAGAGTTGGGGACGTCAATCCACCCTGTCTCACACCACATTCAAGCTTGTACGGATCTGACATTACTCCAGCCCATCTTACAGTATTGCATTGATTTGTATACCAATACTGAAATATATGCACCAGTTCACATGGTAGGTTTATACTTCTTAGTTTCCCCCACAGAACATCGTATGATCAAAGGCCTTGGATAAGTCGAGGAAGCAGGCATATACCGGCGTCTTGCGATCCGTATAATATTTGACTGTATGCTTAAGACACAGAATTGCGCTCTCAGTGGATAGTCGAGGGCGGAACCCGAACTGATTGTCATGAAGTGTTACGAACTTATTTAACTGTGTATTAAGAAGACAGTCAAACACCTTTGCAAGTATGGTAGCAAGCGAAATAGGCCTGTAGTTACTTTTATCTGACAGGTTACCAGTTTTATTTTTTACGACAGGCACTACCACCGTTCTCATGAAATCGCCTGGTAAGTAGGAATGACCCACGCACAGCGAGTAGAACATGGCTAAAACCCTACATGTATGTGGGCCCGCATGACGGAGGTGTTCGATACTGAGCCCATCGTGACCTGGTGACTTGCCACCAGATATTTGCTTAATGGCCTCAACTACATCCTTGGCCTCAAACGAGGTTCCTACCGCTTCACCGTTACTCTCAGTTTCCAACACCCCCGACGCCGGCCCCAATGGGGACTTCACTAAGAAACTACTCATAAACAAATCAGCAATTTCCTTCGGATCGCTGACGTCATCGACGCTCACAGGAAGACCAGGGCGCAGATTTAATTTGTTGGTTCCCTTCCAGAATCCACTGAAGTTACCATTTGAGTGTTTTTCTACTAGAGCATCCATTTTTAATTGTTCTTGGTGGTCTTGACACCATTTTAAACGGGATTTGAACACTCTTCTTGTCTCACACATTTCTAGGTAATCAGAACCAGACTTCGGCCTCCCACACTTTACCCACTCCCTGAATGCATCCCTAGCCCTCCGGTGAGCCTCACCGACGTGCTTGTTCCACCCTACCACACGCGGGCCACCCCCCCTCACCTGCACACTTCCTCGACTCACCACGGCCGCCTCCCGTAGGGCAGTCACAATGTCGTCATACAAACCATCTAGAACACGCCTGTGGTCACGGTCATTACAGAAATGATTAGCACAATTTACACATTCGGCAGGGAAATGAATTAATCTTAGCCTCTGATGACACTCGTTGGCATAACACGCTATCTGATGTTCATTACGTACGCCCCACACAACGTCCTTATTTACGTCAACGCTTTGAGGTGTTACCTTTGGGGTTAGCAATTTCAGGTTGCATTCAACCATAAGGGGATAGTGATCAGACCACCGAGTGCCATGCGTCACCTTCACACCCGTGACTATCCGCCTCGCCGAGTCAGTTGTGATACAATGATCCAGCCAACTAGTCGTACCGTGCACATCACTAGTAAAAGTAAAGGTGCCAGACTCCCGTCCTAGTATTTCAACATCAATACATGACCATTGTTGTTCTATACATATACTTGTAAGTTCATTGTAAAACAACTCACCCGGATCAGCGTTGAAATCGCCAAGAATAAACACAGATTCAATTCCCTGCTCGTCAATAATAGTGCTTACTGCACTCAAACAGTCAATAAATTCGAACAGATTATCGACCGAATTAGTTGGAAGATAAACACTAAATATGATCATCGGCCCGTCACACATCTCCACTTTGATAGCACAAATCCGATCGTTATTACACTCCACCACTGACACACGGTGGAACGCATCGTACCGCCACAATAACGCCACCCCACCATATGGTCGGCCCCGACGGATTCCCATACTCGTATCAATGGCACTTGTCGCCGTATACCCAAAACCGCTGTCGACTGTGCCGACATATGATATATCGTGCGGCATCAACCAGGTCTCCTGCAGACATACCACCTCACACTCACGGCACAACCGCCTGACCTCCTCTACCGAGCGTTTTATATTTTTACAGTTGTAGGTTGCAAATTTATAATTATTCATCGTTCGCCTGGTTTGAGCCGTTATCGTCGTTGTTTACACTATCCACTTTTTTATGTTTATAATGTACAAATCTACGGAATATGACACCCGACGGCCACAGCGTTTCATCCATATATTTGTGTAAATTGGCTTCGGATACGAAGAATTTAAACGCCTTGTGCCCTCTGTCTACTTTCATTTTAATTTTCTCTAAAATTACTTTTTCCTGCGTCTTACTGTGAATATGCTTTGTTATGTCACGTTCAGAGGCCGACATATGCACGTTTGTTATAAACATTGGGATTTTACGGTCTGCTGCCCGAAAGGTTGATTCCGAATCACGTGCCATGCCCGATTTCCCCATAAATCTGTATTTCTTTGGCTTCCTACGGTTCACTGTTAGCCATTTTTCCTCATTATTATTTTCTTCTAATCTCGTACTAGTAGTATGCATATCTTTAATCATCGGCGCTTTGTCCGTAGAACCGGTCTGCATAGTTTCCGCATGACTCACCGTAGCCTCTCCGCTACTGACCCCCTCTCCGCTCTGGGCCATGTCGTCACACTGTAGATGCTCCGTGGACCCGTTATCAGATTTGTTTTCGTCTACCCTCATTTGTCTATATTGTGATAACGGTATTTCATTCTGTAATGAGTCACTACTGTTCTTTATATTTGCGTCTTTTATTGTGGAATCATGCGAAAGACCCATAGGGCAATCATGTTTTCACATCATCCACATTGTGTATAGTCCGCGTGGTTTCCGGCAGAATGGAATTTAGGCTACGCCATCTCTTCCCGTGTGGTGCCGTACAAGGCCACTCTTCCAGTGTATTTTTGACGAAATCTCTTTTCTTCCTTCTTGATATGTATGTAATATGCATACGACATTTTACTGCCTATATATATAAAGAAATAACAAGTGCCCCATTTGGCTTCTCCATACTGTTATCGGAGCTTCAGAATCTAACCGATATACATAAAAATTCAATTACTTTTAACTCCGACGGAATTCACAGCTCTTATTTACTGAAGCAATCCGGTGCATACACAAGATGTAATATCACTACGCTTGTGAGATATAACTAGCTCGAAATAATAAACAATGTTATCCATACTAATATTATAAATGCGAAAGTAACTCTGTCTGTCTGTCTGTCTGTCTGTCTGTCTGTATGTTACGCTTTCACGCCTAAACCACTGAACCGATTTTGATGAAATTTGGTATAGGGGTAGATTAGACCTTGAGAAAGGATATAGGCTATGTTTTGTCGCGATAACCGACATCCACGCGGGCGGAGCCGCGGGCAAAAGCTAGTAGTTCATATGCACGTAATCTATGGATTTTTCATCATACAATAACCCAATTTTATATACAAATTACATTATAAAAATAAAATATTACTAACCCTAGTCCGCAGCTGCACTCGCACAGATGTTGGATTTCACGACTGTTGATCATATCTCCGGTTCTATTTAACAAATTTGTGATCAAAAAACCCTAAGGTTTTAAGTCTAACCCACACTAAAAAACACCACACCAAAATCCGTTCAGTAGTAGTTATAGAATAACCCAAATATTATTAATATCTCCACTGTATAGACCATGATCACTTCACAATTATACAACAGCAGAGATAATTACAGGTTGATTATGTATAAATTTACGTATATCATACGCAAATATTGCGTCAAAATTTTGCAGCATGAAATATATAATAGGAATTGTTGCGATAACGTGGCCTAACCCCCAAGTGTGACAGCGACTTGACATTTCGCTCGAGTTCCGTAAGAAATAAAACTACGAAAACATGTGTAGGCAGGGGAGGGTTATATGAGGTGCGTTCGTGGTAAATGTCGGGTTGGATTGTTGCTTTTTGTGTGTTTTATTGTTAGCAGGCTTTTGTGTAAGTAAGTTTGATGTTGCCTTTCGGTTGAACGTAGAATCGAAAGGTTTTGTAAGCTTTGTACGTGGGGTTAACTGCTGACTTTACTGGAACTGGCTAACTGGGTATGTGTGGGGTTGCGTCATTTGTTTTTTAAGAACCTGTTAGGCCAGTTTATACTATACAGATATAAATAAATACTCACATTTTACACAACGCTATCTAGACCCACGGTCCCACGGTAAGCTTGTATAATAATACAAAATGAAGTATCTAAGTATGTTTATCTGCATTCTAGATTCCATAACACAAGCTAGTTAAGCTTAGCGTGGGTCTAGATAGCGTTGTGTGGTAAAAATAAAATTGTAGATGAGGGAAAAAATAGGCCTCAATTTGGTCTCTGAACGAAAGTTGAAGTTGGAATAAAGACTGATATACACCTACTTAAGTCGTTATGAATTGTTTATTTTTTTACATAGCGCTATTTAGTCCCAAATCCATACTAATCCATACTATCCATACTAATATTATAAATGCGAAAGTAACTCTGTCTGTCTGTCTGTATGTTACGCTTTCACGCCTAAACCACTGAACCGATTTTGATGAAATTTGGTATAGGGGTAGATTAGACCATGAGAAAGGACATAGGCTATGT
The DNA here is from genome assembly GCA_914829495.1 of Eilema sororculum. Classification (NCBI taxonomy): domain Eukaryota; kingdom Metazoa; phylum Arthropoda; class Insecta; order Lepidoptera; family Erebidae; genus Eilema; species Eilema sororculum. The sequence continues at coordinate 20,733,802 of OU618543.1, read as the reverse complement.
TTGGTCGCGATAACCGACATCCACGTGGGTGGAGCCACGGGCAAAAGCTAGTTAAGTATAAGTAGTTTAACTAACTTGTAAGTCAGAAGAAATAACAAACTATAGTATATAGGTATGTATGTATGTATAGCAAAACTACTCAATAAGGGAGGAAGGGACAGGAACAAACAGCAATCAACAAACACAACCCTTAGAGGAAGTAGCCATCGTAATCTGAGAGCCTGAAGACGTAACATAGTTTGCTCCCACATTATAGATATTTCCAGAAATATCATACGATTTGAGCGATGGTTGATTTTATTTGGACATTTTCTATCGAAAATATTTCGCTTTGTTGATTTTTTTTTTGTTTGATTCGATTTGTGCGGTTATCGATTGTTTGTAAAATTACATTAATATCTTATTTTGTGTTTTTTTTTTGACCGTGGGGGAAATCCTTCATGGATGTTATGCCGGACTCCTACCGACTAAAACCCCCACGGTATCGCCCAGCAGCCTATGGTTGGGAGCCCCGGGTAAGCCCTCGGATGGATGTCCCAGGGCTCGCAACAGACCCACGGCTTCAATGCGGCCTCGTCTAGGGGGTGGTTCGGGTGCTATCCCGCGTCTGTGGGGGGTTTTCGGGTATCATCCCGCTTCATAGGAGGGGGATGGGCGTGTATAATAGATAGGTGTGTCTATTATTACTTATTATTATACTAACCGACAGCCTAGCGGCGTAGCGGTAGTGAACCCGGCCGTTACGCAGGAGGCGCGGGTTCGATCCCCGCTCAGTGAAAATATTTGTATGCATGAATATGGGTATTTGCATTGGTCTGGGTGTTTCTATGTATAATATGTATGTATTTACAAAAAAAAGTATTTACGTATATGTTATGGAATCTAGACTGCGGATAAGCATTCTAGATTCCATAACACAAGCTAGTTAAACTATGCTTACCATGGATCTAGATAGCGTTGTGTGAAATGTTGTGGAATATTTAATTGATTTATTATTACGTTTGTTAACAGAGGTTACGTCATTTATATTTCGATCCGTTAAATTAGAATTAGGTGCTCAAAGGATGGCATGTCCACAGACTTCTGCAGCCCACAGTACAAGCTTAGTAGGAGGCGTTAAATAACTTGAATTTCTGGAACATTCTACACGCTATCTAGTTTAACTAAGGCGTAAGGTTTCTAGAATGTGGATGTATACTTTGACACATCTTTTTTTCTAAATATTGTACACATGTTCATGCATACAAGCAGGTCATATACAAACTATTTATCATTATTTTACAAAATATCGATGTGATAAATAAAAACGCTGTACAATTACAATCGTTCAAAAATGTAACATTATAACTACATTGAAAATGTTATGTAACAAAATAAGTTATTAATAATTTTGAATTTTTCTAGATTATATCTTTACGATAATGTGATTGGAACGAGACCGCGGTCGTCTATCAAATTGAAGTTAACAGCTTTCAATATTGACATAATTAACCACGGGCCATCAACGTCAGTTATCGAGCGGGCGTTCAATGTAGCCATCATTCTTTTATATTTCTTCAACCATACTTCCGTGTTCCCCCCAACTCGGTTGATATTGACCGAAAGTTAATTTACTAAAAATAGAACAGTATTGTGTGTTTAGAAAATGTGGTTCATAAATGCTAGTTCATTATGTTAGTATAACGAGTGGGGTTCAAACTCATAAACTTCAGAGGCCTTTTTTTGTTAAAGGTATCAGGATGTTAACCATGTTGTATTTTTTCGAGTTTCCTATATTTCTGTGCTGGTACAAGATATCCAGAATCACAAACTGATATATACGGTTCCTCCTTGATGATGAATTAAAATATTCTCTATTTAATCGTTTTCAATTACTCTGAAGTTCAACATTTTCTAAGTATAATATTATTTCAGAAACTTTATTTAACTACTAAGAATTCCATGAATCCTGATGTCCAATACACGCCTACCCATTCGTTTATGAGGGGAGCCTGCAAGAGACTGCTATGGCCAGATTCCAGTCGAGATATTTACGAGTTTTCTAGCTGTAAATGCGAACCATTCTGGTTTTTGTTCCTGTTTTTACAAATAATAATTTAAATCTTAAAACAGATTCCCTTTTTCTTTTGGGTATGTAAAAGTATAAGGAAAGCAACATGTTATTTTAATTCTATTTTAAGTATTAATATCGTCCATCCCAGGTTCTAAAATAACTATAATTATAATATTATTTAGTTAAAATGGGGTTTAATCTGCCCTTTAATACTAGAACTTTCTTCTTATCCATACTAATATTATAAATGCGAAAGTAACTCTGTCTGTCTATATTTTATGCTTTCACGCCTAAACCACTGAACCGATTCTGAGCAATTTGGTATAGGAGTAGATGAGACCATGAGAAAGGACATAGGCTATGTTTGGTGGCAATAACCGACATCCACGCGGGTGGAGATGCGGGCAAAAGCTAGTAAAAATAAACCCCATAAAGCAAGTGTGTTCGTATTCACTTTAATCGCTCTACATACTAACGTCACTCGCAAGCCAAGCTACAATGTAACACGCGATCATTACTGTCAACTTGTGCAACAGAGTATTTCTACAAATTGTGCTTGTAAACCACAGTGTGAAGCTCAGCTTTTTAGTAAAATAACTCACTTTAATTATGTTACTTAATGGTTTGGGGTGAAAAATTTTTGGGGCCACCACTGGGGCCCAAGTCAATATCATATAAACGCTGGTACCACCAGTTCATTGACGGACGTGGCTTTATTGACTGCCGAATAGTTTTTGGTTTGCACACAAGCACAGAAATATTTTTCAAATGAAAATATTGACATATAATTTATGGTCGAAAACGTATGTACATTAAATCGGGTCATACGAAGAATCTTGTACGCGGGTCCAAACCTGTGGGTCGTACGCAAATTTAGCCATAAATCTACTGGAGGGTCTATTCTTGTAATAAAAATCTGTTCAATATTCAGTCCGATTTAATTTAAATCTCCCAAATGTCAAAAACAGTAGTTATTTTTAACTGGCCCTCAGTTTTTGTTTGTTTTAATTATGGAGGTTCTTGAAGAAGGTCATGCCGGGTTTACACGCTTGCCAAGCCTTGGCAAACGGCAAACAGCCCCAAGGCATCACAAATCTCGTTTGGCGTTTGGAAAGCGTTTACACGCTTGTGAATGGATCAGTCTGCAACCTACCTCCAAGCATGGCGGACACCGAACTTGTCATGGCAATTGCATTTGGTTTAACGTACTTTTATTTGAAATGCAAGCAAAGTGAAACCAAAAAAAAGGAAAGTGCTTGTGAAATGTACTTTTTTAATTTTTAAATGCTTCACAGGCTTTCCAATAAGTTCAACAAGATGAATCCATGCATCTGCTAGTTTCTTCTTATCTTTATGGTTTGCATCTTTCTCCAGAAACGAAAGACTCTCCTCATTCGACCAGCCACTCATTTTTAGGGTTCGGTAGCCAAATGGCAAAAACGGAACCCTTATAGATTCATCATGTCTGTCTGTCTGTCTGTATGTCTGTCTGTCTGTCTGTCTGTCTGTCCGTCCGTACAACCACTGTTCTCTGAAACTATAAGGCCTATTCTGTTGAAACTTGGTAAGTAGATGTATTCTGTGAACTGCATTAAGAATTTCATACAAAAATAGAAAAAAGCAATCAATTTTTTAAATGTATGATGATGTATGGGGTATTTATAGATAGGTCTTCAAAAATGCTATTGAGGTTTCTAACATCGTTTTTTTCTATGCATTGCTATGCAAACTTCCAACGAAAATTGGTTTGAACGAGATCTAGTAAGTAGTTTTCTTAATACGTCATAAACCACAATTTTCGCCTTTCATTCAATTTAACATAACATAAACATAAACTCATGCCTGTATTCCCCGAAGGGGTAGGCAGAGGTGCTAGCACACACATTTCGCCAGTTTATGTTTAAGTCCCAATGTAATAGATGGCGAGCCTATTGCCATTAACCGGGCACTTATAAACCTGCGATAAATACACACATAACTTCGAAAAGCATCGAAAAGTCATTGGTGTGTGAGATGGTAAACCTGGGATCGAACCCGAGACCTCGTCTCAGCAGTCCATTACCCATACCACTAGGCTCATTCAACTAACTCAAAAAATTCTAAAAACAAAACATTTAATGAACTACAAGAATTTTTATATTATATTACTTAATGCTGCGGAACCCTTTATGGGCGAGTCCGACTCGCACTTGGCCGGTTTTTATTTTTTAGCACGAGCATGCATGCGTGTTGTCGCCACGAGAACACAATGGCTACTAAACGCGGACCAACGTGTAAATGCGTCGCAAACGTTTGCCGCAAATGCCCTTTGATCTGCGTCAAAAAACCGACACTCGACTGGATCGGAAGCAAGCTCCGACAAGCTAACGCAAGCCAAGCCAAACGCCTTCTTTACACGCTTGTGATTGTCGAGACTTGCCAAGGCTTGGCAAGCGTGTAAACCCAGCATCAGATGGTTCTAACGGAATATGCAGCACGACTGTGGGACCCATGGTGTTGCTCATGTCTCTTAGGCCACTGTAAAGCCGCGTCCGCACGCTTACCGCTTGCCGCAAACTCCAAACCTCTACAAACGTTTGGCTTGATTTGACAGACCGCCACACGCTTGCGAGTGCTTGCGAGTGAGACATTGTGTTCTGAAGAAGCAAGCATGACGGACGTTGAGATTGCGGCAATATAATTTGGCTGAAGTTATTTTTATTATAAATACAAGTATTTTCTTGAAAGGAAACGAAAAATAAAAAAAATCTTCCTAAAGGTGACCATAAGAATTTCCTTCTTACTTTTCAGTTCCTTAACTGGCTTATTAAATACTAGCTTTTGCCCGCGGCTCCGCCCGCGTGGATATCGGTTATCGCGACGACGACAGACAGACAGACAGAGTTACTTTCGCATTTATAATATTAGTATGGATATGGATATTAGTATGGATTGCACTAAGGCGACACCATGCATCAGCTACTTTTTTTGTCCTTGTGATCAGTATTTCCCGGGTCCCAAATGCATGGTTCTGCCTGGTAACATTCCAGGAAGTTCAAAATGTTTTCATTTGACCATTTGACCAGTCACTCATATTTGTACTCAAGACGACACATACGTCTGTACGCCGCCAGTACACAATCGAGACTGAGTGTACGCAAACGTGTGGACGAGTCGCAAGCGCTTGCGGCAAATTCCTTTGATTTGTGACAAAAAAACCGACACTTGGCGGATCGGCAACAAGCGCTTGCAAACCTACACAAACCAAATCAAACGCCTTATCCACACGTTTGAATTTGTGACGGCTTGTTTAGGTTTGGCAAGCGTGCGGACGCGGTTTAACAACTTTATACAATCCCAGGTTCTTTAAGCGGGGATTGAAAAAAACATCTATCGAGGCCGTCAAGGTAGTGTCTGAAATAGCAGCCACTATTCTTTGGTGCAGTGAATTTGACGACTTAAATATAAAAAAAACAAAAGTGGTATGAAAAAACTCGTATTAAATTGAATTTCGAACACAAATTCGAATCTCACAGGCAAGCCTACCGTGTTAATGGCTATGAAATGGCGTGTGTAATATAAAGATCGTTTTCGCATGCACTGTAGTGTACAATTACATTTCTATTCATTAAAAGGCATCGTCAGCGGAACGTGTTTCCTGCCGTAAATTAAATTTCCCAGATTCAACGCCATAAGTGTGCTATGCAACCGTTTTAATTTCACTTGAGTATATGTGGTTATAAAAAGGGCGGTAGAATTGTTCTAATTAGAGAGAAGTAATATTCTTGTGTTTGAAGCATTTTGGCAACGCGTTGTCTTTTATAATTACATTTGTGTTTGCTCTTAGAACACTCTCTATTTACAAAGTTATGTATTTCTTCTAGAATCCATTACTAAAATGGAAAGTAAAAATGTAACTTATCAACTTTGCCGTCCAAATTTTTTGATATTCTCTTCTGTCGACGTTAGTGGCGACAGCAATTTGTATGAACAAAAGCCTTCACGGGATCCTCACCACCTAACTGTAGCCAAATATTGAGTCAATAATCTAATTAAACTAACTAAAACTTAGATCTCCGAAAGAAAAAAAGATAACTTCATACACACTCAAAAATATTAATAAAAACAAATGATTAAAAGATAAATAAAACCCGACTACCGAAAAATCACGCTTTAAAAAGTGACAAACAAGAAAATATCAAGGATAGCCGTGGTCGTATGCCAATTTTCCCTAGAATATATTGTTTTGTTAGAGTAAGTGGCATACGACCACGGCTATCCTTGATATTTTCTTGTTTGTCACTTTTTAAAGCGTGATTTTTCGGCAGTCGGGTTTTAGTTTAAACTTTATTTTTTATTTAAATTATTTTGACGCAAGGTAAAGCTAATAATTTATACATATTTGAAATGTGCTCATTAAGCACTTTCGTTTGATACCAAACACGGCATGTTTATCTCAAATTTATTTTTTAATACAGTACCTTATGAGCGCTAGAGGGCGCCACACAAGATTGGGTGACACGTTATATTATAGCCTATAGCCATCGGACAATCAAGTCGCTTGTAATGATACCTCATTTGTCCAGTTCTAACAAGTATTTGATGAGCTATGAAGGAACAAATGAACATACATACATACATACATACATACATACATAGCCTGTCAAAATCATAACCCACCTTTTGGATTCGCCGTAGTCGGGTAAAAAACCCGACTGCCACTGAAAAGATCGAAATAAGTTTGATAGCAGGCGGTACCCATTTGCCAATCATAAACCGAAAGAAAATTAATGTACTTTTGCAATAGTATTTATTCTTTTAAACCGACCGGTTTCGCCTTACGGCATTCTCAAAGGTTCACAATTGCCAAAAAAAAATACCTTTCGTAAATGTAAACCTTTTAGAATGCCGTAAGGCGAAACCGGTCGGTGTAATAGAATAAATACTGTGGAAAAAGTACAAGTGTTCTCAATTTATGTAACAATGGATTCCACCAAGTGTTATCAATCAACAGTATAAATAGCATAGTAGCGTTGTATGCGGATATCAGTTACAACAAGTTATTCTTCAGGGAACATAAATAATGGAAGTTATTACCTAATTGCTTGGAATTAAAATTATCTAATTATTATTTTTCCGGTAAAATTACAACTATTAAAATTTATGTTTACATTCATTAATTTTCCGAAACCCAGGGTACGGGTAATTAATCTCTTTGCCTTAAAAAAATAAAGGTTTAGGCTTATGAATTATTATTTTAGGGTCGTTCAACTTCTTGTATAAAACTAGGGGTACCAATAAAATACAAATTCATAACAAATATTATAAAATTGTTTATAAGGTATTGAAGCCAATGTACAATCAGCAAAATACCGATCATGATCATTATAGTTCTCAAAATAATCTGAATTCCTTGTATTTTCCCCTCTTCCTCCTGCTGGAGTGTTCTGATATTTGATACACAACATGCAACAGAACTGAAATCAATAAAAGAGTTTTTTTGTTGTTGTTTTAAGCTTTTAAGATCATTTTGATATTTCTGACGCTGACTGTACATTCCTTTTGGTTTTATATTGTATTGTGTACTTTTTTTTTTGTGCGGAAGTCCCCCCCCTCCCTTCCGGAGCCGGAAGGGGAGGTTATGTCGGACTCGAACCGACTAAAACCGCACGCCGACTGTGGGTCGTGGTGCTAGGCCGGAGGTGAGGTTGTCATCGACATATCCCTCGCACCCCGGCTGACCCAGGGCCATCCCTTACGGTCTGGCCCTCCTCAGGAGGGGGGACAACGGTGTCCCCAACTCGCCTGCTTCTGCTGGGGTGACAGGCGGCTCCACCCGTCACCCCCAGGCCCGCGCTCATGGGGGATGGAGGTCAGTCAGTGCCCTACGCCCAAGTTGCCTGCGCGCGCGGGAGGCGCGATATTGTATTGTGTACTTACCTAAGCGTATTATTAAGACTTTTTCAAGTTGCCGCGTGGTTCCCGACATAGTAGAATTTGGTCCACCCCATCTCTTCTCATGTCGTACAAGGCGACTAAGTGATAGGGCTGTTTAACATCAGACAGAAAGCTCGAGTTTACAATAGTGCCAGAAATACGGCAATAGGCTCACCCCCTATTACGTTGGGCCGAATATAATCGTGGATGTGTGCAATTGTGGGTGTTAATTCACTTCTGGCTTACCCTCTGGGGATAAAGGCGTGTTTTTAAAGAATTGCGACATCAAAAACAATTAATCGATAGTTTCAAAAACGATAAGCTATTAAAACACATCTAAAGTAAACTTAAAAGACCTCGATACTGAAATACGCTCTACAACTCTTTTTAAATCACTCAATAAAATATTTAAAGCCGTAATAGCAAATATTGAACACATGCCCGAACACATCTACATTCCTGGAACCTTTTCTGCTAATCTTATGTGAAAGGCCTTGGTCAATACGTGGCTTACCGATTTATTCGTCGGTCCATTCTGGATTTTTACACCGGAAATTGAATTCTACTGGCCACCGTACGTTTACGAGGAAACTCTTACTTTTTAGAAGTATTTTTCTATAACGAAATGTATTCAAACAGCCTAAGTCTTTTACAGAGATAAAAGTGTTGGGTATTTTTTTTATAAAAGGTAAAGTAATGAAGTGGTTAACGTCCTTTTTTGAAAGGCTGTGTGGAGTAAAATGTTTTTGCTAAAAAGCTGTTGAGTATTAAACTGTAAAAATAATAATGAAAACATTATTAGTATAAAGCGTCAACAAAGTGCTTTTACATTATATTATTATATATATTTAGTTTCGTTTGTATAGCGAAACAAAATAGTGACATTTTTCTTTAGCTAAGAAATTATGAAAGTTGTTGAATACCATACAAGTAGAAAAATAGAGCCCCGATGAGGGAGCCTTGGTCAGCCGGGCTGCGAGGGATATGTCGAAGATAACCTCACCTCCGGCCTAGCACCACGAACCTCAGTCGGCGTGCGGTTTTAGTCGGTTTGAGTCCGACATAACCTCCCCTTCCGGCTCCGGCGGGGGAGGTATGCGAGGGGATTTCCGCAAGAAAAAAAAAACAAAGTAGAAAAATAGAGCAGATTTAAAAAACCATTAATAGTGCACTCATCGCCAAGACGCAGGAAAATAAATTTTATTATTGGTGGCTATAACTGAGTAGATGCACTTAATGCTAGCTTTTTGGCTCCATTTGAACCAAGATTTGCTGACAAACTTATGCCCCACCATGTCTTGCGAGCAGTTGCCAAATTTCAACAAAATCTGTTCAGCTGTTAGATCGTAACTGTGTAACCAACATCCGAAATTTTCTATTTTTTTTACATCCATGCTAATATTATAAATGCGAAAGTAACTCTGTCTGTCTGTCTGTATGTTACGCTTTCACGCCTAAACCACTGAACCGATTTTGATGAAATTTGGTACAGGGGTAGATTAGACGATAAGAAAGGACATAGGCTATGTTTGGTCGCGATAATCGACAGACAGACAGAGTTACTTTCGCATTTATAATATTAGTAATATTATTTATAATGTAAACCGAGATCAAAATATTTATTAAGTTAAGGATAAACAATTTGTACTTTTATTCTAACTAACGTTTCTTAGATTTTGCATTTTATGTAGATTTCTCAATTATTTCACTTCGCAATTTTTTTTTTAAATATTATTTTAGAATATATTCCACGTATTACATTTCTGTCACAACACTAACCCTGATATCTATCTGCAAAAGATGCTGAATAGTCTAGCTATCGCCATTTGGGCACTGTTCCAATTTTGGCCAGTCGATCTTACAAAATGGTCACAAAAATACCCACTTTACTGTTCAGAGTATAATACTTAAGTACATACTTATGGCAGCATCTTTGTGGTACATATATATTACTAGCTTGTGTTATGGAATCTAGAATGCGGATAAACATACTTAGATACTTTTTTTTGTAAATACATACATAACATACATAAAAACACCTACACCAATGCAAATAGCCATATTCATGCATACAAATATTTGCGCTGAGCGGGAATCGAACCCGCGCCTCCTGCGTAGCAGTCGCGTGCACTACCACCACGCCACGGAGGCTGAATTAATGTACAGAATTAATGTATAGACTGCCTGAGTAAATTAAAAGTATTTGAAATAATATTATGTGCATTCCCATATGTGTCGTGCCAGTCTGCATGTTACGATAGAAATATACATTACATGAATAATTTTATTCATACCTTGACTTGTCGTCATAGTGACACTTTTATATTTTTTGACACTAATAATTTTATTAGTAGTTATTGTTTTAAGACCAAAGATAATATTTATCTTACAAAATATGACAAACATAAAATTGCTACATTTGTGGCAAATAATATTAACTTTTGGACGAGTTTACATTGTAAACAAGTGAACGACCCAATACATACAGATTTGCCAGGTACTTGTAGTAGTAATTCTGTATGTTTACCAGATAGTTGTACTGATTTAAACTAAAAATCAGACAACAGGAATGCCAGAGCTAAAGATAGTTCATCAAAACTTGCAAGGCCTTCCTGGCAAAGAATTAGTAGTTGAGTTATTCCTACAGGAATTAAATGTAGATATTTTGTGTATAACTGAGCACTGGCTAAAGGAGACTGAGATGATGTTCAGTATAGATAATTACACAATTGTAAGTTGCTTTAACAGGAAGTCTGCTGAAAGAGGTGGCTCCATGGTCTTAATAAAAAATGGTCTCCGCAGTAAAGAGCGGATTGACATTGTTAGACTTTCTGTTGAGCGCTGTGCTGAGGTGGCCTGTGCCGAGCTTGATAATTGTGTAGTAGTATGCGTATACAGTCCATCAAGGAGTGACTTTGGAACTTTAATTGGGGTCATGGACAAAGCTCTTGGGATAGCATCAAGTAATAATAAGAATATCATTGTATGCGGTGACTTCAATGTAAACATCTTGGAACATTGTAAGAGAAGTACTCAATTTTTAAACATGTTCAAGAGCTATAATCTTGAAAATATTTTCTGTGAACCAACCAGAATCACTGCTGAGACTGGCAGTTGTCTAGATAATTTTTTTAGTGATTGTGTATACTCAAATAAGTCTCAGATCACCGGGGTCAAATAGTATCCTGTCCTATAGGTAATAATAGTAGACCTAAAGAGAAAATTATGTGTAGGCCCATAACTTTTAATAAGATTAAAGAATTCAAAGACTTGTTAGAGAATAAGCTCTATTCAATAGCTTACTTAGGTAATAATCCTGAGGTTCATTATAATAGTTTATTTAATAAATTAACAGACGCCTTTTCACACACATTTAAACAAAAAAATCAAAAACTTAGTACAAAATCTAAATTCTGTGAATGGGCTACTGTAGGCATATATAAAAGTAGACGAACGCTATTTGATTTAAACACCCAAAAACAGTACAGATTCGACAATAGTTTCACTGAACATGTTAAAAATTACTCAAAGTTATTCAAAAAGGTATGTAGACAAGCAAAGGCCATTCGCATTAAAAGAAAGATAATTGAGGCTCCTAACAAAATGAAAGAAACTTGGATATAACCTCCCCAAAAGATGTCGTAAATGCTTTTGAAGACTATTTCACCAATATTCCAGTTCAACTCACTTCCTCTTTAATTCAAGCGCTCACAGTGCTGTTGCCCTAGTTGAGAGTAATATTAGTTCTTCTAAATTTAACTGCCAACATATTGATCCTAATGACAAATTAAAAGCATTTAAAAATCTCAAAATCAAAATGTGTAAAGATTACTGGGGCATGTCAGTTAGTTTAATTAGTCATGTAATTAATATCATTGCACCTGATTTAGCACTAATATTTAATGAATGTGTAGATGAAGGCACGTTTCCTACCTTAATGAAACACAGTAAAATTATACCATTATTTAAGAAGGGATCTTAGTCAGAACTTGGAAACTATCGCCCCATCTCTATTTTGCCGGCTCTGAGTAAGGTGTTTGAGAAAGTGATGCTCAATCAAATGCAACTATACTTCAATACCAACAATCTTTTCCATAGCCAACAATATGGCTTTACTGGTGGAAAATCTACCACTGATGCGGGAGTTAGCCTAGTTAACCTAATCTACGACGCTTGGGAGGGATCACAGGATGCTATTGGGGTATTCTGTGATCTATCTAAAGCATTTGATTGCGTTGACCATCAGACACTTTTGCTCAAGTTACGTCGGCACGGTTTTGGCAACAAATCCATAGAACTATTAGAATCTTACTTAACAGATAGGCTGCAGACTGTTGATGTAAATAACGTTAAGTCAAATGGGTCAAACGTCAAGATCAATCTTAGGACTTTTTCTCTTTTTGGTTTATGTCAATGACCTACCTTATATGATCGAGGCACACGCCGGAATAGTATTGTTTGCAGATGATACATCGCTAATATTCAAAGTAGATCGTAATAGTACAGATGCGAATAATGTAAATAATATCTTAAACGTAATTTCAAATTGGTTTTCTGCAAACAACCTATTGTTGAATACAGAAAAAACCAAATGCATTAAGTTTACACTGCCTAATGTGAGGCAAGCTCAGGTTGATATCGTGCTGGGGGCGCAAAGGTTAGAATTTGTAAATAGCACTACTTTTCTGGGAATCACAATAGATTCGAAATTGCAATGGGATCACCATATCACTGCTTTGGCTCTGCTGCTTTTGCTGTCAGACGGATCAGGCAGTTGACTGACGTAGATACTGCTAGGCTGGTGTACTTTAGTTACTTTCATAGCTTGATGTCCTATGGAATACTACTTTGGGGGAATGCCGCAGACTTAGAAACTATCTTTATATTACAAAAAAGGGCAGTTCGTGCCATTTACTGTTTAGGTAAGAGAGATTCTCTTAGGGAACGATTTAAAGATATTAATATTTTAACTGAAGCTTCCCAATATATACTCGAAAATATACTGTATGTCAGAAAAAATATATCTAATTTTACAAAAGTAAGTGACATTACAGACAGAAATCTGCGCAATAAAAATAAACTGCTCCTTTCATGCTATCGGCTTTGCAGAGTTAGTGATTCTTTTAGGGTGGATTACGTTTTTATAATAAATTGCCTGAATCAGTCCTTGGTATGCCTGACAATAAATTTAAAACCTTTGTGAAGACCACCTTATGTAAAAAAGCATACTATAGGACAGATGATTACCTTAAAGACAAAAATGTCTGGCTTGAGCATGGTGCAGGCCCCTCCTAAATTGCTGTAACTAGGGCATAATGTTTAAATAGGAACGCGAACTTCTTTTTTTTATTTATTTTTGTTAACTTAGGTTAATTATTTTATTATAAGTTTTTTTTTATATACTTTAATTATCTTGACACGAGACATATGTACATTCGCCCATATTTAGTCTTAAGAACGTCCAGAAAATGCTACAGTGGAGTTTGTTGCGCCGTTTCTTCTCCACTGGTGCCTAGGAAGCGGTGGTAAACTTAGTTTTAAGCAGAATTTGACGTCAAAAAGCTGTAGTAGGGCTACACAATTTTGAATAAATACCTTGAGCTTGAGTTTGAGTTTGACTCATTTATAAAGTAATTCCTTAGAATCTACAAACTAAAGGTTATTATAAAAATAGAGATAAAAAATCTTCTCACTGTAAAATGTAACCAATGGTAGATAGGACAAACAAGCACTGAGGTGACGACTTGTAACGCTTTTCAGCCGAACGATCAATAAGGAACGAATATTGAGGATGTATATATTTAACCTCTTAGGGTGCAAAACATATTTCTATAAAATATTTTGTACCAATATTTTGATCGTGTTGGTTAAGTACATGCATAGATTGCTTTTATCTCTCACAAATTCAATTTAAATTTCACCGTGTCTCCTTGTTGACCCGTCTGCAGTAAAATCTATAAATATATTCCCAAAATTTCAAGCAAATTTCATTTAAGTGAAGTGAAATACTTAGGTGTATAGGTGTATACCTGCTTATAATGTTGTTCTAAGTATGAAATACAGAACGTGAACAACTCTCGAAGCTTAAATTATACTCCTTAAAGAAACTCAAGAAGTAAGTAAGCTGAAAGGACGAATATTAGAAATGTGTAAGTTGTATATATGTTTCCCTAAAAAAAATTCCCGCGGCTACAAAATAGTAATCCGCCATTCACAGGGGTATCTATATACTCGGGATCAAAAGTAGCTTGGCCCTGGGTCAGCCGGGGTGCGAGGGATATGTCGATGACAACCTCACCTCCGGCCTAGCACCGCGACCCACAGTCGGCGTGCGGTTTTAGTTGGTTCGAGTCCGACATAACCTCCCCTTCCGGCTCCGGCAGGGGGATATCCGAGGGGATTTCCGCACGGAGGAAAAAGGGATCAAAAGTAGCTTATAATAACGTTTATTGCATCAGAATAAATACAAAAAGAAAATGTAGATCAGTCATAAATAATCACATCACAATTGTTTTTAAATGAAGGTATTATTATAACCCTGACTCCTGAGCTAAGTTTAAAACCTATTTTACAGGCTACGGCCGGTGTTACCTGATCGAAACGTCAAGCAAATCAATGGTATGTAATGTACCTATAATATCGCCTTAATTCCTGTTATCACTATTGTATAAAATGATGTTTTAGAAAGATGATAGATACACAATATATATGACATCAATTCGGCCATCGCTTGCAAGTTACCCAACTAAATAAGTTCGAACCTCTGTTATAAGTAATTCGGAGAGGAATTTTTATTTGACAAGTTTTAGTCACATTTTGTGGGCGTGGCGTTGATGTCACACAGTACTCTCATTTAACGTCTGACGTTTCATTTAATTGGAATGTCAAGTCGTGATGATGTTCAATTGATTTAAGTGATATGGCGTTGCGTTGGTGGAGTACTTGTGATTTGTGGGTGTTGTCTGGGCATTCTTGACGTAGTGAGATTTAAATTAGGTATAATTGATACAACGTTTGCGATCACGTGGATTCATTATTTAACTGCAGTGCTGTTGTTCCTACTCTTTTTCGTCATGACAAGGTTGTATCGACGGCATCAATTCAAAACCCGGGTTATTACTTCTCTTCCTTTTGGTTTAGCTCATCAATCAGTTAATTAGCCTACCGCAGTCCACTGCAGGACAAAGGCCTCTTCAAATTTTGGGAAGCTTTAGCCTACTATTTTCACGCTGCGCGCTGGCTAGACGGGTTGGGACAGGGTTTTATTTCGAGTTGTCCTTCTCTCGCAGTGATATCGTCTGCGTAGGTGATACATGTATTCTTTCTCTGTTAATCAATCTGCAGGTGTTTCGGGTTGCAGGTGAGGTTGACTTACCCTCTAAGGTTAGCCGCTTGTCACCTCTTCATCCAAGCCGATCTGACTCTTACCCCCCCCCCCCCCCCCCACCCCATCCCTTTCTGGGGTACATTCCACTCAAAGGGGCCATCTTAAAACCTCAGATGAATCAAATTAGGGTCAACCGGGGTGTGAGAGATATGCTCTGGGGATTCTTATATCCCCGTATCATCTAGTCGGTCTGAGTCCGATATAACCACGCCCAGATGGCCGACAGGGGTAGCATCAGAGCGGATTTCGGCACGAATCAAAACATCTAGGCTGAATTGGCACTTACTCTTTCTTTCTTACTAATATGCTAAGTGACTCGTATTTCTATCATATATTTACTACACATATGATAAGTAATACGTACGCGCGTATAGTCGTAATTGGAGATGGGCCCGCTTAGACTATCATCTGCAGATGGCCGCGACCTTCGTTGTGAGGTTAATAATGCTCGATTTCATTGAACTAATAAAATATTCGTCGCAATACCAACAGCGCGCAGTCGGCATTGATATTGTATCCTATGAGGCAATTGAGACCTTTGTGTTTATAACTACACGCTTTGGTCACGGAATAGATAATAATAGTGCTAGCGTACTTTGGTGATTAATATTACCTCTACTGACACCTACCACTTTTACCTATAAGGTGCTTTTCCAAATTTTTAAATAAATTTAAATCAATATTGAAGTTATCTTTACCTTTTCTTTAACATACGGCAATCTTCGTGAATTCTCCTCCCGTCGCCCGTTGGTCATCACGCCATCTTGTATGTATTTTCAGATGGAGCACACATGGAGATCCTCCAAGCAGCTCTCTTCAGGGCTACTATCGCCTCGGTTGTAATAAACTGGTGTGACAGGCCCAGAGTGCACTGGTTGGTAATGAATCGCCAACGAGTGAACTGAAATTGGTTCATTCTTATTTATTTTTTAATATATCATTTATTTCAGAATAAAATCCATACAATAATTGTTTGTATCACAACTTAATAAACTATGTTAGTACATGTATCTTTCTGAAGCATTAGGGACGCACTTATATATACTTCACCAATGCTCCAGAAAGACACCATCAGCACTATCAACTATCATTTTCTTATCACAACAAGCAATGTAGGTTAGCTAAAGGGGCTTCTGGGAACGCTTATAAATTAGTACTCTTTAAAAAATATCATCAGTTACAAGAGTTGGTCGGACGGAATCAACAGTATTTCATGCGGGTGGAGTTGTAGGCAATAGTTAGTCGGCAGTATCGGATTATAAAGTACTAGCTTGAGTGGGTAGTAGTTGACAAAGAAAGTTTACTTTTAAAGTGCTCTCACATATAATTTAAAATAAAATAGTATTTGATAATAATTTGACATTTTAATGAATAAATCATACTGCTAGCAATACATACCTGCTAGTCTAGTGTTATTTCCACAATCCACACACTATTTCACAATAAACACAATATGGAAGCCTCTATTCACGATATGCAGAGCTATTTCGAGGAGCGGATGTCCAAGTTTGAGGCGGATCTGCAGAAAAAGACGTTGTCCAACACGGGTACTATAGCGGAAGAGTTTGCTGATTTTAAAAAATTTGTACTGCAGACACTCAAGTCATTTTCACAACAGCTCAGTAGTGTCGCGCGAGAAGTGGATAAATTAGAGATGCGAAGTCGCCGGAAAATCCTACTTCTACACGGCGTGAAAGAGCAAGAGGATGAAGACATCAGCAGAGTTGTCACCGAAGTCGTGAAGCAGCAGTTAAAAATTGGCACTTTCTCCACAGCTGACGTCAGACGATGCCACAGAATGGGACGGCAGGCATCCAACGCGAAGCCCAGACCTGTGCTGGTGAAGCTCCAGAGCCATCCGATGAAGGATAGTATATGGTCGGCCAAGTCGAAGTTAAAAGGTACGGGAGTCACAGTTTCCGAATTTCTGACCAAATCTCGGCATAAGGTGTTCATGGCCGCCCGTGACAAATTCGGAGTGCAGAAGTGCTGGACCAGGGATGGCACGGTTTATGTCTTGGGCGCTGACGGAAATCGGCATCACATTGCTTCGCTCAGTGACCTGGATGGGATACAGTGTTCTGATGTAGATGCGACGACAACTGCAACTTCCAAAATCACTACAACCAGGCCTAAGCGTACTGCGTCGAAGAGATAAATTCTTGCTGGGTAACATACTACATTAATTAACGTTAACGTTTAAACTCCTTTCTTTCTAATGTTATGCAGCAGCAATCAAAATATTTTTCTTTACCTTCTTTAATGCGTGTTTATGTTTTTGTTTCATTTGACGTCTTTGACAGATTGCGTTGTGTTGCGTTATGGTTGCGTTCCATGTTTCCGAATGAAATGTCGCTAAAGTTAAGCATTACTGTCACTTTGAATATAAGCTTTTTCAGCCCGATATTTTTTTATGTTTTGGTTTAAGGTAATTTAACGTTAAATACCTACTGTCACTTTTTTATATATTCTGTTTTCTGTTGTTGTGAACTATTTTTCTTTTTTTATTTGTAACACAGGACTGGCGGGTGGACAGTAAGTGGATTTATTGTTGTTTATAGTAGTATATACCATTTTATACATACATTATTTATTTATTTCTTCTTTTATTGTAAATATTTTATAGGTACAACTAAACACACATACTAATGAACGATTCGGATAGTGATGATAGGTTTTTCTCCGCTAGTAGTCTCAGCGACAGTTTTGAGAGTATACCGTCTGTGTCACTTGAGGATATTCTTCGGTCACGGTTTTCGGATGTCCCTAGGCATTTTAATGTAGTCCATATAAATGCTCAGAGTATTCCTGCCCATTTCCCGGATATGCTGGCTAATTTTGATAATAAAAATATTCATGCTATACTTGTTTCCGAATCTTGGTTAAAACCTTGTCTACCCTCTACTTCTTACACACTTCCAGGTTTCCAGCTTATTAGGAATGATCGAGTGCCTGCTGGAGGTGGCGGCGTGGCTATATACATACGCTCTCAAATCCCTCATACAGTTATCAGTATGTCGCCGCAACCGACACCAACCGATGCGGGCGACCATCTTTTCCTGGAGCTGGAACTGAACCACGCTAAAGTTTTACTAGGTGTCTACTATCCCTCATCGTCAAAAGTCGATTATTTTTCTTCTTTTGAACATTTGTTAGAAACATATTTACCATCTTACAGGCATACAATAATAATGGGAGATTTTAATACATGTTTGGTTAAACCAGGGCCATGTGTTGTGCGAGCTACGTCTCTCCGCCGCATTGTTCAATCCTCTAACTTAACTATCCTCCCTCTAAACACTACTCACCACTTTCCCAACTGTGCCCCTGCTCTTCTTGATCTCATTCTTGTTTCTTCGCTTACTCATGTCGCAAAGCATGGCCAATGCTCAGCTGACATGTTCTCTTACCATGACCTCATTTACCTCTCCTACAAGATACGGCCACCCAAAGTAAAACCTAAAATTATAATGCAGCGCAGTTTTGGTGGCATTGTACTTGACAAGCTTCGTGAGGACGCTCGTAATATTGACTGGAACCCTCTGCTGACGTCCAATTGTATGGATACTAAAGTCAATGCTTTCACTGATAAAATAACAAAACTTTATGATGTGCATGCACCAATTCGTACCATTAAAGTCAAGCACTTACCTGCACCTTGGCTTACACCTGATATCAAAGAGTTAATGGCGAAAAAAGCTGCAGCTAAGGCCAGGTACAAGATTAAGGCTACCCAGAGTAATTTGGAGAAGTATGTGGGTCTCAGAAATAAATGCAACAGGGTGTGTAGGAATGCACAACGCCAACATATCCATGCCTCGGTAGAAAGCGGGGATCCAGCAAAAGTCTGGAAATTTCTGAATACATTGGGAGTTGGAAAGTCACGTCAAGATACAATCCCTAAAAACCTAAACTTAGATGCACTTAATGTACATTTCTCTACTTCGTCCAATTTTAATGGAACCACTAAAACCAATACACTGCAATATCTTTCATCTATCCCAACTCCTGATCATCCACCTTTCATCTTCAACCAATTGACCGCTTGTGATGTTAAGAAGAGCATTTTGTCTATTTCATCCAATGCTGTCGGTAGCGACGCCGTTAGCCGAAATATGATTGTACCGATTC
This sequence comes from Eilema sororculum, assembly GCA_914829495.1. Taxonomy (NCBI): domain Eukaryota; kingdom Metazoa; phylum Arthropoda; class Insecta; order Lepidoptera; family Erebidae; genus Eilema; species Eilema sororculum. The sequence continues at coordinate 20,714,315 of OU618543.1, read as the reverse complement.
TGGAGGACATTCTTCCTATCCTATGTCACATCTTTAACTACTCCATTTCTTCTGCTATTTTCCCATCCTCATGGAAAAGTGCCCAAATTATTCCTTTACCTAAGAAATCCAAGCCACTTTCCTTTTCTGACTACCGTCCTATATCTATTCTTCCTTTCCTTTCTAAAGCTTTGGAGCGCCTCATTCACTCGCAACTCAGCTCATTTCTAAATAAAAACGCGCTACTAAACCCGTTACAATCCGGCTTCCGACCTGGGCACAGTACTGCAACAGCATTGATTAATATCACTGAAGACATTAGACTGGGCATGGATCGTGGAAATCTCACGCTTCTTTCGTTACTTGATTTTAGCAATGCTTTTAATACCGTAGATTTCGACATCCTGCTTGGTATACTCGGCTCTATTAACATATCTCCAACGGCTATTGGGTGGTTTCGTAGTTACCTGTTCGGTCGCCAGCAACGTGTTCGCGTCGAGGAAGCAAGCTCTTCCTGGTGCAGCACGACCGCTGGTGTACCGCAGGGTGGCGTTCTATCTCCGTTACTTTTTGCCATTTTTATAAATACCATCTCCGAAAAATTACTTTCATCCTACCACCTGTATGCGGATGACCTGCAAATTTACATCCAAGCACCTCCAAACAACTTTTCCGATGCATTTACTGTGCTCAACGAGGACTTGGATCGGATTTGCGAATGGAGTAAGAACCATGGACTAACCCTGAATTCATCCAAGACACAGGTTATTGTTATTGGGAGTCCAAGGTTATCATCAAAAATCGATTGGACACAGATTCCTCAAGTTACTATGGGTGGAACAGTCGTACCGGTCAGTGACAATGTTAAAAACTTAGGAATTTATATGGATAAATCGTTTTGCTGGAACATCCAATTACAGGAAACCAGTCGAAAACTTTTTGCATCAGCCGGTGCCTTACGAAGGCTCCGAAACTTTCTACCAATTGCCACTAAAACTGCGCTCGCACAATCGCTTCTTCTTCCTGTTCTCGACTACGCCGATGTCAGCTATCCAGATCTCACAGAGGAGCAATTAAATAAACTTGAGCGACTTCAAAATTTTTGTATACGATTCATATTTGGATTACGCAAGTATGATCATGTGTCAGATTTCCGTAAACAACTCAAGTGGCTCCCAATTCGGCTTCGCAGGAATGCCCATATTCTAACAATGTTATATAATGTTTTATTTAATCCTACCACTCCATCATATCTCAAAGAACGATTCCAGTTCCTCCATGACACACATACTAGATGCCTGAGGTCATCCGAAAATTTGAGGCTGAGGATGCCAGTGCATTCCACCGACTTTGTAGACAAATCTTTCACTGTCAAGGCTGTGCGTTTATGGAACGCATTACCAGTGAACATCAGACAAGCAAAATCTTTAAATGTCTTCAAAAATCTGGTAAAGGACCACTTCCTATCATCTTCTAGAGTATGATAGCTCACAATTTTGGTAATTTCTCACTCACTTGTTTCCTATCTTATTAGTTTGTTGTACTATTTACTTTATGTATCTATTTATGTGTTAAACTTGGTTGTATTTATGTTATAATACTTTACGTTATGAAAATATTTATTTTATTTTATTTCTCCCTCCCTCTCTCCCTATCTTTTTTCGCTTTGTAACACACCTTATTGACCTTATTTGCTAACTACACCGTATTGCCCCTGTTTTAGCACATTACTGTCCATCCCAAGGTTGCCTGGAAGAAATCGCTTCCAGCGATAAGGCCGCCCATTGTACATTAAACTGTATCATGCTACCTACTTGTTCCAATGTAAATCTATTGGTGTACAATAAAGAATTATCTATCTATCTATCTATCTAGCTTTTGCCCGCGGCTCCGCTCCCGTGGATGTCGGTTATCGCGACCAAACATGGCCTATGTCCTTTTTCATGGTCTAATCTACTCCTATACCAAATTTCATCAAAATCGGTTCAGTGGTTGAGGCGTGAAAGCGTAACATACAGACAGACAGACAGAAAGACAGACAGACAGACAGACAGACAGAGTTACTTTCGCATTTATAATATTAGTATGGATATCGGTACAAGTAGCAATTGAATTACAATGTAATTTTTATTACAATAATGCTTGAATTTATAGAGTTATATTATACTACTTTTGTCCACGGCTCCGCCTGTATGGACGTCGGTCATCGCTACCAAACATAGCCTATTTCCTTTCTCAAAGTCTAATCAACCAGGTACAAAATTTCATCAAAATCAGTTCAGTGGTTAAGGCGTGAAAGCGTTGCAGCCAAAGTTACTTTCACATTTCACACATATTAGTATGGATTGTGTGTCCTTTCTTTGCAGATGACATATTATGTTCTAATCAAAAGCTTGGAACTATATTATATATAAACAGAGTGACATAGTTACTTTCGCATTAAGAATATCAGTGTGAATATGCATTTCAATAGCTGAATATATTTGTTGATATAGCGATATGAATTTCGGAAGATAGACTAAATAACCGACCAAGACCTTCGGGGTCTAAGCCAAAGAATTCATCACCCTCTTAGCGTTATTTCCGATTGCTTTTGAGGGTTTCACTTCAGAGTTCCTCTCGTCTTCTCCTTTTGATTTGACTCATACAGCTTGTATAGGAGTGGCGTGGCGGTAGTTAACGCGACTGCTACGCAGGAGGCGCGGGTTCGATTCCCGCTCATTGCAAATATTTGTATGCATGAATATAGCTAGTTTGTATTTACAAAAAAAAGTATCAAAGTATTATCGAGAGTATTTTATCCGCATTCTAGATTCCATAACACAAGCTTGTTAAGCTATGCTAACCATGGGTCTAGATAGCGTTGTGTGGAATGTTGTGGAATATTTATTTATTTATTTATTTATTATTATTCCTCTTTATTTACTTTACTTACTTATTAATTACATTTTTAAATACATATATAAAAAATAAAACATACCTATATTTAAAAATATAAAAAATAGTAACCCACCGGCATCGAGTACAGGGACCAAGCTACCGGTGGTTAGGGCTCCAGAGAAAGGAACTTCCTCACGATGCGCGCCGTATCAAGGAGCACTGCCTTCTGCATCTGGCCCTTGACCCAACCATCCAACCCGAGCCTCTTTAGATGTTGTTCGAGGCTCTTTGCTATCAGTCCCTTGACTGATACGACTATTATTATTATTATTACCTGCTGTCAGACCTCCCAATTCAGAGCTTGCATCACAACCTTGTCTAGCAATCAACAAGCTGAGTATACTGCAGGTTATCTGGGGTTTGAAAATCATTATAGGGTCTCATATACCCATTTCTCACATATTAATATATTATAAATCGCCATATTGGTTCCCGGTGGGGTAGAATAGGGCCACCCCATTTTTTCCTGTGGGTGTCGTAAAAGGCGTCTATGGGCTGTTCTACATCCGACAGTAAACATTAAGCCCGTGACTAAGAGCCCGCTTGACGGCAATAGGCTTGCCTCCTATTAAGTGGGACCGAAAAACATAGTTGATGAAATATGGGTCTTACCTAATACACTTCTGCCTACCTCTTCAGGGATTTATATGGATGGACTAATTGTTACAATATATAGCGCATAACAGCATTACCTTGGCTCTATCTCTCTCCTACCTATTACCTGTAGTACTCCGTGAAGCACATCTAATTATAGCGCACCCTTTTTTTTCCGAGACGAAGCACACCTAAAGTATTCCACTTAACACACCCGTAGGTGGCATTCAATTAAAAATTTAAAATAATTAATTTCCTATTCCACGAAGCACACCTACGAATATCACTCGCATAGTGCGGAGACTAAGAAATAAAAAAATTGATAGAAGAAAATCAGTTTCATTACGATAAAACTTAACTAAGTTGTACAGTTACCAGGGTATATCCGATAACGAATCAGCCAGAACATTGTTACACTCATCAATCATTTGATTACTCTGTAAAAGAAAATCCCTGTAGGCTGTATTCTGTATAAAATCCAATAAAATGCTGTAATGTACCAGTGAAAATAGTTTAGACCCTAGAGTCAGCTCTCGAATTTTTTGTCTTCTCTTAGTTTCTTTTTGCTGTTGCGATCATCATAATGGTATAATAGTCCATAGCCACGGTAACCACTCCCAACTTGAGGGGCCCAGAGGACTCCTGCAGGAGACTCTACGCGGGTGTCGTGCGGTCCATGGCCCTGTACGGGTGCCCCGTGTGGGCGGACGCCCTGCAGGCCAGGTTCGTGCAACTGCTGCATGCACCGCAGCAGACGATGGCCTGCAGGGCCATTAGGGGGTACCGCACGATATCCTTTGAAGCGGCGAGTCTCCTAGCCGGATCGCCACCGTGGATCCTGGAAGCGAGATCCCTTGCGGCACTGTATCGGTTCCGTAAGGAGGCGCGGGAGCGGGGATACGATCCCGAGCCCGAAGACATTCGGGCCGAGAGGTCCCGGCTCCACGGGATCATGGTGGCGGAGTGGGAGCGACGACTTGAGCAACGACGCGCAGGGCATGCCGTCATAGAGGCGGTAAGGCCCATCATGGGGGAATGGCTCGAGAGGCCACATGGCAGCCTCTCGTATCGACTGACGCAGATTATCACCGGGCACGGGTGCTTCGGGAGATATCTGTGTCGGATCGAAAAGGAGCCAACGTCCGAGTGCCATCACTGCGACGCGAGCGAGGACACGGGGCTGCACACGCTCACCGAGTGCCCGGCATGGGCTGAACCGAGGCGGGAGCTAGTGGCGGCCCTGGGAGTGAGAGTTCTCACCCTCGCCACCCTGCTCACAGCAATGGTCCGCTGCGCGGACGCGTGGGCGGCCGGCGTCTCCTTCAGCGAGCAGGTAATGGTCGTGAAGGAGACGGCGGAGCGGGAGAGGCGGCGCGAGCGAGAAAGACTCGCGGATCGCGCCGCCCGCGCGCGCAGGCAACTCGGGCGTCGGAGGGCACTGACTGACCTCCGTCCCCCATGAGCGCGGGCCTGGGGGTGACGGGTGGAGCCGCCTGTCACCCCAGCAGAAGCAGGCCACGGCGGCGGCGCGCTGAACAGCGCGCCTCCCCATTCCGGGGGCGAGTTGGGGACACCGTTGTCCCCCCTCCTGAGGAGGGCCAGACCGTAAGGGATGGCCCTGGGTCAGCCGGGGTGCGAGGGATATGTCTTTGACAACCTCACCTCCGGCCTAGCACCAAGACCCACAGTCGGCGTGCGGTTTTAGTCGGTTCAAGTCCGACATAACCTCCCCTTCCGGCTCCGGCAGGGGGGGTATCCGAGGGGATTTCCGCACGAAAAAAAAAAAAAAAAAAAGCCACGGTAACCACTTTCCATCAGATGGGCCGTGTGTGTGTCTGCCACCTAAGAGAAGGTAGGGGCCGCCATTCTAGAGGCAGCATCTCTAATGGCTGCAACTATTCTTTGGACGGCACTCAAGCTCACCATCAGGCAGAGTGTAGTCAATTTGATGACCTAAATATAAAAAGAAACTTATTTATTGTATGATTAGCTGTCGTGCGTGTGAGCAATAAATCAGCAAAATTGTGGAAAAATAATCAAGTGAGTATTACCTTTGTACTTGGCAAATTAATCACAAAATTACATTACCTACTGAATTAAATCAAAACAGAAACCTTGGAAGCGGAAACGTCGAAGTAAATATCGATGTCTATTCGATTAAAACATTAATCGATTCTATCGAAATTCCATCACGAGAAGCACGCGAATTCCATTATAAAACTTGTAAGCGTTTTACATTGAATCGAGTTCCTGATAGATACGGGGACGGAAAGTTTCTCGTACACCAATAAGACTACATTTGTCTGCTACCAGTAAATTTTTACAATGTTATGCGCTTGCTCTTCGATAGCCTTTAAAAAAGGAATAATCGACGAGGTGTGGCTTCGATTACCGTTCAAATATTCGTATACATAGACATGGCTATTTGCATTGGCCTGGTTATGTCGGAGAGCAAACGGTCTCGATCCCGGTTGGCAAACATCTATGGCAGTCGATCTGGTAGCTGGAGTTCTAAAAAGTTCAACAACTGGTCAAAATATAAGGCTTCGATATTGCTAATGGATTGTGGAACAGTCAGTGGACCCCTCCCCCGCCGGAGCTAGAAGAGGAGGTTATGTCGAACTCGAACCGACTAAAACCGCCGACTGAGGGTCATAGTGCTATGCCGGAGGTGAGGTTGTCTTCGAGATATCCCTCGCACCCCAGCCGACCAGGGCAAGGGAAGGCCCCTTACGGTCTGGCCCTCCTCGGGAGGGGGAACATTCCGCGGGCGAGTCGGGGACACCGGAGGCAACCTCCACTATAGCTAGGTTGAAAAAAAAATACGTTACTTGTGTGAGAAGTTTCTTTTGACTGTACTTTATACCTGCGTGCGAGTTGACGAATATAAGAATAGGTAAATTCAAAAATGTCTCCCTCGATAAATTTATTAATACGTATCGACTCTGCGTGTTTTTTATGTCGAGTCGATTAAAATTTAACTCAATTTATTTTCTAACACTTCAAGTAAATATTTAAAGTTCTTCAAACATTAATTTAAGTTCTGGGAATCGACATGTTGGGAGTAAATTATATTGACATAGGTGTGGGCTTGAAATTGAACATCAAAAATAAATTGGTAATTTCTTCTTATATACTCAAGCCTCTATATACTTTAAGTACCACGCAGAGGCGTTTAACCTATATTAAACCAACTGTTTTAGATATAATTGTTTGTTAGAGTACTCGCAAGATAACTCTGCGCGCGGAAGAAATCGGAACAAAAAAGTTATATTCTATTATCTTCGAATACGAAAAAAAAAAAAACAAAAAACAGACACTTTGGGTATAGAACGTAAACAATTTGTAATTTTTTAAACAGATTAAGAACAAGAAATGCACGTTACTAGTACAACAAGTTACAATTACAACAAAATTAACGTAAACAATTTGTAATTTTTAAATCAGATTAAGGAAAAGAAATGCACGTTATTAACACAACAAGTTACAAATGCGTGGGTGCGAGCCCTCTAGTGGTCGATCTTATTACCGTCTTACAGGCTGGTCCGAGACATTTCTGGGATGGTTACATTTCACCATCACTGTTAACTATGAGTAGGGTATCCTCAAACCAGGACAAATGACAAACTTCATCCTACGCACGCTCATGCTTGAATGAACTCCCTGTCGTGGTTTTCCCAAGCGACTACAATACGGAGTTCTTCAAGAAGGGTATTGGAAGGTTTCTTCAGGGTAGGCAGCACGTGTAACGCTCCTGGTGTTGCATACGTCCATAGTTCGCGGTAACCATTTTCCAACAGAAAGACCATGTGCTAGTCTGTCACCTATGTGGTATAAAAAAGCATGTATTCACCAACATGGATTTTTATAATGAGGCTTTTAAAAACACATTATAAAGTTTTTACACGGTTAATAAGTCGCAAGTGACACCCCTCGCATTGAAGCGTTCACAGCAATATTTGTCGCCTTTCTAGAATAAAAAACGGAATTCTCTGATACTGTTACCTAAGAACAAAAGCAATGAAAGAAAAACAAATCATGGTAATAAGATAAAAGCAAAAAAGAAGAGCAAAGAAATATTTTTTATACAAACACTTCGCTGAAGTACATTTTATGCAAAACGACTTTGATCCATTAAAATAATTTCAGAATTTTGTGTGTCACGCCAGTTCCCATCATTTCAGTGCCAACTTTCGACATTTTCATTCTCGGAGTTCTCAAAAAAAATATCCTAAAAGTTTTAGATACGTCCCACGCGGTTCAATAATAAAGTTTCGATCGGTTCGCATCCATCAAAAACTGGTAGATTGTAGCCAGTTACGGTTTCTGCGATGATTCATGCAGACTGAATTTGAGCCGTGACGTTATAACTTTGATATAGCAAAATGGTTCTGAAATCAAATCATGTTTGCTACACCAAAGTTACAGTTTCAAAGCTGGTAATATACTTGAATTTTGATTGTGATTTAACATTTTTATGTTATGTTCTTTGGTTTGTTGCATGGTTGTTGCTTAATATTTGTATTAAGAAATGGTTTTGCGGCAGTCAATTCGGGGCCAAGTGAACTTCGAAACTTACTTGCACTTGCTGGTGAGGTAGCTACTAGGCATTCATCTGCTAATTTATGGACGAGGCTCTGACGGAGGTGTTGCTCTCAGAGTTGGAGTAGTGAGGGAGGGGAAACAGCAGTTGCTCCTATAAAATTCGAATGAACAAAACAAAAAGGTGAAGAAAGAGTAAGCGGCGACAATGAGCTCTGAAGTAGTAGAAGTGAGCGCGAAGATGATGATTTTCAGTAAAAACTAACGAACATATATTATTATCTACTAAGTCAGGCACAATTTTTTCGTTTATAGAATTACTGCGATGAAACAGTACCTAGATATGACGAATCAATTTTCCCATTAATAAAATATTCATGGCAGTAATTTGGAAGCGTTCATGTTTTTCTACCTCCTTCATTGAACGCCCACACAAAGAAATGGGTTAGTTAATTCCACTGTCCGTATTGATACATCGATAAAAGCCTTAAACGAGACATATACTGTTCTGAAACCTTGAGATTTTTTTATAAATGTATAAGTGGTTATTATGAATTGGGTGATAAAATTCTTTTATGTTCAAAGTATTAAAAGAAGTGAGTATATTATAAATTTTACTGTGAATTGTTAACTATTATATCATAGAGCACTTTTTTATTTTTAATAAAGTAAGACCTGACACCTTTTATTGAGCTTCAAATTGGTTGGCATGACAATAATCATTTTTAATGTTTCACATAACAAACAACATTCCTTTTGTCTGAAAAATATTCGTGAGTCAATACATATTATTATCTATTTAACGACATACGTGGGGTTTGACGACTGTCAGAGGTCGAGGATCGATGCCCGCTCAATGCAAATATTTTTGTATTCATCATTATATTGATTAGTGTATTTATATTATTGTGGGTGTTTATTTGAATAATTTGTATGTATTCTTATTAGCTTTTACGGGAGTGACTAAAGCCTGGTCCCCTGACCTTGAAATAAAGTATACCAGAATCTAATCCCATCATCGCCACGTCTATTAATCAACAGATGTATTGGAGAGCAGTCAACGTTAAAAAGTATTTTTAGTGTAATTAACTTGATGCTTTTATTTTTTGCCTAGCGTCATGTAACATAATTATTTTTCCTCAATAAATAAAGTGATTGGTACTCACCGAACTTGCAAATCAAATCGAATAAACTTTATTCGATTTTCAATAACGCAGTGTACTACACCGTGTTATCCACAAAGCGGGATGCCACGCGTTTTTTATTTAATAGTAATAAGTGTTCAGAGTCGGAGCACCTTTGAGGGAGTGCGAAAGTTATCACGAAATCTCTTTAGCATTTCTAAGCTTTTCGCATAACTTTTTTATTGTATTGGTTGATATTTTTAAATATTCTAATCTAAAACTTGGTTATACTGTGGGATCAGGCATCATCTTCAATGGAAAAGTACCTCTATCAGTAGCTAACACGGCCATTGTCAAAATTCCATCCACGTAAAACCGCAGGTAACATCTATAATATGACCACAGACTGACACTTATACTTCTTTTTTTCGTGCAGAAATCCCCCCGGACTCCTCCTCCGCCGGAGCCGGAAGGGAGGTTATATCGAACTTGAACCGACTAAAACTGCGCGCCGACTGAGGGTCGTGGTGCTAGGCCGGAGGTGAGGTTATATTCGACATATACCTCAGCTGACCTAAGGGACTTACACTAATACACACTATATATTAAGTGGCGATAGATTTGTTAAATTATCTGTCATCGTCAGGGTCATTATCTATTTTTTAAATATAACGAGACCTTGTTTTTGTCAACTCCATACTATTCATTTTACCCCTTTGATATTCAGCACCTAAATTATAATATAAGTATCAACATTGCGCAAAGTTACTGCCGAAAGAAAACTGTTCCACAAAAATACAAGCCGATATAGGAAAATTCTTATTTTTATGAGGAAACTTTACGCCCCAAGATTTATCCCGCACTTTTTCCGATACTCAACTTTCCTCTTAGAAAACATATTTTAAGGCATAAATACACAGAGGTAATATGGAGTCTGCAAATCGATGTTTTCTTAAGCCGCATTTACGATGAAAAGAAAATGCGAATCGCGTTCTTAAGATATACATAAGTAATTCAGTATTATTTTAACAGTTAAGCCCAAAATCGTGGCCATATTTTGCGAGGTTTGTTCCTTTTGGTTGTATTAGGGCTGGATTTATGTTGTGTGTGTCTTTGATTGAATATTATATGTTGTGTTCGAAACTTTATCTTATTATTCCGTTTGATAAGATTTCTTTACCTCTTACATCCCATGTCTTATTTTCTTTTTCTGGTGACCATTAAGATCTAACGCACGTGACTTTTAGGGATAGCAATATTTTTTTCATTCCTAGTATTTATTGATTAGTTCCCGGTCCCGTGGTTCCTCTTCCCGTGCGGTGTCGTACAAGGCGACTAAGGGATAGAGCTGTTTAACATCAGACAGATATATACAGCCTAGACTCAGCCTCGGATTCACGGCTTGAGTCAACAATAGTACCCGGAATGCGGCAATAGGCTCACCAACTCACCACCTATTACGTGGGACCGAATCCAATGATTGGTGAAATGAGGGTGTTAATCCACCTCTGCCTAACCCTCCGGGGATAAAGGCGTGATAGTATGTATGTATGTATGTACCATTAATGGTACTACTGGGTTTTTTTTCCACTAGTACCAAATTTTATATCTTTTTTATAAGGACACGTCAATTTCACTTTACCTCGCCTGATGGTAAGCTAAAAGCAAAGTCTCGGAAAGAAGGTTACCATTATAAATGTATATGGGTAAGTATTTAATTTAATTTATAATTTATTTTAATAATCAGTTTACAGTTTTCACACAAAATACAAAGAATTCGTCTAGGCAGCCAATCGTAATCGGAGTCCCACACTACCGTATATTAACTTACTGCTCACTTTAGAACAATGACATTTTACACAAAGATTTCCGACGTAATGTCTAGTAATGTCAGTATTAAGAAAGCTTTCCAGAAACTCCTCCCCGAGGGGTAAAACAGTAGATGAAAGTTTCTATTAAGTTTCTTGTAGTTTATACACTTATGTTTGGAAATAAAAGTCTACCGTATCACTTTTTTCTTTGAACTTCTTCCCTTAGGGGGCAAATAGGCGACATAAGATTCTATCAAAGTTTTCAAATTAGATTATAATGTAAAAGTAATAAATAGCTGAAGATCAAAGACTTCTGATTTAGGTACTTCTGTTATAAATACATAAATAAATATTCCACAACATTCCACACAACGCTGTATAGACCCATGGTAAGCTTAACTAGCTTGTTTTATAAAATCTAGAATGCGATAAACATACTTAGATACTTTTTTTGTAAATACGAGTACATACAGATTATACATAGAAACGCCCAGACCAAAGCAAATAGCAATTATCATGCATACAAATATTTGCACTGAACGGGGATCGAACCCGTGCCTCCTACATAGCAGTCGCGTTCACTACCGCCACGCAACAAGGGCTGTCTGTATAGTGATCAAGAGTCAGACCTGGGACCTGTCGATTATAAGGTTTATACTGTTGATTGATGGTACTTGGTGGAATCTGCTACACATATTGAGTAAGACACTTTGTACATTTCCACTTTTTTTTTTTTTCACTTGACCGGTTTTGCCTCACGGTCTTACTCAATCCATACTAATATTATAAATGCGAAAGTAACTCTGTCTGTCTATCTGGCTGTCTGTCTGGCTGTCTGTCTGGCTGTCTGTTTTTCTGTCTGTCTGTATGTTACGCTTTCACGCCTAAACCACTGAACCGATTTTGTTGAAATTTGGTATAAGGGTAGATTAGACCTTGAGAAAGGACATAGGCTATGTTTGGTCGCGATAACCGACATCCACGCGGGCGGAGCCGCGGGCAAAAGCTAGTATGATTATAATCCTTAATGAATAAGATATCAATACTGCTTGCATCAGTAAATCCGATTGTAAATTTGGTTATACCGCTTTACTTAGTAAGCACTCGTAGGAGTAAACGCTAACATTACGGTTACACGGAACACAATTATTCTGAAATCGGATCTGAAGACAATTTCGATTGAAACCCTACCGTAGGAAAACAGAAAGGGAAGTGTTCCGTATATGTGTTTGAAGCTTTTATATTTGAAGTTTTTATATTTCGGGATGAAGTTCTGGATATTTTATGGTAGCCCCCGTGACATTGGCGGATGAAATGGTAAATACGGTACCAAGCTTTTGATTAGAACATAATATTGACAGCCTCTGTGGTGTGGCGATGGTGAACCCGACTGCTACGCAAGAGGCGTGGGTTCGGTCCCCGCTCAGTGCAAATATTTGTACGCATAAATATGGCTATTTGTATTGGTCTGGGTGTTTCTATGTATAATATGCATGTATTTACAAAAAAAAAGTATGTAAGTATGCTTATCCGCATTCTAGATTACATAACATAAGCTATAAATGCTTACCATGGGTCTAGATAGCGTTGTGTAGAATCTTGTGGAATATATCATCTGCAAAGAGAATTGTATAAGAAAGGACACACAATCCATACAAATATTATAAATGCGAAAGTAACTCTGGCTATCTGCTAAACCACTGAACCGATTTTGATGAAATTTGGTATACGGGTGGATTAGACCTTGAGAAAGGACATAAGCTATGTTTGGTCACGATAACTGATATTTACGTGGGCCGAGCCGCCGGCAATAGCTAGCTACAAAATAAAAATGGAATACAAACAAAACCAACATGCAGTCCATTTTATTTTTAAACAAACGGAATAACTAATGATAGGTTATTACAAAGTACTTGTGTGGCAACATGAGGTAGTAGATGTCGTTTATGTTTAATGGGGTGTCATAAATATCTACGACGGGAATGTTTATATATCCTGTTCTAGAGAATTTTATACGTGGAATCTTTTTATACATATATCTTCGTACACCAGTACATTTGCTACTTAAAGTACATGCAAAATTAACCGCGTCACATAGCGGCGTGGTTCCCAGCAGAGAAGAATTTGGTCCATCTCATCTCTTCCCATGCGGTGTCGTACAAGGCGACTGAGGGATATGGCTGTTTAACATCAGACAGATACAGCCCAGACTTAATCGTGCCCGGAATATTATGGCAATAGTCTCCTCAACCTCTATTACACGGGACCGAATACAATTATTGGTAAATTATGGTTGTGAGTTCACCTTTGCCTAACCCTTCAGGGATAAAGGCGTGATTATATGTATTTATGTATAAAGATAAGAAAAGAGGGCTAATCTGCATTCAACAGCATTCAAACAACTCATGACAAAGTGCCTGCTAAACGGCTAATAGACTCACCAGGGTCGAAAATCAAGGTGGCGAAATCTGTGGGTTAATTCACCGCTGCCTACTCCCTCGGGAATTTACTGTGATGATAGATGGCACCACCGTCGCCCTTAAAGACGGATATAAAGAGAAGGTAAATTTGAAATGATTCAGGTGTGGCTCAATAGCTCAGTTGGAAGAGCATTCCCCCTGTAAGGGAAAGGTCCTTAGTTCAAGTCTCACTTGAGCGTTTCATTCTTTCCGATGTTTTTCGAACTTAAAAGTTAGCATAATAAATGATATAAAATATTCATTCAAATAGTTTAATTAATTTTAAAATGTTAATGAACAAAATTTACATAAACTCCAGAAAATATAACTTTTAGATGTTATTAAGATAAAATATGAAAGAAACAGAACTTTAATTTTCACGTAACAGGCGATACAAAGTTGATATTCTATTAAAAGTTGTAATAACATGGATATCAGTATTACCTTAGCTGTTGGCTAAGTAATAGGTAACGCAATACCGTCTAACTTTCTTTAATGATAATACTTATATATCGTAGTTAATTTTACTTTATATTTTCATCGCTATTCTAGTTTTTTCTTTTCTCTATATTTTTACACTAGTGAGATAATAGATATGTGTTTAAAAAGTTCTATGTAAGTACACCTGTTTACTATGTATCTAAGTTACCTATATCTGACATTATAAGTGCATGCTTGTCGTCAGGTATGTTCGTATACATGCCTCATGGCAGGTATGTACTTATAGTGTCACTCCCTAAAATTATTCGGTACGCTCTCTCCATACAATGTTACTCTGATAATGCACCTACTGAGTCTTTCTCTGCACTACCTTTGGTTGACTGGTAGAGAATGCCTATGGCATTAAGTCCGCCTTTGTACTTGTGTATGAAGTTTTTAAAATAGAAAAAAAAGTTCGAAGAAGTCACCCTTACGGTCGTGAGGTTCCAGGTTCGAAACTTGCTCATTGCACTACAGACTTGAACTAAAACACGCCATGAGCTTAGAAGGATTCAGGTTCCAACCCTAACCCGTCCAACTCCTACTGGTAATTTGGGTTATGTCTAGTACATAGGAGTTAAAAAAAACATAAGGTTAGCCTAACATAAGCAGATTACTATAATAAATGCAGTTACTGGGAGTTAATTGCACGGCCAGCACTAGGTACCGACATTTTTTGAGAAAACAATCTCGTACCACACGCATGCACGCAGAAAGAGACTAATAATTATATTATTTTGATACTATCTATAACAATAATAATAATATCCCTACTATATTAAATTCTCTGGAAAGGGCATCTACGTCTTGGCTTCGGCCCGATTCACGCCTTCCAAAGGCCCGGAATTCCATAGTCCTGAGAAAGTCACGGTACAGAGAAAAATAATAATAAATAAATAATAAAATATTTTTTTATAAGCAGCAGCAACAATTACATTATAGATACAAAAGATTTCAAACAGTAGGTATAGCTCGTGCGAGTTAACATGGCACCTGCCTCGAAGACACCCTCCTCCCGCTTCCCCGCGCGCGACCCCGCTCTCGCCGTGCGAGGCTAGTAGCGTCAGCGTACACGCCTCCCGCTCCCCCGCGCAAAGCCCCGAGCCAGGTGCCATGTTAACTCGCACGAGTTGTATATACAGTGATTGACACATAGTGATTGACACAATAGTGGGTCATTTTTTGTGGTGTTGCAACAATTGATTGGCCATAATAGTTATTCACCTCCATTGCTTTAGTTTGCACCCGTAGTAACAAAAAAAGAAAAAAGCCCAAGCTGTAAGAAAAATTATCGCGCCGTCTTATAGATCCGTGTTAGTCAAGTAATAATTGGCCAAGTTTTGCTTAACGACTGAAGTTATAAGTGATAGTTATTATTGTAGGAAATCCTGTTTTATTTTCAGTATGATTTGTGTTAATATCGCATAGTGTTCGCTAAGTGGTTACAATTATTTTGTTTTTCTGCTGAACCGGAAAGTTTTCTTCTAAAAAAGTTTGCGGGTGCAGCTGTTAGCCACTGTCATAGGAAATGGAAACATTTTATACTGTTATCTGTCTACCCCAATAGGGAATGAATAACTGTATGTATTTGCAGATGAGTATTCACCATATTTGTGTGTAAATTACTATATTCCAATGATTTAGGTAGGTAGGCAGCGCGAGTGTAACGCCCCTGGTGTTGCATACGTCCATAGGCCGCGGTAACCACTTTCCATCAGGTGGGCCTTGTGCTTGTCTGCCACCTAAGTGGTATAAAAAAAATCAACAACTCAAGCCATAAAAATTCAGGCTGTAATTTTTTCGGGTTTTAATGGGTTTGTCAAGCGAGTTTTCGAAAATATTTGAATGCAATGTTGTTTCTTTTTATAAAAAAAGGATGATTTCCTTTGAGTGAGTTTCTCTATCTCCAGTATTTCAAGTACTTCCACTCCATAGAGCATGAAAATCTTTCATCCTGTATACAAAGGTGTATCCATATTACCTTTGTCAACTGCACATTACGTAAACTATATCTTCAATTGCACCTTTGTTAGCTAGAAAAGAAAACAACACAATTGGCTACATAAGCTACACATATCGAACAAGTTAAAGCATTAGAAGTCCCTAGGCTACATAGGGACTGCGACAGTAATCGATTACCCCCAGTCGACTAGAAGCGTGCGATAACGAACACCTGATGCATTACTTTTTACAACACAAGAAACCTTGTAGAAGAATATAGTTAAATGTCTTGAAGGAATTGTTATAACATTAAGTATGCTAACTACACAAATCGAATACATAGGGAAAAAGAATCTTCTCGGGCGGGACTCGAACCCGCAGTCTTTTTCCCGCCCGAGAAGATTCTTTTTCCCTATGTATTCGAATAGTTAAATGTCTTATTGGTACTTTTTACGAAAAAAGTGAGTTTAAAATGCGAGACTCTTTCGGGAAAAGATTTATAATAGCGCGAAAATTTTAGCCATGGCGATTGCTCTGCCAACTTTGATACCAGAAGCTGTTCTGATTATTTGTACTGGAGGTTGATAACGCTTGTTGGAATTTACTACACACTACGAACGTTCACAACCGGAGTCCCACGTGCCCACACGCGCGCCTTGTGACGTACCAAGAATATCGCTAAATGCTCGTGTACTTTTCCACAGAGTTTATTTTATTTTCAACCCTGAGCGGTTCACCTCACGGCAATAACTCACTTTACACGAACAGTCTTTCGCGAGTGGATAATGCATTTGTGTGTGATAGAACGCGTGTCTAAAGACATCGCGCAGAATTGTATAGGCATGTATAACCGCGCAATTGAGTGACAGCCTCCGTGGCGTGGTGGTAGTGCACGCGACTGCTACGCAGGAGGCGCGGGTTCGATTCCCGCTCAGTGCAAATATTTGTATGCATGAATATGGCTATTTGCATTGGTCTGGGTGTTTCTATGTATAGTATGTATATATTTACAAAAAAAAAAAGTATCTAAGTATGTTTATCCGCATTCTAGATTCCATAACACAAGCTAGTTAAGCTATGCTTACCATGGGTCTAGAAAGCGTTGTGTGGAATGTTGTGGAATATTTATTTATTATTTATCTTATAAAGGGTGGCTCAAACCGGTCAAAATGTGGAAAAGTACAAGTGAATTATTCAATATTGAGCTGTTCTGAATTAAGTGAAACTTTAAAATAACTTCACTTAACCTGATGGCCAGTTCAAGAGGAAGTCTCAGGAAAGAGGGTAATTACAGACACCAACAATTTCACAAAAGTGGCCTTCAGCTTCAAAGCCCCATCAAATGCTTTTGCACACCCCGCTTAATCTCTGTGGTTAATACTGGGAAGATATTTTTTATTTTAACCCGCTCAGTGTAAATATTTGCAAGCACGAATAATGTTTCTAAGGACAATATGTTTGTATTTACAACAAAAATGCATGTTTGTCCTATGTGTTTGTTCTCATTCTAGATTGCATAATACGAGCTAGTTAAACCTTGCTTACGTTGGGTCTAGCTAGCGCTATTTTTTTCATGGATTAGGGAGGCAAACGAGCAGACGGATCGCCTGATGGTAAGCGAACATCGCCGCCCATGGACACCCGCAACACCAGAGGAGTCACAAGTGCGTTGCCTTCCTTGCTATGTCATTGGATATTTAATATTATTATTCATAGTACTTGTATTCAATGTAATCAATCCGAACGATCTTGACTATAACTACAAAATCTCAAAATGATCTTAATACCAAGGTATGAAAATGGAGTCAAACTGTTTTATCAATTCAAATTGTATTATTGTCCAAACTGAAGGTGTGTACCAAATATCAAACCAATTCATCAATAGTAAGGGTAGAAAACCAGAGAAATTAAGATCATTTTGATCATCAAGATCGATTTGATGCTGACTGTACTTTAAAAAACGAACATCAACTCTATAAAGCGTATTCCTAAAATGACCAAAACCATTTCCTTGACAACAATAAAACCAGTTCCTTTGTTTCCCCAACAGAAGCACACCAATAAAAACTAAAACGTGCCACTATTTCTATTCGATATAAAGCAAAAAGTTTCGTAACCGCAAAAACGCGAAAGGGGTTTTCCAATAAAACGATATGGAATGCTTAATGTCGTTATAAACGTCTTTTGTCGGATCGTCTGAATAACTACGTATGTGTTTGAAAGCTTGTACTATCGTTTTTATATCGTGAACACGTTGTAAGTGCTATTTTTTGGGTAACTGAACCACATTGCCTTTTTAGGGTGAAAACGAGTAGAAAAGTCTAGTTCGAATGAATGAAAGAAAGTGGACAGTTGGATACTAGGATAGTTTTATTTGCTTTCAGGTGGTAATACTACGACTATTTTTATGCAGTCTGATCTCTAGTACAGACATTACGAGTATATCAAATACTTAAACCAAAATTCTGGTTCAAGGTTTGTGAATTTTGTATTACATTACGGTTTATTGTTTATTTATTTTTATACATAATGTACATACAATGTCAATATAAAATAATTATAAATTAATCCACGTAAATTACATTTTTAAACACGTCAAAATTAAAAAACCCCCGTCACAAAAAACACCAAAAAGTTGAAAATAAATGAATAAATTTTAATTCAACGGTTACCATGTCGGGGGACCGTAACTGGTTAAGTACTCCTTTATATCGTAAGGTCCCCCAACATGGCAACCGTTGAATTAAAATTTATTAATTTATTTTCAACTTTTTGGTGTTTTTTGTGACGGGGGTTTTTTAAATTTTTAATTTAATTTTTATTTTATACTTTTTGAATTGATCTACTAGTCAAGCTCTTTCATTTGATACCCATATTGAGGGAATTATAAAGAAATTTTTATTCCAACATGTTGTAGCGGCGGCTATCTTGGACCGATTTTTTTCAAACATAGCTAAGAACACTCCCGACTAATATATCTTTCAAACAAAAAAAACTAAATCCAAATCGGTTCATCCGTTTGGGTGCTACGATGCCACAGACACACACACACGCATACACACACACACACACACACACACACACACACACGACTGTACCTGGCGCAAACGTGCCCATCATACTGGCTGAGTTTTCCCTTTGGATTGCACCACCTACGATCCAGCACGAGAGTCACTCAGACCTCTCCCCAATCCTACGCCCGATGTCTTGATATACAAATACATATATAACCAAACCAGTATCTTATATCGTGTGATAAAAGCATTATCTTATCACATGTAACCAAAGCATTTTTTTTTTGCCAATTGACTGTACCCCGCTAGATGGTGCGATAAAGCTGAGGTGCAACCCAGAAGATGAGGACCACCATTCTTGATGCTATTCAATGTAAAATGGTGGTCCCTAACTTGACGGCCTTTTCACGCCCCGCTTGAAGAGCCCGGGACTGTAAGAAGAGAGAAACACGTATGCGGGCAGAGCATTCCAGATTTTTATCGTGTGGCAGAGGAAGGAAGCCTCAAACCGTTCAGTGCGATATGGTATGGATTCCACCACCACCGGATTGCACCGCAGACCCGCACGAGTTGTTTTAGATAGGAAGGGAGAGAGTGGGATCGTTGAAATAACTCCTCAGAATACTCGCCGTGGTAGAGGCGGTACCACCATCACGTGGGACCAGAACAGCCAGAAAGTGTTTTATTACACCTATATCTATATCAACGGGGCCGGTACAATAATAACATTATTATTCAATTACTAATCATATAAAACCACCCATCCACCATCAATTCAAGCGAAATAAACAACGGCTATATTTATATTGCAATCTACAGAGAATCCACAACTCCCTAATAGACATTTAATGTCTCCCATAAATGTTGATTAGAGGAAATTGGACGTAATTAGACGTAAGAAAAGAATAGGACACTTGTGTATTAAATATCTGTCTTTTCTATATACAAGAGTAACATTATTATAGTGGTGGGTTAGTAATTCATAGATATACAGACAGATAGATACCCGCTCAGTGCAAATATTTTTTTGCATGAATATGGCTATTTGCATTGGTCTGGGTGTTTCTATGTATATTATGTATGTATTTACAAAAGAAAAGTATCTAAGTATGTTTATCCGCATTCTAGATTTAATAGCACAAGCTAGTTAAGCTAACTATGGGTCTATATAGCGTTGTATAGAATGTTGTGGAATATAGATAACTTTTTATAGTTTACCAACATCAGTAATTACAGTTAAATATACAATATTATGCAGCCTTATTATGCCATAAAATCAGCCAAACACCCAGAAAACTCCGTAGTTAGGCTGAAAAAAGCGGACCACAGACGTCTATGTAAAAGCTAGGATGAAAAAGAAATAAAGAATAGATATGACAGGATAAATCGCAAGACAATAAACTAATTACATTCATGACCGTGTTGGATCCCGATGGAGTAGAATAGGGTCACCCCATTTCTTACCGTAAGTCTCGTAGGAGGCGGCTTTTCATCTGACAGTAAAAATACAACCCAAGACAAAGTTCCCGCCTGACGGCAAGAGACACTCCCTATGGGATTGACTGACAGTCATATTTGGCGAAATGTATGTGTTAATATACTTCTGCCTAATCTATCTAATCTTAATCTTACAGGCGTGAACATATGCATGTATATTAAGAATGATTGTTGTGGTTTTGGAATATTTATTATTTATTTATTTATCTTTCTTTATTGACGTCTAACGGTAAAGAAAATAAAAAGAGGTGTGTAATTTTTTCTTGTTAGATAGATAGATAGATAGATAAATCTTTATTGTACACCAGTAATACAGTAAATGTATGGACAATACATGACATTATGTATAAATGGCGGCCTTATCGCTAAGACCAACCTTTTTAAGACAACAAGATAAATCATCGACTTTGAGGGAGTATAATTCTCAAACATATAATTATTACACAAAACAAGATCCCCATCAATACGAAACGCATAAAATTATCCAGCTACGAATGAATAATACTAACATTAATTAGTAATTACTGTAAAAAATAATGCTAATTTATCTTCTTAATTCACGTAATACTTAGCGCACTTCCTACTTACAGAAAACAGCGTTCACTTCGACACTAATCTTCGCAAAGTCAACAATCGGTACCGCAAATTCAAGAATTCACGGTGGAATTATTAATCTACAATTAATTCGTAGCGTTTCGTAGAATCTGTAGCTCTCCGTAGCGCTGCGATGTAGAAATTGCTACGAGATATTCTTCAGCGTACATTTGCGGTAGATACAGAGCGCTTAATTCAATTTCTAAAATGAATTTTGCAGATATTACTTCGGAGCACGTAGGAATGGCTTCTTAGGTGTTATTATTTGATATTTTTTGTATAATAATACATCAGTTTTATAATAACGCGTATAATAATAGTAACCAATATAATTTTATTTTGTTGTTTTGTAAAGAAATAGTCAAATTACCCGCATATGGTAAAATACTTAGTTTTTTTTAGATTTTAACTTTTCAGAACAAATACATAAAAACAATACTATGGTATATCAAATGCTAACTCACCGTTTCTAGTCCTAAGGTCTTCCAAACGCGCGATTCATGTCCTCATAATATACACAACAATATTCAAGCAACACTCGATCATCACTTCACTAACGTACGAACGAATATTACCCGACCGACGACGCGTCCGCACGATAACAGGGTCGGCGGCAAACTGCGCTCCTGCATCAGTTGGCGTTCCAAGTTTGAAAAGCTATGTTCGGAGCGCTTCGTGGGAATTCGGGTCTTCAGTGCAAGATGATTGTGTATTGTAAAATTTATATGGCTTTGGGTATTTGTTATCTATATTTACATATATAATTTATCTACAGATGTAATATATATGTGAATATTATTAGTTACGAATCCATATAGTGCTATAATAAGTCTTGAAGTCCCTTTTGAAATATCGATAGTGTGTAATGAAATTTGTTTGATAACTTTTTTTTTCTTGCGAAAATCCCCTCGGATACCTCCCCCACCGAGCCAGTGGGAGGTTATTTCGGACTCAAACCGACCAAAACCGCACACCATCTGTGGGTCGTAGTGCTAGTCCGGAAGTGAGGTTGTCTTCAACATATCCCTCGCACCCCGGCTGACCCAGGGCCAAACCGTAAGGGATGGCCCTTACGGTCTGGCCCTGCTCAGGAATTTATTTGATACCTGAATACGAAAGACAGAGCTTTAGAAGCTATTTCATTAGTAGAGACCTATGTCGAGCAGTAGATAAACTATCGGTATTGGTACCAATAAGCATTGATAACTTTACGATTATATTTTGGAACCCGGGGTCTGCTCACCTAGGGTTTTTCATCCTAATGTGGCTTTATGAGTGCGACTTCCAGAGGCTCGTTCGATCTAGGTGTGCCTTACAGGTGAGGTTGGCTAGAACATTAAACATTTTGAGTAAGGCACTTTGTACTTTTTAACTATATTTTATTTTTCACCTGACCGGTTTCGCCT
This sequence comes from Eilema sororculum, assembly GCA_914829495.1. Classification (NCBI taxonomy): domain Eukaryota; kingdom Metazoa; phylum Arthropoda; class Insecta; order Lepidoptera; family Erebidae; genus Eilema; species Eilema sororculum. Next base: position 20,691,934 of record OU618543.1, on the reverse strand, counting down.
CACGGAATTCTCAAAGGTTTGATATAAAGTAAACCCTGTAACCACTTAGTTGATAAATCTCAGGGATTTGATGACGACGGGCATGCACCAAGCGTCAGTGGCTTACGGCCGTTCCCAATAACATACTTGCAGTTAAATATAGATACAGTCAAATTTGACGTATCGGCTGTTTAAATTCAAAACATGGTAACTAATTTTTTTGCGGGAAAGCGCATCGCGGTATAATTTTATTTTCCGAAATTGGTGTGAAATAGGAGTTACTATGTTTTGAATTTAAACAGCCGAGCACTTTATCCGTAGATGCGATCCATCTTTAACTGTCAGTATGTTATTGGGAACGGCCGTTAGTGGCTAAGGACTAACGATCGAAGGTCTCGGGTTCGAATCCTGGCCATTACACAACCCACTCTTAGCACAAGTAATTTAGCTTAGTTGGTGGGGTTAATTAGAGGGAATATTAGTAATTTTGGCTGCTATAATCCATACTTAATATATATTCATAAATGCGAAAGTAAGTCTGTCTATCTGTCTGTATGTATGTTACGCTTTCACGACTAAACCACAGAACCGATTTTCATGAAATATGGTGTAGAGGTAGATTAGACTTTGAGAAAGGACATAGTCTATGTTTGGTCGCAATAACCGACATCTACGCGGGCGGAGCCGAGGGCAAAAGCTAGTTAGCAATATGGTTAAAAAAAGAACGGGTTAAGAATATTGTTTCATGGTACATTTAAGTTTAAAATTAGATAATAATATTATATTTCAGTACATATTAGACAGCGCTAGACAGAACATAAATTATATTGCGAAGTAAAAATAAATACATTACTTATAGCAGACAGAATAAGACATTTATTTAATGTAAAACTAAATCGGTGGCCTCGCAATCTCCACTGAGAAAATCCCACGGAAAGAATTCCTTTGACTTTATTTTTAGATGCACACAAAGGTAAATTTATTTATCTTGCTCAGTTCTCATATAAACTGTTTAGACTCTTATGTCTAAGCCACTCATTTAATAATAATAACGTTTTATTTTATGAATTATTAAGAAAGGTATTTCTTTCTTTTGAGAATTGATAGACCGATGTTTGGGACTAACGTACGTTGAAAAAAAATCAGTATCGTCGTAAATGTCACTAACGTCAAAATACGTGTCAATTTCATAAATTCATTTTTCACCCACGACGGAACGGAGACGGTATATACGTTTGGGGTGAGAGGATGTTTGTGTGTTTGTTTGTGCAAATCCATGTCGCCATTTTCTCCGAAACTACCAATGCAATTTTGATGCAGTTTTCAGTTATGGTTCAGCTTTAATTGGAGCATGTTCTAAGCTAGGTGTTACAATGACAACTCAACAGGGGGCGATACAGTTAGCATTTTTAATGCAAATCAATGTTGGCATTTTTCTCTAAAACTACAAGTCCGATTTTGATGCAGTTTTCAATTATTGGTTTAGGTTTGATTGGTGCATGTTCTTAGATAGGTGTTACGGTGACAACCCGCTAGGGGGCGCTGCAGTAAATTTTTAGGGCAAAGTCGGGGGATTTTTAATTATTTTAATTTACTTTTCTGTTCTACAATATAATAGTCAATAAATTGCCACTTGTCTAGGGGCCTGAGTATCATGTTAGTAGTACGTTTGACTGCTACGTTGGAAGTCATGGGTTTATTTTGGTGCAGTGCAAATATTTTTATTTAATTATAGAGGAGGCTTCTGCTAGTGTCATGGGGTGGCTCCACCTGTCATCCCTAGACCTGTTCTTATAGAGAATGGAAGTCGTTGAGCGACTTCCATTGTCTGGGGCTACTCCATGGCGTTGCAAGCCTTTCGCGTTTAGAAGACCATCTGTTTCAAACAACAGTGGCACTCACTACAGCTGCATCACAAACTCATAATAGCTGAACGTTTTTTGAATACTAGAGCGTAATTGGTCAAAATTCTAGTACCAACATGAACAAAATTATACAGTTTTCATAGACAATACACCTCGTATTTCATAACAGCGTTCGAAAAAGGTCATCGACCTGTATTGGCCGTTGTTGCAGACAAGGGCTAGTTCTTGATAAATGTTACGCTTCACAAAGAGTTCAATCTTTCATATTCGAATGGTTTAGCTCAAAGGCTCGCCGCTGAACGATGTTTTCATGAAAAAGACAGTTCTTTTGAGTCTTCTTTGAAATTCGATGCTCGCTGTGACAGCCTTTTTGTACAAGTTTTAATGAAAATTGCAATATTGTCAATAAAAGATGCGAGAAATATTGCATTTTTATTGCACGTTCTCATTTTTATTAATAGTGAGCTTTGTGTGGACGGTTGACAGATGCCACGGATACCTCCCCCGCCGGAGCCGGCAGGGAAAGGTATTAAAACAAGTTCCATCCATCCATTGACTGCCTCTGTGGCGTGGCGGTAGTGCACGCGACTGCCACGCAAGAGGTGCGTGTTTGATTCCCGCTCAGTGCAAATATTTGTATGCATGAATATGGCTATTTGCATTGGTCTGGGTGTTTCTATGTATAATATGTATGTATTTACAAAAAAAAAGTATATAATTATGTCTATCTGCATTCTAGATTCCATAACACAACCTATAAAAGCTTACCATGGGTCTAGATAGCGCTGTGTAGAAAGTTGTGAAATATTTATTTATTTATTTATTTATTTACTCACGTCTGTAAATCCCCGAAGGGGTAGGCAGAAGTGTATTTAGCACTACGTTTCGCTAAGTATGATTTTCGATCCCATGACGTAATATGGGTGAGCCTATTGCCGTCTAGCAGGCCCTTTGTCTTGGACTGTATGTTTGCTGTCGGATGGAGAACAGTCTTATCTCTTAGACAGGATCCCTCCTCTTGGCATAAAATTTTGAGGCTAAAATGTTTTGGCACAATGAATTAGGCATGCTTTGTTGGTATAATAATACTACTGCATAATAATCCATTGGCATAATGCAAATGTTAGCATAACTATCATTTAGTATAATATGTTTTGCCATAAGAAAGAGTTGCATAAATTTTAAAGGCTGTTTTTAGGACAGTCACTACACAACCCGACTTGGTTGGGTTAGGTTATTTTTTTAATTTTATTTTACCACCTCATTTATGCATATACATTTTATGCTTGAAATGATTATGCTAATTTTATTTATTACTAGCTTTTGCCCGCGACTTCGTCCGCGTTACTGCTCCCGCGACCCAGATAATGCTCCTTAAAATTTTTGTAAGCCTAGTACTCCATGCAAATGTTTTTATGGGAAAAAGAAAAGGGATGTTTTAAGGGTTTTTCTTAGCTTTTAAACCTTCCCTTGAAATGTTCGTGGAGGTCTCCACAAACATTTTAAGACCAAGACAAGATAAATCCGTTCAGCCGTTCTCGAGTTTTAGCGAGACTAACGAACAGCAATTGATTTATATATATACTCGTATATAGATAATTAAGACAAATATGCTAAATTTGTTATTTATAAAAAAAATTATGCATAAATATCATTACTCTTTATTACGTGATGCCAAAACATTTTATGGTTATTTTTTTATGCAAATTGATAGTGAAACCCCTTAGACACCTTTCATGAAACTCACAGGAAGAGCTGGGGTTGTCCTATTCTACTCCACCGGGGAATCAACACGGCACAAACAAACAGGTTATGCCCACAACACCTAATGGGGTAAATAATAGCTGGCAATAACAGTCAGTTAGCAATTAAGGCGCGGGCTGTCAAGGCGCCATTCATCATAGCATGGTCAACCGTACATCTCGCTTGATTGATGACGCGCGAGAATGTGATTATGTCTTAGATCTGTCCGTACGGAGGTTTATGAGATAAAAAAAGTATAATTGGATATAATCAAAGCGTTTCAATGACTCATTCCTATACCGCACCATTAAGACCTGGAACTCCCTGCCAGCTCACGTGTTTCCTTCTTCCTACAGTCTCGGGTCCTATAAGCGGGGCGTGAAAAGGCACCTGATGAGGCCGTCAAGCTGAGTGCCACCACATGTTAACGATGGTGCCCCTCTTTCCGAGACTTTACCTTTAGCTTACCATCAGGTGAGGTGAAGTCAAATTGACATGCCCTTTATAAAAAAAATTAAGATACTTATACATTGTCTAAGTGCTCGCTTGGCGGCATAAGACCTGATCCCTATTACGTGGGATCGCAAATCAATGTTGTCGAAATGTGGGTGTTAATACACCTTCGCTTACCCCTTCGGGGACTTACAGGCGCGAATATATGTATATATATAATATATTGAGAACATACATACTTGTACTTTTTCCACAGTATTTATCATATTGAACCTGACCGGTTTCGTCTTAGGGGATTTTCAATGGTTTGCACTTATTATAGATGTTTGAATGATCCATTTCTACATACATAAATACACATATGCTATACATTCTAGAATCTTATAAGTACTTAGTTATTTTGAACAGAAATATAGAAATGATCAGGAATATAGAAAAGTAGTTATTTCTGTTCAGTAAACAATCTTTGTAAATAGATCCAAAATAGAATAGATCCTCAGTGTCTCCCGGAGTCATCTCAGGCCAGTTCTGGTGGTCCATCTGCTTGACAATTTGTTATTTTGACGGTTTGTGAATGCCGTTTTAATAATCAAATGATTTCTTGAAAGCGTCATGCACTATAGTACACTCATATTTAAGACTAAGTGTGATTGTATGGTAATTCTTTTGATTCCCAGTTCTGGCAATTTTTGGCCCTATTTGTTATTTAATACATTTGAATGTATTTTGATCTCAAAATGCGGGATGAATATTATGAAAAACATTTAAAAGTGTTACCGAAACGTGGCTAGTTTTATATAAAAATACAGATAACGCAAGGCAGCTTATACCCGTCGAATGTACAGAGCTGTGAACCGCGTTACTATCTCTTATCGCAGCATACGCAGCGCCCGTCACGTCGGGTTTTTCTGCATAATTTGCTCATCACGCCTCACGTGGCAGCTGTGCGAGATCAGGATGACATAAAACACGTATTTTTTACCAGGTTTTGCCCAGAGCTCCGCCCGCGTGGACGTCGGTTATCATGACCAAACATAGCCTATGTCCTTTTTCAAGGTCTAATCTATCCCTATACCAAATTTTATCAAAATCGGTTCAGTGGTTGAGGCGTGAAAGCGTAACATACAGACAGACAGACAGAGTTACTTTCACATTTATAATACTACCAATCGCGACCAAACATAGCCTATGTCCTTTTTCATGGTCTAGTCTACCCCTATACCAAATTTCATCAGAATCGATTCAGTGGTTTAGGCGTGAAAGCGAACTTAAAGACAGACAGACAGTCAAACAGAGTTACTTTCTCATTTATAATATTCGTATGGATATGGAAGTATGGATATGGATTATAATATTAGTATGGATGTAGGACATATTGATTTGACTTCAGCTCGCCTGGTGGTAAACTGAAGTCTCAGGAAACAGAGTAATCATTACAGACACATACCATGTCACGATGGTTGTCCTCATCTAGACAGTCTCACCTCTTCAGCTTTTTGCACGATACGTATCGAAAATCGACCTAAAATACAAAAACTTCACATAAGGTACTGCTATATGTGATGAAAACACAAAGCACTTTCGCCCAATAGATGCAACGCAAGTGTGAGATATTGGGCTGTCCGCAAACTGTTATTTATCTACCGGTGTACTGACAACTGTGGGGCTACTACGAGCTCACTAATCGAATGTTTCCAAAATATCACCAGTTAAGTAAATAATTTACTATTATTTTTATAAATATTTCGACAATGATATGTTTTCGTTCCGAGGTAGGCAAGTAGGTACCGTTTAATGTCGTCAGCTGGATTTAGTTTAGGTAGTTGGCGGATACTTAGAAAATAGCTACGATTCGATGATACTATGCTATTGTATTACGCCCGTTGATAACAACAACGATTGAAAAAAAAACACGTTTTTATAATAAAATGACTTTCACTGAAAAAGTATCTTGTCTCTTAAGATACAAGGGTTTCCCTAATATTAAGAGTAAGAATATTCGAATTTCTTGAACATAGCTTCTGACGATGTATCCAAAATTCCCATAACAAGTTGCTTAAAAAAGATTGTGTTATTTTATTGTCAGCTTTGTAATTTATTTGTAACAAACATGTATTTTTATTAAATATTGAATTCGAACGAACTATCCATGTTCGAGTATGTTCTCTATATCAAAAACTGAAAAGAAACAATGGTAGCCCCTATCGGTTCAAGTTAATGCGCTAAGCATTTGTTACGGCCACTGTAATTCCGACTGCAGCAAGAACTCGCTTGCAGCCAGCCGCGGATCGTTTCCCATACATCAAAGTCAGCATAGTCTGCGTAAAAATACAGTGGAAACAATAGTTACGCAATTGAATGATGTGTCGTTTGTGTCCGTCCATATTGACTTAATAGCATTTTTGTGTCCTTTGTTTTTGTGACGGGATTGCGTTTGTTTACAACTGTTGTATATAGAATAGTGGTTTATTCGCCTTTTTACTTTTTTGGAACTATTAAATGTATACGGGGCCGACTGATAGAGTAAGCCGTCACTACATTTTATGAGTACTAAGCGTATTACAATGAGGACGGTGATAGACTTGCTTTTTCTGTATGGATCAGTCAGACAGTGTTTGCGATATTGAACTCGTTGTGGACGGAACGTACGTCATTGTTGAACGGTGATTATTTGGGGATTAAAAAGTTATTCTGCAAAAATATAATTATCCTAGGTGTTCCATCGACAATTCAATCAATCAATTAGCCTATAGCAGTCTACTGTTAGGCTTCTCCGAATGTTGGGAAGCTTTGGCCTACTATTTCTACGCTGGCCAGAAGGGTTAGTACAGGGTTATGTTTTGAGTTTTCTTTCTCTCGTAGTGATAAATAATTCGCGTATTTTTACATTCATTACGTTTTTATCGACAAATAATCATCTTTAAAATATCTTATGCGAAAAATAAAAGCAACGGTGCAATCAAAAGCTAAATTTTGTAAATCAAATAGGCCGTCTAAATACTGCAGGCAACATACAAACGTAAACACGTCAAAGTGTCATTTCTGACATAATAACATTTACATTTTATGACAATAACACTAAATAAAAGCTTTAATTTTTAAAATGAACGATACGAAATCCATTTCAGAGAAAGAGCTGCTTACTGCAATAAAGGACCTCTTGAAGAGCAACGGTCTTCTGAACAAAATAAATGCTGAGGTAAGAAAAATTCAACTGGATAATTTGTGCAACGAGCAAGCAGAAAAGGCCACAAACGAGATAAGAAATTCCTCATACAATAATGGAAAAAGTAGTGCTTTTATCTGTACATCCATGTAAATGTACAAAAAAGAATATTAACGTAATATTTTGGCAGTAGTTTTCCTGGCTTGATTTCCTCACAGGGTTGAGAGCCATAGACCAGAAATTTTGGATCAATCAATTAGTATATTGCAGTTCATTGTTGGACATAGTCAATTTGCACCATTACTCTCGATATTTCTGCCTCTCAGGTCGACACGCTGCCATCGAGTACGGGGCAGTGGTCCAACTGCTCTGTCCAACCAGTTGGACCATGGGTCTTGACTAGGGGCAGTTGTCCAACTTTTAAAATAGTTGGACCACAGCACCTTTTGAGGTTTCCCTGGTCCAATTCATTTAAAAAATGTAAGTTGCCAACTCTATAATTCTGATAATTCTCAACTGCGTCTTTGTGTGTGTATGGTACTTTATGGTTTACGGTTATATTGTGAACCTCTTTGCAGTAAATAGGGGGAGCTAGGTACTGGCTGGTTGTTATCAAATAAAGTACAATACATTTGTCATGATTGTATCAGGTTGTTATACGAAAAGACTTTAAATTGAAATAAAATCGTACAGAAAATTATTTATATCTAAAGAATAATGGATGAAGAGGTTCCGTGTGTTTTTGTGGAAAGAAAAGGTGGAACGGTGATGCTATATAATAGTCGTCAATACTATAAAGTTCGTGTTTATAAAAGTGGAAATGCATATTGGAGATGCGCAAATAAAAGGAAAATGAGTTGCAAAGGATCGCTAACCGTTAATGTACGTATGTACCATCTATGTAGAATTTTCTATTTACAGTCCACTACAGTCATTACGGAAACATTGTTAATAATAATTTTAATAAGTTTTTTTTTATTTTAGTTAAAGGAGGAAGTTGTAAACGTGACGCCACATTGTGATAGTTGTATTCCAAATTATGTACAAAATGAAATATTACTATCAATAGACAACTTGAAAAAGCAAGTAAAGGTTTCAGATGAACCTATTCCACAATTGTACAACGATACTATAACTAAATATAAAAATACTACATATGATACTATAACGACATTTCCATCATATTCAAATTTGAAGCATAGCCTTTATAATGCTAGAAACCAATCATTGGGTGTTTCAAAAACGGTATTTTCTAACACGGAAATAATAGAAGTACCACTAAAATTTTAAGATTTTCTACTTACTGATTATTACTGTGAAGGAACGCGAATAATAGTTTTTTGTTCGTTAAAAGCAAGGGAATTGATGAAAAATTTAAATGAGTATTTTGCCGACGGAACCTTTAAATGTTGCCCCAAACCTTTCGTACAATTATTCACTATATTTGCCGACACGGGAAGTACAAATGAGGATACTAATGTGGAGCCTTTAGTTTTTGCTTTTTTAAGTGACAAAAAGCAATCGACTTATTTTGCGCTATTCGAAATGCTAAGATCGCAATTAAATTGGGATCCAAAAATATTTCATTGCGATTCTGAAATGTCTATTCTGAACAGCATAAAAGAATTTTGTCCAACAGTTAAAATTGTACGCTGTTATTATCACTGGTCACAATGTATTTGGAGAAAAGCCAAAAAATTAGGTATTTTAAAAACTAAATCAAAAAGGCTCAAAAGAATTATTTCATTATGTTCAGTTTTGCCACTATTGCATAGTGATAAATTTGTAGAAGGCTGGGACTACATAAAAAAAGAAAGTAGTTTTGAAGCTAACAAACTGATTAAATATATAGAGAATTATTGGATTAAAGGAAATTTTTCTGAATTTTCTCAACTTATTAGCGTATTTAGCCAAAGGCATAGAACTAATAACATTTCAGAAAGCTTACATGCAAAATTAGGCCGACGCATTAATTCAAAAAATGTTACAATGTTACGTCTATTAAATGTTTTAGAAAATTTTACAACTTTGTCAAGCAACAACGCACACAAAAGACGTAAGGTTTATATTGAGAATGATGATTATATACGAGAAATTCAGCTGCAACTGGTTTCAGGTGATATCACTGTAGGTCATGCCTTAGATAAATTTCGTTGAATGTTGTAAAATATTAAAAAAATAAATTGTAAAACAGTCACCCGACTTTCATTTCGTTATTTTACTGCAAAGAGGTTCACAATATAACCGTAAACCATAAAGTACCATACACACACAAAGACGCAGTTGAGAGTTATCAGAATTAAAGAGTTGGCAACTTACATTTTTTAAATGAATTGGACCAGGGAAACCTCAAAAGGTGCTGTGGTCCAACTATTTTAAAAGTTGGACAACTGCCCCTAGTCAAGACCCATGGTCCAACTGGTTGGACAGAGCAGTTGGACCACTGCCCCGTACTCCTGCCATCGACCATCGATGCCGTGTTGATTCTCGTTGGAGTAGAATATGACCACCCCAGTTCTTGCTGTGAGTGTCGCAAAAGGTGACTAAGGAATAGGGCGTTCTTCGTCCGACAGTAAACATACAACCCAAAACAAAGTTCCCGCTAGACGGCAATAGGCTCGCCCCCTATTACGTCGTGGGGCCGAAATCATAATTGGCGAAACGTGGATGCTAAAACACCTCTGCCTACCCCTTCGGAGATTGACAGACGTGAGTATATGTATGTATGTATGTATGTATGATCAAATTAATGAAAACATTAAGCAGTATAAAATTCATAATATGAAAATTACCAGTATTTGTACTCGCCATGCCTACATGTAATCTACGATCGTGGTTGTAACATTATACGGGTTAATAGTTGTATATGCGCAATGTAGTGGCAAAAACGTATAATGGAAACTCTTTTAATAAACGGTTGAATAAGTTGATTTAATTTGTATTTGCGATGAGGTTAATGCGAATATTTATGAAATTTATTTTAAAATAAACCTTTCAAATGGCTACATTGTATCTCATTGCTCGTTAGTGCGTATGCAATTTGAGAGACAACAATCTGTACTTTACATACTCATTTAATTATTCAAAAATGAGTGTCTGAAATTATCGAAGAATAGCCGCATCACGGAGTGAAAAGCCGACCCCAACTGAATTGGAAAAAAGACTCAGAGGTTGATGATGACGAACTAGGAAAATTTAAAATACTGATTGTGTCTTCAAATCTATAAGAAATCATATTTTGTTGTCACCAGGTACGAGCTCAAGTAACGGAGCTCCTCCAAGACAGACAGACTGGTGGAACTGTCACATCCGCACCTACCCCCACAGACGAGGTACTGCTTGTTAACGAACTGGTGAGAGAATACTTGGAATGGAACGGGTACCTGTATACTGCGTCTGTAATGATGTCGGAGGCTGCGATGCCTAAAGACAAGAGATCCAGGTCAGTAACTTCAATTATTTGAAATCACTACCCATAACCACTGGCGATTAAAGCCCACTTCTCCACACCGCAAGCACCGCACGATACGCATTATTATGCTTTGTATAGAAAGTCGAACAAGTGCGTCCACCTACCCGCATCGTATGGATCGCACGATTCTGCCGGCGCTCTTGCTCCGAGGCAACTTTTGCCATGTGTGCTGATGACGTCATTTGGAATGCTGGTTCTGGTAGACGCGTGCCACGCGGATTCCGCCATTTGTATTTTGAATCGTCCTCAAACATTACTATTTGTTATCCTCCATTATGTCACTGACACATTTCACATGTGCGCTCACTACAAAAATCCGAATGAAATGGCCTCGGCAATCCAGCCGGTTGCTGGGAGTAGCGAATACGCTGAGAAAAAATTGCAAAGTGCGATCACTGCAGATCAGGTGAACGCAGTGTGAAAAATCCGTTTGATGCATTTCGTCCAGTGCATGCAGTGCGGATAGATGGACCTCCGTAAATGATGGAGCATGGAAAAGTCAATGATTGTGATGAGCATAAAATATTTCGGTACGGTATTTTTATATAACATGGCGGTATTATTATATTACAGGGCGGATTTATGCGCAGAGGTAGGAGTCAAAGATGATGAGAAATCATCAGCTTTGCCACTGTTATCTAACATTGTGGCGGCTTATACCGAGAGGATCAAAAGGAAGATCAATAAGTGCAAGAAAGAACTGAGCTAATGTAATACGAATGATATTAAAAAGATTTTAACGATGTTATGCTTACTTTGAAGGTCCCTGAAATAATTCAAACAGCTCTCACAAAGCTCTTTTTGAACGGATTTATTTAGTTTTATCTCCTTTTGAGGCGTTTAGATTTGACTTTTTGTAATTGAACTTTTACTCTCTTCCTGTTGGCTGATTGATCTGCTATCTGGTACACACTTTTGTTTCAGACGACAGTACAATTTCATCAAAAAAAAATTTTACTTGACATGAAATTAAGTACCTTCTTATTACTTGTTGCCGTCTCTATACAGTAAAAGGAAAAGACTTTAGCCTATCCCGACCTTAACTTGGACATAGTCGCGGCAAAAGGCTAGTATACAATTAAAATAAAGGCATACCACGACCGTACTGTCCATTTTCAAGAACTAGATTTTAATTAAAACGACGCTCAGAAAATGAGCTCCACTTTGAAACTTAGTTACTAATTCGTAAACCTGACAAAATAAATGATGAGGTTAGATGGCCCACTGTATGGGCCAAGTTGCGATAGGATACTAGAGGAAGGCTATTAAGTGACCCATTATAGTACCGTCGTGCACAATTCGAGGTGAACTCATGAAAATGAATTGGTCTGGCCATTTCAACAGTATAGGGCCGTATAGTGCGCTCAGATTTTGTCGCAGCGCTTAACAATTATTTTTATGAACATTTTGATAGCCTTCGACCGGATACTTTGAGAAATAAACGTATAATTTCGAATGATGTGACTTTATTTGACTTTTTATGGGATTTGTTGTTACTTTATTCGGTCAGTAGCCTTTAGGAATGAGGAATTCTGTAACTGCTCAATAGACAGACGGGTTTTTAAATGTTTTAAACAGAATTATTATTAAGGTGTAGACTGACTGGTTTAACGGGGGTAATGTAACATTTGCAAGGAGCGCGTCACTGTAGGCTAAAATCTGTGTATATGTTACAGTACTTTGGTTGTCAGTAGAAATCCAGGCCACGCCATACCATTCGTGTTAGAATAATTTAAATTTAATTAATGGCCAAGGCTTTGAATAACAGCTGCAACTTACAGCGGACTGAACTGAACTGCATAGAAGCTTGACCTTGCGTTTGATAATGTTGGACAGTACCTACCCATCTTTTATCAGGTATAAAGAAAAGAATTCTAGTCTAAAAATACAAATCTTCCCTCCTTACAATATAAGCATATACAAAACAAGTGCAAAACTTCAGTAAACAATAGCATTATAATAAACTAAAATAAGAACAAAACCATTTTATAGCAGAGACTGTAATTTAAACTTGTTTAAGTTTGCTTAACTTAAAACCCAACACAGGACTCGCAAAAAAGCTTAAAAACACAAAATGTAGTCCACTCCTACTTTGGCAGTACAATAGCCGATAGCAGTAACGGCTATCGGCTATTGCGCATATGCAAAGGAGAGACTATCACTACTACAGCGCTCAACAAGTTTTTAAACCATAATTATGAATTGCAATAACTAACTTTGGAAGAAATGAGAAATCTTTTCGTTTTTTTTCAATTTTCAGACAATTTTTTTTCATCGTCGACTGTCGGGGTGGTTATCTGAACTAATTAAAACCACATGCCATCTTAGGTCTTCAGGTGATGCTGGGGTATAAGGTTGTCTAGACTCTAGAGCATACCCCTCGTACGTTGACTATCTTTTTTTTTATCTTGTGAAAAATCCCCACGGATAACACCCCCACCGAGCCGGTAGAGGTGGTTTTGTCGGAATCGAACCGACTAAAACGTACGCCGTCTTGGGTCTTTGGTTACCGAAGGTGAGATTGCCGAAAGCATAAACCCAGGACCATCTCTTTCGAGATGGCTTATAAGTTGACTATCTACGGTTTTAAAGTTCTGCCTCTGGGTGTGGCAAGCACGGATCTCCTGTCCTGTGTTTTTTTCACTACAGACAAGGACACGGCCTTATTGATGGAAAGTAGCTATGTATGGACATGTACAACACCCTTCTGGCCACTCAGGACGGATTTTATGTTGGACTGATTCCATGTTGGACGGATTCTATTTCGGACGAGTTCCATATTGAGCGGAAGTACACTTAATAATAAAATACCATTCGTGTTAATTTAAATCCTAGTGTATTAAAGAATAACAGAACAAAAGATAACACTTCTTATAATAAAAAGAAAAATAGACCAAAAAAAATTACACCTCACATAATCTGTTAAGACATTGCATAATAGAACATTTTTCATTTGAAAAATCATTAACTAGTTCTCTATGCTGCATAAACACATTAATGTCTCTGACCTACGAGTTCTATTATTACAATGAATTTGGCCCTGTCTTATTCTCACATCTTGATATTTAGCTTCATCCTTTAAAAGTTCAATGAAATAAACTAAATAAGTATTTCTGGGTATTTTGTTGTTTAATCGGCGATGATATCCCTCCACTGAATTTGTTGTTTTATATTCTTGAGCTGTAACACTTAATGGTACGGGAGCTAGCAACGTTTTCGAGAAAGAATTTCAGGTCAGCTGATTTTGTGATATGCTGTTCTTCTTGCTCTTTCGGTTAGAGTCTGGGCTATCTGGCTGGCGGGAGCGGTTGCGTTCATTACTGCGCATCCTACCTGTCCAGGTGATAATCCTGTATTTTCAAAACATTTTAAGAGGCGTAATTTTTATTTTTTTGTTTTTAAATAAGACTACCTGACATACTTTTTTTATTGCCAGACATTTCTGACATTGCTAATTATGTGCCATACGCGATTCTTTTAATTTTTTTAATAAAAATTTAAAAGTATTTTATAATGTCTGTAATTTTAACATTATGTTATTTACGATAAGAAAAGCTTAAAATTAATTTGCCAGACATTAATTCGATTGTTAAACCTTGAATTAAAATAAAAAAGGCATGAAAAGTATTGCAGTATGATGCTAGTAGTTCGAAAGAGACAGTTGCAGAATAAGCTGAGAATAAGATAGAGAACCATTGCAAATATACCATTGATATTATCTGACCTCCTCCTCGTAACCTGTAGCCTAGCCCTGAATTCCTCAGTAAGGTACTGAGAGGATTCAGTGCTAAGCAGAACCAAAGGGGACTCAAACTGACACCTTGGAAAATGCTTCGCTCAATATTTATTGGTTCGCCGTTACTGCACACCCCTCGACATCCTGGATAGCTAAGAACTGTTCTCCATTGCCTCATACATGACGCCAAGAAGATGCACAGAGTTGTATCTACTTTATACAACTCTAGCACCCTCAGGAGCCATGTATGGGGCACAGAGTCGAACGCTTTCTTATAGTCTATCCAGCATGTCGATAGATTCTTACGGCTACGGCGAACTTGTTGACTAATGGCCATATCAATGAGGAGGAGCTCCTTAGTACCACGGGCCCCACTCCTACATCCATTCTGAGAGGCACTCATAACAGTATTTGTAGAGATGTGATTGATGATGATGAAAAAAAAAAAACCTAGAGGCCCTTATAAGTGAGTTTAATATGCTAGGGATAGTCACACATGGCGGATACCATCCGCGGGTGTATCATATTCTGCGCTCGAGGGAAAATATAAATATAGAGCGAGGCATTTTCCAAGGTGTCAGTTTGAGTCCCCTTTGGTTCTGCTCAGCACTGAATCCTCTCAGTACCTTACTGAGGAATTCAGGGATAGGCTACAGGTTACGAGGAGGAGGTCAGATAATATCAATGGTATATTTGCAATGGTTCTCTGTCTTATTCTCAGCTTATTTTGCAACTGTCTCTTTCGAACTACTAGCATCATACTGCAATACTTTTCATGCCTTTTTTATTTTAATTCAAGGTTTAACAATCGAATTAATGTCTGGCAAATTAATTTTAAGCTTTTCTTATCTTAAATAACATAATGTTAAAATTACAGACATTATAAAATACTTTTAACTTTTTATAAAAACATTAAAAGAATCGCGTATGGCACATAATTAGCAATGTCAGAAATGTCTGGCAATAAAAAAAGTATGTCAGGTAGTCTTATTTAAAAACAAAAAATTAAACATTACGCCTCTTAAAATGTTTTGAAAATACAGGATTATCACCTGGACAGGTAGGATGCGCAGTAATGAACGCAACCGTTCCCGCCAGCCAGATAGCCCAGACTCTAACCGATAGAGCAAGAAGGACAGCATATCACAAAATCAGCTGACCTAAAATTCTCACTTTCAAAACGTTGCTAGCTCCTATACTATAATACTTTTGATGTAATTTGTTTTATCCAGTAATCCGTGTAATAATTTTGGAAATTAATATTTTCTTCATTGTTAGATATTATTTCACAAATGGCAAGAAAAGCTTCAGGTAATATGGCGGTGTTAGTAAAGGCAACATGGTGCATAATTTCGTGAACTTACGGCCCTCCGATGGAACTATTTGCAGAATCTAATAAAACGATTTAAACATGATTTTCAGCCCTATGTGGAATCCATCCCAAGTGGAATCTGGCCAACATGAAATCCGTCCAATATGGAAACTGTCCTAAGTGGCCAGAAGGTACAACACCAGTGAAGTCACACTTGTGCTGACGACCTAGAAATAATAGTGAGTTTCTGTGCCGTCAGTGTGGAAGACAAAGCAGGACAAGTCTTGGTCTTCCCACTGCAGGACAAAAACTCTCTAGCGAACTCGACTACCGTATTCACCACCGGGAACATAACACCAGGTTATTATGCCAATTCATAAAAAAGACCACAACATTCTACACACTGCTATCTAGACACATAGAAAGCGGATAAACGTTAATTAGATACTTTTTTTTTGTAACTCATACCAATGTAAATAGCCATATTCATGCATACAAATATTTGCGCTGAGCGGGGATCGAACCCGCGCCTCCTGCGTAGCAGTCGCGTTCACTACCGCCACGCCACAGAGGCTAATGAATTTTCTCTATTAGAATAGTATTTTCTCAGTTGTAATATAATTTGGCAGCACTATTTATCTGTATACTAATTTACATTATTTGTTATCTGCGAGATATATAGTCCGTTGCCCACTAACTAAATTGAGACTACAACCGCAGAGTAGACACCAGTAATTACTGTCGATTGTGGCCACTGTTTAATCAACACAAACCTATTTGTAATAAGGACTAAGTGCTGATAGACAAACTAATTAGATACTGTATAAATTAATGTAGCAGTCTACTTTCGACATAAGAAGAAGAAGTCTACTTTAAGATCGCGAGGTCCTTGATTTGAAACTTGGGCATCACCACCGCGAACCTACTCTTAACACACGCAATTTCACTTAACTGGACTCGTTAGAGGGAATATTTGTAATTTCGTGACCATAAATCTAAAAATTCCAGATGACTTCCTCAGGACGTTGACCAGGAAAGATTCAGGTCAAAGGGGAGTGTATAACGTGTATAAATACAGCGTTATCCTCGTCGTGCCACCAACTTGTGCCACCAGTGGCACGACAAGGAATTGTCATTCCTCATCGTGCCACTGAATGCAGATACATGCAGGGATGGTAGCTCTACTTAATTTCCCTTTAGATATTACTCAATAAATAATAATAATTGTCTTTAACACAATTTTCCTGTAACTGCAACTTTAGTTTTATGTAGGTACCTACTCGTACTTTGTTGTTTAAACTCTATGGTGCCAGAAATAATTTATTTTATTTATTTTTTTTATTACAAGTAGAGCAACAATCATTCAATAATCATTCAGTGGTACGACGAGGAATGACAATTCCTTATCGTGCCACTGGTAGAACAAGTGGGTGGCACGACGAGGTCAAAGGGGGGAATGGTGACCAGCTTATTCCTGTTCTGGATTGGAAATGCTATGAGAGCCTTAAAATAAAATACGTATACCTACATTAATAAACTAGAATACTATAGCAGGCTACATACGTGTTGTCTCAGCGATGATTTCAATGTAACTATCTTGGGGAGCGATGGACGTCCATTACCGAGCTTCTGTTTTACAACATCGCGTTTTGACGTCACATCCGACAGTTCCGGACGGGGAACATGGATACGTCAGCAACAAAAACTTTCCTTGAAGTATTGTAAACATTGAAGTATTCTATTTAAAAAAAGAATATTAGTAACAGAGGAAAGTAGAAATCATCTCTCTTACCAATCCTTAGTGGTAGCTTCGTAGTCTAGGAGTCAGATTTATAAACTAGTCATAGATCATAGACGTTTTCATATTTTAACGCAAACCGATATAAATACGATTTCATCAGGGAAAAATGAAACATCTCGGGCGGGACTCGCGATATTCCGATAGTTCGTAAGAACATCGGTTGATGACTCCACAGGCGCTTTAAAGACGGATAAAATTAGAAGGTAAATTTTAATCATATCGGGCGTGTCTCGGTTGCCGTGGTTGTCAAAGCATTCCCCCTGTAAGGGAAAGATCGCGGGTTCGAGTCCCGCCCGAGAAGTTTCGTTTTTCCTTATGTATTCGATTTGTATAGTTAGCATACATAATGCTGTAAAATTAATTCAAGTATTCGATTTCAGTTTTGGAAATCAATTTCAAAAACCGATTTCCCGATTGGGGGGAGGGTTTTTTTTTTTTATAACCGTGGGGGAAAATCCTTCATGGATGTTATGCCGGACTCCTACTGACTAAAAACCCCCACGGTAACGCCCAGAAGCCTATGGATGGAAGCCCCGGGTAAGCCCTCGGAAGGATGTCCCAGGACTCCCATCAGACCTACGGCTACAATTGCGGCCTCGCCTTGGGGGTGGTTCGGGTGCTATCCCGCGTCTATGGGGGGGTTTTCGGGTGTTATCCCGCTTCTTAAGGGGGGGGGGGGGCGTGCGTGGTTGATGATATTGACACGGTTACGTTTTTCGTTACGTATTGTGGTTTTTTTGAAAACGGTTTTTCAGTGTGCGAAATCCATACGATTTGATTTGAGTCTAAGAACGGTTTTCAGTTTGGTTTTGATATATCGTAGGCATGCCTATTATGAACGATAGGTCCCAGGTTCACAACCTTACGATAGAAATTCCCTATATCCTTTCAGCTAAGCTAAATTCCTTGTGTGAGGGGCTGATTCCCGTCCGTTGAGCCTTGGGTAAAGAAAGAGTACACTTCAGGATTTCGACCCGATACTTTTCGATCATAAAACCATCTCCGAAGTTACTAAACTACCGCTGCTTTACTGTCATATCACAAAAAAATATCATTGTGTCGGAAAGCAAGCAGTAAATGTAAATTCTGATGATCATAAAAGTGACATGTGGATCCCACATAATTATATGATTACATTTTCATTTCAAATTTGCAGTATATTCAAATTTATATCAGGTAAATTCAAGAGTTGTTGGGTTTAAATGAATGAATATTTATTAGACTGATAACTATAAGAGAAAAAAAAAGGTATAATACAGCATGTATAATGTTCAAATGCGAAGAAACATGTACAATAATTTTCAATTTTAGACTTCCAAATGGGAAAGCAGAAGTTATTTAATTTAGATAATAATGGTCAGTATACCATTCTGTTAGTTTTGTGACTTTCATATCCCTATATGGTGAGATAGGTCAAACAAGAGCTATCAATAACGTGTAAATACCAAATAGATCTGCTACGATTTTTCTACGAGTTTCGTAGCGCTTGACGTAGACCGTAGAACCAACGTAGCTCATTTTAGACCGCTTAGGTGCAGACACGCACGTGCCGCCTGTCCTTTTAGGCAAGTGGTAAATCGTTGGCCGGCGTATAGAATGTATGAGATTTGACGTTTGTGACTGTCGTTAACGCATATTATAAACGTCCAATTCCATACATTCAGGGGGGCTAAAGTGATTACCGTACCCTCATGCTGCCGACCCTACAGGAATCTTCTAATGCCCTTCTTGAAGAACCCCATATTATAGTCGCTTGAAAAAACCACACAGGTAGAATATTCCCTTGCGGACTGATGGTTCCATTGGAAAGTTCCATTGATGGGCCCAACAGGATTTTCTAGTCCTTTTGTCCTCACTATTTGGGTGAGTGGGTCCAACAGGATTTTGACGGTACTTATGTCTCCATGTGGGTCCAACAGGATTTTGACGGTACTTATGTCTCCATGTGGGTCCAACAGGATTTTGACGGTAGGTACTTATGTCTCCATGTGGGTCCACAAGGATTTTGACGGACTCATGTCTCCATTGTTCGAAACAGGTGCTCTGTTAGGATTTATTTAGTAAGTAGGTATTGCTATTCCACTGTTAAGTTACGAAAAGCAAAATGTCTAGGTCAGAAAGCCAAAATGTATCGTCGCATAGTAGGTTTGTGTACAGCACTTCCATTATTACCTGTGGATTGTATGTATGAGGGATGGAATTATATCCAGTCAGAATGCAATGAGATGCTAAAGTTAAAACCATTTATGCATTACATGAATACCTACATATTAGTTTAAAAATGAACAATTTGTCAAAGAATGGTGTGTATATAATCAACTTCATCGTACAAATAATTTTGCGGAAGGGTAGCATGCTCGAATAAACAGTACGATAAATAAAAATTATGTGACGATCGCTAAGTTGCTTTCTGTTCTAGAAAAGGATGCGTCTATTAATCAAATGAAAACTTGTAATGCTACTAGTGACCATTCGCAAAGAAACAGGAGCATTCTACAAAAAGACAGAGATGCATTTATTTTAAACTAGCTTTTGCCCGCGGCTCC
Organism: Eilema sororculum; assembly: GCA_914829495.1. Taxonomy (NCBI): domain Eukaryota; kingdom Metazoa; phylum Arthropoda; class Insecta; order Lepidoptera; family Erebidae; genus Eilema; species Eilema sororculum. Next base: position 20,671,861 of record OU618543.1, on the reverse strand, counting down.
GCCCGCGTGGATGTCGGTTATCGCGACCAAACATAGCCTATGTCCTTTCTCATGGTCTAATCTACTCCTATACTAAATTTCATCAAAATCGGTCCAGTGGTTGAGGCGTGAAAGCGTAACATACAGACAGACAGACAGACAGACAGACAGACAGACAGACAGACAGAGTTACTTTCGCATTTATAATATTAGTATGGATGCTCAGATAAAGTTATAACGGTTGGACATTTTTTAGAACAAGTGCGATAAACATTGTTTTCATCCCACTACCTCGAAAAGAGTTTCAAATTCGTAAAAAGGTATTCAACTATAGGTACCTAAGTACGTACCTACTTGGCATTAAATATTTTCAATAGATAAGTGAGCGTTCTATATGTTTGTTATCTGTATCTTCTACCACAGATTAGAAGATATGTACTACGTATCTTCTACTGACTTCTGCAGGCAACAAATTTACTATCGCTTTTAAAGTGGTCTCATTTTAATTTGGTCCCAATCCGACATTTATTTGGTCCCATATAGGTACTTCTTAGTCGATATTTGTGTATGTTGGACATTTTGATTGTCACGTCATATTGTGAATGCATAGACGTGGTGAGATTGTATTTTTTTTATTTAATTATTTCCTCGCTTAGGGGGGATGAAAAGTTACGTGTTGCACTCGAGCGCAAAGATTTTTCACCTTGTGCTCTGTTGATTCCCTCGCTTACGCTCAGGATTCTAATATCTGAATCGAAGAATTCAACTTTAGAATCCTTCGCTTGCTCGGTCATCAAATATGAGCACGCAGTTAAAAAGCAACTTTGCACTCTTGTATAACAAATAACTATTTAATATGTAGTAGTTAATTACTGTTTTGTTTTGTAATATTTACTTATTTCATGATTGTTAATGTGTTACTCCATAACGCCTGTTAGAATAAAGTTTAATTTTACACCTTTTAAGTAAAAGTTGTAAGTTTTGACAATGGAACCACGAGACCGGATGTAAACCTGTTAAAATTTCGATTATTGACTCCACGATCTAAATGGGACTATCAGAATTCGTAAATCCTGTTGGACCCACCAATGGATCCATGAAAACTCGAAAGTCCTGTTGGACCCATCAATGGAACTTTCCAATGGAACCAACAGTCCTAAACCATATTCTGATAAGCCGCAGGACTCGCTAAACGCCTTCCATTCGCAGACAGACCTTTTTTCAAATTAGAAGAACTCTTACCTGTGCATTACTTTCTAAACCTTCGTACTCGAATATTGTAAATTCGTAATAAACTCATATATAGAAAATTCTAAATAAAATATTCATTTTACAAACCCAATTCGAACCAAGTCCTCTCCGTTCGGCGCGTCGGCTCTCGTCATGCCGTCACAATCATAGACAAAACTAATGTCCCATGTATTGTCACACGGTGCTGCGGCGACAATCACCTCTTTTTCACGCCTTCCCATCCATTCCTTTCCATTTACCATGACAGCGCACCAAAAAGATAGAGTCAGAACAGCGGCTAAGGAGTCTCCCACAACACGACTATTTGAGGTGGAGTCCACGAACATCTGTGGGCTCCATACAAACCTCAACGCCGTCCACCATCACCTGGAGACGGCGAAACCAGCAATGCTGTTTCTGACGGAGACACAAATACGCCGCCCTGACGACACGACCTACCTGCTTTACCCCGGCTATGTTATCGAGGAAAATTTCCGAGCAAAAGCCGGGGTGTGCGTGTTTGTTAGGGCGGATATTTGCTGTCGCCGTTTGCGCTGTCTAGAGGACCCATCCTTCTCCATCCTGTGGGTACACGTAGACCATGGCTCCGCGAGTCAGATCTATGTGTGCCTTTACCGCTCCCATACGGGAGATGCAGAGGTAACTCGACTCTTTGAATACCTGAGTCAGGCGGCAGATGATGCGCAGGAGCGGTTTCCGAACGCCGAATTGGTGTTTTTGGGGGACTTTAACGCCCACCACAAGATCTGGTTGGGCTCCGCCATAACAAACCATGCGGGAAGAGCCACTCACGCATTTGCCCTGGCGCATGACTTGACTCAATTGGTGCACAAGGTCACGAGGATACCAAGAGAGTCCGGCCTAAAGCCCTCTCTGCTAGACCTTCTGTTGACGAGTCGCCCGGACCAGTACAGTGTCTCGGTGAGTGCTGCTTTAGGTAACTCCGACCACTGTCTGGTCCGCTCCACTGTGCCCATTGTAGCGCCCCCACGACCCGTGCAGGGGAAGAGGCGTCTATGGCACTACTCGTCAGCGGACTGGGATGGATTGCGCGACTATTATGCGTCCATCCCGTGGGTTGAACGCTGCTTTGAGGGTAAGAACCCATCTGAGAGCGCTACTGCCGTCGCCGGTGAGATCGGTCTAGGTATGGAATACTATATCCCATACACCGATGTCACCGGAGTCCGCGGAGCGCGTCCGTGGTTCGGGCGCGAGTGCGCGGAGGCTGTTGAGCATAAACAGTTTGCGTACCGCGCCTGGGTGCGGGCGCGCGCCACGCGCGATCCCAACGTGGGTCACTTCAAGGCGGCGTACAACAGAGCCACAAAGGTCTGCAAGAGGGCATGCGTTAGAGCGGATGCCCAGCGCATAGCACGGCTGGGCCAAGAGCTAGTGGCGCATCCCACGGGTAGCCGTGGCTACTGGCAACCGGCCAAAGCCGTGCAAGCCAACTTCTGCCAGCCCTCGCTGCCCCCGCTGAGCAATCCCGATGGATCTCTGGCCCATGAGCCGCAAGAGAAAGCAAATTTGCTGGTCAATCTCTTCGCGGCCAACTCCCGAGTCGATGATTGTGGTATGCAACCACGGACAATGCCCACTGGTGACCACGCAATGCCTGATATACGTATCAGGCAACGCGATGTCCATGCAGTACTGCAATCACTCGATGTCCGGAAAGCCAGTGGTCCTGATGGTATTCCAGCGGTCGTACTTAAAAAATGTGCAGCGGAGTTATCTCCTATGCTAACGCGACTGTACCGACTGTCCTACAGTTCGGGTACAGTGCCTTCGGCTTGGAAGGAGGCGAATGTCCAGCCGATCCCCAAGAAGGGGGATCGCTCGGACCCAGCCAACTATCGACCCATAGCCGTCACCTCAGTGCTGTGCAAGGTGTTCGAGCACATAATTAACACACAGCTCGTGCGCCACCTAGAGGATCACTCCTTGCTTAGTGACCGGCAATACGGTTTCAGACCGAAACGGTCAACGGGTGATCTTCTGGCGTACATGACCCACCTTTGGGGTGAGGCTATGGAGAAGCACGGTGAGTCACTGGCAATTAGTCTTGACATCGCCAAAGCTTTCGATAGGGTATGGCACAAATCGCTTCTTTCCAAGCTACCAGCCTACGGCCTGCCTCCTAGACTGTGTAACTGGGTTGCAAGCTTCCTGCAGGGGCGCCGTATTCGCGTCCTTTGTGATGGACGAGCTTCGGAGTTCTTGCAGGTAAATGCTGGCGTGCCGCAGGGTTCCGTCTAATCTCCCACTCTCTTTCTTCTGCATATCAATGACATGCTCTGTAACGGAAACATTCACTGCTATGCAGACGACAGCACCTTACACGGGCGTTATTACGCACATCCTGCGGCCAAGCAGTCTGATATCGCGGGAAAAAGGCAGCTTCTTGTCACTGACCTGGACCGGATCCTGGACCACATTTCTCAATGGGGCGCTAGGAACCTGGTCGAGTTCAATGCCAAGAAGACCCAGGCATGTGCGTTTACAGCAAAGGTATCTCCTTTCCTTCCCCTTCCCACTCTTCAGAGCACACCACTGCCACTGCAGGATCACCTCACTATCCTCGGTATGGATGTTCGCTGCAAACTGAATAACAAAAACTATATCGAGAGTATCATCAAATCAGCCTCGCGTAAACTCGGAGTCCTGAACAGAGTGAGACGTTTTTTCACGCCGGAGCAGCGGTGTCTTCTATATAAGACCCAAATTCGTTCCTGCGTGGAATACTGCTCACATCTCTGGGACGGCTCCGCAAAGTACTTATTAGATGCTCTCGACAGGTTGCAGCGACGTGCGGTCCGCATTATTGGGGATCCTGAGGTCACGAACACCCTCGAGCCTTTGCAGATGCGTAGAGATGTTGCGTCTTTGGCAGTTTTCTACCGTCTCTACCATGGTGAATGTTCTGACGAGCTCTTCCAATTAGTCCCACCCTCCCCTTTCCTTCACAGGACGACACGTGCAGGGCTAAGATGTCATCCATTTACGGTGCAGAGTATACCTGCTAGAACCAAGCGTTTCAGTGATTCATTCCTATGCCGCACCACTAAGGCCTGGAATTCCCTGCCAGTTCACGTGTTTCCTTCTTCCTACAGTCCTGGGTCCTTTAAGCGGGGCGTGAAAAGGCATCTAATGAGGCCGTCAAGCTGAGTGCCACCACTGTTAACATGGTAAATGTTTACGATGGTGACCCTCTTTCCGAGACTTTGCCTTTAGCTTAACATCAGGCGAGGTGAAGTCAAATTGACGAGTCCTTTATAAAAAAAAAAAAAAAAAAAAAAGACGTAGCGTCATCTACCGATTTTCTTACGAACTATCGGAATCAATGAATGATGTTACATCCTTCAAGAGTAACTAATTTAACTAATACAAACAACCTTTTTTTTCGTGCGGCTATCCCCTCGGATACCTCCCGCCGGTGTTGGAAGAGAAGGTTATGTCGGACTCGAACCGACTGAAACTGCATGCCGACTGAGGGTCGTGGTACTAGGCCGGAGGTGAGACCCTGGCTGACCCAGGGTCATCCCTTACGGTCTGGCCCTCCCGGGGAGGGGGGACAACGGTGTCCCCGTCTACTATTACAAACGCCAACAATATCATAATAGTGACAGCTCAGCTTGAACCATAATATTATGTCACGGCAAAGAAAATAATCGCCGTTTTACTAGTTCTTGAAGGAACTATGTAGTATTGTTATCAATTTACAAGTATCTTTTTTTTTCTTTTTTTTTTAGTAAAAGAATATTAGAACCGAAGTTACTAATATTCCCTCTAACCCCTCCAACTAAGCTAAATTGCTTGTGCTAGGAGTAAATTCACATCGGTTATATATTGTTTATTTATTTATTTATTATTTATTTATTTATAACTTTTACACTATCATTACAGGTACATATCAAACCTAATACAATAGTGACGCTAGTGTAAATGTAAATTATATAAGTCGAAGACACACAGTTTCTAAACTATTTATATCAAACCCATACAATTAACATTTTTTTTATTGTTTTTTTTGAACCAATTAATCTCATTTATTAAAATATATTTGTAGCAATCGAATAAATCGAAAAAATCCCTGTTGAGCGCCCACACTACACAATCGTAATCGTGAATGTGCTATAGCAAACAAATTGGCCAGGTAGTGTATTTGAACCCGACTCCTTGCCACTAAGCTATCGATGCATCAATATAATATAATAATCTACATATACGAAGCTGAGTCAGTAACGTCTTCATAAGCTGTTGGTCTATAGGTGGTCTATAGGTGAAACTTCACATCGTCCCTCAAGACATGTAACCATTGGCAGGTACATCAGCCACAAAGCCGGCTTAGGCTCGCTTCAAGCCACACCTAGGCTTCACTTAGCGAAGGTATTTCTCAACAATGTGTACTTCCTACCTCACCATCATATACCTGGACTTCTTTATATTACCTTTTTTGAGTGTAACGCTAGAAACTACACTGATGTTGTAAATCAGTGAGTTTTCGATTATGTATTATATATATTTTTTATAATTCTTTCTTTTCTTTTATTTTCGCTTAGGTGGTAGACAAGCACACGGTCCACCTGATGGAAAGTGGTTACCATGACCTATGGACGTAAGCTGAAAAGAAAGTTCCCCAATTGGGATTGATTGATGAGAAATGGGTAGTGATTTCGTTAAGAAACTTATATCAAGTATTCATACAAATTCATAGATAATATTCGAAGTATATCGGGAAAAAGAAGCGCTCAAGTGGGACTTGATCCCACGACCTTTCCCTTACAGGGGGAACGCTCTTCCAACTGAGCTATTGAGCCACACCTGAATCACTTCAAATTTCCCTCTCGTAAGCGCTTTTTTTCTGATGTATTTCGAATTTAGGAGTTAGCATAATAAATGCTATAAAAATGTTATTCAAATATCATAGATAATATATTGTAATAGAATTCCATAGGGCTACTAACAGTTAGGAAGGAAAGTAATGTTACAAAATACAAGTAAAATTGTTTTTATCGTATTTCCCAATCACGTTCACATTACATGAGGGCGGTGTGAACAACCTGGTGTGACCACTGGTCCAGCATAATTAATGTACATAATGTTCTTAAACAAAAATTAATTTTACGACTTTTATTAATTTACAATATCATCATAAAAGGTGCTTAACTTAACCATTTAACAAATAAGTATAGCGACTCAGATCGTTAAAGGCCATAACACAAACAAAAAAGAATCTCAAATAAAATAACCATAACAATATTCCCAACCTTTATATCCAACCATTATCCCGATAAACCATTTACAATAAATACACAGTATACAAAGTGATCATACTGTATACGATACAGTATAGGAGGTAATAAATGATCACTCCCTTTATGTGAGTTAATGGGTACCTTCGAGGTTAATGGAATCAGAAGTCATGTGATTAAGACGCGTGATTGCGGATGCCGATACGGGATTGGCTATTTTTCTACGCAGGGCTGTTATCGGGAATACGACGAGGAGTTGTTTTTTTGTTACTAATTGGAGTAACAATATATTTTAGAGGATTTTATGTTATATCAAGTTAATAGGTCGTGTTAGATATATAACGAGAGTTTTAGTGCCTAGTGCGAGATTTTTCTCGAATCCACCAGTGACGAGTAAATGGGGACATGTTTGCGAAAAAAGTGTTCCCCAAGTTTGTGCTCCATGTTCAAATTATACAAAGGTCAGACAAAACTCGCACTTGGCACTCTGATTAATATATGGAGGCACCTGACTGTGTATATATAATCAAATTGCAGTTGATTTCAAAAATTCCAACTTTTAGCATTTTTTGGCGGCCTGTACTATTTTTTTTTTATGGATTAGGGAGGCAAACTTGCAGACGAATCGCCTGATGGTAAGCGATCACCGCCGCCCATGGACACCCGCAACACCAGAGGAGTCACAAGTGCGTTGCCTTCCTTTTAAAAGAGAGTACGCTCTTTTCTTGAAGGTTTGAAGGTTCGGAAATACCGCTGGTGACAGTTCATTCCACAGTTTAGTTGTGCGAGGCAGAAAGTTTCTCGAGAAACGCAAAGTTGTGGACCGCCAGCTGTCCAGATGGTGAGTGTGAAACTGCTGTCGCGTGGAACGATGTCGGAAAGAGGCGGCGGGGGTCAATCCGAATGTGAATGACATTCAAAATCTCTCAAAAAGTTAGGGAAGGTCTCCTCAGAACATTTTGTTTTTTTTTTTTTTTACTTTTGCCTTTACTACTCCGTTTCAAAAATACACCCTGTTTATTCTAACTTAAAAACACCTTAGCACAGAATAGATAATAGTACTAGCGACCTTAGCGTGCTACCGCATGCAATAACCGATATTGCACTAGGTTGTATCTTGTTGCGTCTGTGATACTGTGCCATTATATTCGATATCGCACACAAATCCTCGGCCTTCTATTTCACAAAGAAGATAAGAATAGAACCTGATATAACAAAACTCTTGCGGTTCTTCCTAGAATTTAAAATTCTTGAGAGGGAGGAAGTCTGAAAATAAAGTATTATTTTAACAAGAAACAAAGGATCGAGTTCCCTGAACTTTTATTAGGTCATATCTCGCTATGACATTTCTAAGAAATCTATTAATAATTCTCTTTATACTTTCTAGTATGATTATACTAGACAACTCTACTATCTAATTTGCGAATATTTTTAGTAGGCAATAAACCCACAGTTGGCTAACAGTGGCTGTTGCTTTATACATTTTACAGCCTCTGTGGTGTGTGGTAGAGAACCCGACTGTACGAAGGAGTCGCGGGTACGATCCCCGCTCAATGCAAATATTATTATGCATGACTATGACTTTTTGCAGGTAGTTTTTGGTCTGGGTGTTTTTTTGTATAATATGTATGTATTTACAAAAAAGTATCTAAGTCTGTTTATCCGTATTCTAGATTCCATAACACAAGCTAGTTAAGCTTACCATGGGTCTAGATAGCGTTGTGTAGAACGTTGTGGAATATTTATTTATTAATTTACATATAAAAAATGTAGACCAAGTTCATAGTGGAAAAGAGCATGATTTATCGCTTTGTCCAGTAGGATCCACTATCTCGATCCCCCAGTGGATTGATTTTATCACCTGTATAAGTAAAATATTTGTACAGTATAGTATATAAACGTATCGAATAGAAGTATATTATACACCTGCACCGTTTATTTGAAATTCAAAAACCCGTAGGATATCGAATACCTCTAACATCGCAGTCAGAAAACTATTGAACGAATCTAAAATAGATAGGAAACGAAAAGGGATAACTCTATTTTATACGTCCTCGTGCGATTTTAATGTGGTTGGATTAGGTGATTTGGGACACGTACCTTCTTTTTAAGGGAAAAACACATAACACGTACTCTCTACAGGCGGTAGAGAAAAGCCCTCTAAATGATTTGGGTGGATACAAAACGTGCTGCTACTGAAAGCTAATTATTAAAAAGAATATTAATCGATTCACAGCGACTTTTAGAAAGATTTTTTGGAGTGTTAAATAACTTTCTAAAGGATATTAAATCAAACGATATACTTAATACCAGTTCTATAATACTGTTACCATGGAGTAGGAAATGATAGCGGAGTTGTTGCAAGGCAATCGAGTCGCGTGCCATCCAAACGTCAAATGGACTCATTCGGTAGGAACATTATACCTATGAAGTCCTTCGACTTTTGACACCCCGCGCGTCTCTCTTCCTACCCGCATTCGGCGCGCGTTTTTATTAGGAGAAATATCAATGGGGCATCTCCGTTACTTAATCATAGTCTGTCCTCCGTGACTGTTACCTTTCAACAATACTGTATAAACACAGTATTTCTAATAAAATCATTTCAATAAACGGATTGGAATACGCTGAAATTTTGTAGTATAGAATATCACACTAGGCAATTTTTATTCCATTCAGATTTTAGGTTTCTAACGGTTGTTAGAACGGGAATAAAATTCCACACAAGGCAAGTTGCGGACTTCAGCTAGCAGTTACATAATCAACAACACAAACATTCAAATAATTTGCAGTTTTCATTCAACTTAGCTATTAAGGTAATTTAGAAATCCTCCCAAAACAGTTAAACCGCTTACAGTAACCCCTACGTACAAATCCAATTCATCGTAGCGATGAACATCCCATTGTACGATATTCTCACATCTATTACCTGGTTGTAATCAGTTAGGGTACAATGGCTCTTTGACGCTCAATGGCTCTGATTTCGCCAGATAAATTCACCGCGTCTCTCATTGTGGGATTGAGCGACTATTTCAAAAATGGCTTCCTAGTAGCCAATTCAGGGTATCAACGCTCTCTGCGGAAATTGGCAGAGACGTCCTACGTGGGTATAATGGATTTGACGGAGCTAATCAAAACATAAAATATTATAGAGGACAATTGATAGAAAATAAAGTGATAAGTATGATTTGATATATTTAGCAGTATTGTCTGTTTACATTGGACTTTTTACTGACAGTTTGATCAATCGAAATGAAAATGTAATTAATGACTGAATGACCATTTTAATAAGTTGCGTGTTATAAGAATTTGTAAAGCCCACTGTGACATGTAGCGCTGTTATATTGAACAACGACAAACCTGTATGAGTTACTCCCTGGATTGCGCTATAGAAGAATATAATTTATTTTCGCAGAATTCAGTCGCTGTTCAAGAACCAATAGCACAGAAAAAAGGGCATTTTTTTAAGTTTCAGGTACCAACTTTTTTATTGTTAATCATTTAAAAAATGGTACAATAGAAACTCATTCAGGAATCTATAGTTATGGTAACTCAATTACCGGTTACCAATCTTACTTCTAGTAGTACTAGTAGTAAGATTGGTACCATCAGCCATCATCAGCCATCAGCTTTGGCATGAGTTATTAATAGCTCTGGATACGAAAACATAGCTATGAAATCTAGTGGTGCTGCAACTTTTTTTAAAAGTCACGCTTGGATGTCAAGAAGTTAGTTGTCATTTTAATGGACAATGGTATCGATACCGATAAACTTATGAACTAGGTTTTCCCTATTGAATCATCGCCGTAGTCGACTACTTATACTTAGTCGAAAACCTAGTTCGTAATTTTATAACAGAATTTCATTGTACGTTGCATAAAAAAGCAATTCTAAAGTGTATAAAATTTTATTTTAAAATTTCATTTTATATGCCGACGTATATGTCAATTCCAGAAAGAAAATTTTAAAGTGTAGCATATCATTTTTGATGTTTATATTTGATATTTTGATCTCTGTGATTTAAGTTATTTGACACGACCAATTAAAACTTTGTGATTATACATAGAAAAACTGACTAATGGCAAAAAGGCCGGGTAACAAACCCACGACCTTCTGCCACCTCCCATCTCCCACAAGTCACATCAATATTGTCATGATCAATGGTTATATTTCGCTGTAAGAATGCTAATCATGTAGAGGGAAAAACATGCACTGCTAAGTGTCTATTGTCATGAACCTCTAGCTTCTCTCAGGAAACATGGACCCATATATTCATTTAATATTGATGTGGCAACTACAGTGCCTCTGTAGCGACTGACGGTACATGGAAGTCCACTTCTCATAAGTTAAAATATAAAAAATATATTGTGTGAGCTGCATCTCTGCAAGTGTAAAAGCACATGTGACACTATTAGTACGTGTTCGCATAAGCCACGCTAACTTCAAATGGCTGTGAGATTATTTGTTATCTTAAACAATACTTATGATAAAGACCCACTTTCACATCACTCACATCCCTAATAATTATTTTCCAACACCAGTTCCCTAAAAGATAAAAATATTTCGGTTTTCAAAACCAGTTCCGTAAACAGAATAACAATAATTTTTCTATGGAAACCTATCGAAAGGGTAATTTCACGACAATAAGAAAACTAAATACAATGTCTCCTGTTAGACCTAATCAAATCGAACGAAATCAGTCCTGTTATCGACCCCGAATAATCCTGTAATCGACATCATGGTTATTTATATATTTTGTCCCATTTTCTGTTATATAAGAATTTCTTATTATATGAAATTGCTATATAAGAAGAAATTCACGAGTTACACAACCCGTTGACCATCAAAATTCTTTGGTCAAATAAATAAATGGCATTGTTCGTGGCGTGAGAGTAATTAATTGTGTTTCTGAGACCACCACGTGTGCAGGGTCACCAATTTTCTTACTTATCGGATCCAATTCCTAGCCATTAGGCCGACAGCTCGCTTATTAAGTCTGCTCACGACATAGACGAATGGATTGGATTGTATTTAAATGTTCCTTAACGATTGCTTATGTTTATCGGAATTGGATTTCGAATGGGACTGTTATTGGGGCTTTAGTTCTGAGTCTATTTTGATATATGAAATTCAATTAATAGTTGACGATGTCAAGCTTTCGTGAGTCTACTTCCTGCTAATATTTTACATGTGAAATTGTATTGTAGTGTTTGGGAATTGGAATATCTAAACCAAATGTAAACCTTAGAGAATGCCGTAAGACGAAACAGGTTCGGAAATAAAATTAAACTCAGTGGAGATGTGCATGTGTATTATTCAATGTGAAAGTTTGTTGATTAAATAATCTAAAAAGGTACCTTTATTAGGTATTCAATAACATTCTAAAGGCTGAACAGATCTGCCTGAAATTATAGTCTGGAATAGCATAGCCATACTCTTAATCCCGAGAATAGATTTTCTATCTATTAATAGGTCTGTTCAGTCGTCTAGACATAACAGCTATGCAAGATTTGTGACGAAAGGTGTGAATGAACAACTGTTCACGATGTTGTAATCAATAAAAATAATACCAGAAAAACATCAGAAGTAATTGAATAAAATATATTTATTCTATTACTTCTGATGTTTTTTTTTTTTTAAAATTTTCCGCAACATTCTACACAACGCTATCTAGACCCATGGTAAGCTTTTATAGCTTGTGTTATGGAATCTAGAATGCGGATAAACAGACTTATATACTTTTATATTATACATAGGAACACTCTGACAATTGCCTGGTTTTTTAGTTTGGTTCACAAATATTGTTGATAAATGTCAGTGTAACTATAACCTCTACCTACATACAAGCCAGGAAAGATATATACAGCAACATAACAAATACTATATCCTCCAGGTGATTCCTGAGTTTACGTGAAAATCATTTCTAATTGGATTAAGACGGAAGTTTCCGTAATTTATCAAACAACTGACAAAGCTGTGGTCTTCAACTTTTAAGGGCACTGTTCCGAATGGAACATTGGAAATACGATTTATAAGGTCAATAAGATTTTGAACAATAGATCAAGATAATCTGGTTCAGTGGTTTAATCAAAGGAACCATTGTAACTTGAGCTCTTGATTTCACGAGTAGTGTAAGATATTGTGCTGTGGCAACTTGGCATAAACATATTTTAACATACCATGTATCTGTGGCGCAGAGTCCAAAGTGACGTTATTTTCAGTATTTATAAATAAAACCAATTGGTGGTACCTGTGAGTGGATTTCAAAAGATAGAAAGCGCCAATACTAAAATGATGACCTGTAGTTTTAAGTTCGTACTACTATGGTGCAAAGTCAAAGGTGATTGCTTTTTAGGACGAGAAAATTAGTTCACCAGCTGATCAATGAGATTCTGGCACAGACCTGTTACTAAGAGTTGATAAGTCAACCGACATTCACGCTTTTGAAAGGCAAGGCAAGTTTTGAATACTATCGAGATTACTACTTGGATGGGTACAATGACAGAAATGACAATATTTTTCGATATAATCGTAACTAAAGATAATCCTCACAAGTTAAAAATACATTACACGACGACAAAAAATGTTGACAACAGCACAGTAGCCAATTTTTCGGAAGCTCAAGTTTAGGCGACGGTAAACGCCGAGGAACTCAGTCGATAAATTAGGCAATTTGCGGTTACGCCCGGGCATCGTGTTTCGGTCCTGCCCGGTCCTCTAATTAATTATCCACATGCCCGATCCATTGCGTATTACTTAATCAACCATTGGCTTGTTAACTATACGCATTGATTGGCGACTTTTGCTTGTTCATTTCGTTGAGTGTGTGTTTATTGGTTGGTACATGTTTGCTTTGTGTGTGATTGGTCACATTCAGTGATGTGTTCAATGAGTTCTGTTAGCTTCAGTTGATGTTGATGGTTTTGGGATGACTGTGATATGTGACATTCAATTAAAAGCCCGTCTACATAAATGTGCGATTATTTGAAGTTGATTTGTTGTATCGTACGCGGTTTTTTAAATTTTGTACATCATGAAGTTATTGCTTAAGCTTGACTGCCTCATCAGATTCTTTCTCTGGACTATCTAGGTAAAAAAATTGGTTCATTAGTTTTACAGCTTATCGACAAATAAACAAATCTTTCCTCGTTATAATATTATCGCTAATAATATTATTAAGCCATGTTCATAGGTACTTTGTATAGAAACCATCAACTATGACGATTAATCAATCCTGAGAGGCAAGCAGTAATGGATCACGTCCGCCCCCTATTGACAAATTATTGTCGACAGTGTAACGTAACTAAGGAAATAGTACGTCAAGAAGGTGAAGGAAGACTGTTTATAATTTCGTATAATATAACATTAGTTTTAGGACTCTAATATTTCTGGTAGGTAGGTTCAAAGGTTTCAATAATTTCAAGAATTTCTTGAATCTCAAGTTATTCATAAATTTAATCTTAACATGATTGTATTACTTGTGAACCACTTAGTGACTTAGTGGATCACCTAGGTGTGCCACGGACTTTTTCGTGCCCGTAGTTCACTGCGAAGTCGTTCCACAGGTACCTAGAATCAAATGTGGTACTCATAGTTCACGCGAAAGATTTTCCACGGGTACCCAGAAGAAAATGTGGTACGAGTGGTTCACCTCATGATAAGATCACGTAATAGTTGAACTTGGAAAACTGTATAGTGTAGTATATTATGCCACGTAATAAGACACCTCTTCAAATTTCATGAACGACATGGCAGCCCTTTTATGCTAAATAGCTACCCCACAGGAACCGTATATTCTCTGGGGATAAAATATCTTATGTGTTATTCCAAGAGCTTCCTTGACATTTTATCAAATTTCACCTAAATTCGCTCAGTCCTTTTATGCAAAGTGTCTACCCCACACTCCGCCATGTATTTTTTCAGGATAAAGTATTTTGTATGCTGTCGGAATCTGAGACAGCTTTTCACCAAATTTCATTACAATTCATTGATTGAGATAAAAGTATCTCAAAAACAATACCGCAGGAACTAGACATTTTTCCGGGTAGAAATTATCGTAATAATTCGAAAAATGTATATTTTTAATTGTGAATAGTTATTGATTTCTTTAATGATTATCTTCTTCTTCTTCTATATATATATAAATCAATGTCACTTTTCGTTGTAATGTTATAATTCAACAACGCATTTACCGATTTGGCTAATTTCGGTCTTGAATTATTCGTGGAATTCCAGGGAAGGTTTGTACGTAGAGAAAAAATCGAATAATTGCCGAGAACCGACATCCATGCGGGCGGAGCCGCATTCAAAAGCTAGTATAAATTAAAAGCAATTGCCAAATAAATACATACATTGCAATAAATATTAGTATATACTCAGTGAAATCCCTAGTACATAATGTTAATAATAGTAAAAGTAACAAAAAGCTTTGAATTCATTACCAAAATAACATCTAAGTGACACGAATAAAAAATCAAGAAAACATTTTCACGTCTATTATAATAAGTAGGATATTAGTTACTAAACGAAAGTTACTTCCCAGTAACACATACTTTCGTTTACTTAAGCACATTACATGTTATATGTATGAGTAGGTAATGTGCTTATATAACACGAAATTCCCGATAAGTGAAAATAAAATCGTAACTCAATATTCTTGCTTCCAAAGTGATGTCAACAAGAATGTGAAAAGTGATGTATTTAATAATGCTAAATAGCCCACTGAGAAATTTTGGATATCGGAAAATCTCAAGGGGGCGTACAAAATTGTACTTTCACAAGCGTAAACAAGTATTAAGTATGGTGACATTTCCTTCCTCGTTGGTGAAACGTTCTGATTTGTGTTAATTATCTTGTTTACTTTGAAATGGAAAATAACGACGATTATGGTGTATTTTTTATTTATTTCTAAAAATATGACATCTTTGAATAAAGGAAATAATATGAGAACTAATATTGTCTAATCAAATTAGTGATTTCAAATTTCAAATTCAAATTATATCGACTATCAAAGTATTATATCGAGTATCGAATTTCAGTTTTTATCGAGTAGATATCGAGTATCGAATATCAGATTTTTCGGCGCTGTTGCAAGTGTCATGAGCAGATTACTCGATAAACATAAAAAATGTTTTTTTATGGCCGGCGAGAGTTTTACTATTAGTTATAAAAAAATTACAAAAAGATAATTTACTAGCCTTTGGTCACGGCTCCGCCCGCGTGGATGTCGGTTATTGCGACCAAACATAGCCTTTGTCCTTTCTTATGGTTTAATCTACCCCTATACGAAGTTTCATCAAGATCCGTTGAGTGGTTTAGGCGTGAAAGCGTAACATACAGACAGACAGACAGACAGACAGGTAGACAGACAGACAGACAGACAGACAGACAGACAGACAGACAGACAGACAGGCAGACAGGCAGACAGGCAGACAGACAGACAGACAGACAGACAGACAGACAGACAGACAGACAGATAGACAGACAGGCAGACAGACAGAATTACTTTCACATTTAGAATATTAGTATGGATTTGTGCCATAATAGTAGTGCTGCGATTAAATTTTAAAGTCCTATAAAAATTGTGTAACAGTTATAAACACTGTTCAGTTCGATAAGCATTAAACACAATATTATTCAAATTAACAAGGGCACCGTAATTATAACTTTGGTACAAGTGATAGTGAAGGCATACTAAATCTAAAGTCATAACTTGACATGCGACCGTAAACCATATCTTATAGCTTTGTAATTAAACTATAGAAGCTGTCACGCTATGCGGCTTTAAAACAATGTAGTTTATACGTAGGGACTTTAGATGAAAGTGAGAAGTTCACTATATTTAGAAGTTTGTTATAGTTTACCATTTTAACCCCCGACGCAAAAACGACGGGGTGTTATAAGTTTGACGTATCTGTGTTGTGTGTGTGTGTGTGTGTGTGTGTGTGTGTGTGTGTGTGTGTGTGTGTGTGTGTGTGTGTGTGTGTGTGTGTGTGTGTGTGTGTGTGTGTGTGTGTGTGTGTGTGTGTGTGTGTGTGTGTGTGTGTGTGTGTGTGTGTGTGTGTGTGTGTGTGTGTCTGTGGCATCGTAGCACCCAAACGGATGAACCGATTGGGATTAAGTTTTTTTTGTTTGAAAGGTATATTATAACGAGAGCGTTCAACTGGTACGCAGGGGGTACCGGTCCATTTCCCGCTCAGTGCAAATATTTTGTATGCTTTTTCATGCACGAATATTGTAACGGAACGAAATCTGTCATCTGTTGTAGTAGAAGTACATTCTTAATCACACAGATGGCGCTAATATAAATTATGTTTATTTATATGAGGTATGAAGAAAAACCTTTTTGAATATAAAATTACGTGATAAATTATTACAATAATTTGGTTTTAAAGATTAATTAAACAAATAAGGACATTTATAAATCAGTTATTTATTTGAATATTCAAATGTCGTGTTTTATTTAACTTTAAGTTTTTGAACGAAATTCGTATGTGAAGGAAGTTCTGGTCGAATATCAGAGATATACGTTACATATTTAAGCAAAAATACTAAATGGATAAGATTTTGTCGATATTAATTGATCGCAGTTAATTTGAAAATAAATACAATAATTTTAAGTTATAGTTTGAACGATTTCTAGGAAGATAAATCCAAATTAGAATTATTTGTGGATATATTGATTTGACAATGATTTCAAACAGCGCTACGATTGGCTGGTTGGAATCGTACGATATTTTGTTTCGAGAAGTAGGGATCATTGCGGTTGGGGTGAGGATAGTTGAGGACAGAAAAAAGACTATTCATTAATTGTTGGGAGCTGCTGGAGAGAGGTGGTCAGGAGTAGAAAGTCTGGTGGGTCATTTCGCGTTTTATAAATTGTGTTAAGAGGGTACTGGGAGGTTACTATGTTAAAATTCCGTTGTACATTAATTTTATTCGCGTTTGAAATTATTTGAGAATCTTAACGTAACTTCAAGTGTTGAGAATATATAAAACTCGCATCGTTTCATGCTGAGATAGGACACCATTTCTGTAATTGCGAAGTATGGGCTCAAGGGCTCATATGGAGTAGTTACTCACGCCTGGGAGAGTCTTCCCCGTGACTTCATGAAACAATGCAGGATGGGAACGGAGATTTGGAAATCTACCTGTCGAGTGGATTGTTAGGATTTTGAATATCGAATTGGGGTATTAGTGAATATTATATAAACCCGCCTCGATTTATGCTGAGATAGGACACCAATTCTGTGACTGCGAAGTATGGGCTAAAGGGCTCATATGGAGTAGTTACTCACGCTTGGGAGAGTCTTCCCCGTGACTTCATGAATCAAGGCAGGATGGGAATGGAGATTAGGGATTCTGAAGTGGGTAGAATCAGTAGATAACATACAAGCAGCAGTGATGGGGGGGTTTTTAGCTAGGAGTCCCTTAGGAAAGCCAATCGAAGTGATCGGTCTTGGGTGGAACATCTAACGGTGCCAACGAAGCCCTTGTCCTCTGTCTAGCTAGGGAGCTGATCAAGTTAAGGCGAGCAGCTATTCGATTTTACCTGTCTCAGGGTCGAATAAAGCCTTCTGGGTATCGGTGACCAGTGGCCCGAAGTATCGGTGTCGTTGGAGCTGATAGCTCAGTCTTTATTTATATATTTATTTATACACACAATTATATATCTCGTTAGGGCTTTAGTTAACATCCCTGGCTTCGGCCGTTAACTAAGGCAAGCACACAGTCATAGGTCATACAAAATCAAGTCTGACTAGCTTGTTCCCTTACAGAAAAGGAGTAGGTACATTACACACCACACGTTTAGAATTAACTAAAGGGAGGAGTTTATTGGGGTTAAAACACATATATAGTCTTTATAGGTAGAAGGAATAGGTACACATTCTTCTCGCGGTAATATAGGACGTCGGCTATGTAGGTAGAATCGAATTTGTATAGGTTTTTGATAGTCAGTTAATTGCGTTTAAGTTATGTGAACGGTTCTCATTATAATGAAGTTATTAGGCTATTATTTTGGTGTGAATGAATACTGGGGGATTTCGGGTTGGAATCCAGGCATTTAACAACGATTATCTAAAGTGTATCCTCAGTGTTGACTACCTTCATAATAAAATGTGAAATAGATCTTACATAATACCAGTTGAATGTGAAAGGCATGGTTATCATTGTGACGAATATCAGAAGGTGGTTAAATACTCACCTATCTACATGTAATCTAGTAAGATTCAGTTAAGTCATTTGGCTATTGGATACCATAGACCGATTGATTATGAATGTCATTATTCAATATATTATTTATATTACCAAATTACCAAATATAATACTTGGTGCATTTATTTGATTGAATTGGGTTGAATGGATATTAGTGGAGCATTCTCACGGTAGTTGAGAACCGTCCAATTATGGACCTATGTTCTATTGTCCGGTAACCTAGACGGAAGTTCTTGTATATGAATGTCTTCAATAGAAGATGTAATTTCTATATAAGTTTCAATCAGAAGTGTAGCAAGTGTAGACTACTGTATGAAATACCTATCTATTCTATATTGAAATCTACGGCTTCTAATGAGTTGGTCTTGATCGCAACTATCAGTATATTATACTATATGCACAGTGATGTCTGAACCTTTGTATTCAATTGAGCTTATTCGGTTGTAATAAGTGAGAGAAATTATCATTAACGAATATTAACATTCTTGTAATTGAATGTCACGATTTTGTATTTATATAATACAAGTGTAATCCAGTTATGGATTTGGGGTAAAGGGTTATACCGGCTGCCGCGGTATAACCTGAACAAAGTGGACTAGGCCAAGTGGCGTCTGCTATAATTATAAGGCAGAGGGGAGTTGATCTGTGTTGGTGCAACTCACTGTCATGGCGTATTGGAGGAGCCCTGACCTCGGGGGGGGGCAAATAAAAATATTTGTGTATTATTACTGTTCGCTTTACTTACATACTCTGTTGCTAAAATCCTCGAAATAAGTCTTATTACGCTTACATTACGTCGATAGAAAGTTTATTCATTATCATATTCTAAATTTAAATTAGTAACCTAAAAATAGGTTAGCCTAGAAATTTAGGTAGGTAATCTTATTAACAGTTCATTACATTCTGTTTTCCAAATAATCACGATAGGTTATATGTTGCGATAATTAAGTAAATTAAGTAGGTACAGAATTATGTTAGGAAGGTGAATTGGATAAGTAGGGACTTAATTTAGGACAACAGCACAAGCTACCTCTATAGAACGAGGGGGACTACTGGATCATAATAAGAGTCCTAGTTCCCACTAGGACGATCATTGGCCAAACTAGTTACTAAGTAGGTAGGAATTCGGAAACGTTTGAGTATAAGTATGTTTTTATAATAAATCGGAAGTCGAAATAGGTAAGGGGATGGTAGAGGTTAGGGAGGGTGTTACAATTTGGTGCCGCGTGACCAGGATAGGTATAAAATAGTATGTAAAGGTACAAGTGCGTTATTCAATGTGTGTAGCAGATTCCACCAAGTGCCATCAATCTCCAGTATAAACAGTACAAAATAGTAGTTGTGTGACCAAGATTGGTACAAAGTAGTATGGAAAGGTACAAGTGTGTTATTCAATATGTGTAGTAGATTCCACCAAGCGCCGTCAATCTCCAGTATAAACAGAACAAAATGGGGGTCGTGAGACCAGGATTTAAGAGTAGACTAGCTTCACGGTACAATTTAGTGGTCGTGAGACTAGGATGAGTGTTCGATTTGGAGTACGTGTTATTGGTACAATTTCCTGGCGTGAGATTACGATTTAAAAATAGAATAGGTGTAACTGGAATAGTATATTTTGAAAAGTGAGTAGCTACGAATTATATTGTCGAATGTGTGGGTGTATGTAATTATATTGTTTGGCATGCACCTACATTTAGTCAAAATATCAGTAAGAAATAGCGCTCGTTTCTTTACACGTATACATAACTATGATAAGTTATGGTTATGTATTTTGCTAAATGTGATTGCAATGATGATGTTGAAACTAACAATATAGTTTAACAGATTAGTTTTGGTAGTTATAGCTCCAATGAGCTATATTAGTTAGTTATATTACATTTTATAATTTAGAAAGGATATAATAACCGTGTTAGTTGATTTATAAAAAAATTATATAATGATAAAGTTTTATACATTTACCTACGTCAACAACTATTAGTAAGATATTAGCATCCTTGAAAATTAATGTAGCATTGAATTATAGGTAGATTATAAATGCAAACATGTTTTATTTGAATTATAAGGAAGGTACGGTATATCTATACCGTACAATTTGTTGCCGTATATAGTAGGTAAGGGGTCAGAACATTGTGCTGTTGTTATAATTGTGAATTCTTTTAGTTATTTGGAAGTTTAGTTAGAATTATTAAGAGATGGGGGGTCGTAGGATTATATAATCTATTATAGAATGTCATTTAGGCTTATTCGGATAGTTAATGTTATAAAAAATGGGGGGTCGTAGTTCGGAGTAAGTTATTTACAAACGAAAGGTTACATTTTGTTAGGTTTGATGTTTTAAAAGTGTTAGGGGTAGAGAGTAACTTTAAATACACGGCTAGGAGAAGTTGGGAAGTGCCATTGCAATGCAATGACACTTTTCATTTTTGTATTTTGAATTCAAAAACTTGATCAAGTTAAAGAGGTCCATAGAAGATTCATAGAAAGTCTAAAAGTCTAGTGAAAGTCAAGAGGCTTAATAGAAAAGACGAAAGCTTAAGTATAGAGGCTGGGAAAATGGTTAGACCAAAAAGATTGACGCGCACATCAGTTCGCTATCGGGAAAATAGGACAGTGGAAGATGAAGCAATTAGTTCTGTCAATTTGAATTTGGAACCAAATGAAACCGTGGTCCCACCGCCCACACGAAGAACTATAGTTGAAGGGACGAGAAATAGAGTGATAAGAAAAAAAAGAAGTGCGGCGTCTGCATTAACTAATGTTGTTTATAGAAGATTGAATCGGGCCATAGGAGTCTTGTCTTCGAAATTAGAAATTTTATCAACGGAAGTAAGAAGTACGTCGACTGCACGAGTTTTAAATAATGAACAGAACCTAAATGACGTGATTTCACCAACGGAAGGGAATTATTCGAGTGATAGTCGAAGGACTCCGGTTGTAGCTCGGGAACATTTGAGGGAGATGATTGATGGTGTTGGGTTGGAGAATTCATCGGATACTATGAGATTAACGAATCAAGATAAGGTTAGGAGCATTAATTATCATATTAGAAACGTGACGTTAGAAAAACCTAAATACGGAGACGTAACTAATTCACACCCAGTGACGTTTTTGGAAGATTTAGAATCTTATTTGAAGAAAATTGGTCATAGTGAAAATCAATTAGAATTATTACAAGAATGTTTAGTTGGCGAAGCCAGGGAATGGGCTAGAGTATATAACACCCGGTGGAGTACTTTACAGGACTTTAAGGCAGACTTTTTGGCTACCTTTTGGGGAGAAAGCAAACAAAACGAATTACGTAGAGTAATAGTTAATGGAGTTTGGGAGCAAGAGAAGAATCCGTCAATGTTAGGACATTTCTTAAGTTTAGCTGGGCAAGCTCAGATGCTTACTTTTAGAATTCCTGAGAGACAATTAGTAGGTGATATCATTAGACAATATCCCAAGTTCGTACAGCAAGGTTGGTTTACGTCTAAATTGAGCACCGTAATTGAGGCTGCGGAATATTTAAGAGGGATGGATGACATAGCTGATCAAGGTAGTAGCTCGAAACGAAGCGTGATAGGAAAAGGAAAAGAATCGGACAAGAATATTAAAGAACCTCGACAGGCGTATAGAAGATGGCCGAGGCCAATAGATAATCAAAAACGGGGAGGAGCAACAATGGCGTCTGCAGCAGTTCAAAGTGCAGTACCATCGGAAGAAATGGTTGTAGATTTAAACTAGAAGGGGCTGGAAGCTTGATTCCCGATCCAGTCTCAGTTATAGGGAGTGTGGCTTTAAGATTGATGTGTAAGATGGGGTGGAGACCGGGTATGTCTCTTGGAAAATTAGGAAATGGGATTAGGACGCCATTGAAACCCATGTTAACAAATCGCAAAATTGTTGAGGGGTTAGGATACAGACCGTTAGAATCAAAGGAGTTGTTTATATATAATCAGTTAGTAGAAGTGTTTCGTTCGGTTGAAGAGAGAAGACAGAAGGGGTTGACCGAGTCTTTTATATCAGAGATTGTGTTTGAAGAAACAGAAAACCAAATAGAAGGTACAAATTTCACTTCGGAAGTGAAAGTACGATTATTTGATGTAGAGGTAATAGCATTGGTGGACACGGGGTGTGACATAACTAGTATATCAGAGGACTTTTATAATGAATTGAAGGCTGACGAAACGCGAGCAATACCTTGGTTGCCTATTAGACCATTCAATATTAGAACAGCTGTAGGACATAAAAGCGGACAGATCAAAAAGGTAGTGTTGTTACCGTTAATGTTAGGGGAATTTGTACAGCAGACAGGATTCATAGTAGTACCGGGCTTGGTAAATTCTATCATATTGGGGTTCGATTGGGTGAAAGGAAATGAGGTAATTATTAATGCGGGCAAGTGTGAGAGAGGATTGATATTGCAACAAGCTGATCAAAGAGTGGTGATACCATTTTTAGAAAGAAATAATGGGAGAAGTTTTAAGGAGGTTCAAGAATCTATGTCAGTATTAGCAAATCAAAGAAATGCGGATTGGTCGGAAATAGAGACGGGGGTTATGTTAACTTTCAGGCAAAGGGAAGAATTGTTGAAATTACTGTGTAAGTTCGAGGGATTATTTACTTCACGGATTGGTAGGGCAAATTGCTACCAACATCGAATTCTTATGAGCTCTAACGTACCTATTGTTAAGAAGAGTTATCCAATACCTTATGCTTATAGAGGGAGAGTTGAGGAAAAATTAAAAGAAATGGAAGAGTTGAATATTATTAGTAGGTCAGCCACTCCGTATTGTAGTCCATTAAACTTTACCATTAAAAAGGATAAATCTATTAGAGTATTACTAGACGCTAGAGAGATTAATAAATTTATGGTGGCTGAAACAGAGAAGCCCCCAATACAAATTGATGTTATGAATTCGTTTCATGGGGCTAATTATATAAGTATAATAGATTTGAATAATGCTTATTTCCAAATACCGATAACTGAAGATAGCAAGAAGTATACTGGGTTTACTTTTAACGGGAAATCTTACGTTTATAATGTGTTACCACAGGGGTTGAAGACTTCAGTGGGGAGTTTTAGTAGAGCTATGGATATAATATTAGGACATGAAGTTAGGGAATATTGTGTAAATTATCTGGATGATTTAGCCATAATAACGACGGGAACCTTTGTTCAACATTTAGAGCATTTAGATGTCGTGTTGGGAAAGTTACACGCGGCTGGGATGACTTGCAATATAAAGAAGTGTGAGTTTTGTTGTGAGGAGGTTAAAATGTTAGGATATATAATTTCTACTCGTGGATTAAAACCTGATCCAGACAAAGTCAAATCTATCCAAGATTTTCCAATTCCTAAGAAAATAAAACACGTAAGGGCTTTTTTGGGGTTATGTAATTTTTATAGGAGGTTTATTCAAAATTACAATAAATTAGCTCAACCATTATATGATATGTTGAAGAAAGGTAGAGTTTGGCACTGGGGACAGTTAGAGCAACGAACCTTTGATTGTATCAAAGCTTCGTTCATGAAAACCATACAATTGCATCATCCTGATTTTACTAAACCATATTATTTACAGACAGATTGTTCGCAAGTGGGGTTAGCTGGGGTATTATATCAAATAGATGATAATGGGCAAGAGAATGTGTTAGGTTTTCATAGTAAGGCGTTGAGAGGGGCGCAGTTAAATTGGACGGTGACTGAACAAGAGTTTTATTCGGTAATTTGTTGTCTAGAAAATTTGAAACATATTTGAGGGGTGCAAAAGTAATTATTCGGACCGACCATAGGGCGTTGTTATTTGTTAAGAATTGGAAATTGTATAATGCTAAAATAACTCGTTGGATCAATTATTTAGAAAATTATCAATATGAAATTCAATATATAAAGGGGAGTGAAAATGTAGTGGCGGACATATTATCGCGATATCCACCGGAGGGGGAAAGATTACAGGAGGAAAAGATTAAAATGCCTAGTATTTTATATATGGAAAATGAACAAAATAAGGTGTTATTTCGGAAATTAAAGCAAATGGCAGTTTTACAGAGAGAGGATGCAGGAATAAATAAGCTAATCGAACAAATTTGCGAATCAGAAAGGTCGGGAAAGGCGCTAGTAGGGATAGCTAGTAAATGCAAACTAAAGGGGGATGTTTTATTTGTAGAGAGAGGGGGGGGTAAAGGGTGTTCGATTTATTTACCGGAATGCCTTAGAGAGGAAATAATTAATCAGGTGCATTTAGAAATGGGACATCAGGGTAGTTATAAGATGCTGAAATATTTAAAGGAAAGGTTTTATTGGAAGGGTTTGACCAAGGACGTTAAACGATTGGTTAGGATTTGTGGTATTTGTCAATTGACGAAACATTCTAATTCCAATAAGGTGGGACCGTGCTGCTCAATTGTTACGAAAGACATAGGAGATTTAGTTATGGTGGATATATACGGGCCTTTACCGTCAGGGAAATTCGGGATGAATTACATATTAGTATTACAGGATTCGTTTAGTAAATTCGTGAAATTTTTTGATTTAAAAAGGGCTACTACGAGAGCGGTACTTAGCAAAGTGAAAAAATTTACTGAAATTATAAAACCGAAAGCTATAATGTCGGATAATGGAACTCAGTTTACTAGTCATGCGTGGAAAGAGGAAATGGAGTTGCTAGGGATTAGAGTAGTTTACACAACAGTTAGGAATCCTCGTCCAAATACAGTGGAGAGAGTGAATAGAGAATTAGGAAGATTGTTTAGGACGTATAATAGCAAAAATCATAAAGGTTGGGTTGACACTCTACCTAAACTGGAAAAATTATATAATAATACTTACCATGAAAGTACTGGGTTTACTCCTTGTGAAATAATGTATGGAGAGTCAACTTGTCTGTCTTTCGATCAGATTATTGATAAGGAGGGGGTAGATTTGGACTTGGCGTGTGTTAGAGAACAGGTGAGGGTAAATTTACGGCAAGCTGCGGATAATCGTGAGTTAAAATTCAATAAAAGATATCGATTAGTTGAATATCAAGTGGGAGATTTGGTGAAAATTAAAAGATTAAACAAGTCTGACGCTTCCTTAAAATTAACCAAGAAGTTCGAGGCGATATATGAAGGACCATTCCTTATAGCAGAAAGTCCTTATCGGAATGTGTATGTTTTGGTAGATCCTCAAACCAAGGAAATAAGAGGAAAATTTAATGCTATACATTTATCCAAATATTACATTTGATAATTTGAAGCTGGGGCTGGATCGGGGAGTCATTATTTAAGATTGTAGGATTTATAAGTTACATTGATTTAATTGTTGTATTGTAGTGTTTTGGTATAGGCTTTAGAGTTAAGTTATAGTGATTAGTTGTAGTTTTTATATTTAAATGTAGTTTTGTAAGATGTATTGGTTAATTATAAAAAAAAAAAAAAAATAAAAAAAAAAAAAGAGACAATATTGGAGGATAGGGTAAAGCCCATCTGACGGTATGAGGTGGAAATTAGTGAAGAAAGAAATCTTTCATTATTATAATAAGATTTATTTTTATTTTATCAAATTGAATTTAATCAAATCATCCCTTCAGATGGTGGGGCGTAGGGCGGCTTTACCATAAAATATATATGTATATGTATTTATATCTATATGTGTACATATTTATATATATAAGGAAAAAGAATTAACATCTACATAAATTAGATAAAAGGGAGTACAAGAAAGAGTAGGATATGTAAAATGAAATAAAACATAATCACCTCTATGTTGTTACATGATAATGCTGATCGGTTGGCAGCGAGAAAAGTCGCGAAAGCGGACTCTGATAGTGCAAAAGGGTTGTCGACTAGGTATGATTGGGATTTAAAATAGATGTGGAAGGCTGAAGTGGAGCTGGATGTAGTCATTAAATTCAGAATGGAGGGTCATCCCAATCAGCATTATTTTAAAGGGGGGGAGTGTTTGAGAGGTCGTGTTATGGTTTGATTCCCTGTACGCACCACATGTTGGATTAAGAAGGATTGCCAGGAGTTAGGTTAAAAGACATATTTTGATATTGAGAAATCAAAAGTCTAGGCATACCGTTAAGGTACCTTCATAATTCATCAACTATACAATTCGGTTCACAAGGCCAAGATCTAAGCACACTATACATACGCCCATATCAGAGTACTTGCTTGTCGATTCTATTTCAAGTGGGGTGAAGTCGTAAACATACGTTATTGTCTAATAGTCTTTAAGGAATTTGGCTTTTACGCGAGGGTGGAGATATTAGATCGCATAGAGAGCATAAGATTGCGTCTCTTGCCTCATCTCTTATCCGGTTCGCTTATCGTTCAGTGGCCTCACAACCCACTGCCTTCAGTGTTGAGTCAAATTCTGACTTGGATATTGTGTCGTGTTGAGATCAAGTTCACTAACAAACTTGGCGGTGGGCTCGAGTGGTAACTATTTTGATGTTGGGTTAAATTACACACTACATAAAACAAAAATGTGCAGGAATTGGATTATAACTGGAATCGATTATGTAAGGGAGGATTCAACATTTTCTAATTATAGGGAAGATTTTAAATTGGGATAATATTCTATGACAATATATTGGTTATAGGTTAGGGTGAATCTTTACTCCGGACAAAATTGGGAAAGATTTGTACCTGCGTCAACATTCAGGGGGTCGAGATGTAACGGAACGAAATCTGTCATCTGTTGTAGTAGAAGTACATTCTTAATCACACAGATGGCGCTAATATAAATTATGTTTATTTATATGAGGTATGAAGAAAAACCTTTTTGAATATAAAATTACGTGATAAATTATTACAATAATTTGGTTTTAAAGATTAATTAAACAAATAAGGACATTTATAAATCAGTTATTTATTTGAATATTCAAATGTCGTGTTTTATTTAACTTTAAGTTTTTGAACGAAATTCGTATGTGAAGGAAGTTCTGGTCGAATATCAGAGATATACGTTACATATTTAAGCAAAAATACTAAATGGATAAGATTTTGTCGATATTAATTGATCGCAGTTAATTTGAAAATAAATACAATAATTTTAAGTTATAGTTTGAACGATTTCTAGGAAGATAAATCCAAATTAGAATTATTTGTGGATATATTGATTTGACAATGATTTCAAACAGCGCTACGATTGGCTGGTTGGAATCGTACGATATTTTGTTTCGAGAAGTAGGGATCATTGCGGTTGGGGTGAGGATAGTTGAGGACAGAAAAAAGACTATTCATTAATTGTTGGGAGCTGCTGGAGAGAGGTGGTCAGGAGTAGAAAGTCTGGTGGGTCATTTCGCGTTTTATAAATTGTGTTAAGAGGGTACTGGGAGGTTACTATGTTAAAATTCCGTTGTACATTAATTTTATTCGCGTTTGAAATTATTTGAGAATCTTAACGTAACTTCAAGTGTTGAGAATATATAAAACTCGCATCGTTTCATGCTGAGATAGGACACCATTTCTGTAATTGCGAAGTATGGGCTCAAGGGCTCATATGGAGTAGTTACTCACGCCTGGGAGAGTCTTCCCCGTGACTTCATGAAACAATGCAGGATGGGAACGGAGATTTGGAAATCTACCTGTCGAGTGGATTGTTAGGATTTTGAATATCGAATTGGGGTATTAGTGAATATTATATAAACCCGCCTCGATTTATGCTGAGATAGGACACCAATTCTGTGACTGCGAAGTATGGGCTAAAGGGCTCATATGGAGTAGTTACTCACGCTTGGGAGAGTCTTCCCCGTGACTTCATGAATCAAGGCAGGATGGGAATGGAGATTAGGGATTCTGAAGTGGGTAGAATCAGTAGATAACATACAAGCAGCAGTGATGGGGGGGTTTTTAGCTAGGAGTCCCTTAGGAAAGCCAATCGAAGTGATCGGTCTTGGGTGGAACATCTAACGGTGCCAACGAAGCCCTTGTCCTCTGTCTAGCTAGGGAGCTGATCAAGTTAAGGCGAGCAGCTATTCGATTTTACCTGTCTCAGGGTCGAATAAAGCCTTCTGGGTATCGGTGACCAGTGGCCCGAAGTATCGGTGTCGTTGGAGCTGATAGCTCAGTCTTTATTTATATATTTATTTATACACACAATTATATATCTCGTTAGGGCTTTAGTTAACATCCCTGGCTTCGGCCGTTAACTAAGGCAAGCACACAGTCATAGGTCATACAAAATCAAGTCTGACTAGCTTGTTCCCTTACAGAAAAGGAGTAGGTACATTACACACCACACGTTTAGAATTAACTAAAGGGAGGAGTTTATTGGGGTTAAAACACATATATAGTCTTTATAGGTAGAAGGAATAGGTACACATTCTTCTCGCGGTAATATAGGACGTCGGCTATGTAGGTAGAATCGAATTTGTATAGGTTTTTGATAGTCAGTTAATTGCGTTTAAGTTATGTGAACGGTTCTCATTATAATGAAGTTATTAGGCTATTATTTTGGTGTGAATGAATACTGGGGGATTTCGGGTTGGAATCCAGGCATTTAACAACGATTATCTAAAGTGTATCCTCAGTGTTGACTACCTTCATAATAAAATGTGAAATAGATCTTACATAATACCAGTTGAATGTGAAAGGCATGGTTATCATTGTGACGAATATCAGAAGGTGGTTAAATACTCACCTATCTACATGTAATCTAGTAAGATTCAGTTAAGTCATTTGGCTATTGGATACCATAGACCGATTGATTATGAATGTCATTATTCAATATATTATTTATATTACCAAATTACCAAATATAATACTTGGTGCATTTATTTGATTGAATTGGGTTGAATGGATATTAGTGGAGCATTCTCACGGTAGTTGAGAACCGTCCAATTATGGACCTATGTTCTATTGTCCGGTAACCTAGACGGAAGTTCTTGTATATGAATGTCTTCAATAGAAGATGTAATTTCTATATAAGTTTCAATCAGAAGTGTAGCAAGTGTAGACTACTGTATGAAATACCTATCTATTCTATATTGAAATCTACGGCTTCTAATGAGTTGGTCTTGATCGCAACTATCAGTATATTATACTATATGCACAGTGATGTCTGAACCTTTGTATTCAATTGAGCTTATTCGGTTGTAATAAGTGAGAGAAATTATCATTAACGAATATTAACATTCTTGTAATTGAATGTCACGATTTTGTATTTATATAATACAAGTGTAATCCAGTTATGGATTTGGGGTAAAGGGTTATACCGGCTGCCGCGGTATAACCTGAACAAAGTGGACTAGGCCAAGTGGCGTCTGCTATAATTATAAGGCAGAGGGGAGTTGATCTGTGTTGGTGCAACTCACTGTCATGGCGTATTGGAGGAGCCCTGACCTCGGGGGGGGGGGCAAATAAAAATATTTGTGTATTATTACTGTTCGCTTCACTTACATACTCTGTTGCTAAAATCCTCGAAATAAGTCTTATTACGCTTACATTACGTCGATAGAAAGTTTATTCATTATCATATTCTAAATTTAAATTAGTAACCTAAAAATAGGTTAGCCTAGAAATTTAGGTAGGTAATCTTATTAACAGTTCATTACATTCTGTTTTCCAAATAATCACGATAGGTTATATGTTGCGATAATTAAGTAAATTAAGTAGGTACAGAATTATGTTAGGAAGGTGAATTGGATAAGTAGGGACTTAATTTAGGACAACAGCACAAGCTACCTCTATAGAACGAGGGGGACTACTGGATCATAATAAGAGTCCTAGTTCCCACTAGGACGATCATTGGCCAAACTAGTTACTAAGTAGGTAGGAATTCGGAAACGTTTGAGTATAAGTATGTTTTTATAATAAATCGGAAGTCGAAATAGGTAAGGGGATGGTAGAGGTTAGGGAGGGTGTTACAATATGTATTGATATTTGAATTGATCTGGATGTTTCTATGTATTTATAAAAAAAACTAAGTATGTTTAAAAAATATAATAAAAAACAAATGATTAAAAAATAAAAAACCCGACTGCCACTGAAAAGACCGAAATAAGTTTTATAGCAGGCGGTACCCATTAATTTTCTTTCGGTTTATGATTGGCAAATGGGTACCGCCTGCTATAAAACTTATTTCGGTCTTTTCAGTGGCAGTCGGGTTTTTTATTTTTTAATAATTTGTTTTATTTTACACTTTTTAGTTATGATATGACATGTATATCTTTTTGAAATTTACATATCGTTTATACTTGAAATAAAAACTTAAATCAATAAGTAAGAACATTAGCGAGAATGATTGTTTTGTTAAACAACTTTAAATCGTTATATATCCTAAACTATTATTTAAAATGAAAAATGATAAAAGGAACCTAAAGATGATTTTAAAATACCTATTCAACGACACCCCACTTGACATAGTTCAACGAATTTTATTTTTTTCATTTTGACAATATGGCGTCTGGTTGTCGCTGTGGTGGATTTTGATTACTTTCATGTCTTTAGTGACACTCGCAAGGTTAAGACGAATCGATTGACGTATGAATTATCAAAATCGGCCCATGCATTTGGTCTCTAGAACGCCACATAGAAACAAACATACATACATACATACATACATACATACATACATAGACTGATAAACACATTACCCTCCTTTGCGTCGCGCAGTCGGGTAAAAAGGATAGGGCTGTTCTCTATCCGATAGTGAACATTGGGCTGTATGTGACGGCAATAGGCTCACCCCCTATAACGTGGGACCGAAAATTATATTTCGTGAAATGTACAGGTAGGAGTGTATGTATGTACGTATGTTTATTAAATCCGCATTCTTCACTTTGGGTCTAGATAGAGCTGAGTAGAATATCGTAGAGTATTCATTTTATGTATTGTTTTATAATTTTAATTATTCTTGAATTCTAATTCTTACCTAATGTTTTATTAGCCTAGGTGAGCCTAAACCTAGCCTAGGCTAATTTTATTTTATGTTTATCACATATCTTCCATAACGTAAAATATAGGAAAATATAAGATTATGTTTTAATTATGAATGAAAATTTTACTAGTAATTACATACATACATACATACATTCAATCACGCCTTTAGCCCGTAAGTGTTAGGCAGATGTGATTTAACATCCACATTTCACAATTGTATTTGGTCGCACGCTTAGATGAATTAAAAAGGGTTTTTAATTCATCTAAGGTCGCACGTAATAGGGAGTGAGCCTATTGCCGTATTCCGGGCACTTTTGTTTACTCGAACCATGCAACTAAGGATGAGTCTGGGTTGTATACTTATATCTCTTTTAGTCGCCTAGTACGAGACCGCATGGGAAGAGGTGGAGTGGCCCAAATTCTATTGTTGTTTTTTGTTAATTTTTGTTACTTATGAATAACTGTTACTAAAATACGAACGTGTCATGAAATTTCTCTATGTCGTGCTACTTGCGCATGGTTGAAACTGCGGACTGGCAGGCTTGCTCCGTTGAATTGCCAAATCTAATATATAAAATTCTCGTGTCACAGTTTTTGTT
The DNA here is from genome assembly GCA_914829495.1 of Eilema sororculum. Taxonomy (NCBI): domain Eukaryota; kingdom Metazoa; phylum Arthropoda; class Insecta; order Lepidoptera; family Erebidae; genus Eilema; species Eilema sororculum. Next base: position 20,639,706 of record OU618543.1, on the reverse strand, counting down.
GCCATACTCCTCCGAAACGGCTTGACCGATTTTGATGAAATTTTGTGAGCATATTGAGTAGGTCTGAGAATCGGCCAACATCTATTTTTCATCCCCCTAAATGGTGCAGCGGGAACGGGATCTGACGCCACGAGGGTAACGGCTTGACCGATTTTGATGAAATTTTGTGAGCATATTGAGTAGGTCTGAGAATCGGCCAACATCTATTTTTCATCCCCCTAAATGGTGCAGTGGGAACGGGATCTGACGCCACGAGGGTAACGGCTTGACCGATTTTGATGAAATTTTGTGAGCATATTGAGTAGGTCTGAGAATCGGCCAACATCTATTTTTCATCCCCCTAAATGGTGCAGCGGGAACGGGATCTGACGCCACGAGGGTAGGAAAAAATTGGCGGTACGAAGTTCGCCGGGACAGCTAGTATAATATAATAAATTGTTGTAACGCATCAATCAGTTTCTTCGCTAATAATTTTTAAACATACTATTTTATTTAAGTAAACAGAAAAGTATTATGTACAAAGGTTTTGAGAACAAGTTCCTTTTAACGTCAGTGTTTCTTTTAGTCACATTGTAGACATTGCATTGATTTCTTCTGCCACATTTTCCTTACTACTGTCATTCCGCACGTAAATAGTATATAATAAAATAAAGACGATGTATTGTGTTCAAAAATAAAAAAACTTCATTCGCATCCTTAATTACAATAATACATTCGGGAAGCTGAACGATGACAATGGGGCTATAAGAAAGAAATATCACTCATGATCCTATTAATAGGACAGAATAAGGGACCATACTAAAATATCTCTTCCTTTCTGGTCTACTTTAACTTTGTTTATATTACTTCCAATGACAGTTATTATGCATAACTTCTTGAATTATCTTTAAAATACAAAAGAGATTATATTGTTGCGTATTTGACATGTACCTAAGTAAAGCCCGACCAATAAAATAAAATACCTCACCATATTGCGGAAAACTATTGGAACTAATTTCTTCATATGGCAACAATCTATAAGATGTCATTATTACTCATTATGATCATCTGTCAATGTGGTGTCAATTGTGCTGTTAATTATTGTGAATTTGAGTGCGCTATATAAATGCCGAAAAGTATTAAAATCCAGTTAAGAAAAAGTTACTTACAAAATAACTTGGTATTTGTTGGATAAAAAGTCGGAAGATCTAAATAACATCACGAACCTTGTTGTCAACATGACGGATAGGTACATCATAGAGTACGCTCAATGGAAATTGCCAATTTTCCTATTTTACCTACTGTAACTAATTATTTAGATTCTGAGTTTGATGATTAATAAATATGTACTTAATAATAAACTTGTTTATTTTTCTATTTTAACCACACTACTTTAAAACATATATCCATATGTACTAATATTATAAATGCGAAAGCAACTCTCGTCTGTATGTCTGTCTGTCTGTATGTTACGCTTTCACGCCTAAACCACTGAACCGATCTTGATGAAATAAAGTTTGGGAACGGACATAGGCTACCTTTTAACGCGAAAACGGGGGTTAAAGGGTGAGAAATGTGAGAGATCCGGTTCTTAGCATTCCATGGATTCACCGTGCGGTCGTCGGGTCCATGGCGTGGTACAGAGAGGAACACTGTGACGGCGCCTGGGACTTGCGACCCAGGTGTAGGTTTAGTTTGATCCTATCAACGCCGTTTTAGATATTCGTTTGAGTAAAGAGCTTACTGAAGCTCTTGGCAATCCGAGGTCTTTAAATAAGTTATACAGGAATTTAGCTGGAATTCCCCTTGCTCCTATTTCAACGGCGTAGAGTTTAACCACATAGCCATTTTTGGTTAACTCGTTGGTCAGGTCAAAGTATTTGTTTATTTTTATAGCGTGGTCTTTAGGTATGTTAGTTTCCCACGGTACTGTGAGTTCTACTAGTACTGCAAGCTTTTGCTGTTTTGAAAATAGGAATATATCGGGTCTGGATGACGAGGCACAAACATCCTCCGGTATTTTATAGTGTTTCTCATACGAATCTACGAGTAATGTCCTTTCAGAGGCGGCTATCAAAACTGAGTACGGCTTTTGATTTGTCTTTTTTGAGCAGCCTTCCTTTACAAACGCGACGTCATTTCTTTGGTTTATGGTTAAACCCTTTTTCGCTCTAGCTACCGCCAAACTTACCTCACGTACGATTTCTAATACCTTATCATGTCGGCGCGAGTAATGACCCCGGTCTAATAGCGTCCTACAACCCACCAGTAGGTGCCTAGTAGTACCAATTGCTTCACCACATGAGTTACATGTTTTATCTGTGGCTTTTCCCCATCTGACAAGATTGCTTTGGTCGGGGAGGGTCAACTGGAATGCATTGAGATAGAATTTAAGGAGAGCCGGTGACCAGTCGTATATTAAGGTACGCCATTTTAAGGCTATGGGAATACAAAATTCACCTAGTGTTAACCATTCGTTTTGTATTTCTAGGTTTATTGCGTGCACTTTGTAGGTATTATTTTCATCTACTTGAAGAAAAGATTTTGTTATGTCTTTGTCTGACTGCCTCCTAGTATTACCTAAACCTACCCTACCAGTCTGCGAGCCTATCATGATTTTTTTATGGAATTGGAGGCGCGACTCGAGCTCTTTAGTACTTTGGTCTTTTGGAAGAGCTTGCACGATTTCGTCTTTTGATTTCGCTAGGACGTGCATTTTAGTTATTCTTAGATGTTTATAGAGTATAGAGAGATGACAGTTTGTATGGAAGTACGTAATTTTTATCGATAATTGACATCAACAGCTAGTATTATATAAATTCCAGGTTCTTGTGTATGACACTTTGTCTGCAACAGTTTCTAAATAAGTTAAGATATTTGTACACTAGCCATTTCACATGTGTATCACTATACTTGGTGCTGCCATAATCATAGACGTTTATAGCGCCCCCAGTACGAGTTTTTTATTTTATTGGTCGGGCTTTACTATAACAGCTATCTCTCAGACTAAAAGAATTAAGTGAAGTTATTATTTTAGTCTGAGAAGTAGTTAAATAAATAAATTACTTACCTAATTTTCTATTCAAAAACAAATGCATTCTCATTATATATACTCATTCATTATTAGAAACAATCTAGTATATTTTGTGCGTAATAATTCATGATATCTTGATTCGTTAAAGTATTTAAGTCATAACAGAGTTTGGTAATAACTTTTTAAAGTATGGGTAAAAAGCATAATTTATCATTTCAGTGTTCAATAGGTTATGTACGTTCGCTTACTACCCGGTGACGCCCACTCATGCTACCATGGAGCACCCCAAAACAAAAACCTTGACATATGACACGTTAATGTTGATGAGAATTGATAAAAACCCAAAGCTTCCAAATAATTAAGTAAATAAATAAAAAAATGTTTATTTCTCACCACAAACTAAGTAAAAATATGATACGATAAGATTAATGTATACACATTGGGTTGTGGATCGCTGGTGCCTGTTGTAGGTAATAAAAAACTGAATCACAGGTCACCAGGTACCCACGATCTGATACAATTCCAAACTTGAAGATTGACTTATACATTGTTTAATATTACATAGTAAAATGAGAAAAACAAACAGTGAATTTACGGTAGGAAGTATTTGGAAGCTTGTATACTCAATCAAGGAAACATCGATCTGTAGGCAGATAATTTATACGAAGAAAATTTCACGTGACTCCTACAATTTGTACGATGGAGAGAGAATTAGGAACATTTCAAGCCACCCCACTCAACAATTGGACGCAAAGAAGAAAATATATTATTCACAACAAGACTACGATTGTACCAAAGCAATGTAACTTTATAAAAAAAAATATAGCAACACATACAAGCATTTGGTATGTATTGTAATTTAATTTTATGTATACCTACTTGTATGTTAGGAGAAAGTTGTAAAACATTAATGGAGAGGATTGTTTTTTATTCTTTAACTAGCTATGCCTCGTGGCTTTAGTCATGATTAAGTTTTTCACAAATTTAATCTACATTTAGTTCCACAGAAACTTTTGAAACCCTTTCATACTCAAAATCTATTACTATTCTAATATTTATTAGGGTACCATAAAAGAAAATTACGCTACACTGAAATAAACTGATACGAAAACAAACAAAATCTCTTTCGAAATGTGACCATGAGTACGCCTGAACCTCTGAGTCCCATTACGGGGAAACTTTATGAAACTACTGAGAATACTTGCAAAGAGGAAGGAAGGAAGAAGAATAGGAAATAGGAAAGGGAAGTAAGCCCCCCTGTACTCTCACGAACTGTACAAAATGTGGTATTTTTTTGCTCGATTCACCCTATTTGTTCTGGAGATAACATGGCTTTGGCACAATTAAAACCTTTCTTTAATGAACCAGGATTTATAAGGAAAATTAGTAACCGAAATTACTCCTCTATGACTACTTGTATCAGGAATAATGGGTTTACATCAGTAAAGACCTACTACATTCATACTTTCAACATCTTTCATAGATTTCATTCACACACGAAAAGAAAAAAGAACAGTTGTTAAACAATACAGAAAATAAAACAGTTTTTTCTATGGCATAGTTTAATTGCTATAAATAAAAAAAAGTTCTAAGAATCAACAGCTATAGAATAGTTGTGGAATAAAAACTGTTTCAAAAATAAACTTGTTTCCTGCAATCGACATTCGAAACGACACGAATCCTATGAGAACGAAAGACGAAGCAACGTGATTGCTTTCTATTTAACCTTCCTCTGTCGAACATTGTAACTGTAGTTGTCACCATTTTGTAGTCAATAAGCACTAGTCGCTTTATAGTGAAGAGATTTCAATCGCTATCCTCAGATGAAACTTTTTGCTGAATTTTAAATGTACCTTTTTAATCTCGACTGTGACTAGAGTTTTATACACGGACTGTGGAGAAACATATTAAAGCTGATACATCTTTATGTTTCGTTGGTTTGTATTATGAGTCATAAATCTGTTACTTATTATTATGAATCCTGTGTTCTTGTAAAATACCTACCGTAAATGTTACCGCTGGAACTATTATTATTAGTTTTTTGTTATTTTTAATATTAAGAACATTTTATTAATTACTAGCTTTTGCCCGCGGCTCCGCCCGCGTGGATGTCGGTTATCGCGACCAAACATAGCCTATGTCCTTCCTCATGGTCTAATCAACCCCTATACCAAATTTCATCAAAATCGGTTCAGTGGTTAAGGCGAGAAAGCGTAACATACAGACAGACAGACAGACAGACAGACAGACAGACCGACAGACAGAGTTACTTTCGCATTTATAATATTAGTATGGATTCTTCATCTTCATCGTAGGTACCCTTTATCCAATTTGCACCCGAGTCTTTTACCACAAAGTTTGGTCTAGTGTAAGCTTTTAAAATTATCCGCGGTAGCCTAGTGGTATGGGTAATGGACTGCTGAGACGAGGTCTCGGGTTCAATCCCAGGTTTACCATGGCACACACCAATGACTTTTCGATGCTTTTAGAAGTTATGTGTGTATTTATCGCAAGTTTATAAGGGCCCGGTTAATGGCAATAGGCTCGCCACCTATTACATTGGGACCTAAACGTAAACTGGCGAAATGTGGGTGCTAGCACCTCTGCCTACCCTTCGGGGAAAACAGGCGTGAGTTTAGCTTTTTCCATGGTTTTATCATTTTTCGTAAAATATATTAGATACATAGTTACCTCAGTTTCTGAAATACGAATAATAATTGGAGAGCAGATACTATAAAAACGCTGGTATTATTTATTTCCTAATGCTACTTTACTTTAAGTTTCAAAAGAATTCATTAACAATGACAAATTTTGATATTACAATTTTATCCATTGTTATTATTTTTGACTATATTGCAGTTAGGTACAATATAGTTTAAAATATTGCCAACACCGATGGTTAAAAATTGGTGCCATCAAATATTGTTAACATGATAGCTCAAATGCATAGATAAAGGGAATCTATAGTTATCAATATATCACAGTCTTTTTTCCCGTTACAGTACAGAGTAGAAATTGTTATAATGATGAATGCAAAAACGTAGCCTATTTTCTTTAAGAGAACTGGTTTTGTATTAGTGTATAAGTTAAGCAAGAAAATAATTAAAAGAGGCTACTTATAGGTACTAGAGTTATTCATGACATTTATAGCTAAGCAAATATTTAATTTATGATATTATAATTCTAGAACAATATACCTTTTCGGTGTCGCTTACTGAATTAGAAATTACTTACACAATTTATTTAATAGACGTTTAATAACTGATACGCTGCACGAATAGTTTGCATGTTAATAGCCAAATAAAATTAAGTTTACTGCAAGTTATTCATTGGGGCAAAATCCTAACAAATAGAAATCTAGGTCAAGGCTTCGATTTGGTTTTGTTATTGTATTTCTCATAATCACGATAATTTCAGTTTTAGTAAACATCTACATCAAGGAAAGGAAAATAAAATTATTGTCTATCCCTTATATTATCTAGATTCAGTTAGGTAAATATAACCTAACCGACTTCATCTGGTTATGTTAGAGTAATTTCCCTAGACAATTTTTATAGTCAAGTTGAGAATATATTCATTATTCTCAGAGTTGTTTTCCCATTTCTCATTGTGATATAAAAATAACCAACGTATTGACAATATACGGCATGGAAATCCACAAACGTCAAACAAATATCAATCACGTCGGTCCATCCAGGAATTCAAACCACAAATGGGCTATCGGCAACAAAGAGACTAAATACTTACAACAGACAGAAAACACCTACGCATACAATATTAAACATCACCACTTACAAACTTCCAAATGGAAGTACCTACAAAAAACCCTTAAATTATTCATACTCCAATAAACAAACAAGAATCTAACGCAAAGAAAGTCACAACAAAATTAATTGTGAAACACTTTAGAAGGAAATTAATGAGGGAAAAAAATTCTCCAAGCTTTGATTTGTAGAACAATTTGATCATGGCCTTGGAAGCAGTTTTTCTTAGGTATAAATAAAGGAATTCCTATCTGGTATATTAGATTTCGTTGTACCAGCCCCCACCTGACGGGCCTTATTTAATTAAGGAATGTTTTCGTTGGGCGGGTCCCGGGGACAATGTGGATCTCAAATATTGCAATTGTGTATAATATTGCCGACTCTAATCTTGCTTTTTTGTTTGCTGCGAATATTTTTCTTGTGTTCTTGAGAAATAGATACCCTGTTTGTGTTTCTTTTGGAAGGTAGGGAATGGAAGGAAAATATACTTCATATAATAATACACGTATGCCTCCGTTAGTTGGCTATTGTAAAATGTTTTATTTGTATAATTGCTTTGTATTTCAATATATTTTTATTGAAAATGCTTGCTTGGCAAATAATGTAGTATTACTAGCCTTCTTTCAACTGTAACGCTGAAACTCTAAGGCCCATTCTAGAATGACACTCAGCCTGTTTCACTATTTATCTTAGGACAGATTGTATTGACAGATTGATAGTCAATAGATAAATCGAGATTCAATTGTCATTTTAGAAATTGTAAAATTGAGCTAATGACCCGCTTTCACACTTACTACCACTGTACCACTGATCCACTAACCTAGTATACCTACAGCTAATTGTAGTATATCCTGAACAGACCCACTACCTCAAGTAAATAAGCTCCAAGAAATTCTAAAAGATGCCCCAGAGGCTTATTTTCTCTGCCGGAGCTCATTCGCTTCTCATGTTATATTCAACCCTGTCCAATCCACCGGTTATGTGTGCTACTCACGACACTGGACGACGAATGTCCGTGGGACGTGCATGACTTATATTTCTTGGGCCGTTTGAGCTGCATGCAAGAACTAGTATTGATTGCAAGTACTGGTAATAACAGTAAAGCGGTAATGTTAGAATAGAATATACTTTAGTATGCAACAGTTCGAAAGGAGCACATTTATAATTCAAATATAATTTAGTCATATAAGGCTCTAGGGCATATCGTAACATTTATGGACGGAAAATAAACCCAACATGGGAAGCGAAAATAGGAGAGCAGGTCTCGAGCCCCAATGTGCAACTTTGGATGCAACTAAGAATCGCTCGAATGATAGCAATATATAATCAGTGAGACATTTATCAACGTCACGATAAATATATATACGTTTTTACCTGTAGGGTAAAGGGTAAGCTGTGAGCAAAGAATTTCAATTAGCAGTAGCAATCATGAAGGGGCCAAAGAAATTAGGTTATACAAAGCCAAATTCTAGCTACGTGACAAATTTCATCCTGATCTATTAATAGTTTAATGGCATCACTGAGAGACAAACATCTGATGATAATAAGTTTAAAAAACCTTTATTATGTATTAATCATGAAACATAACTTTATTATGTATTAGTAACATACCTATTAAAACTTTATTATATTATGTTTTTCAAGCAGACATGCACATACATAGCAAGCTTTTCAATCAACTCGACCTTAGAAAATACGTTCAACGTATTTCAGAAACACTAATCCACCTGCTTTAATACCACCTCGTATAGCACCAAAATGTTTCGTCGCTCAAAGACTCCACCGGGACTGCAAAGAGATTTGTATCTCTGCCAATGAATTCACTAACTTCATGGCACACCGCGCCATTTACTTTGGCAAGTAGCCATATCAAGACACTGATTGCGTGTATTGACTCAAATATTGCAACTATATTTCTTACGATATTAAATCCGGGTGACTTAGATGAGACAGGTGAGGCTTGTCCTATATTGCAGTGCCTTAATATCTCGAAGTTACGCGATCGAGACTGACGGGATTTATATCGGACGTTTATAAGTAAACCCGATGCCCATTTTTATAGGTTCTAGTAGATATATAAATTTTTGATAATAAGTTTCTGCTTTATTTGTAGCGGGTTGAATAGACAGTCAAATCAAATCTATATTCTATAGGAACAATAAAGTATGACGTCATACCTTGTTATTGTCAAACATGTCTAATGAGATATTGGAGAGTGAATGTTAAAATCTCTATCAATTTGTGATGGTGGTCTGCGGCTCAATATATAATCTTGAATTAACTTAACTACTCTAGTTTTAGTACAGTCTTGACTAGTTTTTAGCACAGAAGGATTCAATTTTTTGACTTGTGCTTCAAAAAGGAAGTTATACCTACCATCACTCGAGTTTTTCGGCCGATTGCCAAAACTACTTCTAAGATTTCTATCGTCTCATGATTGATACAAGTCAAAAACTACTTCTTGTAAATTACTTTTTAAAAAGTAATTTAAAAGAATAGCAAATTAGATCAAATTGGAAGGTAGCTTATTTTTTTAAACATGTCCGACATGCTTGGTATTATTATGGATTGCTATAATGGTTATGAGTCTGATATAATAATAATGTATGTTATTAGGTAGGTGCAACAAAAATCGGTGATGGAGGTAGGTAGGTAACGCTAGACAAAAAAATCGCAGTTACCGTAAAAACTCTATCACGATAACACATAATCAGTTTGTCACTCAAAACAATAGTAAATCACAAGGAAAATGACTTTACTTATTATTCACAGATATACTGAACAAAAAATAAAGTAATATTTACCTAGTAACTAGTTTGTTTAACCATCATTCATGGAGTTTCGTGATGTAAAATTACTTCAGAAAACTCTGTCCGCAGGTGGGCAGATAAAAAAATCAACTTCTCTTTATCAATTTTCTGAAAACAGAATAAAACTAATTCAATTTTCAGTGAGACACGAGGCAAAGGAACTAAAAAGTCTCAAAACGGACGGCGTCAAACTATGAATGAGGAACTTTCTCGAACAAAGGGTGTGGTTTGGAGTTGTTGAAAAATTAAACATTGCTAAAAGTTCGTTGAGGAAAGTTTTAGCGAATAGCTAATTGTGATTTTAAATATGAGGTAAAAATGAAATATACGTTTTGGGTGACAAAATGGAAGCATCCAAAAAAGAGGTGTCATAACGCTTAGTTATTTATTTTTATGGACGCCTTATTACTATGCCATGTGGTGTGACCAGGCATGTTTCAAAAGAATTAAACTGATAATCTGCTATAGCTACCTATAGGCATTCATCATCATCAATATCATCATGTTAGCGTAAATTCTGGTCTTTCTCACCTCGGAGTCCGGGATCTACTTTCCGGCTTTGGCCTTCCATTTTTCATGGTTTTGGGAATTAATGGTTATGAGACCATATTGGGACGCATGTCATCTTTACGACCGCGATGCCGAGCCAGCACTTTTTAACTCCTTCTTTCCTACCGGGACCCGGCTGAGTACAACGTGATCAGACCAGCAAAAGCGACTCTCCTACATTTTCATGACACGGACATGAAGGCTTTCGCGAATGCGTGAGATTTTCATGCAACCCTACTGACAATAAAAAGGGTTGATACAGAAAAACTGACCATTACCCTGCTCGATATAAAACTCTAGATTATATTCGGACATTACCAAACAATGTTATATAATGTGTAAAGTTATAAACTTAACAATCCTATACCATAAAAGTTCTGATCCATTCGGCAAGAAATTTAACTTTCTTTTATAAAAGGAAAACTTACCAAATCGATATACTTTTTTACTTTGGTACACATTACCCAGTACCTACTTTTATCTAGATTAAAACTAGTCATACAAAATATATGTATAGCTGAGCACCTACTATGGAACACGCGTCATATATGAAAACGGACGAAATATTTCTAATATAATCTACCTATATAATAGATACAACTTATTTTTTAAAGACTTCACAAAATGGAAGAAGTTCTCAATTCGCTTGTTTGTATTATATATTATAGTACGTTGATTTCATTAAATCCATACTAATATCCATATCCATATTAATATTATAAATGCGAAAGTATCTCTGTATGTCTGTCTGTCGGTCTGTCTGTGTCTATATGTCTGTCTGTCTGTGTGTTACACTTTCACGCCTAAACCACTTGACTGATTTTGATGAAATTTAGTATAGGGGTAGATTCGACCTTGAGAAAGGACATAGGCTATGTTTGGTCGTGATAACCAACATCCTCGCGAGCAGAGCCGTGGGCAAAAGCTAGTAGATAAATAATTTCATTGGTATTTTTTGCAAAACCGAAGTGGAGCTGTAAATACTTTTTATAATGGTCAGTACCATTGCTTTTAAATTTTTAATTTCTCTAATTCGTCACTAACGAAACTGTTGGCAGAAAATAGTATCACATTAATATAAACTACAAACTACTAAGACTAACAATTTATTAGAGCTCAATTTAACAATAACTTCGGAATTTATAATACTTACAAGCAACTTACCTAGAGTAGGTACGTAACGATACAAAACTTAACATCGTTATAACTACTTAAAGAGCAATTCTTGAAAAGGAACATGTGTAATATCGTTAATCATAAGCAAGTTAGCTCCTACTTCGGATGCCGGCATAAATCAAAACTCCATACACTCATTTCCTTCCGAAACTTGTTTCAGAGGTGTTTTGTTCTTTGGTATATTTTTATTATGATCTCCATATTACATGCAGTAATGAGAAACAAAAGCGAATAAGGAATTGAGAGTGGGAGATTGTTGTGGCATGTACGTAATATGAGAAGATAAATGTAATAACAGAAAATAACTATTAATCACCCGCTCACTTCTTGCCAGGAAATTCTGGAGTTACGATGATAGAAATAGGTGAAGATGCTCGATGCATTTGACTCAGAACATATTCAGAGATATTTGGTTCCGGTAATATGCAGATAGTTGTAAAAAAGATCCAAAGTATTCATCAACAAGGCATTAGGGACTAGTTCATCCTGTCCATCCAAGAAATATGGATGTTTTGAAAGAGTATATGGCAAAGAAGGGAGTGATTGAGGAAATGACATCTGACAGAAATACACTGCAAACCCACATAATTGGGACAGAGGCAGGTAGAAATTATATGCAGTAATGATATGATACATAATAAAATAAAAATATCAGTCATTATCAGGATGAATAAAGAAAGATAAGTATTTGATACAAGTTTTTGCTTTGTCATTAGAAGATATTTCTTTGCAAATTGTAAACGAAAGTGAAACGCTTTTCTATAAGATGAACGATAATATATCATTGTTGTTTGACACATTATCGACACCAATATCTATTCTAGCAAGAAAAAAATATCAGTTGAGCTAATATATTGTTACGCCTATTACGTGATATTCTCGTAAGTTTCAATATTTATTCTATTTCTCGTTTTTATGTATAGTAAGCTTCAGAGAAAAGGAACCCCCCTTGATAATGGTTTTATTCTCAAGGGGGGTTCCTTTTCTCTGAAGCTTACTGTACCTATAACTTTGAATTGATAGGTCATAGCGGTGTATCTATTTAGGGATTATACACCAATATTTCTACTACTGTAGGGTCCTACAAATTTACCAAGCAGTAATAGCCTAATAATGTTTACCTGACCCGGCAATCGAAACCATCGACCACGCCTTACGTACTTAAACAAGTTTTTAATCACCTTAGATAGATTAATAAATTTATTTTAAGTATTTGGTCCTTTGCAGAACTTATAAACATATATTTATTTCATTATGAAGATTGTTTGTAAACTTTTCTGCAAATTATGAGGGATCATAGAGATTCTAAATAATAATCTGAATCAACAGTCATCCTCGTATCTATGATTAAGAATTAAATAATAAAGTTCCTGGTACGAGATAAGATAGAAAACATATATACACCAATAAAAGAGTATGAAGTTATCCCCAAAAGGATGTTATTTATTTGGATAAACTTATCTTGAAAACAGAATGCATCTCAATCTCATAAATATATTACATATCAGAATAAGGCAAGCACAAGCATCAAAATTTCTGCAACGCAACCCCAGAAAAGATAAAAGCATACCTAACGTAGCCAATTCTCCTAAAAGTGAACATGTAAGTTTTAAACCAAATTTTACTAACGTTCAGTAGACTATAAAAAGATTGTATATTGTATTGGTTTTAAAGGCAGCGGAGCGTGAGACGTTAATATTTTAGGTAGGTAGTAGCTCGTAGGGAAATACTGAAATACACTACAGTAGCACTTACGTAATCGGCATCGGTGTATAGCGTGTCTACTTAAAGCAACTTTAGCATACAGTTTCTCTTCTCTTCTAATTTTATGTAACTCTTTAATATATAAAGTAGTATCGCCATTATATTTGAGCTAAATTTCACTTACCGAATTGATTCACGATAAAAGTGACAAGTATTAGCTTTAAAGAACAATAAAGCTTTTAAGATAATTTCAAAGTTTTCATTAAACAAACTTTGAGCTTAAGCGGATATTACCAACAATAAGCAATACCTAAAGTTTCAAATATGAAATCCTTGAAACACTCAAATCAAGATCGACGTCGAATAACTAACCCATTGTCCAAGTTCTGCCGCCAATAAATTTTGTCCCCAGCCAATAGTTTCAGAGTTGGTGGCCATCGATTTTCTTACTTCGAGACCACAAATTGTGGAACTTCTACCTATTGTTGTGCAGGGTGCAACATGAACCGTTGGATTGCAGTTTGCAATGACTTCTGTAACTTTTGCTGTCCATTGTAGACTTGGAGGAAGACTTCGACACGGGCCTTTGAAAACATTTGTCTTGAATCATAAGAAACAAATTAAAAGGGCAAAGAGCATCAGAGTTTCAATGAAGAGAAATTAGATGTCTTGTTAATCTCTTGAAACTTTAATCTTTATTCGGTTGGTAGATATATGCCGTAGATGTCGACGAGCGAGGGAAAATGAAGCATGGCAAGCATTTTCCATGGACTACATTACATGAAGTTATGAGTACCGAGATGGTGTGCGGTTTTAGTTGATTCCAGTGTGACTTATCTGCTCCTGCTTACTGGAGGGTTATTTCAAGGACACACGGTATTCGCATTATAAGATAACATTCCCAAATAAAAAATATGGTTTACATTGGGAATTTAATAAGTTCCTACCAGGAAAAAACTGTGATGACGCATCTTTTTTCGAATCTGGGGAAACAACGTGTCAGAGAATTCAATATCCGGGTGTTCAATATTTGTAAAGCGCTGTTACACATGAATACAAACTTTGGTGACAGCCGGTAAAAGTATATTTGTTTACATTTTCATGGAAATATTTACTGTTTTACCTAGTAAAGAGTGTGCCGATGTTTAATAAAATCGGCTTAAATTGTCATATATTTTATGAAATAATATCACTCGTACAAAAAAATCTATACGTTTGAAGCTGAGTGGAGCCTGAAAGTAAAACACAATTAATCTTTAAAAATTTCATTGCTTATGTACTTACTTAGGTATGGAACCATTGACATTAATGTATTTGCGGCTGAGTCAGGGATGTATATATCTATCTGATGGTAAACAGCCCTATCCCTTAGTCGCCTTCTACGACACTGCTTGGGAAGAGATGGGGTTGCCCTGTATACTAACACTATATACCTACATACATAGAAGAGTGACTAGACGATGATACTGTAAACATGTCTCGTGGTCTCACTGCCAGGGATGCCTAAGAACGTATACATACGCATAGTGAAGGAGGAGTAGCCGAAATGTTGACACTGGGCGTCAATCAGGTCAGGACTCAACACTCTAGGTAACAATGATTTCTGTAAACATGCTATAAACATTCATAGACCACGGTAACGGCTCATCATCAAGTAGGATGTGCTCTTATATATCTATTTGTGTTTATAACCTTAATAGATGTTGTTTTAATACCGAATGAATCCTTCGCTTGAGGTTCAGCCTAACTCGCCTCCACTTCATGAACAATATTAGTGAATTACGAAGTAACTTTAATTAAAACGGACATATATTTAATAGTTTGTGCAATCCAGTTTGTAACAGTGTCAGCTGCTGTGTGGAGCACTTTGTAATAAGTCGGGTCATAGTTTACTAGTTCTTTGATGCAGTACAGACTAGTTTAGCACATCATAGTCGAGAATACATTTATGGACTAGAATTATTTGAACTGAATATGGGTAAAATGATTGAAGTAATATATCAAATACACGCGCAAAATTACTCTGAAACAGAAAAAAAACTACGATATGACATGCCTTAGATATGAATTAATCACACTAGCACTGGATAATTACAAACTGTATTGATTCAACGTATTTCATTAATTGAAATAACATGAAGTCGCCTCTTCCCTCTATTTTCAAATTGAATTTGTAACTTAGCAAGAAAGTTCGTTATATAATTAATTGAAGAGAAATCTCTTAGCCAAATATTAGTACAAAATTTCATCTTGTATTGGACTAGGTATTGGAGACAGAACAATGACTTTCGAAGACAATGTTCAAAGAGAACGACGCAGACTTGATCTCAAAGAACATTTTAATTAAGGGACGGGAAAAAAATATTAGATGGTTTGTGCTAGTATTCATGTAGCAACGTATTAAGAAAAAATAGTTTTTCTGGGAAAACATGAGTAGGTAAGTATTTGAATAACTTGAATTTTGATGACAGAGCTCAGTTGGAAGAGCATTCCCCCTGCAAGGGAAAGGTCGTAAGTTCAAGTCTCACTTGACCATTTCATATTTTTTCCGATGTTTTTCGAACTTTAAAGTTAGCATAATAAATGCTGTAAAAAAATATTCTAATAGGTAAGTATTATTATTAATTTTTATGTTTGACCATTTCTCACATATTTAGAAGGTATTTTGAACATATTTATGAAGTACTATCATAATATATGCCGTGGATACACTAGTGTGGATATAAGTTATTCCGATTTTTAGTCGTGCCTTCAGTTTTTAGGAAGATCTTGGTCAAACTTATAATCTTACGTTTGTTTTATTTTAATTCCAAGCAATTAAAATACAACAAACGTAAAATTATAAGTTTGACCAAGAACTTCCTAACAAAAAAAAAACACATCAATATTTGTTCAGTAGAAGAAAGTAGGAAATGAGAAAATTGCAACAGAGAAAATCATGCTTGCAAACCGAACAAAATTATACTTAAAATCAATGATCGTTTAGAGATTTCAAGTAAGAACGAACAAGGCCAAGGTTAAAGTAAATAAACACACAGTAAAAAAGAGTTGTACCTACACATAATCAAAATATCATCGATGCTGGTGGAGCGCTTATGTACTTTCTTAATTATTTCCCACATAATTTAATTGTGTTTCAATTTTGTAATTTAAGAAACCGCTTTTATGAACGAATAATGTTTGAATATTGGCGCTCATTTGTTGACCACTTAGTGTTGAAGAAGGCCAATAGAGGCGCTGTGCACGGATCGTTTCGAACTATATTTTGAGAACGAAGTTTCTATGAGCGAGACTCTCAAGCTTCACGGCTGACGTTCAACCCGTTCATTTTTTAATCAGTCAATGACTCGACGCTGCACCGAACGGTGCCTCTCAACCCGCTAACGCACCAAACGGAAGTTTGAGTAATTCAACTCCTCGTTTCTTTTTCTGTGTAATTCTATAAGTTCCTTTGGCCACATTCTCAAGTCAGTATAAGTGAAGTGTATCGGAAGAAAACGACAAATTCAAGAAAATAACCGGCCGGTCGAAACATACCTACCCACCAGCACGTGCCAGGAACCACGCCTGTCTACAGCTGAATCCTCACGAGGTGGAACTCAGGTCAGTGCCGGTTCTCTTGCGTTTTCATTCATGGAAGCGGTCACATGTGTATTTTCTTTTCATTACAACCTAACTGCTGGTCATAGGTGCTTATACGCTCTGTGTGCAAACCACCATTGGCAGGACTATTTACACGTCCCACCATAATTATGGTCCTTACGAGTCGGATAGGCCAGTAAATAACATATTCACGTAATTATTGGTGAAAAATATTTCTTTCCTATTCATTTAATTAAAAGATTCACGTAATTTTGGTGAATTCTTTCCGCCATCTTAGTTTCATTACTTTCTTTCGCTAACAGATTTACGTAAATTATTTGGTAAATTCTGCATTTAAAACGCTAAATCTACGTAATAATTGGTAGATATTTATAATAGTTGGTGATTTACGTATTAATTGGTAAATACTCATCATTCTATTCACTTACGCGTAACTTTGTAGGTCCTACCTATCTAGGTACGTAGTTACATTCCCGCTCCGCCGTACTACTTGCGCTATTATATAATAAGCCGTAGTACAATTTTCAATAAAAAGTATATCTAAACTGTTTGTGTTAGATAATCTTCTTGTTATATTTCAATAGGTAGGTCCTACCTATCGTTAATTTGCAAACATGTCGTCAGATCTCGAGACGAAGCTTATTCTGTTGAATCAAAAAAAGGAATTATTGTTTGCACGCATTACCCGTTGGTATAAATCGTCGAAATCCATTGTTTGTTTTGACATAACGACGCGAGCGAATGAAGATTTTCTGTCTGAGACCGAGAACATCGACGATGTTCGCGATAAGTTCGAGTCGATTGTAGATCAAATAAATAGCTTAAATTTATCATTAGAATCCCCTCTGGAACCCGACTATTCTTGCCTTGACTCATTTGATGAATTGTATTCGAGAATAAAACGCATTAGAAATAAATTATCTACGCCCAAGGTCAAGGAGGTCGCCTCACACGCGTCGAGTAATTCGAACGCGTCTGTAGTGAAATTGGAAATGCTTGTTGTTCCGAGTTTTGACGGACGCCCTGAAAACTGGAATACATTTTATCAGTCCTTTAAGGCCAATATTCATTCAAACAAACAATTGTCTGATTCGCAACGTGTGCAATACCTATTCTCAAAACTAAGCAATGACGCATTAAAGTTCACTGCCGGTATTGTTCCGTCAAGTGAGACCTACAGTATAGTTTGGGACGCCTTGGTCAAGAAATACCAAGATAAACGCTCATTAGGTTCATATTATCTTAATAATATATTAGACTTAAAGAATTGTTCACCTAGTGTGAACTCACTTGATTCATTTATAGGTATATATTCCTCCTCTATCGCCGCGCTTAAAGAGTTAGGTATAAATGATTTAACGGACTTCATGTTTCTACAATGTGCCTTGAGGAAAATGGACACTCTAACCATCCAAGCCTTCGAACTTTCTGTTCGAGGTGTCGATATACCTACGACGCAACAGCTGATCGACTTTGTACAAGATTATGCTAAGATGATTGAACGGTCAAACCCGCGGTCTTCGTCATATGCGAAGTCGCCCACTGCTGGGACGCCACAGTCTAATGATAGGCGTGTACAGCGTAATTCTAAGTCGTTTGTTGTCAGTGTGCCGATTAATAATAAGTCGAATGCGCCCGCCGCAGTTGACGCGTCATGTTGTTTATGTGGCGGCCGCGACCACCGACACCTGTATAACTGCGCTCAGTTTAAAAATATGCAAAATGCAAAGGCTAGATATGAGTTTATTAAATCTAAGCGTGGTTGCGTGAATTGTCTAAGCACATTACATAATCTCCCGCAATGTAAAAGTACGTCAGTTTGTTTCGGTCAGAAAAAACATCATAAATTATTGCATTTTGAGAATAATGTTAATAATTCGCACTCGCATGCGACGACTGTTGCCGCATCCCCGCCGCCCCAGTGCGTTAGTCTCACTCCTGAGTCACCGCTCGCTTCAAGCACTGTGCATTCGTATGCCTCTAGCCATAAGGGTGATATTCTCTTGGCAACCGCTCAGGTGTATGCTCGCCCTAAAGGTAGCACTGGAAATAAATCTGTAGTCAGATGTCTAATTGATAATGGCTCACAGAATAACTTAATCACATTGTCCTGTTGTCGTTTATTAAATTTACCAATAATACCAATGAGTAATTCTGTTGTCAAAGGTGTTGGTTCCACTTCGCACACGATAATAGGCTATGTGTATTTGGACATTGAATCTCGTATTTATGCAGATCATAAGTATACTATACATGCGTTAGTTATGAATAGCCTTACGGATCAATTGCCCTCGCAATTAATTAAGTGTGATCGCGAGTTAAATCTTCGCGATTTACCGCTTGCTGACTTAAGCTGGAACATTCCAGGAAACATTGATATAGTATTAGGTGCACAGCTCTTCCTGTATATCTACTTAGGAAATAGAGTCGAGTGTGGTCCCAGTGCCCCTTGTGTACTATCAACCGCGTTTGGGTATGTACTTATGGGTGATTACCCACGTAAAGATGTTGTGCCTACAACCGCATCCTTTTCTGCGCTAGCACTAAATGATTTAGTGCAAAAACCATGGGAACTTGAGGAAGTTCCTGTGAAGCGCCTATTGTCTCCAGAAGAAACCGAGTGCGAGAATATTTTCACATCTACTGTGACTCGCGATGACGTAGGTCGTTATACTGTTGCGCTGCCGTTCTGCAAGGATCCCTCTGAACTAGGGAACTCGCGCGGCGTCGCTCACCGCCGGTTTTTGTCGCTCGAGCGTAAACTTCGTCAATCACCAACCGTACGTGAAAATCACAATAAGGTTATTCAGGATTATTTAGATAACGGTTATCTTAGTCTCGTTGATGACTCTAATTTGTCTATGGATGGTTATTACATACCACATCACGCAGTAGTTCGACATGACAAACCGATGCCACGTATTGTGTTGGACGCGAGCGCTAAAACCCACACTGGTCTTTCGCTCAATGATATTTTACATATTGGTCCCAATTTACAGGCAGACCTGTTTTTATTATTATTAAATTTTAGGCTATTTCCTATCGCAATGAACGCTTTTTTTTTTTTTTTTTTTTTTTATCGTGCGAAAAATCCCCACGGATACCACCCCCACGGAGCCTGTGGAGGCGGTTATGTCGGACTCGAACCGACTAAAACGCACGCCGTCTTGGGTCCTTGGCTGCCGGAGGTGAGATTGCCAAAAGCATATCTCTCGCACCCCGGCAGACCCAGGACCATCTCTTTCGAGATGGCCCCCTTCGGGTTGTGGGGACCAAAATGTCCCCATCTAGCCCCGGTTACGGGGAGGCGCACTTTGCGCCGCCGCCGCGGCCTGCTTCTGCTAGGGTGACAGGTGGCTCCACCGGTCACCCCCAGGCCAGCGCTCATGGAGGACGGAGGTCGTTCTGCGACCTCCGACGTCCGGTTCGCCTTCGCTCTGCACGGGCTTCCCGGGCCCGGAGTCTGGTCCGGACCCGACCGGCCGCCTCCTTCTCGAGCATTACTTGCTCGCAGAAGGAGGCGGCCGCACCCCAAGCGTTTGCGCATCGTACCATCGCTGTGAGCAATGTGACGAGTGTGAGGACTCCCACCCCTAGAGCCGCCACTAGGACCCGCCTCAGCGTGTCCCACGCCGGGCACTCGGTCAGCGTGTGCAGCTCTGTGTCCTCGCTCGTATCACAGTGATGGCACTCGGACGTTGGCTCCTTCCGGATCCGACACAGGTAACTCCCGAAACACCCGTGTCCGGTAATCACCTGCGTCAGCCGGTATGAGAGGCTGCCGTGTGGCCTCTCTAGCCACTCCTCCATGATGGGTCTTACCGCCGCTATTACGGCGTGCCCTGCGCTTGGTCGCCCAAGTCGTAGCTCCCATTCCGCTACCATGTCCCTGTGGAGCTGAGACCTCACGGCCCGAATTACTTCGGGCTCGGGTTCCCGTCCCTGCTCCCGCGCCTCCTTACGATACCGATATAGCATCGAAAGGGCTCTCGCATCCAGGTTCCACGGTAGGGATCCGGCAAGGAGACTCGCCGCCTCGAAGGATATCGTGCGGTACCCTCTAATGGCCCTGCTGGCCGTTGCACGCTGCGGTCCACGCAGCAGACGCGCATTGTGGACCGTCAGGGTGTCCGCCCATATTGGGCACCCATATAGGGCCATGGACCGCACGACTCCCGCGTAGAGTCTCCTGCAGGAGTCATCCGGCCCCCTCATGTTGGGCAGCAGCCGCCCCAAAGCGGCAGCTGTGTCCTTCAATTTGGGGGCCAGTCTTCGGAGATGCTCCCCGAAGTTCCACCGGCCATCGAGTACGAGCCCCAGATATTTCATCTGGGCCTTGACGCCGATGGAAATGTCTCCCACTATGAGGCTGGAATCCTCCGGTGGCACGCGCCGAGGCCCATGAAAGAACATGGCCTCGGTTTTATGCAGAGCCACCTCGAGACCCAGCCGCCGAATCCGTTCCACGACTTGGGCAACCGCGGTCGTGGCCTTCAGGGTCGCTTCGCGGTATGTAGCCCCGCACGCCGTCACCAGCGTGTCATCCGCGTAACACGTGACGGCGGCACCGTCCACGAGCTCACCGCGAAGCACCCAGTCGTAACCGATGTTCCACAGTAGCGGTCCCAGGACCGATCCCTGCGGAACACCGCACGACATCTCTCGCCGACCGAGCCCGGTCGCACTTGGGTAGACGACTGCTCTCTCCGACAGATACGCCCCGACTATGCGGCGAAGGTAGAGAGGCACTTCGTGATACACGAGCGCCTCCGTAATGCAGCTCCAGGGCAGGGTGTTAAATGCGTTGGCGATGTCCAGTGACACCGCCAACACCACCTCGCCCCGAGCGATGGCGTCCTTCGCCAGAGTCCTCACGCGCATGATGGCATCCACGGTGGAGCGCCTCCGGCGGAAGCCATACTGGCCATCCGCCAGGTCAGGCCCTACCCTGGATAGGTGCTCGACGAGGCGCTTTGCAATGACTCTTTCAAAGAGCTTGCACACCTCGTCGAGCAACACTATGGGCCTGTAGGCGGACGGTGAGTCCGCCGGGCGCCCCGCCTTTCGGATGAGGACCAGTTTCCCCGTCTTCCACATCTTCGGAAACTGGCCTCGCTCCAAACATGCGCTGAGAAACCCTCTCAGTCGGGGCTCGAGAGCGTCTTCTTCGCCTAGAGCTAGGACCCACGCTCGGCCTGGAATGCCGTCTGGTCCCGGGGCGGTGTTCTTGGCCTTAAGCCTTAACACCGCCAGCTCTAGCTCTACCCAAGTGACCTCGGGCACGTCGTCGTCATGCACGCTGGGTGCCATAGGCGACCTAGGTGGCGGAGTCATCTGCGGTGGAATATGTTCCACCGCCCGCGCTGGGAACAGGGAGCCAACAACTCCTCCGAGCAGCTCCGGCTGGAGACACCGGGTTAACGGCGGGGCCCGGGGGCGCAGCTTGCCCCTTACCATAAGGTAAGGCCGCCCCCATGGGTCCCGCTCCAGCGTCTCCAGCAGCTCCTTGTGAGCTGCAGCCTTCGACTGCTTTATCGCTACTCGGAGGGCCTTTCTGGCCTCCCTGTACCCCGCATGAAGCTCCGCCTCTCGGGGCTCCGTATCTGCGGGGCGGCTGCGCCTCCTTCGGAATCTGGTCCACCGGCGGAAAGCGATCACGGAGGCCTGTCGCAGCCTCGCGATGTCCGCCGACCACCAGTAGACCTGACGCCTCGGATTATAGGGCGGAGCCCTAGGCATAGCCGCATCGCAGACACGCGTCATGGCCTCCCGGAACCACGCCGCCTCATCGTCTATGTCGACAGGCCTGTCCGGCGCAGAGGCCCAGGCCTGTACGATGGCGGCCTCCAGGAGGACCTCCCGATCCATTCGCTTAAGCATCGCAATGAACGCTGACATAAATACTCACCGCAAATCGCTTGAGTTTGATGTTGGCAGTCATGTCGCAAAGGTTTTAGGTCTCTCGTGGGAGCCGTGTGGAGATAATTTTTATTTCACATCCACCTTGGTAGATGAGAAGTGCACTAAGAGAAATATACTCTCTATAGTTACGCGACTATTTGACGTGCTCGGGTTGGTGGCACCTGTGATACTCTACGCCAAGTTGTTAATTAAGGAACTTTGGCTTAGTAAGAGTGATTGGGATGACCCTGCTCCAGAGCATATACGCTCACGCCTTTCTGCTCTCGTTCAAGAATTAAAATTGCTTGACACATTAAAAATTCCGCGATATATAGGTGTCGAAGTTGATTGCGAATTACGTCTTGTCGCATTTTGTGATGCCAGCCTGAATGGCATGGGATGTGTTATTTATGCACATTGTACCTACCCATCTGGCATTCAAACTCGCATTTTGTGTGCGAAATCAAAGGTCACTCCGACAAAGATTACTACGCTTGCTCGATTAGAGTTATGTGCTATTTTGCTTATGTCAAAGTTAATAAGAACTGTACGTGATTCTTATGCATTACGCATTCCCATTACTGACATTTACGCCTTTTCTGATTCCACGATTGCCTTATCATGGGTTCACTCGTCACCACATCGGTGGTCGATTTTTGTTAGCAACCGGGTCGCTCAGTGTCAAGAAAACTTGAACGCTAAACATTTTTATCACGTCGCCGGAGACATTAACCCGAGTGATTGTCTATCACGCGGCATGCTCCCCTCGCAACTTTTGACTTATGATTTGTGGTGGAACGGTCCAGCATGGATCCGCGGCCCCCCTGATGAATGGCCTATTAAGTCATTCTCTCCCGCCAACTGTTCTGACTTACCTGAGCATAAGGCAAATGTGTTGAGTGTGACAACAAAACACACAGAGTCGCCATTGTTATGTACATTAGCACAACGTGTTTCTTCTTGGCAGAAACTACTACGCATCATCACATACGTTTTAAAATTCGCACGATTTAAATTTAAGATCGAACCTCATTCTGTATCAGGATTACATCCTGTCCTTCTCCCTAAACGCGATCACGTTGTTGATCTAATAATTCAGCATTTTCACGTTGTCAATTGTCATACTGGACCTGGACTCCTCATGTCAATGATAATATATAAAACGCGTACTGGTACTTACAAACGCGCTGTAACCAAATTGTATCCTATCCCAACGCAATAACTTACAACGCTAAATAGAATCTTAAACTTTAATTTTAACTCAAACTTTAAACATACTTTAGATAGAATATTGTTAGTCTAAGTTGTTATTTTAGCTATGTGTATTATTATGTTATACAAATTCACTATGGGCTCTAATCAGCCAGTGTTCGCTTGTTTGTTTCGTAACGTCTTGCGACGTTCCAAAGCCGGGTGCATGGTGGAGCGCTTATGTACTTTCTTAATTATTTCCCACATAATTTAATTGTGTTTCAATTTTGTAATTTAAGAAACCGCTTTTATGAACGAATAATGTTTGAATATTGGCGCTCATTTGTTGACCACTTAGTGTTGAAGAAGGCCAATAGAGACGCTGTGCACGGATCGTTTCGAACTATATTTTGAGAACGAAGTTTCTATAAGCGAGACTCTCAAGCTTCACGGCTGACGTTCAACCCGTTCATTTTTTACTCGACGCTGCACCGAACGGTGCCTCTCAACCCGCTAACGCACCAAACGGAAGTTTGAGTAATTCAACTCCTCGTTTCTTTTTCTGTGTAATTCTATAAGTTCCTTTGGCCACATTCTCAAGTCAGTATAAGTGAAGTGTATCGGAAGAAAACGACAAATTCAAGAAAATAACCGGCCGGTCGAAACATACCTACCCACCAGCACGTGCCAGGAACCACGCCTGTCTACAGCTGAATCCTCACGAGGTGGAACTCAGGTCAGTGCCGGTTCTCTTGCGTTTTCATTCATGGAAGCGGTCACATGTGTATTTTCTTTTCATTACAACCTAACTGCTGGTCATAGGTGCTTATACGCTCTGTGTGCAAACCACCATTGGCAGGACTATTTACACGTCCCACCAGATGCAGTAGATCGGAAGCACCCGATCACAACTTCGCGTTGTGCAGTTAGCTAGCAGTGAGCATTTCTATTGTGAATAAATTACTCCTACTGCATTTGAAGAACATGAAATTGTATTTATGTTGCGTGACTCAATCTATGCAACTCCAATCGCTTTGTGTACTAGCATAATCATTAGGTATGCAAGTTATGGATGAAATCCTGCTATCCCCATTAATTTAATATCGTGAATGTGAAAGTTTATCAAGATGTTTGGATATTTGTAATTCAATCACACTTTAACGGTTGAACGGATCGGATCTGGTTGAAATTTGGATAGGTTATAGTCTGGAATAACACACATACTTTTTATTCCAAGGATAGTTGGTTTGCAGGAATTATGTCAAAACTCCAAGCTGGTGAAGCTGCCGGTAGATATCATGTAGTAGTCTGCGCTAGCCCCAGTGCGGTTGAATAGACGGATTAAATCTTCTATATATTTAAAAGAAAGTCGTGTTAGTTACACTATTTATAAGTCGAGAACGGCGGTACCGATTTGGCTGAAAATTGGTAGCTATGTAGCTTAGAACCAGGGGATGGACATAGGATAATTTTCATCCCGTTCGACCTTTATTTTACCCCGGGTGTTTTTCATGTGTGTCGCGGTCACGGGATCAGAATTTCTGGTACATTTGCATGAAGTACCCTTTCTTCCGAACTTAACGCGGACGAAGTCGCGGGCAAAAGCTAGTTATATATAAAAAACATACTATGTTCAAATCGATATAAAATGAAGAATTTTGTCAAGATCTACGTTGTCAATTCTAATTCCGTAATAACGTACCTTACACAAGTTTAATGCCGATGTTTATTAAATTTTTGCCTCGTCAGTTATAAAAACCTACCTATTTATCGTCTGTCCTTCCTCAAAATCAGCAGTCACAGTCACCTCACTAGCTTCCTCTGCAGGGTGCCATACAATTTAAGTAGGTATATTAAAAATCTAGTGAAGCCTACAATATTTTTTTCTGTAATCGCAGCTTTATTGCTTGACCCCAAGCGATCATATTCTTCTTCATTTTCGCGTCAATCTCAGTCGCATCTGAAGTTTTCACCTCGAATTCCGGGGTCCACGTTTTTTAGTCTAACCGGCTGATCTTCAGTATTTTCCGTGAAGTGACTCAGCCATTTGACTTCCACGACCCATTAGTGATATCGAAGTATTGCAATTAGACTTGCAGTGGGAATCGAACCTGGCCCTCGATTCTACTAAAGCTAAACTATTGGTTTAGCTTGGAGCTGCAGTCACTACAAAAAATGACAATAAATTTTAGACTTTATTTCTATGCAACTAAAATCCAAAATGAAATGAAAACAGTTTCATTACACTTTTTCAATTACTCTCCAAAGTCATTTAAATTTGAACTTTAACCACATCGCTTTAAAGTGTATTATTTATTACCTTTTTTGCGGTGGCACCATAATGGTTTAACTTTAGCAGAATCGAGCAACTACCGCCACGTCACAGATGATTCAAGGCGATCATATTGACAGACTAATTTAAGAGCAAAAAACAAGAACCAAAGTCGATCTCAATTTACTTAGTAAACACACAAAACCAACTGTTCCAAACGCAAGATAGCTCATAAAAGCGGACATTAGTTCGGAAACTATTGGCGAGAGACACAATTTATGCTTACTAACTTCGTCGATAGTTTAGAAGCAAGATTGGGACTTGCAAGCTAGGAAATTGCAAGTCATTGTTTATGTGTTTCGGATACCATTGGCGTCATTGTAAGAAGGTGCATTGTGATGTGGATGGTGGTGCAGATCGGTTTCCAATAAAGCGCGGTTGCTAGTTACTTGCAGAATTGTCGTCGTCTAATTGAAACCTCTCTCACTAACTCATAGCTAAAGAGATATGAGTTTGTGAGAGAGGTTTGGTGGCAGTGTTGCTTAAAGTATTAGATGCTGTCTTTTTGTTTGTCTGATACTGAAAAATAGGTAATCAAGCTGACAGGAAAGAAATATTAGTGGACCGAATAAAATTAAATACGACACGTAAGATTAAATAAGGCAATAACGAAATTTCAAAGAGCTATGTTTGCCTGAACTTTTAACAGTAAGTATAAAAAACAAAAAGAAATAAACTTTTATAATCTGTTCATTACCAGTCAGGTGGTAGACACGGCCCACCTGATGGAAAGTGGTAACCATGGCCAATGGACGTATGCAACACCAGGGGAGTCACACCTGTGACGCCGACTCTGTAAGCACAGAGAATTTCTGTGCCATTAGTGTAGATGACAAAGCAGGACAAAACCCACTGACGCACAAAAGCTCTCCAGTGAGCTCTGGCTACCCTACTCATCACCGGGACGATGTTAAGCTGTAGATGTATAAGTCTAATGAAACTATCGCATTGATTAGGCTATAAGATCTGTTATTCCACTCTGACCAACTGAACTGACCAACTAGTTGTTCCGATCGAAAGTCAATGCGTGGTTTTATAATAAACGAGCTTTTGCCCGCGGCTCCGCCCGCGTGGATGTCGGTTATCGCGACAAAACATAGCCTATGTCCTTTCTCAAGGTCTAATCTACCCCTATACCAAATTTCATCAAAATCGGTTCAGTAGTTTAGGCGTGAAAGCGTAACATACAGACAGACAGACAGAAAGACAGACAGACAGACAGACAGACAGAGTTACTTTCGCATTTATAATAGTAAGTATGGACTAGCGATTGCCCGCGGCTCCACCCGCATGGATGTCGGTTATCGCGACCAAACATAGCCTATGTCCTTTCTTAAGGTCTAATCTATCCCTATACCAAATTTCATCAAAATCAGTTCAGTGGTTTAAGCGTGAAAGCGTAACATACAGACAGACAGACAGAGTTACTTTCGCATTTATAACATTAGTATGGATTAAAACAAAACCTATAAGCTTACTTAAACTCAACTAAATTTGAAACTTGATCCTAAATCAAAGGGCGACAAAATCAGATAGGTATTACCGAAAATACAAAAGGAATAAATCAAAATTTGATTGGAATCGTCCCGGAACGCGTAACAATCGCATCACGTCCGTGGCGCGCTTTGAATAAACAATTCCGGGACAACTATGGTGATCCGACCACAACTATATTAATGTTGGAATTCGATTGCAATTCACTTTCATACAAGATAATCGGCAGTAGGTACATTGAAAAAAAAAACAAAGAATTAGCCTATCACAGTCAACTTCTGGATATAATCCTCTACCAATGTATGCTTATACCACCAAATCCTAGCGGCGGCGCAAAGTGCGCCTCCCCGTACCCGGGGCTAGTTGGGGACACTGAGGTCCCCACAACCCGAAGGGGACCATCTCGAAAGAGATGGTCCTGGGTCTGCCGGGGTGCGAGAGATATGCTTTCCGTGCCGTGGGGATTTTGCGCACGATAAAAAAAAGCCCAATCCTATCCTATCCCTCATATATTTCGGTAAATTCGAGTATATTTTAGGCTCCGTTGACAAATAAATGTAGGCCTATGCCGCACCACTAAGACCTGGAACTCTCTGCCAGCTCACGTGTTTCCTTCTTCCTTCAGTCCCGGGTCCTTTAAGCGGGGCGTGAAAAGGCATCTAATGAGGCCGTCAAGCTGAGTGCCATCACTGTTAACATGGTAAATGTTTACGATGGTGACCCTCTTTCCGAGACTTTGCCTTTAGCTTAACATCAGGCGAGGTGAAGTCAAATTGACGTGTACTGTATAAAAAAAAGACTATCGGTAATCGGTGATACACTCGTATAGTACCTATAGGTGTTTGTATAAATTTGGTTAATCAATGAAATGGTCGTTCAGTGAAACGGACACCCGAGCGGCTAATCCAAATTACATCGATCATGTAAAATATCGGTAATTCTGACGCTCTGGTTTAATGACTTCCGAGAATTACTAACAATGATCCGGGTACATGATATTTGAAATCTAGTACATCATGTTTATTACAGTAAGTAGTAAACGTACCTAGTAGTTTATGTAGGTATATATGAAATGCATTATATACCTAGTACCTTAGTTGTAAGATGCTTAAGCCCTTATGTATCAGTATCAGAAAGATGTTGACGAACAGAGTACTCAAAATGATCTTAATTTCGTTTTTTGACCCCCTTCCAGTTGACCGAATGTTCTGATTTTTTGGTACACGCCTTTTTTGGACAATAATACTAATATAACAATAAAACAGTTTAATTTTCTCTTAATATGAGAATTATAAGATCATTTTGAGACTTCGTTGTCAAGATATTTATGACGCTGACTGTACTAATAAACCGATTAGGTATAAACAGCTGCTCTAATGTCACAATACATACTAAAGTCGGTTCCCGGTGGGTAGAGGAGGGCCCATCTCTTTCGGTGGGTGTCGTAGAAGGCGACCAAAGGATAGGGCTGTTGTCCATCCGACAGTAAACATACAGACCATGACTAAGTACCCGTTTGGGGATAATAAGCTCGCTTTCGGGTAATTACGTGGGACTGAAAATCATAGCGAAATATGGGTGTAAGCTTCGGTAGCTTAATGGTTAAGGAGTCGGCCTTAAGATGGAAAGGTCCCGGGTTCAAATCCTGGCCATTACACTACCGACGCGAACCCACTAACACAAGCAATTTAGCTTAGCTGGAGGGTTTAGAGGGAATAAATTAGTAATTTCGGTTCTGATATTCTTCAAAAATAATACAGCTCTGCCTACTCTTTCGGGAATTAACAGGCGTAAATACTTAATGTATGTTTGTTTTTATTACTATATCTCACTTAAATAAACAACGGTACTTCTACAAAACCTAAAATAAATTCAAGCTATATCGAGTTCCAGTCCAATAGTACGTCTGTTACTCGTTCTCAATTTACATCTAACATGTAGAATACAGCAGAGAGCGAAGCGTGTAGCGACACAGCCAACAGTGTTTGCCTGCTAAAGATTTGGGGTTCGATCCCCAGTCAAGTTTATTTGCATCGGTTTCCGATACACGGTTTTCGGGGCTTATAAAGCACTCGAATTTGCGTTTCGGATTTGTGCGAACACTGTTCGATTAGTTTTGGCATGGCATGAATATGATTGGTTGCTTTTAGAGTTACGTATACTAAGGATAAAAAGGAAACCCTATTACTAAGGCTTTTACTATCGTCTGTCTAGTTGTCTAAACTGCACTTGTACTTAGATTTTGTAGATAAGTAGGTAGGTACTACCACGGTTGCCAATACAAAGTAATTTTGGATGCGCGAGAGAAATCCGCAGATTGATTTAATATACTTATAAAAGCAATCTGCGGATTTCTTTATTAAATTTTTTTTCGTGTGGGAATCCCCTCGGATACCTCCCGACTAAAGACGCACGCCGACTGTGGATCGTAGTGCTAGGCCGGAGGTGAGGTTGTCTTCGACATATCCCTCGCACTCCGGCTGACCCAGGGCCATCCCTTGCGGTCTGGCCCTCCTGAAATTAGACAACCAAAAAAAGACGTCTATACTGCGCGTATAAGCGCATATTAACCACATTATATAAATTATATCTGGTGGCATATATCCCTAAAAGTTTTTATACGCGGATAATATATTCTGTGGTTCACGACGAGAGAGCACAGACTGTCAAACTCTGTCCTTTAGACGCCGCCCCGGAAACTTTCTCAAAAGCGAGTCGATCTACGTTTAAAATATCAGATATCTAGTATAATAAAATTACGATCTCTCTCGCGCCAGTCTCGGAACTTATTACCAAGTAACTCGCTGTGCAGCGTTTAAACTTACAGGATGTCAATGTCCATATTGTATCTGTTATAAAACTTTACTTACAGTACAAACTTTTGTAAAATGGGTCTCGAGGTCGCCCTTCACAAGTCCGAAGCTCTGTGCTTCCACGGACCTCGGATGGGGCCACCTGCGGGATCCAGCCTACAGGTAGGGGGCGTCAGCATCGGCATCGAGCCCTCGATGAAGTATCTGGGACTCGTGCTCGATGGCCGGTGGAACTTCGGACATCACTTCCGAAGTTTGGTCCCAAAATGAGGGGGGCGTCAGCTGCACTCGCGCGGCTGATGCCCAATATCAGGGGACCCAACGCCCCCTGCAGGAGACTGTACCTGGGGATCGTGCGAAGTATGGCCCTATACGGGGCCCTCGTATGGGCAGAGAACCTGACGGCCAGTAATGTCGCTAGATTGCTGAGCCCACAGAGGGCGATGGCCGTCAGGGTGATAAGGGGATACCGCACGATCTCAGGTGAGGCGGCATGCCTCCTAGCCGGGACCCCTCCATGGGACCTGGAAGCGAGAGCCCTTGCGTCCCTATTTATATGGCGCAAGGAGGCGCTGGAGCGGGGCCAATGGCCTGCGTCTCGAGAAATCGAGGCCCAGCGGTCCCAGCTCTACCAGGAAACCGTGGAGACATGGAAGGTGCGACTTGAGCAACCAAAGGGGGGATTCGCCACAATTGCGGCCGTCAGACCGGTCATGGACGAGTGGCTGGAGAGGAGACACGGTGCTCTCTCCTACCGGTTGTCACAGATACTTACCGGGCATGGTAGCTTCGGTAGGTATCTGTGGCGAAGACACCGGGAAACCACGGCCGAGTGTCAGCACTGCGAGGACCGCAGCGATGACACAGCGCTCCACACGCGGCGTGGGTGCAACAGCGCCAGGTCCTCGTGGTGGGTCTGGGCGTGGGCACCCTCTCGCTTGAGACCATAGTGCGAGCCATGGTCTCCAGCGGGAGTAAGTGGGACTGCGCCGCCTCTTTCTGTGAGCAGGTCATGCTCGTGAAAGAGGCGGCGGGGCGAGAGCGGGAGAAAACTCTCCCACCCGAGTTCCGCAGTCGGCGGCTTGGGCACCGCCGACGTGTCTTCGCCGAAGACCATCGGCCTCCATGACCGGGGGCCTGAGGACGGTGAGCTGGCTGCTCACCGTCCTTACAGAAGCAGGCCCATGACGGCAGCGTGACGTGAGGGATTCACGCACGCCCCCCCCCCCCCCCCTAAGAAGCGGGGTAACACCCGAAAACCCCCCCCATAGACGCGGGATAGCACCCGAACCACCCCCGAGACGAGGCCGCAATTGTAGCCGTAGGTCTGATGGGAGTCCTGGGACATCCTTCCGAGGGCTTACCCGGGGCTCCCATCCATAGGCTTCTGGGCGTTACCGTGGGGGTTTTTAGTCGGTAGGAGTCCGGCATAACATCCATGAAGGATTTTCCCCCACGGTTAAAAAAAAAAAAAAAAAAAAAAACTTTTGTAAAAAGTTAGTGCCATGTTGGCTCGATTTTTATTGATCGAGCTAACTAGTCTATGAAACAAAAGTGAAGGCACTGGAGAGGACACATGGTGCTCTCTCCTACCGGTTGTCACAGATACTTACCGGGCATGGTAGCTTCGGTAGGTATCTGTGGCGAAGACACCGGGAAACCACGGCCGAGTGTCAGCACTGCGAGGACCGCAGCGATGACACAACGCTCCACACGCTGGTGGAGTGCAATGGTCTCCAGCGGGAATAAGTGGGACTGCGCCGCCTCTTTCTGCGAGCAGGTCATGCTCGTGAAAGAGGCGGCGGGGCGGGAGCGGGAGAGAACTCTCCCACCCGAGTTCCGCAGTCGGCGGCTTGGGCGCCGCCGACGTGTCTTCGCTAAAGACCATCGGCCTCCATGACCGGGGGCCTGAGGACGGTGGGTTGGCTGCTCATGGTCCTTACAGAAGCAGGCCCATGACGGCAGCGTGACGTGACGGTCTCACGCACGTCCCCCCTCCCTCCTATGAAGCGGGGTGATACCCGAAAACCCCCCATAGACGCGGGATAGCACCCGAACCAATCCCTAGACGAGGCCGCATAGAAGCCGTGGGTCTGTTGGGAGCCCTGGGACATCCTTCCGAGGGCTTACCCGGGGCTCCCAACTATAGGCTGCTGGGTGATACCGTGGGGGTTTTAGTCGGTAGGGGTCCGGCATAACATCCATGAAGGATTTCCCCACGGTCTAAAAAAAAGGCAAATTTTTAAAGTTCTCTAGCTAGGAAATAAGTAGGTAGGTACTTATACACTTTAAATATAGGTGTGCCCAAAGGTGTGAGGGGTGCAAACGTGAGATATAGTAGGGTACGCGTAGAGGGAAATTTGGTAGTAACTCGAGCGCGTCAGATTAAGCTAGGGGAGGTTAATTACATATTAACAAATTCCTCCGGCCGGTAGGCACCCTTCAATATCAGTGGGTGCGCAAAAAAAAATTGTTTAACGAATTTACGCCTACGCGTCAGATTAATATAAAGTAGGTGAGAGTGTGTCCATTTTGAAAATCTTGAGATTTAAGCGTAACCTAAGGGCGTAGAAAGCTTGCAAAGAAATGTCTGTATTTACTCGAACCAGGTCTTTTTTATATTTATTAAATAAGACCAAAGTAATACAAAACCCACCAATTAAAGTGGAAACTTTATATACCATTATTCTTTCTATCACTACGACGCTCGAGTAACACCAAATTTAGCTATGTGGCCTCCCTACCTAGTATGAACGCAGGCCTGGAAACGACTTATGAAGCCGCCTGTCACCCTAGATGAAGCAGCCACCTCTCTTCTGGGGCTAAGATGAGGACACCAGAACGGGAGGTGGCCATGGGTCATCAGAGGCTCTAAGCATAAGATTGCTTAGAGCGTCTGAAAACTCGAGACGGTTTTAGACGGTTTGGGTTCGACATGAGCACTCTGACCGGGCGGGAGGAAGGAGCATCCAGGAGGTTTTCAACACGAAAATCTGTGTGCATTATTTCCTTTGTAGACTTCGTTTTCGTGCAGAATTCGGAAATGATTAATACGATAACCGTAGCATTACATCGATTTATTAATTTCTTTTAAGTAAGTGTACAATTAAAATTAAATTTACAAATTAATAAATTAAAATAAGTACATGAAGCTATATCTATAGCTTCATGTACTTATAAGCTATATCTACACATAGTGTAGATATAGCTTCATGTACCCGCCATAACCAAAGTGACGGAACACTGAGTATACCTAAGTAATATTTTTAATGTTATTTTTAAGTTTATGTACCCAAAGGGTATAAACGGAACCCTATTACTAAAACTCCACTTTTCACCTGTCTGTCTGTCACTAGACTGTATCTGAACCGTGATAGCTAGTCAGTTGAAATTTTTACAGTTGATGTAAGTATACTTATTTGTTATCACTACAACAATATACTAAAAACAGAAAAACTAAATATTTAATAG
Organism: Eilema sororculum; assembly: GCA_914829495.1. NCBI lineage: Eukaryota > Metazoa > Arthropoda > Insecta > Lepidoptera > Erebidae > Eilema > Eilema sororculum. The sequence goes on along the minus strand of OU618543.1, from coordinate 20,605,885 downwards.
GCGTCCGCATACGTGTTTCCCTCCTCTAACAGTCCCGGGTTCCTCAAGCGGGGCGTGATCTATCAAGGCCGTCAAGTTAGGGACCACCATTTTACGTCTAATGGCACCGGGAATGGTGGTCTGTATCTTCTGGACTGCACTTCAGCTTTGTTGCCATCTAGCGGGGTGCAGTCAATTGACGGACCAAATATATAAAAAAAACAAACACGATTAGTTGCTGCGCGAGTCCGACTCGCACTTGACCGAATTTTTATATATCTTGTTACTACAACAATCCTTCATTATTAGACTTGAATAGAGCGTACAGTTCCAACAGTTGTTTAGTACTCTTGCCCTGGCTCTTCATGTTGCGAATGTCTGTTCGTCTGTTGATGTGAATCCTGGCGCCTTCTATGCCCGACCAAGCCTTAGCAACGGACACTAGCTTGCTCCACGGAAGTTGCCATTCACCACGAAGAAACTGTAAGACATTTTTATAAATATAGTACAATTGCTATCAGTATTAGCATTTGGCATTAGCTTAACACCTAGCCAGATGAACTGAGACCTTAAAAAGGTTGGGTCAGACTGGATGCGGAAGGCGGAGGATTGGCCGTACTGGCGCACATTGGGAAGGTCTATGTCCAAAACTGGGTTGTGATAAGCTGATTGATTGGTTGATTTGCTTAATACGTTCCAAGATGTCGATCAACCATTGTAACTCTCCAACTTTTGATTTAGATTAGAAAAAACTGAACATCCCAGACGGGCCTTGAACCCGTGACCATGCAGTCACTTACAGAGATAATGCTCTGACTAATAAGCTACTCAGACACATCATGGACATTCGAAATCCTATACAATCGTTAAAGGGCGAATTTGAATGTAAAATATATCGGTACATGGCTACCGTTACCTCGTGGCACGACTTTTATGTGAATGAATTGCACAAAATTTGCTTCATATTATTTGCACGAAATAAGCTTCATATTATTTGCACGAAGTGCGCTTTATATTATTTGCACGAAATTCGCTTCATATTATTTGCACGAAACAGAAACCCACGCGCGAGGCAACGCGGTATAATGTTGCCAGTACAATAACTTACTTGATCAAAAGGCTGTTTCCCAATGTGGAACATTGTGTACAACAGTGGAGTCTTGTTCAGTGGTATGTCCACATCACACGATTCCTGTATACCCAGCTCTTTGTAAATCCATTCCGAATGTAACTGTAGGTGCTCGTATATCACCTAAAAAAATACATTTTCTTGAGATTACATTTTGTAGTATTTACTATATCTACTGATATAGCCAGTGTTTTTGTGAGCCAAGTATCTCTAAAATACGATAATGTATTGCATACCCGAAGACTATCTCTGCCAGGTGACGTCATTAAGATCTGGCTGGTCAATGCTGCTGCGTCACTCACACGCTCTGCGTTTGCTCCAGGAACGTCCCCCTTAAATGTTATTTATTAATATTATTACATAAGATGCTATGAATAACATCAGTAACTTTAAACGCGGCACTGACTACACCTACAAAGATCATAGCTCTGGTAATATCTGACTTTCTCGGCAAGTATACGTCGTCACTCCGCGAGTTTTTTAAATCACCAAGCGAGAATCCCTCAGCCAATATTATCTTCGAAAGCTCTTTTCCTTGCAACGAATCTGTTATCGATCTTTATAAAATGTAAATGGGACTATTTCGAACTAACTACATCCCTAAAATTGCTTTCTGACTGACGTGACGTTGTCAATAAAAAATAACGTATTGGCACCTAATTTTTGTTCAGAATTTTAGGTATTGACGCTAGAACAAAGTTATATCAACCACTGTCAGTGAGCTGTCTAAAATACAATAATATAATGGACGGAGTACAGTAGAGAGACAGTGCACAAGCAGTCAGCAATGAACTATTTGTAAATAATTGTATACTGCTTTTTTTTCATTTCACGTGATCTGTGTCTACTGTACGCTTCTTGAGCGATGAAAATAGTCTATTATTGATCGTTTTTTTTTCGCTACATGGTAGAATAAGTGGCTTAACTCCCATAATATCCATGCAATCAAAACATTAACAAGAAAGAAAAGTTACCTCCTCAAACAATTCAGCGAATTCAGGAAAGTCCTCCAAACCGAACTGGTTTGATAGCACCACCTTTTTTTTCGACAGAGTTATGAGTTGTTCTATTTCATAGGTGTGCTTGTCATCTTCGTCGATGTAGCAAAGTGCCTCGGCGATCGCTAGGGCTATGCACGACGCACTACTAGACGTCGCATCGAAGCTTATGGACGTCGAAGTTGCTAGTTTTAGAAAAAAAATTGTAAGTATGAAACAAGAAATAAATGTTCAAACAGCCTCTGTGGCGAAGTAAATGCTACTGCTACGCAGGAGGCGCAAGTTTGTTCCCGCGCGCAGTATTTGTGATAAGTGCATATTTGTGTGCATGAATTACGTTGGTTTGCATAGCGGAGAGCATGTTAAGCCGTTGGTTCCGGTTGCTATACGAAAATCTATGGCAGTCGTTACGGGTAGTTAGAGCCCTAAAAAATTCAACAACTGGTCCAACTGCAATGCTTCAGTATCGAATAAGAAAATACCTATCGAAGTTTAGCCAAATTCGCAGTTAGACTGGTAAAGCGGACCCCTTTTTTTTCCGTGCGGAAATCCCCCCGGATACCTCCCCTACCGGAGCCGGAAGGGGAGGTTATGTCGGACTCGAACCGACTAAAACCGCACGCCGACTGTGGGTCGTGGTGCTAGGCCGGAGGTGAGGTTGTCATCGACATATCCCTCGCACCGCGGCTGACCCAGGGCCATCCCTTACGGTCTGGCCCTCCTCAGGAGGGGGGACGACGGTGTCCCCAACTCGCCCCCGGAATGGGGAGGCGCGCTTTTCAGCGCGCCGCCGCCGTGGCCTGCTTCTAAGTCTAAGCGGACCCCAGACTCTGAGTTGAAAAAGCTTCGGATGCAACTGGAGTTAACGCTAGGATGAAGAAGCTGTTGTATCTTACTTGTCTGATCCGCATTCATAATTCTCACATGTTTCGACCTAAGTTTACTGGACCTGGTGTGCATAGTGTGAGCGTCTCCATTCGCAGATATTGCGTCTGAAAAACAAAATCACAAACGTTTGATTTAGTACACGTACTTGAAACTAGATGGCGCAATACGTAAAAGTACTAAAACTAAATAACAGATGGCGCTCACCGCCTTTTTCTTTTTCTGCTTCAGCATCAGCCCATTTCAATATCTCTTCATAAGTAATGGTTACAAGCATTTGTAGTAATATAGAACCACCAACGGGATTTATATGTGAAGGTAGAGTGTTTTCTATTATTGAACAGGCGTTCGTAAATGATCGTGGTATACAGTCTAGGGACCGTGATATACAGGAAAGGCAGAGAGACATAGTCTGTAAAGAAAAAAAAAACAAATAAATCCGAAAAAAAAATCCATAGTATTTATATTAAAACTGGGTAGGTCTTTGGACCACACTATGACGTCACAATTAGATTTTCCAATTTCAAAAGGTTTATGAGCCCCATCTAAATCTTCGGGGTCCAAGGCAATCTTCTAAATAACTGACCAGGTTCTTGCGTAGACCTATCCCTCCTCTCAAGTTTGATAGATCAGATGGTACACTGTTCCGGGATAAGTCAACATATCAATAAAAAATAATACCGGCCGCCAGAGCCGTTATACAGCTACGTATAATAATGTAGGTACCTGATACATAGATGCGCCATTTTGGACAGCATTCACTAAAATCGGTGGGATAAACTCTAGAACCGAACCCACTATTGCAAGTATACCGGCCAGCCAGGGAGGTCTCCTGTCACACCACACCTGGAAAATTAACAATCATAATAATAAAAATTAATTAAATACTAGAACCACTAGGCATTTCCCCTGTAAAGGAATTACCGCGAATTCGTGTCCCGCCCGAGCGATTTACTTTTTCCTGATGACATACTGTGTAATTTTAAATATTGATACCTGACATGATTGTTATAACCTGTTATAATTAGAATGTCGGCGTGAAGCGTCGGTAGCTTAGTGGTTAAGGAGTCGGCCTTACGATCGAGAGGTCCCGGGTTCGATCCTGGCCATTACACTACCGGCGTGAACCCACTCCTAGCACAAGCATTATAGCTTAGTTGGGGGGGTTAGAGGGAATATTAGTAACTTCGGTTCTAATATTCTTTTTAAAAAAAAAAAAAAAAAAAAAAATGTCAACAATAATTTGCATGCCGTGTGGTTGAATAATGGTGATACTTCCACAACATCAATCAACATCAATGTACAATAACCATATTTAGCAAGTTATGAATGAATGAAAATGAAATGAAAATGAAATCAATTAATTTTAATAGTTAGCATGCTTAATGCTTCAAAAGTCTAAACTTTAATGCCATTTGTATGACAATTAACAGAATCGGGGCCTGGCAATAAACACAGTTAAGTATTTATTTATTGAACTGTATGCACGCGCACACACGCACGCGCACGCGCACGCGCGCACACACACACACACACACGCACACACACGCGCACACACACACACACGCACACACACACGCACACACACGCGCACACACACGCACACACACACGCACACACACACGCACACACACACGCACACACACACGCACACACGCACACACACACGCACACACGCACGCACGCACGCACGCGCGCACGCACGCGCCCACGCACACGCACAGGCACACGCACACGCACACGCACACGCACACGCACGCACACACACACACGCACACACACACGCACACACACACGCACACACACACGCACACACACACGCACACACACACGCACACACGCACGCACGCACGCGCGCACGCACGCGCCCACGCACACGCACAGGCACACGCACACGCACACGCACACGCACACGCACACGCACGCACACACACACACGCGCACACACACACGCACACACACACGCACACACACACGCACACACGCACGCACGCACGCGCGCACGCACGCGCCCACGCACACGCACAGGCACACGCACACGCACACGCAGACGCAGATAGGTAGTTAGGAGGAGTAGGAGAATTGAGAATTGAAAAGAGAGTAGTAAGTGCACGTAGATTTCGCCGCTGGCCAATCGGTAACCATTTTAATTGCTCACGATAAGCAGACACGTGGTCATACGCTTTCACGCCTAAACCACTGAACTGATTTTGATGAAATTTAGTAAAGGGATAGGTTAGACCTAGAGAAAGGACATAGGCTATGTTTGGTCGCGATAACCGACATCCACGCGGGCGTAGCCGCGGGCAAAAGCTAGTAATTAATATAACAACTAATTATTGTAAATCAATATCAGTGTAATGTAATTTTACTATAAGATAGATAATGTAAGCAAATTATTGTAAATATTGAATAATTGAAGGAATTTTTATAGCATTAAGTATGCTAACTATACAAATCGAATACATAGGGAAAAAAAGAGAAGATTCTTTTTCCCTATGTATGGGCGCAGTTATCAAAAAATCAATGTTTAAAAATGATTGTAACATCATTCATTGATTCCGATAGTTCGTAAGAAAATCGGTAGATGACGCCACGTCGCCTCAAAGACGTATAAGGTGGGAAATTTGAATCATATCGGGCGTGTCTCGGTAGCCGAATTGGTCAGGCATTCCCCCTGTAAGGGAAAGACTGCGGGTTCGAGTCCCGCCCGAGAAGATTATTTTTCCCTATGTATTCGAATATTGAATAAATTGAAATTGAAATTAAAGTAACAATTTATAATAAATAACATAGTATATGCTACAAATGTGTATTTTCACCTGTCGTTTATCCAAGCAAGCAGCCCAGTCTCTCCCAGAGATTTCGAGTGCGTAGCAGAGAGTAGTTTTAAGTTCAGCCTTACTACCGATTGTAGCCAGAATATAAATAAGAGCTCCCGCTGCACGGGCCAATTCCTCTCCGACTGAAAATATAGTACATTAATAAAATTGACATACCCTTACTCTAAATTTAGTTTGTCTGCAAAATCCTCTGAAATGCAATTTTTGGGGCATATTTGGTAAGTCTGAGAATCGGTCGTACACTATTTTATATACCGAGAAAAGGTTCCTGTGAATATTAGTAACTGAAGTTATTAATATTACCCCTAAACTGAAGAACTTGTGTAGGGAATGGGTTCACAAGGTTAATGTAACAGCTCTTTGGATGTGAACCATGGATCTCTCAATAATTTTATGACCGATTACTTGACCAACTAAATTATTAATATAACTCACCATTACTATCGCCCTGGAAGCGACAGAACCCATCCGCCGTACACAAAAATCCATCACACTTCTTCTGCCTGTCATGCACACTGTACCACAGTCCGTCAGCTGGCCATCGAGAATTGTCTGTACACATGTGCCGAATGGCTCGCAGCAAGAGTACACGAGACAGGTGGCAATCACGCATCATTAAAACCTGAAATAAATAATGATTCAAATGTAACCTTTAGTTGGTAGACCGTAAAACATGACATTGTTTAAAATCCAAATGGTGGCAAATGGATTGAAAGCAGGGAAATGAATAGCGACCCCTAGTTTTGAGTTTTATAATTGCATTAGGCACTGCAACAATCGTACCGAATTAGTACCGATTTTCTTTACTAGATGGCGCTGTTCCAGAGTCAATCTGGAACAGCGCCATCTATTAGTAGTAGTAGCCAGATAATTTCTAATTTTTGTGTGAGCATTGTAACTATATTAACGACACAACGTCTACGTTCCTCATGTACAAATATTCACGGCTATCTCCCCCTGGGTAGGCAGCGATTGCTGCTGTCCAATCTTGGAGGATAGCTTGCATCATAACCTCATCGGCTTGCAAATGTGGTTGGTTTGAGTCCCAAAGACTAACATCTTTGGGGTTCAACCCAACCTCCCTTGCATTTCCGATTATACCTGCTGATGTATGAGGAAGGGTCTCAAGACCGTATACATAAAACAAAGTCAACGCTTTTAAAGGCGCGCCTTTCTCTTCTGGGGTAGCCAGAAACAAAAACCCGACGTCTGCTTCTATCCTTCCACGCTTACGAGCTTTTCTGCTGTCATTAACTTGGTAACTTAACTTCATTTTTATAGTAAACTAGCTTTTGCCCGCGTGGATGTCGGTTACCACGACCAAATATAGCCTACTAGCTTTTGCCCACAGCTCCGCCCGCGTGGATGTCGGTTATCACGACCAAACATAGCCTATCTACCCTTATATCAAATTTCATCAAAATCCGTTCAGTGGTTTAGGCGTGAAAGCGTAACATACAGACACACAGACAGACAGAGTTACTTTCGCATTTATAATATTAGTAAGGATACTTATATGAAAATTCACCTTAACAATCAAAGCCCAAGATGGCTGCGGTTGAGCCAGCAGTACAATAAGCTCTAACCCCAGCGCGGTCTTGTTGCCAAGGTCCTGCGTGCTCTTGACCGATGTGTCGTCAAACGTGTCGAACAACTTCGGGCTCACGAACGTGAACCACGGGTACGGACATTCTTTTGTGAACGTTGGGTCTTCTTTCTCTTTGAATGCCTGTAAGGAGAGATATAGTGGAAGAGATTTTATACTGGATTGCAAATTGAAATGTCTATATCTGATTTTGAAATGACAGCTATTTTATTACATATGATTGTATGTACGATACCTACCTATAACAAAAAAAGTAATTTGATTTCTCAATCAATGTATAAAAATGATTGTAACATCATTCATTGGTTCCGATAGTTCGCAAGAATATCCGTAGATGACTCCACCGTCGCTTTAAAGACGGATAAGAAGGGAAATTTGAATCACATCGGGCGTGTCTCGGTCAAGGCATGTAAGGGAAAGATCGCGGGTTTGAGTCCCGCCCGAGAAGATTCTTTTTCCCTATGTATTCGATTTGTATAGTTAGCATACTTAATGCTGTAAAAATTCCTTCAATCTTACTTAATGCTGTAAAATTCATTCAAATTTAACTTTTTTTTGTCCGATACCCAGCAAATTACAGCTATTTGTTTTTTGTTGGATATATCTTTATTCACAATGGATACACAAATTATTAAACGGAACTTGTTTTTTTTTTCATTACAAAACAGAAGTTCGGTTAGGTTCTACCAAATACATGACCAAAAACAATAATCGACTTCTACGCGGGCGAAGCCGTGGGCATCATCTACTAAACTACCCACAAATTTCTTCATTTGAAAGTCAGCATAACGTCAATACCCAAGACGAGACGGGACGTATGTATGCATAAATATCAGAATATCAGCTTTCAAGAACGTGTCCAAGTAACAGTAACAGTAAAATTAGTCATAGTAGTTCAGTCATTCGGATAAAAAGCGACTGATCGCGGCTAATCGTCGGTTCAGTAAAATTCTTAGATGTTGATTATTTCCAATTCAAGTTTCTAGGAGTTCCTTGGTTTTTTTGTGTTCAAAAGCTAACCTCACCTGATGAATAAAATGCAACTCCGCTCCCCTATATACAAAGCACTTGAACAGTTCATTACACTTCGCATGTACGTCCCTCACATCTCTAGTTTGGTGCTTCACGTCAAGACCAGCTAAGTCGGAGCCGTTCGTACAGATGGCAGGCAACAGTTGAGCGACGCAGAGCAGTATGTTTAGTATGTCGTTGAGGAGTAATCGGGTGGTCGAATCTGTTGTGTTTGTCTGGAATTATAAAATTATTGTGAGGGTACTCTCTTTACCTTTCTCTCCCTCTCTAGAGCGTAAAGGTCATAGCTCATTAGAGCCACCCGGCACCCACCCTGCATCGCCTCGTCGCACGACGTCTACTCGTTGTCGACAGGTGGTCCACGGGTAGACAACGTGTTATCACCAATAAACGTCGCGCGGTCAACCAGTGGACCTCGCATCGTCAACCAGTGAATGCCGCGTGGTCTACGACTGGAGACCGGTTAGTCCAGGAATTTTCGTGTAGTCTGTAATAATTGGCACGTACTGTCCTCACGTGAACCACTCGCGGGCAGCGCGCATTCAACGCAAGGCAAGCGTACGAGCAGCATGTTTTCACCGAGTGGTCCACCCGCCGTTCGCACGTGGAGGGCATGCGACTGAGGCGATGCGGCGATGCTACGGAGTTGATGCAGTGAGCGCCTACCCATACAAGTTCATATAAAGAATACTAACCGCACGAGGCGGGGCGGTGTGGAGTTGGTGCCGGGTGGCTCTAATGAGCTATGACCTTAAACCACCGTTACCCTGTTAATGCCAGCGCAGTATAGTAATTAGTGTTCTTTGAGAGTTTGCGGGCTCGATTCTCGCTCAAGGCAAACATAATATTATGTATTTGCAGTATTTTGGGAGTTTTATATAAAAATAACTTGTAGTATGTTATTATTTATTTAGTGTAACTTTTGCTTTACCTGGCAATACCTCACAGTGAGGATAGACAACGTTTCATTCAGCATGCCGGCGAATATTCTTTGCGCCATCCGCGGTGGTACTGTGTCCCACAAATCTTTTCTGCTACCTAAAATATAACGAATTATTAATATAAAACTGATTGTGTCGCGATTCATTTGGTATTATTTACATTTCGGCTACCTTCCAGCAGCCAAGGTGGCGTGGTGACTAAACATGATGGTACCTTATACGTAAGAACATTTAGAACATTTATCTTTAGCCACCCCGCCACCATATCTGTTGAAAGGAAGCCGAAACGGTAGTCTGGAATAACATATAGACTTTTTTATTCCTTTATTAAGTTCTCATACGTTGCGGGAACGGGGCGTGGGTGAAGGCGCGGGCATCAGCTAGTCTATATAATCTTGATTCTAGATTCTAGACTCACCATTCATATAAAGCCACCATCCTTGCACAGATGGCGTCCCAGACTCATGGACAGTTCTAGTCTTGCCATCTATCGGTCGACCACCGGAATCTTGTAGAATATACAACGATAACACTCGGTTATGTAGATCTAATACTCGTTCACCTACGGCTTCTGACATCGTTGTGTATCGTTTGTAGCAGGTCTGGAATTAAAAAATGTATAATGTAAATACATTCAATGTAAGGAGATAATACGGGGCCTAAGCCAATTTCAACTGCCAGTTGGTACACATACATACTTAATAAATAATCATTGATTTGATGATGATGATTCGGGATCTTCCTTTTTTAAACCACAAAAACTCATTTTTAAAATTAATTAACTCATACTGATTTCTATTTATTTTTATTCTTATTCACCTTCATCCGTGGTTCTAGTGTAGGCTTTTTCAAGTTTTTTTTAAGTCAACCAAACCAAATTATATGAAGGAGGACTAGTAGTCTAGTATAGATAAGACATAGTCTGGAACAACCATATACAGGGTTGAAGATTTTCATTCTGGAGAGGAGGTACTCGAAATACTGGAGATAAAGAATTTCACTCAAAGGAAACATTCCTTTATTTTTAAAAAGAAACAAAACTGCATTCAATGATTTTTGAAAACTCACTTGACACAACCGGTAATCGAACCGACTAAAACCCAAAAAACATCACAAATATGTCAAATTGAATTTATAAGTTTAGATTTCAGAGATTTCTTTTCATTTCAGTTACCATGTTTGTTAGACAGATTTGATCCTTATGATTTTAGTCGGTTGGGTTTCCGGGTGACAAGCGTGTTTTCGAAAATGTATGAATGTAGTTTTGTTTCTTTAAAAAAAATAAACTCTCTATCTCTTAGTATTTCAAGCACTTCCCGTCCAAGGGGCATGAAAATCTTCCACCCTGTATACTTTATAGGCTACTTTTATCCCTGGCATGTAGACAGGATAGGGGACTCTTTCCTTTCGCACTTAGCCTCTGTTCTTGGGCCATTGTGCGTAACCTGGCTATAGATTCCAATACGTCTAGAAAAAGCGGACCCCCGACTCCCGAGATGAAAGCTTCAGATCCAACTAGGTTTAACGCTAGCATGAAGAAGAAGATAGGTTGCGATAGGTTGGAGTACTTAATATGGGATCATATATTACTTGAATGAATTTTACAGCATTAAGTATGGTGTAAAATTCATTCAATTATTTGGGCGGAGTTATCATAAATCAATGTATAAAAATGATTGTAACATCATTCTTTAGTTCTGATAGTTCATAAGAATATCGGTAGATGACTCCACCGTCGCTTTAAAGACGGATAGAAAGGGAAATTTGAATCACATCGGGCGTGTCTCGGTAGCCGAGTTGGTTAAGGCCTTAACCCTGTAAGGGGAAGATCGCGGGTTCGAGTCCCGCCCGAGAAGATTCTATTTCCCTATGTATTCGACATTATATTACTTACCTGAAGTAAAGAATATCTCTCAGCGTTGCCGCTATCCTCAATATGAGTCACATAGCAGTACAGGCTATTCTTCAACAAAGCTGAGGCTCCAAGAGTGGCTGTTAATACAGGCAGGTCGGCGTGGTCAAGAGCTTCCTGTGCCAGCATGTGAAGATGTTCTGGAAATTATAAAGAATAAATTACTTAATTCCAACATTTCGTAAGAAAGTTGGTAGATGGCTCCACCGTCGCCCTTAAAGAGTCAATAGCTCAGTTGGAAATTCGAAATACATCGGGAAAAAGAAGAACTCAAGTGGGACTTGAGCCCACGACCTTTCCCTTACAGGGGGAATGCTCTTCCAACTGAGCTATTGAGTCACACCTGAATCACTTCAAATTTCATTCATTTCACTTCACATTCCTATAAGTTAAAGGTCGTGGGTCAAGTCCCACTTGAGTTCTTCTTTTTCCTGATGTATTGCTATAAAAATTTCATTCAAATGATTCGAAAAACATGGGAAATAATGAAATGCTCAAGTGAGAATCTAACTCACGACCTTTCCCTTACAGGGGGAATGCTCTTCCAACTGAGCTATTAAGCCACACTTGAACCATTTGCTTGACTTATTTTGCTGAAATTGATGGTCTAATGAGCCGAGGCGCTTACGCTGCCTTGCTCAGTCTCGGGTCCTTTAAGTGGGGCGTTAAAAAGCATCTGATGAGGAATCAAGCTGAGGGCTACCATTGTTTCATTGTAGGTGTAATTCTCATTACTCAGACTTTGCCTTCAGCTTACCATCAGTCACACGAAAAAACGCTTAGGTATGAGTGCTCATTTGCGTCTGGTCTGAACTAAATCGACAACTCTCTCACTCTACGCAGGAATGGCGCTGGTAACATTTTGCTCGCTACAATTTGTACGTAGTCACCTACCCCGTAAAGAGTCACTAGATTTTATGGCCAGTTGCACGAATTTGTCGGGATCAGAAGTCTTGGCAACACCACCATCAGCTTTTTCATCTTCTTTAGTTACCACAAACATTCCTGAACCATGTCTGAAAAGTAAAAAAATATAATATTATATCTGTGGCATAGCGGTAGAGCGTTCGATTGTTAAGGCAGAGGATGCAGGTTCGATTCCCGTTCAGTGCAAGTATTTGTACGTATGCATGAATGTGTATATTTGGATTGGGTGGGTCTATTAGGCATCGATCTACCTATCCATGTCTATTCCCATTCTATAATAGGTATCTATTATGAATTTTATTCGTCCAAAGAAACCTCAAGCATTGCTTGCTCTAAAGCCCGCTGCGCAATTTAGGTCGTGGAATAACCCCACTGTCAGTGTGGCCATATTATCGACACCCCAAGTCACAACAGGCAGGACACAAATAGGTGGGTATTTCTACTTACTTGAACGCAATAGTAAACTCCTCTTCAAGCCACAGTACAATTTTAACTGCAGCAAACGAGGCGTTTCTTGGAAAGTCCAATCGTCCACCTACTACTCCTTTACATACCGTTTCTGATAGCACCGTTTGATTTTTCTGAAATGTTTTATATGTTGTTAACTACCTACTTAAAACATTATCACAATGAAAGGTATCTAATAATAATATAAAATCTATAATTAAAGCGTCGGTAGCTTAGTGGTTAAGGAGTCGGCCTTACGATCGAGAGGTCCCGGGTTCGATCCTGGCCATTACACTACCGGCGTGAACCCACTCCTAGCACAAGCATTTTAGCTTAGTTGGAGGGGTTAGAGGGAATATTAGTAACTTCGGTTCTAATATTCTTAAAAAAAAAAAATATTCATCATCATCCCCTTTCTAGCGATATGCCATTGAGGCCGGAAATGAAATGGCGCGCACTATCTACTATAATATAAAAATAGGTCGGGTTTTCCTTCCTGACGATATAACTCCAGAACGCCTTTACCGATTTGGCTAATTTTGGTCTTGAATTATTCGTGGAAGTCCAGGGAAGGTTTTTACGGCAAGAAAAATTCGAATAATTGCCGGGAACCGACATCCGCGCGGGCGAAGCCGCGGGTAAAAACTAGTGTGGTATAAAAGGAACCTCATCCTCCCGTAGTTTGTCCAAGCAACTACAATATGGGATTTCGAATACATAGGGAAAAATGAAAGTTCTCGTGCGGGACTGCCATGACCAACTCGGCTAAAGTTGATGAAGGCATTCCCTCTGTAAGGGAAAGATCGCGGGTTCGAGTCCCGCCCGAGAAGTTTCATTTTTCCCTATGTATTCGATTTGTATAGTTAGCATAATTAATGCTGTAAAAATCATTTAAATATGGGATTTTTCAAGAAGGATATAGAAGATTCCTACTTCCTACATGGTCGGCAGCAATAGAATGGAGTCCCCTGCAGTCACACACGTACCTACATAGTACACGGTAGCCATTTTCCATCAGGCGTGCCGTGTGTTTGTCTTAGGTGGCCTAAATGGTAAAAACAAAGTAATCGCTCATAGTTTTTATATAGGTACTAGTTCGAGACATATCGTTCGGGAAATAATCCCTTTCTGTTAAAATTATTAATGATCTACTAGTTCAACCCATTTTTCTTGCTGTAATTGACAATAGTTCTGTTAAATATGAGGTTAGACACATTAATTAATTATACCACTGAATAAATAAGTATTATACCTTCAAGTCGTCGATTAGGGATCAGTATCATTCTTAGAAATTTGTAATCAAATAAAATTACAGGAATGAGAGAAATTTCAGTCAATTTCTAAGAATTACCGCTTAGCCTTACTTGGCTTAAAAGTGTTATCTTAATATTTTTATTGGTAAAATGAGCTAATCTTAGTAGTAGGGTTAGGCCACTATCAATGGGCTATTTGACTAAGTCGTCGATTCTTCCCAATACTGCTTAATATGTTGGCTTGTTCTGAAAAAATATGCCTTGCCAAATAAAATATTGCATATCTAAATTGAAACTATGACTTTTCATTAGTTGAAATTCCCAAAAAAAGTCAAAATATAAACAATCAAATTCAATTCAAAGATATAAGTTTTTAGATTCCTCATTAAATTTTAAATAACTTTTATTACGAACTATATACGTGTAAACGCAACGTAGACCGAGATAAAAGCGATATTCTCTTGTACTCCATACATTTGCACTACGCGCTACCGAAGCGTGACGTCACAATTACGTACGATTTTGTATGGAGCGTTTTCGGGCGGCGCGACAAATTGAATTTTTCTAAATCAAATATCTTGAAAACTTTTGTCGTACGAAAATTTTGCTTTTAAATTTCATTATATTATAATTAAGTGGCCATTTTTCAAAAGAAAAAAAAAAGTCAAATAGCCTATTATCTTGTATTAGTAATACCTAGATAATACTCATAGTAGGTGCATACTGCTATACAGAAGTTATACTACTTTAGAAAACTCATGTACCTACACCAGGAGCTACGCACTGTGACGACTCTATCTACATCACTACATTATTGTATTATATTGTTCTACCTGCACAAACACTACACTAAATTATATCTGTAGAGTTCTAAAAATTGTTTGTACCTGATAATATTCCAGATCTCTCTGCAACAGTATAGGAATACGGTCCATAATATTTCCATCTTCAATAACCTCCATTTTGGATTAAAAAAATAAAACAAAACTTAAAACATAAAACCTCTTTACTAAATTAAATAATAAGCAACAATGTTCAGATCAGACTGTGTGCGCAATGACTAAATTCTATTTTATTTTTTACTATTTTTGAAATTTCTTTTTGTAAAAGTTGGTGTAATGATATGCCATCATGTTTGTACACCCAGTGTCCTCCGTCTTTGAGGACTAGATCGTAGCGTTTTGGTCCAGACACTGGTGAGCTCAGCCAGATTTGTTTGTTAGGAGTTTGTCTATTTATCACATAGGTTCCATAATTTGCTCCAAAAGCAACAGTAAGCACACCGTCCTGAAAAAAGAAAAATAATGTTTATTTTTTTGTACTTACGTAAGTTAACAACCAAGAGCCTAATCAACATAATCATTTTTATGTTAGTCTCGTTCACATCATGCCTTCATGTCAGATTGAGCTATCGAGTTTTTCGTACCTTGTCTTGTGAGTGCTTTAGAGAAATATTCCACAACATTCTACACAACGCTATCTAGACCCATGGTAAGCTTAACTAGCTTGTGTTATAGAATCTCAAATGCAGTTAAGTATACATAGTTTTTTTTAATACCTACTATTAATACCTGGAAACACCTAGACCAATGCAAATAGTCATATTCATGCATACAAATATTAGCACTGAGCGGGGATCGAACCCGCACCTCCTGCGTAACAGTAGCATTCACTACTGCCATACCACAGAGGCTGTCAAATGATGCATAATAACAGAATAGTCCTAGTATAGGTATGTTTATACAAAAGTGACTGAACATTTACCAACTGTCTGCACTTGTTGCCACCATTGTTAGAATTAAATAGCCCCCAGAATTCGCAGATCGATCACCCGTTCAGCCTCTGGTGTCCCCGCAGAGAAATAATATTGTCACTTTACATACTTTCCTAATCTTATCATTTGAGTTAATTCAATCATACTTAAATTATGAAATTTCGAAATGTTTGTCACTATGAAACCCAGCTGTTACCTAAAGTAAATCGTCCAGTGCTTTAAACAACAAAGATGATACTTACACTGTAAGTTATGTCAGCACCTTTCAAATTTGGGTCCGATTCTACTATTTCTTCAAAGTAATCACAAAGAGACTCGAGTGTTTCGTTGCAAATTTCCTCAAAAACAGCAGGCTCTACTTCAGAAACTTGGGTACTTGACGGAGTTGATGTGAATCTTCGCTCAATGGTACCTATATGAGTACTTCTAGATGCTACGTACGAGTAACGCCGTAAAGCTACTTGGCTAATGATATCGATTTGCCTCCGTGCCAGCCAGCGGCTGGTACGGATGAAATTCCTGATCATTCTTAGGAAGACTGTCCAATACTTTAAATTTTTAGGTTATTTTTATGTTTATAAAGAATTTTGACAGTAAGTGACAGTGACAGTGACATTTGTCAGATGAATATCGTAGTGTTTGTTTGTAAACAAGTCTTTTGGCAATAACTTTCGTTCGTTAGTTCGTTGGCGTGGAATGAACAGATTAATGCACTGGTGGGTAGGGTAAGAAAATTGATATTTGTTTTTAAAAAATTAAGAAAATCGGCGGATTTCCCTACTTTGAGGACTGTATATTTTGCACTTGAACACTCCATTGTCACCTACTGTGTAACGGCTTGGGGATGTGTAGGTGAAACTTTACTGTTACGTCTTGAACGGGCCCAGAGAGCCGTCCTCAAAGTTATGTCGCGCAAACCCTTCCGTTTTCCTACCATTCAACTGTATGCATTGTGCAGAGTACCCTCTGTAAGACATTCTTTCATCCTAAACACAATATTACATAAACACAGCGAACTCAGCTACAATCCTGCACTTACTCAGAAGCGCAGAGCCGATAGAATCTGTGAAATTCCTGCCGCTAATTCAGAAACAGTAAGACGTCACTTTGCGTTCTCTTCACCGTCTATATACAATCGCGTTAATAGAGCCCTTAACATTTATCCGCTTCGTTTACGAGACTGTAAAAGGGTCACTGACAAGTGGTTATCCCAACTCACCTACAAAGAGCTGGAGACACTGACGCACTAATAACAACCGGACAAAAGATCTTGCAACCATAACCATTCGTCACAACACTCTTCTCTCACTATCTACACTCACACCTACACATACACACACGCTCACACACACACACACACACACATACACTCACACAAAAACACACACACACACACACACACACACACACACACACACACACACACACACACACACACACACACACACAAGTCCTACTGAAATAACTTCTATTATATACTTTAAACTACGATAAGTTATCTCTTGGAGGTGGGCGTTAATGGCCACGACACAGTCTTTGACTACTGTGGCTATTATCGTACACATTGTTACTGTATTACTTCGTTACTGTTTCTGTATAATAAATATAAATATAATAATAAAAAATAAATAAATAACTATAAAAAATATTTGGCAATATTGATATAAAATACATTTTATTAGGTAAGTTTTAGTTTTAAACAATTATAAATAAAAATAAAAGAAACCATTGAATAACTTATATTGTATTATTTATGCACATTATTTGCACTAACGAACTGAGTTGATTAGGTACTTAATTATCTATGTATAATAGTAATTTTATTGACTTGTGTTATCGACTCAGTTCTTAGTACAAATATTTTAGTGATTTTTTAACTCAGTGGCATTGAGTGGGTATCGAACGCACGCTGATGTACCTAGCAGTTGACTAAAAGTTGTGTGGCAGTGTAGCTGTGGGTTATGGCAAAATAATTTCCATTATGTCGTGATCACAGAGAAGTTGCCAAGGATTCACGCCAGTACATTATATAGGTACATATTGTTATTTTTAAACTATCGCGTTGTACACTCATGGTTTTTTAAAACAATTCGGGACTATAAGTGATTAAAAATTGACTTACTTTTGCCGACGTTTCGGCAATACGTCGGCAAAAGTAAGTCAAAAATGTTATCGCGTGAAGTCCCGAATTGTTTTAAAAAACCCATAGGCAGGATTATTGATCTTCACACTTTGCGTCCGAAAATGGAGCGCACTGTGCGGTAAATGAACTTCATCCCACACACACTCAAGCTGCGAAATGAACTCTGTGTGCTGTCTGCTGTGGTTTTCTCAAGTGGGGCTCCCTATATGGGGTTTTAGGTTTAAGAAGGGCATTAGGTTTCTTCAGGGTTGGCAGCACGAGTATAACGTCGCTGATGTTCATAGGTCATGGTGACCACTTTCCATCAGGTGGGTCACGTGCAAAGAGTAGGTACATTTGTATTTACTGAGAGCCGCGTACCTACTAGCCTGCCACGTAAGTGGTATAATTTTTTTTTGAATGTCACTCAGAAGATCTTCGTTGAGTATTCATAACACCCATCATAGCGGCATATTGCCAATATTGCGCTGATTACCTACTTACTATGAGATAAAGAGTGCGACACACAGGACTTCCTAGCACCATGATTTTGTTAGTTATTAAAAACAACGAGGCAAGACTCCATTTTTTTATTATTGTTACAAGTTTGTTTTTTTTCTTTATCTCAATTATAATTAAGATGCTTCTTAATAATAAGTATCTAAATAACTATTTCATATCAAATGTTAAGATTGTATTCAAACGTTATGAATAAAAAAATGAGTTTCGATATTTTCTTTGTATTATTTTATTTATTTCAATAGGTTGTTGATTTTATGTTTCCTTTGTCTCGTTTTTCTCATTCTCAGGTTCTTCTGGTTGTGGTAACATGTATGCATTTTGAGGTGGCAACATCCAAAGCTTCGTTTCATATTCATGAGATAGAATCGAAATAGATGGTTCTGGTATTCTCGGAATAGGTAGCAAAGAGTTATACAGACTCCAGTGAGGGCTTATAAAGAAAACATGTCGATTGCATCGAGGTTGAAGTGGCCTGTAGTTTCGTAGGAGAGGTTCATCCCAAGCGTCCCAGATTTTCCGGATTTGTTTCATCTGCAAGATATTGATTAGAATATTTTAAGCAAAGTCGAGCACTTACATTAATATCACGTAGTAAAATATCTGCATCCGATCGATTTTTTGAAAGTATGTTTTCTTTTTCAAGAAAATCTAATAACTTTAAAACCTTTAGATAACCTAAAAAAAACTTATTAAGAACTTTTTCCGAAATTATTCAATATAGGTCGGTAGTTTTCAGCATTGTCTTTATCCCCTGCAACTTTATAGATGAAGTGTACAATGGCTTGTTATAAGACTTACCTGTTCAAATGAAGCACTTAAATTTGCTCGAGGAACTAGCCATCTTAGCACTAATCTGTCACCGTGACTGGTATCTAGTCTGCCCCAATAAAGGAAGAAGTCCTCGCTGAACATCGGCAAAAGGTCACACATTGGACGTGGACCAATTCGGGTGTGTGTCTGTGGCTCTATGATTCTTGGGAATCCTTCCAGGACCCAGTTTAATCTTTCATCATCAATAACACCATACTAAAAAATAACACAAAATTACAAATTATGTCTAGAAAAATCTGCGGTAGCCTAGTGGTATGGGTAATGGACTGCTGAGACGAGGTCTCGAGTTCGATCCCAGGTTTACCATGGCACACACCAATGACTTTTCGATGCTTTTCGAAGTTATGTGTGTATTTATCGCAGGTTTATAAGTGCCCGGTTAATGGCAATAGGCTCGCCACCTATTACATTGGGACCTAAACATAAACTGGCGAAATGTGGGTGCTAGCACCTCTGCCTACCCCTTCGGGGAATACAGACGTGAGTTTATGTTATGTTATGTTATGTCTAGAAAAAATCCAATTTTAACAAACTTGATCCCGAGGTTTAGGCGTGAAAGTGTAACAGAGTTACTGTCACATTTATAATATTGGAATAGAATCAATATCTTAGCCAGGTGGTAATGAGTATTCCAGTATCGAAGTAGTTCAGTTTCTTGCCAAATACATCTAGCAATGGTCGTTGCCAGATGTATTTGGCTACAGGTTGCAACATCATCATCATTTCTAAACTTTAGCCATACCAAAGGACGCAAGGAGGCGCTGGAGCGGGGCCAATGGCCTGCGTCTCGAGAAATCGAGGCCCAGCGGTCCCAGCTCCACCAGGAAACCGTGGAGACATGGAAGGTGCGACTTGAGCAACCAAAGGGGGGATTCGCCACAATCGCGGCCGTCAGACCGGTCATGGACGAGTGGCTGGAGAGGAGACATGGTGCTCTCTCCTACCGATTGTCACAGATGCTTACCGGGCACGGTAGCTTCGGTAGGTACCTGTGGCGAAGACACCGGGAAACCACGGCCGGTTGTCAGCACTGCGGGGACCGCAGCGATGACACAGCGCTCCACACACTGGTGGAGTGCACGGCGTGGGCACAACAGCGCCAGGTCCTCGTAGTGGGTTTGGGCGTGGACACTCTCTCGCTCGAGACCATGGTGGGAGCCATGGTCTCCAGCGGGAGTAAGTGGGACTGCGCCGCCTCTTTCTGCGAGCAGGTCATGCTCGTGAAGGAGGCGGCGGGGCGGGAGCGGGAGAGAACTCTCCCACCCGAGTTCCGCAGTCGGCGGCTTGGGCGCCGCCGGCGTGTCTTCGCCGAAGACCATCGGCCTCCATGACCGGGGGCCTGAAGACGGTGAGTTGGCTGCTCATCGTCCTTACAGAAGCAGGCCCATGACGGCAGCGTGACGTGACGGACTCACGCACGCCTCCCCTCTCCTATGAAGCGGGATGATACCCGAAAACCCCCCATAGACGCGGGATAGCACCCGAACCACCCCCTAGACGAGACCGCATTAAAGCCGTGGGTCTGTTGGGAGCCCTGGGACATCCTTCCGAGGGCTTACCCGGGGCTCCCAACTATAGGCTGCTGGGCGATACCGTGGGGGTTTTAGTCGGTAGGAGTCCGGCATAACATCCATGAAGGATTTCCCCCACGGTCAAAAAAAAAAAAAAAAGCCATACCAAAGGAAACAACTCATTTATTCTTTTTATCAGTATTCATTCACTTCTTAACCAAAACATACAACAGGATGACATTTGGCGCAGAATACCTACCTTGATCAAATAGCAAATCATTACAACTCCATCGGGATGCTTGAAAGCCTCTTCTTGTGTTAAATATTCTGAACGGAAGAAAGTGACCTGTTAAAATAAAATATCAATGACTTCTAATTTATATACATTTATCGAATCTGGAGATCTGCTACTGATATTTATGGAAAGGCACAGACTGAGAAGTACGGACTTAGGTATATGTAGAAAAACCTGGAAATCTGGCATTTTACCAATTAGTTAATTCGAAACTCCTGTATAAAAAAGGTATAGATATTTAGCAATTTACGCAAATATATGCAAAATAACTAACCTGCATTTCAGCAGGATGTCTCCTCTGATCAACTGTGTGGTCACTGCCCTCCATCATGTCAGATCCCCAATGAAAATGTATTTGAGACAACACATGTTTATCCAGAAAAGGTCCACCTTCTAAATATGGTCGTTCCGTCCTCCATTTTGCACCGATGAGCACTGGCAATTCATTAGTAACTTAGATTCGTGAACAAGATTAGACTTCAAATTAAGAAAAGGTTTAATACAGTCATGCCTATACAGAATACCTAGAATACAGTGTTAGTAGGATAGAATAGAATAATCCGTGTTTGCCAGCGTGGAAACAGTAGGCCAAAACCTCCCAACATTGGTAGAGGCCTATATCCAATAGTGAACTGCAATAGGCAAATTGATTGATTGAATCTATTTATGGGATTGTCATCACGTTATAATAAAAGCAATTTCTTACGTATCGACAATATAGACCTATGTTTTATTAAATTAATAATATCCAGACTCAGATCCGTTTAAGTGAGCGTTAAGACGTTACAGGGGAAATATATAAGTCACGAGGCTATAACTTCGTTCGATCATAAATATTAGAAGAGCGTCGTATTCTGTTCCTGCAAGGACAGTTCCTTTTATGATGGGCATAAACAGTTTAATCCTGTTTCGAGATTAAATAACAAATTCAACACGTCTACTTATAGTAAACTTAGTAGGTAGTTAGTTACAAATAATGAAAATATATTTTTATGCCATCTATGGTGGCAGACAACTACGTGTTCCACTGGACAGAAAGTGATTACCGTGGCCAATAGACGAGTGCAACATCAGGAGCATCATACTGGTGCTGCCGAACCTTTAGGATAGGACCCTCTAATAACCTTCTTGAAGAACAGCATATGATGAATTATAGTCACTTGGAAAAACTACATCAAGGAGTTCCTTCTACAGCTTGAGCGTGCGCGAGATGAAATAATCCTTTCATACTAGAAGTGAAGAATTTCATACCTTCTTAAACAATTTGTCTTATATAAACAGTGATATAGCACCATAATACGATAGTTATGTAAACTAATTAATGTAATTCCTACTTGTTATGCAATGCAATGGCTCAGCTCCTATTGTGTTATCAATCTTATTTAGACAGCTCTCACGGTCCGATCGCCATTGACTGTCAGCCTATATTGGTTGTTAGTGATTCATAATGGCGGTATATTAGTTAGCGAACATTATTATCAATCAAAGTGATACCATTAATAGATGAGAACAGCGATTTTGTGGAACTAGTGGAACTGCAAAAATATCAACCAAAATCGCCTAACCTACCTTCATCAGCCAGTTATCGTTATTGGATTCATATCCAAATAGTACTAAAGTTTTCTCTTTATTAAATGGAAGCTCCCAAAACCGAATTTACGGTTAATTGGCTGCTGCACTATATTTTCGTTTGTCTCGTTCATAAACAATCTAAATTGGGAATACACAAATGTGTGGTCATAACTTATAACTACATGGTTCATTCTAGACAGGATTTAAATTAAAAATTAAAATCTGTTAGTCATAGCTCAAGTAATAAGATAGAAAAATCTGTTTGTGGTAGGTAATATTTATCGTTGTATGCGTGCTTTATTTTGTATTTCATGTCTGTAATTAATTTTATCTATAATTAATGAAGATTAGGTTGAATTTAATGACAGAATTCTAGATCATTAGTTAGCAACTTTTACCGGCTTTATTAAGCTAGCAAAATTACGGTCTGATCCTTGTGTAGCTTCCTTAAATAAAACTCTAGAAATAGGTAATAAAGTTTAAATTAGCTTGAATTAAAGAAAATTTATCCTGCGTGTTAGCGTAGCGTCTGCAAATTATTATGTATTGAATCACCATGCGCTAGAGTTTATTGTGCCCTGACACGGCCTATTTTATAAGAAAAATAAATATTACAAACCTAATTCGAAGCTAGGCTTCTCACTTTAGTGACTGTTCATTACACAGGCTGTCCCTAGGGAGCAGTCATAATTAATCATAACCTAATATTGTTTTATTAATCGAGTCTATTGTGCTAGGTTACGGTATTCATATTTCGTTTTATATAAGCAGTGAGTTACCGTAGTATGCCTCGGGACATATATCTTGGACCTAAAATGTACTTTACATGCGCAGTACTGGGTTTTTCAGTGTATTTTGAGGATATCGCTGGGTGCTACGGTGGACAAGCTTAAATTTACCAAGCATAGATTATCAGATTATCAAATAAAAAACAATTCGTTTGTGCCTAGCCTTCGTTTGTCTCGCTTCTTAGGTCCATGTGTTCCGACTTCACTAGCTATAGCTCGATATATTTCAGAACTTTCTCAGTCAACGTGCCACGCCGGGTACAAACTGACAATATGTTAAAATGTATAAAGTATCAGATAGCATGAGTGTCAAAATGTACAAACGTAACATAGTTTCAAATCGTCAAAGTGTTGTAACGATCAAATGTAGGAATGCAGTGATGCTAGAAATTACAAATGTAATATTGCATGAGTGTCAAAATGCACAAATGTTATAATGAATAAATGGTAAAATGTTTACATCAGATAGATACATTGGTATAAAATAAACTAAAATAAATATGAAATGAAATATAAACAAAAACAACAATAATAAGTACCTTATTGTAAGTTTTGTGGATTTTAATTTTAATTTAGTGTGAAGACTAAAAAAGTACATTGAACATTTCAGCAACTGTATATTTTGACCATTGCTCATTTGGTCATAAATACATATTGTCGATTGAACATTTTAGCATTAGTACATTCTGACAAAAGGATATTTTGTCATAAATATATTGCACATTTTGACACTTGTGCTATCTGATACTTTATACATTTTAACATGTTGTCAGTTTGTACCCGGCGTGCAGCGTGCGACTCACGAAGGACATGCGGTGCAGTAGAGGAGACTCAGATGTCTCGCTCAACGACCTCCGTCCTCCATGATCGCAGACTTAGTGACCAGGTGGAGCCGCCTGTTTTTGATCCGTACTTTGGTTCCGGGGATATAATCTGCCTTATACCTAGTCAGTGACTAAAATCCCTTGTAGAACGCCGAACTAATCAACGTGATCAATATCCAAAACTATCTATAGCACCGAAAATGGCTGCGTAACGGATCTACTCAGATTTAGATAACAAGTTATGTAATTAATTTGATTCATACCCACTACCTTAACTGAATAGATCACTTCAGTAGACTGAAGTAATGGATAGGTATTTTATCTTAGCCGTTTAAATATTAGTCGTTGCTTTCTATAATTGAATTCCTACTGCTTGTGATGAAATTTGTCACAAGCCAGAACTAGTTTTTTTTTCCTAACAGAAGATAAACTTAAATACCTACCTTAACAAAGATACTCTTAACAGTTCATTAAACTACTGCTGCATCAAGAACCACGTCTATGTGAGAGTGAAAACGTTAATTTCAAGAGACATTTTGCGTTTCTAAAGTTTCATAAAAGTTAGTCCTTTGACAGGTAGTTCCCAACTTTTTATTTTCTAGTTAATTACAGTGCGCTTCCATGGAAGCACTCAACGTTATTTTTCTTTCTTATACAAGTTTATTTTGCATTTTTTTCAACATATTTTCTCGAGAAAATTACGCTTTTCAACCAAGTTATTAAATTTTTCACCACAAAGCAAAGAAAAGCATGTCCGCAAAATATTTCAGGAACCTAACATTGCATAACTTAAAAGCGTTCAGTTTAAAGTGAAAACATTCACTGTAGAGGGAACATGAAAATTTACATATCTCAAAATGTTCTAACACTTACTTAGCTTGAATTAGTTGGATTTAACAAACCGCTTTGATTTTTTTTGCCATAATAAACAATAATACATTAACAGTTTAATAAGTTTATAAAAACAGATTTGTTTAAAGTGTCCATATAAAGAAAGAAAGCTGTACGGAGATAGATGCGTGATATGTTAAATTGATTACCCAAATATTATTTATCTTCAGGTCTTTTCATTTGCAAGTCAGATAGTTCCAAGTCAAAAAAAAATCGCAGAAAGTTACAACGAAGTAGGAACCAATTTACCAAATTAATTTCCCCATTTTGTTCGTCAGTTTCGGTCCTATGTAATAATAGTCAAGTCATCAGAACCCGCGCAAATTCATTATAAAAAAGTCATAGGACCATATCGACGTCAAGACGGTATTATTTGCAGTCTCTGTGAAAACTCGAAAAACTTTGGTCTCGAACCCGCTCGAGATCTCAGGAACAACGTTATCCTCTAAACATTCAGAATCCCTTTCTCTGCTTCTTTTATTTTTGTTTGTTGAGTTCTTTCCGTCAAAAAGGTTTAACAGCTTTTTCTCTCATATGTTTCACTCAGATTTTTAATAACCTTTGTCATCGAATTTTGACTATAATAGACGTTATAATGATGTTAGATGTAGAAAAAAAAACAAAGCAGGGTGTTAGCATGAGATTATTAGGAGAGTATATAATTTGAATTATTATGTATAGTTATTAGGTACAATTTCAGCAGATTTTCCTTGTAATTGGCAACTGTTCTGTACAGGCGTTCATACGAAATTACGTGAACGTGTATGTATGCATAATTTACGTAAGATCAGGTTGGCCGTTATTTGATAAGTCTCCTAGTTGTTGAAGGTATTAACAGAGTCGGAAGAACGTGTGTGACGCTCATGGGGTTGCACACGTCCCTAGGCCAAGGTAATCACTTCTCATTAGATTAACTGTGTGCTTGTCTTTAGACTAATTGGAATAAAATCATCTCTAAGAATTGAACACTAAGTACTACGATTCTTACCTGTGTATCCAGTATTAGTCATTTTAACCTTATGCGGGAATACATCGAAGTTGTACCACTTCAGTTCAGGGCAAACGTAACCTATAGACCCGGTAATGGAAATATCTATAGGAGTTGGGAGATGGCCTTCATATTTGCTCCAAAATTCTATCCATTCCAATGATCCATAAGGAGGGGCTTCTTCTAACTCTTCCTCTGTTGGGACAAGTTCCTTTTCTAAACGTTTATAGAAAAGTAATTATAAGTAGGTACTACAGGGTACAGGGTTGACAAAATGTATGGGTGTATGGCTTTACAAAAGCCCTAGGGGTCAATCTAAATTCATTTGCAAGCCAGTAGCAAACTGATTGACGGACGAAGCTCTGATTAAAACAAACAAGCTAGGAAATGAGCTGTTCGCATAACTATACTACTCAAGCAAATCATTGTATTTAGACTATAAGTATTACACTCAGTAAATAATTGTTATATAATAGACCAAAAAAATGCCCGCTGAGTTTCTTGCCGGAGCCATTTGCTAAACTAGTCTGTAAGATTTTTTTATATTGACGTTTTAAGTTCCGATTTAATCGTCTTTGCAGAATAAATGATTTTTGAATTTGACTCTGGCACAAGGATTGTTTTTTTGGAAGGTGGGAGATCAGAAGGTAGCTACTCCCATAAAACTGGTAAGCCAAAACAAAAGTAGGTATAAGTTAGCTTACCTCAAGCTCCGAGGCAAAAACCTCTAATGTAACCGGTAACTACGCTTAGGAGATGATGGTGACAAAGAAAATTAGACGAAACAGATTGAATGGGCTACCTGGTAAGGCTAGGTCAAGAGCACATCGAGCACGAATGAAAACAATTATGAAAGTAGAAAAAACGAAACACGTATGCCATTGCCAGGATTGTAGCAAGTGAAAACATTTTGGTCTCTGCCCACCTCATGTGGTGAGCTACATAAAATACTTGCACACAACTATAAGAGTTGAACTATTTGTAGCCTTATTTAGAGACATAGGTTTCTTTTATAGATATTGTTAGCAGAAACTTGTCGTTTTAAAATAACACGTAGGTACACACCTGCAGTCATATTTCACATATTTTTTGGGTACTATACAGTAAATATCATTCCAGCAATTTAAGGCATTATGCTATCGAAATATAATATTGATGAATATGAAATTGCGGTATTTTTCACATAATTATGTAAGTTTGGACAAACGGGATAAATTGAATGGTAATATTTTGACGTGAATAGTATTGACAGAGATGTCATGGATGTCACATCCTCAAAGGTCATCTCAGAGATCACTATAGTGATGTCATAATTGTATACTCAATATATAAAACCAAATAAAACAATGAGTTTCCATCTCGTGTTACACACGTTTTAGGTTATGTTTTTCTCAGCAAAATAAAATGGAAAGAAATAAAGAAACCGAGTCAAAAAAGACCTCAGGACCCTCTAGGGATAACTCGCCTTGTCAAGAGACTCCGCTAACACCTGACCGTGAGTTATTAGTATGGGAAAAATGGATTCAAATCAGAAAAGAAGAAACCACAAAACTTGGAAAGAGACTCAACAGAGCACCGGTGGACCTGGCAATGAATTTAGTAGAAAAAGTTCGAGAAGACATGGAAAGAAAAACTGCGTTAGAATATGCTCAGATAAAGAAAAAAACAGCTACATTCAGGGGAGCTTTGTTTGAGCCTCCACCGAAACTGAAACAATGTTGCTATTGTGCGCCACTTTACCAAGTTCACAGAACTCGAGCGGAGTTAGGTCATCCACGTGTAATTGAACATGTCAGTATTCCCACTTACATCCAAAAGACAGAGCTAGGTATGACCGGTGAAGCGCAGCGTAAAGATTGTCCTCATTTAGACGCAGATTATAAAAATTACAGACAAAAACGAGAAAAGGATCTGAAAAAACCTCTAATGAAAATAGATCCATTCAAGTAAGCAGTATATCTTGTTTATTTTAAAAGTTATAAGTAAAGACTGACCCATAATGTACTTCATTGATGCTTCAGTAGATATACTATTCACTAGTAGTAACGAACGATACCTTCTCTAAAGGAGAAAATAAGAATTAAAGTTATCATTTTATTTACCCTACTGCTCTGTTCCGTCACTATCTCATGGGCAGGTCTGACTGCAAACACATTGTGTAGCATAAAATACAAACTGGATAGAGTGGGATAGGAATGATGATTATTATTATTATGCCATATCGTTCTTATTCAAAAGGTACTAACAGACAAATTTTGTGTGCTGTACTCAATTCCCTATAATGGTTATGTAATTCGAGAATCAAACCTGGAAGATGATGCAGTCGTATTAGTTTCGGGTGGATATCCAAAACTGAGGGAGTTGTAATAATATCAAATTGTAACTCGTGTCATATTGTTAATATCAAATGTAAGCTGAAAACAATGTGTAGCTTCGCCCTAATCATTATTATTAGTTGTGAGTGGTTTGAAAAAGATTCAGTTCACAAGACTGAACAAGTTAAGCTTGCATCATCGTCAGATCTACATAATTTATTTATCAATAGCGACCTTAATGATCTGCTAAAACTAACCAAAAAATACTGCAAAATAAACGACCTGATATTTTAGCTAGGTTGCACGTCAGTCGTGCAGCTAAAACATCAAGCAGTTCATGCCATTCATACAACTAATAATGATGACTAAAGCGAAACTATACATCATTGTCTACTTACTTTTGATATTAATAATATAAAACTACTAATTATAATGAATTATAAGTTGGTTCACCTATAGTAAAATGGTTATTTGTTTTTTCATAGACCATCAACTAGTCAATTGATGATACATGGATGTAAACCAAAAACTCCACCGCCTAAGATCCCGCCTCTACCTGCAATAAATGTCGAGGAACCGAAAAATGAAGCATTAGATTCAATAAGTGGTGTATATGCTGTGAAAATAAATAACACTGTTTTCTATAAGAATATTCCTGGATTAAATCCGATATATCTGCAGAATTTGAGCCTTCAGAGCGGGAATGAGGATTGCACTACTTGGACTTATTATTTTAATGCCCCTGCAAAACGAGTCGGCAGAGGCAAACTATTTCTTCAAAATCTTGGTACAGTAACTTTAAGGTATTGTTGGAAGAAGATAAAACGTCAAATACAATTTATACCTAATGACATATACGATCAAGTTTTCTTTTTCAACAAGAACGAAGATGTATTATCCCCAGGTCAAAGTAAGGACATATGTTTCACGTTTATAAGTGACAAACCCGGTATACACAGTGAATACTGGGAGCTCTGTTTTTTGAATGTGCATTTCTTCAATACAGGGACTGACAAATTAACAATTGATTTATATGCTGATGCAGTGGAAAATGCAGAAGCAATGAAAGGAAAAGTTGAACTTCTAAAATCTCGAATACAAAGAAATGCTCTTTATGCCTTAAGCAATGAATTTATCGAAGAGGTATTTGATAAAGTATTTGCAACTGTACCCCAGACCTATCCTTACAAGAAATACTTCATAGAAGGACAATTATTCGTCATGAAGAATCCTGTATGTTTTTATCACCAAACAACAGTCACAAGTATGAAGGCAATGTATGAAAAGGAAATGGGATCTGATGAACCCTGGGATCTGTCAATAGCCACCTGGAGAAAAGTTATGATGTCAAAAGAGTTCGATGATAGAATGATGTTCTTTGGTGCTTTGAAACAACATCACAGTGAATGCTTAAAGCCATGGCATGAAGGTGAACAGCTGTTAAAAGAAAAATATCGAGCTATGAATAACTTGTGGTGTCAATTGGCTGATAAAATGGATAAAGAACATGAACACATTACAAATGATTTAGCTCAGAGAGTTTTCATTTCTAGTACAAGTATCGAATTCTCAAATAATGAAGCGGAAATAATCATAGATCCACTTACTGAGCAAAAAATTCGTAATTCTTTCTATTTACGTACTTATGATCATCTTGTAGTCACTATAGAACTCTGTGCAGGAGTACTATCTAGCTTAGATTCAAACAGATGGATTGAATTTGATTTTTGTAGGTGTTGATACTCTAGTCATTTTTGTAACGTAACGTCTTAAATTTGTTTGTTCCTCTATGTTTACTACGAAATAAAAAAATAATAATGTATATTATTATATTACTTTTCTTCTTACGTACAAGAACAGACTTTGCGTCAGTCTGTCTGACTGTCGTTTTGTACGGGTTGTACAAGGAACCCAAGGGTGGTCAGAGATAGTAGGGAAGGAGCGAGGAATCAAAAAAGAAACACGTAAGGGTTGGGTTAAGTAAAGATTTAATAAACTGAATTTCACTTGAAACTTAAATACCCGGCGGCGCGATCTCGCTAGCGTGATGCAGAAATAATAGGCGTAACCAAACAACTCCATCTAGTGACAACTAATGTAATTATTTTAGTACAAAATATACTTGGTTTTTAAAGTTAACCATAGCTTTAACACGTTTTGATAAAAATATTCAAGTGTTGTTTTTTTTAACAACAGATTATGCTGCGTGGCCTCCCTTCCTACTATGGATAGCACGCAATCGGGTTCTAGAATTTCATATAAGTACTCGTATTTATGCTATTATGACGATTCCTTTACGTGGAAACTTTAACATTTCTCGGTTGATTGGCAAGTATTATTCAGTCAGAAACCCGTATTCTACACATAAGCTGATGAGAGAGAAGTTCTGTTGTAAGCACAAACATCACTACATAGTATAAATCAAAGTAGCTTTCCGCGTCCCTATGTCCCTATGTATGCTTATCTTCAAAACCACGCTACAGATTATGCGGTTTCTTTTAATAGATAGAGTAATTCAAGAGGAAGGTTTATATGTATAATACATGCTTAATATAGTAGAGGGTGCAGCGGGAGCAGGATCGAACGACACGCGGGTGGAAAAAATTGGTGGTACGAAGTTCGCCGGGTCAGCTAGTTTTGAAATAAAACTTACTCATTGTAACATAACAACAATTTAATGACATATTATAGCTTCGATTTTCTTTGTTTAGACTCGTTGACTTGTGTGACGTATATCACGGAGTGACCAGGTGGATGCCTCTGTGTAGGCCTAACGTTGCGTTCGATGGGGATGCTGTCAGGACCTTGTAGTTCTCTCAGCAGTCCCAGCTGTTGATAGAAAAGTAGTTATAGAATAACCGCGACCACTGTACCACGCAGTAGGAACTCGCTAGGTGGTGGGAGACAAGGTTAAAAAAAGAGAAAGAAAGCATGAGATGAGAACGAACGAGATACAATCGCCAGTGCCTTGAGAGAGCGGTACAGTGCTCGTGGTATATGTATATGGTGCTCCGTATACGGTGTAGAATATGCCAAGCGTTTCAGTGACTCATTCCTATGCCGCACCATTAAGACCTGGAACTCCATGCTAGCTCACGCGTTTCCTTGCCCTTGCTCGCGGGCGTGAAAAGTCATCTGATGAGGCCGTTAAGCTTCGTGCCACCACTGTTAACATGGTACATGTTTACAATGGTGACCCTCTTTCCGAGACTTTGCCTTTAGCTTATCATCAGGCGAGGTGAAGTCAAATTGACGTGTCCTTTATAAAAAAAGTGGTCGGTCTATAGCTGTGGTCTACAGTAATCAATAAAGGTACTATATAGTAGTAACAAAATGAGGTAATTACTGTTCTGATATTTGATATTGAACCGATAATGCGTTGTGGGCTATGGACCATAATTATTCTGTTTCTAGAATTGAAAGTTATAAAGCATCAATTACTAAAGCAAATATATGAAAATAACTAAACATGATCGAGATTCACAAAATAAGTAAAGTGAGTCTCAGTATATTTTAACTATTTTTTGTCAATATCAGTGTAAGCACAGAATAGAGAATGGTATAACATAACATAACATAAAATCGCGCCTGTATTCCCCGAAGGGGTAGGCAGAGGTGCTAGCACCCACATTTCGTCAGTTTTTATTTATGTCTCAATGCCATTAACCAGGCACTTATAAACCTGTGATAAATACACACATAACTTCGAAAAGCATCAAAAAGTCATTGGTGTGTGCCATGGTAAACCTGGGATCGAACCCGAGACCTCGTTTCAGCAGTCCATTACCCATACCACTAGGCTACCGCAGATCTTTAGAATGGTGTAAGTGTGGGCCACTGTCTATACTTTCAAGAATGTATATTTAGGCAATATTATGATAAGAATACGCGTTTTTTCATTTCATTTCTCAATTACATAATTCAAATACTTTTCTCATATCAGAATAAATTAATTACAATTCGTATCTTACGAGTATAATCTTTATCCGGCTCATAAAGTCCTCAATAAATTGAACGCAATAAAAATTGTCCTCTCAAGCCCCCAATTTGTTTAAGTAACTGGGTAACATAAGGCTTGATAACAAAGGAGTTTGTGCTCTGTTTGAACCGTTTATTTATATTACACATTATTACATTCTGTCGTATACCTAGGGATACATATTTTGGAACTAGTCGCGAAACAAACGAGGCCCTAGCGGGGATCGTTTTGTTATAATCTATGCTTGGTGAATTTGATTTCGTCTACCGCACCGTAGCACTCTGTAGTATCCTCAAAGGATACCCAAGAAACGTGTACTATGCATATAGAGCTCATTTTAGGTCCAAGATATATATATCCTGAGGTATACAAAAATGTATTTAGGACACTCGTGAAGTAAGCGTCCCGCTCACGTTTACTTGGGTAGCATCAGAAGTAACACGAAATAAATTGAATGCTCTTCTTTTCATGATATTAGACACGAGTCATGTTATTGTTTCACTCGTGGCTTAGTGGTAACCGAGTAGGCTAACACATTGCAAGGTCAATCAACACTAGCCGTGTCGGTATTGGTATGGGTGACCATTTTCAAGACATTGAGACTTCTCCGTGCTTCGGAGAGCATGTTAAACCGCCGGTTCCGATTGCCACACAAACAAAAGCAGTCTTTAGTCGTCAGCTATTTCAGTCTATTCTTAATACGCTACAGGTAGTTGGAGCCCTAAAGAGCCAGACAATTGACTTAACTACACTTCGATATCGCCAGTGGGTTTGGCAGAGTAGATGGTAATCGCTTCACGAAAAATATTGAAATTCGGCCGCTTCGCAGTCAGATTACAAAACCTACTCTACAGGATTGGTAAAGGCTCTGAGGATAGTGAAACTTGGGTGAAGTTATTCTACGTCAATTAGGTATAATATAGATAGTCTCTGATTAGGTGGTAGACTGTTTCTTTCAGGGTGGTAAGGCGCTACTGGCATGCGAATGGTAAGTTATACGTTAGAAAGATATAGGTATTTTGGTCATACCTGTTCGTTACCAATCTGCACTGGCTTTTCATATATGATCCAAGTGACGCACTCTGTGTATGGCGGTGTGGTTAGCGATCCTTTGTATGTAACGTAATTGCCCTCTTGTAGGTCATCGCTCTCCATCCATGCTAAGGAGTCTGTGAAAAAAGAAACAACATAATGGAGTAAGTATACTAGGTAAGTATATATTTTTCTAGGTTTAATGATTTGTCTTACATAATTATTTGAAAACATTGTAAAATATCTATACATATTCCCAAAGATATGCCTGCCACCTTTAGTATTCGATAGTACCTTTGCGGAAAACCCCATAGGTACCACGTAGTCGGTAGGGGTTATGTGGGACTTGAACCGACTAAAACCGCCACCATCTAGACTCTTTACTTTTTTTGCAACCGTGTGGCAAAAGACATACCATGTCGGTACACTATTGCTAAAATGTACAAACTTGCTGTGTTAGTACAATTTGCGGGTCATTCATCAACTCGCGGGCGTCAAACTCGCGGACGTTCGCGGGTTGGCATTTTATTTTATTTAGCTGTCCTCAACTCGCGTGAATATTAAAGTACAGTCAGAAAAATGGATCAAAACCAAAAATTTAATACAAAACCAACTTTTATGTAAACTAAAGAACACAAATTATACCAACCTGACGTCACTCTTACAGAGTGTTCGCTCTTCTTAATAGCCTCAAGCCCTTCAACTAGTTTATCAAACCTAGGGTTAGGTGCATCTACTGCTTTTAATAGAAATCCCACTACAGCTAAACCATCTGAGTGACCGACCGCTGCCTCCATTGATTCGTATTTGCTGTTGTAATGAACGAAGTGGCATTCTGCTGCATACCTGTAGAATGTTAAGATTCTTCAGCAATGTTTAACGATTGTTTTCATAGTTCCATTAAATGAAAGGAAAAAAATGGGTCCCGTATAAGATCACACAGTCAACCATTTGTCTGTCCGTACATTTTTTTTGTAGGAATGCGTAGAGGGGTCAAATTGAAATTATTCGGAAGGCAGAGAATCGGGACAGATAGTGCACGTTGAGAAAGCATAATGTGTCCAACAGTGGACTGCGATACGCTAAAAAAATCATTGATTTATTTATTGATTATCATTATGTATGCAAAGTTTTGAAGTTATGAGAGCATCAAATTTCTCTCAATAACAATGGGTACTGCCATTTGAGCAGCACACTTTTGGAAAACGTAGTTTTTTAAATCTATAGCAGGACTGCTGACATTTAGTTAAATTTGAAAATATCCTTACCCTTGACCATCTAATAAATGTTCACAGCCGGAGAAATTGTCTACGGACCAGTGGAAATGCATTTGTTCAAATATATACTCGCCGAGCAGAGGGCCACCGCGTAGTATGGGCTTAACTTCTGATTCAAATGTGAAGTATGCTGTAATCAAGAAAAACACATTAGTAGGTATAGTTTTATTTTATTCTAATACTACTTAGTCTAGAGAACTTAATCAGAACAAAATACGCGCTTTATTTTACTAAGAGTTAAAATTAAATTACATTGCAGAGCTAATCCAAATTAGGTAAGTACCTAACCCAAAGATTGAAGCAAATTCGAAAATTATTTACTTTAATAGGGCATTAAAACGGCACGGCAGTTCAAACCGTCAAATATAAAATTAAGTAGACTAATATTTAACAAATCGACCACAGGGTCGAAACGCCGCCCATTCTGAGAAAACTTTTTTGGTCCATTT
This sequence comes from Eilema sororculum, assembly GCA_914829495.1. Classification (NCBI taxonomy): domain Eukaryota; kingdom Metazoa; phylum Arthropoda; class Insecta; order Lepidoptera; family Erebidae; genus Eilema; species Eilema sororculum. The sequence continues at coordinate 20,570,763 of OU618543.1, read as the reverse complement.
CCAAACATGATTACTTAATCTAATTACATTATTTTATTCGAGTAGCCCGGTAAAGTAAATATTCATTTCCACGCTTATTTTACATCTAAATGTTGTTTAATACAAATAGCCTTTTTGGTTATATAAGTTCATTTATGACAAGTTCATTCCTAGTTTCATTAGGGATATTGTTGTAGAAGCGTATAATATATATTCTCTGTAACATATAATATATAGTTACCCTGGAATAATTTACTAGCATCATTGATGGTTAGTACCACATCCGCAGATACTTTACTACCTACGCCATTTCAACGTTTCTTACGTAGATTTCTTATAAGATATGTATAATTTTGATCAAATTTCAGGTCAGGTTGAAGAATTAATTTAATATGTAGTTAATTTTTCTGTGCCTCAATTATCTACATGTTTCCTAAATTAAAGTACCGTGCTTTTAATGATAAAATACTTTTAGCATGTTCACGTAAAAAGATAATTTTGACACTCAATTCATATATAATCTCTGTAAACAATCACGTGTTTACTTATCGTTTATGGCTTAACTGGTTATTTACACATCAACACAATAACTTCTGTAAATTCACTACTTTTCTCCATTTTATCAATCTAACACCTTCAGTCAATGATCACGATAATATGTTATATCTTAAACAGAATTAGATGAAAACAGTATAAATAAAGGCAGATATTTAAAAAAAAATATCATAATTTTAATTGAACGTATACGTATATAAGCAAAATGGATCCATTCTTTGAATTTGGGTGAGTTGCCACTTAGATCTTTTGAGCATAAACAACGGTTCTTCGTGCATGATAAAACGAGGTAGATCCCTATTGGGGCGCAGAAACAGTCATTAATACTAGACAGTTTTATCATCATCCTAAGTTTAGATTTTGAAGTCTGAGACTTCAGGTGTGGGAAGAAAATTTCCTCCATCTTAACGTTGGCATGCTCCTGCTGGAGTGGCAAGTAGCTTCGTCGTTCACCCCTAGGCTAACGGTTGGAAAAGCAATCCGCACTGGCCTGCTCTCCATTGCGTCCTCTAGTAGTCAAAGGGGTACGTTAAAAGCCTTCCAGCAACTCCTTACTGAGTTGCTTTCGCCTCAGCCGAGATTTTTTTTTTTATAAAGAGTATTAGAACCGTAATTACTAATATTCTAAATTGCTTGTGCTAGGAGTGAGTTCAAGTCGGTAGTGTAATGGCAAGGATTCGAACCTGGGACCTCTCGATCGTAAGGCCGACTCCTTAACCACTAAGCTACTGATTCTTCTATTGTCCGTAAGCAGCAGCGTCTCATCTTCCGTACGAGAAGTAGACGCTACCATCTCCATTGCCCAGGGTTGCATCGCTTAGAGGTTCCCGACCATAAACTTCAATAAGTATAGAAAGTACCTACTGGGAATCCCCACAATACCGACCTAAAATTCTATGTAAGTTGCTTAATTTGTCAACGTCGTATAATAATATACATTTTATCAATATTACATAAACTAGATATTCTAACAATAACCGTTATCACTTAGTTCCTGATATTATAAATCACTACGATAATATTTTTTCTGCCGGGCATAACTGTAGATAGGTTGTACCTACCTACTAACTTATCTGTTGATATGGTGTAGCACGTAAACTTCACAGATTTTTTTTATACTGTGTTAAGCAAAATGACAATTTATCAATGAATTTGCAAACAAATTGATTAATCCAAATCGATTTTTAACCCCCGACGCAAAAACGACGGGGTGTTATAAGTTTGACGTGTCTGTGTGTGTGTGTGTGTGTGTGTGTGTGTGTGTCTGTCTGTGGCATCGTAGCACCCAAACGGATGAACCGATTTGGATATAGTTTTTTTTGTTTGAAAGGTATCTTAGTCGGGAGTGTTCTTAGCTATGTTTGAAAAAAATCGGTCCAAGATGGCCACCACCATAACATGTCGGAATACATATTTCTTCATAACTCCCTCAATATGGGTATCAAATGAAAGAGATTGACTAGTAGATCACTTTAAAAAGTATAAAATAAAAATTAAATTAAAAATTTAAAAAACCCCCGTCACAAAAAACACCTCCAAAAAGTTGAAAATAAAATGGAGTTTGCCTTTTAACTTTAACGGTTGCCATGTCGGGGGACCTTGAATTGTTACGATAATATAACGGAGTGCTTAACCAGTTAGGGTCCCCCGACATGGCAACCGTTAAAGTTAAAAGGCAAACTCCATTTTATTTTCAACTTTTTGGAGGTGTTTTTTGTGACGGGGGTTTTGAAAGAAGAAAAGTTGTGATCGTTTCAGGGGGGATTTGAACTCGCGGTCCTTCTCTTATGGAGAGAATGCTTTGGACCACTAAGTTATTCCGCCGACCCGATCCGATCATTTTTCTAAATCAATTAGAATTGAAAATGCTTAAAAATTCATTCTAATTCATTAATGCATTTAACTTGTATACTTGCTTCAGTCAATCAGTTTTTACAATAAAGCGATTTTAATAAAATTTGGTATGGAGTTCGGTGACACCCTGGATTAACACATAGGCTAAGTTTGGTTGCGATGACCGATATCCACGTGGGCGGAGACGCGGGCAAAAGCTAGTACATAATATAAAAGAACTAGCTTTTGCCTACTAATATTATAAATGCGAAAGTAACTCTGCCTGTATGTCTGTCTGTCTGTATGTTACGCTTTCACGACTAAAACACTGAATCGGTTTTGATGAAACTTGATTTAAGGGTAGATTAGACCTTGAGAAAGGACATAGGCTATATTTGGTCGCGATAACCGACATCTACGCGGGCGGAAAGCTAGTAATATCATCATTTTAATTGAAAGTATGTAAGCAAAATGGATTCATTCCTTGAATTTGGGTGAGTTGCCATTGCTTAGATCTTTTGAGCATAAACAAAAGTTATTCGTGCATAAAAGAACCAAGCTATGAAAAAGCTTCTACCAGGAAAAAGTTACTTTCGCTGTTATTATGAAATGAAAAATTAAAAGCATTAATTTGTAAAAACATTATATTTTTCAGGTAGATGTATGATGTGGAAAATTTATTCACGCTTTGTAAATTACAATTAAAATGATTCAAGTGACTTGATCCTATTGTACCATAAAATCAGTATGAGTTTATACATTTTTAAAATGGTATGTTTATATGAGTTTTCGTAGTACGAATAAGGAATACTTAACCCTGTTTTAAATATAGATACAACTCACTGCTCCAGGTGTGGAGCTTTGATGGTCCTAGGATTTAGTTTGTTACAATGTTACTGAGTTTTTATTTATTTTCCTTTTTATAACATATTTTTTCACACTTATATTGATTTTTTTTTGCCGAACATTTAAAGTATCTCGTTTATGTTTGGTCATTGACTTCACCTCCCATCCTTATTTCAATATCAACTTCAAAAGTTATCTCTATACAATGTTGTCTGCTTTTGTATCTCTGGCTCACAATGTATCATTCATTTGATTATAATGATTTACTCTTTAGACAAAGTAATCTATACGGCTTCTAATTAGACATTTAAAACTCAATTGGAGCTTGCTTCAATACTTTGTATCATCAATCCGAGGGCCTGTCTCGATTACATTCAAATGGTATGGTGTTCGCTCGAAACATTTCTCCTCCCCTCATTTCTCACCCTCCTCTCTCTGACTCCTGAATGACTCCTCAACCACGAGAGAAAATCTTACGCCAAGGTCTCATCTGTCAAGTCGAGTGTCAGTCGAGTAGGTTTGCGGGCTTGCAGCTTGGTGCCTGGAGATCTTTATGGAGCATAAATACTACCATCCGCCGCCTATTGCGGGTATGAGCTATACATAATAGTAAATTACACATAGTCATGCTACCAACCTGTGGATCCGTTGTTCAGAAGTATGCCCATAACCTCGTTATCCCAGTAGCCTTTGAAAGATAGTGGATCCAGTGAAGACCATTTTGGACAACGATCTAAAGAGATCGCTATAGGAGATTGTGAAGCCCTCAGTCTGGAGATTTGTTCAGCTGTGGACAAAGAAATTAAAATTAAAAATGGAAATTAAAAGTAGCAATGGCATAACGACTTATAACTGACTTGCAGAAGAAGGGCACCAAAAGGTTCTTACTGGGTTAGAAGCACGAGCGTGTCGCCCCTGGTATTGCACACGTTCAAAGGCAATGGTAACCACTTCCCATCATGAGGGTCGAGTGTCGTATACACGTCTGCCACTAAAGGCCGGTTCGACCAAACGAGAGTAAAGTTTATTCCTAGAATAAGCAGCCAATATGTGGGTGATATTGCCTGTTTATTCCAGGAATAAACATTACTCGATTTTGGTCGAATGTACCATCTTAAGTGATATAAAAAGCGATAGAGATTTTAGATCGCTCACTATCGACTTGATACCAATTCTTCGTAGAGAATATTGAATGAAAATAATAGAAGGCCTTCGTTACTTAGTAATAAAAATAAGTTATTCAGTAATATACAGTGATTTGACTCCTTATTTCGATAAGCTTATCTGAATAACGATCCAATTGTTCTTTGTAATTTATGTTAAGATATAAATATAAAGCTATGAGTACTAACTTGAAGGCTAGATTGAAGGCCAATTGCCTGTTACCGAAACCCAGATCATAACCGTATACCCTTACTGAATTTACGATAGAAATATTTTTCATATCCTAAACGAATAAATAAAACCAGCTAAAGTGTATTTATCAAGGGTATTTTTTATGAATGAATACTTTACGGAATAGAGCTTATTTAGATAACCTAGTATAAGGCGGAGATCAGTAGCTTATGTTTATTATTTATTTTTGATGCTTATTCTGAATGAAAATATGAGTTTTTAACAGTTTGTAGATATGTAACCTAATGTCTGCAGAACATTCTTGAATAGATTTACTCAAAACTGAAATCTGCGGTAGCCTAGTGGTATGAGTAATGGACTGCTGAGACGAGGTGCCGGGTTCGATCCCAGGTTTACCATGGCACACACCAATGACTCTTCGATGCTTTTCGAAGTTATGTGTGTATTTATCGCAGGTTTAAAAGTGCCCGGTTAATGGCAATAGGCTCGCCACCTTTTGGGACCTAAACATAAACTGGCGAAATGTGGGTGCTAGCACCTCTGCCTACCCCTTCGGGGAATACAGGCGTGAGTTTATGTTCTGAAATATTTTAGTAACAAAAGTGACTCGCGACTTAGAAATAGGCAACTGATAAATTAAATAAGTAATATACAATAATACTTTCTTGAAATTTGAACCCCCGAAGCTCTGCAATCGATCTCAATAACAAATAAAATGGATGCATAAAAATATTAAGGTTTTTATGCCAACAGAATCTAGCTGGCAAAGTAGATTACTTAGTACACAAATTCCAAATATACCCACTGATAGCCTGTGTCATTTTAACACTTGCAATTCTCAATAAAAACTTCGTTTGCAGTCAGTATAATTAAGTCATAAGGCCAATTTTGCAGTTGTGCTGGGGTAAATTAACAAAAATATTACTTTTCGCACAGCCAGCTTTATATTCCCCTTTTACCATTGTGGCAGTTTGTAAACATTATGCTATAATATTCTTTCATTTTGATTTGCAGTCTGATTATTTTTTATCTAAATTCACTGGGTAGGTACTCTGGTAAGATTTTTACACTCGCAATAGGTTAACAATCCTTAAACTCCTATAAAAATTACCATAATTAGGATTATAATCAACTTCTGACTGAGCATTTATTACTTCTATAATAGCATATTATCTAATTCATTAGTGTAGTGTTCTCGTAAAATTTTGATTTAAGCAAAATACAAATTAAGCTAAGTAATTAGGATTTTGATTCGAGGATACGTCAATGCTAATGAGAATTAACCTCTCAGGACTGTATCAAGAGAACATAATTTGAAAGACATTTATACCAACTGGATTGGCTCGAGAAAAAGAGGAAGAATTTGTGTTATGAAATAAATCATTTTGAAAAAGTTCTGGATTTTTTTCCCAGCCCACGTGTTTCCTTCTTACAAGCCTTGGTTCTTCAAGTGGGACGTGAAAAAGCATCTGATCAGCCGTCAATTGTAATATTATCGGTGTCTGTAATAGTGACTCTTCTGAGACTTTGCCTTAAGGGGCCAGATCGTGAAAATCACCGAAAAGAGTGTTACGATCTCTCATATTTAACCTATTTAGATATGATTGATATCAATGATAATTTGTATATATTACATTCAAAGACCAAAAAATATGGTATGCTTATATTAAACTCTTAAAACCTAATAGTTGTTATATAATAAACGTCGACAAACCCACAAAATTGAGAAGAAATGCAAAAACATGCCTTCGTATTTTTCAGATTTAGCCCAATAAACCAACACGAATTGATAAAAAGAAACACGTTTTGAACACTGAAGGAACCAATAAATATTACATGTACCTTTACAAACAAAGACTTCCTCTTTTAAAGCCCTAAAATCTAGATATGTTTTACATAAATTCTCCATACAGGCTACGTGAAACAGGCTCCAGTCTTTGAGTAAATTCATACCGAAAATGAGTGATTTTAGCAATGAACCGGTATCTATTTGAAAGTCAAAGACTTCTTGATAGGGAAGAAAAAACTTATTTGATGATACATTTAGTAATCAATCTAAAAAATCACTTCAAATTTACTGAAAAACGCGTAAAATAGTGTCTTTTTTCTGCCATATTTTTTCTCATCGCCCGTCAGTCGCCCACGGGCCTTCGAAGCAGGAGCACGTCTCTTTGGCGCGTGATGACAGTTCATGCATACACAAATAGGCCTACCATGAAATATGTGAAATGAAAAATGGCGCCACCGTCTTCATTAATCAATTGGACGGCAATAAAATAGTATGCATTTGACAGTGACAACCGTAGTTCCGATTTTAGCCATTTCACATATTCGTTGGTACATTTATAGCATAATGTTTCAGATTTTGAGATACTTGCTATAAGGTTTGAACTGTAAAGTTGGGGACATACTTAGTTAAAATATTTTTTGTAGAAACAATATTTTTAGGTTCCGTTGTAATGAAATTATAATTAGATACTAACTTCATGGTCTATTTTATATGATTGTATAGGTAAGTATACATAGTATGTATATTGTAAAGTAGCTGTTTCCGTACATATTAGTTATAAAAAAAATTCGTTGGGTTATATTATATTAAAGATACTGACTGATTTATATTTAGCAGCATCACTAGAGTCGCAGAAGTCGCGGGTATCAGCTAGTGCGACCACCAGTAGACCTGGTGCACTGGATTAGAAGCCTTATGCATCACAATGTCGCAGACACGGGTAATAACCTCAAGAAACCACTACACCTCATAGCCTAATTGACAAGCCTGTCTGATGCAGGGGCCCAGGCCCTTACGGAGGTTTCTTACGGGCCTTGTAGTACACCAGTGCCGCCGACCTCTGCCGGTCGGCTTTTCAGCTTGGTCTGAGAAACCGGTGGACGCATGGGTCGGTGACAGCAGCGACATTTATTTTGTTTTGGCGTCACGTGTGAAGATCGCATCCTCGGCAGCCTTCGTGTCCGTGACATAGCAAATAAAATGCAAGAGAGCCGCCATCGTTGGTACGATCACGTCAATCTGCGTCTGATCGATAAGGAGCGAACGTCCGAGTGCCATCACTGCGACGCGAGCGACGTAACGGGACTGCACACCACTGCAGCTCGAGGCGGCCCTGGGAGTGAGAGTTCTCATCCTCGCTACCCTGCTCACGGCGATGGTCCGCTGTGCGGACACATGGGCGGCCAGTGTCTCCTTCTGCGTCCTCCTTTTTTTCTTTCTAATGGTCGTGAAGGAGATGGTGGAACGGGAGTGGCGGCGTGAGCGAGAGAGACTCGCAGATCACACCGCCTGCGTGCGCAGGCAACTCGGGCGTCGGAGGGCACAGACTGACCAACGTCCCTCATGAGCGCGGGCCTGGGGATGACGGGTAGAGCCGTCTGTCACCCCAGCAGAAGCAGGCCACGGCGGCGGCGCGCCAAGTAGCGCGTCTCCCCACTCTGGGGTGAGTGGGGAGAAAATGGGGGCTAGCACCGGAAATCATTCTGTGGCTTTACGAAACAGTCATCCGTCCCATGATAGCTTATGGCGCCATCGTCTGGTGGCCAAGGACCAAAAACAGCACAACATCAGCTACACTACAGAAGACCCAAAGATTAGCCTGCATGGCAACCACTGGTTGCATAAAATCCACCCCTACCGCGGCAATGGAAGCCATGCTTGGACTACCACCCTTGGATCTGTTCATCCGCCAGGAAGCAACAGCTGCGGCTATACGCCTAAGGGCACTCAACCTATGGAGCGAGAGAAACACACGACACACTTCACTGCTCACTGAGCTCACGAAGGAGATACCCATGATGGGAGCAGTAAATGATCGTGTACCTAAACAGCACGTTTTCGACAAAAAATACAAGATTCAGCTTCATGAGGACCATCGCTGTGAGGCCTTATGCCCAGCAGAATTGCGTATCTTCACAGATGGATCCAAAACAGGTACTGGCACCCAGGTGCCGGCATCTTCTCGGAGGACCTCAATATACACATTTTGACACCGCTGGGGGAGTCCCCAGCGGTGTCAAAATGTGTTCCGCTTGGAAAACTGTGTTATGAGTCATAACACAGTTTTCCAAGCGGAATGTATGGGGATCACCTTGGCAGCCTCAGCGGTAATGGCCAGGAAACTGAAAGGTCACTCAATACGCATACTGTCAGACAGCATGGCTGTACTACAAGCTTTAAAATGCCATACTATTAACTCAGGATTGATACTGGAGTGCCACCTCAAATTAAATCAAATAGGTCACACCAACAACATAACCCTGCAATGGATCAAAGGCCACAGCGGCTCGCGTGGTAACGATGCCGCGGACGAGCTTGCCAGGAGAGGATCAGACATGGTTGCAATGGGACCTGAACCCATAATACCGATCCCCTTTGCATACCTACGAACCATAGTGAACAAACGAACAAGAGATCAACACAACAGAGACTCGATGAACCTGGAAGTGTGCAGACAGGCCAGAGAGGCACTCCCTGTGCTTGATAACAGACTGACCAGGCGACTTCGACAACTGGACAAACGGCAACTACGCACGGCTACGGCTGCCATCACGGGGCACGGTTCCTTCAATAAACACCTTTATATTTTAGGTATCACCGACAGCCCTCTCTGCAGAGCCTGCATGAACGAGGACGAAACTGCGGCACACGTGCTTCTACACTGTCCTGAAACCGCCACATACAGGGCTAAGTACTTCGGAAACACAGGTACGCTCCAGGAGATCACCAGCAGTGTGAATAGCCTGCTGGCGTTCTTCAACGAGTTGGGGTGGATCGAATAAAATGCCCACCCTCACGCAAAAACCGCGCCTTGTCGTGCAGTTGCGGATAATAGCCCGTTATACCATACCATACCATCTGGGGTGAGTCCTGACACCGTTGTCCCTCCTCCGGAACAGGGCCAGACCGCAAGGGATGGCCCTGGGTCAGCCGGGGTGCGAGGGATATGCCTAAGACAACCTCACCTCCGGCCTAGCACCACGTGCGGTTTTAGTCGGTTCGAGTCCGACATAACCTCCCCTCCCGGCTCCAGCCGGGTAGGAAATGTAGGAAGAAGAGCTGCAAGACGAACCCTAAAACAGTGCAATTGGGTTGCTAGGTGCCTGCTGGAGCGCCGTATTCGTGTCCCCTGTGATATTTCCTATAGAGAGTGGGTAATATTATATATTATATTACCCACTCTCTTTCTTCAGCTTTCATTGCTATGTAGATGATAGCACCTTACAAGAGAGTTATCACGGAAATCCTGCGGCTACACAGTCTGATATCGATGAAAAAGGGTAGCTTCTTGTCACTGAGATTGACCGGACCCTGGACCACATTTAGCGACCATCTGATCGGCGTCTAGTAAGGTCATCAAGCTGAGTGCCACCATTGTTAACTAAGTACGTGTTTATAATGGTGGCCATTTCTTGAGACTTTGCCTTTATCTTAACGAGAAGTCAAACTGTCGTGCTCGGCCCCCATACATTTAGATTAATATGTGCGCTCTATACATAAAATGTAAACTATAAGTGATCTTCGGATTCTCGTACTTTGATATTTCGTACAGTTTTTGAACTTCGGAATTTTGTAATTCGGGATTTAAAATAGTTATTATTGTACGTAACCGGTAGGTATGGTCTGTCTACGCGGTAGGCATTTTAATTTTATGAGTATTTTCAGTATGCTCAGATATCAAAAATTAGGTGTAGGTATGTCCCCAGCCTTATTTTGTTCGAAATCTCATAATCTCTGTAAAAGTTTAACATGCTATGTATGACACTGAAACAAAAGACATGCCAATGACGTCACGTAAGATAATATGACAGGGATGAATGTATAAGAAGAAAAGAGATACGAAATGTAATTGACAGACGTAATTCGTCACAATAAATCACATTACTCAAAAATGCACTCTACCCACAAGGCTTAAAGTAGTTTTTTCACCATTGGTAAGACAATTTTCACCATTATTTTGACTGGTAAAGAGCATCTAGCAGCCCACTGTGCATCTCGGTGATGTGTGCGTGCACGGCTGCGTCTGTATTTTGACAGATTTTGAGACGTGCGCTCCGCGGACTCCGTCCTTAAGTTTGCCATCAGCCACGTTGAAGTAGGTCCTATTGACTTGTCATAGTAAAGAAAAATCCAACATAGACAACCAGTTTTAGCAGTAAAGTGTATAACAACAAGAATTACTTCATCCCTTCTTGTCTAAATGTAAATTTTCTAATGTTCTTTTAATACAGTTTGAACATTTTGCATATTTATGAGATCGATTACTTAATCTTGTCAAAGGGTCTATTTATTAAAAAATTAAGTTATTATTTTAATTATACGTTTCAGTCATTCTAATGATTATTTTTTTAATCATTTGATAAGCTACTGATCTTTAAATCGCATAATACTGTCAAATAGATCTTTATATAGCGAAAAAACATACATTTTACTAGTAATAAAATCCTATGAGCGCGGGCCTGGTGGTGACGGGTGGAGCCGCCTGTCACCCCAGCTGAAGCAGTCGGGGATACCGTTGTCCCCCCTCCCGACGAGGACCAGACCGTAAGGGATGACCCTGGGTCAGCTGGGGTGTGAGGGATATGTCGATGACAACCTCACTTCCAGCTTAGTACCACGACTCACAGTCGGCATGCGGTTTTAGTCGGTTCGAGTCCGACATAACCTCCCCTTCTAGCTCCGGCAGGGGAGGTATACGAGGGTATTTCCGCATGAAAAATAAAATAGAGTATGAAATTCCTGGTGTGGCATACCTCCATATGTCACTGTATGTCCGTTCTCTAAATTATGTCATTATGTCCATATGACCAGGCTTCTGGTCACACTTACAAATTATCACACATACATTATGTCATGTTGTGTATGTACACACTATTCACACTTAGCATCAAAACAATTGTGTTTGCCTAATCTTCTACATTAACTTGAATAGTATCTTGGATTTGCCTTAGCAGTATCTATCATTTGTCCATGAATTAAACCATGCTTGGTTTAACTTCAAATTCCTTAGACATTACTAATCTATGAATGGTAATCATACATCCGTTACGATTAACTCGCTATTAACACATCACTTAACAGAAGTTACTGATAATATAATAAATTGTTGTTACTAAATAATAATGGTCAACACGGAAAAGGCCTAAGAAGGGAATTTCAATGTTGATATTTCAGTTAGTTACCTACTTATGAATTAATAACCTCTCAACATTGGAAGAGGCCTATGTCCACAATGAAGGACATAGGCCTCTTCCAATGTTGAGAGGTTTTGGCTAACTGTGTTCATGCTGGCCAGAAGGGTTGGTTTAGGGTTTAATTTCAAGTTTTTCTTCTCTCGCAGTGTTATCGTCAGCGTATTTTCCGTTAATCGCCCTTCGGAGGACATGGGTGATACTTATATTCTTTCTCAGCCTCTGTGGCGTGGCGGTAGTGCACGCGACTGCCACGCAGGAGGCGCGGGTTCGATTCCCGCTCAATGCAAATATTTGTATACATGAATATGATTATTTGCATAGGTCTCGGTGTTTGTATGTATAATATGTATGTATTTACAAAAAAAAAGTATATTAGTAGGTTTATCCGCATTCTAGATTCCATTACACAAGCTATAAAAGATAAAAGCTTACCATGGGTCTAGATAGCGTTGTGTAGAAGGTTGTAAAATATTTATTTATTCTCTGTCATCACACGGATAGCCTAGGTACCTACTTCTTGGTAGGTAAAATCATTACCTCAAAAATATATCTATTGATTTTATTATTAGAGGTGCTAAGTAATAGTTTGTGTACAGAGAATAAGATAGTGATGAATAAAAAGAACACAAAGTTAGCAAAGAAATGCAATTGAAAAACATGAATCAACACGCAAATCAATAAAATAATAAAAATAGATAAGTAAATTTAAGTCAATGAAACAATCAGAATAAGATAGGTAAATAATAAGGGGATTTCCTGTATAAATTTTGAGTCAATGGAACATAGAAAGACCTTCAAAAATAGTACTATAGTGTCTTGCCCTTTCTGACAAGGTGCAACAAGTACTGAGAGAGAGAGAGCTTTGTGGGTATGTTATACGCTAGCGAGGTATCATTTACATAATACCTCATGATACTTAATAGCAAATTGACATTATGCTTTCACTTATGAGCATGTAGCAAAGGTGACTTCCTCTGACTTTGTGTTCCGCTGAAAAATAAAAGTTGACTAGCCGACTCGGTAGAGCTTATAAGCTCTCTAGGGAATTAGATCTTATGTGTTTCCACCAAGAAGCACGTAAAAGCTGCGCTGATATTTTTATACTTTTCATAAACTTTAAGATATTTTTTCTTGATATCAAAAGGTATAATGTGTATGAAATATAAAGCTAATAACCTAGCCTACCTACTATATCCTTCAGAGTGCCTACTGCGTTACTCTCAGCTGATGAAGAGATAATTACAGGCACACCAACGAGTACACATTACTATAATGTTTATAAAAGTATCAGTAACAAATAATTTGTATTTTAGCTAACAATCTGATAGACAAAATATCATCATCATTCACTGAACTTTTTTTGGGGTTGGTTTTCCAGTCTAACTTTGATGCGACTGAACTTCAATATTTGCAACGAAGCGACAGCCTCTTCCACAACCAAAGCGACTTCCACTGCCGATTGGCGATATCAAAATTCTGTATAAGACTAGTTGAATTTTGGAGGCTTCAACTACAACTGATTCTGAAGTTATGTATAGTGAAAACAGCTATAACATTAAACTACGGCATCGCTTATTATTAAGTTCTATTATGTATGTAATTATCCTATTAATTACGTATAAAGGAATCCAAACATTACCGTCAGAAACAGTTTCCTTAGGCTCCACACACAGATGATTGAACTTCACTAATCTACGCTCCATTATAAAATTATTACGTATACTGTTATAGAATACGTGCACAGTATACGTCTGATTAAGAGCTATGTGGGTAAAACAATTTGATTCACAATCGCTGTTGAAGATTAGATTGGGTTATCATGTTTTTGGCGACGGTCTCACATAATATTATGTAAATCAGTCAGATTATAAATGAATTTCGTAGTTGATTTTATTGAGTAAATTGATTTGATGGCATCGTTTTTAAATGGTGTAAGCTTTCATTCATAAATCTTGAAATAAAATTAAACGTCGCCTCCGTGGCGTAGTGGTAGAGCGTTAATCTGCTACGCTGGGCTATTGTATGTATTTACTAGTTTTGCCCGCGGCTCCACCCGCGTGGATGTCGGTTCACGGCAATTATTCGATTTTTTCTCGCCTTAAAAACCATCCTTGAACGTCAAGGGACATTAAAAAATAGTAGATTGTATTACAAGGGAGCAAAGTAGTATTTTTACGGCGAGGGCGCTACTTTGAATCAAGATCAAAGCGAAGGATTCTAACGTAGAATCCTGAGCGCAGCGAGGGATTCAAAGTACACCGCCCGAGGGAAAAATAATTTGCTCCCGAGTTATACACTCTACTTTTCATCCCCTTTCTATGAGAAAATTTATTTCTCCCGAGATTTCGGGCGTAACAAGTTTTGTACGGCGTTGTTAGCTTCTATAATATCTAATTGTTTCAAAAGTTAATGCATTGTCACTTCCTTAACTCGAAGTAGAACTCATATTATTTTGCAAAATACAACTTAAATAGGTAATGTACTAATTACAAGCAGAGAGGTAAATGGCGCTCTTTGTTTTTTTTTTTAGTTAGCACAGGTCACCCCGAGCTATGCAGCCAACACGTACCAGCCAGTAATCTGTACAATTTGCGTTCAATTTCTATGAATGATAATGTTCCAAATTCAAATCACTTTTACGGCCCACTGCTTGGCCTTGAACAGAAAAGAGCTATTTTGCGCCCCGCTACAGTGACAGTAAAGTGACATTTTTCGAATAGAAGGGATGAAAAAGAATTGGCCAAATTGGTCCAGGCGTTGTTGTTGAGTTATGCGCTTACCAACATATTTAGCGATTCATTTCTATATTATAGATAAAAATGTATCAAGTATGTTTATCCACATTCTACATCCCATAATACAAACTATACTATACATTTACTCAGCACCGTTTCCCGGATCCTATAACCTTAGCAATGCGTATCTAAAATCTAAATTTCCTTGCGTTTTCCGGTCTGGATAAGTAACAATGTCATTTAGCAGGACCTATTTATTAATTCATTGAGTTCAGGCTCAGTGTTTGAAGATTTTAGCATTCTGTGGAAAGGTAAAAAGAATTACTTTTATTTTACTTTTACTTACTTTACTTTTTATTTTACACTTCTCACTACTTACTTCTTCCGTGATTTATTTTCTCTCATATTAGCAACTACTGTCAAGAAGAAACGAAATAAGAAATAAAAAAGCGAAGCCTAGCCATAACATTACCAGTATCAACCCACTACTAACACAAGCAATTTAGCGGTTTGTTACCTTTTGGTACACTTTCCTTTTGGATAAGTTTTTTTTTTTTAAATCCCCGCTTTTATTTCTTTTTGATACACTTTCGTGAATTGAAGGCGAATACAGTTCCATTTACATATTTAAATATTGAACAACATATAATATTTAACGTGAATTCCCCGTAAATATACTTTCCTCGTAGATAACACTTTCAAAAAATGGCCGCTTTTTAAATACAAATATTGGGGCAGTAGCGAGTGGACCCCGGGAAAAAGTGTAAGCCTTGCTGCAATCGGGACTGGTACTCGGATCACGTTAGAAACCTCTAACATATCAACCTTATAAATGAAACGATAATTAGAACATTTTTGTACGTATGTGTACCAAGAAGCGCATATAAAAGGTACGATTGCTTGAGTTTCAAAAAAGTGTATTATAAGGTTATCAAAGCGGGGATTTTCAATCAGAAAGGAAAGTGTACCAAAAGGGAACAAACTACCTATTTAGCTTAGCTAGAAAGGTTAGAGGCAATATTAGTAATTTTGGGTACCAACTAGTATTTTATTTGGAATGTAGAACAGATTACATCCTAACTAAATAATGATAGGTCTAGTTTGAATACATTTTACTGCCTAAGGTATTCTTCCTACGCACAGAGGGTAAAGGATATAGGTACCTAAATGCCCTTTACATAGGTAGGTAAAACTTTATATGAAAAGGTTTAAATATTTCCATAGACGGCAATAAAATGGAAAAATATATAGGAATATTTCGGGTCGGTCATGAATAGAAGCACAGTTGTTCCAAATGGTTAGTGGCCGGCAAATGAAATAAAAACCAATGAAACAAGATTGAATGCCGCAATTTTGTAGAAACAGTCAGTGTAACTGTGTAACCATCTTGAAATGAAGAAATCTTTTGTGATACGGACCATTTTTTGAGATAGCAGTTGAATGGGATACACAAGAAAAGTTTTTCAAGACGCTGTAATCCAAGTTGAATGAGTAATGAGGACGTTTAACCTTTTTCCGTTCGTAGCGAAACTGTGCGAGAGGATTTTTTCTGGCTTATCCATTGCTTATTGTAAATTCTAGAATTGCAGATATCTCTTTTATCATTTCATTCATGAGCTATTTTATTGTTTTCGTTAAGTTTCAATCACATACTACCTATAAAATGATTATAATACAATGATTCTATACTTACACTAGATTTAGGTAGAAAGATATTTTATAGACAGCATCCGTGACGTAGCGGTTACGAACGCGGCCGCTACGCATGGGGGCGTGGGTTAGGTCCCCGCTCAGTGCAAATATTTGTGTGAATAATGAATATGGGTATTTGTATCGGTCGTGCCACGGACAGTACGTTAAGCCGTCAGTCTCGGTTGCGATACGAACATCTATGGCAGTAGTTACGGGTACTTGTTGGAGCCTTCAAAAGTCCCAACAACTGGTCTAGTTGTAATGCTTCGATATCGCCTTTGGGTTGTGGAGGTCAGATGGCAATCGCTTCACAGAAAATATCGAAGACTAGACTCTACGCTAAAAGCTTCAGATGCAACTGTAAATAATGCTAAGATGAAGAAGATATTTTATAATCTATCCTATACAAAATATCAGCTTACTGAAACTGAATGAGTAACCAACATTCAAATAATTTTGACTCGTATTAACAGTGACTGTCACAATACCTAGGTAGGTATTATAATAATTAAGATAGATACAATATTAAGTGTGGCCTATATCCAATAGTGAACTACAACAGGTTAATTGATTGATACATGCATAAAGAGCTGTTAAAAATCAGACAGATATTTACAGCCCAGACTCAGCTTCAGATGCATGGTCCGAGTCTACAATAGGCTCACCCCCATTACGTGAAATCGAATACAATGATTGATGAAATGTCCTCAGACTCCGTCCCCCATGAGCACTGCCTGGGGGTGATGAGTGGAGCCACCTGTCACCCCAGCAGAAACAGGCCACGGCGGCAGCGCGCTGAGAAGCGCACCTACCCACTCTAGGGACGAGTCCGAGACACCGTTGTTCCCACTCCCAAGGAGCGCCAGACCGTAAGGGATGGCCCTGGGTCAGCCGGGATGCGAGGGATATATCGAAGACAACCTCACCTCCGGCCTAGCACCACGACCCTCAGTCGGCGTGCGGTTTTAGTCGGTTTGAGTCTGACATAACCTGCCCTTCTGGTTCCGGAGGTATCCGAGGGGATTTCCACACGAAAAAATCAAATATGAAATGTCACATCTACTTAACCCTTCGGGGATAAAGGCGTGACTATATGTACCTACGAGTTACCTATATGAATAATTGCCTACATCTTATTTATATCACAAATCGTAGGTATCAATAATGGCAAAATAGGTAGCGAAAACAATGCTTATCTCGATACCTTGATACTACAGTGGTTACCGGTTGACATCGATACTGTGATGATTTATTATCTTATTTGTTGCTGTTCATAAAATAGACAAAGTATCATAAAATTAACATATTGTTATGATCTTGATAAAACATTTTATTTAGCTAGTCTACCGCGGTTACGCTTGCGTGGAATTTTGATTCCGTTCCCGCAACCCATGGAAAACTACTCCCGAAATAAAAATAAGTCTATGTGTTAAGCCCGCTGCATACGTGGCGGTTTTTGCATAGACGGGACGGGGCGGGAAGTTTGGGAAATATTGTTTCATACAAAATGTATGCGGAAGTGCATACATAAAGAATATTAGAACCGAAATTACTAAAAATATTCCCTTTAACCCCTCTAGCCAAGCTAAATTTCTTGTGTTAGGAGTGGGTTCACGTCGGTAGTGTAATGGGCAGGATTCGAACCCGGGCCGACTCCTTAACCAGTAATCTTCCGACGCTTCGTGTCACGGTGAAACAGAGGGGACGGGATCGTGACGCCTGGGGGGCGGGAAAAATCTATTTACTGAAGATGTTTAAGATTAAAGCCAATTCTTTAAATGAAAAATGTATCTTTGCTTGTTCACAACATTAGTTCAAAATGTTAGATCCGAATCACTGTCACGGTGTATGCATTAACACTACACTTAACTACGTGCCTGTCACGCCAACGCTCCGTCCGGGGCATTTTTCCGTTCCATATGCCGCGACCTTTATACCAGATTGTCATCTACTGTACCAATTTTCGTCCAGATCGCAAGTAGGCTAAAATTGATAGATGAAAATAGCACACATATATACTCACGCCCGTAAATCCTCGAAGGAGGTAGGCAAACACCCACATTTCGACAACTAAGATTTTCGGTCCCTCGTAATAGGAGGCGAGCCTATTGCCATCAAGCGGGCACTTTTGGGCTCTTTAGGCGCCTTCTACGATCTTATTATGCGGATCCCTAAAAAGTGGTGGTCAACGTCCAATCTCAGAGTGTCAGTCACTGATATTATTCTTATCGTAATCGTAATCCCCAACTTGACATGACATTAATTATGACAGCATGTTTACTGTATCTACTTTATTTAGTACTAGCTGTTGCCCGCGGCTCCGAACGCATGGATGTCGGTTATCGCGGCCAAACATAGCCTATGTCCTTTCTCATGGTCTAATCTACCTCTATACCAAATTTCATCAAAATTAGTTTAGCGGTTTAGGCGTGAAAGCGTAACATACAGACAGACAGAGTTACTTTCACATACATACACATAGGCATTTTCACAAATTTCCAAAAACAGGGAACGAGTTGTAAATTTCTTTGCAGAATATTTTGCTTCTGAAGTATCATAATTAAATACTTTTTTATCAACTTAATATCTCTACATACGTTCATAAATATGGATTTCAGCAGCTGTTTCAGTTAGCCCGTAGCCCGTATTACTATATAATACATAACATTTACTGAAAATAAAGTTACCAGACAGTTAACTTTTTGTTTCATTTCGTCTTTCATTTTTCATCTATCAAGTGAACATATATTTTGAACATATTAATAAAATGAATCAATTGATGCCGATTTATCTCACCAAATATACAGATTCAACAGTGTTCGATCGCTTCACTTTTTTTTCATTTCGTCTCGAGCATGTGATACTTTGATTTTCTCTTTGTTTTTAAACCCGTGTTTTAAACGACAACGCACAATCTACTTCCACGAAAAACTGAGTGAACCGTTTGATATAGCTTTAGTCCGTTCGTTTAATTCCCGACTGACTTTATAGAGGACAAATGCCTAGGTTGTAAGGGCATGACTGGTGACCGGTATCATGCCTAGGGACATACTGAGACTATTTGAATGATAAAATTTCAGATTTATTATTATAATATTTATTAGAAATGTAAATGTTTGTGAAGATATCTGAATGTTTGTTATTAAATCACGCTTTAACGGCTGAACAAATCTGGCTGAAACTTGTTACAGGGATAGATTGAGTCTGGAATAACACATGTTTTACCCCATGAATAAGTTTCCATTGATTGCAAGAACAAGATCAAAATTCCAAGCAAGTGAATCCGTTGTTTGAAATTACATATAGTATACATACATACATAATATCAATCTTATCCCCGGAGGGTTAGGTAGAGGTGAATTTAACAAACACAATTCACCAATAATTGTATTCGGTCCCACGTAATAGGGGGTACTCTTATTGCCATATTCCGGGCACTATTATTAACTCGAACCCGTATCTGAGGATGAGTCTGGACTGTATAACGTATATTATGTCTGATGTTAAACAGCCCTATCCTATAGTCGCCTTTACGACATGGAAAGAGATGGGGGGGGGGGGGGGGGGGGCAAAATTCTACTGTGCTGAGAACTACGCGGCATGGATTGTAATAATTTACGCAAAAAATTAACTTTGCAAATAAAAAAATCAATCAAAACCAAAAGTATTTTATCTCGACATTACAATCATAGTAATCTATCGCGTAAGTGTTATCGGAAATATTTAGAGATTACCAGATTACATAAGACGGAATAGACCTGATAGTACCAAACAGTTACCAAAAATTCATACATTTATGTATTAAACATTCACAATTTATCACGAGTTTTGTCTGCTGCTGTTATCACATATGTATTTATCCTAGAAATAATATTCAAACTCACTTAAAATCGATCCAGCAGGAGAATACTTTATTTTGAAAATAGGTATTCCACTAATTAGTACTAGCTGTCTTGTTTGATGGTGACAACCGGCTTAAATTCAGAAAAATAGATTAAATCTAATTGAAGTATAGAAATACACATATAGCCCGTCAAGAAAGTCGTGAAAATTGAGGGTGGCGCTGCTGCGCTTAATCTGGTATCCCTGTCATACTATAACTAAACAGACTTGATGTGTTGCTTTTTATGGTCATGATTTCATTACGATAGTAGAATAGTAGGTGAATAAAAGTGAAAAAAAAAATACGGTAATTATTTCATTCACTTTATTTAGGCACTAATGGCGCAAACTTTAGAGATAAATCAAACTTCAAGCTAGAAAATTATATATACTTAATTAAAGAATAGTCGTTATATCCTTTTTAAATGGTTGCAGGGCTTACAGCAACATTTAGATAATAACTTTTGCAAATAAAATCTTTAACAACTAATCGAAATCAACGAGTGCGGAGTGATTGAGTTTAGAAGTCATGGTTGTCAAATCACTCAGGTGGCAGACAAGCACACGGGATTTAGAAGCACAGATATTATGTTAAATTTGGTGCGCGTGATCCGAAGCCTCCATTCGATGCAACCTGTACAACGCTTACGGCAATGCTGCACTCACTTACTCAGCACTTGGGAGACGCTACCACTTACTGCAATTAACGGCCGCGGCGGGAGCAGCCCTATAGAGAGCTGCTCGGAGACTCGCCATGGGTCCCTGTGACTAGCAGCGGGTATAAAGGTTAGATGAGGACACCCAAGAGGGCCATCTTAAACCCGCGTATATGGCTCAAAGTTAACTGAGGTGTGAGGGAAATGCCGTTAACCTTACACGCCGATAAATGACACGCATACATGATAAATGCCTCGGGACACTATTTTGAATCTAAGCTGCGAGTTATACGAATTGTTTGGCCTGGCTTGACCTTGTTTTGTAATAATCTATGCTTGGTGACTTTGAGCTCGTCCACCACCACTCTGGTCACAGAATCGCTTGCTCAGTGGTACACTTTAACTTTATTAGACCAACGGTACCACCAGGTATGGCCAAGGGTACCGTGGGTGTGAAATGTGTTTTGAGCATATTTTAGGTCCAAGAAACATGTCCTGAGCAATACCTTACCCAAAGCCCACCTGTCTGTCTCATGAACCGTGATAGCTAGACAGTCGATTTTTTTACAGACGTTGTAAAGTATTAAACAATGAAAACAAAAGATGTAGGTACAGTACGTATTATAATATAATATAATTATAATCTTTTAGAACATTAACTTATTGGAGTGAGTATTGAACACCCAAAATGCTGCTTGAAACTCCTGCGTAATTTATCCGCGATAGTTTCTGAGTCACTGGATATATCATCACATACTGAAATGACATGTCTTGAAATGTGCTTTTGAAAATCTGAAACAAATAAAAACGTACGGTACTGGATAAATACAGCTGTATATACCGTGTAATTTTTTAGTAGTCCAAAGGGCCTCAGTGGTTAATACAAAATGGATCAAGACTGTTCAAAAACGTCAAAGTGTCGTACTACGATTTCTTAAAATCGTAGGATAATGCCTCAACCACGACAAATGAAAACAATGCTTTGAAAAATAAAATGTTCACTTAATACACATAATTTTTAATAGATTACACTTCCCATACCGTGTTTAACATTAAAGTATATGTACGTACCGGCTTATTTAGCTGTTTGGCCATAAATATCCTTCAAATCAGAAACCAGCTTGCTGGTTTGAAATCCCGCCGTATATCATACTATATCCCTGAAATACTTTGAATACGACATGTCTCTCACAACTAATACACACATTGCAATTCATTTTTACACTTTATATTGTTACTAGACGTAAATAAATTAAATGAACGCAAAAGATATACAAAACATATCCACAACAAAACAAGGAATGACAGCTGAAAACTCAGTTTGACAGTTATTGAGTGTTGCAAATACAATGAAAAATATTAGTTCCTTCAACATTAATTTCACGACTTTCTTGACGCACTATATCTGTCATGTTCAGTGCATGCTAGCACAATTATTTTCCTCCTGCCCTACTCGGTTGCACTAAAAGCAACAACGAAAAATAATCACCTACCATACTACTAAAATTCATACGATACTACTAATCTTCTATATATATAAAAATCAATACCACTTTTCGTTGTAATGTTATAACTCAACAACGCCTTTACCGATTTGGCTAATTTTGGTCTTGAATTATTCATGGAAGTCCAGGGAAGGTTTGTACGTAGAGAAAAATTCGAATAATTGCCGGGAACCGACATCCACGCGAGCGGAGCCGCGGGCAAAAGCTAGTAATTTACAAAAATTATTAGTCTCGGGCACAGACTAAGTGGAGAGTACCGAAGCTCCCGCAATAGTCTTCGTGGTTATATTTTTAATAACCATTCAGAAATATAAATTCCATAAAACTATCCACAAATAAAGACTATAATCTATTTATTTCACACATTGCGGGTGCACAAAAGCAGGCATTCTATATATATCCATTCCCGTAATCACAGATGGTAAGGTGTCGAATAGCGGGAAATATCCAATTATTTCACCCTTCCCTCTGTAGGCACGTAGCAACTGTTGGTAACGCGTAACTGACAAGGAAGTATTGTGTCAGCTTTCATATGTCAAAGAAATCGCTATTACTTAGGTGGGTAGCTTGGAGTATCTACACTGCCTTAGAGTTGTTAAAAAACATTGAAAGATTGGTTTAATAATACTCGAAATACTTCCTATAAACAACAACAATACGGAATGGCCAGCTTAGACAATTTCGTGTATGCATACTAATGAACGTAGGACTACAATTATGTACAGTCTCGCTTACTGGCTGTACAGTCGGCTAGCAAGATTATGTATCCAAATGTGCACACAACTTTATATGAAAAGGGGTATGAAAAGTGTGCCAAGCATGCCGACTGTACAAAGCTAATTTCACATCCTTTTTCCATGTCGGAATCCATTACTATGATACAATTTTTTTTATGGACTAAACCATCGTTTACCGTCGGAACAAAGCTTGGAGTGTTCTCCTTATTCAGTTAAGTTAAAAAAAAATGAATATCATTTGAACAACAATGACACACAATGAACGAAAAAAAAGAAATCTAGTTCTTCACTGCAATCCCAATAGATATATAAAATCATTTTAGCCACAGCACATGGTAAAACAAAGTAAAAAATAAAAACAAAAGATAACTTACGCATTTTACTCGTAGTCATCTCGAATATATTTCACAGCGACGTCCTCTCGAAGTGTGATCTCTATTGTAAACGTGTATGTCATATCATCATCACTCAATGTGCTATCGGTTGATTTATTCACGACACTATCAACAAGATAACTGATCCGAAGTCACCTGTTTCTTTTCCACAGCTAACCGTGGTGTTAACCTTAGGGCTTAAAGACTGGTTTCAATACATGCCTTATTATTTTAAAATGAATTAATTTGGAGATTTATTGTGGATTATTCATTTTGAGTTGGCTGTTGAATTCACTGTAGTGTTTACGGTTGAGTTCACTGTTGAGTTTACTGTTGAATTCACGGTTTTGTTTACTGTTGAGTTCACTGTCGTGTTTACTGTTGAGTTCTTCGTTGAGTTTACAATTGACTAGGTCATAGTAAAAGAGTAAAAAAGGTATTACTGTATTGACTGCTTCATCTATATACATAAAAATCAATGCCACTTTTCGTTGTAATGTTATAACTCAACAACGCCTTTATCGATTTGGCTAATTTTTGTCTTGAATTATTGGTGGAAGTCCAGGGTAGGTTTGTACGTAGAGAAAAAATCGAATAATTCACCCGGGAACAGACATCCACGCGGGCGGAGCCGCGGGCAAAAGCTAGTTTTATAAAATTGACAAGTATAGTATTTAGTTTGCATAGTAACAATTCAATAACAAAAGAACGTGGAAGTTTGAAAACGAGTTTCATATTTCAGTTTTTAGGTTTGTTTGTTTTTTGCTTAAAAATAAATATCTGTAACATTAGTTATCAGTCGAATCTTGTAAATCGATGGCTGCTGTAAACTAACATAAATAAAATCTTTACCTCAACAGCTTTCTGGATGACGGGTTCACGTCAGTATTTTGCCGCGTGAACCCATTATTACCAAAAAATTGAGCACAGCTGGTAGACTCCGGAAGCATATTAATCATATGTCAGGTTATGACAGTTCTGTTGTCCCATATATATTATCAACGGTGGACAAGCTAATATCTTTTGACAGGTATTAGATTTATGGGGCTGAGTTAGTGAATTGAAAAACATGAAACAACTACAAAGTTTGATTAAGAGTTACTATTTTTATTCATTATTTTACTTATTTTGTCATCAAATCAGCAACTGGTGGGGTGTTGTCTGAGCCTACCTAAGCGGAAAAACAGTGTAAATCAAAATAATTTTACTCCATCTAATGTCTTCTGTGATTTAAATTTAATTAATAAAAGAACATTAGAAGAAAGGCATCATATTTCTTTAATTGACTGATGTTACCTAGTTGTGAATTTCTAATCCATGCTTTTATTATAAATGCGAAAGTAACTCTGTGTGTCTCTCTGTATGTTACGCTTCCACGCCTAAACCACTGAACCGATTTTGATGAAATTTGGTATAGGGGTAGATTAGACCATGAGAAAGGACATAGGCTATGTTTGGTCACGATAACCGACATCCACGCGGGCGGAGCCGCGCGCAAAAACTAGTTCAATAAATGTTGAAATAGGCAGATAAGAAACAAGAATTTACCGACACAGGTACTTAGCATTCGTATTGTTCTGGATAGGAAAGAAGGGATGGTGAGAATAATTAAAAAGCAAAATAGCGTATTAAGTTGATAAAAATGGTGTCTCACCATGTAATATGCTATTTTGAATTGAATGACGATATAAAAATAACAAAAGTTATCGACCAGAATTAATTAAGATTGTATTACTTATTTCTTATGTTGTGATACTTCCACTTAATGAAATTTCAGTATAATTCATTTTTTTATTATATTGTTATCTTTATAAGAGCACACTTTAAATGTGTTATAATACTGTGCTAGCGGATCCACCCTGACAACTGACCTGGTGCATTTGAAATTAATATTTCATATCCAATCGATATCGACGTTTCATATTTACTACTTCAGAAGTCTTTGTGGTTCATAGTTCAACTGTTGAACTTCTACGTCTAAACAAATCGTTAATCAATGCAAGGTGTTCATATGTCTTGATTGTTATGTGAATTTTTTATTGCTATTTTTTTACTTTAGGAGTAGTCTAGTAATATAAATACTGTACCAACCAGTACTTATATTTTTATTTGACGTATGTAGGTACTGTTTTGAATATTCAAACAAAAATAACATCACAGTGGGCTCTGAGTTCAGAAGATTGTTTTGTTTTTTAATCTTTGAACAAACTATTAAAGTTTGTTCCTCCGGGGATAAATGCGTGATTATATGTATGTATGTCTGTATGTGAGTAGGTAAAAAAACCTTGTTGTAAAACAGAGCGCATCTCGCCATCAAACGCAATAGTTTGGCGAGTTTTACAAAACTATGTAATAATTAATGTTATTTTTTTATAAATAATATTAGAACCGAAGTTACTAATATTCCCTCTAACCCCTCCAACTAAGCTAAAATTCTTGTGCTAGGAGTGGGTTCACGTCGGTAGTGTAATGGCCAGGATTCGAACCCGGGACCTCTCGATCGTAAGGCCGACTCCTTAAGCACTGAGCTACCGACGCGACGCAAAAATAAAGAACAGACAAGCAATGTTATATTAATTTATTGTAGAAGATGTGTACATGTAATACTGTTCATAAACCGATTAAAATAATATAAGGCGTATTTTTGGTACTTTCACTAATCTATTTAAAAATGAAC
This sequence comes from Eilema sororculum, assembly GCA_914829495.1. NCBI lineage: Eukaryota > Metazoa > Arthropoda > Insecta > Lepidoptera > Erebidae > Eilema > Eilema sororculum. The sequence continues at coordinate 20,544,733 of OU618543.1, read as the reverse complement.
ACTTTTCTATCGTTTAATGGTTGGGGCATGCGCACGAATCCTCTCCTTGATATTGTTTCATTAACCATTATGGCCTCCATATTATCAATAAATTCCTGTAATTAACATGATATAACTTAAAGGAAATTTGTTTATAATTGTCACTACAATCATTATTATCCTGGCCTAATTTGGGTGACATGTGAAGCCTTCACCTCGGAGTCTTATGACCACTTTAAGCCCTCATTCCCCTGAGGGCTTAAAGTGATCTTCAAGGTACACCAACACCCAGACCAATGCAAACAGACAGTTTTTCCCGTTGGTCAGATCGATGGTTAGATCTTTTTTCCGATTGTTCAGATCAGCTTGTGATGTATGAAAGTATAAAAAGACATAATGTCACATTAAACCTAAAAAAAAACTATTTAACATTAATACGGCTAGCCCTTTTTGTATTAAATGATACTTTCATATACCTACATCACAAGCAGATCTGGACAATGGGAAAAAAGTTCTCACTGGACAGACTCATCTAACCATATCTATCTGTAACTTTTAAACTATCGCGGCGTACTCATAGTTTATAATGTTCGGGACTTCACGCGATATATAATGAAAAACTTACTTTTGACGACGTTTCGGGTGTGTTACGATGCTCGCAGGCCAGTCAAGTCATGACCACGGGTGCTGTAACGCACCCAAAACGTCGGCAAAAGTAAGTTTTCCATTATACTATGAAGTCCCGAACATATCGATCTGACCAACGGGAAAAACCGCAAACAGACATATTAAGGCATACACATTATAATGTATTTGCACTGAGCGTGAATCGACCGCCATGCCATAGAGGTCATCGATATAAATTATATCACTACAATATGTTTTGTTTACTATTCAGATCGATAGAAACTTTTCAAGATTCCATTATTGTAATTATTTCACTCTATAAGGGTTTCTGAACTAAACTATGTGACATCTATTCTTCTACCAGATGAACGGCTAGCATCTAAACAGTAAACAACTGCATAATATCGGGTGTAAGGGGAAAACTCCGGAAGCCGAAAATCCCCAGTAGTACTCCAGGTATATGATACATTGGCATAAAAAACTCGATTTGGACAAAAAAAAATCGGTTTTATTTCTAATTTTGCATTATTTGCTCTCTATCGTAATTTTTTTTGTCCAAATCGTTTTTTTAACACCTGGAGTAGGTACTAATAGGAGTTTTCGACTTCGGGAGCGTTCTCCTTACACTCGGTATAGGAGGCCTAACCTAGTGACGGTTAAGATGGCGCTAATGACATGAATAGAAAAGAAATCTTACCCTTCTAACAGACAGAGCCCTAGCTCTAACCAACCAGATCACCGTCTCCGTACAAGGTGGTACAGTCAATGATCCTTGGTAGCAAACGTATCTGCTGAAGGTTGGATTGAAGAAAGCAAGAGGTTTAACAGTAAAGTTTCGTATTGGACAGTTTTCACCGTTGCTGAAGTTCATCATTCTTGCTAATCCTTGGTGTGTGTGATTCCCGTACTGTAAATAAATTTTCAAACGATCACTGCATTTACTGTTGCTAATCGTCATTTGAAACATTTCTTCACTTTTTTTTTGTTCATTATCAAAAGAGAACATTACATATTTGACTTTATACAGCACAAAAAAAACTAAGATTTGTACTTGTGCTGATACTATACAGTCGCTAACATAGGATACTAATTGTTTATGTTCATAGATGGTTTATCTGTTCACGTTTGGTTACAAATTGTGTTAATTTTCTTTACGTTATAACTGGGGAGATTATCGGCCCACTCTTTAAGGGGTAAGGAAATCTCAAAAGTTATGTCTTATTAAATTTGCTTCCGAGACCAAAGTGAACTCGGAACGCAAGGTCCGCCATCATAATACGTTCGATCATCAATCATTGTGTTTAACCGTATACAGAAGTAAGATTCGCTTTATAATTGTGTCATAGTAACTAATCGGATATGCAGACATGCACAGTACACACATCAAATTATTTTACTCATCCCACTAATGTCACAAAAAAGAATATTCTTGAAAAGGTCAGACATTTAAAACTAATAAGATATTTAAGACACTTAAGTAAACTCTCTTAAGGAACAGTTTGACTGTTTATTCAGCCCAAGGTGACAAACCGCAAGTAATCTTAATGAAGTTTTGTAATCCAATTAAACACCTCATCGCTACGCAAATTTTTAAAAGAAATGTCAGGATGTCACAAAAATTAAACAAATTAAGAAACTTCCAGACAGAAAGTCAGAAAAAACAAGGTGCTCATTGAGATACGATAAAAAGTTTTATGTAACAAGTTGATTTACTTAAATCAGATTAATTAGAATAAAGTTATGGCATTTGATTTGTCTTCTCCTCTTATCTTCGTCATCAGCCTTTGAGTGTAAGTTCAACTGAGTTGAACTTCGACATTTACCGTGAAGGAATTACCATCAGATCTCCACAACCCACTGGCACAGATTAACTATAGTCTTGGCGATACCGAAGCTCTGTACTTAGACCAGTCAGATTTTTCAGGGCTCTAACAAATGTAACGATTGCTAACAGATGGTTTAACCTTGCAACGTATTAACCTACATGGTTAGCGTCTAGCCACGAGTCCCTCCTTGTAGCTTTCCGCGTCTGTTCTTCCACAGGGACGCTTATATCTTCAAAACTACGCTGCAGAATTTGACGCGGTTTCTTTTAATAGATCGAGTAATTCAAGAAGAAGGTTCATATGTATAATACATGCTTAATATAGTAGAGGGTGCAGCGGGAACGGGTTCGGAAAAAATCGGCGGTACGAAGTTCGCCGGGTCAGCTGGTTCCGAATAAATTACTGGTCAGGTGCAAATGATATTTCGTGTCAACTCATGAGTTGGTAGGTTGCCTTCAAGAACAGCAGTGCTAAAATGGTGTTGGCATATACTATAGGTATGTGCTACAATTATTAATAGAAGAAAACTCATGACTTTCAGCAGTTCAAGCTTATTAATCCTAATCTGTAAGAGAGGAAATATTCCCCCAAATGATTGATTAAAATTTAATCCAGCATAGCTCAATTAGAAAGGAACCCAATGGCACAGAATAGATAATAGTACTACAATGGATAGTGTCACTAACATTTCTGGTACAGTCAGCATCAGAAAGATGTTAATAATTTTTTTTTGACCCCCTTCCAATTGACAGATTGTTCTAATATTTGGTACACACCTTCAATTCGGACAATGATACCATATAAATCAATAATAAATTTGATTTAACCTTAATACGAGATTTCTATGACCATTTTGAGACTTTGTCGTCAAGATATTTATGACGCTGACTGTACAATAAAGGGTTATAATCTCTGATAACCATTCCCTTCAAATCCATATTACGATTTTGGTGGTCTATTGTACAAAATGCTACCTTATCGTAATATGGCACATGTTACTTTATAGCGGATAAAGGAATATAGTAGAACAAATAATAACAATGCCGCAGATAGTCAGAAAAGGATACTCGCTAAAGGTAACGGACCCGGAACCGATACTGTCTACCCCTTCCATCTGAATGACTACGTAATTTATTACAGCAGTAAATAGAGGCCCTACATCAAGAGTATTGGACAGGCATAGAGACGTGGAGACAAATGAAATATACAATACATTATTCGGCTAACAATATAAATGAGTTGTTGTTGCTAACAATATAAAGATATTTGAACGTTTGTTGAACAGATGTAGCTGAAATTTGGTACAGAGATAGTGTATAGTCTAGAATAATATAGGTTTTTATTCCTGGAATAGGTTTCTTTGGGTAGTGAAAAAGGGACCAGATTCTTTACAAAAATACTTAGTATGTAATACATTATTGTTAAGACCCATCATGGAGGAATGGCTAGAGAGGCCACGAGGCAGCCTGTCGTACCGGCTGACGCAGGTGATTACCGGACACGGGTGTTTCGGGAGTTACCTGTGTACGATCCGGAAGGAGCCAATGTCCGAGTGCCATCACTGTGATGCGAGCGAGGACACAGAGCTGCACACGCTGACCTAGTGCCCGGCGTGGGACACGCCGATGCGGGTCCTAGTGGCGGCTCTGGGGGTGGGAGTCCTCACACTCGCCACATTGCTCACAGCGATGGTACGATGCGCAAACGCTTGGGGTGCGGCCGCCTCCTTCTGCGAGCAAGTAATGCTCGAGAAGGAGGCGGCCGGTCGTGTCCGGACTAGACTCAGGGCCCGGGAAGCCCGCGAAGAGCGAAGGCGAACCGGACATCGGAGGTCACAGAACGACCTCCGGCCTCCATGAGCGCTGGCCTGGGGGTGACCGGTGGAGCCGCCTGTCACCCTAGCAGAAGCAGGCCGCGGCGGCGGCGCAAAGTGTGCCTCCCCGTGCCCGGGGCTAGATGGGAACACTAGGGTCCCCACAACCCGAAGGTGAGATGGAGATGAAGAGATGGTCCTGGGTCTGCCGGGGTGCGAGAGATATGTTTTTGGCAATCTCACGTCCGGCAACCAAGGACCCAAGACGGCATGCGTTTTGGTTGGTTCAAGTCCGACATAACCGCCTCCACCGACTCCGTGGGGGTGGTATCCATGGGGATATTTTGCATGATGAAAAAAAAAATACCAACCTTGTATAAATTAGCTATACCCAAAATAGCTTGTAAATCTCTTGGATAGCCATTTAGAGCTTCTTCCAATGTTTTGTATTCGGCTGAGATAAATAAAGCTTGCGTTTCTACTGGGTAGACTTGACCGGCAACCCTGTGTTCTGACGGCCAGTGGACAGTGAACGAATGGAATATGTATCGACGACTATGAACTGCACCACCGTAGATCAATGGACGTCGATAAGGAGGCCAGACACCATAGAGGACCGCTGAAATGAAAAGAAGTGTTTTAGTATTTTTGTCTGTCCATTTTTGGTATCTTATTTAAGTTTACAAGATGATATGAGGAAAGACAATGTTATTCATAACTAGCTTTTGCCCGCGGCTCCGCCCGCGTGGATGTCGGTTATCGCGACCAAACATAGCCTATGTCCTTTCTTAAGGTCTAACCTATCCCTGTACCAAATTTCATCAAAATCGGTTCAGTGGTTTAGACGTGAAAGCGTAACATACAGACAGACAGCTTTTGTCCGTGACTTTATCCGCGTTAAGTCCGAAATAGAAAGGTTTAGGACACACTGCTCTTGTTCCCGCGACCCAGATACAGTTCCTTAAAATTTCTGTGGGCCTGGTACTTCATGCCAATGTAACAGGGTCACAGAAATACTGATCCCGTGACCGCGACCCACACTATATCTTACGTTTGTTTGAGTCCCACCAAAGAAATGTTGTTTGATAGCACTCAAACAAACGAAACGTCAACGTTTTAAGACTGATCAAGACCTTTATAATAAAAAAACCGCATCAAAATCCGTTCAGTAGGTTTTGCGTCCATCGTGAACAAACATTTCCAAGTTACAATTATAAGTATAGAATGCCAGGCGATGTCACACTATTGAAATGTATATTTTTATTTAAAAGGGGTTAATTGGGAGGGGGCGGGGTCATCAATGTCATCAACACCTTCAAGGCTAAAGCAAACCACACCTGCAAGCTGATCTACCAGCTAAAAAAGCGAGAAAACTCAGGTGTAGGCCTTCTTTTCGGGGTTAGTGGTCAGACGGTTTCGGTCCCACAAAAGTCAAGAAGAGCCAAATCAAGATAATATACAGCCGATCCAGAATTACAAGTACAAGCTATGGATGAAACCGAAGATCTTTGTAATATGTAATGATAGTATTGTCATAATACTATTCAAATATCACTTTCAATACAACGTCTAGGCAAAAATAGTTTTCATAATATTTCTTTATCAGAAGGTATTTGTGAGGGGCTCTGTTAGGTGAGGCACGAAACCGGAAATGTTATATACAAACAATTCGATTTAAACCATTAACTAATCAGTTGATAATTAACAACAAGATAATTTTACTGGTTTAGGAATTATCCATAAATAATCCACGTTATCGTGCCCGCCATTCAACTTTTGTTAGGTACATACTTTAGTGATTTCAGCACCTAGGAAATATATATAGCCCGACCAATAAAATAAAAAACTTGTACTGGGGGCGCTATAAACGTCTATGATTTTGACAACACCAATTATAGTGATACACATGTGAAATGGCTAGTGTACAAATATCTTAGTTTATGAAACTGTTGTAGACATAAAGGAGACATACACAGGAGCATGGCATTTATATAATACTAGCTGATGCGCGCGGCTCCACCCGCGTGGATGTCAATAATCGATAAAAATAACGTACTTCCATACAAACTGTCATTCCCATTTCTCTCCCTTTAACGCCCTTGTTCGCGTTATAAGGTACCGCCTATTTCCGTTCCCAAACTCCCAAAATCTCCATATTAAATTTCATCAAGATCGGTTCAGTGGCTTAGGCGTGAAAGCTTAACATACAGACAGATGAGAGTTGCTTTCGCATTTATAATATAAGTATGGATATACCGGGTGTAAGGGGAACGCTCCCGAAGCCGAAAACCCCTAGTAGTACTCCAGGTACATAGCACATTGGCATAAAAATAAAATCGATTTGAACAAAACAATATATTTTACAAAAAAAATTTGTTTTTTTTTTATTTTGCAATATTTACTCTTTAACGTGTTAGTAAAACTAAATGAAACGGTAATTTCATAAAAAAACACCATTTCAAAGAAGCACACGCTAGGTGCTATTTGTATTTTTTTGTAGTGATGTTCTTTTTATGAAATTGTGTTTCATTTAGCTTTACTAACGCGATGGAGAGTTAGTAATGCAAAATAAAAAATAAAAAAAAAAACAAAAGAAAAATCGAAAAAAAAATTATTTTGTCCAAATCGATTTTATTTTTACGCCAATGTGCTATGTACCTGGAGTACTACTAGGGGTTCTCGGCTTCGGGAGTGTTCCCCTTACACCCAGTATGTTTTAAAGTAGTCCGGTTAAAATAGAAAATAAACAATTTTATTAATAAGTACATATTTATTAATTATCAAACTCAAAATCTAAATACCTAATTAGTTATAGTTGGTAAAATTTGAAAATTGGCCAATTTCCATTGCGCGTACTCTATGATGTACCTACCCGTCATGTTGACAACAATGTTCGTGATGTTATTTAGATCCTTCCGAATTTTTATCCGACAAATACTTACCTAGTTATATTATAAATATTTTTTAATAGTTTTCGGCATTTATATAGCGCAATCAAATTCATAATAAATAACACGCACAATTGACACCACATTGACAGATAATCATAATGACATCTCATAAACTGTTGCCATATGAAGAAATTAGTTCCAATAGTTTTCCGCAATATGGCGAGGTATTTTATTTTATTGGTCGGGCTTTAAATAAGGAGAGCAATTACAAACCTACATTTTCTGAATTAAATAAAAATTAAAAGTCTAACAAAATATCGTAACTATTGACTTCCCACGGCAAATGGAAAATTGATAACTTTACATTCATACATTACAAAAACCACATACAAAATTTGAACTAAATTTGTATGTTTTGAAAAATAATAGCAAGTGACATTCTTTATGTAACAATTTGTGTCATTGTTTTTTAATTTCTGAGTATAATCATTATCCTAATACATTCAAATCTAAAGCAAGTATATTATTATGAGTCTCGATAAGCAACGCAAATAGTACAAACGCATGTTTAAAAGAAAAAAAAGTATCGAAGTATTTTCACGATCGAACGTTCAGTTATCCAATACATTGTATTGGAACAATTTATTACACGACCCAACTACATTTGCCATGGAGGACGGCGTGTCGGTATCGTAAATTTATTGATTACAAAGGACTGTTTCAATTACCTCAAGTAGATAAACTGAAACCCTCATTTCTAAATAGATTAACTGAATGTAGCTATAGTATCGATATAGTTTCTTATAAGAGAGGGACGAAGAGCCAGAAGGCGGTTTATGACCTCAGAGTTTGGCCTCGAGAAAATACGTCTCTATGATGATGATGGTAAAGTGAAGGAGGTAATGTAGCTTCTATGATGAGCTAAGAAAACTGTAGCAGATAAATAACAAAGTGAACTCAAATGACATAGTACTCGTACTGGCCACAAGAACTGGGCCTCGATTCTGCTAAAACCAAACCACAGTGTTGCCACCACCACTGCAAAAAACGGCATTAAATAATAGACTTTAAAGCAATACGTTTATGAAACGATTTTCATTGCATTTTGAACTTTACGAGTATAGAAATAACATCTAAATTTGAATGTCATTTCTTACAGTGACTGCGGCACCACTGTCACTGTAAAAAATGACATTTAACACACACACCTTTAGTAGAATCGATGGCCTGTTATTGTTCATCTGATTATCCTTTGACTAACCCAACTTTTTCAGTCTAACCGTGACGCGACTGAAGTTAAAATTTTCCGAGAAACAACTACCATGTAACCTCTACGACCAATTGGCGGTATCTAAGTTATGTAGAGTGTAGTTGGATAAATCGGACTTTTGAGGGCTCCAACTAACGTAACAACTGACAGCCTCCGTGGTGTGGCGGTAGTGAACGCGGCCGCTTCGATTCACGCTCAGTGCAAATATTTGTATGCATGAATATGGGTATTCGCATTGGTCTGGTCGTGTCTCAGCGAGCATGTTAAGCTCTCGGTCCCGGTTGCCATACGAATACGTATGCCAGATGTTATAGGGGAAAAGGGTGCAATGGCTCCTCAAAGAAGGGCTGATCACCCGTCCGGTCAAACGGCGTCCCCACTGGCAGTAGTAGTAGTAGTAACGTAACAACTGCCGTAGATGTTCGTACGGCAAGCGGGAACGACGGTTTCACGTGTTCTCTAAAACATTAATAAATTCAATGAAGCCTTGAATTACTAACCTCTTTGCCCGTCATTCTGCAGCATCATAGCTTTTGGTTTTTCGTCATAGTATTGAAAATAGATAGGCCGTGCACCTTTAGTTTTTAATAGTCCCTTAACTGGCAGATCCACAGGTGACTGAGATCGGCCATTACATAGTGGAAACATTGATGCCCAGTTTTTCTGAGCTGTAGGCAAAAACAGAGAGATATCAAAAATTTGACAATCCACACTAATCCATACTTCCTTAATTAATATTATAACTGCGAAAGTAACTCTGTCTGTCTGTCTGTCTGTCTGTATGTTGCGCTTTCACGCCTAAATCACTGAACCGATTTTGATGAAATTTGGTATAGGGGTAGATTCTGATCTACCCCTATACCAAATTTCATCAAAATCAGTTGTCCGTCCTTCGGTTGTATGTCCTTTCTCAAGGTCTGCCTTGAGAAAGGACATAGGCTATGTTTTGTCGCGATAACCAACATCCACGCGGGCGGAGCCGCGGGCAAAAGCTAGTATTATAAATGCGAAAGTAACTCTGTCTGTCTGTCTGTCTGTATGTTACGCTTTCACGCCTAAACCACTGAACCGATTTTGATGAAATTTGGTATAGGGGTAGATTAGACCATGAGAAAGGACATAAGCTATATTTGGTCGCGATAACCGACATCCACGCGGGCGGAGCCGCGGGCAAAAGCTAGTTTCTAATAATACAATTTTGAAAATTGATTATGAAAAGGGACTTACACATATAATCCCAGGTTCTCTGAAATTCTGTGGAAAAGTTTTATGAAGTTAGTTTCTGTTTATACCATGTTCTTTTATTAACCTAAGTTGCTTATGACTCTGTTAGTTTGTCACTTATTTTCTATACGTATATACAAATGCAGTTTGTTGGAATGTCATAGCCAGAATAAGACCAGTTAATTAGTTGGTTTTTAGTATTACTTGGGTATTTTCAGTGCAATTTTGCATACGCCATTTTAGTTCTATATAATCACTCGGTCGGTCAGAAGCACTCGGAAACTGGTGGGCTTCATGAAAAGTTTTATAACAGAGATGAAGCTATTGAAGTGTGTAAGTATAGAAGAAGATGAGGGGCTGTTATCTCTGCCTACTCAGGAGGGAAATAGGCGTGATATTTGAGAAGATGCACTGATTGAGTAGTGAGTTTCATACATAAACTACCTTTCCTTTTACGTTTGAAAATATAACCATAGATTTAAAATTATCCACTGATAAGCTTATGTATTAGTTATTTATTATTGTTAAAACGCAAGCTATTAAACATATTGCGGGTAGTCAAGCACAAGCATCTAATGCTTACATTGACAAAGATTTATCAAAAGCAATTTCGTTTGATAAAAGATTAATGTTAAACTTAAGTGGTAATGAGGTGGAAAGAAATACTTACGAAATGGTGAGTCTGAACTATAAAAGTCTGATTGAGTTGAAGGCTCAGACCCCTAAAAGAAAATAAATAATTTAAAATACTAAATAATTATATTGAATTATCATTATTACAACGACTAGAATAGATGATTTTTCTTCGTTTCAATAATAAAAGGGCATACGACAACTGTCTACACGCAGCAAATACGCGTTATTCATTGCGGCTTCTCAATGGTCCCCTTTACCGTATCGAAGTTTAATAAGTAATGTATGTGCTGCATCCGTCGGCAGTTGTCGTATGCAGTCGGCTATGGAACCATACCTACCTAGAATGGAATCATCCACGTGTCATACATTTTTGGTGCAAAAATTAAGAAAGAAAGAAATTTAACGTTCTTTTGTAGTCCTCACTAGCATTGTTTTAATTATGGCACCAAAGTTGTGGGACCATTTAACACTGAATATAATTCTAGAAGGTTTAGACGGGAAATTGTTAAGTTAATCTACTTTGTTGAAAGTAAACCTATTGTGTTATTATAACAAAGTTGAAATAAGGTTGTTTATAGGTTATGGCAACTTGTATTTTAAGTTATTCAATATCAAAGTTTTCTTCTATTGTTAAGATTGAAACAAACACGACTGATAGAAACAAAAAGTAATTTTAGCCAATAGGCAACTTATTGTTGCTTGTTAGCAACATTATCCGGTATGAATAATATCATCCAGGAACAGAAAGTAAAAAGGTACTAGGTACTTCTTAAACGTCTTCAGTCGTCATAAATAGTGTGGCATAGGAAGATATACCATCTATTTTTAATTTGAAGTATTAAAGAGTATTCTATTCTATAGCACCTCTGCCTACCCCTTCGGGGAATACAGGCGTGAGTTTATGTTATGTTTATGTTTTTTTATTCTATTCTATAAAAGTGATTGCATTAAACCAGTCGCCTGAGCGACGAAATTGTTATTATATAATAATTATTACTTAATAACTCTTACAGCATTACAAAGTTAGTAAAGAGTCTGCAGCAAAAAAAGACAAAAATATGTAACGAAACGAATTACTGCATGATGACGGAGAAAGAAACCACCCCATCTCATCTGAACGTAAGAAGCGACTAAGGGAAAAATACGCAGGCGATATTACTGAGAGAGAAGGAAAACTTGAAATAACACCATATATAATAACATCAACCCGTCTGATCAACATTGTAACAGTAGGCCAGAGCTGCGAGCAACAGCTAACAAATCAAAATGTCTTAGGTACTTACTAATACTGTTAACTGCAACACCTATTCACCTACTCTTCAAATATCTATTAAAAGAAAAACAATTTAAAAAAATAGAACTAAAATATAATGAATTTGTACATACCACTCCTCGAGACGATTTCTTCGCAAAGTATTCAAAATTATATGGATTAGGTGATTTGGTTGTGTAATGCGGAGGAAAATGGAATACCCATATAGCTTTAGGCTGCAAGAAAAAAAACCACTATTACTTTTCTATAATAATGTAGTTAAAATTAGTTTTATTATTGGTGAGCGAATTAGGCTACTTGAAAATGAAAACTTTAAATAACTTAAGTTTTGAATACCTTAGAAATTTTCAACAAGTTTTGAAATTGCGAATGGAAATTGAATTCTTACAAAGTTCGCTTCACCAAAAATATGACTAATGAAGTAATGACTAATAGTCTATGAAGGTCTTTCGCAGACTGAATTTGTTTTAAGAATGAGTAAAGTTCATAGTTTAATTTTGAAAAGTACCTATGCGTTATTAAAACGGGAAGTTAATTTATTATACATAGTTAAGCATGTCTTATATGAAGTTAACTGGTAACATTTAATAAACATTAACAGATAAAATTTATAATTTAGGTAGAAGGGGCCCCTTAATAGTCGAAATATTTTAGAGGTAGTAAGTATAAACGTAAATTAAGTAAAACAGACACAACATTTTAGTTTAGTAACTTATAGACCGTTTAAATAGTACCGAGGTCTTTCAATAATAGGATAACCCACCGAAACCTCTATAACGCGATTACCAACCGCATCAGGGAACATCTTGAACATTTGACCCCATAAGATAGGTTGTATATTTTTCTGTGTCATCACGGTGAAGTCAAGGTTTGGTAGTTCAGTAATAACGGGCCAATTAATATCAGGCTGCAACAGATGGAAATTATTCCAAATTAAAATTTTTGTAGTTAATAGATAGGTATATAGATGATTTTTCGGCCAAGAAGGACCATCAATAGAAAATGATGTAGGGGAATAGTAAATGGGTAGACTAGTAAGAATGAATTTACTTCTGGTAAGTGATATAAACCACGTGAAAGAAATAGAATAAGGGCACCTATAAAGCTAACCCTTATTTGAAAATAAGCAAAATTGGTGGCGATTCAATGTAATATATTTTGTGGAAATAGTAGGCCAAAGCCTACCTATATTGAACAGGCTAATTTATTGAATACATTTTGTGATATAATACTTATAAGAATTCTACTTTCTGATATTTTAGATTAGAACCGACACAATAAAAAGAAAAATATAGGACATGGGGCCCCTCTACATAGCTTATTTTGAGTAAATTTGTCACTAGAGTGAGATTAGAATTGTCTATAAACTTCATTTGAAGAGACGCTTAATCTAATCAGTATTAGAATTTGTTTTTCACTTTAATACAATGTAATTTTATAGGATTGGAGATGATGCGCAGAGCTGACTTTGAGGCTGGACCGTCAGAGTGGCAGAATTGATTTCGAGTTGCCACATAGTGGTGTAGTAATTAGTTTCATTTTTTATTTTATTATTATTGTTTTATTTATTATGCTGACCATACAATTCGATTACATAAATAAAATGAATTAATCAGGTGGGGCTTAAAGACGGATATAAAGAGAAGGGAAATTTGAATTGATTCAGGTGTTTCAGTAGCTCAGTTGGAAGAGCATTCCCCTTGTAAGGGAAAGGTCGTGGATTCAAGCCCCACCTGAGTAATTAATTTTTCGTAATGTCATCTATTTTTTCACTATTAATTGCCAAAGCACCGTATTGCTCATTGCAATCAAAGTTCTGCTTTAGTACCTTTCCACATTTGATTCGGTCCCTGGCTTCGTTATCAAGTTGTCTTTGAATGTCGTCAGCATCATCAAACAGTGTATTAGTTCTTGGACTCGTTTGATCTCTAAGAAAATGCCCTGGAAAGTAAATAAAGTTAATCGCATAGATTAGAATAACATATACATAATCATGCCTCCTGCCTCGAAATTTGTTTTCGACGTATAATTTTATGGGTTCATATACGGATGTTATTAAGTGAAATTATAAGGTTCTCGGTTGAAACCGTAAAATGAAGCCTTAAATTATCTTTTCATGCCAAGTGCAAATTGACGATAAAAACTGGTAACCACCAATAAACCTTAGTATTTTATTACAAATTCCTGTAATATTACACAATGTTTATGTCAGAATAGGATTTATTTCATCGTTATTTTGAGGGAATATAAAGGAAAAATCACTTTTCCCCTTTAACGTAATAACAAAGGTTGGTAACGTTTTCCATTTTATTTCGTAACGATAAACATTTTGAATGCATTTGATTGTTATAACCATTCTGTTGATCTTACAAATGCTTATAGACTTGGGTTATGTTATGTTACTTTTGCATTCTATACCTTTTTATGAACCCATTGAGTTCTGGGAGAGCTGAATATGTGAGTATATATGTATTATTATTATTCAATAAATTAACGATATCGTTAATTTATTGAAAATTAACGATATCGTTAATTTATTAAAATGGTACACTACTTATTATTTCATCTTAGTATCTGGTGTAATAGTGCTAATAAAATAGATACGTACAGTCAGCGTCATAAATATCTTGACGACAAAGTATCAAAATGATCTTAAAACTCGCATTAAGAGCAATTTCAAACTGTTTTATTGATTTATAATTTGGTATTAATATCCAAACTAAAGGTGTGTACCAAATATCAGAAGGAGTAAAAAAAGGGGTAAAAAACTAAATTAAGGTAATTTTGAGTACTTTGTACGTCAACATCTTTCTGATGCTGACTGTACATGTGAATTACAGGACATAAACTAAAGCTGTTTAAGCAGCCATAAATTAATGTGAACATAGCTACAGATACGACTAATATATTCAATGGTTCACCTTTAGTTACTGCGACTAATTGTATGAAATTCGTTACCATCCGAATCTACTTGTAGATATGGGTTCTTCAGAGAATACGATTAAAAATGAATACTGAGTGTAAAACTACCTGAATTTTTCGCCGAAATTTACGGCGTAAAAACGTAAAAAAGCAGAATACGTTTACAAATACAGTGCAATATAGCATAAGAACAAAATTTATAAAATATTCAAAATATTTATAAAATTTATAAAGGAATCGAAAATAGCGTTAGTATATTATGATAATTATAATAAAATATGAATGAAATTTTTATAGCATTTAATAAGCTAACTTTTAAATTTGAAATACATCGGGAAAAATGAAGCGCTCATATCAAATCATTAATAAAAGTAAAATCTAAATTAATGATGAACAATGAGAGCAGAACGATAAAGTACCTACACGGGGTAGTGGCTTTATTGAACACCAGAAGAGCAGTGTTGGTCCCTCTGTCGGAACGGATGAAGGTTTTGCCGGAACCTATGCAAAAATCAAACAAACATTATTCATAATTACTGAAATTAAGTAGTAGCAATGATAATGTATTGACACAAATGTAGAACTTAAGAAAAAACTAAGAGAGTCTCTTAGTTCTTAAGCAACTGTTTTAATGGTCTAAGTATATTTTACATACATACATACATACATAAAATCACGCGTGTTTCCCATAGGGGTAGGCAAAGATCACGGATCTCCATTTGCTACGATCCTGACATACTACTCTTGCTTCATTCACTCTCATTACATTCTTCATGCATGCTCGTCGGTTTAGAGTACTCCTGACTTGCCCCTTTTCTAAAACCTCCCCGATTTGGTCCAGGTATGTGCACCTAGGTCTTCCCCTACCGACAGTACCCTCCACACCTGCGCCTCATACACCTGTTTCGTTAGTCTTCTTTCATTCATTCTCTCAACATGACCGAACCATCTTAACATTCCTTTCGCAATTCTCGTCACTACATCTTCTATTACTCCACATCGCTCTCTTACCACGCAATTTCTCACTCTATCTCTCAAGGTCAATCCACACATACTTCGCAACGCACGCATTTCTACTGCATTCACTTTACTCTGATGCTTTTTAGTAGTAAGTATATTTTGTAAAATCAATATGCTTTTATGTGATGCTGATTATCATAGATGGTTAGGCTTTTATTTATTTGTGTAATTAACTTATTTCTATCTACCTAGTCCATTACCCAATTTTAGATCATCAATAGTTAGAGAAGTTAGTTACAATTTCATCGATTGCCTTAAATCAACTGGGTTTCACTATTTGTTATAATCAGCTCGGCGAACCTTGATCCCTATGACACTGACAATTATTCCCACGACACAACCTTGTAGTAGCGTCACCGTTATATTATAATCGAATTGGCGGTGTCTAAAAATGATATTTATTAATTTTAGGCAGATATATGCAATTACAATAATATCCCGTTGGAATTATAATAATTATTAACACTTACAAGAAATTATCTCAATCAGACTTTACGTTGACGTCCTGCAAAAGTTACTCCGTTTGGAAGATATCGACTAGTGCGGAAAAGTATCGATAAACAAATATCGAAAATGGAAACGAGTGTACAAAATACATCAATAGAGCACCTACGCTCTTAGTGTCAGATTTATAATCATTTAAGTTGTTTGCGATAATAAAATAAAGGAGATTTAACAAATTTATTGTATATACCTACTCAAATAAAACAAAAGCGGTTTATTTATGATTTTTTAATATACATTAATCTGAATCTGACAATGGTGTCACCGATTGCGTCTCAGACTCGGAATCCGAACTGCAGCTGCTTTCTCCTATGTTTATTAAAAACGGCTGGTCTACTATATTGTCGTATCGCACGTCTCGATTCCAATCATCTAAGCATAGTTTTTTCGTCTTTTCAACCACTTTCCTCCAATTGTCCGGAGTCACTTGACTACATGCCTCTTGTAGCAACGTAAGCATTTTATTAGCTGTGAATGGTGGAGTGGTGTTAAGCCTGGCTGCACAACCTGAAACAATAATGGTTTAGTTTAGATTGAAAATGATGCAAAGTCAAAGAGCGAGATCGGGGTAAGTACATTATAAGTACATAATTTTGTACGTTAAAAGTGTGTAATTGATATAAGCACATGGATAAAAATAAAAATGCAATTTGCTAGTGAAATAAAATAGCTTTAAATAGTACTAGCCGACTAGACAGTCACCAGTGACCTAAATAAAAACATGTTAAAATAAATACAAATCAACCCACCTTTGATCTGCGCCCATATCATTTCGATTGCATTATATTGGCAGTGGTAGGGCGGTAGCCGAATCACGGTGTGCCCTTTTGATTTTGCCATCTCATCCAAGAAATATTTCTTCTTTGTTTGCTGTTTATGAAGGTTCAACAATCTAACTAATTCCTTTTTCAGCATTTGAGTATTAGCTGCCACACCATTGTTTTGCAGCCACTCTATTATTTCGCCTTTATTGTTGTTCGCGGTAGGCGCTTTATTAATTTGCACAGAGTGGTATGGGGCGTTGTCCATTAAAATGTAGTGGGGCTCGTTTAAATTGTCTAATAGTTTTGTGAACCATTTCTTGAAATTCTCAAAATTCATCTCTTCGTGATAATCACTTGTTTTCACGGATTTGAAGGCCCACAAGCAGTTAGGTACAAAACCTTTGGCTGTGCCAGCGTGGCAGATAATCAAACGCTGGCCCTTGCCTTCTGGTGCTTTGGTACAGGATTTCTCTGTGTCGTCTGTCCATGTTTTGGAGACTGAGTGATTGGCGTTGAGCCACGTTTCGTCCAGATAAACCACCTTGTCCCAGTTCTCGATGTTTTTTATTTGTCGTAGAAAATCACACCTCATCAATCCAATGTCCTTCCGCTCCATTATCACTTTTCTTTTGTCACACTTCCCATAACGAAATCCACATTTTTTTATAACCTGTCTGAGAGAAGTGAATCCACCTTTAAATAAATCAGCCGATTTCAGCGACGCTAATAATTTTGTGCAAGTCGGCAGTTCACCTCGAAAATAATAGCCGTAAATATGGTTTCGTATCGCTGCCATGTCGAAATCATCGGGGTTAGTTACGGGTCGTGCCCTATTATGTTTTTTCTTCTTTGGAGTTGATAATTTGTTCTCCTCCATCGACGATTCGCCGAACTTCTCCTTTGTAATTCGGGAAACGGTAGCTTTGCCAATTCCCAAAGCATCAGCAACACGGTCGCGTACGTTGTCAAGTGGCAACAAAGGTCCGCCATATTGTAGTTCGCGAGCAAAATAGTCACGCAAGCGTACAACAAACTCCCGCGTTTCACTGTTGAGTACAGTTTTTCTCAGTCTTTTCGGCATTTTGAAACACCAACAAAAACAAAACAGCAACAATAACAAAAACAGAAAACAACAATAGTAATAAACAAAGGATTCCGTTGACACAACAAAACACGTGGCGCATACAAGGCGTTAGCACTCGTACTGGCGTAGCGAACTGACAGTACTAGCGTAGTGACAGATCAGATAGTGTTGCTATAACTAAAATTTTAATTCACATTAAAATTATACAGTCCGACCATGTTACCTCTGCATCGGAATATTGGCAACCCCATATACAAATACACGGATACTTGTAAATATAACAAGCATTATAATTATAGTAATGTAGATTATATTTTAAAAACATGTTTATCGATGTGGCTGAATGCAAGTCACGCCTTTGCCTATAAAAAGTTGCGATATATCGACACGACCCGTCACTAGTATGAACTGTCATAGGGATCAAGGTTCGCCGAGCTGATTATAGTAGTTACCCCACTTGTAAAAATTACCTTGGAGGATTTTTATGATAATTTATTTAATTTATTTATTTTTAAAAATGATCTGGAATTGACATAGAAAGAACCTGAAGAACGAAGTACCTACAAACAACAGAAGTATCTGTGTGTAATACATCTTTAGGCTCTATTTGGTTGATATATAGTTAACTGGGATATAATAAAATTAAAATAAAACTAAAACACTAATCAAAATCAACAACATCTTGGCTGTGTCGTTCCCTTTGTGTGCTGAATAAGAAATAAATGGAATCAGCAGGTAGAGATCCGGTTCTCGGCATTCCATGGATTCACCGTGTGGTCGCCGGGTCCATGGCGTGGTACAGAGAAGAACACTGTGACGGCGCCTGGGACTTTCGACCCAGGTGTAGGTTTAGGGTGGCCACCTTGTGATGCATCAGCGCTAACCTCCACACTGTCAGTCGTGTTCCCCCTCTACCTATACAAATTTGGTAAGATCCTATCAACGCCGTTTTAGATATTCGTTTGAGTAAAGAGCTTACTGAAGCTCTTGGCAATCCGAGGTCTTTAAATAAGTTTAGTTGGAATTCCCGTTGCTCCTACTTCTACGGCGTAGAGTTTAACCACATAGCCATTTTTGGTTAACTCGTTGGTCAAGTCAAAGTATTTGTTTATTTTTATAGCGTGGTCTTTAGGTATGTTAGTTTCCCACAGTACTGTGAGTTCTACTAGTACTGCACGCTTTTGCTGTTTCGAAAATAGAAATATATCGGGTCTGGATGACGAGGCACAAACATCCTCCGGTATTTTATAGTGTTTCTCATACGAATCTGCGAGTAATGTCCAATCAGCGGCTGCTATCAAAATTCACAATCAATACACGGCGCATAATATCGTAAGTATACATACTCAAACCACAGTGATTGAAGTAGGTTGAGTTATTCTTGAAGCTTACTATCATAGTATGGATGTGCCTGTACACATTAATATAGTAGCTAACATATTTTCTGCCGTAAACTTCATAACATACATGCAATAGTAATATGGTTTGAATAAATTGCATAATGATCTTAAGCTAATGATAGATACAATTATAATAAGTCATTAGCTAAACTAAAAGATAATCCTGGTCGACTTATCGAATATTTTTCGGACACAATCATAAAACAGATCACGCACAATTGCTATTGAATTTCAAACTGACCCAATTTAGTACGGATATGTTGAAGCTTTTAGTCATCAGAAAAGTGTACGTGATTAATTATTGTGTGTAGGTATAAAGTAAATTGATAGATTTCCGAAATTTCGGGGGACGAGTAAAATCCGTCCATTTTTGGTAAGCTTTTGTAAAGGACAGCGTACGCAATTATATAAAAATCACAGGATGATAATTACAAACGTGAGTAGGATGTTTGACCCTTCGGCGTTTGGTGTGTATGTGAAATATTTTACATTAATTTTCATTAGCTTATAGGAAAAATGAGTAAGTGAATAGGGATTCCTGTATATTGAACTGTACATAAAATAAAAAGTGCGAGTCAGGCTCGCCCATGAAGGGTACCGTAGCAGCAAATAACATAATATAAAAGTTTTTGTAGCTCATGTTTTTTTTAATTATTTTTGAGTTAATTGAATGAAAGGTGAAAATTGCGATTTATGACGTATTAAAAAAACCACTTACTAGATCTCGTCCAAACCCATTTTCTTTGCATGGCATATATTTTTTAGGGGAGCCCCTTATTTCGCAGAGAGAAATTTCATAGAATTTCGTTTCACAGAAAATGTTTCATATAATATTTTTGGTCCATATATTTTTATTTCGAAAATTATTGTTTCAAAAACAATTTCTTACAATGAAACATATTTCACAGAAACACAATTGAATGAATTTTAATCATATTTTTTTGTTTAACAAACTTATCAAACTGTAGAATTATTTTACAAGGAATATTAAACGTTAATGAAACGTCATTATAGTTAACACCCCGACTCAGATTACCCCGACTTGGATAGGTTAGGTTAAAAGGCTAAGGCGGCAGCGAAAATATACAATGTAATGATAAAGAATATTTGATTTGTCATTCTATGATATGATATGTCAGTTATGTGATACAAAAATCAATGATTTAAAAATCTTTAAAGTAAATATTCTGTATACTGAATATTCTATGAAATGAAATTATGCGAAACATTTTCTGTAAAACGAAATTATTTAAAACAATTGTCTATAAAACAACGCACACCCATTTTTTAGATTTATTATTCTCTTATTTTGGAAGTTAGAGAGGGGGGGGGGGGGACATTTTTTCACTTTGGAAGTGTCTCTCGCACAAACTATTCAGTTTAGAAAAAAATGATGTTAAAAACCTCAATAGCATTTTTGAAGACCTATCTATAGACGTAGGGTTTGATGAAAAAATAATTTTGAATTTCAGTTCTAAGTTTGGACCCCAAAAACATATTGCTTTTTTTCTAATTTTGTATGAAATTCTTAATGCTGTTCACATACATCTACTTACTAAGTTTCAACAGAATAGGCCTTATAGTTTCGGAGAAAGTGGCTGTGGCACGGCATACGGGCGGACAGACAGGCAGATAGACAGACAGACATGACGAATCTATAAGGGTTCCGTTTCTTGCCATTTGGCTACGGAACCCAAACAATCATTGAATATATAATCTTTCTACATTTCTGTGTATTTTTTAAATTTCTATATTTTCACCTTGAATGTTGATTGTGTTTCTAAAATATCATGGATCAAAGAGAACTTTGAAGATTTTTATTTCATTACATTATATTTCGGTTTTATTACTCAAAGGAGCAGCCGGGATCGCAATTTTTAAATCACCATTTAGATTTTACCTATGTATTAATTTTTTACCTGTAAATCTGTTTTTTTTTGTATGTTAAAAAAATACGTTGTTCTTAGTATTGTGGTCCTTTACTTCGTATATAATATGGGACATTGTATTAAAGGTAATCTACGAGTATATAATATGTAAATCAAAATATTTGCTGTTCGTTAGTCTCGCTAAAACTCGAGAACGGCTGAACAGATTTATATTATCTTGGTCTTGAAGTTTTCGTGGAGGTCTAGAGAAGGTTTAAAAGGTGAGAAAAAATTAATATTTTCCGGGAAAACCCTAAAAACAGCCCTTTACTTTTCCCATTTAAACGTATCCAGTGTTTCGCAGAAATTTTAAGAAACTTTTTCTGGGTTGAGGTAGCATTGTGTTCTACAACTTTCTCTTCCAAACTTAATGCGGACAAAGTCGCGGGTAAAAGCTAGTATTTAATATAATGTAGTATTTGCCACGAACCTGCCATTACAAATAGCAAAACACAGCAGCACTTTCCCGGCTCGGACCCGGGCATTCAACCCGGATTAGATCAATCATCAATCGCCTTGAGAGTTATGAAATTAAAATATTGCCTGTGGGGTTGCTAGTTTAACATAAAATACGTTCTGAAATTTAGTGGAAGAATATCTAGCTGTTTCAACGTTTAATCTATTTGCTAAGTAAGAAGTTCTAGCTAAGTAAACTTTTTAAGTTGTTTACAGATTATTTCACTTTGAAATTACTTTAAAATTATGATGAAAAAGATTGAAACTGAGTGTAGTATTGGGAAATAAGTAAGAAAATATACCTAGATCAAGAGTTTATAGCAAAATTTTGTTATAAAATCCTATAAATAATAAATAGATTACAGTGCCCAGTTCAAAAATACGCTATTTCACTATTTTTTTTACTTGCATATACTGAACTGTAAAAGTGAATTTTCGTACGACAAATAGTTTTCAAGATATTTGATTTTAAAAAATTCAATTTGTCGCGCGTTTTCAGGCAAACGCTCCATACAAAATCGTACGAAATTGTGACGTCATGCTTCCGTAGCGCGTAGTGAAAATGTATGGAGTGCAGGAGAATATCGCATTTATCTCGGTCTACGTTGCTTTTACACGTATATAGTTCGTAATAAAAGTTATTTAAAATTTAATGAGGAATCCTAAAAGTTATATATTTGAATTGAATTTGATTGTTTATATTTTGACTTTTTTGGGAATTTTAAATAATGAAAGTCATAGTTTCAGTTTAGATATGCAATATTTTATTTTTTCAGAACAAGCTAAGTATCATATTAAGCAGTATTTGGAAGAATCGACGACTTAGTCACATAGCCTATTGTTTATTTATTTAATTAACCAAGTTATACTTACAGCTAGCCAGTCATATAAGTTATAGGTCACATAGATTATTATACCCTTTTTTTTTTTTCGTGCGGTAATCCCCTCGGATTCTCCCCCTGCCGGAGCCGGAAGGGGAGGTTATGTCGGACTCGAACCGACTGAAACCGCACGCTGACTGTGGGTCTTGGTGCTAGGCCGGAGGTGAGCCTAGGTTGTCATCGACATATCCCTCGCACCCCGGCTGACTCAGGGCCATCCCTTACGGTCTGGCCCTCCTCAGGAGGGGGGACAACGGTGTCCCCAACTCGCCCTCGGAATGGGGAGGCGCGCTTCTCAGCGCGCCGCCGTGGCCTGCTTCTGCTGGGGTGACAAGCGGCTCCACCCGTCACCCCCAGGCCCGCGCTCATGGGGGACGGAGGTCAGTCAGTGCCCTCCGACGCCCGAGTTGCCTGCGTGCGCGGGCGGCGCGATCCGCGAGTCTCTCTCGCTCGCGCCGCCTCTCCCGTTCCGCCGTCTCCTTCACGACCATTACCTGCTCGCTGAAGGAGACGCCGGCCGCCCACGCGTCCGCGCAGCGGACCATTGCTGTGAGCAGGGTGGCGAGGGTGAGAACTCTCACTCCCAGGGCCGCCACTAGCTCCCGCCTCGGTCCGGCCCATGCCGGACACTCGGTGAGCGTGTGCAGCCCTGTGTCCTCGCTCGCGTCGCAGTGATGGCACTCGGACGTTGGCTCCTTTTCGATCCGACACAGATATCGCCCGAAGCACCCGTGCCCGGTGATAATCTGCGTCAGTCGATACGAGAGGCTGCCATGTGGCCTCTCGAGCCATTCCCCCATGATGGGCCTTACCGCCTCTATGACGGCATGCCCTGCGCGTCGTTGCTCAAGTCATCGCTCCCACTCCACCACCATGATCCCGTGGAGCCGGGATCTCTCGGCCCGAATGTCTTCGGGCTCGGGATCGTATCCCCGCTCCCGCGCCTCCTTACGGTACCGATACAGTGCCGCAAGGGATCTCGCTTCCAGGATCCACGGTGGCGATCCGGCTAGGAGACACGCCGCTTCAAAGGATATCGTGCGGTACCCCCTAATGGCCCTAGAGGCCATCCTCTGCTGCGGCGCATGCAGCAGGGGTACGAACCTGGCCTGCAGGGTGTCCGCCCACACGGGGCACCCGTATAGGGCTATGGACCGCACGACACCCGCGTAGAGTCTCCTGCAGGAGTCCTCCGGGCCCCTCAGGTTGGGCAGCAGCCGCGCCAGCGCGTTAGCTGTCACGAACAGTATTCATATACCCTATAACCTTCATGCTTGCGCAAGCAATAGTTTGATAAACATTTATCGCAATCACATGAACGGTACGGCCGCTTTATCTTATCGTTCATGCGATTGCGGTAAAACGGCGGATATTAGATAAGTATTCGTCATATGAATGATACGTTTTTCATCGAAAGCTCTTCCTCACGTAGTAACCAGTATGGACAAAATCATAAGCCACTTTCAAGCTTGTGAAACGGTCGGGCGAGATACAGAATAAAATCGTTGATAAGAAGAGCATATTCTTGTCCTCCCGCGATAAGCCTAAACCGGAATACAAAGGCTAGTTCTAGCGACCTATTTTCTCCAAATAGTTGCAATTATATTTCGGTGTTGTTGGGCTAGTGGTAATAACTAGATATAGGGTTATTCGGTTCTCAAATAACCGACTAGTTTATTTTAAGGTACCACAGATATTAGTAGACAGGTTAAAATTTGCAAATTAGTACTTTAAAATTGAGCGTTAAATATATTATTAAACGGGAAGCACCTGTTTTCATGAAGTAATTTATTATAGCGTTCTCTATTAAGCGCTGTCGATATTTTGTTAGTCAGGTATTTTCATACATACTCACGAATTTCACCCTCTGGGATAGGCAGAGACATTACTTATACCCAAAGTGTGTCTGCACAATTTACGAGCTTCCTTCTTCTTCTTATTAATCCTAATATTAATCCCAGTTGCATCCTAAGCTTTCAGCATGGAGTCTGGGGTCCGCTTTTACCAGTCTAACTGCGGATTTGGCTGAACTTGGATATTTTCTGTAAAGCGACTGCCATGTGACCTCCAAGCCGATATCGAAGCATTGCAGTTAGACCAGTTGTTGGACTTTTTAGGGCTCCAAGTACCCGTAACGACTACCATAGACGTTCCTATGGTAATCGGGACCGACGAGACGAGAGAGACCGGGTACGACTAGATCAATGCAAATACCCATATTAATGCATACAAATATTTGCATTGAGCGGGGATCGAACCCACGCCTCCTGCGTAGTTATATGTAGGTAGGTATATGTATGTATGTTTTGCGTGAATTTATAAATGAACCACCCAATAATGAATTATATTCCGTTCGCTATAATACAAGGTTACAAAAACTTACCTGCTAAGTCTGAAACTTGAATTTGTGTAATTAAAAATAACCATATTGCAAATTTACCAATCCTTATGTTAAACATAGGATGGAATTAGATCACGCTATTTAAAACGAATAATAGGAATCGTTTTATATCTTCACGTTCATCAAAACTGTATTTGACAAATACATAGCCTCAAAATATTTTGACTGAATTATTTTAACTGCAACCGTATACGTCAAATACTGGCCAGTTTGTAATATTTGTAATGGTCAAACTTTTTGGGACATATAAAAAATTTTATTAAATTATTTTTGTCCGTAACATCACAGATAAAATGCATTGATATTATATTGTAACTAAAGTAACATAACATGAGCCGTTAGATAGCCGGAGAGAGCCGTCTTCGCTGGTGTGACCACGTCTTGTGGCGACCGCCAGGTTACGTAGGTAACAAATGCCAGGCAATTGCACCCCTGCCGGGTCTATGTAGAAGGGGTAGGCCCTTGACATCGTGAAGGGTGACATCCGTGCAAATGGTTTCACTATCATGGACACCCAAGATCGTGCGAAGTGGAGGAAGAATAGCCGGAAGGCGGACCGTCCGTAAAATGCCTTAATGAAAACGATGATAATGATAAAAAGTTTCATTACCTATTTTATGAGTGTGTTCTGAGGGTCTACCAAGATCTTCGCAGTACAAGCCGGTACCTACGGATTGATTGATGATACTGGCGCAGTCTTTCCTCTGGTGATGTGGTCTCAGGGGACCTTTTCTTCTCTTAAAAGCCATGCCTGGTGTAAAAAGACTATCATTGTAATAAACTATAAAGGCCACCGCATGTCGCAAAGCTTGTATGTCTAAGTTAATAACAATACCACATACGGTACGGTGTTCTAAACAACTTGGAACTAATCCGAAGTAGTTAAATTTCTCTCCGTATTGCGGTTTCGCGACAAGTTATTTCAAAGCGTGATTACTTTATACTGATACTTAGTTCCACCAAGATCTTAATTAATCTAATTGATTTTAAACTCTCGCGTTTCATGATATACAATAATATTATCGGGAATTAAAGGCGAACCAAAGGTACATATCTACCTATACCATGATCGCCTTAATTCCCGTTATTATTCTTGTGAATCTATTGACAGTCTTCCATAAAATTCAAGATAAACCGTAATAAACTATCCTATAAGGTAATGAGGATTAGAAAAGTGAACCCCAGGCTCCTAAGTACAAGCATTGGATGCAATCAGAATTGGTGTTTGGATGGTGGTGACTGATTTACACATCTTCTTAAATAAACTATCCTATAAGGTAATGAGGATTAGAAAAGTGAACCCCAGGCTCCTAAGTACAAGCATTGGATGCAATCAGAATTGGTGTTTGGATGGTGGTGACTGATTTACACATCTTCTTAAACTAGCAGTTTTGTGAACAGTTGCGGGCACCCTTTGCCACGTTTTCCTGATACCATCGGTCGATATTAATTTCATAGGTATAACTCAAAGATTGAGGGTTGAACCTATGAAATGAATATCGACTGATGAAATCCAGCTTGACTAAGCATGAAAAGTGAACTAAAACGCAGATTTTTATTTTACGGTGTATCATGTCTGCCAACGGTATATAGAAATGCAAATCTGGAGCTACCCTTTGTTCTAGTTTGCATTGTTCTATTGTATGTTTCATTACACAGTACAATATTTTTTGTAGTTTTTTTTTTCATTGATATCAAGATCACGACTTTAACAATTAACCAAGCTAATACAATCTCTTAGCGAAATTTTTTTTGGTATAACATAAATAGGTACTTAATTAAAAAATTTAAAAACTCTCTATACCCCATCCTCACTTTAAGCCCGTAACTTTTAAACGGGTCAACTGATTTTCATAAAACATGTCTAAGAACACTGGCAAGGTGACATAGGTCACCTTTAATACAAAAAAAAAGCAAATTGAAATCGCGTCATCCGTTCGGGAGCTATGATGCCACAGACAAACAGACACATCAAACTTTCACCAATCTCTTTGCGTCGTGGATTAATAATACGTGATTCATGCATTTCATTTGGCTATAAGATAATTGTGAACTATTATCTGTAAATTCTGGTATTAGGGTACGAAAATCTTGTTGGTTTTCGTTTTCAAAACGTTCACTCTTCATTGATGACAGTACACCTGCGCAGTTACTGCAAACTATAGAATAGATGCTTATAACATCAGGTGTCCTACTGTCCTATTGTCAACCCTTTGTCAAGTTTGGAAAGGCTTCATTTTAGATTGACAAAGTAATACTTTGTACAATAATCGTGTTGTTTTCAAGTTAAAGGAAAACGGTATTGAACATGGTCACTTATTGAGACCTAGCCTTAGCGTTTGACCTCGAAGTCCGGTGCCCACTTTTCCAGTCTAACTCTGAGTTCTAGATGACTGTGCTCGAAATTCGAAGTCATTGAAAGCCACTTCAGTCGCCTCATGTGCAGCTAGTGGGGTACAAAAGGCACGATCGACAGTTGTTCATTGACTGCAGAGGAGAATCACAATCACAGTGCCCGAGTACCACCATTTAATTCGTAGTCCTGGACTAAAAGATTAAAACTTAAAATTCCAGAAAGGTATGGAACTACTCTTCCAATATAGGTCGCAAATATTTTAAAATTTACTTAACTCTATTATCTTATCTCAGTTTATCAAGCCATTGGATCAAATTAAGGTAATGAAACTGTATTATACAATTTAGCTAATGCAATCTTCAACTACTTAAATATTAGATGCAGAAGAGCCACTCCTGTTTGAAATCCGTCCAAGATAAGTTCGTAACTCATGTTTAACTTCCATTTTAATATTTTTATTCGCAAAAGAGTACCTATTCAAATCTGAACAGAAATATTTAGGGAATGACATTTCATTCCCTAAATATTTCTGTCCATTGAATAAAATGTATTAGAGTAGTATGATGGAATGATAGTGTAATCGAAAAAAATTGTGACATTTATATTTTACTAGCTTTTGCCCGCGGCTCCGCCCGCGTGGATGTCGGTTATCGCGACCAAACATAACCTATGTCCTCTCTCATGGTCTAATCTACCCATATACCAAAATTTCATCAAAATCGGTTCAGTGGTTTAGACGTGAAAGCGTAACATACAGACAGACAGACAGAGTTACTTTCGCATTTATAATATTAAGTATGGATTTTTAAGATTAAAATATACTCACACTGATGTATCCTAAGGCGGAGCTCTATGCTATAACTCCGCTTATTTCTTATCTCCTTTAACAATTTGTAGACCTTGGTACATTCGGTACATTTACTTTTTCTGCATAAAATTTTACTAACATTTCATTAGATAAAATGATTTTCACATGACATCAGCCCATAATACATTTTGCCCTTACAACCATTGTAATATTGTTTATTATAAAAAAGTGTTTCAGACAAGCAATTTGAATACTAAAGTAGAGATTGATGTAGATATAAAATGGTACGTCATGCACAGTAATTTGCCCATCATTTGCTTTTATTACATATCACGTTAAGGTGCACGAATGTCACTAAATAAAATGATTGTGATTATATTTGCTTTAGTGTTACCATTAAGAGCAGTAATAAATCCATTTGGTCCGACTATAATCAGTGACTGTGTAAATTGTATAAATAATATCATCGAAAACGAATTCAATAAATCTGGTCTTGTGATATTCGCAAATACAAATAATGCTAGTACTTCTGTATCACGAATTAGAAATGAATTACTTAAGAACATTAATAGAAAAATAAAGTTTACTGTTGAAGTTATGAGTCCGACCAAAGAAGTGGAAATTTGTGAACAAGATTTTGAGAAGCATGGATTGCTACATGTAGATCAATTTGAAGCGTTACCATCTGCGGCCTATTTTATAATAATTATTGATAGATATAAAGATTTTTCATATTTAGCCAGTAAACTTATTCGTTCACGTAGCTGGAACCCATTTGCAAAAATCATTATCTTATTATTTTATTTTGTAAATACTGCTAAGGTAAATGTTGAGCATATTGAAAATATACTAACATGCCTCTTCAAATTTAATGCAATAAATGTTGTGATTATTGTGCCACAAGAAAGTAACTACCGCAATGAAATAATATATTCCTGGAAACCATACGATCCACCAAAATATTGTGGATATTTCAATGAAACTGCAAAAAGTAGGCTTATAGTGGAAAATATTTGTGAACATGGTGTTTTAAAACATAACAAAAAAGTATTCCAATATAAAATCCCTCGTAATATGAGTGGTTGTGTTGTAAAAGTATTTGCTTTACAAAGACAGCCGTACATAAGTGAAAATGAAAATGATGCCAATATAGAGAAAATACTTATAAACAGAATATTGGGAAGGTATAATATGACAGCTAAATATGAATTAATCGATGCGTTTCGAGGTGAGCGTGAAAATGTTGGCGAATGGAATGGTGGTTTGAGAAAACTGGCTTCTAGAGAAGGATATATTCTCGCAGGAGGCATATTTCCGGATTTTGATGTTCACGAAGATTTTGAATGCAGTACAACTTATCTAGCGGATTTATATACCTGGGTTGTTCCAAGGGCACCTAAACAACAATCTTGGGTAGCATTATTAGTGACATTCCAAGCATTTGTTTGGTATTCTGCAATTGCGTCATTTTTCATATGTGCGGTATCGTGGATGATTATCGGTCAATTATGTGGAGATTCCCCTTATAATAAATGGTTTAGTCATTGTTTCCTTAATACCTGGATTTGCATGTTCGGTTTTGTGGTATACAAGCGTCCAGTTAAAGAAAGTCTACGCGTATTTTTTGTTTTTCTTAATATATATAGCTTGTTATTTTTAACAGCCTATCAGACCAAATTATTTGATACATTAACAAATCCTACATATGAGTATCAAATACAGACGGTCGAAGAAATGGTAGAAAGCGGACTAAAATTTGGTGGTTCTGAAGAACTACACGATCTGTTTTATAATTCTTCAGATCCCTTTGATTATGATATTGGAGAGCAATGGATGGAGGTCCCTAACATAACTAAAGCATTGATAGACGTTGCTGTCCATAGAAACTTTTCTCTCCTTTGCAGCCGACTTCAGCTGGCACATTTGTCTGCAGTATTACCTGAGTTAAGTGATCATCATGGAAGACATAAATATTACGTATTTAAACGTAATACTTTTTCTGTCCCTATAGAGCTTGTGGGTATGAAAGGATTCCCTTTTATGCATGAATTTTCTAACACAATAACATTGTTCAAGCAGAGTGGGTTAAATGAAGCTTTGAGAGATCAGTATGCAACATTCAATGAGAGAAGGAGGGCTCGGTTGTTGCGGCTCATAATGCAAAATAATCATAGTGTTACACCTCTATCGGTACTTCTTCTTGAAGGTGGGTTTTTAGCATTGGCTTTAGGTTATATTGGTGGTACAGTAACACTTATAATAGAAATTGCTGTAAATAGCAAATATGTGCGAAGAAAAATATTTCCAAGAAAAAGACAATAGTCATTTTAGCATCTGTGTTAAGCAAACATTTTTCGACAAGATGACTGGAATAAAAATTAAATTGAAACAATTCTGTACAACAAAACATCAGGCATTTATTGTATTTTATTAAAGTATATAATAATAATCAACTGTACACGATAATATGAAGTTGGCTACAGCTAGAACTAATATTAATAATTACATTGTTTACTCTAAAGACTAGTCTATATGAACCTAAAATATCTTAATAGTTATTATTGCAAAATAAAAGTATTTTAATCTCAGTTTGTTTTACTTAAAACTTGATTTTGATTTGAACACCGTGTCCTAAACGATATATAAAAAAGTATATAATAAAGATATTATTCAAGAAATTTACTAACAAACAAGCTGTCAAGGTATTTTTTTTTTGTATAGAGGGGAGATATTAGAAATGTTAAAACGTGTTACACGCATATTTCTTTCTATTATAAATTAAACTATAGTTATATTTATTTATGAATTATCTAGACATATAAATCTATTTTATTGAAGTGTATTTTTTTAAATAATATAGCCAGGTAGTAGTATAACATATCTATTAATGAAGAATTGGGGTGATTGAAAATGTATAAATAACATATTTATATAATATACATTCTAATTACGTTTCATAATACGTACTTTTAACAAAATTATATTTTAACCTTTTAAGTATCATCGTTCGTTTCGTTCGAAAACTAAGAAAATAATACAATCAAAGCTTTTCTCCATCCAAATGCTGAAGATTATAATACGAATGGTCAGGAAATCTTTCTAGTTGAATGTAGTCCATATCTTTGTTGATGAGAGGTTCTAATCGCGCGACGATATCTGTAAAGTCTGGTCTTGCGTTTGCTTCGGCTTCCCAGCAGTAGTACATTATATTGTATAGCTCTCTATGACAGTGCTCTGGTTTTTCTAGGCGGTAGCCTTCAATGACCTGAAAAGACCATAGAATTGCTGTTAGTTAGTATATTTGTACCTACGTTAAGATTATATTATGTTTTTAAAGTTGGTTTTTTTTACTATTGTATCTAGTTTCTCTAGAATCTGAACTGACTCCATATAAGTTATTCTGAATATGTCGTAAAAAACATACTTCAGCCAAAAACTTCTTCTGCGTGAAAAAGGCATAAAACTCTTATTACCCGACTGCCGAAGGAAGGAGGGTAATGTTTTTCGAGACTATGTATGTATGTATGTATGTATGTATGTATGTCCATTTATTTGGCACGGCCTACAGCCTGAACGGCTTGACGGATTTGAACATGTGAGGTGTCATTTGATTCGTCGTGATTGCGTGAGTGACACTGGGTACATTAAAATTTCTAGAAAATCAAAATGGCGGAGTTTTGGCGCTAAAATGAAAACCTTGAAAATAGTTTTTGCACGCTCTACAGTCTGAACGGTTTGACGGATTTTGACATGTGAGGTGTCATTTGATTTGTCATGATTGTGTGAGTAACACTGGGTATATTAAAATTTCGAGAAAATCAAAATGACGGATTTTTGGCGCAAAAATAGTTTGACCGCGTCGGTCGCAAAAACTACTGAACAAATTTCAATGCGGTTTCATTTGTTTAAAAGGTCTTGGTCAAACTTAAAATCTGACATTTGTTTGATTGCAATCGCTTGAGTGGAACCGGAGATATGAGCAAAAATATAATAATTAAGGTAGAATTTCGGTGATGTCCCTTCACTATGCAAAAATGATTATGCCGGGGTGGGTCGCTAGTTGATCTATAATAATGCGCAATTTATTAAGGTACAAAGGATTAATGCTGTATTGCTTAAAATCTCTTCGTCTGTCAGAACTGTTGAAGATTTCTATGCGTTTCAACTCGATTAATCCTTCACTTCAACGTTTACTATCTTGTGTTGTTTGGTGTCCGAACTAGTTCTTGCTATAGAAATAAATTCGAGCGAGGGCGAAATCTCAAACAAGATCAAAAGAGACGCTCTCATCTCGTCTACGAAGGTTGACTCAGATGCGAGAAGACGCTTTGGAAGTACGTACCAAGGAATCATGCATCATAAAATGCGGGAGAGAAGAACGTTAGAGAGCTTGAGTCATCGATTTCTCACTCTGAGCGACTTGAGCAGATGCAAAAGTATGCTGAGAACGTTAGAGAGTCGAGTCATTGACTTCTCACTCTGAGCGACTTGAACAGATGCGAAAGCATGCTGAGAATGTTAGAGAGCTTGAGTCATCGATTTCTCACTCTGAGCGACTTGAACAGATGCGAAAGCATGCTGAGAATGTTAGAGAGCCTGAGTCATCGACTTCTCACTCTGAGCGACTTGAGCAGATGCGAAAGCATGCTGAGAACGTTAGAGAGCTTGAGTCATTCACTTCTAACTCTGAGCCACTTGAGCAGATGCGAGAGCATGCCAAGAATATCCGGAAGCTTGAGTCACCAACCTCTCGTTATCAGTGACTTGAGCAGATGCGTGACCATGCCGAGAATACCCGGGAGCTTGAGTCACCAACATCTCGTTATCAGCGACTTGAGCAGATGCGTGAGCATGCTGAGATTACCCGGGAGCTTGAATCACCAATCTCGCATTCTCAGCGACTTGAGCAGATGCGAGAGCATGCCGAGAACGTTCAAGATATTGAGTCACCGACTTATTGCTTTATTCGACGTGAACATATGAGAGAACATGCAATGCTCTCTAGGTATAATGAAACGCCTGACACACGTCAGAGTAGACTAAGTACTATGCGATCACAGTATTGCGTACGAAGGCAATTATTTACAATTGATGATACGACATTCAATGACGTGATTTTTCAAATAGCCGATTTGGAGTGCTATTCTTGTAAAAAGCTTCTTTATAAGAAACAGTCCCGTAGCTTCTCTACTACTGCTATCACAGTAGCACCAGCTAATACTCCTCAGCGCATTAATTTTTGCCATAGGTGCGCCAAAAAAATATTAAAAAATCAGTGCCCATCTAATTCCTTTTGGAATAATATGACTGTTTTATCATTGCCACCAGAACTTAATTTTATTGTCTTTCTGACATGGAACTGCGCCGTATTTCTAGAATAAAACCTTTTATTAAAGTTGTGCGGTTAAGTGGACGATATGGGCAACAAGGATTTAAGGGCCAGGTTATCCTTTTCACTCAGCAATTAGAAGAGGTAATAGAGCAGCTTCCCATTAGTGCAGAAAATGCAGGAATAACTAATGTTACTGAGACACTAGAGAATGTAACCGGGAATAGTAGGTTGTCAGTGGACATTGAAAAATTAAAGATGCTTTAAACTGGTTAGTGGAAAATAATCATTTATATTCAAATGTGCTTATAAAATACAAATATTACTACTGAAGAACTTCGATCGAGTATAATGAATACTATAGTGACTATAGACAATGAGGATCAGATCAGAGCCAATCCGCAGCACAATAATTTTAAAATTTTGGATAATGACCGAGAGATATTACGAGGATCTTTTCATCAGGGCAGCGAACAATTTGAAGAATTATCACGTGGTCGCCAATGTACGGCAAATGCTGCTACAGCGATAGCTTATTCTTTTTCAAAAATTTTAAATGAATGGACCTCTTCAGATTTAGATCGCGTTTCATTAGCAGGAAATACGTACTTCAATAATTGCATGTCACGACTAACAATTAGACCACGGAACTTATTAGACTGAGGAACTTTTGCCTTCTGTTTCTGTGGCTGCCACAGAATTTGATTTAATATACAACCTGCTGTCGTTGTTGCCGTTATTAACTCCAGTAAACCATTCGAGGTACTTGAAGGATACTTTTCTAATTTTTTATCAGGGATTGAACATTTTTTACTATTTTTGGCAAGGGCATCGTTACATGTCAAACCTATATTGCAGTTGCAGTAATGAAATCAAGTTAGTTCTATTATTTATTTGATTCGCACTCGAGAGGACCTAAAGGTTTTGTTGCACCTACTAGAGGTACTTCCATGCTTATGAAATTTCAAAATCAAGGAGCATTATGTCAACATCTTGCAGTAGTGCTGGATAGTATAATAACTAAAAAGTTTGAAATAAACTTCATTATTAAGAAAACAAAAAACCCGACTGCTAAGTAGAAATACAACTGAAAAGCAAAAAAACAAGCTCTACATTTCTTTTGTGACTTTATTTAGCTACTTACTGTTTTACTTTCTCTTCTTTAGCATTACATAAATATGTGAATAAACATGACTATGAATGTTGGAAAAGTATTGCAGGCGGGAACAAGCTGTGCCAAGCCAGTGGTGGTTTAAAAAGTAGCAAAATGTGAGAAAAACGATTTAACAGCTTGTTCCCGCTTGCAATACTTTTCCAACATTCATAGTCATGTTTATTCACATATTTATGTAATGCTAAAGAAGAGAAAGTAAAACAGTAAGTAGCTAAATAAAGTCACAAAAGAAATGTAGAGCTTGTTTTTTTGCTTTTCAGTTGTATTTCTACTTAGCAGTCGGGTTTTTTGTTTTCTTAATAATGAAGTTTATTTTAAGTAGTTTTTCTACGTTGCAGTTAGCATGATTTTAGAAAATCGAAGTGAATTGGCAAGAATCAGAAAAACCATAAGTTGAAAGTTAGATACGGAAGTCCAAGGTTTATGAGAAAAAGAAAATGGAAAAGCCTGGAAATATCCTACGCCAGCACTAAAAACTACCCAATTAAATTTACATTTGTGTCAATAAAACAACTTTTTCACAACTATACATACATGCATATAATCACGCCTTTATCCCCGGAGGGTTAGGCAGAGGTGAATTGACACCCAGATTTCACCAATAATTGTAGTCGGTCCGGGTACTATTGTTGAGTCGCGCCTATATATGAGGCTGAGTCTGGGCTGTATATATCTGTCTGATGTAAAACAGCCATATCCCTTAGTTGCCATGTACGACACCGCATGGGAAGAGATGGGGTTGCCCAAATTCTACTCTGCCGGGAACCACGCGGCTCTCTGCCGGGAGCCACGCGGCTCTCTGCCGGGAACCACGTGGCTTTTCACAACTATGATGAAAATTAAATAACTTTCTCTTAAAGAACACATATGAAACTTTAGTTTGAAATGCCTGAAAGCAATAAATATCCTGAATATTAAACATTTATTTGAAACTAATTGTTTATAGTAAAGCTATGAAATTGTTTTCTGTGGTCGAAGTATAAGTAAAGTATACAAGTTTTCAGTTACAGTTTCTAAACTATTTTCATTTATTTAGGGTGTGAGAGTTTTGTTATCTCTAAGCGAATGGCTTTCGGCATTAACAAACTTCTACTAAATACATATCTGGAATTCGATGAACCGATTCAGAGACGAATTAATCGGATAAAGTAGGGTAGGCGTCGATTATTGTTTGACAAAACAAAAATGAATGATCTCATTTTATGCTGCAGCTAGTTTTCAATCGTCCTGATTATAGTTGCAAAACTTCTGAAAAATTCCGAATAATTCCCGAATACTTCTGGGAAAGTTTCTTTAACTCAGAATTATTCAAAATGAATTTAATTCTAATATTCTTTAAAAAAATTAAAATTCTTTTTTTTTGCTGAAATATCGTATTTTGCATCGATCGTCGATCGCCGCCGCCGCTGCCCCTCTGTGCGTCCGCCGATGGCGCCGCACGCGCCCGACTGCCACGCGAATGCATGCAGGCGATGGCTTTGCGGGGTGCGGTAACAGGGGAGATACTCCCTGGAGAAGTTTTCCCTCGCCCCGCAAGAAAGATTCGTACCCCCGCATTCGAATGTTTCCGCTGAATGTTTCCGCCGAATATTTCGCCAGAATAATTCAATGGAAATAAAAGTGTTTGTTTGTGGTGTGGCGGGTAAGTTAATTATTGTTCAGGGGAACATACCTAGGTAAAATATAAATGTTTATTTTATTATAAATGGGATTGATTAAGTATATTCTGATAGGATTTTTATAGATTAACAGGATTTTTATTCTTCTGTTTTTAGGTAGGTACCTACTTATTTCGAAATCGAATGCTATCTTTATATATATACTAGCTGTGCCCGCGACTTCGTCCGCGTGGAATGTACTTAATAAAAAAAATCAGTTTATTTTTTTTTGTTTTTGGAATTATTTTTTTTTAGGCTAAGTTACTCCTTATTACATAAGCTATCTGCCAGTGAAAGTCCCGTCCAAATCGGTCCAGCCGTTCCAGAGATTAGCCAAAACAAACAGACAGACAGACAGACAGACAGACAGACAAAAAATTTAAAAATATATATTTTGGTATGTGTACCGTATATACATTCATATGCATGTAGTAGAAAGCGGTTATTTTAATATTACAAACAGACACTCCAATTTTATTTATTTGTATAGATTAGTGTCAGTTGTGGAATAAAAAACCAGGTTTTATTGGATTTGTTTTTTGAAAAAGGGTTACCTATTTTTAGGTTAGTTTGTATGTAACTAGTATGTATTCGCTAATCGCATAGGTAGGTAATTAATACTTAACGCGTATAATATAGCCCAGTCAATAAAAACAAGTAAAGGCAAACCTTGCAAACGAACATGTTTTGATGCGGTTTTCAGAAAAGTATTTGTTATACTTAGGAGCAGGTTTTGGTATGTTAACCCACTTCAAAAAAAGGAGGTTATGAGTTTGAAACGTACGTATGTGTGTATGCCTGCGATTATCTAGTGTTTGGCTGAACTGATTTTCATGCGTATTTCAGGAAGGTATTTACTATACTTAGCCCTGTTTTTCTACGTTAACCGACTTCAAAAAAGGAGGTTATGAGTTGGAACCGTATCTATGTAATGTATGCATGTTTGTCTGTTTGTCCGTGATTATCTCGCGTATGGTTGAACCTATTTTGATTCGGTTTTCAGAAAAGTATCTATTACACTCAGGAGCAGATTTGGTATTATTAATCGACTTTAAAAAGGAGGTTATAGG
Source organism: Eilema sororculum (assembly GCA_914829495.1). Taxonomy (NCBI): domain Eukaryota; kingdom Metazoa; phylum Arthropoda; class Insecta; order Lepidoptera; family Erebidae; genus Eilema; species Eilema sororculum. Next base: position 20,507,439 of record OU618543.1, on the reverse strand, counting down.
TTTGAACACTATGTATGTACCACGGTTTGTCCACGATCATCTCGCGTTTGGCTGAATCGATTTTGATGCAGTTTTCAGAACAGTATTAGTAGTCAAATAAATGTTGAAATAAATATGTTTGTTTGCTTGCTTGCAGTCACAACCATAAGCTTCAACTAAAGAAGATTAACTTCCAAGCGTGAAATAGGTTGGAAGGTCGATTTTCCTCGTTTATTTTTTAACATAACATAACATAAACTCACGCCTGTATTCCCCGAAGGGGTAGGCAGAGGTGCTAGCACCCACATTTCGCCAGTTTATGTTTAGGTCCCAATGTAAAAGGTAGCGAGCCTATTGCCATTAACCGGGCACTTATAAATCTGCGATAAATACACACATAACTTCGAAAAGCATCGAAAAGTCATTGGTGTGTGCCATGGTAAACCTGGGATCGAACCCGAGACCTCGTCTCAGCAGTCCATTACCCATACCACTAGGCTACCGCGGTTATTTTTTACAGTTGAAATATTCCCAAAGTTTCGGAATATTTCGGAATACTTCCGAAGTATTCGAAGGGAATGATTCGGAATTTTTCCCGCCAGCATCTATAGTCCTGATTCGTTTATCTTTTTAGCCTATGCCTATTTTTTTCGCTTTTGCAGGATATACCATGAGCATACAACTGCTTGATGTAAATTCAAAGGTTAGGAAGCATTTGACGGATATTTAAAAAGCATAACTAGGGTATAGTTAATTGGTGAATTATGAAGAATCTTATCACAAATATTGCAAATAGTTTTGATTAAAACTTAGATATACAAGTAGATATCTTCTTCATTTTTAGCAACATTCTTAAGCTTTTATGCATCTCAGTTGGGGTGGGCAGGTCCAGTCTAACTGTGATACGGCTGAACATCGATATTTTCCGTGAAGCGACTGCCATCTGATCTCTACAACTAATTGACCGATATTGAAGTTCTGTAGTTAGACTAGTCGGGCTCTTTGTAGACTTTTACGGATACCTATAGTTATATTATTATTGAAGTTCTGTAGTTAGACTAGTCGGGCTCTTTGTAGACTTTTACGGATACCTATAGTTATATTATTATTGAAGTTCTGTAGTTAGACTAGTCGGGCTCTTTGTAGACTTTTACGGATACCTATAGTTATATTATTATTGAAGTTCTGTAGTTAGACTAGTCGGGCTCTTTGTAGACTTTTACGGATACCTATAGTTATATTATTGTTTATTAAAATATACTGACCTTTTTCATGACATCATTGGCGGAGAGGCCGGGGTAGGGCGTTGACCCCAGGGTCACGATCTCCCACAGTAGTATACCGAAGCTCCAAATATCAGACTTAACGCTAAAAATATTGTCGTACAGGGACTCAGGCGCCATCCATCTGTAATGTTACAAAGTTACAGTTATATATCAACGGTTTCAGGTATGAAATATTTAAGTTTTCTATCTTTTATTCTCTTTTTTAGTTGTATTTTTAAAAGAAAGTTGAGACTTTGTATAGTTCATACTAATATAATAAAAGCAAAAGTAAATCTGTCTGTCTATTACCTACACTTTTACGCTTAAACCACTGAACCGAGTTTGATGAAATGTGGTTACCGCATGTTTGGTTTGGTTGCGATAACCACACCCATGCAGGCGGAGGCGCGGGCAACAACTAGTTCATACTAATATTATAAATGCGAAAGTAACTCTGTCTGTCTGTCTGTATGTCTGTATGTTACGCTGTCACGCCTAAACCACTGAACCGATTTTGATGAAATTTGGTACAAGGGTAGATTAGACCTTGAGAAAGGACATAGGCTATGTTTGGTCACGATAACAGACATCCACGCGGGCGGAGCCGCAGGCAAAAGCTAGTATTCTATAAAACTAACTCTTTCGAATATTATCATAATGAAATAGAAAAAAAAAATGTCGAAAAGAATATAAATACTAGGGATAATTTTTTCTTCAGTCCCAATTGAACGTAACCTATAGCCACAGAATAGATAATAGCTGTCGCTCTCAAAAGATTTAATGTTACCCATTGTCCATTTGCTAGTGCATCTGGTCCTTCGATAAATATCATTTAAAAAGTTAATAACCTAGTCGTATTACAACAAAAGAGAAGTAGAGTATAACTGACCTAATAGGCAGTCTTCCATCACTCTTTCTCTCGTACACATGCGTGTCTGCAACATCTCTTGCAAATCCAAAATCTGCTACCTTACACACCCTATCTTCTGTGATGAGCACGTTACGCGCTGCTAAATCTCTATGGATTATCTGCAAACGAATAAGAATTTTACCTGGTTATCCTTTTCATAAATTCTTTCTAAACCCTTACTAGATACAAAATGTGCACCTATGCTTATTCTTAAACTCTTGGAAATTCCGTGAGGTGAAACCGTCTGGTTTATTATATAAATATTGTAAAACAATACAAGTGACTTAATTAAATGATTAGCAAAATCCACAGTTTTATACAGGACACGTCAACAGTGTAAAATACAAGTTTTAAGCTAAATTTAAACAATTTTTAACATAAATCTTATGTTTTTGTCTTTATTCTATCTAAGTTTGTTATGTAATAATATATAGATAGGTATATAAAAAAGTAACATTATTTTGGTAGCCGCAATGTGTAATTTAATATTTAATACACGCAGTGCGTGTTTTTCCTCAAACCCTATACAGTAGCCGCAGTGGAATTAATACTGTTTTCATATATTTTTACATGTATTTATTATCTACGACTGCTGTTACTGCGCCGCCTGCAAACTGTTATTGGAAAGTTACATAACAAACGTAGATGGAATAAAGACAATAACATAAGACTTAATTATTATATTACGTATATTATAACATTAAAAGATTTATGTTAAAACATTGATTAATTTTAGCTTAAAACTTGTATTTTACACTCGGTGGAATTTGCTACTCATTTAATTAAGTCACTTGTATTGTTTTACAATGTTTGTAATATTTAAAATTAGTATTACTTGACGCCATGGACCAGACTACCGTCAGGTTTTTGCAGCGGTGGGAGCTGCAAAAGTTTTCCTCGGCAGCTTTGGCGAGCGATCAAAATGCGCGACTTCTGGATGGGAACCGCGCAAGCCGCTTACCAATTCTGCCGACGAACTCAAACTTAGCCCAGGCCCTTGCCTTCTTACTGGACCTCGAGGCAGCATTCAATTTCCGCTTCACTTCAGTTATGTTCGGAAACTTGTTGGCAAGAGCCGTGGTCAAAACCTTATAGGCAGATTGCTTGCGAGCTTTCGCTTCTCTGCAAGACCTATTAAAGCGGCTTTAATAGGTCGTCGCGACCCAGCTGTTGGGGATGTAGCACTCCATGCCCGTTAGAATCGCGTCAGCGACTACTGTTGCATAGGAGCTTGTATCATCTGAGATGAAGCATAGCTGCCTCCACGGGTATGACGCGAAGAATTTTCGCAGTCCATCCCAGTCTGCCGTCTTATAGTGCCAAACATGCCACCACTGAGGTGGCTGCGGTGGTTCAGGTTGACGACAAAGTGGGAAGCCTTGATTGGCACAGGCTCTTAGTACCATTATTGTACAATAATTTCAAAATAAGTCTGGGTTCTGAGTCAAGCTTTAAATTAAGACACTGTACAATTTAATTTATAGGATAATAGATGTCCTTTTCGAAATGTCGCTTCGTCGAGAAAGTTACTTTTGAGTTTTGATGTTTAATTGAATTGTTAATGCAGACTTTGCTGGAAGTTCTATAACTTTATTTTGAGATGTCTTTCTTATTCATTTCATTTTTGATTATGATATAGGCTGCTGTTTATTAATTTATCTCTGACATCTTAGCAAGATATTTTTTCATAACATCCCTTATTATGTTATTAAAATGAAAAATATCTTGATGTTTTTCAGTGACCTTTTCGTCAAGATAGTTTGATCTGTCAACCTGATTTTCAGTGCAGATAAACTTGAGCATTGTAACTTGTAATTTAACCAGTATCTTTGAGAATATTACGTTATAGAAAAATAAACGAGAAGATTTTAGCGAGAACTTTATCGAGCTTTCTGGCTAGAATTCTCGCGAATCAGTAAATTTGGATCGACTAAAGCATAACCTAAGCGCTAGAAAGGTAACGAAATGGCTGTTGGTTAGCTACTTGTCTCGGTTCGTTATTTAGTTTTATAAATTGAAAAATAGCGAAACAAGCTATCCTATCAGAACTTAAATGTAAATAATTGTACTTACTCCTTGTGAACTAAGGAACTCCATTCCTCTCGCGACTTGAAATGCAAACTTGGTTAGATCCTGTGACGTAAGGAACTGACTCCCATGTGTGTTACCATAGTGTCGTTCCGCTCTTGAGTCTCGTAGGAATTGCTGCAACTTGCCCAAGCTTACGAACTCCATGATTACAAGGGTGGGTTCCTGTAACATATTTTTATTAAGATCTTAGTGGAAATCCCTGAAGATTTTCTTGTAGGTTTATAACAGTAGAGGAAGATCGATGAAAGGACAAAAACAGCTGACTGGATACGCCTGATGTATAATCGAAAATAGGTTCTTAATATTTAGGTTGAATGAATCCCACAGTACTAGACAGATTATAAAATTCTATTTTCACACAATCTTTTTCTTGTTTTAGATAAGTCTTTCTTGCATTTTATTATACATTCGATACGACATAGACAACCACATGAATATACGGTCAAACTTTTTTAATAATTATTATTTGCAAACAATGGAACGTTTCCAAACCTTTTCAGTACAGCAGCCGATTAACTGAACGACGTTCGGATGAAAGCCCAAGTTCTTCATAACGAGAAGCTCCTGTAGTAGATCTATTTTTTCCTTCTCTGAAGCGTTTTCTTTTAATGTCTTGACTGCCACAGTCTGCTCTCCTTTTTTACCTGTAACGAATAAAGAATACGGTTAATGTTTATTCCAATTATTTTCTGTGACATATACATAATTACATTTGCATAAATTATATAAACTTACCCTATGAATTAGCAGGAATTCATAGGATAAGATTTTTTTTTGATTTAAATGAATGAAAGTTTGTAAAGTGTGAAAATGTTTTTCCCAATCACGCTCAAACAGATGAACGAATTTTGGCTGAAATTTGGTACAAGGGTAGATATAATTCACATTAACTACAATTTATCCCTGACATACGTTAACATGGTTGTGAAAAGGGAAACAAATTATACTAACGACTCGACTCTGGGCACCAGCTAGTGGGATTATACTTATAACCATATTAAACACAATATCATTAAGAAACACTAAAGGTTGAAAGTTAATTACATTTTAATAATCACAATGATTTCAAAAAAAACTCAAAAAAGATTGATTAGACTTTATGTATAATGAACGCTTTGCAGACGAAATAGAACGTAGCAAAGATAAAATGAAGCTTACTCTTTAAAATTCAATTATATTTACCATGTACAATTATTTGCTACCCAGATAATGTCAGTAGCCAGATTATCGCGATCAACGTGATATTGTTTTCTTGCAACTTTGGCGACGACTGAATCTACCAGAATTTTGAAATATTATAGCAGTAAACATCGTAAACATTGAAAATTCTGTATGTATTTGTATAGTTTGCTCATTAAGTATTTTTTTCGATTTCATATTATTGAGGGTGAAACTTTTATTATCAATGTTGCTCAATATCATTGCTTACATACATACGAGGCTCTAGCGCAGGCATTCCTCTTAGGATCAAAATGATAGACTCCCGGCAAAGCCGACATATCATTCAAAAACAATAAGTGGTAGGTGAACTATGAACACCGACGGAAAACTTATTTTAGGATAATGATCGTTGTTGACCTTAAGTGTTTTGTACGTGAAACTTAAATAGTAACCTACTAATGAAACAATGTAAGCAGTATACGTATAGTAATCAAATTGTACACGCAGTTATTTACGTTAATTTACCAGCACTCAAAATTCAATGGCAATCTCGAGTTGTACAACGCAAGCCAAATAAAGCCCGCATAATTTTGATACTATTAGCATATCACAAAAACAAGGGAAAGTTGACAAGGTCTCAACTTGTTATCTTTGATTTACATGAATGTAAGTAACGTAACACGGGGATTAAAGTCCACCTGTATTTATCATTTTAAAAATATCTGGTAAAACGGACATCGTTAAATGTTGCAGTGAAAAAGTACAAAAGTGAAGGTAGGTAATTACTTGGAAATCAGCTTTATGCGTCTGCAGAAGTCCTAAAATATTTTGTTTTAAACTTACGTCAGAAATCAATTGATGTCGATCGTATGTTGTTATTAAAGGGGTCCTCTTTTTCATGCCACATAGCGGAAATAAAACCAAACTAAAGAAACTCACCGCTTCAAATTACCATCTTAAAATCATCCATACTACCTAATATTATAAATGCGAAAGTAACTCTGTCTGTCTGTCTGTCTGTCTGTATGTTACGCTTTCCCGCTCAAACCACTGAGCCGATTTTGGTGTAATTTGGTATAGGGGTAGATTAGGCCATGAGAAAGCACATAGGCTATGTTTGTTTTGTGATAACCGACATCCACGCGGGTGGAGCCGCGGGAAAAAGCTAGTCTCATATATTTTGAAAAATAGCTCCAGAAACTGTGGTTACGTCCCTAAATTGGTGTAACTTGAACTTGTACACATTCTGCAGCCAATCATATCATGTACGATACTTAAAATTCCAAATTAAAAAAAATGATTTTTTGTCATCGCCATTATATAGGCAGGCACTGAAAAGTTCAACTATCTTTTTTCTTCTTTGCAATCTTCAGTACTGAGACTTGAGTTTTAAGTAGACGCTGTAATCACTTGTAACCATTTAAGACTGAGACCTTTTATCACACCATACAATACCGACTCTAACTGCGTTCATTTTGATTTCTGATAAGCTGTAATTCTATTAATTGTGTTGTAACTGTATTTTTGTACTGTTAGTTGGTTTCTATTATCCATTGGAATGTATTTTACTTTGATGCGGTTGAGTAGGACTAAGAATAAATAGTCATCAGACCGTGTTAAGAAATTCTTGGTTGAGTATTATTATGACTTTTTACATTCAACAGGTTCAAAAACACAAAATAATAGCCTTAAAAAGAATATTCACCGCTGACTAATAATAATATTATGCACAGTAGCATGTCATAATAACATAATTTAGGACAGTATTAATTACCTACTCTATACTACGAAGTTACGCATAGCTAGTCTAGCATAATGGAAGATAATTCTTAATTCATAAATTACTTTATCAAGCCATCTGCTGCATATATAACATCTGCTAATAATTCACGAACTTATTGCAGATCAAAATAAAAAAATAAGTATTACTTACCAGCTATGTCTATGGCTTGAGCTCTCCAGACCTGACCGAAGGCACCTTCTCCGACTATGTGAAATATCTTCAGCTTATGGCGAGGGAATTCCCATTTATCAGGCGGTTGGTCGTCTTTGGATATTGATGTTTCTTCTGACAGCTGGAAAAAAAGAAATATTAAATCCTTTGCAGATTCAGTAACTCAAGTATTTCGGTATTTTATGGTTTAAGATTTGATGTGAAGAAGAAGAAAAAAATTAAGTGAAATAAATAGATAGATAGTTGTGTGTTAAATAAAACCTTAACTTGTTTTAATCAATCAGTGGGTATGTGTATATGTTTGTACGGTATGTATAATGTGTATATTTGTGTATTAGCCTAGTGGAAGTAAGTAAATTGCTATAAGTATGATTTTTATATAGATCTTTGCAATTAATAACCAAATTCTTCTTAATATTGAAAATAATTTATCATATAGGTACATTTTATATATCATTTATTCTTTATCATACATAATGCTTTTTTCTAGATTTCTTTTACAAGGTTAATTATTTCTTTGGAAACTCTCCTACAAGGAATTCATTTGGATAATATTTTTATATAAATTTAAAGTTATTCAAAGAATCACTTTCTGATAAAACACTTCGTCTACGGTAACTCGAGTGGAAGAGCAGCCATCATTATTAAATCCACAAACTCTTATCAAAACATAATATTAACCAGTTTCATCAATTAAACAGTGAATGTACCACGTACCATTTGTTTTCCATCCCCTTTTTAAATCATTCAATAAAATTTCATAAGGGAATCTTTCATGGTAAAAAAATGCTAAATACGCAATTAATTGCAGTAAACTAAAACTTAGGTCGCGACTGACCTGTAAATGATTATTATCCCAAGATTCATATCTGTTGGAGTAGGCTCTTGGGTGATCCCACAGGTTGAGAGAAGCATCCTGAAGAACGATCCCACTCGAGTCTTTGCTCTGCGAACAATAGGGATTATATGATTGAGTTCGATGAATGTGGATCGGATGAATTGATGCAGATGAATAAAAAGATCAAATGAAACTGGTTTGTTTTTAAATTTCTAAAGGTGCTTTTGTTAAACATGATGGCGTCTGAGATGTATATATAGATAACTAAAGTATTAGGTCATGGCATAATAGTAAATAATGTAACGAAATGATCAAAGCAACTATTATGAAAATAAATCCCGTAATCCATTGGTCAACTTGAATACGATTTTGCCGATTTTTTTTTTTTCGTTATACTTTGTAGAAGATTCTTACGGAAAGAAACATATGTATTAAGTATTTTAGGTAATTGCTTAAGATATAATGACTATTTCTATACTCCACGCAGTTGAAGCTGCTGTAAATTAACGAGGGTGAAAAGTTATTTAGAAATTTAAATAAAGGACTTGTGTTTGATCCAACAGTGTAAATGACAATGACATTTATTTGACTGTCTGCAAAGATAAATGCTTGATATTGTACTAAAATAACAGTGCACAAAGTTTTAGTTAATTTGTTTAATTACATACTTAGACTTTGTTGAAATTAGCGTGTAATTCATGACAAAATATAATGTTGAACGAATGATAATATAATTAATTATGTTGGTGAGCATAAGCAGTTACTATTTAAAGAAGAAACATCAGTTACAATTAATATAGAAATAATGACTTTAAAAATTTAAATTGAATAATCGTATACGTGTATAAACAATAATGTTTCACTTACCATGTCATCTTTTTTATTTTCTTTTTTCTGAGCGTTGTTCTTCTTACATACAAATAGAATTACAACAGCCACAATCACAACCAAACCACCAATGGCAACTAGAGGTATCACTGTCAAAGGTACTTCATTAGCAATGGTTTCTTCGAGAGGTACCGTACTTTTGTTGTTATCATCGGCTTTGGTTTTGTTAATCACTTCGGGAATATCATCAGGAGTTTTTGGAGGACTTAATGTAGTAATTGTTGTTACAGTTTCAGGTACAGTTATATCAACGTAATGTGGATATGTTACTTTGGTTGTGCTTTGAGTGGCTTTAGAAAAGTTTTTCTCAAACTTTGGAGTGGGTAATGGGAATGAAAAAGGTGGACGTGGTTGTTTAGGGCTCGGGTCGAACTCATCTGTGACCACTGCGTAGACTTCAATCTTTTGAGGAATGGAGCCACCATCATTTGCTGTCACCCACAGTGAGTAAGACTCGCTATTCTGAAAATGTAGAAACATAGACAAAATAATTAGAATTAAATTAGTCAAATGTAAAAAACAGGATAGTTGTACAGGACTGATTTAGATGAAATTTCTAATTTTTTGTTGAAAATTTGACCTATTTTAATTTCATAGGTTCAAATTATTGGCCTCTTAGATACATCAAGGAACTCCTACCATTGAAAAAGTTGGACTTGATGGTATACAATGGAAATACATCAGTCGTATATTTGCTGGAATTGAATTCACAACTTGTTCATTATAATTTAAAGTTACCAACACCACGCCTATGCCCGTGATTCTGCCCGCCTGGGCGCCGATTTTCGTGATTTTTGGTCACATCTACAATGCTATTTAACTAATCGTCTAGTTTGACTAAGACAGCAACAAAGAATTGTTCATTAGTTTTTGCGGCTATCAAGAACAAACACAAGAATTCCAAATAAAATGAGGATCGAATCTAGTATACAAATGCGACCATTTTATAATTGTTCAATAAATAGAACCAATTTAAATTCTTTCACAAACAAAACAACGTATGGCAATTTCAAGAAAGTTTCTATGTTTCTTTTTACTTTCTTATCGTGATTTGAATTCGTGATTTCCATAACTGCATCATAGATTTTGTACATACTAGAAAATGATTAGAATATACAAAAATATGCATTTCTTCTTCTTTTGTCGAGTCGACGGCATGTCATGTGATATCTTGTCTGCCCAATATGCAGTCAAATATGCGCTGTTTTCTGTAAAAGTGCATAATATATTGTAATTATTGTCTCTTGCTTACTAATGGATCGAAATTCACCATTGTCCTTTCTGCAGTTACTTATAATGGCGTCTAAAAGTCTAGACAACTGACACGCGTTAATAAGTATTTAGTTACTGAAACGAAGCCAGCTGCTGTAATTTTCATTTATTTCGTTATTAGCAGTAGAACATTCTGTATTTAATTACGGTGAATTAACACGCTATCCATTAATCTACTGAACCATTGTTACATATCAAGATTAATTGGTAATATGAAACGGACATTCAATATTTGTACATACAATCGTTTTAATTACTGAGTTAGTTACTCTAGTTGCATTGAAGTCATCTGCATTGTAATTGATTCATGCTTTAATGCTGCTTTGACTCTAATATTAGGATAAATGGATAAGATCTGTCTATAAAGCTTATAAAATTCAAAAATTTATATCCTCACTTTCACATTTATACTATAAGAGATTAAAGTCGTTGTTGCAATTTGGTTTCATTGTGTAGAATCGTGAAGAACTAATTTTAGTTTTGTCACGCTGTAATGATTATAGTGCAAGGCGACCGGAATTACTGTGGTTATGCGTGGTTTTCCGTTGTTTGATGTTTTAATGCATTTTACTGGCTATGTTCACAATTTGCTTATTGTAGCGACGTTGAGATTTTTGCGGCAAACCTATTTTTTATTATTGTTACAAGTGTTCAAATGAATCGTGTTAAAATTTAATTATTTCATTTTCTGTAGTGTAGTTTAGTGGTGGTATTGGATTTACACAGTAAAGGAGGAAATGAAGAGTACTTCAACATTTATAAGCATACATAAAAATGGTGTCATATGGTCCGGCGGCGTAGGATTTCCGTTCAACGAGAGTCAAACGAATGCCGGTTCCACAAAATGGACCATAATACGGAAAGGAGAATAGCACGCAAGTGCAAGCTTTAGATGCTGCCAGTATTAGTGCCCAGATGAATAGATTATTGTATCAATTATACTAAACACGGGCCTCTTCAAAGAACCTCAGAAACTTGTTTGATTTATAAGAATGCATATATCACGGCATTGTGAATTGAGTCTACATTGAGATGTTGGGTTCTATTCACAATATCGTACAAAAGCAAGTCCAAAATAGTAACATGTATGCTTCTCGGCAGGCAGTGTTGGATTGCCATTGTACAACACAGGCGAGGCTACCTGTACTTAGGAAATGGATTTAACTCATTTAGTTGATGTAGGGCATAATGTGATCCTTAGGTATGTTAAAATTTATGTGAGCATTGAGCCTATTTTGCAATGAAATAAAGCTTGTATTAAAATAGGTAGGCAATAAATGGTTAACCATTCAAACAAGAATAAAAAATAAATATACAAAAGCAAAGAACTGCTACCAATAAATATTTACTGAGCATCAAAATACGAATTAATATTTTCTAGAATCCAGTGGTGCGGTGGTACCAAATGAGTAAAGAAATATTGATTTCATTAGTGACCATCTTAAGAATATCAAATAAGCAAATTTATAGATAAAAGCATTGGCCCCTTTGAGAATAAGCAGTTGTCTTACCCTAAGAACGCTTTAACGTCAAAGTGAAAGAGTGGGGGAAATTAAAAATAAAGATGAATAGAGCAAGAAATTGAAAAAAAAAAAGAGTTAAAAGTTACTTAACCAATAAAAAACATAAACACTATTTAGCAACAGTCGTTATCATTCCCACAGCTTGAATATTAATAGACCTGACCTCCAACCAAGACTATAACCCAAACGAAGATTTAAGTGATTAAATTAACAATCCGTACAAAATCAGAAATCTACTAGAAAGTGCAGCTGCTATGGTACATTCAAAGATACAAGAATATAACACGATGATACTGTTTATTTGTTTTGTTTTAAATCACCTTCAGATGGTATTACAACTTACGAAAAGCAAAACGAACTGACCACTGACCGTGAAAGGCTCCCCAATCAGTGATTTTGTTTTTTACGAGTAAAATAAATAAACTGAAATATAGCCAGAAAGATAATTTGTTTAATTTCTGAGGTGCTAATCTCAACATGTTGCCTAGAAATGTAATTAGCTCAGAAAAGAGACTCAATGTAATAGGTGAAATCATACCAATTAGTACAAAAAAGCAGTCAATGTTAGCTTCATCTGAAGTCTTTAATGGATAGGAAATTGCTTCCACAGGAATGTATAACATAACCTGTGCGTAATTAGAGTGTGTATAAATGCATGCGTTGTCACACATTATACACTGTATTTACACATAATTTGCATTACTCAAAAATGTATTTAAACTAATTTCGTTGTACTACCAGCGTGAGTCAAAATAATTTATATTAAACTCAAATTAACTTTTTCACTATCATTGATTTTATAGGTTGTAACGGTGTCTAGGCAGTAATAACCAGTAATTAATAAAATATTCTTTAGACTCTCAGAAATATAGGTATCAAAGGATGTTAGTAAACAAGCATTTACTTTAACCTAAAAAATATTTAATTCGTCACGACTATTCATAATATATTTACTAAAGGATGACACACAATTTTCTGTTCCCACTGGTAAGCATCAATAATTTTAGACAAAATAAAATGGAACTGAAAAAATAACAATCCATATCCTCATCAAATACAAGCAACACTCCAAATGTTGCATGAAAAATTGGATAGTCCATACAGTAATAAAATATAATCAATCTCACTGAGTTTTGAAATGATTTTCAATTCATCCACACCTTAAGAGGCACATCATGTATGTCATTTATGAATTGACTGTGTATATTGTCGGTCAATAGACTTAATTACTTCAATTTGATTTATGTTTCAATCAAACCCGGTTATTGGTATTTGATTGGCTATCGGGTGCTTGCGTTTAAATTATTTTTTACTCAGCTTAGATAATTAATTTTCGTTGCGGGTGGTCTCACTAATGAAAGGCTGTTCGGTTATTTTTAATGAAATTAAGGAAATTGAATGTAGACGTTTAATAAAACACGGACATTAGAAACTCGAGAAGATTATTTGTTTAATACTAACCTTCCGCCTGCGTGGATCTCTTATCTCCCATTTTACTCAACCGATTGCAATCAAACAAACGCATAATTTTAAGTTTGAGCAAGATATTTCGAACAAAAATACTGCACTAAAATCCGTTCTGTAATTTTTGCGTTCATTGCGACAATATTTTTCCAATAATAGATTTGATTAGATATCAATATTCATAATCAGTCATTTTGTGTACAAGAATAGTAATAATATATCCGCCACTAACGCTTTGTGCTTGCTGACACCGTGTGAATATGATCGTGTCTCGTAATACCTTGCAAGTTGAAATATGTCATAAAATTTGCGCCACCATCAGATTTATGACTTCTTCTTAACATTTTCTTTGATACAAAACTTGGTAATAAACAACAAAGAAATGTTCATTGTTATCACTTTAATTTAATGTTTCCATCCTGGAACAAAGTGTTGTGATACCTTCCAGAGTAGGTACAACGGAATTCTTCAGTTAAATTTTGCATAATACATTTTTAAGTAGTAGCAGAAAGTAATTTAGAAGCTTTCAGACTCTAGATGTTCATGTTTTATTTTAAAACTGAAGAAATGTTATATCAAAACTTAACACTGCACTTACAAAATGCAATAAGCGCGTCAGTAATTGTAAAGAAGAATGAAATTTCTTTTTCAATGTGAAAAGTTAGCAGAAGCTCTTTGTTTTTGAGACAATATATCGTATTTGTTTGCCAATATTAGCTTATTTAGGGGGGGGGGGGGGCTTAGACTATAGTTTCTTGTTTAGACCAAATTGATTAGTATAAGAAATTATTGTTTATTATTGCTTCCATTCCCCAGAAAAGTCTTAGAATTTGACTCTTAAAAAGCATATTTTTGTTTTCAAAGTAAAATGACAATTGCATTCTCGAGCCGTTTTCAATATAATAATAATATACAAAAAGATTTGTTTTGAAGAATTCTTTCAAAGAATCTAACCTCTTCTTTTCTATCTAGTACAACACATGCACGCCAAACCATTCCAGATCTAATCAAATAGATATCGAATTGTCTTTCAGGTTTTAGAACTTTCTGATATAAACAATTTAGCTTAACTTGAAGGCATAATATGTAAACATGTGAATATAAAAAATCTGTCCCGCACTGGCAATCAAAAGAAAACTATGAAGTTGAATGATTGACGCCTCACCGCGTAAGCAGCAACATAACAATAGTTCGTTACATCATAGATTATTCACTACATCGTAACTTATGTACTGTTTTATTATCACAGTTGAAAGCACAAAAATATATACTCGTATTATGTATTTCTGTAGTAATGTACAGAATGATGGATAGAATAAGGCAGGTTGTACAGCCGTTCCTGACAGTAAGATTAATGCTAGATAAATTTTAAGTCTTGGCGAGTTTCGAAAATGGATAGTGCTTCGCTTACGACCGCAATGTTACGTACTTACATATGTTTACATTGCTATAGAGTAAATAAAGTTTGGGACATGAGCATCTGGTGCTTACACAAAGTCAATATTTTGGAATAGCATATTATTACAATTTTTTTCCCCAACGAGATCAATATTTCACGTGGGTTTCTGTTAGTTAATCATAGTCTTAACAATAATAGTAATAATATGTATCTCAAATAAAAGTATTGAATTAGATATTGAGGAGTTCTGTGGTGTATCTTCGAAGCCTGTAAATCTTACCCGCGAAGTTAGATTGAAACTACTTCGATACTTAACCTATCTATACTAAGATTGTTAAAGTGATTGCTTAGTTTGTGCGACGACTCTTTTTATTGACAAAGGTGGGGCCTAAGATCTCAGCTCCTTTAAAGAGGTCATTAAACTAAGAGTCGACATCTTTATTTGTGTCAGTAATGTTGAGAGGAATTTGTTTAACATTAGGCGATGTGACGATATATTGACATCTAGGTATATACTATTCTTTCCGTTTACCACTAGCTGGGTCTGATACTTCTTTCTGCTCATCTTTCTTTCTTTCTATCTTTCTTTTTCTATTAAAAAAATACAAAAGTTGTTAAATTTACCTTATTACTTAAAGTATCATTGATCGTCACTTCTCCAGTATGGGGGTCAATCTTGAACGGTACTGGCGGTCCTGTAGTCTCTAGCCCGTAGACCACAGGTTCGGGACCAGTCTTCTCTCGAAACACCCTCGTCACGACGGTGCCTACAGGCATCGACTTTGTGACCGACCAGTTCCTGTTCACGTGTATGATCGTTGGTAAGTTGAAGCCGAGGGGTCCATCCGACGATGCTGAAAAAGAAAACATAATATTTGAATGTATTTTTTAGCATTTCTTATGCTAACTTTTTAAATTCGAAATACATCGGGAAAAAGAAGCGCTCAAGTGGGACTTGGACCCACCCCTTACATGGGGAATGCTCTTCCAACTGAGCTATTGAGCCACATCTGAATCACTTCAAATTTTCCTTCTCTTTATATCCGTCTTTAAGGCCGGGAACGTAAATATTATTTTCTGTTATTAATTGTTTAACGCCGATTTTTAGTTGAAATATAGGATGTTTTTCTTGGAAATGAACTGCAGTAAATCGAGTAGGATAGTATTTTGCTTAGCCGTATTAGGAGGAATGACCATTCTTAACTCAGTTCAACTGCTCTGTGTCTCGAAGAGCACGTTGAGACGTGTTGGTCTAAGTTACCATATTTATAAACATCTTTGGCATTATTTACGTTCTTAATACGATGTTGTAAAGATAAATTACTAGTTTTTTTTTTAACTTCAAGTATTCCCATCTATACAATTAGTTCATCATTATTCATCTCATTGCATATTCCAATAACTGTATTTGATACATTATTCAGATGAAATCTACCGCAGTATCAGAAAATATTGTAGTAATTCAGAGGTCATAGTAATTAAACAATAATTTGTGAATACTAGGTTCTATCAACACTGTTAATTAGAAATTGTCAATCAACAAACTGCCAATTACTGGCGGTAATTAATTTGTGCATAATTTTGAGGTTGAATATTATTTATATTATAGGTTAAATTTTAACTTAAATTAGTTTAAATTAGTTATTTCTGTACAAAGGAGACATTCTAAAAATACTTGAATTTTGTAAAATTATCAGTTCAACCTAAAATAAATGTTTTGGAATCTTGTCTGTTTGTCTGATGTAAGCTGTTGAACACATTCTGTTGTGGGTTTTTAACTAGAGCTGGAGATGATGACCAAAAATCGCAATAATACTCTTATAGAAAGTTAACGTAATATAAATTTAAATCATAAGCACAAGCATAATGACTACGGCTCAAACGCTACTGTATCATGTTTCATTAGAAGACATTCTGGGTGCAGACTCCAATAGAGAGACCGGGCGCTACAGGTATGGATAATATGAGAAGCTACCGAATTTCGCCAACGGATTTAAATGAAGAAAAGGTCAAAGAATAATAATCTGGATGTTGCCGGTCCATTTTTTTGGGGAAGGGAATATCATTACTCAATGATAATTTAAAACAGCTTAAATGATTATTTCCAAAATAATTTATAGTTGCCATCACTCGGATTTTGCATACTCAACCACCTGCAGCGACTGCTCCAAGACTATAAATGTGACCCCTGCGAACCTAATTTAGTTGTGCTATTATAGCGGTTAGTGAAAATTCGAAAAAGGAATAACACACCTACTACTCGTCGAGGAAAGCCATGAAACAAGGGGAATATAGCTTTAGCGACGACATGAAAGCTAAGGCATCTGTAATCCTTCTTGAGTTGTAGTGAGAGTAATTCAAAGGGATTGTTAAATTGAGGATTGAACGATTACCTAAATTAAAAATTAAATAAGGCATCTCTCCCAAACTCGTAATACAATAGCTAATATTGAGGTATAGTTAGCATCAAATCGATCAGAACAAAGTACCTACTCAAAATTATGCTTTGAATTTCTCTCCTGCCAGTTGACTGATTGAATGAATTTTTACAGCATTAAGTATGCTAACTATACAAATCTAATACCGTCGCCTTAAAGACTATAAGATGGGAAATTTGAATCACATTGGGCGTGTCTCGGTAGCCGAATTGGTCAAGGCATTCCCCCTGTAAGGGAAAGACTGCGGGTTCGAGTCCCGCCCGAGAAGATTATTTTTCCCTATGTATTCGAGTTGACTGATTGTTCTGATATTTGGTACACACAATTTATATCAATGAAACAGTTTGATTTGCTATTAATACTTTACTTTTCAGATCTTTTTGTTTGTAGTAAAGATGTTTCTGACGCTGACTGTACCTACACAGAAAAATCTTTCGAAAGTAGGTTTATATTAACAAAACCACCTGTATAAGTGTTCTATCTACAAAAATATGTTCTGCATGCAATTTTGTGACAGCACCCTCAAGTAATCTGACAAATGGTACACGTAATGACATTCCACAGCCTCATAACTCCAGATGTTTATGTAGCTACTTCAAGCGTAGCATTAACCAAGTTTCGTCAAGAAAGTACAGAGGCATAATGATTATTGTCGGCATTAGTCTAGGTAATATTATTACAAAAATGAGTCATCAAAGAATATCTCAATTTTGCTAAATTTTGGTAGTATTGTAAGTATTCTCGAGTACTCTCGAGAATATGACCGCAATTAGATTGTAAGAAACTTATCCGAGAAGTGATATGGCATGTAATATGTTGGAAATATGAGAAAGGGGAAAGTTTTTCTTCGAACAAGCGTTTCTCATAGATTCTCACACATTTTTAGCCAATTATTTTGTACTTGTTTACGTAGTCACAAGTCGGTAATTAGTTAAGTCTACTTTATAAGTAAAGATTATATAGTTATATGTGAAAATATTATTCTTCAGTATAATATTACGTAATTCAAAATAATAAGTTTTATGTAATGTATGTACTACGCTAAAATGTCGGCATTAGAATTTTGGCAGCACAAAAAGGCTGACTCCACCCGGTGAATGCACGCTCTCAGTAATATCGCTGTTCAGTAAAATTTGCAAGTAAAGAGGCTTTAAGCTAAAGCAGGCTTAAAGAAACTAGATATAAGTCATAGTTATTTAAAATTATGACACTAAAATGTCGAAAATTATCACAAAATTCCTATTCTGGCAAATTGTAAGAATAAAATCCTACTTGTTACGTTTTCTGATGATACATTATAAGCTCTCTCTCTCTGTCACTAGTCATAAGACGAATGATGTCTCCTGAGGGTGGATGGGAACACTATTTTATACTTCGAAGTAGAAAATTACGTTTCATTTCCAGATCGTTTTGTAATCAGAATTGATCACAAGATAATTTCTTCAAAAAGTTATGGATTTCAAATTGAAGTGTTAGATTCTCTATTTTATGAATATTTTTGGATAATTTTTAATTATAGGTGTAGTAGCAAAATTATGTTCCTTAGCTGGTTTGTTAATAAAACTTTCCATTACCACTTTAAAGTTAAATCTATTGTTACCATTCCTTAAAAGTTACCTTACATTCCACCAACCTAAATAAAGGCACAATGGAATGAAGGAATTATAACAAGATGAACTTCGCTTTGTTACGAGAGCTTTGATCCGTCAAAACTCGTGTCAAGTGTCTAATTATATAAGGAATCGAAGGGGCCCGAGTCAGATTACTCCTCAGAATACTCCATTGTCGTAGGTAAGACAATCGTACCAAGTTGTGTAAATTAAACTTGGATACGTGGAAAATGGCATTTTCTGCTAATGTAGACTTATTCGCGTTGTTGGGTATGATTTTATTATGAATCACAAAAAAATAAATAGGTCATGATCAAACCAAAATAAAAAATAATCATGTAGAATATTCCGAGGATTTTTATGTAACCGCTTTCATTGATTCGAGTACCTAAGTTAAGTACCTACTGAACAAAGTCTTGGTTCGTCTAATTTATTTCAGGACCTAGATAAAGGTTTTTTATAGCGGCACAATGGCAGTAAAGTCCAGTAGGATATAGAGCAATTTAATAGACTTTGTCTGTATACATTTAACAGGATTACTAAAAATACCATTGCAAAAAAAAGTTATTTTTAAAAATAGATAAGTAATTTTTGAATGAATTTTTATAGCATTTATTATGCTAACTTTAAAATTCAAAATACATCGGGAAAAAGAAGATAAGTAATATAAATTAAGGGACAGGATTTTCGGTCTTTTCTTGAGTTTTTAAAATGTCATGTTAGTTAGAGCGCACTGGATATTTGATACGATAGAACGTCTCCGTGAACGTGCTATATCCATAATAATAAATAATAATGTCATCAAAACAATAATAACATTTATAGCCAAACTTTTGAAAGTTGAGCTTGTTATTTTGTTATTTAAAACACTTAACAATACCACACAATACAACAAACAAGAAATAGGCAAACTTCGCAAACTGAACTACAGTTTAAGAATGTTATTGAAACATCGCCGACAGAACTAAACAACATTTCCTGCAAGTGAAATAATGTTTAATGAAATAGTTCCCCCAAAGGGACTGTGACTGGCAGTTGATAGAAACTAGTTTGTATGAAGTTTTTATTTATACAAGTAGTAAACAACTATGAGACTGTAAACCGTCATCATAAAAGTTTTAACAATTTGTCCGTCACCGTCTGCCAGGTACACTTGAACAGTTATCTACCAGCAATAGGGATTTAAAATGCAAACAGTAATATTCTCTTTTGATTACAAGGAGAAAAATATCTTGAGGTTAATTTTGTACTGCCGGTCTTAAATAATCTTTAGACGAGAATATTTTTACCTTTCATATTTTGATAGTGAAGTGCAGTCCTGACGGAGTGTAACCATATTTTACGACACGGAAACTGAACCTTGTCTTCTTTATTTCTTACTTCAAGTTCTACTTATGATAACAATTATTTACAAGTTATTTTAAACAATACATCTTCTGTTTTAGTTGTATTTGTACAATTTGCAATTTTTTCTTGTTATACTTAATGGTATGTGAATTTAGATGAAAATAGAACGAAGAGAATGTTTATTTGGGAATTGTATCAAAACTCTATACGTTAAGTAAGTTATGTAGTATAATTCAGTAGTTGTAAAGTATAAACACAATCTATTTGAAAGTATAATAATAAATATCCTTATCTACCTATAGGATGAATATAAGTTTAATGAGTTTTCCTCTATGTCGAGGTCAGTATCATCTTCGATCCTCATAACTGTCAAGAATTTTAAATGGTAGTTAGCCTTGACGATTAATACATGTTCACCTTGAATCATTATAAATCATTATAATTATATCTATTTATCAATTTTTTTGTATTCAAATTTTATATAGGTACTTGTACTTATTATCACAGTATACAAATTGGTTGATTGCAAAATTACGTCAAAGTTCAAGCAGCTTTTTTGTTTTTTTTTTTTTCTCTCATAATGGGAGTTTACACACAATTTTAAACTAAGAATGCTTTGAATTTACATTTGATTACATACAGAACTGTTGATTTATCTTGGATTCAGCTCATATTTTAATATTGTGATAGTTATTTTAATGTATTTATGTACTTTTGAACCCTATACGTTGTTTTAAGATTTCATAAGAGTTGTATAACAATTAGTCAAATTAATTAAAAAATGCTTAAGAAAATATCACGTTTGTTTTTAAGTGCGAACCTTGTTATTTATTTGATACGACTTCGTTCGGTTTTTCCATAAACAGAACCAAATATACCTAGGTACTTTTTAAGATTAATATCAACGTAAATAAAATATGGAAACTACATACTAACTCTAACAATGATTCAAAGCCTGTTTTTTGAATTGCAAGCGCCCTTCCAATATACTTGTGACCGCATGCATTAGTGTAACAAACTCGATGCGGTCAAGGAACTAGAAGCGGATATAAGAACAAAGATGTCCTTTAAATAATAAACTATAATTATAGAGTGATTTTAATTCATGAGATTAGAGTCCAAATTGGGTCTGGACTTGGTTTGTTTAATCATTTTAGCCCAAATCCTATTAAGTTTCCACATTGACATTTCATTTTGAAGTAGGTCGTACCCAGTACCTAAAATGAAAATCATCGGTAATTATCTTCGCCAATATCATGTGTCAGAAAATCCACCTCCAATATTTGTCAATGGTGCAACCGCAACGGTAAAGTTAACTTATAATAATATAGGATAGATTAACGTATGCTTAGACCATTATACTGTATTGACAAAGACTTATTATCAAAAACTTCGCAAAAGACGGAGTGAAATTCACATTTTGTGTGAGTAAGCTAATGCCAATATTGTTGTTTAAACTGCCAATATGTGCAGTGTATATCATTGGATGTATGTAACTATACTCGTATGTCAAGCTTATACTTAGGTATAAGTATAATATAACGGGATTAAATGACACTTGCCGCATCTAAGAGTTTATATTGAGTCTAAAATGTATATATGAATTTATTTATGAGACATCATAAAATTGTAGAAAAGGTTTTTCAATATTTGTTGCAGAGCTTCCAAGAAAAATATGTTATTCAATATGAAAATATTTGTCTTTGGTCTAGATAGACAACACTAAGAAATAACTCTTCCTACAAAGACAGTGCCTGCGGCCAAATAAGCTATTTGTCTTAGTGATATCTACCGTAATAGGAAATATTTTTTATGATGCAACACACGAATTGAATAAGTAATTTGGTAGGTAACACATTACGTGGTTCATAATCCAAGGTTATCTTTTAGTGAAAGTGTGAGGTCGCTTACTTTGCTTTCACCGATGAGCGTGTTTGTTTAAGATGCTATCTCTCTTCAATATTTAACGGAAACTGAGATGTAAAAACTTGAATTAAGTCACCTTGAAAATCGTTTTATATATGAGTATGTCGAATATTAGTGTATTTGCTATTTTATTTGTTCTTATAATACAATTTTTAAATATTATTAGGACGGTTATGCTACCTTTTACTTTACTAGATTTGATTGTGACTACATCGTCGATTAGTATAAAAATATTTAGGTACCACAAACACTTGAAGAGAAAAAATACCTATCAACTCCTATCCTTCCTGTATTTTTTACAGGCAAACAGTCGTATCACATGTGTAGGTAGGTACAGCTTTGTTCCTATATACCTTATTACCTACTTAGGTACTACAAAGAGGTATATTTTATGTGGCACGTTAGCTCCTCTCTGTTAGTTTTTGTCCTAAATATGAGATTTTGAGTTATTCTACAAGTACAATGCCATCTTTGATTCCCATATCTACCTAAGGATAAGTATAACAGCAATGACTGCCGCAACTGAATTGAGGATTGGAGTACTTAGGAGATTTTGATTATGTTTCCAGATATCCTCTGCGACAAAGATACATTTTGTGACTGTTCAGCGTATGATGTAAGTGGTTTCGTCGCAGACCGTAATACGGGGTCATTACACGATGCTTACAGCTCACTATTTGTCGCCGTGGGCATCAAATTTTTGTTACCCGACAAAAACTACACCGTGATTGTGCCTCATTGTGTAGTTTTTATAATAGTGACAGGCATGAGTTTTGTACTGACTCGCACTTCAATGTGGAATTTTTTGGGGACCTTCTAGCTTCAGCAATTATGTTTTAGTATTCAGTAACAGTGCCTTCGTCTACGTTAGAGGATAACATAAGATGAATGCCACCAGCCTTCTGGCCACCCTCCGGTTGAAATCGATGGGGAGGAATTCTTTAAATTATGTATTACTAGCTTTTGCCCGCGGCTCCGCACGCGTGGATGTCGGTTATCGCGTCCAAATATAGCCTATGTCCTTTCTTATAGTCTAATCTACCCCTATACCAAATTTCATCAAAATCGGGTCAGTGGTTTAGGCGTGAAAGCGTAACATACAGACAGACAGACAGACAGACAGAGTTACTTTCGCATTTATAATATTAGTATGGATTGATTATATTTCGAAGCGCTGGTAGCTTAGTGGTTAAGGAGTCGGCCTACGATCCAAAGGTCCCGGGTTTGAATCCTGGCCATTATACTATCGACGTGAACCCACTCCTAACACAAGCAATTGAGCTAAGCTGGAGGGGTTAAAAGGAATATTAGTAATAAGTTATTTTATCTTAAAAATTTTAATTATATTTTTATGAAGAAGATTTTTTTTCCAGATGATTGATAATAATAGAGAGATCCGGTTCTTAGCATTCCATGGATTCACCGTGCGGTCGCCGGGTCCATGGCGTGGTTCAGAGAGGAACACTGTGACGGCGCCTGGGACTTGCGACCCAGGTGTAGGTTTAGGGTGGCCACCTTGTGATGCATCAGCGCTCACCTCCACCGTCAGTCGTGTTCCCCCCTCTACCTATCCAAATTTGGTAAGATCCTATCACCGCCGTTTTAGATATTTGTTTGAGTAAAGAGCTTACTGAAGCTCTTGGCAATCCGAGGTCTTTAAATAAGTTATACAGGGATTTAGCTGGAATTCCCCTTGCTCCTACTTCCACGGCGTAGAGTTTAACCACATAGCCATTTTTGGTTAACTCGTTGGTCAGGTCAAAGTATTTGTTTATTTTTATAGCGTGGTCTTTAGGTATGTTAGTTTCCCACGGTACTGTGAGTTCTACTAGTACTGCACGCTTTTGCTGTTTTGAAAATAGGAATATATCGGGTCTGGATGACGAGGCACAAACATCCTCCGGTATTTTATAGTGTTTCTCATACGAATCTGCGAGTAATGTCCAGTCAGCGGCTGCTATCAAAATTGAGTACGGCTTTTGATTTGTCTTTTTTGAGCAGCCTTCCTTTACAAACGCGACGTCATTTCTTTGGTTTGTGGTTAAACCCTTTTTCGCTCTAGCTACCGCCAAACTTACCGCCTCACGTACGATTTCTAATACCTTATCATGTCGGCGCGAGTAATGACCCCGGTCTAATAGCGTCCTACAACCCACCAGTAGGTGCCTAGCAGTACCAATTGCTTCACCGCATGAGTTACATGTTTTATCTGTGGCTTTTCCCCATCTGACAAGATTGCTTTGGTCGGGGAGGGTCAACTGGAATGCATTGAGATAGAATTTAAGGAGAGCCGGTGACCAGTCGTATATTAAGGTACGCCATTTTAAGGCTATGGGAATACAAAATTCACCTAGTGTTAACCATTCGTTTTGTACGTCTAGGTTCATTGCGTGCACTTTGTAGGTATTATTTTCATCTACTTGAAGAAAAGATTTTGTTATGTCTTTGTCTGACTGCCTCCTAGTATTACCCAAACCTACCCTACCAGTCTGCGAGCCTATCATGAATTTTTTATGGAATTGGAGGCGCGACTCGAGCTCTTTAGTACTTTGGTCTTTTGGAAGAGCTTGCACGATTTCGTCTTTTGATTTCGCTAGGACGTGCATTTTGGTTACTCTTAGATGTTTATATAGTTCCGATGGTTTCTTGAACGTCATTCCAAAGTTATTTGAGGCTCTATATAATGTCGATGGGTCTGCCGACTGAGCTAGCCCCAGCCACGACTTCAATGTCTTCGTAACATTCGCATCTAGTTTTTTGAGAAGGCTATATCCGGAAAACTACGAAATTACTTGAAAATTAAGACAGTTAAATTGGTTCCTTCTATGGCTTTAGTTTATTGCATTGACTTACTCTGAAGTTGATGTTTTTATAGTTGCAAGAGTAACTCTTGTGCAGCTATAAAAACATCAAACTTCATCAACTTAATTATCGCCACGCATTCCTAGAAAAAAAATCTTAGTAGACATAATAAAATACACAACAGACACATATTCCCTATTTTATACTATCTGCCTAGATGCCACTCTTTTTAGTGCCTACTGTACAACATTATTTTAATCAACGAAATAAATTCAAGAAACGATTTTGTTTCAATGGAACACAGACAAAGAAACACTTTACTTCTTAAAACTGGTTTTTGAGTCACTATTTTATCGGATTCCTGCTGTTAATAGCGCTGAGTCACTTTTGTTTGTCTGTTATGGTTTCAAACACTTATGAAACTTCAATTGGCAAATTAACTCAATCACTAGCTATTTTATTATCTTAAATATCAAATAATTAGTAATTATTTGTAGAAAGCTCAGTTTTTGATCAATACTTGTGCAACATGTAATGATTTCTGTAATAAGAAATAATATCCCAGAATCTGTATTGATTGGATATAATTAGTAAGTCCAACACTAATGATTTTACACACACGTATTAAGTTATTAAATAGACAACAATAGAAACGCTGTAATTATCTGGACAACCTTGACAGGCAATGATAGGAATGCTGTTATATACTCGTATATTTACAGTAGTATCATTAACAGACTTCTGCCAGATATTGCGATATTCACCGAACTTGTGATTTTGTGATGATAGCGTTAACTTAGTTTAAAGTAACTAATTCATCTGCATTACTGTTTAAACTACAAAAACGCAGGAAACAAAAAAAAACAGCTTCTGAATTTGTATTGAAAAAAGGCTTTTGTGCGTAGTTATAGCTTCGTCGATATAGATTTCACATTTTGGCAATGCCGTCAGCTTTCTGGCTACCCTCCTGTTCCTGGGGAAATATTCTCTGACGCCTGAACCTGCAGGTTTTCATATAGTATGTCTTGTTTTATATTTTTATTTAGATAATTATGTATATTATGTTTTTACTTAGTACTGTAGTAATATTCATGGAAAGTAGCTTAGCCTAAAGTCTTTTCAAATTTAATGCTGCCTAGCTATAAATTCTAAACCAGATGGTTTATTTATGATAATTCGGGACTTTACTTGCTCTTTTTGTATTGATTTAGCATAACTGTAGATCAAGGAAGGTTTTATTGAACAATGTGATAAAGCTTACATTAGTAATAACTGTAAGGCATCATCCTTCAATGTTTAGTGTAAGTAGGAATAATTCACGTGCATGAGATCATTGACGCGATAGTAAAAAGTCCTAGCCATGGACATCAACTCGAAAAATTCATCACAACATAAAAATGATTGTTACGTTTGAAGAAGCAGACTATACTTCGTAATGCTGCAATATTCAATATTGCTTATATTCTCAACATCAAAGATACCAATACTTTTACAGTTGGCCAATCCAACAATTTGGCAAATTCAAACTTTGGAAGTCTCTTCTGTACAGTTGTCATCCTGCACTTTGGCCCTTATACATAGGACCCATCGATATATCCCTTATAATATTACTTTAATTTTTAATTTGTATCTTGGAAGTCATCCATTTCTTCCCACAGCTAAATAAAGCTAAAAAAAAGGTGACTTGGAATTTCACACGCTACTACACTAAACTTTCAAAGATACAAAACTTTGCAAGAAACAAAACTTACTCGTTCCTCAATAATATTATTATCATTGTTGAGTTTCTAAGGAAAAGCATGGTAACCGCAAGAAAGTTCCACTTATTCGTCTAGACGGCTTAGATAGACAATGCAAAATATCGTTGCCTTCTTCCCACTTGGGATTTTTATCATTGTGCGACAAGGAGGGCTTATAGCAGCTGCATGTCTTCGTGACCTTGATATATGGAATGAGAATCGCGGCGACACGACGTGTGTGCGTTCGGGAGTACTAGGCTCGCAGATATGCAGCAGAGGTAAATTTAATATATCTGTAAATGAAATTCAACTGTAACACACAGCTCTAAAGATGAAATTCGTATGTGGTTCTGAAGGGAAACTAAAGGTGCTAGTGAGACTACACATTGCTTCTTCATAGTGTTATGGTGTTAAGCTCACATACACTGATGTGTGTGTACCGCTCAATAGGCCACCTGTCTTCATACGTTGCCTAACTGCTCTTCAACACATGGACAATATTCAAGTTGATAAAACGAGGGAGTTAACTTACAGTTTTTGATATTTTCTTTCTGTGTATTTTTCTTAATAAAAAAATAGTTTTTATGCAGTTCTTAATATGATTATAAAGCTTGTGTTACAAACGAACACAAACACTACACACGTATCCATTCACTATTTTCTTACATTTGATAACAATAATATTTAAATGTTATTTTTAAGCTATCGCGTTGTAAACTCATTGTTATTTTATACAAGTTCGGGACTTCACGCGGCAAAAAGTAAGTGGAAGTTTTTATCGCGTGAAGTCCCGAACTTACATTAAATAACAATAATATTTAAACATGAAATCATGACACGCTCTCATCAAAAAGAGTCATAAATTATTTTATAAAATGTAAAAATTGCGATTATCACCAGCTTATAATATTATATATCTTGATATAGTACCTATGAACTAAATTA
Source organism: Eilema sororculum (assembly GCA_914829495.1). NCBI lineage: Eukaryota > Metazoa > Arthropoda > Insecta > Lepidoptera > Erebidae > Eilema > Eilema sororculum. Next base: position 20,479,888 of record OU618543.1, on the reverse strand, counting down.
AGCCTATCATATTATGCCTGTGAATTAAATAAATATGTTTGATACGAGTGCTGTACGAATGCTTATAATTATGTAATAAGTTTTTAAAAGAATGGAACGACCATTGAATTAGTTAAACTCAAATGTACAAATATGTAAAAAGCACGAAGAAAATATTTGTAATGTTCATAGATTTCTTAACAAAGGCCTCTATCGAAAAAAAAAACAAATGTTTTACCTTGGCAAAAATAATTAAATCAAGAATTACTCAACCAATGGTGTTAGATTAAGCAGACAATAAAAAACCAGTCACGAGTATGAAAATAAAATTGTGACCTTACCATTGTAAGGTTATTTGTAATCATCGTGACTGGCTGATGACTTAAGATTTAATTTAATTTTATATTTAACCAACCTTTTGCCAAGATATTCGAGATTGAAGTAAGTTCCTACGATTATAATGATAATTCGGTGCATTGGTGAATCCATGACGTTTGATTTCGAGTGACATAGACTCATGGATAAAAGAACAATTTATCCCTGCACGTAGGGACAGCTGATAGGGACAATTGAAACAGCCTAAATGTACCATATATTATATCGATTACAGTTCTCTATAATTTACTATCAAAAATATTTTACTAATTAGTATAAGTATAAGTATAACCCACCTATTTTTGTAAAATAATATTATTTTTTATTATTATTTATTTGGAGTTTTGCGCATCTCTGTACTGTTCAAAAACAACTTCAGCAATCTTAAAAATTGAAGCTGGATAAATGCTTGCAAAGAATATAAGATAGTAGTCTATCCATCTATCTATACGCTCATGCCTATTTCTCTATTTTTTATTATTTGTAAAGTAATAGCCTATAAAATAATAGGCTATTAAACTGCCAATATGTTAAGTAAGTTTGAAAAAGCTCGTACACGTTATTTTGTGATCAACCGATGTTGCCGTGGGCTGTAAATAATTGTTATTATAACACAGATTACTTAACAGGAGTATCTAATAAATGACCATCACTGTTATTAAAGTCTCTTAAATCTTAAAGGGTACAGAATGAAATAGTTGAAACCATTTTTGAAAAACCGAATCAAGAAATAGATGGCTTCTGGAAAACCAATTTCATCCAAGTCAATACTAGAAGTAGTAGGATCTTTGTTCAAATTGAAACGCCTTGTGTCCCTGCGGTGAGTAGTTTCCTGAGCTTCATATGGATACGTTTTATTACCAGCGAAGCACAATCTTTACTTTGTGTGAGAGCTACCACTCTTTCCTATTTTCTTTGGTTTTATATTGAAGTCACAAGTGATTATTTGCTATTTTAGTAGTTAACTACTCTTAAACTAGTCAGTTAGTCACATTTTAATAGCAAATATACTACCCTTACAAAAGTAGGACCTGAGTATTTGAACTTTTAGTACCTAAAATGTTATTACTTTGACCCTTAGCAAAATAGGTAGTATAGTACATTCCACAGATAGATAAAGAGATAGCGGGTCATACATATAAGAAAGAGGCCGTTTGTTAAGTTAAATCAAATAAGTAATGACGTGTTTTTGGCAAGACACGAAAACACACACATTATTCTCAGTAAATAAAATATATCAAGCCGAACATACGGCAAAAATGTCATTTCCTGTGAGTCATAAAGTAGCCTAAAACTGAATAAATTCGTGAGCTGCGACAACATCAAATAAGTAATAAAACAGCGCAGAGGGGTTATGTTTATTAGACAGTGTCCTGACGTTTCCATGAAAAGCCTTCAACACAGTTCCCAATTTTGTTGACCTGCTTCACAGAAGACTTCATTTAAATTATATTAAAAAATAAAAATTACCCTTTTTTCAACCACTCTGGATCACACTGATAAATCAAATTGAAAAGGATTTAAGAGTTTTTTTTGCACTTCTCGTTATTAGATACTAAAAAATGCGAGCTTATTCCAGTACGATACTCAACTGAATCTTGATTTATCTGAAGACAGATTGTCTATAAAATCTGTCCTTAGATACATCAAGAAATGAGTACCTACCATTCTAGGGCCCGTATTTCAGAGTAGGTACTAAATCCTAAATTGTATTTATTTATTGTGTATAATTGTGTTCTAGATAACGATTCATCTGTCATTGTGAGAGTCGATTCACATCTGAGCGTTGTCATGGAATACGAGCTTAAGACATCATATGACTAAACATCATAAAACAGGTTGTTAATTCAGTTATTTAAATCAGTCTTAAATGAACATTTAACAACTTTGTTTACTAGCGGAAGAGACAAATGATCATATTAAGCGAAACGTTCAGATAAGATTGGCTCATCGTTATATAATATTGATGTGAATGGTTTGAATTAGAGTAAATGTTATTTCCAGATTTCCTTTGTCGTATTCGGAACTTTTAAATAATTAACTTTTATGTACCTACGTTACAGACCCAATTCATAGTGTCCTGTGACTGGACTCTATTTTAGATACTGAATCAAAATATAAATTTTGGAAAAGAAAATTGGAATACTTTTCAGACTCAAATAAACATTGTATTATTATTGCGTATTCTATTGCATAATATCTCATTGAACTAAACTAAACTATCTCCATGAAATGATTAATTTTATTATATTTTTATTTAAATGTCGAAAGTTCTTTCCTTGCTACCCTTTTTCTAGAGATAACACCATCACAAATTCGTAGTTATTTTAGCATTAATATTATGGAAGTTTAATTACAGCTACAAAATAAATGTATACTCCGTTTTATTGAGAATACCTATGCAGTCATTCTTCGTACCTATCTTAACCACTTTGATTACGAGTATTAATTTCTAACTCGGAGGATAAAACATTTTCATCAGTGTTTTATCCAAAACCATTATTATCATCATTCACAAACATAAATACAACTATTCCATGTTTCATCTCTGTCTCGCATATATATTTTTGAACGAGATATAAGCTAGCGTACGCACTCCTACAAGCAGAACACATTCACATTAATTCATAGACGTGTATCCACATGCTCTCTCGTTCTAATTGAAATTTTCATATGAGTTAGAGAGGAACGGCTATAGGAATCATAGAAAAGTCCTCCATTCACGTGAGTTTACGCATGTGTGTATTGTGTCAGGACTCGGGATACGTGTTCCACTCCACATATGGGATGGCTAGGAGAGACGTGTTGCTCTGTTATTATATCCTAGTACTTTCTAAGAACGTCTAATGCTCTGAGGAATCTAATGCTCCTGAGGATTGCAGTTAGAACTAATACAATGTGCTTTAGTAGGTATTCTACGTTTATAACTATTGATAGATGTAGATATTTTTATAGGCAGGTCATTATGAAAATTAATTTCACTACCTATGTAAGTAAAATTGTTTGACCTAGACTTAGTTTTTTTTTTACTTCATTATTATAACATTCTACAGAGTAATTCATTAAAATAAATATCAATGGAGCCTGGTTGCCTCGTATATTTATGTGATGCTAGAACTCATTACTACGGTAAAGTGTACCTAATGAGAATAATATTATCGCGACAGGTTTTGATTCGCAGAATAACATTTATAGCAATGTTTACTTTAAGGTGCAAGAATGTTGATATAATCTCAATTTTTTTTTCATACTGAATACGTTTAACAATGTTTCTTTTTAAGAAATACACCGTTCTTACAATAATAATGAGCAAAACGTCAACGACACGTCACGGATCATGAATAAAGAGGTGTTTGTTTGTTATTTTTTGTTATATTACACAAAATGTTCTTTTTTCTTAGCAAAAAAGTATCTGTCAATTACATTACAAGTGTAGTAGCAACCGTGTTATGTAATAGAGCTATGGAATGCGAAAAAAAATTGCACGGCAAATACCTATTACCCAAGTTATATACATAACTGAATCGGAAAATAATGTATCAGGTTCCTGATCTGATGGAGCAATTTGTTTCTGTAATCACTGGGATCAATTCAGAGCTCACACAAATATTAAGTGGGCTATCACTGTCAGAGCTTCAGGGATAAACTATTACTAATAACAGAATTATTAGCAAAATGCTTCCGTATTATTACATATACTTAAACTGGGTGATTTTATAGTCAGAAAAGAGTTAGGGTAAGAGTTAGTTTGGCGAAAAAAATTTTTTTTTTGCTAATGAATGGAAATAATGTTCAGGTGAAAGGAAAAACTTATGGGGGTTTTAAAAAAAAATTATTTTCGTCAAATTAATACTTCCAGATGATTTTGCTTTCGAAACTGTGCCCAAATTCTTTTTATCCAAAACGACTATAAAATCACCCAGTATAACATAACAAGTATTAATTTACAAACATTAATTTCAGATATTTGTACTCCAACTGTGTTAAGGCGTCAGAAGTTTAACTCCTTACGGTGCATGTTGTCCTGGTATTACTACTCCTACACACAGAGGTGACGTAACAAGCCGTATTGGTTTCGTATACAGATTTTTAGATTTAAAAAGCTAGTTGGTAGTTGGTTATGTATAAACGATCATAGTACTGCAACAAAAACTTTATCTAATTTTGTATTTTTCATTCAATTAATAACACATTATTTTAATAAAAGATATTTTGCAACCACTTAAGCGGTGTTTCTACGCATGATTGCAATGAACCCTGTACGATGTTCTTTTTATTCGTCTTTCAAAATATAGGCTAAAATGAAAACAGTGTCAGCACAATAATCTATGATATCCCAACTTCGAGAAGAAAGCCGGTGCCAAAAGTATATGAATCAGCTGGATTCACAGCTCACAGAAGAGGTGGTATTATTTTAAATAAATATATGCACTAGGAGGAAACACATTCAAACAAGAACTTAAAATACAAGAGTAAACTCTTGCAGCAAAATTAATTATGAATCCGATATTTTAGTTCATATCATAAATAAGGGTACACCTCATATAGTAGAACTTTTTAAGTAATAATTTTATATTGCATAACAACTAATAGCATAAACCTCTTTTCGCAGAATATCTTTATTTTATTTTATTTTATTTTATTTTATTTGGAAAACAAACAGCATTAAAACTATGTAACATAAACACTTACATAACTAAAGACCATTTATGAGTTTTCACATGTAAATAACAAATAGACACTAAAAAGGTTTTCTGTAACAGTGTTGAAAACAATTTAGAAAATAAAAATAAATAAAAATTGAGAAGTTCAATACAAGAATAAAAATAAAAATTGAGAAGTTCAACACAAGACACCTAGAGAACCAATTCGAACCAGAGATTACCGAGTATACGTTTGTAATTAGCAGGACTTGTGTTAAATAAATCTAATTCCGGATATTCGGAAGTTTTGTTCACAAACTTGGCTGATCTAAGGAAAAAAGAGTTGCTTCTATAATTGGTAATACTGCGGGGTATATGGAGAGGAACAGGTATTCGTACCGATCTAGTTGGGACCTTCAAGTGTATCATGGAGAGGAGATAAGAAGACTCCACCATGGATTGTGCTATTTTTAATAGCAAAGCTACATCCGCAAGTCTCCGTCTCGTTTGAAGGGGCAGCAAGTGGTGTCTCCTACAGCTTACCTCATAACTATCATCCCGTGTGTTGCACTTATAGCGCAAGAACTTTGAGAATTTACGCTGTATCGATTCCAATCTGTTAATATAGACATCACAATGTGGATTCCAAACCTGTGAGCAATACTCAAGGACGCTGCGAACGTACGAGCAATAAAGAATTTTCATCACCTTTATATTTGAGAATTGGGAACATGATCTGATGACAAAACCTAGCATTTTGTAAGCTCGCGTCGCGATATTGTCTACATGCTTTTTATATGTTAGTTTTGAATCATGTGTTACCCCCAAGTCTCGGATTTCCTGAACTCGCTTAAGTGTGATACCTTTAAGAGCGTAGTTGAAATCGTGTGTGGATGGCCTGCGAGTAAAACTAATGACATAACACTTTGAGGCATTGATGTCCAGTTTATTCACACGGCAGTATTCCTCGAATCTCGTGAGATCCTGTTGCAAAAGAAGACAATCGTCTACAGTTTTTATTGATCTGTAAATTTTCATATCATCTGCGTACATCAGAAATTGAGAATGTATAAAGCAGGGTGCAATGTCATTGATAAACAGATTAAACAAAATATCGTTTGGCATAAACTCATTTTGCATACATTGAAACCCATAATTTTGTAAGTCAGAATCATCTGTACGCATAATTTTTGTATCCATAATAATCACAATGTATAACCATCACATCGCAGAAAGTTCAAAACCAGATTCATCTTTTGGTATATATTTCTTATCCATAACTATTTAAAAGTAGAACCATCATTTCGCATAATGTTTACTGATTAATTTAATTGTTTTTTTTAGTAATATGTAATAAATAAAAGTTGATTTAATGATAATTATTTGGTTTTTATATCCTTGCCTATGAGAGCATGCTCGTTTCTGGTCACAGTTCTAACCTAACCTAACCTATCCGAGTCGGGGTACTCTGTGTCGGGGTGTTAACAACTATCTATTCTGGCGCTTCGCCGGCCGGAACCGCGGCACGCTCGCTTCGCTCGCTCGGCTCGCGCTGTTGGGGTCACAGTTCTAACCTAACCTATCCGAGTCGGGGTACTCTGTGTCGGGATGTAAACAACTATCTACTCTGGCGCTTCGCCGGCCGCTGCCGCGGCACGCTCGCTTCGCTCGCTCGGCTCGCGCTGTTGGGGTCACAGTTCTAACCTAACCTAACCTATCCGAGTCGGGGTACTCTGTGTCGGGGTGTAAACAACTATCTATTCTACCCATTTTTAAAGAAGAAAGTAACCCAATCTATATTATTCTAATTGAAATTCTATGCTCTTTATAGTATGCCTAGTCAAATTATGCCAAATAATCTGTACTCTAAATGAACGTTATGCTAAATGAAGTTATACAAAATTTTAACTATGCCAAAGGTAATTATGCCAAATAAAATTCTACTATCTTCAATGTATGCCATTCTAAATTCGGTCATAAGCACATTATGCCTAAAAATATTTATGTCAAATATTTTTAATGCATAATAAATTATCGATTAAAGAAGTTTCTGCGAAGTGAGTTATCCCAAATAGGTTTCGGAGTATCAAGTTTCTACCAAATAGACGGCACCCCATAAATAATGGATTTAGATAAGTAATAAAAATCTCGGTCACTTTCAATGTCTACAGAGCCAACTTGGCAATTGTACTCTACCTCACGTTTGACCTAAAAGCTATTAGATGCTTCTACAAAAATATACCTAATTTTCCCAAGATAGTTTCCTTGTATCTCCAAGTCTCGTATTTCCTCATACTTTCTTAGCTAAAAGAAAACACAGAGTAACCATCATTGCCAAAATAGGAGAGCACAATAATGTGTCGGTCTTCAGTAGCACGTGATTCTAGACGAGAGGTCAACCCTTGTAACTGTATGGTTTTCGAACAAGATTTACTAAAATGTCACGGCCTCGAGTAAAAGGTTTCAGGTTGAAAACGTTTATTATACTAAACTGTTAAAACACGTGACTTGTGACGATTTTCTCAAGTTAGTTAAGTTATTATAAAAAAGGTTTCCTAATTGTGTTTAGTAGTTTGAAAACTTATGAATGGATGAAGGACGAAAATCTTACCGGTATTTTAGGAACGATATACCGTGTGTAAGGGGAACGTTCCCGAATCCGAAAACCCCTAATCAATTTTTTTCTAATGCCAATATGTTATGTACCATGAGTACTACTACTAGTAGGCTTTCAGCTTCGTGAGTGTTCCCCTTACTCCCGTTATTATATTTATTTTTAACTGTTTTTTTTTTATTTTGACAAACACAAATTACTACTATTACAATACGATTTCTGTGCCTACGTATAGTATGCATTAGCTTGGTAATGACTAGTGTATACTCTAAGTAACTGTGCGTAAACGTCAAATGCAGTAACATGTCTAAAAATAAGAGAGTCTTCAGGCAATTTAAACGGATTGTAATACTTTTTAATGGTATTATTTTAAGACTGACTGATGCGTTAGGCATTCTATGCAATGGGAAAAAACCATTGAGCTCGCCACACTATTAACGTTGACACCACTGTGGTTCTCAAATCCCCTACCAGGCCCTCGATTCTACTAAAGCCAATCCATAGCCTCTGTGGCGTGGCGGTAATGAACGCGTATGTTTATCCGCATTCTATATTGGTAACACAAGCTATAATAGTTAAGCTTCCCATGGGCCTAGATAGCGTTGTGTAGAATGTTGTGGAATATTATATTATTATCTACCAGCATAAAAAAGGTTAACATTTTATTTCAATTAGTTTTCCTTCTGGTACGGAATCCCATAAAATGAAATAAGAAATAGCTACTAAAGCATTTTTTCAATGATACTTCTTCCCATTTACTATGCTTACCTCTCACGACTTGTAGGCACTCATTTGGGTAGATCATGGTATTGCCGGTATTTACGACATGTCTGGCGGCAGTAAGCTATTAAAATGTAATGTTCATACAATAGGTATCTTCAATCCGTTTTATGAGATAGTGTAATCTAAATATGGCGCCTGAATTACTTTCTACATTACGGCGGGATTACGAATGATTGCGATCAAGTCTTGAACATCTCATTACAAAAGCAATCCTTTCGACCGCTATCGTAACCGAGTGACGTAACTTACTTCGAAAGAGGAATTTTTATTCATGCTCAGTTACAAAGTAAGAATGGAAATTCTTCCTTGGAGACAAACTTTAGATAGTTGGATGGATAATCCTTTATTTATATCCAATGTTGCACATGGAGGTTTTAAAAATGTATAAAAATAATATTAAACTTGAAACTCGACAAAAGAAGAAGAAAGGTTCTAGTTTAGCGACTTAATTTCGTTTATACACATCATCATAGTGGTAAGTAGGATAGTTAAAAGTATTTACAATTTATATAATTTTTTTTACGGTCTGTTTCACAAAATTAGGATTGAATTACAGGATTGTAATTGATGTTACATAATTGAACAGAGCATATTTTTATGAAATAATAACAAATGATATTTGAATTACAGGCTCACCTTTGTACAGATACAACTGATTCATAATTTTCTATCTAATAGTGTAATAAATGTAGTATTTGTGAAGATGAACAAATTCGTATGTGTTACATTTTATGTAAAATAGGTTTAGATAAAATCAGATGCATGTTACATATAATACATATAAATACCCAAAGGAGTCCGCAGAAATTAGGTTCGAAGATTACAGAAAGAATTAATCTGAAATAGTGCATGAGCTTGTTATCCCGAGAATTAAATAGGTCACGGGAAAGGTAACAGTACTTCCCGGGGGTGGTGCCGCAATAACAACTAGTACTTATACAATGATCACTCATTGCCCACAATTTAAGTAATTTAGTAATATAAGATAACTTGAAATAAGGAAACCTATTAAAAAAAGGAAATTAATGTAGATATATACTTATTTGTAATTTTTTTAATTAATTATAGGTAAAAATGTAATATGTATGATAAAATAAAGGCATTTTTTTCATTGCCTGCAGTGTAGTCAGAGTTAGCTTTACCTATATGAAAAAAAAAACAATTTAGCTCAAAATACATTTGTTACTATAAGCAAAGTAATGTGTAGGTGCTTTTCGATTGTGAACAAGAAAATTCATAAGACAATATTGAAAAAAAAAATTGGTGAATACAGTACAAATTATCACATCTCTAAATAGGAGTACAATTTGATCCTCAATAACACGTTCGGGTAGCCAATGTCAGTAGCCAAAGCTGGTAGGGGTCTCTGGGATATCCTTTCTAGGTCGTACATCTTCAGTTATAGTCCGTGAATATTATTAATCGTATTATTAACTATTATTTGGTTTGAGTTCGACATACCGACCTCAGCGTTAGCTCTAGGGAGGTGAAGCTCAACTGTAATAATTCTGCATGCTATAAATATATGTGCATAATACAGGAATTCAACAATAAAACGACAAAAGAAATTAATATAAATACTTTCTTATTCAAGTATAACAATTTTACCAATACAGTATATTCAGTTTGATGATAGTAAAACTATTCCAAAACAAAATATAAAGTATTTTCTGCTTCTCAACATCTCCCAAAATAATAATAATAAATAAATAATAGGTAGGTATACGTTGCCATATGATCTGATCACAAATGTAAATAAAAATATTTGCAAAAACGAGCCTAAACTTCAAAAAGAAAATTATTTGAGCGTATTTATCAAGAAAACGTGTACAAATAAAACAGAGTGTAGGCAAATTTGAAAGTATGTTAATAATATTATACTTCTGGAGCCTTATGTCACTGTCTGTGTGGATGTCGGTTATCGTTACTTTTGATGACATACCAAAGAAGTAGTAGCATACCCAAGAGTGGGTCCACCTTCTTAATCATTTGCGGTCAAAAACCTACGTAGATTCTGACCTAAATTTGTGAGTCAGACCTAAAAATTTTTGGATTGAGAATCGGTAACTTATTATAACCCAAGTTTTTTTAATATCAAGAATGTACAGACATGAGGGCTAGATGGGACACTATGGTTCCCACAACCCGAAGGGGGCCATCTCGGAAGAGATGGTCCTGGGTCTGGCGGGGTACGAGAGATATGTTTTGGACAATCTCACCTCTGGCAACCAAAGACTCAAGACGGCGTGCGTTTTAGTCGGTTCGAGTCCGACATAACCACCTCCACCGGCTCCCTGGGGTATTCGTGGGGATTTTTCGCACGTAAAAGACATGACTACTAAAATAATTTTAACTATAAAATAGTCATTCATCCAGTCCAGTCGCATCCGAAGCTTTCTCCTCGGAGTCTGGTGCGCTTTTTCTAGTTTAACAGCGGAGTGGCTGATCTGTGATATGATTCTTAACTATATCTACACATTCCTTCTATTGTACGTAAATGGACTTAGACTAACATACTATTTTGGTCGTGAATATCCTTCGTTTGTTATTTGATGTAGACATAACAGACAAACAATACCTTTTGTTTCCATATTAGCTATGCATTAACACTTTGCTTCTTCAAAAAATTAATGAATGTTATCGAAGATGTTAACTTTTTTAGAAGTTAGACAGAAATGGTTTCTGACGCGTTTAAAGGAAAGTGAAAACTTATTACAATAGACAAGTATTATCACATTTATCACATATCTTATATGTATACTTAAATCATAACATAACATAACACAAACTCACGCCTTTATTCCCAGAAGGGGTAGGCAGAGTTGCTAGCATTCACATTTCGCCAGTTTATGTTTAGGTCCCAATGTAATAGGTGGCGAGCCTATTGCCATTAACCGGGCACTTGTAAACCTGCGATAAATACACACATAACTTCGAGAAGCATCGAAAAGTCATTGGTGTGTGCCATGGTAAACCTGGGATCGAACCCGAGACCTCGTCTCAGCAGTCCATTACCCATACCAATCAATATTTATCAAAGCTACAACAAGCTAAATCACTACACAAGATCACTACTTAAGCATGTGCTACACGGTTGTCAACCGAGGTTGGCAACAGAAAAACCAGATTGGCGCTTTGCCGGCTACACGGTTTACAACATGTTGGAAACCATCAGTGTTGGATGAAACGTTGCGTGAGTAGGACGTCTCTACGCTCGCGCCGTATATTTACCTATCTAAAGAACAAAGAGTATTTTTTTCTTTTATAATAAATAAATAATATTCCACAACATTATACACAACACTATCTAGACCCATAGTCGGCCATAGTAAGCTTTTATAGCTGGTGTTATGGAATCTAGAATGCGGATAAACATACTCATATACTTTTTTTGTAAATACATACATATTATACATAGAAACACCCAGACCAATTCAATTCGCCATATTCATGCATACAAATATTTGCACTGAGCGGGGATCAAACCCGCGCGAGTCTTTTTACGACTCGCAAGTTAAGTCCCAAGGGCAGGGCAAGTCTCTATATAGCTCGAGAAGTTCCGTAATTACTGCTCTTTCTTTTTCTTCTCGTGCCATTTTGAGAGCGTCGCCGTCGCGTGCGTCTGCCTGCGCTCGCCGCTGCAACGCGACTGTCGTTCGCGAGGTTTCCAACAAGCGGCTACACGGTTTCCAGCAAGTTGTAAACCAACGCTTCTACCCGTGGTTGCCAACACAAGTCTCGCTGCCAAGGGTGTTGGAAGGTCAAACGAAATTTTGTTGGAAACAACCATCTACACTGTTGTAAACCTTTGTTGCCAACCAATGTTGCCAGCCGTGTAGCACATGCTTTAAACCAACGATCACTACTTCAAAGATCGAAGTAAACGTTTACAAAGTTAAACTATACAGTGACAGTCTATAGTTAACCCACTTTTACAAAGCCTCTTTCGAATTAACTTTGATGATTTGCGAGATATAGGAGCAGTTTGTAGTTTACTTTTTGTTTTTTTTTAACCGTACACTTTCGAACCCGATTATTGATCAATGGTTAACAGTATTTCTCTCAGTTCAAATTTGTTATCACGATTCAATTGTTGTACTTAAATTACACATTTGTATCTGTAACTTTTATCTTCTAATAGTTAGTGACAGTAAACGTCTAATATATTTGATTAAGACAAAACAAAGAAGAATTATGACATGTTATTTTAATTACTGCCAATAGCGGTGGAGACCCTGGGGAGCTGGGGCAGAGACGCGAAAAACCTTGTAAAGGCGATTGGGCAGAGGCTCATAGAGGCTACTGGTGACTCCCGTTCCGGGTCGTTCCTGGTGCAGAGGATGGCCGTTGCAATCCAGCGTGGAAATGCTGCTAGTGTGATGGGCACCTTTGCACCGGGAGCAATCAGGGGCGGGTTATTCGACTAATACTGTGTAGTATTTATTTAGTATTAAGGTGACATGATTTATATATAAGTAATGTTAATTGACAATAAAGATTATCATCATGTTAATTTCATTATTAAAAAATAAAAACACAACTGCAATTTTTAATTATTGATGCATGTCTTACTTTTATTCTATTGATTTTTTTCTTTTTCTGCCACGTAATATTCTTTTTGAAGTTTTACGGACAATAACTACTTTATCAGGCAGTTATATGCATTATTTTTTGCTTTTAATAAACGTATAGAAAAATAACTAACATTATAGTCTAATTACATACTGAAAATTTCTCTTTTTGATTAAATAATATTGCAAACCGTGAACTAACAAAAGGCTAGGTTTACTTTATCCCAAAATTATGGAAGTGGTAATTAAACCCAGCTTGATATGTTATTCTACTTGTTGTACAAAATGAGATACTAATTTTCACTGCGAAATTGGTGCTAACCAACTAGTGTTTGTTTCAAATAGCTTTGGTTCATAAATGCAATCATTTGCACTGTATTTATGAACTTCTGTTTTATCTTGTTTTATTTTTTAGGAAGTGAGTAGATAACGAAGACTTGTTCAAACAACAAATGTCAATTTTCTTAAAGAGGTAAACAATGTTTCAGCGGCTTCAAACCTTTTTATTTGAAAATGATTACGTATCACTTCAAGCGCGTTCCAGACAGCAATGAAATTGCTCATAAGATGGCGGATCTGACAGTTTAGAACCGCTGTGCTGACAGCTTTCCTGTACTACGAAACACGCAACGACAGCCTGCTGTCGCATACGTGTGATATGTGCGACAAGGACAAAGCAAATAATCGCTAGTTATCGCAACATAACTCAGTAAATCGAAATGTACTTATTAAATCGAATACATAGGTAAAAATGTAACTTCTCAGGCGGGACTCCAACCCGCGATCTTAACCTTACAGCCTTCTATGCCTTGACCAACTCGGCTACCGAGACACGCCCGATGTGACTCAAATTTCCCTTCTATTTTGAACCAATGAATGATGTTACAATCATTTTTAAACATTGATTTTTGATAACTTCGCCCAAATACTTGAATAAATTTAACTACATAATGAAATAAATATAATATAATGAATTTAACTATACAATTCGAATACTTAAAGAAAAATTAAACTTCTCTACCAAAATATAGTTTGATATCCTTGTATTTGTCTATATTTGCTACATAAACGACAGTGTCTTTTGAGAGCATTGACTTGGAAGTTTAATTTTTTCTCAGTTTCAAAGCATTGCAGACCTAAGTATTTGGTACATTATTTCAACTTGTTGCTTCCAAGCATTCCTCTGAAAAAGGTCTTGAATAATAAACGAATAACATAGTAATCCTATAAGCGTTTAGTTTTTTCGTCTTTAGGTACCTACGGAGTCCTAAAACGAAACAATATCACAATCTTAGCTCAATCATGACTTCGATTATTAAATTTACTTTTTTAAACTGACACGAAGTCATTATTCGAATATTTCTTAATCATTCTAATTCTGATTAATGATTACATACGCAATTATTTTTTATCATATCCTGCGTATCCGGATAAACGACAGTCGCGTAATTACAAAATCGACTGGTTTAGTGACCATTCTACATACCATTTGCTACATGTAATGTACTAGCCAATTACTACCACCGAAAAAAATAAAATACGGATGTTTGGAGTAACGGAATTGATATTAATTACACGATCTAAGATAAATTCACGCGGATCAATGTTTATAAGAATTGATAAATTCATTTTTAACATTTTAGTTTGACAATCCATATTTAATATTATAAATGTGAAAGTAACTCTGTCTGTCTGTCTGTCTGTCTGTCTGTATGTTACGCTTTCACGCCTAAACCACTGAACCGATTTTGATGAAATTTGGAACAGGGGTAGATTAGACTTTGAGAAAGGACATAGGCTATGTTTGGTTGCGATAACCGACAACCACGCAGGCGGAGCAGCGGGCAAAAGCTAGTTTTGTATAAGGAGTGCTAACTAGTGGTAAAAAAGGTGTAACCTTCGCTATGACACGCAGTAAAGTATATTCATCAGATTTTCTATTGTTAATAACTTTTATTTTAATAACTTACTAACTTGCTGTAAATAAATAGAAACTAAAAGTTTTTCAAATACTCTGCAAAGTATGAAGGTTTTTAAAAGTTAGTACAATTTCAATTTATTCATGTAACAAAAGGATAATCATACAAAAAAAAACTAAAAAAATAGGTCATGGGACTGAAAATCGTAATTGGCAAAGCGTAGGTGCTAGTACACCTCTGCCTTCGCTGACATTTACAGACGTGAGATGGATGGATAATCCTACTTTGACAGCCTCCGTGGCGTGGCGGTAGTGAATGCGACTGCCATGCAAGAGGCGCGGGTTCGATTCCCGCTCAGTGCAAATATTTGTTTGCATGAATATGGCTATTTGCATTGGTCTGGGTGTTTCTATGTACGATATGTATGTATTTACAAAAAAAAGTATGTAAGTATGTTTATCCGCATTCTAGATTCCATAACACAAGCTATAAAAGCTTACCATGGGTCTAGATAGCGTTGTGTAGAATGTTGTGGAATATTAATTATTATTATTTAATAATCTTATTTTACTAGTAAACAAAATTGAAAAGTTTGAAAAGATTTTTAGAAGGTTATTATTCAATTACGTTCAGCCCGAACGGAGTTTAATGATTTAGGTACAGTCCGCATCAGAAAAATGTTGACAAGTAGAGTACTCAAAATAATCTTAAAACCAAAATTTCAATATTATATTGATAATTAGAGTACTCAAAAAGTTGTAAGCATCTAGAGTAGTCAAACTATCTTAACAATCAGTCTTCCAGAAACATGTAAGTAAGCAGAGTGTTCATTTTCATATACACAATCACGCTACTCAATGGTATCTAGTCAAACAAAGTGTTCAAAATATCTGGACAATGTCATTTAATCGCATTTTGCATCCCTTTTTTACTTATGTAGCCATCCTTTACACATGATGATGGGATGATGTGAGATAGGTGTATAAGTTAGAACAGGATAGAAAATTCGTCAAGTTAATGACAATTTCTTTTGTATTTTTAATAGTTGCCAGTTGCTTAAGTCATAAACTATCCACTTGAATTGGTGAGAAAAGAGTATGAATACTTACGTAAAAAATAAAGGGTCCTGCAACGCAAGATATACCTATGTACTCAAAAATCCACTTCTCGTATTCTCTAATACGCATTATGACTACATTTACATGACATAGACGCAAAATGTCTACTCTTTGAAAATAGGTACAGTTAGATATGAAACTATTGTACAAACATATTATAATAGAGAGTTTTTTATAATAGATTATAATTTATAATAGAAGTTTTTTTTAATACGTCATAAACCGCAATTTTGGCCTTCCTTCTCTTTTTCTTTCTCTCTGAAATAGTTATTAAAGTTAAACCTATTTTATTTTTACTTTTTACCCGAATAAATACCTTAAGGCTGAAAAGATTTCGATGAAACTGCATGACATATAAATCGATACTACACTGTGAATTTTTGGCGCTGTTTGCGCTGTTTTTTAAATTAAATAAAGTATAAAATACAAAAAAAGTACATAAAAAAGACCAAAAAAAGCAGGCGGAGGTACCCATTTGTAATTCATAAATCCAATGATAAATCAATGGGTTCCGCCTGCTATCAAACTTATTTCGGTCTTTTCAGGAGCAGTCGTGTTTTTTATTTTTAATAATTATTCAATCGACAGAAAAATTTAGAAATTCGAAAACCGATTCCATACTATGATTTATATTAATATTAGCTGTGCCTGCGACTTAGTCGGCGTGGACTTATATCTACTTATGTAGGTTTCATGTAATTTACACATCATACGAGTATTTATTTCTTACGTAGTCATACTCTTTTCACACCAATGCAAGGGGATAGTTTATGGCATAAGCAACTGGCAACTATTAAAAATACAAAAGAAATTGTCATTAACTTGACGAATTTTCTATCCTGTTCTAACTTATACACCTATCTCACATCATCCCATCATCATGTGTAAAGGATGGCTACATAAGTAAAAAAGGGATGCAAAATGCGATTAAATGACATTGTCCAGATATTTTGAACACTTTGTTTGACTAGATACCATTGAGTAGCGTGATTGTGTATATGAAAATGAACACTCTGCTTACTTACATGTTTCTGGAAGACCGATTTTTAAGATAGTTTGACTACTCTGGATGCTTACAACTTTTTGAGTACTCTAATTATCAATATAATATTGAAATTTTGGTTTTAAGATTATTTTGAGTACTCTACTCGTCAACATTTTTCTGATGCTGACTGTACAAGCCCGCGGCGGCGGCGCCAAATGCGCAAAAGTACAAGTAGGTATATAATCATAGTCCCGAATAACACATACCTAGGCAATTTATCCCGAGAATAAATTCCCACAAATTTTGGGTACGGGATCAAATTCGAAATACATCGGGATAAATGACGCGCTCAAGTGGGACTTGAACCCACGACCTTTCCCTTACAGGGGGAATGCTCTTCCAACTGAGCTATTGAGCCACACCTGAATCACTTCAAATTTCCCTTCTCTTTATATCCATCTTTAAGGGTTGCTATAAAAATTTCATTCAAATACGGGATCAAAATCAGCTACACTGACGGACTCATAAACTGCATCAAAGTAATAGACGACTTTGAAATAAATATTTTAACCAAGTATGCATACTTTCTATACAGATTTAAATTGAAACCTCTAGATTGGTTCGTGAACTTTAAAACAGCGTAGGGTCATATCTTTAAGTTTAAGTTTATGTACTGGAAAGGACCTTAAGACTTTTTTTGAAGAAAAAACAGAAATTTAAGAAAAATTGGTTTAATTAAAAAATTGGTTTTAACAATAGACACAAACTTTATGCAAGGGTTTATTTGTGTTTTAATAAGGTGTATTACCCCCACGTGCCCTTATTACGGATTCTAATCGGTTCCGCATAGATTTTATAAGGGTTTTTAAAAGATCTTGCGGAATATTGTCCCATTCTTCTGAAAGTGCTGTTCTTAGTGCTGCCACTGTCGTGGGCGAAGGGTTTCTCGCATATACAGCTCTTTTTAAATTGTCCCAAACATGCTCGATGGGATTAAGATCCGGGCTGCGTGCTGGCCAATTCATTGTACGTATCCCAACCTCTTCGCAATAATGTTGAACTTGTGCAGCTGCATGCGGCCGGGCATTATCCTGCATTAAAGTAAAATTTTCGCCTATGAATCCCATGTAAGGCACCACGTGATCTTCTAATATCTCTGTTATGTAGCGATGTGCTGTCAAACCCCCTCTATTACCGTTTTGACGGACCATGTCTATGAACACAAGTTCTGTTCGCCCGTTCATCGATATGCCACCCCAGACCATACATGAACCGCCTCCAAAAGGAACACGCTCCTCAATGCAACTTTGAGCATATCGCTCCCCACGTGGACGATAGACTCTTCTGCGACCATCTGCACCATATAAACATGTCCTACACTCGTCCGTGAACAATACAGAGGCCCACTGCTCTTCTGTCCAATTCAGGTGATGACGCGCAAATCTTAAGCGAGCTTGTCTGTGAGCTGTAGACAACTTTGGACCATTTGCTGGTCTAAAAGGGGTGATATCCGCTTCCTTTAACCTTCTTCTTATTGTTCGTGCACACACGTTTACTCCACGCACTTCATTAAGCTCGGTTTTGATGTTAACTGACGTGAGGAAACGATTTCGCAGGGAAGTTATAACAATAAATCGGTCATCACGACCTGTGGTTGCTCGAGTTCTGCCTGTACCACGTCTCCTCCTGTAAGAACCTGTCTCTACAAACCTTCTGTATATTCTAGAAAACGTAGACTGGTTTAAATTTAAATTTCTACCAATCGTTCGTTGATCCAAGCCCTCCCGCACCAATGCTACAATTTGTGCCGCTTGTTCGGACGAAGTATCCATATTATGGTTCAAAAACTCTCGATGTGTTAAAAAAATAACCCAACAATTATGCTGGTAACAATAATTCAATTGACAAAACAAAAAAAATCAATGAGAATCAATTTAAAACTTTGCTATAAATAACACGCAAATCTGATACTACAAGTAAATTTTCTTTTCCCGGCTATATTCATTTGTTTTACTGCAGTTCTATTTTTAAATTAAATTTTTTTTTTAAGATTAAGAGCCAGTCTTTCCATATTTATATAATTTAATCTAAAAAGTTTGCATACTTATTATAAAAAATCCTTTTAGAGTAAACCTGAACTTTGATGCAGTTTATGAGTCCGTCAGTGTATTATGTAAATAGTTAACTCACCTAAAACAATACATCCTGAGACAAACACCCACACACTAACGCCCAACATTGTCACAAAATTTCACTGCAGCGATGTTTCAGGGACACTCCAGTGTCTGCGTCGCTTCATTTGTAAAGTTGCACTGCACTGGACCATCACTCAACACACTTGTTAAATTTTACCTCCACGTTCACAACACTATTTCACTTATTGTTGAGATCTGAAACAAGAAGAATTAATTAGTATTTTAACTGAATTGAAATAGTCACGTGCAGTTGGTAACAATGAACACTGCAACGCTAGTAGGTATTCAAGTAATTTTCTATACCACACATTCTACCAAACGCGAGTAAAGTTTATTCCTGGAATAAACAGGCCATATCACCCATATATTACTTGTTTGTTCTAGGTATTTATCGCAGGTTTATAAGTGCCCGGTTAATGGCAATAGGCTCGCCACCTATTAAATTGGGATCTAAACATAAACTGGCGAAATGTGGGTGCTAGCACCTCTGCCTACCCCTTCGGGGAGTATAGGCGTGAGTTTATGTTATATGTTATGTTCTAGCAATAAATTTTACTTGCGTTTGGTCGCACCGGCCCTTAAATGGCTAAAAATATGACCAAAGACCTTAGCCTATGGACAAGGGCAACACTAGAGGAATCAAACTCGTGCAACTGACTCTGTAACAACCTTCTAATGCTCTTCTTATAGAACTCCATGTTGTAATCAAATTCCTGAGAGATAAGATAATTTAGAAAACTAGAAGAAGTTAATAGAAGGTGTAAAGTGTAGGTGATACTTGAAATCTGATGTGGTAAATTTTGTTACATAAACAGTATAATTTTATTACCGATTTTTTCTAGTTAAGAACAGTCAACAACAGCGTTGGTCATTTGACTAATGATGATATTTTCATGATTTTAGTAAGGAAGTAAGGAAGGAAGAAACGCAGTAACTTACTATTTGTAAGTAAATAAATAAAATTTATAAAAAAGTAAAACCGACTTCAAGAAAAAAAAAGAGTAGCACAGAAAAGGGAATAATAACGGACCTTACAGATTTACTGATCTGTTAGAATTCTCTAGGATGTCAGTATCAGATCTGGAGTTCTTGGATATGGGACCACTCTGAAAGTGTACTCTATCCGACGTCGCAAGAACAATAAAATTCCTTTCATAACTGGCTTTAATATCGCGTAAAAACATAGGTACATTTCGAACAGTCAAGTCGAATTGAGAACCTCCTACTTTTTGAAGTTTGAAGACGGTTAAAAATAATCACCGATACGCAGTTTCTAGGGCTCAGGCTGCTGGTTAGCAGATTTATTTTCTTGAATAAATTCGACCTTTGGTTCATAGGATAGCGTTTCATCACTACCACACTATATTATACTATCGGTGCTACCACGTAACAATACCGTAATTTGTAAATAAATGATGGATACATTTTATACACTACTATTACTATACAACTTCTAATAATCCATACCTACTATAATATTATAAATGCGAAAGTAAGTCTGTCTGTCTGTATGTTACGCTTTCACGCCTAAACCACTGAACCGATTTTTATGAAATTTGGCATAAGGGTAAAATTGACCTTGATATAGGACATAAGCTATGTTTGGTCGCGATAACCGACATCCACGCGGGCGGAGCCGCGGACAAAAACTAGTACTCAATAAAGAGATGTATTAAAACCGTTATGATACTGATATAACTCCTAAAATAATCCTACATTCACAATTTACAACATGTCTTAAATTAAATAACAGTAAGCACAAAGTCGATTGACCTCATTATGAATCATAAATTGCACCAAATCCATAATTAAATCGTAATCAATTAGTACATCAATTTTAAATTGAATTGAGTTTACTATTCACCTGATGGTGTTAATCAAATTTTTGAAAAGAACTGAATGTTTTCTAATATTGCTCCATAAATATAATAGCTTCATAACATCTCTTTTGAAATTAGGTAGTAAGTTACAGGCTACGATTATACATGGTGCGTTACTTTCACCAAAATTAAATTCGCTCATGAATATATTTTAAGTGTCGCTTGACCTGATGAATTATTTTCCAAATCTTCATAGTACGATTTTTTACTAGCCACTTGATTGCCATTGAATTTTTTTCTAAAATAAAGGACTACTGGTAGCGCTGGTCCCTGATTACTTGAATTGTTGTTAAAGCCCTTCAATTAGTCTTAGTTTAAAAAGCTTCATCAGCGTCTTTGTTGTCAATGAATAAAATAAAAGACATTGAGATTTAAAAAAACATTC
Source organism: Eilema sororculum (assembly GCA_914829495.1). Classification (NCBI taxonomy): domain Eukaryota; kingdom Metazoa; phylum Arthropoda; class Insecta; order Lepidoptera; family Erebidae; genus Eilema; species Eilema sororculum. Next base: position 20,458,441 of record OU618543.1, on the reverse strand, counting down.
CTTAAAAAAGTGCAATAGCAGAGAAACAGGTAGCTATTACCCTTGGTCATATAAAGCAACAGGGATGTAAATAATAGACTTTGAATTGAAAAAAAAAACCATTTAGGTAGGTATGAGACAACACCAACACACACAACTTATATTTTCTCACATATTTTTTTCATATTTGATCCATCAATATCACTGTACTCCGCCTGATGGCAGGTAAACTTGGGGAGCTAAAAAGTTCTAATATACCTCTACTTCAAAACAAAAGCCAACTTCAATAATTAAAAGCCATTTTCTCTTGGAACTAGCAGTCCAAACGGTAGATGCTCCAGTAAATATTCTAGACCATTCTTTAAATAAAAAGAGAAGATCAACTAATCACGTATGAGTAGAAGAGTCCAGGATCCAAAATATAAGCTTTGGTTGCTACAAGGATTGGCAGGCGGGTCAAGATTCTGCACATAGTTCTGCTATAAACTTTTAAAGAGGATACGTACTGTCCGCATCAGAGCAATCTTGACGAAAAAATATTAAAAATTTGGTACACACTTTTAGTTTGAACTATAGCACAATTTATATCAATAAAAAAGTTTTTTTGCTCTCAATACTCAATACTATTATGATCGTCAATAGTTGTATTAAGATCGTTTTGAGACTGTAACCAAGATCGTTCGGTTCTGACGCTGACTGTACCTACCCATACGACCTCAAAGTTCCTTAACTGAAAATGGATCTTAAAATGAATAATATAGGGTCCAATTTTAAGTGAATAGGTAAGTTAAGCAGTACCAAAGTGTATGATCACGACTATTTATTTATCTCAGGTCCACTTGATGCCGCCAGTTCCCTACCATGACTCACTCATACCATTACACTTGTGAAATACAAATGATGCTGTAGTCATTGACCTAATAAATGTACAATGCACGCCTAAGGCTGAGTACACCTTCGACAGTACGGGTGGTCGAGAAGTCTAGCTCTTGAGACAGTGCACAGACACTGCAAAAAGTGACATTAAATTTTTAAACTTTATTTCTATACGCCTTTAAGTCTAAAATGAAATGAAAAACGTTTCATTACACTTTTTTATTCATTATGCAAAAAGTCATTTAATTTTTTTTTAGTTTTAAAGATCATTATATAATGTTTTTTACAGTCGGTGTGGCCCATCTATGGTTTGGCTTTAGTAGAATCGATGACTTGTTTTTATGTATTTCACTAGCTTTTGCCCGCGGCTCCGCCCGCGTGGATGTCGGTTATCGCGACCAAACATAGCCTATGTCCTTTCTCAAGGTCTAATCTACCCCTATACCAAATTTCATCAAAATCGGTTCGGTGGTGTAGGCGTGAAAGCGTAACATACAGACAGACAGACAGACAGACAGAGTTACTTTCGCATTTATAATATTAGTATGGATATGGAAGTATGGATATGGATTATGTCTCGGCTCTTTATTTGTTTATACGTGCAATCACTATTTAATTTCTAGCTCTAGCTATACTGTTATGTGAATCAATAAAACTACATACTGTATAAGCCTGTAAATCCACAAAGGGGTAGGCAGAGTGCTAGCGTGTAGGTTGGCGAAACGTGGGTGCTAATACACCTCTGCCTATCCTCGGGTATTTACAGACGTGAGTATATAGATAAATACTTTAATACATTTTCAGAATGATTCCTTCAGAATTTGTAAGCGGAAAGAGGGAAACAGTACCAAAAAAATTGATTGTATACTTTGTTTGATAACCTTACTTGTTCTTGTTTACTGTTCATACTCGTATTGATAAGCTCCCAACATCCGATTTTGGTTTCGGCGAGAAAAATGATATAAGCGCACAAGTATGCGTCATAAAATTACCAAAAGGCTTGTAACTTTATGTAAGAGGAAAAGTTTAAAAATAAACGTAAATATTTTCTTATCTACATTAACCTTTCTGATCACACTTATCCCATGAATGGTCATGCTTGCCTCAATAGGTCTCAGCGCCAAAAGAAAACCCTTCTTTGGCAGTCGGGTGTTAATATGAATATGTCATTTATGCTAGCAGTGAACGCCACTGCTACGCAGGAAGCGCGGGTTCGGTCCCCGCTCAGTGGAAATAATTGTATGCATGATTATGGCTATTTGCATTGGTCTGGATGTTTCTATGTATAATATTTTTTTTTTTTTTTTTTTTATACAGGACCCGTCAATTTGACTTCACCTCGCCTGATGTTAAGCTAAAGGCAAAGTCTCGGAAAGAGGGTCACCATCGTAAACATTTACCATGTTAACAGTGGTGGCACTCAGCTTGACGGCCTCATTAGATGCCTTTTCACGCCCCGCTTAAAGGACCCAGGACTGTAGGAAGAGGGAAACACGTGAACTGGCAGGGAATTCCAGGCCTTAGTGGTGCGGCATAGGAATGAATCACTGAAACGCTTGGTTCTAGCAGGTATACTCTGCACCGTAAATGGATGACATCTTAGCCCTGCACGTGTCGTCCTGTGAAGGAAAGGGGAGGGTGGGACTAATTGGAAGAGCTCGTCAGAACATTCACCATGGTAGAGACGGTAGAAAACTGCCAAAGACGCAACATCTCTACGCATCTGCAAAGGCTCGAGGGTGTTCGTGACCTCAGGATCCCCAATAATGCGGACCGCACGTCGCTGCAACCTGTCGAGAGCATCTAATAAGTACTTTGCGGAGCCGTCCCAGAGATGTGAGCAGTATTCCACGCAGGAACGAATTTGGGTCTTATATAGAAGACACCGCTGCTCCGGCGTGAAAAAACGTCTCACTCTGTTCAGGACTCCGAGTTTACGCGAGGCTGATTTGATGATACTCTCGATATAGTTTTTGTTATTCAGTTTGCAGCGAACATCCATACCGAGGATAGTGAGGTGATCCTGCAGTGGCAGTGGTGTGCTCTGAAGAGTGGGAAGGGGAAGGAAAGGAGATACCTTTGCTGTAAACGCACATGCCTGGGTCTTCTTGGCATTGAACTCGACCAGGTTCCTAGCGCCCCATTGAGAAATGTGGTCCAGGATCCGGTCCAGGTCAGTGACAAGAAGCTGCCTTTTTTCCGCGATATCAGACTGCTTGGCCGCAGGATGTGCGTAATAACTCCCGTGTAAGGTGCTGTCGTCTGCATAGCAGTGAATGTTTCCGTTACAGAGCATGTCATTGATATGCAGAAGAAAGAGAGTGGGAGATAAGACGGAACCCTGCGGCACGCCAGCATTTACCTGCAAGAACTCCGAAGCTCGTCCATCACAAAGGACGCGAATACGGCGAATGTATTTACAAAAAAAGTATCTAGGTATGTTGATCCGCATTCTAGATTCCATAACACAAGCTAGATAAGCTTACCATGGGATGTTATCTGTGCCATGGGTCTAAAAGCGTGGTTGTGTAGATTGTTGTGGAATATTATATTTATTTATTTATTATGGCTTATATGTGACATCTATAGGGTTCTTAGTAAGGCACTCTTCGACAAAGTACTCGTATAAAAAGATACCTATTTAGTTCTGATAAGGGTGAATGAAGATCACCGTTTTCAGTTGATTCCCTAGGACCACAAAAAATAACTAGTACCTACGAAAATTATAGTTACCTAATTAAAAAAAGTTTATAATTAAGTAAAAATTATTATTTTATGTTCTTCGTGAGAAATCTTCGAAAATATCCAAGGGAATCAACTGACAACGTCAACCCCTTTTGACCTTCAAAATTTACCCACAACTTTACTTCAAAGTGAAAATAACTATACTTTTAAGGTACGTAAATCTTAATGTAACCTGCTAAAACCGAGGTAACTTGAATTTTCAAATAAGGGTAATAGACATTATTAATCTTCACATTAATATTAACATCTTTACATTGAAAAAAGAACCAGGAAATATGTTATTTTATAACCTAAATTGAAATTAATTTTAAATTTAATGAAACAAGTCAAGAGATTGACACAGCGGCTGGAAAATGAAATAAGAATTTATTTAGTGAAAGTAGCTTATCACAATTTTATGAATAATATTGTGGAGAAATGCGTTGAATTTCTTAAATTTTAAAGTGGATAATAAACTCAACGACTCTTTGTACTAATTTTAATATTAAGATTTATAACTTTATTTGGTACCTACATACGAGCGGGTCAAAAGCGATAAACTGGATAATCATTTTTATTTTTTATTTGAATTTCTAAGTTTCATTCTATTTGTCATAGAATTAAAGTGAATTTGAGATAGAATAAGATACTTTATTACTTAGTTTTATTACTTAGTCTAATTCAACAGGTAGGTAATTTTACTAATGACACTACTCTGTGACAGTTCTGGTAGTGTCAAAGGTATTTTAATCTCCATGACACCACCAGTAGTACAGCTTTAGGCAGATCAAACAATTTTTTGTGGTTTTTAATTCAGTTCAGAGATTTTTTAACAGCAGTATTTTTTCCTATTTACAGAAAAAAGGAATTTTCTTTGTGGTTGAGCTTTTACAGTTACAAAAAAGTAATAAAGTCACTATATATGATTGTTCCATTTTTCGGATTTTAAATAATAAGTATCTAATTTAGAAAGTAATATCTAGTTATACATACTACTCAGTGTTTCAAAGATATCTTTGTTGTTTCAAAATAGAGTTATTCTATTTATTCCATAAACCGATGTTCACCATTTTAAATGTCTATTCAATTACTTTGTAATCAGTTGTGTGGGCGTCGAAAGTAGTAAACTAACCGCAATCTCTTAGCCAGTCTCATAGATCGTTGTATTGCCTGTCATATTGGTACATATAGATGAAGAAAATTTATTAGCATCATGATTTTTAAGTCCTGGTACTACTATTAATAACAACGATAACGGACGAACAAAGGTTGGTTCAAGGGCCAGATGCAGACAGAAGGCAGTGCTCTTTGATAAGGTGCGCATCGTGAGGAAGTTCTTTTCTCCGGAGCTATAATCAGCGGTAACTGTATCCGATACCGGTGAAGCACTATTTTTTATATTATGAAATATATTTTTTTATAAATATAATTTATAAGTTCTTATTATGAAATAAAGAGAAATAATAATATTATTTATCTTCTGATAAGAAGGGTTCCATAATTCAAAGAAACTCATATTTTGATTACTTCATTGTCCGTCTGTCTGTCTATCAAAATCTTTTTTCTGACATATGTGTTGGCACCAAGTTGAAATCAAATAAAATATAAATAATATCAAAACACATTCCGTTTTTAGACTTCTGTCTTAATTTAATACGATGTAATAAATATGCTTGAAATGTAATATTATCAAAATACATAATATCAAACATCTTAATTTTTTATACAGATAAAATACTCGGAAAGGATTGTGAAGTATAACCGGATGTAATACTCATTTCTTGGAGGAAGTAATAATGACGTTCTCGATAATACATTGGTAAAGACTTTTTATTAAAGCAAGACAATTTAATAAAATACTAATTTGCTTTTTGTTTGGACAAGAAAAAGTATTGTACTTAACTTTTGCTTTATTTTATTCACTGTGTGAGAAGAATGGTGACGGAAAAACAGTGTAGCAAAAAGATTCAGCTTTTACCCTTGACCCTATGAGTGTGAGATTGGAGCGTGGGTTCCCTGAGGAATAATTCATTTTTCCAAGTAAAAAGCTGTCCTGTCAGCCTCAGGCTCGTTATGAACCGTTGGTCACTTACTGCTAGTGAGAAAGATAAGAAACGAAAATAAATACTTTCTATTTTATAATTTAGAGAGGATATTTTCTAAAGCACCTTTTTATTAAAATACAGTAACCATACCTATTATGTTTTTGGCAGCCAAAAGTGATTGATGGGTTGACTTGGAAGTTTGACAGGTCGGTAGATTTTTAGATATCATATTTCTGAAGAAATTAATTTCTCATATATCCTGTTTAGCCACCCATCATAGCACCATCATGCTATGATTCGATGACAGGAATTTTATGCAAAGAATATTGAAATTATTTTTGCTAGTACTACGCATTGCTGTTGCCTCTGTGGCGTGGTGGATGTGAACGCGACTGCTACGCAGGAGGCGCGGGTTCGATACCCGCTCAGTGCATGTATGTATGCATTGTATGCATGAATATGGCTATTTGCATTGGTCTGGGTGTTTTTACGTATAATACGTACAGTATTTACAAAAAAAAGTGATCAAAGTATGTTTATCCGCATTCTAGATTCCGTAACACAAGCTAATTTATTAAGCTTACCATGGGTCTAGATAGCGTTGTGTATAATGTTGTGGAATATAATAGAAAAAAAAAATATATACTGTATTTGGATACATCTATGGACTATCTGATTACACTAAAACTTTGTCATCCGATGGATTTGCACTACTGTACCTGAGACATGGCATAGCAATATTATAGGTCCATAAGATATTCTTTGTACGAAATCCTGAAAATAATAAGGTTTTTGCTGTCCGAGTTTACTTATCACAAGATAAGCCTTTATTTTTAAATTTATATGATATTGCTAATGAATGTAAGAATTGGATATTAAAATTTATTTTCACAGGCTTAAAGTATTGGCATAATAAGTATTAAAAATAATCTCCTTACATAACAGATATGACGAAATAAGTTGAACTTTTTCTTTACAAATTCTTATCCAATATGAAAGTCATTAAAATAACGAAAAAATAAAATGAATGATATAACGTTCTTACGTCAGGATACGTAAGGCAAAAATTACATAACTATTGGCCTATCTCTTTTCACAGGTTGTACAATGTTCAAACTAATAATAAACTTACACCTGCGGTAGCCTAGTGGTATGGGTAATGGACTGCTGAGACGAGGTCTCGGGTTCGATCCCAGGTTTACCGTGGCACACACCAATGACTTTTCGATGCTTTTCGAAGTTATGTGTGTGTATTTATTGCAGGTTTATAAGTGCCCGGTTAATGGCAATAGGCTCGCCACCTATTACATAGGGACCTAAACATAAACTGGCGAAACGTGGGTGGTAGCACCTCTGCCTACCCCTTCGGGGAATACGGGCGTGAGTTTATGTTATGTTATGTATTGATATTTTCTAAAGTTTACACGAATGTCACTCATTGAAATAAAACCACTTTTTACGGATTCTATCGCGATATATTTGTTATTATTTACTTTTAAACCGACGTTTCGGCTACTTTTCAGCAGCCATGCTCGCGGTGTTACTCATGATGGTAGTTGTCACATAGTTTGAAGTATAAGTTATCTCAAAATACCCGAATCATGGTGAATTATTGGTCAGACCACCTGTGCGAGCTGGTACTCGCACTGGGGTGATTTTGCGTAGGTTTTGTGGTTTATAAATTAAACAATGACTTGGTCTTCACAATAGTTTACTTGAACGGATTAGAATAGAGAATGAATAATGATTTTTATACAAATTTTTGAACTTAGTTCAACGTATAATTTGGCACTCGCGGATTGGTCGGATTGTATCACGTCATGAAGGCCATTCGTGATTGGCTGCCGAAGGCGCGGGAAATGTAACGGTGGTGGTGGTGGTTGATGGTAGCTGTCGCAGGAGCTTTCTAGATGGCGTTACACGTTCTCGAACATGCCCCCGGCCTTGGAAGCATCAGCTTACGAAACAGTTGAAGTATCCTCTGCCTTATCCGATGGCTGGTCCCAGAAGAGTGGACACACCTTGGCAACGGCACGCCTGACGACTCCAGAGACTGTGCGAATGTCTACTACTCTCACTATACCATCTAGGCCCGGTATTGTTTTCTCAACACGTCCCATTTGCCACTTGAGAGGAGGCAAGTTATCTTCTTTGATCACAACAAGAGTATTTGGTTTCAAGATGGCTATGTTTTGCTTCCATTTGTTTCTTGTTTGCATCTCCGAAATGTACTCCTTGGCCCAACGCGTCCAGAAGTGCTGACGGAGCTGCTCCACTCGTTGATATCGGGTAAGTTGATTAACTGGTTGGTCCTGTACGTCATCGCTTGCGGGTGTCGTGAGTGGACGGCCAACCAGGAAGTGAGCAGGAGTGAGAGGATAAAGATCGTGTGGATCAGAGGACAAAGGACTAAGTGGACGCGAGTTTAAGACTGCTTCCACTTGTGCTAATAGCGTGGTTAATTCTTCGAAAGTTAAGTGCGAGTTTCCTAACACACGAAGCAAATGATATTTGCAAGATTTAATCCCGGATTCCCACAGACCACCGAAATGCGCTGAATATGGAGGGATTAATTTAAATTTAATTTGTTGACTACAGGCGTAATCAACAATGTCAGATGAGCAATTTTTTAAAAATTTCTTAAACTCGTTCATTAAACCTACGAAATTTCTACCGTTATCTGAGAAAATTACTTCCGGCTTGCCACGTCGCGAAATAAAGCGTTTTAAGGCCAGATGGTATGCGTCCGATGAAAGACTGCTGACAAGTTCCAAGTGTATAGCCCTTGTAACAAAACAGACAAAAAGACAGATGTAAACCTTGACAGTCTTTGCGCCCCTTCCTCTACGGTTCAATGCGAGCACCGGTCCCGCATAGTCCACACCGCAACGCATAAACGGATAAGTTGGCGTGATCCGCTCCATAGGTAAATTTCCCATAATGGGGTTTGCGACTTTACCTCTCAAGCGTGTACAAATAATACATTGATGCATTACCCGTTTTGCGAGATCACGCCCCCTTACCGGCCACCACCGCTCGCGCAGCGTAGACAGCAGCGCCTGCGGAGCGGCGTGCAGCAACTGCGCGTGCTCGTAGCGGAAGAGCAGTACTGAAAAGTGATGTTTACACGATATTAGCATTGGGTGTTTTTTATCATAAGTGAAGTTTGGTGAATATTCAATGCGACCGCCTACTCGAATTATTTTGTCATCACCAATGAATAAATTCAATTTTAATAAGTTATGGTTAGATTTTAGACTTATTTTCTGAGACAATGATTTAAACTCTGCTGGAAATGATTCCAGTTGCGAAAATCTAGTCAACATTTTCTCAGATTCTCTCAACTCATCAACGCTGAGCGGGCCGCTTCTACGATTATTTTTATTGCGCAAATTGTATATGAAGCGTAGCATGTATGCGGCTGCACGATTCATACGATTGAATTGAGAAAATCTGTGAAATGGGAATAATGACATACCGGTTTGTTGTTCTGATACAAAAGAATGTACAGCACTAGGTTTGACTTCTGGTAGTTCTCGCGCATCGATCTCAGTCCGACACGATTCCGGAGCCGACTCGGGTTTGAACTCGGGTGTGCGTAGGAATAAAGGCCCGTCCCACCAAAGAGACGATTCCGAAAGATCAGACAAACTGGCACCTCGCGAGATAAGATCGGCAGGGTTGTCTTTACCACTTACATGTTGCCATGGGAGTTCCTTAGTAAGTTCGTGAATTTCGGTAGTTCTGTTTTGAACAAATGTTTTTAACAGGCTAGGAGCCATACGTAACCATCCTAACACTATCGTTGAGTCTGTCCAAAACATAACGTGGTCAAATTGACGATGAAGCGATTCGCGAACCTTGCCATAAAGTCGAGCACCTAGCAATGCCCCACATAATTCGAGTCTGGGTATACTAACTGGCTTCAATGGTGCGACCTTGCCCTTTGAACACAATAACCGTATTGACACTCGATTCGCGCTGACTGTACGTATGTATATGCATGCACCGTACGCCGTTTGTGACGCGTCAGTGAAAATATGCAACTCGATCCCAGTAGGTATCTCCCCAATTACGTTACGCGGTACACGAATGGCGTTAAGAATGGACAGATCGGTAACAAACCGGTTCCAAGCTCGCGTGACGTCGCTAGGCACCTTGTCGTCCCATCCTAATTTTAACAACCACAATTTTTGTAATATAACCTTCCCAAGCATGACAGACGGGCTAAGAATACCTAGTGGGTCAAAGATCTGTGACACGGTTGACAAAATTGTACGTTTTGTCACAGAAATAGGCTTGTTTTCCACTTCAGTAGTGAAATGGAACTCATCAGATGAATTGTAGTATCCGAGACCCAAAGTTTTACTTTGTTGACTGTGCTCGCCTAGTGACAGTTCCTTCGAACATTGGATTGTGGATGATTCCAACTGGTCATCAATCGGGTTAAAGTTGAATGACCACTTGCGCAATGGAAAACATCCCTCTTTTAGTACATTAGCGGTATTTTTACACATTTCTATTAACTTGCTTTTGTCATCATGTCCTGTGATCATATCGTCAACATAGAAATCCTCAGTTATTATTCTTTTGACGTCACAGTCTGTACAGTCAGCGGCTAATTGTTTCAAACACCGACAGCTGAGAAACGGCGCGGAGGCTGTCCCATACGTAACTGTATTTAAGCGATACACGTTAATTGGCTGTGATGAATCATCGCGCCAGAGTATCAGCTGTAGGTCTCTTTGTTCCGGCAACACAAGTACTTGCCTGTACATCTTTTCTACGTCGGCGCAAGCTATGTACCTATGCTGCCGAAACCGTAGTAAAATGGCAAACAAGTCACCCTGTATTGGAGGTCCTACCAACTGAATGTCGTTAAACGACTTACCAGTAGTGGATGGGGCACTAGCGTTAAATACTACCCGTAGTTTGGTTGTAGTACTGTGCGCTCGGAACACTCCATGGTGCGGCATGATAAAATGAGGTTGACCATAGAACTGTACAAGCGACATATGACCCAAATTAATGTACTCATGGATGAATTCCGAGTACAACCTTTTGTAACTAGGTACTCGGTCTAGCCTTTTTTCTAGAGCTATAAATTGTCGTTCAGCTTGAGAATACGTCTTACCCAAGGAATCAGCTGATTCTTTGAGCGGAATTCGAACGCAAAATCTTCCGTCAATTTCGCGCTTAGTATTGTTTACGAAAGATTTTTCGCACTCCAGCTCAGTATCAGTAAGCGTATCCTGATTCCTAGGTAGTTCTTCAAGCTCCCAGAACTTGCGTAATTGCGTATCAATTGATTGACTTGCATCATTCAATTGTGTCAAGTTGCAATGTACCAACTTGTTATTTTGCGTATTCGAATGCAACGGACCCGATACAACCCACCCTAGTTTTGTGTTGTGTAAGTATGGGCCGTTAGGTAAGCGTATGTTTCCCTCGATAAGTAAGTCCCAGAATCGATCTGCGCCTATTAAGATGTCAATATCTTGAGACTCTAAATATTGTGGATTTGCGAGTTGAACATTGTCTGGAATCCTAAACTGCGCGCTTCGTAAGATAACGGCAGGCAATGTTGAAGTTATTTGCGGTAAAACGAAACATTTAATGCACGTGGAATAGGTATTAACGCGTGATCTTATTACGTATTTCGTGAGTGGACTGTATTACTGGAATTTCTAATAATTCGCATAATGATTTTTTAATAAAGCATCGTTGACTCCCGTTATCGAGAAGGGCGCGTGCTAAATGATAATTACGATGTTTATCCGCTATCTCGACTAACGCGGTGGACAACAACACAGGTTGCACACATGGATCTAGCGTGTCAGTATGCAACTTATTTAATTGAATCGACTCGTTGTTATGCGACGGCGTAGGTATGATTTCGGTAGCGATAACGGGGGGCGGTGCAATGACTGATGTGCTTGGACCGCTCATGGCATTAGTGATTGCGCTCGCTGAGAGTGAGGTCCCGCCAGGACGCGCATCTATTTCGTCACTATGTAGGATCGTGTTGTGTTTTTGGTTACATTTTCTACACGGACCGAAACGACAATCGCTTATAGTGTGACCGGAACGCAAACAGTTTTTACATAATTTGTTTTTATTGACTACCTCAAGTTTAACTTTAATATTTGAATCTAGGAACTTTTGACATGAATAAAGTGGATGTTTGTTGTTACACATCACGCAGGCTACTTTTGTACGCGGCTGATTATCATATTGTTGCGACTTATTGCTAGAAACATTGCAGTGCACTTTAGAGCTTTCATTTGAAGTGTTTTGTTTTTTATTGTAGCGGTTGTTCTGATTGCCTTTCGAGTGTGATACTAACAATGTTTCCAGCATATCCGCTCTGCGTTTCAGAAAATGAAGCAAATCATCTACCTTGACAGTTACCTTAGTGTCACCGCAATTTTGGGTTAAACTCGTGTATTTATATTGTTCCCACTCGCGTTCTGTGGTTTGGTCTAATTTGGAGACTACAATATAAATAATTAAAGTGTCCCATGAATCTGTGGGCTCACCAAGTAATTTTAGAGCGCGTAAATTTTTTAAAATTGTGTCAATGAGACGTCTAATTAAAGCAGGTGACTCCTTGGCAACTGTTTGAATAGAAAACAACGCCTTTACGTGATTGTGTACCAACAAATTTGAATTGTTGTAACGGTTTAGAAGTAACTCCCATGCAACGGAATAATTAGCGGCTGAAAACTCTAATGAATCAATAACTAGTTCCGCGCTGCCTTTTAGTGATGATTTAAGGTAGTGGAACTTTTGAATAGCACTGATTTCAGAAGACTTATGAACTAGTGACAGGAATGTGTCCCTAAACTCCAACCAATGCTCGTATGAACCGTCGAAGGTTGGCATGGAAATGGTAGGTAATTTAACTGAATTATTTAAATTTGTACACTTGGAACTCCCCGCAATCGGTTCATCAGCTAACATACACTCAGCTCGAGCCAGTACACTGTAGTAGCAATCCTCAAACGAATCGCGTTGAGACATTTGACTTTCTAACTCGTTTTCAGATACAATTTCTTCGATTTTAGTTTGAAAATCGCTAAATTCAGCATACAGGCTCGCGGCGCCTTGTACACGTAGTTTCAAATCGACACGTAATTCCTCAGACAACACTTTATTACTGAATTTAATGTTATCTAAATAATTGACAAATCTAGTCAGTCTGCCTTTTATTACGCCTCGTTTTCTAATTAAATTACTTAAGCCAGACTGATCTATTGTTAACATAGGAGAGGGTACATTTTCAACCGTTATTTTGCAAGGTGATTTTGAACGTGACTCAGAATCTGAGGCCATGGCAATCAGTGGGAATCAAGGAGTACTTACAATTTGCAGTGATCCGCGAATGCAGCAGGTGTTAGCGATTGTACACTGCCGATGATCACTCACAGAAATGCCTCGATGCGCGTATAAGTAGGCACTGGAATTTGCAATAGGCACACGTATTAGCACAAGTGAAAACCAAGGTTTTGCGGATATTGCGGATGGCTGACCGTACCAATTTATCCTCTTCCCGTGCTGGATGCCGGCAACAACCTTCTCTGGATAGATAACTCGATGTATCTTGCGTGTCCCGGAGATGATGTTCGAGGAGATGGTCGCGTAGTCCTTTTCTTGTGCGGTTCGAAGGTCCAGATGTGCGAGCTGGTACTCGCACTGGGGTGACTTTGCGTAGGTTTTGTGGTTTATAAATTAAACAATGACTTGGTCTTCACAATAGTTTACTTGAACGGATTAGAATAGAGAATGAATAATGATTTTTATACAAATTTTTGAACTTAGTTCAACGTATAATTTGGCACTCGCGGATTGGTCGGATTGTATCACGTCATGAAGGCCATTCGTGATTGGCTGCCGAAGGCGCGGGAAATGTAACGGTGGTGGTGGTGGTTGATGGTAGCTGTCGCAGGAGCTTTCTAGATGGCGTTACACGTTCTCGAACACCACCAAAAAGTGGTTTTATTTCAAAACTTACAACTCATGAACAGGTTGATCTGGTTGACGACAACCCAGGGCGGACTGCAATTTTATGTACTTAGTAAAACCGAAGAACATAGTAGTGTTTATACTGTTGATTGATGGCACTTGGTGGAATTCCATGTTACACATATTGAGAACACTTATACTTTTTTTACAGTATTTATTCTATTACACCTGACCGGTTCCGCCTTATAATTACCAAATCAAATGTTTACAATTACCAAAGGTTTTGGATGTTTTCTTTTTGCCGGAGCGCCCGCACGCCAGCTTAACCCTTTCGACTCGGTACAAAGACGTGCGTTGAGGCTCGTCGACAGTCCCATACTCGCTGGCGATGTGGAACCTCTCAGCCTCGGGAGGGACTTTGCCTCACTGTGTGTTTTCTACCGCCTATATAATGGTTTGTGCTCAGATGAATTATTTGACATGATGCCCACAGCTACATTCTATTGCCATAGACAGGGAATTCATCCCCACACATTGCATCCGAATACGGTGCGCACCGTGCGGTATGAAAGGAACTTCATCCCACGTACGCTCAAGCTGTGGAATGAACTCCCTGCCACGGTTTTCCCAAGCGATTACAATATGGGGTTCTTCAAGAGGGGCATTAGAAGGTTTCTTCCTAAAAACTCTTAATATGTTAAGTATAATGTGGGTTACTCCACTGGCTAACCCAATTTCGTCCGTTCACTCGCAATTTTAAGTGTACGCTTCTTAATTACCACGAACAAAAATGTTTACAAATTACCAGTCACTGTTCAAACAAATAAGTTATTTTGTCGCCTTAAGTTGATGAAATTAATAATTATTTTCACAATATCAGCAATCACATTAACACTGATAAATAAAACAGTAGAAAGCTATATGCCACCACTGCAATTAACCTTGCATTCATACGTACTGATCCGTCAATTGTGGAGAAAGCGGTGGACATTACGGATAGCACGGTCTGCCGCTTGTGGTCAAGTAGACCACGTTTAGTCTCCACTAGATGTTCGTTGTGCAGATTGTTTCAATGGACGCTAAGTATTTATGAGTCACCTAGTTACTGCTAAACACTGGAAAATAACTTTGAAGTCCATTGTTATGTCTCTTTGGTATGTTGACGGACTCATCAATGGATATATGCGATGGAATGCAGGGTGAGCGGATAGTCTAAATTTTATAACATTATGTTGTTAATTGAAAGATGTTTGTTAGTATGTTTATTCTAACAATAATAATTATAATTTATGAGAAGTAAAAAGATCAAAATATCCGTACAAATTAGTTTCAATTGAAGTACATATTGTTTTAATTTAGAGATAAGTAAAAAAACATCGTAAATCAAATTAAAGCTACTTCACTGGTGATTTCACCTAACGGAATTTATTGAGCGATACTGCATGAAGTTAAGTTTCTTTTTTTAAAATATTGATGTAATCCGGAATCTAGAACGACAAACAAATTAGTGAAGTTATTGTGTGAAGTGCCAACAAAGTTAGATCCTATACCTTCAGTCTAACTTTTTATTGAAACCAGTTCTATTTATTGAATATTATTTAGACACATATGCACCTATAATCATAATATTATACCTATAGATAATGCCCAGTGGTATATGCATAACAGAAAGTACATTTAAGGAATCCATACTAATATTAAAAATGCGAAAGTAACTCTGTCTGTCTGTCTGTCTGTATGTTACGCTTTCACGTCTAAACCACTGAACCGATTTTGATGAAATTTGGTATAGGGGAAGATTAGACCATGAGAAAGGACACAGGCTATGTTTGGTCGCGATAATACTTAACCTGACAAACGTGTACAAATATCTATGTATAAACTTAAACGTATTTCCTTTCCTTATGTAACTATAAAAATAGTTAAAAAAGAATCAGGGTTCTAATATGTCAGTAATTTCATAGATAAACAGTAGAAAAGTTGCTTTAGTGTCCACGTATTGCAATGACTGGATAGTTTCGTGGGTAAAGAGAAGAAAGAAAGTAAAGAAAGAACAGTAAACTCGGTCTCTAAAGTAGAAGATTTGGATATAACAGTGACTAACACTGATAATGATGATAATAATTCTATAGCTAATCTAAATTGTATTTTTAAGCAAGCAGTAATAGTAACTAAAAGAACGAACTACAAATGAACAGATGTATAACTTTTTATACTAAAATAACGAAGTAACTATATAATCATCAGTACTTAACCTAAAACTCGAGCATGACAACATAAAACTATAAACAAACCGGTTATATTGTATGGCAAATAGACGAACTAATAAACTTTTATAAAGATGACGCTGTATCAATGGAAAACATTGTAAGACTTACAGCGATTATAATTCTTTTATGAAGACGTCAAGTAATAATGGCAAAAAATATAAAGCTTGGTATAATCGCAGACGAGTAATTTTTGCAGCAGTGATGTGAATTAATGTGATAATTATAGAGACTATTCGATTCACAAATTACAGTAATGTAATCAAGTAAAAATTTACAGATATGAATCTGATAAAATGAAACCGCAGTCATTATGGGAGTCATTAATAAAAAAAGTATTAATCGTCATCGTAAATATTGTTTCCATGTTAGGTACGATTTCTTTTTGCGTCATTCACAGTACCAACTTAGAAATTATCACCCGGCAAAAAGTGACAAATATTAATAAACAAAAAGTATGGTAGGTAGAAAGTGAAGATCATACGATAAAAGGGCTACGTACCCACTGGACCTTCAAAATTCGATCTCATCTATAAATATGATCCACTGGACCTCCATGTTAGAATTGGACACTCATTCTTGGATTTCATTTTTACTTTAGTGTCCATTAGACACTCTGTCAAACAACGAGTTCCATTCGACTTCATTTGTACATCTTCATTTGAAAAAATCAAAATACAATCACGCACAAAATAAATACGCATAAAAGTGATACACTTTCAAAAATAAAACACCAAAATGTAAAGGTATCATCTACACTTCGATTTATTAATATAATGTTGATGTAAAAGTGCCTGTATTGTAATTACCATCGTTAGTGGATTCTTAATATTTGTCAATGATATTCAACTGTCATTTCCCCTATCGCAGTCAACTGCTGGACCCCTACAAACGTTGGAAAGTTTTGGCTGATTGTTTCCACGTATTCTTTCTCGATTAACGTTATATCGCAGATGTTCTCTATCTCGATGTCAATTAGTCTCATTACGTTTATAATTATTAACATTATATAATTACTTCCTCCTGTTTTTTACAAGTTCAGTAATCAAAAGTGAAGTTACAACTGTTACCTAGAAATTATCAGCTTAAGACTTTGAAGTAGGTACATATTCACTATAATTACGGATGTCATATGAAGTAAATAGTAGTTCTGAGTAAAGATATTACGTACTGTATGTAATAATGATATGATTTATTGCTTGGTGAGATTCGCTTGTTACTGGAATATTCTCAATAGACCTGGAAGTTATGTAATTTATTTTATTACATTAATTTCCTCTTTGTCATCAATTTTGATTGCATTCAAAACTTGCACTTTTGAGCTCTCCGCACTCACTTATCTCTACTATGATGTACTCTATCCTGACATTTATATCAATTACTGCCTAATTTTCTTCTTCACAATTTGTCACTTTCATGACATTAAGTAAATTGTTTCTTAAAATGTAGTTAATTAATAACAGATTCCAAACTTGTTGATCTCTATGAACAATGAATATAAATCAAATGATCTATGTTAAAAGTTACTAGATCGCATTAGCACTAATAAACTCTAATTTATAAGTTTAAGATCATTTTACTTGTTTATCAAAGTTCCTGCAAAACATATTTTATTATGACAAGCATGAATGAACTCTAATCGTTTTGTATTCGTAAGAGCTTCTAAATGGAAACCCAAATTGTTATTGATAAATAGTTGATTTGTTGTTTTTGTGAAGTATCGTTTTCAGATGTGATAACAGGAAAGTTCAACTTTCGTTCGTTCAATTTCAGTTTATTATCGACTAAGATATAATAAATAAAAAATAAATTGTACCTTAATAAACAGTTTTATAAGTAAATGATAAGATACCTATTGCATATTACTATTTTATGTAAGTGTGATGATTTTTACGTAATATTGTCTCTTCATTCTTTTTGCTTATTCAATATATTTGAAATTTGTCTAAACATTTTCTATACTAAAGTAAACTGTGAAAGCAATGACGCAACGGCAGCGTATTAGAGAAAGTGTACAGCGATGAACAGTGCAACGTCATTGAGTATACATTCATTAATCAACGTAGAAAGTCTATTGATAATATCGACATACTCAATCCGAACATGTCCATCTCAATAAACGGATAAATCATCAATATCATTACCTTAATCATTAATTTTTTATTCCAATCCATCCACAGCGATACTTAACTCTAAAACAAATTACACTATTGAGCACTTCTCTTCATACAAAAATAAAAAATCACAATAAAACTTCACTCAAATTCACGTTCGATGTTTAAAACTTTCAAATTATCGTTGAGAACGGCGCGCGCGCACTGGACCTCGCGGCTGACTAAACTCATGCACAGTTCGTGGCGATGACATCAAACCCCACTACTCAACATGAAATAATAAAATTAAGACTCTATTGTGAATAGAAAATGGTGGAAAATAAATTGACAGAAGGCCTTTTGAATGAATTAACGTAGTGTCTACTGTACCAGGGGAAACACAAGGTTGATCAAAGTTGTAACTTATTACTTAAATAATGGGCTTACTTAAATAGTGCTTATTACGACTACATACTTCACACCGTAGACTTTATTTGTACTTTGTAGCTTTTTTATTGTGCCTATTACGAGTATTTACATAGAAAGTTTAAGTCCCCCCAAATAAGTTAATGAAATATTTTGAGGATAATAGGTTCTTGACTTTTATATTTCAGTTATGTTCATAATATTTGCCATCTATTGTTTCTTGCAGTTATAAACCAAACTAATCTTTATTAAAAGTTAAAGTTACAAAGGGATTTGCGTCCTTTTGTATGGACTAATAGTGTTATATCTTACTAGCTTTTGCCCGCGGCTCCGCCCGCGTGGAAGTCGGTTATCGCGACCAAACATAGCCTATGTCCTTTCTCATGGTCTAATCTACCCCTATACCAAATTTCATCAAAATCGGTTCAGTGGTTTAGGCGTGAAAGCGTAACATACAGACAGACAGACAGACAGACAGACAGACAGACAGACAGACAGAGTTACTTTCGCATTTATAATATTAGTATGGATGTAGCATTCAATAATTTTGATGTCACTTTATTTTACTGCGTTAAACTGCAGACAGACGTATAAATATTATTAATATTTCTTTCATCTGTAGTAGAATCGTTGATGAAACATGTCTTTAACTAATGCGAGAAATAGAAGAAGGGATATCATAGTATCGGTATGTCCGAGAACCTCCCTTACCTATTTGATCAAAGTTATTAAGAAAATGAAAATTGATTGAATTGATTAGTACATTGCAGTGTATGTTGATTTATTACCTTTAAAATCTTAATCAGTCTCTGAATACACTTTTAACAGTCACGCTTTTTCGTTGGTCCGGAATATTTCTGGTGTGTGCAATTTTAAAGAAACGTGTATATCACTCATGAAATCGTTCTTGGAACTGGACTTAATTAGTTGGCAGTACAGTAGAGTCATTCAAGCATTTACTTTTGACTGTTTCGCGTGTAGATTATCTACTATGTTTAATTGAAGATGATACATTTGTCGATAAACTTTCTATACCATTTCCTCAATAGACTTTATATACCATTTTATAATATATAGTGTACAATAGAATATTTTAAGAGCATAACTAAATACCATACATACCAGAAAAGTCAAAAGAAAATTCACCAGCACCTTCTATCCTATTGCCAGAATCCAATATAGTATTCCTTTTTCAAAAATCTATTTCACGAGAGCTCCTTATATTGAGCGTATTCGAAGTTCTTTGAACTGACATGCGTAGTTGAAAATATCTTTCTGTAAGATATTCATACTTTAGGTACTGGAAAATGATAACTGCAATATTATTAAGCATTGCGTTCCATTTTTTGTTATTGAACATATTGAGATTCACTTTGAGTTTTTTATTTCAGGATACGCCTATCGAGATAAAGTTAAAAAGCAGTTTAACGTAGTCTATACTATTATTTTATAAGAGGTAAAGTGTTGTAAGTTTGTAATCTTGAATCTACTTGAATCTATGATTAAAATAAATGAATAAAAATTCACATTATTTGAGTGTATCATAGGCATCTTATATCGCTATCGAGGAGGGTTAGCAGCGGAAACGGGATCATATCTGCAGCTGCGGGTAAAAGCTAGTATTAATATAAACCGGAATACAATTCGCTACAACTACTTCCGAGGAAATATTAGTATTTTTTTTTAAGAATATTGGAACCGAAATTACTAATAGGTATTCCCTCTAACCTCTCCAACTAAGCTAAATTGCTTGTGCTAGGAGTGGATTCACGTCGGTAGTGTAATGGCCAGGATTCGAACCCGTGACCTCTCAATCGTAAGGCCGACTCCTTAACCACTAAGCTACCGAAGCTTAGTATTAGGTATAATATTAATTTTTAATATTGAAGTATTGAAATTTATAACATATTCAAAATTCATACGGCAGCTTCACAACAGAAGAGACACACAAAGTCATAATATAATTTATATCAAAGTAACCTTTCAGAAATAAATTAAGTGCTTGTATCAACTAATTTATGTCTCTCTCTACTACTCTATTTTCATTAAACAGTCGAGATATTTTGAATTTTAAATTCAATGTAATAAAGTTAAATTTCATTATAAGTTTAGTTTTAGGACTTAAAATTAAACTGCTTATTAATTCACTTTTAACTGTCAAGCTAAAGTAAGTAGCGCGCGGTAGGTATGTACTTTTGAAAGATATATTTTATTAACACTTGCTTTTGCCAACCCAGAGGAAGCAAGACGATTTATGTATGTTCTAAATTATTCCTACATTATAGAATTAATTTATATTTATAATGACTGGCAGACACATAGTAAATAATTAATATTATGTAGGTATGTGAAATGAAAAAAGAACATGAATATAGGTTCTGAGCATGCGAACTAAGCATGAAAAAAACAACATATGAGCTGATACTATTCATCATATGATATTGTCCAAGTTCGCTAACATTTCTCTCTAGCAACCTCTCGGAATCTTTATTATATAAATTGAACTCACGAACCTAAAACAATAAATCTGTTAAGATAGTATTCGAAAATTTAAATTTTGTATTTATTGGTACATTTCAAAATATTATTCAAAGACGATTAGAATTAGAATATTTAATTCTCTATTATCGTAGGATATTATTATGGGTAACTTGGATAATGGTGATTAAGAAAGGTTTATAGTACAAGTTGGTGTAAAACCTACTAAATGTGTTATAGTTAAAAATATCACGGGCATAACTTTTTATAAACTTCAAATATATCGCATACCTCGGACAATAAAGGCGTACTTATATACATATACGCATTTTTTATTTATTTTGCCAATCGATGTAAAATACTTCGAGTCATGTTCTGTATTTTGTACTATGAAAACAGTAAATCTATATATAATTTCAGTAAATACATATAGATGCCAATTCTGATGTGACATCTCTTAACTAAAAATAGCTAAAAATCTTTAAAATTTAGTTTACGCCTGTCAAATGCCGTTTTGTATTCTGTGAACACACGACTAACCTAAAATTAGCTTGACACGACCAAACTTAGCGAAGTTACTAAATTTAGTTCATTTTTAGAGAATTTGTATTCTGTTGTACGTTTTAAGTGTCAAAAATTCACTATAATTAGAAATGTCACACTAAAATTAGACGGCACCTAAATAACTGCCGACTAAGTTAGAGATAGGTGTAGTTCTACGAGATACTTGGTCCAGAACCTCTATACGGGCATGCTAGGCAATGGAGATGGCGGGCGCCTCTCTTCCAGAGGGCAAACACTGCCACCTACAGCAAATTCGACCGAGGCGCTGTAGAGGGTGGCTCGGAGATTTTCCTCGTGTCCCTCTCGGCCTTGGTCACTAACATTGGCGACTTCGACATGATGTTGGAGATAAAAGGTTATCTTTCACCTGGAGAGTCACACCACCGCTACCCTGGGCTTGCTTCTGCTGGAGTAACTGCTAGCCCTAACCGTTACCTCTAGGCTCTTCTAGCAAAACCGCCGACCATATGGCACCATTAATAGTAAAAATATGTTAGGTATCACTGCACTCTGATGCCCAGCGGCCTCTGGCCTGGCAGTACTTCATTCGACTGCTGCATCAGGGGGCACGGGTTCGATTCCCGAAAATAGTGCAAATATTTGTATGCATGAATATAAGGTCGAACTTGTCACACCTACGTCTATTTAAATTGTTCTGGGTGTTTCCGTGAGCATATTAAGCTATTGGTCCTGGTTGTCATACAAACATCTAAGGCAATCCTTACAGGTAGTTGTAGTTCTGAAAAGTCCAACCACTGGCAACTGCAATACTTTGATATCAATATGCTACTATTTGTTCATGAAACTAATTAGTTGTGGTCACATGGCAGTCGCTTCACTTATCGAAGTTCAGTGGCATTGGTAGACTGGAAACAGTGGACCCCGGACACCCAGGTGAAGACTTCAGATGCGACCGGGATTACCACAAGGATAATGATGACTAGCTGATCCCTGTGACTCCGCCCACATATACATCGGTTATAGATTGTTCACCTCTAGTTTTTATCAAACATGATGCAGGTTTTATCATGATCAGACTTAAAACCTGCTGCATTAAATTGACTACATTTGTGTGAATTTCTAACAAACAGGGTGGTACCCATAGACCAACTCGATTGCACAACTGGTTGTGTGGTTGTGAGGACAGACATGGATTAAAAACATGGGTTCAGAATAGTTTAATTAACATAAAACAGGGATTTTTATAATTATTAGGAATCTTCTTTTATCTTCAGCACCATTCTTTCTCAAAACAACAGCAATCACTTCAAGCAACAGCAAACACTTGAGCACTGTGTCGAATCTTCGGTACTTCTCAGCAAGTTATCATAGGAAAGATGATGTAAGGGCCTAGGCAAGCCGTGTTAGTTCCTGAAATGAAAATATAAGTATTACGTTGGGTTATAAAGCGTTAGGTAGTAGATACTTAGTACAGTTTAAATTGACACTTTTTTATTGCTTCAAGACTGGAAAACCATTAAATAATTGAGGCGGTCCCAAGTATAACTGAAATCTTCTACTTGATATAAAAAAGATTTTAATAGCGAGTCTCCTCTTGTTGCCCTCTTTGAATCACAAACATTTTGTGCCTTTCTTTTCACTGTATAAAGGCATTAAGCATGCAATAGCCACTTCTTTCTTTCAATTATGGTATAGGTTTCTATGCTATGCTCTAAATTTCCCATCACAAAACTTTTAAGACACAATAGGCATATAGGCAATCAAATATACTTACATTAGGGACATGCTCCCACCGTTGCATGATCTGCAGTCTATGTTGTTTAGGCTGTTGGATAGTCCTGCCTTAAGTCCTTACAATTTGAACCAGCAACTGTTGTGGCCTCTTGTGGGCAGTCTTGTTTTTCTCGTCCGTGTTTACTTTACTTTATTTCTTCTTCTTATTGGCTTCTGCAGCGCATCGCCGCAATTTGCCAATGATGCTAGTGAAGTACAATGTAATGGCGAAATGTCAAGTTTTTCCAGATATTCTACCAGTGCCACGTTAACCACGCCAGTAAAAGAGTCTACTTTATTTATTTTGTAAATTTTGGATATCAAGAACTTATTTATGATCAACAACAAAATGTTGATTGACAAATTGACTTGCACAGATTCAATCAAAGATAATTAGTTTATTTACAGGGTTGCCAGGAACGTTAACCGAGTAAAACTGTATTTACTTAGGTTTGGCTAAGAAAAATCACAGTTTCTTTACTATTTGATCAATATTACGCATTTATTAACATTTGTCGGCATTCTAAACACCTATAAATATGGTTTTTAAAGATTTTGTGAAAATCCCCTTTATCATTCATTCTTATTTTTTAACACCAGCAACACTTTCATATTCAACTTTTAGCGATGTCATATTCAAATTTAGAGCTGTCTTGGAGAACACTAAATTTAGTTCGACTAAACAACAGAATACCCATATGTCAATCACTGAGCTAAAATTAGAAAATTTTAGAGAAATTTAAATTTAGAGATGTGCACATCAGAATTAGCACCATTAAAGAGCTTATTTAGAGGCTTCTTATTATATGATACAAAGTACTGTCATTATTAGTTCAGGCAATATTCCATAAACAAACAGTTTTTTGGCTCTCCTGTAAAGTTGGTGTTTTCCAGATACGCTTTTGTTGTCCGAGGTATGCGATATCACTTAGGCCTGTTCTGTTTCTATATCCATAAATAATTGTTTATTTTATTAAGTCATTTGCCATCTAATTGCGATACAATTTTAATACGTTTCTTTGCCCGTATCTTTTATTTTTTTATTTTAATTTACTTTATTTATTTTAATTACAATCTCCGGTAGCCTAGTGGTATGGGTAATGGACTGCTGAGACGAGGTCTCGGGTTCGATCCCAGGTTTACCATGGCACACACCAATGACTTTTCGATGCTTTTCGAAGTTATGTGTGTATTTATCGCAGGTTTATAAGTGCCCGGTTAATGGCAATACGCTCGCCACCTATTACATTGGGACCTAAACATAAACTGGCGAAATATGGGTGCTAGCACTTCGGGGAATATAGGCGCGAGTTTATGTTATGTTTAATTTATTTACTTGCACATGGAAAACTTACAGCTAATATCGTCAAGTAGAAGGATTAAAAATTTGGAAGCCAATTACAAGTTTTCACTTTTAGAATTTGGTATAGTTACCTACTTGTAAGCAAAGTCTAGCGAATAACAAAAGAAGCTCAGCTCATTTTACATCCAAAAAAAGCGACATTTAGTTTCCAAGCCTCGTAAACATTCAGCCACTATCAAAATCGTTTATATTTTACTTCAGCTTTCTATCTTTTCTATAGAAAACTACATGAGTTCAGTCCTAGTTTTACAAATATTACGTAAATCTATCGAAATCATTATATCGGTCAGATCTATTCCATACAATTTGCAATTCAAGAGACCTAAAGGAATGTCATGAATGGTTTCTTGTATACATTTGTAAATACACAGAATGAAGGCATGAGGAACCTACGAGCATCACAATTGATTTTGTAAGTCCTATAAAATGCAGGAGTTATCGTAGCCGTCTCACGACTTTGAATACAACATACCTCTTTTACATGTTCGAATTAGCATCTACATACGTCTTCATGTTTATTAGATACTTTTGGAAACAACATAATGGTTTCCCAAAAACATGTTGTGTTTCTTTGAAATAGTTTAAAGCAGTAAAGACAGCTTGGTATATAGGGTCTGTGCACATCTGACGGAACATGTTTTACAGTCAAATTAGACCTTTCACATTACGCGTCTAGTCAGTTCTATGTAATATTAGCTTATGCCTGCGGCTCCGCCAGGGTGGATGTTGGTAATCGCGACCAAATATAGCCTATGTATTAATCCAAGGTGCTAGCTAACTCCATACCAAATTTTATTAAAATCGTTCCAGCGGTTTAGACGTGAAAGAGTAACAAATACCCACCTATCCATATTCACAAACTTTCGCATTTATTATATTAGTAGGGTTCTCAAATCTTGAAAACAGTAGCATTTGACAGTTACAATTTGAGTCAATTTGAGCCACTCCACAGAATCGTTGGTTTAAAGTAACGTCGAACGACATTGAGTTGACGGAAATTAGCGACCGATCTTACGCAACGCATTTTCCGTCGGATGCGCATAGCCCCTTGCTTTTGAAAACTGCTTATTGGTTTCCCAAAACCTTAGGTATGTTCTGTTTCTTTGAAATGGTTTAACGCAGTACATCTCAGCATTTGAAAACTAGTTATTAGTTTCCCAAAACCTTATATTCTTGTTTCTTTCAAATTGTTTAACGCAATACACATTGGTATTTACATTTGAAAACTAATTATTGATTTCCAAAAACCGTATATTCTGTTTCTTTGAAATGATTTAACGCAGTACATCTTGGCTTTTCAAGAAATTTCCCGCGTTCTTGCGTTCTATATCCAAAAATGGTCCGTCCATAGTTGTGAAGCATGACGCTACCGTTAGATAAAAGTCAGTGACCAGACGCATGTGCTCGCGCCGACTAGCCGAGACTTCGATTACAAACCAATACCGGTATGGTAATGGACATTTAATTATTTACAAATGATCTTGTTAAAATAATTTAGTTTGTCACATTGAAGATGTTTTTGACAATTAATGTTAATAATTTACGTTATTTAGTCTCTCTTCTTGCTTGACCTTTGGTCTATATTTTATTGCAATGGCAACTTTTTAATCCCTATTCCCATATAAATAATTGGGATTCAATCGGAAATAAAGATACACTTTGAAAAAATAAATGTAAAAGAAAATTGAAATGGGAAATCATTACATAACAAACCATACCATAGCCAGATATTTTTTACCCACATAATACAGTCTGTCACACACCTGACTAAGGAGATTCCTCCCACGACTGCGTGACTTCACATATCATTTATATTAAATTCCTATCTCAGTGTATTTGTATCAATTTAAAAACCACTTTTCTTTAATACACCCAGTACTAAAGAAAAAAAAATTAAAATAAATTTCATTCTCCTTATTGCAGAAAAGTTCATCCCGGAATTGATTACATAATTTAAAATTGGAATTGAACTCACAACGGTATTCGAAACCACTCATTTCCAATACCGTGGAGAGGCCATATTGATTGATTGAAGTGGAGTTATTACGTAATGCCATTCTTGACATCATAATCAAGTTTCTATATACGTCGTATTATTCGATAACTACATTGACAGTATCCAGTTAATGACTTTTTACTTATTCAAAAAGAAAGAAACACTAAATAATTCCCGTCACCCTCGGACGAAAAAGCTGTGAAGATCAGAGAGTAATTGACTTCACAATCGTTAATTTGCCTTCTCTTTAGAAAATAAGGCGAGGAGAAAAATTTACAACCTGTGCGAAATAGATGGTATTTTACGACAAAATAAATGTACTCCTAACCTTCTTTACTTTGGGTTTAGATAGGGTAGCATATGCTGTCCTTGAGTATTTATTTATTTAATGATAAAGGTCTTCATATTTGTCGAAAGACTTATAATACTAAATCAACATTAAACCTGTAAGATCTATAATAACCTACACATCATATAAACTTCAACTAGCTACGAGCTATTAAAATTGATTTACAAAGAGTACTAACTTGAGTATGTTAACGAGTAAGTTCATTAGCAACCAATCATCTAGTACAGTTTATTATCTTATAAGGGAAGGTTCATATCTGACGGAACTTGCGTCGCGTATTATCGGCGCATGTTCCGTCAGATATGAACCTTCCCATAATCTTACTATTTTTCACCGACTCCAAAAAGGAGGAGGTTCTCAATTTGACCGCTGTGTTTTTTTTTGTATTTTTATGCGATTACAGTGTCATTTATGATTATTTGTTGGAAATCGAATACTTCAAGTGTGGTCCCATAACCAGGGAGTAAGGATATAAAGATAGGATCCTGAAGAAATGAAAAATCTTCACAATGTTACATACATTGTGAAGATTTTTGATTTCTCAGGTTTTCTTCGTAAGTTTAGAATTAAACCTGTGATAGTACAGTCAGCATTAGAAAAATGTTGACGAGTAAAATACTCAAAATAATCTTAAAACCAAAATTCCTATAGGTATTATATTGATAATTAGAGTACATACTCAAAAGTTGTAAATAATATTATACGGTACCTTATAATATTATTTACAACCATGAATTATTTTTACGTAAGTAATTGGGCAAACATACACAGGACGACACGTGCAGGACTAAGATGCCATCCATATACGGTGCAGAGTATACCAGCTAGAACCAAGCGTTTCAGTGACTCATTCATATGCCGCACCATTAAGACCTGGAACTCCCTGCCAGCTCACGTGTTTCCTTCTTCCTACAGTCCCGGGTCCTTTAAGCGGGGCGTAAAAAGGCATCTAACGAGGCCGTCAAGCTGAGTGCCACCACTGCTAACATGATACATGTTTCCGATGGTGACCCTCTTTCCGAGACTTTGCCTTTAGCTTAACATCAGGCGAGGTGAAGTCAAATTGACGTGTCCTATATAAAAAAAAAAAACATTTTAAAACAGCACTATAAATGTAGGTACTATGAGCGCTGGACTGGACACTCTTTCTTTTGCTACTAATTGAAATCAACCGAACTATTCATGATGTTACGACTGAGATAAAACAAACCTCCAATCAGAATATAACTCCAAGTGGGTACACGACCTAGTTGCTACCTTAGTAATAAAAAAAGCTAGCCCAGATACCTTCCGTTCAAATATCTTTCACGGCTATTATTTGAGTTCACGAAATCGTGACTTATGAACTTATTATATCGTATTACAAATGAGAAAATGTATTCCGGTACATTTATTTTCCTTTGTAACATGATTTTTATGACCTTAATAAATAAGAAAAAAGAAAAGAAAATAAAAGTACGGGGTCAATGAAAAGAAATTACATTCGTATAGATTACTTTCATCGGTTTATTCTAAAAACGCGATAGTAAAATGTGTATACATAGATTTCAACTAGATTGTACAAGCTTCGGACACTACTATTTTGACGTTGTTTACCTGAGAGAGCACCTGAACGAACAAAGTGGAATCAACAGTAGTCACGCGTTATGAGATTACACTATCCTTTCACTGAATGAAACAACCTTTTCCAAACCGAGCAATGACAGCAATTTCCGCTTATCATCGAGACTGTTGGCGACTACCGCAGAGAATTTTGCTTTGCTTATGTTTGCGTAAAATCTAGAGCTTCTGAGATTGCCGAATCGAACGAAGAGTTATTTGAATATGCTTAAGTATTGTTTAGCGGTAGTCTGGTAACGCACTGAGCATACGGTCGTCTTCTTTCCTTATTACGTAGCCATAATCATTGCAGGACATTTCGGTGTAATAGACCTTTCTACCCCACTGAGATAAGATAAACGTAAATAATTTCTATGGTATTTAGGAATCGGAGCTTGAGAAATTCTTACATACCTAACTCATTAAAATCTGCCGTACCTAAGCAATACCTAAGATACTAATATTTTACGCACTACTTGGGTACTACGTAATTACATACATACATAAGGTACAAGGTTATGCTGTAGCCTGTTAAAATGTCTTGACCAAGATGATAATATCTACAAGTAATTATAAAATATCTGATAAAGGTATATGCATACCGCAGTGCGAAGTAAATCGAGTTTTCTAAGTAATTAAATTCATGAACTTGGCGACTTATCTTAGATCTGGATCTAACGATGGAATGAAATTTTATCACTTTCATTGCCATTTACAGAAAGAGTGAATTCATTTTTTAAATAACTTTAAAGTTGACTGACCTTATAGATTGTGATGTACTTACTGATGTAAAAATTATAACCACTACATACCCAGAATGGTGAAAGAAGCAATTGAAATTATAAAATACAAGCTCTTCAACCGGGAAGATGCGTTTCAACTGTCGAGTGCCTGGCATCCAATGTTTCGTATGTTCACAAGACCTTCAATTTCAAAACCCGTGCGAGTCGATTCAGTGAGTGTTGTATGTCGAAAACGCGATCGAGTACAGTGCGAGAACGCGAACAGTGGTAGGGACGACGCGTGTAATAAACGAGTGCGGAAGAGGGTAGACAGATACGGTCTGCCCAATAATAACTGGCTCGTCGTTGGTCAGTACACCGTGATCATGGCGCTTGAAACAGCGCCGAAATATCGGTTAGGTACTCAATAAAAATAGTAAACATGGTAAATATCCCGGTGAGTGTTATACTATTAGTTTTAGCATTTGTGTTATTTAGTTTCATTTGAATAAAAAGCCTTAATTCGCGTGTCGTACGGGTTCAGGGAGGTGCAGTTAAGTATGTAAAGCTATGCCATGTGGAATTACTGTGCGGCATGGGTCGGCGGCGGCGGAATGACGTGGACAGCTCAATCTACGCTATCTCACAGGTCTGTGCACTTGCAATTTATCCGAGGGATTTGTAACATAAAACTATCTTAGGTGACGTTCCTTCGCAATTTCAAATGCTGTTGCTTGCTAACTCCTCACAATACCATTTACTATCACTATGCTGTTTGTGCAACCATTTCAATCAATCCTAAATTATGACCTATTTATTTATCTGGAAGAAATTGAGTGCGTCAATTATGTTGTAGCCCTTTGTATATCTTTATAACCTTATTATCAGAAATGTGATGTTTTATAAATACAGTAGATATTAGAATGATTTATTTATAGCATTTATAATGCTGACTTTAAATTTCGAATAAGTACATCGGGAAAAATGAAATGCTCTAGTAGGACTTGAACCCACGACCTATCCCTTACAGGGGGAATGCTCTTCCAACTGAGCTATTGAGCCACACCTGATGCACTTGCATCTATCTTTTAATATAATTAATCTTTAGCAAAATGTTAAATTAATGAACCACCGGTATTGCGTTAATGCATTGCAAATAGGCATTGGAAATATAAGCCGTGGGTATAATCCGGCTTATTTATTGCTGCGCATATAATTTATTATTTACGCACATATTGCAGTTTTCAATCTACTTTTTGGTAATCTCTTTTAAATCTTAAAATATAAATAGATCTGCGGTAGCCTAGTGGTATGGGTAATGGACTGCTGAGACGAGGTCTCGGGTTCGATCCCAGGTTTACCATGGCACACACCAATGACTTTTCGATGCTTTTCGAAGTTATGTGTGTATTTATCGCAGGTTTATAAGTGCCTGGTTAATGGCAATAGGCTCGCCACCTATTACATTGGGACCTAAACATAAACTGGCGAAATGTGGGTGCTAGCACCTCTGCCTACCCCTTCGGGGAATACAGGCGTGAGTTTATGTTATGTTATGTAAATTGTATGTACTATGGAAACATATTTTCCAATTTAGGTTTCTACAAAAAGATTGATCACAGAAATTGGCCGCCGTATCCACGAGCAGGGCGGGGACCCCCGCTCCGGCTCGTTTCTGGGGCAAAGGATGGCCATAGCAATTCAGCGTGGCAATGCTGCCAGCGTCATGGGCACCTTTGCGCCGGGAACGATACGGGGTGAGTTATTTGACGTGACATAGTTATGAATTATGTTTTTTTTTGTCATACTGTAATTGTATTATTATTAACTGACTTGACTATTAATTAATAAGTAAATAAAACAAATAACCAATAAAAAATACAATTGAAACAAATTTAGGTTTCTTGGAATTGATCAATTAATAAAACAAAATCATTTTTATATATTTTATGCACTTTTACAACAGCTTTAAGCTCTAGCAAAATATATCGTAGAGTGCTATGGATTTCTCTCTTCTGGTACACAAATATTGCTTCATATCACTGATCATGAAAATTGTGATTCATTCACTGTGGTTGTAATCTAGGTTTTCTGTCCTCTAATGAATCTTTTGAATATCGTCATCGATCGATAGACCATAATAAAGTTTAAATTGTATTCGTTCACTCCAGAAAATATATTTTTAAACTCGGTGTCAATAAGAAACGCTGACAGGTACCGACCGTTGTGACATCACATCATCGTCATAATCCACTCTAGCTTTTGCCCGCGGCTCCGCCCGGAAGTCGGTTATCGCGACAATACATAGCCCATGTCCTTTCTCAAGGTCTAATCTACCTCTATACCAAATTTCATCATAATCGTTTCGGTGGTTTAGGCGCGAAAGCGAAACATACAGACAGACAGACAGACAGAGTTACTTTCGCATTTATAATATTAGTATGCATTTATCACCTTCATTCATTTTGCAACATGATTAGTGAAATCTTAAAAATCATATAATTTATTAATCATTATTAAAATAAAATTAATTAATTATTTACCTATATCATATTAATAAATTAATAAATTAAAATCAACTTGTTTTCTATTCGAAACTTTAACCTTTTCAAAAATATACCTGAATTACTCTATCTCAATATCTGAATTAGTATTCTGAATCATACGGTGTCCGCTGTCCTCACAGACTGCCACCACGACAGGCCTTGCTTATGAAATCAAGTGGTTTTACCCGGATACAGGCATGTTTGTTAAATATTTCGCTATCAGCTTCTCACTATTTCTTGGAATTGTTGAGGTATTTACTCTCCTGAACCTTCCTCCTTTTTCTTTTCTTTTTATAGACTAGCCAGGCTTTGCCCGAAATACTTCGAAAGCCGATATCTTTTTTCCTACCCATGCAGTGTTAAATTATGTCTCCCCTCAAAAGTTTAATTAGGTCACTGTTTCCTAGCAACACGCTAGGAAACAATGACCTAATTAAAATTTTTCAGGAAACCTATGATACACTGGTGTACTGTTTATACTGGAAATTGATGGCACTTTGTGAAATCTACTACACATTTTCAATAGTACACTTGTACTTTTCCACAGAGTTACTCCCTGGAAAAGTACAAGTATATTATACAATATATACTGGTGTACTAAATTTAAAAGCAGTGACGACGCAGTGGTCAGGCTTACTAACTGAGTATAAAAAAATGTTTTACAAAAACAACTAACTATTTTAAAGTTTGTTATATGTATTATCTAATTAACTAAGAAATTGTAGGCCAAAATCCAAGGTCGAAATAGTTGCAATTAAAACCAAAACCGGCTTCAATAAAAGTTTTAATGACGAAGGAAGCTCGTGAAATATGAAAGGATAGGAGTAAATAGCCGAGCGGTGTCTCTACCCACTCCGGAGAAAGTACTTTACTGTTACTGTATTTGCTAAGGACTATAAGAACGCAAACAATAAGAAAAAGGTAAAGTCTACAATGTGACTGAAAATCGTACTGTATACTTCTCGAAGTTTGGATAGGTTAAATATTATGGATCAGCAGTATTCACTCGTTGGTCGAAATAACCATAGTCATGATTTAAAAAAAGGAAAACATAGTGATGAAAAAGGACTAACTATTTCTACTGTACCAAACTACACAAAAGGTCGTAAACAACAATAAAATAATGAAGACAGTGACATTCTGGAAGAGCCGATAGAATTGAAAAAAGTCTATACAATAAGCCAAAAGTGTTTACTTCAAAAAAAGTACTTAAAACGCCTTAAAAGTCTTCATTTCATAAAGATAATCAGTTATATTAACTATGAAACAAGTGAATAAAGAGCAAAAGTTCCCGACGTCTTTGAATACTGTCTTGATACTTTAGACTGGTTCAATCATAACACAATTTTATAGTCTCTTGGAAAAAAAATCTATAAAAATTCCACATGGAAATAAACGTATGCAAAGCTTTGTCATTAATTAACGCAATTTAATTATTTTAATTAGCAGTGACAGCTATATAAATATATTATGTATGTATAATCTCATAGATATACATGTGAATAATTCATAAATATCCTAGGTATTATAACACAAAAATATAATTAAATATTGCTCAAGCAATTTCGACCTTTAGGTCCTTGAGATTACATCCGTTTTCGTATAACTTTTCCTTGTGCGATTCATTTGGTATCATGTCGTGACGCAAATTACCGTCCACTGACGTGCAATGATTATGAAATCAGCCGACTCTTACCCGGATACAGGCTGTTACGTTTCTTTTATTACGTAACCAAATCAAAAGGCCGTTCGTTTTAAAAGTCGACGCTTATGCTAAATACCTTCCATTATTTCACCGTTATGTCTACCTTTATTTTTTGAAAGTGTGACTGTTGTCAAGGTCGTTTCTGCTTTAGATGTTTTACTATGGTTTGCTTCTTTGCTAACAGTTTGTCTATTGACCTTAATATGTAGTAATGGTAATTCAAAATTCAGGAAAGCAGAGAGGTCATATAACAGTCGCACCCATCGAGGCCAAGAAAAATTAAGTCGAAGAAGTTACAGAAAACAAACCACAGGGTTCAAAGTTTGGATGCTACCCGGACTAGCACTGCGATTATGAATGGCAGTTGTCATTGTCAGCTTAGCATATTTATCCGCATTCTAAAACTAAACTAAACAGTACAAGATAAGATTAATTTCATTGAATACACAACGCTATAAGTCTTAAAAATTGCTGTGATTAATTAGTAAAGTTTATTTCTGTAGGGTCAAGGTCATTGATTGTTAAAATTATTAAATTGAACAGTCATTATCAATGGATCTTCCGCTTAACTTTGAAAAGGGGCGATGGTTGTGGTTGGCAGTTCAAAAAATTTGCTCTTTTGCTGTATTTAGTAATCCTCTAATGTTAATTCACTTCATTATTTAATGATAAACGCAGAATCTGTGATAAAATAATGACAGTTTATGACTGAACTGTATAACTTAGATTTGTATTTTCTGTATTATGTATTAGTATTGGTAAAAAATACTCGTAGACACAAAATACTAAATCTATTTTTTACGGATTCGCCTTCTTGTGAAGGATTTAATTTTTATTAGTGAGCCACTTTGTGTCTACTGCCTCTACATATTACGTTATTTAATAAAATTATTATATGTGTGATGTAATAAAATCCTCTGGCGCTTCAAAAGACATAAATAAGGATAAAAAATGTTTATTAGAAAAATAATTATGTAATATTCAGATTTAGTTTCACACAATTCCGATTACGAGGTTTTGCATTTATACGGATTACTCTATAATCCGCGTTATCAGTCTCATAATGATGTTAAAACCAATGGTTACAACTAACCAAATTGTATTATTGTCTGAACTAAAGGCGTGTACCAAATATCTGAACACTGTCAACAAGAAGAAAGGAAAACCTGAATGTTTTTGAATTAAGTAAACAAGCTATCCATTTTATAGAGATATCCAATTCTGAAAGTTTTGCCTTGGACAGTATTCAGGAGTAACCTTACTACTATTAATTGGTTTAATTTGGTTTAATTTACTCCGTTGGTGTTGAATTCCATTAAAAGTTGTTGGAGGGAATGCAAATTAACCACATATGCAGAATTGTTCAGTTTCTGTTTACTAATTTTAATGGTGTGATTATTCTTGATTGTAATTGCAATTCAGAATAGCATTTCGCATAATGTATGAAGCTTAGTACCTACAGATTAATTCAGATTATTACCTCATATTTCTTGATGAAATACATTAATTTGTGAAAAACTATCATGATGTTTTGTTCTTCAATTTTGAAATATTATTTTTCGGTTCGGCTTCAAGGACCCACTAAGCGGACCCACCGGTGGGTCTCATTAGGGTTCCGTAGCCAAATGCCAAAAACCGCAATCCTTATAGATTCGTCATGTCTGTCTGCCTGTCCGTATGTCACAGCCACTTTTCTACCACTATCAGGCTTATTCTGTTGAAACTTGGTAAGTAGATGTATTCTGTGAACTGCATTAGAAATACCTTCCTAGAAGTAACGATTGCGTAATGACTAAGACATGGTTTTGCCAATCAAAGACTGGTAGGTTTGTGCCCTACTACAAGGATATAGCTAAGGGTCTACAATGAAACGTAATTCCAAAGTTTCTCCCATAAAACGTATTTAACCCGTAATTTGAACTCAAGAAACGTAACGTGACTTTTCATTCGATTTAAACCCTACCATGAAACGTTCCCAACAATAAAGTTACGGGAGTTTGAAAGCCCGTATTTCGTGATTTTGAAATCAAAGTTCACGTCAGCGCAAGAGGCAACTTCTGATTGGTAAAAAATAGAGAGGTAAATATAATTGTGTTTGAATGCTTGAAATTTGAACCAAACTAGAACAATAATGATTACAATTGAATTCAAAGAGATTAGGTACGATATTGCAGCAGAGTTTCTTCTCCACTGGTGTCTAGGAACTGTCAGTAAGTTTAATTTAAGTAGAGTTGAATTGATGTCAATTAGATCTAGTTATGTATTTCATATTATGTTAAACAAATAAAATGAATTGAATTAAAATATCGTGATGACTTTAAACACAGTCTAACTAAAACTTGAACTATGCAAATTGTAAATTCGCAACTTGAAGCAGCTACGTTTCCTGTGATATTTGTTCGTATTTTAAATGAATAGTTATCTAACTTTTAAACTCTCGCGTCCCATGATATACAATAACAATACCTGGTCGAAACATTAGGCAAATCAAAGGTACATATGTACCTATACCATGATCGCGTTAATTCCTGTTATTGTTATTGAATAGCTATCATCCTTTAGTCCGCTTAATTGAATATTAATTAACATATATTTACAAATCAATTTATTAACACCATGTGATATTAATGATTCCGTGTAACCATTTTTGTCATCACCGTCACTTACACCTACGTGGTAATCGCGTGCACGCTATTACGACTTTCTAAACACCTCACAAAGAGCCATAATCATAAATTAATAGAAAACAATTGAAGAAAAGTGAAAGTTTCATTACACATCACGACTTGGTCGTGAGTGATAAATAATTTGGTTACGGGGGTGGTAAAAATGATGTGTGAGATACGTTTAGTGTAAGATACCTACATGTAAATTCTTATTCATTACGAAAACTTTATTTTTAACCCCCGACGCAAAAACGACGGGATGTTATAAGTTTGACGTGTCTGTGTGTGTGTGTGTGTGTGTGTGTGTCTGTCTGTGGCATCGTAGCACCCAAACAGATGAACCGATTTGGATGTAGTTTTTTTTTGTTCGAAAAGTACATTAGTCGGGAGTGTTCTTAGCTATGTTTGAAAAAAATCGGTCCAAAATGGCCGTCGCCACAACATGTCGGAATACATATTTCTTCATAACTCCCTCAATATGGGTATCAAGTGAAAGAGCTGACTAGTAGATCACCTTAAAAAGTATAAAATAAAAATTAAATTAAGAATTTAAAAAACCCCCGTCACAAAAAACACCTCCAAAAAGTTAAAAATAAATGGAGTTTGCCTTTTAACTTTAACGGTTGCCATGTCGGGGGACCCTAACTGGTTAAGCACTCCGTTATATTATCAGAACAATTCAAGGTCCCCGTGTTTTTTGTGACGGGGGTTTTTTAAATTTTTAATTAATATATCTACTCAATAAAATTCTCTGAAGTGACAGAAAAAATATATTTAGCTGAGATCAAATAAATCAAACTCTAAGATGATAAATACAAAAGTGGTACTTTTTTTTTTTTTTATACCAGACACGTCAATTTGACTTCACCTCGCCTGATGTTAAGCTAAAGGCAAAGTCTCGGAAAGAGGGTCACCATCATAAACATTTACCATGTTAACAGTGGTGGCACTCAGCTTGAAGGCCTCATTAGATGCCTTTTCACGCCCCGCTTAAAGGACCCGGGACTGTAGGAAGAAGGAAACACGTGAGCTGGCAGGGAATTCCAGGTCTTAGTGGTGCGGCATAGGAATGAATCACTGAAACGCTTGGTTCTAGCAGGTATACTCTGCACCGTAAATGGATGACATCTTAGCCCTGCACGTGTCGTCCTGTGAAGGAAAGGGGAGGGTGGGACTAATTGGAAGAGCTCGTCAGAACATTCACCATGGTAGAGACGGTAGAAAACTGCCAAAGACGCAACATCTCTACGCATCTGCAAAGGCTCGTGACCTCAGGATCCCCAATAATGCGGACCGCACGTCGCTGCAACCTGTCGAGAGCATCTAATAAGTACTTTGCGGAGCCGTCCCAGAGATGTGAGCAGTATTCCACGCAGGAACGAATTTGGGTCTTGTATAGAAGACACCGCTGCTCCGGCGTGAAAAAACGTCTCACTCTGTTCAGGACTCCGAGTTTACGCGAGGCTGATTTGATGATTCTCTCGATATAGTTTTTGTTATTCAGTTTGCAGCGAACATCCATACCGAGGATAGTGAGGTGATCCTGCAGTGGCAGTGGTGTGCTCTGAAGAGTGGGAAGGGGAAGGAAAGGAGATACCTTAGCTGTAAACGCACATGCCTGGGTCTTCTTGGCATTGAACTCGACCAGGTTCCTAGCGCCCCATTGAGAAATGTGGTCCAGGATCCGGTCCAGGTCAGTGACGCAAAAACGACGGGGTGTAATAAGTTTGACGTGTCTGTGTGTGTGTGTGTGTGTGTCTGTCTGTGGCATCGTAGCACCCAAACGGATGAACCGAATTGGATGTAGTTTTCTTGTTTGAAAGGTATGTTAGTCGGGAGTGTTCTTAGCTATGTTTGGAAAAAATCGGTCCAAGATGGCCGCCATCAATGTTGGAATACATACTTATTTCTTCATAACTCCCTCAATATGGGTATCAAATGAAAGATCTTGACTAGTAGTAGTAAAGTTCAAAATAAATTTTGTTTGCCTTTTAACTATTGATATACCTAGTAATGTTTGATTCAACGGTTACCATGTTAGGTATATATTGATATACCTATAACTATTGAGTTAAAAGGCAAACAAAATTTATTTTGAACTCTTTGGAAGTGTTTTGTGACGGGGGTTTTTTAAATTTTTAATTTAATTTTGTAAAGTGTAGATATGTAGACATTCTTGACAGT
This sequence comes from Eilema sororculum, assembly GCA_914829495.1. Classification (NCBI taxonomy): domain Eukaryota; kingdom Metazoa; phylum Arthropoda; class Insecta; order Lepidoptera; family Erebidae; genus Eilema; species Eilema sororculum. The sequence continues at coordinate 20,420,160 of OU618543.1, read as the reverse complement.
ATTTTGAATTCTTGTGAGTAAGAAATTGAAATTTCAAATTTAACGTAAGGAATTTTGTCGTAAGAATATTTCACTTTATCAATCAATCAATTAGCCCACTGCAGTCTACTGCTGGACATAGGCCTCTCCCAATGTGCGCCATTTCATCCGATCCTCCGCCTTCCGCATCCAGTCCATCCCAGCCACCCTTTTCAGGTCGTCAGTCCATCTGGCTAGGAGGCGTCCTACCCCGCGTTTGCCTCCTCTCGGTCACCATTTAACTTTCATTATAATAAGACAAAATAGTCATTTTTTGAAATTAAAAAAACATTAAATATCCTAATAAGGTGTTACAAAATGTAGCGTATAAATTGTGACAATGTGGATGGTAAATATTAATGTTGTTTGCAATCTTCAGATTTGCATTTTTATACTTTTGTATATTTCATCTGTCAACTTTATTGTGGCCCAAGGTTATTCAATAAACTGTTTAGTATAGACTACAATTTCTTTCTCATTATAATCAATATTACTTGTGTAGTTTTTGTTTTTTTTTATCTAGGTCACGTCAATTTGACTTCACCTCGCCTATGTTAAGTTAAAGGCAAAGTCTCGGAGAGAGGGTCACCATCGCAAACATGTACCATGTTGACAGTGGTAGCACTCAGCTTGATGGCCTCATTAGATGCCTTTTCACGCCCCGCTTTAAACGACCCGGGACTGTAGGAAGAAGGAAACACGTGAGCTGGCAGGGAGTTTCAGGTCTTAGTCGTGCGGCATAGGAATGAGTCAATTTCTAATTATATCAACAACAAAGAATGAAAAGATTTTGTATGAAGTTGAAATAATCACTACTATTTCCGATGCTTTGCATACTAGAATACTGGTGACTTACAATTTATGTTTATCAGACCTGTAATTGTGTGCAACAATGAAAACGTAATTTCAAGCCTTAGGCTATGTTTTATTCACCGACTGGCATACTTCTGTTGAAGCCGTGCACTCATCGAGCACTTGTTGTCTTTGTTCAATGTATACTGTATTTTCTGCTAAATTGTATGCCCTTCATACTCAAAGCCTCTTTGAATTTCGTTATGGTCAGGTAATTGTGCTTCAGGCAAAATTTCTATAATATCTTTAGATAAGTGTACTGTCAAAATGGAATAAAGAAATCAGAGGTTGGTTTTACCTATAGTATCCGTACGAAGACAGTAAAATACTTTCTTCATTTCATTGCTGTATGATTTAGTTTTAGATTAGTTTTTTTCAGATTATGTAATTGGTGAAGTGTTAATATTGCTTATTTGCCTTAGCATTTCCTCCCTCTATTCACTCCCTTCCTCTCTGTTGATGTCAAAACGTGAATGACATCGTTTACAATTACCCAGTGGTTTGTGGATACAATTTCTAAATTTGTAATTTGGTAGTTAAAAAGAGTCTGGTAGTATTTAAGTGTAGTAGCATAACCTTATGAGCTACCTGATACTTGATTATCAACTACCATAATCAACGACCACGATCAAGAATAACTTAAGACCTAAATAAATAATTTATTGAGGACGATGGAGGAATAAAATGTGAGGTAAATACTTTAGAGGCAAAAGTCATAAAGTGAAATGCGGAATTAACCGAAAAAAATTTATTTAAATTTAGAATTTGGATTAAAAAAAAAAATTGAATAGCTCTTAAATCAAAACGTAAAATCCGCTTATTGTGTATTCAAATTACGCAATACTTATTCAAAATGTTGGAAATGTTGTTGTCTTTAATTATTACATCAATATTTTACTTCGTATTTTTGTTATTGTTATTATCTTTCCTATAGGCAATTAAAACACAGTAGCCGTGAGAATCACCGGTGTGATTCTCACAGTGATTAAACTTTCAAGGCATTAATTATCTGGTTCGAAATATACTTCTTTGCATGTTGGTATAATTATAACTTTCTTGTCTTTTGACCTAGATGATTGAATTATTTCGAACATTGAATTAGTATGACACTGTACCTATTGTATATGTTTCAAATTTCTTTAATTGCTTCAGAATACGTAAGTTCTCCGTGTAAAAGATCAGAATGCTCTTATATAATAGGAATAATATTTTGGATCAGTATAGTAGTGAAGTGGATCACAAACTACTAATATTATTATTAACTGTGTTCGATGATCGTATACTTTATCTTCTACTAGGCTATTTGACTAAGTCGACAATTCTTCCCAATACTGCTTAATATGATAGCTTGTTCTGAAAAAATATGCCTTGCAAAATAAAATATTGCATATCTAGAGTGAAACTATGATTTTTCATTAGTTGAAATTCCCAAAAAAAGTCAAAATATAAACAATCAAATTCAATTCAAATTTATAACTTTTTAGATTCCTTATTAAATTTTAAATAACTTTTATTAAAAACTATATACGTGTAAACGCAACGTAGACCGAGATAAATGCGATATTCTCTTGCACTCCATACATTGTACTACGCGCTACCGAAGCGTGACGTCACAATTTCGTGTGATTTTGTATGGAGCGTTTTCGGGCGACACGACGCGACAAATTGAATTTTTAAAAGTCAAATATCATGAAAACCATTTTTCGTACGAAAATTTTACTTTTACAGTACATTATATTATAAGAACGTGGTCATTTTCGAAAGTAAAAAAAAATTTGTCAAATAGCCTATTGCGGTGGTAAAGTCATCTCCCAAGTAGCACAGATAGCTGTATAACTACCCACTTTAAGACTTATTTGAAACTCTGTGCGTATTAAGACGCTTCTAAGAGTACACTGGTGATGCTACAGTTGTATAATAGCGGTCAGTGATATTTAAACAGCTTTAGCTAATTAAAAGCTGTATTAAGGCTGATTAAGACCGACAAAATCACCATTAATACGCTAAGAGTGCTATAAAGGTATGTTTTAATTACTCTATTCAGCTTCTAACCTTTTCTATTGCCTAAACCGTAGTAAGGCCTGTTTAGTGCATAAAATTACGCCAAATGCTGTTTAAGAAGATATTTGTGAACTCCTATTACACTGACTTATTAAAGGGGCACGTGTGAACTATTTTGAAGTGAATAGCTGTATAATGGACGATATGTGGCCCATATTACAGCTTATACCTCAATATGTCTACCGCTAATCAGCCTTTATACTGCAATTGATAGTATCTGCATAGCGGCTATTTAAACATTCACTAGATGCCTCGCAGCTGCTTAGAGACTCACTAGTGTATAGAATTAACGGCTTCTACTTTATAATGGTTCACATAAGTACCTTAAATCCGACGTTATCTGAATAAAAGTAACATATGTGGTACTGTAATCAGTCAGTGGAACTAAGTTGAGACCATATCCAACGTATTTTTATTTGCTATATATTAAAATGAATTCGCGTAATTCGTGGAAATTGAAAGCAAGAACAGGAGGCATTAGAATAAAATTATCGAAAGAGTATCAAAGAATTATAAAGGTAGAAGAAACCTTCAAGTCGGGACATAACGCAAAGCTTGACAAATAGTTTGAAACAGGATGGTTCCGTACAAAATATGAATAACTCCGAAGATGATGTTTAGGGTGAAATATTGCGTTTATGTTGTTGTACAATTTAATTTTACAATAAAAAATAATAAATATATTAATTATATATTACTATATCTTACTACCCAACTTGAAAGGTTCGCACACGCGTAAAATAGTGTTCTAAATAATACTGCTTTGACAATTTTGTAATGGAAGGCCATGCGGTGGTTTTAGATTTAATACTAGGGATCCCTAAAGAGTCGGTATAATAACTGTTTAATTATTCACATCATGGCTAAAGGTAGAGCTTGTGAACAATCAAAAGTAAAGAAAACAGCTTATAGCTGTATACAGTTCACATGTGTAATATTATTCAGTTTTTTTGTAGAATAACAGCGCACTAGTGAACTATTAGACAGCCTGTTGTAGAATATAAGAGTTTTAACTATTCACGTTACTGTTTAACATAAATCCACCATTTTATTTTATATTCTAAACATATTCTGATTGATTTTTCAACCTTTCCGATGTTTTGTGCAAGAAATAAAATGTATTGCACTAGTTTTTACTTCCTAATATCATAATAATAACTTTTTATCTTATAATTCTTTTCAAAGCACTACAATTTTTTTTGTCATAGTTTACTTCACAGCTTATTTATATCACTAAACTAATTAAAAACAAAATATTTTCATGGCGCATTAAAATTTTCTTAGATAATATATATGTATAATGTCAGTAAAATTAAATTCCCAATCATTTTTCCTTTATTACTATGTAAAACAATGTACTTATCAGGGATATGAATATATTATCCACCATTAATTTCGTTTCCAATATTCACTTCACGTAACAAAGTGCAATGTCCATCAAGGCAGCTAGAAGCACCGGTAAATTGCTTAAACCCAGTATTGCATGTTCATTAATTTTACACAGGCCGCAATTAAGTAGCGTTTCGCGGTTTACAATATGTATAGAGCGCGCATTACAGACATATTTTCTGAATAAAGAGTAACTTGTGATCTCTTAGTCAGTCGGATTTCAGCGCAAAGTACTGTCGATACCCTTTATAACACTGTTACATTTCTGCTACACAGCTCATAAGCAGCTATGTGAACTTGAGGCTAAATAATTTGTGCTGTTACCCTTGATAACACTGTTAAGTTGCTGCTACACAGCTCTTAAGCAGCTATGTGAACCCAAGGCTGAATAAATTTGTGCCCATTTAAGAGTTATAAGAGCTGAATAAGGTCGTATACAGACTTAATGCAGCTTCCTTATTTGGCTTTAAGCGTTTTGGAAATCCGTTATTTGGCTATTAAGCAGCCTCGTGTGCTGCTTGGGCTATATCATCACCTTTTGCAGATGGGAAAGAAATAGAGACAGAAAGGGAAATAGGAAAAGCAGCACTCTCAAAAGGCATTCTCGCTAACTAGGCTACTATTACGTAGTATTGTTGATGATTATCGCGTGAGAGCATTATGCTTCTCTATACAAATTGACAGAAAAAAAACATAATTCAACTAATTATAAGGACATTATCTTTTTTTTTCTATAAAATAATTAAATGTATCAAAAAGTATACATGGGTATTTCTTTCCAAGATTACCTATCTCAAATGTCAGGAATTCCCATAACTTACTAATTACTTCTTAACGATGGTGATTGTGGCGCGGGCGTCATGTTCGTGTTACTATCCTATTGACTTCGTTTTGTAGCTTATGTTAATTTTAATAATTATTGGAATTCAAGATTCTTCGTGGGCAAGAAACTTTTATTGGTTGGCTTTTACCAGAGTATATCAGGTTTTTTAGTTTTTCATGATATTTTCTAAAGTTTACGCGAATGTCACTCATAGAAATAAAACCACTTTTTACGGATTCTATTGCGATATATTTGTTATTATTACTTTTTAACCCGACGTTTCGGCTGCTTTGCAGCAGCCATTTTCGCGGTGTGACTCACGATGGTAGTAGTCACATAGTTTGAAGTATAAGTTATCTCAAAATACCCGAATCATGGTGAATTATTGGTGTTCGTATTTACGCAGAATGAGCTCACTGTGTTGTTAAGTCTTGCTGGATTTTGCTGCTTACTGGGTTTGATTAAGTGGATGACTGGGTCCCAAGCTGGTGGAACGTTCCATCCATCCTCTCTATTAAAATTTGGGTGTTTAGTTTTTCTTTGAATTCTAAGCTGTTACTCTAAGTTGGAAATCACAGCAACTGCTATTTTAATCTGTTGTTCTAAAATAAGCCAAAATAACAGTCATTATGAGATTCTCTCTTTGTAAATGCAAATAAATGCCGTTATATTATCTCTTTTACATCTATCTATATTTCATATCTATCGATGTTTCCTAGTTTCAAAGGATTCTTGGTTAACTGTGAACTTCACTTATCCGCTTTATTTACATGTCGAAGTGATGATAGGAATATATTATTTTAACAGATCGTGATAGCTGTTCTATTGTATGCACTACAGCTATATTCATTTCAATTTCGGTATTAGGATCTTCAATAGGTATCTGTTTAAATCTATCTCTTTGTGATTCAAAATACGTATAATAAGTGCTTTGCATTTGAATTTGACGATACTCGTTCCGTTATTTAGATACATTCTAATATTAGCAGCCCCAAATTTATTCGTTCGTGAGAATCACTCATATTAATTTAACGAGAATAATAGTCTTGACCTTATCGTGTGTATTGAGCCTAAACGATTAGAGTGGCACGCAAGAACTCTCATTAATAATCACAATAGAATGAACTTTGACACTATCCTAATCATTTTATGAGGATCCATATATTATAATGGGAAGTAGTTTAAATGGCGGGTCTACAAATAACTAGTTCGTGAATAGAGAGATTGGTATGAAAACATTATATTATATCTAAATGGTTTTTTTGAAGGAAACCTTCTTTAGACGCATTGAGCAACAAAGATAGCCTATTTTGATGAGGTTGATGTTTTTCTGATGTTTTTTTATTTCAATTAATAGAGTGGTGTAACCGATATTTTTTTCCCATCATATACGTCTTTAAGGCGACGTGGCGTCATCTACCGATTTTCTTTCGAACTATCGGAATCAATGAATGATGTTACAATCATTTTTAAACATTGATTTTTGATAACTGCGCCCAAACATTGGCATTCCCCCTGTAAGGGAAAGACTGCGGGTTCGAGTCCCGCCCGAGAAGATTCTTTTTCCCTATGTACTTGATTTGTATAGTTAGCATACTTAATGCTGTAAAAATTCCTTCAATGGTGTAACCGATATTAGGACGATGTAAGCTACGAGTATTTTATGAAGAAACTGGACGAGAATGATACAAGAACAGAAAACACCAGATTTAAAGTTATTATATTGATAGATCACGTTGTTATAGATAGGACTTAGAAAGCCGTCGAAATTATTCTAGTGCATCTATCACCAAAAGAACCACTGATCTTTCACTACTATGAGCTATGACCTACTAAGAAACACATTAATCACTTCTAAATAATAAAAGAAATACTCAATACAGTTTCCAAAAACCGCAAAATAATGTCAGGAATTCGCTGTGACTGACAATTTTTATTGCAGAACTATGTAAAAACCACAGTTTGAACTTAAAATAGTCCAAGCAACTGTGATTCCTAAATTACCCAATGGTATAATATTTTTCATACATACACTTCGAAGCTTTTATGAACTGTATAAAGTGTCAGTAATAATAATATTTAAGGAGTTGACCTCACGACTGAGAGTTTCCAGGTTCAAATACCAGAGTGAACCCACGCCTAACAGGCAATTTAGCTTAACTCGAGGGTCAAGGGCAAAAGTCTGCGTTAGATTCTAGTTCTTCAACTAGCAGATACGGGCTTATAAGTGAGGCTAGTAAGTACCACAAAGACCAACATATTATTTACGATAAGTAGAAGGTATTATAGATAGGTAATTTCATGTAATCGCAAACTTCATATGTCTACTTGGTTGGTCTACAGTATTTCAATGTTATTAAATTTTATTTTTAACGACGGGGTGTTATAAGTTTGCCGTGTCTGTGTGTGTGTGTGTGTGTGTGTGTGTGTGTGTGTGTGTGTGTGTGTGTGTGTGTGTGTGTGTGTGTGTGTGTGTGTGTGTGTGTGTGTGTGTGTGTGTGTGTCTGTCTGTGGCATCGTAGCTCCTAAACGGATGTACCGATTTGGATTTAGTTTTTTTTTGTTTGAAAGGTATTTCTTATTTCTTAATTTTATTTCTTAAATCAATGTACAATGAATTACAAAGGTTCTTAACATGTAACGTTCATGATTATATTATGGTTATTGCTTAAGTAGGTTTTCTATCTAGGCATATATAATGTAAATGTGGGCATTCAGGGATTTTAAATAGGAATAGGGACCATGTATCGTTCTGATAATATGACGGAGTTAACAGTTAGGGTGCCCCGACATGACAACGGTTGAAACAAAATATTATTAGGTACCTATATCAAAGTTAAAGGGCAAACACAATTTATTTTAAACTTTTTGGAAATGTTTTTGTGACGGGGTTTTTTAAATTTTTTAGTTTATTGCTTTTGGTGTTACTGGTCTGGTAGTCCGTTAATTACAAAAACAAACTGCTACTAGTAATCTAGTTCTCTGAAAAGCACTTAAATTGAATTAAATTTGCATTTGGTGTACGGTAAATATAACTTTGTGATGTTGGTCTGAAGTAATGTCAACACATTAGGTTTGTGGGTTATGGTTAGTTTAATTTGAACATCAACATTACTTAATAGCACATATAGAGATTTCAAATTAAACAAAGCTTGTTTTAAGAAGAATTTAAACAATCTTTATTCGATTGATGTACGTCCGAGAAAAATGTATATTTCATTCATCATAATATGAATCATTATTTGACATGATGCCCACAGCTACATTCTATCATCGCACCGCTCGCCATAGATAGGGAATTCATCCCCACACATAGCATCCGAATACGGTGCGTACCGTGCGGTATGAAAGGAACTTCATCCCACGTACGCTCAAGCTGTGGAATGAACTCCCTGCCATGGTTTTCCCAAGCGACTACAATATGGGGTTCTTCAAGAGGGGCATTAGAAGGTTTCTTCAGGGTAGGCAGCGCGAGTGTAACGCCCCTGGAGTCGCATACGTCCATAGGCCGCGGTAACCACTTTCCATCAGGTGGGCCGTGTGCTTGTCTGCCACCTAAGTGGTATAAAAAAAAATGAAGGTTAACTCTTGTACACCAAAGTTAGGTAAATTAATAAAATAAAAAAAAAACTAATATTTAGGGTTTGAATTTCCTTCTTTGTATAATCATCTTCTCTATCTTTGATCTGCAGCTTGTGGGACAGCTACAGGTATCACAGGGTTGTTAATTGAATACATCCCAATTTTAAATACAAAGAAACTTTAATGAAATCTGATCTTAAGGACACGAAAAGGTTAAATAAACAATCATGCCGAGATTTTAATAGTATTTTTTTTACAGAATTTCGCCAACATTACGCAATCTAAAGTTATTACAAAGGCAACTAAAAAGCGCCTTGTCGTTAAAGCAATAAATTATGTATACAGAGCGCGACTAGTGTGAAATTCCGCACAAACAGATAGTTTTTGCTTATGACGTTGGGAAATGCCGTGAGAAACGTATGCGCATCCGTTATAGAACCCCAGTGTTCAGTGAGTCATCAGGTCGAGGTAAGAAATAATTTAGTGCGTGAAACTATTTGAAGACGTATAACGATGTTTGAATAATATTATGACGTTTAGTATTTTTTTTTATGTAGGACACGTCAATTTGACTTCAGCTCGCCTGATGTTAAGCAAAGGCAAAGTTTCGGAAAGAGGGTCACCATCGGAGACATGTACCATGTTAACAGTGGTGGCACTCAGCTTGACGGCCTCATTAGATGCCTTTTCACGCCCCGCTTAAAGGACCCGAGACTGTAGGAAGAAGGAAACACGTGAGCTGGCAGGGAGTTCCAGGTCTTAGTGGTGCGGCATAGGAATGAGTCACTGAAACGCTTGGTTCTAGCAGGTATACTCTGCACCGTATATGGATGGCATCTTAGCCCTGCACGTATCGTCCTGTATAGGAAAGGAGAGGGTGGGATTAATTGGAAGAGCTCGTCAGAACATACACTCATGTGATTCTTAGCTCAGGTATAATTTGAATGAAATTTTAATAGCACTTATTATGCTAACTTTTTAAGTTCGAAATACATCGGGAAAAAGAAGCGCTCAAGTGGGACTTGAACCCACGACCTTTCCCTTACAGGTGGAATGCTCTTCCAACTGGGCTATTGAGCCACACCTGAATCACTTCAAATTTCCTTCTCTTCATATCCGTCTTTAAGGGCGATGGTGGAGCCATTTACCAACTTTCTTACGAACTGTTGGAACCAATCAATGATTTTTCAAATTTACTGGCCGTCATGATATTGGCCAGTAAAATTGCGAATCCAAAAATATACAATAGTATTATGGAGAGTGTTCAGGTGATAATCGTGCATAGTGGGAGAGGCCTATGTCTAGCTTTTTTTTTTTTTTTTTCGTGCGGAAATCCCCTCGGATACCCCCCCTGCCGGAGCCGGAAGGGGAGGTTATGTCGGACTCGAACCGACTAAAACCGCACGCCGACTGTGGGTCTTGGTGCTAGGCCGGAGGTGAGGTTGTCAAAGACATATCCCTCGCACCCCGGCTGACCCAGGGCCATCCCTTACGGTCTGGCCCTCGGCCTATGTCTAGCAGTGGACTGCATTGATTAATTACGGATTAAAGTTTGAAAATGATGGACGGCAATTCGTCGCCTCCTACGTGTTATCAAAACCTAATTTAGGGTCTAAATTTACACCTCTACCATAATACATTTTGAGGACATTAAAAATATACTTCCATTTGAAGGTGAGCATTTGAGGCCATAATAATAGCACTATGTGTGAGGCTAACGGTTTCATTCTAACATTTATTCATTAAGAATCTCGAAGTATCAATTTCGATTACTGTTTTTAATAACGTTGAATTATTCCCAGTTTATTAATTTTTGATGAAATAACATATCAGGTAATATAATTGCGCAAAAGAAATAATGAAAAATTGAAAAAGTGTGGCGTGGTTGTAGTGAACGGATTCGATTTATGTTTATACTTAATCCGAGATGATTTCTTGGCTTACATTAAAGTTGATAAAGAATTTATTAAAAAAAAAAATTTTTTGTAAGAGATGCTTTGACTAAGATAGAGAAAGAGTTGCTTATGTTATTTTTAAATTATAGCAGTGTAAATTATGTATAAGTCGCAAATTGAAATTAACAGTTGGTTAATTAGTTTAGACATAGAGGATCGTTCAAAGAAAAGCGGTGAAAGAATTCAATGAAATGAACATCTCGGTATTTGTCTCTTATTGACAAGCAATCTGGACTAAGATGTAAATGATGAAGGAATTATATTGTAACACCAGTTACTTACACCTCAGACTGAATATATTCAGTGTCCCTTTATAAAGTTATATACTATAATGGCAAATAATAAAACGCCACTAGCTATATATATCAGGAAAATAAAGCTGACTTTGGCACTAACGAATAATTTCCTGCAAGAAAATGATCTATATTAATTTTTAAAATACATCTCAATTTCCCTTTTGCTGAAGATTATTAGATGCACAAGCTAGCAAAATATTTTTGTCCTCTTATTACAAACGCTACATTTCCATGAAATCCTCGTCGTTATTATAAAGAAAACTTTTCCTCGCTGTTAAAAATGACGTCAGTAAATTGCACCCAAGAAGTTTATTATCAAGAGAACATAATATCGAGTAGTATAAAATAAACTCAGTGGAAAAGTACAAGTGTGTTATTCAATATGTCGAGTAGTAGGTATGTAGGTATATTATTTAGATTTTTTTTTTCTGCATAACCTTTTATGTTGTTTGTTTTGGATGGTGTTTGAACTGTTATTAGTTTATTTGCTTGAAGTGGTATTTGTCTTGAATGTCTAACAATATACACAAATCCTGAACCATATTGTATTATGTTGAAAATAAAAAAGACAACTGAAATAATTATTTCGATATATCGATGTTTCCAGGATACGGCCTGTTAAAGTGGCCTCGCGGCGCGGGAAGGTTATAGGCTACGAGTAATAATGTGTAAAGGAAGAATAATATAGCCTATAACCTTCCTTAATAAACGGGCTATTCAAAACAAAACGAATTTGTACAGATCTAAGTTAAATAATTATGATAGTGAGAATGATAAAAACACATTCACTAAGTTAAAGAATTGTAATCTCCTGTAGGTTACGAATTATAAAGTTTTAAGCGAAATAAACACCAATTTCAACAGGAAACTCGGGCGAATGAAATCACGTACAATAAATAGCCAGCAAAAACATAAATATCATTTAAAAATATCTACATCTATTGTTAGGAGTAACGAAAAATAGTGACTACAACATAGAATTAACATATCAATGGATACATTTGTCTCTGAATACATTAAAAAGTAAACAATAGTTGTTATCTAAAATATCACAATAGTAACATTAATAAGCGGCACTTCCTATTTTTAATGAAACATAAATCTACTCACGCCTGTGAGTCCCCGAAGGGGTAAGTAGAGGTGTACTAATAACACCCACTTTTTGCCACGCCTACTATGATTTTTGGTCCCACGTAATAGAGGGCGAGCCTAGTACCTATCGTCAAGCGGGTACTTAGCAATGGGCCGTTTGTTTACTGTCGGATGAAGAACAACCCTATCTCTTAGTTTGGACGCGTTTGGGCACATACGCGTTTGGTTCAATTGTCAAAAACAGATAAAAATTGCGGACTTTCTATCCTGTTTCAGGGTGGCTATAAAAAAATAAACTTCTAACCTAACCTATCCAAGTCGTTTTTTGACAATTGGACCAAACGCGTATTGGACCATTACCCACAAGAAGTAATGGGACGGCCCAATTTTACTCCACCAACGCGACATCTATTATTATTTTATTGCCATCTAAAGTGACAAAACTTCAGTACTTAACAATCTATAATAGTGCCTCTTGGCACAATGTCAACAACTCGATCCGGTAGTGTAATGTTAATACAGTGTATTATTGGACGCGGTACATGAAATCATGATGGTTCAAATGAATTGTGTTCCTAGTTGGAAAACCCTTTACTTCTAGTAACGACAATGACGATGTTAGCAATACGAACTTTGAAATGTAAAATTGGTTAAATGACGTGTCAAATTTATATAATATTACAGAACAGAATAATAAAATACTAGTGACAATATTACGTAGTACAAAGACGCTACGGAAGAAAGAGCGTTTTTTTTTTAGTATACTTTATGTAAAACTAAGGAAATCTAAGTAAAATCCTAATGAAAGCACTGCTAATAGTATAATTAAAAAATAACCTGGTTTACAATAGTAAAAAGTTACTGTGCATAGCTATTTTGTAACTTACCTGCTGTATCATTAAATTTCACTTTATGACTATTATAGTACACTAACTATTACCCGAGGCTCCGCACGCGTGGTTATCGGTTATCGGCTAATCAATGTTTTTTTGTGTTTTAGTAACATTTCAGAGATAAATCCATATCCATACTAATATTATAAATGCGAAAGTAAATCTGTCTGTCTGTCTGTATGTTACGCTTTCACGCCTAAACCACTGAACCGATTTTGATGAAATTTGGTAGAAGGGTAGGTTAGACCATGAGAAAGGACATAGGCTATGTTTGGTCGCGATAACCGACATCCACGCGGGCGGAGCCGCGGGCAAAAGCTAGTAATATATAATTTTAATGCAACAATTTTATTTTTGTAGTCTAATTTACAACTACATATACAATATCAACACATTTTTGAATGTAATAAACATCTTTTTCTTTTCACAAAGAATAATAGTAACAACGCAATATTGTACCCACAAAGTTCAATGCTTTGAGGTTAAAATTTAGTAATTAGTAAATTTTAAAGCTGTTTAATTCTTTGTCGCTATGGGAATTAACAAAATCATTCAAGCGTTTCAACTGCTTTTAGATAGCTAATAAGATATTCTTGTGCCTCTATGACTCCGCGAAGTCATCGGCCCCGACTGAGATGAAAATCTATGACAGTCCATGTGGGAGTGAATCAAATGTTATAATGTCTTGGATTATGCTTTAAAATAGGTAAGTATATTTAAATCTTTTGTTGTGAGAAATATATCACAACATTCGTATGAACAAATATATTTTATCGCTTTCCATTAAAAGTTTGCTTACTCTACAACGTATTACGCTGCTTTTCTTTACATAAATTATCATAAGAAAACGTTTAGCATACTATTAGGCTGACGGCAATCTGCTGAAATCACGACACAAAAGTTCTGTGACTTTCCGCTATTAATGGTTTTTAGATTACCGAAAATACATAAGGCTATATTCCGTTGTGCTTTTTCGTATCTAAGTCAAAATATTGACCAAATAAATATTCCAGTATAGCCAAAAAGTTTTTGGATGTCAACTTCTGGCAGATAAATTTCTTTGCTGTCACTGATAAACAACGAAAAACATTATGTCCTACTTAAAGTTATATTTTGCTGTCTTATTATATAACTACCTATTGCTCATGTTTCCTTAGTATATTATGTCAAAGTATATGTACTCATTGTAATATATGTAACGTTGATTGAATAAGTACCTATCTCATTTTCTCTGTGCCCGTAGGGTTTAAATTATGGCTTAGGTACGACATTAATATTAACGACATTGTCGAGACTGTTATTATATACCTAGCTATATTCTTGAAGCAAAAATTAATAATAATAGACTGAAGTTAGAACTAAGAATCGTTGCTTTTTGCTGTCGGAATCAAAGGGCACTAATGTCTCTCCCACCTTGGAAGATGCTTTACCATCTCTATTGCTCAAGGTGTACCGCAGTGTTTCCCGACTATGCACCCCCGACCTATAGTTCTGATTAATCTGCGTCTATGCGTTGTACCGCTATTCCCAATACCATACTGACAGTTAAAGATAGATCGCATCTACGGATAAAGTGCTCGGCTGTATAAATTCAAAACATAGTAACTCCTATTTCACACAAGTTTCGGAAAATAAAATTATACAGCGATGCGCTTTCCCGCAAAAAAATCAGTTACCATGTTTTCATTTTAAACAGCCGATAAGTCAAATTTGACTGTTGCGATCTATCTTCAACTGTAAGAATGTTATTGGGAACGGCCGTAAAGCTTAATAACTTTGGTCAAAACACCAGCCTCGGGTGGAGGGATTTATGCCTAACTCTTAGTATCAAAATGTATCAAACTGTAACTAAATGAACCTCTGTTCAAGTCGATATTCAAGTAAAGTAGCGCAGAGTTCCAGTATTAAAGAAAGAGATCACGTATATTCTTATAAAATGTAATTTCGATGACACGCTCGAAATATCAGAGCTATAAATATCGCCACTGAATTTATTTATGATTTAATATATCGAAGTAATTAAGTTTCACCCGGCTGCTAATCGAGTATACACCTACGGTGGTTTTAAGGCCAATTCATAATAATATGATGTGAATAAATAATAATGTTGAAGCTATTAATTTTACGTACTGGTTTTAATTTTTTGTAAACTTATACACAGTTTTTATACATAGGTACGAGTATAAAAGTTTAAAACAAAATGAAATTGTTTACGAATGTGTTACTCCTTTCTTTCATCATCCTAGTTTTTCCAATGTTTTTCGAACTTAAAAGTTAGCATAATAAATGCTATAAAAAAATTCATTCAAATTTTTGGGCGCAGTCATCAAAATTCAATGTTTAAAAATGGTTGAAAAATCATTCATTGTTTCCAACAGTTCGTAAGAATGTTGGTAGATGGCTGCACCGTCGCCCTTATAGACGGATATAAAGAGAAGGAAAATTTGGAATGATTCAAGTGGTGCTAAATAGCTCAGTTGGCAGAGCAATCCCCCTGTAAGGGAAAGGTCGTGAGTTCGAGTCTCACTTGAGCATTTCATTTTTTCCAATGTTTTTCGAACTTAAAAGTTAGCATAATAAATGCTATAAAAAAAAAATTCATTCAAATCATCCTAGTGTTTAATCCTAGTCGCTTTCGAAGCTTTCACTTTGAAATCCGGGGTCCTTTTTTCCCCGTTTAACTACGGGGTTGGCTTATTCACCTAAAAATGAATTAACCCTAATTTTTGCACAGACTGTGCTAAAGGAAGAATATTTTTTATACTCATAAAAATAAATTCCAATATTGTCCATAATATGTACCGCTATAGTGAGGCCCCGGATGTACCAGAATGATGCAATGGTGATATTTTTTTTTGTCCTAAGCTATGACATTTTACCGAATATAGGCTCCCAATAAGTTTATCTAACTGACGCGGGTTACTAAAATATGGTCTCCTGAATTTAGTAAGACGGAGCATTGTTCTGGTGTGGGTAGATACCTACTTGATTTGTTTTACATGTAGCTTACAATTATTATTAAGTTCCTAGTTGTAAGGTGGTATGTACCGATGTAAAGTGAATAAATTTATCTTTATCTTTATATATTGAAGACAAATAATATACCTAATTTGTAACCAGGGTTTACAAATTAGTTATATTGTTCGTCTACAATATATAAAGATAAAGATAAATTTATAATATGGAGAGTATTTGGAGGCACTGTCTTTGACAAGAATGAGTGTTAAAGGTCGGTTTCATCATTTTAACAAATTAATATAAATTGATCTCGTTCATGAATTACACCGTGAAAGGTCTTTGACCGAAAATTAAACAAAGCTTTAATCTTTATATCGAAACAATTACAGCCAACAATGCGCTCTAATATTAAAATGGAAATAAGAAACAATAGGGTAATAGATTTTTAATGCCCACCCTCAGAAGATTTATTGCTTTTTAATTAAAATTATGTACTTAGTGTTGACTTAATATTAAAGTACGGTTAACCAATATAGTTACTAAAATTAATGTACTTTTATTTATTTTTTCACATAAAATAGGTTCATATATACTTCCTCCTTTAGATATGAGATTTTTCTAAAGAGCAACCGTTGTCTGATTAAGAAGATAATTTGTGTCGGCTGATGTGCCGGCTTTCGGTAAGTTTAACTTGGCACCAAAGGGTCTTGGTCCCTAACACTTGTTTATTACCTACTTGTCTGTATGTAGGGATAGAAGGCAATGACGGGCTATAGTCTCTGCATACTCCAAAGGGAAATGGACGTGGTTATATGTATGTATAGTCTCAAGTTTGAGTTTGATTTTCTGTTTAATGTTATGTAAGTACTTTTCACCTTCAAAGTTAAAAAGGAAAACAAAGTTTTCTCCATTAGGTATAAAGCCAAAAATAGAATCATTGTACAGTCAACGCCATAAGTTGATTAACACTAAAATATTTTACAAATCTTTTTATAATGGAATGCATCTGTCTATATGTAGTGTTATGATTCCCAGAAGACAAACTTAATTTACATATTCAATGTTTTTTTTTTCACAATTTTATGTAAGGTTTAGGGGCCACAGTGTTCAATAAATTAGAATTTGTTAAGCTACTTTTGTAGTTGACTGTACAAACAACAAAGAAAACAGGAGGAATATTTTTAACTTCCAATGTTTACCTATTGATTACTTGTATTTGTTTGCGTTCATTTCAGTTACATTTGGAGATTGTTATTTACTTTGGCCAACAAATTAAATAACAACCCACTACATTTCTTTCTACTTCAAATCAAAGCCGAAGGCTTATAGAATACCGAATTTCTATATTAAGGAAGTTGCCATTAGCTATAGTTGCTTCTATTTAAATATAGATCATTCTCCTCTTCCTTGTGTTAATACCGGTCGTTTTCAAGGCCGTTATTTCGGAGACCGGGGTCCACTGAGTCCAGTCTAGTAAAGAGCTTACGACTCACCTCCATAATAAATTGGCGGTATCGAAATACTGCCGTTAAATAAGCTGTCGGCAGACTTTTTAAGATTATAACTATCCTCCTACCATTAAGACCTGGAACTCCCTGCCAGCTCACGTGTTTCCTCCTACCTTTAAAGCCCCGAGTCCTTTAAGCGGGGCGTGAAAAGAGTGCCACCATTGTTAATATGGTACATTTTTACGATGGTGACCCTCTTTCCGAAACTTTGCCTTTAGTTTACCATCAGGCGAGGTGAAGTCAAATTGACGTGTCCTTTTATTAAAAAAATTCGTAATGACTATCTTAAATACAAACGTCAACTGATGGCTTAACGTGCTCTCTGAGACAAGGAAATACATAGATCAATGCAAATAGATGTATTAATGCATACAAGTATTTACACTAAGCGGTAACAGAAGCTGCGCCTTCTGCAAACACTCGACACACTACCGCCACACGACGTAAACTGACAATTTAGTTATACTATATTAGGAGAATATTAGCAGGATGAAGTCAAGTAAGACGTCTGACAAAACTTGAATATCATCTATAAACAGGCGAAGCATCCGACGAATGTCGTTCATAATAACGCCTGCCTGTCTGAGAAACGTTCCCCACTGCTCAGGTGCGCCTTGAAGTTAATTTAGTCATTGTTTAGAACATATTATCAAGAGTCGAGTATGTATGTAGTAGTGTTTTACTACTCGTGTACTACTTCTAGTTATTTATACTCCAAGGTAGAATGCTATGCGTTTAAAGAATCCATCGTTTGTTTGTAAATTACAATTGTTAGATCACATCGCTAAATACTGTAGGTACTTAATCACCGGCCCTAATATTACAAGTATCTGATACGATTTAACCAATCACTGCCCAATCCTTCATACCTCCTTCATACTCACACCCGGAAATAACCATTGATATATATTGTTACTAAGGTGAAACAACAGTCCGTCATTTGACTCTATCGCTATACAGGAAGATTTTTCGGAGATCGGAATATTGGAGATAGAGAAATTCACTCAAAGGAAACACTCCTTTATTTTTAAAAAGAAACCAAACTGCATACAAAAATTTCCAAAAACTCCTCGCTTGACACATCCGGTAATCGAACCGGTTAAAAAAATCACATCTGTATTTTTATGACTTCAATCGATAGGATCAAATCTGTCTAACAAACTTGGTAAATTAAGAGGGGGTATAAAGGAAAATTGCCGATCTTTGATTTGATTTTTATACCCGAAAGTGTGCCACAAATGAGCTTGTTTTTTTTAAATAGTAAATACGTTATATCTGAAAGGTACTCAATTTGGTGAAAACATAAAATAATAATATTTTGTCGATAAAATAAGATCACAAAGTTAGGCCTAATTTTAGATTATAATCAATCTATTTTCAAGATTATTCATATAACTGAGTCAATTTTTATGTACAAAGTATACAATTTTAAAATCTAGTGACTCAATTTTTCACTTTGTTAAAATTATCTGTAATTTACGAGTAATTAAAAAAAAACGACTTCGGCGCTTACGATGTTCTTATTCCGCGCATAACGGTCTCTAGCTATCGCACCTGACGCGAGGTGCCGGCCATCTGTTGTTTCATCAATTAGTCGGGGTCGCCCCGTTGAGACGAGAGCACTGTTTTTCTGTTTTCCGTCGAAAAAGTTCGTCGAAATTATGGGAAATAAAAAAAATCAAAAGATAAACTCTAAAAGAAAATATAAAAAACTAAGAATTCAATTCTTGGCTAATTGTCGAAAGTAATATTTCTTTATTTTCTTTAGTTTGTTACTAAGTACAATTTTTGTATCAACCGTTGCCAGGCAGTCCGGGTATAGTATATGAAAATCAAATAGATGTCTTAGACCACCTCGCGTTTGAAGTATGTAACTAATGTTATTTTTTATAGCAGTAATATAATTATATTTTGCGAAAGTACTTATACATTGTATTATCAATTTTAATGCTTTTCAGAGTTGCTTCAGCTCGTAATATAACATAAGCTGATGAATCCGATCCAGTCGCATCGCTTAGTAAAAACTGTAACTTGTAACTGTTTATACTGGAGATTGACGGCGCTTGGCGGAATCTGCTACACATATTGAATAACACACTTGTACTTTTCCACTGATTTTATTTCTAGACCTGATCGGTTTCGCCTTACGGCATTCTCAAAGGTTCACCTTGATGTTTCAAAAATTATAATTCCGAAACACTACAATATTTGCATTTTTTCATGTGTCGGTAGTTTTAAAATTCGGTATACCAGTTAAAAAAAAATCCCCAAAATGTGGGAAATAATTATAAGTTTGGCCTCACAATTTTTAAATGATCAATATAATATAAAAAATTGCATTTGAATTATAATGTCAAGGAATAATTTTAAATGGCAAATGAAAATAATAATGTCAAATGGTAATGTCTAATTACAACTGATTAAAGGAAAATTCTATCGAAATGTCAAAATCATAATTAAATTGCATTGAATAAAGATAAGATAAGATAAGATACTATGTCGCGTTAAAATGATGGGAATGAAGTTATTAGAACCATGGCTATTTATTTTGCCTTTTTTTCAGATCATCTTCTAATGTAGAGAACATCCCGACTAGTACTGTTTATAAAAAAAATTTTAGATAAGTGAGTTTCAAAATCTCACTACATAATAAGCCATTTCCTTTGCTTTGGTTAAACATTCATTTATATAAATCAAGCAAATGAAATATAAAACAAGTAATAGAAAAATTCGACCACATGGAACACGGACGACCGCCCGTGGAGGGCTAGCACTGGAACGCCAGGATTCACGACTCTGGCGTTGAAGTCCCATTGTGGTTTGAATTTTTCGAAAAGATTGTCCACATTGAATATTTTTAGTTTCATATTCTGTATGAACTAGTTAAAAGTAATACCTCAAGAAATAGATAGTTTTCAGGAAAATACGTAGTAAGTTTTTCATACTCTTTAGCCGTCAAAACAATAATTAATAGGTCATTTCCTAAACCTTTTCCACAAAAATTCACAAATAGGCGTAGGTTTCAGGTAGAATAATCAAAATCATGTAATAAAAATAAGTAAATACCGTACCTAGCTCATTTACTCATTAGTATTTGAGATGATCTTTCTTATTTATTCATTTAAACTCGAATTAATACAGTTTTTAACTATGAAATCACTTTTCTAAAATCACATATGTCGAGCAAAATGACAAAATTTCGTAAACGGCCTCGTAATATCCACATTATTGACATCAACTCTTTTTGTATTTCCAATTATAGATTAAAGAGAAAAAGATTTTTCAAATTAAATTTCTACAGTGATCGTCTACTTTTATGAACTGAAAGTAATATCTTTAGGCTTCTTGAACCAATTTCAGTATGAAATATACATTTGTTTACCTTATTCTTATCTACCTATAAAAAATTGAAAGTATATTACATGTAAGCATTTTGCAATTATTATTGAAATTAATATTTATATAACTTACTTTTTCGTATTATATAAGCACTACCTGTAAAGTTATTCAGCGAATCGTCAGAGTTCTTAGGGAGATTTTATATAAAACACAACTAAATTATAATAATACAGTGAAAATTTATTAAAATTTATATCGTGATGAAAATGTCTTAATATAAATATTTGACGATTTCAAAAAATATGCATTCATTTTTGGACCACTATATTTTAAGCTGTTTATTAAAGCTAAGCTGCTTATGTTCATTTTACAAATCGCACTCATTTTATTTAACACCAAAAATAAATTTATATATTAATTTATTAATATATATTCCTAGAATGATCCGCGAGGCTATTGAAATTAAAATACACCCAAATTTCAATAGAGAGGATGGATGGAACGTACTACCATTGGGACCCAGTCATCCACTTAATCAAACCCAGTAAGCAGCAAAATCCAGCAAGACTTAACAACGCAGTGAGCTCATTCTGCGTAAATTTGCAGCAGCCGAAACGTCGGTTTAAAAAGTAAATAATAAAAAATATACGTGTTAGAATCCGTAAAAATGGGGTTTATTTCAATGCTTATGTTTATTTTACAAATCCCACTCATTTTATCTATCACCAAAAATAAAATTATTGTGTGTTCAAAGTATACCTTATATAGATAATGATCCAGCTCGTACTTTGCCAAATTTTATCTGATTATTGTGGGTATACTGTGCGCCTGCGTACCAAACACAGCGGTTAGCTGCCACACAAAATACCGCGAGACGACAGACGTGTGGACAGACGAGAGCGGGACGTATGAAGTGTGCGGGTGAAATCTGACTTTTTACTAGCTTTATGCGCGCTCTTAAATGAAAGGAAATGCGTGAAATCTAAACTAAAAAATGAAAATCTTCCACCCTGTATACTTCACGAGCTGATACTGATGCTGATACTGTATAATTCGAAATCTGACCTGCAGTTTAAAAAATTGGTCAATCTGCATTATTTTGTAGTATCCCTACCTAGGTAGGTATATTGAACTTTTTATGAAAAACACGATCATTTCAAAATAATTTTAATCTATAAAAATAAATTTTTGGCATGAATAAACACCTTAACATAGGGTACAATGTTTTAAAAGTATTTGTCTATCTGTAAGTTCAATCCCAAACTGTTTTACCAAACGGCCTTCTGCTTCATAAGAGGTCTGCACTAATCCATTCTACTTACCTGGACGACCTTCGTTTATATTCTCGATACGGAAGAACCAACGTATACCTACCTAGCTAGTACCCACTGTAGTTTGAAGCAAGTGAACAATATAACTGGAGTCTTATATGCGCTGCTTGAGTAATAATTATAGTAAGTAAAAAGAAACAGTTCGAAATATTATTAAGGAAATTCGATATGTCGGTAAATATTGCAGATGTTTTCATCATATTATTTTTTGATTCAAGTATGAAACAGCAAAGGCAGGTTAGGATTTTCCCATGTTATGTAATTATCATTTGGGTCAAGACATTATTCAATACTTCAAATATTGGATGTTAGGTTTCTGGAGACGCAACAAGTTAAACAAGGATATAATGCTCTGGAGGTGTTAAATATTGCATATGCGATAACATTATCTTTTATTTATTCAATTATTAGACCCACTGTAATCAATTTTCTTGAATATCTGAACAATGACCCACACTTTGATGACGTCACTCTCGTGAATGATTGACTCAAAAGTTCTTTCTTGTTTTAATAGACTTTTACAAGCATCACACAGGCTTTCAATCGATCCATCATCACTATCGTGGACATGATAATAAATCGATTCCTCTACGTATTATGACGCAATGATTTGTGAGAACTGGTTCCGGCAAAACCATGAAAACGAACACATATACATAAACAAATATGACATAAAAGTGACTAAAGGCAACAGAAATATGATTTGTTGTTAGACACCGTGAGCCATACGATGCTAGTTAGGGATCTCGTATATAACGACGACCCAGAAATTATTTTACTGTGCTTATCGTTAGCTTTGGTTTGCGTTATTTTGTTTTTGTTTTTTAAGCGTGAGAAAACATAAGGAAAGGATCTTAAAAAAGCGTATGTAAATGTCTTCAATTATTTTGTTGATTAAATAGCATAATGTTGATCTTTAAATGTGAGCCAAATTGAAATTAATGAAACGACTATAATTATAGATATCATTAAAATGCATGCACACTAATGTGTCGAGTTAAGTGTAAAAGGAACCGATTTCCTGTTAAATACAAAACGGTCGGATTTATCAGAACAGTTTAATTAAAAGTAAGTTTTAAATGATGTCCAAGCGACACACAAACATTTTACCGAAACGTGATCAACCACTTCAGAACATGAGATAAAATTGACAGGCGGTAGGTATACCATATAAGGAAGGGTCAAATTAGCAAGTATACTCACCGTTCACAACATACACTTTAACAAATACATAATAAAATCTGTTGACCAGTTGCGGAAAACAACATTCCTATAGTATGGGCATGTAAAAAATCACCAGACTGACGAACGACGTTTTCTCTCTGCGAATGTACCATAAAAAGACAGTTGTTTGGAATCGCTTGACCTACCGTAGTTATCGGATGTTTTACTCGTTCACTGATTAACACATATTTTTTCACTTATTTAATCGAATGTACACTTGAGCACAGCACGTGTTTTCACAACATCCTGGCACTTTCACTCGAAAGCAGTTCTGTATCGATTTGTCGTAGATTGCAAATCGTTAAAACTGCCCGCGCGCAACTTGCCGATGCCCGCGTCACACTGGCTGCGTTAGCGCGAGAGCCTCATTTCCCCCACTTAGTAACCATTTATCAATATATCATCAAACAAAATGATACTCTAAGTCTTGACAATGTAGAGTTGTTTATTAGTTGCCGACTTATGCCGGCAGTTCATGGCATGGCTATTTTGATTTAAATTCTTGAAGTTTGTACTGTCTTTGTACACGTGAGTGTCAATCAGTTTTACTACTGATATAGGCTAGACAGAGCTATTAACGGTTCACTCAGGTCTTTATATTTGAATGTAGATATGCTTTCATTATAAATAAGACACAGTGTCGTTAATTAATAGTTAGTAACATTAATACCTACTTTTAAATCTTCACCTTTAATGTGAGTTTGACAGATACATAATTTTTCTGTGTTTTCAAACTCTCTTTTATGTTTAGTATAGGTAGTATATAATATGTAGCTTAGCCGTTAAGTAGTCGGCCTTAGGATCGAGAGGTCCTGGGTTCGAATTCTACCACTACACTATTGACATGAACCTACTCCTAACACAAGCAATTTAGCATAGGTAGTTGGATGGTTTAGAGGGAGCTTTTCTTTAAAAAATATAATTGGAAGTTACGCCCATTAACGCCAAAATAAAACGACTGGGTTTGACATTCGGA
Organism: Eilema sororculum; assembly: GCA_914829495.1. NCBI lineage: Eukaryota > Metazoa > Arthropoda > Insecta > Lepidoptera > Erebidae > Eilema > Eilema sororculum. The sequence goes on along the minus strand of OU618543.1, from coordinate 20,395,863 downwards.
TGAAGAAGAAGTATATAACTACTAGCTGTCCCGACGAACTTCGTACCGTCAATTTTTTCCTGCCCTCTTGGCGTCAGATCCCGTTCCCGCTGCACCATTTAGGGGGATGAAAAATAGATGTTGGCCGATTCTCAGACCTACTCAATATGCTCACAAAATTTCATGAGAATCGGTCAAGCCGTTTCGGAGGAGTATGGCAACGAAAACTGTGACACGAGAATTTTATATATTAGATATAGTAGAGTTCGAAATGAATGACTTGATGTAATATAAACATTTCAGAGCAATTTATAGTTCAATTAGCAAATGTGATCCACAATCATGAAATGCTACGTAATTTTGGGCATGTTTGGACAGTCGTCATTAATATTTTTTTATAAAAAAACGATGTCAGCTCTCGAAGCTGCTGTACCTACACCATGTTTCTTCGTTTTTATTACATGCACAAGACTCGAGGAGGGTTCTTCGAGTCTCCCATTACAAAAGAACTAAGACAAACATAGTTCGCTGAATTGGAAAACTCCATTTATTAAGTTCACCTTTCATTTACTAAAGTTCTTATGCTGCCACGAAACTTCGTGCCAGTTGCATGGGTGATTGTGTTCATCAGTACTTCTATTGAACAAACAAATCGATATTCAAATATGAATAATTTAGCAGAGTCAATTTTAACCACAATCGTGGACACCGACTCCTATTGAAGTAGACTTTAAATACATAAAATTACGCCTGTTTCCCTTAGGGGTAGGCAGAGATCACGGATCTCCATTTGCTACGATCCTGACATACCTACTACTCTCGCTTAATTCACTGTCATTAAATTCTTCATGCATGCTCGTCGGTTTAGGGTACTCCTGACCTGCCCCTTTTCTAACACTTCCCCGATTTGGTCCAGGTATGTGCGCCTAGGTCTTCCCCTTCCGACGGTACCATCCACACTCGCCTCATACACCCGTTTCGTTAGTCTTCTTCCATTCATTCTCTCAACATGACCGAACCATCTTAACATTCCTCTCTCAATTCTCGTAGACTTTAAATAGCTAACTGTAATCCAGGCTCAGACTGTTGATTCATTCATGACTGTTATTAGAACCTAATCAGATTGGAAACGTAGTTAAACATTAACTTGGCATGTTTCCAGCCCAATGGTTTAGATGATAGACTTGGCGAAATATTTGACAAGAAATAGGACAGCTACTTATTAACTTCCAAACTACTCAGTTCAATGAAGAGGATTCATTTTTTACGCACTGCCGCGATACCTAAATTATACTAGTTCATCTTACCAATATTTTTTGTAATAGCTTTTCATTTCATTAAAAAAATCTAATTGAAGGAACTTATCAGTTATCACTTGTTCTAAGTTGAATTACACTTTTAAACCTCTTACATTTAATCAAAACGAGGTTTTAGATGAAGCCAAACAACGTCTATTCGTCAGATTGATTAAAACAAATAATCGGTTTAGAGTGAAATATCATTTTATTATAGAACTAGCGGTCCCGGCGAACTTCGTACCGCCAATTTTTTACCACCCGCGTGGCTTCCGATTCCGTTCCCGCTGCACCCTCTACTATATTAAGCATTTATTATACATACTAGCTGTTACCCGCGACTTCGTCCGCGTTTAGTTCGGAAAAGCTCAAACTCATTATTAAACATGGTGGAAGATTTTCATCCCAACTGAAACGGAAGTACCTACTCCAAATACTGGAAATAGTGAATTGTACGCAAAGGAAACATTTCTTTATTTTAAAAAAGAAACAAAACTGTATTCAAATCATTTCGAAAACTCGCTTGACATCTTCCACCTTGTATTTTTAAATTAAATATTATGAAGACAGTTTTTTGAGTGACTGACTTATAAATACAGGGCTAAACTACTGAAAACTACGAAAATTGACAGACTTCTTCTATGGGCTTGGCAAATATTGCGGAAGGATTTTGAAAAATTCAACATTTTGCTGACGAAATCATTATCAAGTATGTGATGATCATTGTTATATGTGGACTTGGTAATGTTCACCAGTTTTAATGGTTTAAATATTCTTCCTTCCTCCCAAATTCTTAAAACATGCTGCCACCACTTACGAACTGAACAAATTAAAATAAGTACATCAAGTATCACACAAAATAGTTTCAAGAAAACCCGGTGCCTTGCACGCCCTGAGCAGTGAGCAGTGGTTCTCTTCTTTGCCGAGCCAATGGAGTTCCAGTTTTATGATAAATTCCATCGAGCACAGTCACATCGTTGTTCATTGCTTTATACCCAGGTAGAGAAGAGGGGCGCAATGGGCAAGAGAGCAAATACAGCATTGACTGGGATGGGGTCATATAGCCTCATTTTGCTATTATATTCCATGTATTGGTAAGCTTGTTTCCAGCAGATGACGTAGATACTTCCAAATTGATACGTGGACATCATCCACGTGGCGGATTTTTTTGGTCTGATGAAATTTACCGGAACTGAGTGTTTTTCTGTCCACATTTAATCTCTTTTATATAATAGGAGCAGGGGTATCTTTTATATACCTAAATGTATATAACCTATGTAGGTTGGCTGCTCCTGGTGTACTGTTGTCATTTCTGGGATAGATATAAGTATTTACTTTTAGATACTTATTAGAAGGAATCGATAATATCGCAGCGGCGTGCGTTGGTAGTCATCAGGTCACTAACATTGTATAATGTCTGCAATTGCATAAAGACGTTGTCTCTCTGGCTGTATTTTACCATTTCTACCACACCACGGCGAGTGAAAGAGCCTATTAGGAGTCTTTCAAATAATCTCTCCTTCCTTCCGTCAGTCACATACGGTAGAAATAATGCCACCTCGAACCAAGCTGTTCGGAACTTCATTTCTTTATCAGGCGGTTAAGAACTGTATATTGTTCTGCCCACACATGTGTTTTCTTCTTTTAAGATTCGGAGTTTTTTTATATAGGACACGTCAATTTAACTTCACCTCGACTGATGTTAAGCTAAAGGCAAAGACTCGAAATAGGGTCATCATTATAAATGTGTACCATCTTAACAATGGTGGCACTCATCTTTATGGGATCATCAGAAGCATTTTCACGCCCCCCTTAAAGGACCCGGGACTGTAGGAAGAAGTAAAACGTGAGCTGGCAGGGATTTCAGGTCTTAATGGTGCGACATGGGAATGGGTCACCAAACCACTTGGTTCTTGATGGAATATTCTGATCCGTATGTGGATGACATCTGAGCCTTGCATGCGTTGTACGATAGGGACAACTATATCCCAGAATACCTTATGTGCTTCACAGAAGGTGCAACGATTTACTTCCTCCATGAGCGCGGCTTTGATGGTGATAGCTTAGGATACCCATCAACCTAGCCGAAGCAACCCTGGTCTCGTTGAGACCACCTATTTATGATAGGTAACCAAGGCAGGTATACTGGGGTACCTAACCCCAAAATAATTTTAATCGGTTTGATTCCAATATTGCGCTTGCCCCGATGTGGTGGAATCGGTATCAATGGGGGATACCAGTTTCAGTTTTATGACTTCTCAGGCGGGTGGGACCACTTTTTCATTCCCCGAAATCAAGAATTTTGTATAGATCTAAGAATATTATACAATAAGTTCTACTATTACTGTCATACAGCCTAGTTTTATGTACTACCTATAGAATACTAAGCATAGAATTTATGTTTTACTTCAAATAAAACTATAAATTCAATAAAATACAACAAATACACAATAAAATAAAAAAGTTAAACTAAATTAATTAAAAAACCATAAAAAAGGAAAATTACATTTTACATGGATTCGAATTTTACATGGATTCGAACGCGCCTCAGCTAAGTGATAAGTCCACCGCAGACGTATTGAGCCACAGTTACCATGAAATCACAGTGTGAAATAGACGTTTACATATTATGTCATAAAAACATTCTGTCCCATTCCTTATTATAATAGCGTGATGATATTAATTATGAAAGCCAGGAGTCTTTTTACCGAACCAGCTGCTTACTAATTTGTTAGATTCAAGAGAAAATCGTTCGAGAACAATGTGAATTCTATCGAGACACTTGCTGTGCCGAAGATTCTGCAGTAACCTGACCTGACATGGCTGAGATTTAGAACTCTGACCTCTCAAAGTTCTTCAGATTCCAATGACCGAAATAATATCTTCTTATAAGCATTGTTGCTTCTTTATTGGTTCGATCTATTCACACAATCACAAATTGTTAGCGTGATATGCTATTATTGACATAACTTTTTTATTTATGAACCGATTTCAATAAAACAAACACTAAATGTTAAGTGAAGCCTACCACAATAAATTAGTGAAAACCGCAACCAAATCCGTTCAGCCGATTCTGAGATTAGCGTGCACAAACTCACAGACAAACAGAGAAACAGAGAAACAGATAAACAGACAAAAATTCCAAAAAACGTTGATTTGGCTTCTATTACGTTTATAAAGCCCCCCTATAATAATTTTTCTCATTTCCTTTCCATGTACAGACATCGATCGCTTACAGATTTATTATATGTATAGATAAACCTTCTTCTTGAATTACTTTATGTATTAAAAGAAACCGCATCAAATTATGTAGCGTAGTTTTGAAGATATAAGCATACATAGGAACATAGGGATGTGGAGAGCGACTTTGCTTTATACTATATAGTGGGACCGCTACTGTGGAACATCGGTTACGACTGGGTGCTTCGCGGTGAGCTCGCGGACGGTGCCGCCGTCACGTGTTATGCGGACGACACGCTGGTGACGGCGTGTGGGGCTATATAACGCGAAGCGACCCTGAAGGCCACGACCGCGGTTGCCCAAGTCGTGGAGCGGATCCGGCACCTGGGTCTCGAGGGGGCTCTGCATAAAATCGAGGCCATGTTTTTTTAAGGGCCTCGGCGAGTGCCACACGAGGATTTCAGCCTCATAGTAGGAGACATTTCCATCGGCATCAAGCCCTAGATGAAATATCTGGGGCTCGTGCTCGACGGCCGGTGGAACTTCGGGGAGCATCTCTGAAGACTGGCCCCTAAATTGAAGAAATTGGCGGCTGCTGCCCAACATGAGGGGGCCGGATGACTCCTGCAGGAGACTCTACGCGGGAGTCGTGCGGTCCATGGCCCTATACGTGTGCCCAATATGGGTGGACACCCTGATGGTCCACAATGCGCGTCTGCTGCGTGCAATGGCCAGGAGGGCCATTAGGGGATACCGCACAATCTCCTTGAAGGCGGCGAGTCTCCTTGCCGGATCCCTACCGTGGAACCTGGATGCGGGAGCCCTTTCGATGCTATATCGGTATCGAAAGGAGGCGCGGGAGCAGGGAGGGGAACCCGAGCCCGAAGAAATTCGGGCCGTGAGGTCTCAGCTCCACAGGGACATGGTAGCGGAATGGGAGCTACGACTTGGGCGATCAAGCGCAGGGCACGTCGTAATAGCGGCGGCAAGACCCATCATGGAGGAGTGGCTAGAGAGGCCACACGGCAGCCTCTCGTACCGGCTGACGCAGGTGATTACCGAACACGGGTGTTTCGGGAATTATCTGTGTCGGATCCGGAAGGAGCCAACGTCCGAGTGCCATCACTGTGATGCGAGCGAGGACACAGTGCTGCACACGCTGACCAAGTGCCCGGCGTGGGACACGCCGAGGCGGGTTCCAGTGGTGGCTCTGGGGGTGGGAGTCCTCACGACCTGCGCCTCCCCGTAACCGGGGCTAGATGGGGACACTGTGGTCCCCACGACCCGAAGCGGGAATCTCTTTCGAGATGGTCCTGGGTCTGCCGGGCTGCGAGGGATATTCTATTAGCAATCTCACCTCCGGCAACCAAGGACCCAAGACGGCGTGCGTTTTAGTCGGTTCGAGTCCGACATAACGACCTCCACCGGCTCCGTGGGGGTGGTATCCGTGGGAATTTATCGCACCATAAAAATAAAAAAAATACTATGTAGTGATTGACATTACACGAGCGAAAGTAACTGTTTACGTCTCGCGGGCGTTTCTTTCGCTCAATATGGTAAGATTTGCAGTTATAATTTATTATAAAGACCAAGACATTACAAGACTGGCAAAACTGAGCAATCCTTTCTCGGCAGTAAAATAAAATGATTTCGGGAAAACGTTGTAGTTGTAATCGGCCCAATCCTGACATAACTGCTTCATCGCGTTTGTGACGAGGCGGTACCTGGAAGTTTCACACTCTGACTTAATATTATGTAAACACTTGTACTTATTTCTTTTCTCCCTTACAATTTCCTATTCACCTCTACCCTTTTCCCTATCTTATATCTTCTTTACTAGCTGTAACGCGCAAATAACACACAGAGTTGCTAACTTGCTACCGTCCATGAACGGTTCGGTATCCTAAGTGGATATAATAGTTAAGATTATCTAGTTAGTATTAGATTACATTTTCATGATAAAAGCGATAGCGGCGACAATCTAATTCACCCACTGTAATTCAATTTATCTATCCTTAGTTCAGCTCAAGGTCAAAAGATCAAAAGTGGTGAGCAAAAGGTCAAGTTCCTGTATATTTGATTCGGATGGCAAAGAAGTACAGGGGTGACACTTTTTCAAATAGAGACACATTTAGTTACACAATAATTTAGCCTGCTTGAGAATAATCATATCGGATAGATAAAAGAAGTTATTATTTGTTTCCCGCGTTAACCCGCGATCAGTCCCTGTTCTGTAGGAAATAGTCTGACACACCCTGGCTATTCGAAATTCTCATATTAATACATACGTCAGGTGGCCACGCTGGAGTCATCTACCAAAATGACTCCAGCCTCTTTTACAGGAAGAATGCTTTAAACATCGTTTTTTTTTAATTTGAATAATTAACTCACTTCTTGCTTAAAATTTTCATTAACACAAAGAATGAATGTTCTCACATCAATAAAGTCAATTTAAAAAAGAAACTCATTCCTCTGTTTAAACTATGTGATCACAATAGTATGTAGCCCAACCATACAAACCCTGACCCTTTTATCTATATTTACATAATCGAGGCAGGTACACCTAATTACAATGCGAGGGCACACCTCTCATCTGTAGAAAATTTACGAAATGGAGTAAACTTTAGCAATTAGTTCTGTATAATTTTCTTCTCGTACTCCCAGCGTATTTCCAAATTATTTTCCGTCGGCTTTTAGTCTAACTAAGACACGGTTGAGCTTCGATATTTTGTGATGAGCAACTGCCTGACCTCTACGACTCACTGGCGGTATCGAAGTTCTGTAGTTAGATCAGATTGTCGGATTTATTAGAGCTCCAAATTCCCGTAAGGTAAGATGTTCATATTGCAATCATGAAAATTGTAAAATAGTTTTTGTTTTTATTGGCATTGACATCGTTATGGAGATCAGCGCGAAAATAAAGAAATAAATCATTTACATACATAATGCGTCGTGGAATTCCTCCGCATCGTCACCGACCGGTAACGTACCCAGAAGGCTGGCTGCATTGCCACGTTGAATGGCAATGCTTGTTGGTTATTCTTTATTGGTTAATAACTTTCTATTGACAATCTTTGTCTTAGATCCGATTGCATCTGAGGCCTTTTCAATCAAAGTTAGGAGACCACCTTTCAATATTTTTTTCATTGAAAAGATGCTGTTATAAATATATATATATATCTTGCTAAAAAATTATAAAAATCACGCTTTGAAAAGTAACAAACAAGAAAATATCAAGGATAGCCGTGGTCGTATGCCACTTACTCTGACTAAACAATATATTCTAGGCAAAAGTGGCATACGACCATGGCTATCCTTGATATTTTCTTGTTTGTTACTTTTCAAAGTGTGATTTTTCGGTAGTCGGGTTTTAGTTTTAAAGGACAACCCCAATTCTCATACAATCTTGGGCCTGCATGTACAGGGTTGAAAATTAGGCAATATTTAGACCATCTAAGGACATTTTGTTTGCCTAATTTTCACGACGATTCACAATGGCCAAGTTTGTTAAATCGAGCATTGTGCATAGGTTTTTACCCGACTACGGCGAAGCCAAAAGGAGGGTTATGATTTTGACAGGCTATGTATGTATGTATGTATGTATGTATGTATGTATGTTCATTTGTTCCCTCATAGCTCCTCAACTACTTATTAGAACTGGACAAATGACGTATCGTTACAAGCGGCTTGATCGTCCGATGGTTATAGGCTATATGACGTGTCACTCAATCTTGTGTGGCGCCCTCTATCGCTCATAAGGTACTATGTTAAAAAATAAATTTAAGATAAATATGCCGTGTTTGGTATCAAATGAAAGGGCTTGATAAGCACATTTCAAATATGTATAAATTATTAGCTTTACCTTGCCCCAAAATGATATAAATAAAAAATAAAGTTTAAAACTAAAACCCGACTACCGAAAAATCACGCTCTAAAAGTAACAAACAAGAAAATATCAAGGATAGCCGTGGTCGTATGCCACTTACTCTAACAAAACAATAGGTAGGTATATTCTAGGGAAAAGTGGCATACGACCACGGCTATCCTTGATATTTTCTTGTTTGTTACTTTTAGAGCGTGATTTTTCGGTAGTCGGGTTTTAGTTTTAAACTTTATTAGGTTATGATGTAATACATAATGCGGTCAAACAGCGTCTTATGTTGTGTTGTGTATGATAGCTACACAAGTTATTCGCGTATCGCTGTTATTTGTAAGTAGGTTAGCAGGTTTTATTAGTATAGAAAAGGGCAGGTCATTAATATTTTTAGTCATTAATGTGGAATGGTCAACTATATGCTAAATAATAAAACTGATATGTCGAAGCAAAGACATGCTTTAGCTACTTTTTTATTGCACGATATTAAACCTTATAGTTTTATGATATACAACTGACATTTACTCTAAAGGTGGTAAAGCAATCCTTCCCTACCCTCACTTCAGACGGCAACATCTGAGTGACATCCTTTTGCTATGGTTACCACTTTCCACAAGGCTGTATACATACATAACAAAATCTTTTCTTCAAGTAGATGAAAATAATACCTACAAAGTGCACGCAATGAACCTAGAAATACAAAACGAATGGTTAACACTAGGTGAATTTTGTATTCCCATAGCCTTAAAATGGCGTACCTTAATATACGACTGGTCACCGGCTCTCCTTAAATTCTATCTCAATGCATTCCAGTTGACCCTCCCCGACCAAAGCAATCTTGTCAGATGGGGAAAAGCCACAGATAAAACATGTAACTCATGTGGTGAAGCAATTGGTACTGCTAGGCACCTACTGGTGGGTTGTAGGACGCTATTAGACCGGGGTCATTACTCGCGCCGACATGATAAGGTATTAGAAATCGTACGTGAGGCGGTAAGTTTGGCGGTAGCTAGAGCGAAAAAGGGTTTAACCACAAACCAAAGAAATGACGTCGCGTTTGTAAAGGAAGGCTGCTCAAAAAAGACAAATCAAAAGCCGTACTCAATTTTGATAGCAGCCGCTGATTGGACATTACTCGCAGATTCGTATGAGAAACACTATAAAATACCGGAGGATGTTTGTGCCTCGTCATCCAGACCCGATATATTCCTATTTTCAAAACAGCAAAAGCGTGCAGTACTAGTAGAACTCACAGTACCGTGGGAAACTAACATACCTAAAGACCACGCTATAAAAATAAACAAATACTTTGACTTGACCAACGAGTTAACCAAAAATGGCTATGTGGTTAAACTCTACGCCGTGGAAGTGGGAGCAAGGGGAATTCCAGCTAAATCCCTGTATAACTTATTTAAAGACCTCGGATTGCCAAGAGCTTCAGTAAGCTCTTTACTCAAACGAATATCTAAAACGGCGTTGATAGGATCTTACCAAATTTGGATAGGTAGAGGGGGGAACACGACTGACGGTGGAGGTGAGCGCTGATGCATCACAAGGTGGCCACCCTAAACCTACACCTGGGTCGCAAGTCCCAGGCGCCGTCGCAGTGTTCCTCTCTGTACCACGCCATGGACCCGGCGACCGCACGGTGAATCCATGGAATGCTAAGAACCGGATCTCATTATATAAGTAGGTAATAAAATAAAACAACATTATTTTAAAGATTACTATATTTTAAAAAAGTATTTTAATCTCTATCCCGGGTATCTCCCTATTTGGCTTTAGAAATGCTTTCACTAGGACTTAGGCTTTCCTCCCCTTTTTAAGCATCATCATAGTTTATTAAAATATTGTCTGAAACTGTGCAAGAGGTGTTATATGGCCTGAAACCGTGCCCAACCGTGATACCATATTACACTCATTATGTGGGCACAGCACCCGACTGTTCTCTTACCTACAATACAATTACAGCAATGCTGTAATATAGCATTCCTACCGCTCAAAGAACTGTCAACTAATATATATACGTAATAAGTTCTACTACTTATATTCCTAGACTTTATTTTTCCTCTTAATAACCAAGTCGTTTGAGATATTGACAGTTCTTGTAGGAGGTCTCTATCCACCTCTCCGCACACTTCAATGACATACAGAATACACACTTTTCTGTGCCCCACTGGTGATTGTGCTGTTCTGTTCTCATCCAAACATGCACATTAAGCTTGAATCCAGCAAGATTCGCAAATGATGTCACTTGCATTCACCTTAAACAGAGATCATGTTATAAGCACTGAATATTCCATTAGTCATAGGCTAGTTCTTCATGAACGTTACACATATCAGTCAAAATACATTGTTATATACAAAAGTTGGCATAATTATCTACGGGATTAGGTAGACTCGTAGTAATTTCTATTCTATAGCAGCTATCACACAGCTTGTTAACGTTAATTATAATAACAATTTCAAAAGAGCGAGAAATAACGAATAGGTACTTACTATTTGTGGTGTGACCCATTCACGTATACAAGCTAGTATCCCTGCATCGTTCAATAAATGTCTGCCTATAATATTGCACCGATCGGTAGCGATTCCACAATTCACACAGAGACTCATTGTGATAGCTTTCAGCCGATGTGGTAAAGTCTAGTCCAGTTTTAGCCAAGGCAAAAAGCCAAGGTCAACAAATGTAGCAAATAACGGTGTCCGGTAATCAAGCAAGGGTCAATTAGTTCGAAAATCATATACAATTCACAGAGTAAAAGCAGCAAAACACATGATCTCAGGGAGCCGAAAGGAAAGCGAATGCGACATTTTCAATGACAGGAGTGAAAATGACATATGATGTTACAGATTATTATGAATTCTATATGATCGATTATTTACATAGACTTTGAATACACTACGATTATTTACAATAGATATTTTGACTTCCATTATGAAAGAGACGTGTCTTTCTGATTAGTAAACTGAATAATGAAAATAAAGATGCTACATAGATATTTTGAAATCAATTAATAAAGCCACGAATTTTAAATTAATAGTTATTAGTTATCGATTTGATTTCATAATCGAATCGATAAAGCAAGCACAATCATAGCGCATTTACGAAGATCGGATTAAGTATTACATTCAACGTTTACGAAGCTTGTTGATTAATGAAAATCACATTTTAAAACTTTTGTCGCACTTGGCCATTGCTGATTGTAATGAAGTCTAAACAAAATTATAACACAAAATAGACGAATTTTTTGAGGTAGGTTTGATGTCTGTACACTCAGGCCCAAAATGGGGTATCTCCTTTATTTTTTATTTATATTATTTTGGGGCTAGGTAAAGTTAATAATTTATACATATTTGAAATGTGCTTTTTAAGTCCTTTCATTTGATACCAAACACGGCATATTTACCTCAAATTTCTTTTTTAACACAGTACCTTAAGTCGCTAGAGGGCGCCACACAAGATTGAGTGACACATCATATAGCCTATAACCATCGGACGATAAAGCCGCTTGTAACGATACCTCATTTGTCCAGTTCTAATAAGTAGTTGAGGAGCTATGAGGGAACAAATGAACATACATACATACATACATACATACATAGCCTGTCAAAATCATAACCCACCTTTTGGCTTCGCCGTAGTCGTGTAAAAAGTAGGATTCACTTAATCTTTAAGTATCGTATCAGTCACCCTTCTAAAAGTAATGGTTACTATTACTAAGGTGTCATTTGGACGGTGCGAGTTACTTGCACGTTCGGTTCGACAAATTCGTATGCGATAATCGTTAACAATAATCACCCTACCATTATCGAATCAAAATGTTTGCATGCTCAATTCTTGCATACGATTATATCATACGAGATTCGCAAGTTACATCTCACAAGCAACCACATATCCATACTAATATTATAAATGCGAAAGTAACTGTCTGTCTGTCTGCCTGTATGTTACGCTTTCACGCCTAAACCACTGAACCGATTTTGATGAAATTTGGTATAGGGGTAGATTAGACCATGAGAAAGGACATAACCGACATCCACGCGGGCGGAGCCGCGGGCAAAAGCTAGTATGCCATATTATTATATCGTTGCTTTAAATTCTGTTTAAACAGACACTATCAATATTCAAATGCGAGGCGTATCTCACCAGGCGAGGGCGAGCGAGGGCGAGCGAGCGACTATTGCTTCTGTGAGGGTTTAGACGATACAACTTTTTTCTCTCCTTTCAAGAATCGTATATTCGAGACGATAAACTCGCCTCGTTTAAATGAAGCTTAATGCTAATCTAGACTTTTCTGAAATCAAAACTGGGTGATTCATTCTGCGCATGATCCGGAATCATTTTAAGAACAATGTAGTCACAAGTCACGTCCCTCCCAGTTATATAGTGCCTAAACCGGTGGCGGCCATGGCGTAAGTGTTATCGACATTTTTTACTTATGCCAATTTTCTTGTTCTTCTAGGGGCGGAGAAAGGTGTTTATTGGCCTACATACCTGCTATAATACTTATAAGAAGACGTGACTTCCTTTGGAAATATACTAGTAACCCGAGAATTTTTACATTGCCGTATTTAGTCATAGTTACTGTATTAGAACTATGACAGTCTCCTGCGTAGTGGTAGTGAACGCGGCCGCTACGCAGGCAGGAGGCGTGGGTTTATTCCCGACTCAATGAAATTTATTTGTATGCATGAATATGGGTATTTGCATTGGTCTGGTCGTGCCCCGGAGAGCACATTAAGCCGTCGGTCCCAGTTACCATACAAACATCTATGGCAGTCGTTACCGGTAGTTGGAGCTCTAAATAGTCTAATACAACTGGTCTAACTGCAATGATTCGATGCCGCCTTTCAGTTGTGGAGGTCAGATGGCAGTTGCTTCACAGAAAATACCATCTGACCTCTCCTTCATCCTGTATATTGTTATTATGGCTCTTCATTATAAAAATATTATTGCGAATACGATTCGAACCCGTTAGACCGTAATCTCTTTTACTAATAAGTTATTGATATTTCTTATTTTATGCAATGCTATTTATTCATTTATTAAATAGCCGCGGTAGCCTAGTGGTATGGGTAATGGACTGCTGAGACGAGGTCTCGGATTCGATCCCAGGTTTACCAAAGCACACACCAATGACTTTTCGATGCTTTTCGAAGTTATGTGTGTGTATTTATCGCAGGTTTATAAGTGCCCGGTTAATGGCAATAGGCTCGTCACCTATTACATTGGGACCTAAACATAAACTGGCGAAATGTGGGTGCTAGCACCTCTGCCTACCCCTTCGGGGAATACGGGCCTGAGTTTATGTTATATGTTATGTTATGTTTTTTATTCAAGGTGAATGAATGTATGTGCTTTTGTGAGCTTGACAGGCATGATTACTTCTGAAAAACTTTTTCTACTCTGTACATATTGAAGTAAGAGGAGTTCAATAATTTGTTGCGTTTAAACTTAGGTTTGAATATTTCACATAGCGAGCTATACAATATGAATTCCCCCAGATAGGGTAGTATGGCCACCAAGAATGTTTGACGATGGAGAATCGCCCACAACCACATGCCGTCTCGGTTCTCGATCATCATCATCTACATAAAAACGTTAGTCCTGAATGCACCCGAGGCCACGGAGCTCAGGGTCCGGCTAGCAGGGTTCTCAATAACCAGGGTTTAAGGTTGCCCAATAAGATATTTCTCTCGCATTCCAGCTAACCATGAGTAACCTATGATTTTGAGATGTCATTTGATAAGATTTTCATAAACTTTCACATTTTTGTAATAATAAAAAATTAAAAATGCAAAATCTGATTAATATTAAGTCAAGCAGTGGACTGCGTTAGGCTATTGATTGATTAATTGATTAAGTTTCTATGGAAAACATTCATTACATCGAAATACTACTAGGACAGGGTGGAATAAACCTGAGATTACAACGAGACTGGAAGTGATTCCGAACTAATTAATTAATTTATTTGTTAATAATTTATTACATAATTGTGTTTTTAATTGATTTGTTTTTATTTTGGGTTCAATCTTATTAATTGAGAATTCTTTAAATTATTTTATTTGACAACAATTTATCAAGACATTTGACATGACAATTTGATCCAAATCTATCAAAAATTAGATAAATTTAATGATGCATGTATACACTGTATTTTTGCGTGTCAGAACATTGACTGACGAAATATGTTATTCATACACTAATGTTCACAACCATGTGCCTACCATATTTCTGCAAATAAATTTCATTTCAATTCATTTCATTTCAGAAGTGCTGTTATTATGTTTTACACATAGCAAATTGTTCAAATTCGAACATGATCTGAAATTTCTTGAAGGCGCATTTATATTTTCTTCTATTAAATGAGTTTATAGTGGCACTTTCTTTGAATTCACTTTTTTTATCAGTTTACGTGTACGTATTTCTGAAAAAGAGGTCTTGAGAGACAGACAGACGGACAACGAAGGGTTCCGTTTTTTTTCTTGAAGTATGGATCCCGAAAAAACTATGAAAATCACAGAATAGTTTCAAGTCTATATCTCAAGTCTATGGGTGAACCCCATAGCCACCATTCTATCATGTCAACAACAGTTATCTGCAAGCCACTGATTGCAGGACGAGTTCCTGGATCAGGCTTGCCTCTAAGTTTTAGACAGCAGTCCCTTCCTTAACAGTGAAAATCCATACTAATTATAAATGCGAAAGTAACTCTGTCTATCTATCTGTCTGTATATTACGCTTTCGCGCCTAAACCACTGAACCGATTTTGATGAAATTTGGTATAAGGGTAGATTAGACTTTCAGAAAGGACATAGCCTATGTTTGGTCGCGATAACCGACACCCACGCGGGCGTAGCAGCGGGCAAAAGCTAGTAAATCAATAAAGCGGAAACGGAACTCAAGCTCTAAAGAATGAAATCAGTACTGTAGTTGATAGCGAATTCCGCTTAGATTTAAATAGATTTTGAATTATGTATGGTATAATCAAATTCTCATAGAGCAAACTCAACAAAGTTAGCCAAATATTAAAAATGGAAGCAGCCACTCAAGTTAACTAGATCTAAGGTTTTTTTCTAAACTCTTGATGGCTAGCACTGAAACTTTATTTATTTAATACTAGCTTTATCTGATCTGATTTCAACTGAACTCAGCATTGACTTCTTATAGACTGTAGTCTGTAACTGGGTTGAATAAAAATAGTTTAATTTCACATCTCATAAATATTCATATAATGTACAAGACTATATCCTAAACGAATTTCACATTATCAGAAACAAAAGTTCAGGTTATAATGAAGAATGTTAAATAGTTTTGGAAATGAAGTTTTCATGAGCCAAACATGTTAACAAAGTTAACAAAGTAGAATTAGATTTTGTTACAAACAAATTTTATTTCCTTTTCTCTATAGGTACAACGTGGATATAAACATATTTTGATTAATGAAACCAGTTCCATGTTTGTAGTCAAATAAAATTTAATTCATGATACATTTAACTTACTCTGGGCACACATAGGTAAATAGAGTTGTAACGAAATATGATCGACCAAAATTATTGGAAATTTAATTCATCATTCATTTAATCAGCCTTTTATAATAATTAACATCATCATTTAGTCAGTAAAATCGATGTTCCGATAATAATAACATAATTGTATTACAGTTTACACAGTTCACGTAATCGTAAACGAAAAACTTTTGGTCCAAAATTATTTAACAAAATTCATTTTCTTGCACAACAAGTTGTTTTATAAAAGTGTGCGTCGAACCGTGAAGATGTTTACACATGTAGGCTGTCATATCGCATTATTTAAATCGCGTGTAAATAAAATTCAAAGACACGGGAATGTAAATATAATTTTTAGATGTAGCCTAACAAATATATTTAGGCACGGAATTTCTCGTAGGCGGAGCTGATTATATTAATGTCAGACCTGTTGCTTACTGAGAGCAATAATGATAAATGTTTTTTGAGTTCATAACAGCAATCTAATTTATAATTATTAACAAATAAGAGCAAACTTGGACTTATTGTTCTTCCACGATCTGTATTTCATTATAATTTATATTTATCATTTCATGCAAATGTATTGTAAAGAATTAATGTACAGTCGACAAAGGAGATATACGCTTGCACTATTTGTATGTAAAGGTGTAACTCCTTTGTCGACGGTACGTGTACTTTTACAACATTTCTTTGCCGCATCATAAAGTTTTGGAATACTTTACCAGTCCACGAGTTTCCTTCTTCCTACAGTCTCGAGAGAATAAACGGGGCATGAAAAGCAATAAGGCCGTCATGCTGAGGGCCACCTTCGTAACAATGTAAAAATTTGTCTTAAATATTGTCCTATTATGAAAAAAAAAACAGTAAGTACTTCCTATATAGCTCTGCTGTATATAGGTCTCTCCCAATGTAAAAAGTACTAGCTATATACTTACTAAATACATACCTTCATTACCTACTATGTATATATTTTAAGGTCGTTATATGAAATGAGCTAAGAACTCTTGTAGGCGTACTTGCCTAAAATACAAAGTAAACCCTTTCAGGCTATAAAATAATGTCAGACATGATCACAGAAGTTTTCTTATAGGGTATAACTATTGCCGAAAGTTTGCTCACCGAATACCGCAGTCCCTTTTGTTATCGTATTCTTAGGTACCTACATAGTTCACTAAAACTAAAAGCGAACCTGTAGACCTTTTTATGTCTTTTTTTTCGTGCGGATACCTCATCCGCCGGAGCCGGAGGGGGAGGTTTATTTGGACTCGAACCGACTAAAACCGTCAGTGGTCATCGTGCTAAGCTGAAGGTGAGGTTTTCTTCGACATATCCTTCGCACCTCGGCTGACCCGGGGCCATCCCTATTGGTCTGGCCCTCGTCGGGAAGGGGGACAGCGGTGGCCTGCTTTTGCTGGGGTGACAGGTGGTTCCACTGATCCTGATCACCCCCAGGCCCACGCTCATGGGGGACGGAGATGGCCTTTTTATGTCAGTTCTTTTATCTACTCTGTGCTTTAGATTGGAGGAGGAGCGGAGCCCAGGGTTTTTGCCCAAGTGACCTCGACTCAGATTTAGGGCGCTAAGATGATGACGAAGACGTAAATGTGTATTTTTTTCTCGGGAACACGTTTCCATGGGTAGCGCTAACTGGATCGAAACTTCACACGGGTGGAGCCGTGGGTATCATAACACAACATAACATAAACTCACGCCTGTATTCCCCGAAAGGGTAGGCAGAGGTGCTAGCACCCACATTTCGCCAGTTTATGTTTAGGTCCCAATGTAATAGGTAATAGGTAAAAAAAAAAAAAAAAAAAAACTTATAAACCTGCGATAAATACACACATAACTTCGAAAAGCATCGAAAAGTCATTGGTGTGTGCCAAGGTAAACTTGGGATCGAACCCAAGACATCGTCTCAGCAGTCCATTACCCATACCACTAGGCTACCGCAGATTCTATCCGTCTACCGCCGTGGGTATCAACCAGTTCGAAAATGCTTTCTTCAGTATTCTAGCGTTAATCCCAGTCGCATTCAAAGCTTTGACCTCGGAGCCCAGACTCGGTGATTTTAATCTAAGCTTGAAAATTCTTTAGCAAAAACAATAAACTTCAAAACGACCTAACGTAATAACAATCTTCTAATATATAAAATTCTCGTGTCACAGTTTTTGTTGCCATACTCCTCCGAAACGGCTTGATCGATTTTGATGAAATTTTGTGAGCATATTGAGTAGGTCTGAGAATCGGCCAACATCTATTTTTCATCCCCCTAAATGTTAGGGGCAGTCCACCGCTAATTTTTATTTTTTATTTTTTTGACAAAATTTTTAATTTCTATTTTTTTATGATACAACATACAAAAATACATACAATCCTCAATTTTCACATTTCTACGTTCAACCCTTATTTTTTAATAGCCATTTTAGTAATTTAATCATTTTTTTCTTTCCGGTAGAAAAATGATCAATCGTCATTTAATTATTATCTATTTTTTATCCCCCTAAATGGTGCAGCGGGAACGGGATCTGACGCCACGAGGGTAGGAAAAAATTGGCGGTACGAAGTTCGCCGGGACAGCTAGTAACCTTATAATAAGGTTAAGGTTAGTTATAAGGTGTGGATAAAGGTTTAAAAAGTTAAGTATTTAAGAAAAGTAAAAGCACTCCTGTGGTTTCTCGACGAGGGGCTATATAGCCCAGCCCTACTGTGCTAACAAATTCTTTAATGTTTTATTTTGTGGCACAAAAGAAACTTTGGTCTGTTTTGCTTAATTTTAGGATAGATTATTTTTGGTGGTATACCTACTAATTAGTAAGGTGTACGTAAGTTTGTAAGCTGAATATGTCGATTATTAGCAAGCGAAATTATTAGTATGCCCGTTAACCCCCTCAGCTAAGCCAATTTTGCTCGTAATAGGGTCGGGTTCACGTCGGTTGTATTTTGACTAGGATTAAAACTCGGGACCTCTATCGACGCTTCCATGGCGTATAAATATAATATCCATACTAATATTATAAATGTGAAAGTAACTCTGTCTGTCTGTCTGTCTGTATGTTACGCTTTCACGCCTGAACCACTGAACCAATTTTGATGAAATTTGGTATAGAGATAGATTAGACCATGAGAAAGGACATAGGCTATGTTTTGTCGCGATAACCGACATCCACGCGGGCGGAGCCACGGGCAAAATATAGTTCAAAATAGTTCTTTGTTGTTTTGTCTAGTCCATATTGTTCAAGTTTTTGCCAAACACAGGCTTAACAAAAGCTTAGAATACTGGCAAGATTTAATTGCTCTCACTAACCCTAGTTATGAAGCCAAGGTTCCTTCACTTGTGAACGAAAGTTCTTAATTGCATTTGTATCTAGTTAGACTTGAACTGGCAACCAGACCTCCGTCTGTTGTGAAGCTTGTTTGCTCGTTTAGACTGAAGAATCGTAAAGTAGAGTTAACTCACAAATTGTGTGTATCTGTTATTGTGCATACATGTGTGCATTTTGCATTAGCCCTCGGTAAGTACAGTCAGCATCAAATCGATCTTGAAGAACAAGGTACTCAAAATGATCTTGACGTCTTGGTATTCCCCCTTCCTGTTGAATGTATCGTCTGTTATTTGATACACACTTTTAGTTCAGACTATAATACTATTTAATTCAATAAAAACTAATACAAATCGATTCATCCATTTAGACTTACGATGACACACACACACACACACAGACACGTCAAACTAATAACACCATGTCGTTTTTGCGTCGGGGGTTAAAACTGTGGTTGCCTAGTGGTTTGTGTGTGTGTGTGTGTGGGTAATGGACTGCTAAGACGAGGTCTCGGGTTCGATCCCAGGTTTACCATGGCACACACCACTTTTCGATGCTTTTCGAAGTTATGTGTATATTTATCGCAGGTTTATAAGTGCACGGTTAATGGCAATAGACTCGCCACCTATTACATTGAGACCTAAACATAAACTGGCGAAATCTGGGTGCTAGCACCTCTGCCTACCCCTTCGGGGAATACAGGCGTGAGTTTATGTTATGTTATGTAATGTTAAAAAGCTTTGATTTGCTCATAATACATTTTTGAGTCTTAGTAGTTTGCACTCAAGATTGTTCTGACGCTGACCGTACATAACAACAAACTTAATTAGTTGTAAAGTAGAAATGAAACCCCAAGTAAAATAGGTACAAATATTGACGTCAAGTTGCCGAAAACAACCCCTTTACAGAGTGATAGAAATAGACTTGACCCGAACTGGTAAGTAAAACTATTTACATAATATTGGTATCAAATTATTATTGAAACATTTTGCAATATAAACAATGTTAACAAATTCAGTTTGTGCGGACTTTGCATGATATTGAAGTGGTAGTAGTTATTTATATTCTGTTGCCCGCGGGTCCGGCCGGGTGGACTTTTGATCAATTTCCCGCATCTCGGTGCCGTGGTGATAATAGCGATGAAACTCAATAATAATGTGACTTTATGTTCTGAGGTTCCCGGCAAAGTAGAATTAATGCCATTCCATCTCTTCCCATGTGGTGTCGTACAAGGCGACTAAGAGATTGGACTGTTTAGCATTAGACAGATATATACAGCCCAGACTCAGCCTCATATGCATGACTCGAGTCAACAATCAATAGTCCCAGGAATTCGGCATATTTCACCAATCAATGTATTCGGTACCATGTAATAGTGGTCGAGTCTATTGCCGCCAACCCGCTTCGCGCCCGCAAGCCGCAACCGGCTTGCCCGCACTTAGTGATGGGCTGCATGTTTACTGTTGGATGGAGAACAACCCTATCCGTTAGTCGCCATAGTAACAGTACAATTACTGCTGTATTCAAATATACGTTGTTTTTTAATAACTTTTAAAGTATTGCGTCCCATGATATACAAGGTAAGTAAGTATGTATGTAAGTACCTATATCATGATTGTGTTAATTCCCGTTAATATTATTGCATAAGACTTTCCTTTGTTGATATATTTCGAGAGCACGTCGTGACATCATCGCGACGCCTTCTAATTCAATAAAGGTACGCTCTTTACACGTGATCTAACTGAATGATATATGAATTCCTTTTTTTAGATACAATCTCAAATATAACAGAAATTTTTGAAAAAATTATTGTGACAACAGACAGATAAATAATAATAAATAAATAAATAAATATTCCACAACATTCTACACAACGCTATCTAGAACCATGGTAAGCTTTTATAGCTTGTGTTATGGAAGCTAAAATGCGGATAAACATACCTACTTATATACTTTTTTTTTGTAAATACATACATATCATACATAGAAACACCCAGACCAATGCAAATAGCCATATTCATGCATACAATTATTTGCACTGAGCGAGAATCGAACACGCGCCTCCTACGTGGCAGTCGCGAGCACTACCGCCACGCCACAGAGGCATATGAAAACCTTTTTTTAGATACAATCTCAAATGGTTACGTATTATAATAACTACAGTTATTTTAACTATTTTCAAGACAACTACGGTCAACAAAACTACTGTTTAAAACACCTGAAGGTCGTTTCACATACACACATCAAAAAAAAGTTTGCGATCAATGGCATAAGCTCCTAGAATTCTTTAAATTTAACATTATCAAGAAAAAATCTATGTTGTATGCTTTCTTTAAATAGGAATACCCTGTTTGAAATTAAAATATAAAACTATTTTTTATTATTTATTTAAAAAAATTGAGCCATTAATCATAATGCAATTGTGATATAAATTTCATAGAAAGAAAAAGACTGTTTAATTAAACTTAAAATACAATTTATTATTAAAAGGTGTAAATTCAATATAAAATAACTCCTCACCTGGCTCGAACACATGCGGAGATCCTCCTGGGCATGCTGAGGATCATGTTATCCAGCATTTCCTGGGGTAACCTATCCCATTCTTCAATAGCGGCTTCCCTGAGCTCTGGAACTGTCTGGGGATGTGGCTCACAATTCCATACAGCTCGTTTAAGAGCATCCCACGCGTGCTCTATTGGGTTTAAGTCGGGCGAGCCGGCAGGCCAGTCTAATCGTGTGATATCGTATTCTTGAAGAGCAGCATTGACTCGTTGAGCTCGATGTGCGGGTGCATTATCATCGACCAGTACAAATTGGTGCCCATGGTTTACTCGGAATGGTTTGACGATATCATCAATAGCAACTGCTTTGTACATGTCTGCTGTCATGAAGCCCCGATACGGGATCAAAGGCGTTCTAGCTCCAATCATAATGCCACCCCAAAAAGACACCGATTTTCCGCCTAGCTGAACTGTTCCAGTGGCAGTTCTTTGTCTTTCACGGTCGCCTGGTCTTCTCCAGACACGGACACGTCGGTTATCTGGATGAGTGGAGATTCGGGATTCGTCAACGAAGAGACAGTTTTGCCAAATGCTTTCTTCCTCACCTTCTTCATTTTGCCGAAGTCTAGCCCACTGCAATCTTCGTTGTTGACGTTGCCGGGAATTGAGCGGAGCTCACCATGACCTCCGTGCTCGTAATCCAGCCTGGTGCAAGCAATTGCGAACGGTCTGCGTGCTAACTTCAAGCCCAGAGGCGGCCCTGACTTCTGCTTTTATTTTAGTGGCGTTGATTGTGGGATCACGAGCTGCCAGCAATCTAATATAGCGCTTTTGGGCAGCTGTCAAAACAGTTGGGCGACGTTAGCTAAATTCTCCATTCCGTGGTACCTCTGCAACGACATACACCGGATTGGGATATAGCAAGTCTGCGTGCTATTACTCTCGTGGTGTATCCTTCTTCCCTCAAAGTTACTATTTTAGCTCGTAAAACCTCTGATAATCCTCTTGGCATTTTTTCAATCACAACTTTCCGCGAAAAATATCTTTAATCGGTTATAATTCACTAAATCAGATTTCTGAATGAGCGTAAGCTAGGACTGAAAGCCTTTTTGTAAGAAAAAACAATTGAACGGTGTCATTGTTTTGTGTTCTAATTCTTTATTTTTAAACAAAGAATCTAAAAAGAAGAAAAAAACATAATAATATAATCTACAGTAACAAAAAAGATTTCAGTTTTTCAAAGTGATCGCAAACTTTTTTTGATGTGTGTATTTTTGTAATAACTATTGGTCGAAACAAATATGGACGATTCACCTACGGTTGATTATTTTTGAGTACATTATTGTGACATATAGACAGTCAGACAGAGTTAGAACGGGTACATTTAATTATCGTTGTAAAAATCATCATCAGCATCGTCTTATGCGTAAGACCTGGTCGCATCTGAAACCTCTGAATTAATTTTATAAATCATATGACAAATCGAAAAACCTTACCCTTCTCGACAGTTGGGTAAACATATAAGGATATTTACCTGACTGTAAAGAAGAGTAAAATTTTTCGCACGTACCTTATTACAGTTTACTACTATATTTACGATACATTCCGAAACAACAGAACTTCACGTATTAACTTCATACATGATCACTTTAACTTGATCGTTCAAACATAGTTACTTTAATTACTACACAAAGGTAATTAATCCCTTACGCAACTTCGTGTATTGTCTGAGTATCTTATCTCTTAGGTTTGCTAAAAACGTCGAACAACTTCTATAACAAGGTCACTGTTACAAGATAATTCCTAATTGGTTTACTTGTCTAGTCATTCTAGTGATTATAGCCTAGGCACGCTCGAAATTATTATCGGATAAATGTTTGCGGTGCGGTGGTAACAGTTGGCACTTTGGCAGTTCAACCGACAATCAATAATGCCCGTATACAATAATAGAACACTAAAAGCTGCAATAGTAAAACAAACATAATTTCCTTATTTAATGGATTCTGCCATCCTAAGCCACAGGATACACTATATACACATCTATTGTGGATCTATTTATATATTTACTAGATGACGACGAAAGAGGAAGGTTTATATAATATTATGTATACTCCACGCTTTATATATGAATAAATTTTACAGCATTAAGTATGCTAACTATACAAATCGAATACATAGGGAAAAATGAAACTTCTCGGGTGGGACTCGAACCCGCGATCTTTCCCTTACAGGGGGAATGCCTTGACCAACTCAGCAACCGAGACACGCCTGATGTGATTCAAATTTCCCTTCTATTTATCCGTCTTTAATGCTTACTGTAGTAGAGGGTTCAGCGGGAACGGGATCAGGCGCCACGCGGGCGGAAACAATTGGCGGTACAAAATTCGCCGGGTCAGAGATCCCCACCCTGCTCACAGCAATGGTCCGCTGTGCGGACGCGTGGGTGGCCGGCGTCTCCATCAGCGAGCAGGTAATGGTCGTGAAGGCGACGGCGAAACTGGAGAGGCGGCGCGAGCGAGAGAGACTCGCGGATCGTACCGCCCGCGCGCGCAGGCTACTTGGGCGTCGTAGGGCACTGACTGACCTCCGTCCCCCATGAGCGCGGGCCTGGGGGTGACGGGTGGAGCCGTCTGTCACCCCAGCAGAAGCAGGCCACGGCGGCGGCGCGCTAAAAAGCGCGCCTCACCATTCCGGGGATGAGTCGGGGACACCGTTGTCCCCCTCCCGAGGAGGGCCAGACCGTAAGGGATGGCCCTGGGTCAGCCGGGGTGCGAGGGATATGTCGCAGACAACCTCACCTCCGGCCTAGCACCACGACCCACCAGATTATCACCGGGCACGGGTGCTTCGGGAGATATCTGTGTCGGATCGAAAAGGAGCCAACGTCTGAGTGCCATCACTGCGACGCGAGCGAGGACACGGGGCTGCACACGCTCACCGAGTGCCCGGCATGGGCTGAACCGAGGCGGGAGCTAGTGGCGGCCCTGGGAGTGAGAGTTCTCACCCTCGCCACCCTGCTCACAGCAATGGTCCGCTGCGCGGACGCGTGGGCGGCCGGCGTCTCCTTCAGCGAGCAGGTAATGGTCGTGAAGGAGACGGCGGAGCAGGAGAGGCGGCGCGAGCGAGAAAGACTCGCGGATCGCGCCGCCCGCGCGCGCAGGCAACTCGGGCGTCGGAGGGCACTGACTGACCTCCGTCCCCCATGAGCGCGGGCCTGGGGGTGACGGGTGGAGCCGCCTGTCACCCCAGCAGAAGCAGGCCACGGCGGCGGCGCGCTGAACAGCGCGCCTCCCCATTCCGGGGGCGAGTTGGGGACATCGTTGTCCCCCCTCCTGAGGAGGGCCAGACCGTAAGGGATGGCCCTGGGTCAGCCGGGGTGCGAGGGATATGTCTTTGACAACCTCACCTCCGGCCTAGCACCAAGACCCACAGTCGGCGTGCGGTTTTAGTCGGTTCGAGTCCGACATAACCTCCCCTTCCGGCTCCGGCAGGGGGGGTATCCGAGGGGATTTCCGCACGAAAAAAAAAAAAAAAAAAAAAAAAGCACCACGACCCACAGTCGACGTGCAGTTTTAGTCGATTCGAGTCCGATATAACCTCCCCTTCCGGCTCCGGCAGTGGAGGTATCCGAGGGGATTTCCGCGCGAAAAAAAAAAGGTGTCAGAGATCCGGTTCTCAGCATTCCATGGATTCACCGTGCGGTCGCCGGGTCAATGGCGTGATACAGAGAGGAACACTGTGACGGCGCCTGGGACTTGCGACCCAGATGTAGGTTTAGGGTGGCCACCTTGTGATGCATCAGCACTCACCTCCACCATCAGTCGTGTTCCCCCCTCTACCTATTCTAATTTGGTAAGATCCTATCAACGCCGATTTAGATATTCGTTTAAGTAAATACCTTACTGAAGCTCTTGGCAATCCGAGGTGAAAGTGAGTGGGCAATTTTTTTACGGCTAGCGAGTGTCGAGGTACAATCAGCATCAAATCGATCTTGACGAACAAAGTACTCAAAATGATCTTAATTCCTGGTTTCCCCTCTTCCTGTTATCTGATTTTTCTGATATTTTATATACACCTTTAGTTCAGTCGATAATACCTACAATTTTAATCATAAAAACAGTTTGCTTTGTTCTGAATACCTTAGTTTTAAGATTATTTTGAGACTTTGTAGTCTCAAAATTATCTTACCTAAAACTCCTTTCTTAATGCTCCTTCCAATTTTACCTATTTTTCTTCCAACTCGCACACACATATCTTCGTGTTAAAGATTCGTTTAAAGAAAAAAAAAGATCACAAAGTAGCAGTTATGGGTCAGAATTCCAAGCAGGAGGAAACAGGGGCATCAGCTACTATTATATAATTCGAAATATCCACTCATACACTAGATATCAAGTAAATGTCGTCGGCGAATCCTAAACACACAATGTCATTGTCACGTCATTTTTCACGTTCACAGTATCGCCCCTGACCTCAATCCGCAATCGTCCTTAATCCACAACGTCAGGCTTGACAAAGGTGAAGTAAATTCGTTGTATTATTGTTCTAACATGGATTTCGCCATGTAATTCTAATCTCATTTTATTCATTGATTTGTAAACAAGTCCAGAAATAGGACACGATGGTTGTAGAACGGTTTGGAGGAATGACACGACAGTATGTCCGTCCCAATTGAGAAGTCTGACTGGGGAAGTACCTGCGTCCTATACAATATCGCTGCCATAATAACCTCGTGTTGTATTCTCGGCGGTGAGTAGGGTAGCCAGAGCTCACTAGAAAGTTTTTGTGCCATCAGTGGGAAAGCTTGTCTTGCTTTATTTCTGACGGACACAGAAACTCTCTGTTCTCACAGGTTCGGTAGCACGGGTGTGACTCTCGGTTGCAAACGTCCATAGGCACACATAGGCACATAGTAACCACTTTCCATCAGATGGACCGTGTGCTTGTCTGAAGCTTATGTGGTATATAAAATAATATAAAAGTTATCCATCACGGGTGTTAATGTGCATAAGTTAATTAAGAAAAACATTAACGAAATATGGAGTACAAAAACGGCTAAATGCGAGTTGGACTTGCACAAGAAGGATTCCGTAATAAATATAATCTAATCTAATAAACCAATGATAATCAAAATAATAATCCCCTTTAAAATCAATTTTATTGTATTTTTTTTTTGTTGACATAGTGGCGTCAGAAATACATCGTCTGTGAAATTTTTCACTGATTAAATAAATCACGGTTCATTAGATACAGCCTTACAATAGACAAACAGCGACACACATTATCTTATTAATACGGTTCCGATATAACCCTTTGGATATGGTACCCTAAAGTTATATTAAGATATTCAGTCGTAAAACGATACTAGTGATAGCGATAATTATTACAAGCATAATAATAAATTAATGAGGACATTTCAAAATGAATATACGCGAATTATGCATAGCATTGAATTATGCAAGTAATGTCGCGCCGTTATGACTAGCATTATTCCATTCGTGTGCTTCGCTATTCAATCAGTTGAAATATTTCCAATTCATTAATTCCCTAAAGTGTGTTTCAATAGTTTAAATGGTTCAGTTTCAATGTTCAATTCATGTACAACTTTATTCCTAAAGTCATAATATAACTATCATCATTCTCATAGCGGTTTCCAATTTTTTTTTTAAGAATATCTAATTAGCGACCAGAATTACTAATATTCCCTCTATAACCCCTCCAACTAAGCTGAATTGCTTGTGTTAGGACTTGAAACATCAGAACGTGGGACCTCGTTCGTAAAATCGACTCCATAACCTTGTATTTTGATGAACCTTTTCCGAGAGCGATTACCGTCTGGTCTCTCAACCTCCAAAGGAAAGCCTGCGATATCACTTTATTCGTTACCCAGAAGGTGCACCGACTAGGTTAACCACGTTAAAAAAAATCGAAATACAACGGAAAAAATGAAATGCTCAAGTGAGACTTGAACTCACGACCTTTCCTTTACAGGGAGAATGCTCTTCCAACTGAGCTATTGAGCCACACCTGAATCATTTCAAATTTTCCTTCTCTTTGTGCCATCTACCGACATTCTTACGAACTGTTGGAAACAATGAATGAGTTTTCAACCATTTTTAAACATTGAATTTTGATGACTCCGCCCAAATATTTGAATGATTTTTTTATAGCATTTATTATGCTAACTTTGAAGTTCGAAAAACATCGGAAATAATGAAATGCTCAAGTGAGACTAGAACTCACGACCTTTCCCTTACAGGGGGAATGCTCTTACAACTGAGCTATTGAGCCACACCTGATCATTCCCCCCATAATAAATGCTATGAAAAAATCATTCAAACACGTTAAAAAAAAATCATTACAATGTGTAATACTTACGTAAACTTTCGACAATACTACCTTGTAAGTGGGGAGAAAGTCTCTAACAGGCTAAGAACATGTTTAAAATTTGCATCACTAAGTTTTTATGATGCATTACCCTACAAAATATATTCTCTAAAGATCTGATCAACAACTAACATATTTATTTTTCCTGGCTCAGCTGCATTCAACCACTTGATGAAAAAGCAAACATGTTAAAAATTTCCACAGTTAACTTTTTATCGGCGATATTAAACACAAATTTTTCAAAAATATTCTGTAAATTGCCAGTGCACCTCTGAAATATTATAGCATTTTATTTTTTCATAACCGTGTTTCGTTTCCTCGCCATTGAGCCCCCACTCTTGTTGTGTTCGATGAAATGGAAAACTTAATGCATAAAAGTAAGAGTGTTTTTGAAGTATACTATAAACCTTGATGAACTTCGTTTAGGCAGAAAGAATGAGTTTAATATACTGTTTTAGACTGGGCACTTTTTTAAATTGCCGTTTGCTGTTGTTAAATATGACCGACAGTGAGTAACTTGTTCAAGGGCCTCCATCTACTTTAGACTTTGTGTTTTCAAATGAAACAGTGTTAAAAAGGTAGGTTTAGTATTAGTAAAGTATCGAACTGGACATTTTTATCTGCAATTTTATTCCAATTTACAACAACTTGTTTTTCAGCAAAATCGCGTTCATGAACTGCTTGAACTGAACTGAACTGGTTCAAAAGAACTACGAAAGAAAAGAAAGAAGAAAACAGAAACAGTTCCTTACTTATTATTACAATTTATACACAATCAATCTTAAAACATTTATAAGTTTTTATTTCAGGGACTTTTTTATTGCTTCTGAATAAGTCCTTTACCGTGACTCTTTAGACTGCTAAGTGTAGAGTAGCAGAACTTTTATCACAGTATATCTAATACTTATTACATTTGAGCTCCAATATAATACTAAAAATAGTCTCATATAAAGTATTAACCTTTATCGAAGTATTATACTCTGATCGTCGTACAATACTGCAATGGCTTTTATGTTTGTGAATGCTAATGTTCTGTGAAGGAGAATTGAAAATCTTTTGTCCGCCTCTTTACAAACCTTACTATTGTGCTCACAAAAAGTCAATTGAACCTCCAAAGGAATACCACTTCATTTAATATTCAATTTTTTAACGGGCAGGTTATTTATGAACCGGGAAGATTTCCTGTTCCAATTTTGAAATCCTTTGGAACTTTGTGAGTCGGATTTCAGATGTGAATATTACTGGATTATCCGGTTGTTTTTGACTGTGACCGCAATTAGGCACTTTTATTGATTAAATCCGTTCCTAATAATTCCTTCGATCCTACCTGCTCGACACCAATTATACGTGGATACAGTTCTTCCATGGTTAACTATGGTGTTTTGTGGCCTATAAACTTGTGCAATACCAGGACGTAAGACACCTCGAGAAGAACCTCATATAATATGCGTTTGGAAAAACCGTAGCAGAGAAATGTTGTTGGTTGCTTTACCAATCTTTCTTTCCTTTTCTTTCTAAGCTCTATTTCGTACCCTGCATTCATTGGTTAAATGCCGTGTTTTGTAAGACTGTGTCGACAAAACGACTATAAACATCCCTACTCTAATATAATATTTCTCTTTTATAAATAATTCTTGACCATTACTCCCAGTTAATATGATATGATAAATAGCAACCATAAACAATGGCCAATCTTTTGTAAGATAACTGACGGAAGGAATTGGGAGTAGGTCAAGCAATACATGTATGTAGGGTAGATTCATCGATTCCATTTTTGTTATACTGGTATTATTATATGATCTATCGAGCGTAGATGGCAATAAGAGGATAAAGGGATTAGAAACGAGAAAATAAAAAGGTCTTAGTTATATCGCGACCTATGTAATTTTATCCTCAGTCTGTTCTAAGAAGAAGTGCTTCTAGATAGAATATATAAATGGGTCATGTCATAATCCTCTACTAAGGTATGACATAAATAAGCCGTTACATGTTATCTTAAGTCAAGTTATCTTAATTCTATCTCTATCTTAAGCAACCAATTATATTTAGGTACTTCTGAAACTTCAAATATTTATTATAATTATAATTTATTTACTTTACTAATATTACCTTAGTCAAAATGTGTGTGGATCTTTTTGCTGAATTTCTTTTACACTAAAATAAGTCCGAAGAAGCTGTATGCCACCACGGCCTTGTTTCTGTCGGCAAAGTAAACACAACATTACTGTTTTCAGTGATATGCCAAGTTTATAGAGTTCATGGCAGGAAGGGCAAAGTGAACTCTGTTTCCAGAAAACTCTCTAACTGCAGTGCTCCGATGTCGCCAAAGGGTTGTGGAGGTCATCGCGCTAGTGTATCATTGGCGCGAGGAGGCCCGGAGCCGGGGCGAGTTCCCGGCACCTTCGGAGGTGGGAGAGCGGAGGCTCCTGGTGAGACGGTCCATGCTCCTGGAGTGGGAGCGGCGGCTGGCCAATCCCACGGCTGGCAGAAGGACCGTCGAGGCGATCCGTCCTGTCCTCAGAGACTGGATGGACAGATCGCGGGGGTCGGTAACGTTCCGCATGGCGCAGGTCCTTTCGGGGCATGGATGCTTCGGAAGCTACCTGTGCCGGGTGGGACGAGAGCCGACCAGTGGGTGCCACCACTGTGGTGGCGATGATGACACGGCGCAGCACACCCTAGAGGAGTGCCCCGCGTGGGCTGGGGAGCGCCGTGCTCTGATCGCCGAAGTGGGGACGGACCTCTCGCTGCCGGCCGTAGTTCTGTCTATGGTCGACGGCGGCGATGAGGCGTGGGCAGCGGTTCAGACCTTCTGCGAGACGGTTATCTCGCAGAAGGAGGCGGCGGAGAGGGAGAGGGAATGTGACCCCCTTTCCCTCCCACAGCGCCGCAAGAGAACCGGGGCTCGGAGGAGGCGGTACCACCAACTCCTCCCCCCCTAACCGGGCCGGGCAGTAGACGCGGGGGCGTCTGCTGCCCTTACATAGGCCTCGAGGTTGAAGGCGCACGTCGTGTCGCGTGTGCCTTGCCTAGGCGGGTGGCAGAAGGACTCCTCTTCTGCCGCACCAGAGATGGGCCTGCCGTAGATCAGCGGCGGGCGACCCACACGTCGATGGCGGAAGATGTTGTTCCCGCCATCGTCAGGTCAGATCAGGCAAATATCCAAGTTCAGCCAAACCTGCACTTACATTGGAATAAGCGGACTCCGGACTCCTAGGTGAAGATTTGGATGCGATCGGGATTATCGCTCGGATGAAAAGAGAAGAGAAAAAGACAGTGCAGACTGTCTTTTTCTCTTCTCTTGGATGTAGTTGAGTTTGATAATCAGATGATGATCATTATTATTCTTGTTCCCAACTAGTACACGTACGGCCATGAAACATCAGCTGGCAAAACATTCCTTTCCTCAGCCCACATTCAGAAAATATACCCAAAAAATAATCATCAACAAAATAAAACTTTTGGGTTAATCCTCGTCTGCTATGTGTAACTTGTGGTCCTCTTGTTTACACCCGACCGTATTAAGTACAATATTTAAAACCCAAGGAACCCCTATAACATTCCTGTTTACAGACTTAACAACATCAGGTTCAAACTGCCCTTATAAAAATCGTTATCGCCTGAGTCTAGCGCTTCAAGACAATTTAGTTTTTATTGTTACTGGGACAGATAACGCAATACTAAGTTAGAACCCATTCGGGCTTATTTCTTATTTCACTATCTTCCGCTATAACGTAGCTAATGAATTTGGGTTGTTTCGTCTATCGTAAAATAAACTGTTCTATTGTGAATAAGAGAGAATATTTCACAATACCAGCTAGTAAAATGTCAGTCAGCCTTTCTTGTTACGGTCGTTCTATCGGCTCACTGGCTTCTGGAAAACAAGTAAATAAGAGTTGTTATTGTCTAAATTGGCTGGTTTATTTATGTTGTGGTTGTACATAATAATATACCTTTAAAAATCACATAATATACTTGGTGTAAGGGAACGCTCCCGGAGCTGAAAACCCCTAGTAGTACTCCAGGTACATTCATACATACATACTTTGGCACAAAAATAAAATCGATTTGGACAAAAAATATTTTTTTGGTATTCTTTTTATGAAATTACCGTTTTATTTAGCTTTACTAACACGATGGAGAGTAAATAATGCAAAATAAAAAAGAATATAAAACTAAAACCCGACTACCGAAAAATCACGCTCTAAAAGTAACAAACAAGAAAATATCAAGGATAGCCGTGGTCGTATGCCACTTTTCCTTAGAATATACCTATTGTTTTGTTAGAGTAAGTGGCATACGACCACGGCTATCCTTGATATTTTCTTGTATGTTACTTTTAGAGCGTGATTTTTCGGTAGTCGGGTTTTAGTTTTAAACTTTATTTTTTATTTATATTATTTTGGGGCAAGGTAAAGCTAATAATTTATTCATATTTGAAATGTGCTCATCAAGCCCTTTCATTTGATACCAAACACGGCACATTTATCTCAAATTTATTTTTTAACACAGTACCTTATGAGCGCTAGAGGGCGTCACACAAGATTGAGCGACACGTCATATAGCCTATAACCATCGGACGATCAAGCAGCTTGTAACGATACCTCATTTGTCCAGTTCTAATAAGTAGTTAAGGAGCTATGAAGGAACAAATACATAGCCTGTCAAAATCATAACCCTCCTTTTGGCTTCGCCGTAGTCGGGTAAAAAGAAATCCAAATCGATTTTATTTTTATGCCAAACTGTTATGTACCTGGAGTACTACAGTACTAGGGGTTTTCGGCTTCGGGACCGTTCCCCTTACACCCGGTATAACTTATGAATTATACACACACACGCACGCACAAAAATTTGTCATATTGTTTTAGTTACTTTATATTGAAATGGGATTTTCTTGTTGTTGGATTAGATACTTAATGTTTGGTTATAGTTTTATCATTGGAATGAATTTCATAGTTGTGTCGTGGTGGAGGCATGATTTTCTTAGCAGTTGCCCATATGTACGTTCAATAGAAGACATCTTCATTTTCCCCTTGTGACTTAATGCTGTATTGTGTAAGATTGTCGGAAACGTTTCTTACCTTTTTATATTTTATTATTTGCCTCATATTTATCTCTCATCGGCTCATATTCATCAGACCCTCTATACTATATAATATGTGGTAAACATTACAAAATTACGACTCAATTACCCATAATAATCACGCTTGTAATATCGTATCAAACTCCGTTGCATGAGTAGGTACTGTTGTTTAATTTCAGGGGGGTATAGGGGGTTCGTTGTCAACATAGCAATGCAGTTTAATTTACAAGATAAATGTTGCCCTAAGCGGATATAAAATATATTAGCCTCATCAAATTCGCTAATCATAAATCTTTATGAGTCTTTGTTCACATACTCATGCATGTTTATTTCCGAAGAGGTTTGCAGAAGCGTTTTATACATTTTGAACTGTTATAGTGTAAACTTCAAGCTTATGTAACACCGTTACAGTGTTATATAAGACTCAAGAATGTTAACAGGAATTAACGCAAGCATGGTAAAGGTTTTTGGTATAAACATATCTTTGAATTGCCTGACGTGTCGACCAGGTTACACTAACAGTGGTCGTAGCCTGACTGGTTGTCAAGTCCTTGGAGTAGAAGATGCTTCATCCTCACACATATTCTAGATATTTTTGTTTCATTGTATACCTTCTTTTTTTTTTTTTTTTTTCGTGTGGAAATCCCCTCGGATACCCCCCCTGCCGGAGCCGGAAGGGGAGGTTATGTCGGACTCGAACCGACT
Organism: Eilema sororculum; assembly: GCA_914829495.1. Lineage (NCBI taxonomy): Eukaryota > Metazoa > Arthropoda > Insecta > Lepidoptera > Erebidae > Eilema > Eilema sororculum. The sequence goes on along the minus strand of OU618543.1, from coordinate 20,362,027 downwards.
AAAACCGCACGCCGACTGTGGGTCTTGGTGCTAGGCCGGAGGTGAGGTTGTCAAAGACATATCCCTCGCACCCCGGCTGACCCAGGGCCATCCCTGACGGTCTGGCCCTCCTCAGGAGGGGGGACATTCCCTCCATCCTCCCATGGTCATTCCTGCCTCACGGCGTACTGACCGAATCACGGGAGAGTGCCCTGCGGTTTGCTTTGTAGCTTCTCCGCGGGCACAGTTCTTGACTCCCTACAAATTCTTGATCCGTCCCCAGCCGTATTCTCCCCCTACGGGGCTGGCTTTCTACAAAGGCGAAACCCCCCTAATGGGGTAGACATGCACAGTAACGGTACTGCGCGTCCCGCTGACCGTCGATCCTACTATGGGCCGTTATTCGAATGCGCGCCTAATAGAGTGCCACGAGTGCGCGAACGTCCTAAATGCCGAAAAGGCATCCCTACTGCTAACTAAATCGTGGTGCCACAGCGGTCCCTCCACTTTCCGAGCGATCGCGTGTATTGCGTCAAGCATAACTTCCCTATCGTCGGCGTACAACTTACATTCCCAGAGTGCGTGGTCTCGGCTTTCCTGGTCGTGTTCATCACATGGGCACGCTGCAGTCTCGCATAAGCTTAGCTGGTGTAAGCGTTGCCTAAAGCAGCCGTGTCCAGTCAGCAACTGGGACACAACGAAGTCCGGTTCGATCCACCTGTACTTAAGCCTCACGACTACATCTGGAAAGAAGCTGAATAAGTCACGCCCGTTGGTACACGTATCCCACCGCTGCTGCCAGAGAGAGACGACTTCGCCTCTCACCGAAGCCTTGAGCTGCCTACGTTCCCTTGAGGCCAGATGGAGTCCCTCCTCCGCAATTCGCCCCGCACGACAGACCTCCAGATCGGCAGGTAGAACCCCCGCGAGCACAGGGAGTGCCGCGGAACTACACGATCTGTAGGCCTTCGTGAGCAGAATTAGGGCTGGCCGCTGAGTTCTCAGCAAATTCCTTTTGACCACGAAGTTGGACGAGCGTCGGTACCATACGGCCGCAGCATAGGTGACTGTGGCAACATAGGTCCCTGAATACAGGACCCGCAGTGCCGGGAATCTAACACCCCACCTGGTAGCGGACACCCGGGAAACTTTCCCGAAACAATTCGCCGCTTTTTCTCCAATAAAGACTGCATGCTGACCATAGGACCTAGCCCCGTCCAGAGTGACACCGAGCACCCTAGCCTGTGAAACATGCGCAATAGAGGCGCCGTCCATTCGAATGGTTGGCGGTCTTTTAAAGTTACCCTTATATGTCAACGCCAAGGACTTACCGGGCGAGAAACCCAGTCGATTTCGGGTCCCCCAGCCGGATATTGCCCTTAGCGTGACATCAGCATGCCGCTCAATCTCGGCGCGGGACGTCGCCTCTATCACGACTGTCACGTCGTCGGCATATGCAATCAAATGTACTCCTTCGGGTCTCGGCAGCAAGAGGAGGTCATTGAGGAGGAGGTTCCAGAGTGTCGGGCCAAGAACCGACCCTTGTGGACACCCCATGGTGTTTGACTTCCACGAAGACATGGTGCCAGCAATATAACCAACACGGCGGTTATTGAAGTAACTTGTTATGATTCTATACAGGTTCGGTGGTGATCCACCCTGTTTGAGCTTAAGTAGAATCATGGGCCACCACGCATTGTCAAACGCGCCAGAGATGTCCAGAAAGATCAGCTGCACATAAGGAGCCGCAGAATTGTCGACAATCGAGTTTAACTGGCTTAATGCCGTAACAGTGGAACGTCCGCGAGTAAATCCATGCTGGGACTCCGATACATTTCTGTGCAGGCAAGGAGCGCAGGCAACTATAACGCGTTCCAGAATCTTACCCAGAATGGGTAGTAGGGTGATGGGCCTATACGCCTTAGGATCGCTAAGGGGCTTATCATTTCCCTTCGGCAGAACGATGAGTCGACCTACCTTCCAATCATCGGGGAAAATACCTTCGTCAATACACTTGCGGTACATCAAAAGCATTTCGGACGAGGTGGCTTTCCTCGCCCACTTTATGATGACCGATGTAATGCCGTCCATGCCCGGCGCAGTCTTGGGAAGAGACCGCACAATGCGGTCGACTGTCTCCCTTTCGGGAGCTGGCATGTCCTCACCGGAGGGTGCTATTGCAGCTGCAACACGCACCTGCCGGTGGTAATCGGTGTCAGCGCCGGGCACGTCATCCGGGTAGAGGGACTGTAATAGCTGTTCCATGGTGGCCCCCGTCGAGGTGGTGTATCCTTCAACTAAGCGTGTACCGTAGAGGACATTCTGGGGGGGCTTAGCACGGCCACTGGCCTCTCTGTAAGCCAGACCCCATGGATCCTCATTTCCGGATTCCGCTAGCTTCCTAAAGAATTCAACCTCAGCTGTTTTCATGGCCGCCTTATACTCGCTCCGCAGGGCACGCAGGGTTGCATGATGTTGGTCTTGCAGAGGGCAATTGTCACGCTTAGATCGCTGCCATGCCCTACGGGCTCGACTCACCCTACGGCGGTAGTCATCCAGTGATGGGGACCACCATTCGTATTTGCCGCAGCTATTCCGGGCACGTAGTCCTAGATGTTCCCTAGCAGTTTGGAGGAGAGTATTCGAATATCGCACACTATACTCCGAGGCAGACAGACCGGTATGGAGCTTGTCCATCCTTGCGTGAAGCGCAGAACAGAAGGAGGTCCAATTCACTCCGTGCACCCGGAACTGCTCCAGGTTAGTCCCGGTCATGTCTCGCGGCGAATTCACGGCGTCTCCAGACAAATTAAAGGTGATCAGCTGATGATCCGCTAAACTATCCCCTTCATGCACAGTCCATCCGCTGACGTGGACTCCCCTAGACGAGAGTGTGAGATCGATATTCGATTTTCCTCCCGTGCCGTTGAAGGTGTGGGGCTGACCTGAGGCATTGTGCAAAACGAGATCCCTGGAGAGAATGAACCCCTCCATTTCACTCCTTCTATGCTCCTCATCACGCCCCCTTCCAGTATACTGGCGAGGTTCGCAGTGCCACATAGGTGAGTGAGCGTTACTATCCAGACCGATGAGGACCGGGCCTCTCGGCAGTTGCCGTAGTACCTTTTCCAAGTGCGCTATGTGGATGCTAATGTTGTCGCTATACTGGAAGTACGCGGAGATCACGTGCATGCTTAGGGAGCCGCAAACTAAATGTATCACACAGCAGTGTTCGTTGCTAAGATGTTCGAGAAGTGTTGCAGTAGCGGCCTTATTTAAGACTACAATCCCGGCTTTTGGTTTGCGTCCACACTGTACAATTCCTGCTCTTTGCTCGTACTGGTCCTGGACCAGTATCACGTCCAATCTATGAGATGGGCCAAGACTAGCTAGCAGTTCAGTGGTGGCAGCCTCCATACCCTGTAGATTCAGCTGACCAATCTTTAACTGGAGATCCCTATCCATATTGGATCATATTGGCGGCCAACGCTTCCGCGTGTTGGCGTGCCGGACAATTTGGTGCGGCAGTGGCGTGTGTAGAGGCATCCTTGCGCTTAAAGCGTTTGCAGGTGGCGCAACACTGTGTCTTGGACTGACACTCTTTATTGGTGTGCCCATTATCCCCGCATTTCCCGCAAGTCATCTCCTTTGCCCGGCAGTATTTCTCGGGATGCCCGTACTGCTGACACTTCGAGCAGCACGTAGACCTAATGTGGTCCGTGACCTCGGCCTCATCCCAACCCACATACACACGGCCCAGAGCGATGAGAGCATCACGGGCGGCCCTGGTGCACTCCAAGACAACCAGGAATTTAGTTCCTAGTTGCTTCTTAACGGCGAACTTGCATTCCCCCTGGAACCGATCAAGTGACCACACGGGGTTATCAGCTAGGTTAACCCGGTGCAGCTCCCTAATCAGCTCCTCCGGGGTAGGGTCGGCACGCAGGAACCTGAGGGCCACCCGCGGGAGTCGGGCCTTGGGTTCGGCAACCCTAAGACCGGGAGGGACCGATTGCTTCAGCAGTGTAGCTGCCTCCGGTGTGGCAGTCCTCACCACCACCCCGGAGTTACCCACTCTGCGTACCTGCGTGACCCGTATTCCCGCATCGCTCGGCTTAACGGCCTCTTGGAGGATCCTTTTCGTGTCCTCACTAGTTTTGATATCTTCCCGGTTCGGGTAAAATATTACGGCAGGCCCCTGATGCGGCACTTGTAGTGGCGGCTTGCCGGTCGGCCTCTTCAACGCGTTCGCGTAGGACGGCCCCACAGTTATCGGCTCATAGGCCCCCTGTGGGTTATTAGTGGGTCCTACACGGGCGGACTCAAGAGCCGCCAGTTTGGCTACGCTCGCTTCCCTTTCGGCTTCAGCTAGCCTGACCGTAAGTTGGGCCACTAAAGCTATAATATCCTGCCCATAGCCGGCAATGGTGCTCTTGTCACCGATATTCAATTTGTTGGGTGCGTTCACCACTGTGGAGATCTTTCGAACCGCCACATGAACCGCCTCAATAATCTCCTCCTTATTACGGGGAAGAGCAAAAGGGGGGGGGCCAGATGCACCAACCGCATCCACCACAGGATGTGGACGAGACGGAGCGGGGGTGGTGGTCAGAATGCCACCAATGGGGGGGGCCGAAGACTTTTTGGCCGTAACCCTCCTTCGGATGGCCTCTTGGACCTCCTCGGGAGAGCTGAGCATTCTCTTCCCAGTACCTTCTAGCGGACCTGCGGCTGGAGTTGCCATAATGGATCCCGCATTATCCTGCATAGCAGAATGTGGCGGGGTTCGGGCCAAAGAGGTTCTCGGCGCGAAAACTGCGGGTGATCCGGCCGAAGCCTCACCCACTATTTCCTCCAGGCACCTGAGGTCCTCTTTCCTTCGGGCCAGCTCCTCCGCGAGGAGTTGCTGCTGGCGACGAAGGTCCTCGTCGTCCGCCATGGTACCCGATTATCAATAAAATGATACAAAACACAAAATAAAAATAAAAAATAAAACAATTAAAAAAAAAAAAAAAAATATGCAGGTAAAATAACTGGTACTTACTGCGGACGTCCCTGCCACGGACACCGCAGTCACCAAACGCACTTGTCAACGCGCGGCGCTGAGTGACAGCTGTCAGCCGTCAAACAGACGCCTAGACGTCAACCTAAGACGTCAATTGAAGCCGACAGATGTCAGCTATCAATCAAACGTCAGTGCCACTCGCCTGACGTTACCCACTGCGTCAGTGTCAAGTTGACAAACTGACAGCTGTCACCTGCCAAACGCAAGCGTCAGGCACAGTTGACAGCTGTCAACCTTCCCTCACTAGGACCGAGACCCAGGAGTAATAAATGTTACACAATAAAAAGAAAAAAAATATATATAAAAATAAAGCCAAAGTAAGACGAGGGAACTAGGTGTCCACACAAACACCTTAGTTCCAAACACAGTAGTGAAATGTCACTTATGTCACAGGTGTGTCAGTTCCACTGACGTAAACGTCAGATGGAAAAAACGTGCCCGCGTGCTAACCTCAAAGTGAGGTTAACCGCGAGCTCGCTTAACCTGAATTACACGACAATCACTGAATTAATTGCTGAAATATTACTTACTGCGCAATATAAAATCCTTTTCTGGGTTGTTCAAACCCAGATCAGCAACAAAACACTTAAATTAACACAAATCACATACAACACGTGTCCGCTATCACAGCACAACTTAAATCACACGAAATCTCCAAAAATCGCAGATATTTTTGGGGGAAAAATATTTTCCGGGGTGCCCGGTGACCACACCAACCCGTTCGTGTAATAATTTTCCCCAAAAACTCAGAAAAACCCACTGAACAAAAATAAAAACTACGGAGCGCACTAAAACACATCCGACCGCAAAACAGTCGAACGCGCAGTTGGGGGGAGGGGGGACAACGGTGTCCCCAACTCGCCCCCGGAATGGGGAGGCGCACTATTCAGCGCGCCGCCGCCGTGGCCTGCTTCTGCTGGGGTGACAGGCGGCTCCACCCGTCACCCCCAGGCCCGCGCTCATGGGGGACGGAGGTCAGTCAGTGCCCTCCGACGCCCGAGTTGCCTGCGCGCGCGGGCGGCGCGATCCGCGAGTCTTTCTCGCTCGCGCCGCCTCTCCCGCTCCGCCGTCTCCTTCACGACCATTACCTGCTCGCTGAAGGAGACGCCGGCCGCCCACGCGTCCGCGCAGCGGACCATTGCTGTGAGCAGGGTGGCGAGGGTGAGAACTCTCACACCCAGGGCCGACACTAGCTCCCGCCTCGGTCCGGCCCATGCCGGACACTCGGTGAGCGTGTGCAGCCCCGTGTCCTCACTCGCGTCGCAGTGATGGCACTCGGACGTTGGCTCCTTTTCGATCCGACACAGATATCTCCCGAAGCACCCGTGCCCGGTGATAATCTGCGTCAGTCGATACGAGAGGCTGCCATGTGGCCTCTCGAGCCATTCCCCCATGATGGGCCTTACCGCCTCTATGACGGCATGCCCTGCGCGTCGTTGCTCAAGTCGTCGCTCCCACTCCGCCACCATGATCCCGTGGAGCCGGGACCTCTCGGCCCGAATGTCTTCGGGCTCGGGATCGTATCCCCGCTCCCGCGCCTCCTTACGGAACCGATACAGTGCCGCAAGGGATCTCGCTTCCAGGATCCACGGTGGCGATCCGGCTAGGAGACTCGCCGCTTCAAAGGATATCGTGCGGTACCCCCTAATGGCCCTGCAGGCCATCGTCTGCTGCGGTGCATGCAGCAGTTGCACGAACCTGGCCTGCAGGGCGTCCGCCCACACGGGGCACCCGTACAGGGCCATTGACCGCACGACACCCGCGTAGAGTCTCCTGCAGGAGTCCTCTGGGCCCCTCAAGTTGGGCAGCAGCCGCATCAGCGCGTTAGCTGACACCAAAAGTTTGGGGCGCAGACTTCGGAAGTGCTCTCCGAAGTCCCACCGACCGTCGAGTACGAGCCCCAGGTATTTCAACCGGGGCTTGATGTCGATGGGAGTACCTCCTACTGTCAAGCTGGATCCCGGGGGTGGCCTGCGCCGAGGACCATGAAAGAACAAGGCCTCGGATTTGTGCAGAGCCACCTCGAGACCCAGCCGCCGGATCCGATCCACGACTTGAGCAACAGCGGTCGTGGCCCTCTGGGTCGCCTCGCGGTGTGTAGCGCCACTCACCGTCACTAGCGTATCGTCCGCGTAGCACGTGACGGTGGCACCGAACGCAAGCTCACCGCGAAGCACCCAGTCGTATCCGATGTTCCACAGGAGCGGCCCCAGGACCGATCCCTGTGGGACACCGCACTACATCTCACGCCTACCGACGCCGGTCGCACTTGGGTAGATGACGGCCCTCTCCGTCAGGTACGCCCCGACTATGCGGCGGAGGTAGAGAGGCACATCGTGGTACACGAGCGCCTCCCTGATGCAACTCCAGGGCAAGGTGTTGAACGCGTTGGAGATGTCCAAGGACACCGCCAACATCACCTCGCCCCGGGCAACCGCATCCTCCGCCAGAGTCCTCACGCGCATGATGGCATCCACAGTGGAACGCCACCGGCGGAAGCCGTACTGCGTGTCCGCTAGGTCCGGCCCCACTCTAGAGAGGTGCTCGACGAGGCGCTTGGCAATCACTCTTTCGAAGAGCTTGCCCACCTCGTCGAGCAACACTATGGGCCGGTACCCGGACGGCTCGTCCGCCGGGCGTCCGTCCTTGCGGATGAGGACCAGTTTCCCCGTCTTCCACATCTTCGGAAACTGGCCCCGCTCCAAGCATGCGCTGAGGAACCCTCGCAGTCGGGGTTCGAGACCGTCTTCTCCTAGAGCTAGGACCCACGCACGGCCTGGAATGCCGTCGGGTCCCGGGGCGGTGTTCTTCTTGGCTCTAAGCCGTCGCACCGCCAGCTCTAGTTCTACCCAAGTGACCTCGGGCACGTCGTCGTCAATAACCACGCCGGGCGTATCAGGCGACCGAGGTGGCGGAGTCATCTGCGGCGGAACGTGTTCCGCCCGCGCCGGGAACAGGGATGCCACCACTCCTCCAAGCAGAGCCGGCTCGAGAACCTGGGTCAGGGGAGGGGCCCGGGGGCGCAGCTTTCCTCTTACCAAGCGGTAAGGCCGCCCCCATGGGTCCCGCTCCAGTGTCTCCAGCAGCTCCCTATAGGAAGCTGCCTTGGACCGCTTGATCTCCGCTCGGAGGGCATTCCTGGCTTCCCTGTATCCCTCTTGCAACTCCGCCACTAGGGGATCTGTGTCTGCGGGGCGGCTACGCCTCCTACGGAGCCTGGTCCACCGGCGGTGCGCGATCACGCAGGCTTGACGCAGCCTCGCGATCTCCGCAGTCCACCAGTAGACCCGGCGCCTCGGACTATAGGCTGGAGCCCTAGACATACCCGCATCGCAGACAACAGTCATGGCCTCCCGGAACCACGCCGCCTCGTCATCGATGTCGTCAGGCCTGTCCGGCACCAGGAGAGCATCCCTATTCAGTCCCCTAAGCACCCAGCGCGGCTCGCGTGGGGCCAGTGTGACCGGCGCATCACTCTCGGGAGGGGAGACATCAAACCGAACGTATCGGTGATCCGACAGTGTCTCCACCTCCACGACAACACGCCAGTCCCGCACACGTTGCGACAGCGAAGCGCTCGCGAATGAGAGATCAACGATCGAACTCGCCCCGCGCTCCGCCACCCAGAACGTGGCTTCGGCCCCGCGATTCTGGAGAACCAGACCGAGAGTAGCGGCCCAGCTCTCCAGAGCCCTACCTCGCGGGTTCGTGTGCCGGGACCCTCAAGCCTCGGACCAGGCATTGAAGTCCCCAAGCACAAGAACCGGTGTCACCCACAGGCATTGACGACGTCGGTCAGCCGCTCCAGCGACTGCCGATACTGCCCTATGCGTCGGTGTGATGCCGGCGTGAAGTAGACGGCCACGACCGCAATCTCCCCCACACGCGCCGCTACGATGCCATGCTCCCTTGCGATCACCACAAAGGGAGGGGCACCCGCAGCGGCGTTACGCACCAGTGCCGCCGATCCATCCAGGTCGACCACCCAGGCAGGCCCGGGGGGCCGGTGGGTGTACGGATCGGCGACAGCGGCGACGTGTATGGACCACTGTGCCATGCTCTGGAGCAGAAGAGCCTGAGCATCGACACCGTGGCCCACGTTCGCCTGCAGGATGCGGAGCTGGGGATCCATTATGGAACCATCTCCGCATCCCGCTGCGAAAAGTTTGCGGAACGCCCGCCTCGTGGCTTCGGCTCCCCTCCAGTGCAGGCCTTACTGCCAACCCGATGGTCGGCCGGTTTGCCCCCCGCTGCACACCTGAAACAGTGCAGCGGAGCCTCGCAACCACCGGCCCTATGACCGGATTGGCCACAGCGGAAGCACCGGTCGCCGACCGTCACCTCCGCCGTGCACTGCACCCCCACGTGCCCGACCGCCAGGCACCTAAAGCACCTGGCCGGTCGAGCCTGCAGGAGCCGAGCTCGCACCCTAACAACGCCGTCCACCACGAGGACCCGCCGATCGGCAGCCTTTTGAGCTGCTGCGACGGCCGTAGCGAATCGCTCCGACCTTAACCGCCTCCAGGGGGCAGCCCCCGGCCTCCGCCACGGTGGCCCGAATCTCTTCGGCCGTGATGGAGTCGTCCAAGCCCGAAATACGCAGTTCTGCGCACTTGGTGGGCCTGGACACCCGGACGTCGGCTGCATCCAGCGTCTCCCTTAGCTGAGCCGCTATGGCATCAGCCTGGGGACCGCTGGCAGCGCCAGGGACCTGGATGAGGCGGGCACCCGTCCGAGTCTCCGTGACTCGGAGGGGCCACGCCAGTTTAAGAGACCTCATATCTATGAGGCCTCTGGCCCGCCTCACCAGATCCGGGTATTGCACGCCCCTCTCCGCAGCCTCCGGCGTCAACGTCAGGACGACGGCCGTTGTGCGGGGGATGCGCAACCTTCCCGGCGCTCCCTTCGCAGCAGCCTCAGCCTTTCTGGCCTTTTTGGCTGCCTTTCTTTTGGCGTTCCGCTTTCTCCTCGACCCACCGACTACCTCCCAGCCCCCCGCCGGTGCGGAGCTTGTGGAGGCGATCGGGGCCGGGGCCGAGATTGAGGCTAGAGCCAGGGCTGGGGCTGGGGCTGGGGCAGAGGACGTCTTCCCCTTGCCCTTCCCCTTTCCCTTGGGCTGAGCGCCCTGCGCAGCAGTAGTGGCAGCGGCAGCGGCCGGAGCAGATGGCACAGCGGATGCGCTACTGGCCGACTCCTGTGGGGTCCGCGTCGCTATTGGGCGACCCCTTTTGACTGCTCTGGCATACCCTGTAGGCGACGCCAGGGGCGGACGGCGGATAGAGTCCATGATGGACTCCAATCCGCGCTTTGTCCGCTCCTCGTGCGCCGCCTGCCGCGCCTCCTGCGCCGCCTGCGCCGCCTCCAGCCGCCTTTCCATGGCGGCCAGAGCCGCTACGACTGCCGCCAATGGGTCCGTAGGCTGCACCGGCATCGGCACCGGCGGCTGCGGTCGGACAGGCAGTGACGGTGGCAATTCCGGCTGCACCGGTGCCTCCAGCCGCAGCGGCGACCTCGACCGCACGGGCGACCGCACCGGCGACCGCACCGGCGAAGCCAGCCGAGCCGACGACTTCGGCTCTGCCGGCTGCGCGACTGGCTTCCGCCGCGCCGACCGCGTGACGCGCCCCTCCGGCAGCCCGGCGACGACCTTTTGCAGGTCCGCAAACTCGGCCGCCATCTTGGCCATCTCTTTGCGGTACTCTGCCGCCTGCCGCTCCGAGGCATCAATTAGCTCGACCTGTCGTCTGCCTAGCTGAGCCCGCTCGTTCCGCGACCCAACCAGCTCCGCTCTGAGCAGGCCGAACTCCTCGATAAGGCGCGTCGTCGCCCGTCGCAGCCGGACTTCCTCCGGCCCCATAGACCCAGCACGGGTCCCTATCACTTCCTCCAGGGCCTGCAGTACCTCCCTAGAAGTAGGGTCGGTACGGGGCATGGGCGTGGGCGCCGCCGAGGTGGAGGGACTCGGCGGCGCTACGGCATCTCTCAGGGCCGGGGCCCGAGAGGAGGGCGTTTGGGGGATGGGCCTCTTGCCACCCCGCGTCTTCCCCCGACCGACCATCGCAACCTTGGGCGGGGGGGAGTCCTCGCTGCCGTTGTTGGGCTCCTCGTTGGAGGACGAGTCGGTCAAGGTGACGGCTGCGTCCGACTCAGTCCTCCGTGGAGGAGGAGCAGCCTTCTTGCCGCCGTTCCTCCTCCGTGCAGATTTTCGGGTCTGCAGACCCACCGGGCTGTTCGCCCTGCTCTTCTCGGTGGCGGTGTCGAAGTTTTCCGACACCGCCGCAGTTGGTGACGCGACCTCCGCGTCGTGGCGCTGCGCGACCTCCGCGCAGTCTGTTTCGCTTGGTAAGGGGGGGTTTTTTATGTAAATTAGAGTTCATAAATGTTCCCACGAGCATGAGACGAAAGGTTACACTTCCCGGGTGACGCTCTTTCCGAGAAGCGGGGTACATACTGTGGAGGTCCCCTGGTGTCCACAGGTTTTAATCGACTTCGCTGTCGGGTTTTTAAGACTTTTCCTTGTCGCGGGCCGGCCAATTAAGGCAAGCCCCGCGGCCTCCAGGATACCGGCGTACCGAGTGTGGCTAGCACTCAGGTCGTTGTCGATATCTAGGAGGTTACGCGACGCGGGGGAGCAGCCAACTCTCCCAACACCGACGGTGGCACGAGTGCCTGTCAGCCCCTGCGCGAGCAGTGGGCCAACCCGTCCCTAGATCTCACGGAACCCTTGCCTCTCCCCTGTCCCCTCTGAGAGCAGAGGGATACTGGGAGCGACTAGTGGGAACCGGATCTCTCTCCGCGGGCCTTGAAGCCCCGCCACACCGCGACCCCGTCTGGGTCGGCTAGCCCTCAAAAGGGCTGTTTGAATGGAAGGAATCCTACGGATCCCTTCCCGCGGGCCTTGCAGGCCCGCCATACCACGACCCCCTCTGGGTCAGCTAGCCCTGAAAAGGGCTGTTTGAATGGAAGGAATCCTACGGATCCCTTCCCGCGGGCCTTGCAGGCCCGCCATCCCACGACCCCCTCTGGGTCAGCTAGCCCTCAAAAGGGCTGTTTGAATAGAAGGGATCCTACGGATCCCTTCCCGCGGGCCTTGCAGGCCCGCCATCCCACGACCTCCTCGTACAATGAGGTCGGCCGTTGGGTTATTCGTCAACGGCCAACAGAACTCCCAAGGTGGGAGTCTGTTAGCCGTTGTCCAGGATGCACCAGTCCCTCCGCTTCCGCTCCCCAGGACCGCAGTCCAAAGGGGGAAGAAATGGAAAGGCCAACGTGGAGGTTACCCAACCCGCACCCCGTTTCATTGTATACCAGCACATATCAAAAAGAAAACAATTCAAATATTTACTACCTATTCCTATGGGCAGCCGCGTGGATGTCGGTTATCGCAACCAAACATATTAACCTATGTCCCTTCACAAGGTCTGTTCTAAGTATTATTGTCCAAATTTCTTAAGTATTATTGTATCAAAATCGGTACAGCCGTATAGGCGTGAAATCGTTTCAGACAGAAAGATTAACTTTTGCATTCATAATATCAGTATGGATTTTTTTTTATCGTGCGATAAATCCCCACGGATACCACCCCCACGGAGCCGGTGGAGGTGGTTATGTCGGACTCGAACCGACTAAAACGCACGTCGTCTTGGGTCCTTGGTTGCCGGAGGTGAGATTGCCAAAAGCATATCTCTCGCACCCCGGCAGATCCCGGACCATCTCTTTCGAGTTACGGGGAGGCGCATTTTGCGCCGCCACCGCGGCCTGCTTCTGCTAGGGTGACAGGCGGCTCCACCGGTTACCCCCAGGCCAGCGCTCATGGAGGACGGAGGTCCTCCGACGTCCGGTTCGCCTTCGCTCTAATATATCTATCCTCCATGAGCCTCCATGAAAATTAATCTGAGAGTAGTATCTACTACTCTCAGATTAATTTTCTTACGCATTATTGTATTGTATACTTACTAAATCAAGGATTGCTTCAAATCAGAAGTTGGTGTAACTGACACAGTTGTAAAAACAATACTCCCGTTCACTATCACCAGATGTTTCCTTCTTCTTGCTTCTGAAAAGAAGATTGTATTTTTATTGAAAGGACCGAGCGTCCTCACTAGAAACATAGTCGTTTCAGTGCACTGTGGCTCATCTTTATGTATTAGTTCCTATAAATCTAAAGGGTTGAATGCAACTTCCGCAATGAATCCTACCACGAAACATCAGTTTAGCACTTCATGTTTACAAATGTAGAACATTCCAGTCATTTGTGCAATATAAAATGACTGGTGTTGCACATACATTTTCCTCTTTCTCAACTATCAACAATGAAGTAGGTGTATGGCAGTAAGTTAGATCCTTTACATCGAGGAGTTGGACACAAACATACACACTGGTTTACTCACACGTCAAGTCTCATATCAGTTCCATAGCAGAGGGTCCACCAGAGTTCACATAAATTCAATAGTTTTGTGAGCTATATGTGAGCTTACATTATTGTACTTACGAAACTTATGAAAACTTTTGGTAAACTAATTCTTTTAGTTACTTGCATAAAGTTAAATGCTGTATGAATTTATACATGATATAAGTGGCAAATTTCCATATAAATGACATTCAGCACATTTAGGAACACTAATAAAATTAAGGCATCGTTTTATACTTCTTGATCTGAATTAAAGAGTATTTTTTGGTTTTTAAACTATTCTTTACGTGCGGATAATTACGGCCGGAGCCGGTGGGGGAGGTTATGTCGGATTCGAACCGCCTGAAACGCACGCCGTGTGTGGTTGCAAGTGCAAAGCCGAAGGTGAGGTTGTATATTCCTCGGTTTTGAACTATACCTAATATTTTAAATATAGGTATGGAACTAAGTCTTACAACATTATTCTTTCCATTTTTATTTCTGTCATTGGGTAAGGGAGCGTACGGAGTGTGTAGGCGTAATTACTGACAGAAATATAATTGGGGAAAAAAGTAGCCTACTCATTTTATTGCTTGAAAACGTCACATCGACCTCTTTGTTTTCGATGTTATAAATAACAAAACGATTCCATTATTAATATATCAGTTACATTAATACAATGGGGCGTGTTTTCAGTACGTGCCCGAAATAAGAAGCTTAATTTCATACGCTCCAATAATTTCGTCAAAATTGCAAAACACAATAAATGAGTACGGTGGTTTACAGTACCTACGTTTAACTTCAGTATAATACAAGGTCAAACCCGATCAGAATATCATAGGTGACAGCTGCTGCCCCTATTTATTACGAATCCTTTGACCCAGAAAAACATGAATGAAGGTTTTCTTTGAAATGCGTAACACTGGATCCATGTCGAGTGCCATAATGACAGTTTTCTGGGTCGAGATATATAGACGAGAACGATATCATTTTGGGCATACTTCACGCTTTGGTAAATCTCTTTGAACAAAGATTTCAGTTATCTCACATTTTGTGAAATTTCGTAGCCTTCTGCATCTTTTATTGAGAGCGATATATATTTCATTATCTTGAACTGTAACTGTAAGTATATCCATCAATGAGTCATTGCTAGACATAGGCCTTCCCCAAAATGCGCCTTGGCTCCCGATCCTCAGCCTCTGATGATCGGTTCAAAATGGTAAATATGCCTACATTATATCTACTCAAACTTTTGACACATAAACGCTGCATAGAACGCCCGAATGAAAATATCTACATTAATAAAAAAATGTATGTTCTAAACCGATTACATTGATTTAAAAATTAAAATGGAGAAGGAGAGGAGAAAGTGAAGATTTTGTACAGGGTCAGCAGCACAAGTGTCCTTTGGCCACGGTGAGGGTAATTAGTTTTTCTCAAGTGATACAAAAAGAATACAATTTAGAAAATATTGGGAGATACGAAATGCTACTAGAGAATGACGCCATCCTCTTCCATGACTATAATTTATCATGAATTATTTACTATCGTCTAGACCTCGAACTAAATTGGAGTACACTAAATATACTATTGTCATTAACTTATACTAATTTCTTACTTTCTCCTTGATCTCAATATAAACTAGTTCATTCCTAAGAATAATAGGTTACTAATCTTTTTTTTTCCAGCAAAGTACATTTACAAGACCTATTCCAGTCGGTTAACTATTTCCTAACATTTTTATTGTACTGTATACTTTGAATTCAGGATTTCAACACAAGTTTTCTCATTTCTTGTTTTATAAAACTTTAACACTGTTTAACCACTTCAATGTTCAATTCTTCACAAGTAGTTTTATTTCTTTAGAATAGGAAAAAAATCCTGACTACAAAATTTTGTGGTTTGTGTAAAAGACAAAACTTTTAACTTTTAACACGATATGTCTGGTTAGGAAATTTTATTCTATGGATGATATCGATCGTACAAGGTTGTATTTTTTTATGAAAAAGAATATTAGAACCGAAGTTCCTAATATTCCCTCTAAATCCTCCAACTAAGCTAAATTGCTTGTGCTAGGAGTGGGTTCACGTCGGTAGTGTAATGGCCAGGATTCGAACCCGATACCTCTCGATCGTAAGGCCGACTCCTTAACCACTAAGCTACCGACACATTAGGTATATAGGTAATTGTTAGACTTTTGTTTTTATGCTTAGACTCAAACTGAACATTTATAAACACAGTCAAAAATAAACCTATTACCTATGTATAATTAACAAAAACAATAAAAAAACAGAACCAATTTTTATTTATTTATTTCTTTAGTTTATTTTAGTACTTAGCTATAGTTTCTGGTTTTAAATTTCTTTTAAAATAACATTAAAATATTAATTGGAATAAGGGTTGCTACTTGACTGCCGATAAGTAATCACGAAATATTAATAGCACACTGTTTTAATTGAGGCTACTGATATTCATGAATTGTATTGTCCTCCATGGTGAAAGCCCCGAACCCTGAATGTGACTGGGATTAACGCTCGGATGATTATGATAACTAATGTTAGATCATCCCAATTATGAGATACTATTTTACTGACTTATATTTTACAACATCGTATTGTTTTAACAAGATTCCATTTCGAAGCAGCGTTCAATTGGAATACAAAAAAAACCGACCAAGTGCGAGTTGGACTCGCACACCGAGGGTTTCGTACAAAATGGGATTCAGGGATGAAGTTATACAAATTCAACAAATTCATTAAAACTTAAGCTACTATACAATAAGGTAATCTTCATGCACTGAGGTTTTTGTCTCTTACAATATAGCCCCTGTCTCCCATACTAGGTATTCGTAGCCAGTGATCCTCCGTGAATGTGTTATGTGCGATGGTTTTACATCTTTACTACTGTATATGTATTCGATTTGTATATGTATAATCATTTGTACCAAAAATTTGTGTGACTTATGTAGAATTTTTTTAATTATGTTAGGTATGGGTATGGTTAGGGTAGGTATGTTAGTTTTTCTAATGGGGAGTTTTATGTGTGTGGGGGAGAGGAAAATGTATGTGTATTTGTGCTAAAGTGTGACACGTGTGTGTGTGTGTGTGTGTGTGTGTGTGTGTGTGTGTGTGTGTGTGTGTGTGTGTGTGTGTGTGTGTGAAATAGGTTTTGAGAGATAGACGAATAGTCAGGTTGGACAACGAAGAGTTCCTCTAAGGGTTCCGTTTTTTTCTTTTGAAGTATGGAAACCTAAAATATACCATCTGCTATAAATGATGCTTTAAAACCCTTTTACGTTTTAAATCCTTAAATTCCCGCGTTCCATCCTAATGCACAAGCAAACGTGAAAAATTTCCATACAAATTCGTATTTGGCTTTAACAAACGGGTAATTACTCTAGAGCTGGCCCGGTTTGTGTTTCTTTCATCGTTTGTAGAGGGAGCATGCAATATTTACGAATAAATTCAATGCCTTCTTTTGACACGCACATCAAAAATTACAAAAGATTACTTTTTGTCGGGTTAAATTAGGGTAAATTAACCGGGTAACATTTTTCAGTATATTAGAACTGATTTTGACTGATTTTAAAACTTTTTTATATTTATTGCATATTTTAAAGTTATATGACGAAGTTGCTGAACAGGATTTTGAAGTACTTTAAATTGTTGAAATTAGCAATGACAACCACCTAAGTGGAATAAATAAGATATAGATATACACAAACACCACTGATTGACCTCCGTCCCCCAGGAGCGCTGGCCTGGGGGTGACGGGTGGAGCCGCCTGTCACCCCAACAGAAGCAGGCCACGGCGGCGGCGCGCTGAACAGCGCGCCACCCCATTCCCCATTCCATTGGGGACACCGTTGTCCCCCTTCCTGAGGAGGACCAGACCGTAAGGGATGGCCCTGGGTCAGCCGGGGTGCGAGGGATATGTCTATGACAACCTCACCTCCGGCCTAGCACCAAGACCCACAGTCGGCGTGCGGTTTTAGTCGGTTCGAGTCCGACATAACCTCCCCTTCCGGCTTCGGCAGGGGGGGTACCCGAGGGGATTTCCGCACGAAAAAAAAAAAAAGATATACACAAACACATGCATGCACTGGTAAAAATAGTTCATCTTGTTTTTTTTGTTTTTTTTTTCTATTATTCTTCACTGACATTAAAATTGTAATTGTGTCCAACTAAATACGAGGGGAAGACTCTGCCTCCTGCAACACAGTTTCAACTAGCGCAGGAGTCAGAGGTCCTTACTAGAGACGATGCCTTAGAGCGAATGGGTGGAGTCTACGAACGTAATAATCGCAGCCCCGCACCACCCCGCACTCATGTCACTAAAGTGATTATAATATAAAAATATGGGAAAAGATGTCGATAAAAAGGGTACAGAGTGGACACATCATATTCTGCCTAACTTCACGTACCTAACTGATTTGGTATTTTTTTGACATCGATGTTGATTGATTCTTGATTCTTTATTATAGCTAAGGTCGGCGGCTCTGCTCGTATGGATGTCTGTTGTCGCGACTTTGGTTTTATCTCTGGTACCATTCTACAAAAACCTTTTAAATAAAAATACCATATCAAAATCCGTGTACTAAGTAGCGTTTGTGTCCATTGTGAACAAACAGACAAATTCAATTTTTAAAGGTTCAAATTCTATGGCGTAGCGGTAGAGCATTCAGAGATTGTGGGTTTGATGCCCACTCAGCACTTATATTCATATTACATGAATCTTAAATTATTAATAATCTAAGTCATGAATATATATTTCCATTGGTTAGGGTGTTTATTGCATAGATACATTGAGGTAGGTGAATATGAAAGCTATAAGTATGCTATAGGCATAACAATTCACACACATTACACATTCTCACAATGCCATCGTTTGCTACGTAAGCCCAAAAAATGTGTTTATCTAAATGACATCACATTCAAACCTCTTATATTATGCACTAACTGACCCGGCAAACTTCATTTCACCTTAAAAATTAGAATTTACCTCAGTTGGCTGTATTAAGTTGTCCTAATTATTTTGAGAACAGAAAGCATTACGACAGGGACTCCATACGCCCACGGAGATCCTGACATCAATAGGACATAACAACGTCTTTCGGGTCAAATATTTCATATAATGGTTAAGTACTCTTAAATGTTTCTATTTTCCGCGCATATTTTTTACTTTTTCTTTCATAAAAACCTTCACAAGACAATAACAAACACAACGAACAAGGAAAATGCGAAATTGGTCCAGCCTCACCCAGTCCAGTCAAAAATGAATCCCTATTGGGAAATAGGGATTCATTTTTATATTATATAGATTGTATTGTACATATAAACCTACTTCTTGAATGATACTATCTATTAAAGAAAAGCGCTTCAAAATCCGTCGCGTAATTTAAAAAATCTAAGCATACATAGAGACAGACAGACAGCGGGAAGTGAATTATTTTATACTAGAGATTATATGTAGTGATCATGGTTTTATAATATTATATATTTATATATGTAGCTATAGGTATGTATAGTATTCTAATATACATATATTAATATACAGACGTAGTTTGTGACGTTATATAGGTTAATCTCTGGATCTACAGAACCAATTCTAAGAATTATTTCACCAATAGAAACCCACACTATTTATCAGTGTCATAGGTTTTATATTATTACACTACGAGTGAGAATCACCATCCGGAACGGCATCCAAAATCTACGTGGCTGGAGCCGTGAGCAACAGCTGATAATAAATAAAGTGTGTGAATAAAATAATCAACACAACATTTTCATGTATTTCTTGAGAGTTTAAAGCTTTAGCTTTTTCACCGAATTTACTTTCGGCGTCTCATAGAAATGTCTTATCTGTCCACTTATGCATTAGTCTTGAATTGTGTTGCTGTGAAAGCTGCGAAAACGTGAAGCACAACCTCCCCGTCCAACAGCCATCACGGCACTGCCGCCCGGCCCCCGCATAGGCACCCGCTAAGCCAAACTCTCGAGAACGTAACAAAAACGTGGCCTGTGACTTCAAAAGTCAATGTATTGAACGGAAAAATGTACCATTTATACTCCAGATCTTTGTCTTTCTTTTAGTTAAAAAATTACGTAAAAATTCTTTTCCGTTTAGATGTAGTTGCCAGTTTTCTTTTGAGGGACCTTTTTGCTTTGGAAATGATTTTCATATAGTAATTATAAAGTGAGAATAACTAAAAATGTACCAAATGTAGACAAGAAACCAACAAATAAAACAGTGTAAACAGTTTTTAAATACGTCCACCAATAAAAAAGGAGTTGGTCTCTAAACATACGCCTGAAAACCAGATTTATCATTTTTATTCCTCTTAATAATTTGTACAACAGTTAAATGTCAATAATGATTATTATTATTATTATTTTGTTGTGCTGTTTTTATTCTCGACGTGTTTAAGACACTTCGGTTAGTTAAATGAAATCACGGGTCTAAACCAAGTGAGTTTCATTTTCTGGTAATATGGGTTGGTTGTTTAAGTCTTCTTCGAGAAATTTGCGAACTATGCGGCATGTATTTAAAATGGCAGCCTTTTGCATCGTCATATATGTACTCTCGGCTATGTCTACTGTTTTGAGGGCTTGTATTAAATGTTTGGGTATCACTCCCGTACTGGACAGCACCAGGGGCACTATGTAGACTTTATTCATTTTCCAAATTCTAATTATTTCTTCTTTTAATTCTGTGTATTTGTTTATTTTTTCAGTAATGGTTTTATTAAGATTGTGGGTGTTTGGGACTGCAATGTCAATGAGAAATACTGTTTTATTTTGTTTGTCAATTAAAGTGATATCGGGTCTATTGTTATGGATGGTTTTATCTGTTAATATTGCTCTATCAAAGTATAGTTTATGGTTGGTGCTCTCCAGTACAGGTTTTGGGTTGTACTCAATGATATTACATACAAAAAAGAGGCAGATATGTTATTAGACTGCGCCTGGTGAAGACGCGAAAACGTCCCAATTGGGACGTATCGCATTTAGTATATGTCTGGCAAACGCCGAGTTGTCACGTATGTAAGCGCATAATAAAATGGCAATAAAAATGCCACCGTGTATTTTAAAAAATGTACAAATTACGACACTAAAATCAATAAAACACGAAGGACCTTCTATCACATGTAAGTACATACAATATTACCGATTTTTTAGTGTATTTCATTAAAATTAGTTTAATAATATTTTTAAAATAATGGCGGCAAAGAAAAAGGACAGAAATACTTTTTGATATGAGCACGACAAGGACACAACAACACTGCTTGCATAGATTAGGGTAATTTTCAGTTTACTGCCTAGTAAAGTAATAATTTTGACCGGCTGTTCAGTTTTATTTGTTATTTAAAATTGAGTAACATAATTTTTGTTTTATTTATTTGTTGTCCTTTAAATAATTGTAATAACCTAAACTTTTTTTCAAGGTTTCCGACTAATGAAGTTCGACTTCAAGAGTGGATTGCAATTGTTAAAGAACAACGAAATGAGTTTGACTGGACACCTTCAAAAAGCAGCAGAATTTGTAGCAATAATTTTGAAGCCACTGAGAGATATATTTCGAAAAAAGGAACATTGCTCAGGAAGAATATAAATAACTGACAAATATACCACTGTTCGGCTTCATTCTGCTCATAAAAATAATCCCAAAATAAAAAACTTTCTAAGAGGCAGAAAAGAAATAAATTAAATTTATTTGAAGGAGTTTAATTTTTGATTATAACGTCAGTACAGCACTATGGTTTTACTTTCGAGAAGTTTCCTAATTATCTTTTTGAATTATTATCATTTTCCGAAATAAATAATGACGTATTATTTTTTCATCGAATTTCATTTCTTGCCTACCAACCAATGATATTTTATACAAGATATGTTACGTTCATAGTAACTGACTTCTCAAATCTGATCCAGCAGTCTGTCAGTGCACAATAGTTGACAATTAGCGTTAAAGTAGTACGAAAGATGGGATAAGCACATGAGTAAAAAAGATAGCTATAATTCGGAATGATTCGGACGATTGCGCTTTGAAGCATAGATTATGATTTTGTTGAACAGAAGGGGTATTTCGTTGGTAGGCAAGAAATGAAATTCGATGAAAAAATAATACGTCATTATTTATTTCGGAAAATGATAATAATTCAAAAAGATAATTAGGGAACTTCTCGAAAATAAAACCATAGTGCCGTACTGACGTTATAATCAAAAATTAAGCTCCTTCAAATAAATTTAATTTATTTCTTTTCTGCCTCTTAGAAAGTTTTTTATTTTGGGCTTATTTTTATGAGCAGAATGAAGCCGAACAGTGGTATATTTGTCAGTTATTTATATTCTTCCTGAGCAATGTTCCTTTTTCCGAAGTATATCTCTCAGTGGCTTCAAAATTATTGCTACAAATTCTGCTGCTTTTTGAAGGTGTCCAGTCAAACTCATTTCGTTGTTCTTTAACAATTGCAATCCACTCTTGAAGTCGAACTTCATTAGTCGGAAACCTTGAAAAAAAATTTAGGTTATTACAATTATTTAAAAGACAACAAATAAATAAAACAAAAATTATGTTACTGAATTTTGAATAACAAATAAAACTGAACAGCAGGTCAAAATTATTACTTTAGTAGGCAGTAAACTGAAAATTACCCTATGTCGCATCTGTACTGATAATCTATGCAAGCAGTGTTGTTGTGTCCTTGTCGTGCTCATATCAAAAAGTATTTCTGTCCTTTTTCTTTGCCGCCATTATTTTAAAAATATTAATAAACTAATTTTAATGAAATACACTAAAAAATCGGTAATATTGTATGTACTTACATGTGATAGAAGGTCCTTCGTGTTTTATTGATTTTAGTGTCGTAATTTGTACATTTTTTAAAATACACGGTGGCATTTTTATTGCCATTTTATTATGCGCTTACATACGTGACAACTCGGCGTTTGCCAGACATATACTAAATGCGATACGTCCCAATTGGGACGTTTTCGCGTCTTCACCAGGCGCAGTCTAATAACATATCTGCCTCTTTTTTGTATGTAATATCATTGCTACCAACGAAATACCCCTTCTGTTCAACAAAATCATAATCTATGCTTCGCAGCGATCCTACAAGTGCAATCGTCCGAATCATTCCGAATTATAGCTATCTTTTTTACTCACGTGCTTATCCCATCTTTCATACTACTTTAACGCTAATTGTCAACTATTGTGCACTGACAGACTGCTGGATCAGATTTGAGAAGTCAGTTACTATGAACGTAACATATCTTGTATAAAATATCATTGGTTGTACTGGTAGTACGGCATAGGTTTGTTGGATATGAGTTTATGATTGATGGCAAGTTTTTGATGAATTATATGTGCTATTTGATTATTATTATTATATATGTTTTGTTTTTTTTCCTCAGCTTTTTAGCTGGTTTTAACTGCATTTACGGGCCTAAACCAAGTAAATGCAGATTGTGGTGTGTATTAAGTGGGTGTGTTTTCGTCTAACTGCATGAACTTTCTGACTATTCTACATGTGTTTAATATGGCAGCTTTCTGTAAATTGATGTATAAGGATTCTGGCAAATCTATTAATTTTAGGCTATGGAGGAGATGGTTCGGGATAACACCAGTAGTGGAGAGAACTAGTGGAACTACGAAGACATTATCTTGTCTCCATATCCTTATCACTTCTTCTTTTAGCTCTGCATACTTACTTATTTTTTCAGCTATTGTTTTTTGTAAATTATGCGTGTTGGGAACTGCAATGTCTATTAAATATGTAACTTTTTTTATTTTTTCCTGTAGGATTATATCTGGTCTATTGTAGTGGATAGTCCTATCTGTTAGAATTGCTCGGTCATAGTAAATTTTGTGTGTGTTATTTTCTAATATAGTTTGTGGTGTATATTTATAGTAAGGGGTGTTAGTGTCTTGTATGAGTGAATATTTAAGTGCTAGTTTCTGGTGAATGATGTTTGCAACTTGGTTATGTCTATGAGTGTAGTCTGTTTGTGTGAGTGTTATGCATGCTCCTGTTATGTGTTGTATAGTTTCTGACTGTGTATAACATCTGCGGCATCTGTCATTTGTAATAGTCGGGTCTTTAATAATATATTTTCTATAGTTTTTAGTGTTGATAATTTGATCTTGTATAGCTATTATGAATCCTTCAGTTTCCGGGAACAAATTTCCTACTTTAAGCCACTTGTTAGATGCGAGTGTGTTAATATGGGGTTGCTCTAAGTCATGAGGGTGTCTTCCGTGAAGTACTTTAGATTTCCAGTCTATTATTTTTTGATTTTGTGGGTCAGAGTTGCTAGTGTTATGTGGGTTTTCTGGATCAGATAGGTTAAGTGGTGTGTAGTTAAGGTCATTTAATAAAATAGCTTTATGAATATTACTAGTGTTAGATTTTGTATGGAAAAATGTTCTCAGCCTAGTAATTTGTTTCTGCCACAGGTTTTGAATATCTATTAAACCTCTCCCGCCGTTCTGTCTTTTGATGGTGAGTCTTTCAGTTGCAGATTTTGGATGCAGATTGTTGTGTTTTGTGAGTGTTGTGCGTGTGGTTCTCTCTAAGTTTGCAATATCTGTTTTAGACCATTTTATTACTCCGAATGAGTATGTTAGTATTGGTATGGCAAAAGTGTTCAGGGCCTTAATTAGGTGTTTTCCAGATAATTGTGATTTACATACTGCATACACTCTCCTTTGATACTCGGTTTTAAGTGTATTTTTAATCATGGTATGGTCAAGTCCCTTAAGTTGTTGGTATCCTAAATATTTATATAAGTCTGTCGGTTCCATGGCTGCTATTGTATCAACGTCGTTTACTACATAATTACCCGGTTTTACTTTGCCTTTAATAATATGTACTGTCTTACATTTGTCTAAGCCAAATTGCATGTTTATGTCATTACTGAATTCTGTTGTAGTATCTAAAAGTTTTTTCATTTGTTTTTCTGTTTTTGCATATAATTTAATGTCATCCATATATATGAGATGTGATATAAGGGTTTCCTCAGTGTTAAGTTTAAGATTGTATCCAGCTTGACATTGGTGTAATAAGTGAGATAAGGGGTTTAGGGCGAGACAGAACCACATAGGACTCAAGGAATCACCTTGATATATACCCTTTCTGATTTGTATCTGTCGCGTTATAAGAGTTCTAAGTCCATTGTTTAACTGTAATGTAGTTTTCCAGCTTGCCATTTTATTGCGTAAGAAATCTATTATTGTAGGATTAATTTTGTATATTTCTAAAACTTGTATTAACCAGGAGTGCGGTATGCTATCAAATGCTTTTTGGTAATCTATATATGTGCAATGTAAATTTCTATTTTTTGTGGTGGCATGTTTATGGATAGTAGAGTTTATAATTAATTGTTCCTTGCATCCCATGTGACCCCGCCTACACCCCTTCTGTTCCTCGGCAATTATATTATGGGTACCAATGTGTTTAATTTTATCTGTGATTACTGATGTTAAAATTTTATATATGGTAGGTAGGCACGTAATTGGTCTATATTGGGAAGGTTGTGATGTGTGTTGTTTAGTTTTAGGTAGCATGTATGTTATTCCTGTTGCAATGAATTCGGGTATATTCTGTTTTCCTAATACAATTTCTGTCAAATTTTTTGCTATTGATTTATGTAATGAAGTTAACTTCTTATACCAGAAATTGTGTATTTTATCTATACCAGGTGCCTTCCAATTGTGTAATCTAGCTGTTGTATTTCTCTCTCTGGAACTTAAGAGCTACGCTCTTGTCGGTGGAGTAATCGCCACTCTTCTCTCTGCTCCGCCAATCCTTTCACCTCCTGATACGATGTGACTTGTATCTTTTCCTTTATCTGTGCCATAAATGTTCCTCTTGGCCTACCTCTTCCTCTCTTTCCTTCTACCTTCCCCTCTATGATGTTTCTTATGAACAAGTCATGTCTTATCAGGTGGCCAATCATCGTTCCTCTTCGGTTCTCGATTATTCTCAATAAAGACCTTCCCTCTTGCACCCTATTTAGTACTCTTTCGTTCGTCATCTTTTCTGTCCAGCTTATCCCCTCCATTCTTCTCCAGCACCACATTTCGAACGCTTCCAGCCTGTCTCTGTCCCCCTTTGTCATTATCCATGTCTCACATCCATAGAGTGCAATGCTCCAAACATAAGTTTTTATGAATCTTTTCCTTATTAATAATGAAATATTTTTTGTCTTGAGTAAGTGCTTCTTGTTGTTGAATGCTTGCTTAGCTATTGCAATTCTGGCCACTATATCCTGTGAACACCGCGAGTCACTGTTCAAAATACTACCGAGATACCTAAAACTATCCACTTGCTCTAAGTTGTTGTTATTTAGTACAATAGGTCTCTGTATCGATGGATGTTTTGAAGTTACCATGGTTTTAGTTTTCTTACTGTTAATTTTTAGTCGGTATCTTTGAAAAACATTGCCCACCGTGCTCATCAGGTCCTGTAACTCATTGCCGCTTTCTGCTAGAGCAGCAATGTCATCTGCAAATCTAATAAATTTAATACTTTCCCCATTGAATTTAACCCCCCCACTAGAACTCTCTTTAATTTCTTTAATAGCATTCTCTATGAATATGTTGAAAATAAGTGGTGATAGAGGACATCCCTGTCTTACGCCCTGGCGGATTCTTGCTGTTGCCCTTTCTCCATTAACTTCAATCAATGTTTCCTGTTCCCTGTATAGTTCCATAATGATCCTTCTATCTCTATAGTCTACCCCCGCTTCTTGAAGTGCCTTCATCATGAGCTTCCAGTCCACTTTGTCGAATGCCTTCTCCAGGTCAATATATATATTTCTAATATCTTTATTTTTATTACTATTATTATGATTCTCTTTATTCATTTATAAATCCTATAAATTATATTTTTAAATACATATTAAAAAAAATCCATTTAAAAATATAAAAAATAGTACCCCACCGGCATCGGCATCGGGTACAGGGACCAAGCTACCGGTGGTTAGGGCTCCAGAGAAAGGAACTTCCTCACGATGCGCGCCGTATCAAGGAGTACTGCCTTCTGCATCTGGCCCTTGACCCAACCATCTAACCCGAGCCTCTTTAGATGTTGGTCGAGGCTCTTTGCTATCAGTCCGTTGACTGATACGACTATCGGTACAATGATTGCTGAGTCAACATTCCACATGTCAACAACCTCGTGAGCCAAGTTCAAGTACTTAACTTGTTTATCTTTCTCAGCTTTCACGAGATTCTCGTCATGAGGAATGGTGACATCAACAATCAATGCTCGGCGTTCGGATCGGTCTATCACCACAAAGTCAGGCTTGTTAGCTACAACAGTCCTATCAGTGATGATAGATCGATCCCAGTACAATGTGATATGACTATTTTCTAGAACTGGCTCAGGAACATACCTATAGTACGGTACCTCAACTTCCACAAGGTTGTATTTCAGAGCAAGTCGCTGATGGATTATCCTGGCTACTTGATTATGTCTGTGCAAGTACTCGCCGTTAGCAAGACGAGAACAACCGGAAGTAATATGCCTGAGGGATTCACCAGGTTGGTGACACGCTCGACAAATGTCAATTGTGCCATCCCTCATGATATACTTCCGGTAGTTATTCGTCTCGATAACTTCGTCTGCAATTGCACAGACAAAACCTTCAGTTTCCCCAAAAAGGTCACTGAAACGTAGCCAGGACACGGATGCCAGTAGGTCTACTTCGGGCCTGTGGAGGGCCCGATAGAACCTGCCATGTAGCTCCTTACTCTGCCATACCTCCCTGCGGCTGTCAGTGCCAACTATTGTAGGCCTGCGCCAGTTCTCTTTAGCCAAACCGAGCGGGGTTAGCCCGGTATCTACGTTGACTACATCACGATACATATCCACGTTCGACTTTAGAAAGTAGTCTCTGAGATTGCACACCTCGCGATTATGAAGGGTCTTAGCATTTAAAAAACCTCGACCCCCACATTTCCGCGGGATGTACAATCTCATGACTGACGACCTTGGGTGGTGCATTCGGAATGCAGTCAACTGAGTCCGGACTTTCCTATCGATGGTATCGAGTTCAGTCTGAGTCCACTTGAGTATGCCAAAAGAGTACATCAAGAGTGGCATGACCCAACTGTTACAGGCACGCACTTTGTTACCACCTGACAAAAGACTGTTAAGTACCTTTTTCAGGCGGCCAAAGAAAAGTTCCTGTAACATTTGTTTCATGCCGACCTCATTGATGCATAACACCTGTGACATACCCAAGTATTTATAGGTCTCAGTTACGAGGAGTGATCTGAGGTTAGTGGAATCAGAGAGTTGTATACCCTCCGACTCCACCACCCGCCCTCGCTTTACATGAATGACTGCACATTTGTCCACACCAAACGCCATTTTAATAGAATTACTGAATGTTTCAGTTACCTTCAGTAAAGCTATTAATTGAGGGTTGGTGTGGGCGAATAGCTTTAAATCATCCATGTAAAAGAGGTGGGATACCATCTGACCCTCTCTTCGTAACCTATAACCTAACCCTGAATTCACTAGTAAAGTACTAAGTGGGTTCAGGGCTAAGCAGAACCAAAGGGGACTCAGACTGTCCCCTTGAAAAATACCCCGCTCTATTGTTATCGGCTCGCCACTACCCAAAGCCTGGCGACACCCTGGATAGAGAAGAACCGTCCTCCATTGCCCCATACATGACCTTAGGAAGGTACATAGAGTTGTATTCACTTTATACAACTCCAGCACCCTCAAAAGCCATGTATATGGCACGGAGTCAAACGCTTTCTTGTAATCTATCCAGCATGCCACCAGATCCTTACGATTGCGGCGAGCTTGTTGGCTAATAGTCATATCAATCAGGAGGAGCTCCTTAGTACCCCGGGCCCCATTCCTACATCCATTCTGAGTGGCACACATAATAGAATTATTGTTTATATGATTGTTAATCTTAGCTCTCAGGATGGATGTAAGAAGTTTATAGACCGTTGGGAGACATGTAATCGGTCTATAATTATTGGGCTCCAGGGTACTACCAGTTTTATGGAGCAGGTGAGTAACTCCTGTCGTCATAAAAGCTGGTAGCGTACCAGATTCTATAGCGGATTGGAATTGTGAGGCCAAAACAACATGCGAACTCCGTAGCCATTTTAGCCAGAAATTGTGTAGTCCATCCGGTCCTGGAGATTTCCAGTTAGACAGCGAACGGACCGCACAATCTACATTGGTGGCATCAATGTAAATTTCTTCCATTTCTGGAATAGTTTCGCATGCTCTTTCGACCTCACGCATCCAATCACCTTCAGTGTGGCTAACGGGCACCGACCAGATACTGCGCCAGAACGCATTTGTGGCTTCAGCATCCGGCCGTCGCACGTCATCCACACTTTCATCTGTTCGCTCCCAGCTTCTATATACCCACCTTTGGTCTCTTTGGAACATACGATTGACGGTACATCGATCAACTCGCTTTTTGTATCTTCGAATACGGTTTGCCCATGCACAGACTTTCTGCTTCAGGAAGTCAATACGCTCTGTGACCCGAGACGTATAATCTTGGGGACTAATATTAGTTCCCGCAAACGCTCGGGTCACATAGCGGATCACCCTTGGGCGAGTATTGCCCGACCTGAAGCAGATTAATTTACCGATGAGTACCCTTGCCTCGGCCACACGTCGTTCAATCCTGCATTGCCATGCTGGTATGGCAGGCTTAGGTCGTATGGCAGGATCTTTAATGGGAAATTTAGCACCTGCCATACGACATGCTGCCACAGCAGTACAATACAGAATTGAATGAGTGTCACCGAGGTTTTCACTATTTTCTAAATATTTAGGTAATAATGAATCAAGGGCACTCACCAGCGCTATATTACGTCTATGTATGGGCAACCGCGGGAGACGTGGCCTGACATGTATGGGCATTGATCGATATTCCCGCAGCGCATATTCCAAAGCCTCCTTAATCTCTTCATTGTACTGAATACTTACTGGAATAGGTGTGTCATCCCGCGCAACATGTGAATCTTCATTCAATGCAGTTGTAGAAGCAGGTTATTATTATTATACTTAATACGTATTTTATTTTAATAATATATATATTTAATTAACCTGTAAATAAAAAATAGAACACAATTAAATTAATAATAACCAATGAAAAAATAAAGTAAATATAGTACTAATACGTAAATAACTAAACAAAAATCGCAACATGTTAACTAGAATTTGGTTATTACAAAAAACACAGATAGTATTTTGTAATAAACAAATTCAGCGACTTCACCCACGTGGAAGTTTGATCACGTTCCCTCAACTCACACCTATACTCGTTTATAAAGTGCCTATGTGCTAGTCTAGATTGGTAATCTAACCATATACCAAATTTTGAATTCGTTCAAATCCGTTCAGTCGTTAGAGCATGATTGAATTACAAACCTTCAAACATCTTCAAAACACTTAACATACTCGTATTATAAGATCATGATCATGATCTGATTCAAATATGTACTCTAAATTGAAAAAGATTCAATGAAATAATATTGAGTCTCCCTTTTTCTCTCAATGCTCATTCCCTGGCGGATATTGGCAATCTTAATGCTTTTATCACCGAAGACTTGCACAAAAACCCTTTTTTGCCGCGTACGATATCAGATCCTTTATGGTTTCATATTACAAATCTATAAGCGGCTCTTTGAACTTTTATACATATAATAATCATTCAGGCACACGTCAAATAATTTTATGGACCATCATGTAATAGGCGTTTGCATTGTTTGGCCATGGCCCACTTTATTTTAGAGACGTAAGAAATACAATTTGCTACTGTGAAATTGAAGTTAGAATAAAAATTGCCAACATTACTAAGAAAAACATTATTCAGTCTGAATGTAAATAAAGAAATATTACGAGTATGATCATGCTTTTCATTGAAAGTCTTCAAAAGGATATTGCTTCACTGGCCAATTAGGACCCTACTGTGATCCGATTGAAGCCGTTTCATTTTTCTACAACGGTCTTTTAATATTTTGTTTTGTATTAACTCTAGCTTATTTTGATTCCTTAACTGATTGATTGTCGTTACATTTTGTGATAACTTATTTTTAAGGACTAAATGTAAGAACTTGTATTATAATGAATTCTAGTTTACAAAATTTGTAAGTTTAAATAATACAAACGTATAAGACACAGTGCTTTCATTTAGGTTAGTACATCAATTTCTAAATGTTATTTATTTCATTATCGTTTTTTAAACTAAATAATCCAATTAGAATACATAAGAGAATCAACTAACACGTACTGAAGAATTTATCTTCGACAAGTGCCGACAACTACGAGTAAGTCCTCATGACACAAGTTTGTTTTGTCAATAGAATATTTTTTAAAGTTTACGCGAATATCACTCATTGAAATAAAACCACTTTTTACGGATTCTATCGCGACATATTTGTTATTATTACTTTTGAACCCGACGTTTCGGCTGCTTTGCAACAGCCATGTTCGCGGTGTGACTTACGATGGTAGTAGTTGTCACATAGTTTGAAGTATAAGTTATCTCAAAATACCCGAATCATGGTGAATTATTGGTGTTCCTATTTACGCAGAATGAGCTCACTGTGTTGTTAAGTCTTGCTGGATTTTGCTGCTTACTGGGATTGATTAAGTGGATGACTGGGTCCCAAGCTGGTGGTACGTTCCATCCATCCTCTCTATTAAATTTGTCAATAGAATTTTATGTAAGAGATTATCTTCCAAAGTAATACGTGGAATTCAAATAATATAAAAAATACGTGGAATGCCTACAGAAACCTTTCAATATGAAAACGCTCAATGCTCAAACTTATTTCTATAAACAATTAAGAAATTGTTTTTGACGAAGAATTGTTTTACAAAAATCGATAAACGTTGATCAAATCAAGTATTTCATTTTACGTACTTTCGTATAGACAGGGTATATTAAATAAAAATGTTCTCCCTTTATTAGTTTATTATTATTAACGTTTTTTTAGTCAGAAAATAAGTTAATAATAACGCCTAATGAATTTCGGTGTATCAGGGCGAGACACCCGCCAATTTCGGTGGACTATATAATATATTGATATTTTTTATAAAGTAGAGAATTCAGTTGAAGGAATTTTTACAGCATTAAGTATGCTAACTATACAAATCAAATACATAGGGAAAAAGAATCTTCTCGGGCGGGACTCGAACCCGCAGTCTTTCCCTTACAGGGGGAATGCCTGACCAATTCGGCTACCGAGACACGCCCGATATGATTCAAATTTCCCATCTTATACGTCTTTAAGACGACGTCGCGTCATCTACCGATTTTTTCTTACGAACTATCGGAATCATTGAATGATGTTACAATCATTTTTAAACATTGATTTTTGATAACTGCGCCCAAACAATTGAAGGAATTTTTACAGCATTAACGCCCGAGAAGATTCTTTTTCCCTATGTATTTTATTTGTATAGTTAGCATACTTAATGCTGTAAAAATTCCTTCAATTGTTTGGGCGCAGTTATCAAAAATCAATGTTTAAAAATGATTGTAACATCATTCAATGATTCCGATAGTTCGTAAGAAAAAATCGGTAGATGACGCGACGTCGCCTTAAAGACGTATAAGATGGGAAATTTGAATCATATCGGGCGTGTCTCGGTAGCCGAATTGGTCAGGCATTCCCCCTGTAAGGGAAAAACTGCGGGTTCGAGTCCCGCCCGAGAAGATTATTTTTCCCTATGTATTTGATTTGTATAGTTAGCATACTTAATGCTGTAAAAAATCCTTCAATTGTTTGGGCGCAGTTATCAAAAATCAATGTTTAAAAATGATTGTAACATCATTCAATGATTCCGATAGTTCGTAAGAAAAAATCGGTAGATGACGCGACGTCGCCTTAAAGACGTATAAGATGGGAAATTTGAATCATATCGGGCGTGTCTCGGTAGCCGAATTGGTCAGGCATTCCCCCTGTAAGGGAAAGACTGCGGGTTCGAGTCCCGCCCGAGAAGATTCTTTTTCCCTATGTATTTGATTAGAGAATTCAGATTTGCTGTTTTGAGTATCAATATTTTCATATATTCCTTTACTTCCATAAACATTTATAGCAACCGCACTGGTACCTCCTATTCTTATATTCGAGTAGACTTTTATCAGCAGTCAATCAGTGCCAAAAAAACAAATAAAAATAAAAAAGAAAAAGTAACAGCAATAAAAGCAGTTTGACGATGATAATAAACCCAAACTGCAAGAAAAGAATCGAGATAATAAGGCAGATGTAAGTAGGTTAGTAGGTCCAAGTCACTCCCAAAGAACATTCACCTTCTTAATTGGTAATGCTGTAGAAGTACCCTAAACGGGCGGTATTGTATGTGCGCTTTAATTACGGGGTTTGGAACAACAGAGAATAATGATGGAATATTATTTCTGCTTCCGACGGTACGTTTGTATATAATTTTGTATATAAATAAGGTTCTTTTTCAGTCTATAAATTACATTTATTATAAATATTTAGTCAGATATTTTGTAACAGGCAGTTACATGATGCATTAAAAAAATGCCTGTATAGAGTAAAACTAAAACGTGTTTGTTTAGGTAAGATATTGGTTTCTCCGTAGCATGGTTGTAATTAAGTTCTTCTTTGAAAAGAAGGAATGATTATAGTATCAAGATTACATTTTACCATTAATTTTAAGTGCGACTTCTTTCGAAGTAATATGTTAAGATAGGATCAGATTGATGAAATTGAGATTGATCTAATATTTTTCTGGTAATTTTTTTAGTTATTACAAAATATTTTTTATACTACATACTTGATTAATACGATATTGGATTATTAGCCAGAACCCAATATCATGATAATATATTATTTTGAAAAATCAATGAATATTGTTCAAAAAAAATTACAAAACAATAAACAGAACTCAACTCAAAATTACAAAACAATACTCAGTTCTAAACATAATAAGAAAAACATGTTTCCATCGGCAATTATTATTGGCTCTGACAAACATAAAACTTTCAGGAGTGTAAGTGTATTATCTATGAATGCTTTCATATTCTTTTCAAAAATGTTTTTCTGTGTCAATCTTTGTGTATCCATTCTAACGATCTCCTTTCAACACATTGTTAGGGTTGCTATTATAGGTAAGGTATGTCACAGAAACTCTTCGGGTGGTGACGTGTAACTGACACTTCCGGATTTGTTACCGTTTTGCTACGGTAACCGCTTGCTATTAGGTGAGCCGTGTGCTTGTTTACTATATTGTCGAAGGCCAATTATGGGAGGCTTTGGTCTACTGTTTTCACGTTGGGTAGACGGGTAGCACCTACCCTTACTTATTTTAGTTAAGGATTTTCACGTCAGTGGTATGCTGAGTGGTATTGAAGAGAAGATAATTTTTGGAATCAGTGCTTTTAATTACACATTATTTGACCCAAAATATAATGAATCACCCTTGTAATGAACCTGTATATTGTGTATTTTTTTGTTTACATTATTGGAATTTGGTCAAATGTAATTGCAAATGTATGGCAATATTTTTAATGTATAGCCTGGAAATACCACACTACATAAGTAGTTCCTATTAACGCTCTTATGGTGTATCAGCTCAATATAGGCGTGAGTATTTATTTGAATTTACAGTATTTATGTGAGAACAGTGGAGTCAACATTGCTATCACAGTAAAATCGAGTTTCTTTCTTCCTACCCCTAGATGTTATCATAGCATTCCTATTATACTTAAAGGGATCACGTAGGTACTCTATCAAATTGTTATACGAAATAAAAAAGCTAACCGAGTTCTTTTATCTCTCGAGTATTGGAAAGAGGAAAGTAAATGATACAGGTATGTGAACGCAAAATATCACAACCGTAATGTTTGAAGCCCTACTTTGAAACACTCATCCACCTCAGTAGAGTTAGAAATTGCTTTTAAAGTACTTTGAGTAAGTTCCATCGTAAAAATGTTTTAACATGCTTTTATTAAGTTGATATATATCCGTAAGTTTGCATGTAACGAAATCTATGAACTCGATTTCGAACATATTTTGGAAGTGTTCCAAAATATGTTTAAAATCGAGTTCGAACCAAACATCGCAGTCGTAAATATCAGAAGACTATCTCACTTTACTTAATTGACCTCGTACACTTAATGCCACCATGTAGGTACATTTTGTTCCTATGTATATATATTATGTAATGTATTGTAAATACATAATATTTTGTAAATTATGCATGCATTATTAAATGCGTTTTTCTTTGTATATTGCACCTAGTTAGAGCTGTGAAAAACATCGTTGAATATTATGATATCTTAGTATTATTTTTGAATCGATCGACAGTGCTATAATATTACTGGGATCAAAAACATTGTCAGTGTTCACACAAGCATTAGACCATACTCATAAATAAAAATGAACCTTGTAGAAATTTATGTTTGATACGCAACGGTGAATTTTATTCTTACACGGGAGGCACCTATAAGTCCCTATATCATTTCCAACAGACTGATTTTTCTCAAAACGATGTCAGCTTTAATTTATTTACTAGTAGCTATAATTTTCTGCATTTCAATCTGTAATATTTGATTTCTGTCACAATTTAGGCTGAGGAAACAAAAAATGGAACAAAACATACTCGACTCTACAGTATTATCTTCGTTAATGCTGTTCAAATGAGTTAATGTTTTTATGCAGGAAGTTTGCATTCATATAAACATTGCAAAAGATTTTGCTAACCGAAATACTGCTGATATATCAAATAATACTAATATATACGTTAACGAGGAACCTGCTATTGACTACAGATTTTTCCATATTCTAAATTTCTACGACAGGAATACTGCTTCGATCTTGTCACATCAAGATCACATTGTCGCGATTCTCGATATGATAACCGATTTACGAGTATAGGCCTAAATATAGTTAAGTGAATATTTCGAAATTCTTGTATCGATATTTACATTACTTTTGTACTACTGTAAGTGAATCTTGTGAAGTCTTTTACAATCATTCTGTGAATTTACAATCATTCTTACAATTAATCCAATCATAAAACTTTGCTAAACTAGTATTTAATATTTAATTTATGTTGAAGTTTTGTAATTGCGGATTTAATGATCTATGCAGAATAAACTAATTTTGATTTTGATTTTAACCGAAAACACAGCCTAAATTACGATTCGACAACATTGTATACGTTCGCCGTAGTTATATTTAAAAAAATCCAGCTTTCACTTCGGAATCTGGTGTCTGCGTTACCAAACTAACTACGGATTTGGCTGAATATCAAAGTTCATGCAAATCCACAGTTAGACTGGCAAAGAGGAACTTAGACTCCAAGGTGAAAGCTTCACATGCGACTGGAATAACCGCTAAGATAAAGAAGTTTTAGAATTAAATTGTTTGGTGGGTGGTAAAACCAAGACCCTATCTATAATTATTTAAATCACTTAGGGTCCTTCTTTTATATCATCAAAATAGTGAGGTACTTTTGAGTAGAAATAAATACTTCTTCTTCTTCTTCTATCGTGGCGATGGCGCCTCGGCCCTCAAATTATCTTCTACCAGTGTGCTGCCACCTGTATGGCGTTCTCGGAGGCGCACATAAGGTCCTGCGGTGTACATGTGTATGGGCATTTAGCACATGTCAACAGGTGGGCCATTGTCTGTGAAGTAACTCCACATTCACATCGTAGGTCCGCCCCCTCCGAGAACCCCCATCTGGCCCGGCATTCCTTACTTTGGCCAACCCGAGTCCGGAGTCTGTTTAAAGACTTCCATCTGGTCCAGGGCAGATCATGTCCAGGCGGGAGTTCCTCCGATAGCGGGACGTAAGGGGTTGGTAGTGGACCCTGTGCTCTCCAGTGTTCGGTTCTGGCTTGAGAGGGGTCACCGACAATTGTACTACAATACAATACTACTACAAGTCTGACATACGTATAAGCCATAAACTTGGATTTTACTTATACTAGCAGTGCAGTGCCTATTACTACCAAAGAAATGTCTTTTACATCCATCGTGTCACGTATCGAAATAAAGAAAAGTTTTATACTGTCGCCGCCAGCCATAAACTTTCGTGCCAAAATTTCGTGTTAATATATACTTTGTATCTTGTCAAGCCACAAACAGCTTCTCAATCACACATAGTGCTCATAAAAGTTATGTTCTTGAATTCAACGCTAGTAATTCAATGAATTTTATCAGGTGTCTGGCGTTTTTCTTGGAATATTTATTACATTATTTGTGGAAAGGAATAGAAGTGTCTGGTGGCGTCGATGCAGTAATTGCTACTCCCCCAGCGGCGGTGCAAAGTGCGCCTCCCCGTACCCGGGGCTAGTTGGGGACACCGAGGTCCCCACAACCCTAAGGGGTCCATCTCGAAAGAGATGACCAAGTGGCACACGGCAACCAAGGACCCAAGACGGCGTGCGTTTTAGTCGGTTCGAGTCCGACATAACCGCCTCCACCGGCTCAGTGGGGATTTTGCGCACGATAAAAAAAAATTGCTAATCTTCTCTCTCCTTCGCTAATTCTTAAGCCTCATGATACGATGTGACTTTTATTTATTCCTTTATCTGTCTCAACATTCTTCTGGGCATGATTCTGCTTATTTTTCCTTCTACTTTAATGTTTTTTTAAATAAAACGTGTCTTTATTCAGTGGCCAGCCACCTTTCTTATTCGCTTCTCGATTAAGAACCGAAGAAGATGTGGGTCCCCACAACCTATAAGAATTAGTTTTTTCCTTGGGAGGTAAGGAACTCTAAAACTGGCCTTCCTTAGTGGCCTGTCGTTAAGTGAGTTCTCAATATCGCTAATAGAATTAAGATGAGTAATTGAACTAATTACATTAAGCGAAGTTTGTTGTAGAGTGTCAGTGCTACTGTTGTGTGATAGTCTCCCAAATGACGTGATTACATTAAATTTAATTGCTGGAAATATATTTCAACTGTTGTTGGTTCTTTAAGAGAATTTTTCAAAGAGATGGAAGTTCTTTCTTTCCTCATTTCACTACGATAAAAAGCAATTTCATGGGACGTTTTTCAGTTCCACCAAATTGCAGTGACATTGCTTATTAGGTATTTATGAATGATTACACCAAGACTGTATTTAGTGTGGTAAATTTATAGTTAGGCACTTTATATGATGAGAAGTGTTTTGCCTTCTTTAATATTTTTTTGTTTCCTAAGTTTCTTCTGCAAAAGATATTGTGTCTATGTAAGTAGAAAGTAAAAGTAAGTAAGACCTACTTAATGCGACGTGGCATATTGTTTGTAAAGTATACTTAGAATGTCTGGGAGAAAGGACCAAATCCTATGATTTTCAATGTATTGAAGACAAAGATAAAGTTTCAAATTTAGCTATCGAAAGTACCTTATTTGAAATAGTAGTTTTCATAAAAAGTAATTTTTCATGAAAAATTGATCCTTTAGATGACTTTTCAAAATAAGAATCAAATACTTATATTTAATTGTCATTTTGAAAAGTCATCTAAATGATCTATAATGCCACACTATCAGATTTATCCCGATTGCAATGAGTACAAAACATTTGGAAAGCAATCTAACCTAATCTGAATTAACAATTTCTTAGATATCGTTTGATTACTTTCTAAACATTAATTTAATAACATTAATAACAAAAGCACTATTTATTGTCAGTGGTTCCTTTCAAAATTCTTTAAAAAGTTCGAAAATTTCCAGTAAGGTCCTTCAAAAGAACGTCTGAAGGACACTGTTCCTCCAAAATTAATTCAAAGAATAACTTACTTTTTTGGATTCCTATTGGTTCACACCCGAGGTCCTGTTATTGAAAGCATCTTTTATGGCATCCCATGATTGATGTTATTCAAAACGCAATGAGCGGTTGAAACATGAATCCGCTTTTATTGGTAACCTCGGACCTTTTCCTGTTTGTACTATAACTTCAGAATTCTAATGGAATTTACCATTTTGGCTTTTTTGGGCAGTT
The DNA here is from genome assembly GCA_914829495.1 of Eilema sororculum. Lineage (NCBI taxonomy): Eukaryota > Metazoa > Arthropoda > Insecta > Lepidoptera > Erebidae > Eilema > Eilema sororculum. The sequence continues at coordinate 20,323,632 of OU618543.1, read as the reverse complement.
GGGTACGTGCATAAAATAATTCATCGGTTTGGTTGCCTGAGTGATTAGTATAGGTATAGTAGGTTTTTCTTTTAAACTTGCCGTGTAGGTTACATGTGGAGTGGTATAGGGCCACCCCAACGGCATATTCTCTATTCTGTGTCATCGACCTCTTTCTGTGGGTGTCGTAAAAGGTTTCGAATATAAACAAACAGCCCATGACTAATTCCCCGTTTGAAGGCAATAGGCTCGCCCCCTTTTACATAGGACTGAAAATCTTGGTTGGAGAAATGTGGATATTATTACACTTCTGTCTACCCCTTTGGGGAATTCCAAGCGTGAGTTTATACTTATATGTCTCTATGAAAAATAAATTTTGAAGCAAAATGATGACAGGGTAATAGTTACATTATTGTCCTGTTAGCTGCTAGAATTCCCCATAGACGCGGGGTAGCACCCGAACCACCCCTAGGCGAGGCCGCATTTGTAGCCGTAGGTCTGATGGTAGTCCTGGGACATCCTTCCGAGGGCTTAGCCGGGGCTCCCAACCATAGGCTGCTGGGCGTTACCGTGGAGGTTTTTAGTCGGTAGTAGTCCAGCATAACATCCATGAAGGATTTTCCCCCACGGTTAAAAAAAAAGGTGCTAGAATTTAATTTTTTTTAGAGACTGTCAAATTGGTGAATGCTACGTGATATATCACTTTCTTTGCATAAGAGCAGTAAAAAGTGTTGAAAGTAGTCCAACTTTTACTTGCCGTACGTCCCAAATCAGCGGAAGTTTTGATTAAGATTCTTCTTCTTAATCATCATCCCAGTCACATTCGAAGTCCAGAGTTCAATTTTTCCTTCTACCTGCGTGTTTTGGCTGAACCTCGACAACCGGCTCTTATCTGCCGTTTGACCTCCACAACCCCACAAGTTGAACTTTTAGGTTTGCAACTACCAACTACCCGTAAGGACTGCCACAGATCATATCTCGGACAACCGGGACTGACCGCTCAACGTGCTCTTTGAGGCATGGAAATACCCAGACCAATGCAAATAGGCATATTCATGCATACTAATAGCGCCCCCTGCAGTCGCGTTCACTACCGCCACGCATGTATAGTCTGAACATGGCGTTTTAACTATGTAAAATTGTACTGTCATATTCAGTAGCTAGAGATGTAATGTCACACATAAAAATAAACATAGATTCCATCATAACAACTGAAACTATGATATAGCTGACCACGCCACAACAGAATCTAAAAGTGATTTATTACAATTTCCAGGAAACGGAATTATTGATTGTCTTTCCAAAGGTCGCATTGAAAGTTGGCCGCACAATACGTTATTAGGTTGACATTATATCGCAACTGATAGATATTTATTAATTAAAATCTAAATATTAAGAGTTGCCGAATAGTTGTTTATCTTCACTATCAGACCTACTAAAGTTTCAGTTATTAATTTAGTCGCTATAATATGATCAATAATCGCTAGGTTCTTTCCTGGAAGATAGGTATTCCTCAAGATCAAATATTATTTCGATGGTCATGGATGAACACATATTTTGTCTCTATTCTGTATGAATATAATAGAATAAAAATACTTTAATATTTTAGAGATTAAATCCTATGTTCATTTAAGTGAATCATGAAAGTAAAGTAATAAAAAGTAAAGTGTTTTGACACCTTTAAGTTGAAAGAGCCACAAAGTATCATAAACTAAATTTACGAACGTTGATAAAGCACAAAAATATTATGTAATAGTAGTGCATTATAATCAGAGGTTGTATTCATGAATTTTTTGTAGGTATAACGTAATTTCAATTTTGCCATTGGTAACTCTCTGTAACCTGTATTATGCAAATAAATTATTTTATTTGATTTGATTACTTATTAGTTCGATGGAACATTCTGATGAAAACCACCCCAATCACCACACCGTTGATAGAGGAATAGCAATAGCGTAAAGCTGGCACTACACCAGACAGATGCATCTGCGGACGCTATCGGCGGAGAAGTCCGCTGACGTGTAGAGGGGATAATTTGCTCAGTTGTAGGTATTAAACGTCCACAGATGATAGTTGTTGTGCGAGCGAGTACGGTGTATCCAAACGTCTGTCGAAGCATCAGTGTTCATCGGATAGACGTCGGTAGATGTATCCGTCTAGGTGTAGTGCCAGCATAAGGATTATCATGGGCTGCAAGCCTGGTAAATACGGAGTGCGGAATAATACAGTAAATATTACACGAAAGCAACTAAATTTAGATTAAACAACTTCAATATCTACAAGTTCAGGCAAAGTTTTAATAATTACATTTAGGAAGTTCTACTCAATTAATTTACCTAAAATTAATATCGCGTAAACGTATTTAGGCGAGACTTTAGTAAGTAGGTTATAATAAAGTTTAATTATTGTAAAGGTTAGGTATGTTTTAGTAAATATTTAGGTAACGTATTATTAAATATTTAGTTTTATTACAATGTAATCACATTTAAAATCAAGGAGCAAGTGGAAAAAAAATTGACTGCCTCCGTGGCGACGCAGTAGTGAACGCAGCCGCTAAGCAGGAGACGCGGGTTTGATCCTCGCTCAATGCAAATATTTATATGCATGAATATGGGTATTTGCGTTGGTCTGCCGTGCCTCGGAGAGCACGTTAAGCTGTCGATTTCGGTTGCCATACGAACATCTATGGCAGTCGTTACGGGTAGTTGGAGCCCTCAAAAGCTCAACAACTGGTCTAGCTATAATGCTTCGATATCGCCTTTGGTTTGTGGAGGTCAGATGGCAATCGCTTCACTGAAAACATCGCAGTTTAGTCAAATCCGCAGTTAGACTGGTAAAGCGGACCCCAGACTCCAAGCTCCAAGCAACGCAGAGATGATGAAAAAGAAGAACATTTAATCACATTTTCAAGAAAACTCCGTTCATTTTAACTATAAAACCACAGAATTGATAGCAAAACTTAAAGAGGATAGCTACGTAATAAACTTTAGCTAATAATGACGCTGCTGACCGTATATCATTAACGTTCAATTTCCTAGACTAGACTAACCGTTGATGAATGGCAAATGCATGAATATTTATAGCGCGTTGTTTGAGAACCCATTTCAGTAGGTAGAAAAGGAAATTAGTAACCAAGTTCTGCAAACTTGTTACTAGAGTCTGTTTGTTCCATTTTGTTATGTTTAGGGTTCCATACCTCAAATGGAAAAAAACCGAACCTTTATTCGATTACTTTGTTGTCCGTCAGACGGGTTGGAACAGGGTTTAAGTCGTCTGCGTATTTTCTGTTTGTCGCCTCTTACAACACATATCGGATGAGATGAGGTGGTGATTGTATTCTTTCTCCGTCACCACACTAATATTGCTTTTTCATCCTTATCACAGGTTGCTCTGCAACCTAGCTAGGAGAACAGCTGTGCAATTCACTAAGCAAGCACAACGATGCGAGTCGCAACGTTGTGCTCGATAGAGATTGTCATTGGTCGATCTCCAGTGACGTGATGAAAATCTTTATCGAGCACAACGTTGCGACTTGCATCGTTGTGCTCGCTTAGTGAATTGCAGTGCAGTATCTCACCCAACTTTATGTTTTACTATCTTGAACTTTTCCATCCTTTGGGTACACGTAGACCATGGCTCCACGAGTCAGATCTATGTGTGCCTTTACCGTTCCCATACAGGAGATGCGGAGATAACTCGACTATTCGAATACCTGAGTCAGGCGGCAGATGATGCGCAGGAGCGGTTTCCGAACGCCGAATTGGTGTTTTTGGGGGACTTTAACGCCCACCACAAGATCTGGTTGGGCTCCGCCATAACAAACCATGCGGGAAGAGCCACTCACGCATTTGCCCTGGCGCATGACTTGACTCAATTGGTGCACAAGGTCACGAGGATACCAAGAGAGTCCGGCCTAGAGCCCTCTCTGCTAGACCTTCTGTTGACGAGTCACCCGGACCAGTACAGTGTCTCGGTGATTGCTGCTTTAGGTAACTCCGACCACTGTCTGGTCCGCTCCACCGTGCCCATTGTAGCGCCCCCACGACCCGTGCAGGGGAAGAGGCGGCTATGGCACTACTCGTCAGCAGACTGGGATGGATTGCGCGATTATTATGCGTCCATCCCGTGGGTTGAACGCTGCTTTGAGGGTAAGAACCCATCTGAGAGCGCTACTGCCGTCGCCGGTGAGATCGGTCTAGGTATGGAATATTATATCCCATACACCGATGTCACCGGAGTCCGCGGAGCGCGGCCGTGGTTCGGGCGCGAGTGCGCGGAGGCTGTTGAGCATAAACAGTTTGCGTACCGTGCCTGGGTGCGGGCGCGCGCCACGCGCGATCCCAACGTGGGTCACTTCAAGGCGGCGTACAACAGAGCCACAAAGGTCTGCAAGAGGGCATGCATCAGGGCGGATGCCCAGCGCATAGCACGGCTGGGCCAAGAGCTAGTGGCGCATCCCACGGGTAGCCGTGGCTACTGGAAACTGGCCAAAGCCGTGCAAGCCAACTTCTGCCAGCCCTCGCTGCCCCCGCTGAGCAATCCCGATGGATCTCTGGCCCATGAGCCGCAAGAGAAAGCAAATTTGCTGGTCAATCTCTTCGCGGCCAACTCCCGAGTCGATGATTGTGGTATGCAACCACGGACAATGCCCACTGGTGACCACGCAATGCCTGATATACGTATCAGGCAACGCGATGTCCGTGCAGTACTGCAATCACTCGATGTCCGGAAAGCCAGTGGTCCTGATGGTATTCCAGCGGTTGTACTTAAAAAATGTGCAGCGGAGTTATCTCCTATGCTAACGCGGCTGTACCGACTGTCCTACAGTTCGGGTACAGTGCCCTCGGCTTGGAAGGAGGCGAATGTCCAGCCGATCCCCAAGAAGGGGGATCGCTCGGACCCAGCCAACTATCGACCCATAGCCATCACCTCAGTGCTGTGCAAGGTGTTCGAGCACATAATTAACACACAGCTCATGCGCCACCTAGAGGATCACTCCTTGCTTAGTGACCGGCAATACGGTTTCAGACCGAAACGGTCAACGGGTGATCTTCTGGCGTACATGACCCACCTTTGGGGTGAGGCTATGGAGAAGCACGGTGAGTCACTGGCAATTAGTCTTGACATCGCCAAAGCTTTCGATAGGGTATGGCACAAATCGCTTCTTTCCAAGCTACCAGCCTTCGGCCTGCCTCCTAGACTGTGTAACTGGGTTGCAAGCTTCCTGCAGGGGCGCCGTATTCGCGTCCTTTGTGATGGACGAGCTTCGGAGTTCTTGCAGGTAAATGCTGGCGTGCCGCAGGGTTCCGTTTTATCTCCCACTCTCTTTCTTCTGCATATCAATGACATGCTCTGTAACGGAAACATTCACTGCTATGCAGACGACAGCACCTTACATGGGAGTTATCACGCACATCCTGCGGCCAAGCAGTCTGATATCGCGGAAAAAAGGCAGCTTCTTGTCACAGAGCTGGACCGGATCCTGGACCACATTTCTCAATGGGGCGCTAGGAACCTGGTTGAGTTCAATGCCAAGAAGACCCAGGCATGTGCGTTTACAGCAAAGGTATCTCCTTTCCTTCCCCTTCCCACTCTTCAGAGCACACCACTGCCACTGCAGGATCACCTCACTATCCTCGGTATGGATGTTCGCTGCAAACTGAATAACAAAAACTATATCGAGAGTATCATCAAATCAGCCTCGCGTAAACTTGGAGTCCTGAACAAAGTGAGACGCTTTTTCACGCCGGAGCAGCGGTGTCTTCTATACAAGACCCAAATTCGTTCCTGCGTGGAATACTGCTCACATCTCTGGGACGGCTCCGCAAAGTACTTATTAGATGCTCTCGACAGGTTGCAGCGACGTGCGGTCCGCATTATTGGGGATCCTGAGGTCACGAACACCCTCGAGCCTTTGCAGATGCGTAGAGATGTTGCGTCTTTGGCAGTTTTCTACCGTCTCTACCATGGTGAATGTTCTGACGAGCTCTTCCAATTAGTCCCACCCTCCCCTTTCCTTCACAGGACGACACATGCAGGGCTAAGATGTCATCCATTTACGGTGCAGAGTATACCTGCTAGAACCAAGCGTTTCAGTGATTCATTCCTATGCCGCACCACTAAGACCTGGAATTCCCTGCCAGCTCACGTGTTTCCTTCTTCCTACAGTCCCGGGTCCTTTAAGCGGGGCGTGAAAAGGCATCTAATGAGGCCTTCAAGCTGAGTGCCACCACTGTTAACATGGTAGATGTTTACGATGGTGACCCTCTTTCCGAGACTTTGCCTTTAGCTTAACATCAGGCGAGGTGAAGTCAAATTGACGTGTCCTGTGTAAAAAAAAAAAAAAAAAATGTAATACTAATTCTAGTGGAATGTAAAAATGAATAATAAATATTAATAGGACAAACGTATGCTACGGAAGTAAGTAAGTATTACTTCCGTAGCATACGTTTGTCCCTCAAATTCAGTTTTGTACGGATCCTATAATGCGCGAGCTCGTCTCGCACTTGGCCAATTTTTACTCTAGATTTTGTTTCAACTTTTTTTTTATACCACTTCGGTGGCAGACAAGCACACGGCCCACCTACCATATAATCTACCACCACAGAAGACTAAACCTCCTAAGAGAGAGAAGGCTGATTATACGTATATTTTATACTATTAGGCTAATTTATACAAAAATAATACCAGATGTAAAATGAACTTAAATAATATTAAATTAGGAAGTGGGTGAAGACTAACTGATATCTTTTAGTAAGTAGATGTAAATACGAAGTTGTTTTTGCAGTATCTCATTTGAAATGTACAAAAAGGAACTTTTGGCCCAAAACAACTAATAGTACTACTGTTGGTAAGTAATTATTTAATAAAGTAAATATAAGACCAGAGAGAGAGTTGTAACAAAATAGTACAAGGTTTTATTTGAGACATGATTAGCATGAAAAAATATTAAAGTGAGTGAGTATTTCTCTTTGTTTTACTACACAAATTGTACTATATACCTTCAGTAAAATAAAATAATGTACCTACCTACGGATACCGACGACGACTGTTGAAATGCTAAGGGGTGTAAGTGGCAATGAAATTGAATGGAAAAATTACGTTTCAGTTAAGTGTTGATGTTCTCATTTAGAATATTTTCTCCTCTTTGTCGTTTGGGTTCTTTTGTCTCTTAGGTATGGTCTTAATGTAGGTATAATCAGTCTAAATGAAATTGAATCTATAGAGGAGTTCTCTCTTACCAAGCGTAAAACATGAGAACGGCTCGATAGACTTGGACGGAATATTTCTTGTGGTAGTAATATTATTAAACATTATGCTGTTGACGCTTTCAGTTCACACTGCAAACTATAACGCTAAACTAATAAACTAAACTAAAGGGAACTGACCCGTTGCGCTGCAATACCAGGAAGTCCCCGAAAGTTGCTACTAACTACTTACTTCAGTTTATCCGTAGTTTTCGTTGTGAACCCAAGTAGTCTACTTAACTGACATGGTTCACTGCATGCTGAGCTAAAGAATTAGCATTGCCTCAATTATTTCTTGGCTCAACTTGGGCAACATACGAACATAGACATTCTCTGTGTTTACCATGGGTTTACATAGGCCAAACACTACAAAAAATAAATTAATTTTATACAAGACACAGTCATTTGACCTCCCAATCCCCAGAGGGAAACCTACTTTGAGCCTCATCTGTCAATCTGCAAGACCCTTGGATGATGATCTTGATGTGGCTCTAAAAAAATAATATTGACGACAATTGGTTTTTAATAGTGATGAAATAAATTCCAAATTATAAAATAACTTTTGTCCGTGGCTGCACCGGCGTGGCTGTCGGTTATTGAACTTGGCCTATGTCCTTTCCCAAAGTTTATCTAACTCTGTACCAAATTTCATCGTAATCGGTCCAGTGGTTTAAGCGTGACGGTGTGACAGACAGACAGATAGACAGACCGAGTTACTTTCGTATTTATTATATACTAATATAAAAAATCTACACTAATAGATTGTTTTTATTAAAGCGCACTTCAATTTGAGTTCACCTCGCTTGATGGTAAACTGAAGGCAAAATCTCAGGAAAGAGGGTCACCATTACAAACACGTACCATATTAACAATGGTGGCACTCAGGTTGACGACTTCATCAGATGCTTTTTCACGCCCACTTAAAGGATTCGGGACTGTAGGTTGAAGCAATTTCCGAGTCTTAATGGTGCTGCAAAGGACAGAGTCACTGAACCGCTTGGTTCTTAATGGATTATTTTCACACATCTAAGCCCTGCACGTGTCCAATTCTAGAAAATTATACAAGCCAAGGACATTATAGTTTAGCCTTAAGGTGAGATTTATATCAACACAATGCCAACTCAGTAATATATCATGTGGTCAGTTTTCCGATGAGCGACATTTCAAAAGAATCGTGTCTCGGTTTCTTTGGGAGCACGATAAATCACTTTTAGAATTTTCCGGCAGCTATGTAGCCGGCTGTGGCAGTCGTTACGTGTGTTGAACTTTATTTATGAGTATCGTGGTAAAATAGGAGACCCTGTCGTAATCCTACTTCCTACGAATATCATAAATATGAAAGTTTATGCAGATGTTTGTATGTGATTCAATCACGCTACTTTTTATTCTGCGAATAGTTTCCTATTGGTTGTGGATACATGATAAAAATTCCACGCAAGTTGAGCCATAGGCAACAGCCTATGGAATTATGGTTATGTATCCGTGACGAAAGGTGAACATTTTCAAAAGGCAAGCCGGTGGATTTTTCTTAATATAAATGTAAAAATCTCTACCACGGTTTCACTTTGCAAAACAAGCCGCCAGGAATCGTGTTGTAGCCATCACCACTGTTATGTATTATGAGATGGAAGTATTAGAAGAAATTGAAACATTGACTACGTAAACTGCATGTAACATTCTTCTGTTTTATGTAATGTTTGCTGGCAATAGGTGCCTATTTTATACATACATATACATATGGTCGTAGCATGGGCTGCACCTGGGTGTCCTGTAGCAATCCATATTACGACCGTACTTCATGTGATGTATACAAGGGTTTGTAGAAACTCCCGTCAATTTATAGCTTTCTGAGAAGGTATTGTATTCGATTTATCTATCCATAAAATGTAGTTTCATATTATGGAATTTGATACTTGTATTCTTCTGTCGTATTTTATTTTTTAACCTGGCCGGTTTAAGCTCACGGCATTCTCAAAGGTGTAGAATTACGGTTTTAAATTATTATTTCTAAATACTACAATATTAGGCCGTTTTGGTTCCCGGTGGATTAGAATAGGACCACCCCAGCTCTTCCTGTGGGTGCTGTAAAAGGTGACTTAGGGATAGGACTGTTCTCCATCCGACAGTATAGATACAGCCTAAGACAAAGGACCCGCTGGACGGCAATAGGCTCGTCCCTTATTACGTCACGGGACCGAAAATCATAATTGGCAAAACGAGGGTGCTAATACACACCCGGATTTACGGACGTGAGTATATGGATGAAATGGACTATAATTTAATAGAATGTAATGTCGTGTAGGTATGTGTTTATAAATAACATTTGTTAAATAGGTAGCCACTCCTTCACTTTAAAATGACTGTATAAAATATGGATTAAAGTCACCAATAATAATTGTTGGTGAGTTACGAAATTATTTCGTTAAAGGAAAAAAAGTAAGTACTATAGATAAAAGCCTAACGAGAAAACAGTAATCAACTCATCACTGCGAGGAAAATACTTTCCGGTGGACGCTATCTATGTATTTCACTAAGTAGCAGTCGATTTTTTGACAGTGATAAGAACCATATAATTTATTCCAGAAATATTTTGGTTTGAGAATATTTAGGGTAAGTATATTTGTGCTTTGAAATACATTAATTCCACTGTAAAATATCATGTTCTTCAAAATAAACTAAATGGAATACCTAGTTTAAATTGGTAGTGTCCTGGGTCATCACATCCTTACTAATACTTCATATTTTTTTTATTTCCAAAACAGGGCAAAATATAAACAATAGAAATAAGATAAAAATTATAACTTTTAGATTCCTTATAAAATTTCAATGTAATCTTATTATGCATTATACACAATATGTGAACGCAACGTGTACTTAAATAAATTCTATATTCTCTTGCAATCTAAACATTTGCGCTACGAGCCACGTAGGTATAGTGCGTCAAGAAAGTCGTGAAATTAATGTTGGAGGAACTAAAATTTTTCCTTGTACTTGCAACACTCGATAACTGCCAAACTGAGTAATCAGTTGTCAATTTCTTGATGATTTCTTTCTACGTCGGAGATGTTTCGTATATTATTTACGTGTATTTAATTACTGTTCATCAGATAACAGTTTTGAGTGTAAAAATTAATTGATATGTGAATAATTGTTGTGCGAAACGTATTGTGTTCAAAGTATTTCAGGGATATAGTATGAAACACGGCAGAAGTTCAAGCCGGCAAGCTGCTTTCCGACTTTGACGATTTTGATGGCCAAAATGCTAAATTAACCAGTACGTACATATACTTTAATGTTAACAAGGTATGGGCAGTGTAATCTATTGAAAATTATATAATTTAAGTGAATATTTTGTGTTTCAAAACATTGTTTTCATTTGTTGTGGTTATGTCATTAACCTACGATTATAACAAATCATAGTACATCACTTTGACGTTTTTGAACATTCTTGATCTAGGTACTTTGTATTAAGCGCTCAGGCCCAGACTAATAAAAAATACACGGGGTATAAATACAGCTGTATTTATCCAGTACGTTTGTATTTGTTTCAGATTTTGAAAAGTACATTTCAAGACATATCATTTCAGTATGATGATATTTCCAGTGAGTCGTAAACTATCGAAGATAAATTAATTACACATGGAGTTTCAAACAGCATTTCAGGTGTTCAATACTCATACCAATAAATTATTATTATAAAAAATAATTGTTTTAATTTTTTATTACTATACATCGTGAAAAGCTGGGTGTGGGAAGCATGAGGTCCTCATCTAACCTCTATGTCCTCTGCTAGTCACAGGGACCCGTAGCGAGTCTATAGGGCTACTCCCACTGCGGCCCTTAATTACAGTAAGAGTTAGCATCTCTCTTGTGCTGAGGAAAAGAGAGCAGAGAAGCATTGCCGTTGCCGTTGTACAGATGCACCGAATGGGGGTTTCGGATCACGCGCGCCAAATTTAACATAATATCTATGCTCCTAAATCATTGCGCTGTAAGTTTTATTAGGCTTCAAGTTCATGTTGACACATGTAAATCAGGTGGACCGTGTGCTTATCTGCCACCTAAGTGGTTTAATAAAAAAATTATACAAGGAATAATTTCTTGAGGAATTAATAATTTTCCTTGTATGTATTGACAACACTCTACGACTTCCAAACCAAATCACTCGTTGATTTCGATGTAAGACTTTATATATTCAGTCAATTCCTGTACCGATTCGGTAAAAGGTACATTTTTTTTCACAGTGACGAAAGAAGTACCTACACTAAGTAAAACGTCAGGCAATTGTAAAGTTGTATACTTAATACCTTAATAAGTGAAAAAAAAAAAAGTACTGTGACATTTTTTACCTTTATTTATTAATTATCATAATGAAATATGCACTGCTGTATACCATAAAAAACAACAGATCAAGACTGTTCAGTTGTAGTGTGACAGGGATACCAGATTAAGCGCAGCAGCGCCACCCTCAATTTTCACGACTTTCTTGACGGGCTATACCACGGTTTTGTATGAAGCGTTTTAGGGCGGCTCAAGAAATTAAATTTTCAAAATTAAATATCTTCAAAATTATTGGTCATACGAAAATTTCACTATAACAGTGCATTATATTATTGTCAAATGTACAGTTTAAGATAATAAAAAAATAGGACACAACCCTATTGCATTAACCAATTTTATTAGGGCATCAATCCTTTTATAGAATCCGCACCTCTAAACAAGTTGCAATAGGTTTGTGGAAGAGAAAAGAATAGAATAGATTAATAAATGAATGGAACTGACATGGCAAAAACGTCATAATTGTCAAAATAAGTGTCAATCCCATAAATTCATCATTCAGTTCTACAATACGCCGATCAACGAAATATCACTTGTCAAGGGGCAGATCTATCGTTGTTGAATGAGCTCGTGCGCATTAACATGGCACCTGCCTCGAAAACATCCTCCTCCCGCTTCCCCGCGCGAGACCCCGCTCTCGCCGTGCGAGCCTAGTAGCGTCAGCATACACCCCTCCCGCTCCCCCGCGCAAAGCCCCGAGCCAGGTGCCATGTTAACTCGCACGAGTAGTACATTTATATTGTTTTAAAAGTTTTCCTACTTTTACAATCTAAATCATTCTTTTTTCCTTTCATCATCATTCGAATTACATAATCACCTAAATATACTCTGAGTACCGAACCTAATTTCACAGTAAATGTAAAACTTCCATTAAGAAGCAGGAAAAACGGCTAAAAATCGTCAATAAGAGCCGTTTCGTGTTCCAAACGTCCCCTGTTTCTTGAATAACATCGATAATTAAGATGCAATGGACGTTTGAAAAATATAATTATGTGTTGGTTACTTTACCCCTGTTATGTTCACGTTCCGGAAAGATCGCTCGATCATATGAAGAGGATTTAAAAGTCCTCATAGAGCGATCAATCAAACGCCAGGTAAATCTACATCGTTCGGTTGATCTAAGTTTTTTTGTGACAAAAGGTAATCGAACAAAATTTTTACAGCATTAAGTATGCTAACTATACAAATCGAATACATAGGGAAAAAGAAGAATCATCTCTCGCGGGACTCGAACCCGCAGTCTTTCCCTTACAGGGGGAATGCCTTCTATCTACCGATTTTCTTACGAACTTAAAAATGATTGTAACATCATTCATTGATTCCGATAGTTCGTAAGAAAATCGGTAGATGACTCCATCGTCGCCTAAAAGACGTATAAGATGGGAAATTTGAATCACATCGGGCGTGTCTCGGTGGCCGAATTGGTCAAGGCCTTCCCCCTGTAAGGGAAAGACTGCGGGTTCGAGTCCCGCCCGAGATGATTCTTCTTTTTCCCTATGTATTCGAATCGAACTAAAGTCATCGAAATAAATCATAAGTGCGCAATGTGAAATCGATTTAACAGTAGTTCATTAAATGGATTTTGATCACGATTTAAATATTAATTATAATAATTACTACCTTATTTAACTCGTTAAAACATCCTCCTGCACTTTAAATATTTATAGATCACACACAAGCCACAGAAAATAACGAATGAGTAATATTCATATTGCTTACATGTTGCAAACTTTAGTCACCCGGCCATCTCCCTTACTGATAAGATAATGCTTCCTAATTGGTCGGCCATTTCGTTGGCCTTGAAAATAGGGTTTGCAATTCGATCTATTGTCTAAGTTTTTACCTGCTCATAAGTTTGAAAAGACTGTGACAAAAGTATGAATTAATAATTTTGTTTTTAAAAACTTTGTAGTGTACTAAAATTGTATTAATTTGCACACAAAAAATATTCGAAGCGAATAAGGAAAGGAATTTTCCTTTCAAGACGAAACAGGAATAAAATATGAAATTAGAAAAAAAAAATACATTTGGGGCTAAAAAGAAATACAATGTAGGACTAATACGGATTTTTTTATGTTGGGCAAAACTTCGATAAGCCTCTGTGGGGACATAGCCTTATGTGCGGTGAAGACACAGCTCTATATTAGAGTAAGCAAAATTGTATTCCATACGAGAACACCAGTCACGGGTTTGTCGGGCTGTGTGTCGGTCATACACACTAGTAAAATAAATAATTAATTCGATTCGTAACTTAGTCTTTCCTTCTCCACCCAATTCTTAGAGCTCGACCCCGTGCCTCCACATTGGTGACCCGACGACAGACGATCCAAGTGAACACAAACAGTTTTGGACATTTAGTGGAAAATATTAGTGGAAAATATCACAGTGAATTGAGAAAAAAGGTGGAGAGAATGTCAAACGACTCGGAAACTGCAGGACCATCTTCAGCCAGTGTCAAAGGCGAGCCCGAAGGAAATACCATGTCTCAAATTACGGTATCGTCAAGAATTCCAGAATTTTGGAGAGACGCACCACGCTTATGGTTTGTGCAATACGAAGCAGTTCTAGCGAATCAGAAGCTATCGGAAGAGTGCAAATACTATCTCACTATAGCGAAACTGAGCAAAGAGAACATAGAACAGGTGAGCGATATTGTGTTGAATCCGCCAGCTGCTAACAAGTACAAAACGCTTAAGGATAGGCTTTTGGCAGTATATGAGGAATCCGAGATACGGCAGGTGCAAAAACTTCTAAAGGAGCAGGAGTTGGGTGACCAAAAACCTTCCCAGCTTCTTAGAAAAATGCGTGAACTGGCGAGAAATAAGTTCAAGGATGAAACACTACGTATGCTGTGGGTAGGGCACTTACCATCCGCAGTACGAGCCGTCCTGACCGCTAGTGAGGTGGTGAACATGGAAAAACTTGCAGAATTAGCTGATAGAATCATGGAAGCCACGCGTGCCAGTGAAATAGCGGAAGTAGCTGAGACTAGAACCAGCGGGAACAATGACCTACGTGACCAAATCAATCAGTTGACGAAACGCTTACAACAAATGGAAAGGTCAAGGTCAAGGACAAGATCATCGCATAAGGGAAATCAAGGCGGGAGATCGCAATCCAGGAAGAGGAATAACCCCAATTGGCAGTGTTTTTACCATTTTCGCTATAAGGAGAAGGCTACCAAATGTATAGAACCGTGTGCGTACAAGAAACGGCAATCTAAGGAAGAAACAAAAAACTAGAGATCGTGCAGACAGCGACGGATGTCTGCACAATATCACCTGCAAACCGTCTGTGCATCACTGACTGTAATAGTGGTATGCGATTTTTGGTGGATACTGGTGCAAACATCTCTGTAATACCTGTATCTAAGGTGAAGTGTAAAGTGTGCAGTGATAGCGAATACAAACTCTATGCGGCGAATGGTACGGAAATTCGAACTTTCGGAGTTAAAACGCTGAAATTGAATTTAAATTTACGTAGACCATACACATGGACATTTGTGATAGCGGACATTAGACAACCAATATTAGGCGCAGATTTTTTGGCTCATCACGGAATTATCGTGGACCTGGCCTCACGTAAGTTAATTGATAGTTTAACTAAGATGAATTCTATAGCCTCTATTGTTAACTCATGTCAACCTACTGTGAAAACAGTGAATGATAACCATCCTTATCAAGAATTATTATGTAAATATAAGGACCTTACAAAACTTATATCTTATAACGATGTACCAAATCATGGTGTTTTTCACCACATTGAAACATTTGGACCTCCGGTATATGCCCGGGCTAGACCATTAGCACCGGATAGGTATAGGAAGGTTAGGGATGAATTTGATATGATGCAGGAACTTGGCATATGCAGACCGTCCAAAAGTCCATGGGCCAGTCCTCTACATGTCGTTCCCAAAAAGAACGGCGAGATACGTCCATGCGGAGACTACAGGAAATTGAACGCTGTAACCAAGCCAGACAGGTACCCAATCCCTCGAGTGACTGACTTCACGTATAATCTGGCAGGTAAGAAAGTATTTTCTAGGATAGACATTAACAAAGCTTATTTCTGTATTCCTGTGCATCCTGATGATGTTGAAAAGACTGCAATAATAACAAGTTTTGGGCTATGGGAATTTCCTCGAATGTCCATGGGTTTGCGGAATTCATCGGCGACTTTTTCCAGATTCATGCAACACACAATATTGCAAGGCTTAGATGACGATTGCAGGAATAGTATATTTAGTTTTGTAGATGACGTCATAATTGCAAGTGTAGACGATGTAAGTCATCGTAGACACCTCGAAGCATTATTCCAGCAGTTTAGTAAATATAGCATAACCATTAATATATCTAAATGTTTGTTCGGTAAACAAGAGATAGACTTTTTAGGTTATCATGTCACATCAGAAGGGATTCATCCTCTGGAAGACAAAGTGGAAGCGATAGTTAACTTTCCGAAACCCCAAACAATCGAGCAATTAAGACGATTCTTGGGCATGGTAAACTTTTATCGTTCACACATTCCTAACGCAACTAGTTCACAGTCAATCTTAAATAGTTATCTACATAACTCGAAAAAGAAGGACAAAACACCTATAGTCTGGAACTCGGACGCTGACGAAGCTTTCGAGAAATGTAAGTTGAGCTTGCGCAACGCAGCGACGCTTGCCCACCCAGTACCGGATGCAGAGATTGCATTAATGACGGACGCGTCGGATACGTGTGTTGGTGCAGTTTTGCAACAATGTATAAACAACACGTGGACACCATTAGGCTATTTTTCCAAAGGTCTGTCAAAAACCGAGCGCAAATATAGTACATATGATCGTGAATTATTGGCAATCTATTTAGCAATCCGTCATTTTAAATATATGGTAGAAGGCCGGCAATTAATTGTATACTCTGACCATAAACCTTTAGCCTTTGCATATTCTAAAGGTACCAATGAAAATGAGACGCCCAGGAGAACACGGCAATTAGTTTATATCTGTGAATTCACAACCGACATAAGACACATCAGCGGAAAAGATAACATTGTTGCTGACACCTTATCCCGCGTTGCGACCGTAGAATGTCCCACGGTTATAAATTACGAGGAACTCGCCCACGCGCAAGAGGTAGATCCCTATATTTTGCAACTATCGAACTCTAATGATGACAAGGTTAGGCTTAAGAAAATTTTGATTCCCGGTTGTCAAAAATCAATATACTGTAACATTACTGATAATAAGATAAGACCGTATTTAACTGAGAGTTTTAGACGTAAAGCATTCAACTCTATCCATAGTTTAAGCCATCCAGGCATAAGAACCTCACGGAAATTAGTGCAGGATCGTTTTTATTGGCCTAGCATGAACCGCGATGTAGGACAATGGGCAAAAACGTGCATACAATGTCAACGAGCTAAGGTTAGTCGTCATACAACGTCCGCATTAAGCTCTTTTCCATCGTGTGATCGATTTGAACAAATTCATGTAGATTTAATTGGTCCTTTACGGACGTCGGAAGAAGGGTTTAGATATTGCGTAACCATTATTGATAGAGGCACACGTTGGCCTGAGTGTTTTCCTACGATAGATATGACCGCTGAAACTGTAGCTAAAGTCATTTATGAAGGTTGGATATCTCGTTTCGGTTGCCCGAAAAGGCTAACCAGTGATCAAGGACGCCAATTTGAAAGCCAACTATTTTCTTCATTAATGAAACTACTAGGGATAGACAAAATACGTACGACTCCTTATCGACCACAAAGCAACGGTATAGTAGAACGTTGGCATAGATGCTTGAAAGCAGCATTAACCGCTCGCTTATGTAATACCACAGCACACTCATGGGTACACGAGTTACCGACCGTACTACTAGGTCTCAGAACAGCGATCAGGAGCGATAGTGGCATAAGCGCAGCGGAAATGACGTACGGAACTACTCTACGTCTACCAGCTGATTTTTATAGCAGCCCAAAGCAATCTGACATTGATGACTCTTGTGAATACGTAAATAATTTGAGAAAAAACATACAAGATTTTCAGAAATCTATATTTCATCATAACAGTAATATAAGAATATTTGTTCATCCAGATTTAGAAACTTGTGAGTATGTATTTGTCAGACATGACGCAATTCGTAAGCCTTTACAACCAACTTACGACGGTCCATTTCGCGTGTTGGATAGAAAAAATAAGGTATACAAAATTCAAATGTTAGATCGTAAGGTTAATATTTCCGTAGATCGATTAAAACCAGCATATTGTTTTAGTGAGAATAACGACCTTACTACTCGGACTAATATGGAAGTTCCAAATCGCGAACCTCTTAACGCTCGCACCACACGCTGTGGGAGAAGCGTTAAACTGCCTGTCCGATTCATGACGTAAAATTATAACACTAACATTATTTTGTGACTTTGCTCGTCAATAGACAAGACATGCAATGATACCTATAAACATTTTTTTTAGAGTACCTAATATATAACTCTATATACCTATTTTATATAATTTTAAGTACCTACCTACTTATATGAATTGTGTAACTCTTGTGAAATTTGTGAATTATTTGTTACATGTAATTGTGTCAATTATTTTCAAATATCTGTATTTGATAATGAACAATATATATAACGTGTCTAAGTTTAATTTTGTGTATTTTCAATGTATTGGTGTTAAGCTAAAATATAATGTGTCAAAGTTTAAATTTGTGTATTTTCAATGTATTACTGTTTTCAGCTGACATAAAATTGTGTACGAAATCCAGTGCAATATAGATTATTTTAGTCTCTAACAATACATTATGCGACTGTGTACTTCACCAAAAGCGTAGCGTAAGCACATTCCTTTGACTGCATATCAAAGTGCAACTACAATGTATGATATTATAAATAAAGTAATGATAGGGTGACCATAATTTTTTCAGGACAAATTGTAAAATTATTGTAACTGAATAGGGTGACCATGGTTTTGGGAGTTTGTAATTAAAACACAGTGAAATATTTATGAAATGTTTAATTAGACCTAATAATATTTTTTACCTTTATAATGTAAAAATTTTTTTAAGGGGGGAATACTGTGGGGACATAGCCTTATGTGCGGTGAAGACACAGCTCTATATTAGAGTAAGCAAAATTGTATTCCATACGAGAACACCAGTCACGGGTTTGTCGGGCTGTGTGTCGGTCATACACACTAGTAAAATAAATAATTAATTCGATTCGTAACTTAGTCTTTCCTTCTCCACCCAATTCTTAGAGCTCGACCCCGTGCCTCCACACCTCTGTTCATCGGGAGTTACCTGTGTCGGATCCGGAAGGAGCCAACGTCCGAGTGCTATCACTGTGATGCAAGCGAGGACACAGAGCTGCACACGCTGACCAAGTGCCCAGCGTGGGACACGCCGAGGCGGGTCCTAGTGGCTGCTCTGGGGGTGGGAGTCCTCACACTCGCCACATTGCTCACAGCGATGGTACGATGTGTGGGCTGCGGCCGCCTCCTTCTGCGAGCAAGTAATACTCGAGAAGGAGGCGGCTGGTCTGGTCTGGACTAGACTCCGGGCCCGGGAAGCCCGCGCAGAGCGAAGGCGAACCGGACGTCGGAGGTCGCAGAACGACCTCCTTCCTCCATGAGCGCTGGCCTGGGAGTGACCGGTGGAGCCGCCTGTCACCCTAGCAGAAACAGGCCGCGGCGGCGGCGCAAAGTGCGCCTCCCCGTAACCGGGGCTAAATGGGGACACTGTGGTCTCCACAACCCGAACAGGGCCATCTCGAAAGGGATGGTCCTGGGTCTGCCGATTTGCGAGAGATATGCTTTTGGCAATCTCACCAACGGCAACCAAGGACCCAAGAACGCACACCGTTTTAGTCGGTTCGAGTCCAACATAACCACCGCCACCAGCTCCGTGGGGGTGGTATCCGTGGGGATTTATCGCACGATAAAAAAAAAGCCACTGTTCATCTTATCCTTGGTATTATCGTTTCGTTTTCTAGTTTGATTTCCTTTTTTTAAATTAACCTTAACATTATTTAGTATGTAAATGTGCCCCGCAGACAGTAATCGGCTCGTGCCGTGTTATGCGAGACCATAAAATAGCTTGCGAATGGCGGTATAATAATACCTCTGCATTTACCATTGGGGATATTCATTACTTGTTGTATCTTTGCTGTGTTTTTACAACTTTCCACCCATTTTGGTATAATGTATTGTTTTAGCTAAATAACCGATTTTTTTAAGTCCAAGATTATTCATATTTTGTGTTAGAGATAGAGCTTGAACACTGGGATAGCTTGAAATTGTGTACTCATTCACTATTTTCCCTTCATAATAAGTAGTTTATTTACTTTATTTATCGATTTGTCTTAATTATATTGAATGTATAGTATATGTTTATGATACTATATGTAATAGGTATGCCGTGCCATATACAATTTTTTTTCCTTGTACTTCTCTTTCTCTCTTTCTTTTTTGTTTTTAAATGCACCTATCTAGTTTATTCTATAACTACACCATGTCATATATTTTATAACGTTACTGTCGTCGGCCGCCCACTGTACATTGAACTGTATACAAGCTACCTACATGTAGTAGGGTAAAATGGTGAAAAACGCCCTTTCGGC
Source organism: Eilema sororculum (assembly GCA_914829495.1). Lineage (NCBI taxonomy): Eukaryota > Metazoa > Arthropoda > Insecta > Lepidoptera > Erebidae > Eilema > Eilema sororculum. Next base: position 20,303,464 of record OU618543.1, on the reverse strand, counting down.
AAATATGCCCCACTTGTAGTTAAGGCGATTGGCAACACTGGCAACGCTCGACGCGGCGTCGCGCGTCGTCGCGCGCTGGCGCGAGAGAGCTAGTATAGTCCGAGAGATATTAGAATTTTTTTGGTAGGTAGGTGTGTGAAGTAATCTAAAATTTTGAGAAAAGTAAAGTAAAGCCATCCGGCCATTAGCTCGATAGCCCAGACTATATTAAGAACGCTAGAGATGAAAAGAAAATGATTAGAAGTGCAAGCTATTTTCGACTTATTGACATGACATAGTATCTATTTTTTTTTTCTTATATTCGTGATCAGCGTCATCTATTAACGCGAAAAGAGACGTAACTAAGAAAATGCCATTAGGTTGAAAGTCGCTTGCAGTCTCTGCGTGTTCCGATAACGAGCCAAAACAGTGGTGTCGGCTCCAATACCCGATATTGGGCATCGATATTTGACTTCCTCCGATCTCGGATGTCGGATATTGGATATCGGACGTCAGTTGATGTGAAAGCGCTCTAAATTTGCCGTTTAATAGTCATGTTGCATTGCAATAATATTAATTTAAAAGTCGTCTCAATTACCTACACAGAAATTTCTAACAGCTCTCGGACTAAAAATACCCCGAAAAACACGCGCGTGATGACAGATTTCAGTGTGCCATACCTCGCGTTTTCTGCTTGTACGCGCGTATTCTGCGGCAACGCGCGTGATTGCGTTGTCAGTGTGTGGGACCCCGCGTTTTTCTATACAAAATGAGCTCCGTAGAGGCGACGAGCGCGACGCCGCGTCGACGCAACAACGCTCGACGCCGCGTCGCGCGTCGCAGTGTGCCAATCGCCTAAAGCACACTGAACTGTCTATTGAAGTAGTTAGAATGCCAATAGATAGATGGCAGTAGTTCTCAAATTCGCTGAAGCGGGCGGCTGCGCTTCGTTTGTTGTTACAAAAAAAAAACAAAATCTTTATAAAAACTGTTTGAACTGTGACACGAGTTACGTGGGTGAGTATTATTATGTCTTTGTAACTTATTTAAGTAATATTTTTTAATGAGTGTTAACGATTAAAGTTTTTATTGGGAATATAAACTTCATAAAATTCCTAGAATTTAAGTACTTTTGAACTAGGCGTTGTTTCCAGGGGCATGGGGCGTATTTGCCATTACTTTGGGAAATACGCCCAAATTTTACAGGTGAAATATGCCCCAATTTTTAATGACCCTTGCATTGTTTTTTATAGATTAATTATGAGTAAGCCATATATAAAGAAGACATGCAGAGCATTGTGGACAGCAGAAGCTCTGGATGAAGCGATGTCCAAGGTGTTAAGCAAAGAATTGGGTATTAATCAAGCCAGCAGGGAGTATGGCATCCTTAGACTTACGTATTGAAATAGCTTCGTCAAGTGAACAGACTGATATTGAAGAGAACTCTTGTATTGAATGTTTAGAAGATTATTATAATACAACACAGAAACAAGTAGACTGGATACAGTGTACAAGATGTTTAAAATGGTTACACGAAGATTGTACAATGTACAACCATATGTGTAACAAGAAGTGTGGCCGTTACAATGTGCGACAGCAAAACAAGTAGCTATTTTTGCAAGTTTATGTTAATTTTCTTGAATTATTATTACTTTTATTAATATTCTTAGTATGGGGCATTTTACCCTGATACCTGGGGGAAAACGCCCTTTTCTATAGTTTAAAAAAAAATGTGTAAGTTAAAAAATAATTAGATTTTCTAGTTGATTGACTAAATTTTATAAGGCTGACTAGTATATGTAACAGATGGTTCCTAATAAATAAATATAATTTGATTATAAATGTGTTTTAATCGATAAAGCAAAAAAGTGGGGCGTATTTAACCAGTTTACCCTACTGTTTTATTGGTGTACAATAAAGAGTTATCCATCTATCTATCTATCTAAAACAATTTTACGAGAATGCGATATCTTGTGTATTAGTCTTTTAGCAGGCGATATTAAATTAATTTTAATGTAACTCGCACTCAGTATTTCAACTTATACCTTCGGTTTCATATTAGAACATGATATTAATAATATTATTAGGGGTAGATAATATAACGAGGCTCTTGCTACCCAACAATTGATAAGAACAGCGTTCAATAATTTCCAATTGAATTTTTTTACTGATTAATGTATTCGTATATTGTGCCAGTGCATGTATATCTTTCCACCTGATGGATTGATTAATGCCAGCTATCAAAGGCTTATTCAAAAATCCATTCAGATAGAAGCACAGCTGTGGTAAAAATGAATAACTAATCGGTGAGAGATTGGAAATGGATTATGGAGAGACGGGATTGAAATAAATGTGGTTTGAGATCAGTATTAATAGCGATGTGATAAAATTGTAGTTTAGAATACCGTTTATTATGTTGTGACACAGCAGTATGTTTTATTTTTCAATTCATTTTACGCACATATATTTCTAACTCCGTGATGAGATGCATATAATATTACACTGGGTTCATATTGACTCACATAATTTTTTTAATCCTGTTCTTTTTCTTACTACCGATTTGTGTTCATAATCATCACTCTTCATAATTTTATTTTTCATACTTTTTTTAGTCATACGTTTTTATTACTTATCATCGGAACTCATAACAGTTAGTGATCATATTTTTTTATTAATACAGTTACTACCAAGAACCAGTTTAAATCCATAACTTTTTTTTTCAGATTTTTTATCTTCATAACATTCCATTATCATATTGCTTTAATTAATAAACTAAAATGTTGTTACTACGAACATATTTCAACGAAAATTCTTTTTGCATAAATTCTGTCTACTTTTCTAACAAAAATTTGATTCTGGCATTTTGAATTTGATTCGTTGTTGTGGTCACAGTTCTAACCTAGCCTAACCTAATTGTCTGGTAGCATCTCGTTTTATGAATATTATACTTATTTATTCGAATGATTATGAGTTTCGATCATTAGTATAAGCAAATATATTAAAACAAATATTAGTGAAAAACGAAGTGTATGATTTGTGATATTATGAAATTAAATGATTATGTTTTTTAATATTTTTTATGAATAACGATCATTATGATTTTAAATGGTATGAGAAACATTTTCGGACCACCAAGTTATGTAAGACAATGCGCACCCTATTACACCACTTTGTGCTCCTCCTTTTTCATACTTTCAGAGTTTTCTATAATACAGCAACAATATACAATACAATTAGTCTATCGCAATCTACTGCTGGACAATAATCATCATTAAATCTTTTAAACGATATTTTCAATTGCTTCTGACCTTCGATTTCAACTTAATGTTATCGTACTTAATATTATATTGTGAAAGTGTGCATGTAATGGTTGTACTCCTTAAGCGTCATTTAAGCTGGGTTTATAGCCTCGAATATACAGTTCTCGAAAGGAGAGAAAAAGTTCCATCGTCTAAAGATTCGCAGAAGCAATAGTCACTCGCTCGTCCTCGCCTGTCGAGAATAGCACCATCTAAATGACGCCTAAACGTGGGTCTACTCATCTTCACATACGTTACAAAATTAGAGAGTGCTATTAGGTTGCCATGACAGGCCGTCATTGACTGACTGCCATGCTTGCACATTGTGACGTATGCGTTCTAGACAAACTTCATAAAAATGCCATGTCATCTATCACTACCATCACCATAGATAAAATATAGCACAGTATCTACCACAATGGTTTTTGATTCAGGTTGAGTGCTCCCATTGTTGTTTTTATTATTTACTCCGACGTTTTTCAGCTAACAAAGATAGGTGCCAACGGTCGTAAAACTTTGGTCATTCTTATGTCCCAAAATGCGTATACAAATTGAGTTAGATTAAGATTATTCGCTGTATAGCTGATTGAAGTGTTATGCTGTAAGTGAAATTCGGAAAAGCAAGAGGGTGGCAAGTACTTTTACAGGGAGCGCCTTATTTCGTAGAAATAAATTTCATAGAATTTCATTTTACAGAAAATGTTTCATATAATATTTGGTTCTTATATTTTTATTTCGAATATTATTGTTTCAAAGACAATTTACCACAATGAATCACTTTTCACAGAAACACAATTTAATGAATTTTTTTTCACATATTTTTGTTTAACATACTTATCAAACTGTAGAATTATTATTTAAGGAATCTTAAAAACAACCACTAACCACCATCTATTTCAAACAGTAAAATTTAGATACATTTTTTTTCCCGATTGCTTGTAGTAATTTAATTAGATAATACCCCGACTCGGATAGGTTAGGTTAGAAGGCTAAGGCGAGAGCGAAGCGAAGCGGAGCTCTCGCCTTAGCCTTCGTGGTTATTTTTTTTTAAACCACCCAGAAAATATCTTTGCGCTAATAAGTTTTATATGAAATAACCAATATAAAAAAGAAGAATATTTGATTTGTTATTCTATGAAATGATTTAACATTAAAATTTATGTGAAACAAAAGTCAATGATTTAAAAATCTTTAAAGTAAGTATTATGTATATTGATTATTCTATGAAACGAAATTATGCGAAACATTTTCTGTAAAACGAAATTATATGAAACTTTTGTCTATAAAACAAAAAATAGCAAGATTGAAGAAATAATCTTTAGTAAGTATATTCAAAGTCCTACTTGAATATTATACATTTAATGTGAAAGATGTTTTGATGTTTGTTATTAAATCACGGTCTAGCAGCTGAACGAATATGGCCGACATTCAAGCAGATAAGTACAGGTATAGATTCTACCTTATAGACACTTTACAAGATTTTCATACTAACACACATAGGCTTATACAATAATACTAACGGGAATTAACGCGATAATGGTATAGGTTGATTTGCCTGAAGTTTCGATCAAGTTACACCGGTCGTGGTAACAGGCTGACTCGCTCAGTAGTGTACGCCCACCGTCTTCGAGTCCGTGAGGTAGATAGTAGGTTCTTCATCTACCCGCACATTCTTGATATTTTGTTTTCACCATGTACCGTACCATACCTCACTCACAGTGTCCCTATTCTGTAAGCAAATTGTCCGCGTTTATCCGACAGCGCAGAAAAAGTGAGGTTGCATGCTTTGTATCACTGGATTCCATGTTGCAGATAATTATTTTTGTATATCATGGATCGCGGGAGTTTAAAAGTTAATTTTCACATAGGCTTATTTTTTTCTTGGGAATATATTCCCATGGATTGACATAGGTACCTACTCGTAGAGCTGCGGCCAACAGCCAGTGTTATGCAAGTATATAACTTGTCCCCTGACCTCCGTCCCCCATGAGCGCGGGCCTGGGGGTGGTGGGTGGAGCCGCCTGTCACCCCAGCAGAAGAAGCAGGCAACGGCGACAGCGCGCTGAAAAGCGCGCCTCCCCATTCCGAGGGCGAGTCGGGGACACCGTTGACCCCCTCCCGAGGAGGGCCAGACCGTAAGGGATCCGTAAGGGACCAAGAATCTAGACTGAGATGGTAAGGTCATATACTCTGAATACCTAATGACCATTTCGTGAGTAAGTGCCTTGTCATGTCTACAAAGAAGAAGGGAAAGGGGAAGACCTCTAACCAGTTGCATGACGTATGTCGAGAAGGACATGAGAGAATTGGAAAATGAGGGTTATGAAACCAAGCGGTTCGGTGAATCATTCCTATGCCGTACCATTAAGACCTGGAGCTCCCCGAAAGCTCACATGTTTTCTCCTTCCTACAATCCCAGGTCCTTTAAACGGGGCGTGAATAGGCATCTGATGAGGCCGTCAAGCTGAGGGCCACCATTGTTAACATGGTACATATTTACGATTGTGGCCTCTCTTTCCGAGACTTCGCCTTTAGCTTACCATCAGGCGAGGTGTAGTCAAATTGACGTATGCTTTTATTAAAAAAAAGAATGGCATAAAATGGTAGGGAAAGCCGACCCGCGTAATGGGATAAGGCGAGGCCAAATAAGAAGAATTTATCTTTCCTTAATTCTTACTAATAATAGAAATGCGAAGGTTGAATGATACGTCTACACTTATTAAACTGTTATATTCTTGTTTTAATAATAAATTATCTTTGAAACTGATTTAATGTTGTCCTTTTAATAAAACACTTTAGACTTCAATTTAAAAAAAAACAAAATTTGGAAAGAAAATTATTTTATTACTTATCTTTTATTATCTAGTCCTTTCCATTATCTCAAATAAACATCTCACATGTAGAAGCTGTCATGAAATTATTTTCTTTGCCTTTAATAAGTTTTACTTCGTTGCGTCATGTTTTTTTTACCATTGGATTTAAGTGCTTTATTTTGTGAAATTGCATTTATAAGTTTAGATTTCAGGGATTTCCTATCATTTAATTTACTTACCATGTTTGTTGGACTGATTTGATCCTTATGATTGCCACATCGATTGAAGTCTTAAAATAAAAGAGTGTTTCCTTTGACTGAAGTTCTCTATCTCCAGTATTTTCTCCTTGGAACCAATGAATGATTTTTCAACCATTTTTCCGCCCAAATATTTGAATTTATATTTGAATTTATATTTGCATGATAAATGCTTTAAAAAATCATTCAAATATTACTGTATCTAACTAATGTTAATGTACACTAAAGAGTTATCTATCTATGATTACAAGGAAATAAGCGGGTCTACGATGTGATTAAAATTTTTCGTAGCACTACGAACGTAGAGCTGCCACCGTAGCCGACGTAGCACTATCGTCTAATCTTCCAGTTCGCATTTCCTCCAGGGGGCATGAAAATCTTCCATCCTGTGTATGAAGTTTATGATACACCGTTTTCTTTATCTTTTTTTCTTTATCGTTAGAAAATAAAGATAACATATCATTATCTGCGGTAGCCTAGTGGACTGCTGAGACGAGGTCTCGGGTTCGATCCCAGGTTTACCATGGCACACACCAATGACTTTTCGATGCTTTTCGAAGTTATGTGTGTATTTATCGCAGGTTTATAAGTGCCCGGTTAATGGCAATAGGCTCGCCACCTATTACATAAACTGGCGAAATGTGGGTGCTAGCACCTCTGCCTACCCCTTCGGGGAATACAGGTGTGAGTTCATGTTATGTTATGTTATCATTAAGAGATGAACTGTTCTCATAATGAAACTGGAATCTCATAATATTAACGAATCACGTAAATAAAATAATTTAGCGTAAGCCCGTAAATAAAATGGGGAATGTCTTTTTCACAATGCCTTAACTAAATCAGAGGATTTTTCTTTTACTGGCATGATCAATCTATCACGTATTTCATTAACAACTCGACGGCTATTCGTTCACTTGAAAATATTTCCGAATGAACGAATAACAAGAGAAAAGTCGAAAGTCCTTCATCGGATTTATTACATTTTCAATGTATTTGAACTTCTTCACTTTCTAGCTTCTTAAAGAATACGGATACATCTATACATCTATACTACAAATAAATAAAATTGGAGTGTCTGTTTGTAATATTAAAATAACCGCTTTCTACTATGCATATGAATGTATATACGGTACACATACCAAAATATATATTTTTAAATTTTTTGTCTGTCTGTCTGTTTGTCTGTCTGTCTGTCTGTCTGTCTGTTTGTTTTGGCTAATCTCTGGAACGGCTGGACCGATTTGGACGGGACTTTCACTGGCAGATAGCTTATGTAATAAGGAGTAACTTAGGCTAAAAAAAAATGCCAAAAACAAAAAAAAATAAACTGATTTTTTTTATTAAGTACATTCCACGCGGACGAAGTCGCGGGCACAGCTAGTTAATTATACAACACAAATGTTAGGTGTAATTCCACGCCTTCTAATCAACAGCCGACATGGCGGGCGTAGCGGTAGTGAACGCGACTGCTACGCAGGAGGTACGGGTCCGATTCCCGCTCAATGTAAATATTTCTATGCATGAATTTGGCTATTTGTATGTGTCTGGGTGTTCCTATGTATAATATGTATGAATTTACAAAAAAAAGTATCTAAGTATGTTTATCCGCATTCTTGATTCATACATAACATAAACTCACGCCTGTATTCCCCGAAGGGGTAGGCAGAGGTGCTAGCACCCACATTTCGCCAGTTTATGTTTAGGTCCCAATGTAATAGGTGGCGAGCCTATTGCCATCAACCGGGCACTTATAAACCTGCGATAAATACACACATAACTTCGAAAAGCATCGAAAAGTCATTGGTGTGTGCCATGGTAAACCTGGGATCGAACCCGACACCTCGTCTCAGCAGTCCATTACCCATACCACTAGGCTACCGCAGATTCCATAACATAAGCTAATAAGCTTACCATTGGTAGTATGTAGGTATGGTAGATAGCATTGTGTAGAATGTTGCGGTGTATTCATAAAAAAAATTGATGATTTTCTTGCGCATTCCTCAGTCTGAATGTGCCTTTAATTCTTGAAAGTTGACCACCATCTGTCTGAATTATTCTGTCGTCAAAAGGGAACCACAATTTTTTTTTTAATGGCACCGATTACCGATCCATTTTCAATTGCTCCTTATCAAAAACTTTCTTTAATGCTCAGCGCGCCCCTTCCTCCCTACTTTGTCCATTATGATTAGATCTAAAAAAAAAGGTAACTTGCCAGTATGTATAGAAATATTTTTTAATTTTAAATAGTTCACTTTGTATATAATGTCTCGGAAATGGATCGTGATACGGGGTGTAGTTTATAATAATTACATTTTCATAATTTTTAGAAAAATAAATTGATGTATTTTTTTATCCTTAAAAAAATACACGTACTACGTAGCAGGTACGTTTTATAAAAATGGGCTATTTATGAAATTGTTAAGAAATAAAATACTCAATTACAGTGACTCGATTCACATGTTCATATGCCGCAACATTAAGACCTGGAACTCCCTGCCAGCTCACGTGTTTCCTTCTTCCTATAGCCCCGGGTCCTTTAAGTGGGGCGTGAAAAGGCATCTGATGAGGACGTTCAGCTGAGTGCCACCATTGTTAACATGGTATACATTTTTGCGATGGTGACCCTCTTTCCGAGACTTTGCCTTTAGCTTACCATCAGGCGAGGTGAAGTCAAATTGACGTGTCCTTTATAAAAAATAATACTAAATAGAACAAAAACAAATTCGAAGATCAGAAGAGAAGGCACTATAATTTTAAAAGTAGCAAGTCACGCATTATCCGCAATCAGTATCACCGCTAAATTTCATAATGACTGAAAATTTGTTATAAATATCAACCTATTGTTCTTTTTTCCATTAAGGTTTCGGTACATGTTAGCCAGGGAAGGCTCTACTCAGCCAGTCTGTGTGCAGACCGGGTTGGGGACGGACGTCTCCTCGCGAGCCTATCACAGTATACTCGATAAGTTTGACTTTCGAAAACTTTAATCGAACATTTCGTGTTCTTGGGAGTTGCTAACATTTTGTGCAAGTGCGTGTAACTGGATTATATTTGGACCCAGTTATGCCAAAATGTACCAACCCACAAATTATCATAAAATGAGTTATTGATACCAAATTGATCAGACTTTGATATATTACACGTCAGCCAAAACAGCCCAGCTTTTATTCAAATCTGACTAAAATATCAATGCATGAACCAAGCCACATATTAAGAACATGCTTAAAAATAATTCTACTATAATGACCCACAATCATTTGGTATACTCTTTATAATTTATATGAGAACCAGATGATTTTAGTTTAATGAATTGTACAAAAAAATGTTCATAATAATGTCTCAAAGCATTATGGTTCATTGTAAGCAATTATAACTTTCACAATATAATTCTGCCAATATGAACCAAGTGATTTGGTTGTATGTGGTATATTTTTAAATATCTACAAAAACAATCCAAGTGTGGTTGAATCAATTTACTGACTTAAAAATTATAGAAAATAATACAACAATGTATTCCAAGCCACTTGGAATGATTAGGTAAAATAAAATTGGTTACAGAAATCCAAATTGTATGTATTGCAGAAAACCCTAAAAAACGACAATATCTGACACAAACTAATACTGGAAACAAGAAGCGAGAGTACAGCCGTTCTTACAAATTATGTGGAATTATTGTGTGTAGAGATATGTTTACGAATACCTTACAAGTGTCTACCCAAAAAATAAATACAAGTTTGAAGAAAATGCGCAGTGGAGAAATGATTCAAGATAAAAGAGGAGAAGCTATAGCAGGATGGAACGCAATTTCTGGTGAAACTTTAGAAACAGTAATTAATTTTATTAACAGATTCCCGAAATACGAGTCGCATTATAGACGCAACAAAACTGAGGCTATGTTTTTAGCCCCTGGTATGACACTACTTCGGGATGAATTTAAATCAATGCCAGCTACACATAACAAAAAAGAGTGTAGCCAAAGCACATTTAAAATATTTTTTTATAAGAAATTTAATCTTCGATTTAAGACACTAAAAAAGGACACCTGCAACAAGTGCGATGCTTATGCCATCGAGATTAATAACAACCTAGATCAAAATTTAAAATTACTTAAAGAAGAAGAGCATAGAAAACATTTAGAATTGACGGAAGGATTGAGAGCTCAAATGAATGCAGATTTTGAAAAAGCCAAATTAGGAAGAAATGTCGAATGTCTTACCTTCGACTTAGAAAAAACTTTACCACTTCCTAGAATTCCCACAAATGTCGTTTTTTATAAACGGCAATTATGGGTCTATAATAGTGGGATACATGCGGCGTCTAATGACAAAGGATATTGTTTTGTTTGGGTCGAAGGCGAGGCGGGAAGAGGAGCACAAGAAGTGGGTTCGTGTTTGCTGAATTATATAAAAAACGAGTTGTCTGATGATACTGAAGAACTTATTTTATGGAGTGATTCTTGTGGAGGACAAAACCGTAATATTAAACTTACCCTAATGATGAAAGCTGCTCTATATTCACACCCTAATCTGAAAACAATATCTATGAAATTTTTAGAACCCGGTCATTCATTCCTACCTAACGATACGGACTTTGCTAAAATTGAAACCCGCCTTAAACAACATCAAAGAGTTTATACGGTAGACGATTATATTGATATCATGAAGAGTTGTAAAAGAAATAATCCGTTAAAAGTAATTCGAATGAAAACAGAAAATTTTTTGAGTTGTAATTCGTTAGAAAAACAAATAGTGAATAGAAAAACTTTTAAAAATAGGAATAAAGTTAGTTGGTTATCAACTAAAGAAATTCTATTGAAGAAAGAGGATACCAATTCTATTTTTATGAGGAGTGGCCTGAATGGCGAGTTTCAAGAACTAGATATAACAAAAAAGGTCAGAAATCAGGCTGGAGCAGATTTTAATATCGAACGGCTAGAACCACTGTGGCCACAAGGCAAAGAAATTGCCCAGGCAAAGGTAGATGATATAACCAGCATGATGCATTTAATACCGGCTGATTGCCACGATTTTTATAACAAAATAAAGGGTAGAAGTGGTATAGTACCGGACATTGATGGCATTGATGGACTCGATTTCGAAATTGAGTTGCAGGACTAATTTTTTTTTTCATTATAATAAAGATTCTATTCCTTATTTTTGTTTAATTTATATTACAGCAGGTTTAACTAATGTTTATCTTTATCCCTTAAACCTTTTCTTTGGTATTATATCAGAATTGAATGGTCATTTTAGATCATTTCCACCAAATGAAAAATAGTAGTACATTCTGGCATAACTAATTTAGATTCTATTGCTCGATAAATGATTTTTTGCCAAAATAAACCAAGAGCATAAATGTTCAATTACTTATAAATCTTAATTAATTATGGAACTATTTTCACATGAATCCAAGCTTTAAACTAAAAGGCACAAAATTGTATTAACAAATATAAAATTTAGTTACTTCTAGAATGTGTAATTACAATTCAAACTTTAAACGTCATTTTCTTGAAATCATATTTATGCAGTTGGTACATTTTGGCATAACTGGGTCCATTTGCAACTTGTTATTTTTGTATCCCTGAAAGTTAAGAAAAGTTTGAAAAAGTAAGTATTGAAAGTTTGAAAAGCTTTTTTAATTAACAAATGTAAAACTATGAAACTTATTGACGTCTTCATTATCATAATTAATTGTACTTATTATTATTATGTGAATTAATTATGATTAATTTATCATTTTAAGAATTAATTAGAAGGAGCGTTATATACTTTATGCGTATTTATCTATGAATTTCATTTCTTTTTACAAATCTATTTTAAAATTTATAATTGACTAGATTATAAACTACCTATTTACAAATTATACCGAAATATTATTATTAAAATGCGTCATGAAATTCCTCCGCATCTGCATGCCTCTTACGGTAGGGTTCCCAGAAGGCTGGCAGCATTGCCACGTTTTATGGCAATGCTTAATGACCAAAAAAGAGGCCAGCCTTCTGGTCACGAGAAACGTCGACCATACACTTCGCAATCTCCCTGAAGAGATTGCGGGCGCTCGGACTCTTTGCCCCCAACGTATCGAATCCACACGGCACATATTATTCATAATAATCTCAATATTATCTTATAATCACTAGATATTATCTTTTGCATGTAAACACGCATGGATTAACTCATTCAAGATTTTCGTGACGAATATTTTGTTACCAAAATATTAAAGGAAGTGCATCCAAATTTAATTATATTTGAATTTTATATCCGAACTATGAGCTTACAACATTATAAAATTATGTCCTATAGGTATTTTAATTTGTACGTTGAGCTTGAACAAAGTACGGCACAGGGATGATTTCATATAATATTTTTTTACAGCAAAGCATACCAAGCAAGGTTTGCGCTACATTTCCTCTTTGACATTTTTTACATTCCAGTTCATTGAACATTAAACCTTAGGAGCCAAATGTCACAAAGAATTAATCTATAATCTTTAAGCTAACTGATTAGGTATATACTAACCATTTCGATAAGACACGGAACCCGATTTAATTTTTGGTGACAATTTTTTGGATACTTTGGGTTTTTATTTATTACCTAAATTGTATTTTAGTCAAATAATGTGCTGAAATACAGGTAACAAAGTAAAAGAAAAATTAAAGATGATGGTTATTTTGGGTATTTGTTTGTTACCTAAACCGTAAGTTAATCAAATTATGTGGTTTAACGTTGCGCTAAAATATAGGTAAGAAAATAAAAGAAAAATAAAAAAATAAATGAAGAAGCGCAGTCAGAGTGATTGGAATAGGAATATTTGAAACGCAAATTAAAAATTATTCTTCTTAACCTATTCATTTAAACTAAACTGATTGTGTTAGGAGTAGGTTTACCTAGGTGCTGTAAAGTCCAGGATTTCAAACAAACCCTTCCGATAACCACTTAGTTACTGCTAGTAGGTTAAGGTTACGTAGTCGCTCCTTACCATAAACTTATCTGTCATCTTAGTCGTATAAAAACGACTTTTTTGGTAGCCAATTTTATTACAAATTTTATTTATGTCAGTAATTTGTTCTCCTCAAATATGTGCAGGTACGATAAGTAGATTATTATGAAAATATACGAGCTTTTAGTCCAGCGAGTGGCGAAAGTTAGGGTCTTAAAAAATAACGAGATAGGATATTGGGTACGTCAAGAAAATTCAGATATGTGGCGTTTATCCATTTAAATCATAAGAAGTTTTCAGTGGATTTGGAACATGTTTTATGTGTTTAAGAATATGGACTATTGGATGTATTATCTGCTTCAGAGGTTAGAATAAATTATCGTGATCCGGCGTCAATATATTCATGCGTCGCTTTTTATAGCATGTATTATATATTTAATGTTTTACGGAATTAGGGGTTTTTTTTTTATTAGGCACATCAACAGGTTATGTATATTACATTTCAAACTTAAATAATAGGTTTTGTGGACTTATATCTAGTACATAACCCGATTATAGATATGCACAGCGTTCTTAAGTCTAAGTACATGGCACTATATAGGAAAATTAACAGCTAATATAGTATTCAATTTAAAATTAAGCTAATTTTAAATTAACACCCGCATTTTTATTATATTTGAAATTTCTCATTATTCCCCATTTATACCCGGCAGCACTGTTTCCGAAAACGTCAATATCATACAGTTTCCAGAACTGGTTGAAGGTTCTTAGCATCCTAGATATAGGTTCGTTGCGACCAGTGGTCGTTCTGAGAAATTGAATGTGGAAGATCTCAGTGTGAGGCAGTCGTGAGTTAGCTTTACGAGGTACGTTGAGACTAACTGACGATAGCAAGTCTTCACACACCGTCGCGCCATTGATTATTTTATGTAAAAATGTTAGTCATTGAAATAAAACCACTTTTTACGGATTCTATCGCGATATATTTGTTATTTTTACTTTTTAACCCGACATTCGCGTAAACTTCAGAAAATATCATAAAAATGTTAGGTCCAACATGCGTCTACGATGGCTAAGAGGACACATCCTAAAGAATTTCAATCGAGCATTATAGGACTGGCGGTGGCTAATTCCTTGTGATCGGTATGCCATACGCCACGTGAAAGATGTTTTGAGGGTTGCTGCATTAGGGTACGTAGGATCAAACCAAACCCAGTGGCGATAGCTCTCGATAACCCGGTTCCTACTGGTACCCCAATGGGTCACATTATGCATGAAAAATCGAAGTTCAACCATATTGATGAGGACTAGTACTTTTACGCCGGCTTCCCTTATGAAAAATTTCACACTTCGCCTTCTCTATGTTATTTTTGTGCCCATCTTCTTTTTCTTCTTAGCGTTAATCCCAGTCGCATCCGAAGGTTTCAGTTTAGTCTAGGGTTCACTTTACCAGTTTAACTGCGGCTTTGGCTGGACTTTGATATTTTCTGTGAAGCGCCAAAGTCGATATCGAAGCATTGCATTTAGACCAATTGTTAAACTTTTGAGGCTTCCAACTACGCGTAACGACTGCCATAGATGTTCGGCAATTGGGTTCGACGGTTTAACGTGCTCTCCGAGGCACGACCAGACCAATGCAAATACCCATATTCATGCGTACAGATATTTGCATTGAGCGGGGATCGAACCCGTGCCTTCACTACTGCTACGCCACAGAGAATGCCCATATACCAAAGTAAAGTGTATCATAAAATGTTGTTATTAAAAAAATACTTTCACAGGCTGAAAACCCTTTTTGATGCCTACAGTAGGATGCTTATATGTTGAACGGTTCAATTAAATCAGTTTCAACGTGTATTTCATTATCATCCGTAACAATACAGAGATAGCTTTGAAATTCGGTATCTAAATCAGGATCAAACGAGGCATGATTTGGCTTTATTTAATGCGGGTGTATGCCCCAAAGTTATGCGAGTTAGGTAACAATTGCCATGCTGAATGATTTACTCTTTGATCCTCATATTTCTGTAACGATAGGTTAAGTTAACTGTAAATGGACGTTCGTAGGCATCGTGAGAATTCGGACTTATGTTGATAATCACCGATTAATTTAAACGGAGTTTATGCAGCAAATATGGAGGAGTTTATTTTTCACTAGCTTTTGCCCGCGGTTCCGCCCACGTGGATGTCGGTTATCGCGACCAAACATAGCCTATGTCCTTTCTCAAGGCCTAATCTACCCCCATACCTTATTTCATCAAAATTGGTTCAGTGGTTTAGGCGTGAAAGCGTAACATACAGACAGACTGAGTTACTTTCGCATTAATAATATTAGTATGGATTCGCATTGATTGGATTCGATTGTTCATTTCTATTTCGTATTTTAAGGAACTTTTAGTAAAAATATCACCCGTAGGCTAGTTATTGTTACTGAACTTTCTTAAAATGGAAATGAAACAAATATTAAAAAAAGATAATAAATTATAAACGTAACAGAAGAATTTTTGGACTTAAAGAGATCATGTTATAATGAAAATAACATTTATATTCTACATGGTTGAAATACATTTTCAGTTGAAGAATATTTATTTTGGGTTGAGACATTCATAAGTGTTACAATTCATTATGTACTTGTCTAACATCTGACACAAGACGAAATGTAATATTTGAACTATTATATTTTAACAAGTAAAATATGTATTAATAAATCAAAATTGTTGTGGGTTTAATTTTTGTCAGTTGCTATTAACGAAAACCCTCTCATTTGCCTAAAAATATCTAGTCTAGACAAATCGCAAAGCTTAAAGGCATCGACCTTGTCAGAATACTTAATGAGCAGTGTAGAATGGATTTAGCAAATCGATAAACAGTGTAGGAGGCGTCACGAATCATAAACACTACAATCATATTTCATTATAGGTATTATTAACTAGCTTTTGCCCGTAACTTCGTCCGCGTTAAGTTCGGAATTAAAAAGATATAGGACACACTGCTCCTGTTCCTGCGACCCAGAGGTTCCTTAAAGTTTCTGTGAGCCTGGTACTTCATGCAAATGTACCAGGGACATATAAAATTGATGGTTGATGATCCTGTGACCGCGACCCACAGGAACCCATATCCGGAATAATTATAAAGATCGAACGGGATGAAAAGTCCGTCTCCTAGTTCTAAGCTACTCTCTACCAAATTTCAGCCAAATCGGTACAGCCGATATAGATGTCTAACATTTGATTTGCCTTTAATTTTAAATTACCATTAGTTTGATATTTTCTGAAGTTTACGCGAATGTCACTCATTGAAATAAAACCACTTTTTACGGATTCTATCGCGATATATCACCACACCGCGAAAATGGCTGCTGCAAAGCTGCCGAAACGTCGGGTTTAAAAGTAATAATAACAAATATATCGCGATAGAATCCGTAAAAAGTGGTTTTATTTCAATTACCATTAGTTCTTTAATATGGTCAATCATTGTTAGAGCTTTCTCACAATAACCTTTTCACTCTGTGATTCGGCTAAACTTGGATATTTTTCGTAAAGCAATTGCCATAACTTCCGCAACCAATCAGCGGTACCGAAGTTCTATAGTTACTCTAATTGGACTTTTTAAGGATCCAACTACCCGTAACGACTGTCATAGATGTTCGTGTGATAACCGGGAACGATGGCTTAACGTGCTCTCCGAGGCACGGAAACATTCAGATCAATTCGAATTGACATAGCCATGCATACAAATATTTATACTGAGCCGGAATGGAACCCTACTCTCTGTGATAGGTAAATTACCATGGTTTTAGTTAGGCCTGTAAATGTATCCATCAGTATAACGCAATTTTTATAAGTAGTAATTTTTGTCAATTTTAACACATCTGTTAGTGACCGTCAAGGACGCTTGGAGGAGTCAATTTATCAAAAAGTGATAAGGGACACTTTGTAGAACGTGCAATTTGTGATAAAATGTGTTGTGCTGTGAGTTATGAAATTTATAAAAAAAACTGTATTACCAAAATGAAAAATAGAATTACGTAGTGAACAACCTCTCTAAATATTCAGAATTAAGAACTCAGCTGGTAAAAAAACACTTATTTCATTTCCCCCGGAAGTTATTCAGAGGGAATGGAAGTATAAGATTTTTTGAACCAATTTTATATGCTATGCAAACTAAGCACTAGTTATAGAGTAGTAGTAGTATTTTAGAGCATCGGTAGATGGCTTCACCGTTGCCTCAAAGACGGTTATTTGAAAAGAGGAAATATTTGGAATAGTTCGGGCGTAGGTCTGGTAGCTTAATGGTCAAAGTGCTCTCCCTGTAAGAGAAGGATTTTGGGTTCAAATCCTTTTCTAAATCGATTTGGGATAGATTGTATTTCAGATTTCAATTAGGTAAACATTTTTTGGTTTCAACAATGTCATTTTATGCCATGCTGCCAGTGCCACTTGCAGCGGCAGTAATTGTTCAGTGAACGACACATGGGCGCGCGAAGCGAATGTGAAG
Source organism: Eilema sororculum (assembly GCA_914829495.1). Taxonomy (NCBI): domain Eukaryota; kingdom Metazoa; phylum Arthropoda; class Insecta; order Lepidoptera; family Erebidae; genus Eilema; species Eilema sororculum. The sequence continues at coordinate 20,285,680 of OU618543.1, read as the reverse complement.
TGGGCACTGACACAATTTTATGTTTTACAAGGCTGTAATTAAAAGGATTACGAGTATGTTCGATATTACCGACGTGAACCCACTCCTAGCACAAGCAATTTAGCTTAGTTGGAGGGGTTAAAGGGAATATTCATAATTTCGATAGCCAATATTCTTTAAAAAAAAACGTGTACCAGTGAAATTTTCGTTAAGATCGGTCCACCGTTTCCAAGATTAGTCAAATGAGATAAAAAGACAAAGAAACAGTAGGACCCAAGTCTTATAAGTTATATCGAGTAAGACACTTTGTACTTTTCCACTTAATTTTATTTTTCACCTGACCGGTTTCGCCTCACGGCATCCTCATAGGTATGATATAAAGTAAATAAAAAAAGAAGTGTAGCAGATTCCACCAAGTGCCATCGATCAACAGTATAAACAGTCTTATAAGGTAGTTTGTTGATTAAATACATACAAACACGTCAATGAAGTATCACTTTTTAATGGATTCTGTCGCGATATATTTGTTTTTATTTACTTTTAAACCGACGTTTCGGCCACTTTTCAGCAGCCGTGTTCGCAGAGTGACTCATTACCCAGAACAAGCTCACTGTGTCGTTAAGTCTGTTGCTGTATTTTGCTGTTTACTAGGTTTGATTAAGTGTATGACTGGATCCCAGACTGATGGTACGCTCCAATCATCTTCTCTATTAAAATTTGGGAGATTTTAAATTTCAATAGCCTCGCGGATCATTCTCGATTGTTGCTTGTAATCTAGATATACTACACTTTAAATTTTGTTTAAATTATCTGTTTTCCTTTTTCTTCTATTACATAAAACTGAATGAACGTTTCATTATTTATCAGTTATAAGTCTCATAGTTATAATATACATAATTATTGTGGTGTATACTGCCCGATATATAACAAACAATGCGAACGTAATCAAGAAATTGAAACATGTACCTAAGCGTATATTTGTTCAGATAAGGTACGAGTAGTTATTAAATCAATTCTACGAAACATTACAGTTTGTAGCAGTGTATATTGGCCTGAAGCAATCAGTTCTAACTATGAATGAGGAGGAGGAGAGAAGTTTGTTCATATACCACTCAATTATTGCGTAGTGTATCCGTGTTAGCGGTACATTTAGGAAGCGTATCAATTTACGAGTCTGCAGTACTTACAGTCAGGGTCAGAAATATCTTGAATACAAAGTCTCTCAAAGTCATGAAATTTTAAAGCATTTAGTATTCTAGTTATTCAAATCTATTTAAAAAGGAAGGATTTTTTTCTAAATCGATTTCAAAAATGATCGTAAAACCAAGGTTTTAGGAATAAATTAAACTTTTTTTGATTTAAATAGTATTATTGTCCTAACTAAAGGTGTGTACCAAATATCAGAACAATTCATCAAGGAAGGGGTCATTTTGAGCACTTTGCTCATCTAGATCAATTTGAACCTGACTGTAGAAGTCGATGTATCGAGGACTCGATATAAATTAGAGCACCAGTCGCTTTGGGATTAGACTTTTATATAATGAATGTATTTTCAGTTGTAAGTACCGATTTAATGGTCTATGCAGAATAAACGATTTTTGAATTTTAAGTAACTTAAGTCTCAGATATTTTTATGCAGAATCACGTTCGATTAAATAGACTAAGTGTAGTAATTGATAAAAGTGGTAAATGTTATATACTTAGGGATATTCAGATTAATGCAAATTTTATGCATACAAATACTTGAACTGATTGGAAATCCAACTAGTCGAAACTCGACAGAGGCCTACAAAGTGTTTGTGAAAAATTTGCTCAATAATGTTATCGATGGACACCGTACGAAAGTAAAACCTACAGATACGCCTAATCATTTGCAAAAATCTCTATAAATCAGTAGTCATAAAAGCCTCTGCAATCCACTCATGACAAAGAAAATAGCTATGGAAATAACTATGTCACTAAAGTAGAAGATAATATTTAAAAAAAACCCAAAATATTTTTTCAGTTATTTAAAACACAAACGTAGTAACACAGTTCAAATACCGCAAACTATGAACTTGGATGGCACAATTCAATCTGATGGTCCAGGCATATGCAATTTATTTGCATCTTACTTCTCTTCGACGTTTGCTGACATGTCTGATCTGAGTACTTCGCCAATTGCAACGGGTTTTGACATTAATAGTATTGGGGAAATACATGTTATGCTCAGTAATGTTACAAAATATTTAAAAGGACTTGACATACACAAAGGAGCGGGACCAGATGAAATATCTCCATATTTCATTTCGAGGTGCGCTCTGTCTCTAAGTTTGCCGCTGTTTCTAATTATAAATAAGTCTTTAACAACAGGTATTTTCCCCACTATGTGGAAAACTGCTAAAGTAGTTCCAATTTATAAGAGTGGCAACAAAGAAAACGTTAGCAATTACAGAGCAATTTCAATTTTATCTGTTTTTGCAAAATCTTTTGAAGCTTTAATTTACCCCTGCCTGAAGAGTCATACTACCCAGGTATTCGTTGATGAGCAGCACGGTTTTATTAAATCACGATGTACTTGTACAAATTTGGTAGCTTATCATAATGAACTTGTAAATGCAGTAGACGCAGGTATTCAGGTGGATGCAGTCTATATGGATCTCACTAAGGCATTCGATAAGGTTTGCCATAAAATGTTACTTGAAAAGCTTTATGCATATGGTGTATGTGGTTCTCTACTGAAGTGGTTCCAATCCTATTTGTCCGGCAGAACGCAGTACGTTGTGGTCAAGGGCTTCAAATCCGTATCATACAAAGCAAGCTCTGGTGTCCCCCAAGGCTCCCATCTGGGCCCCTGGTTATTTAATTTATTCATAAATGATATAGTGTCTTGCATCGGACATAGTAGCGTTTACCTATTCGCGGATGACCTAAAGTTGTGTAAAACCATAGCACACCCGTCAGATTGCGATCTACTTCAAATGGACATTAATGCTATAGTAAACTGGTGTGTTATTAATAAAATGTCCTTGAACACAAGTAAATGCTATACTATAACATTCACGCGCAATCTGAAATTAATTCAATATCAATATCAGCTTAGTGGGGCAACGATACAGGAACGGAAAGAGCTGAGCAATTTGGGCGTCCTTTTCGACTCTAAATTAACTTTCTTGTCACATATAGACAACATCATAAAGAAAGCGTCTAAAATGCTGGGCTTCATCATAAGAAACGGTAGACTATTTCGTAAACCGGCAACGAAAATAATTATTTATAATGCTCTCGTGCGGAGTCAACTTGAGTATTGCTTTGTTGTTTGGTCACCTCAATACGTTATGCATCAACTCAGAATAGAACGTATCCAAAAGAGATTCCTCCGACACCTAGCTTTTTCTTGCGGGTTGCATAGGGTGAAACCTTCTTCTATCGATAAAATGAGACACTTTGAAATGGATAGCCTATCAGTACGGCGACAATTACATGACATGATGTTCCTTTATAAGGTTGTTAGAAGTGAATTCGACTGCTCGATGCTTTTGAATTCGTTCAGTTTTAGGGTACCGCGTCGAGTGCCCCATCGCGCCCTTGTGAACGTGGGATTTTTGCACCAGCCGTTTGGCTAGAACTAATTTAAAACAACATTCAGCCATATCACGTTTGTCCAAGACATACAATGCAATGTGTGGGGAGGTGGATATACTTGCCGATACCCTACCACTCTTCAGAAGGGTTGTTGTTGAGTTGCTTAGGATTAGTAGTAGGAATTAAATAAATTTAGCTCATATTATATACTGTTTAGTATACAAATCTGAATGCAAAGGTAAAACCTGGTAAAATGTTTATTTTACCAGGTTTTACTTTTGTATTCAGTACTGTTTTTTCAAAACCGGTGTTACCATTTGCATGCTGTGACACTTTAAAATGTTGTGCATTAAACTGAATGTTATGGTAGCATATTTTAGATGTAAGCACTAATGTAACAACTACTGGTTGTCCAAATAAATAAAATAAAAAAATTAAAATAAACCCAATACAGATGCTGCATTTAATAAGTACAAAAAGATGAAATAAAGCAAGCATGTATACTTGAAGTAACAATTATACCGTCAAACTGAACTGAGGTAATAACTTTCTACTATTTATACTGTTGATTGATGGCACTTGGTAGAATTTATTGTAACACATATGGAGAACACTTGTACTTTTTCCACAGTATTTATTATATTGAACCTGACCGGTTTCGCCTTACGGCATTCTCAAAGGTTTACATTTAGCAAAAATAACTTTCAGTATCACTTGACTGAGGTGTTTGTCTAACCGCAGCAAATAGAGTGACAAACTGATCAAACAACGAAATTTTTGTAGGTCCAATGCGTACTAAAAATGTGGTCTCCATTATCTTTTTTTTTTCCAATTTTGAAATAATCAAAACATTTCAATAGGCATGTAGATTCACGTACAATGGCCCAAAAAGAGAGGCTAAGTGCGGAAAAAAAGAGTAGGCATGTAGATAACAACTAGATACTAATTACTAAGTTACCTTAAGCTTAGTGGTTAAGGAGTTGGCCTTACGATCGAGAGGTCTTAGGTTCGATTCCTGGCCATTACACTACCGATGTGAACCCACTCCTAACACAAGCAGTTTAGCTCAGTTGGAGGGGTTAGAGGGAATAATAAAAATTTTGGTTGCTATTGATGTGGATGTTTAAAGTTTTTCATTTCATACAAATTTGGGGCTCTGGACTGAAATAGCACCGCGTTATGGTGCTATTTCAGTCCAGAAACCTAATAAAAATATTTTCCTAAACCTACTAACGTAATGCGGAGGACAAATATAAAAGTTTCAGTGCCGTTAGCGAATTCTTTATTTACTTACACAAACAGCGAGGATAAACAAACGTACAAGATTATGCATCAAGCCGTAGTTGACATTTTGATTAGATTTTACATAAGCCCATTAAGGTTCAATTCAAATATTGCTTCCCTTTTCTTATTTATATGAATGACTAGCTTTTGCTCACGGCTCCGCCCGCGTGGATATCGAATATCGCGACCAAACATAGCCTATGTCCTTTCTCATGGTCTAATCTACCCTTATACCAAATTTCATCAAAATCCGTTCATTCGTTTAGGCATGAAAGCGTAACATACAGACAGACAGGCAGTTACTTTCGCATTTATAATATTAGTGTGGATTAGTATGGATATGGATTATATTTTGGTACAGTTTTATGAAAACCATCTTGTAATTCGAATACATAGGGAAAAATAAATCTTCTCGGGCGGAACTCAAACCAGCAGTCTTTCCCTAACAGGGGAATGCCTTGACCAATTCGGATACCGAGACACTCCCGATGTGATTCAAATTTCCCTTCTATTTATCCGTTCTTCCGGCGACGAGTTAGCATACTTAATGCTGTAAAATTCCTTCAACCATCTTATCCATACTTAATATTATAAATGCGAAAGTAACTCTGTCTGTCTGTCTGTCTGTCTGTCTGTATGTTACGCTTTCACGCCAAAACCACGGAACCAATTTTGATGAAATTTGGTATAGGGGTAGATTAGACCATGAGAAAGGACATAGGCTATGTTTGGTCGCGATAACCGACATCCACGCGGGCGGAGCCGCGGGCAAAAGCTAGTTACGCATAAAATTGCAAAAATATTACATCTGTGGTAGGTATATGAATTAAATACACACATATACTCACGCCTTTAAATCCCCGGAAGGGTAAGCACAGGTGTATTAACAACTACATTTTGCCCACTATGATTTTCGGTACCGCGTAATAGGGGGCGGGCCTATTGCTGTCAAGAGGGCACTTACTCACGGGCTGTATCTTTACTGTCAGTTGGAGAACAGCCCTATATACCTAACCAGTAACCAACACGGCAATGAAATAACGTATAGCACATCGGTACTTAAAATTCGACATTCTCCCTTTTATTTAGAAAATATCAAGGTCTTTGGGAGGATAGGCACCACGGGTACAACTGGGTGAGGCCTTTGGAATTCGTTATTTAATATGCGTGGCTCACGAAAACCAAATTCCAGCGTGGACTAGTTACATGAGCCCTGTTGATTAAACCTAGAATAACATTACGGAATTCAATTAAGTACTTTTTTATATAAAAGGTCACCACATAAAAGGACAATTTGACTTCACCTCACCTGATGGTAAACTAAAAGCACAGTCTCGGAAAGAGGGTCACCATCATAAACATGTACCATGTTAACAATGGTGGCACTCAGCTTGACGGCCCCATCAGATGCCTTTTCACGCCCCGCTTAAATGACCCGGGACTGTAGGAAGAAGGAAACACGTGGGCTGGCAGGGAGTTCCAGCGAAGAGTGACAGTAGAAACACTGAGAAGATGACATTAAAAGGGTTGCTGGCTACGGGTGGATGAGGATAGTGAAATATAGAGATAGATAAAAGTCTTTGGAGGAGGCCTTTGTCGAAGGACAAGCTGTTGAATAAAAAATAAAAACCAAACCGATCTTCAACTTATTTTGTTATTTTATTTTTATTATTTATTTATTTAATGTAGGTAAATACATATGGATACATACTTTGTCCCCCAAAACCGAGTATATGGTTTGACTGGGGGATCTAGTCTCCGTACAATTTTTTCTACATAACTATAATACTTACTACTCAGTGTTATATGAATATTATATTTCAACAACAATAAAAGCTTATTTTGGTTATTTTTAGTAACTGCAATTACTAATATTCCCTGGAGTTAAACCCTCCAGCTTAGTTTAATTGATTGTGGGTTCACGTCTGTGGTGATTTTCTATCTCTGTCGTAGTGATATAAATAGAATGGGATACAAAATGAAGATTTCAATGACATTGAACTTTAACCCTTGGCTGCCAACCTGCTAATTTCCGACCAAAATGCCGCGTCACGCGAATCACGATGCGCCATTTTCGCCGACCCTGGCATTGATAACTTTCTTTTAAATATAGATATGTCTGTGTGTTCGAATTACGAGTATTTGTAGATTATACGAGTATTACGTATTTGATAGGTGTTGTTATTTGTTTTTATGGGGTCGCACCATAATTTTTGATATCATCATGTGCTGCTACAATTGTGTGGCAGCTCAGAATGATATCAAAACTGTATCTAAAATATTTTTTGTGTCTGTATTGACAAAAACAAAACATTTTTTTTTAAGCACAGTATTGCTCTCAGTGTTGAGAGGTCATATAGCAGTGCTGTTAAAAAAAATAAAGTTTAAAACTAAAACCCGACTACCGAAAAATCACACTCTTAAAAGTGACAAACAAGAATATATCAAGGACAGCCGTGGTCGTATGCCACTTTTCCCTAGAATGTATTGTTTTGTTTGAGTAAGTGGCATACGACCACGGCTGTCCTTGATATTTTCTTGTTTGTCACTTTTAAGAGTGTGATTTTTCGGTAGTCGGGTTTTAGTTTTAAACTTTATTTTTTATTTAAATTATTTTGGGGCAAGGTAAAGCTAATAATTTATAGATATTTGAAATGTGCTCATTAAGCACTTTCATTTGATACCAAACATGGCATATTTATCTCAAATTTATTTTTTAACACAGTACCTTATGAGCGCTAGAGGGCGCCACACAATATTGAGTGACACGTCATATAGCCTATAACCATCGGACAATCAAGCCGCTTGTAACGATACCTCATTTGTCCAGTTCTAATTAGTAGTTGAGGAGCTATGAGGGAACAAATGAACATACATACATACATACATAGCCTGTCAAAATCATAACCCTCCTTTTGGCTTCGCCGTAGTCGGGTAAAAAGATCAATTATGTCAAATCAAGAAAGCTAACGCTATGATGTGGTGATTATCAGGTAATAGGAAATAGATTAACATGCAGAATTTTGACACCGTTACTGTAATATAACGCCACAAAAAAACTAGTAACGAATGCAGATAAGCGTATGCTACAATTTGCCAATGCAGCAGTCAGTTAAAATATTAGTTATAGTATTTATAGTGGAGGTATACCCATACTTGAAGGTATGGATATACTTCCCAACAAAGAGGTACCAGAAAACCCCGTAAACATTTACTTGTCTAACTCTTTTGATCAGTTTGTCCCAGTACGTGTGTGTGACATGTTTCGCGGACCCATGCCAGTCACTTTATACCCCGTTGCTTTTAAATTAACCGTTGTTTTACGGAATTTAATCTAACTTAACCCATTTACGTGAAATTGTGCAAATTATTCCCCCAGTCTGGTTTTCTCTAAAAGTTTATCGCAAGGTAACTAATATAAAAGTTGATTTATTTATTTGAAATTTGTCGACAGCTTTTATTGCTTTCTGGTAATAAAGGAAACGTTTTGAGACTCGTATAGAGTATCAACTGTTTTATGAGCCCTTTGTAGTATGTAATTTTAAGACCATGAATAATAATTAAAGTTCAATATACTGAGCGACTACTTAACTGAATCAAGTCACTTAAAAAGAAAAAAAAGCGGACCATTATATTCGAATTCTACAACGACAAACACAGATACACATTAGATTGCTTTCGCCTAAATATTTTGTGATGTGAGCGAAATTATTCCTCTCCTTTGACGTTTGTCAAGAAACAAATGAACCTATCTACGGGTAATGAATGAGCCCTCATAAATTCATATGCAACCGAATAAGGCGAATAACCAATAACTCATAACCAAGTGTGGTTACTACTTAACACCCTATATTTACGTCAGGTCTATAAACCTAAGGGTTACATAACTTAATCTTCCGTCCACCCGACAGCAAAAACACAGCCCATGACAAAGTGCCCGGGGCTCGCCCCCTATTACGTGGTGCCGAAAATCATGACAAGATGCAGGTTTTAACACCTCTGTCTACCCTTTCGGGGATTTAGAGGCGTGATTATATACATACATACATAACGCTATGATCATTAAGAAAGGAAAATGGTCTAGAAACTTTAAAAAAACATCCCTGAAATATATTTTGGTAACAATGGTAGTGATTTAATATAACTCTTTGTTAAGAATTTTGTTAAAACGGACCATATTTCACGTTTACCTCGAGTTCTAGCCTGTTTTGTGTTCCAACAGTGATGAATCAATATGAGTGACAACCGCCTCAGACAGTGACTGGCATAAAATATGAGAGCTAACACCGACAGCTTGCCTAGTGGCTAGTTTACACCGTGCGAGCTAGCGTACGAGTCAACCTGCTGAAAATCGCACTGTTTGGATGTCACTTATGAGTAACTAGTATGTGCACGTTGGACAGTAGCAACATTTTTTGTTTCCACTCGCCTGCTTGCTAGCCAGCAACTCGTACATGATAGCATCTCGACTGTCGCTCGCATTGTTTAGACACGTTCGGCAGTAACTCACGCCTCGACAGTGCAAACGAGGCAGTGGTGCGTCGATTTTTTTAAATTAAAATACGTTCACTCGACATCACGGCAATTTGCAAGACTAGCCAGCAGCTGTTTGTTACGTATCATGTAGACAAGTCGAGCTACTGGCGTACGAGTAGACAAGTCGAGTAGCTATCTACTGGTTAGGCAGTAGCTCGTACTGTATAAACGAGCCTTAATCCTTCAAAGAGGCTGCGTTACTGCCACGCTTTAGTATTATCACCATCAATAATAAACAGGGATAAATATGAAAAACGATCGCAACCATTCATCAATTATGTAAAAGCCACACAGCCATCAAAATGTATTTTAATTTAAACCATCAGTGATGGCATTGCATGAATAAAATATTAGTGTCTCTTGTGAAATAGGTTCACCAAACTTTCTTTGAACACGTACGAATTAATATGATGGGCTCTGTGGTACACAACGGCTACAGCCGTTGTGTATTTGACTATACGTTAGGAGGGATGACTTTGATTCCCACTCCGCCCCTATAAACAAGTGGCATTTCTAGGCAATTCGTTGGGTTATTGTAGAATGATAAATGTATGAGATTGGATTGACACGTATTTTGATGTTTATGAGAGTTTTTTGTCTGTAGTAAAGGCTGAAGGGAGCATTTCAATGGCCATGGGTTAGCCTGTTCTTGACGGATATGCCATAAGTATCGTTACCCTCGGTGATTCACAACCGAAGATGGCGTGCGATTTTAGTCGGTTCAAGCTCGATATAACTACCCCGTCGGTTCTGGGCAGATTTTTGCACTATAAAAAGGGGTAGAGGGGAAACCTATACATCTGTAGTATTTTTGCGATAAGAATTTCATTTCCATTTCGTACACTATTTTTGTATTGCTTGTGACAGGCCCCGCGGGTGTACTAGTTTTGTAATATTTATTCTTTGTGTTGGTGAAATACCACGTTTCTCTTTTTTCTCAACCCACAGTAGGAAATGTAAGTTAAATTTAATCTAGCTGTTAGTAAGCGGCTTAAAAAATGTACGACCGTTTTTGTTTGTAATTCTGTGAATTCATTTTGAAATTGAATTTTATTTTCGAGATATAAATTGTGTTTACATGCTTCAGAAAACAATTAGCACCAACATTAGTTCTAGAGATTTTAAGTCATCCATATCCATCCATATTAATATTATAAATGCGAAAGTAACTCTGCCTGTCTGTCTGTCTGTCTGTATGTTACGCTTTCACGCCTAAACTACTGAACCGATTTTGATGAAATTTGGTATAGGGGCAGATTAGACCATGAGAAAGGACATAGGCTATGTTTGGTCGCCATAACCGACATCCACGCGGGCGGAGCCGCGGGCAAAAGCTAGTATTATAAATGTGAAAGTAAACCATCGAACCGATTTTGATGAAATTTGGTATAAAGATAGATTAGACCATGAGAAAGGACATAGGCTATGTTTGGTCGCGATAACCGACATTCGCGCGGACGGTGCCGCGGGAAAAAGCTAGTTCAATAATTCTGAATAGTTGGTGTGCACCGCGCTTAATTTGACATGAAAGACAAAATAAAATAAATGTGTCATATTCATTTATCTTTTAAATAAAAGACCAACGAAAATAAACAAATAAATGTTACATTACGCGCAGTGCAACGCAATTATTTTCATCTTCGAAAAATATTATTGTCTTTTAAAATTGAGTTACACTACCCAAACTAATCAGTTAGTTGTCAAGGTTGGCAGTCGCTAAAGCTCCAGAAACTTGAGCTTAGGGAGCCAGATAATGGTACAGATAAGGGTCAAGATAGCTATGGCTCTAGAAGGTTTTAGGTTATTTAACAATCGTAAATCCTAGTTTCTGGTTGGAGCTCTTTAGTTTTGTAAGAGATGACCTTGAACACTCAAAAACTATTCGAGAAACAAATTTAACCATAGTATAATCTTATTCATATGACGGTTAACCCTTTCGCGGACGTTTCTATTTATTTTGTAACATCACTTTGACACTACTTTTTTGCATGAGATGCTTGAGCCGTTTCGACAAAAATAAAAGATATTATATTATCACATAAAATTGCACAGGCTATACCCTTCACCGGTGCTAGCCGCTGCGTCACTGTTCTTTATGTATCATATTATTAAAATAACTATGCACCGGTTATAGCCTTCATATGCTCCAGCCGTTGCGTTCTTAATAATGGTCAACACGTCCATTGAAAGTGTATACCGGCTATAACCTTTGCCTGCTAAAGACGCTATGTCCCTATTAAAAGTAAGTATGTTAAATAATAGGTCACACCGGGTATAGCCGATGCCTGCTATAGACGTTTCGTCAATAGTAATAGTTGAAATGCTCACTAAATAGGTCACACCGGTCAAAGCCTGCGCCTGCTGTAGACGTTACGTCCCTAGTAATTTAACAATATTTCTGCAATATTGATACACCGGGTATAGCCTTCGTCTTAGAGCCAAGAAGAACACTGCGCATGACTGAAGAAGAACGCTCCAGATGAGCGGAGCCAGTTTCCGAAGATGTGGAAGACGGGGAAACTGGTCCTCATCGGCATCCGGTGGACGAGCCGTTCGGGTACCGGCCTATAGTGTTGCTCGACGAGGTGGGCAAGTTCTTTGAAAGAGTTATAGCCAAGCGCCTCATCGAGCACCTCTCTAGGGTGGGGCTGGATCTGGCGGACACCCACTAAGGCTTCCGCCGGTGGTGTTCCACCGTGGATGCCATCATGTGCGTGAGGGCTCTGGCGGAGGATGCGGTCGCCCGGGGCGAGGTGATGTTGGCGTTGTTCTTGGACATCTCCAACGCGTTCAACACCTTGCCCTGGAGTTACATTAGGGAGACGCTCGTATATCACGATGTGCCTCTGTACCTCCGCCGCATATTCGGGGCGTAACTGACGGAGAGAGCCGTCATCTACCCAAGTGCGACTGGATCGCTTGGCGTGAGATGTCGTGCGGTTTCCCACAGGGTTCCACAGGTTCCTCGGCGCAAGCCAGGCCCGGGAGCCAGCCTGACAGCAGGAGGTACTCCCATCGACATCAAGCCCCGGTTGAAATACCTGGGGCCCATGCTCGACGCTCGGTGGGACTTCGGGGAGCATTTCAAATCGGGAGTTGGCTGCAAAAAGATTAATCAGTAATTTTGCTTTCTCTTGCGGCTCATGGGCCAGAGATCCATCGGGGTTGCTCAGCGAAGGCTGGTGGAAGTTAGCTTGCACGGCTTTGGCTAGTCAACGTACCGTACCAACGGCTGCGCCACTAGCTCTTGGCATAGTCGTGCTATGCGTTGGGCATCCGCCCTGACGTAAGCCCTCTTGCAGACCTTTGTGGCTCTGTTGTGCGCGTCCTTGAAATCACCCACGTTTGCGTCTTCGTCTAAAATTTCTGGTGACTTAGAATGTTGCCATATATTCCTGTGAAGTTGAAGATGTCGAAAAGAGCTAGGGAGTAATCTCCGAAAGTGTCCTTGATTGCTGTTCTTCTTCTTCTTCTGTCGAATCGAAGGCGCCTCAACTCTCAAATTCAGTGTTCCCAGTGTGCCGCCACCTGGATTGCATTTTTGGAGGCGGTCGGTTCCTCCGCTGTACAAGTGGACGGGCATGCAGCACATGTCAGCAGGTGGGACATAGTCTGTGGAGTAACTCCACACTCACACCGCAGGTCCGCGCCGTCCGAGAAACCCCATCTTGACCGAAGCAAGGAGAATCCTTGCTTCGACCGACCTGTGTCCGAAGTCTATTTAGGGACTTCCACCTGATCCAGGAGAGGTCGTGCCCAGGTGGCAAACTCTCCGACAGCGGAACGAATGAGGTTGGTGGCGAACTCCACGCTCTTGATTTGCTGTTGCAGTTGCTGTTGATTGTCGGTCATCTGTGAGTCTGGTATTTGTGTTAAAATGCGATGATTTTGTACAGCGTCAAGATTGTTGCAACTCTCCGTAGGACTTTCATTGACACTATCTAACCAATCAATATCTTGCAAAATTGTACGGGATTTGACTGATCTTGGCGGATTAGACCTGTCCTTTTACACGGCTGGGAGTCGTGACACAAGTAGATGCTGTGTGTCACGGAGATGAAAATGTTGCGGTGGATGTGTGGAGTCACGCGTAAAGATCGCGTGAGCAAGTCTCACATCCGCGGCAGCCTTCATGTCCGTGATATCGCAGATAAAAAGCAAGAGAGCCGCCTCCGTTGGTGCGGCCACGTCTTGCGGCAACCACCATAGTGCCCCCACCGGGTCCGAGTAGAAGAGGTAGGCCCAAGAAGTGCTGGCTTGGCGTCGTGGAGGTTGACATGCGTGCAAACGGTCTCACTACCGCGCAAGATCGTGCGAAGTGGAGGAGAAAGAGCTGGAAGGTGGACCCTGAGCTCCGAGGGCATAGTGGCCTCGGATGCAATCAGGAATGATGATGATAGCTTTGTTTACATTTTACAATTCTTTTGTGATACCAAATTTTACGCAGAATTCTATAAAAGTAAAAGTATTGAACTATGTCTAAGAAAAATACGAAAAATTTTAATAATTTATACTACTTTATTAGACGATCGCGCGCGAAACTCTTCTAAATACCCGGGTCCTCCTCGCGGGGCACTTCCCAACCGACTGACTAAATCGCCGTACAGAGGCCGCTGCTATAGCCTTTGTGACACTGTGAATGCGCACACGTACACACATAAGTGTTTGTGTTTATTGGTGTGAAAATACGCTTTAAGTGACACTAAGCATCTCAAAGAATTGAATATGGGGGCACTATAAAATGAACTATACTGTAGCAGTATAGAAATCTACCTGCTAAAGCATTTGTGCCCCAAATGTGATGAAAATGTTCGACGGCCATAACCGGCGCGTCATTTCAAACAAATTGCAATAGAAGCCCAACAAGCAAAATAGTCTCAGAACACGTATGTTATAGGAATAAGACACTTATAAGATTCTTATATTGATTTTGGCGTTCGCAATTACTCTTATATGCGTCTCAGAATATGCTATTTGGTATTTGATCATGATTATTCTGATAATTAGCCTTTTAAGGGCTTATAATACTATGTATATAGATCACTATAAGCCGCACCCTCTTGTAAAAGCTTTTAGTAAGAGCAATCAGACTTAAGAATGAAGGTTCTTATAAGCAGCACTTGTAAGCGCTTTTAAGATTGCTTATTAGGCTACTATAGACGCGAATCTCCTATTAAAGCTGCCCATAAGTGTAAATACACTTGATTCCATTTACACTTGTTACTTAGTTTTATAAGCGCTAATAAGTACAATTGTTTAGTCCGTTACAAATAAAGTAGTTTTATAAAAGCATTTGTAAGTCGTAATTGAATCTAGTTTAATGCGAGCTTATAAACACTCTTAATGATACTAATTTTACTAATAACATACTTGCCACATGCTATTATAAGTGTAGTGATTTTTTACGAGCTAAGTTCAATACTGTTATTGTCAAAGAAACCCTTATTGATTCGTTGGTAAAGTCATTATAAGATTATTTACCCTTGCAATAGGCTGTTTAGGCCAAAATACTTCGTTTGATTCGCAGTACGACCTTGTGTAGGCCATTTTGATCGTAATTTGCTATTACATTGTTACTAAATTTATTTTCTGAAATGGATTTAAATAAATGGAAAAGATTTAAAAGAAGTGGTCACTATAAAAGGAAAATTCAAAAAACCTATCAAGAAATGGTGAAAGGGACACGTTCTGATCTTGAGCCGGTTGAAGTTCAAGTCACAAGACCTGGCGAGGGTTCCGCACAAATTAATAATATATTGGACTATGACTCAAATACAGAAGAAAGTTTTTGTGTAAATTCATCAAGTGAGAGTGAAACTGATATTGAAGAACATACTTTAGATAATAACAAAAATAATGAGCTTCGAGAAAATATTAAAAAATGGGCTTTGCTATTCAATATACCAATTGCAGCAATAAATGCATTACTAGAAATTTTAAACAAGCAAACAAACAATGCTCTACCTAAAGATGCTCGAACGCTTCTTCATACTAATAAAGAAAACCTGTCCCTTAGTGTTTCGGCACCGGGTCAATATTGGCATAATGGCTTGATAAAATGTTTAACTACTATTTTTGAATGTGTCCCCTGTCCATCCAATGAAATATTTCTTAATGTTAATGTCGATGGATTACCAGTTTTGGTTAACTTTGGTAGAAAACGAAGCGTGGGCTTAAGGCGGAAAGAAAAAGTCGATTGAAGGCGCGTGCGTCACTGTTCGCTCGCGAGTCCTACTGGATGGCCGAGTGGACACGAGTGGTGGCGAGACAAAGCTCGTGTCGACTCGTGCGCCCTCGTCTCGCCTCGTCGCCGTCGGTCGCCGCTTGCTATTTTGTCGGTATTTTGGCGAACATCAAAGCGGCGAGTGAGATCGGGGCCTCTATACGCTCGCGTACCTACACTCAGTGTTCGGAGTGAGTGGACGTGTGGAAAAAATTGCAAAAATGGATGACATACTACAAAACAAGACATAATTATTACAAAAGTTAAACTTACACTTAGTTGATGATAATGACACTTTGTTTTAAATCTGACTACAAATTTCACATTCATCAGTTGGGAAGTGGTCATAAACTGTATAAATAGAACAGTTTTCACACCAAAAATTATCTTGATTAAGAAGTAATATTACAAATTCTTGATTCATAATAAAATGTAATGGCCTGTCTTTAGAGACTTCATGACCACAGCCGTAGCATTTGTCTGTCAGTACAAAATGCGTTGCAATCCAAGGCCACTTTAATTTTTTTAATAAACGGTAATCCTTTCTGGTCAAAAACCGGTCAATATCTAAAAATATAACCATTGCTCCAGCTCGTTGACACCTTCAAATAATAGGAATAAAATTAAATATACAACCTAATAACATTGACAGCCCGTTTGGTTCAGTGGTAAGTGACCCTGCCTAAAGATGCAGAGGGTGCGGGTTCGAATCCCGTGTGGCAAATGTTTATCTGATGAACACGAATGTTTGTTCCTGAATCATGGATGTTATAATGTTTATATGTTTATTTTTGTTCGTTATGGATGGTGTACCGAAAACTGAAAGGGGTTGTTCAGTCAAAAAAACTGAAACAACATTATTTTTTAATTCTTTGTGAATGTTGTTAAGTTTTATTGACTAAGCAACCTGTTTCAATTTACCGTCCCTTAAACCCTGTACTTATATAAGTATTCTATTTATTTTTTGATATACTCATATTTACCTAGATCTCATAGTACAAGCTTTGCTTAGTTTGAGGCTAGATGATTGGTGTGAGTGAGAGTGT
The DNA here is from genome assembly GCA_914829495.1 of Eilema sororculum. Taxonomy (NCBI): domain Eukaryota; kingdom Metazoa; phylum Arthropoda; class Insecta; order Lepidoptera; family Erebidae; genus Eilema; species Eilema sororculum. Next base: position 20,269,048 of record OU618543.1, on the reverse strand, counting down.
CCAGACTTATTTATTTATTTGTTGTATTTATTACTGAAGTAACACCAAACCACTTAGGTGGTGATTATGCTCATGAATAAATATGACAAACTTGTACCTACTGTTAGTATTACAGCAAAAGCGCATCAACGCAAAAAAATATTAATTACTTACACAAATCGTCAATAAATACATAGGTACCTGCTTATATTCACGAACACAAATATCACCTACAGGTGTTATTTCATTATTAGGTTGTATATTTAGCGTTTTTCTTATTTCACCACGGATCCCCAAAAGATAAAAACATGGCGAGTGAATGCAGCGACTATGAGACATTATAAAACCGAGTAGGTCTATAGTGGTATAGTAGAACACTTCGAAATTCTAACCTAAAAATGCCTACCGAAAATGACTAATGGGGAACATTTTGTTATTTTAAAATAATGAATAAGAATGTATAATTACTGCTTTTAAATTTTCACCAGAAACTTGGTATGTTGCACGATAAATACGAGTTCCCTGTACGTTTTTGATTAACAACATGAAATACGAACACTCTGAAAAATTATCATAATATAACTTAATGTCCAAAATATTATTAGAAAGTATTTAAAAAAAAAATTCGGAGCGTTTAAAACTTCCAGTATTGATAACTGAATGATTGAATGAACGAAGTGAAATGAGAACTTGTAGAAGAGTTGTTAAGTGCATAACAATCTAGTTTAGTTTTATAAGAGACTAATAATAGATTTCGTAGGATTGTATGGTTTTACAAAATGCTGCTACACGGCTGTTACAGTCGTGAGTTGAATTCCATGAGGGTACTATTAGACTGTTAAAAAACTGAATACACTAATAAAGTGGGCCCTTTCCCGGGCTTGTAAGCTCTTATGAGTTCGCTATAAGTCTATTGAAAATTGGTCTTAGGATAATTATAAGACCGCTTTTTGCTCGTTGGGAGGCTGTAGCCGGCGCGTCCGCGAACGTGTTAAGTTCACCGGTCAACCGGATCATGGGTAAATATAAATAATAATAGTAATTTTCCATAGTCCCGCTGACCGGACAACTTAACCTTATTACGGGCAATAGAACTGTCAGATATCTTTGAAATAAAACCACTTTTTACGGATTCTATCACGATATATTTGTTATTATTACTTTTAAACCCGACGTTTCGGCTGCTCGGGTCAAAGAACACATAGCTGACATAAAACACCAACGCTCAACAAAGTCAGCTGTATGTGAACACGCGCAAAAAGGCACCAACCATTACCTAAGGTTTGATAAACCACAGATACTCGCCAAAGAACACAGATATATTCCTAGAATGATCCGCGAGGCTATTGAAATTAAAAAACACCCAAATTTTAATAGAGAGGATGGATGGACCGTACCACCAGCTTGGGACCCAGTCATCCACTTAATCAAACCCAGTAAGCAGCAAAATCCAGCAAGACTTAACAACACAGTGAGCTCATTCTGCGTAAATACGAACACCAATAATTCACCATGATTCGGGTATTTTGAGATAACTTATACTTCAAACTATGTGACAACTACCATCGTGAGTCACACCGCGAAAATGGCTGCTGCAAAGCAGCCGAAACGTCGGGTTTAAAAGTAATAATAACAAATATATCGTGATAGAATCAGTAAAAAGTGGTTTTATTTCAATGAGTAACATTCGCGTAAACTTCAGAAAATATCATGTCAGATATCTAATAGCTGTAGGCATATTTTCCCATGAAAGCATTTCCTTATAGATTGGCATTTTTCCACTATTTCATAAAGGGATATTATTTTATACGGTTGGCTACTAGAATGAATGAAAATCAAAAAGGCATTGGCTATAGCGATTACTTTGTTGCCTTTGCGTAAGATTAATGACTTTATGAGATAAACTTCAATAGACAGCTCGCGAAGTGAGACTTACGGCACCAAGTTTTATGAACACTTTAGAGCCTGGAGTCCGCTCTGTTACCACTCCATTTTAAGTTTAGTTTGTTTTAATATTCACTTTGAGCACTTTAGAGCCTGTAATTCGCTCTACTACCATTCAAATTTAAGTTCATTTTTTGTTTTACTGAAGCGACTAACGACTGACCTACCAAACTGGAGAGAAAATTTTGCGTCAGAGTTTTGTCAGGTAATAAAATTAACTGTTGAAACAGCTTGCAGGTGAGGTTGGCTTATTGTTCAAACAAATAACTGTTACACAACTAACAACTTTCAGCTGATTGTCAAATAGCAGAACGAGTGTTTAAAAAGTCTTCATCATTTGGTTTTAGATTAAAACGAAAATGGTCTTAAGCATGTCTAGTGGAACTGTAATTTTGAAACACACAGACACTTCGATGTTTTACATTATAATCCTTTATTCGCGCACCTGGACGGTGGCAGGTTGGCTTATTGTTCAAACAAATAACTGTTAAACAACTAACAACTTTCAGCTGATTGTCAAATAGCAGAACGAGTGTTTAAAAAGTCTTCATCATTTGGTTTTAGATTCAAACGAAAATGGTCTTCAGCATGTCTAGTGGAACTGTAATTTTGAAACACACAGACACTTCGATGTTTTACATTATAATCCTTTATTCGCGCACCTGGACGGTGGCAGGTTGGCTTATTGTTCAAACAAATAACTGTTAAACAACTAACAACTTTCAGCTGATTGTCAAATAGCAGAACGAGTGTTTAAAAAGTCTTCATCATTTGGTTTTAGATTCAAACGAAAATGGTCTTCAGCATGTCTAGTGGAACTGTAATTTTGAAACACACAGACACTTCGATGTTTTACATTATAATCCTTTATTCGCGCACCTGGACGGTGGCAGGTTGGCTTATTGTTCAAACAAATAACTGTTAAACAACTAACAACTTTCAGCTGATTGTCAAATAGCAGAACGAGTGTTTAAAAAGTCTTCATCATTTGGTTTTAGATTCAAACGAAAATGGTCTTCAGCATGTCTAGTGGAACTGTAATTTTGAAACACACAGACAGTTTGATGTTTTACATTATAATCCTTTATTCGCGTACCGTCCAACACGCAAATCGTCTAATTGACTCAATCCGTATAAAACCCAATCTGTCCAATGCGTATATTAGGTTGAGATTTAAAAACTACTATGAAAATAGATACAACCTTTCCGTCTTCCCAGTAGAGTAGAACAGGGCCCACCCCATCTCTTCCTGAGGGTGTCGTAGAAAAAACTAAAGGATAGGGCTGTTCTCCATGCGACAGTAAACATATTATAGGTAAGTGCCCGATTGACGGTAATAGGCTCGCTCGCTATTGCGTACGACCAATAATCCTAGTTGGTGAAATGTGGGTGTTCTTACACCTCTGCCTACCCCTTGGGGGATATACAGGCAACCTATGTATGTGAGTAGCTGTAAGTTTCCCGGAAAAACAAAATATGTCTTTGAAAATAAAACAAGAAAGATGTATGTCACTGTAACAAATGGTAATATATTGTGGTCTCTGCTTAGCTCATTTTTTGCACTTAAGTTGAGATTTGCGAATTGCTAAATGTATAAATCATGGCGGTTAAAACGACTGAGAGCCTTGATCGGCAATAAATCTCATAAAACAAAATAATGATAATAGTACTTACAGTCCATCAAATCTAAGAGGTACCGTTTGACGTTTCATATTTTTCAAACCGAAACAACTTTGTTCATACGTACATTATTCAGTTTGGATAACCTTTTTCATAAAACCATGAATTTAGAAAGATTTCATTATTGTATCTAAAAATGTACAATTCTTAATATCTAAATGTAATTGAAAACTTTCAAACAAAGCAAAATAACACATATTTACACAGTAAATAATTTCTAATAGTTATATTCTTGACCTCATTACAAAGTTACGTAGTTAGGTCACTGCACGTAGTGTTGCGACTCTTCGGATACACTTGTATGCAAAAAAATCGTTTACATATACGAAAAATCGAATGTATTATTTACAAATTACACTTGACAACCAAACAAATATTTTTTCATGTGAATGGGATTTTTCTCACATATTACGATTACATAACTAAATAGTTATGTAATCGTAAAATATGAGATAAAACCCATTCACCAAAAATACGTATTTATAAATCAAATATATTTGCTTCTTTAAAAAGTTGTCGAAAGCGATTTGTCGATTTTTGATTTTCGCGCCCAAATAAGTCGGGGTTTCTCGCGCTAACGCTGTCGAAATAGTAAATGGAGTCAGGGATAGTGTTTTTTACATTTATTTTTGTGTATGATAGTATGGGTTTGCATATTACAGAGAAATAAACAAATTTTTAACAAGCACATCCATTGATTTTACAATTACAATTTTTTCTTCTAAGTCTTATTTCTACGTCTAAAACTAATAAAAATAAGGTATGTCGAACCCATTCACAAAAATGTTGTTGCCTGATGTTATAAATTAACGACGTTACTGCGCGACCGCATAATGCACTGAATACACAGATACCCTAAAATAAATTAATTTAATTATTTTTAGGTCAATAGGCAAAATCGCAGGTGTCCAAGTCTCTACAATTTTTTTTTTCTGGCAACACTGCCAACTACAAGCGCACGCGGTCCGCTCGGTCGGTTCGGCGTCAGCAGTCTCTCGCCATCTTGGAAGCTGACTGTGCGCGTACTTGCTTTCTCGTTTGTGTTTTACAATTTGTGACTTGGCTATTACTTTTCTGGACTGATCATTCTTTATCCGTTTACCTTGGCAATATTTATACTGGACTCCGAACTAAGCAAGTGTTTATTAATAATGTCGAAAAGAGGACGTACTTTGAACAGCCAGGCTCGTGAATTGGTGGTGAAATTACACGAGTATTTTGAGCGTGAATCTCAAAATGGTGGACTTCTACTGCCAGTTACACAAGTTCGGGATCGCGTCGGTGAAGCTCTCGGTATTGGTAGCCGCACCGTTGGCAAAATATTAAGTGAAAAATATGGGCCTTCGGGGAGTGACAGTAACGTACTTCACACACCGAAAAAACGAAAAAGAAATAAACCTGTGACAGGCATCGATGAATTCGATAGTCATGCTATTAGAAACCATATATACGGGTATTTTACAAGAGGCGAATTTCCAACATTGGCAAAGTTATGTGCAACTTTAAAAGATGCCGGGCTGTATAAGGGAAGCATAGAGTCGTTGAGAACGGTAATAACAGGAATTGGCTTCAGATACAAAAAAGTTGACAAACGAAAAATTGTTATGGAGCGACATGACATAATTATGCAGCGACTAACATTCCTGCGCGAAGTTAAACAAATTATAAACTGGGATAATGTAATATTTTTGGACGAAACTTGGCTAAATTCCAACCATTCTGTGCCGAAAACATGGACTGATGATTCTGAAGCTTCGTGCTCGAAGGTGCCGATAGGAAAAAGTGGACGCCTCATAATATGCCATGCTGGGTCAGCGTCTACAGGCTTCGTGGAAAACTCTTTATTAGCTTTCCAATCCAAAAGCACTAAAGAGTATCATGAAGAAATGGACGCAGTAAGGTTCCGAGAGTGGTTCTTAAATGTATTACAGAATATCCCTCCTAACAGCACAATTATAATGGATAATGCCCCATACCACTCTGTGCAAATTGATAAAGCACCTACGTCAGCCAATAAGAAAGCAGATTTGGTGGCATGGCTGCAAAGAAAAGGAGTGGATGCCGACATGTCACTATTAAAAGCTGAATTATTACAGTTAGTGAAATTGCATAAACCACCAAAACCGACATATGTAATTGACCAATTGGCCGAAGAGCACGGGCACAAAGTCATACGACTTCCTCCGTACCATTGCCAATATAATGCCATTGAACTGATTTGGGCCCAAGTTAAAGGTAATATTTTATAATATTATAATAATAACACGAGTACTTCTAACATTTATAATTTAAACAATGGTTTTCGTCTGCTATCAAATAGTTACATTATTGTTTTACAGGTTATGCAGCAAGACACAACACAAAACCACCCTTCAGTGTCAAGAAAATGGAAGGTTTATTAAAGGAAGCATGTGCCCAAGTTACACAGGAAGATTGGAGTAAAGTAGTACAAAAAACAAAGAAAATAATAATGGACGACTTCGAAAGAGACGTACACTTTGATAATGTAATGGACAATCAACTGGTCATTAATTTAAATGACGATGATGACGAAGACGACGATACTAGTACTAGTAGTGAATAAAAAAATATCCTAAACATTTCTTTTATTTAATTATAACAATTGATTTCTTAAAATTCGGATATTATAGTAATCGATCTCTTAAAGTTCGGATATTATAGTAATCGATTTTTTCATCCCATCCCTATCATTCAATTGTCAGAACTGTCAAACGGTACTTCTTAGATTTGACGTACTGTAGTTTGAAATTGAGCATAAAATTCCACCACTCCGAACTAGAACACATTGTCAGTACTAAGTTATGTATAAAGCCTGAACTATCTAGCTCATAGGCAAGGATTTAAAACTAAATATTAAATTTCACCCTGATGAGAGTTCAGTTGTGACATTTTTCTCAAAATAAATAAAAAATGAAATATGGCGCCCGGTCTGCTGACGTATCAATAATTGGTTTTCACACAGGTGTGAACCGTATTAATGAAATCCACAATCTATATTTTTTATAGGTACACTAGCCGACCCGTTCCGGCTCTATCCGTAGTACACTTTGAAAGTCCATGTCACCCCTTTATTAATGCAAATGATTAACTTTCAAAATAATGTATGGGAATTTGCCAGATTTTTGACATTCTTAATTACTGCTTGGTTTCCAGTCGATAAATGAACTGATTTAACACAAACCGAAAATGATGACCGTCACAAGGTTGCTTTTTTGCGTTCATACTTGTTATTCCAAAAGTGTGAAGCAAAATGTACCCCAAATTTGCGTCACCAAAATATTTCTCATTTTTTGCGTTACCACAAAGCAATCCGACCCTCGCTACAATATCTCATGTAAAATATTATGAGCAAATTTTGCCGATACAGAATGCTTTACAGACAAATTTTATTATAGTGTTTGTCTATGTAAGTTATTTTTTATAGTTTGTGAATAAACATAATAACGTATGTACGTACGGTACATGATTGTAATGCGTATGTGTTGTGTGGTACAACAATAATATGCAATTATTACGACACACAGAAGTAGAGGTACAAACGTAAGTACATAAAAGGGAAAACTCCTTTTACAGAAGTAATTGGGAGTGAAACGTAATAACTCGAGATCTGTTTTCCGTTTCGCTATTTTCTAGTTCCTGTATTTTTCCGTTCTTGCAATTCGAACTGACTACGACCAGGAAGTTATTTACCTTTTGGAAAATGAGCCGCATGCTATTGCTCAAACATTCTAATATAAGTTTGATTACGAAAATATTGAATTATAAAGAGGATTAAACGATTCCTTGAAACTTGTTAATTAGTGACCCTAATTGTATACCTAATTCCTAACTGATTAATCTTAAAAGGTTATTTGATAGAACATCTATTTTTGAGTGGCTATAAAACTGAAATTATCGTAGTGGGTATCGCTCATTTAGTATTTCAATTGTTCTTTTTAAATGCAAATTTATACTGTGGTGTTTAATCATACTTGCCACTTTGTGCGATTTCTTGGCTTTTTTGTAATGAATGTTATACCATAATTAAATAAATTTTCCACAAAGATAATCAAATTCTGTCAGAAAAAATGTTAACAGCAAGGTAGTAGGTGGGTATTTTTATTTTAATCTAATATCGTTATCAGAGGACATTTTTTAAATTAGGTTTCAACATGAATGGCATAAATTATAAAGGTTACATGAGAGCGTTATAAAAATAGCATTTACAATAATATAATTATTTTAATTTCACTTATGAAAAAAGTATACATTGTAAATTATAGCTTTGTAATTTTATATTTTTTTAAGCATACTCAAAGAGTATTCAAATAACATGTGATTGCTTTGGCTTAATATTTTTTTCTTTTATTCAATCTATTCTCACCCACTCCTAACACAAGCAATTTAGCTTAGCTGGAAGGCTTAGAGGGAATATTAGTAACATCGGTTCTGATATTCTTTAAAAAAAATGTTATATGTATTTTCACATACTTACCTGCGATGATTCTAAACCGCACGAACACTTTTCTTTTTTGCTGTAAGTTCAATCCATATTTATTTCTTGCGGCATTTTCCGGGTTTCAAAATTGTTTTCGTAATTCTGAGAGTTTGTTGGTGACTATGCTGCGTTTTCTTCTTTTATTATAACGTCGATCAGAAGTTCAGGTAATTCTCACTTAGAGCATACGAAAGATTCGGTTTAAACATTTTCAGTTCTAGATTGTACACAAGCATCGATTACAATTACAAGTCACTACAATAACTAATCTCATTCCAATTACTTTAATATAATGAAAGGTTAAGTAGTTGCAAAGAATTCTGCGGCCCACTTCTGAGTTCAGTATAATGTCACACATGGACTACGTATAGGTAAATCTACAACATAAATCATCCTCCTGCCCTCATCCCAAGATTATTTGGGGTCAGCGCAACAATTGTGTGTTTCATCCATTCATCTCTAGTTGCAGTAATTTCAACATTCCCTCCCTTCTTAACCATATTATCCTTCACACAGTTCATCCACCTCCTTTTAGGTCACACCGTCATGAAAACTTCTTCATATACCTACTTATATCCTTACCTAATGTACGCGTAACTAGGTGTTAACGCCATTACGTTTTCATGAAATGTAATTGTACGGTGGCAGTCACGCGGACATAATAGATTGTATAACGACTGTGGCTACCTATTTTATCACACCATAAACTTTAATCATTATTTATTTATGTACCATTATTTAACAAAAACTTGTGTAAACCTTTGACAATAAATTCCAGTTCGCTGCATTTCCTCTAAGACCAAAGGCCAATTTATCTTTCTAATTTTACGAGCCGCGTGTTTGTTGAACAAATTGATTCCACGCGAAGTGAAATACAAGTGGCTATAACTTAGTGATGCTAATTTACAAAGGATTTTCACGGTCATGGCCGTTCCAACCATCCCTGTAATCTATATACTTAAGCGGATCAGTGCACCATTTAATTTCTTTGAGGCTATTAATTTGTAAGTACTATTTGGGTAGCATTAAAGGTACTTCCTGAAGCTGGTTTAGTGGTTTTACGTTGTTTCTTAGTATCTTAATTTTAATAATAGGCATTTACAATGCGGAAGACGTTGGTTATTAAATCTGGGTTGCTGGTACAGTCAGTGTCAGAAATGTTTTGACTATATTATTATAATGATCTTCAAAATAAGTTATTGAGAGCAAATTGAACTGTTTTGTTGATTTCAGTTGTGTTATTAATCCGATGTAAAGGTGTGTACCAAATATTAGAACAATCCGTCAACAGAAAGAAAGGAAAACTATGTAATTAAAACCAATTTGAGAACTTTGTTCATCAAGATCGATCTGATACTGACTGTACACAAATATGGTATGACTAGGAATATTTTCTATATTTATTTATATTCTGGGATAGAAATATATTCCACACTATAATCTAGACCCACTCTCACACTGGTGGTAATAGTCATGGGCCTGGACGTAACATGGGCAAGTGTATTTATAAATGTACTATTTATTTTATTAGGTATAGAAACAGAAAACAGATTGAGATTAAATACAGATACATTATTTGCTCACACTTTCTAAATCTGATGTCCACTTATATCATATACGCAGCGTTTTAAGTGTTAAACAGTTACGATAAGACATGCATGCGCTAATAGAAAAACTAAAAAAAAACAAGAACTAAACTATAGGTGGGCAAATAAATTAATTGCCAAGTGATGATCCAAACGACCAAATGACTTATCATATGAATATGTGCCGTTTGGAGTCGAAACGTTGGGGACCGAGCGCCTGCAATCTCTTCAGGGAGATTGCGAAGCGTATGGTTGACGCTTTTTGTGACCCGACTCGTGAAGTTCCTAGACGGCTGGCCTTTTTTTAGGTCAGAGATTTAGCATTGCCATACAACGCGGCAATGCTGCCAGCCTTCTGGGAGCGCTACCGCAAGAGTCATGCGATGCGGAGGAATTACATGACGCATTTTAATTTGTAAATAGGTATTTTAGTTTTAGTTTTATTTTAATTCTGATTGAATTACATAAGGTCTAAGTTCTTTTTTTAACTACGATATAAGAATGTAGGTACTACTTTAAATAATGTTAAACAATATAGTTCTACAAGGCTCAATCTACATGCTGATCTACATATTTATGCTCGGGTCCAGCATTCGGTGCCTATACAGCTCCCACGTTTGTCGTCTCCGAGGCATTTACTGTTGAATTTAAATAAACATTTACGAGAATTTCTTGTTTCAGCTATTTGTTATTTGCTATTGTCTTTGTAGGCCTAGGTTGACAAAAACATATTAGCTTAGACTATAACTTGGAGCTATAACAAAATATTATGTGATTTGATTTTCATATTTTTGTTTCAAAATAAAGCAGATAGTATATATTCTTCAAGGGGTATTTCAAACAATTTCACTTCGCTTTTGTATATAGCAAGTATTTTTAACTCAACACGTGAGCTATTTTTACATCTTCTATGCCCAAGCTTCTTGGGCTTTAGTTTACATCCCCACTATGTAAAAGGCTTAGTAAGGCTTAGTAACTTTTCAAATTACTATACTTACTCTCATAATCAATTTGATACACTCCCCCTACTCAAAATACATCTCTCCATTTATTTTAACTGTCATCATTATCATCTGTTAGAGAAGTATACACCTGATGGCATCCGAGGCCAAAGCTGGTGATTTTTTTTTTATACCACTTAGGTGGCAGACAAGCACACGGCCCACCTGATGCAAAGTGGTTACCGCGGCCTATGGACGTATGCAACACCAGGGGCGTTACACTCGCGCTGCCTAAATAATAATGACTCATAAGCGATACGGGTCAAAACTTTTTTACGTCCTAAGTTACATTCTACACCTGAATCAATTATTCTGACAATTAAGACACTCCAACCCTAAACTATTGTAGTTTAGGGTTGGAGTGTCATTGCAAGTATTAAATTATTTCAACTATAAGTATCTACTTATTTTACGGATGGCATTTTGGTGTAACTTGCAACACATAATGCCGTGATGAGAAACCAGGTAGGTTAAAGAATTGGTACTCGTACCTGTGATATAATATTTTATTACATTAGTACAGGTACCTATGTTTCACCTTAGAATATTTCCTCTGCTCTGTAATATTGTTAATGTGATAACGCTGTACCTACTCATTTTTGTTAAAAATAAATTATTGAAATTACTGATTTTTTTTTACAAATTTTTATACTGTAGAATAGTACAAGTGTCTTATTCGATATACAAATCATTCCATCTTACTATGGGACGAAAAATTATATATATCGTAGTCGGGCATTGTACAGTCGGCATCATAATCATTTTGATGAACAAAGTGCTCGAAATTATCATAATTCCTTGGTTTACCCACCTTCCTGTTGAGGGAATGTTGTGAAACACCTTTAATTCGGCTACAATACAATTTCAAGGTCATTTTGAGACTTATTATTCAAGATATTTGTGACGTTAACTGTAAGTACATACTTATTATCTACCTTTATAGTGAGTTTTATATGTATAATCATTATGAAGTAAAAGAGAGAACCTGAACAGCACTAAAGGTATCCTGAACCCTATAAAGAAGATTAATAAGGGTCCTAAATATAAAAAGGTTTTTGAATATCTAATGCTTAGCCTATTTATTTAGTTGTGTACCTTATCGCTTGTACAATCATTTATTATGTCCTCTGAGAAATGTTTTACTACAACTGTGATTTTTCAAGATGTTGTGAGGATTTGAGTTTATCTTTATGGTCTAGTTGAACTGTTTTGATCAGATTTTCAATTTTTTTGCCATCATCATCGTAATTTTTTTAAAAGAGTCACAGTATCTGTTATAGTCAATCTTTTTATTGATTATACATACTTAGTTGTTATTGATTATACATAGTTGAGTGCTATAGGAGTTACCATACTTGACTTTGAATCTATGAGCAGATCAATAAATCGATCTAAACTCTTCTTCGGTTTCGAGTTGAGCTTGACTAATTTTGGTGAGTTATGTTAAGAATCTTATAAATTATTACAAACTACGATTTGCTTTTGGATGTCGGTTATCGCGACCCAACATAGCCCTATGTCCTTTCTCAAGATCTAATCTACCCTTATACCAAATTACATCAAAATCGGTTCAGTGGTTTAGGCATGAAAGTGTAACATACAGACAGACAGACAGACAGACAGAGTTACTTCCGCATTTATAATATTAGTATGGATTAGTATGGAAGTATGGATACAGTAAGTTATAACCAATTACATGTAAAAATTAATGAAGTAGATAAATAAAGTTTTTTTTAGTTATTGAAAGGTGAAAATTATTACCACATATTCTGTGGTGAAATTCTAAGTATCTAAGTTACATAAACAATTACCTACCAAAGATAATCCATAGCAATCAAAGAGCTTAATCATACCTCGCATCAAGGCTTCACTCATGTTACCAAAGCTTCTCTAATTTGCTGCAAGCCTACAAATAACTGCTAATGACGTCATCACCACGATGACAGTAGTTGAGGAAAATTAATGCTTAGAAATTAATTACGAGATACTCGTCATCCACTATTATCACTGCATTAATGCAGGGATAATAGCAGATGACGTCTCATTTGATAGCTGAATCAACTTATCGTAAACAATTGCGTCATACACTTCTAATTTGTGGCAACTGGTAATTTTCTCGTTATTTTGGAGGCCGAATATGATATTTTTCTCACACAAGCAAATCAAGTATGGGATTGACCTTTGAGTCCTTAGTCTTGTCGTATTATAGAATTTATTACTAGATTTCATAGTTGTTTTTTTTAATTTACCATTAATTTTTTTTTTTTGTTTAACAAATAAAGAATTTTAATTTTGTTCTATCGAGTGATGCCGCAAAAAAGGTACAAAATGTTCTTTTTCAGATTTTAGCTAGTATGAATACTAAGTGTAGCATTTCCGATAACCTTTGAATGTAGCTTTTAAGTAAATTTCCCTTTGAGTAAAATTAGCTATCTCCTGTATTTGGAGTACTTTCCCTTCGGGTGGCGGTAAAAAATCCACTCTATATAAATACTTCAGCGTAAAGTTAATATTTTAGTAAGACGAAGATCTCTTGAGTACGAAAGAATCTCGTAACTTAAAAAGATCGATAGTAATATAACTTTCTACAGTGTTTCTGAGTTTACTATCTCCGAAACTTTTAAAGGGATACTGTATGGTCATCTGGGGATCGAACATCGGTCTTTTCTTGACACTTAGGGGAAATAATAAAGTTACGCCATGGATAGAGTATTATTTTACTATAATAAGATTGCAAGAACAAGTAATCTTCTGTTAGAAAATTTTATTATATTACACAAATCGATCCTGCATTTGTGGGTTAGGACCGATTTCAGAAACATAAGCCCATATTTTTTCTAGGGGCTTAACCTTAACAAGGTCATTTGTAGTCTGTTTTTTAAATCACTTAACCGGCAGATAAGCACACGGCTCACCTGAAGCAAAGCTGCTACTGTAGCATTGTATGCAACACCAGGGGAATCACACTCGTGCTTCCGACTCTTTCAAATCTTCTAATAACTATTCATAAGTTTGCACAAAAATGCAATAAGCAGAATTGTAGCTAAAGTCACTTATGCAACATTTTTTTAATTGTTACAGATACTTCAATCGAATAAAATGCCGTCCTTTACGCGAATACGTTGACCAGAACCGAAGCGATGAATTAGAAGACGTGTGACAGGATCATAAGTGACTGAAGATTTGCGCAGCAATGGATGTCATGCGTAATATTACCTTAGAGCGGCAGAAGTTCTACGCCACCCACGACTTCAAGAACTTAGCGAAAGCTGATAACGTGGATGTAAGTTTTAACGTTAACTTAAGTAGCACACATTAGTTTTAATTACACAACGTTAATAAGAAAATTCTGGGCTTTATCCAAATTTTGTGTGTCTCTACATGTTTGCTGTACGTTCTTGTGTTAGCATATAATTCATTCAGCCTCTCTGGCTGAATTTGTAACAAACATCTACTTCGTAGATACTTTTGTTGTAAGATACAATAACCAAAACTGTATACACTATTAAATCGCATAAAAACGCAGTATTTCGTAGAAGAGGTTTGTAGTCGATCCTTCCCAAGAAAATCCCCCAGCAAAATAATTGCCTTCATTACCTACGGATAGAGCTCGATTGCCGATAGCTGGAAGCCCTACCCGTGTCTATGTAGTAGTTTATCGGTGGTATTGATTAAGACAAGCGCTTATGGAAGTTGCAAGTCACTGCGGTCTATAAGCCCTCTACTAAGTTTGTATCAGATTTTTTCTACCCTACTATCTTCTTAGCAAAGATTGTAGGTACCTACTTCAGTAAAAAAGTACTTTTGTAAAAAGTTTTACTAGGTTTCTGCCTTTTTCTCTAGATTGTTTTTGGAGCAGTAGACATGACGCGTTTACGCTACTTTGTGACCCCGGCATTGACAGGGGATAAGGGACTTTTTGAATGCGCCAATACATCTTCCGACCCAAAGAAGATTTTCTTACTCAGGCTTTACATCCAAGATGAAAACGATAAAAGTAGACCTCGATTATCAAAGTGTAAGCTTTCGGAGGCAACTGAAGCTAACACTGGAATGAAGAAAAAAACTCTTTGAGAGTGTGAGGAAGAAAGTCTTCACAAAAAAACTCCAGGCAAATTTATGCTATCATAGATTTCGTTCAGATAGTGAATTTAGTGTGACCTCCTTTCTGTAATAAGCATGGAACGTGTACGATTACAATCGAGTGTAATTAACCTGTTTCTCTCACTATAATTTTAACGTTAACCTTTAATTTTCTTAACAAGCTCACGTAATCTCTTAACATGTTTCTGTTGAAAATTCAAACTGTTAGTACTAGATTAAAGTACTTATCGCTACTTTGCAGTGCTCAATAAATTTTACTTTCACAACATGCTTGAGTTATATCTGTCATGAAGTTTAAGAGTTTACGCTTCCTTATTTTCAAAGTTTTAAACAGCTCTTTATAATTAAGCAAAATTTTAGTTATATGAGCTTGTGAAATGCAAATCTGACTATAAGGAAGTCGTAGTTTACCCTGTATGTTTTGAAATTGCCAAGTTTAGATTTCACCGTCAAGTCACGTTCACCAAGTCAAATTATACGAAATGGCGACGGTAACAGAATGTGAACCATAAATTGAATTCTCGTGAAATTGAGCAGAAAACTTTCAATTCAATGATCATGTCAAGATGGAGCCGTTTCGACCGCGTGGAATTCTGTTCCCGTTTCCTCTTTACACCTTCCTTTTGAAAAATAAAAAAGATAGCCGAATTAGTTGCACCGTTCTCGATTTTTGCATTCAACTACGTTCGTGCTTATTATTTAGTAGATAGTAAAGAGTCATGTATAGGAGTTTGTCGAGATATGTATAATATCATCATACATATTATCATCATGCACTATTTCGAGACGAATTATCGCAACCGATAGAATTATAATATTACTAACTTATATAGCTTGCATAAATCCTTAAGTAGTAAATCTAAACGAGAGTAAATCTGAAGTAATGTGCAAAATGACGGTCTAGACGTGGATGCTCAAGTTATAACAAATTAAGTATTATCCACTTAAGTTATTACCTACTTTCTTACAACAAACGATGAATAATAAATTAACTGGGTAAGGTTTAATTCAAAGCAGCTGTGTTTATAGATAGTTGTTTTAATTTTTCTAACTTTATAGTTTACAGTTTCAATTGCATAAAAATGGTTCAACGAATGTGTCTAATTTCCATTTAGGCAAGGATTTTTTAAATTACGAAAGGAAATATTTGAATAGTTTATTTTGAAAGTTCGGGACTTGCATAGGAAACAATGGGAAACTATTGAAAACTTACTTTTGCCGACATCTCGCGTGTGTTGCAGCTCCCGAGGTCTCTTTGAGATCACCGCGATAGTTTAAAAATAAATACTTGAAATCCGCATAAACGAAATCACGGATTTCAACTATCATCTCATGGCCTTATAGCTTTGAAGCTGAAATCTACAGGATGTGAGAAATGAAATATTGAAATCAAACACACTATTGACAAATGCTCAAGTGCAGAACACGTTTCTATACAGAATGATTTCCGTTAGGGACAAAATATGTGAAACGCTAAAAATACATAGGCAACATGCCTGCCCGGAAATGAGATTTAAAAGAACTTCAACATAATAAATCTAACGGCTCCTGTACACGCTGGCGAATACAGTGGAAACGTATTGGAAAGGATATTTTGACGTTTTGCTGAAAACCAACTACAGACGGATCTCGCAATAACTCTTGTAAGTAACCAATGACAATTCAAACCAATAATTCTATCACTGAACCGTTTATATGGATGCTTTTTCTTTAATTTTTGGCCTTGCAGGGCTTCATCATCTTATCTACCCATCTCCAAATTGCTTCTATCATCTACATTTAGCAGTCGAATGCTCTACAGTTACGTCACAGAGGTCATCAAAGGCGTCATTAGAAAGCTTTTAATCTCGAGCACTGCGCAGTCATTACTAGGAAAATTACTACACAAAACATCGGAACTTATTAAACAAAACGTTTGATGTTTTCGTAACTTCTAAAACAACCGATTTACTTTCTAATCAAAGTTTCTAGGAACTTCTTACTAAACTACTCATACACAAATACTTGTTTTGTGTTTTAATTGTGTTTGCTAGTAACTTCCAGCACAAATACTTGACCAAAGTAACATTGAAAACGCTGAAATCTTATAAAGTTGTACATAATAAAAGCGGTGTTTATTCATTTATTCAAGAATGTTCGATTAATGAATTTTCGACCTGGAAAATCTTGGATGGAATTTTTCTTCCTTTGAATATAAAGGTACAAAAACATACTTATTATTATATAAGGTATCCTTCGTTTGTGTTTGCGATTAAGTGGAAATTCGCGACAACCTAGTTATTTGATATTGGAGACTTGTTTACATAAGTCACATCAAAGCTAACGGTACTCAGTACTCAGGCCTCCTTTGCAAATTATTCTAATACAGGTTACGTAAACACATTACGCTATACTAACTTTTAAACTCTCTCTTTCCATTATTTACAATAATACTAACGGGAAAGAATGCGATCAACGGGAATTAACGTGTGGTATGTGACGGTACATGGTGAAAACAAAATATCGAGAATGTGCGGGTAGATGAAAAACCTACTACATCACGGACTCGAAGACGGCGGGCATGCACTACTGAGCCAGTAAGCCTGTGACCACGGCCGGTGTAACCTGGTCGAAAAGTCGGACTACTCAAAAGGTCCGTATGTACCTATACCATGATCGCGTTAGTTCCCGTTACTATTTAAAAAAAAGTTTATTTTGCAGTATACAGTTTAGTATAACAGTTTTGTGATTGAAGCCTCCTTTTAAGCAAGTAATGCCTGTATTAGGAGACTCCACTCTTAATGCAAGTAGGTACCATAATGAACAATATACATTTAAGGAATAACAATATATCTAGCTAAATTATTATACAGAGTTATCATTTAGTAGCGTTAGGTAGTGTGTGTGTGTGTGTGTGTTTGTGTGTGAGTGCACGTGTGTGTATGTGTGTGTGTGTTTGTGTATATATTTATTGAATGTGTTGAAGTAGTTGCTCAGTATCATGATATATGAATGTGTTTTTATCCAACTCGTGAGGATTTTTTTACATTCGTAATAGTTTTTAAGATAGATGTAGATTTCTTTATTAATTATATATATTACGCTATAATTTAAAACTTTGGCCCGTGTTCCATAACATGTGGGGATCCGTGGGGACTTAGTAGTGTTTAGAGTATCGTCGTCGTAAACAATATTGAGACCTGAATCTTGATTTTCATTGACAGATTTATCATATAGTCAATGGTAATCTGTCCTCAGTACTAGTTATAAATCTAGATTCAAGACTGGAATACGGGCCATAGTGTTGTGAAAATAAATATGAAAACCAAAACAGTTTGCATAATTTGGGTGTAAACCCTGTAACTTATAACATACATACATACATACAATCACGCCTTTATCCCCGGAGGGTTATGCACAGATGAATTAACACCCTCATTTCACCACAAATTATAAGTTATAAGCCGCATTTAATTAAAATAAACAATATTATTTGTAACCAATAACTATAATAAAGACCTTAAATCATCTAAGACAATGCGCAACATTTTTTTTTATTTTATAATAGATCAATCATTATCCAAAGGACTACAACTTAAGTAATCCTTAAGGATCTAGAAGCTACATATGGATCAATTTCGTTTGTGAACGTATTCGATTTATAAAGGCAACATGAGTGAGTAAGCTTCTTACACAAAGTAAACAGTTCCATGCTTTTAACTTGATTACAAATTCAGTATCTTTGCCAAGGTTGTGTAGGTTCCTAATTTTTTCTTGTTCCTAACATACAATATATATCGTTCGGTTTTTTTTTTCAATACGATGTGGCATTGCAAAAATAAAAGGAGAAAAAATATCATAAATTAGTTTTTTTTTTAAGATTCACTTTACCATTTTGGTAAATCATCATCTATAATGATATGATAATTTAAGTAAAATATTGGAGTCCACGTTACAAAACGAATCTCCGGTCCATAAATCGACTTTTTTTGTTAGAACGGGTTGTAAAGGTTGAAAGATCCTTTTACTTCAAAACCATGTGTACATTAATTAATTAATATTTTAACAAACGCTTTACATCATTAAGTATTATACTGCATCGCTATAAGATTTATAATTATAATTTTTTTTTTTTTAATTTTACTTGTTTTTTTTTTACTTTCTGTTCAAAATTATTTCGTGAGATCATGAGTCCCAACACTGTTTGAAAATTTGACCATTATTATATTTCTCAGTAGCAGTTATGGTTCTTAAAATGTATCCAGTAGGGATTAATAGGTCCATAGCATAGTCTATCAAATTCATCCTACCATCCATATACTCACGTCTGTAAATCCCCGAGGGGGTAATTAGGGGTAATTAGAGGCGTATTAGCACCTACGTTTCGCCAAATATGATTTTCGGTCCATGACGTGATAGGGGCGAGCCTATTGCCATCTAACGGGCCCTTTGTTTTGGGATGTTTGTTTACTGTCGGATGAAGAACAACCCCATCCCTTAGTCGCCTTTGACGATACCCATAGGAAGAACTGGGCTGAGCTGAACTCTACTCCACCGTTTTTATAGTGCAAAAATCCCCTTAAGTATACAGTCAGGCTCAAACTGACTAAAACTGCACACCGTCTTAGGTCGTCACTTGCCGGAGGTGAGTTAGCCATTGGCATATCTCTCGCATCCGGCAAACCTCTAGAGTCATCTCCGGTCTCGAGAGGCGCCTTCAGGTGTGGGATCACGGTGTCCCAATCTTGCCTCGGATAGGTCAACACCACGGCCTGCTAATGCTAGGGTGATATGTGGATTTATTTGTACACTGAGTGTACGTGACTATTTTAAAAATATATTAAACTAAAACGCGATGCCACTATTCCCTTTGTTTTTAGCACGTGATTTTTCAGTAGTTAGGTTATAGTCATACAAACGTCGATAGCCTGTCAAAATCACAGCCCTCCTTTGGCTTCGCCGTAGTTGCGTAAAATTTAGCTCCTTTTAGTAACAATGAAACGGAAAAAAATTAATCTCCACCACCCATAACGATACAAAGGAATAATGCGTTCATGTTGTCGTGTCACTCACACTTTGAAATAACTCGCTACCAATATTCCCCTGGACTAAAAATGTCACCGGAACATAACATTCACAAAGCATTCCTTTTGGAGTGTCGTTTTATAAGCTGTGTCCATTTTTCAAAGGCTATTTCCGATTATTGGCATTTAACATGAATAGAAATAATTTCTTTGGCATTTAAGATAATTGAACATAAATTTCGAGAATATACTTCGTAGCCATGAATATTCTTGTTTTTTTTTTTATAAAGGACACGTCAATTTGACTTCACCTCGCCTGATGTTAAGCTAAAGGCAAAGTCTCGGAAAGAGGGAGAGTTATCAATCATTTATTTTAACTAGCTTAGGCTCGCGGCATCGCTCGTGTGAAATTGTAATCCCGTTTCCGCAACCCATGGGAACCTATTCCCGGGATAAAATGTAAGTTAAAGCGTGGTTCAACAACAAACATCCAAGCAAACGTTTATAAACATCTTCGCAAACTTTCATATTTGATAACATTAGTATGGTTTCGTATTAGCCAGAAGTTGGTTGCTCCATCAATTAAGTGGTCTTCAGTACCTATTAAACAAGTCTTGGAGAAGATTGAAGTCTTGAACCGCAGTTATAACCTATAACTTGATAGTTCATAATTTAAAGTGATCTCTTTAATCAATCGTGTCAGGGCCTCTACAGTACTCTACTCTGGCAAGTACTCTAAATCCCTACTGCCTATAATTTTTAATGATTTAAGTGTACTAGCAGTATTTAAGAGCATGCTATGTTAATATATAAACAGAAAATGGTGTAAGGGTTTTAGGCATTAGATATTTATTTTAATGCAATTTTAAAGCAATTAATACTGCGTTAAGTTTTCGTATAGATTTATATAATTCGAAAAAGTGTGCTATTTTGGCTAGGATTTGGCTGGTTTTATTGGTAACAAAAATTATATATTTAAACAACCAACAAGGTTTTGTTTACTCTTGATACTGACCTTTCATTTGGAATTGAATGTTTGCCTGAATTCTCAAGTGTTGTGAAGATGAAATATGCAAATGTCTGCAACAAAGTTCTGTATCTCAGGCTTCAAGTATTCAATTAAGAGTTATTTGGCACCTAAGTTTACTACTTTGACCTCATCGTGCTTCGGGGAAGTGGCACTTAATCTACCTTCGTCTTTCACTATTAATTTATAAGATAAGATTGTGAAGCTACAAACTTAGTCTTTGATTGAGTGTGTAAATACATTTTTGCATAAATATACCTACATTTGGTTTTCGTCAATTTATATTAAAATCAAATCAAATACTAGGGATAAAAGACACTAAATTGATAATATCAAATGGCACTAAGTGAATAGTTAGACAATTGGTAGTCAAAGGCACTAATTTTATTGAATTTGTGACAATTCGCAATTTAAAAAATAATGATTTCCAATTAACCCTGGAAAGTGAGTAATCGCGAGTGTAGCATTTTGCATATTATAAATGCGAAAGTAACTCTGTCTGTCTGTCTGTCTGTATGTTACGCTTTCACGCCAAAACCGCTGAATCGATTATGATCAGGTTTGGTGAAGGGGCAGATTAGACCATGAGAAAGGACATAAGCTATGTTTGGTCGCGATAACCAACATCCATGCGGGCGGAGCCGTGGGCAAAAGCAGTAGTTAATGAATTCGAAACTCTTGAAAGTGTCTGCTACAAAATCCAGTTCTTACATTTATCGGCAAAATATGTTCACCGTTTTAATTCTGCTCATTCATTGTCCTTATCTCGGCCAACTTTCTATGAAGTGCTTATAAATAGACATTGATATGGGTCGAATAGTGTGTCCATCACAAGAACTGACTACAAAAAGTTGTGAAATAAGAAAAGCAAATCATGGATCAAAGTGGTCAATGGCGTGAAAAGGTTAGCGCCATTATTGAAAATAATGTGAAAAATGTGCTTGGAATACTGCTGTGCAAGCGTAATCTACTATTAAATTGAAATAAAATCATTTTTGAACGAATTTTATCGCGATTTATTTGATTACTAGCTTTTGCCCGCGGTTCCGCTCGCAAGGATATCGGTTATCGCGACTAAACATAGCCTATGTCCTTTCTCATTGTCTAATCGATCCCTATACCAAATTTCATCAAAATCGGTTCAGTGGTTTAGGCGTGAAAGCATAACATTCAGACATTTTCATTTATAATATTAGGATTTACATTCAGGCCGATGTCTCGGCTGGTGTGACTTAAAATGTCAGTTGTGAACTATGACACATCAATTTGACTTCACTTCACCTAATGACAAGCTGAAGGCAAAGTCCCTACCTACCCAAATTAGAGAATCCGTTAAAACGTGGCTTTATTTCAATCAAATGCTACAGTGGAGATTGTTTAGCCGTTTCGTCTCCACTGGTTCCTAGGAAGCGGTGGTAAACTTAGTTTTAAGCAGAATTTGACATCAAAATAGCTGTAGCAGTGCTACACAATTTAGAACAAACACTTTGAGTTTGTCTATTTCAAAAGTTAAAATTATTAATTTATTCCGTATAGATCTTAACAACACTTAGAAGATTAAAATGTCAAATATACCTATTTTATTGAAGTGATGAAAAATACCCACCGTCCTGAATAGTTAATAATTTCATCCATATAATATAATGTTGCTATATATGTAGGAAAACTAATCATCCTAATTACTTCATTCAGAGTGGGATAACCTTAAACTTGTTATAGTATACGTCAGTATATGTTAAGTTTTTAGAGACTTACATACTTTATTTTACTACTGCGACAAAACACTTATAAACTTCTAAGCATTGTTATTTTTAATGCTTAAATTATTCATTCAAATGCTTACTTTTAATAAAATCTCACGACAAGTGGTGTAAAAGACACACCCATATTTGAGATTATCAACTTTTGTACGTAATACTTGGCTAACTTCAACCAGCTTTCTTCTTATAGAATTTGAAAATGTTTTAGTAAATTCCCTCCAGTGACATCAAGAGATTTATGTGCCAGAAATAACGTGACTAGACGAAAGTAAGTTTTTTCACGCGTTGAGTCGCCAAGCGCTGATAGAATATATTTATTACTTGGTAATATTTTTCATGGTATCTACTCTTTACAGACAGGTGGTTAACTATTTATAAAGCATTGCTCAACGAGGTTATTCAGTTTAAGTTGTGATATCGTCCTCCTGCCCTCATCCTAAGTTCATTCGGGGTCCGCAGAACACGTGTGTTTCTTTTATTCATCTCTAATTGCAGTCATTTCAACATTCACTGTCTTCTTATCCATATCATTTTTCACACAGTGTATCCACCTCCTTTTAAGTCCTCTCTCCTTCTAACCTTCCATAGTTAGTACCTTCCTTACCATATTACTTTTGTCCCTGCGCATTACATTACCGAACCAGGACAAACGATTTCCTCGTAGCTTTTCCGTGATTGGTGCAACTTTCAAAATTCCTCCAATATATTCATTCGTGATCTTATCCATTCTTGTTGTTCTTCTTGTCATTCTTGAGTTGTGAACATGGGTATCAAATTATTGAATTAAACATATAAAGTAAACATTTTGACACGTAGAAACCTTCACATAATTTATTATATGAATACCTGTTATCTGTCTAGGATTACTTGAATACATGAAATTAAATTGGTATTTATTTACATTGTGTAATATCAGAATAACATAAATCACTAACAATTTAATCTTTAAACGACACTTTGATAGGCTACCGAAACCCTTGCCTAATTGGGCAGATTATGTAGATAAATTGTATTAATTAACTTTCAAATAGACTAAACAACAAAAATAAGTAGTCGTCAGCGATTGTAGTAAATGCTTGGCCAGTGTTGGTTTTATTGTAAATCGGACTTTGCTGTTTAGTGCTAAAGGTTCTAATTAGCAGAGTGGAAATTATTGTTTAGGGCAATTTGAGCAGGGATTATTTTTGTATCTAAAGTGTTAACTCGTTTCTTGTATTGCCACAGTTTTTTTCTTATCCATAATTGAGTGCTTCGGAATTCAACTCAGCTTGTTCTAGAATATGTTGTTCAATTTGAATCGAAGTCTTTCTATTAATCAATCTTTTTTTTTAAGAGTGTACTGGAAACCTAAAATCTTCAGCTAAGCTGTAAATTGCTTCAGCTATTCAGCTTATCCGATAATGGCTGAGATTCGAACCCAGAACTATTAGATTAACTACTAAACTACCGATGCTACGAAAATGAAATAAATTGCACAATAGCTACAGTCGTGACCACGGTTGCTGTAACGCACCCGAAACGTCGGCATAAGTAAGTTTTCCAAAGTATATCGCGTGAAGTCCCGAACTATTATAAATAAAATAAATAAATAAATATTCCACAACATTCCACACAACGCTATCTAGACCCATGGTAAGCATAGCTTAACTAACTTGTGTTATGGAATCTAGAATGCGGATAAACATACTTAGATACTTTTTTTTTGTAAATACATACATATTATACATAGAAACACCCAGACCAATGCAAATAGCCATATTCATGCAATACAAATATTTGCACTGAGCGGGAATCGAACCCGCGCCTCATGCGTAGCAGTCGCGTTCACTACCACCACGCCACGGAGGCCGCGATACTTTAAAAATAATAATAGCTACAAAATACCAAATTGGTCTACTGCAGTCCAATACTGGACCAAGACCTCCCATGTGTATCACAGTACATACTCAATTCTTCCAGTTCTTCATACACACAAACGCTCATAAACCAGTTCAATATTTTTATGTCGCCAACCAATTTAAAGATGTGAAATTTCCAAGTAAATATTTTTCAGTCGTCTTCAGATAATGGTCGTGCTTTTGTAGGTGCAACCATTCGTAACATAAAAGGAAATCTCTTTCCAAGAGCGCTAGATTTCTATCACAATTGTTCATTTCAATATCTGCCGGTATGACAGTCAGTTAGAATGAAGTTCTTCTATATTACATTTTTTCTTTATTATGTTGAAGAAATTCATACTATTGTTTACAGAAATCTTTATCTACGTCAAATTTATTCGTATATTAACATTGAATATAGCTATCGTAAGTCAGTTTCTTAAATAAAAACATACCTATGAAGAAAACCTTGATTTTTATTATAATTGTAGTTATTGAAATAGTTTGTTTGTCAATTCATATTCTTCTCACAACATGTTTACGGCTACCAAATCCTTCGAATACATGGGGAAAAATGAATCTTCCCGGACGGGAGTCAAACCCGCGATCTTTCAGACCCGAGGCCTTGATAAACACAGCTACCGAGACACGCCCGATGTGATTCAAATTTGCCTGCTATTCTAATCCACCGTCGTCGCCTTAAAGACGGATAAAAAAGTCCCGCCCGAGTAGATTCATTTTTCGCCATGTATTCGATTTGTATAGTTAGCATACTTAATGCTATAAAATTCATACCAAATCCTTGCCTAAAAACTAGACCTAAAAAGTATGTGTAACATTTGAATAAACCAGACTGGTGGTTCCGACACTAAATTACTCTTCAACCATTCCGGTTTAACCTCACGGTATTATCGTCCAAGTGGTTTATTGAATATTTACAGCAAATTCCACAAAGTGCCATCGATCAACAGTATAAATGGATAGCTTCCACATTGTACCCACGAAACTGTACCCACAAGCTAAAATAATAATAATTATTCCATCTTCTACCTCCTGCAAAAGTTCATTCCACAATCTACCCTGACGTATTGTAGATAGGCAATTGTTTATGATGATCATCATCTTCATCCATTTGAAACGTTTGAAACTACCGAAACAGATTTAGATTTAGTTTGCGTTTGGATAGCCGACCAAATGGGAAGTAGCCGGCTTTTCTATCTATCTATATATATAAAAATCAATTGCTGTTCGTTAGTCTCGCTAAAATCGAGAACGGCTGAACGGATTTATCCTATGTTGGTCTTTTTTTTTTTTCTTAACCGTGGGGGAAAATCCTTCATGGATGTTATGCCGGACTCCTACCGACTAAAAACCCCCACGGTAACGCCCAGAAGCCTATGGTTGGTAGCCCCGGGTAAGCCCTCGGAAGGATGTCCCAGGACTCCCATCAGACCTACGGCTACAATTGCGGCCTCGCCTTGGGGGTGGTTCGGGTACTATCCCGCGTCTATGGGGGGGTTTTCAGGTGTTATCCCGCTTCTTCCCATCTTGGTCTTGAAATGTTCGTGGAGGTCTAGGGAATGTTTAAAAGGTGAGATAAAATCGAATGATTGCCGGGAACCGACATCCACGCGGGCGGAGCCGCGGGAAAAAGCTAGTGTTTAATATTTGAGACGGTTCTGTTTTTCGAATCGGGTTGTTCTTTTTTTAAAACGGTTTGATCAGTTTGCGATATCGATACGATTTGGTTAGAGTCTAAGAACGGTTTTCAGTTTGGTTTTGATATATCGGTAGCATGCCTAATATACTGACTGTATTCATCATTCGCAGGTGGTGTACACGTGGAAGATGGACTTCAACCGTAGCATGTTGGGTGCAGCCACGCTGCTAGTACCCAAAACGACAGCTCCACCGTCGACCAACACCATGCCGACCTGGGCACACAACTCTTGGATCTGTCTCTTCGCAGCCATGCTGGTGGTAGCAATGGGTGGCAACGTTATTGTTATTTGGATAGTAACGGGTATGTAGTATATAACTTTTATATCATTATTATTACTACAGTCCATCAAATCTAAGAGGTACCGTTTGACGTTTCATATTTTTCAAACCGAAACAACTTTGTTCATACGTACATTATTCAGTTTCGATAACCTTTTTCATAAAACCATGAATTTAGAAAGATTTCATTATTGTATCTAAAAATGTACAATTCTTAATATCTAAATGTAATTGAAAACTTTCAAACAAAGCAAAATAACACATATTTACACAGTAAATAATTTCTAATAGTTATATTCTTGACCTCATTACAAAGTTACGTAGTTAGGTCACTGCACGTAGTGTTGCGACTCTTCGGATACACTTGTATGCAAAAAAATCGTTTACATATACGAAAAATCGAATGTATTATTTACAAATTACACTTGACAACCAAACAAATATTTTTTCATGTGAATGGGATTTATCTCACATATTACGATTACATAACTAAATAGTTATGTAATCGTAAAATATGAGATAAAACCCATTCACCAAAAATACGTATTTATAAATCAAATATATTTGCTTCTTTAAAAAGTTGTCGAAAGCGATTTGTCGATTTTTGATTTTCGCGCCCAAATAAGTCGGGGTTTCTCGCGCTAACGCTGTCGAAATAGTAAATGGAGTCAGGGATAGTGTTTTTTACATTTATTTTTGTGTATGATAGTATGGGTTTGCATATTACAGAGAAATAAACAAATTTTTAACAAGCACATCCATTGATTTTACAATTACAATTTTTTCTTCTAAGTCTTATTTCTACGTCTAAAACTAATAAAAATAAGGTATGTAGAACCCATTCACAAAAATGTTGTTGCCTGATGTTATAAATTAACGACGTTACTGCGCGACCGCATAATGCACTGAATACACAGATACCCTAAAATAAATTAATTTAATTATTTTTAGGTCAATAGGCAAAATCGCAGGTGTCCAAGTCTCTACAATTTTTTTTTTCTGGCAACACTGCCAACTACAAGCGCACGCGGTCCGCTCGGTCGGTTCGGCGTCAGCAGTCTCTCGCCATCTTGGAAGCTGACTGTGCGCGTACTTGCTTTCTCGTTTGTGTTTTACAATTTGTGACTTGGCTATTACTTTTCTGGACTGATCATTCTTTATCCGTTTACCTTGGCAATATTTATACTGGACTCCGAACTAAGCAAGTGTTTATTAATAATGTCGAAAAGAGGACGTACTTTGAACAGCCAGGCTCGTGAATTGGTGGTGAAATTACACGAGTATTTTGAGCGTGAATCTCAAAATGGTGGACTTCTACTGCCAGTTACACAAGTTCGGGATCGCGTCGGTGAAGCTCTCGGTATTGGTAGCCGCACCGTTGGCAAAATATTAAGTGAAAAATATGGGCCTTCGGGGAGTGACAGTAACGTACTTCACACACCGAAAAAACGAAAAAGAAATAAACCTGTGACAGGCATCGATGAATTCGATAGTCATGCTATTAGAAACCATATATACGGGTATTTTACAAGAGGCGAATTTCCAACATTGGCAAAGTTATGTGCAACTTTAAAAGATGCCGGGCTGTATAAGGGAAGCATAGAGTCGTTGAGAACGGTAATAACAGGAATTGGCTTCAGATACAAAAAAGTTGACAAACGAAAAATTGTTATGGAGCGACATGACATAATTATGCAGCGACTAACATTCCTGCGCGAAGTTAAACAAATTATAAACTGGGATAATGTAATATTTTTGGACGAAACTTGGCTAAATTCCAACCATTCTGTGCCGAAAACATGGACTGATGATTCTGAAGCTTCGTGCTCGAAGGTGCCGATAGGAAAAGGTGGACGCCTCATAATATGCCATGTTGGGTCAGCGTCTACAGGCTTCGTGGAAAACTCTTTATTAGCTTTCCAATCCAAAAGCACTAAAGAGTATCATGAAGAAATGGACGCAGTAAGGTTCCGAGAGTGGTTCTTAAATTTATTACAGAATATCCCTCCTAACAGCACAATTATAATGGATAATGCCCCATACCACTCTGTGCAAATTGATAAAGCACCTACGTCAGCCAATAAGAAAGCAGATTTGGTGGCATGGCTGCAAAGAAAAGGAGTGGATGCCGACATGTCACTATTAAAAGCTGAATTATTACAGTTAGTGAAATTGCATAAACCACCAAAACCGACATATGTAATTGACCAATTGGCCGAAGAGCACGGGCACAAAGTCATACGACTTCCTCCGTACCATTGCCAATATAATGCCATTGAACTGATTTGGGCCCAAGTTAAAGGTAATATTTTATAATATTATAATAATAACACGAGTACTTCTAACATTTATAATTTAAACAATGGTTTTCGTCTGCTATCAAATAGTTACATTATTGTTTTACAGGTTATGCAGCAAGACACAACACAAAACCACCCTTCAGTGTCAAGAAAATGGAAGGTTTATTAAAGGAAGCATGTGCCCAAGTTACACAGGAAGATTGGAGTAAAGTAGTACAAAAAACAAAGAAAATAATAATGGACGACTTCGAAAGAGACGTACACTTTGATAATGTAATGGACAATCAACTGGTCATTAATTTAAATGACGATGATGACGAAGACGACGATACTAGTACTAGTAGTGAATAAAAAAATATCCTAAACATTTCTTTTATTTAATTATAACAATTGATTTCTTAAAATTCGGATATTATAGTAATCGATCTCTTAAAGTTCGGATATTATAGTAATCGATTTTTTCATCCCATCCCTATCATTCAATTGTCAGAACTGTCAAACGGTACTTCTTAGATTTGACGGACTGTAACATCATTATCATTATCTTAAGGCCGAGTTGCAATGTCTACTCGTCGCACTACTGATATAAAATCCACGAGACAGAGAATGAGAGAGAGTAAGAAAGGTCGCGAGAGCTTTAATGGATTTCGAAGATTTTTATGTTTTAAAAAAAAATTATAGGTTGTTACTTGTTATAATATAAATTTACCAGAACCTAGATAATTTTATGTTCTATACTCGTATTTAAACCCCGCCGCAAAGAGGGGGTTTTTATAATTTGTTTGTCAATGGCATCATAGCTCCCGAACGGATGAAGTCATTTCAATTTAGTTTTTTTTTTTTGTACTAAAGGTGACGAATGTGCGAGTGTTCTTCGTGTTTGATGACAATCGGTCGAGCCGTTTAAAAGTTATAAGGGTTAAGATGAGGAGCGTCGGTTGTTTTTTTTAGTGTTATTAATACAAGCTTCGACATTATTTAATAATGACGTCTTAGTTTCAAATCTGTTTTGAATAACGAATAACAACATTTAAGCTGTTTCTGAATTCACATCACTTGGCGGCTTAGGTATCTTTATGAATATGCTTTTTAATTGGCGCAATTTGCAATATTACTTGATATAAATATGTTTAAAAAATTAAATTAAAAATTTAAAAAACCCCCGTCACAAAAAACACTTCCAAAAAGTTGAAAATAAATTAATAAATTTTGATTCAACGGTTGCCATGTCGGGGGACCCTAACTGGTTAAGCTTTCCGTTATATTATTGGAACAATTCAAGGTCCCCCGACATGGCAACCGTTGAATCAAAATTTATTAATTTATTTTCAACTTTTTGGAAGTGTTTTTTGTGACGGGGGTTTTTTAAATTTTTAATTTAATTTTTATTTTATACTTTTTAAATTGATCTACTAGTCAAGCTCTTTCATTTGATACCCATATTGAGGGAGTTATGAAGAAATATGTATTCCGACATGTTGTGGCGGCGGCCATCTTGGACCGATTTTTTTCAAACATAGCTAAGAACACTCCCGACTAATATACCTTTCAAACAAAAAAAACGAAATCCAAATCGGTTCATCCGTTTGGGCGCTACGATGCCACAGACAGACACACACACACACACACACACATACACACACACACACACATACACACACACACAGAGATGTCAAACTTATAACACCCCGTCGTTTTTGCGTCGGGGGTTAAAAATGATAAAACGACTGCAACCCGGCCTTAAGGTTATTGCAGACTTAGGCTGCTTAGGCATTCTACATTCTATCTAGAATGTTCGAGAGGTTTTTAAGTGTTAAATAAATATCATCTTCGTACCATAAAAGTCTTGGAAGCAACTCTGAGTTTCGAGATGAAAGCCTCAGTGCCTCAGACACTAAACTCTGTGAAATATGAAGTAGGTACAGATAAATACCAAGAACTAGTGCCTAATTAGAAAATATGATGTTATTAGTAATTGAAACTAATAGCTCAGATTCACGGAATCGTTATTTCAAATAAATAATTACTCTAACCTATATCAAATTCACAACCAAAACGTTTCTGATGGAATTACGTGGATGTAAAGTAAACACGTTACATGTTTAGGACCAGACAAGTTTTATTGAAAAATATATCGGTTTTCAATATAGCTAGCAAAAAGACAAAAGCAGAAGACAGGCGGACAGAGACACCCGCGACAGATTTCTTTTTTTGAAAAACATACAAAATAGGTTGAGTTCACATATTTCAACACCCGCCCCTTGAACACAACCCCATTTTTGAGACACGAAATAAATGTTTATTAACAGAAGTGCCCTTAGTGAGAATATCTGCCACCATTTTTTCTCCCTTTATATACAAAAACGTAAAGTTTAAACTATTCACATGACTTTTTAAAAAATGATGACGAATATCTATGTGCTTGCTTCTAGGCAGGTAACAGTCACTTTTAGTTAACCTTATTGCACTTTGATTGTCACTGAATATTAGAAGCGGGTTCCTAAGCTGGTGACTAAGCTCGCCATGAAGCTGCCGCAGCCATAGCGCCTCCTGCGCACCGGAGGACAGCGCCATTTACTCCGCCTCGGCGGTCGACAGGGCGACGGTCTGTTGCTTGTGTGACCGCCAGGAAATTACACCACCCTGTAACATAAAAACATAACCTGTGCACGACTTTCTGTCATGCAAATCACTGGCCCAGTCGGCGTCACAGTACCCAGTTATTTCTTCATTACCATCTTTTGTGTAAACTAACTTAAAATCTTTTGTACCTTGTAGATATCTAAATATTCTCTTTACTGCTGTCCAGTGTTCTGAGCTTGGATTTTGGTTGTATCTGTTCAGTGCATTTACAGCAAAGCATATATCTGGTCGAGTACTTTGAGCCACATACAGTAAGGAGCCTATTGATTCTTGGTAGGGACACTCAAACTTGTCTTCTTTCTCTGATCTCTTGAATTTCATACCAACTTCAAACGGGGTCTTGACAGGTTTGCAATCTGACATTCTGAACCGTGCCAAGATGTCTTTTATATACTTACTTTGATCTATCATCACCTTATCTCTGTCTCTGGTAATATGCAGACCTATGCACTGGCTTGCTGGCCCAATATCTTTCATTTCAAAGTGCTGTTTTAGTTTTTCCTTTAATATTCTTTTAGTTGACTCTTGTGCCGTAAAAATCATTAAATCGTCAACCTACACAGCTATAAATGCATTTTTCTCGGTATTATAATAGACACAGGGATCTGTCTTCGATTGTTGCATTCCCAATTCTTGTAAAGCATTGTTAAGCTTGATGTTCCATAATCTGCTGCTTGCTTCAGGCCATATATGGATTTATTTAACCTGCATACCTGAGATCCTTGTCTATACTGTTCTGGCTGTTGCATGTAGATTTCTTTATCAATTTCTCCCTGAAGGAAGGCTGAGACAGCATCCATTTGATCTATTTCAAGTTCATATTTAGCTGCTAAAGCAAATAGGTAACAGATCGTTGTATATCTGACAACAGGTGAATAAGTTTCGTCATAGTCAGCACCTTTTCTTTGAATAAAGAATAAAGTTGAGAATGAGTTGAATGTTAAGATCAAAATACTTCGTACTGATAATGGGAAAGAATATTGCAATAATTATTTTGAGAATTTTTTGTCTAAACAACTCATATAATATTTATTGGTTATTATTTACGAAATATATTGGTATTAGAAATCGTACGTGAGGCGGTAAGTTTGGCGGTAGCTAGAGCGAAAAAGGGTTTAACCACAAACCAAAGAAATGACGTCGCGTTTGTAAAGGAAGGCTGCTCAAAAAAGACAAATCAAAAGCCGTACTCAATTTTGATAGCAGCCGCTGACTGGACATTACTCGCAGATTCGTATGAGAAACACTATAAAATACCGGAGGATGTTTGTGCCTCGTCATCCAGACCCGATATATTCCTATTTTCAAAACAGCAAAAGCGTGCAGTACTAGTAGAACTCACAGTACCGTGGGAAACTAACATACCTAAAGACCACGCTATAAAAATAAACAAATACTTTGACCTGACCAACGAGTTAACCAAAAATGGCTATGTGGTTAAACTCTACGCCGTGGAAGTAGGAGCAAGGGGAATTCCAGCTAAATCCCTGTATAACTTATTTAAAGACCTCGGATTGCCAAGAGCTTCAGTAAGCTCTTTACTCAAACGAATATCTAAAACGGCGTTGATAGGATCTTACCAAATTTGGATAGGTAGAGGGGGGAACACGACTGACGGTGGAGGTGAGCGCTGATGCATCACAAGGTGGCCACCCTAAACCTACACCTGGGTCGCAAGTCCCAGGCGCCGTCACAGTGTTCCTCTCTGTACCACGCCATGGACCCGGCGACCGCACGGTGAATCCATGGAATGCTAAGAACCGGATCTCTCTTGGGTATAATAAACTGTAAATTATAATTTATTCCTTAATAAATTCCTGTTCTCTTTAGATAACAGTTAGGTATCTTTTGGATTACCTAATATTAGTGTGGTGTAAGATTTAAATTTAATACCTAATTAATTTGGATCCATAGCGGTATTGGCTGCCTAGTTCATTAAAGTAAATAGATGTATACACATATGCTAAGGTCACCAGGCTTATAAACTACGTTCCTTTGAAGGACGTCATCACGTGTAATAGTGGGCAAAGAGTAGCGTACTCTATCTAGACGTGAGACTCTTTAGGACCCTATTCCGAAAAACTATCGTAATAGCACAGAAGCGTATTGAGAGAACGGAGCAATGCGATTGGTCGCCTGCCTACTGTGAACCTGTGTATGAAACCGGCCAATCGCAATGCTCCGTTCTCTCAATACGCTTGCTGTACTATTACTATTACGATAGGTTAGGGGTACTGATGATTGCGTGATAATCAAAATCGTGATGGCTTCACGGGCTCTCTGAGGTAGGTACAGAGAGTTGTTTACCTTTTTTTTTTAATTTGCAATCTGCTTGATTATTACTTCGTCACGAGCATTTCAGAAGAATTATTATTATTATTATGTGAGAATATCTTAGTGCGATATTCCTTAAGGGGAGTCACACTTTACACTGTGTTATTAACAGAGGGGCGGTAACTCGGAGTACCAGCCCGCCTCTGTGGCCTAGCGGTAGTAAACGCTGCCGCCACGCAGGAGGTGCCCGTCCGAGCCACGCTTAGTGGAAATATTTGTATGCATGAATATGGGTATTGGTCTCATTGTGCCTCGGAGAGCAACTTAAGCCGTCGGTCCCGGTTATCATACGAACATCTATGGTAGTCTTTACGGGTAGTTGGAGCTCTCAAAAGTCCAACAACTGGTCTAAATGTAATGCTTCGATATTGCCATTGGGTTGTGGAGGTTATATAGAAGTCGCTTCACAGAAAATATCAAAGTCCAGCCAAATCCGCAGTTAGGATCATATTCTAGAATGACACTCAGTCTGTAACTTGATTTAGCTGAGGAGAAATTGTCAAGACCGATTGACGACTTCACAGATTTTCTATGCAATCGGTCCTCAAGATTCAGACCGAGTGTCATTCTAGAATACAGGTCATTGACTGGTAAAAGCAGATACCAGACTCCAAGACTAGGATTAACGTTGAGAGAAAGAAGGGTTACTAGGTAACCATGACTTATTTTCACCTTAATTGATAATGGTTTTCATATGCAAATTATTCAACGTCATATATCGCACTTCGTAGGTTCTGTCCGTGACGTGAGTTCAAGTGGAAAATAAATCGTATTGTTGGTAACGTTCACCTCTCACCTTGCACTCAACAATAATTTAATCGATTACTGAAGGACAATGATATGCTCCATAAGTACCTTACTTAATGTCGCTCTCAAGTTAAGTAATTTGAAAATACTCTCTAATTCCCTGCCAGCTCACGTGTTTCCTCCTTCTTACAGTCCCGGGTCTTATAAGCGTGGAGTGAAAAGGCAGCCCTCAAGCTGAGTGCCACCAATGTTAACATGATACATTTTTACGATGGTGACCCTCTTTCAGAGATTGCCTTCAGCTTACCATCAGGCGAGGTGAAGTCAAATAGACGTGTACTTTTATATAAAAAAACTCGTTTGTACTGCCCATCCCATAGAATGATCAATGCATGGGATTATATGTATGGGGTGATAAACGTAAAAATACGGGTCATTCCCAAACAAAAAAATATTTTAGTCTATTCTAACAAACGTGCCACTGAGGTCAGATGGCAGTCGTTACACGGAAAATATCGAAGTTCGGCAAATTCCACAGTTGAATTGGTAATTGGTCCCTAGATTCCAAAGCTGAAAGCTTCGGATGCAATTAGAATTAACGCAAAGAGGAAGAAGAAGAAACGTGCCACTATGTGAAAAGGCCACCAATTTAAATACCCACACTAATTAATAACACTTGTCTTGTTCTTGGTGTATAATAAAGAGATACTACACTATACTATAACGAATGTGCTAACTACTTGTCTAGGTGAGTGCACTACGAACGACACCGGCAAAGTTGTTTATACTTGTAATATTGTCACGTAATTATAAGTTACAGAATTGTTCGACGCTCATCTTCACACAATAGCAACTACTGAATTCCCCGAAAGGGTAGGCAGAGGTGCTAGCACCCACATTTCGCCAGTTTATGTTTAGGTCTGAATGTAATAGGTGGCGAGCCTATTGCCATTAACCGGGCACTTATAAACCTGCGATAAATACACACATAACTTCGAAAGGCATCGAAAAGTCATTGGTGTGTGCCATGGTAAACCTGGGATCGAACCTCGTCTCAGCAGTCCATTACCCATACCACTAGGCTATAATAATTACTAATTAGTTCCTACAATAATAACGCCTATTAAATATTCTCTACACTTCTTCCCCTTCCTCTTCTTGGCAGTGATACATATAAAACAAGGTTATTTATAGACCAACTATCGCACAAAAGGGTGACCACAATTCGAGTGACATTTTGCTGTACCCAATTAAGAATACTCAGCTCAGCGTTTACTAATTGGGTTTAATCCAGAATTCCACTCAGAAAGGTATTAATAATCCGAAACTAATAGTTATTATTGATACTAACCTATATTTCAAAGGATAGTATTTCATAAGACATCTACCGGACGAAGGTCTCGTCGATACTTCACAGAGATAATCCTGATAGAGAACAATTTCAAAGATATTCCGAAGCCATTTCTGATACGATTACTTGGAAATGATTGATTGTTAATACAATCAATCAATTCTGAAATGGTTTACGTACTATAGAAAATTGGATAGCAATATACGATAATATTAAAACAGTACCTATCATTATAATATACCTACAGTAGTGATAACGGGAATTTACGCGATCATGATATAGGCACATACATACACCTTTGTTTTGCCTGACGTCTCGACCAGATTGCACCAGCCGTAGGTTAAAGGCTGACTGGCTCAGTGGGGCACTTCGTCTTCGAGTCTGCGAGGTACTAGATTCTCCAACACTATTTCATCAGTATGTAATTTCTATGCTACTCTTGATGGAGATGCTATCGCACCATAAATATTAGTATTAAATACGATAACATGTTAATCACGTCACTACATGTCACTGTATTTTATAATAATACTAGCTTTTGCCCGTGGCTGTCGGTTATCGCGACCAAACATAACCTATGTCTTTTTTCATGATCTAATCTACCTCTATACCAAATTTCGTCAAAATCAGTGGTTTAGGCGTGAAAGCGTAACATACAGACAGACAGAGTTACTTTCGCATTTATTATATTAGGATGGATAATCGTTCCTCTTGAATCACTCTATCTATTAAAACACCGCCTGAAAATCAGTTGCGTAGTTTTAAAGATTTAAGCATACATAGGGACGGACAGACAGCGACAGTCACTTTGTTTTATACTATGTAGTGAAGTGATGACGATAGTATGTATAAATCGTATTAGATTACGTTAAAAAATAGTTTTATTTCATAAAACATATTCATTTATGTGAATGTCTTGGGTTGGTCTAATACACTTACAACATTCTCGTCATTCGTTTCCCAATAAAGTATAGCTTTTTCAACTCTTTTGAATATTTTTTTTTCACTTATATCTGTATTTATTTCTCTTTACTTAATGCACGTAATCCACTTGATGCAATTTTCCAAAGAGCACTCAGTTACATTAACGTGCTTGAAAGCTTTAAGCTGTTCAAATTGAAATCAGTTTATGAATGAAAATATTAGAGGGATTAGAG
The DNA here is from genome assembly GCA_914829495.1 of Eilema sororculum. Lineage (NCBI taxonomy): Eukaryota > Metazoa > Arthropoda > Insecta > Lepidoptera > Erebidae > Eilema > Eilema sororculum. The sequence continues at coordinate 20,232,056 of OU618543.1, read as the reverse complement.
TTATGGCTAAGAAATTCGAGGCATTCAGTGCATTCATTTATTTAATTTTGTGCTTTGTTTTTTCTATAAATTCTTTTATAATCAAGTATATATTTTCGTTTAGAAGAAAGCAGTCGAATATCAGCTCATTATGGCTAACATGAAAGATACAATAATCAGTGAAACGTTGTCGTGACATCTATGTACATATTTTTGAATCCAATTCTATATCTATATATACAAATAAATTAAGCCCTATTTCCCTTGGTCACGAGATGATGCATGAATGGCTGGACCAATTTCGCTAATAATTTTTTTCGTTTTCTGCGCGGCGTGTGCGGCGGCGGTGTGGCGAAATGTGGGTATACAGGCGTGAGTTTATGTTATGTTATGATGATTTTATGTTTTTTTTGTTGTGTTCGTTATTGTCAGGAGAAGGTTCTAAATTAGAAAATTTAAGATTACTTAACCACCATATAAAATAGCTGACCCGACAGATCCCATGTCTTAATTAAGAATTTAAAATTTGAATTAAAAGTGTTTTTATTCTAATACTTTTTTAAGATTTTCTTCTATGTAATCTGACGTTTGACATAAAATTGTCAGAATGCGTGCTGCAAATATCACTAGAGGATGACTAATAGACGTTCCTCTGAATTTTCATAACAAAATGCCATTTGTTCGCGTAAAGTAAACGAAGGAAGGGATTTGCAGACTTGCTTGGGTCGCGAAAATCCTTATGGTGGGTGTTGGGAGCTCTGTGGAGGTAAGGGTAATTTTTTAAAGGTCTAAAAATTAATGGTACATAGTAGTATGAACGCCCATGAGCATAGTAAGGTATATGGTGTCATAGGTATATGGGCTCTGTGGTTTTATGGACCCCGTTGACCTATGGGCTCTGTGCCGAATAGGCCCCATAGGTCTATGAATGGACGTATGAGCCCCATAGGTATATGGACCCCATGGATCTGGCCACCTATGGACTCCGTAGATGTATGGGCCCCGGTGATTTAATGGTTTCGGGATCTCCGTGGGCGTATGGGGCCTCTGTCGAAATGCTTTCCGTTCAAAAAATATTTAGAAGAATTTGATACAAACAATTGAACATAACATCATTGATTCTAATTTATAGGGCGGAACGAAGTTTGCCGGGTCATCAAGTATACAATAATAATAACGGGAATCGACGCGGCCGTGGTATAGGCACATACGTACCTTTGATTTACCTGACATTTCGACGTTTCGTTATTATGGAACGCGAGTATTTAAAAGTCTAAATCTATTTATTCAGTCTAATTAATGAGTCGTTTTCATTGAAAAAAAAACTATATTATTTGATTTAAGCCATTTTGGGCTACCATTTTAAATTATTTTAATATTATTACTAAGTATTATAACAACTCGGAACGTCATGCAATGGTTAAACTAACCACTACTCATCTCCGATGCGCTGAGTATAATTAAAACTGAAGAGAATGCAATTTTCTCGTGAACTATCAACGTGGCAACGTAGCACTCGTAGCTTGTTCGTAGCTGGCTACGAACCGTAGGTGGTAAAGCCATTTTGTTTGCCTGCAATTTTGTTATCATGTAATCAACATTATACTATGTATATAATAATATTTGCTCAACTAATGCTAATCGCATTGTTTTATACGTTTCATTTAATTATTATGTATATAGAATAAACATAACTTTGTGTCCAACATAATGGGATTAACGATTGATTTGGTGGGTGAATTTTATCTTTTGGTATTTCTTATAGACTACAAAAGTCTAATAATTTGAATTGATAAATTAATTCTAAAAGAGCGTGACATGGATGCAAATTACTCACCAGGGCAAAAATGTCTAAGAATTTTAGGCACCAATCTTTTTCTTTTCTTAATAGAACTAATTTTCTTCGTAAATTACTTTTATCTGGCATTTTAAATTCCGAACAAAGCTCAAGGGACACGTTTTATTCTATCAATCATTACGAGAAATGAAAAAAATAGTCGTATTTTTTTTAGCTCATGTTAATTTAGAATTATTTTTCTATGGTTATGGAAAAGTATTTACTTTTTCTCTATCCATTTCACAAACAAAGTCAGCCTTATATTTACATAACTCATTATTTTCTTTCATACATACATATTCATACATACGCCTTCATCCCCAGAGGGTTAGGTAGAGGTGAATAAATATCCACATTTTACCAATAATTGTAGTCCGAAATTGCCATAATATTCCGGGCACTATTGTTGACTCGAGCTCGACTGAGTCTGGGCTGTATATATCAGTCCTATCTCTTAGTTGCCTTGCACGACACCGCATGGGAAGGGATGAGGTGGCCCAAATTTTTCTTACTACGCGGCTACATATGATTTTCTTTTGTCACGTAAATATAAAAAAATATTCATAATCAACGATGGAAGCGATACCTGTGGCAAAGGGTCTCTACAACACGATCCCTGCTGGCTTGCTCGGCAAATGGATACCGTCATCATCATTTCGTATGGCCTTTGCTCGAGTCCTCATATGTCGACGTCCAGTTGGCGCAGCCAGTCTAGTGCTGCCCGTGTGAGGTCATGAAACTCACGCATTCCTCCAGGGAAACGACGGAGTGTACACACCTCTGCTATATGCATCGTTGTCTGCTTTGGAGCTCCACAATCATTGTCCGGCGCTTCTTTAAGTCCCCACTTGTGAAGATGGTAGTCGCAATGGATGCCGTGGTACAGATCTTTATATTTGTAGTTCAATATTTCCACAGGCTTGCCTTTTGATAATTTGAACCTTCGCCACTGAGCGATGCTCAACGTTTTAACTGGCAAGTTCCTCCGATACATAATATCGTTTCCTTCCTCAAGGTAGGAAGTGTTAAGTAGAAAGCAAACTTAGAATTTCAAATTGCTTTAATAAGAAAATGGTAATGATATTAGAAATTTCCATCCGGAGCAGCCAGTAGATGGGATGGGTGACTTCGCCTTGTTGCAAGTTTTAACCAGTTTACAAAATATTGCTAATACAGGTTAAAAAGCTCAGCAAATTGTATTGCATCTCACTTTTTAAGGCTGGGTTGCACCATCTTACTTTAGCATCAACAGTGCTGTTATAAGTATGTTTATCCGCATTCTAGATTCCATAACACAAGCTAGTTAAGCTATGCTTACCATTGGTCTAGATAGCGTTATGTGGAAAGTTGTGGAATATTTATTTATTTATTTGTTTATTTATTTATTTATAGAACCGGTCAAGTACAAAATAGGTTGCACCATTTTAATGCAGTTAATGTGACGTCAATACTTGACGCTAACCGTAACCCGCCACGGTCGGCCGGTTATTGTAATTGTTAACATTAAGTTGGTTAAAATCTGTCAAAGTTTATACTTAAAACACTATAACTTGTGTTTTAAGTATAAAACGAAGGAGTTTTATTTGATACCTCAACTGATCAACATAAGAACTGACAGCATATGACAGCTAACGTGTGATATTACCACAATCAAAAAATATCTATAAGTTATTTGACCTAAATAATGTCTCATTTGTCTTGCAACTCTTATAATAAAAAAACGAAAAAAAAGCGTCGGTAGCTTAGTGGTTAAGGAGTCGGCCTTACGATCGAGAGGTTTTGGGTTCGATCCTGGGGCCTTACTCCGAAAAACGAACGAACGTTCGAACGAACGAACGACGACCCGAACGAACACGATCCATTAAAGTTACTCCGAAAACCTTTCGTTGACGACTGACGGATTCCGCCGTTTTCGTAATCATAGACAAACGTTCGAATCTAGATAAATAGTTTGGACCAATATACTTTAAAAATCTAACAACCATTAATCATGAAAAATCAAAAAATATAGTTGTATTCTTATGAAAACAGCGTCAAATTAAAATATGTATGAGATTTTGGTTCCAAAATTACCGTTAGAACACCAAAATGTAATTTTTCAAGGATTTACGTGATTTAATGTGAACGAACTTAAAAACCCTTGTGCCATAATATTATTCTATGGTTTTGGTCCAACAATAAAAATCTCGCCATTTTATTCGATTAAAATTCAACTCCAAAAGTCTTACGATAGTTATATAGACGTCGTGGAATTTCAAAAAGGGTAATGGCGCTAACCCCTGTAACTCTGTCAAAATGCAATGTAGCAACACGAAACGCCGAGTGAGAAACGCGGCGTAGAGGCCTCTTACAGGCCAGTCAACGCATGTCATCCGCGACTGTAAAGTGCGTTTTTTTTATTGTGGCCGCACTGATGTAATTTTTGGTTAAGTGGTGTTGTTGGTAAGTTAAGAACTATGGTTGTTAATTAGTTTTTACTTTTCCTTTTCTGACAGTAAAACTGCAATTTTGTGATAATAAAATAAATTTTCAATAAGTGGGTATGGTTTCTTTCTCGGACTGAGAGCTTAATAATTAATGCCAATTTGTTATTGTAGGCTTTACTTTTACTGTATAAAAATTACAAGGTTGAGATCAACCTTGTATTTTTAATATATGTATTAATAAAATGCACCTAACATAATACATTCTAAAAAAAAAATTGTTAGTAAACATCACTTATAACTCTGAGCGGCGGCGTTACCCAAAAGGCAGGGGCAATGCTGCTCAAACGTGTTTTTTTTTTAAGTTTTGCTACTCTAGTAGTTACTCGGTAAAAGATATATATACTTTTGTTGTTGAAATGTTGATTCCTCGATAGTTAAAGACTTTGTTACATTTCTTAATTAATAGATATTTTAAAAAATATACCGTGTTTGCCATAAGTGAACGCCATTCCCCTTGCTTACCCTAATAATCCGCAAGATTACTTGTCAAACAACGACTGACAACGACTACGAAAACGTCTAGCTAAATGACAGAAACGTCAACGGATACGAATAGTTTCGTTTTTCGGAGTAAGCCCCCTGGCCATTACACTACCGACGTGAACCTACTCCTAGCACAAGCAATTTAGCTTAGTTGGAGGGGTTAGAGGGAATATTAGTAACATCGGTTCTAATACTCTTAAAAAAAAACCGATCTAGTAAATACACTGGTGCAACACATTTAGCAGAAACCGTTAGAGTCATTGTTACTGTTAATGTTAAATTTGAAGCAAACCTCTTATTTTAGCAGGTAGAATGGTGCAACCAAGCCTTAGAGTTCCTTCCCTTGAATGGAACAACGGAATCGTTTTATGATTACTTGATTTTCAGTCATCCCAGAGATTATGTATTTTTTCTCATTAATTGATTACTCAGGTCTCTAATCCCTTAAAGCTCTCATCGTTAATGATTAGATAGATAATTCTGGTCGCATCAAGGCATTCACCTCGGTGGCGTCCAGGATCTGCTTCTTCCAGTCTAATTGCGATGGGGCTGAATTTCGATATTCACAACCCAGTAACTTCTTAAAGCTACCTACTGTAATGATTAAAAAATAAAAAAACCCGACTGCTACTGAAAAGATCGAAATAAGTTTGATGGCAGGCGGTACCCATTTGCCAATCATAAACCAAGAGAAAATTAATGGGTACCGCCTGTTAACAAACTTATTTCGATATTTTCAGTGACAGTCGGGTTTGCCAATCATAAACCGATAGAAAATTAATGGGTACCGCCTGCTATCAAAGTGTTTTCGATCTTTTCAGTGGCAGTCGGGTTTTTTTTATTTTTTAATCATTTGTTTTATTTAATACGTTTTATTTATGATATGACATAAATATCTTTTTGTAAGTTCCTCCTAATTTCTTTCATCCAATCCGTCAAGCCGTTCAAGCTGCAGAGCATGCTAAAGAAATGGACATACATACATACATAGTCTTGAAAAACATTACCCTCCTTTCTTCGGCAGTCGGGTAAAAAAGCGGTTGTTCCTCGTTTCGTTAATTGTTCTATCATAAAGTCCAAAATTTGATTAGATATAATTCAGTTTTACCCACCCTTTTAAGGACATACTAGCTTGAGTGTTTTAGTTTAAACCTGGGAAAATAATTGTGTTAATGCACCTCTATACACTTAAAGCATTTTGATGTATAATGGAAAACTAAGTGCCGTGAAATTATATTAAATACCACATCAGGATTGCGTTAACATATTATGGGATGAACGATAATGTATAGTGCATAGTCACTGATTTAATCACTTTAGGTCGTTTCCAATTATTGACCTAATTCAAAAAGACGTAAACTTTAAACATTTTGATAGTAATATACCCGGAGAACACAACATTCCTGTGCAGCGTGGTCACTGTGGAATGTTGTGTTTTCCGAGTACTTCAACCTTGGCATACCGTGTTTAATGATATCACATGCGTTACCAACTCTGTATAAACCTTTTCGTTCTGTATTAAGTAATGTAGTATTGTAGTGGAAGAATGTTATATTGCAGTAGTCAGAAGTACTATAGGCCGTGTCACATCGATTGAGATTAAAGTATGTAGTAAATACCTTGTCTCGTGACAAGAAACTTCGTGCCTGTAACAAAAACCATCTCCAACAAGTATAAACGTTATTCAATATAGATAAAACCCATATATGGTAGCGAATTTCATCTCAGGATGCAGTCTTTATTCTAGGGAATCATGAGGTCATCCTCGAGCCTTTGTAGATGCGTAGAGGGATGCATTTCAACAAGTTCATTAAAATCTTCATTTCCGTGGATTTTTTTAGCTTAAGTGTTAGAATGAAAAAATATCGTGTTAATTAAAGGTTTTGATACTACATGTATTCTTGCTTAATATCTAGCAGATAACTAAAAAAACTAACGAGATATACAAGATTAATAATTACATGCCACGGCGATGAAACATGCGTGTACGGCAATGAAACAAGCGTCCACGGCAATGAAAGAATTATGCCAAGGGAATGAAAGAATCAACCACAGAAATGAAACATAATATTTTAAATACCTACTTACATACAATAGATTTATACAAATTTCATAGGTTAAAAATCTGCAAAAGGAGTAGGTACAATTAAACAGATACATAATAGAATCAAAGTTGTCCGATCATTTATTTAAATTCTGTCAAATTAACAATACAATAATATGAATAAAACAAATATGGTATACTTTTGTTAATTATGCAAAAGTGTAAAAATGCAAACAACATACATAGTAGGTACACCACATTTTTTTAATTTACGCATCAATATTTAATGTGAAGCGAAACAATAACATTTTTATACAATCTTAAGACAAAATAATCACAGCCCACACCGGTTAAAGTTCTTCTTCTAATCTTGGCATCTTAAAAATAAACAATCCATTATTAACAAACTGTAGTATGTGTGAGTGTGTGTGTCTGCATGCCTGTGTGTGTATGCGCGTGCGTGCGTGCGTGCGTGCGTGTGTGTGTGTGTGTGTGTGTGTGTGTGTGTGTGTGTGTGTGTGTTTGCGCGTGTGTATAAACGAGTGATGGATTAGCAAATATTCATTCATTTTGTAAGATTAACACGGAAACATCTTTTTCTAATTGATTGTACAGTAAAAAACTCATCAAATCTTTAATCGTATTGCAGAATGTTTTCGAATCCTGTAATGTCAGTATTCTGTGCTACCTTTATCACAGGTAATGATTTTTATAATGCCTAATCATACTATGGCGATGAAAACATAAGTCACGGAAATGAAACATCTGGCCACAGCAATGAAACTAAATTGTTTTACAATGCATGGCAATGTTTTCTTTTTTCATTTCCGTGTTTTTTTTTTTCATTGCTATAGCAAATTTTGACCACGGAAACTACGGCAATGAAAGCACGGCAATGAAAAACAAGACAAAAATATGAAATAACAAAAAATCTAATAATTATTCGAAGTATTAATCACTTCACAAAAATAAACAAGAGAAATGGCGTTCTATTGAATGATTAATCAAGAGGATAACTTAGTAAATTAGAAAGTTATACTTATCCACGGCGATGAAAAAAAAATGTCCAGTAACATAAAAATGGTATACTTACCTCTATAGTGCCAAAACGCAGGTACGTGTGTACGTTCTTCCGCGTTGAGGACTTAGGCGGCACCAATATGCAACGTTTAGCGCATTTAAGGGAGGACGCTAGTCATTAGATAAAACAATAATCTAAAACATGTTTAGAACACGGCGATGAAAGGTAGTTCTGAGACAAATGTATTTTTTTTAACCATTCGTTGTATTGTTTAAGTATTTGAATAAATGTATTTCGTAACAATACTTTAACTATTCACGTATCAAATAAAAATAGGTATTAATAAAAATGACCAATAGATTTTTATCAATGAGGTATTACGACACAATAGGTGACGTGTGGACAAACACGGCAATGAAAAATTTCGGTGTATTTTGTTTTTTTTGGAGTACCTATAATCCTATTTAATAGAATATTTAGTGCCACACATAGATCACTATTTCACCTAACTAGCAAAAAATGTTAGAGCATTATAACTATGATTTTTAGCACCGATTTCATCGATGCCACGCAATTCTTGGTCCCGGGAAATTCACCCAGAGATGTTTCTTCCTTGGAAATATTTTACCGTTTTTACCCGTTTTTAATGGTGAATTTTCTGATGAGCTCTTCCAATTAGGCCCAACCTCTCCTTTCCTACACAGGACAACACGTGCAGGGCTCAGATATCACCCGCATCCGGTGTAGAATATTCGCAAGAACCAAGTGGTTCGGTGACTCATTCCTATGCCACAGCATTAAGACCTGGAAATCCCTGCCAGCGTACGTGTTTCCTTCTACCTACACGTGAGAAAGCATCTGACGAGGCCGTCAAGTTGAGTGCCGCCATTGTTAACATGATACGTGTTTATAATGGGGATCCTCTTTCCGGGACTTTGCCTTTAGTTTACCATCAGCTGAGTGGAAGCCAAATTGACGTGTCCTTTGATTAAAAAAATGCTAAAGACAAGAGGTTTACCGTTTTGTAGCTATAAAAATTATAATGATATCTAAAGTCTAGACAATATAATTGACTTAAAGTATGATGACCAAGAATAGTTGTGTTATGGGTTATTATGAATGCGAATAAAAATTAGGTTGAAATTGTGTTTTCGTGGAATTTACACAGAATTTTTTGACAAAGTATTTTTTGGGCTATAAATGCCTTCGTATTATTTTTTACTTTCAATAGCTATATTTGAATTTCTCAATCATAGATTTACTTTGATTTTTAAATAAGTTTCTAAGAATATATTGTTGTTCTTTAACTTTCATTCTGTTAGTATTTAAATATCTGCTTGATTACGAAAAACATTGGAAAAAATGTAATGCTCAAGTGAGACTTTTCGAACATAAAAATTTGCATAATAAATGCTATAAAAAATTCATACAAATCTGCTTTTTGAAATAAATGCCTTAGTTAAAACTAGAATTAACTAGTACACAATATTGAATATCAGTTTTAAATAATAATAATAATTATTAACTGTACTGTAGTATTATAGACGGATTCAATTTTGGGTTGAGTTTGGTTGGAACTGTGATCATTAATGCGCGAAGGCGAGCAAGCGGAAGAAGCGGCCGCTGAGCGCCATTTCCTCTCTATTGTGTGTGTATTCAAATACGATGAAACGATGTTGATTCTATTTATGACTAGCTAGATACTTCTAGTTTTAACATAGGCATTTCGTAAAACTAGTTTTAACTCGGGAAAACGAGTCCTATCAATTTTTTTACTGAAGCTGTGACATTTGCTTATCTAATATATTTTGCAGCCCAATTTTCAAACACTTTTAAAAAAGTACGATTTGATTTAAAAAATTCAATATCCTAGTGATCAAAATACATCGGGAAAAGAAAGGCTCAAGTGGGACTTGAACCCACGACCTTTGCCTTACAGGATGAAATCCTTTACGGCGTGGGTTCAAATCCCACTTGAGCGCTTCTTTTTCCCGATGTATTTCGAACTTAAATAGTAAGCACAATAAATGCTATAAATATTTCATTCAAATCTAGTGATCGATTGAAAAGAAAAGGATACCTTATATAGATAAAGAGGAACTTCTGAACTTATTTGGTATTCGTATTTGATAAGTTCTTGAAGCTTTAGTATCTTCAAACAAGATGTATATTCCTTTTATATTCATAGTTAATTTACACTCTCTAGAACTCTTTAAGTGTGATATTATTTCAATGATACAGTCAAATAAATAAAAGAAGCGAAATCCTTAGGCCCCGAAAATAGAACTAAATTAAAACAGTTTAACATAACATAACATAAACTCACGCCTGTATTCCCCGAAGGGTTATGCAGAGGTGCTAGCACCCACATTTCGCCAGTTTATGTTTAGGTCTCAATGTAATAGGTGGCGAGCCTATTTCCATTAACCGGGCACTTATAACCTGCGATAAATACACACATAACTTCGAAAGGTCGTTGGTGTGTGCCATGGTTAACCTGGGATAGAACCCGAGACCTGGTCTCAGCAGTCCATTACCCATACCACTAGGCTACCGCAGACTATATAAATAACTGTTTTAACTGTAGATTGATGGCACTTGGTGGAATCTAATACACATATTGAATAATACACTTGTACTTTTCCACTGACCAGTTTTGCCTTACGGCTTAGTTCAGAGAATGCCGTAAGGCGAAACCGGATAGGCTCTGAAATAAAATTAAATGCAGTGGAAAAGTACAAGTGTATTATTCAATATGAATATTATGTAAGTAAAACTAATCTAGATACGTACATTTCATAAATGTAGTAGCTATATAGTACAATAGAAAACAAGATAATGTACTAAATATATGGTAAACGTTATGAGACTCTTGACCACTTTTAATATAGGTGTTACGCCTGCGCCAGAATTGCGTTCAAACCACAATTTAATGAAATAATTTGGTTGTAGATTATGCACTAGCGCCTAGGAAGCGATGGTAAACTTAGTTTAATGAGAATTGACGTCAAAAATATATGCATTATTTTGAGATATAAAGAAATTGAAATTGAAAAATATACCTTTTTTTTTCAATAAATATTCCACACAACGCTATCTCGACCCGTGGTAAGCTTAACTAGCTTGTGTTATGGAATCTAGAATGCGGATATACATACTTAGATACTTTTTTTTGTGACGACCAATGCAAATACCCATATTCATGCATACAAATATTTGCACTGAACGGGGATCGAACCCGCGCCTATGTAGCAGTCGCGTTCTCTACCGCCACGCCACAGAGGCTGTCGCACATTGGTCATTCGAAAGATTTCTCTACAATTTTTTATCAAAAAAGATTCCAAGAACCTTCCTCTTTAATTGTTTTATTTCACCAAGTTTAGCATCTGAATACTTTTTATTGTTCACAGCACACAGACGGATGAGAACGGTGACGAACTACTTTCTAGTGAACCTGTCTTTCGCTGATCTGATGATGGCGTCACTCAACTGTCTCTTCAACTTCATCTACATGTTGCACAGGTAAGTTTTAGTAGCCTGTATATAATTTTAAGAAAATCCTGTAAGTACATCTCACACGACAGTACCACAGAATACATAATACAGTAGTTACCTGCATTAGTAGTTATAATTTATATTCTTTAAAACGCCTTATGACTGTTAACTTTTCTTGGTTGATTTTGAAGCGTCAGCTGTACCCTAAGTTGTTACGAATTCGGCCTTACGATTCGTCAATCGTCAATCGACCATGTCGGACCATGTCCGTCGGTCGCGGATTCGAATCCTGGCCATTACACTACCGACATGAACCAACTTTTAACACAAGTCATTTAGTTTAACAGGAGGGGTTAGGGGAAAATTTAGTAATTTCGGTTACTATTGTTTCAAATTGGACAAAGCCATACAATTTTAAACCTGTCTTTAAATCAGTCAAATTAGTACAACGTATAGTTTGAATGCCTTTACACGTATCCATTTAGTTACAAATATGAAATAGTATTCAGTTCTATGTCGTCAAGGCTAAAGCACAAATAATATTGTAAAACTTTACGATAATTTATGACAACCCGTAAAATTATCGACAGGATGTGTAAGGGTTGAAAATGTAAAGAAGAAACTATGATAAAATGTATTTATTTATAAGGCCCCTCATTAAATTTGACTATGATCAGTCAAAAAATATTTTCATTAAATTTTTTATTAAAGAATTCGGATAATGTGTATTCAGTTGTACAAATAATAGAACTTCTGAAATATGATTGGCATTAATAACACGCAAAAAATAGGTAGCTAAGTAGGTAAATATGATAGAGCCGGAGGCATTTTCATAGATAAACGAATATTTGCCTATTATATTTTTATTAGCTGGAAGGATTTCTTATATAACAGATATTTTAAGTTCAATATTTGTGAACTTAAATATATTTTATTAAACGCTTCAGTGGTCTTTAATAAAATATTAAGTAAATTTCTATCTATTCTACTGAGTAAATAAATGGTTATTTTCATCATTTAGACAAAATATTACGCACTTTGATTAAGAATAACTCAAGCTCTGTTTGCAATAGCAACCGAAAGCATTGGGATTGATAAAATAAGTCTATTTGATTTATTTATTTATCAATTCATAGAAATGATTTTAATCAACACAAAATCTTCATCCATACTAATATTATAAATGCGAAAGTAACTCTGTCTGTCTGTCTGCATGTTACGCTTTCACGCCTAAACCACTGAACCGATTTTGATGAAATTTGGTATAGGGATAGATTAGATCATGAGAAAGGACATAGGCTATGTTTGGTCGCGATAACCGACATCCACGCGGGCGGAGCCGCGGGCAAAAGCTAGTAATATATATTTTATGGGTAACAAACAAAGGTAAAGTACTCAATAGCACATTATTATTTCCAAAACGTTTGAAACAAGAATGGAAAATGTATAAAACACTTAGTAATGACTTTAGTCAATTGTATGTATGTATTTTATATACAATGCTATTATACTGTAATAGTATATTCTACATTAAGGTTTCTATTAGATACTGCCCGATTTCATTAAATTTACTACATCCATTCACTTTTATGTTTCGTTAGACTCGCCAGATGAGTCTGGCAATGGCACTTATACTATCATCCACTTAAATACTGCGAATATAGTCGCTATATTTAGCTCTACAAGTTATAGTTAAAGGCAGTCTTGCTGATCAATTCAATTCAAAATCGAATACATTTCATCCCCCTGGCAAGTACCAATTCGTTGGCCAGTGAACTTGTGGTATTGACACTTGTTTTGACGATCATGACATTTATGACAGTCGTCAACGTATTTATTGACATGCCCATGTCAATCTAAATATATATAACTCAAAGGTGACTGACTGATTGACATAGTGATCTATCAACGCACAGCTCAAACCACTGGACGGATCGGGCTGAAATTTGGCATGCAGGTAGATGTAATGACGTAGGCGTCCGCTAAGAAAGGATTTTGATTGATTCTACCCCAATGGGATAAAATAGGGGATGAAAATTTGTATGAAACTTTGTAAATTTTAAGCCAATCGGGCTGAGATTTTGCATGCATAAAGGACTCAACACTAAGCGATAACCGACATCCACGTGGACGGAGCCGCGGGCAACAGATAGTCCCACATATTCATCAATCTATTCTATACTATAAACGTATTCAAACTGATATTGACTATCGATGCATGGTAATTTGACATTATTTTTGATATTTCTTACTTTTATTGGAAACTACTGTTGAAAAAAAAAGTCTTTGTCCGTCTGTAGATCTGAATTCGATACCTCATGCGCTCCAGTTGAGCTTTTTATCGCTTCAGTAAGTTCAGTTAAAATCATATCTGCAGATGAAATTTTATTTCGTTTTGAATAAACTAATATAGAATGATTCGTAATTTATGTATTATATTTCGTTTCAAATTTATGAAAATTAAATTAGATAGCCCTTTTTCAATACACTTAAATAAAAATAAACTAATTATTTGCCTAGTTATGGAAAACCTATCCAACACAAAAATGTGTATGCACTATGCACAATTTTTACTAGAAGGCGATAATCTTGCTATTTTTCAATTCTAATTTATGAAAGTTAAATTAGTTAGCCCTTTTACAATACACTTAAATAAAAATAAACTAATTATATGCCTAGTTATGGAAAACCTATCCAACACAAAAATGTGTTTGCACTATGCACAACTTTTACTAGAAGGCGATGATCTTGCTATTTTTCAAAACACAGTTCTAAACAAAATATTTGTTTTTATTTAGATAGAAAAATAAATTTAATTAGGGACCTACATTGATTGGTAAACTTCGCTTTCAGACTAAACTTCGTTTTTACTTTTCTAGGTCACTGCTAATTGATGAATTGTAGTCAAGTTTCTACAACGATGAAATAGCAAAAAAAAAATTGGATTTCAGTGATCTTATAAAGAAAGGTTTTGTATATTTTGGTTTTCCAGTGACCTTTACAAATCTTATTTATCAGTGATATTAAATTTAATATCAAGTGATATTTTGCTCTTAAATCCTTTATTGTTGAGCTGCCAATAATAAAATAAAGTTAGTTTGTCCCGACCTTTTATCTTCGAGTGATTTTAAGTCTTTACTTACAACTAGTTGCTTTGATATATTTTTAAGAACACTGAACCTGAATAATTAAAATTGACTCTCAATATCATTGAAAATTAGTCAGATAGAACTATCACTATAATTAAATTGTTAAGATCATGCATGGGCCTATTCTTTACACTGTTTGGGCCAAATTCATACATAAGGATTTTAATCTGATTCTCTTTCATTTCTTTTATAACAATGTAATAAATTTTCGATTAAAATAGGAAAAAGTGATTCGCTCGGGCTGGACTCGAACCCGCGATCTTTTACTTACAGAGGGAATGCTAGGACCACTGAGCGATCAAATCGAATAATAATAGTTATCATACTAATTGCTTTAAAATTTCATTCAATAAATAATTGTGTTCGGGTCATGTAAAATTTCATTGGTCTCTTCTTTTGGGAGAATCTAATCTTTTTTTTTTCTTTTTTTCTGTGCGGAAATCGCGCGCGGATTCGGGGTACCCCTGCCGGAGCCGGAAGGGGAGGTTATGTCGGACTCGAACCGACTAAAACCACACGCCGACTGTGGGTCGTGGTGCTAGGCCGGAGGTGAGGTTGTTATCGACATATCCCTCGCACCCCAGCTGACCCAGGGAGGAAAATCTAATCTATTTTACTGGCATCACCAATTTTGTTCTCTTGGTAAAAACTCAATACGAATGCTAATTTAAATTCGCCGTCCTTGCGGTTTCAAATTAAAACACATAAAGAGACAGTGTCAAAATTTCAGGAGTGTAAAAATAAAAGAAGTTTACGTACAGCCAATTTTGCGTATCGTATGACCGGGTACTATAATTAACTTTCTAGGTATAGCCTAACATTTTTACTAAATGATGTTAATTGATTACAGTTTTATATGCAACTAGCTTTCCGCCCTCCAGCTCCGTCTGCGTAAATCTCTTATAATCTCCGATTCCACTCAACCTCCATCACGAACAACCCCACAGGGCGAATACATAGGGGAAAAGTAGCCGAGTTGGTCAAGGCATTGCCCCATGTAAAGGAAAGATAGCGGGTTCGAGTCCCGCGCGCGAATATCACTTTTCGCTATGTATTCGATTTGTATAGTTAGCATACTTAATGCTGTAAAGATCGGTATAAAGGTCGAACGGGATGAAAAGTACCCTATGTCCGTCTCCTGGTTCTAAGCTACATCCACACCAATTTTCAGCAAAATCGATGCAGCCGTTTTGAGTTTTAAATAGTGTAACTAACATGACTTTCTTTTATATATTAAAATAGATATATCTATGTAGTGACGTAGAAATAATACAAGTGTCGTCATTGGTAATTTATTAGTTAAAACTATATTTTTGTAATCTAGTACAAAAAACATTGTACTGGAAACCAGATATAAAGTTTCTATATCTTTTAGTTATCAAAGTTTACTGAAACCAAATACTACAAACTTAAGGTTTCAGAAGTTATTGATCACAAAATCAAACAAATCTTCAAACTAAACAGCTGTTCAGTCTGTTACAGATGTTATAGGTTTTATCGAAGTTATCAAAAGTAACACCAAGTTTAGTTCAAAGATTTGTTTTATACTTTTGTATTAGTATGAAGACACGTACACGGTACAAACAATATTTTGAACGTTTAATAATGCAGTATCATGCATAGTTAATACTTAAAACTCAACAGTAACTGCAAAATAATACTACCATATCCTTCTAGTAATATTTTAAGTGTAAAAGTATAAAAACATGTTTGGATGAGTGTTACTCAGTTGCGCTCAAACGGCTGAAATTATCTGCGTTTGTGATAACCTGTGGTGATAACCATAGGTCGGAATTAGGTAGAGTTATTTAAGTAGACCCTCAGTTTACCCGGTGAAATTATATACTGCAATTAATCTCATTGAGTCCATTGGACTCCTCCATACAAATCATCGATTTTACTCAAAATAAAAGAAAATCGTGTATTACAAAGTAATTTAATGTGTTTAACAACATATTTCTTACTATTTTACGTATCAAATTTTAATCAATCATGTATGTATCTTATATTTTTCTTGTACATACTTAATCACTAGAAAATATCTATAAAAAAATAAATGCCAACTTCTGGCTTCGAACTGAAACAAAATCCGAACATAAACATAGTTTTTTTCTACTAAATTAACACAATAATATCTTAAACAATCGTTAACAAAAATAAAAATGGTTCATGTTCATAGTAAAATAAGAAACCTGCAACGCCTTAAGCTTAAGCTTAAGCTTTGCGTGAAATGTATAGATAAAGCCAAAGGGCTTTATCTATACATTTCACGCAAAGCTTTTTAGTGCAACCTAAACATACTGGCCTCAAACAACTATGACACAGATGCACAGTCTTCCCTTAGACGGCTAGGCAATATTATCTTTAGTCTCAGGGCAATTTATTTTCAGTGTCCAGTTACATGTTAGCTAAGGGCATCTTAGTTATTACTGATAGTGCGTAGTTCTCGTAGTAGCATCATCGGAATCCTCTTTATCGTTCTGGAGCCAGTCGGTTACTATTGATCACCACCCTGTTGCATTATATTAACTGATCTCCTATTTGACGCCATATTGTTAATTTAAAATTAAATAAATTACATGAAAACACGACAAATAACAAAACAATGATTTTACAAATTTTGTTACACAAATACCCTGTTTGAGTCCAATGGACGCATGACAAGCGGCTACTTACCTCTACATGCTGCGCAGGCGAAGGTCCTCCTCACCCTGAAGCCGGTGCGCTACTGAATGAAGGTACACGGGCGCGGGAAGTTTAATTCGCGGTAGTTAAGTTTTTAAGCATGATTGAAACTTTGTGCGGAGTCCAATGGACCTAACAGGTAAATTAAGGGTTAAGTAGATACTTACACTGAAGTATGATTTGAGATTGACGTGGTCATTCATATAGACAGTAAAACACTCGCCGGGATATTTACCATGTTTTACATATTTTTTATAACTTTACAAAACATGGTAAATATCCCGGCGAGTGTTTTATTTACACTGATTTTATGCAAAGTGAATGCCTTGAATTCCAAAATTAATTATAAAGATTACCTAGATAAATCCGTGATTTATTTATTGATTGGTCCCAGCTATGCAAAATGCATTTAAAACATTTTTTTTTAAATTTCTTGCAATTGCAAAAATATTAAACTACCGAACGTGAATCTTTATTAAGAAAAATTTACCTGTATCAACTTTTTAAAATTGCTTAACTTATGCTCTAAATGTTATTGTGGAGCAGATTAGAAAAGAGAACTCTAAAGGTCCACATTGGTCCATGTCGTGGAAGGAACTTGGATACTGATAACATGGGTTACTTTTTATACCATAAAATAAGTACACGAGATCAAACGAGAACAGGTGAAAACACGGGTAATAGCTAGTATTAAACAAGCTGTTGCCTATAAATGAATTCAAAAATTTCATACCAATATTTTAATATCCTACATACGACAGAGAGAATTTTTATATAAAAATTTCGCCAGAATATCCAATTACAATAACTTCAGTTTCACTGGACATGATTGGCAAATGTTGGATCACAGGGGTACCCAGTTCTTTGTAAATCATTAACTGCCAGCGATATAAATTCAAATTGAGTACCAGTATTTCGTTAAAATATTCTTATGGGCTTAACATGAAAGTCAGCGAACGTAATTTATTTTCACGTATGGTTGAACATTACTAGACAATATTTTATGCATGTTTAAACTAGTTCATGTAATATTTTTTTGGTGGAAGCTGGATTAAGTGAAACAGCGACCAAACATTTCAAAAACTGTTGCAAAAAATTTTTCTTAAAAAAAATTACGAACATACATATTACGGAATGCCTTACGTTCTTGATATAATATTTTTACAATGTAAGAGATGAATTGGAATCTTACAAGAGCTACAAGGCCTTTTGTTTTCGTTGAATATTTTAACATATTTTACCCCTTCAGTAGTTCGTGTGCTTACTTGTAAACAATTTTTTGTCATTATTTGAATATTCTTTATAGCATAGGGTGGTAAACATATAACTAGCACTTTATCGACCATGAAAACTTATGTTATGGGATCATTCTAGTAATAAAATGGCGTTGTAAATTCCCTGCTGATAGAAGTGCTAACCGTGTGTTACACCTTTACCTATTTATTTTCTTCAGATCTCTTAGTATTTGAGTTTTTTAAGCTTCTCTAATATAATTTTCTTTATTATTTTATATAGCATATATTATGCTAACTTTAAAACTCGAATACATGAAGAAAAATGAAATGCTCAAGTGGGACTTGAACAGGGGGAATGCTCTTCCAACTGAGCTATTGATCAATGTTTAAAAATGGTTGAAAAATCATTCATTGGTTCCAACAGTTCGTAAGGAAGATGGTTGATGGCTCCAGCGTCGCCCTTAAAGACGGATATAAAAAGTGAAATTTGAAATAATATTAATCTGTTCAGGTGTCGCATTTACTGACCTTTATTTTATCTACTATGCCCTTTTTGATCGGGTTCAAGTTACTTACAAAGAACATAAATTAATAATTATAGCTCACAAAAAGAAAAATAAAACCCTAACCTGAACGTAAAAATCAACCTTAAATTTCAATCTGTGTAGGTAGACACATAACATAAAAACTTTTAGCGTAAGGCTAAACGTACAATCAGTCATAAAATTATGTTCCCATTAAGTAAATAAAACATAGCATGCAAAATTATTGTCTGTCTTCACGCAAACACTGTGTTTAGGCCAGGCCCCAAAACATTTTACTTAGGTAACCCAGACAAATGCTAAAATATTTTAGTCAATGTTCACAAGTCAAATAAAAATATTGTTTTAGTAGGTCTCAGTGTTGTTTTGGGATTCTTTCGTGAAGGTCATATTTATCCTAAGACATTTATAAGAAGAAGCTAATAATGATTAGTCTAAGGACAAACAAGGATAAAAATGTGTGCTTTATTGTGATGGTTAGCACTGTTATTTTTGTCTACTTTCGTACCCTAGTTAGGAACGGTAAAGCTGTTTATAACAGTCGAAGCTACAAGGTGTTTCGGGATTAAAACCTATTGGTAAGAGAGGTGTCCACAGAAAAAACTGCTGGCCACCACTACTTTAACCCCATTGAGAAGAATTCGCTTTTCCGTAAACACCACTAATGATCTGATTAATTAAATTACCAAAGGCGACCACACATCTTCTAAAACAAGAAGAGAACTTTTTTTTGTAAAAGAATTTACAAAGTTACTAATATTTCGTCTAACCCCTAAGCTAAATTGCTTGTGCTACGATTCGAACCCGGGACCTTTCGGTCGTAAGGCCGACTCCCAACAGCTTTTCTCAGCCCAACAGTCAACATAACCTGTAGTGTTAGCCTTATGATTTTTAATCTTTACGAACATCAATATCTGTTAGCAATTTGCTTAAATATTGATTTAGAATTTATTATGCT
Source organism: Eilema sororculum (assembly GCA_914829495.1). NCBI lineage: Eukaryota > Metazoa > Arthropoda > Insecta > Lepidoptera > Erebidae > Eilema > Eilema sororculum. The sequence goes on along the minus strand of OU618543.1, from coordinate 20,212,142 downwards.
TATCAGCGCGGAAAATAACCTGTGTTTTGTAAAGCTGACCACATATTGAAGGAACTTGACCCGCTCGGCTTTTTGGAACAAAGTTGCCCGCAGCGCAACTTTCTGTAGCCACAGGGTTTGCTCACCGGGTTGACAATCTTTTGTCTCACTATCTCTTATCCCTAGAATTTGATAGCCACGAACTTGAAGCGTCACCACGACCCACAGTCGGCGTGCGGTTTTAGTCGGTTCGAGTCCGACATAACCTCCCCTTCTGACTCCGGCAGGGGGGCTATACGAGGGGATTACCGCACGGAAAAAAAATAAAAGGCATTACAAGCGTTTACATGCCATGAATTGAAAAGAATACGAAAGATTTAGTGCGTATTTGCCTTTGTCTGAACTATTCAGTCTAAAAAAAACTGTTTTGTTGTTTTTGTCGATATAGAACCACCTAGACAAATATTGTCCACAAATATTATACTGCCAGGATGGCTTTTGATGTTTTCTTTCTCATTTTGTAAACATAAACACCGAATAGGTATTCGTTCGTTTTCTAAGTTTTGGGAGTCAAAGCAAAGTATTTACTTGATATAGACCTTATATAAAGACAGAATAAATTATTTTTACTTTGACTATTATAATAAAGCCCTTCAAATTGGAGCTAATCTGGTTTTATTGAGTCTCGTCGTCTCCAAATAGTTCTCAAATGTATACTATTACATTAAATTTTTTATTAGCTTTGGGACCAAAAGACGAACCCTACAATTATTGTCACGTTGGAAAAAAGTTTACGTTTAAAAGCCATGAGTATTAAACTAAAATCCATAGGGGACCAGCTCAAAAGAGATGGCATTCGGTCGACCGGAGTGCAAGAGATGTGTCTCCGACAATTTTACCTCCGGCAACCATGTGGATTTTGCGCACGATTTAAAAAGTCTTGAACAAAAAACCATGAAAGCCTTGACTTATTATAAAAGATGGCTCAATGACAGTAGATTCAGACAATTTAAAGAACATTATGGTAAACAAAATTGTGTTTGAAGTAGGTTATAAGTGTATATAGGTAGGTATAGATAAATTCGATTGAAAAGCATTGTGCCGCATGTTGAAGTAATTTGCCTATTTAACCTGTCGCATTACATTTCAAGACAATATAAACGTATTTTTATTGCTAATTATAGTTAAGCTTGACAAATTGCTTTTACCATTAGGTTTTTGGAAAAATATGGGTTACACTAAGTCAAACAGATACTGGTATATTTTTTGAAAAATATATGTGTGACTAAAAGTTATGTGAAAAGTCAAACCTTTGCGTAGCTTATCTCAGTTATAGATGGTGTACTTTTCTGTTAGGATAAATTACTATGCCACGAAAAAGGACAACCATTACCTTGCTTATCCTTCTGTGTTATCTCCGAAGACTGGCCCCCAAATTGAAGGACACAGCTGCCGCCCTGGGGCGGCTGCTGCCCAACATGAGGGGGCCGGATGACTCCTGCAGGAGACTCTATGCGGGAGTCGTGCGGTCCATGGCCCTATATGGGTGCCCAATATGGGCGGAGACCCTGAAGGTCCATAATGCACGTCTGCTGCATGGTCCGCAGCGTGCTATGGCCAGCAGGGCCATCAGGGGGTACCGCACAATATCCTTGAAGGCGGCGAGTCTCCTTGCCGGATCCCTACCGTGGAACCTGGATGCGAGAGCCCTTTCGATACTATATCGGTATCGAAAGGAGGCGCGGGAGCAGGGACGGGAACCCGAGCCCGAAGTAATTCGGGCCGTGAGGTCCCAGCTCCACCAGGACATGGTAGCTGAGTGGGAGCTACGACTTGGGCGACCAAGCGCAGGGCACGCCGTAATAGCGGCGATAAGACTCATCATGGAGGAATGGCTAAAGAGGCCACACGGCAGCCTCTCGGACCGGCTGACGCAGGTGATTACCGGACACGGGTGTTTCGGGAGTTACCTGTGTCAGATCCGGAAGGAGCCAACGTCCGAGTGCCATCACTGTGATGCGAGCGAGGACACAGAGCTGCACACGCTGACCGAATGCCCGGCGTGGGACACGCCGAGGCGGGTCCTAGTGGCGGCTCTGGGTGTGGGAGTCCTCACACTCGCCACATTGCTCACAGCGATGGTACGATGCGCGAACGCTTGGGGTGTGGCCGCCTCCTTCTGCGAGCAAGTAATGCTCGAGAAGGAGGCGGCCGGTAGGGTCCGGACTAGACTCCGGGCCCGGGGAGCCCGCGAAGAGCGAAGGCGAACCGGACGTCGTAGGTCGCAGAACGACCTCCGTCCTCCATGAACGCTGGCCTGGGGGTGACCGGTGGAGCCGCCTGTCACCCTAGCAGAAGCAGGCCGCGGCGGCTCCCCGTACCCCCGGGGCTAGTTGGGGACACCGAGGTCCCCACAACCCGAAGGGGACCATCTCGTGGGTCTGCCGGGGTGCGAGAGATATGCTTTCGGCAATCTCACCTCCGACAACAAAGGACCCAAGACGGCGTGCGTTTTAGTCGGTTCGAGTCCGACATAACCGCCTCCACCGGCTCCGTGGGGGTGGTATTCGTGGGGATTTTGCGCACGATAAAAAAAAATCCTTCTGTGTTATTTGAAATGCTCGAGAAGGAGGCGGCCGGTAGGGTCCGGACTAGACTCCGGGCCCGGGAAGCCCGCGAAGAGCGAAGGCGAACCGGACGTCGGAGGTCGCAGAACGACCTCCGTCCTCCATGAGCGCTGGCCTGGGGGTGACCGGTGGAGCCACCTGTCTCCCTTGCAGAAGCAGGCCGCGGCGGCTCCCCGTACCCCCGGGGCTAGTTGGGGACACCGAGGTCCCCACAACCCGAAGGGGACCATCTCGTGGGTCTGCCGGGGTGCAAGAGATATGCTTTCGGCAATCTCACCTCCGACAACCAAGGACCCAAGACGGCGTGCGTTTTAGTCGGTTCGAGTCCGACATAACTGCCTCCACCGGCTCCGTGGGGGTGGTATCCGTGGGGATTTTGCGCACGATAAAAAAAAATCCTTCTGTGTTATTTGAAAGTCTCTGTGGTGTGGCGGTAGTGAACAGTATGTTTCTATGCCACCTACTTGTATCAATACTATGAACGAAATAAGAAATAAAGTCCGAGATATTAGTATAAAATGAAACGGAAAGCAGAACACCGATGACCTGAAAAATAAGGCTGGGATAGACTAGTAGTGTAAGGCGGAGGATATACCTATGGCGCATATTGGGAGACGCTTGTGCCCAGTATCTCATGCTTTTTCCACTCTGTTTATCCAGAACTGTTTCATTTATAGTGTGGTAGACCACTACCTATGATTAGAAAGCTTAATGAGACACAGAACTCTCGCTTAGGTGTCAGCATCTCACCCTATTTAACTCCATTGCCGAAAGCACAATTTTTGAGACAGATAGCTCTCGTATAAATCCCAGTATCTCATGTTTTTTCCACTCTGTATGCCCAGAACTTTATTGTTTCTGGTGTGGTAGACCACTGCCTATGATTTGACAGCTTCGTGAGACATAGAACTCTCAGTTCGGTGTCAGCATCGCGCCCTGTTTAACTACATTGCTAAAAACATAATTTTCGACTGATAGCTCTCGTATAGACCCTAGTATCTCATGTTATTTTCACTCTGTATGTCCAGTTCTGTCTCGTTTCTGGTGTGATAGACCAATGCCTATCATTTAAATGCTTCATGAGACACGGAACTCTCAGATAAGTGTCATCATCTCACCCTGTTTAACTCCATTGCTAAAAACACAATTTTCGACTGATAGCTCTCGTATAGACCCGGCAGTCAATTGATTGGAAGATTTTAACATACACATAGGTAAACTTTACACATGTATATACATGTACCAAGGTAAGATAGTTAATCAATGGTATTGCACAAAATTTATGTAGTTCAGGTCTAAATACCACTGTGTAATGTCCTGAAATGTTTTTGTCTCTGTCGCTTAATAGCTATTTTCGTTTTTATTCGATAACGAACGAGTGATATATTCGGTCCTTTAAGAGGCTTATTTTAATAGGAATATAGGTCTAATACGCAGAGATGGATAGAGAATTTTAAGCTTATGTGAATAGAAGACAATCTACTCCTACGCGATATAGGTATAACAAGGGACCGTCTGCAAATTATTATAAGTACGAGACCATTGTGAGATATGTTTAATAATAGATACAAACTGGGCATTAACTAACTAAGCATTATTTTGTCTCAGAAGTGTCCTTTAAATAAGTAATAGATGAACATGTGCTGTTATTGTTCGTGCCAAAAGGATTGAGCATAAAGTTTGTTGACCTTGCGATGAGTTCGGACCGCTTAATTAGGCTTTGTAAACACTTTTCACACTGAAGCGAAACCGACTTTAGATAGAGCTGTCTAATAACTATCTTTCTCGTATTACGATTTTCTTTCTGTTAAAATATCAAACCTTTTTGTTTCCGAGGTAGGCAGTGATAAGTGCACGCCATTTTTTTATTTTTTATTTATTTAAACTTTTTGCACAAATACAAAATAAATGTACAAAGGCGGACTTAATGCCATAGGCATTTTCTACCAGTCAACCTTAGGGTGATGCAGAGATATTTATGTCCAAGGTAGATGCACGAAGTGTTGTGTTGGTTTGACCTATTTTGGTACAAATAATAAATTTTGTAAAAAATAATAAACTATTTAATAATAATCAAAAATTTAATAGTATTATCTATGAATACAAACATATAGAAATATCATAAACTACATACACATAACAACAAATACATATATTTATATATATGTATATATATATATAATACTTACACACATAATATAATAATATACGCATACATATATTGTACATATAATATATACATAATATACCTACATATACCCATAGAATACATACAGACAAAAAGATTTCTCCATCCTACAGATATGACATCGGTTCACCAATTTGATTGCCTTTTCCACAACCCCCACAGACAGCTATGGATTGTTGTAGAGCCGGCGTACTCTAGTTTTGAACATGAAACGGTTCGTGGACATCCTGATTTCCAGAGGAAGTGCATTCCATAGAAGAATAGATTGCACTAAGAAAGAAGAGTGGACAAGGCTAGAAGTGTGAGTGGGACAGTGTAGAAGTAGGTTATTAGATGAGCGTAAGTTTTTGTTATGGTTAGATCCGAGTAAGTGGAGCTGGGATCTTAAATAAGCTGGCGCATTGGGAGAATTCAATAGGGTATATATCCAAGTCACAGCTCTTAGACTGCGCCGACGTCGAATAGGCAACCAACCCAGCTCTGCACGATAAGTAGAAACGTGGTCATACTTCCTTAGATTGTAGACGAATCGAATGCAATTGTTGAGAAGTCGGTCAAGTTTATTGAGCAGATCTGCATTCAGGTCGAAATAGCACACATCACCATAGTCGAAAATAGGGAAGATTAAGGTCTGCATAAGCATTGTCTTGGTTTTAGGTGGCAGAAAGTTCTTAAGGCGGTAAAGAGCCCTTAATGTCCCAGTTACCCTCTGACAGACGTTAGTTACTTGAACCCGCCAACTCAAAGTTGAGTCCAGGTGTATGCCCAAATTCTTCACACTGAGTGTGACGGGAATAACATTCCCATCAAAGATAATTGCCGGCATGGTCATGTCCTTCAACTTTCCCATCATATAACTACTACCTATTATGATACTCTGGCACTTGTCAGGGTTGACGGCCAGTCCAAACCTGGCACACCAGCTACGAATAAAACCCAAGTCTACATTTAGTTTATCGATGGCTTCCGATATGTTATCCACAGGCGCTTGACTGTACAACTGCAGATCATCGGCGTACAGGTGATACGCACATTGAAGATCGGAGGTTAAGAAGTTAATAAATATGGAGAAAAGAAGAGGAGAAAGTATACCGCCTTGAGGGACCCCAGAGTCAAGATTGCACCAACTCGATGACTTCTCGTCGGCACAAACTGACTGCTGGCGCCCCTGAAGATATGAAGAGAACCAATCCAGGTCATCAGATGAGATTTTAATATGGGTAAGAATTGCGAGCAGAATGTCGTGGTTCACACAGTTGAATGCATTGTAAAAATCCACCAGGACCATCACAGTAACCTTGGTCTTTTCAATGCCATCCCTGATGTCACCCGTTACCTTTAGGAGAGCGGAGGTAGTGCTGTGTCCTGGTCTGAATCCAGATTGTACACTACTTAATATGTCATTGCGATGTATAAAGTTGGACAACTGTCTATGTACACATGCCTCCAGCACTTTGGATAGGAAGGGAAGAATCGAGATCGGACGAAAATGGTTAGGAAGCGAGGGATTAGAAATTTTAGGAAGGGGGCGGACAAAGGCTTTGCGCCACGACGCGGGGAATTGTCCAGAATCTAGGGAGAAGTTGATTATGTGTGATATGGCCGGAAGGAGATAGTCCAGGATAGTGGTAATCATCCGACGACTAATATTGTCACAGCCCACTGCTCTAGATTTTATGGACAAGATAATTTTTTTGATCTCATCCGATGTTACTGGAGAAAACTGAAAGGGCGTATAACTGGGACTGGTTAGGCCGGCTATGAAGTCTACCGTTTGACATTTGGTTAGGCCATCAATTGCAAGGGAGGTGGAGAAATGACGATTGATGGTATCCAACTCAATTGTCTTAGGTAGCTCCAGCTGCCTTGCCTTACCAATTCCCAATGTCCCAAGAAACTTCCAGACATCAGCTGGTGATGAGCCAGTTATGTTGTCAAAGATGTGTTGGCGTTTGGCGTTACGTATCACCTGGTTACACCGATTCCTGACAGTCTTGTATGAGTCCCAATTGATATCCGAACGATTTTTTTTAAATTTAACGAATGCCCGGTCTCTGCGTTTCATTGCAATTTGGACCTCGCTTGTAAGCCATGGTGCCGGGGGATGTTTTAGCTTCACCCTCCTAACAGGTGCATGTATATCGAAGAGTGTATTTACGGTTTTGTTGAAGATTAAAACCTTATCATCAACTGTGGTAGCCTCTGCTAATGGCGCCCAGTTAATCTCCGCTGCATCAGCGCACAATTTATTACCGTCCATGCGACCAAAACAACGCCTATGCAGCACTTTAGGTTTAAGTTTAGGAGGTTTAAGAGTATAGGAGACGTAAATCAGATCATGATGTGAGAAGGCCGGCGCCAAAAACTGGCCATGTAAGTGAACAAGATTAGGGGAAGAAGTAAGAATTAAGTCGAGCCAGGTGTCTTCCACGTCTTTATTGTGGTGTGTGGCCTTAAGTGGCAAAATGTGAAGACTGGCTGACTCGACTATGTGATGGAGTTTGTGGGCCCTTGAAGAGTCCTCTGCGAGAAGATTAGTATTAAAGTCACCCATGATGATGTGATGCTCGTAATCAGACCCCAAAGATTCTAGAACCAATTCGAAATCGGTGAAATAATCGACCGTGGGGGGACTGTAGACAACGCCAAGGATCACCTTGGCACCCCTAACCCAGACCTCAAGGAAAAGGAATTCGGCGCTAGCTGAGTATTGTGATGGAGATGAGGCAACCATTTTAAAAGGAAGATCACTACGGAGATATATGGCAACCCCACCCCCATCCTTACCCAACCTGTCGTTCCTTATAAGAACAAATCCGGGAAGTGGGTAGTATGTAGAGAGAAGATTAGGTTTCAAAAAGCTCTCGGAAATCAGGATTGCATGGGTGTGAGAGTCAGCGAAGGTTGCAACAAGGTCACTATAATGTCCTGGCAAACTTTGTGCATTTATATGACAAACATTAAATGACCGTCCCATGTTTTGTTCAAAACGATTCCGAAGTTTATCACCAAGGATGACCGTGCTATTTGAAATTGAACTAAAACTAATGTCATCGGATAGTGTATCCGTATCACAGGCAGAATGGAAGGAATCATTATCGGATGAGGTATTATCACTCATTATGATAAAATAAAAATATATATAATAAAATAATATCTTATAAAATACTTATATATCCAACAGATTATTAAAAAAAAAAAAAATGTACCAGTACAATAAATATGCTGAGCTGTTTTAGGTCTCAGTCCCTGCACCACCCGCCAGCAAACAGTCACAATTTCTGGAAAAATAAAATTTAATTATAACACACTATACAAAAATGACAGTACAAAATGAGAAAATACAGTAACCAAAATAGTGCGATAGAGCCAAATCCCCTTGTGCCAGAAATAGCATTTCAAGTTGATAGAACGTCAAAACTGTCAAAAATGTCAATGACAGGTTATTTATATTAGCAATAAGTAGGTAAACCGCAAATGTATGGAGAGACTTGAATATAATAATTATATAATAAGTAAACTTACGCCAGATGTATGTGAAAAGAAAAAAATGCAAACTAAAGGAACTAGGGCACAAGGAGATATTTAAAGTTATAAGAAGTATGCAATCACAGACGGTTCAAGATTTGAAATCCAAGCAATTTGTTCACTCTTGACAACACAACTCTAGTCCCTGGAAATTGATGCCGGTTTAGGATGCTTATCCATCAGTCGTTGAAGTTCCTCAGGAGTAGTGAGCTTGCATCGCTGTCCGTCCTGCGTTTTGACCACTATAACGCCATCCTGTGTCCAACAGCAACGCATTCCAAAGTGCAAGCGGGCCTTGACGAACACTGACTGTCGGATCTTCGTTAAGAACTCCTTAACTGATATGGAAGACCCTCTCAAACGTGTCTTCGCATTCCAGACTGCGGCTTTTATCCCCAGAGAACTAAACCTCACCAGAATGGGACGGTTATGGCCTACTCTAACAGCTCCAAGACGATGGCAAGTTTTTATGGAGGTTGTTGTGATGTCCTGTAGGCCCATCTTGCTGTGTAGGATCCCCAATATGGTAGAAGTGCAGCTTTCCTTATCAGATTCTTGAATCCCTGAGAAAACAATGGCTTTGCGCCGCTGCCAAGTAGCGATGGAGTCTGTTGCCGTGATGCATTCAGCGATTTGTTTCCGTAGCAATCCGAGAATGTTAAATATAAGTTCTCTGAATGTACGGAACTCTTCAGCAACCTTCGCAACGGTGTCCTTAGCAGTGCCTCCAACTTGTAATTGTGCTTGCAGTTCATCCATCTTTTTAAAGAAACTCTCCTCAAGATTTTTCTGCACAGATTTGATTTCCTCGAGCTGGGACATAGTGATTTTAATAAAATAATTCCTATGAAGTGATCTTGCAAATTGTGTGAAGCTGGCAGGTGGTGTTCAAATTAAGTTATATGTCACATATAGCGCCACAAACGTAAGTTATACTTTGTTGTTACTTGTGAATAATAAATATGTAAAAAGTAATGATAAATTCAAGTGAAAACTATTTTTTATTTAAGGAGCAAATTTAAGACACTTGTTACGTTTTTAACACCTACCGCCTTTTTACGGAGGCTATTTGCCTAGGTCGTCGATTCTTCCCAATACTGCTTAAAGTTAGCTTGTTCTGAAAAAATATGACTTGCAAAATAAAATAGTGTATATCCAAACTGAAACTATGACTTATCATTAGTTTAAATTCCCAAAAAAATTTCAAAATATAAACATTCAAATTAAATTCCATTATGTAACTTTATAGATTCTTTATTAAATTTTATTTAACTTTTATTACTGTTAGTTTTTCAAAATTAAAAAAAAAATAGTCAAATAACCTATTGTCTTGTTATGGCAAATTCACAATGTATAATATATGTATTGTGTTGTTGGCACGATTTTCCTATCACGTAGCTTTATTATACAACTTAATGATAACAATATAATTTTGACTGAAACTTATAGCAAGAAATTTCATCGATGATTTGCTTGTAGGTTTTCGAAAAAAGACAAATAATATTATACTAAATTAATCCTGTTTGTACTTTCTACTTTACTTTACTAATTTTCTTCTTTTTCATAGCATTTTTTTACCCAGAACCACAGAAACTCCGCCACAACTTATTATTCTGCTATTATAGATATCTGAAGAGGGACTTATGTCAACGCAATCTATTTTCCAGATTCTAAATTTCATTTTAAGGGTAATAAAATACATTGAAAGATTTAATCGCGAAAGGCAAGAAATGGACAGAGTTACACTAAAGTTGTATCTTTGTGAACCAATAATATTGTCATTAATCATTTTCATATCACGTCATTATATAATTGCTACCCAATCAAACATAATTAGTTGTTTAGTTAACAACTTAGGTACTATAAATTTAGTTTGTGAAGTTCTGTGTGTGATGTCTGTCTCTATATTTATTAGCAACTACATGGTAGGTCGTGGATATTATAGATCTGCGGTTTCGTGTATTGTATGATAAATGTTCTACATAACCGCACAATTTCCCCGGATAACATTATCCGGGGAATCCGTATGCGAATACGGATGGGGTAAGTATATTTTTCCTGACAGATCAAAACAAGGTGATTTCGTTTTTGTGAGTTAAGTCAACAACAATTTATAAGTTGCTATACATTGTTTTACAAAGTTAGTCTGTTTTATTGTGATCTCTGAAATATCTTTCCTTGAAATTAATACTATAGCCACTTGTTCCAGAAATACAATTATACTACTTTCTATCGATTCATAATCATCTTAGCGTTATTCTCGGTTTTATCTAAACTCTTCGTCTCAGAAACTGGGTACTTACTTTCCATTAACTTCTTTACCTCATTTTGATTCGGCTTATATGACCTCCTAAACTCGAGAAGAAATCCTACGCCAGAGCTTCGTCAGTTGGGTTGTGTGGACCTGTAAATTTTGGCGTGGTCTCAAAAGTAATTATTTTGTCACTTAATTACAATAATAATGTATCTATACTATAAACCAGTAGAATTACACACAAAATTTACGTTAGGACAGTTTAACAATTTATATAATTATTGGGTCTATCGCACAAACCAATCTCGTGCACGTAGCCATGAGATGGCAGTAATAAATACGAAGTTATAGGGTAGTTTTCGATGTACTTTATAACCCTGAATATTTGCATTTAATCTTTTAGAGGTTCCACTACAGAATAAGATACCTATAGTCAACTGAAAACGCTTATGTATATTTATTTTCCTTGTTTAAAAATATAAATAATATAGCATAACAATTCGCTGGTTAAATGCCAAAGGGCCACATTACGGAAATGGTAAATTTTACAGGAGAGCCCATCAAAGTTTTCGCCGCGATATTTTTAATTTTTTTAAGAATCTATACGTGCTACATCTATGTATTATATATCATTCGATGCGTAATTTAGAGCCTTATTAATGTAATACTAACTAACTTCAGCAGCTTGCATCTACGAAAATATAATATCACATGAGTCCGTTTTGCTTATAAAAATGAGTGTTGAATCTGTGCATATTTATTTAATAAAATGCCACATAACGAAAGTTAAGTAATGTTTAATGAATATTTTTCTCAAAAAACCAACAAAATCAATCTTAGCTAAACATAAAAAGAATAAGTATATAACAACATGATATAATAACGACTCAATTTTACAGGACATCACGTCTTTATTAAAATAACTAAAAAGTTAAAATTCCAAAACAAAAATAAGGTAAGTGTGTTATTGCTCATAACTTTGTGATTCACAATGTTATAGTCATCTAAGCCTTTCAAGGAACAATACTTATAGACTACCCATTCAATCAATTAGCCTATCGCTGTCCACTCCTGGACATAGGCCTCTCCCAGTGTGCGCCATTTCGGCTGGTCATCCGCCTTCCACATCCAGTCTGTCCCAGCCACTTTTTAGGTCGTCAGTCCATGTCGGGCAAGAGGGCGCCCTACCTTCCGTTTACCTTCTAACGATCTTCACTTTAGGACTCGTTGGTCCAACGGCCATCTCTCCTTTGGCAGATGTGGCCAGCCCACTGCCATTTCAGCTTACTTATTCTGCAAGCTGTGTCGTATGCCGTACAGTTGTATTCCTTTGTCGGATGACCTCGTTTCGAATTTTATCCTTCAAGGGGAATGTAACATCCTCATGCCTCCATGCTGGAGGCTTATGGGTTCTGGTCTTGGAGCTGGACAGACATTGTGGCGGTGTCATACAAGCATCTCAGCACCTCGATGTATTACCAATCGACACGACACCGCTAGAGGACATCCAGAACTACCCAGGTTTCGATGTAGTCGAACGCTTTTCGCAGTCCACAATCCCAATACACAGCGGCTGATTGTACTCTTGGGTCTTTTCTTCGATCTGCCGAATAGTATAGATGTGGTCTACGGTGCTAGAACCTTTTCGAAGCCTGGCTTGTTCCGGTGGCTGGAACTCGTCGAGCTTACACGCGAGGCAATTTGTGACGACTCCTGAGTTTGTAGACATGATTCAGGAGTGAGATGGACCTGTAGTACTCAAGCATGGCTTTATCACCTTTTTTGAAGAATAGTACCACCGCAGTCCCGCTCCATGCCCTAGGTGTAAGGCTCTGCTGGATGATGGAACTAAAGAGGCTCGCTAGCTCTTTCAGTATAGGAACCCCGCCTGCTTTCAAGTAAATAAAGTCTGCTCAGTAGTAATTTCGTTAGGGCAATTGTTGTTCTTCAGTTGCCTGAGAGCCGCCTCTATCTCGCACTGCTCGACATCGGGTATCTCCTCGGTGTAATGGCGCGTCAGTCCCTACTCACGCGCCATTACACTCTTCGGTATGTCCCTTCGGTTGAGTCATCCGTGATGCATACAGCTGTCCATAGAATTTCTCGATCTCTTCAAGAAAAGTGTCATTTATTGATTATCTTGTTCGGTATTTATATTGTTCAGACTGTTTAGTATCGGTGAGCTCAATTCTTGATGAACAATATTGGGAGTTGAGTTGAATGTGTTATTTTGTGTTGAGGTAGTTTGAAGACCTTCATTTTCTGCTATTACCACCTCAATTTTTTTGTGCTCGAGTATTCATTCTACAAATAAAGAAAAAGCAATGATTTATATGTATACAAACACAGACCCTACTGGCCACTCCTAATGGTTTCATCATCCACGGCAGCAGTAAACAGTCTACGAGTCAGGCAGCACAGATATTATTGGTACGAGTACCTATAGCTTGTCTAAACTGGATCACATCATATTCAGTGTAAAAATAGTAAAAACTTCCATTGTTTCAGGAATTTTATCGTCAATAGGTATAATTTGTTTGTATGCCTGAGAGAAGTGGTTGGGCGAGTCGCGGGCTTAGACAAGCTATACCTAATTGTTTAGGTAGGTAAATTTATTAACTGGAAAAAAAAAACATACAAGGGAACCACTACACACAAGAATAGAGCCACAAAAGAAACATGTCCAATTTGCGTAAAGAAATAGTAATGTATTTACTTTTTTCTTATATACAAAACTCTGGCTCTGCACTTTCATCTTAAAAAATAAATAATAATCTCATGGTATTAAAATGCAAAGTGGACACATTTTATAATATGGCCCTTTGGCTTATAAAATAATGATGTACTCACTTGATATTTATATTCCACACGGCCACAATTCAAAATATGGCACTTTAGTCTATAAAATTAAATTAAAACTAAGACATATTCCGCAATATGGCCCTTTGTCTTATAAATAACGTGCACTTACGCCGATTACGAGGGCTTAACTCAAAATGTGGCTGTTTCGTCCTGAAGTTAGTCACCAAAGTCGCGGAATGCAAAAAAGGCGCTTGTCTGATTTGGCCATTTCTGACGCTAAAATCACGGGTGTCTTTTTCAAATTTAAAAGTTATAATGATTTTGAAGCCATTTTTGAAAAAAAATAGGTTTCAGTTTTTTTTGCGTTGTGGCCCTTTTGGCATTTAACCAGCGAATTGTTAGAGAAATTGTACAATAGGTAAGCCATACTTTTAGAGAACTGACTTTTACCAAAGTAAAGGGTTAGTGCACTACAAAATTTGCAATGATTTTTTTTGCAATATGTTTTTCTTGCACTGAACTGACCTTATCGTAATTAATAAATTTTGTTGGTACACTTTGAACTAACGAACATCTTTACGCAATCAAGGTTTAACATATTATCTGACATTCACATAAATTCACTGATCACAGTCTCAAAAGATATCTATCTAGAATACTAAGCCCAAATTTATCGAAGAAAAATACGGAATAAATAAATTCTGAATTGCCTTACCTTCCGTTATGAGCCTTACATAAGTTACGAAGGAGCACTACTGTCTGTGATTTCATTCAACGGCAAATTTATTAATAAATTCGCACAAATTCTTCGGTCACTGGATATTTTGAAGTGCTGTTTAGTAATATTGTCTCTTTTTGTTAGCTGATCAAGTTCCCAATGTTTTGTTCGTCACTATTCTTGCGCAAGTTGATAACATTTGGTCTAGTTTGGCGTTGGTTGATCGACTGGTTATACTTTTGCTAATCCCGTCTTGTTAAGCTAGAATGTTTATTCTTTCTTGCTATAATATCGTTTCAAGATAGTTGTCGTTTTTGTGCGTGTCTTTACAGTTGATCATTATTTAATGCTTCATATTTTGTTTTTTAAAGGCTAATTCCGGATTTTTACTGGTGCTTGCCCTTATAAAGCAATGAATCAATAATCTTTAAACTGAACGATAGTTATTCACACAAAAGTAATTAAACGGCAAATCTCTCCTAGAACTTCTTAGAGAACTTCTAATAGGATAGCTGAAACATTTTAAAAACTTCTCATAACATAATAGTTGGCAGACTGGCGTGGCGGTAGTGAACGCGGCCGCTACGTAGTTGAGCGCGGGTTCGATCCCCGCTCATTTCAAATATTTGTATGCATGAATATTTATATTTGTTTCTGTGCATAAAATGTGGGTAGGCATTTACAAAAAAAGTGTATGCGTACTTTACTTTGTTTTACTTAATTCCGCATTTCAGATCCCATAACACAAGCTAGTTAAGCTATGCTTACCATGGGTCTAGATAGCACTGTGTAGAATGTTGGGGAATATTTCTTTTTATATTGAGCTAAACAAAAGCAAGCAGCTCACGTATTTCCTTCTTCCTACAGTCCGTGGTCCTTTAAGCGGGGCGTGAAAAGGCATTTATTGAGGCCGTCAAGCTGAGTGCCACCACTAATAACATGGTAAATGTTTACGATGGTGACCCTCTTTCCGAGACTTTGCCTTTAACTTAACATCAGGCGAGGTGAAGTCAAATTGACGTGTCCTGTATAAAAAAATGGTTAATGTATTTTACCTTTTCCAGTGACTGGGTGTTCGGTGTGCGGTATTGCCAGCTCAGCAACTTTATTGCAAACGTGACAGTTGCTGCCAGCGTATTCACACTTACCGGAATATCATTTGACAGGTAAATATGAACTTCATTTTATTCAGTATTTTTGTATTCCTACTATGAAACATATAATATTTGGTTATGCTACAAGAAATATCAACTACTTTCAATTCTATTATCCCGTTCGTTTAATTGTCAATCTTTGTTCATTGTTCAATAGACCAGTATCTACTGGATTTCGTTTATATCTGTATTTACGATGCAACCGTACACTGTCTGCTGACTAAGCATTTATTTACCATAGTTGGCTATAATTTAGTTTCATCGAATCCAGTACCCGATCAACGGACAAGGCGTGTGCTCTCTCGCTCCTTTGTTATAATATAATAATTAAATTGGTCCGAGTAATAAAATCCCTTAAAATTGTATGCCTGCCGTATTCTTTACTACCTACTACCAAATCTTAACACTGTATGTACTTCAACAGTGCTAGAAATAATTTATCCCTAGAGGACTTTCAATCCCTACTATACTAGAAGAAATAAAAAAGGGAATCGAAATCCCAGAAAGGATGTCAATTTCACTTGTTGTTGAACCGTCCCGTATAAAATAAAAATAAGCACAACAAAGGAAGAATCAGAACTTTTGTACCAATCGTTGATATATGACCTTGATTAATGTGATTGGATTGATAAGCCTATGGAGGGTGGTTGGTTCCTTTTATGCAAATTGATTTGTGTTTACCATGCTTGTACGGATTGGTCAGAGTTATACTGCTTTTATCCCAACTGCCAAGAAGGATATTTTTTTGGAGAATGAATTTGATAAAGTCAATTGTTTGACTATATTGGGTGTATCTGGGTCAACCCAAATGTTCTGGGCTTACATAATCAGGCAGTAAACGTATTATATTTTGTTTTACTGAAACGAAGACCAAATTATACACCAAACTGATTAAACTGCAAAATCTGCTTCAAGAAGTATATTATTTTCGAGACAATCACTGGTTACCATTTTTTCTTACGAAAATTGCCTGGGACCACCGCGTCGGCCATCGGGCGTGTTTATGATGGAATCGTACTGACTAAAATCGCATACCGACTTCAAATACCGCGGTGGAAGATTGCCTAGAGCATATCACTCACACGCCAGAATTCTATATCCCTAAATTCGTGTTCCAAATAACTCCAATATTTTAGAACTTCCACAAGTCTTCAAATACTGTTTTATTGGCGAAGGATGTTTTATAGCTACGATGGAACTATGTTGAGAGTTATTGTGATGTCAACTAATAGAATGTGTCACGTGTTGTATTTTTTACCAATTTTTGTTTTTAGATTTCATAAAATTATAAGTTTCGTTATTTTTTTATCGCTTCTTGTTTGATAAATAACAGCAAATCGTGAGATTATGATAAAATTCGGTACAAAGGTGAATTAGACATTGAGAAGGTATATACTATATTTGGTCGCGATAACATTAATTGAATATAAATATATTTTAACTGCTTTCACGATTCTATTGTTAATTCAAAATACAATAAATAAATAAAATAAAATAACAACCATTCATTTCAGGCCATTTAGACCCATATTAAAATTACAAATTACAAATCAATTTATACACATATATTCTAATATTTATATACAGATACAGACAGGCAGAAATGCCACAGATGTTCGTATGCCACATGACTATCGTGCTCACCGAGGCACTCAGGCACTCCGGTTTTAGTTTCACTTTGTTAAGAATTGTCATAATACAATGGTACTACTTACTGAATAAGACAATACTGGAGCTATTTAACTGCAGCTTTCTGTAGATTAGGGCCGCTTCCCCAGTTGGGTTGCTCCAAATTCGATTAAGGGCTTCCGATCCCTTATCTCCACTAAACCCAAACAAAACGACATACCCGCGTATTTCCACATCAGATAATATCCTTGTGATAAAGACAGTTGTAAAATGTATTGATTTGTTAGTGACGATAGAGACAAAACAATAAAAATGAGAGCGGCTCCTCTCGCGTTGAAGCCGGTTATCGTACGGAACATAGCCTTTTTTTCGTGCGGAAATCCCCTCGGATACCTCCCCTGCCGGAGCCGGAAGGGGAAGTTATTTCAGACTCGAACCGTCTAAAACCGCACGCCGATTGTGGATCGTGGTGCTTGGTCGGAGGTGAGGTTGTCATCGACATATCCCTCGCACCCCGGCTGACCCAGGGCAATCCCTTACGGTCTGGCCCTCCTCGGGGGGGAGGACAATGGTGTCCCCGACTCGCCCCCAACAGAACATAGCCTATGTCCTTCGTAAGATCTAATCTATCTCTGTATTATTGAAATCTGTCGAGTGGTTTAGGAGTAAAAGCCTAACAGGTAGAGAGACAGAGTTATTTTTGCTTTTATATTATTGGTTTGGATGCGCAGGACGTCATTAATCGAATTAGGAATTTGCCAACTCACTTTCATTTGATTGTATGAGCTTTTATAGATTGATTATACAGACAATTATGTATATATTAATAATAGCAAGTTAGACATAACATAAACATAACATAAACTCACGCCTGTATTCCCCGAAGGGGTAAGCAGAGGTGCTAGCACCCACATTTCGCCAGTTTATGTTTAGGTCCCAATGTAATAGGTGGCGAGCCTATTGCCATTAGCCGGGCACTTATAAACCTGCGATAAATACACACATGACTTCGAAAAGCATCGAAAAGTCATTGGTGTGTGCCATGGTAAACCTGGGATCGAACCCGAGACCTCGTCTCAGTAGTCCATTACCCATTCTACTAGGCTACCGCACATTTAGCAAGCTAGAATTTAGCAAGTTAGAACATCGTAATATAAATAGGGTTTTCATGAATATTTTAATTTAATGATATAGATTATGGCAGCTATTAAAAATAAAGTGATTGTAAATTATCAAAATTTTGGTACGAATACTTAGATCGAATGCAAATACTTGGAAGGATAATTACATCCAATCTCTTTATAAGAAGCGACAATATTATTATAATTTACCTACTTAAGTGTGACTAAAGCCTAAGATCTACTAGACAGTTTTTTCTCGAGTCGGAAACTGAACTGTTTATATCTTTTATTAATGCGGTTAAGCTGTGTTAGGGATTTAGCTCAGGTTTAAGATTGTTACAGTCTCTAGAACCATTCAAATTAAATTGATTCGAGTAGTAAAGTTATTTTATTTCACTTTTATAATGTTTTTGTGCTACTTCTCAATACGTGAATAGTCCTCAAATCATTTCAATAACATGTCGGAGTGCTTTACCATTTAGGATATCCCCGACACCACAACGCATAGATCCTACTAATATTATAAATGTGAAAGTTTGTGAGAATGGATGTGTGGATGTGTGGATGTTTGTTACTCTTTCACGCATAAACGGCTGGACCGATTTGGTTGAAATTTGGTATGTATATAGGTTATACCCTGGATTAACATATAGGCTATATATCATCACGCTACTACTCAAGGGAACGGAGCAGTGATCATTAATGTCAACAAATTCGGCTGGCATCGGCATATACCTACGCAGAAGTGACAGTGTGGTTTTTCTGTTGCTGTTTAGATAACTATATCATTGTATAAGAGGGTGCAGCGGGAACGGGATTGGACGCCACGCGGGTGGAAAATAATTAGCGGTACGAAGTTCGCCGGGTCAGCTAGTAGAAAATATTAAAGGGCAACCAGTCACTTTTTATTCATAATTTCTTAGAGGTATTATTTGTGTCAAGGTTTTTTGTAATTTCTAATTTAATTATTTTTCTTGTGTTAAACTTATCAATAAATTCTTATATTAATTTTATCGTATAGCACCGGCAACAAGCCAC
The DNA here is from genome assembly GCA_914829495.1 of Eilema sororculum. Classification (NCBI taxonomy): domain Eukaryota; kingdom Metazoa; phylum Arthropoda; class Insecta; order Lepidoptera; family Erebidae; genus Eilema; species Eilema sororculum. The sequence goes on along the minus strand of OU618543.1, from coordinate 20,193,104 downwards.
ATCTGTGTTATATAAATATAACAGAAAATATCTATCATAACAATTTCGAACTCTTTATACCATCCATCCCATTCATATACTTACGTCTATAAATCCCCGAAGGGGTAGGCAGAGTTATAGCACCCACGTTTCGACAGTTATGATTTTTGGTCCCGTGACGTAATAGGGGCGAGTATTTTACTGTATTTTTACTAAAAACAGCCCTATCCCTTAGTCGCCTTTTACAACACCCACAGGTAAATCTGGGGTGATCCTATACTACTCCACAGGGAGGCAACACGGTTTTATAAACCTGCATACAAATACCTACTCTTTCTTCGTTCCTTCGTAATAAAAGACTAGTAGGTAGTAGGGACTTTTGTTAAATTTCCTCCAATTTAGTTAAAATTGCTTGCGTTAGTAACCAGTTCACATTGCAAACACTTTGTTGGCGTGTTTCACAACTTCTAATCGCAAGCACAACTTCTTAATTGCAAGCCACAGTTGCCACAGTTCATAAAACAGTCCTTAGACGGCCAAGTTTCACCATTACGTCCTCACCTAAACAGATTATCACGAGAAAATGCAAGGTTAGCAGAAAAAAAAACATCATCTGTGACTTCCTGAACGATACTCAATCCTGCCTCCTAGACAGGGCAATTTGTTGGCGACGTATCTTAGTATAGAATGACGAATGAAGTGATTGGGCGTATATGATATTCGTTGGTGACTGTGACATACATTTGCCATTCTATTCCCTCGAGGAGAGCCAAACCGTAAGGGATGGCCCTGGGTCAGCCGGGGTGCGAGGGATATGTCGAAGATAACCTCACATCCAATCTAGCACCCCGACCCTCAGTCGGCGTGCGGTTTTAGTCAATTCGAGTCCAACATAACCTCCCCTTCCGGCTCCTTTTTATTCTATTCCACGATTAGTCGGTCAGTGAATTGCTACGTGTCTAGAGGGGCTGAATCTCGATTTAAAACTAGATCTGAGGATAGATTGTATTCTAGATGACAGGTCTAATCTCAGTGTGAGAGTCGATTTTAAATGTGAATGAAATTTTATAGCACTTAATTTGCTAACTATACAATTCTATTACATCAAGAAAAATGTACTACTGTGGGGCTTGAACTCAACAACTTTTCCCTTACTGGAAGAATGCCCTTCCAACTCTCAGTAGCTTAGTTAGAAGAGCATTCCCCCAGTAAGAGAAAGGTCGTGGGTTCAAACCCCACCTGAGTAATTATTTTTTTCAGATATAATCAAACGATTTACAAATTTTTTTTCTAATAACTGTCCTGATCTAACTGTAACTATGACTGTTGAAAAACTACTAAAACGATGGGTATACTATAGCTATAAAAATACATATATTATAACATACATAATAATCACGCCTTTATCCTTGGAGGTTTAGGCGGAGGTGAATAAATACCCACAATTTTCACCTAATATTGTATTCGGTCAGGGGTACTGTATTCCGAGTACTGCTGTTGACTGGTATAAAAATAACAATGATATTGTAATTTTCACGTGTACAGTTCAAATTGAGCAGGCTGAACATATTTATTCGCTATTAACATAATTGTGCACTTTCGTGTACATGCATACTACTGCATTTTACTTTTGATAACACGAGATTTGTGTGAATTGTTTTTGTTTGTGCAGCACAATCAACCATACTCGTAGTAACATTGTTTTAATATGTTAAAAATAACATGTGAGATCGTAACCGATTGCAATACATTTGCCGGCATTGTGCTAAAAACTGAAACTCAATTACATTCTGAAGTTTTGAATTTTTACGAGTTTTGCGTGAGTATTTTTCAACTTTCAGCTCTTCGCGTGATTACAAAAACAAATTTAATACAATTTCCTTTTCGGAGGTGATTTCTAAGAAAAATGTGCTACGAGGTGCTAAATCAAATCCTTCATTCTGTACGCCATTTTGTTATGTAAATTAGATTACATTTCCTTTTTAATAATTTTTTATAAGGTTTCATCAAAACACCTAATATTTGTAAGTTATTTGCTGAATTAAATAAAGAAACACAATATTATAGGCCGTGCCAGATCGATTGAGAATTCAGTTTATAGTAAATATAGTGAGTAAGTAGTGATGTTTGCAGTCGGTTTCGTTACAGTGTGAAAAATATTTGCAACCCCTAAGTAACCGGTTAAAACTAGTTGCAAGGTCAACTCGGTCAACTCTTTCTCTCAATCCGTTTGGCAACGGTACAACTTTTTATTCTACTACAAACTGCTACTAATAAAATACAAAAGCAAAATCTAATTAAACACAAAACTGAAAATAATCGAAATATCGGGAAGCACAATAACTTATAGTTACAGTGTACGGTGAAAACAACACAAAGGAATAATAACTATGTAGTTTAATATACATAGTCTCTTAGGGCATGGAGTATTCCTTCAACGGGCGAATTATTCCTGTTACGCCTGCTGTTAAAAACCTGGGATTGAGTATCGACTCCACCCTGAACTGGCAATCACAAGTTGCAAAAGTCTCTCAGAGGGTGACAGGGATGTTGCGTAGTCTGTATCGCCTTAAAAACTTTCTACCTGTTAAAACTAAGGCGATGCTTATGCAGACCCTAATCTTCCCAGTCTTGGACTATGGTGATGTATGCTACCTCGACCTGAATGCAGATCTGCTCAACAAACTCGACCGCCTTCTCAACAATTGCATTCGATTCGTCTTCAACCTTAGGAAATATGATCACGTCTCAGTCTATCGTACAGAGTTAGGATGGTTACCTATACGACAGCGACGCAGCTTGCGGGCGGTGACGATGATACATACTATTTTATGCTCCCCAAATGCCCCCACTTATTTATCATCTCAGGTACAGCTTCTCGGTTCTCATCATAAAAAAAATCTACGATCAGCTGATAACCGTCTTCTCCACTGTCCTACTCATAGTTCTAGCCTAGTTCATTCTTCTTTCCTCGTGCAAGCTATTCTACTCTGGAATGCGCTTCCTCTCGAAATCAGGATGGCTAACAACCGTGCTACTTTCAAGTATAAAGTACGTCAGCTCTACAGTAATCCCTAATGGCAATTGTGGGTAGTAACGGCAAGGTTATATTTCATCATTCTGAGAAAAATATGGTTTAAGTAGTAGTATATTATATAGGTATGTATTATATATATTTATATAAAGTATAAGTATAGGAATAGGTATATATGTAATTGTATATGTATGCATTTCTTGTATATTATAGTGTGTATGTTTATTGTATGTATTATTACATTATAGTAAATAGTTAATCTTCTGTCTGCACCTACCTCAATGTATCTCTGCATCACCCTAAGGTTGACTGTTAGATAATGCCTTTGGCATTAAGTCCGCCTTTGTACAAATTTATGTGCATAAAGTTTAAAATAAAAAAAAAATAATAATAATAACGTGATCAGGCCAAATCCTTTCTTGAAAAATCTACGGCATTAGTAGCTTAGTGGCTGTGATTAAAGAGCCGAACTTACTATCGTGGGCCTGGCCATTACACTATCAACGTACCCAATCTTAACACAAGCTATTTAGCTTAGCTGGAGGGGCTAGGAAGCATATTACTAATTTTGTACCGGCTTTGGTGTGTAGACAGCTTAAAATCCACTTACCTCGATTTAGTGTGTCGTGCACCATGCAACCTATTGGGAAGTCGGCACGAATCGGGCTAAAGGAATCCCTCGCCATTGTCCCTTATTCATTCTTTCAATACAATCACGTACTACCATCATTGAGATATTTCGAAAATCTTCAGATATAGCTATAATGGCTGTTATCGTCAACATTTTATGGCTACTTAACGATATTGAACAGTTTTAGTGATGGAAGCTGAACAAATTGGCTACGTGTTATTTTTACAAATGTTTATTCCAGTTTATTACAAACTAGCTTATGACCGCGGTTCCGCCCGCGTGGATGTCGATTCTCGCAACCAAACATGGCCTATGACCTTTCTGATGGTGTAATCTACTAAATGTTATCCTAGAATCTAGACTATAATCTATATATGTAGCAAATTCCAGCCAAATCCGCTAAGCCGTTTAAGCGTGATTGAATAAATAAATTGAAAACGGTTTTCAGTTCTATTTGAACGGCTTTTTCACTTCTTTCTGTACTTATTTTTTCCTATAAGTTGACTCCTAATGATCGTAATGTGATATTAAATAACCTATAACTTCACCCAAGAACCAGACTATCAAATGCAAGAGGATTTTACAAATTGCAAAAATAATTCCAGAGATGAACACGGTGAAACAAACAAACAGCTTGATTATTGGAATAGATATAAACGGCCAATAAAGTTAAGCGTTTGTAAATTAAAATCTATGACTGGGTTCATGTTAACAGAACACTTAAACCTTTTGAAAAGGGTTGATGCATTAATGGCGTTGTGAAACATTCAGCAACATGGTTGACAGTTTAAAGTCTGTTTAGGATTCTGGATACCCTACTCACCGTTGGAAACTGAAAAATAAAGTCCACTGTTGTTGAAATATCAGTTTCTCAGTATAATGAAAGAAAGAAAGAATCGTTAATTCGGTATCTTTTGATACATTAATGAAATCATTACTATAATTCCTATAATTTCATTAACGGTTCGATCTCGCGAGCATGCCTGCCGCCCTAGACAAGTGGCAATTGGTTGGCCGAAGTATCGTAGAATAGAACATTTGTCATTTTATCCGCCAGCCAGCGAATGCCACTTGTCTAGAGGAGCTGGTTTAGCATTTATTCAACCATTCCACACAAATTTGCAACATGCGTACTAGTTTACGTCCTATATATAATAGGTAATTAAATTTTGTATATTATATTTTACATAGAAACACTCGAACCATTGCTAATATACAGTCAACGTTCAAAAGTGCGTTAGCACCGTAATGTTTATAATGACTTGTCCGGTTAAACGCGTATCTATGTGTATGTCATGTTTCAACGCATACATTTATACGTCATACAGTATCAATATGAGAAAATATATATGTGTGTGATGCGAAACAAAGATAACATTATGCTCGCCATTATGTATTATATTCGAAGCATGCACTGCGCTGAATCTATTTAGAGTGATGCAAAAATTTGTGAGTCTACGTAAGGCAGTGCGTAGCAAGGTCGGTAACGAGGCTACTACGGATAGCGTTGAAATTGGATGTTGTGGGTTCGGATCTTAATATTAACCACTTTTTGTTTTGTTTTCATTAAATTTTAGGAACAAGTTAACGGAATTAGAAATAATTATTTACAAATAGAAAAATGTTATACTTAATTTACAATAGATTATAAATAAAACAAAAGTTTTCAAAAAATGTTTATTTATATTTGGAAATTAAAAGAATCATCCAATGTTAATTTGTGTTTATAATATTTTCATTCAAAAAATATACTTTTATAATTAATAATTATAATATTCTAATAAATAATATTATAATTATTATAAATAATAAATATTATTATAATAAATAATATATAAATAATATTATAATAAATAATATATAAATAATATTATAATAAATAATATATAAATAATATTATAATATTATACATAACATAACATAAACTCACACCTGTATTCCCCGAAAGGGTAGGCAGAGGTGCTAGCACCCACATTTCACCAGTTTATGTTTAGGTCCCAATGTAATAGGTGGCGAGCCTATTGCCATTAACCGGGCACTTATAAACCTGCGATAAATACACACATAACTTCGAAAAGCATCGAAAAGTCATTGGTGTGTGCCATGGTAAACCTGGGATCGAACCCGAGACCTCGTCTCAGCAGCCCATTACCCATACCACTAGGCTACCACTAGCTTATATAATATATATATATATATATATATTATAATACCTATATAATAATATTCTAATAAATAATAATTATTATTTGTAAATTCAGAGGAATCCGAACTTCCTCTTCGCTGAGGGTCTCAGGGCGGGAATTAGGAAAATACCAAGTGTAAACTTGTGAAAAAAATTTTTTTTTAAACCAATAAATATAAAATTTTTATATTCGTATCAACATGTGTAAATCATAACTTTTAAATATAAAACACAAAAAGTTATAAAAGTTTAGGATATCAGGTTCGAACCATCACCCGCCCATTATCTTTCGCCAGCCCGCACCTTAAACCACTAAGCCACGGAGCGGCTTACGTATGATATTGAAATTAACAATATCAATCAACGAGTGAACAATGTTAATGTGTGTGCGTGTGTGTGTGAATTGTCTTCAAAGAATAAAGTCATAAGTACGACTAGTGTCGACGCGCTATAGTTTCGTCAGATTGCTACTGGACTTATGAACGCTACTGTACATACGGACTCATATTTACACAGAGCGGGAATCTGATGGCGCTAAGGACTACAGCTAGTACATAATACATAATAACAGTATAAAACACTTTTTTAATATTCAAAAAGAAACAAATGTACAAAATAAAATCTAAAATTAGAGCCTCTTCGTCCAAGTAATACTTTCTAATTAATTTGGTGCGAAGGAGGCAATTTTGACAATTTGATTGTTTGAATATTGTTCTCATCATTCATTTTGCTTTCACTTTATGAAATGTATATTTGTGAGTATATTTTACGCAATTGAGAGCATAATAATTCTCAATGTGAAGTTGAGTGAATACCTACTTATCCAATGTCTTTGAGCTCGCTTGTTACGTTTATAGTAAAATAATAATGATACGACGTACGACATTTCGTACTCCATCACGGAAAGTCTGAAAAGCACGATTCTTCAAACAGAAAATAAGTAAGTCAATCTTCGTATAGCGCCTGTTAGACGCTGGATAGTTGTAGATAACCTACAATGTTTTGTTATACTTACGTAAAGTTATATTAACTACAGGGTAAAATAAACTATGACTACGAAGATTCCTTGCCAAGTTTGATACGTCTCATGTTGTTTATTTTAACTCAAAGTAGAAGTGAACTTATATTAAAACTGACTACGGTTAAGACTTTATTTATACAATCATGCTTGAAACAACCCGCAAATCTAGAGTGTCTTAACTTAAAAATACAAAAGCTCGTTGAATTCTTAGCACTCTCTTCAATGTTGCGTCACTTTTCAACGTGAAAAATGGCGTCGCATCCGTAACTCTGGCTTAGTTAGCTGACTAGTGGCTTAGTTGCCGATACATATGAATTCTTACACATATTTTGTGCTACACTATTATTTTTAAAATTCATACTATGTGTGGTCTATTCTTGGAAAGTTTATTGTAAGTGTGCAATTCGACACCTTATTTAATAGTGGTTTTTATTGATTGATATTGACAGATTATGTGCTTCTTCTACCAATAAGATGGTGAAAAGCGCGTCAGTCTCTTGAAAATATCTTCATACTCTTTTAATATTTAGGTACATGAAGTAGTACACTTAAAGTGTTGGAACGTTCGACGGAGACATTTCCTACCTTTAGTGAGTTGCACATTACTTATACTTTAGTTAAGTAAGGCCTCATTCATGAAAACTTACGGCCTTGTGGCCCGCACTGAACTCAAACATATAGCGGTGTAGAAGTGTAGTTACAGAATAGCGATATCGCATGCATTTGCTTGAAATATATTCTAAGTGAGATGACATGGCCCGAAGCCGTGCGACGATCCCGCATCACTGTAAACAGGATCTAAGCGATATTGCACTTAGTAGCGCTAGCAGTTTGTATTGCAACTTCAATATTAGCAATACGTGACATTTCATGTTATATTAAATTGAATTAAATTTCGTTTATTTCAGGCTTACTGATCCCATAGTTTAACATGAAATTGTGTAAACAATATGATTATGCCAATACATACAAAAATAAAATATAACAATTTTATACTGTGGAGAACCTATTATTGTATATTGTGTAACCTTGTAACGTACATCGTCCACCGTCAGATAATTTACAAATACGAAAATAAAGGAGTGTTGCAAACACCGTGATTTTACAGACAAGAAAGTAACTGCAACCAATTTCGACTAAACTAGGTTTACATAGCTAACCGGTGAATTTTAATTTGATAACGGTTTCTGGTATGCCTGACGATAAATTCAAAACCTTTGTAAAGACCACCTTATCCAAAAAAGCATACTATAGGATAGATGATTACTTGAAAGATAAAAATGTCTGGCTTGAGTATGGTGCAGGCCCTTCGTAAAATGCTATAATTACAGCATGGTTCTGTATTAGTGACGTGACTTATTTGTTACATTATGTAACTTTGTTTTAATTCTTAATTATAAAGTGTTTTATATACTTGTTGTGATTTACCAGACGCGAAATGTACATTCGTCCACATTTAGCTTTAAAAAAATAAATATTGTAAATTGACGTCAAAAAAATGCCGCAGTGGAGTTTGTTGCGCCGTTTCTTCTCCACCAGCGCCTTGGAAGCGGTGGTAAACTTAGATTAAGTAGAATTAAAATTGACGTCAATAAGAAACAATTTTATTGTTCTATATTGAAAAATAAATGACTATGACTATGACTATGACTATGACTATGACTATGACTATGACTACGACTATGACTATGACTATGTCATTGGTGAAATCCACACTTATCTTTTTTGTTACATATGGAAATCCCCGACGGAGCCTGCGTAAGTGGTTATGTCGAACATGAACTGACTAAAACCGCACGTATTTGCCGAATAGCGAGGCAGTATCTGACATATCCCTCGCCCTCCCCCCCCCCCCCCCCCCACTAATGCTTAGCCTAACCTTAACCCAGTAGATAACGTCATCAGACTACCTATCTAATATCTAACGTTTTGTCTCACATCAGAAGTTCTTTTTCAGGTACCAAGCCATCGTGCGACCAATGCGGCCCCGGATGTCCAAAAGCTGTTCGCTCATCATGATAGCGGCCATTTGGGTCAGTGGTATGCTGCTGGCGATACCCTGCTTATTATATTCTACTACTAAGGAATACAGGTGAGTTCTTAATACATAGTAAAACAACCGTGTCTGAAACCAATGGTTCAATTTATTACAAAAGTAAAGTTATAAGTTCGGTGGGGCGTGAAAAAGCATCTGATGAGTTCATCAAGCTGAGTGCCACCATTATCATGGCACGTGTCTATAATGGTGACTCTCGTTACTGAAATTTTGCCTTTAGCTTGCTATCAGGTGAGGTGATGTAAATTTGACATGCCCTTTTATAAAAATGCTCTACATTGGATAAAATAATAAGTATCAGTAGAATCAGAAGGTCAGTTACATTTAACTAAAATAAAATATTAATGTGACAGTAATTAGAAATGCTGTAATTATAATTAATTTAATCACTCATATAAGTTTTTAACCATAATATGAAATAAATGTTGTTTTATTTGAAACGTGAGCCACAAAGTTTTGCTACGCGAAGGCTTGTAATCTAGAGAATATTATATTGAGCCTGACCGGTTTCGCCTTACGGCATTCTCAAAGGTTTACATTGGTTTACATTTAGCAAAGATTTTGGATGTTCTAATTCCTAAAACTATGAAATTTAACATTTTTTCCAGGTGGGTAGTTATAAAATTTAGCATACAAGTAAATTTTTTTCGAAAAACATTGGAAAAAATGAAATGCTCAAGTGAGACTCGAACTCACGACCTTTCGCTTACAGGGCGACTGCTCTGCCAACTGAGCTATTGAGCAACACTTGAATCATTCCAAATTTTCCTTCTCTTTATATCCGTCTATAAGGGCGACGGTGCAGCCATATAGACGGATATAAAGGGAAGGAAAATTTGGAATGATTCAAGTGGTGCTCAATAGCTCAGTTGGCAGAGCAGTCGCCCTGTAAGCGAAAGGTCGTGAGTTCGAGTCTCACTTGAGCATTTCATTTTTTCCAATGTTTTTCGAACTTAACAGTTAGCATAATAAATGCTACTCGTATAAAAAATTCATTCAAATTTTTTTTCCTCCAAAATGTGAGGAATTATAAGCATGACCTAAAAAAATATTTTTTTAATGATTAATATAAATATGTAGTAAATATATTAAATAAAATTGCATTTAAATTACATGTCATGAAATAATTATAAATGTCAAATTAATAACGCCATAGAAATAATAATTCAGATTAAAATTTGATAATGTCGAATGAAAATTTAATAATTATGTCAAATACAAATGAATAATTAATAATGTCAAATGAAAATAATATCAAAGTAGATTAGAATAATAAGAAATTGAATTCGAATGAATGGTGGATAGGTTGCACGAGCTTCTAAAGTTTCACTCAATCAAAATCTGTGGTAATTTTTTGCAAACTTGTCATAAACTATCTGGCGTCTGCATTATGATAGAAAATTGTAAACTTAAAACGAAAAACTTAGCTCAGGTAAAATATTCATCCATCAACATGTCTATTGCATGCACCCTACGGTATGCATTCAATCTAAATGCTTTTGTACTTCATCTCGCGTTAAAACGTGGTATATAAAATGTAATGCAAAATCAATATCACGATCAAAATGCTACATCGATAGAGACATTAGTTGTTATAACTTCATTACAATATTTCGCACGGGTATGGCAATAAAAATAAACCAACTTCAAAAACCAAAGAGACATTAAAAAGAGAAAATCAACTAAATTGACAATTTCATACAAAATTCAGTACAAAAATGTGTGAAAGACTTATTTTTGCTTCAAATTAATCTATAGCACGTTAATCCAGAAGCCCAACACACATTTTGTGTTCTTAAAAATATGTAGATGACAATAAAAACATGTGTAAAATAAATCTTAACAATACATATCGATGTTCCGAATTTATTATTGTGTCCCGCTCAATTTAATTCGCATTAAGGCCAGGTAATCCAACAGAGGCCGTATTTTGAGTTTTTTAAAAGCATTTCATTCATCATAGGAAAAAGCGTTTTAAATTTCGAAAAAAAAGATATATATTAGTTAAGGATCCAGTCTAGTCAAATTCGCATTCAGTTACCAGATCTGATGAACTTCACTCGATAGAAAAAAATCCCAAAGTTACCCCTTTTCGTTATTTTTTTTTTAATATTATGACTAAATTACTTATGCTTTCTATAATTTTTTTGTACTAAACTAAAGCCACTACATATGTCTAGACATTTTCGCAGATTTTAACTATATTATGAAATAATTTTTAAAGTTATATTTAAATACCTACTAAATTCGCGAGTGCTCGCGCCGCAGAGGCCCGCAAAGTTGCGCCAGTCGCGCGCTAGCGCTTACCGAAGTAGGACCTGTGTCAGTTTTTGCGCGACAGTTTCGTGCACCAATCAATCGGTTTTACGTATTTATAATAAATTGTTGCAAGTCATTCAATATGGGCAATAAACAACGCAAGCGAAAGAAGTCGTGCAAAGCCATAAACTAAATTTCTAACTCCGATTGGTAATTTAAAAAATTATATACCTAAATATTACGCTCATAGCGCCATAGTATAAGAATTATTACTACTGAAGATGCTACTTACGATTTTCTATAATTCATATTTTATCTATATCAGTGGGGTACCTAGTACCTACAATATTCGTACATTGTATATAATTTGTGTGTGTGTAAATAAATATAAATTTAGTTTTAGTTTAGGATAGAATTATTTTAATATTTAGGTAGGTTAGTTTAATTATTGGCCTTTTTTTATCGTGCGCAAAATCCCCGCGGATACCACCCCCACGGAGCCGGTGGAGGCGGTTATGTCGGACTCAAACCGACTAAAACGCACGCCGTCTTGGGTCCTTGGTTGCCGGAGGTGAGATTGCCGAAAGCATATCTCTCGCACCCCAGCAGACCCAGGAGAATTACTGGCCTTGGGTCAGCCGGGGTGCGAGGGATATGTCGATGACAACCTCACCTCAGGCCTAGCACCACGACCCACAGTCGGCGTGCCCACAGTCGGACTCGAACCGACTAAAAAGTCGGTTCGAGTCCGACATAACCTCCCCTTCCGGCTCCGGCAGGGGAGGTATTCGAGGGGATTTCCGCACGAAAAAAAGAAAATACAGTGTAAATTTATATAAATACTTCATAAAAACTAGCACCACGACCCACAGTCGGCGTGCCCACAGTCGGACTCGAACCGACTAAAAAGTCGGTTCGAGTCCGACATAACCTCCCCTTCCGGCTCCGGCAGGGGGGTATCCGAGGGGATTCCCGCACGAAAAAAGTTGTTAATCTCGTTAACTTTAGGTATTTAACTGCCCTGTCGACGACGAACGGTGCGATGATATAAAGTAACCGTTAGCATCAATTCAAACAAATGTTTGTAAAATTACAAGCATTATTATTATTTTAATGTAAGTTTTTTTCGCCCAAGCAACTAAACACATAGAACAAACAGTTCTCAAACTCATACAGTTTTTTTAATTTCGTATTTATTACTTACTTAATATAATCATATGACTAAATAAAGTTAAAAAAACTGCATTTAATTTTCTAAGTCAAACCAAGTTTTCCTACTGCATATTTCTATACTGTGACGCTGGCGGGGTCATCGCCGAGTTCACCGTCACTGCGCTCGCGCGTAATATTTTACGAGCGGCCGGGATCGCTATAAATGCCTACTTTTGCAGGATTACAGGGCCTTAACAAAACGTATCGACATTGGTAAAAGGTGGTAAATAAATCGGCCCGAAGCCTGAATAAATAATAAACGTATTTGTCGATAATGGGTACGACATTGTGAATTGGAATGTTCAATCGCTGCTATTAATAAAGATTAGGTACTTTATTCAAATAAATGTTGTGGTAAATTATTTAATTGCTGGGATATTTTGAATGATTTCTTAAACCATTAAGTACGCTAACTATACAAATCAAAAACATCAGAAAAAATTGAATCGCTCGGGCGGGAATCGAACTCGTGATTTTTCTCTTACAGGGGGAGAGCCGTGTAAGGGCTCTGTTACCTGGGTCTGTACACCGCCGGACCTTATATGCGCCTCTGAGATCACCATACAGGCCCATCGCTACGATAGAAGAAGGAGAAGGGGGAATGCCTTAACCTCGCTCGGTAGTCTATTGGTTGAGGCATTCCCCCTGTAAGGGAAAGATCGCGGGTTGAAGAACGGCCAGTGTTTCACTTTTTCCTTATGTATTCGATTTGTACTGTGATTATTTTATTTCTTTACTTGTTTAATATGATTGTAATGAATAGCGTTCGTCTACAGGTTTATAAATGAAGAAAAGTTATTAATGAGGAAAAATAATAAACACATCTTTGAAACTTGACACATCGCAATAAAATTACCTTTATCGTATTATATCGTGATGTATTAGTTGTTATTCTGCATTTACACTTTGCCCAATGTTTCAGTAGTTTTCACGATATGCCTAAGACAACAAAAATAACAATATAATAAATCACGATGTAATTCGATTAAAGTAGTTTTATTGCGTGGCCTATATACTGGTATATTAAATTACTTTTTCTGGTATATTTTTTGGGGAAATATCTCATTAGGAAGGCATTAGCAGTGTTATGTTGATCATTAGATCCCAACTTTTTGTGAATATCCAGATTGGTATAAATCAACCTTCCATTAATGAGGATAATGGAAGATAATATTTCCAAAATTGTTAAATTTTTGTGGGATTTTCGTTTTAAAAATGTTTTATTTTTCCGATGTATTCGAATTTTAAAAGTTACCATAAAAATGCTATAAAAATTGAAATTTGAAAAAAAAAAGATATTAAATTCCCAAATGGTTGATGTGAACTAAGTTTTCCTATGCAGTTTCTTGAACAAAACCAGTCTCTTTGCATTTGCTTTGATCAAAACCAAATCTTAACATGCAATCAGATCAAAATGAGGTTTCCTTTCACAAAGAAGTGAAGCATGAACTCTTATTTTACTGTTCAGTGCATTCTGTGACGTCGTTTAAAATTGCTTTTGTGAGGGCTCGTTGGAACGTCAAAGTTTCAGAAGTTTAGTGCTGAACTACGCTTTGTGGCTGACAATTTTAATTAATTACACCTGATGTCTCTTTGTAACAGGTCGAAAGGAACTTTGAAAACCGCATGCCTGCTCTCGTGGCCCGACGGATTACCTGACGTTTCCTACATGGATTTTGTGTAAGTATTAACTGCTTTGTTAATTGATTTAAGTACAGTCAGTGACAATAGTAGCTACTAGTAGTAATTTATTCCTATTTACAACTCTGAAATAAGCTTTCACATTGGAGCTTGGAGTTTGTTCAGTTTTCTTCCTTAATTTGGTTTGGCTTATACGATACGAAATATAATTAGGTACATAGAACGTGAACTGGTATAAGGATGTAACTGGATATGAATAATCAAAATCTGAGTCATCTGGCGGTTTTATTATTATCTGTCTCCCTCTTTCTCATTGTTTAACGCCATAATGATATGCGTTGTTACAATTACGACTGGACTACTCAAGCCATTATTGTATTACGGCCACATATAGCCACTGAATAAATATCTTGCTTCTATCTAGCATTGTTGCAAAAATATCAAAGAATTCTCACACGGTGCATTCAAAAGATAAAAGAATTTTACCAAATGCAAATAGGTATATTCGCAGTCAGAAATCTCATCGAATATTCATAGAAAATGCAAATATCTATTGTTTTAGAATGGACCTGCAAAGGGTTATAAAGAATTGAAATCTGCATGAAGAATTGAAACGAAAGTATTTGATAAGTGATATCTTATTTTTAACCCCTGAAGCCAAAACGACGTCTGTGTGTGTGTGTGTGTCTGTAACATTTTATAGGAGTTTTTTTGTTTGTTGTAAATGTTGCTTACGATAGTGTACATTTTTATACCAATTCGGTGGCAGACTAGCATATGGCCCACCTGATGGAAAATAGTTACCGTGGCCTACAGACGTATGCGACCGTGCGACCCGAGGGAATTCCTTTCGTAACCCGTGTACCCATAACGAAAAACCAGTAGTTGGTTCGATTCTGACATTACTACTTCACTGCTAGGCCTCGAGAGGCACTACCGGAGTGATCGCTCCATAAATAATCCCCATAAAGAATTAAAAAAAAAACACAAGTTTTATACATTTTAAATCATTTACCTAAATGTTTTCACTAAATTGTCTGATTACGTTTCAGTTCATTATAGTAATTTAGTACCTACTTTGGATCGGATACACTGGTACCATAAATATCATCTAAAACTAAGCTTGGACATAATTACGCACTCCACCTTCCTAAACCACTATTAAAGCTATTGTTCCCAGTAGAGAGGCAATAGCGATATATCACAGGCTTTAAGCCACAGAGCTGTATCCACAACATTTAGGTACTAACTTTTGGAAAAACAAGTAAAAAATTTCATTTTTCTCACCAACTTGAATCAAAAAATATGCATGAAATAAAAGTATAATAAAAATATGTAGCTTAGTGGCTAAGCAGTCGGCCTTACGATCGAAAGGTCCCGGGTTCGACTCCTGGCCATTACAAACAATTTAGCTTAGCTGGAGGGGTTAGAGGGAATATTAGTAATTTCGGTTCTAATATTATTTTTGAAAAAAGAATCCTTAACTGCTGTTCGTTGACAACCCGTGCGGAATTTTGTCTCGCAACCTGTGGGATCCTATATGATGGATATGAAGAGATAAAAAGATCTACCCCTGTACCAAATTTAGCCAGATCCGTTCAGCCGTTTTACCATAACTGAATAACAAACATCTTCTCAAACTTTCACATTTATTATATTAGTAGGATTCCCTAAATATAGCTCAATTCACATAATCTTGGACCTTTTTTTCCGTGCGGAAATCCCCTCGGATACCTCCCCTGCCGGAGCCGGAAGGGGAGGTTATGTCGGACTCGAACCGACTAAAACCGCACGCCGACTGTGGGTCGTGGTGCTAGGCCGTAGGTGAGGTTGTCATCGACATATCCCTCGCACCCCGGCTGACCCAGGGCCATCCATTACGGTTTGGCCCTCCTCGGAAGGGGGGAAAACGGTGTCCCCGACTCGCCCCCGGAATGGGGAGGCGCCCTTTCTAGCGCGCCGCGGCCGCGGCTTGCTTCTGCTGGGGTGACAGGTGGCTTCACCCGTCACCCCCAGGCCCGCGCTCATGGGGGACGGAGGTCAGTCAGTGCCCTACATAATCTTGGACCTAAAATGTGCTCGAAATGTGCTCTATACGCACAGTACACGTTTCCTGGATGTATTTTGAAGATAGCACGGGGTGCTGCTGCGATAGGCGAGCTCAAATTCACCAAGTATAGATTATTACAAAACAATCTACGTGCGCCAGGGCCTTTTAAATTTTGCGATTTAGGTCCAAGATATATTATGTGAATCAAGGTATATATACCTAATTATGTTTATATATGAATACCTACATTCATGTCATGACGTCTTATGTCGTGACAAACTATAGATGTAAATTACTTGATAATTAATGGTATGGTGCTGTACGTCCTTGTTCGAAATAATATCTCACTTTCAATACAAATGTCGCAATGAATTTCTTAAACAATTAATTGAGGAAATTCTATTATTTATTCAAGGGCTTTAATAACTATTGCCCGATATATGATATAACCAAACTGAAAATTATATTTACTTATTGTAAGTTATTGTTCTAATTTTAGACAAAATTCGTGAGGTAAAATATACAGCATGATGTTTAAAAGTTGCCATTATATTACCATATTTACGAAAAATGATCTTTACATTGAAATAAATCGATAAATAGTGAGAGTATATAGTCTAACAACCTAACAATTTTTATATTGCCAATGGCTTGTGGAAATCAGATGTCTCCTCTCGGAAAATACGGGGTAGTCCACTTAGAGCACCCAGCTGAATAGCATCGGAGCGAATAGCACCTAGCCATGTCCACGAAGAGCACCTATCAAGATTTTTGGCTGTTGCTATTCGCTCAGATGCTATTCAGATGTAGCTGACTGAGTTGAAATTTGACCTCAACAGAGTTGGGAAAAGGCTTGAGGTAATACTTTAATCTACAATCTTATTTTATGTAACCTAATTAAGTGAGTTTATATAACAAATAAATAATGACTTTGGGCGTAATTTGAGCACGGATGGCTCCGGGGAACGAACTCATAAATGTATATTTGAGGATTTTATGATGACATTGTAAAACACATAAATTAATGTTGTAATGTGGGTTGTAATATAGTCTGCCTGCTTTTAAATTTATTCCATGGTTCAGAAATTTCTTATTAAAAGTCAAAAATAAAAATTTGGTATAGGCCTATACGATCAGGGTCAATAGAAAATAAGATAAATAGATGAATAATTATTACTCAGTTGCAGTTCAATTCAGTTCATCAAAACGACTCAACATAAAAAAAAATATTTGTATGAAATTTGGCATGAAGCAGATTTATAGTCTGGATAAGTACATAACTACTTATATTACTGATGGGCACAATACCAGTATAAAAATGGTTCAAAAATATGTGAGTCTTAAGTTTAGATTACAAGCTTGATACGTTGAAGTAGGTAGGTATTATATTATACGCCTTAACATTTGTTATTAGTGCTACAAACCTGTTTACCATTATAATTATAAGTTAACAAGTGCCTTTATTTCGAGTTGAGTTAAGGTTTGCTTTTACATGAACATTATTCACGGCCATACAACACGGTACCAACAGGTGCTGAGGCAGCACTGACAGGCATAGACTTGAGCATTCACTTGTAACGAGCATTCCAGCAAATGTTAAATTACAGAAATATAAACGAGAGCGTTTTATTAAGCATTATATCGAGCTGTCTACTAATATTCAATGGTGTAGGTACCCACAAAATAGACTTGCCTAGTGTGGGGCCTCTGAACAGGAATTAATTTGTAAAAATGTGTTAAGGAAATAAACGAACTTTATTTATTTATTTCATTATTGCATTGACTGAGACTGGCTCAGACGCAGAATGTCCACTGGTCGCAAAAGGACTCTTTTGCAAAAAGTCCTTTTCTTAGAATGTCTTTTTTGCAGAATGTCGACTTCGTAAAATGTACCTTTCCATTTTATTTGTAACTTACTTTAATTATAATTTTATTAAACAGTGGTCATTAGTTGGATTGTGTGGCGTCTCTGGAGATCGATCAATGACAATCTTTATCAAGGCTTCTTCTACCTCTTAGTGTTAATATAAAGTGTTAGTCTCGGTTGAATTCAAAGCCTGCAGTTTAGACTGCGGAGTTCGTTTTACTACTTCTCCTTTGCACGATGTGGTTCAAATAGACCACTGACATCCACACGCACGTCACTTGCCAGGATACAAGAAACCCACTGCCATAGGACTTCTAGAAACTTCACTGAAATTTGTCTATCGCATCAAAATTGACTGATATGAAGAAGATCTTACATAAAGGGGATAATACTTATGCACTCCAAAGAGGTGTCCTGCTAGTTGAAAGGAGGCTATAGGCGCTTGCATAGATCTCTTTTCAAGGTTAGGTACTCTTCTTCGTCTTCATCTTAGCGTAAATACAGTCGCACCTGAAGGTTTCAGCTTGGAGTTTGGGGTCCGCGTTACCGGTCTAACTGCGGATTCGGCTGGACTTCGATATTTTTCGCGAAATGACTGCCATTATGACCTCCACAACCTAAAGGTGATATCGAAGCATTGCAGCTCCAACTATCCGTAACGACTTTCATAGATGTTCGTATGGCAACCGGGACCGACGGCTTAACGTGCTCTCCGAGGCACGACCAGACCAATGCAAATATCCATTTTCATGCATACAAATATTTGCACTGAGCGGGGATCGAACCACTGTGCTCACAGCGCTGTGCTGTGTTAGCTTAGATATATGCACAGCAGCACCGTATCTCGTTCTTTACAGGCAACCGTCCATCCATTTCTTTAAAACCTTTTCTAGTTATTATTACTCAGTTACTAACGGTCGTAGCACTAAGTTAAATTAAGCTACCTACTAAATAAAGGTTTTTTGCAAAACCCACCAGTACGAGATATAATAAATGTTGATGCCTTGCAAGTGTGCTCAACACCGATGCACACAGACATACGACTGTAAGAGATCGCTCTTAGCGATAAGGATTTGTACATATTTCATACATTGTCCATACATTTACTGTATTATTGGTGTACAATAAAGATTTATCTATCTATCTTTCTATTTACGACGAGAACGCGGCGAGCTGCGGGGTTCGTAGCACCACCCGCCGAACTCGGAACTTCACCAAACGCCTAGTCTTCTACAATAAGTATAGATACTTACATAATAATAATATTAATCTGATTATGCCACGCTTCACAGTAAAATGTGTAGAACATAATGATATTTTATATCATACAACATTTATTGTTTTGTGACAACATACAGAAATGTTTCATATTAATTTGTATTATGGAATATTCTGAAACATTCTTTAAATAATACAAACCAAATTATGTTCAGCACATTGAGTTAATACCTTGTTTTCATCATATTTCTGAGAAAAACAATTATTGTAATGTTATATTGTGCTCTTATTTATGTATGGGGAGATTTTCTCGCCTACACGGCTTGTTTTTTATATAAACAAGACTTTTTTTATCTTTGTTTCATACATAAAGCATTTTTCGCTAGCGGCATTACATATAGAAATAAAAGCATGAAATTGAATCGCTGTATATAAAATCTGCGGTAGCCTAGTGGTATGGGTAATGGACTGCTGAGACGAGGTCTCGGGTTCGATCCCAGGTATACCATGGCATACACCAATGACTTTTCGATGCATTTCGAAGTAATGTGTGTATTTATCGCAGGTTTATAAGTGCCCGGTTAATGGCAATAGGCTCACCACCTATTACATAAACATAAAACTGGCGAAATGTAGGTGCTAGCACCTCTGCCTACCCCTTCGGGGAATACAGGCATGAGTTTATGTTATGTATGTTATGAATCGCTACGTGAACACAATCTAATTTAAAGTACTTTAAAATGTTAAGATTTTTGATACATCAATTATGTAATTTTTTAATACAAAAGCAGACGGTCGTGCTTAAATTTTCAGTTCTGGGCATTCCCCATTAATCATCTAGCATTCTATGTGTTTTAATTAATATTTTTTCAATTTATAAACCAATTTTATTCTTTTCTGTTTTCGAACGGTAATCCCCTCGGATACCTCCTCTCCTGCCGTCAACAGGAGCAGTTATGTCGGATTTGAACCACACACTGTCACGGGTCTACATGTGAAAGGTAGACCGCGCAACCTGGTTGACCCACGACCCCAAATTGAAAAGCCCTAAAGTATTTAAGTATCGTACATACCTAATAAACCTTGAGGTGGAGAATGGAGAATCAAGATGTCCTCATTACTCACAATAATGATTTGAATTGGTTTGATATTTATGTTATTCCCTTTTTAGAATGTTTAAAGTGTTTGGAAGAGGGCAATTCCATTATTCATAGATAAACATGACTCTTTCGTAAAATCCATTCATTTCAGACAAGTTATCATATTCTTAAAATGCGATTTCAATTCAATACTGTATCTACAGAATAGGGACGAAAGGATTCAATATTTCGAACAGTTTCCTATGCTGGCACGTTGCCTGCATTTTGTATTAGGTAGTCCAGTGTTATTTGAAGTTATATGGAATTCTTGGCTGTGATTTTAGATTCTTTACAAATTGCAAATCCACTAGTCTCAAAGGGAATTCTTCTAAAAAATATGGTTTGTGTTTTTCTTGCTTGATATTTTATGTTTAACTTTTTGCTATATGAACACTTGGTGGGACTTGCAACACATATTGAATACACACCTGTGCTTTTCCACAATGTTTTACTGAACCATACCAGTTTCGCTTCGTTCGACAGTTTTAAAAACTGTTAATTTATGACTTTTAAAATGTCATGAGGCGAAATCGATAAGACAGTTATAGATATTGTGGAAAAGTACAAGTGTGTTTTCAATATGTAATAGATAGAAATGGTAATATAAGTAAACAAAAACACGCCTCGTAGAAGCATTCGCTGTTCCAGAAATGTCACTCGCATGTTGCCAACTTAAGTATTTCTCCCCCTTTCGTGTCCTTACTCAATGCGTTATTTAACTGTGGTTGAGAGTGAACGTTTTCCCCAAGCTCCAAATTCAAACAGAAATTTCCGTGATCTCATATCTCTTATGGGATGTCCCGGATATTATCTCATTTTATATTCTTTCTATCTATAGGAGTATCTGTACTGAGTTATCATTCCTGCTTATGTGTTAAATGTGAAAGATTTTGAAGAAGTTTTGATGATTGTTACTCAAGCACTTTTTTTTATATATATAGGACACGTCAATAACTGAACGAATCGGGTTGAAATTTAGAATAAAGGTAGATTATAGTTTGAACTAACACATAGACTACTTGTTTATCTGATATATTGTGAACAAGATTAGAATTCCACGCGGGCGAAGCCTTCGGCAACGTCTAGTTATCATAATATTATATTACATTCAGACGATGAGGTAGTAAAGTTATAAATAGATTCTCCATAGAATAATATGCGATCAATAGATGTCTCTACTTCAAGGAACGTACACAAAAGGGAAAATCTGGAAATAATAGGAATATAACGTACCTTTTGGCTCTCAGACAGGCTAGCTTAACAATACGCTCATTGGAGCTGGACGAAAATGAAGGATTGTGCCTTGTGATTGATGGCTAGGAAAATTGATTTTTGTTTCTTGGTATGATCATTATTTTTCTTATGTCATACTCGTAATATCAGTATTCGATTGAGGAAAATATAATAAACCGCAGATAGTTCTGTACTATGTTTTCTATGTGTTATAAAATATTAGGTATATTCGGTCTGAATATGATAGATAACAAGTGTTTGGCGAAACTTTGTCTATGGTGCTCTGGTTCCTCGTCACTGTTGACATGTATGCTTATGATCTCATTGCCGGGTCTCTGCGGTTGAAAACCTTGCATGTAATTAGGATACAATACTAAAATGTTGATGAGAACGTTGTTATAATTTTAAAATTACTACTCCCAATAGTATCACCAGCTGACATCCTTTTCTTAGGTCTTCGTGCTAGACCAAAGGTGAGGTTGTTTTCGACATATCCCTCGCACCCCGGCTGACCCAGGGCCATCCCTAACGGTGTGGACAACTCGCCCCCGGTATGGGGAGGTGCGCCTGCGCGACCAAATATAACTGAAATATTATTTAAAATTGAATTTTAAAGTTATTTACCATTCTTTCACAGGTACCAAGTTCTGTTCTTCGTAGTCACATATGCCATCCCTATGCTGGGGATGACATTCTTCTACTCTGCCATGGGCAAGGTGCTGTGGGGCTCAAGATCGATAGGTGAACTCACACAGCGGCAAGTGGACTCAATAAAATCAAAACGAAAGGTTTGTAGAAGGATTTTCTTCGATTTTTTTTTGAGACTAAAAAAGAATAAAAAAGCGGTTAAAATTTCAGACGCCCATTCTTACTTAATGATGAACGATTATAACAATTTCTCAATTTGCGTCCAAAGTTCGTACTTTGTAGTCCGGGGTTCCTTTATTATTTTTATTGGTATTTTGTCTTTTCCGGGGGCAACTGCTACTGACTCCCCAACCCTGAGAGGTACGCCACGCTGGAGTCGTATTTAAAAAACAATGTTGCTAAACAACGCTGTTGCATCGACTTGCAGGTTGTATTGGGTTTCAAAGATGTTTGTAAGGCCTTGTTTCTACATGTACACCTCTTATTAAAGCTTTTTTATTTATAATCGAAGAACGATCGTCTTATCATTTTGAATTGATGTGATTTTGTCAATGATGTCAATTTGTTTTTTCCGATGTTTTTCGAACTTAAAAGTTAGCTTAATAAATGCTATAAAAAATTCATTCAAGCTTATTTTTGTGCCGTAAGGATTGAATTGACGACGAATGGACACAAAGTACATCCGAACTAAGGCCAAAATTACACTCACACAGATAATTATATTATCAGTTCCTTGTGAATGTCGGATCCACTTTACGCAATGACAGTTAGCGAAGTGCCCAACTTTTGAAACGTGTTCCGCCTCCGCAAGAAGCCATCTCTGACGGTACAGGGGCGGGGGATGGAAAGCGGGAGGGATTTACAAGGAACTAGCCTATTACCATTTTATAGGCACATTTCGTAACTGTGTTGATACTGAAAATTGCCTGGCAAAAACTTAATGACATTGCCTGACCCGGTACTAACTTAAACAAGGGACAATGAGGCGTTAAATTATGGTGATTAACATAAAACTACATGGCGACCTAGTTTAAACTTTATGCATATAAAACACCAACAAAGCTAGTTTTGAAGAATTAGTAGTAGCAGTAACATATTATGTTAACATACAATACCAAATTGTAATTACCTCAAATAATTACAAAATAGGAGGCTTTTCATGTAAAAAAGTATAATATCGCGTTTTTCCATTGATGTATGTAGGTAAATATTCGTATAGGATCGTTTTTATGATAGGTGCCTATTTATATTTAGACAGTTGACTGCTGTAACACCCTCCCTTACCTATACCATCCCCTACCTATTTTCGACTTCCGATTTAATATAAAAACATACTTATACTCAAACGTTTCCGATTTCCTACCTACTTAGTAACTAGTTTGGCCAATGATCGTTCTAGTGGGAACTAGGACTCTTATTATGATCCAGTAGTCCCCCTCGTTCTATAGAGGTAGCTTGTGCTGTTGTCCTAAATTAAGTCCCTACTTATCCAATTCACCTTCCTAACATAATTCTGTACCTACTTAATTTACTTAATTATCGCAACATATAACCTATCGTGATTATTTGGAAAATAGAATGTAAAGAACTGTTAATAAGATTACCTACCTAAATTTCTAGGCTAACCTATTCTTAGGTTACTAATTTAAATTTAGAATGTGATAATGAATAAACTTTCTATCGACGTAATGTAAGCGTAATAAGACTTATTTCGAGGATTTTAGCAACAGAGTATGTAAGTGAAGCGAACAGTTATGATACACAAATATTTTTATTTCCCCCCCGAGGTCAGGGCTCCTCCAATACGCCATGACAGTGAGTTGCACCAACACAGATCAACTCCCCTCTGCCTTATTAATATAGCAGACGCCACTTGGCCTAGTCCACTTTGTTCAAGTTATACCGCGGCAGCCGGTATAACCCTTTACCCCCCAAATCCATAACTGGATTACACTTGTACTTATTATATAAATACAAAATCGTGACATTCAATTACAAGAATGTTAATATTCGTTAATGATAATTTAATTCACTTATTACAACCGAATAAGCTCAATTGAAAACAAAGGTTCAGGCATCACTGTGCATATTGTATAATATACTGATAGTTGCGATCAAGACCAACTCATTAGAAGCCGTAGATTTCAATATAGAATAGATAGGTATTTCATAAAGTAGTCTACACTTGCTACACTTCTGATTGAAACTTATATAGAAATTACATCTTCTATTGAAGACATTCATATACAAGAACTTCCGTCTAGGTTACCGGACAATAGAACATAGGTCCATAATTGGACGGTTCTCAACTACCGTGAGAATCGTCCACTAATATCCATTCAACCCAATTCAATCAAATAAATGCACCAAGTATTATATTTGGTAATATAAATAATATATTGAATAATGACATTCATAATCAATCGGTCCACGGTATCCAATAGCCAAATGACTTAACTGAATCTTACTAGATTACATGTAGATAGGTGAGTATTTAACCACCTTCTGATATTCGTCACAATGATAACCATGCCCTTCACATTCAACTGGTATTATGTAAGATCTATTTCACATTTTATTATGAAGGTAGTCAACACTGAGGATACACTTTAGATAATCATTGTTAAAGGCCTGGATTCCAACCCGAAATCCCCCCGTATTCATTCACACCAAAATAATAGCCTAATAACTTCGTTATAATGAGAACCGCTCACATAACTTAGACGCAATTAACTGACTATCAAAAACCTATACAAATTCGATTCTACCTACATAGCCGACGTCCTATATTACCGCGAGAAGAATGTGTACCTATTCCTTCTACCTTTAAAGACTATAATATATGTGTTTTAACCCCAATAAACTCCTCCCTTTAGTTAATTCTAAGCGTGTGGTGTGTAATGTACCTACTCCTATTCTGTAAGGGAACAAGCTAGTCACACTTGATTTTGTATGACCTATGACTGTGTGCTTGCCTTAGTTAACGACCGAAGCCAGGGATGTTAACTAAAGCCCTAACGAGATATATAATTGTGTGTATAAATAAATATATAAATAAAGACTGAGCTATCAGCTCCAACGACACCGATACTTCGGGCCACTGGTCACCGATACCCAGAAGGCTTTATTCGACCCTGAGACAGGTAAAATCGAATAGCTGCTCGCCTTAACTTGATCAGCTCCCTAGCTAGACAGAGGACAAGGGCTTCGTTGGCACCGTTAGGTGTTCCACCCAAGACCGATCACTTCGATTGGCTTTCCTAAGGGACTCCTAGCTAAAACCCCCCCCCCCCCCCCCCATCACTGCTGCTTGTATGTTATCTACTGAATCTACCCACTTCAGAATCCCTAATCTCCATTTCCATCCTGCCTTGTTTCATGAAGTCACGGGGAAGACTCTCCCAAGCGTGAGTAACTACTCCATATGAGCCCTTCAGCCCATACTTCACAGTCACAGAAAAGGTGTCCTATCTCAGCATAAACCAAGGCGGGTTTATATAATATTCACTAATACCCCAATTCGATATTCAAAATCCTAACAATCCACTCGACAGGTAGGTTACCAAATCTCCGTTCCCATCCTGCATTGTTTCATGAAGTCACGGGGAAGACTCTCCCAGGCGTGAGTAACTACTCCATATGAGCCCTTCAGCCCATACTTCGCAATCACAGAAAAGGTGTCCTATCTCAGCATGAAACAATGCGAGTTTATATATTCTCAACACTGAAGTTACGTTAAGATTCTCAAATAATTTCAAACGCGAATAAAATTAATGTACAACGGAATTTTAACACAGTAACCTCTCAGTACCCTCTTAACACAATTTATAAAACGCGAAATGACCCACCAGACTTCCTACTCCTGACCACCTCTCTCCAGCAGCTCCCAACAATTAATCAATGCTTCCTGTCCTCAACTATCCTCACCCCAACCGCAATAATCCCTACTTCTCTAAACAAAATATCGTACGATTCCA
Organism: Eilema sororculum; assembly: GCA_914829495.1. Taxonomy (NCBI): domain Eukaryota; kingdom Metazoa; phylum Arthropoda; class Insecta; order Lepidoptera; family Erebidae; genus Eilema; species Eilema sororculum. The sequence continues at coordinate 20,166,954 of OU618543.1, read as the reverse complement.
ACCAGCCAATCGTAGCGCTGTTTGAAATCATTGTCAAATCAATATATCCACAAATAATTCTTATTTGGATTTATCTTTCTAGAATCGTTCAAACTATAACTTAAAATTATTGTATTTATTTTCAAATTAACTGCAATCAATTAATATCGACAAAATCTTATCCATTTAGTATTTACGCTTAAATATGTAACGAATATCTCTGATATTCGACCAAAACTTCCTTCACATACGAATTTCGTTCAAAAACTTAAAGTTTAATAAAACACGGCATTTGAATATTCAAATAAATAACTGATTTATAAATGTCCTTATTTGTTTAATTAATCTTTAAAACCAAAATATTGTAGTAATTTATCACGTAATTTTATATTCAAAATTGTTTTTCTTCAAATCTCATATAAATAAACATAATTTATATTAGCGCCATCTGTGAGATTAAGAATGTACTTCTACTACATCAGATGACAGATTTCGTTCCATTACACTGCACCCCGACTAATGGTGAGCTGGGTTCAATTCCCATCCAGTGTAATTTGATCACGATGCTGTTCCTTTGATTTAGTGTAATAAAAATGTACATAATTAAGTTTTTCGTGGCTTCAACGTGTGATTAGCTTTCATGAAAAAGGAAAAAAGGCAGTCAGCAAAAAATACTTGCAAGCTTTAAAAGGGCACCTTGAAGTCGCAGTAACGAATACTCTTACCTATCTACTATACATTATACAAATTATAATGAACTATGTAGAATCCAGCGCCACTTGGGTTTCATTTTGGGCGACACCCGGGACCGTTTTAGCCGGTATGGACGAACAAGCCACTGACACAGTTATTTAATACTCATTAAAAATTTCTCTTATTATTTTACGTTGTACTATGCCAATTAAACATTTATTTTATCATTATTTTTGTTCCGTGTCAGTGATTTTGTTGTGTAAATTAATTACATTTGTTCTACGCCGTTGAACAACGAAAATCTTACAAAGTTTCTTTGAAAACTTCGTTCCGAAATCAGCATTCTAAAGAAATATAGACAAATAAACGAGAAAATTGTTTGTTACGATACATTGCTAGTGACCTAAATTGTATATAAATCATTGTGAATTTGAAAGAAACCTAATTAATATAATATTACATAAAACTTATTTAAAATTACTTCGGTACGCTCCAGTTTGGTTGGACAGAGTCGTATCTATATAGCTCATTATTTTGAGATTAATGATGAGAAGATATGATGAGAAGATATGATGAGAAGGATAGGAATATATTTAAGAGTCACTTGAGAAAACATCACTCAAGCCTTTTTTTGCCATGCATTTTACTATGGTCGCGCAAATGATTAAGGTCAAGGAGTTGAACATATCTTTCTTTTTCAGGTTGTAAAGATGTTCATCCTTGTGATAGTCATCTTCGGCATTTGCTGGTTGCCGTACCACACGTACTTCATCTACACACACTTCCACCCCTCGATACTGTACATGAAGTATGTGCAACACATGTACCTGGGCTTCTACTGGCTGGCAATGGCGAACGCTATGGTCAACCCTATCATCTACTATTGGATGAACGCCAAGTAAGTATACTTACATTTAATTCCGTTCATTCACCACATATTACTATTGTTAGCTTGAATCAATATGCTCAATGCTACACGAGACAAGAGTACGCTACAGTGCGATAACACCGCCAATTGTATCATCATCGTCATCCTTGCGTTAGTCCCGATTGAAGACGAGGTCTTGAGGGTTCGGGGTGTTTAAGCGAGCTTCGATAACCAACCTGTTGAGAGCATCTAGTAAGTACTTTACGGAGCCATTCCAGAGATGCGAGCAGTATTCCACACAGGAACGAATTTGGGTCTTAAAAACTTAGATAGGATATTGAAGTTTTTTAAGCCTATTCCTACCCATAATAACTGCCATAAACTGTCTCAAGTAGAGTCTCAATGTCTCAGGAATGGGCATGCATCGCAAAACCGACCTGGCTTTAACCATTCATTAAACAGCAGATATACAGACGTCTAGGTGATGTTCTCTTAAAACTTCTAGCTACCTCACTAGGACGCCAAATTGACGTCACTAGCTACGTATCTAAGCAGTTCGTAATTCATGGTTGCAAATCTGTAGCCAAGTGAGTTAGGTACCATACATTTTCACTGACTGACCTCCGTCCCCCATGAGCGCGGGCCTGGGGGTGACGGGTGGAGCCGCCTGTCACCCCAGCAGAAGCAGGCCAAGGCGGCGGCGCGCTAAATAGTGCGCCTCCCCATTCCGGGGGCGAGTTGGGGACACCGTTGTTCCCCCTCCTGAGGAGGGCCAGACCCTAAGGGATGGCCCTGGGTCAGCCGGGGTGCGAGGGATATGTCTATGACAACCTCACCTCCGGCCTAGCACCAAGACCCACAGTCGGCGTGCGGTTTTAGTCGGTTCGAGTCCGACATAACCTCCCCTTCCGGCTCCGGCAGGGGGGGTATCCGAGGGGATTTCCGCACGAAAATAAAAAAAAAGGTACCATACATTTTAATCGGTTAGGTAGAACTCATTAAATGAATTTGCTCTCCTATCCACTGTGCCCACCTGTACTATTACGGACCTGTGTAGGGCATCGGAAAATGCTGTAGTTATGGCTAAACATTGGGCTGACAAAATTTAATTATGAGCCATTGAGAAGAAGAATTAAATAAATTATAATGTGATTGCAGGTAGCGAACAAATAAAATAGTGATAGTTACGAAATCGGAGAAACTGAAATCCGAGGACTTTCTGTTTGTCGGTCTCAACGCTAACAACTACCCACGTTTTGATGACATACGTACTTATTGGAAAACCATTACGTACCGAGAACTTCCTAATACTTGATTTACTAGTAGGTATCCTTGACGACAACGTAATACTGGCAGAGCTGAACGAACATTCAAGTTTTGCTGATGACGTATACATTATCTCATTTGCGTCCATTATTTAAAAAATGAAACAGAGGACGGTACTTAGTTCTTTCAGATAAATAGAGATTCAGGACTGAGTTAAAGTCTAGAATACGGTTCTTTATCAGAAATTTGTAAAAATTAAAATGAAAGTAGAATAAATTACATACATATATATACTGACGTCTGTAAATCCCCGAAGAGGTAGGCAGAGGCGTACTAGCACCCACGTTTCGCCAATTATGATTGTCTGTACCCCGACTTAATAGGGGGCGAGCCTATTGCCGTCTATTGGGCCCTTTGTCTTGGGCTGCATGTTTACTGTCCGATGGAGAACAGCCTTATCCCCTAGTTGCCTTTTACGACACCCACAGAAAGAGCTGGGGTGGTCCTATTCCACTTCACCGGGAACCAACACGGCGATAATTAATATATTATTGAATAATAATCCATACTAATATTAGAAATGCGAAAGTAACTTTGTCTGTCTGTATATGTTACGCTTTCACGCCTTAACCACTCAACGGATTTTGATGAAATTTGATATAGTGGTAAATTAGACTATGAGAAAGGACATATATGTTTGGTTGCGATAACTGACATCGACGCGGGCGGAGCCGCGGGCAAAAGCTATTAAATTATATAAAATAAACAGAAATAATAATTATACATTATACATATTAAAAAAATACCAATAATACCATAACATAAAGTCACGCCTGTATTCTCCGAAGGGGTAGGCAGAGGTGCTAGCACCCACATTTCGCCAGTTTATGTTTAGGTCCCAATGTAATAGGTGGCGAGCATATTGCCATTAACCGGGCACTTATAAACCTGCGATAAATACACACATAACTTCGAAAAGTATCGAAAAGTCATTGGTGCGTGCCATGGTAAACCTGGGATCGAACCCGAGACCTCGTCTCAGCAGTCCAACCTAGTGGTATGCCACTAGGCTACCGCAGATTTTTACCGATACAGATATACCAATAATACCAATAGAAAATATATAACATTAAAAGAAAATTGGGATAGGTTGAAGAGTAAGTATATTTTTATTTCTCATCGAAATTTCAAAGCTACCTACGCGTCGCTTCATTTCATCTTGTTCAAAGATGTTATTTAGATAACATATAGCTCTTGGGTAGTTTGTTTACTCCCAAGTCTAATGAAAACAGTCAGACGTGTGCCAAATTACCTCTAAAGAGATTGAAAGAACAATATTTTTCATGAGCTTTATGTAACTTACCACTTGGAATATACTGGGTGATTTTATAGTCGTTTCGAATAAAAAGAATTTGGGCACAGTTTTGAAAGCAAAACCATCTGGCAGTATTCATTTGGCGAAAGATTTTTTTTTAAACCCCCATAAATTTTTCCTTTCACCTGAACATTATTCCTTATATTATAAATTTCTTTCGCCAAATTAATACTTCCAGATGATTTTGCTATCGAAACTATGTTCACTCTTTTTATCCGGAACGCCTATAAAATCACCCAGTATACATAATACACAGTTTAATATCGATGATCTCGAATATACTATGGTCACTTACGAGTCTCTCACCTCATAGTCCGGAATCTGTTTATTCTTTCTTCTTCTTCTTTTGGTTTAGCTAATGTTTAGCCATGTAACCTGTTGGCGCATCAGCTGCCCTCATCACGTCATAGTGCAATGCTCTGATTGGTTGCTAAGATATGGCGTGATATTCGCGCACCAATAGGACGACGGCTCGGCGCAGGCGAGGAGGGAGCTTCGTCATATAGCTTCAAAGCACTCAACTCAAAACCTTCTTACTGAACACACATTGTACAGGCTGCCACAATATTTTATGTCCTACTTTTTTTTACGCAATATAAGTCATACAAGTTTGACTCAGTCTCCGTGTTAATTGTTTTCTACCTCCCCTCAAGGCTCCGCTACATAACCCTTTATACCCCAAGAGGACAGGGTACGCCAGCTTTATCACACATGAAAGGTCTTTAAGGGCACCATTCAACATCAAAGATACCTACTACAACTTGCTTTATCTCGAAGTTAGTCATCGTCCCAGCAGTCAAAGCTTGCATTTTGGACCCCACTCTCTTACGGTCCATCCTCCTGATAGACTGCCTACACTAGAGAGAAAACCTGTGCCAGAGCCTATGGTCCTCACCTAGCCAAGGCGAGGTTGACTCGAGAACCAAATATCTGAGAGTGACCTCCTAATCACAATCACATATTCCTAGTGCGCCTCTGGCTCACTTTTTCTAAATAATTCCTGACTTATATTATTTATCCGACGATCAACGATCCCAAATCCTCGGGACAGTGAGGTCGCTCCCCGAAGCCTGCGAAGCCCTCAGTAAGCTTCTGCGCTTCTGGGCGGAGCTAGACTGGCTAATCTAGCCAGTACTCTTCACGTACAATGGCCCAAGGAGAGAGGCTAAGTGCGGATAAAAAGAGTCCCCTATCCTATCCTTGCTTTTATTTCACTTACCGATCCACCAATGCACAATGAATACCAAGAAGGCAGTTAATTACGAAAGGTACATCTTATGAGAAAGATACATAATATTATCATAATAATATCGTTCATTGTGTTTACGTTCCCTACAGCACGCAGTTGATAACAAGAGTTCCTTTTTGTTGCAAAATTTACAAGAGAGGCTCTGTTGTTTGTATTATATCATTATATTTGTGTATAATTAGTCTGGAACGTGCATTAAATTAAATATTAAATATTCCACAACATTCCACACAACGCTATCTAGACCCTATGGTAAGCATAGCTTAACTAGCTTGTGTTATGGAATCTAGAATGCGGATAAACATACCTACTTAAATACTTTTTTTTTGTAACATAACATAACATAAACTCACGCCTGTATTCCCCGAAGGGGTAGGCAGAGGTGCTAGCACCCACATTTCGCCAGTTTATGTTTAGGTCCCAATGTAATAGATAATTTTTTTTTGTAAATACTTACATACTATACATAGAAACACCCAGACCAATGCAAATAGCCATATATATGCATACAAATATTTGCACTGAGCGATAATCGAACCCGCGCCTCCTGCGTAGCAGTCGCGTTCACTACCGCCACGCCACGGAGGCTGTCAAGTGCTGTGCATGGTGTTTTGTACAGAAATTTAATTTTGAGTATAATTGTTTAGAAATGAAATATTTTTTTGTTTTTAAGTGGCTGACCGCAAAGAATTTTATCTTTGCATCAGAACATGACGGTTCTTTATTACGTTTTGTGAAACGCAGGAATTGGCTTCCAATCCTGCCAAGTGGCATCTATCTAGATTCCTAATGATTTACAGAGCTCTGAACACACAACGAAAGCATTATTTTTATCACGGATGTGCAAAGTTCCCATGCTTTTGATCTCGGCAAAAGTAAACCTTAAATAAACTATTGATTTTAGCTATTTTAATAAGAATTTAGAGCTGCTCACAATATCAAAAACATTTGTTGCCCTTTTTGTCTTATAATTATTAGTTGTGTCTATTCACTTCACAAAAAGCAACCCTTATTAGACCTTGATAGATAACATTCGATTCTAATATTAAACCTGTTATGTTAATATTGTTAGTATTATGTCTACGTGACTGACTTCTAATTAGAATTGAAATAATTGAAGTGAAAGACTGATTAGTCAACATTGTAATACAAATCAGTTGATGGGTTTCAAATGTATTTACATAGATGAATGTACGCACATTAGAGGGTTTGTTCACTCTTAACCACCTACCATCTATTTCAATCCCATAACCGCCTACTTGTGGTCCCGGAGACCACTTATAGATTTATCAACAGAAATTCGAAATTTGTATTACTAACCTCAAAAAATGAATAAAACTGTAGTTAGCACTCGGTGGCTTTATATAAGAGCCCTTTTTATAAAAGACCTAACACAAATTGCGGTGACTAACATATTTAGTAATTCGTGTAATGTACACAAATTAATATAGGTCACTGAAAAAATCTCATACCCACCTACAGGGTGTCACAGACTGCAGGCAAATTGGGTTTTTTTTTGCGTTCATTTACACTTCCTGAGTTCAATTGCCATGCTATTGAATGTGTAGAAGAGGTACATTTGACACATAAAAACTTTAAATTATTTTAATTCAAAAATTCTTAACGGTCTCTGAGACCGGCAGTTAGTAGTTTAGGGTTCGTGAGTAATTGAAATGGAAAGATAAAGGAAATCACAATAGATTTTACACAATGAGCACGAGGAACATAATATTAGGTAACTATGCACGTATTGTTTACTATCCTTCTTTGTGGAATATAATTAATAACCTCGATATTATTTACAAGGAGACGGGTGGTGTGTTTAATTAAACATTATTCTGATGGTTCTTAAGTATAGAGGCGAAAGTGAAAAAAGAAAACTTTACAGGAGAACTGTTCAAAGTTTGAAAATTCAGATTTTCGAAATATCTCAGAGAGTTTACAATAAATTTGGTTGATTTTTTTCATAAATATCCATAAAAAATATATTTCTTTAGGCAGGTATATCACTAATAACATACCTATTGCATTTTATCATTATATTAGTATTAGCTTGATATATAACCAGATTCTTCCTATTATAACCCATATCCTTAACTTTTCCATTTCTAGTGGCTTCTTTCCGTCTTCGTAGGAAGAAACACAAATTATCCCTTTACCAAAAAAACGTAATCCTTCATCCTTTTCCCAGTACCGACCAATATCTATACTACCTTTCCTTTCTAAAGTCCTTGAGCGCCTTGTCCACACACAGCTTAGTAGTTTCCTTGTTAGAAACTCGCTACTAAATCCTTACCAATCTGGTTTCCGCCCTGGTCATAGTACGGTTACAGCCTTGGTGAATGTTACGGATGACATAAGATTAGGGATGGAAAAGGGAAACCTAACAGTACTTGCACTGCTAGATTTCAGTAACGCTTTTAACACAGTGGATTTTGACATCCTACTTGGCATACTGCGCTCTATTAGCATATCTCCAACGGTGATCGATTGGTTTCACAGTTACCTGTCTGGCCGCCGACAACGTACGCGCATAGAGGACTTATTAAAAAAAAAAGAGGACTCCTTTTCCTCATGGAGCGATATAACAGTCGGTGTGCCGCAGGGTGGCGTTCTATCCCCATTACCTTTCGCCGTTTTTATAAACTCAATCTCAAAACAATTACTCTCATCCTAGCTTTATGCAGATGATCTTCAAATTTACACCCAAGCGCCTCTAAGTCAGCTGACGGAAGCATTTTGTATGATAAATATGGACTTGGAACATGTATGTGAATGGAGCCATAACTATGGCCTTCAGGTGAATCCGGCTAAGACACAGGTCATTGTTGTTGGAAGCCCCTGGATTATGTCACGCATTGACTATACGCATTATCCCCAAATTATGCTCAATGGTACGGCTATCGAAATCAGTGATCATGTAAGGAACTTGGGTATTTATATAGATGACACTTTGTCCTGGGATCATCAGATACAGGAAGTCAACCGCAAGCTGTTTGCAGCGGCGGGGTCTTTGCGGAAATTGCGAGGCCTACTTCCGACTGCTACCAAAGTTTCTCTTGCGCAAACTCTGTTGCTCCCACTCCTTGACTACGCTGACGTCAGCTATCTGGATCTCACTGAGGAACAATTTGACAAGCTTGAGCGTCTTCAGAATTTTTGTATTAGATTTATATTTGGCTTACTTACGCAAATATGATCACGTGTCCGAATTCCGTATAAAGCTTTCTTCGTCGGAATACTTATATACTATCTTTATTATACAGTGTACTGTTTAATCCTTGTACTCCCCACTATCTTAAAGAACGGTTCAGGTTCCTTGGTGACACACATACAAGATATCAGAGACCATCGGAGAATCTGAGACTAGCAATGCCACTGCACTATTCTAGTTTTTATGATAAGTCTTTCACCATACATGCAGTTCGCCTGTGGAATGCACTGCCCCTGCATATTATACGAGCACAATCTCTGGATTCATTTAAGAAATTGTTAAAAGAACATTATCTATCTTCCCTTGTGTAACTATACATTACAAGGTATAGGTATTATATTGTAAATATTATGTATTGTATATGTATGTAAGTATATTGGTATACTATGTAGTATATTATGTATATATATTTTAATCTTGACTGTTATATAACTTTACTATATATCTAAAATTATCATAGTTCCTTCTTTCATTATTAATAATTGTACGCTGCCCTATCATCTCTTTTGCTTCTATCCATCCAAAGGTTGCCTGGAAAAAATCGCTGCTAGCGATAAGGCCGCCCATTGTGCATTATAAATTTGTATAAGATTGTTTGTCTCATTTATTTCTCATGGTGTACAATAAAGAATATTTTATCTTTATCTTTATCTTTATAAATAGAATTATAATATCAGCCGACGATATTGTGATTATTGTGACGTCATTCAAGACGATTGGCGAAGTTAGATTTAGTAGTTAGATTAGTAGATTTATCGAAAATAACTGTACAGTCAGCGTCATAACGATCTTGACTCATCAGTCTCAAAATGATCTTAATATTAGGGTGTTAAGAACAAATCAATTATTTTATTTATTTAAATTGTATTATTGTCCAAATTGAAGGTGTGTACCAAATATCAGTACAATCAGTTCACAGAAAGGAGGGAAAACCAAGGAATGACGATCATTTTGAGTACTTTGTTCGTCTAGATCGATCTGTTGCCGACTGTACCACTCTGTGCCTAATTTCTTATATATGACCCTAGACATAACACATGCCACACAGATTTATTTTGGCATAGATTCTCGAATATTACGTTAATGTTGCTATATAAAGTATGGACTTTCTTTTTTTTATAAAGGACACGTCAATTTGACTTCATCTCGCCTGATGTTTAGCTAAAGGCAAAGTCTCGGTAAGAGGGTCACCATCGTAAACATGTACCATGTTAACAGTGGTGGTACTAAGCTCACTCATATTATATTATACTAGCTGTCCCGGCGAACTTCGTACCGCCAATTTTTTAGATCCCGTTCCCGCTGCACCATTTAGGGGGATGAAAAATAGATGTTGGCCGATTCTGAGACCTACTCAATATGCTCAAGCCGTTTCGGAGGAGTATGGCAACGAAAACTGTGACACGTGAATTTTATATATTAGAAGATTATATTATATAGCAATTTTAGGTAAAGGTGTTTAGCGTCAGAATAAGATTGTTTAAACGTAGGCACTGGCCGCACTGGTATCTAATAAGTCAGTTATTTTTCTGATTTCTATGCCGCACGACTAAGACCTGCAACTCCCTGCCAGCTCACGTGTTTCCTTCTTCCTACAGTCCCGGGTCCTTTAAGTGGGGCGTGAAAAGGCATCTAACGAGGCCGTCAAGCTGAATGCCACCACTGTTAACATGGTACTTGTTTGCGATGGTGACATCTCCGAGACTTTGCCTTCTCCTAGATAAAAAAAAATATATATATTAAGTAGTTCAAAGGATAGTCTTGCATCTCAACTTACTTATAGTAAATACATGAATCCCCTCCCGCGCCGGGGTCAGCGGGAATAGTTCTGACGGAATCAAACCAAGCATAACCGCAGAGCCGTCTCGGACCATCTGTTGCGGGGGTGACGTAGCCTCTGGCATACCCCTCGCACACTCTGATTGACCAGGGACATCGAAGGCCTACTGGAGTATGGGAATATGGAGTCCTCAAAATCGTATCGACTAGTGGATCTGTGGATGAAAATTGGTACAGAGATAGATTATAGGTACTCTAGATTCGATGTTCTGTTATTCTAAAGTCTAGAATAACATATAGACTGTTATCTTAGGAATGGGTCAGTTAGCATCAGAAAGATATTGAACAAATAAAGTGCTCAAAATGATCTCAATTTAGTTTTTTTACCCCTTCTAGTTGACCTATTGTTCTGATATTTGGAACACGCCTTTAATTCGGACAATAACACCTTATAAATCAATAAAATAATTTAAATAAAAAATAAAGTTTAAAACTAAAACTCGACTACCGAAAAATCACGCTCTTAAAAGTGACAAACAAGAAAATATCAAGGACAGCCGTGGTCGGAAACGAAACGTTTACTCAAACAAAACAATACATTCTAGGGAAAAGTGGCATACGACCACGGCTGTCCTTGATATTTTCTTGTTTGTCACTTTTAAGAGCGTGATTTTTCGGTAGTCGGGTTTTAGTTTTAAACTTTATTTTTTATTTAAATTATTTTGGGGCAAGGTAAAGCTAATAATTTATACATATTTGAAATGTGCTCATTAAGCACTTTCATTTGATACCGAACACGGCATATTTATCTCAAATTTATTTTTTAACACAGTACCTTATGAGCGCTAGAGGGCGCCACACAATATTGAGTGACACGTCATATAGCCTATAACCATCGGACAATAAAGCCACTTGTAACGATACCTCATTTGTCTAGTTCTAATTAGTAGTTGAGGAGCTATGAGGGAACAAATGAACATACATACATACATACATACATTGCCCGTCAAAATCATAACCCTCCTTTTGGCTTCGCCGTAGTCGGGTAAAAATAGCTTGATTTGCTCTTAATGCAGAAGTTTTCAGATCATTTTGAGACTTCGTTGTCAAGATATTTATGACGCTGACTGTACACGGAATCATGAAAATGGTATCAGTATTTAAAGCCACATATCCATACTAATATTATAAATGCGAAAGTAACTCTGTCTGTCTGTATGTTACGCTTTAACGCCTAAATCACTGAACTGATTTTGATGAAATTTGGTATTGGGGTAGATTAGACCATGAGAAAGGACATAGGCTATGTTTGATCGCGATAACCGACATCCATGCGGGCAGAGCCGCGGGCAAAAGCAGGTATTCCGTAACTTGTAAACATAATTTACTTCATCATCTTGATACCATCTTTGTTTACAGAGAGGTACGTGCTCGCTTAATAACGAAGAACGTGGTGGAGCGCTTATGTACGTTCTTAATTATTTCCCACATAATTTAATTGTATTTCAATTTTTGTAATTTAAAAAAACCGCTTCTGTGAACGAATGATGTTTGAGTATTGGCGCTCATTTGTTGACCACTTAGTGTTGAAGAAGGCCAATGGATGGCGCTGTGCACGGATTATTCGAACTGTACTTGAGACGAAGTTCCTACGAGCGAGGCTCTCAAGCGTCACGGCGGACGATCTGCCCGCACATTTTCAGTCTCTGACTCGCCGCCGCTCCGAACGGAAGTTGAGTAATTCAACTCCTCGTTTCTTTTTCTGTGTAATTCTATAAGTTCCTTTGGCCACATTCTCAAGTCAGTATAAGTGAAGTGTATCGGAAGAAAACGACAAACTCAAGAAAGACACGGGCCGGTCGAAACCTACCTACCCACCAGCACGTGCCAGGAACCACGCCTGTCTGCAGCTGAATCCTCACGAGGTGGAACTCAGGTCAGTGCCGGTTCTCTTGCGTTTTCATTCATAGAAGCGGTCACATGTGTATTTTCTTTTCATTACAACCTAACTGCAGGTCATAGGTACTTATACGCTCTGTGTGCAAACACACCAGTGGTCAGACTATTTACACGTCCTACCAGAACGTTCAAGTTATTATTTCGTTATACCCATAATGTTACTGAGCTTTAAAGCTAATAAGTTAATATGTCAATTTTATTACCACCAGCCTCTTCCCTACCGTACGAACCCTAAGCAAATTTGCGTACAATATGGAGGATATTGTAATATAAAATCAGGGCTCTTATCTTGTCATATTTTCCGGTGAATGGCGCATTTATTTCCACAAATTATGACTCTCAAAATTAGGCCCGCATGACAAAGGTCGCTTACCTTTGACCTACTCATAATCCGAATAATATTTTGATGTTGGTTTTTTTATCTATACTTCTATACTAATACAATAAAGGGGAAAGATTTGTATTTTTGTATGAAATGAATTAACTCAAAAACTTCTGGACCGATTTCAAAAATTATTTCGCCATTACAAAGCTACGTTTTCAGATACCAACATAAGCTGTATAAATTGTTATCATCACGCTACTATTAGCGATGAAAGGGATCAGAAGTCCACGTGGGCAACAGCTAGTAACAAATAAAAAGAAGGTTACACAGTTCGTACCTTCTACGCTGTTTTGATTCTCAAATATATAAAAAAGGAACGAAGTTTCCAAATATTATATTATTGATAAGTGGGAACAGTTTTTAAGTTTTCAAGCACACACGTATCGAATTTTATTGTATCGACTATGCAAACAGATAGAAATTCAAAAAAGTATATTTTTGTGTTTAATATCGTTATCCATACTAATATTGTAAATGCGAAAGTAACTCTGTCTGTCTGTCTGTCTGTCTGTATATTACGCTTTCACGCCTAAACCACTGAATTGATTTTGATGAAATTTGGTATAGGAGTAGATTAGACCATGAGAAAGGACATAGGCTATATTTGGTCGCGATAACCGACATGCAAAGCCAGTATAATATAACTCAAGTATTTTTTAAATAATGTATAGACATGACCGCTTTACAGTTGTATAATAGTACCTATAGTTAGATTGTGTATTCACTATAGGCTTTATTTTATCGTCACCGACGTCATTATGGATATCTCTCCACCTGGGCTCAAAGGGTTGCGTGGAACTTCACGGTCGGTGCTAAAATCATAACGTTGCTTCTCAACACAGTATTAAGGACTCAGGAGCGCTGTCACAATCCGTCGAAATTTGCTTAAGTCCTGCCTCAAGTACTTCTGTATATTGTTAGCATCACAGCTCTGGGGTTTGATGTTACATTTACATAATATCCAATCTCATTCAATGTGAAGATCACTAGGCAGATTCACACCTTATGTATTTTCTGAAGAAGTGTCTCAAACCACATCGTGATGTATTTAGTTTTGTGGTATTGTATCACTTTCAAATTTTATTTACGGAAGTAGCTAGGTATAATATTGCCATTTGTACTTGAATAAATTTTACAGCATTAAGTATGATAATAATAATATTCCACAACATTCTACACAACGCTATCTAGACCCATGGTAAGCTTTTATAGCTTGTGTTATGGAATCTAGAATGCGGATAAACATACTTATATACTTTTTTTTGTAAATACATACATAATATACATAGAAACACCCAGACCAATGCAAATAGCCATATTCATGCATACAAATATTTGCACTGAGCGGGAATCGAACCTGCGCCTCCTGCGTGGCAGTCGCGTGCACTACCGCCACGCCACAGAGGAAGTCATAACTAAGTATACGAATCGATTACATAGGGAAAAATGAAACTTCTCAGGCGGGAATCAAACCCGTGACTCGGCTGCCGCTCGGTAACCGAATTGGTCAAGACATTCCCCCTGTAAGGGAAAGATCACGGGTTCGAGTCCGGCCCGAGAAGTTTCATTTTTCCCTATGTATTCGAATTTGTACTTGTTGATGATGTTAGTACATTCTAACCGTACCAAGTAGTAGGTATTTTTTATTAGTACTCTTACTTAGTCTTATAGAATCTTTTGATTAAGTACAGGGAATTAGTATCGCTTGGTGAGTTTGCTTTTCCTTCAAATTAAGGGAAATGTTTTTAGCGATTTCTTTTTTTTTTTTTACAATGGACACCTCAATTTGACTTCACCTCGCCTGATGTTAAGCTAAAGGCAAATTCTCGGAAAGAAATTAATTCGCTTAAAGGACCCGGGACTGTAGGAAGAAGGAAACACGTGAGCTAGCTGGGAGTTCCAGGTCTTAGTATCATTCATACCTTAAATGGTCCCGTAGAGTATTTTGATCTCCATTTTAAATAGAATCGATTAACACAAATTGTTGACTGTACAATTTTACAGATCTTGCCTTACATATCTACCCTTACTCAAAAATAGACCCTATAATAATTTAACATAAAAGGTAATAAGTGCCATAGAATTTAAACCAAATACCGAAACCCGTGACGCACTAAAAAAAAAAAATTGTAAACGTGTCCTAAAGAAACATTATCTGCTTACCTAGTCATTGCCTTAATGTAATTATTTTGTAGCGAGATGAGTGTCAACATACCGCTGTTAAACCCCAGATGGTTTGTGCAGTATGTACTATACTAAAATAATGTATCATTGTTTGTGTTTTGGAAATAAAAAACTAAAAAAAAAAAAAAAAACGATTACTGAAGGTTTATTCTTCTTCCACAGGTTCAGGACATACTTCCGCACCGCAATCCTGTGCCGCTGGCGGGACGTGTGCTGGCGACGCAAGAGGCCGCTCCCTGGATCACCTCCGGACTGTGTGTCGCAGTCGGGCTCTCGATCCCGATCAGGTTTTTACTCGTTAACGTAATTATTAAAAGTGATCTTTGATATCATTTTATAGCAATCATTGTCAGCTATTATTCATTCATGGCTGCAAATAACTTTAAAGAGCACTAATATTATAGTTTTTTTTTGAACGGTTGATATTTTGGATATAGTTATGTTCTAAACACAATTTTAAAAGCTTGTTAATACGTTGGCTGTTAATGTAGGAGAAACGGCAATTATATCTGGCATTTTCAAAACAATAAAGTTATCATAAAACAAATGTAACATAGTACATATTGAGAAATGTTACAGAAAAAACACTTTTGTTTCACATTATCTTCTTTAAACACTTATTTGCACACTTAAAAGTAACGCATTATTTTCATTGTCAGTACTTAATTCTGCATGTTCTTAATAAAAAAGCTATTTGTGAAGTTCGCGGTTAATTTACGGAAATCTACCGTAAAACAATTATTTAAGGAAAAGTACCGCTTACTCTCGTTTTATCAGATCCGACTGTTGTAATTCAATATTTCAATGCAAATTATATTATTTATCGACGTTAATATCCTTGTTATAAAATTCTATAAAGATTTCTTTATCGTCAGAAAACTGCTCTTGATAGATGTAATTCTCAGTAACTATCTGGATACATCTGACTTAGAAAACAAATCACCTTTTTTTTCATTTGTATTTCACACATAGGTATGTAACGCGCATAAACATAATTAAGTTCTCATGCTCTGCGCTTCGAATGTAATTAACAGTTCTGTTAGAGGGCGTATTTCAACATTTCCAAAATGGTTGCATAATGAAGTGTAGATATAATGAAGTGTAAATATAGATTCGAGAGAGAGAATAACAAATGAATTGATTTCTATAACATTTGTATTTACCAGTTGGCAGATAATTTAAAAAATCTAAAAGTTATATATCAATACTAGCTTTCCCGTAGTCGGTCCCGGCAATTATTCAAATTTTTCTCAACGTACAAACCTTCCCTGGACTTCCGCAAATAATTCAAGACCAAAATAAGCCAAATCGGTTCGTGCGTTCTGGAGTTATAGCGTCAGGAAGGAAAACCCGACTTATTTTTATATATATATCAATATGTGACTTCTTATTCGATTTCAAATGACAATCGATCGAGTATAACGCCAAATATAATATACTTCTTTAGGTTTCATATATTTAAGTATATTTACCACAGTATTTTCATTTTCAACCTAACCGGTTTCAACTCAGAGCATTTTCAGCATTTCAAACGTTTTAAAAAAATTCTTGGAAAAAATTACTGTTGAAAGTGCCATCGAGCAACAATATAAAGAGTCTATAGGATTTTAAACACACATGACATGCCCGGTGTTCTTACATTTCTATGGCACGGTGGCCTTCAACTCTGTTCCTAACAAACGCTAAGTACGACTGCAAACGTAGCGTGATAACGTTTCTTGATGTTACTTTGATAACATATTGTAAGCATGATCTGTTACACGAACAGATAGTTACACATCATTAGTAACATGCAAAGCGAATGTTAATATGCCTTTGTGTATATCATACTGTAATCTATTTCTACCAAATTTCGGACAGATTCGTTCACCCGTTAGAGTTTAATTTGATTAACAAACATCTAGACGTCTAAATATGTAATTTATTTTATTAGGTACGAAGGAATTGACAAGTGATTAAATGAAGGATCTATTTGACGAATGATTTTGATAAATTTTAAATTAGTAACATTCTATAAAATACCAGTCACCTCACGACAAGTGATTAAATGAATTGATTTTGCGAATTTTAAATTAGTAACATTCTATGAAATACCAGCCACCTCTTCAAACAAATCGTATTAATACTACTGGCAAATATAAGTGATACAATGGTAGTTTATACTCGTAGTTCACAGCGTTCAAAGTATAGTTACCTATATAATGAATACGTAGAAAAATCAATAAAATACGAAGGCTAGAATATCTACCTAAGTGGTCAATTGGAGGTTGCATTTATAAAATGAACTAACTATTATTGAAACTTTACTGAAGCCGCATTGACTGACTTAAAACTAACTATAAATTTTCATGTCTTTCAGCCCTACCATTCTTGAATTATTTGTATTTCTTTCTCTTCGTATTTTTTTGTATTTTGTACTTAAAAACAATAATAACAAGAATAATAAAGCTATTCATGGAACTTGATAGCGGTATCAACTACGGGGTTCAAGTTCAATTACTGTGAATCTAAACTATTAAAGGACCTACTCAAACACACACGAATTTCGATCCATTTTTCTGACTGTACTTTAATATTCACGCGAGTTGACGACAGCGAAATAAAATAAAATTGAAAAATGCCAACCCGCGGACGTCCGCGAGTTTGACACCCGCGAGTTGATGAATGACCCAGTTCCATCAGCTTTATTATTGAATTTCATGCTTCTTCTTTCAAAGTGATGAACTTTCAAATCTTACTAAAGAAAATTTCTCCTCTTCACAAGTCACAATTTAAAAAAAATGCCAACATCAGATAGTACAGTCAACATCAGATAAATCTTGATAAACAAAGAATTAAAGATCTTAATGTCTTGATTTGCTCCCCTTCCTGTTGAGTCATTGTTCTGATATTTGCTTCACACCTACTTTTAGTTTGGCCAATAATGCAATTTAAATCAATAAAACAGTTTGTGTTGAGATTTTGTAAACTTCATGCTTCTTACTTTCAAAGGCATGAACTTTTAAACAACCGATCATTCCATAAGGGATTAAATGTCTTAAACTAATTTCTTAGTGGATATTTAGAACATATAACTCATTTATTACGAACGTTTGTAGCTCGAACTTGGCTCTGCATTAATTAATCTGTTAGGTCAATTTATTATCCGATTGAATGCGTACAATTTGACCTTGAATTGACCTGCGCTCGCACTTAACGACGTCATTCGTCACCTACCGTCGGAGTTCAGAAAAGACAATCATTTTAATTTTTTTAAAGGAACAACACGGCTGTTTTTTTATTGACGTCAATAATAATTATTTTACCTATTAATAGATTCCTTCGTGATTGGCTTCCCTAAAGTTATAGATAATAGGTATATGCACTAAGTTAAACGTCTTTCGTTCAGTAAACTCGGGGAAAATAAATGGAATCCCGTTGAATGATAGATGTCTATCTATCTTCGGTCTGTTTTCCGCCTCTTTTTCTCGTGTTTTATCACTTGAGTAATTTATTATGTTATCTTAGTATTGGAGGTTGGTTTCGATATTAGAAACCAATAAGTATTTATAGTTAATTATTTATATACGTTTAATAATATAACTAATGCATACACATTATTAATAACGGGAATTAACGCGATCATCGTATATAGGTACACATGTACCTTTGATTTACCTGACGTTGCGACCAGGTTGCACCGGCCGTGGTCACAGGCTGACTGTTAATTAGTTAGAAAGTTAACTAGTGCATATTTAACAAGAGCGCATTTTTTTAAAATATACCTAGGGTAGACCCCTAACTTTGACCGGTAACCGGGTCTTCAGAAATATGGGAGAAGTTACTTACAAAATCACCCTAGAGATTAGATGTGTTGGACTGACACTCTATCTATCCCTCTACAAATGAATCAGAAACGAAAGAATACTTTATCATAATCTTAAGTTTAGATTTGAGTCGATTTTTGCGTAGTGATCCTATTGCGTTTGGTCCATCTGAGTATTGGTCTTTTAAAGTATTGGTATATTTGCGTAATGGTCCTTTTGCGTATCAGTAGGTTGGTCTTTACGCATCAAAAGGTATATAATAGGCATTCTATTTATCACATGACCATAATCACATCTGGAGGGTTTCAGACGACAAAACGTTCGAAACTTACGAAAATGCTGTGATATTTTCCCGGTAATATTATTATTGGGTAAAAGTTATACACATTCTGAAAACAAAAAATATCTACACGTGGCTCGTACCTACTCGAATTTCATACGTTTTCTTCGTAAGTGAATCTATAATAAATCCTTTGTTTACTTTAAACAGTGATCTACATACTTAAATTTATTTATTACAAGAATAAATACACCTGCATCAATTTTGAAGTCTTCTTAGAAAAAATAAGATAGGTACAATAGGGGGCGAAAAGTTGTTATTCTTCATCGTAATTTTTGTATGATAATAAGTATAATATATTAAACTTTATTTCATAAGCGTACTTTCGCGTCTTTTCAAAAATAGATTTACAAGGAATCACATTGTCCATTATTGTAATGTAGGCTGTTACTTAGCCTTAGAAATTAATTCAACTTGTTGAAATATTCTTAGTAAAAGTAACAATATGGAGTGGAGGTGTCGTTCTTCGTCATAAAATCTTTTATGACAAAATAATTCAATTAATTATTTCATGAGTGTTGCCTGTTACATAAGCTTTGAAATGGTTTTAACTATAAAATTACTTTGATAATTCGAAATACATCGGGATTAAACACGGATATAAAGAGAAGGGAAAATTGAAGTGATTCAGGTGTGGCTCAATAGCTCAGATGGAAGAGCATTCCCCCTGTAAGGGAAAGGTTCAAGTCCAACTTGAGCACTTCATTTTTAACCTATATATTTCGAATTTAAAAAGTTAGCATAATAAATGCTATAAAAAATTCATTCAAAAAAATAATTACTTTGATTAGTCAAAGTATATTTTCTTTTAGGCTCTGCTAACGTTAGCAGTATAATAAAAGTTGTAGAAAAGAAGAAAAGCTAAAAAAAATCAAAGATTGTAGTTGTAATCAAACATACGCTGGAATGTACCATTGATCAACACGGCCCACTTAAAGATAAGAGATTTGCAACACTAAAGTTCTCACTCACACTTGGCCACTTGTAGAGAGGGAAGGGAAAAAAGTCAATCTGTCATTCTCACCTTCATAGACCTCGCCTGTCTTATACTTTAGATTTTTTAAAAGATATTTGCCTTAACAAAAACAAAACCTAATTTAGGCGTTCTTTAAATATAGCAAATACTCAAAGCTACGTAATTCATGTTAAATCTCGTAAAACTCGTCGAAATTGCTCCTTTCCTTCTGTAAACCTTCGTTGAAGTATCATTGTAATACAAAAACATAAACATAACATAAACTCACGCCTGTAGTCTCCGAATGGGTAGCCAGAGGCGCTAGCACCCACATTTCGCCAGTTTATGTTTTAGGTCCTATTAGGCGAGCCTATTACCATTAACCGGGCACTTATAAACCTGCGATAAATACACACATAACTTCGAAAAGCATCGAAAAGCCATTGGTGTGTGCCATGGTAAACCTGGGATCGAACCCGAGACCTCGTCTCAGCAGTCCATTACCCATACCACTAGGCTACCGCAGATCATTGTAATATACAATTGCAGTTATGAATAACAGTTGTACAGCAATTTTTGTAATGCTGATCTTATCTCCATGTCAATACCCACCTAGTAAAAAATTCCTGGATGAAAATATCGCGTTGTCTGAAAATTATGATCTGGAAAGAGTTCAAAATGTACAAATTAGAAAAGTACATGAACAAACACCTACTATTTGGTGTTCAGGCAGCGGTTGTTTTATCAGCGGAACCACTCATGTGCATTTTAAGTCACTCCAAATGAGCCTCAAGGTAAATGTATCGGAGTTAGTTGATTTTTGCAAACCCTCTTGAACCCTAGAGATAACTTACATGGTTACGTCGTCGATGCTTAGTTATTAGAGCGCTCCACTCAGTAGCAGAAACAGTAGGCTAATGCCTCCCAATATTAGGAGAGGCCTATGTCCAGCAGTGGACAGCGATAGGCTACCTAATTGATTAGATAGACTCTGTAGCTGGCTACATGCATGCACAAAGAGCGTATCAGATGTGTCTCACAAAGTCACAGTCAAAAATCAAATATGCTTTATAGACCAGTAAAATTACTCTTACAAAAGAAATATTGAAATCCACAAAGAGATTTCTGGAGTCAGACAATAGATGGCCATTTAGCCTGGTAGTTTTCAGGTCTAGTTAGTCTGGTATAACGTACGCACGCCAAAATTTTCAAAAGAATACAAGTGACAATTAATTCCTGAATTATTACTTTGCCAAATGATTGTCCAAAAGTTAAATGTACATAATTATTACCAGCCAAAAAGACAACATTAAGGTTTAAATCCTGGTTTATTTACAATCCATAATAAAAAAGGTCAATCCCAATGGATGAGTCTGTTCCAACGTACAAGATTTATATTAGAGCTTAAATATAATATTCATGTGTTAGATCGTAAGGTATACCTTTTTATCTCATTTATCGAGAGCAATATTATTATGTGATTACTTTTTACATACTTTATTACAATTGTAACCAGCGGTATGTGTATATCTAAATAAATCTTTTAGATAATTTGAAATTTTCACACCTGTCTCAACAAATAAGTAGAATTTTTGCATATATTGATACTTATAATCGAAAAATTCACCTGTACTCCATCTGATAGTAAACATACCATCACTAAGTGCCCGCTTGACGATAATAGACTTGCCCCCTATTAAGTGGGACCCAAAATCATAGCTAGGTGTTAGTACACCTCTGCCTACCCCTTCGAGGATTTACATATATGTAATATGAAAGCTTGTATAAGAGATGAGCGTCGATTTTAAAATGCCCGCGATCTTTCCCTTGCAGGGGGAATGCTACCAACAAGGCTACCGAAACACGCCCGATGTGATTCAAATTTCTCTTCTTATCCGTCTTTAATCTTTTTCCCTATGTATTCGATTTGTATAGTTAGCATTTTAAAATGGTCTGATGTTCTAAGCTGGCCATTAATAAAGATGTTCATTTATACAGTAGGTAACATGAGTAGTATTCTTATGAGTAAAGCCCTTGCCATTCTTCATCCTGCTATTTCTCCATAAAGTTTATGTATGTCATAACTCAAGTTTTTTCTTAGACTTGGTGAATAAATTTCCATTTTGATCGTCTCCGGTATCATTGACCTTATATTTTTTCTTACAATATTTTTATTGAAAACGTATTGTTCATGCCTTTTGAATGTGGT
Organism: Eilema sororculum; assembly: GCA_914829495.1. Taxonomy (NCBI): domain Eukaryota; kingdom Metazoa; phylum Arthropoda; class Insecta; order Lepidoptera; family Erebidae; genus Eilema; species Eilema sororculum. The sequence continues at coordinate 20,144,693 of OU618543.1, read as the reverse complement.
TAGTAAATACCTACTTTTTTAACTTCTACTAATTTCATGATATTCAAATCTTGACTCGGCTTGAATTCACAGGGAAAAATACATCTTCTCGGGTGGGACTGGAACCCGCAGTCTTTCCCTTACAGGGGGAATGCCTTGATGAATTTGGCAACCGAGACACACCCGATGTGACTCAAATTTCCCTTCTATTTATCCGCTCTTACGGCGACGGCGACGGTGCAGACATCTACCGATTTTCTTACGAACTATCGGAACCAATGAATGATGTTACTTTTAAACATTGATTTTTGATAACTCCGCCCACATACTTGAATGAATTTTACAGCATTTAGTATGCTAACTATACGAATCGAATACTTTTACTTTGACTCGTCTTTTTCTTAAAATTTCATCAATCTGGTTGCTATACGTATATCTAGATCAATCTGTACTCGGTTGCTAATTATTTTCCAAATACTTAATTATCATCTTTAGAATCTTATTAGAGGAATCTTTCTGCTTTAAATATCATTAATTTTGCACATTCTAAGATTTTATTGTTTTTAATACGATATTTTTAGAGACACAACACGCACAGTTTGTGAAAATTGATCATCAACATTTTTCATACACTATCAGAAAAAAAACACTTATTATTTTTTCATTCTTTAAATTATATTACAAGAAAGAGTAATTAATAGAATTCGTCGCAAAAATATCCAATCAGATAATGCCATTCTAAGTCTATACGGAACTAGTTATCAATGAAAAACACAAAAAATATATTGATCGAATTGAGAATTCTTTTTGAAATCGGTTAAATATTAATAATAAATAAGCATGTTAACCTATTGATAAATGTGATAGATAAGAAATAAATAAGATTTTCAAGTAGTGCCAAAACTTTAATTATTTGTACAGAGTACGCCAACAAAACAATATTCTTTAGAACAGGAGAGAGATGCACAATGTTTTCATCGAAAATTATATCAAAAGCACAGAATAAATAATATTACTAGCGTAACAAAAGTTTTAGCACACTTATGTTTACAACACTTTAAAATATTTTCATTTTATAATTTTCTACTAGATTTTGTTAACGCCTATTTAAATACACCGGTTGCATTTTAAGGAATAGTATTATGTTAATTATATCAGGTGCTTTTGTTTAGTTTAAGTCATTGATGAGGTTGTAATTCACTCACCATTATAGATCTGTACAAAAATCTTCTGCGTGTATCATTTCCAAAAATATAATCGCCTACCGGCCCAAAGACCCCAACCAGATTTCTTACAATAGCTTGCCAAATATCCTGGTTTCAAAGTATTGACATAAATCGGAAACACCACTGTGTCACAGTATAGATAATAGTACCTACTAGACTGTGTACTGAAAATGTAGAAGTGTTAGAAGTAAATGATGAAAAAAGAATCTAAAATAAAACTTAGCATTACCAAGCAGCGATATTTAACTACATTTTCATTTATTTTGGGTCCCACAACATAGACTATCACCGGATAGATTCCGTATTGCTACTGAAATTTCCGAAAAGTGAACAATTATGCTTGCTTAATCCAGAAATCAAAGCTACCTCACGATGATACATAATTGTTAACTCTAACTTGTGCCATTAGGTGATTTTACGAAAATCATTTATACCTTATTTGTATTTAGTTTTGAATGATTAAAATAATTCCCTTGAAGTCTACGTCTCTACAGGTATCGAGGAACTCAGAAATTCAAGAAGAAATGCAGCGGGAGAATGGCCGCGCTGGTCGTCTCGGATTCCCAAAGACAACCAGTTGCCGAAACCGCCTTCATTTGCTAGCTGCCCTAAGTGTCCGCATCGGACTAATTATGACGGTAAGGATTATGTTATTTATATCATATTGTTTCAAAACCGGCCGCATACGACAACTGCAGATGCAAGCAGCACATACATTACATACATTAGTTGTTAAACTTCGATATGTATAAAGGGAACCATTGAGAAGCCGCAATGAATTACGCGTATCTGCTGCGTGCGTCTGCAGTTGTCGCATGCAGTCACCTTTAGCGACTATGTGTGTTGATGAACGGTACAGTCAACGACAAGACAACATCAAAGTTCTTTTAAGATTTTTAGTCATATTTCCTTTCATACCTTTAGGAATGTACACGTGTGACAATATTATAAAGAAAAATACAAACTATTTCTAATCTTTAGCAGAAAAACCATAACATTCAAAGATCGGAAAGTTAAGAAGAACAAACGAAATAAAATACCCTTGACATCCGAAGTTATAGGGTCGTTTGTCATACCGAATTGTCATCACAGTGATGATTAAACGCGAACAGGAAAAATAGACCATTGCTGAACATAATAACGTTCAAATTCCAATAAAAATATTCGTATAGATTACTTTAATATATTAAATATAAGATATCGGACACTAGTAAATGACCAGTATGAAGTATGGGATGTCACAGATATAAATCATTGCACAAAAGAGTACTTAGGGCTGAACATGTTTTTGTATGGTATAATGGCACTTTTGGTGTGGTATTATACACCGCGGGGTGGACACTGTTGCTAGAAAAGGGGGTTACGGGGTTGAGGTCAATGTATATTGTATTCGTTAAAATATACATTCTATTTTCAAATAATATACCTACATAATTATTATAATAAGGGATAGAAATGGTTTCGAATAGTTTATAATTCTTAATGATTTGATATTGTATGAAGTCTTAAAATAAATCGAATCTACTTATCAGGGCTTCGATTGCACAAGCAGTTATTTAGATAGATAGATAACTCTTTATTGTACACCAGTAAATTTACAATATTACAAGTAGGTAGCAAGTAAACAGTTCAATGTACAATGGGCGGCCTTATCGCTGAAAGCGATTTCTTCCAGGCAACCTTGGGATGGACAGTAACGTGATAAAATAAATGATGGTGTAGTTATAGGATACCAAATTAGATACCTAGGTGCATTTAGAAACAAAAAAAAAGAAAAAGAAGTACAAGAAAAAAATAACAATAATAAATATATACATAACTATATGGCATATTACATAAAGGATCATAAACATATACGTACAATATAACACAAATAGATACATAAAGTAGTTAAACCAATTACTTATTATGAAGGTAAAATAGTGAGCAATAGATCGAGAGAGAGCACACCATTTCGAGCTATCCCATTGTGCAACTCGTTAGGTAGTGGTCTTTTACCATTTTTTTAAAAACATTTGGGGATTTTGCCCGTCTAATGTTTAATGGCAATGCGTTCCATAAGCGCACGGCCTTGATAGTGAAGGACTTGTCAACAAAGTCTGTGGAATGCATCGGCATTCTCAGCCTCAAATTCTCGGATGACCTCAGGCACTTCGCATGTGTATCATGGAGGAACTGGAATCGTTCTTTGAGATAAGAGGGAGTGGTGGGATTGAATAACACATTATATAACAATGTCAGAATATGGGCATTCCTGCGAAGCCGGATTGGGAGCCACTTGAGTTGTTTACGGAAATCTGAAACGTGATCATACTTGCGAAGACCAAATATGAATCTTATGCAAAAATTTTGAAGTCGCTCAAGTTTATCTAGCTGCTCCTCAGTGAGATCAGGATAGCTGACATCGGCGTAATCGAGAACAGGAAGAAGAAGAGATTGTGCGAGCGCAGTTTTGGTAGCAATTGGAAGGAAGTTTCGGAGCCTTCGCAAGGCACCCGCTGATGCGAAAAGTTTCCGACTTGTTTCTTGTAACTGGATATTCCAAGAAAATGTTTTATCCATGTAGATACCCAAGTTCTTGACATTGTCACTAACTGGTACAATTGCTCCACCCATAGCAACCTGAGGAAGTTGGGTCCAATCAATTTTTGATGTCAACCTTGGACTACCAATAACAATTAATTGTGTCTTGGATGAATTTAGGGTGAGTCCGTGATTCTTGCTCCATTCATAAATCCGTTCCAAATCCTTATTGAGCATAGAAAATGCATCAGAAAAGTTGTTTGGAAGTGCTTGTGTGTAAATTTGAAGGTCGTCAGCATAAAGGTGGTAGGATGAAAGTAATTTTTCGGAGATTGTATTTATAAAAATGGCGAAAAGTAACGGAGAAAGAACGCCACCCTGCGGTACACCAGCGGTCGTATTGCACCAGGAAGAGCTTGATTCTTCGATCCGAATACGTTGCCGGCGACCAAACAGGTAACTACGAAACCACCTAATAGCCGTTGGAGATATGTTAATAGAGCCGAGTATACCAAGCAGGATGTCAAAATCTACAGTGTTGAAGGCGTTGCTAAAATCAAGTAAGGATAGAAGCGTGAGATTTCCACTATCCATGCCCAGTCTTATGTCTTCCGTGATATTAACCAATGCTGTCGCAGTACTGTGTCCAGGTCTGAAGCCGGATTGTAGAGGATTTAGTAGCGCGTTTTTATTAAGGAAGGAGCTGAGTTGCGAGTGAATGAGGCGCTCTAAAGATTTGGAAAGAAAAGGAAGGATAGATATAGGGCGATAGTCGGAAAAGGAACAAGGCTTTGATTTTTTTTTCTCATTTTAATATTTTTATCTCCATAAAGAACAATTCTTTTCACTAAAGAAATACTATTACAGTATTTTCAGAAGTTAGGTAAGTATACATATTATGAAAAGCGCACAACCCAAAATATCGTCTACGAAATTAAAAAAGGTTTCAAACATACCTATGTAATATTTAACAATAGATTTCTATTATATTGTATTATTGTGATATTACACTTGAAAGAACTCAAAATATATCTATTTTGAAATTTTATTTCTTTTCTACGCTACCATTACTTGGTAGTATATGGCCTTCGTTAAATGGCTGCCTATTACTATGTTTATATCAATAAATCAGATTGATTTGCTACAGATCTGCGGTAGCCTAGTGGTATGGGTAATGGACTACTGAGACGAGGTCTCGGGTTCAATCCCAGGTTTACCATGACTTTTCGATGCTTTTCGAAGTTATGTGTGTATTTATCGCAGGTTTATAAGTGTCCGGTTAATGGCAATAGGCTCGCCACCTATTACATTGGGACCTAAACGTAAACTGACGAAATGTGGGTGCTAGCACCTCTGCATACCCCTTCGGGGAATATAGGCCTGAGTTTATTTATGTTATGTTATGATTTGCTACATTTTGACAATTTGTAGTCAACACATATCTGACACTGACTGTACCTACAGGATGTTGATCTACTTCTCTGAAGCGAATTTACTACAACCACTATTTAGTAACGTTACAGAACAAATAATGCATAGTGCAATATACAAAAGTTTTAACATATACATAAACTCACGCCTGTTTTACCCGAAGGGGTAGGCAGAGGTGCTAGCACCCACATTTCGCCGGTTTATGTTTAGGTCCCAATGTAATAGGTGGCGAGCCTATTGCCATTAACCGGGCACTTATAAACCTGCGATAAATACACACATAACTTCGAAAAGCATCGAAAAGTCATTGGTGTGTGCCATGATAAACCTGGGATCGAACCCGACACCTCGTCTCAGCAGTCCATTACCCATACCACTAGGCTACCGCAGATCAGTCAGACATACAAAAGTTACTTCATTTATTTATGATTTACACGAGTTAGTAACTATTGTGATATTATTTACAACTTTGTGTCTGTTAGTTTTCTTAGTTATCAACTTTAAGTACCAAACTAAGCTAATTTAATTAATAACTTTGTATAGTACCTCAGCACTGTGTCTAGCAAAGTTTCTTATATCATAGTAGATAATGAACATTTATCCATCAGATACTTTACACATGTTGTTTGTCAAAATATTTGCGTTCATTGCAATTCATCACTTTTTACTTAACTATCAACGTTTGATACTATATCGAATTAATTCACTTGTAGGTGTTGTTCTATAATATAATAAATGATATTATGGAAGTTTCACCAAGCAAGTTCTACAAAGTGTCATTAGTCAACATTATGAATAGTTAGATATTATCTACATTAGTGAAATTTACTTCTATCCCTAATTTGATGAACAAAATCTTTAGCATTTTGATTGTGCGACTCTGCGGTGTGGACAGTAAATTTATAATTAGATATCTTCTAAAATTTCAGAGGAGTCATTCATTATGATACTTGTAAAAATAGATACATTGTTTATACTACACTTTATTATTAAATCTAATATTAGAGAATTGTATTCATTATTTCTTCATTCGTGAAGTATCTTATCGTCTACATTTACGTTAATTTAGAAGTATTGTGTCATTATCCTCCGTATCTCAACTCAGTTTTCGGGCTCGTGAAGCCAATGCCATGATCACAAATGCCACCAATGCCATCGTAGTATCGTAGTTTTTAGAAATTCAGTGTCGTGAGAAACGACTAACTGAAAATTATGTGCAAGATATCACTGCGACAGAAGGAAAACACGTAATAAAACTCTGTGCCAACCCGCCTGATCAGAGTGAACAGTTGGCCTCTTACTCATCAAATAAATTAATTTGTACTCGTTCTCTTTCTCATTAAGACTACTAAAATAACACTAGAAGCTACTTCCTGAATATTATTTTATGGAATAATTAATTATTAATGTAGTTCATTATTCAAAAACACTAAAATATCACCAGAAGTTGCATCCTAAATATCATTTTATATAATAATTAATTAGTAATCAGATCCGTTATCCTAAAACACTAAAATATCACCAGAAATGTCTTCCTTAATATAATTTTCATTGTGAAATCCTTTGTGAAACCACAAAACTGAGTTTTTACAATTTTTAAATTAATAACAGTCTCGTTTCCGTCGTCATAACCTTAGTTATTTAAGCCGAATGACTAAATTAGACGCCATTGTGGTAATATAGTTTTAAAATAATTTCTTGGCAATCTGCTTACTGAAAAGATACCTAATTTTATTGTAACAGACTTTGCCTAGCCAATAAAATCCAAAGCTTTAAGTAATAAAATAATTTAGTACTTGCGTAATCATCATCTAAGATATAAAATCTGAGAAGAGTCTTCCTGCACGGCGCGGCGCCCCGCGCCACACCTCACTAAACTACGCAAGAACCCCCGGTCCCACTAGTTTTGCGACTACCATCACCTCGGCCCGGCTATCGGCACCGGCTACCGGCACTTGCTGATCCCTGAACACAATCAAACCGAGATTGGATTACTATGGAGGGTTTTGTGCACTAGTGCACGGTGGTACCAACCCGGTCGAAATTAGTGACCACTTTGTGCCATCAAATTTCTACCACCTTTAATCAGTATCAGTGCTAATACAATAAGGGAGTCGCGAGTGTAGCGTCCAACGCAGCCAAGGTTCACCAACAGCCTACTGAAGTTGTAGATAACTGGTGGTAGATTACCCTTCCGGCGTTACCCTGTGTCGGTGTCGGAAGATTTATTCAGCATTTTATCTACGTATATTATAAGATATAGAATGCTCGACGTATTGATGAGACTAGACCAAAAAATCATTTCCATGTTGCGAATTACACATACTTACACATTGAAGTCACTGTGGTACTTATGTTAAGTATTCGATATGATACGACAAAAATATCATCTATGTTTAACCGAATTACACATTGATGTCATCAGCTACAAAATAGTCAATGTCCAATCAATCGATTCCGCCCCAAACCCTGGCTGCAATGCCTTGCTGGATAGCAATGGCCAATAACTATTTCATTTTTAGAAATTTCTAACTCATCCCGGACCTTCAGTCACGGCATTCCTCTGTTTCTTTGACAGCACTCCTACTAGTAGCAGTCCAACTCTGTGGTGTATTTGTACACGTGTGCCGTATATTTGTCAGATTCATCAAATCTTTCTTTACATAACTTATCTTTTTCTTTTAATTCTTGTATAAGTATGGTCATATGTACTTTAAGGAATATTGCTGAATTCCGTTACAAAACTTATTCATCAAACACAAATATTGTTGTCGGTAAACAGATTTATTTAACTGAAGTTCAATTTTCTCTTGGTATCCCTGTAACCTCGTGCACCAATTGAGTCAAGTCATGCGCCAGGGCAAGTGCGTGAGTGGCTTTTCCCGCATGGTTTGTTCTGGTGGAGCCCAACCAGATCTCGTGGTGGGCGTTAACGTCCCCCAGAAACACCAATTCGACGTTCGGAAACCACTCCTGGCTCCACCGGCTCATTGGTAAACCGTTGCATATTGATTGCGAATTGCAAAGGTGAAGATTCTGCAGAACTTCCATAAATCTCCATTATCACCTGCAGAGTCAACTTCATTCTACAGAGAGATACCTACACGGATCTCTATTGTTGCCAGCGGTCAACTTTTTTCTGCAGAGACGATCCTATCTCCCTCATCTTCTGTGTACCTATAATATAATTGTTACATTGAGATTGAGTAGGTTTATTTCTGCGTGTACTTCTGTCCTATATCAACTATAAAATAGTCGAAGTCCAATCAATCAATCCCGCCCCAAACCCTCGCTGCAATGCCTTGCTGGATAGAAATGGCCAATAACTATTTCATTTTTAGAAATTTCTAACTCATCCTGGACCTTCAGTCACGGCATTCCTCTGTTTCTTTGACAGCACTCCTACTAGTAGCAGTCCAACTCTGTGGTGTATTTGTACACGTGTGCCGTATATTTGCCGGATTCATCAAATCTTTCTTTACATAACTTATCTTTTTCTTTTAATTCTTGTATAAGTATGGTCATATGTACTTTAAGGAATATTGCTGAAGTCCGTTACAAAACTTATTCATCAAACACAAATATTGTTGTCGGTAAACAGATTTATTTAACTGAAGTTCAATTTTCTCTTGGTATCCCTGTAACCTCGTGCATCAATTGAGTCAAGTCATGCGCCAGGGCAAATGCGTGAGTGGCTCTTCCCGCATGGTTTATTCTGGTGGAGCCCAACCAGATCTCGTGGTGGGCGTTAAAGTCCCCCAGAAACACCAATTCGACGTTCGGAAACCACTCCTGCGCATCATCTGCCGCCTGACTCAGGTATTCAAATAGTCGAGTTATCTCCGCATCTCCTGTATGGGAGCGGTAAAGGCACACATAGATCTCTTTCGTGGAGCCATGGTCTACGTGTACCCACAGGATGGGTCCTCTAGACAGTGCAAACGGCGACAGCAAATATCCGCCCTAACAAACACGCACACCCCGGCTTTTGCTCGGAAATTTTCCTCGATAACATAGCCGGGTTAAAGCAGGTAAATCGTGTCGTCAGGGCGGCGTATTTGTGTCTCCGTCAGAAACAGCATTGCAGGTTTGGCCGTCTCCAGGTGTAGGTGGACGGCGTTGAGGTTTGCATGGAGCCCACAGATGTTCATAGACTCCATCTCAAATAGTCGTGTCGTGGGAGACTCCCTAGCCGCTGTTCTGTTCTTTGGTGCGCTGTCATGGATAAGGTATGGGAAGGCGTGAAAGGAGAGGTGATTGTTGCCGCAGCACCGCGTGAAAAAACATGGGACATTGGTTTTGTCTATGAGTGTGACGGCATGACGAGAGCCGACGCGCTGAACGGAAGGGCCCCCGTACGCCTCCGAATATGGTCGCCGGACTACCGTCCGGCCGCCAACCGGCATGACGAGCCATATCGGGATTATGCGCGACCTGGTGGGGCAGCCTCCCAGGGTGGTTAGCCCCAGTTGGGCCCCTGTACCATGCCGCGGCCGGCCAGTGGCACCACCGTTTCTACAGGTCTCCCTGCACGGCGCGGCGCCCCGCGCCACACCCCACTAGACTACACCAAAATCCACCGGTCCCACTAGTGCTGCGACTACCATCCCGGCCTCGGCCCGGCTATGCACTTGCTGATCCCTGAACGCAATCCAACCGAGATTGGATTACTATGGAGGGTTTTTCGCACTAGTGCACGGTGGTACCAACCCGGTCGAAATTAGTGACAACTTTCTGCCATCAAATTCTACCATTTGAATCAGTATCAGTGCTAATACAATAAGGGAGTCGCGAGTGTAGCGTCCAACGCAGCCAAGGTTCACCAACAGCCTACTGAAGTTGTAGATAACTGGTGGTAGATTACCCTTTCGGCGTTACCCTGTGTCGGTGTCGGAAGATTTATTCAGCATTTTATCTACGTATATTATAAGATATAGAATGCTCGAAATATTGATGTGCCTAGACAAAAAGTCATCTCCGTTTTGCTAAATTACACATACTTACACATTGAAGTCACTGTGGTATGTAAGTACTAGTATGTTATGGTATTCTATCACAGACTGGTATTGGCAACTACACGTCATGGCGTGGTTTTTCGTGAGGGAAACATTTTACACGAATCATTCCAACTCATTGAAGAACACGAGCAGGCTATTCACACTGCTGCTGGTGATCTCACGTAGCTTACCTGACCTCCTACTTTTGATGTACTTAGTCCAGTGTGTGGCAGTTGCAGGACAGTGTAGGAGCACATGTGCCGCTGTTTTTCCTTTCTCATGCAAAACGCCAATAACTGTGTAAATAAGTCACTTAAATTAATCGGGGTGTATACAAAATAGTGAAAGTCCAATCAATGAATCCCGCCCTTAACGTACCCGACACAAGCCCTGGATGCAATGCCCTGTTTAAGAATGGCTAGTGGCCAATCTTTAACAAACTCATTTTTAGCAATTTCTAGCTCATCCCGGACCTTCAGTCAGGGTATTCCTCTGTTCCTTTGACAGACTCCTACTGGTAGCAGTCCAGTCTGTGGCATATTTGTACAGGTGTTTTTTTTTTTTTTTTTTTTTACACAGGACACGTCAATTTGACTTCACCTCGCCTGATGTTAAGCTAAAGGCAAAGTCTCGGAAAGAGGGTCACCATCGTAAACATTTACCATGTTAACAGTGGTGGCACTCAGCTTGACGGCCTCATTAGATGCCTTTTCACGCCCCGCTTAAAGGACCCGGGACTGTAGGAAGAAGGAAACACGTGAGCTGGCAGGGAATTCCAGGTCTTAGTGGTGCGGCATAGGAATGAATCACTGAAACGCTTGGTTCTAGCAGGTATACTCTGCACCGTAAATGGATGACATCTTAGCCCTGCACGTGTCGTCCTGTGAAGGAAAGGGGAGGGCGGGACTAATTGGAAGAGCTCGTCAGAACATTCACCATGGTAGAGACGGTAGAAAACTGCCAAAGACGCAACATCTCTACGCATCTGCAAAGGCTCGAGGGTGTTCGTGACCTCAGGATCCCCAATAATGCGGACCGCACGTCGCTGCAACCTGTCGAGAGCATCTAATAAGTACTTTGCGGAGCCGTCCCAGAGATGTGAGCAGTATTCCACGCAGGAACGAATTTGGGTCTTGTATAGAAGACACCGCTGCTCCGGCGTGAAAAAACGTCTCACTCTGTTCAGGACTCCGAGTTTACGCGAGGCTGATTTGATGATACTCTCGATATAGTTTTTGTTGTTCAGTTTGCAGCGAACATCCATACCGAGGATAGTGAGGTGATCCTGCAGTGGCAGTGGTGTGCTCTGAAGAGTGGGAAGGGGAAGGAAAGGAGATACTTTTGCTGTAAACGCACATGCCTGGGTCTTCTTGGCATTGAACTCGACCAGGTTCCTAGCACCCCATTGAGAAATGTGGTCCAGGATCCGGTCAAGCTCAGTGACAAGAAGCTGCCTTTTTTCCGCGATATCAGACTGCTTGGCCGCAGGATGTGCGTAATAACTCCTGTGTAAGGTGCTGTCGTCTGCATAGCAGTGAATGTTTCCGTTACAGAGCATGTCATTGATATGCAGAAGAAAGAGAGTGGGAGATAAAACGGAACCCTGCGGCACGCCAGCATTTACCTGCAAGAACTCCGAAGCTCGTCCATCACAAAGGACGCGAATACGGCGCCCCTGCAGGAAGCTTGCAACCCAGTTACACAGTCTAGGAGGCAGGCCGAAGGCTGGTAGCTTGGAAAGAAGCGATTTGTGCCATACCCTATCGAAAGCTTTGGCGATGTCAAGACTAATTGCCAGTGACTCACCATGCTTCTTAGATCTTAGATTTCGAAGACTTGCCGGCGACCAAACAGGTAACTACGAAACCACCTAATAGCCGTTGGAGATATGTTAATAGAGCCGAGTATACCAAGCAGGATGTCAAAATCTACAGTGTTGAAGGCGTTGCTAAAATCAAGTAAGGATAGAAGCGTGAGATTTCCACTATCCATGCCCAGTCTTATGTCTTCCGTGATATTAACCAATGCTGTCGCAGTACTGTGTCCAGGTCTGAAGCCGGATTGTAGAGGATTTAGTAGCGCGTTTTTATTAAGGAAGGAGCTGAGTTGCGAGTGAATGAGGCGCTCTAAAGATTTGGAAAGAAAAGGAAGGATAGATATAGGGCGATAGTCGGAAAAGGAACAAGGCTTTGATTTTTTTTTCTCATTTTAATATTTTTATCTCCATAAAGAACAATTCTTTTCACTAAAGAAATACTATTACAGTATTTTCAGAAGTTAGGTAAGTATACATATTATGAAAAGCGCACAACCCAAAATATCGTCTACGAAATTAAAAAAGGTTTCAAACATACCTATGTAATATTTAACAATAGATTTCTATTATATTGTATTATTGTGATATTACACTTGAAAGAACTCAAAATATATCTATTTTGAAATTTTATTTCTTTTCTACGCTACCATTACTTGGTAGTATATGGCCTTCGTTAAATGGCTGCCTATTATTATGTTTATATCAATAAATCAGATTGATTTGCTACAGATCTGCGGTAGCCTAGTGGTATGGGTAATGGACTACTGAGACGAGGTCTCGGGTTCAATCCCAGGTTTACCATGACTTTTCGATGCTTTTCGAAGTTATGTGTGTATTTATCGCAGGTTTATAAGTGTCCGGTTAATGGCAATAGGCTCGCCACCTATTACATTGGGACCTAAACGTAAACTGACGAAATGTGGGTGCTAGCACCTCTGCATACCCCTTCGGGGAATATAGGCCTGAGTTTATTTATGTTATGTTATGATTTGCTACATTTTGACAATTTGTAGTCAACACATATCTGACACTGACTGTACCTACAGGATGTTGATCTACTTCTCTGAAGCGAATTTACTACAACCACTATTTAGTAACGTTACAGAACAAATAATGCATAGTGCAATATACAAAAGTTTTAACATATACATAAACTCACGCCTGTTTTACCCGAAGGGGTAGGCAGAGGTGCTAGCACCCACATTTCGCCGGTTTATGTTTAGGTCCCAATGTAATAGGTGGCGAGCCTATTGCCATTAACCGGGCACTTATAAACCTGCGATAAATACACACATAACTTCGAAAAGCATCGAAAAGTCATTGGTGTGTGCCATGATAAACCTGGGATCGAACCCGACACCTCGTCTCAGCAGTCCATTACGCATACCACTAGGCTACCGCAGATCAGTCAGACATACAAAAGTTACTTCATTTATTTATGATTTACACGAGTTAGTAACTATTGTGATATTATTTACAACTTTGTGTCTGTTAGTTTTCTTAGTTATCAACTTTAAGTACCAAACTAAGCTAATTTAATTAATAACTTTGTATAGTACCTCAGCACTGTGTCTAGCAAAGTTTCTTATATCATAGTAGATAATGAACATTTATCCATCAGATACTTTACACATGTTGTTTGTCAAAATATTTGCGTTCATTGCAATTCATCACTTTTTACTTAACTATCAACGTTTGATACTATATCGAATTAATTCACTTGTAGGTGTTGTTCTATAATATAATAAATGATATTATGGAAGTTTCACTAAGCAAGTTCTACAAAGTGTCATTAGTCAACATTATGAATAGTTTGATATTATCTACATTAGTGAAATTTACTTCTATCCCTAATTTGATGAACAAAATCTTTAGCATTTTGATTGTGCGACTCTGCGGTGTGGACAGTAAATTTATAATTAGATATCTTCTAAAATTTCAGAGGAGTCATTCATTATGATACTTGTAAAAATAGATACATTGTTTATACTACACTTTATTATTAAATCTAATATTAGAGAATTGTATTCATTATTTCTTCATTCGTGAAGTATCTTATCGTCTACATTTACGTTAATTTAGAAGTATTGTGTCATTATCCTCCGTATCTCAACTCAGTTTTCGGGCTCGTGAAGCCAATGCCATGATCACAAATGCCATCGTAAAGTTTTTAGAAATTCAGTGTCGTGAGAAACGACTAACTGAAAATTATGTGCAAGATATCACTGCGACAGAAGGAAAACACGTAATAAAACTCTGTGCCAACCCGCCTGATCAGAGTGAACAGTTGGCCTCTTACTCATCAAATAAATTAATTTGTACTCGTTCTCTTTCTCATTAAGACTACTAAAATAACACTAGAAGCTACTTCCTGAATATTATTTTATGGAATAATTAATTATTAATGTAGTTCATTATTCAAAAACACTAAAATATCACCAGAAGTTGCATCCTAAATATCATTTTATATAATAATTAATTAGTAATCAGATCCGTTATCCTGAAACACTAAAATATCACCAGAAATGTCTTCCTTAATATAATTTTCATTGTGAAATCCTTTGTGAAACCACAAAACTGAGTTTTTACAGTTTTTAAATTAATAACAGTCTCGTTTCCGTCGTCATAACCTTAGTTATTTAAGCCGAATGACTAAATTAGACGCCATTGTGGTAATATAGTTTTAAAATAATTTCTTGGCAATCTGCTTACTGAAAAGATACCTAATTTTATTGTAACAGACTTTGCCTAGCCAATAAAATCCAAAGCTTTAAGTAATAAAATAATTTAGTACTTGCGTAATCATCATCTAAGATATAAAAGTTTTTATGAATACTATCTGTAATGCTCTCGCTTCTAAAACTTCAAATTGTGGATGAATTTGTCGTAATGTTGTGAATGATTCGAAATTATTAAATATTAGCTGACCCAGCGAACTTTGTAACGCCATATTTTTCGTTGCCTTGCCTACGGCCCCGCTCACTTGGAATTCAGATCCTGTTCCACTCTTTTTCTTGCACGGTTCATCATTAATCAATCACAGTAGCATCAGAAGCTTTCAGCTCCGATTCTGGCGTCCGCTTTACTAGTCTAACCCTGGATTGACTCTACTTCGATATTTTCCGTGAAGCGACTGCTACTGACCTCCGCAACCCATTGGCTATGTCAATACATTGCACCTATACCAGTTGTTAAACATTTTATGGCCCATAACGAAATGAAAGCTTCAGTTGCTACTGGAACTCACTAACTCTTGGGTGAAAATGATCTTCACAGATATTTATAAAATTTGTACTTTTACATATCATTTTATTGAGATATGTAAAGCACTTCTTCTCAACACTACACTTAATTAAGTTCATTTATCCACGAGATATCAGCTATCCAAATATTGATGCACTTAAATGTATTCAAATAGCGTTCTAATACTTGAACAAACAGAGAGACTTGTCTAGATGACAACTCAAATACAAGAGACTACTGTATAGTATAACTTTCATCGGATACTCCCTGCCTGCACAGAACTTTACCTCAAATATTATATCTATAATCTCTCTATCTTATCAAACTTTAATAATATTCTTCTCAATTGTCTTTCACTTTGTTTCACATTTGAAAAGGTATCTATTTAGCCTTTTATGAAAAGGTTCAATTGGCAAAGGTGCCTATAGTGAAATTTTCACAAAGAAATCCTTTCGCTCAGCCTAGAAATTTTAAGCTAGAAGCTAGTTAGCTTGTTCATGGAACGAAAGAAGAAAATGACAAATAGATTCTTTACCTTTAGGACTCCTACACGTTGCAACTATATAAGTAAGAAATCTCGTTTTCTGGTAGAATCTTCCGACAAAAGATGGTTAATCGAACTAACATTCTTGATTCAAAAGAAAACTACGAAAGAGAAAAAGTATAGGTAGGTACGCCTGCTTTCAAGAAGTTTATATGCAAATTCTGTTTATTCAACCTCTTCAATTAAGTCTAGAGTTTGGAGAACCTGTTTGTTAGAGGGCCGTCGGGCCATCATCAAATATAAGCGATGAAAATGTAACATGATATTTTTTACAGAATAAATAGAATAAACATTTACTAAATGCTTAAATTATGGACTTGTGTTTTTCATCTTACATATTATGCACATAAACATGATGTGCAACTGCAGTTTAACGTCAAGGGTGTGATTAGAAATTATGTACCTATAGGCAAACCAACAACTTCGTGGACTGAAGGATGGTGCTACCGTCCCTGCAATATTGTGAAATCGTGCTAAATTGTCTTTGATTTACAATTTAACAGTATGCAAGTGATAGCGACAGCCGTAATTCCAATTTTAAATAAATAAATCGAATACATAGGGAAAAAGAATGTTCTCGGGCGGGACTCGAACTCTCTTTCCCTTACAGGGGATAACCGACATCCACGCGGTTATAGCCATTATAGATATTTTTCGAATATCGGTAGATGACTCCACCGTCGCCTTAAACAGACAGATAAGAAGGGAAATTTGAATCACATTGAGAGTGTCTCGGTAGTCGAGTTGGTCAAGGCATTCCCCCTGTAAGGAAAAGATCGCGGGTTCGAGTCCCACTCGAGAAGCTTTTTTTTCCCTGTGTATTCGCTTTGTATAGTTAGCATAGTTAATGCTGTAATTCATTCAATTACGTTCTTAGTTATAACTAATATCAATATTAATTGACAGGTTTACCGATCGAGATTATTCTCGTTTTAAAAATAATATCTAAGAACAAAGTACGGCCGCCCACCTCTTCATTCAACCCTTTTCATTCATAAAAATACGTCAGTCAGTAAAATATACCTTCTGAAATATTTAACTAGTTTTCGTGGTATTGTTAAAAGAATAGATTTCGAAGCATTTGTTAAAAATAGTTTTAAGTATATCAAGTAGGTTTAACCTTGCCGTGAGGTTAAATGTGTGGGAATAGTCAGTAAAATATACCTTCTGAAATATTTAACTAGTTTTCGTGGTATTGTTAAAAGAATAGATTTCGAAGCATTTGTTAAAAATAGTTTTAAGTATATCAAGTAGGTTTAACCTTGCCGTGAGGTTAAATGTGTGGGAATAGAAATATAATTTACTAGCTTTTGCACACGACTCCGCCCGCGTGGATGTTGGTTATCGCGACCAAATATAGCCTATGTCCTTTCTCAAGGTCTAATTTACCCCAATACCAAATTTCATCAAAATCGATTCAGTAGTTTAGGCGTGAAAGTGTAACATACAGACAGACAGACAGAGTTACTTTCGCATTTATAATATTACTAGCTTTTGCCCGCGGCTCCGCCCGCGTGGATGTCGGTTATCGCGTCCAAACATAGCCTATGTCCTTTCTCAAGGTCTAATCTACCCCTATACCAAATTTCATCAAAATCGATTTAGTAGTTTAGGCGTGAAAGCGTAACATACAGACAGACAGTCAGACAGAGTTTCTTTCGCATTTATACTATTACTAGCTTTTGCCCGCGGCGCCGCCCGCGTGGATGTCGGTTATCGCAATGAAATATAGCTATGTTCTTGCTTAAGGTCTAATCTACCCCTAAGCTAAATTTCATCAAAATGGTTCAGTAGTTTAGGCGTGAAAGCGTAACATACAGACAGACAGTCAGACAGAGTTTCTTTCGCATTTTATAATATTGTATAGTATATATAGTATGGAAATTTATTATTTTTTCGATTGATTGTAGTAGGTATCACTACTCCCTTGCAGTACTGTATCGGTTCCGTAAGGAGGCGCGGGAGCGGGGATACGATCCCGAGCCCGAAGACATTCGGGTCGAGAGATCCCGGCTCCACGGGATCATTCCCGGCGCTGGAAAGCGCGCCTCTCCATTCCGGGGGCGAGTTGGGGACACCGTTGTCCCCCCTCCTGAGGAGGGCCAGACCGTAAGGGATGGCCCTGGGTCAACCGGGGTGCGAGGGATTTTTTTTTTTTTTTTTTTTTTTTTTTTTTTTTTTTTTTTTTATTTATTTAGGAACTGTTTACATTTTCTAAAAGCTCTGACAAACTGTTTATTCTATATAATAATAATGAAAATGTATTAAGTTATGAAAGTAAACAAAATGATACAATTTGCAATACATTTTTTTCTTTTTTTTTTTTAAATTAGTCTTAAGTAGATAAGTACACTAAGCATGCCTCTGAGTAGGTACAATAAATTTTCATTTCTATGTTTATTTATACTACGTTAAAATGATTTAAATGATTCATTGTCCAAAGTAAAGGTGTGTACCAAATATCAGAACAATTATTATTATTATTATTATTCAATTGATGTACAGTCACGGACAGAGAGTGAACGTCAGTGCCTGTGCTAGTATTAACTGTGTTACAGACACTGACGGCTTCCACTTACAGGTTCAGTATAGCAAACAATACTTTAAATGATCAGTGCGCGAGTGTGGAGTGCGTGCGTGCGTGTGTGTGTGTGTGTGTGTGTGTGTGTGTGTGTGTGTGTGTGTGTGTGTGTGTGTGTGTGTGTGTGTGTGTGTGTGTGTGTGTGTGTGTGTGTGTGTGTGTGTGTGTGTGTGTGTGTGTGTGTGTGTGTGTGTGTGTGTGTGTGTTTCTGTGGTTTCAAAACATTAAAAAGGATTTTTAACAAAAAGCAGTTCAGTTTCATAATACGATAACTTCTGGAGATAATTACTGACAACACTTTTACATTTCCTTTTTGGTAGGTGATATATGTTGCAGGTTTTGTTTATAGTATTATAGAGATAGCAGCTCAGACTTGGATAATGTCGGTCCGCTAGGGCAGTGTTTGTGGCGACGGGTTGACATACAAGGGATATGTCGATGACAACCTCACCTCCGGCCTAGCACCATGACCCACAGTCAGCGTGCGGTTTTAGTCGGTTCGAGTCCGACATAACCTCCCCTTCCGGCTCCGGCAGGGGGGGTATCCGAAAAAAAGTAGGTATCACTACAATGTATTTAGTACTATAAGGATTCCTTCACACAATACTGAATAGTAAAAATTATAATTACCCTATTAGTATCTTGCGTAGCAATGACGACGTATTATTGAAGCTTAGCGCAGATTTCTTATAATGGTGTTAGAGTCCTTGATCCTCTTTACTACCCGACTGCCAAAGAAAGGAGGGTAATGTTTTATATATACCTCCATTCTGCTGAATTCCCGTTATAAATAATTACAAACAAATATTTACGTACCATTATTAATGGTAGGCTGTTAATGGGCCATGGTAATTATAAATTACACTTTGTTTACCTGCATTGTAGCAAATAAATTTATTTAATTTAATTTAATTATTTACTTTAGCAAGGGTTCTGTTGAATTTACTGTTTATTACTTCCTACTGTGAACTAGCTATTATCTATTCTCTTTTTTACCCACGACACGGTACGGAGACGGTATATGCGTTTGAGATGAGAGGGAGAGGATGTTTGTGTGTTTGTTTGTGCAAATCCATGTTGCCATTTTCTCCGAAACTTCCATTGCAATTTTGATGCGGTTTTCAGTTTTGGGTTCGGCTTTAATTGGAGCATGTTCTTAGATAGGTGTGACAAAGACAACTCAACAGGGGGCGCTACAGCAAGATTTTTTAATGCAAATCAATGTTGCCAATTTTCTCCGAAAATGCTAGTCCGATTTTGATGCAGTTTTCAATTTTTGGTTTGGGTTTGATTGGTACATGTTCTTAGGTAGGTGTTACGGTGACAACCCGCTAGGGGGCGCTGCAGTAAACATTTCTTGAACTATTTTTTTTCGTCGTGGGTTCATTCAAAATTTTTAATTTTATTACTGGTAGTATTTAAAAGTTTCTTGAGTTGTTAGTATTATTCGTATTTGTATTGTTTCGTTAACGTTAATAACTAATTATTTGTGTCAAATCATAGCTTTTTTTTCCGTGCGGAAATCCCCTCGGATACCTCCCCCGCCGGAGCCGGAACGCCGACTGTGGGTCGTGCTGCTAGGCCGGAGGTGAGGTTGTCTTCGACATATCCCTCGAACCCCGGCTGACCCAATTTCAAATCATAGCAACCATACAATAGTGTCACACTAGTGTTCCCACTTTTCCACATTTCCATGTAATTTTCCCTTAGTAAATGTGAGATTTATAAGGACAAAGTGTGCGAATAAATTTATCACCACGATTGACCTGGTAACCCACTACTTGTAATTAGAAAAAGGTAGGCTTCCTTACGTTCTCTTTATGTCCACTTCTTTCTTTTTCCGTTTCATTGCTACTACATTTTTAAGAGAAATGTAACTAGAAAGCTAATTAAAAATGTATTGTTAGTATCGCCTCAATATAGTGCGATTACTCTAAGACGCTTTGTAAATTTAATGTTATATAGCTGACCCGTCCCGGGTTCTTTTTTTTTATACAGGTCACGCCAATTTGTCTTCACCTCGCCTGATGTTAAGCTAAAGGCAAAGTCTCGGTGGTGACCCACCATCGTAAACATTTAGTATAGTATAGTATAGTATAGTATAGTATAGTATAGTATAGTATATCTTTATTGTGCACACCAAGGATATAAACATGTGTTATTTAGTCGTACATCGTGGGTATTAACAATAGGCGGCCTTATCACCTAGTGGCAATCTCTTACAGGCAACCTTTGGATGGAGAAGAGTGTTCGAGTCTATCTTTGGGCAGTATGGTGTACAAAGTTAGTTTTTGGTACACGAGTACTTATGATATACAGTATGGATACGACATATAGGCATTAATTGTACCCTGTTAGCATGAAACGGGCAAAGTTTGAACAAAATCGGTCAAGTATTAAGGTCAAAAACAAGAGTTTTAATTTTAGTGAATTTTGATCAGCTGTGAACACTCTGTAGAATAGCAGTTTTCAATGAACTTTAAATTCTCATTCAATTGTATGCCTACGTATAAGGACTCTTTCACACTCGACATCCACGCGGTACGGCGATAGACGCGCGTAGCGCGCGCCTATGTATTTAACGCGGAATTGACCGGTTCGATCATAGAGTGGTTATGCGTATGCGCGTGTGAGGTACCGCACCTCCGCGCGGACGGCATGGCCGCGTCAAGGGGCAGGCAGAGACAGGATTTTTCGACCTCGCGGTCGATGATGTACCGCCGTAAACCGCCTATGCTTAATAATTTCACCAGTAGTGTTTATGTTTATTGATCATGAATACTTTGAACTTTACATACAGGAAAAGACCGACTCGAAATTGTTACAAATTTTAAGATAAATTTATTTCTACATTCACGATTCAGATTTAATTCAGAACAAAATGTAAGCGAGTGTGTAATCGGCATTAGAAACGATAGTCGTAAAATTTTTATTACTATTAGGGTTACCATCCGTCCGGGCTTCCCCGGATTTGTCCTAGTTTCGACGCAGTCCTCAAGAGTCACGACCCTAAGTTGGGCGCTGTAGTCTTTTATCTCCAAAATGCTGTCACGGAGCTTCGGAGAACACTATGACCACTCCTACTTGTCTATGTGAGTCCATCAGCTAGTAGCTGTCGCCAATGAGTTTTTTTTTAATAACAGACACGTCAATTTGACTTCACCTCGCCTGATGGTAAGCTAAAGGCAAAGTCTCGGAAAGAGGGTCACCATCATAAACATGTACCATGTTAACAGTGGTGGCACTCAGCTTGACGGCCTCATCAGATGCCTTTTCACGCCCCGCTTAAAGGACCCGGGCGTGTAGGAAGAAGGAAACACGTGAGCTGGCAGAGAGTTCCAGGTCTTAATGGTGCGGCATAGCTTGGTGTTGGACCGTTGAAACTGTTTCCCAGAAACGGTGTACACTGTAAGGTATGAAAGAAACTTTATCCCACGCACACTCAGGCGGTGGAATGAACTCCCTGCTATGAGTCTCCCAAGGGACTAGAACATGAGGTTCTTCAAAAAGGATATTGGTCTTGCATACATCCATATGCCACGGTAATAACTTTCTATCAGGTGGGCCGTGTGCTTGTCTGCCACCTTAGTAGTACAAAAAAACTTCTTGTCCTGATTTGATTCAAGATATGGAAAACCTAATTACTATAGAAATTGTAAAATGCGACGTTGCCGCACTGTGTATTCATTCAAATATTCACTCGCTATTCGGGGATTCCCCCGTGACGTGCGTGACGTTTGCTCGCCAGTGACCGCGAGCACGCGCGCATGTTCGCATCGAGATTTTATTCGACATAGTTTTTTAGAGTGAAATTGACACTAATTAACTTTTATGTATTTTTAAATAGTGTTATTTTCAACTATTATAATAGTAAGTATTTATTTCGTGTTGTGCCATCCAGTGTGAGTGTTTTCTTCATAACTATTGTGTATTTTGAAATTGTGTGTTATTTAAAACTATTATTACCTATTGTAATTGTTATTGTGCCATCCACGTGTGTCTGAAAGTCAAGAAGCACTGCGCAGCCGAATTATTGAGGCATTTAACAAATTGAAAGCTATGGCTTTGGATCCGAATCGAAATCGGGACAATATTGTTCGGCGATGTAATTTGTGTATTCAAGCAAGTGGCGGACATTTTGAAAATTTCAAAGATTTAAATTTACAATCTACAGTGTTATTAAAAGTTCTGCGTACTATACGTCTTAACCTGTGATTCTACGGAATCTGGTGGTACCTACTTACGTACGTAGGTACGTGAGCGCGCCAGCCGGCGGCACGGCCCGGCGGCGCCGGCGCGGGCGGCGTGCTTTGTTGCCGCTCCGCTATTCCGAGTAAGTTACCTACCTACTACACTACCTCCCTATTGTCGTAAACCGTGCGTATGTGTATGTGTGTAAAGGCGTGTGCGTATTTAATAATGACTTAGTAACTATCAATGACATTATACGGATAGTTTCATTTTCAACATTTACTTTGATAATTATTTTGTTAGAAAATTTCGGTTTTTTTAAATTAGGGAATTTAAGTTTAAATTTTGTTTGGTTACATTCCTACGGACCAGGATGGTTAGCGGTTTTCGTAAATGCCTATATGTCGTATCCATACTGTATATATACATACCTGAATATACCTACATACAATTTACACAATATACTTATATATATACACACATACATATATACAAGATATACATGCATACACCATGCAATATGATACATACACATATACACTTAATATAAAATGACCTATCTTGTCGTTTACGGAGTGGGGAAAAAATTAAAAATAAACTAAATGTAGCCGATGTCCCGCAGGTAGTGATCATTGACGGAATTTTTAAATGCTGTTATGGATTGGGCGCGTCTAATACTTACCGGTAGAGCATTCCACAGACGAACAGCTTGGACGGAAAAGGATTTGTCTGTGTACTTTGTGGAGTGCCCCGGCATTTTTAATTTCAAATTCTCTGCCGATCTCAGAGACCTGGAATGTGTAGCGTCCAGGAACTCAAATCGTTGTTTAAGGTAAAAGGGGGTGGCAGGATTAAAAAGTATACTGTACAATAATGAGAGTATGTGAGCGTTCCGGCGAAGACGGATAGGTAACCACTTGAGCTTTTTTCGGTAATCAGAAACGTGATCGTATTTGCGTAGACCGAATATGAATCTTATGCAGAAGTTTTGGAGTCTCTCAAGCTTATTCAGTTGGTCTTCAGTGAGATCTAGATAACTGGCATCTGCATAATCGAGGATGGGAAAGAGAAGAGACTTTACTAGCGCAACTTTGGTGGCAATAGGTAGGAAATTACGTAGCCTACGCATAGAGCCTGCGGCCGCGAACATTTTACGACTTAGCTCTTGTAACTGAGGAGCCCAGGTTAAACAACTGTCCATATATATCCCTAGGTTTTTAACCTTGTCACTGTATGCAACACTTGTACCGTTACACGTAACCCGCGGGAGCGTTGACCACTCTATTCTTCCGACCATCCAAGGGCTGCCAACAAGGATGACCTGAGTCTTGCTCGGGTTCACCTTTAGACCGTACGATACGCTCCATTTGCAGATAGAGTTGAGGTCAGCGTTGACGTTGTCGATTGCGTTGTTCAGTTCGTTCAGTGGAGCTTGCGAGTATATTTGGAGATCGTCTGCGTACAGGTGGTAGGAAGAAGTTAAATTTGTTGTGATTGTGTTTATGAAAACAGAGAAGAGTAAGGGAGATAAAACGCCTCCCTGTGGCACGCCGGCAGTTGTAGTACACCAGGACGAGAGAGTATCCTCGATATTAATACGCTGCCGGCGACCAAACAGGTAACTGTGAAACCAGTCAATCGCTGTTGGAGATATGTTAAGAGAGCGTAGTATGCCTAGTAGGATGTCGAAGTCCACGGTGTTAAACGCTTTGCTGAAGTCCAATAGAGCAAGAACTGTCAGCTCACCGTTCTCCATACCAGCTCTGATGTCTTCTGTAACATGGACTAAAGTGGTAGTAGTACTGTGTCCGGCACGGAACCCGGACTGGAAGAAGTTTAATAGTGAGTTTTTAGAGAGGAAATGAGTGAGTTGAGTGTGAACTAGTCGCTCGAGAACTTTGGAGATGTTAGACCATGTTAACAGTGGTGGACCTCAGCTTGACGGCCTCATTAGATGCCTTTTCACGCCCCGCTTAAAGGCCCCGGGACTGTAGGAAGAAGGAAACACGCGAGCTGGCAGGGAGTTGCAGGTCTTAGTGGTGCGGCATAGGAATGAGTCAGTGAAACGCTTGATTCTAGCTGATATACTCTGCACCGTATATGGATGGCATCCTAGCCCACGCTCGGGAAAATTTCCTATTCCATATTTGATCGTGACCTGAATAACGAACTTACCGTACAAACGTTTACGAGTATCACCTATTTTACCCTCTTAGTAGTTAAATTTAAAAAACGCTGATACACATATTCATTCATTTCTTAAAAGACACCGGTTTATGAAATTTAGTGCATCTAGTTCTGAAAATGACGGACTTTCATACAAACTTCCATCCCTTATATTGCCTTTTTAGTAGCAGAATTGCCAAAAATCCTTTCTTGGTGGATGCTAACATCATAAAATGCATCTACTGTCAAAATTTCAAGTTTGTAGGTCCAGCGGTTTAGGCGTTGCGTTGATGAATCATTCAGTCGGGACAAATAATTTTATATGCATAGATAGACCATATTTTTGGTCCATGTTATAGTGTTAATCACAGTTTTTTTATGTGTTTATTCGAACACACACGCCGAGGTGTGGAAGAGAGCTATTTCCTTAGCCAGACGCATTATGCATAAGCACGAATTGCGTATCCGCGCATTCGTCTTATTCTTTCAGTGTTTTGACACAGAAGACAAATTAGCCGCTAGTACCCAGGCAATGCATAGTAAATATTTTGGCATGTTTAACTAAAAATTGACAAATATTTGGACGGACTCAGCCTAGCCGCTTATCATAACACGAATTATTACGAAGTATAGTTCCGCCTTATATAGACCATACTTCGTAATAATTTGTGTTTAATATTAATTGTAGGAAAGGAAGGCTATATTTGTAGTTATTGTACCCTGTACCCTTATCTAACGTTGCCAACCGTAGTATAAGCGTATTTAATTATACCCGTTCATCAGTTCTGCACATTTAAGTTAACTTAGTTTCACGTCACGTGTGGTAACTGATTTAAATGTAGGTACGGAACTGATGTGATGTTGCTGATGTAATTTCCTCCATTTCTGTTGACAGGTTGTTCTGATATTTGTTTTTTATTTTATTACAATTTAAATTAAAAAAAACAGTTTGATATGCTCTTAAAACCTTTGTTTTAAGTTCATTTTGAGACTTTGTTGTTAAGATCGTTCTGAAGCTGACTGTACAAGGTACCTATTCATTGACTTTTTTTGACAACATATCCCCAAAACTGTCGCCTAATTTGTCAGTCAAGTGGTTTATAATTACGTTTCAACTGTCGTTGTCAGCAAAGAGGGCCCCGCAATAACCGCGCGCGTCGGTCACAAAACGAGTCATTAACATGATATAGCCGTTTTCAGGTTTTCGGTAATTAAACTGTAAATTATACATCAAGTGTGGTGGAACACATTTTAACAGCGGCAGCATTATAATGCCATAATTTGATTTAAGAATAAAATTAAACAGTCTAGAAAATTCAAATTCTTTATTTGGAGTTCTATTTTTGACGACCATTGTTCATTTAGAGAAGGGTGAGTTCCCACCTCGCTGAAATTTGTAATTAATGAGATTTTTTGTTGTAATATAAGATTTACTTACGTTAATATATTTTATAGTAGCTGTTGCACGCGACTTCGCCTGCGTGAAGTTCTTATTACGCTCCCGAAGTCCCTAGGTTGTTGCAATCAGGTAGGCTGTATTCTTGTCAGCCATCTTAAGTACTATCGAAAAACTAAAGGCAATTGGGAATTATTATGTGACACCGAAAGTAAATTGCCACCTCAGTAAATTAATAAACCTCTGGCGAAGTGCAATCATTTTGATAACCTAAATATAAAAATCAAGATGTCTTTTTCTAATATATAAATCAATCAATTAACCTGTTGCTGTCCACTGCTGGACATAGGCCTCTCCCAATGTGCGCCATTGCTCCCGATCCTCCATCATCATCATCAAATCCCCATGGATACCGCCGGAGCCAGAAGGGAAGGTTATGTCGGACTCGAAACAACTAAAACCGCACGCCGACGGAGGGTCGTGGTGCTAGGCCGGAGGTGAGGTTGTCTTCGACATATCCCTCGCACACTGGCTGACCCAGGGCCATCCCTAACGGTCTCCGTCTGGCCCTCCTCGGTTGGGGGGACAACGGTGTCCCCGACTCGCCCCGGAATGAGGAGGCGCGCTTTGCAGTGCGCCGCCGCCGAGGATCCTCCACCTTCCACATTCAGCTTCTAATAGATATTGCAATTTTTTAATCACTTTTATTTTGTTACAGCTTTCATCCACGGGAGGAGAGTGTAAATTTCCACGGAAATCTTAAAAATGTTTTCTGTGAGTTTTGGTGTGATAACATTTTATATATATTTAAATTATTATAGACTCATAAGTGAACGTTCAATGTATAAAATATAATTGATCTGTTATAGTGAGTAAGTGAGTTTATAAACTCAAATTAGTTGATTATTAAGTTTAGTATAATACTTGTATTTATGTTTGTAATAATCTAACTGTTGTCCGTCTTGAAGTTAATCGATTAAGATAAGAAAAAAAAATACTCAGGTGGGACTCGAACCTGTGGCCACTCTCTTGCAGGGGAATGCCCTGACTACTAAGCTACCGAGCATTTGAATAGCGTACTAGTTGCTGTAAAGTTTCATTCAATTGAAGTTAACCTTCCTATATCTGCGTGTAATAGTAAAACAAATTATACTAGCTGATGGTGTGTAAGACCGAAAACGCTGATGATAAAAATACCCAAGCACTCAAACGCTTGTGCCTCAGAAATGAAACCACATCTAAACGAAAAAAAATAATAGGCCGAAGACGTTAAACGTATTGACAACCCCCTAGTAAAATTGATTATATCATAATATAACATAACATAAACTCACGCCTGTATTCCCCGAAGGGGTAGGCGGAGGTGCTAGCACCCACATTTCGCCAGTTTATGTTTTAGGTCCCAATGTAATATGTGGCGAGCCTATTGCCATTAACCGGGCACTTATAAACCTGCGATAAATACACACATTACTTCGAAAAGTATCGATAAGTCATTGGTGTGTGCCATGGTAAACCTGGGATCAAACCCGAGACCTCGTCTCAGCAGTCCATTACCCATACCACTAGTCTACCGCAGATTTTTACCGCAGGTTATATCATGATCATTATAATTGCATTCCGGTCCCAATTTGATAGCGGACGTCGGACTCGGGAGTCCACTATCAAATTTCTTACAGCATTGGTAAGAACTTTAGCGAGCCTGTATGCTAAACATCAATATATTTAGTAACTTCGGTTATCTATTTTGGTTCGGTCCTTAAAGTAAAAAAAAACAAAAGTTTATTTTATGAGTTCCTTATAATTTATGTGTTTATTTCAATAACGTATTTGAAATAGCAAATTTTCAAATTACTTATTTACAATTTAAAAATCTAAAACAATATTACTCGCAGTACTTACTGATTTTACGTAGCCACATTTTAGTTTAACGCATGTATTTTCTATCGGTCTAATATACCAATACGCAGCTTTACGAAGGTTATAAGTAATAAAATAATATATTTAGTTGTAAACTGTTTACGCTACAAATTAATTTACAAAATTTGTGTAGTTAACGATACCCATGATTACAACAGTCCGTAAACAGCCATATTAATTTAATTAACTCGATTCAATTTGTTCGTTGAAACCACTGCGACTGATCTTGGGTTTAATTGTTACAAGAAACCCTTATAATGTTATTATTGAGAATTATTTGAAAGCATTCAGCTTTCCGGCACGTAATAATTGGAGCGTATAGGAACCTTTGATTTGCGAAAAAAAAAACACTTCCATATTCGAATGATATTTTTATAGCATTTATTATGCCAACTTTTAAGTTCGAGAAACATCGGAAAAAATGAAATGCTCAAGTGAGACTTGAACTCACGAACTTTCCCATACAGGGGGAATGCTCTTCCAACTGAGCTATTGAGCCACACCTGAATCATTTCAAATTTTCCTTCTCTTTATATTCGTCTTTAAGGGCGACGGTGGAGCCATCTACCGCAGTTTTTCCGATGTTTTTCGAACTTCCATATTCTTTGCCGTGTTCACTCAGCATCCTGAATGAAAGCTCCTTATCGACTTCTGCTATATTATGTTATTCTGTTATCAATATATTGCGTTGACTTTATAGTAACAATTTATATCAATGGTTGCACCTTAAAGCTTGATACCCATCATAGTCCCATTATGCTGGGCCAAGTGAAAAATAGATTGAATATATCAATCATGTTAGAAAAGGAAACTAATTATAATAAAATGCTAAAAGGTAAACATAGTAATAATCTTTTTTATTTTCTACTACTCTTTTTTTGGATTTAGATAGAGAGAAGGAGATTTCATAGTTAAAATTTATTCTAATAATGATTATATTAGTTTTTAGAAGTACTTCTTAAGTAGGTACTAATACAATGTTTACTACCTTTCTTCTAAGGTCGTTCCTGTATTGAAATAATTATGTCTAGTCAAGTCTATGTCTAGTCTTATACAAGTACAATTCTCATAATAATAGAACTCTCATTTAATAAATAACCAGTGTTATTTAGTTTTATCTATCACGCAGATGTAACGCCATGCTTTTGGTTCTTTACATATTTCAACTTAGTAAATATAATGTATGATATGAGATTGACATGGTCATTCATATTAATAGTGAAACGAGTGAAACACTCACCGTGATATATATAGTATAATTGTGTGAACCTTATTCTGAATACCAATGGATTCCAGTAATTTTTCCTGTATTCAATTTTATATTTTACTTTCATATTATGACTAGAAAGTGATATAAACATAATTAATTCCCCATATAAAACTAAAAAATAACACCCTGTCATTATGGTTTAGTTATTTCGCTTCGAATAAATGTTTGAAGTCAAATAAATTAATGAACATAAACAATATTCAAGTTCAGTAATTGACTTGCACTTTTTTCTCCAAAAGGGTAGATTTAAGACAACTAAAGAAACTGTTTGTATCAGACCCACATAGCAAAAGATCAATCCAGTCATGAAATCAGTTAGGGAACATCAGTTTTTATATTCCGCAATGATCTATGGAACAATATTAATTACACCAAAAGGACAACGAAATGCAAAAAAAAAACTGACAACGAAAACCAGAGATGATTGAAGAAAATTGTGTTCCCTTGAAATATTCGAAGGGCAGAGTACTTTTATCTTTAATTAAATTTTAAAGGCAAATTTGGTATGTTTAACTAAATGTTCAACTAATCTCTAGATTAGCGTAGCTATTAAGACTTTATCACCTAAATAAAAAGCTAGTCTTTTTTAATAATTTTTATAAGTGTTCGTATAAGATTATATTATTATAGATAATTAAGTAATAATGAGCTCAGTTATATATTTAAATGTTCAATTATTAACTTATGGAAAGATAAACTATTGTACCTTTAAGACATGTACGGGTGTACGTTAACATATTAAACTTTTATTAAAAGAATATTAGAAGTATAAGAGAATTAATGGAAGGTCCATGTTATATAAAAACTATTTGTTGTGAATTAAAATTCTTGTTTTATGAAAATAAATGTTTAAGAAATGATTGGTTCAAGTATTAGTATCTAAATAGGCAACAGTTTTTAAATCTAGCAAACGTTTCACATGCAGTACACTTATGGAGACTATATTTATTTATTAAAATGTTATTTATTTAAATTATGATTCAAGCTATGCTATGCTAAGCAATGCTAGCACCTCTGCCTACCCCTTGGGGGAATACAGGCGTGAGTTTATGTTATGTTATGTTATGAATTATGATACAATAAACTATTTCACTCGTTTCAAAAGTTTGAAAAACTATTGAATTAATGATTTGAGAAGATTAACGTGGTCATTCACATTGCTAGTGTAACATTCAACGGGATCGGTTACTCAAAACAAATAAACAACATGATAAATATCCCGGTGAGAGTTACACTATTAAAATATTCAATGCCCAAATTGTTCAAACATATCTGTTACATGTGTCACAGGCATTATAACCACGATTACTATATTTTTTACTCTACAATTTAAATAATAGCTATCGTAGTCAGAAAACATTTGATATCATAATATTCACAATGAAAACTACATTTAATGATTGTGTGGATATATGAGATAAAGTACAGTATCTGTTGGAAATATCACCTCTCTTTAACCAGTTTCTCGACACTCTCAATATTTTTTTAAATTACCGTGTCCAAAGTAGTGACCATTTTTTGACCATGACTATTATAGGTCTTACTAAAAAACATAGGTAGTAAAAAAATATATGTGTAAACAATTTTTTGCAAAAATCTACGTATGCCACTGTATGTACAGCTTATAAGGTAGTTACATAATGAGGTTTACGAAATGGGATGTAGCCCTATTTTTCGCGCATAACTTTGTCAATATAATAATATATTTAGTTTTTTTTAAGCAACTGTTCCAGCTTTAGAGGTACTGTGGCATGCGTAGCTATGTTACAAACATATTTTTGTAAATATTTTTAGGTACTTAGACATAAGTATTGTTCGCTTTAATTTTGTAATAATAAAAGGTTAAAGAAATGGTATTTTTCGACCAATTAAAATCCGAATTCCTTATTCTTGGGTTTCATTGTAGACACAAATGTGACATTACTCTTGTTGGTCAAGCTATCCCAAATCCCTCCAAAATGACCGTATTGGTGTAATCAGCATCATAACGACCCTGACTAGGCCATCTCGAAAGAGATGGTCCTGGGTCTGCCGGGGTGCGAGAGATATGCTTTTGGCAATCTCACCTCCGGCAATCAAGGACCCAAGACGGCGTGCGTTTTAGTCGGTTCGAGTCCGACATAACCACCTTCACCGGCTCCGTGGAGGTGGTATAAGTGGGGATTTCTCGCACGATAAAAAAAAATTACGACCCTGACTAAAAAGTCCCTAAATGATCTTAATACCTGTGTATATAGTAACAAATCGAACTGTTTCATTGATTTAAATTGTATTATTTTCCGAACTGAAGGTGTGTTCCAAATATCAAAACAATTAGCCAACAGGAAGAGGAAGAAACTTTTGTTCGTCAAGAATGATCTGATGTTGAATGTACGTTCAGAAAGCTAGGTATAACAAGATTTTTGATTTAATGTATAATAGCCCGCCAGGAAGAGTACCTCTTTCTTGATTAAATCGCAGTTAAAGTTTTTTGGGTTAGTGCCCAACTGCCCACAGCGGCTATGCGGAACTTTTGACATGAAAGTGGTCTAAAGTTTTCCTACTGAAAATGTAGCATGCCTGCTTCAATAATGAAATGTTCTGTACATTTAATTATTGAAGCAGTAAACTAATAGATGTCTCATCGATTTGTGAATCTTCTGGTAAGTGACTTGTGTCTGTATAATCCTTTGGAAACAGTTACCTGTTGTCCTGCGCGTGCTTGTCTAGACAGGATGGCATCTTATGGCATCTCATGTAGAAGGGACATTTGAAGTAATTCAGGGTTGGAAGAGCATTCCCCCTGTACGGAAAAGGTCGTGGGTTCAAGTCCCACTTGAGAATTTAATTTTTCCTGATGTATTCAAAGGATGGCAGAAGTTAGAATTCGTTGAAGGAGCTAATCAGAACCAGTTAAATACTGATAAAGCAAGCAACAACATTTTTCGTGCAAGATCGAGTACGGTTTGATATCTTTAGG
Organism: Eilema sororculum; assembly: GCA_914829495.1. Classification (NCBI taxonomy): domain Eukaryota; kingdom Metazoa; phylum Arthropoda; class Insecta; order Lepidoptera; family Erebidae; genus Eilema; species Eilema sororculum. Next base: position 20,112,451 of record OU618543.1, on the reverse strand, counting down.
TAAGTAAGGACTTACAATGTATAATCATGATTCATCTAAATACTGACTAATGAAGTCTGGTAAATGAACTCAGTAATCTGTTATAAGCCGTGAGTATGGAGTATGAGCATGTACACAAATAATGGAGATATCACGACTTAAGTTAATGAAACGAGGCGTCTAAATCTAACTCAGCGCCTGTTATATAGCCCATCAGTATAAGTCGAAGCTAAAATTTTAATGTAACTTGTTCCAGACTACAAACAATCTACAATTAAGTATTTTTATGCAAAGAGTTTAGATTCCAGGGAATTCCTTTAATTTAATTTGCCATGTTTGTTAGAGAGATTTGATCCATAAGATGGCCACTATCGGTTTAAGCCATAAAAATACAGGATGTGATTTTTTCGGGTTTTAGTCGGTCGGGTGTGACAAGGAAGTTTTCTAAAATATTTTGACTGCAGTTTTCTTTCTTTTTGAAAATAAAGCAATGTTTCCTTTGAGTGAAATTCTCTATCTCCAGTATTTCGAGTACTTCCCGTCCTGGGGGCATGAAAATCTTCCACCCTGTATAATAATTTGACACCATAATAATAAGATACAAATAATCAGAAAGCAATATTTGCAAATGGAAGTTTGAAGCCGATTATCTTCATATTTAGCAAATATTAATTACCTCCTCCCACTCACGTTTTCAATGGAAGCAATCACAAACAATTAACAGGTTAAAAAAAAATTGTACCTACTATAAACGAATTTAATTTTCAATTTAGTTAGACAACGGCAAATCGATTCAATTATACGATAAAATAGATAGGACATAATATAGATTTAAAAAAAATTGTGTTATCCAATGAACGACACCAAATTAAAGTATAGAATAGAGCAGATAATGTATTCTCCAGAAAATAGTCCTATTACAATATGGAATCTTCTCGGCCAAGTGTATACAGAATGGGACTCTCAGACCATACGTGGCAAACTGGTGGTCTTTTTTATGGTGTGCAATGTCCCCACGGAGCCGGTGGAGGCGGTTATGTCAGACTCGAACCGACTAAAACGCATGCCGTCTTGGGTCCTTGGTTGCCGGAGGTGAGATTGCCGAAAGCATATCACTCGCACCCCGACAGACCCAGGGCAAACTGGTGGATGGACGAAGCTGTTTCGTATGCCATTTCATTTCAAGATGGTGTGGTCAGCTGGCAGTTGCACCTACAAAAACTAAGATACTTACGGAAAGTAAAAAAGAGAGAAGGAAAGTGGACCTTCAGCTCCATAGTAACAAGCTTTGGATGAATCCAGGACAAAGTACGCTCTAATAATAATGGCGCTTTATACATACAATGTAGGTATACTACGTATGATTTCGACCCTCGAGATGACTTGTTTAATCTTGTTAAGTCTTTAGGAAAATGACATAGGGAAATGGATCTAACATCCTTACTACGTTCATTCGCAAGTTGGATGAAAAAGTCCTACAAAAACTTTATTACTGCGCAATAATAGTACTCGCAAACTGGCTCGAGGAAATGAAGCACCATTTAAAAATAAACTGTAATTTATTTTCTCGTAGTTTACTCGTAGTTGCTCTGAGGCTTGAATACAAAAACATACATGGGCACGCAATTATGGATATAGTTACGCGTTTTCAAAATTATGGACCCTAACTTAATCCAAAACTGATGCAGTTGTTTCTCTCGTGGTGAGGAGATCAGGAAGCTAACTCTGAACTAAGATGATGTCGATACATTGTTCTTATAATAATATTCAACTTTACGTTATATACGCTTAAAGAGTTCCATGTTCATTCATCCTCAACCTTCTGCAATCCATTCTTAGACGTGGGTTTCTCCTTAATGAGGTGACTGGTAGGGCCGCCAAATCACCCAAGCAGAAGCAGGCCAGAGAGAGGCTGCGCGGTGCACAGCCCTCTTTTCCGTGGGCAAGATGGGGATACCGTGGTTCCCACACCCAAAGAGGTCACCTTGAAACCAGGTAAGGCCTTGGTCTAGCCTGAGTGCAAGGTAAATATTCTCTTATGGGACACCGACATGTGACGAGCCAGGACGGTGCCGTGCGTTTTTAGTCGAAACGAGTCAGACTTAACCCCCCCTCCCCCCCCCCCACAGGTATTCGTGGAAATTTCCACACCGTATAAAGGGCTTCACCCCAATGAACGCCATAATATCCGAGCTCCCACCATCCGCATCCAGTCTGCCCAGCTACCCATGTTCATTAATTTTATTAATTGCTTTAGAACTAATTGTTATGGCACATACTTTAACTTAATTGCAACATAAATCAGTCGTCATCAGGTATTAAAAGGAGGTCATATTTTAACTGAAGGCAAAAAAAACACAATGGGTACTGTCGTATTACTCACTTTGAGTTGTTGTTTCCTATCGTTCTCTCCCTTTATATGGTTGGTCCATCAATTGAGTGTAATCCTCTTACCATTTAGAGGGGAGTAGTTAATTAATGGACTGAGAATAGAAATGGAGGAAAAAAAGGAAACAACAACTTTTGTATGTCTGTTTGTATTTTTGTGTGTTTGTTCGTTTGCAAACTTGTGTTTGAGTTTGATATCACATAGTGACAATTTTGTAAGTATGAATTGTATCTGTTTGTATGTGCTTGTTATTATCTAATACTAGCTGTGCCCGCGACTTCGTCCGCGAGGAATGTACTTAATAAAAAAAATATTTTCTAAAATAAAAGTAGCCTAAGTTACTCCTTATTACATAAGCTATCTGCCAGTGAAAGTCCCGTCCAAATCGGTCCAGCCGTTCCAGAGATTAGCCAAAACAAACAGACAGACAGACAGACAGACAGACAGACAGACAAAAAATTTAAAAATATATATTTTGGTATGTGTACCGTATATACATTCATATGCATGTACTAGAAAGCGGTTATTTTAATATTACAAACAGACACTCCAATTTTATTTATTTGTATTGTATGTATTGTATGTAGTATGTATATAGATATAAAATTCTCGTGTCACAGTTTTCGTTGCCATACTCCTCCGAAACGGCTTGACCGATTTTGATGAAATTTTTTGTGCTTATCCGGTATCTATGAGAATCGGCCAACATCAATTTTTCATCCCCCTAAATGGTGCAGCGGGAACGGGATCTGACACCAAGAGGGCAGGAAAAAATTGGCGGTACGAAGTTCGCCGGGACAGCTAGTGTAAATATATAATATTATATAAGTTTCTCTGTATTCAAGCATGGATGCACAATGCTATCTATACTCCGTCCATTATATTATTGTATTTTAGACAGCTCACTGACAGTGGTCGGTATAACTTTGTTCTAGCGTCAACACCTGAAAATCCTAACAAAAATTAGGCGCCAATACGTCGTTTTCCATTGACATCGTCACGTCAGCCAGGAAGCAATTTTAGGGATGTAGATAATCAATCGACAGTGATCTTGAAAATGTCACAATTGATATCGACTACAGAAAATATTTAATATTACATAACTGGCGATTTTTAACCGATTTCTAAACAACAATTCGGATGTTTATAATTATTTATATTTGTATGATTTTTAGGGAAAAATGTTTTTTGTAACTCCGTCATTTGTAGACGGATTGTCAAAATTCTTTTTTTGTTTGTAAGAGGTTTATTCCAAAATGGTCCCATTTAAATTTTATAAGGATCTGATGCTGAATTTCAGAGACAGGCCACGGAACTCTTCAATAAATACCAGGAAATCAGCATGTTGGAATATTCTTCTAGAAAAGTTGTTTTGTTTTGGAGATAAGCGTATGCGTTATGGCCCACAATCGTTTTCTATTACATTTGTAAACTGTACAGACACGAAATATTTAAGTACTACTTTATTATTATGTTTAGAAAGATAACAGATTATAGTTCAACATGAAATCATTTATAACATTTATCATAATATTTTCATATATCGATTTTTTTTTATCGAGGTTTTTAACTTTGTCGATATTTTAAATTTTCATGCAATCACTACTTTCATCTGTCTAAAATACAATAATATGATGGACGGGGTATAAATGAGATTAGATGTTTTTTTTTTTTTATCGTGCGAAAAATCCCCACGGATACCACCCCCACGGAGCCGGTGGAGGCGGTTATGTCGGACTCGAACCGACTAAAACGCACGCCGTCTTGGGTCCTTGGTTGCCGGAGGTGAGATTGCCAAAAGCATATCTCTCGCACCCCGGCAGACCCAGGACCATCTCTATCGAGACGGCCCCCTTCGGGTTGTGGGGACCACAGTGTCCCCATCTAGCCCCGGTTACGGGGAGGCGCATTTTGCGCCGCCGCCGCGGCCTGCTTCTGCTAGGGTGACAGGCGGCTCCAGCGGTCACCCCCAGGAGAGCGCTCATGGAGGACGGAGGTCGTTCTGCGACCTCCGACGTCCGGTTCGTCTTCGCTCTGCGCGGGCTTCCCGGGCCCGGAGTCTGGTCCGGACCCGACCGGCCGCCTCCTTCTCGAGCATTACTTGCTCGCAGAAGGAGGCGGCCGCACCCCAAGCGTTCGCGCATCGTACCATCGCTGTGAGCAACGTGGCGAGTGTGAGGACTCCCACCCCCAGAGCCGCCACTAGGACCCGCCTCGGCGTGTCCCACGCCGGGCACTCGGTCAGCGTGTGCAGCTCTGTGTCCTCGCTCGCATCACAGTGATGGCACTCGGACGTTGGCTCCTTCCGGATCCGACACAGGTAACTCCCGAAACACCCGTGTCCGGTGATCACCTGCGTCAGCCGGTACGAGAGGCTGCCGTGTGGCCTCTCTAGCCACTCCTCCATGATGGGTCTTACCGCCGCTATTACGGCGTGCCCTGCGCTTGGTCGCCCAAGTCGTAGCTCCCATTCCGCTACCATGTCCCTGTGGAGCTGAGACCTCACGGCCCGAATTTCATCAGGCTCGGGTTCCCGTCCCTGCTCCCGCGCCTCCTTTCAATACCGATATAGCATCGAAAGGGCTCTCGCATCCAGGTTCCACGGTAGGGATCCGGCAAGGAGACTCACCGCCTCGAAGGATATCGTGCGGTACCCCCTAATGGCCCTGCTGGCCATTGCACGCTGCGGCCCACGCAGCAGACGCGCATTGTGGACCGTCAGGGTGTCCGCCCATATTGGGCACCCATATAGGGCCATAGACCGCACGACTCCCGCGTAGAGTCTCCTGCAGGAGTCATCCGGCCCCTCATTTTGGGCAGCAGCCGCCCCAAGGCGGCAGCTGTGTCCTTCAATTTAGGGGCCAGTCTTCGGAGATGCTCCCCGAAGTTCCACCGGCCGTCGAGAACGAGTCCCAGATATTTCATCTGGGGCTTGATGGCGATGGAAATGTCTCCCACTATGAGGCTGGAATCCTCTGGTGGGACGCGCCGAGGCCCATGAAAGAACATGGCCTCGGTTTTATGCAGAGCCACCTCGAGACCCAGCCGCCGGATCCGCTCCACGACTTGGGCAACCGCGGTCGTGGCCTTCAGGGTCGCTTCGCGGTATGTAGACCCGCACGCCGTCACCAGCGTGTCGTCCGCATAACACGTGACGGCGGCACCGTCCGCGAGCTCACCGCGAAGCACCCAGTCGTAACCGATGTTCCACAGTAGCGGTCCCAGGACCGATCCCTGCGGCACACCGCACGACATCTCTCGCCGACCGCGCCCGGTCGCACTTGGGTAGACGACTGCTCTCTCCGATAAATACGCCCCGACTATGCGGCGAAGGTAGAGAGGCACTTCGTGATACACGAGCGCCTCCCTAATGCAGCTCCAGCGCAGGGTGTTAAAGGCGTTGGCGATGTCCAGAGACACCGCCAACACCACCTCGCCCCGAGTGACGGCGTCCTTCGCCAGAGTCCTCACGCGCATGATGGCATCCACGGTGGAGCGCCTCCGGCGGAATCCATACTGGCCATCCGTCAGGTCAGGGCCCACCCTGGATAGGTGCTCGACGAGGCGCTTTGCAATGACTCTTTCAAAGAGCTTGCACACCTCGTCGAGCAACACTATGGGCCTGTAGGCGGACGGTGAGTCCGCCGGGCGCCCCGCCTTTCGGATGAGGACCAGTTTCCCCGTCTTCCACATCTTCGGAAACTGGCCTCGCTCCAAACATGCGCTGAGAAACCCTCTCAGATGAGATTAGATGTTGCAGAGAGCAGAATGTTCCAGACTATTACCAATCAATTAATTAGCCCATCGCAGGTCACTACTGGACATATTATGCTTCTACCAGTAAGTATTGGGAGGCTTTGGCCTACGGTTTTCACGCTGGCCAGACGGGTTGGTATGGGTTTCATTAAGATTTTTCATAATATTATGAGTTTTAACTGTAAAATTGTGTAACGTGAAACATCCATATAAGCGCACAAAAGTCCTCAGCCTCGTGATACGACATAGCTCCAACTTCGTTAGTGATGCTGCAGGTGGGCGGTCCCTGACCTCCCAATTTCATTTCGCGAAATTTTACACAAAGGCCACATAAATTTTAGAAGTCACATTTAGTTCCGGTGCCTACAGTGCAGTAGTAACATTACCATGTTAATGTAGTAGGTAATCGAGTTTTCTACTGGTTCCGTTCACAATTTAATGGTTTAATTTTTAAACTATACCCCGTCCATCATATTATTGTATTTTAGACAGATGGAAGTAGTGATTGCATGAAAATTTAAAATATCGACAAAGTTAAAAAACTCGATTAAAAAAATAATTAATCTGAAAATATTATGATAAATATATGATTTCATGTAGAATTATAATCTATTATCTTTCTGTACATAGCAATAAAGAAGTAGATATTTCGTGTCTATACCTACACAATACAATTTACAAATGTATTGTAAAACGATTGTGGGTCATAAGGCATACGCTAATCTCCAAAACAAAACAACCGACTTCTAGAAGAATATTCCAATATGCTGATTTCCTGCTAATATTATTGAAGAGTTCCGTGATCTGTCTCTGAAACCCATCATCAGATATTTATACAATTTAAATGGGACCATTTTGGAATAAACCATTTCAAATCAAAAATAATTTTGACAATCCGTCTACATAATGACGAAGTTACAAAAATCATTTTTCCGTATAAATCATACAAATATTATGAATTATAAACATCCAAATTGGTGTTTAGAAATCGGTAAAAAACCACCAGTTTAGTAATATTTTTTAGAAGACTTATTTTCTGTATTCGATATCGATTGTGACATTTTCAAGTTATTATAATAAAAACAGTCGATGGACTAACTACTTCCCTAAAATTGCTTTCTGGTTGACGTGACGTTGTCAATGAAAAATGACGTATTGGCGCCTAATTTTTGTTAGGATTTTCAGGTGTTGACGCTAAAACAAAGTTATGCCGACCACTGTCAGTGAGCTGTCTAAAATACAATAATATAATGGACGGAGTATAGGTGCAGACTTTTATTTTATTTTAAGACAAAACAAAAATGAAGGCTATATCCGGACTTTGCATATTTATTTTTTATACCTTTATTTTAGGTGGCAGGCAAGCACATGGATCATCTAATGGAAAGTTATTAATATGGCATATGGACGTGTACAACATTTCTGTTCTACTGATGGATGAAAATCATGAACTTTCCGTCTGATAACTTTTATTTGAAGAGTCGAAAAGTTTATCAACTCAAGAGTCTATCAACAGTTTACGCCTGAAGAGTAAGTTAGGTATCCATGGGTATTACCGCAAGAAATAAACAAGGGTACCAAAACCAGCTTTTTCAACATTGTACATATTTATGTACCTATACAAACAGGTCCACTGCGTGAGAATCGCGCTCGTAATTTCTCACGTAGCAGTGGTATGTATTTCAGCTCTACATAAATGAAGCAATCTCATGATGTTCGATCACAAAATGATATGAATATATGATTCAGGTGGTGCTCAATAGCTCAGTTGGCAGAGCAGTCGCCCTGTAAGCGAAAGGTCGTGAGTTCGAGTCTCACTTGAGCATTTCATTTTTTTGCAATGTTTTTCGAACTTAACAGTTAGCATAATAAATGCTATAAAAAATTCATTCAAATATTTGGGCGCAGTCATCAAAATTCAATGTTTAAAAATGGTTGAAAAATCATTCATTGTTTCCAACAGTTCGTAAGAATGTTGGTAGATGGCTGCACCGTCGCCCTTATAGACGGATATAAAGAGAAGGAAAATTTGGAATGATTCAGGTGGTGCTCAATAGCTCAGTTGGCAGAGCAGTCGCCCTGTAAGCGAAAGGTCGTGAGTTCGAGTCTCACTTGAGCATTTCATTTTTTTGCAATGTTTTTCGAACTTAACAGTTAGCATAATAAATGCTATAAAAAATTCATTCAAATATTTGGGCGCAGTCATCAAAATTCAATGTTTAACTTATTCATAGACAGTTGTTTGCAAGAATTGAAAGATAAAGAATGTGGTTTAAGAATGAATGAGTTACTCGTCAAATGTCTTCTCTATGCTGATGATCAGGTTTTACTTGCGTCATCGGCAGATGAGTTGCAGGAGATGGTAACAACTATGCATGGAGCTTTTGAGAGAAAAGGAATGAAAGTGAATGTTAGTAAGACAAAAGTTATGGTTTTTGAAAGAGATGAATGCGTGACAGAGTGTAAGATTTGTAAAGATGGAGAAAGAGTGGAACAAGTGAATGAGTTCATATATTTGGGAACATTGTTTACAAGAGATGGAAAGCATGAAGAAGATGTTGAAAGGAGAGTGACAGCTGGAAATAGAGTGAATGGGGCACTGCACAACTTTATGAGCAGCCGGAAACTGTCCGAAAAGGCACGACGGGCTGTACATCGAGGAGTGTTAGTGCCGACTCTTATGTATGGTAGCGAAAGTTGGGTGTGGCAGAAAAAGCATCAGAGTAGAGTGAATGCAGTAGAAATGCGTGCGTTGCGAAGTATGTGTGGATTGACCTTGAGAGATAGAGTGAGAAATAGCGTGGTAAGAGAGCGATGTGGAGTAATAGAAGATGTAGTGACGAGAATTGCGAAAGGAATGTTAAGATGGTTCGGTCATGTTGAGAGAATGAATGAAAGAAGACTAACGAAACAGGTGTATGAGGCGAGTGTGGAGGGTACTGTCGGTAGGGGAAGACCTAGGCGCACATACCTGGACCAAATCGGGGAAGTTTTAGAAAAGGGGCAGGTCAGGAGTACCCTAAACCGACGAGCATGCATGAAGAATGTAATGAGAGTGAATGAAGCGAGAGTAGTATGTCAGGATCGTAGCAAATGGAGATCCGTGATCTCTGCCTACCCCTATGGGAAACAGGCGTGATTTTATGTATGTATGTATGTATGTATGAAAAATCATTCATTGTTTCCAACAGTTCGTAAGAATGTTGGTAGATGGCTGCACCGTCGCCCTTATAGACGGATATAAAGAGAAGGAAAATTTGGAATGATTCAGGTGGTGCTCAATAGCTCAGTTGGCAGAGCAGTCGCCCTGTAAGCGAAAGGTCGTGAGTTCGAGTCTCACTTGAGCATTTCATTTTTTCCAATGTTTTTTTTACGATATATGTTAATACACCTCTGCCTACCCCTTCGGGGATTTGCAGGCGTAAGTATATGTTAATGTCATATTAATATATATGTCAACACAAATTTTGTCCCAACATGTAAAATTGGCAAGTTATTTGATCGTTAACCCCGCACTTTTTGATCTTATAACAAGTTAAGGTACTATATCAATTGGCTGTTAATATGTCTCTAGAGTAACCACGGAGGAGAGAATATGATTAAGTAGAGTAACCATTAAAACTTTTCTCATAACAGCCTGTCATAAAGAAGAAAAAGCCTGATTTGTTCCAAAGCTGACAGTAAAACTCAAGATAAAGACTGTAAGTTTTGGGAGAGACCGTTACAAAGACACTTGAAGTTGGAAATGGGTAAAGTATTTATTGGGGAAAAATAGTTTTTTCTAATAGTTATTACTTTGAAGCCGCGTGGTACCCGGCCGACAAGAATTTGGGCCAACCCATCTCTTCCCTTGCGGTGTCGTACAAGGCGACTAAGGGATAGGGCTGTTTAACACCAGACAGACATATACAGCACAGACTCAGCCTCAGATATAGACTCGAGCCAATAATTATGGCTATTGGTATGCTCTGAATGGATGAATTGACAGCCTCTGTGGCGTGGCGGTAGTGAACGCAACTGCTACGCAGGAAGCGCAGGTTCGATCCCCGCTCAGGGCAGTCTGGGTGTTTCTATGTATAAATATGTATGTATTTACAAAAAAACTAAGTATGTTTATCCGTATTCTAGATTCCATAACACTAGCTAGTTAAGCTTACCATGGGTTTAGATAGCGTTATGTGGAAATTTGTGGAATATTTATTATTATTTGTGGAATATATAATAGGCTCATCCCCATTACATGGGACCGACTATAGTTATTGGTGAAATGTGGGTGTTAATTGACCTCTGCCTAACCCTCCGGAGATAAAGGCGTGACTATATGAATTGTATGTCTGTAGGTTACTACTTTGGTCACGTAACACATTATTTTTCAATTTTCATTAACAATACTTTGGTGACAATAACTAGATACAGTATTAGTGCCATTGAAATATTATATTTTATTACTTATTAAGAAGAATATTTTGACCAAGTGTGGTAAGTATATAATATGGTGCACAACTTTCTCACATTAATATCTTCTGATTTGATTTGATTTTTTTTTACGTGGTGAAAAGCCTTTAAGCACTTCGCTCACCCCCCATGGGGGCAGCGGGCGGGCTTCGTGTGGGACTCTTATCCAGACTGCCCACTAAACCACCACGGTGTCCGTCGTCACCACCTATCGAAGATGGCGGGAACGACATCTTCCGCACTCGTCGTGTGGGTCGCCCGCTTGACGGCCTCATTAGAGGCCTTTTCACGCCACGTTTAAAGGACCCTGGACTGTAGGAAGAAGAAAACACGTGAGCTGGCAGGGAGTTCCAGGTCTTAGTGGTGCGGCATAGGAATAAGTCACTGAAACGCTTGGTTCTAGCAGATATACTCTTCACCGTATATGGATGGCATCTTAGCCCTGCACGTGTCCTCCTGTGAAGGAAAGGAGGGGGTGGGATTGATTGGAAGAGCTCGTCAGAACATTCACCATGGTATAGATAGTAGAATACTGCCAAAGACGCAACATCTCTATGCATCTGCAATGGCTCAAGGGTGTTCGTGACCTCAGGATTCCCAATAATGTGGACCGCACGTCGCTGCAACCTGACGAGAGCATCTAGTAAATACTTTTAAATATAACCCTGTATCAACCCATTTGGCCAGTTTGGAAACAGTAGGCCAAAGTTTTCCAACGTCTGGAGAGGCATATGTACAGCCTGCGGTAGGTTAATTGATTGATTTTATTAACTAACCTAAAATATTATGTTGAAAATGAGGTTGCAATGATAGTGATTAAGGGATTAACTGCTATTGTACAGCTACATGCCTCCTTATTTTTAGGTGACTAAAGGCTAAATATAGCAAAGAAATCTGTACTTTTTTATTCACAATAATATTAAATTATTCCATATAGCAGGGCATTTTTTTTCCAATTTTTCCATCAATGCGGCAAAGTAAAAGTGTCTGACCTTTCTAGTGTAACTTGATCTAATTGGAAATTGAATCTATTAGATAGGATCCCATGATTGAAAGAGAGTTATCACTGTCCTACATCTTAGCAGAATAATTTTAGGACAATCTTTAAAATCACTAGGTATAGTGTTTCTTCAACATAGTTTTTTTTGTATATTAAAATATGATCAGAATAATAATAAAAAGAAAGCCAGGAGTATAGTCAGTCAGTCAGAAATATCTTGACTACAAAGTCTCAGAATTATCTTAGAACTAGCTTTTGCCCACGGCTCCGCTCGCGTGGATGTCGGTTATCGCGACCAAATATAGCCTGTGTTCTTTCTTATGGTCTGATCTACCCCTATACCAAATTTCGTCAAAATCGGTTCACCGGTTCAGGCGTGAAAGCGTAACATACAGACAGACAGACAGACAGACAGAGTTACTTTCGGATTTATAATATTAAGTATGGATTAAGGTATAAAGAGCAAATCAAACTGTTATATATTTAAATTGTCCGAACTAAAGGTGTGTACCAAATTTCAACCGTCAACAGGAAGGCGAATATGACAACAAGGAATTAAGAACATTTTGAGCACTTTGCTGACTGGAACTATCTATGAGAGTAGAAGTGAAAGTTACGTAGAAATATGATGTTGTTTCTCTGTACCCCATTGGGATGAGGGGTGACCTTACGTAAACACTGTTACGATATCATACTGTGGCGATTTTTTAGTTAATTTCATAGTTTTCGTGGTTTCAATGTGGTCTATTGTTCCAGATATGAGCTGTCGGTGCAATATCCACTAGCTTGTTATGACAGTCAGTATAAACCTTCAACAAAGCAAAGGAAACACTGCAGGCCTATATGCAACCGTGAATCTTTTGTTTGTTGTTAGTTTGCCTATGGTAACAAAGAGATGGATTAGTTGACACAAAAATGTATATAGATAAAGGAATCTTATAACTGAGACTTGAACTTTAAAATAAGATATATGACAGCCTCTGCCGGCGTGGCGGTAGTGAATTCCGCCGCTACGCAGGAGACGCGGTCGGTCCCGGTTGCTATACGAATATTAATGGCAGTCGTTACGTTAGTTGGAGTCCTAAAAAGTAAAACAGCTAGTCTAGCTGCAATGCTTCGATATCGCTTTTGGTTTGTGATAGTCATATAGTAGTCACTTCACAGAAAATATCGAAGTTTAGTTAAATCCGCAGTTAGAACGGTAAAACTTCAATATTTGGGATTAATGCTAAGATGAAATAGGTTGATTTATCTTACTTATTAAAGAGAGTATAGCATAACAAAAAGGAGGTACTTACAGTTCTTGATTACGAGAATCCGAAGTACCTATATCAAGTTTCTTCAACATTCAAAACTTAATAAAACTTCAGAAACGTGCCAAAGATGCGGCAATCGAGTTGTAATAAAAATTGGAAATTCGAACTTGTTACAGAAAATAATCCTTATTCTAGCTTTTATACATACCAGTATAGCGTTAGTTGAGACCTATTTACTATCTTTTTTTAACCCTTATCTTTTAAGGTGTTCATCTTGTCTGTATTTATCTTGTAAAGTGATAAGTAGTGTCATTACGAATTAAATCCAGTATTCATAGGTCGTCCCGACCGTGTAATTATTTAAGTGCTGGTCTACACTGCACAGAAATAAAAGTCACCTTAGCAGAAGCAGGCCGCGGCGGAGGCACAAAGTTCGCCTGTTCGGGTGCTGCCCAGGGCTAGATGGGAACACTATGGTACCCAGAACCCGAAGGGGGCCATCTTAAGGAGATGGTCCTGGGTCTGCCGGGGTGTGAGAGATATGCTTTCGGCAATCTCACCTCCGGCAACCAAAGACCCAAGACGTCGTGCGTTTTAGTGGGTTCGAGTCCGACATAACCACCTCCACCGGCTCCTTGGGGGTGTTATCCGTAAGGTTGATGGAGTACAGTGTACTTGCATTTATCCTACCATGCACTCCGTACCTCGCCATTTTCACCCACACAGTTCATCCGTTGTCTCATAGTTATATTTCGCCTCTATACCGATACTTAATACCTATCTCTCAACACCTTTTAATCAAGCATGTTCAGACATGTTATTAAAGTCATATTTTCCAAAGAAAACAGCACAATAAAGGTGCTTTTGTACTGTCAATACTCGTTATCTGAAATGAGTACACTTGACAGCTTTGCACACATCAAAATAACATTTGACCTCGGTCGTGTAAAGTTTTATGACCTGTCTGCCTACCTAGTTATGGATAAAATTATCATGCTGCTCGTAACTATGAAGATATAATAATTTTAGTGACGATATACTTGATCAATGTTGGCTTTAATACATACATACAGTCACGCCTTTTACCCAGCGGGGTAATTAGAGACTACAGTTTTCCGCTTGCTACGATTGCGATCCCGGCATAGATCTTTCTCTTCTTCTATTTTCATAATTGTTTTCATACACGCTCGTCGGTTTTTGGCAGGTTTTGGATACTCTTGACTTGTCCTTTCTTGATTGACATACGCATGTCTAGGTCGACCTTAAACAATAAATAAAGTTGGCTTTAATAAAGTGTAAATATTACGTGTATAATATGAGCAGTCTTCAATGAGCGTTTGAGTTTACTAATCTAATCAATCATATTCAAATACTTATTTATTACTGAAGTACTCCTATAGGAACAATGTTCTAACATTTTCGATGTTAATTATTTTTATAAGAATTCCAAATGGACAAGTTAGGAAAATCCCGTAAAAGTTATTAAGCTTGTTTTTTTTTTTGTAAACTTTATCGTTTTGCCTCTAGCTCCAAATACTTCGGTAAACATGCATCCCTCAGTTTAGTAACAAATATAAGAATTTCCCGTATGTGACAGTATATTTCGTAATACAAATAAGTACAATGTTTTTATTATTATAGCATGTTCCGTTACTTCCATACTCAGTATTCCTGTGCACACTTTGCTCCATATTTTTCCTTAAGCACATTTTATTCTTTGCTGCTCAAAGGTTTGCAAGTAAAGCGGTTAATGTTGGCTCAGGCTTGTCTTTACACACAGACTTCCTTGAAAGGGTGATATCTTGTACTTTGTCCCTTACACGACATGGCAACGACTGAAAAAAAATATTAATAGGTACATCAAAGTTAACGGGCAAACACAATTTATTTTCAACTTTTTGGATATTATGTTCTTTATGACGGGGGTTTTTAAATTTTTATTTTATACTTCTTAAATTGATCTACTAGTCAAGCCCTTTCATTTGATACCCATATTGAGGGACTTGTGAAATTCTTATGTACTCCGCCATTTTGTAGCGACGGCCATTTTGGACCGATTGTTTACAACATAGCTAAGAACACTCCCGACTAATATACCTTTCAAACAAAAAAAACTAAATCTAAATCGGTTCATCCGTTTAGGAGCTACGATGCCACACACACACACACACACACACACACACACACACACACACACACACACACACACAGAGACACACACACACACACACACACACACACACACACACACACACACACACACACACACACACACACACACAAAAGTTAGCATAATAAATGCTATAAAAAATTCATTCAAATTATTTAAACAAGTTTAGGTATTTGTCATGATAATATTAATAGCGGTCCATCCTATGGTATAATAAGTTGTATTATCTGATTGCGTACACGTGGACCTATAAACATTTCCACTTATCTGTTACCCCCAATAAGGGTTTCCACTCACTCTGGTTTCCACTAAAGGTTTAAGGTTATCTACGTACACACTTACGTAGATAACCTTAAACCTTTTGTGGAAACTCTCTTCGGGTTGGAAGTCGAATTATTGGCAATATTTAGATTTAGTTTGAACTTTTCTATATACTTTAGGTGGATCTGTTGCGTCTTTTTCTATAATAGAATTATTTCCATAAGGGTATATTTTGAGATTTGTGCGAGGAAAACATAGATAGCTATAAATCTTACTTGTCCCAGCTATCCTTTTCCGATGTGTTAGATAAGACAGATACGAACGAAGCTTTTAACACATTCCATGACACATTAACGCTCTTCTATGACCTATGTTTCCCAATAAAGGAAATTAAATGTACAAATAAACCAATAAAAAATAAATGGCTGACAAAAGGTCTAAAAAAATGCTGCGTTAAAAAAAGAATTCTTTATAACAAATATCGTTTAAGTAGAAGCAATAAAGAGCGGAATAAGTACACATACACGCACTACTCTGCTATATTACGAAAATGCATACATACAGCACAGCAAATTAATAGTCAGCGCTTTATCGCCTCATCAAAAAACGCCTGCAAAGCCGCATGGCAATTAATCAAAGATAAAACCAATAAAAAACAACAACAGCCAGCGATTGACACGTTAATAATCGACGACACGCTATATGAAGATCCCAAGGAACTATGTGACATATTTAACGACTTTTACATTTCACAAACAAACACACATACGCAAACCACGAACCAAAATTGCACAGTTGATATACCTCATAACACCAAGAGTATATTCCTGACGCCGGTGGATGAACTTGAAATACACAAAATAATCCTAAATTTAAAAGACACCTACTCAACAGGTTATGACGATTTAAGCACTAAAGTACTAAAAAAGTGTGCTTCCAGTTTTATTGTTCCACTCACGCACATTATCAACCTATCACTATCAGAGGGAAAATTTCCAGATCGCCTAAAAATATCCGTGGTTAAGCCCTTGTATAAAAAAGGGGAAAGAACAAATGTCAGCAACTACAGACCTATAACTCTAGTTCCTATCTTGGCAAAGATTTTTGAAAAGGTGATCTGTTCTAAACTAGATACCTTTATAGCATCATGTGGCATACTCGATGATCGACAGTACGGATTTAGGAAATCAAGCTCAACTTCCCTGGCATGTTTCTCATTAGTCAAACAGATCACAGAGACCCTCGACGCTAAATCTAAAATTGCTTGTGTTTTTCTCGATATGACGAAGGCATTTGATTTTGTCTGCCACAAAACACTCTTGTCTAAACTATACAACTATGGTATACGAGGAACCGCCAATGACCTGATTAAGAGCTACCTAGAAAATAGATTACAGTGCGTTGAAATAACACAAATAGAACAACACCAACAAAAAAAAGTCAGATCAGAGTATAGGCATAATGGCTACGGTGTACCACAGGGGAGTCTGATCTCTCCTCTTCTGTTCCTACTCTATATAAATGACCTCCCAAAAGCTGTTAATCAAGAGTGTATACTTTTCGCCGATGACACAACTTTAATTGTCAAAGGCAAAAACAACGACGATCTTGAATTAAAAATAAAAGAAGCACTAAACAGTGCGAATACATGGTTAGAAATTAATAACTTAAAAATAAACACAGCTAAAACAAACATAATGCAATTCCAAACGTATAACAGTAAAGTGGCAGACCTCAAAATCACACACAATGACAATATCATCAGTAATTGTAATGAGTGTACATTCCTAGGCATTGCGATGGACAAGTTTTGCAACTGGAAGTCACACATCAACAAGATCCTGACTAAAATCGATCGTTTTGTATACGTACTCAGTAGAATCAGACAGATTGTTAATTTACATACAGCAGTTACAACGTATCATGCATATGTATCCTCGGTGCTCCGCTATGGCATTGTCATATGGGGTAACTCAGTGGAAGCGGATAGAGCATTTGTAGCCCAAAAGAAATGCATCCGTGCAATGCATGGGGTAGATGGGCTAACTAGCTGCAAGCCACTGTTTAGGCGACATAAGATTCTCCCTCTACCATGTTTATACATCCTAGAAATGTGCATTTTTGTCAAAAAACATTCACACCTATTTATTAAATTGGGAGACATGCCAAACAGTCGAACAAGGCATAAGAATAGGCTGCAGATCCCGAAGGTGACCTTAGAACTGTGCAAAAGAAACTCATTTAGTATGTGCATAACATTATTTAATCATCTACCAGACTGGTTAAAAGCACTTGAAGGAGCCCCATTCCGCAGGAAATTGTATGAAATCCTAAGCGAAAAGGGCTACTACGCGGTAGACGAATATCTAAGAGATGATATAATAGCTAAAAGTCAATGATTAATTAATTAATTTAATTTTCAAATTTTGATTTTGACATTGGGTATTTTATTGACATATTTTGATCTATTTATTTTTAATTATTTTTCTTTATATTGATAGTTAATTATTATATTGGATAATTACATTATTTATTATTAATTAATATTTGATTGATTGGTTTAATTTAATTTTTAATGGAATTCCTTTAAATTGATTATTCGACAATTTAGCTGTTCTATCTCATTTATTTTGATTTAATTTAATTTGACGTTTCACTAATTCACTCTTTTTATTATTATTATGGAGTCCTAATGAAATTGGTGTAATTAGGTAGTTATGATTGTGCTGTATTACTATTGTTATTATTTCAACGCCATACGGCACGGGTTCTGACAATATTTATTAATTTATTGACATTAAAATTTGCACGCTCTATGGAGCAGAATATGCTGTACCCGCTAGTTTTTAAGACCTACAAATGTAACCATATTCGAGGCAAATAAAGATTTATGATTTATGATTTATTTACTTTTCATTACTTATTGTAGAAGTACAAAATTCTTTTCCAAATTTCATTTTAATTAATTTTATTAAATTACAACATGTTCACGGGTGAAAACGTGGGTAATATTGACAAAAAGTACTTAACAAAGTTTTACAACGATTATTGCGATTTCAACCTCTAAAATTTTAAATTAATCAGTAAGGGTTCAAATTTCTGGGAAGTTCACCTTTTATCATATATCGTTTTAAAGGTAGGTAAGTATGAAGGAATCAGCCTCAAACCATGCCTATCTGTCCAGTTAGTAACATATTTTAATATTTGTACACAGTTTCGGGAAAAACAATTTTCAATGCTTCATTTTGTATATTCGGGTCCAATCGCACTGTAATCAAGAACTTTTCCGTAGTTACGTAAGTTATTATGAGAGACTGCCGGCCTAATCCAGAGCACTAGCAGCTGGCCGCAATTCATATAAATAGTTATGGTTGGACTTCAAAGTGGAAGCCTCAGATATCATCGAGAATATCGCAAAGCAATGATGATGATGATCATATAAAACCTAAAAATGCAACGACATGTCAAACTTAATTTCAATCCATCGACTACAACCCGTTCCAACTACAAATCAAAACAAACAGATGCTGTATTTTAGTAATAGATGAGGCGTTTTATAAACAAACACAGGATACGATACAATCTTGTGCAGTACTTAAGCGTCTCGACATACTGTGTTTGGTTTTCCTCATGTAAATTTACTGTGGAGCAATTCTGAGAGACGTAAGGCGGATTTATGGCCACTCAGCAAAATAAGCAAGATGTCGGAAAATAAAACGGAACTGAGGTTGCGTGACAGTGGAGTATAGAAGAGGATTGTCAAGGCCACTGAGCTGTGGTACATTGTTTGAGAGAATTAGCTGGGATTTTGATTAGCGTTTACCAGAGATGAACTGAATGCGGGAAAATTTCGAACACAAGTACATATTCGAAAAACATTGGAAAAAATGAAATGCTCAAGTGAGACGCGAACTCACGACCTTTCCCTTCCCCCCTGTAAGGGAAAGGTCGTGAGTTCGAGTCTCACTTGAGCATTTCATTTTTTCCAATGTTTTTCGAACTTAAAAGTTAGCATAATAAATGCTATAAAAAATGCATTCAAACAAGTACATATTGCTCAGAGACGAATCAGGACCAAATAAAATATTTTATCAGATAATGATCCGGTCAATCTCAAACGAAATATGAGTGAGATTACAATAATTCGCACCCAGCTGAAAATTGGTAGGATTGTCAAAACACCATCATAAATGAAATAAAAAAGTCCTCAGAAATCCGATCCCTGAATTTTTTTTATTCATAGTCAAACGCCATTATTTTCAGCCAAACGGTAATAAAAGGCATCACGTGCATATTACAAAATAATATATTCAATGAAATGGTCCACTCCACGTTTTGGCGGTTCTTTTGTGATGGGGTTTTATTTAAATTTAATTTTACATTATTATCACGTGTAAAGTCAGTTTAGATTAATCTTGATCAGCAAAGAACTGCAAAAGATCATAAACGCCATGGTATAAAGCCTACATGGTGTTGACCTGTCAGTTAAGTAATCGGCGTGATTTTACAACTTAAAACTTTTCGTTGCCACTGGTAACTTTTTCACTTGGTAAATAAAATTTATTAATTTTATAAACTCAAATGTTAAAAATTTTTAACTACAAAGCACTAACAAGCAACATTAATATTAATTGAATTGGTTTTCATTTTCCAACACTTTTTAATTAAAAGGGCAACGACCTAAACATACAATAGGCCTTAGTGAAATAAGCAATTTCGTAAAAGGTTATGCATAAGGCTCTAACCGTTAAATTGTTAGATTTAACATAAAAGAAAATATGAATCACATGTTCAGAATGTTTTTTTTTAACACAGAGTGAAAATATAAACCAAATAATTCAATACATAGATGCTTTAGATGGAATTTAAAGAGCCGTGAATGGGTATTTTCTACACGGAGTAGACCAATTGAGCCGGTTTCTGCTAAATGTACATCGACCTGTTAGAAATCTTAGACAGTTAAAATATTCCATGCAAAGGGCTAAAATGCTTCAAGTTTAAGTCCCATACTGAATGTTGTTTTTGCACTCGAAACTATCCGAAATAAACGTAACTTTAATTGAGATGTTTTCAGCGGTAAAATATTTACAATTTAGTCCTGACTATAATTCCACGCTTTCAAAATTCTAACGCAATATTAAAAAATTTGGGAAGCTATTGAATTTTGAACAAAGTTTTCTTTCAGGCCCTTGAATACAATTTAGATTTTACAAACAATGAAGTACCTACAAGACCTAAAAGTTGGTGGCAGCCATTTCTATTGTTTGATTTATATGATAAATTTTAGTTATAATTATCAGGAATACTTTAATACTTTAAAGGATGAACACCTGAACAGGAAGCATTAGAGATGTTAGCCATATAAATGATTGTAGTTTAGCGAATACAGCGCGCTACGGAAAAAAAAATCAGGTCAAGATATGATCGCCATTTTTGACAACTGCCATGTTCCTGAAGACGTATCTATAACAATGTAATACATTATTGAATATGCCTACATAAGCTTGAAACAATTATTGTTAAATTGAATGAAATTTTAAATCATTTAATATGCTAGTTAATCAAATTGATTTAAAAAATTGAATCAACTCAGGTGGGTCATTCGAACCCGAGATTTTTCCCTTATTTATTGAGGAATGCTCGTACTACTACCACCGAGACACGCCCGAAGCTATCCCGATATTATATTAACTATTACTATTTTCAGTGTGTCATGTATCTTGGCGATCCATGTTAGGCATTTTTG
Organism: Eilema sororculum; assembly: GCA_914829495.1. NCBI lineage: Eukaryota > Metazoa > Arthropoda > Insecta > Lepidoptera > Erebidae > Eilema > Eilema sororculum. The sequence goes on along the minus strand of OU618543.1, from coordinate 20,091,439 downwards.
CTGTTCTCTCAAAGCTACGACAATTGAAATTACTGAAGACATGTCAAAAGTTTTTGAGTCGTGGTAGGCCAGTTGTATACACACGTTTTTGCGGGGCACACGGTGACGGTGCCGTGACGTGGCTGTCAATAAACTTTTCAGTGTTCTCTACAACACTGACGACCACGGCGAATTAACCTGAATTTTTACGGCGAAAAAACGTGTGTGTACAACAGCCCTTATATTAAACTCTTACACCAAGAAGCTTGTATACGACACACAGACTGATCTTATCTCTATGACCTTTGTCAACACATTCTGACAACTCTGATTAAGACGTCTAATCTGTGATATTTTACTTTGGTTTACTACACGAATCAGATGTAGCAATAAATTTTAAATTTATGAGTAGGCTTAAATAGGTCAAGCTATCTCGGCCTATTTAAGCAAGATGTTCAATTCAAAGCAGCGGAGGCCAATGACACAGGCCGAAATTGATCGGTCAATCGTTTTACAATCGTCCCAAATCAAAAGAGATTTCAACTCCAGGTAACTTCTTCTCTTCTTCGTACCAGTGGCAACAATTTAAAATAGTTTGATGCACCCAGCCCAAAATTCGGCGACTCTGACCGCACTTTCCGTTGCTTCATTTAGGTTGGCAATTGTGCAGGTGAAGGGGCAACTACAAGAACCATATTTTATATATACTTCTCACTCGATATTTTATATAACTACCTACTGAATTCATACTCACCTTTTTGCTTAGCGCTTTGATATTATTACAACGGCTCTGTAAACTAAACGATAAAAATCATAGGATTCTTTATTGAAAGTGAGGGTCATTCCCAATCAAAGGTTAAGCTGTATGAATAGGTTTGTAGAAATGTTGTAGGGTGACAATCGGATGGTAATATAATCTCTCCGAATATACTACTAATATATTGACCATCAAACGTTTGCCAAGAGCTTCTTAGTATTTTCGACAATATAATTTTTAACAATAAAGTTATAATATATAATTAACAAAATAGTGTCCTTGGGTTGCCAATTCTGTATAATTATGATCAGCAAAATGCAAGTTTATTCCTTGATAGGCGTCTATAAACTGTGGTATCTACACACTCGCCCTAGTAATACAAAAAGTTACTGAATTGTTGAAAGAATTATATTTAATCGAAAATATTTTTGCAGGCTCTTTGGAAAAGACGACGACATGAAGATTATGATCGACACTCTTATTAAAGCAAAGAATTATACAACTAAGACGCCGAAAGCAAAAAGTGATACGGGGCATTCCCAATTAAAGACATTGGCCAAGTTTATCAAATCCAATTTAGTTGAGGAACAATTTAAAACGGCGGAAATAGGAGTTGCTGCTACCTCTAAGGATATAGACCTAACTTTCAGCCGAATCGGCAATAAAAACCCTTCAGGGGATCAGATAACTGACATAATGAAACCAATCGCTAAAAATTATACGAGTAGAAATACGTTTATAGGAAGACAATCAAAAGAAAAAAATATACCGCAGATCGGCAACCAGAACTATAAAGAACAAATTAGAACCAAAGCTTATGGACGGACTATGGTTCCAAAAATAAATGCCAACCGGGTAACAATCCCAAAACGCGAAACGAATTCCAATAAACAAATAATTTTGACTTCATCTTCTACTCGCCAACGAAAGCCAAATACTGAACGCAAAATTGTTGAGTCAACTAAACCTAAGAAAACTTTTAAAAGGAAATCAAGATTGTAGTGTGAAGACTCACGTTTTATTTCATAGTATATGAGTCCCACATTCAGTTCGCTAAACAGGTGACTGCATGGTCCCAAGGAATGAATCAAAGAAGCATTGTAATAAACGGTGATCTGTGGACATCGAATTCTTGCAAGGATTCAATAGAGCTCATTATTCGCTTGGTAAAGAAAATTTGAATCTTCCTACCACTTTCATGCAAATAATATGCAGATATTGCACCGCTAATGAACAACCAAAAACAGTTAACCGGGGAACATTTAGGTGAATTATGTAGACGTACTATAGGCACGTACTCAAATAATACATAATTTGTTAAGATATAATATTTGATTATATTATATGGTACCCAAATCAATATTATGTAGATAAATTAAAATATCCAATCACGTATATTTAAGTTGTGAAAAGTATGAAAAATTGTCTATTGTAGTAGTCTTGTATAAGTAACCCAATAAAAAAAATACTACCTAAACTTCGTGAATCCCTGAATATAGTATGAGGAATCTGTAGAAGATATACATATTATGTAAATAACACAAGTAGTCTGGAACATTGCAGAAATATAATTGAAAAAAGTAGTAACTTATGAAACTTTAGTAAATAAAAATCTTTCAATATATTTGCCGTTTTTTTAATCTTCATCATAATAAATATACAAGAGTATTAAGTGCAGCCTATCGTAGTATAGTGTAGTTTTGTTATAAGATACTGTTTATCTTTATAATATCTACTGTTCTTCTTCTGTAGAATCGAAGGCGCCTCAACTCTCAAATTCTGTGTTCCCAATGTGCCGCCACCTGGATTGCATTTTTGGAGGCGGTCATAAGTTCCTCCGCTGTACAAGTGGACGGGCATGCAGCACATACGAGTATCTACTGTTGATATTTATTGATCATTTAATAAAAAACGTGACTTCTTCGTTTAAAGTTGGTGTACTTGACTACTTGAGAACTGTCCAACTGCACAGACCATCTGCGTGTACACGTGTAAAGATATGTACCAAATGTAAAGAAATTGTTTATACCACTTATGCAGACAAGCCAATGGCACACCTGATGGAACGTGGTTACCGTGGCCTTGAGGTGAAGAAACCTTCTAATGAAACCTTTGTAGTCACTTTGGAAAACCACAGCAGGGAATTCATTCTACATTTTGAGCGTACCTGGGCTGGGATGAATGACGATGAAGGATTCCTTGCATACTGCACGGTGCGCACCGTTTCCAGTTGCAACATGTCTCACTACTCATACCAAATTAAAGCATGTGTAAAGGGGTACAGTTTGTACGATGGCATTATATTGGGTGACTAGCCGTCTAGAGGGTCAGTGTCTTTACCACGGTCTTTACACTATTTTACATAAAATTGCATACATGGTTGCCTGTAAGAGATTGCCACTGTGCAATGTACCTACAAACAACATGTTTTTATCCTTGGTGTACACACTTTACTTTTACCGCCGGTACTCTTTTATGAAGCGTTTTTAATTTATTCAACAGGCAATAATAAAATCAAATTGAAATGAATAAAAATGTCTTTGGCAACTGACAGAAAGAAATTGTCATTGTTTTATCGGATCATGTCAAAATTTAAATGTCATAAAATATTGAAATAATTTTCCATTTCAAAAAATAAGAAAAAAATAGTAATAAAATTTCAGTGCAATGCCGAATACTAGACGTCGAAGGTTCTCAGTACAAAATGATATTGCCGGTAGACCACCGCCAAAAATTCAAAATAATCCATCCAAGTAGGTATATTTTTATGAGCTCAATAGACGAAAAGTGGGTTTTCAAAATAGGTACATATTTTTCTGTATAAAGTAAGTATTTTTTTTACTTTGCAGCCACGCTGGATCCGATAATGAATTAAAATTGACTGTGACCGGGGTGATTACTTCAAAATCCTGTAAATCTAAAAACAAAGTAGTAGCAAACAGTTCTAAAAATTCAACTTTAGAGATGGTCACAGAATGTGATAGTGCTGTGTCTATAGTACCAACAGAGACAAAGAATGTTCCAACAAGAGCAGATAAAGATATAACAGCAAGCTCTAGTAATATTGATTTAGAAAGAGACCAAGAGAGTGAAGATGGTTTTTTGCCAGATCAACTGAATAATATAGACAATCAGCCAATAGAACCTCCAAAAAGAAGAGACCCAAGACAGGTGACAAGAGATAGGACGCCTCTTAGGCGCGATAAACATCCTCGGCAACATAGAATAAAAGTTAGAAGTCCAAAACGTAGAATGGTAATCCTGGAACAAAATAAACCCACCGATGTCCATAATAACTTTAATAATAACCAAAATACTGGAACCACCGCGATTAATTGGGAAGAAGAACTTGAAACTATTAGTTCGGAAAACGTGACAAATATAGTTGAAACTGCAGAAGACGAAGAACGACCGAGTACTCATTCATTAGATGATATGTGCCGCATCTGTCACGGTGGTGATAGCTTAATCAACGAACTTGGAAGTTTAATATCTGCTTGTTCATGTCGTGGAACAGTTGGTAGAGTTCACGTGAAATGTTTGGAACGATGGTTAACTGAATCGGGCAAGTCAAGATGTGAGTTGTGCGGGACAAGATATGCTACGCGACGTGTCCATCGTTATGGAGTTCCTAGAGCATTGATCATGTGGATATTGAGTCAAAATGCTAAACAGGTACCTATCTAATATTTCTAGAATATTTCGTGGTATGTTATGTAAAGTAAAATATAAACGTAATTATAAAACGGTCACAAAGACGTAATTTAGGTCACTAAGACATAAATGACGCTGATAGCGTGGATAATTACTGATGCAAGGTTAAATAAGCATATTCAGAGGCGGTGGCTCGAATCAGAGAACAATCTTGCGAGCCCAAACCACCAGCAGGTAAATTACGCCTCCATACCGTATTTAAGCCTCACCTACAAGAGAAATTGATACAATCAACCGATTACTTAAAGATAGACAAATTAATGTATAATATAGTAAGGTTATGTGATATTTTTAACGATGAACTTTATTTCACTTGGGGGTTCAGCCACACACCATTCAGTTCGCCAGCCTTATCGGGAATTTCAATATATCGTATAAAATGTATGATAATAACTGACAGTTAAGTTAACGGGGTCACTGTTTTACAAGCCACTAATTTATAATTGAAGTAAAAAATAACCTTTGTTATTGTTTATTGCTAATGATCACGAAAACTTTTACACCACTTTTTACTTCCACTTTTAGTAGCGATACTCACTACAAAAGTCTTGTTTTTGTTTTGTTTTTCTTTACTTTCTTCTTTCCCATTTCTATTCTGAAGGTAGCAACGTACTTGCTTACCTGGCTCATTGCCAAGTTTGACTTGGACTAACAAGCAAATTAGAGCCTGTAGTTTAAATAAGAGATAACGGATGCCATTTGCAAGATGCGTTTTTACTTGTGTTGCTTGAGTAATGTCACACATTGCGTTGACATAATTATAATTATCTAGAGCACTGTTAGGAATTATAGTTCTAATAAAGATATAATATATCTGTATCACATTCTAATCTAATATCTTAAGTTCATCTGTAAAACCATAGTACCTTATTTTTTACAGCTAATGGTAGATAGTCTAGGTATAATGCTGATGTCCCCTCTTGCTGTGCTAGCTGCTTGGCTCTCAGGCCGGACACTAGCTGGTCTGATGACACAAGAGAGCCACGTCACTCCATGGCCACTAGCTTCAACCTTCGTATTAGCTTGCATGACCCTTGTAAGTTTTTACGTACTCATTTTTACTGAGATCCTAAGATATAGTTTTTAGTAATTTTTTTGTTAGCACTTAATTGACTTGACGTATTTCTTATCAACATCTATTTAACATTGAGTACCTTATCATAAATTGAATATTTCATTTATTTGAATAAAAACGCAGGTTAAATGGCCTCGAATAGGCTGACCTTAGTAAAAAAATAGTTCACTGTACTGTCAATTTTTGGCCTCAACCGCCGTACAAGCGATATTTCCAATTTATTTCACAGTGGCGGCAAAAATTGGGAGATATTGTGAATTGCCCGGTTAATCCAATTATCTGATCTGAGTGGCAAACAGCTGCTAAACACTTTATAAGTAATTGCACCACATTTTATGCCGCTATTGTAAGCACATTTGAAAAGCAAACTCAAGCCCAATTTCCTAAATTGTGAGAAATTCTCAATGGATTTTTTTTGTACAGGTTTGTTACTACTGTTGGATAGTATCGGCAGCTACTCGTCATGCACTGGGCTGGTGGATCTGGTATCGATCACAGTACGAAGTTAGACTACAATTACAGGAAATCGAGGACGAACACGCAAACTGACTACATATTTTGATAAATTAGTATATTTGTTCCCATTCCTATTATTGTATTTTTAACTTACCTTGTTCTGTAGGGTAGGTATACATATCTACCCTACAGAACAAGGTAAGTTAAAAATACACGCTACACGCTACTACAATACGCTACACTCGCTGAGCAGTTCCTTCGACAATACTAAAAGCTATGTTTTATAAACTGTTTAGACTCGAGGATTTGAAGAATTCTGAGCATCATAACTATGAGGCTTGTAATATAACTATTTATTTTGAAACGGAAACTGTTATTCTAGTATTCGGCAGCCAAACTAGAGGCACAAAATAACAAAAAATATTTCGAAGTGCAGTAACAATTTTTCATTTATTTATTAACTTTTTAGTGTACTTTTTCTACTTACGCCTGGACAATGTTTGTATCTGAACTCTAAATCACATAATTATAATGTATTTGATGAATTACATAGTTTTATGCCAGTTCGTTCGCTATTTTTATTTTACATGTTAAGCAACACAATGTCATGAATTTCGTCAGTGTTATCAGAAAGTTTACACATATGCTTTGTTCATATTTTTGAGCAATACTTAGGTGTATGATGTATTTGACATGCATTAAATCAATTAAAATCCCCAGGGATTCAAGTGAACTTTTAGTACACTCAGATCCATTTTGCGTCACTACATACAAAAATACACATAAACCATGCTACTTACTAAAGTATTGTGTTACTAAAGTATTTGAGCATCGATGATTATAAGAATACTTTTCCTGTATTTTTATAGGTACCTAAATTCATTATTTTTAGAGCTGTTGGCAATATTTTTACTAGTTTCTTTTCACTATTATGTGGGTTGTTTCATTTGTAGAAATCAATAATATAATTTCGATATCTGCAGCAGGTATTGTGTTAAAGTACTGTTCTTGGATTACTGGTAGTGTCACGGGAAAAATAAATCTCCCATGGCACTACTAGTAGTGTAACGTCAAGGGAAACGGAGGTTTGTTTCTTGAGGAGTTTGAATGTGTTGCTCTTGCTTGAGAGTTTAGGATCTTAATAATATTAGATCGTTATACATTAGATTTTCCAAATACTTCGTAGTATTTGAATGCAGCCATTTTCAGGATTAATATGGTTTAAAAATTATGGTGTATTCAATATAAAAGTGTCTTCTAATTATTATTTATTATTTTAATAATCATAATCATATCATTTATTTGCGAAAATGGGTACATATGTAATGTGTGTGTAACATACTCGTAACACACACATTGCATATTATTTTTTGCACAGCCAAATTCACTAGATAAATAAGGAATACAATACAGTCATTATATGTACACAGTATTTATAATGTACATATTTCAATGCATTTAACAATAAATAAGCGGCCAATATAACCAATGTTCATTTTGAATACCATTCTAAGTAATATCAAAATTATCAAATAAGTTCTTGTAATACAATTAGATGTAATACAATTTTTAAGTTATGAATATTTTCCATAAATTAATCACAGAAATAAGTTCTTACTAACAACTTTTCAAGTTCTTAAAACTACAACGACTTTCCAAACTTGCCAGCTTAATGGTTACGATCAGTAAATTTGATTGAAGTGTTTTATATTAAAATGAGTAATATTATAAATGATTATAAACATAACTATGATGATACATAATGATAAATGATTTGAAATAATAATATTGATCGTTATAAAAACAACCCTTTGCGCCATGTATGTCTAATAAGCAGTTCACCTAGCTCGCGTTATGTCTAAATGTCATTTTCAATAGCTTTTAGCTTATGTGGATGTATACCTATAGCGCTGTTTGCCAATTTCACCTGAGGACTTTTCAACAAATGCTTAAATCTCAGGTCATCTAGCTCGCGTTATGTTTAATGTCATTTTCAATAGCTTTTTGTTTATGTGGACGTATACCTATAGCGCTGTTTGCCAATTTCGCCTAAGGACTTTTTCAACAAATGCTTAAATCTCAGGTCACCTAGCTCGCGTTATGTCTAAATGTCATTTTCACTAGCTTAAGGATCTTATTCATATTCACAGTCATTAATTAGCATGTCCGAGTATAAGTATACTACTACTGGTCATTCATTTAAGTTTAGTTTTAATATAAATATCATCGTTTTACTCTCTGATCGCCTTCCTTTCCTCGCTGTTGAACTGTAATGCAGTAGGTCTATGACTCTTTTGTCTTCCTCTGTTCTAACCTATATCGCAGTAGGTCTAACTAGCGTTATGCCTACTTATCCATTTGACCAGTCATAACACGAGCTACGTGAACTGCGTATTAGACGTACATAGCGCAAAGGATAAAAACCAACATTGCAACAAAAGAACTACTGTTAAATTTAAACTCATATAATTTTGAGCTCAATTCTTAATCGAACTAACATTTTCCAACCACTTCGGCCATCTTCGAATTACATTGTACAATTTCCTTCCAGGGCTCTCAGTAGCAATGAGCTGTCTGTGTGCTACGACGTGATAGTTTTCTGATAGATGTCCATTTTCTACTCCACAACGAAGTAATGCTTTTACTGCATCTAAGGATTGTGTTGTTGGAGTGTCCTCTAAAAATTATTAAGGAATACGATTATTAACATGCATATTCATTTGTGGGCTGACGATATTGTACCTATGTACCTGTACAGATAGCGGGAAGCGATTGGATACAAGTAGGCAAGAATAGGGAGGCATGGAAAAGGTTGGAGGAGGCCTTTACCTATAAAGGGGTCCATATTTCAGCCAACGAAAACTAAGAAAATAATATAAACAAACAAATTCATGAAAAAAACTAACCTTAAACTATTATAATGTAGGTACTAACATTCTGAATGTATTTTTGAAATATGGAGGGGCTTTATTATTTTTATATTCATTTGTGAAACAATTTAACGGGCTGACAGTCAAAATCTGCGAGTAATATTAAGTATAAAGTCACTTTTGACTCCTGGGGTCGTACAAACTATCTACTGCATATCGTATATCGTGGACTATTGCATTCGTAGCTAAGAGTGTCTACATTATTGCATTCTGATTATGTAACTATGATGATTAAATCTGCTCTTGTTAATGCTCTATATTCAGTTTCATCTATTTAAAGGACAAGTGGCAGATGTTCTTGTGCAGTGATTAGAGTTATCAATGTGCATTTGCGTATGTGTATGCTTACATTTATTGAAAGTCTTTATCTAACATGTACCAATATTTTAAATATTTTATCACTTTTTTAACATATTCTGAAGTTATCCTCCGACACTTCAAAGATCAACAATCATACGATCTTTTTAATGGAAAGTAGATACCAGGGCTTGGTTCAACTTACAGGAAGCTTTGTAGAAACCAGAAATTCAAAATGCCAGTGAGATAAATATCCTATTGGTGGTAATGCGACATAATAACCGGTTTAGTAATATTAAAATTAAAGAAAACTCCTTATTTTATAAATGGGAAGCTCGCCAAGACACAATGTGCAGAGACAATATTTATTTGTACAAACAACTGACATAAATTTCTAAATGGCACCAACAGAACATCTGAAGAGGTACAAAGTAGTATATGATTTCATACGAGAGTCTTTGTGCAAGTGATATTTATATTTCAATGCTTGGTTACAAAAGAGTATAGAATTTTACAGAGTATTGGGTTTATTTAAACTGAAAATTCTCTTAAAGAGTGTACTTGTACTAAGCTATTTAAAATTGCTGATAATTTATTTCAAAATTCATGAATTCTAATACCAATCTTCATTTTTTAAATACCAAATCGATTATTGATTACTTGGAACGGATTCTATTTGTTTAACGAGACGAAAACCTTTAAAGAATATCTGCATTATGATAAGATATTTTATTAACTAGTGGGAGAGTGTACAAAAAATATTATTGGGATGTGGACTCAGCCATTCATCACACCAGGAAGAGCTGGAGTGGTCCTATTCTACTCCAACGGGAACCAACACAGCAAAGTATATTCATAACATAACATAAACTCACGCCTGTATTCCCCGTAGGGGTAGGCAGAGGTGCTAGCACCCACATTTCGCCAGTTTATGTTTAGGTCCCAATGTAATAGGTGGCGAGCCTATTGCCATCAACCGGGCACTTATAAATCTGCGATAAATACACACATAACTTCGAAAATCATCGAAAAGTCATTGGTGTGTGCCATGGTAAACCTGGGATCGAACCCGAGACCTCGTCTGAGCAGTCCCTTACCCATACCACTAGGCTACCGCAGATTTTCATGCATATGAAGTATATTCATGCATACGTTATATTTAGAATCATAATTTAATTATATTAATTGAGTACTTACTATTGTAATTTCCAATAAATGTAATTCCAATAGACTTGCTATTGTAGCCACGAGTATGAGCGCCAACGTGCAACCACCCAGTGCCTTCATATATCTTCCCATTACCGCCGACAATGAACCTGGAATATCATTAAATATTTACATGATTTTAATAGACATTAATGGAAGTGGTTCATAGCCGTTTGTAATACGATTAATAATTATAATTACGTTTTAATTCACCGTCAAGCCGAGCCACATAATTACGTTTTAGTGTGGACAAAAACAATAACAATAAATGTAAATAATAAAATTAGGTAATCTTATAAATGTAAGAATGCTTAACTATTATAATAGTAACTTACAAAATTTTTAATAAAAAGTGTTATTTATAGGAACAATTTTATCAACATAGAAATAAACACTACGTTTAAGCTATCAAAAGGCCGTCATGAACCTTATAATATTCAGTCTTTTACAACTTTTACAATATTGGTTATGAAATGACATTTCATATTTTCATGGACACTTCGCGAATGTCAATAATAAAATCACAGAGAATATAATTTATAAAATAAAATTTCATTTAGGAACACAAAACAGAAAAAAAACTTGTTTGAGAATTCTACGACGAGTATTCCTCGAAGCGCTACCGTTTTGAGGCGCACCTAATGAGGCGCACCTTTTTTATTCCTCGGAGCGCACCTTTTAGTAGCGCTCCCGAGAACAAATAAAAATATTAACTTTTTATTCCTCGAAGCGCACCAAAGATTATTAACTTTCGAATAGAGATAGGATACTAACTGAAACTATCGATATAAGTAAAACACGTTATGAGGTAGTGGTATATTAATTTGCATGGATTATTAATATTTTTATTTTGTACCAACCATATACCGCTGCTCAATAACCACAACGCACATTTACTTCCCAAATTACTCTGACAACCCCACTACAAGCAGGTTAAATTACTGTAAACAAACAATGTGGTTTGAATTGAATGTGGTTTGGCTCCGGTTTTGGTGGTGAAAATAGTTTTAAGTTAAATTGGAATCTCGTTTTGCCTTTGCAAAGTTTCAAGCTTACAAAAATGGAATTTGCACTTGCAAACTATAATAATAATAATTTACTCAGCAAATTTTAAGTTTGTATTATTTTAAGTGAAATTTAATATATGTATTTGGGTAGTTGATAGTATTTGACCAGAAGGCTGGATAATACCTTGGACAGAGGTTACGCATTGCCATTCAACGTGGCAATGCAGCCAGCCTTCTGGGATTGTCACCGGTCGGTGACGATGCGGAGGAATTCCACGATGTAAATATTTTATTTATTTCTTTATTTTCTTTAACTTATTTTAGTACTTAATTATAGTTCCTGGTTTTATTTTTTTTTTCAAATTATTTATGTTGTACATATTTCAATGAATAAATCCATTTAAATAAAATAGTTGCTAATAAAGATTTAAAATTTAGGATGAATACTTACGAAGACCCAATGTCCCAATATCCCAAATTCTCCATATGGTTACTTTGAATACTTCTCACAATCTCAGCACATCTTTCATCAGTACTGCAAGTTGAGGTGACGGTGTGCTGAATGATGACCAGATCGACAGGCCTGGGAAGATACTCCACGTGTACTGCAGTCAGTCCATCCCATTCTTCCTTAGATACCACGCCACAATCTGAAAGTCAAACAAGATAATCTTTATTACTAGCCGAATAGAGTTTTGATGTCGTTTTCGCAATCCATGGGATAAAAGCCTGGAGTAAAAAGCCTATGTGTTATAAGTTATTCATTACAGTCTATAATCCATTCCTGTACCAAATTTCAGCCAGATTCGTTCAGCTGTTAAAGCGTGATTTCGTGACAAACATCCCAACAGCGTTATTAACTTTCACATTATTAAGTATGTAGTAGGATGTAGTGGGTATATGCGATTCACATTATGAATAAAGATACATATAACAGACTATCTATTCAGTTGGTCAAAAGGTGGGGAAGGGTTGAGATACCGTTCAATTGGTTAACTTAATGATTGGACTATCGTTACTGAAATTAACTTTCACCATACTTTCGGTATGATAAAATAATATCCGATATAACCTCAAAATCAAAAGAAAAAAATAATTTAAGGGTGAAGATCGCTACCATCTCTTAAAGTGTTTTTTATACAGTTAAATAAGTAAACTATTTATCAAGTTTTGAGCATCTAGCTCGTAAAAATAAGATTAAAATTTATTAGTATTTTCTACTTAGTGTGATTGAGACGTGATAATAGTTGAAATTCTCAAGTCTCATACAAATTCGACTACAAAATATCATCGTGTCATCTAATCATCTAATTCTCCCTAAATCTCTTCGGTAAATCTTCCCTTGACTCATATCAAATAAGAGATACGAATTACATAGGTACCTACAACAGTTAAAGTACATGAGTGGCGAAGGGAAATTGTTTTTTTTTACAAAAAAGCCGGTGAGAAAGCTTCTTAGTGTGATTTACTTTGTTAAGTTTGAACATCTCTACCATCTCCGCAAAGAGAAGCCGGCAGGAATCAGGTTATAGGGGCCCTCGCTACTGAAGTACACGTTAATTTTATTTATGTATACAGGGGTGAAGATTTATGTAGGTCCTTGTTAATTTCAGTTTCATGTTAATTGGATGGGCATTTTTATCATAAAGATTTAAAAAACAAGTCCTAAATCCTTAGGAGTTTGTTTTATGAAACCTACAAAGTAAAAAACAAATTGTATCTAAAATTTGCATAAGTGCAAAAAATAAACAACTCACCAGCATTCACACTCACAAATAAAATAAACAAAGCGAACGTATTGAAAATCAACATTTTAAACACAAAACTTTACACTTCAACTTCTTGATGCAAACTAAATATATTAAAGATTCAAGCCAATGAACTTATGTGACTAAGAATCCTCAAGCTGTCTCTTTTATATTATACTGTGCGGAAACGAGACAAATATAAACACACTTGCTAATTATCGGCTTAACTGGAAAGTGTTATTTTTTACAACATTGATATTCGGGTTCTGTCTACTAATTAACATCATCTTTTCTGTCTATCTTATTATAAAGAAGCTTCTATACCTTTAAAAGACTCACATAGGAATATGAATGATCCAATTTATCTCTTGAAGAATCTTACATATTGATACGTTAGTACTATTATCTATTCTGTGATTTTGACAAAAATCCAAGTCATCTCTAATAAACTGCTGCTTAGTAATCGACTAGTTAAATAAAGATATTCTTCTTCCTGGATTTTTCATCCCGGCTTCTTCAAAAGAACTGCTGCAATTTTTGTAAAAATTTCATAAAAGTATGAGCTATTGTGGGTGGATAATATAGAATCTATAATAATTCATACATCTATAATATTATAGATTTATGGGTTATCATTAACATCTTCGAATCCTAGTCATCCTTACCTGCCGATCAACTGAGGAGATTCTGGTGCAGGTTTTGGTTTGGAAGTTGGGAGATCAGACATCCGTAATACCCAAAATAAATTTAATAAAAATCATATATTATAGAGGCAGGTCAAGGACCCCGTACCGAGGTCAAAAGCCTGGTTATTGTTGAATGCAACCGGATTCACCATGATGACTGTAATAATTTGCAAGGTTCTCGAAAGAATTTAGCGCAACTCGAAAAATAAACTATATTATTTGCTAACGGAACTCTAATTCTCGTTACCAGTTAGATATAAAACAGATTTGTTTATAGAGTCGGGGATTCCTTCCACAAAATAAAAATGTTTTTTTCTACTTGATTATAATTATCAAGAACCTTGACGTATCAATACTGTACTATAGATGAATGTACGCTTTACTTTGAATGATATCAATAATAAGAATAGTATGGTTATCTACAGATGTACTCGTGCATCAAAATATTTTGTTTAGATTGTTGACGAATACCTTAGGGGCTTCCCAGTTCCCACCCAAATTCGGAGAGGTAAAAACTGCGTTGACTAGTTCTTGGAATTTCCAATTGACCTAGTGACTTAGCGACATAATATTATAGTTCAATTTTGTAGCGACAGCTTGGTTACGATCGCGAAGTCCCGGGTTGGAATCATGGTCATTTAGTTTTCATTATGCAATATAGCTTAGATAGAGTGGTTAAGGAAAGAACTAAGTAATAACGCTTCTTTATCCATATTTAATATTATAAATGCGAAAGGAACTCAGTCTGTCTGTCTGTCTGTCTATCTGTCTGTCTGTCTGTCTGTCTGTCTGTCTGTATGTTACGCTTTCACGCCTAAACCACTGAACCGATTTTGATGAAATTTGGTATAGGGATAGGTTAGACCTTGAGGGAGGACATGGGCTATGATTGGTCGCGATAACCGACTTCCACGCGGGCGGAGCCGCGGGCAAAAGCTAGTATTAAATAATGCTACAATTTTATTATGGATTATATAAAATTATAAATTATTCATAATAATAAATGGATTTATATACATTTACATATATGGAGGTATATACCTAGTTCTTTAGAGCAGTTTTCCAGGGGGGGGGGGGGACGTGATATGTAAATTATATTAGGTACCTAGACTATTGAGTAGTTAAATGTCTTACGTATAACAGTTACTTGTATTGGGATTAATATTGATTATTCATTGTCTACCATCTGGGTAGGTACTGTGAACTGTGACATCATATTGACTTCATCGCTTACACGACGTATATTTTATAGCAGGTATATTTGCAAATTTTTAGAGACCATGATCTTTGGAGTTCAAGGCCTGCAAATCAGTACATTAACTTATCCATGGATGACTCTAAGGCGCTATTTCATTTTTCATGGTTTGGGGATCAGATGACAATTGCTTCTGCAATGGCCAAAATAAGCAGTTTCGAGAGGAGAAAGTGTGAAGAGGGGAACTGAGATTCCTAAGTAGCTACTTTGGTTGCAATCGGGATAGCCACTACAAAGGTGATGATGTATCTGCACGTAAAGAATTATCTATGGAATTAAGGTGGACGAAATCAATAAATTAGCCTATTGTTATCCACTGCTAAGCCTCTTCCAATGCCTATACGCCATTGCTCCCGATCCGCAAATAATTCTGACAGCAATTTTTTTTTGCATAAGTTTGAAGTGTATCATTATATGCCTGATCTAACCATTGACTCGATTTTTTTTTAAGTAATATTTTTTAGTAATAGGCCGTAATATTGCTAATTGTCGTTTCTCTCCGCCACCTACATCCTAAGCATAACTCTCAGTAACCCAGTAAGCAAATATGACACGATTTATGTCATAGGAACAACAAAAGGCGATTCAGAAGTGTGAATGCCCTCAAATATACAAATAGTTCACTCGAGATTTGGGTTGCGAATGATAAATGGTAGTCGAAGCCAAATTTAGCTAAACAAGGAGCTACTTCAAATAAACATGGCAATAACGCAGAAACGATAAATGCGATGAGATTTTTATAAGCAACAGCGGCTTTTTTCTCTGTAGCCGCGACCTATAAGAACCTATTCCTGGGATAAAAAGTCTATGTATTATTTTAGACCATAATCTATCCCTGTACCTAATTTCAGCCAGATACGTTCAGCCGTTAGAGCGTGATTGAATAACAAATATCAAATTTCTTCACAAACTTTCATTTATAACATTACCAGCTTTTGCCCTTCGCTCCGCACGCGTGGATGTCGGTTGTCGCGGCCAAACATAGCATATGTGTTAATTCAGGATGTCAGCTAACTCCATACCAAATTTCATTAAAATCCAGCCATTTAGACGTGAAAGTACCTAGTAAATAAACAAATAAATACTCCATAACATTCTACACAACGCTATCTAGACCCATAGTAAGCTTAACTCGCTTTTGTTATGGAATCTAGAATGCGGCTAAATATACTTAGATACTTGTTTTTGTAAATACATACATATTAAACATAAAACACCCAGACCAATGCAAATAGCCACATTAATGCATACAAATATTGGCACTGAGCGTGGATCAAACCCGCGCCTCCTGCGTGACAGTCGCAGAAAGAGGCCGGAGCGCCCGCACGCCAGCTTTCGACTCCGTGCAAAGACGTGCGTTTAGGCTCGTCGACATATGCGTGGCCCATACTCGCAGGCGATGTGGAAGCTCTCAGCCTCAGAAGGGATTTTGCCTCACTGTGTGTTTTCTATCGCCTATATAATGGTTTGTGCTCAGATGAATTATTTGACATGATGCCCACAGCTACATTCTATCACCGCACCGCTCGCCATAGACAGGGAATTCATCCCCACACATTGCATCCGAATACGGTGCGTACCATGCGGTATGAAAGGAACTTCATCCCACGTACGCTCAAGCTGTGGAATTAACTCCCTGCCATGGTTTTCCCAAGCGACTACAATATGGGGTTCTTCAAGAGGGGCATTAGAAGGTTTCTTCAGGGTAGGCAGCGCGAGTGTAACGCCCCTGGTGTTGCATACGTCCATAGGCCGCGGTAACCACTTTCCATCAAGTGGGCCGTGTGCTTGTCTGCCACCTAAGTGGTATAAAAAAAAGAGGCTGTCAAAAGGAAAGAGTAACAAACATCCATTCATTCATACTTATAAAACATCCCCGTTTTACTATTAGTTCGAAATATTTAGAAGTAGGAGTAAACATGTTGCTCATATAACGTATCTTCAATATGCAGCAGCATATAAACGTGCAGAAATTGAACCGGGGTTGGCTATCTTGACTCTCCGGTCACGAGGTCATCGGATGCAATATCGACTTGTGTGAACTAAATTCTCAGAACTTGATTACATTTAGGTATATACGTAAATATGCTTTCCACGTATCTTTGTTATGATCAATCTATTTTCGACTGCATCTGCGGATATTGGCGGGCAGATATCTGCATCCGGATTCGTACCTGCGGATGTCTGGAAATTGATTTTCGTGACGTCAGTACTCATGATTCGCTGAGCCTTATCCTAACTCTGTTGGATTGATTTTCCAGTCTAACTGCGATTGAACTTCTATATGTTCCGTGAAGTGACTGCCATGCCATGTGAACTCCACATCCAGTTGACGATATCGAAGTTCTGTAAATAGACTAGTCGGGCTATTGATGGCTCCAACTACCCATAACGACTACCATAGACAGCCTCTGTGGCGTGACGGTAGTGCACGCGACTGAAACGCAGGAGGCGTGGGTTTGATTCCCGCTCAGTAGAAATATTTGTATGCATGAATATGGCTATTTGCATTGGTCTGGGTGTTTCTATGTATATTATGTATGTATTTACAAAAAAAAGTATATAAGTATGTTTATCCGAATTCTAGATTCCATAACACAAGCTATAAAAGCTTACCATGGGTCTAGATAGCGTTGTGTAGAATGTTGTGGAATATTATTTATTTATTATTTATAGATGTTAGTATGGTAATGGCTGAACGTGCTCTTCGAGGCACGGAAACACCCTAGACCAATGCAAATAGATATATTAATGCGTACAAGTATTTGCACTGAGCGGGAATCGAATACTTCTACGGCACAGAGGCATCACTACTATGGTAATATATATTATAAGCAATTCTTCAATGATTATTTGTATATATTGTGAAGATATTTTGCCATATATGTTAGCCCAAGATGGTGGTTTTTGGTCACTTATGAATTACGTGACCGCGTTCATAATCTCTTCGCTCCTAAAATGTTCTATGGTGCGGCATCTTTACTAAATATTATAGTGCTGAAGTACTTCGCGCACATTTTCGGCGCCAAATACCATTTTAGTTGTAAAATGTATTTATATTATGTTATTTCTTGAAAGTACAGTCAGCATCAGAAAGATGTTGATAAATAAAGTGCTCAAAATTTCTCCCCTTCCTGTTAAGGGATTGTTGTGATATTTGATATACACCGTTAGTTCGGACAATAATACAATTTAAATCTATAAACAGTTTGATTTGCTCTTAATACTTCTTTGTTTTAAGATCATTTTGAGACTTTGTAGTCAAGATATTTCTGACGCTGAATGTGCGCTGTTCTTATTGCTCATTTCTAAGGATATAAACTTGCATTGTTGGTTTCTTCATCTTGTTGTACAATTACGCAAAACAAATTAGTTTTTATGCTTTGTCTAGAACTCCTGTTCGTTTCGAGTGCTGGTTTTATTCGTATTTTCTACAAAGATTTTCATAAAAGCAGCACAGATATTGCCTACGTGCCTAAGGTGCTATAGGTCCAAAAGCATTGTGTTGTACAACATCTAAAATAATCAAATACAAATCAAATACATAAGGAAAAATAATCATCTCGGGCGGGACTCGAACCCGCAGTCTTTCCCTTACAGGGGGAATGCCTGGCCAATTCGGCTACCGAGACACGCCCGATATGATTCAAATTTCAAATCTTATACGTCTTTAAGGCGACGTGGCGTCATCTACCGATTTTCTTACGAACTATCGGAATCAATGAATGATGTTACAATCATTTTTAAACATTGATTTTTTGATAACTGCGCCCAAACAATTGTAAGGAACCTTTACAGCATTAAGTATGCTAACTATACAAATCAAATACATAAGGAAAAATAATCATCTCGGGCGGGACTCGAACCCGCAGTCTTTCCCTTACAGGGGGAATGCCTGACCAATTCGGCTACCGAGACACGCCCGATATGATTCAAATTTCCCATCTTATACGTCTTTAAGGCGATGTGGCGTCATCTACCGATTTTCTTACGAACTATCGGAATCAAAAATAAATTACCGTTGAGAGTACAACTTAATGATTGAATTTATTCTCTGGCAATGTTGTTTGAAATCGTGTCGTAAATCCCACATATGTTTTGATACCAAGTCGAGAAATGAGACCTTGGCTTAATCTATAAATTAGTGGATATGGGCCTCAACCACCGTAGCACCCTGTGCTATCCTCAAAAGATGGTTCAAAAACGTGAATTGCGTATATAGATAGAGTACATTTTGTGATGTAATTGAGGTCACGATTATATGCCGGTAACTATATTGTTTGTGTTGTTTTAATTTCTTAAGCCTTGGCCAAACCAACACGACCAGTCGCGTCCGCAGTAGCGTGCGCGGTGGCGATGCAGTTGTTTTGTACGAACTTGTTGAACAAAACAACAGCTGATCGCCACCGCGCACGCTATCGCGGATGCGACAGATCGCGTTGGTTTGGCCAACACTTTACGCATAGGGATAAACAATTCTAGAATATTAAGCGATGTGAATAATTTAAAACAATACAATATTATTGGCAGGTTGGTAATAGGACCATCTCAGTAATGAGCTGACTCAACCGGGAAAGCACCTGCCATTGTTTAATTTTTTTTTGAGAAGAAAATTAGAACCGAAAGTACTATAGGTATTCCCTCTAACCCTTCCAAAGATAAATTTCTTGTGCTAGGAGTGGGTTCACGTCGGTAATGTGAAGACCAGGATTTGAACCAGGATTCGATTCGGCCCTCGATCGTAAGGCCGACTCCTTAACCACTAAGCTACCAATGCTTTTAATTTCAATTTAATCAGGAATATCCTGTATCACTTTTCCCATTCAAGATTCACTCCATCTTCCTCTAACCTTCGGCAAGACGGCAATTTCAATACAGAAGATATTGAAATTGCCGTCTTGCCGAAGGTTTTGTGGTTGTGGTGGTTTTTGTGGTGTTTCTAAATAATTTCTTGGTCACAGTCAGGAACCACGACCTTGTTTATTCTCTTAGTAGTGTAAAATGTCTAGATCCAAGTTATCATATACTTACCTATTCCGAACTTTCTTGTACTTCTATTAGCTTTTATCTCAAAACTTTGAGTAGGCGAGTGCATTGACTTGGGGCTATGTAAATATCGAAGAAAAATTGAAAATAAAACTTGTGGTGCTTACTACATTTTTATTCTGAAGACTATGCGTACTATCAAGTATTTCTCCCGTCCATTAAAAGATGTCGTGATTGCATTACATTTAGGTTTATCATGCTCTTTAATAAAACTATCGCATGTCATTTTTTCTAAAAGCGTGCAACTCAGTTTTTTTTACCCGACTGCCGAAGGAAGGTGGGTAATATTTTTCGAGACTATGTACGTATGTATGTCCATTTATTTGGCACGGCCTACAGCCTGAACGGCTTGGCGGGTTTGGACATGTGAGGTGTCATTTGATTCGTCGTGATTGTGTGAGTGACAACAGACAGGTATATTAAAAATTCCAGAAAATCAAAACAGTGGATTTTTGGCGCCAATACGTGTGACATCAAAAATATTTATGACACAAACCTTTATCGAGTAGGGTACCAAAATGAAGGAAATTAGAAGGAGATTACAAAAAGTTATACATGTCATTTCACAGCTAAAAAGTATTAAATAAAACAAATGATTAAAAAATATCACCCTCCTTCCTTCGGCAGTCGGGTATAAAACCCGACTGCCACTGAAAAGATCGAAATAAGTTAGATAGCAGGCAGTACCCACTCATTTTCTTTCGTTTTATGATTGGCAAATGGGTACCGCCTGCTATCAAACTTATTTCGATCTTTTCAGTGCCCGTCGGGTTCTTTTATATTTTGCATAGCATGCAAGCACGTAACTGGAAGGGAAGGGAGAAAGCGCCTGCTATGTTTATTTCAGCAAACAGCCAATTGTGTACCTTAAGTAACAATGAATTTTTTTGAGTTACAACTCATAAAAATATTTCTGTTACATTCTAAACTGCGCTATTTAGACCCAAAGTATAATTTCCGTACATCCATCCGGCAAACCATCCGCAAATATATTGCCACCAACCAACTTTTTTTTGGAACCATTACCTATTTATCTCACACATTATCGGTGGAACAGCTGGCATTCTATATATTAACATACATTGTCTACGCATTGTATAGAATACCTGCATTATAGACATTTCCGGTAACGTATACAAATAATTGCAATGGGCAGGAATGCAACCCGCGCTACCGCTACGCCACAGAGACCGTCAGTCATTGGTTTATTGGTTGTTTTATATTTTGTTAAGGTATTGGTATAACATGGTAGGTATACAGTATAAGGTAGTAGATATACATACCTTTTATTGTATATTGCCTTTAATTAAAACCTCCACTTCCTTATTTTTCTTCTTTCAGTTTATTTATATCCATTTCTTTCCATCTACAACTTGTGTGTATAACTCAAAAATACGAATATTGTATATTGACCTGATTGGTATTTACATAAAAATCCAGTAGCCAGGAAAATAAAGTGCAAAAAGGTGGAAAACAGACAATATTTTTGCATTACATTAAAGTTATAGAGTACTCGTTGACGCCATGTTTTTGTAATTCAATTAAATGGGTGATCACGGACAGATGGTGCAAGTCAAAAGATTCTTCTCTTTTCCTTTTAGCTCTCTTGTAACTTCGGAAATAGATACTTGTTATGCTGTACGTCATTTGTTTTGTAACGAATTCATTCTTGGGTGAAGCTGGTATCCGGATCGTTAGTTAGTATTTCACAATGAGTAACAATATAATATATACTAACTTTTGCCCGCGGTTCCGCCCGCGTGGATATCGGTTATCGCGACCAAAAATAGCCTAAGTCCTTTCTCATGGTCTAATCTACCCTTATATCAAATTTTATCAAAATCGGGTCTGTGGTTTAGGCGTGAACGCCTAACATACAGACAGACGGAGTTACTTTCGCATTTATTAATATAAATACCATTGATCCACTAATGTATGGATCAATGTTATTTCATAAAGGTAACAAAACCGCCCCCGCTTCTCCTTTGAACGTGGCTTATAATAAACTCAGAGTGCATGGTTATTGGACCTGCAATTAAACTCTGTCTGAGTTTCCGGCGAGAGTAGTATTTTATATAAAAACATTTTTGACTAATAGTCTTGTGTGTCGTTTTCTTTTTTTATTATCTTTGTTTTTCACCAATCAATCTCTGATCCGGTAGACACTCTTTTATAATTTAAAGCAAAATATAGGAATTCGAAGTTTTTTTTTTTAAGAATTAAGACCATATAGGGAGACACAAGTTTTAACTAAATTAAATAAAGCTCCATCAATATAATAAACGTCGGTAGCTTAGTGGTTAAGGAGTCCGCCTTACGATCGAAAGGTCCCGGGTTCGAATCCTAGCCAATACACTACCGACGTGAGCCCACTCCTAACACTAGCAATTTAGCTTAGCTGGAGGGGTTAGAGGGAATATTAGTAATTTCGGTTCTAATATTCTTTAAAAAAACTATATTTTATTCTACTATCTCCATTCTGAATAGATAGCTCTATCAAGAGCCAGAACATGGCTTACCAAAGTAAATCCAACGAGACGAGAGAAAAAGGTAAACATAGCGACCATACTGAGTTACGTTGCGACAGCTAGCGATTATTACCTCTGTCCTTGTCGCACATGTCACACGTACGCGACAATGGCCGAGCGACAGCTGTCGTTGCGTGTTTCGTAGTACAGGAAATCTGTCAGCACAGCGGTTCTAAACTGTCAGATCTGTCATCTTATGAGCAATTTGAATGTGCTTGAACTGTTACGTAATAATTTTCAAATAAAAATGTTTGGAACCGCTGAAACTTTGTTTACTTTTTCTTTCGCTTCGTTGGCTTTATTTTACATACATAGATCGTGAGATAGATTTTCGTTCTTGAATACGCATATTATAATATAGAACTTTCGCCCTTATAGACGGATATAAAGAGAAGGAAAATTTGGAATGATTCAAGTGTCGTTCAATAGCTCAGTTGGCAGAGCAGTCCCCCTGTAAGGGAAAGGTCGTGAGTTCGAGTCTCACTTGAGCATTTCATTTTTTCCAAACATCCACAGACCGACACGTTCCCTCACATTATTCATGATTAACATGCCTATGACCACTGGTATAATGTATTCCAGAGCACGCGTTACAGATCAAAATTAAAGCCGGTTTAGGTCTAACGTGTGATGAAGTATAGACCTAATGCTGATGAAATAAGGAGCCTCAGGTCTCAAACATTTGAATATTTCGAAGCATCATACCACTAGGTATAGTTCGTTCTGATGAAATGAAATAAAACAAAAATTATCATCTGTTACATACATAATATTAGGTACACAGGTCCACAAATGACAAAAGAGTGTGTTATATGAATAAAATTCGCATTACCTACTTTTAATTCAAATAGGTAAACTTATAACATTACTGTTGCGAAAAGCAACACTAAATCTTTTAAATCTTCACCTTTTTGTATTGTCTAATAGCAACACACGACGCTCTATTCCTTCAAAACTTTAAAACGAACGGACGTGTTTCTAAATTATTTCATACGCATCTTTATAAGATTATACCATCAACTAAAGTTCGTAAACTAGCTCCCGTTTTTTGTACTTAACACCAACGCCCAACAGAACAGAGCTATCGAAGCAACAATTACACATAAATGAACTATAGTATCTTAAAACAGACAACTTTTTTTTTTTTCAAATATCTTTATTTACATAATACAATTGAAAATACACAACATACCTTAAGACAGATAAGCAGTATTTTAAATGCAGTGAGACACTTACAGGCACAGGCACCTTTTAAAGTTTTTACCATGATTCTATTTATGTTACACAATGTTATTATATAAGTGGTCATGACACAGTCCTTAACGTTCGATGTTGTACAAACTAAGACGTTTTGTATTATACGCATTCGGAATTAAGTTAATTATTTACAATATGCACGACTATTCGGACAATAATAACTAAATTAAAATATTAAATAATTTGTCAATTGTTGACAAATTATTAAACGAGGGTAGAAGAAAGATCACAAGATCATAAACAGACAACTAATTGTACTATCATCTTAAATCTTAATGTAAATTAAGGAATTACGGTTTAATATCCGTCTTTAGTCTGCACTCCACCAGACGGTAAAAAACTAGGGTTAAGTCCAAAAGCTAAAATCACCATGCTTTGTGCTAACTATTCTGAAATAGTGTTGTATACTTTGACACGACAACGGACTCGACTAATACTTTTTCACGCACTGAGATAACCAAATTACCTTAAAGCACCATATTATGCTTTGGAATAACCGTCGCGCTGATTGCAAAAGCGTCTAACAAAAATGTTGTCACTTTAAATACACAATCGTGTGCTAGAGTTACGTCTGTATTCACTTCAGGCACAGAATAGATAATAGTCTTCAGGGCTAAGAAGTGAGATTCTTTAGCTTCTCCCTATAACTATATAACTCGTTCTCTTCTTAGAACTATTCTGGCATTATATTCTAAGTATAACCGAACATCTTGAGTCCTTCTTTATATTATTAAATAAAGTCACACTCATATCTGATAACGTTCGCGTTCACCTGAAATAGAAAAACATATTTTGTTTTAATTTTAAATTTAGGATAGGCAAGATGTTGATGTCCTGGTTTAGGTTCCCGTTGCAGTAGAATTGGGCTACCCCATCTCTTCCTGTGGGTGTAGGAGACTAAGAAATAGGGCTGTTCTCCATTCGACAGTAAACATAGAGCCCATGACTAAGTGCCCGCTTGGCGGCAATAGGCTCGCCCTATTACGTGGAACTGAAAATCATAGTTGCCGAAATGTGGGTGTTATTACACCTCTGCCTACACCTTCAGAGATTTATTAGCGTAAGTATATGTATAATTATAATTGTGGATGTATAGGACGTCCATTTCTAAACATCGTTTAATAATATATGTAATAATACATGCAATACAGGAATACATGCAATAAAACTATAAAATCCCTAAAAAAGCAGTTCTACCAAGCCAAGCTGGAAAAAAGCAATGGAAACCTTAAAAAAACGTGGGACACCATAAAAGACATTTGTAATCTTAAGAAGTCAAATGACCCACCCAAAGAACTATTATCTATTAGGAACTCACCAACGGCTTCACTAAATGCAGTCAATACGTATTTCACCACTGTTGGTAGCGAACTGGCGGATGCAACTCTCCAGAAGCTAGGGAAATCGGAAGTTGAGTTGGCCTCTGAAGCTCACCGTCTGGGATCCCAGCTAAGCTCCATGACATTTACACCAACCGATCCCAAAGAAGTGGAGAACATTATAACATCCATGAAAGGGACCTCGGCCTCTGGCTATGACGGCATCACCAGTAGTCTTATAAAGCCTGCAAAAAAAATACTGGCAGAACCGATTACCCACCTCTGCAACCTCAGTTTGGGGCAGGGGTCCTTTCCAGCCAAGTTCAAATCCGCAATTATCACCCCGATACACAAGTCTGATGACAAAACAACCGTCTCTAATTATAGACCTATTTCCCTACTGTCTTGCCTATCTAAAGTACTGGAAAAGGTGGTTAACCAGAGGCTTGTTGGATACCTAGAGACGAACAAACTGTTAACACCTCGTCAATTTGGATTCCGGAAAAAACTTTCCACAAACGATGCTGTTTTAACCCTAACATCAACCGTAACTAAACATGTCGACGCGCGGAGAAAGGTAATAGGAGTTTTCCTGGACCTCAAAAAGGCCTTTGATACTGTCTCGATCCCCATCCTTTTAT
Organism: Eilema sororculum; assembly: GCA_914829495.1. Lineage (NCBI taxonomy): Eukaryota > Metazoa > Arthropoda > Insecta > Lepidoptera > Erebidae > Eilema > Eilema sororculum. Next base: position 20,065,538 of record OU618543.1, on the reverse strand, counting down.
CAAAATTAGAAACGATGGGTATTAGAGGACACGTCCTTCAGTGGTTTCGAGATTACTTGACGGATCGGGAACAGCGAGTTAGAGTCGGAAAACACGTGAGCGACGCCGCCAAATGCACCTTTGGTATCCCACAGGGCAGTACAATAGGACCGACGCTGTTCCTAGCATATATAAACAGTCTTGGCGAACTAAACCTTAACAATGCGGAAACTGTAATGTTTGCGGATGATACAGTTATTCTTTTTCACGGCACTTCATGGGAACATGCTAAAAATATGGCTGAAGAAGGCTTAGCGAAGGTTACACAATGGCTGGACAATAACCTCCTCACTCTGAACACCACTAAAACCAACTACCTATGCTTTAGTAAAATCAAAAGTTCAGGGCCCAGTTCGAAATTCAATATTAAAATCCACTCCTTTCCCTGCAACTGCAGTCAACCAGCCTATACTCAGTGTCGCTGTGATTACTTGACTCGCGTCTCTACAGTCAAATACTTGGGTGTTGTAGTGGATGAGTACTTTCGCTGGGATAAACACATCTCAAACTTGAGTAATAGGACCAGGAAGCTCATATATATATTCAAGGAATTGAGAACTGTTGCACCAAAACAACTCTTAATTCAAACGTATAGAGCGCTCTGTGAGTGCATACTGGTTTACTGTATCTGTTCCTGGGGGGGAGCCGGTAAGACAAGAATGAAACAGTTAGAGCGAGCTCAAAGAGCTGTCCTGAAGGTCCTTATGTTTCTGCCTTTCCGTCACCCGACATCTGACCTATATAAAATTACTCACGTACTTACCGTTCGCAAATTGTTCATTTGTCAAGCCTTATTTAAATACCACTGTGCATCCGTCCCATATTTACCCAAAAACGACAAAAGACGATACCGATGTCCAGTGCCACTAGCCAATTCCAGCTACGCTCAAAGACACTATGACTATAAGGCACCACGAATATATAATATATTAGCTAACACTAATACACATAACATGAACAACAATACATTTAAGAAATATATACGAGACATAATCACAGATATGGACTATGAGCAAGTGGAAACCATGATTGCAGATCCGCTTACCTATACCCAAAACTACATACAACTCCGATGACATACATGTGCGTACACACACACACACACACACACACACACACACACACACACACACACACAACACTCACATACTCACACACACACACACACACACACACACACACACACACACACACACACACACACACACAAACACAAATTTGAAAAAGAAATTTGGAAGATTTAGTTACCATTCTTTACTTGCTGTTTTTTTCTATTCTAGTTACTGTTCATTGTTTGTCACTGTTTCATTGAAACTACATTTTGTTACATGTAATGTGGGAAGGAATTGTCTCCTGAGATACAGGTTAACAACTTAGTTCAGGAGACAACGACTCTGTAAACTCTGTAATCGATGGTTTTAATGAATAAATAAATAAAAAAAAAAAAAAAAAAAAAAATTAAATGAAATTTTTATAGCATTTATTATGCTAACTTTTGAAGTTAGACAGAGAAAGTTTAAGTAAGAGAAGGGATGTTTGAAGTGATTCAGGTGTGGCTCAATAGCTCAGTTGGAAGAGCATTCCCCCTGTCAGGGAAAGGTCGTGGGTTCAAGTCCCACTTGAGCGCTTCTTTTTCCCGATGTATTTCGGATAGTTTATATTACGGTTAAACTAGATAAAAATAAGAAAATCGTAGTTAGAATAGATCCATGCGCGTCGTTTGTTCTAATAAATCATTATCTCGAATAATGTCACGACAGCCGACAAGTAGTCAAGAGGTTATCACAAAAACATGGTTAAAACTAAAACATGAACAAATTATTGTGTCATCCAGTTCCGAATGAACATTACGAGATAATTTTACTCAAGGAAAATTGAACCTTTTTAAGTTTTAAGCCACCAGACTCTGACCAACGAAAGATGGCGCAAAAAGTTGGCGCAAAATTTGAAAAACCAACAGGTTGCAACACTGACTAGACTCTGGCCATGTACCATTATAGACTAGTTTTCATGCATGCCTAATAGGTAAAAGATTCTAGTATCAACTCCGTTATTTCGGTGTATATTCAGTGTTGCAACGTGTTGATTTTTTAAATTTCGCGCCAACATTTTGCGCCATCTTTCGTTGGCTAGAGTCTACATACATACAGTCTATATACATCAACGTATTAATATTTCGACCTAATATACCAGCGACCATTTGATCTTTCGACCTATTGCATTTTCCACGTAATAATACCTCCACGTTTCGACCTAATGTATGTACCAGCGACGATTTGATCGTCTGACCAAACGTTGTCGACCTATTGTTGTTCGATCATTTAACTTTCGGTATTATGTACGAAACCCATCTAAAATACTATCACTTCTTTTGATCTAATTTATGAACATTGGCAATAATACTCTCTGCATTATTGCAATCCAATGCTGACGAACTGAACAGACACATTAGAAGTGAAGATATTGATTAATGTACACATTTGCCACCTTATAGTACCTAAGTGGTTAGTCTTATAAACACTTAAAACATTGAGCTATGTGATAACCAAGTGCTTAACAGAAAAGGATGTCAGTATAAAAGGTGAATGACACGTTTGATGCAAGTTAAAGTTTGCGATACTGTCTTAAATCGTATGAAAAATAGCATCACAGATAATATAATAGGTATAACTAGCATGCTGCCAATTTAATTAGAATGTGGCAAAGCCATTCAAAACTTAATAACAGAACTTATCTGCGCGTGGAAGTCGGTTATCGCGACCAAACATAGCCTATGTCCTTCCTCAAGGTCTAATCTACCCCTATACTAAATTTCATCAAAATCGGTTCAGTGGTTACGGCGTGAAAGCGTAACATACAGACAGACAGACAGACAGACAGACAGAGTTACTTTCGCATTTATAATATTAGTATGGATGTTTGGTCGCGATAACGGATATCTACGTGGGCGGAGCTGCAGGCAAAAGCTAGTAAGATAAATAATCAAAAGGTAAATACCTGCTATATACACAACAGCTACAACTAAACCACATCAACCTTTCTTTTTCCTCTTGCCTCGTACTTCTTTTAAGAAGAGAACCCTTTCCAACATTTGCCAAACTCTTGAGTGTCTTCTCCGTAAGGGATTTGGGTACATATTACTTCGATTTATAATTAATCGAAACAGCAAACGACTTACTGCGCAAGAGTGTTGATCAATAATAAAGAAAAGGGTACATGTCAGTCAACTCGGTGATAACAAACAACTAGATGATAATGTGTATAATCATAGGATGTTTGATGAAATATACATACTTTATGAACGTACATACAGATAAATTGAATGTGTTTAACAAGGGAAGTGATAGGAGGGTTCACTGTGATTTTTGTCGGTGTATATTGTAGTATACTATCAGCTTCTTTTGCTCGTTGGTATAGTAACTCCTAGTACTTAATAATATTAATGACTAGCTGACACGGTAAACTTCGTTACGCCATGGAAATTAAAATCAATGATGTTATGTTGTGTTTCCCTCAATTAGCTGTACCAAATTCTCTTAATTATTTTGAGAACGAAAAGCATTTCGAGTTGGGCCCCTTACGCCCACTGAAGGGCACGCCGTAATAGCGACGGTAAGACCCATCATGGGGGAATGGCTAGAAAGGCCACACGGTAGCCTCTCGTACCGGCTGACGCAGGTGATTACTGGACACGGGTGTTTCGGGAAGTACCTGCGTCAGATTCAGAAGGAGCCAACGTCCGAGTGCCATCACTGTGATGCGAGGCCGGAGCTGCACACGCTGAACGAGTGCCCGGCATGTGACACGCCGAGGCGGGTCCTAGTGGGGGGTCTGGGGGCGGGAGTCCTCACACGCGCCACTTTTGCTCACAGCTCAAAAACTACGTTTGATGAATTTTGAAGGGGATAGCGCTGAATTGAAATTGCTACCAGGAAAACTATTTGCCCCTCTGAACCCACTAGCACCTAATAAAAGCTATTCAGATCCCAGTACTTCCATAATAGAACTAGACAATGATACCTATCACTGGGATCTCATGTGAACTCAAATTCAATATTTTATACCAAATCTGTCGCTGCACTACTTACCTAATTTTTGTAGACGAACTATATACCCTGTATGTCCTCATTTTGAATTTTAGTCCCAATGATAAGGTGGTTATTTTAATAATACAATTATGATTACTTATTAGAAATAAAAATAAAAGAAACCAATTAAAAACTAAACCTAACACTAAAATTAAAACGCGTCGTAGAATTCCTCCGCATCGCAAGCCTCTTGTGGCAGCGTTGCCACGTTGTATGGCAATGCTCATTCTCAATTGTATGTAAATATCATTAGCTAATAAAAAAAATCTCTATTATGATTATACTTTCAAGTGCACAAGTGACATGGTGAAATATTTCCTTAGAAAAAAATCTACAGGACACATAAATAACTTTAAATTGAATGTACGTGTTACAAACGGATTTACATGCCTTGGACGGGGATTTGTCAGTAAATAGATTATCTCTACAATGTCAGAATATCAGTCAAGTAGGTAAGAGGTCATCGCAAACATAAAGTCGTAAAAGATGAAACTGTTACATGAAGTTGCTGTAAATTTTAGTGTCATTAACATCTGTGCGAATATGATAAAGATATGTTACTATGTTACCTATTAGATCTCCTGAAAAAGAGTGCTATTGTTCATATGAGGTTGACAGCTTCAGAGGACTCCAACTACACGTAAGTGTAGGCTTAACCTGTAGAGAAGAGAGACCAGAATTTTATTTTTATCACGTGTACAGTCAGCGTCATAAATATCTTGAAGACGAAGTTTCAAAATGATCTTAAAACTGTCGTATTATGAGCATATCCAACTGTATTATTGATTTATATGATATTATTGTCCGAACTAAAACTGTGTACCAAATATCTGAACAATCGGTCAACTGAAAGAAGGGTCAAAAAACGAAATTAAGATCATTTTGGGTACTTTGTTCGTCAAAATCTTTCTGATCGATCTTAACTAGTAAATTACTCAAAATAATCTTAGTATAGACCATTTTGAGTAACTTTTTTGCATCTTTGCATTTGTACATGCACGGTCTTATCCAAAATCGATCTGACCCTGACTGTAAGCGATACTGTACATACATACATATAATCACGCCTTTATCCTTGGAGGGTTAGGCAGAAGTGACTTAACACCTACATTTCACCAATCATTTTATTTGGTCCCATGTAATAGGGAGTGAGCCTATTGCCGTATTCCGGGCACTATTATTTACTCGAGCCATGCATCTCAGGCTGAGTGTGGGCTATATTTAACTGTCTGATGTTAAACAGCGCTATCCCTTAGTCGCCTTGTACCTACGACACCGCATGGGAAGAGATGAGGTGGCTCAAATTATATTATGCCGGGAACCACGCTGATGTACTGTCCACACAATTTTATATAACTGAACGGCTGTGATTTCATTGCCCAGAATGCAACACATGTTTATTAGATCAGTACCACAAGATAGGAAACTATTTAGAAGGATACATGTGCGTAAACTTGCAACATCGCTTATTGACACTGATTAAAGACATTATACATATGTAGCATGCGTATTGTGATAAAATTACTATTACAACTACTATTATGATTATGAAATACAATATTGTTATGAAATTCTAATTAAAAGTAGGCATGTCATTTACTCATTAAACTTACAAAATAATCTCCAGAGTGCAAATAATTAAGGGATGTACGGCCTTCCCACTTAATCAATTAATTAACCTATTACAGTCCACTGCTTGTCGGTGACCCCTCTCAAACCAGAACCGAACACTGGAGAGCACAGGGTCCACTACCAACCCCTTTCGTCCCGCTTTCGGAGGAACTCCCGCCTGGACATGATCTGCCCTGACCCGGACCAGATGGAAGTCTTTAAACAGACTCCGGACTCGTTGGCCGAAGTAAGGAATGCCGGGCCAGATGGGGGTTCTCGGAGGGGGCGGACCTGCGATGTAAATGTGGAGTTACTCCACAGACAATGGCCCACCTGTTAACGTGTGCTAAATTCCCATACACATGTACACCGCAGGACCTCATGTGCGCCTCCGAGAACGCCATACAGGTGGCAGCACACTGGGAGAAGATAATTTGAGGGCCGAGGCGCCATCGCCACGATAGAAGAAGAAGAAGTCCACTGCTGGATAAAGGCCTCTCCCATTATGCACCATCACACCTGAACCTCCACCTTACGCATCCATTGTATATTCCAGACACCTTTTTCGTTGTTTGTCAGTTCACTGACTAAGGGGAGTCCGTCCTTCCGTTTGCCTTCTGCCTCTTCGTTGCGAGTGCTCCCTTCAAAGAACTATGGGACTATGGCAACCTCCGTGGCGTGGCGATAGTGAACAAAATTTCATGCATATGAATATGAAAATTTGCATCGGTCTGGTTGTGCCTCGGAGTGCACGTTAAGCTGTCGGTCCCTGTTGCCATACGAACATGTACATGGCAGTCGTTATAGGGGAATTGGGTGAAATAGCCCACATAAAAGGGCTGATCACCCGTCCGTAGTAGTAGTAACTGGGATCTATACAGTTTTTAGGATTCCTAAGGACCAGCTTTTCATCATGGACCCTCACACTTCAAATGGTACAAGTATACGACTTGTTCTATTTAAAGTGTACATTTACCCTCTCTGGAACTTAAGAGCTACGCTCTTGTCGGTGGAGTAATCGCCACTCTACTCTCTGCTCCGCCAATCCTTTCACCTCCTGATACGATGTGACTTGTATCTTTTCCTTTATCTGTGCCATAAATGTTCCTCTTGGCCTACCTCTTCCTCATTTACCCAAATATTCAAAAAATATTAAAAAAAAATTGTTTAGGTACTTTTAAGTCTACTGTACCTATGCCCTCAGAATTTAGGTCAATTGATAATAATAAGATAATTAATGTAAATAGAAAAAGATATTGGTTTCATAATTAACTAGTTTCATAACTTTGTTGTTTTGATACAGAAGCTATAAATAATATTATTGATTAGATATTTCGTAGGTTAGCATCTGAGTAATCAAATTAAATAATTCAACTATATCAAATTATCGATGTATAGTCACTGGCATATTAAATCTTGACATCAAGTCATGAGCAATACATTTGATATAAGGAATCTATAATAGGTGAATTTGAGCTCATCCCGCGATGTAATACCGCGTGTTGTCTCCATAAGTCATTCCAAAAAATACATAGCATACTTCACGTGTACAGTACATTCTACGACGCAACCAGAGTCAAGTTATAAACCGTTAACTACGTATTACTATTTATATGCAGCTTTCAGCTTGGAGTCTGGGTCCGCTTTGCCAGTCTAACAGCCGCAAAAGGGACCGACGGATTGGCTCTCCGAAGCATGATCAGACCAAGCGTACCTACATGCATACAAATATTTGCATTGAGCAGGGATTGAACCCACGCCTCCTGCGTACCAGCCACGTTCACTACCGCTAAGCCACGGAGGCTCCGCTCTGTCACCGGTAACTATATCTGTCGATATTAGAATTAGGCCAAAAAGCGGCAACAAGTTGACTCTCTTCCATATACCTACATATTGCAGTTATGATATTATCAGTTATTATCATCACTAGGCTAGCTAGGTCAGTACCTACAATCACCCCAAAAATTTGATATATTCCCAAGTATCAATCACTTCAGCTCTTATGTTTTCACAAAATAACCTACAAAAAATAAAATAAAACTGAAACGCGCCTGCACGAATACGTATGGCAAATATGTATGTGAGTTAATGAAATTGCACTAAACTGTTAAAAGGTTTTTCATAAACGAACGCACAGACTCATCCCAATTACTTTACCGATGTACCATCCCCTCCTGAGCAGAAGGTCTAAGTAGCTGAATGACCAACATCGCAAAACGTCTAAGGAGCAATAAGTCTAACTAGCACAAAGTCCATGTAGCATAACGTCCAACTATCAGATGGTCTATATTGCAGAATGGTCATTTAGCAACTGTAGCAATGGAAAAATATCGATTTTTCTTCCATTCAAATCGCAAGTAAACGTATAAAAATTCCAAAATATAAATCCCCGTGGGCCATAACATTAGAAATCTAATACAAACTTAGTTCGTCAAAAATAAAAAGAATAGGAAGAAGAAAACTAATATAAGTGTGACAAAGTTAAAGTTTTCATCCGCAACGACACGTTGGGTCAGCTATATTGATGGCCAAGGCCGATCGGGGTCTCTGAAACATTCTCTTAGGGGCACATCAGATTTGTCGATCATGCAAGCTGATGTGATGAAACTCCATGCGATTTAGTCGGTTCAAGTTCGACTTACCCACCTCATATTATATGATATGGATCTTCCACACAGAAACTCTATGTACTTTATATTTATACGGCTAAAGTTCAAAATGAAATGAAAACAGTTTCATTACAATTTTTCAATTACCCTGCAAAAAGTAATTTAATTTTAACCTTTGACAGCCTCCGTGACGTTCGATCCCCGCTTAATGCAAATATAATATATTTGTATGCATGAATGCATGGGTATTTGCATAGGTCTGGTCGTGAGCAGTTGAGCCGTTGGTCCCGGTTGCCATACAAACATCTATGGCAGTCGATACGGGTAGTTGGAGCCCTTAAAACAACTGGTCAAGCTGCAATACTTCGATATCACCTTTGGGTTGTGGTGGTCAGATGGCAATCGCTTCACAGAAAATTTCGAAGTTTAGCCAAATCCGCCGTTATTCTGGTAAAGCGGACTCCAGAGTCCAAGCTGAAGGCTTCAGATGCGACTAAAATTAATGAAGAAGAAGATTTGATGACGTTTTTTTGTATTAGCGCTGGCACCACTATTGGCTTTAGCAGAATCGAGGCCCTGGTGTTGCACATGTCCATATGCCACGGGAGCCAACTACTATCTGGTGAGCTGTGTGCGTGTCTGCCACCTCAGTGGTATAAAAAACTCAGTGAGGAAAGTCAGAGGTCCACCTGGAAAAAAAGAAATAATTATTATAAGTAGATAAAAATTATACTGAACACTAGCTTTTGCCCGCGGCTCCACCGCGTGGATGTCGGTTCTCGGCAATTATTTGAATTTTTCTCGCCGTACAAACCATCTTTGAATTTCAACGAACATTTTAAAAAAGAATTGACCAAATTGGCCCAGGTGTTGTTGAGTTATGCGCTTACCAACACATTTAGCGATTCATTTTTATATTATAGAAGATTATAGGTAATCAAAGTCACGATGAAACCATTTAAACTATAAAATATCCATGTATGATTTGAGATTGACATGTTCATTTACAGTGCATCATGGCGCTTGAAACAGCGCCGATAATTATAAGAAACATGTTAAATATCCCCGTGAGTGTTTTACTATCAATAAAATATCCAGTAGATAAGGTTTACACCTGAGGAGTGGAGTGAAGATCTACAGTGATCCTGCCAGGAAGTCGGTCGTAAACTGCACGACCCATGTCAAGAATAAGATAAGGTACGGTTTGATCGCCTTTTCTATACCTACTAATATTATAAATCTGAAGAGTTTGTTTGTTTGTTTCACGAATTACCGGTTCGTATTGTTCCAAATTAATATTACAATTATTTGTATACTTAATAAAATTATGAAATACAATGGAGTTTTGAAATTTTAATTAGGCTTGACTTACAAAATGATCTCCGGAGTGCATCTTTAAAGCTGAATAGTTTTTTCTTTGTTTCAGAAAGTACTGGTTCATGATAATGCATTTTGTTGAGTTGAAATAGTGCATTCATCGAAGAAGGTTTTAGGTTAAATATCAACACGCTATTACTTAAAGGAGTGGAGCAGTGATCATAAAGTCAACAAATCCGGCAGATTCACATACATTATTTTGAAGAAAAAAATTACATTTATTTCGAATTAAGCCACGAGCGACGCTGAGGTGGGTGGCTAGTATTTAATAAATATTGAATATCCTTCTGTATTGTAGACTTTTCTCTGATTTAGGTACATTAAGTACACTGCCACAAACATGGAGGCAAATTGATTGTACGTTCAAATATCAAGTTCTCAAAACGTAATCATAATACCTATATTGTTTCTGACGGCTTGTTCCTCATGACATCTTTTTCTTGAATGGATATTGTTTTTCACTACTAAAATTAAAGGTAATTTCTTACTAGTTTGACAGCACGAGTGTGACTCCTCTAGTGTTACACACGTTCATAGTCTGCGGTAATCCTATCCATCATGTGGGCCGTGTGCTTGTCTGCCACCTAAGTGGTATAAAAAAATCTGAGATTGACATGGTCATTATAACACTCACCGGGATGTTTACCATATTTATTATTTTCATTGAGGAACCGATATTTCGGCGCTGTTTCAAGCGCCATGATCACACACAATCATAATATAGAAAAGGATATATGATACTTTTCATTTAGCGAAAAGTATAATACTGTTCCATAAAAATTAAAAAAAAACTAATTATAAAGTTAGGACTGTTGTGTCATAACAACTCGACTTATTGTTAGATAAGTAGATAATATGAATAAATTTTTGAAGTATATAATCTACAGAGTATATAATCTACAGAGTATTATAATCTAACTCGAGTAAAGCCAGGGCAAGGACTATGCTAAAGTCAATACCTACTTAGAATTAGTATTATTGGAATGTCTTTCAGACTTTAATTCTAAAACTATTGGTACATGAAGTAATGCATTTAGAAGTTCTATAAATGCGTATAAATTGATTACTATAATCAGTCAAGTTTAGATTTGAATTTAAAGTTTCAGTTACTAAAGGAGATCAGAATTATTGGATTCCAGTCTTAATATTAAATAAAATTCTCAAGCCCATCTCTACCAAAGGTCCTAAAACTTTAGAGTTGTACCTTATGAACTTTAAACCTTTAGAATGAAAATTGAATTATGTTCCATACATCTTTGCTATTCAGATTTATGTAGGCACTTCTGACGCTATACGGTAAAACTGATTATATAAATCCATACTAATATTATAAATGCGAAAGTAACTCTTTCTGTCTGTCTGTCTGTCTGTCTGTCTGTATGTTACGCTTTCACGCATAAACCACTGAACCGATTTTGATGAAATTTTGAATAGGGGTAGATTAGACCATGAGAAAGGACATAGGCTATGTTTTTCGCGATAACCGACCTCCACGCGGGCGGAGCCGCGGGCAAAAGCTAGTAAAATATAATTTCAAGGTATGAAATAAGAGTGCGTCTGATTCGTTAGCCATACTCTTATATGGTGTCCTTGCAACAAATTAATCCGTATGGTGACGGAGAAAGAATACAAGTATCACGTTCTCATCCGACCATCTCATCCGAGAGGTGTCGTAAGAGACGACTAATGAAAAAATACGCAGATGATTTCACTGTGAGAGAAGGAAAACTCGAAATAAAACCCTGTTCTAACCCGTCTGGCCATGGAAATGTACTATTTCCATGGCCAGACGGGTTAGAACAGGGTTTTTAAAGCCTTCCAACCTTCTTCCAGCCTTCCTTCCTTCCTGCGATAGGCTAATTGATTTAATAATACCTGAAAACTGCGTAGCAGATCTTATTTAGGGCATAAAATCCACTACCACAATAAAACAAATGTATCCAACCATAGACCTGTTTGGCAGAAAAGACGAACAATGATAAGTATTGGTGATTGGAAAAGATTGACTGCAAATTTAAATATTTTCGACAGCTGTTAAAACTTATGAAAAATATTTTTTTTTTTTAAGTACTTGATAGATTTCTGAAATCACTTTAAAATAATATACTGTGGTGAAAAGGCTATAAGGCCTTATGCAAGACAATTTCAAACCCAATTTATCTACTGTTCTTATTTTAATGTATTTAAGTTGTCAGTAATTCAATATTAATAATTTGAAACATGTTTCCGTTGGCAAAAAAACTGGTACGAAAAATAATCGTAATTTGATTGGTATACTTTAGTTTGAAATTGTCTGTGCGTCAGTAGGTTAAAAAAGTGATATCAAGGAGTGGGCCAACGTAACTAGAGAGAGGTGTAATTAATAATTAAGTGATTTTTATGATGTCGAAGATTGTGCGGTTCGAATCTTAGTGAATGTAAGAATATCGTTGAGCTTATTGACGTTATCTGACGTTCATATGTGTTTAAACTGAATAAATGAAATTGATTCTTTGATTCTTAATAAATTTATTCCTAAAAATGAAACCGCTTAAGAATTGCCCTTACGCTTGTATTCCTCAGGCATTCCAAATTCTTTCTCACTTGACCCACTCTACTGCTGCAATAAGTCATGAAAAACTATTTCTCTTACATATAAATTCACTGTAGGTATACAAGTTTTTATGCAAACATCACCTTACATCAAATACCATAATATTTGAAACAAACAAATTAAAATGATTTGCATTGTACAGTCAGCATCAGAAAGATATTGATGAAGTAGTGCAAAGTGGAGGAGGAAGAGCCGGAAGGCGGACCCTGAGCTCCGAGGGCACCGTGGCCTCGGATGCAATCAGGACTAACGTCTTTATGTGGATGATGATGATGATTATTTTGGTACACACCTTTAGTTCGGACAAATACAAAATCAATAAAACAGTTTGTTTTGCTCATAATACCTTAGATTTAAAATCATTTTGAGACTTTGTAGGTGAAAATAATAGTATTTGCTACAGACAATACCGGACAAAAACCTTGAATTTTAATAATTAGTTCAACAAGTCGACAATAAAATTAATTAACCCATAAAAAATAAAGTAGGCATGCTTACATTTAAAGCCGGATTCCGTAAAAGATCAATGTCCGAAAGTCAAAACAAAAACGACTGCAAGAAACGATTGACGTCAAACTCTAAGATCCTTTATATTATAAGGCCGTGTATAATACTATATTATTTACCAACTCATGCCAACATAATCAAAATACCAGTTATAACAGTCCGGATGCCCAAAACCCAAATGATCGTATAACAAAAGTTCGCACGAACCAAATTTTAAACCGGTTCACTCATATAACGAGAACCAGACGGAACATTAACTGAATTCATTGAATAAAGAAAAAAATATATTTACATAATCCACTTTATGGCAATAATATACCTACCTCTCTTGAAAGCATGGATACAATTTCAAAGTTCAAGTTATATCAATCAACTAGCTGACCTGGCGAACTCCGTACCGCCAATTTTATTCAGCCCGCGTGGCGTCCGATTCCGTTCCCACTGCAGCCTCTACTATATTAAGCATGTATTCCACATATAAACCTTCTTCTTGAATTACTCTATCTATTAAATAAAATCTATCCCACCATCTCCTTTCCTTCACAGGACGACACGTACAGGACTAAGATGCCATCCGTATACGGTGCAGAGTATACCTGCTAGAACCAAGCGTTGCAGTGACTCATTCCTATACCGCACCACTAAAACCTGGAACTACCTACCAGCTCACGTGTTTCCTTCTGCCTACAGTTTCCGGGTCCTTTAAGCGGGGCGTGAAAAGGCATCTGATGAGGCCGTCATGCTGAGTGCCACCACTGTTACATAGTACATGTTTATGATGGTGACCTTTCCGAGACTTTGCCTTTAGCTTAACATCAGGCGAGGTGAAGTCAAATTGACGTGTCCTTTAAAAAAAAACCACATCAAAATCTGTAGCGTACTTTTACTTAAGATATAAGCATAGGAACGGACAAACGCGGAAAGTGACTGTGCTTTATACGAGGGATGTAGTAATGATGATTAGCCTATCCTGGTCCAGTGCTAGTAGATAAGGCCCTCCCAATGTCGGGACTTGGGAGGCTTTTGCCTATTGTTTCCATGTTGGGCACACGGTTTTATTTCTAGTTTTCCCTCACTCGCAGTTCGCAGTACTATCGCCAGCGTATTATTCCGTTATTCGCTTCTTACGACACCCTTCGGATGAGATGTGGTGATGATTCAAGTTATGAGGGATCTGAGGGATATAATCAACAATTTATGAAACAAGAAAGAAAGAACAATATTTTGTTTGCGGTCCTCACAGTAAAGCTTGTATTATAGATATAAAATAACCTGTTCATCTCATTTAAATAAATTAAGAGTCTTCGATAATGACGTAGAACGAAGGACGGTCTCATAAATTATTTCGATATGCATAACGAATGCTGTGAAGATACATATTTTACATGCTCAAATTGCTTTCTGATCGTAATACGGTCAGACAGTTCATACAACCGGTTAAATCGGTACTTTGAAAGTGTAATGACGTCAATGCTTTGCTGGTTTACTGTCCGTAATGATGTATAGATTCCAACGTAATTATACTTTTTTCATTACTACAAAAAATGTTGTATCCATTTAAAAATAAGTGTTTTAATGGAACGCCTAACTGACAATTGATTTTAAATGCGGACGGTTTATTTTAAAAGACCTAGAGTAACCTCAAAAGTAGATCTATACAAGAGCCTATTATCTCCTGCTAAGCATCAGGTTTCGTTGTAGAGTGCAAAAGTATAATCCTCTCTATATACAATAAATACTGATGAAAATTGCGTATCAATCCGCATCATCTCGGGCAATTTTGCTAGAACGATGACAAATTTCAGTGAAAAGTTTCTAGAAGTCCTATGGCAGTGGCTTCCCGTGCGCAGGCAACTCGGGCGTCAGAGAGCACAGACTGACCTCCGGCCCCCATGAGCTCGAGCCTGGTGGTGACGAGTGGAGCCGCCTGTCACCCCAGCAGAAACAGGCCACGGCGGCGCAGCGGCACGCTGATAAGCGCGCCTCCCCATACTGGGGGCGAGTTAAGGACACCGTTGTGTCCCCCACCCCCTTACCCATGACCATCCCTTACGGGGCCAGACAGTGAGGGATGGTCATGGGTAAGCCGGGGTGCGAGGGATATTTGAAAGCAACCTCACCTGCGGCCTAGAACTACGACCCACAGACGGCGTGTGATGTGGTGAAAAAAAAAATATTTCTTCCATCCTGGTGTGTGTGGATGTCAGAGACCTATATGAACCAAATTATGTGAAGGAGAAGTTCAATCGGACCTTGAGGTCCAAAGTACAGGTTTTGAATTCCACCGAGATTGACACTTTGATGGTAATGATGATGAAGTATAATCCAAGCGAAACGAGGCGTTTGACCGTTGCGTTCATACCACTTCCCTCGATTTTGTCTATAGGCTACAGTGCAATTAGTATATTATGTTAACAATTACGATGACTTGCTCAGACTTATGTAAAAAAATCACAATCATTTACATATAAGGCGTAATATTAAAGAGTATGACGTCAATGACCTCGACTGATATTGATGAACTTGCATCTAAAAACATCGTATATTTTACAATAAAAACTGTAAAACGTATTATTACTACCCCAGTCACGCAATTTGGTTGTTCAAAATTTATTTCACAATTTAAAAACTCCTGGCACAAAAAATACCTCCAAAAAGTAAAGAGTATATCCTTTTTGAATTAATTTTACAGTATTGAGTATGCTAACTATACAAATCGAGTCGAATCGAGCGTGTATCGGTAGTCATTCCCCCCTGTAGAAGATTCATTTATCCCTATGTATTCGAAATATATCCTGTTATTAAGCCCTTTGAACTTTGATATGATCTACCTAGTATTTTTTTTTTCAAGCGTTGTAGTGTGGGACCCCTTTCCCTTATGCCTTGATCACATACCCCAAGTGTAATGGCGAGACAGTGCACTCGGCCCATGCTCGCTGCGTGTGAACATAGCGCCGAGTCTTTCCTACATCCCACTCGGCCGACAGTACTGTCTCGCCCTTCACTCGCTGAGTGTGATCACGGCTGTTCACCACCCCCACTTGTTATTAAAATGAACCATTGAAGGAATTTTTACAGCATTAAGTATGCTAACTATACAAATCGAATACATTGGGAAAAAGAATCTTCTCGGGCGGGACTCGAACCCGCAGTCTTTCCCTTACAGGGGGAATGCCTGACCAATTCGGCTACCGAGACACGCCCGATATTATTCAAATTTCCCATCTTATACGTCTTTTAAGGCGACGTGGCGTCATCTACCGATTTTCTTACGAACTATCGGAACCATGGTCCAAAGAAGGTAGATTAATATAAAATTTAATAAAGAGTAAATCAAAGCAGTGGCTTTGATTTACTCTTTATTAATTTTTTAACTAATATAATCAATTGAGTTTGCAAGAATATAAGTAAGTAAGCCTATGCCCGGAGCTCCACCCCTGTGGATATTGGTTAATGTGACTTTAGTTTATATCTCCGGTTCTACTCAACCGATTGCGGTGAAACAAACATAAGGTTATAAGTCTGACCACGACCTTCCAAACGGAAACTGCATCAAAATCCGTTCAGTAGATTTTGCATCCATCGTGAACAAACAGACAAGAATTCCAACAAAAAAGTATGATTGTGCTCTGTATCCATATCTATCTGTCTGTCTGTATGTTAGGCTTTCACGCCTAAACTACTGAACCGATTTTGATGAAATTTGGTATAAAAGTAGATTAGAACTTGAGAAAAAACAAAAGACTTTGTTTGGTCGCGATAACCGACATCCACGCGGGCGGAGCCGCGGGCAAAAGCAAGTCGTTAATATATTATAACATAACGCACGTTTTGCATTAAATAAATGTCTATATCGCTTCTTACTTGCTTACTTTCTTTCTTTCTATCTTTCTTTCCCTCCTTCTTTCTTCTCTCTTCTCTCAATGTACAGATATAGCCACTTCACAATTATAAAATAGTTTAGATAGTATGTAAAATCGCAGTCCACTCCTGGAAATATGCTTCTCCGAATGTGCGCCATGTCTCCCGATCCTCCTCAGTCTAGCCCAGCCAAACAGACGACAATTTAAAAAGCATAGAAACAACTTATAAAGGCAAATAAAACATTATAATATTATTACCCATACGATAATATAACCTCTGAATTCAAGTTTATTTCTTCATTAGACTGCTGGGTGCTATAGAGCAAATAATATAAGAAAATAACTTATAATACAGTATCCAATTTATACTACATAACGATGTGAAATACAACCACGAGGTATACTTCCGAGATAATTTGATAAAATGTATTACTTTTCGCGTATCATATCATGCTAACACGCCAACAGTTTTATCTTAATATCTCACAAAAAGAACGCAATTCGTTCAGACTAAAATATTAAACAACAACTTTCTCATATTCAATTCGAATACATAGGGAAAAACAAATCTTCTCGGGCGGGACTCGAACCCGCAGTCTTTCCCTTACAGGGGGAATGCCTTGACCAATTCGGCTACTTAATGCTGTAAAAATTCATTCAAGTATTTGGGCTGAGTTATCAAAAATCAATGTTTAAAAATGATTGTAACATCATTCATTGGTTCCGATAGTTCGTAAGAAGATCGGTAGATGACTCCACCGTCGTCGTAAGGACGGCTAAATAGAAGGGAAATTTGGATCACATCGGGCGTGTCTCGGTAGCCGAATTGGTCAAGGCATTCCCCCTGTAAGGGAAAGACTGCGGGTTCGAGTCCCACCCGAGAAGATTTATTTTTCCCTATGTATTCAATTTGTATAGTTAGCATACTTAATGCTTTAAAAATTCATTCAAGTTTATTATCATTATTCAGTAGGTAAGTACGCGTCAATCACATACATTTCATAATTCATCAGTTCATGTTTGCATCTGAATCAGTGTCATACTCATTATTATAGATGATATATCATTTTACTTAATTAATTAGAAAACTAGCAAATCATATCTATCAATCAACTTCTTCAATTTTTATCAATCGGTGTTTTCAATTCAATTAATCGTTTATTTACTTCGAATATGATTACAGTAGGTTGTGTCTTAGAACTTTTATACGGATATAGTCTGTTCACTGATCGATCACATAATATATTGCACTTATAAAAGGAAAATGGGCTCAATAAACCTTAATCACGGGTTTGGAACTTAGCGAAGACCATCAATCAACCCTTTTATATTGAATAACATTAAGCTAACAGTAAACAAACAAAGGATACCCAGAGACCCAGACTCCAAACGTGTACTTCTTAATTATGCAAACAGTTACAATGTAAGAGTAATTCAATGTGCAATTTAGTTGTTCGAGATGGTTACATCACAGTAATTCACGTAAAAGAGTCTTCACAAAAGTGCGCGTTTTGATGGCAGGTGTACCTCACAGTATTCAACTGGCTTCTTATAGGATGATGTTACCTTTAGTACTCCTCACTCTACTAATGAAATCTTTTTCATTAATAGGTCACCCGCTATTCAAATATTGGGCCTGTGGGTGTACGTTGGGTACACCCACAGGCCCAATATTTGAATGGCATTCATAAATCATTAAAAGAGGTACACTGGATTTCATCAAAGGTACGCTGAGGTACACTACCGGTGCTACTACTGTCATTCTGTCAACCTGTTCTTGTAATATGTCATCATCGTTGACATATTACAAGAACAGGTCATAACGCCACGTTTTTACATTGCGTTTCACGCCACGTGCATATTAAGATCAACATAATATATTTAACCTTTAAGTTGTTACCGCTTGTAATGAAATAGTAATCTTCGTAATCATCTTTTTATTAGATACCTATAGTTTAAATGTATACTTTTCTGCGTAATTTAATATATTGTTGCGTATAATTATGGTATAGACACAGTTTAACAAGAAACGAGGATAATAACTGAGTTTATGTTTTATTCTGTTTTAGAAAAATGTAACGTAAACGAACCGGGGAAGTACGATACATGAAGTCTAAAGTTTACTTGCGTATTTCTTCTTCTACATTCCAGTTGCACCCAAAGTTTGTTCTTTAAAGCCCATTAGTAAAAATAATAATTAACGATTTTTTTGACTCTTATGTTGTTAATAAATTCACCATGAAATAAGATGCCTCGTTCTTAATTACCACAGGTAATTAAACTAAAATACAGTAGGTATATCATTATTAAAAAATGGAAGATATATGTCGATAGGGTAAATAAAAATCAATGAAACAAAAAAAAATCAGATTTATTGAATTTTTTTTTAATTCACTTAAATAGTTATTTACATACCAATGTGCAATTTTATAAGGAAATTTTAGGAAAGACTGACGTTAGATATCAATCACGACAGTTTGTGATTAAAGGGGTAGCCAGAACTATGACATCAATATACTATTAATCAAAATAAGATTTAGAGGTTCAGTAGAAATTACAGCTCTTGCCGGTGTTTCTACTGAACCATTTGTTCGATATGTATTTTAACAATAGGATGCAACGGGACGGGATGGTATGTACGTTCTTCCTAGTACTATTATCTGTTCTACACATTTAATACCCTGAAAATAGGTTAATCTGTGTAATGCAATGTGTTATGCATTTGGGCAGTCACATAATGTGCACAACGTGTTGACTGGGTCACGCGTAATGTCACGTAAAATTTAATAAACCACAGTTGGCTGCTTCGCATATAATTCCAGAAACAGAATTCTAAGGATTCCTGACCTGTAAGCGAAAGGTCGTGAGTTCGAGTCTCACTTGAGCATTTCATTTTTTCCAATGTTTTTCGATTCTAAAGATTTGTTCGAATAAATCATTAATGGACAGCAATTTATTTTAATATCATACTAGCTTTTGCCCACGGCTCCGCCCGCGTGGATGTCGGTTATCGCGACAAAACATAGCCTATGTCCTTTCTCAAGGTCTAATCTACCCCTATACCAAATTTCATCAAAATCGGTTCAGTGGTTTAGGCGTGAAAGCGTAACATACAGACAGACAGACAGAGTTACTTTCGCATTTATAATATTAGTATGGAAGTATGGATTTATCATTTAGCGTCGTTCATAGTCCGTTTTGATGAGCCCAAGTTATATCTAGGTACTGTAGAATGCTGAGGGTTCCCTTAGACTACTTGATTCTGCATTATCAGGTCAAAGTTATCATGTTGTGATTTTCAAACTCTGAATAAGAACAAGACATTATATACAAACATCATGTAAAACCCATATTCCAGAACAACGTCATTTACACAATGACATTAGAACCGTCATCCATCATAAATAAATAAATATTCCACAGCATTCTACACAACGCTACCCATGGTAAGCTTAACTAGCTTGTGTTATGGAATCTAGAACGCGGATAAACATTTTTTGTAAATATATACATATTATACATAGAAACACCCAGACCAATGCAAATAGCCATATTCATGTATTTGCACTGGGTGGGGGATCGAACCCGCGCCTCCTGCGTAGCAGTCGCGTTCACTACCGCCACACCACAGAGGCTCATAGAATACAATACAATCTTTCCTCAGATCTAGTTAGAAATCGAGATTTCAGACTGATTGTCGTGTGAAAATACGGGCGTAAGAATAGCTACTAAAAAGACTTACTTCGATATGTTTCTATTGTCAAATAACTGATAGTTTATAGACTAAGTAGTCTACGTCACAGCACAAAATTTACGACTTGCGAGCATGACAATATACGTCATGCTCAAAACAAATAATATCATCATGTTAAGACGTACTTTGCACAGGATGTTTTGCAAGTCATGGAACAGAAAAAATCTAGCCTACTAAATAAACTCGGCAAGGCCGCATTAGGGACACCACATCCTACTCACTGGTAAAATATTTAAGTGACGTGAAGTGCTAATTCAATTAGATATTATTGATGGAAATTTTTAGAAATTATTGACAAAAGTTGAGTTTATCGGTTCTTTATCTTCCATTCCATGCCACAATGCCGCCAGCCTTCTGGCCACACCTAACCAGTTGACGTCGATGGGGAGGGTTTCTTTGTCGCCTGCACCTGTTTGTATACCAAATGTTTTTTTATATTTTAATATTATTATGTAGGTACATTAAGTAAATACATTACTTAACAAAAAATGTGCAGAACTCGAGAACGGCTTGATCAATAGGGCTAAATTCTTTTACATAAGTTCCAAAAGTTCCACGGAAGGTTTAAAAAAAGATCCTATAGTAATCAATAAATATAATCTTTCATAACATTGTTTATATCGCATGATTATATGTTGTGCATCACACCTCTGACATAAGTATAGTTACAATTGTGACGTTATATTATGTGATGATGTGATATTTGCCTACATAAAATCTCAATAACATATAATTATACTTTATTACCGTGCCTACGTAATATTAATCCCAATGAACAAACAAATGTTAGCAAATATTTGAGTAAAATTAAAGTAAAATTTATTGAAATTCTTTTTCTTTCGCACTCAAATTCCATTGAAAATGAAAAATTTCGACTGGTCACGTTTATCTAAAAAATGTTTGAAATATTTAAGAGTACATAAATTACTTTAAATCTAAACAGAAATGTGGTTGAACTTTACCCTTGAAGTAATATAAGTCCAGCTTGAAAATATAATCCCTCAATCAAAAAATAATAATTTACGTCTATTATAATGAAGGTACATAATCGAATACATAGGGAAAAAGAATCTTCTCGGGCGGGACTCGAACCCGCAGTCTTTCCCTTACAGGGGGAATGCCTGACCAATTCGGCTACCGAGACACGCCCGACATGATTCAAATTTCCCATCTTATACGTCTTTAAGGCGACCTGGCGTCATCTACCGATTTTCTTACGAACTATCGGAACAATGAATGATGTTACAATCATTTTTAAACATGGATTTTTGATAACTGCGCCCAAAAAATTGATGGAATTTTTACAGCATTAAGTATGCTAACTATACAAATCGAATACATAGGGAAAAGAATCTTCTCGGGCGGTACTCGAACCCGCAGTCTTTCCCTTACAGGGGGAATGCCTGACCAATTCGGCTACCGAGACACGCCCGACATGATTCAAATTTCCCATCTTTTACGTCTTTAAGGCGACGTGGCGTCATCTACCGATTTTCTTACGTCAGGCATTCCCCCTGTAAGGGAAAGACTGCGGGTTCGAGTCCCGCCCGAGAAGATTCTTTTTCCCTATGTATTCGATTTGTATAGTTAGCATACTTAATGCTGTAAAAATTCCTTCAAAGGCACATAATATTTGGTCGATTAAGTTGCAACTTCGAGTAAAAGCTAATGGTCTCTCAATCATGGTGTACTTACATATATCAGAAATGGCTTATGATATAACATATATATTCATATATTATTATTCGGCATTGATAACGCCCCTAGAGTGAGTCGATTGCTAAGTAACTTATTAATAACTCATGAAGCTGTTTGTTTACACCTAGTGATAATAGCACCTACCTGAAAGGAACATAGCAGGGCCTCGATTTCGCTAGTGGTGCCATCGCCACTGCAAAAAGGCATTAATTAATAGACTATAAAGCGATGCGGTTGAAGTTAAAAATGACGCTTTGCAGAGTAATTGAAAAAGTGTAATGAAGCTGTTTTCATTTCGTTTTGAACTTTAGGCGTATAGAAATAAGATCTAAAATTTAATGTCGTTTTTGCAGTGACTATGGCACCACAGTGATTTAGCTTTAGTAGAATCGAGGGCCTATTTTGTGGAACTCTAAGGCATTTTATCACCTTGAATGTCAGACTGACTAACTTCGTAAGGATCTAGCGGTTTCTGTAGTGAAGTCTGTTATGGATTCATATCACCCGGTTAAGTCTTTTCTGAAAGAGGGACAACTAAGAGCCTGATGAATGAAAGACGTAGGTATGATATACATAAAGTTACTTTGGACACAGAATAAATAGCCTTTTGATTTCTTTCGGTAGGGCTTGTCAAGTGTGTACTCAACTGCTGGGTAATTTGGGATTTACGTTACCTACCAATTTCCCGAAACTTCAACCAGCAATATCGAATCGATCGAATCATAGAATCGAAATGTCTATATAGTAAAAGAAAAATTCGTGATGTGAACCGCGTTTGTTAGGTACATAACTACGAATCAAGCTTATGTAATCCATACTAATATTATAAATGCGAAAGTAACTCTGTCTGTCTGTCTGTCTGTCTGTTTGTCTGTATGTTACGCTTTCACGCCTAAACCACTGAACCGATTTTGATGAAATTTGGTATAGGGGTAGATTAGACCTTGAGAAAGGACATAGGCTATGTTTGGTCGCGATAACCGACATCCACGCGGGAGGAGCCGCGGGCAAAAGCTAGTATTCTATAAAATAAACTTAATTGCTAGCACAATTAAATATGTTATCTATTTTAGTTTCATTGACTGCTAATATTAAACCACTTATTTTAAATTTTAAGGAAAACCCAAAAGCTCAAGAACAATTATATATTATGAAACTATGTAGGTATGAAAAAAGATAAATGCAATTACCACATCTTCATCTTAGTATTATTTTCGGTTACATCTGAGGCTTTTTCCTCAGAGTTCTGGGTCCACTCACTCCTTTTACTTCATTTATATGGCTCATGGAGCTACTGCCTTCGGACCACCCAACACTGAGAGGGTAGCCTGACCCGTCCGTTAATCAGCTGGCCGTCAGCTTGCATGTGAGGTTAGTATAGGAATGGGTAGATATCAAAATAACATATAATCTGTTTAAATCAGTTTTATTAATCTCATAAAGACTGCGAGAAGACAGACGGAAGGTAGAACAGACTGACAACCTGAAATATGTGGCTGGGACAGTCTGGATGCGGAAGGCGGAGGATCAGATTAGAAGAGGCCTATGTCCAGCAGTGGACTGCTGTGGGCATATTGAATCTCATAAACTCAGTACACACTTGACATTCTATACAATAAATTAGTCTTTTAAAAGCTAACTTAAAGATACTATATACAATTTTCTAAATAAATAACAATAACATGCTCTTTGGTAACTTTTCCCTATATCTTGTGTAATTTTAATGCAGGATTTCAGCATGTTCTAACCAGTGAGGCCACAACTCGACTTGTTTCCGCAACATATCACCAGGACTGATCGTGTTGGAGAGCTGGCTGTGAGCTACCATGTGATAGCCATCTGTCAAATATCTGTTCTTGACACCACACGCCAAAAGACTTCGAAGGGCTCTTTGAGCCAAAGGTGTTGGCAAACAATCTGTATAGGAAAAAAATATTAAAATTAGTGATGGGTAATATCTATGTATAAATTGACACCCGACAAAGTTAATTTGCAAGAATCATAATTCATCAAGGTGACCCTTTGGAAGCAGTCATCTTTAGTCTAGTAATACAT
This sequence comes from Eilema sororculum, assembly GCA_914829495.1. NCBI lineage: Eukaryota > Metazoa > Arthropoda > Insecta > Lepidoptera > Erebidae > Eilema > Eilema sororculum. Next base: position 20,041,344 of record OU618543.1, on the reverse strand, counting down.
CCGATCACAGAACAGATAAATTCAACATTTGGTACCTAGACGATGGCACTTTAAGGGGTGATGTACAAACATTTGTACAAGATTTAGAACTCATCAATAATTTTCAATCCAACATCGGCTTAAGCCCAACTCTGACAAATGTGAAATATTTATCAGCCACACGACAGACAGACCCTCGACTATAGACGAATTTAACTATTTAGCTCCCAATATAAAAAAAGAAAAATTTTCTCTACTCTTCTTAGGGTCTCCAGTTTTGGATGATAGATTTAATTCATTTATCGAAATTCAAAATTTTGAAAACATCACAGATCATTTTGCAAAGTTCCTAGCCTCTTTCTCTAACGTACTCATAGGATGACGTTTGCCTTTGCTAGATATTGTCACTATTTACATTAAGTATCTAGGTATGTCAATGGTTTGTGTCTATAATAAACATCCTGATGTAGGAACATCCCTGGATGTTCCTTCTTAAGCCAAAATTTGGGTTCTCAAAAAGATATCCATTTGTACTATACCCCTCAATCAAGTAGAGAGTATCGTTTGATTGACTCTAGCTTAGCTTTGGCTACCTACTGGTTGCGCAGTTAACTTTGAGGCCACTCCTGTTTAGAATAAGTGCCCGCTAGACGGCAATAGACTCGCCCCCTATTACGCGGGATCGAAAATCATAGTTGACGAAACATGGCTGATAATACACCTCTGCCTGACCCTTTGGGGATTTACAGGCGTGGATATAATGAATGTATGTATGTTTTAGGCTAACGGAGTGCAAAATGTACAACAATACCTGATTGATCAATACAACATCAATATCACGAGTACGAAATGTTGATCCCGTTCCCGTAGCTGCTCTTACATCTGCGTCTACTCCCGAGGTAAAGAAGCCCATATAGATGGTATTTCTGAGTTCCAGAATATAGACTTTCTGTGTCCTAATTACATACAAATCTATTGTTTTTGCCTGAACGAGTTATCCATAACTAACTATCACATACAACATGAATAAAAAAAATGAACTTACATGTAAAATCACCAATAAAAGTAATGCCAATGGCCATTCTATTGTAAGCATGGGTGTGTGCGCCCACGTAATTCCATCCTGCTCCTTCATATACCTTCCCATTGCCGCCAATGAGAAACCTGGAAACGAATACAACTAACTAAATCCGTGTAGTGACAGAGAAAGAATGCAAGTACTTCCAAAGGATGAAATACACAGACTATATATCACTGTAAGAGAAGAAAAACTCGAAATAAAACCCTGTACCAACCCGTCTGCCCAGCGTGGAAACAGTTGGCCAAATCCTCCCGACATTGGGAGAGGCATTAAGTCTAGCATCGGACTGCGAAAGGCTAAGAAATTGATTGAAATTCTCCAGGGAAATCATTAAATCCAAATCTCTACAGTGAACACTAATTGAAAATAGTGTACCGATTTTTTAAATAAAAACCATCGAGTAGCGAGTCGGGTTGGTAACTAATAACTTTTCTCTTTGTTTAGCATAATCCATACTTCCATACTAATATTATAAATGCGAAAGTAACTATGTATACATGTATGTCTGTATGTTACGCTTTCGCGCCTGAAACACTGAACGGATTTTGATGAAATTTGGTATAGGGGTAGATTAGACCATGACCATGACCATGACATAGGCTATGTTTGGTCGCGATAACCGACATCCACGCGGGTGGAGCCGCGGGTAAAAGCTAGTGCTAGATATTTAGAAAATAGGTGGTGAAATATGGCTATTAATACACCTCAGCCTACCCCTTTGAGGATTTACAAGCGCGAAGTATGTGTGCAGATATTATCAAAGAAAATCGTTACAGGAATAATAACCATTTGTCCGATAATCTTAACTTAGTTAAATGTAAATTTTGAGGTCGTTGTTCACCAATGGGCCCTCGATTAATGAAATTATTTACATGATGAGGGTTCGTAATGATTAAGGGACCTACAGGATTTAGGGGAACAAATATTTCTAAAAGGAAGATCGAATTGTCAGATATTATGAGTAATGATGTTCTTAGGTTACAGTATAGAGGGTGAAAGACTTTCATGCCCCTTGGAGGGGAAGTAGGCACTCTAAATAAATCACATACATATAGTCAGGTACACTACAATATAACAAATAAAATGGCTTATTGGACTATTCGCGCGAATTGAACTCGCACAAAACGTGCGAATCGACTCCTTTATAATATATATTTTTTCTGTTGGCGATTCGCACTGAGTTCATTTAAAATATGTTGTGTTGACTATAAGTCCAATATGTTTAGTTATTAAAATCATTAACTATATGATCGAATAGACAAATCATAAATAAATGCATCCTTACTAATATTATAAATGCGAATGTAACTCTGTTTTTCTATCTGTCTGTATGTTAGGCTTTCACGCCTAAACCACTGAACCGATTTTGAAAAAAAATGGTATAGGGGTAGATCAGACCTTCAGAAAGGATAGGCAATAACTGACATCGACGCGGGTGGAGGCGCGGGCCAAAGCTAGTCTCTCATAAAGACATTACAGGTACAGAAGTTTATGTCATGATTGTGATATAATTCCTGAGACTTTCCCTTCAGTTTATCATCGGGATGAAATCATATTGACGTGTCCTACAAAAAATGGTAAAGGACAACCAAGTAAAGAACTAAAAAGTTCAATAATCCCCATTAAAAAAATAAAAAGTAGACGATTCATTTATAGTATTTTATTTTTAACGTATCTAATGGGGATTATTGAACTTTTTAGTTCTTATAGAATGTATCATGATGGGTATTAGTGAACTTTTCAGTTCACTAATCCCTATTATTCAAAAATTTTGCGTCTACGGGGAATAGTGAACAAAAAGTTCAATAATTCCCATCAACGGGGATTGTCAACGGGGAAAAGTGGAATAAGCCATAATATAGATCTACTTACGAAGGTCCAATGTCAGTAAATCCACGTTTGCGGTGATTATCTCTGATAGCTGAAGCGATCCTCTGGCATTCCTCATCACTCTTGCACTCAGGAGTAGCGGTGTGCTGTATCACGACAATGTTCACCGGCCCTGGAAGGACTTCCTCTCGCGTGAGAGGGGAACCACCCCATTGGGTTATGGGGATAGTGCCGCAGGTTGTACCTAGAATATTTTCATACCATAAAAAACATACATAAAATCACGCCTGTTTCCCATAGGGGTAGGTAGAGATCACGGATCTCCATTTGCTACGATCCTGACATACTACTCTCGCTTCATTCACTCTCATTACATTCTTCATGCATGCTCTTCGGTTTAGGGTACTCCTGACCTGCCCCTTTTTTGAAAGTTCCCCGATTTGGTCCAGGTATTCTGTGCGCCTAGGTCTTCCCCTACCGACGGTACCCTCCACACACACATTAAAAATCACCATTACAAAAAAGCACGCGCTTGGCGCTAGTTGTTCTTTTTTTGGAGTGATGTTCTTTTTATGAAATTACCGTTTCATTTAGCTTTACTAACGCTCCAAAATAAAAGAAAAAAAATCTTTTTTTTCCAAATCGTAATGGACTGCTGAGACGAGGTCTCGGGTTCGATCCCAGGTTTACCATGGCACACACCAATGACTTATCGATGCTTTTCGAAGTTATGTGTGTATTTATCGCAGGTTTATAAGTGCCCGGTTAATGGCAATAGGCTCGCCACCTATTACATTGGGACCTAAACATACACTGGCGAAATGTGGGTGCTAGCACCTCTGCCCTCCCTCCGGGGAATACAGGCGTGAGTTTATGTTATGTTATGTTATGTAACTGGAGTATAATACTAGGGGCTTTTTGCTTCGGGAGGGTTCCCCTTTCACCCGGTATATTTTTTTCCGGAATTGGTCGACATGTTATAAATTCTACTTTGGGTTTCTCTTTCATCCGATCCATTAGAGGTGTCGGACAACGATAGCCGATAGCTAATAGCCGCCAACAAAACTGTTGGCTCCGATATCCGATATCGGGCCGGATGATATGAAAGAGATTCGATATCGGAACAGCGACCGATACTGATATCAAATCGTATAATCTTTAAATGCTCCTGTATGAACGTGGTATGATAGTTAATATTGAAGAATAATAAATAATGTTGTTTCCTATCTTCACTTTACCATTTTGTATCTTGGAATATTACCTAGTTTCCAAACAATAGTCAATTTACAATTAAATGGCGGTACAGTATTTTTACGTAATAAATTGATAAATATAATAATATGACTTACTTTGCGCTTCGACGGTTACCTTAACAAGTAACACAATAAGAAGAATAGGTCTCATCTTGAACGTAATAATAACCCAATGGATGAAAACTATAAAAGACGACTAATTTCTTTTGTGCTCTTATTTCAAATATATATTGTTAAAGAAATGCATTCCTTTTATACCAACACGATCTCTGTAATTGGTAAGTACCCCTTATCTCTTACACAGCTCTTGGGGAGCATAGTATGCAGTAATTCCCTCAATTGTCTCTTTGCGTGATGATAAGAGAGTCTGACTAATAAATCAATCGATGCCTATAGTTCTCGACATATTATAGAAACCACAAGTCACGAGAGAAACAAGGCCTTAACGCGCGCGGTTTTGTTTGATATATTCTATGAGCGGTGAATTTGAGCTCCTCCGCCACCATATAAGGTATATATCAAATATAAGGTATATTTGAAGAATAGCACGGGTGCTATTCTTCAAATATACCTTTTTTTATAAAGGACACTTCAATTTGACTTCACCTCGCCTGATGTTAAGCTAAAGGCAAAGTCTAGGAAAGAGGGTCACCATCAGAGGGTTACGATGTTAACCGTGGTGGCACTCAGCTTGACGGCCTCATCAGATGCCTTTTCACGCTCCGCTTAAAGGACCCGGAATTGTAGGAAGAAGGAAACACGTGAGCTGGCAGGGAGTTCCAAGTCTTAGTGGTGCAGCATTAGAATACCGAAGAAGAATGCATAGGTACTGAACATAAACATTACTTTTATGGCGTGTTTAGGGTCAAGATACATGACTATTTTTTTTTTTTTCGTGCGGAAATCCCCTCGGATACCCCCCCTGCCGGAGCCGGAAGGGGAGGCTATGTCGGACTCGAACCGACTAAAACCGCACGCCGACTGTGGGTCTTGGTGCTAGGCCGGAGGTGAGGTTGTCAAAGACATATCCCTCGCACCCCGGCTGACCCAGGGCCATCCCTTACGGTCTGGCCCTCCTCAGGAGGGGGGACAACGGTGTCCCCAACTCGCCCCCGGAATGGGGAGGCGCACTATTCAGCGCGCCGCCGCGGGTCAAGATACATGCCGGTAACTATACCTACTTATCGTTGTGAATGCGTAAGTTATGAGTGAATCAATGTAAGTACTATGTAGGTACTTATCAGAAGTTGTTTGTTTCTATCGACCTTTAATCTGAGAATAAATATGGGAGCGGTAATTTACTAAGTACGAGAGCTGATGACATTTACTCCAGTCCCATCCCTTATCTGAATGAGATGTGTATCATTAGACGCGTCTTTAACTGAAGAATACGAAATGGCTATGCTGCAAGGCTGGAAACCTGGTCGTGATGCCAAAAACCAATTTTGAAAAAGCAACGATAAAAAAACGATATCTAAGTTTACCGCATTTCGTTTGTACATGGAAATAGAGGGGATAGTGTAGTGCTACAAGCCTTCATAACTGGCCTTGCCAGTGGCAGCAGCTTGTGATGTGCCGCCAAATTATCCGGTGCAGATCAGAACTCCCAGAGACTAGAGAAGATTTTACATCTCTGTTTTGGATGGTTTAGGGTGATGCTGAGATCTAATTTGTGGATTGAAAAGGATATTAATGAAGGACATGATTTCTCACAGGTTGATGTGAAAAAAGGGTGTTCGCGAGGTCTACAGTTCTTAGAACTACAAGGACAACATGGAATAGGAATCGTTATGCATAGCACTTAGGCAGTGTTCATCAATGAAAAATTTATTTATCTTCAGAAAAAATAGAGAACTCCATGGGCGTGAACTGTCAAAACGGTCCTTTTATTTTGTGATGACTATATTATAATAGTTGATTAAAATAAGACAACCTACACTCGGAATTGGCGATAAAACCATACTCTCAAAATAAAAGTAGCACATGTCCTAATTTCCAGCTACACTTTATCTGTGTGCACTGTTAAATCCAGTCTACCATTATGTGTAATCAAATCGCAAAAAAAAAGCTCGCTTTAGTATTTTTATGATACGGCGATTCATATTATAAGCCAGGTAATACAACATCTAATACTTTCAGAATAAAATGTGCATAATTCATGTTCAACGATTATTACATTAATTTTGTAACGAAATTTCTTCAAAGATTATCGTCAGTATATAAAATCGATTCGTTTTGGTCATAGTTGTTTATCTTTTTAATTCATCAATATTAAAATAATGCGTACTGTCTTGCTGATTTTGTTAATAGAGACAGTTTCAGGTATGTTGAACTAAGTAGTTATATGTTCTATTTCTAAATATTCTAAATATACCAGTACTGGTAGGTTTGGTAACAGTGACTGTGGTATAGGGATGCGTAGGTACTATTTCTTATTGGAACAAATCTAATCTAAATATATATCACTCAAAGGTGACTGACTGACTGACTGATATAGTGATCTATCAACGCACAGCCCTAACCACTGGAAGGGGCGGGCTGAAATTCGACATACAGGTACCTAGATGTTATGACGATATATTCCCTTTATGTCGATTCCCGTTATGTCGAGCCAAAAACCTTATCTCGCTACTATTACCTCTATGTCGAGTCTACGTTTTCTGTCCCATTTCTATTCCCTTTATGTCGAGCTTACGCAGGCATCCACTAAGAAAGGATTTTTAGAAATTCGGCTACTAAAGGGTTAAAATAAGGGATGGAAGTTTGTATGAAAATCCGTCATTTCCAGAGCTAGATGCACTAAATTTCATAAACCTATGTCTTTTAAGAAATAAATGAACACATGTATCAGCTTTTTTGAAATTTAGCTGGGTAATTTGGCTGGGAGGGTAAAATAGGTGATAAAGCTTTGTATGGAAAGTTCGTCCTTTTCAAAGTTAGAAGCATGAAACTTCGTACACCTACGTCTTATGAGAGATGTTTTGTCGCGATAACTGACATCCACGCGGGCGAAGCTGCGGGCAAAAGCTAGTTAAAAACTAAAATCAGAATGCGTCGTGGAATTCCTCCGCATCACATGCCTCTTGTGGTAGCGTTCCCAGAAGACTGGCCACCTTGCCACGTTGTATGGCAATGCTTATTCTTATATATTTATAACATTCCGCAACGAAGTAATACCTCCTTTGAACAACTCAGCTTCTTTCAATGATTTTAGAAGCTTAAGCAACGTGGTTAGCTCCATTCTTCTATAATAATCATAAATGTGATTTCTAATAGCGTCCTTAGCAAAATCATCCAAATCTGTGATTGGCTTCACCTTGGTCCGCTTTTTGTTCGGTGTAGATAATTTATTTTCAGACGTCCCTTCTTGACCAATTTTCTCGCGTGTTATATGCGAAACAGTATTGCGGCCAATATCAAGAGCTTCGGCTACTCGTTCTACAATTCGATTCAGTGGTAACAACGGTCCATTATTTTGTTGTTCTCTTTCAAAGTAGTTTCGGAGGCGAACAACAAACTCTCTAGCTTGACTACCCAAAACGGTTTTTTTCGTATGCTTAGGCATGGTTATATAACCAACAAATATAACAACAAAGTTTAACAAATAAAACAACAAACTATAACAATTTAACGAAAACAAACTGATGAAAAATGGATAATACGTGTCAGATTCAAGGCGGTAGCACTCGTACTGACAGCATCGCACGGGTAAAGAAAATGGCCGCCTCGGCGATGCGCGACAGAATAAAAATATGCAACGAAAAAATATGAAATACCAGTTGTTTTGAATGCGTTTACGAAACTTTTTAAAATTTTTGAACTATTAAATTAATTGAATAATTTGTATGAATATATTTTTTCCTATAAATAATTTTCGTGACAATAATAAACAGAACAACATTTATTTATGCTACGAGTATAATTAGTGATAAAAATTTAATTGCGAATCGTCACATCCCTAGTCACCTGCTTGACATGTGTCACCTGCAGCATGCTACAGCGCAAATTATTTGCGCTGTAGCATCTATCTACTACAGCAAACTATCTACACTATTATAGTGTAGATAGTTTTTTTCGCGCCAAATGGATTTAGAATAAAGTTTATTGACCGAGTTGATAGGGGCTGTAAACATTTTTCTCACTGTAGCGAAACTGGCTGCAGCGCCACGCGTAAACCTTAATTTTGTTAACACAAAAATCACTACTTATAGTACGATATTTACTGTAAGCTGTACTCTCTATTGATCTAGCACGGCCTATAGGGTAACACTCATCGAGATATTTACCATGTTTTTCTTAAGTTCTGAGTAACTGTTATTTCGGGGCAAGCGCCTTGATCACGGTGTATTGATGGCGCATGACACAGCGTCGAAATATCGGTTATTTAAAACATATGAAAAACATGGTGAATATCCCGGTGAGTGTTACCCTATTAAATATAAGTGACCGCCCGCGTGGATATCGGTTATTGCGACCAAAGATAGCCTATGTCCTTTCTCATGGTCTAATCTACCCCTATACCAAATTTCATCAAAATCCGTTCAGTGGCTTAGGCGTGAAAGCGTAACATACAGACATACAGACAGACAGAGTAACTTTCGCATTTATAATATTAGTATAGATTTTGGTATACATAATACCTAACTATTTATATTATGTTGTCAGGACGGCGATATTCATGGTCGATCAGAGCAGCTACGACGCACCTGGACTTTAACCTATAATCAGAGGTTATGTCAAGATGCTGTCAATAATATGAATACGAATCATGAGGTTACTGCAGGCATGCTATGTACCAAGTTTCGCTGTAAATGCTATGGAGACTCTGGTAGTCCACTCTACCATAATGGAGTAATTTTTGGTGTATATTCGTATGGTGTTTGTCTAGACTCTTATTCTTCCCCTAATATATACGCACGCGTATCATATTTTAGTTTTTGGATTGTGAATACTGTAACGAGTAATACTTGTCCCTGTGTATAAAAATATAATATCACATTCATCTGCAAAATAGAGTGTTCACCATATTTTTTTTTATCGTGCGATAAATCCCCACGGAGCCGGTGGAGGTGATTATGTCGGACTCGAACCGACTAAAACGCACGCCGTCTTGGATCCTTGGTTGCCGGAGGTGAGATTGCCAAAAGCATATCTCTCGCACCCCGGCAGACCCAGGACCATCTCTTTCGATATGGCCCCCTTCGGGTTGTGGGGACCACAGGGTCCCCATCTAGCCCCGGTTACGGGGAGGCGCACTTTGCGCCGCCGCCCCGGCCTCCTTCTGCTAGGGTGATAGGCGGCTCCACCGGTCACCCCCAGGCCAGCGCTCATGGAGGACGGAGGTCGTTCTGCGACCTCCGACGTCCGGTTCGCCTTCGCTCTGCGCGGGCTTCCCGGGCCCGGAGTCTAGTCCGGACCCGACCGGCCGCCTCCTGCTCGAGCATTACTTGCTCGCAGAAGGAGGCGGCCGCACCCCAAGCGTTCGCGCATCGTACCATCGCTGTAAACGATGTGGCGAGTGTGAGGACTCCCACCCCCAGAGCCACTAGGACCCACCTCGGCGTGTCCCACGCCGGGCACTCGGTCAGCGTGTGGAGCTCTGTGTCCTCGCTCGCATCACAGTGATGGCACTCGGACGTTGGCTCCTTCCGGATCCGACACAGGTAACTCCCGAAACACCCGTGTCCGGTAATCACCTGCGTCAGAGAGTGTACACCATAAGATCTATAAATGTTTTGAGCATCTGAGTTCATAATAAATATACTACAATAACAGATTTTGTTTTCTTTTTAATTGAACACGTTGCTAACTATACAATTCTATAATTTGAATTGTTTCAGGCATGGATCAGTGGCTCAGTTGGTAAGAACATTCCCCTTGCAAGGAAAAAGTCGCGGGTTCCAGCCCTGCTTTAGCAATTAATTTTTCCTGATGTAAAAGTTAATATCACTTCACCTTTTTACCGGGGTTCGATGGGAGCCTCGTGCTTTCCACACCCAAGAGAGCCATCTTAAAACCGTAAATATCTCAAGATTAGTCGGGGTGCGACAGAAATGGCTTATCGTGTACCCTTACACCCCAGTAATTGAGTTCAACATAACTCCCCCCGATGGCCCACAAGGGCGGTATCCGTGGGCGTTACCGTCCAAAGTTACAGCAAAACTTTTCTACTAGACTTTCTATAATTTTTAAAGTAAATAATTAACTGCACTCATAGATTAAGGAAATGTCATAAAAAATGGTTAAAATGCCAAAAAAACTCAATCGAAACTATTTCATGTCGGGATCAAAAAAAATTTATAGTCCCACTAGCTGTCTCGGCGAACTTCGTACCGCCAATTTTTTAGATCCCGTTCCCGCTGCACCATTTAGGGGGATGAAAAATAGATGTTGGCCGATTCTCAGACCTACTCAATATGCTCACAAAATTTCATGAGAATCGGTCAAGCCGTTTCGGAGGAGTATGGCAACGAAAACTGTGACACGAGAATTTTATATATAAGATAAAGGTTTTAAGACTAGATACTAGAAATTACCGTCATCGCCAAAAACGTCCATTTTACAAGAATAAACATCAATAAAATATTATTTAGCATCAAACTATGCTGCCTGCGGTAGCCTAGTGGAATGGGTAATGGACAGCTGAGACGAGGTCAAGGGTTCGATCCCAGGTTTACCATGGCACAACACCAATGACTTTTCGATGCTTTTCGAAGTTATGTGTGTATTTATCGCAGGTTTATAAGTGCCCGGTTAATGGCAATAGGCTCGCCAGCTATTACATTGGGACCTAAACATAAACTGGCGAAATGTGGGTGCTAGCACGTCTGCCTACCCCTTCGGGGAATCAGGCGTGAGTTTATGTTATTTTATGCAGACTATGCTAATTGTTACACTTTAATGAAAAGAGTCTTAACTGTAAGGCGCTATACGCTCATGCAAGAAACATTCATGCCTTAAGTAATGAATTACGTTTGAATGATGATTAGAACTAAAATACTTCATTCAACTATCAGTCACCGCATTAGACAATAGGTTTTATGTCAATCACGGCCGTGACTGTGGTGAAATTGACAGTAAAACCTATCATGTATTGGACGCCTATGTACTGAAACCACGGTAAGTCACAAGTAATCACATACCAGCCTGCTCTACACGCAGGCATTAACTAGTACCTAACTAATAGGTAGGCGTAGTGTAGCTCGATTTATAGGTATATCTTGGACCTATTCAACGTTTCTTGGATGTATTTTGAAGAAAGCATGGGGTGCTACTGTGGTAGACGAGCTCCCCACGGCGGGGGCGAGTCGTTGCCGAGGAGGGCCAGACCGTAAGGGACCGTTTTAGTCGGTTCGAGTCCGACATAACCTCCCCTTCCGGCTCCGGCAGGGAGGGTATCCGAGGGGATTTCCGCACCAAAAAAAAAAAAAGTTAGACGAGCTCCAATTCACCAAGCATAGATTACTACAGAACAATCCACGCGGGCCAGGGCGTTTTATATATCGCTATTCAGGTCCAAGATATATGATTCAAACTATACTAAACTACAGTTTAGGTAACAAGCTAATAGGTAACAATTTAGTCGTTGTGCTCCGGGGATTCACCTAAGCAATTAGTACAAAATTAAATGCTTATAACTATAGACAACAGGCTTGAATAGCAATAGTTTTTTCCTCTTATTACAACTTAATTGTTTTTTTTTTCTTAATTGTTTAAGTTTATTTTCATTTCTGTTTTATAAATATAAAGCTTGGATGTATTTCTGTGGCCAATGTGTGAATCAGAATAAATTAGTATCGCTTATATATATAGAACATAATTTTGTTGCGATAAAATCATAAGTCGCCCGTATAGTAGGACTTTCGATAGGACTATGGACAATTTGAATTGCCCATGGTCCAATTGATAGGATCCCGGATAATGCGATTTTCTCGATGATAGAACTACAAGCAAAAACTGCCCTCGGACAACCAGTAGGTGGTAGATGGTGGTGGATTTCCCAAGCGACTACAATATGGGGTTCTTCAAGAATTGAAAGGCATTAGAAGGTTTCTTCAGGGTTGGTAGCACGAGTGTGACGCCTCTGGTGTTGCATACGCCCATAGGCCGCGGTATCCACTTTCCATCAGGTGGGCCGTGTGCTTATCTGCCACCTAAGTATGTAGTATAAAAAAAACTTTGCGATTGGACCACAGGCAACAAACGTACTAGCGTACTAAAAGAACGAAAAAAATTAAATTGGTAGTTAGAAGAGACCTATTTCCGTATTCTAGAATGACACCCAGCCTAAATCTCGATTTATCGGATGACAGTTTCTATAGACAGATTGATAGTTTGACATATGGCGTTTACAATCTGTCCTCAGTAAATCGCGATTCAGGCTGAGTGTCCTTCTAGAATATGGCCCTTAGAGACGGACGTTCGCACATTTATGAACTAATCCTAAATATACACCTTCTTTTTTCGATACCCACGTTTCACTGCGTACTATTCAATTTCCTGTATTTGGCACTTGATACCTTTAAGCTGGTATTTTGTGATTAAAATGGAAAAATTGGGAACATGTTGAAGGGTAAAGTGAAAAGCGGATATCGCTTTCACAGGAATTTCGGAACGTAAAGTCGCATTCCTATGACCCATATTGGGTATTCCCAGTATGGTAACTGCAGACTATTTATCATTGTATCGTTCACAAAAAAACGGGCCTATTATACTATAATGATACAACATAATAAAACCTTAACAAAAATGCATCAACATTAAACTTCTCTGCAGTTACAAAAAATGACAGATGAAGAAAAAATCTTAATTTTTGGATATTAATAACACAGCAGAACGTTAGACTGCGGTTGTAATATATCGAACTCCAGGCTGAGGTCGATGCCCTAATTGTCGATGAAATCATTTTCGAACAGAACGCAATGAAGTGATTAACAAAGTAAAGAAGAAAAGCTTCATTTTCAAATGGTCATTACTTTATTTTACTATAATTTGGACAGTGTATGTTATCAATTTTATGCAAACTGGTCTTGTGTGGCGGTTATTACAAACAGTGATAAAAACACTTAAGGTTTAAATCATGTTAGAAGCCTTTAAACTCAGATGTACCCAACAATATTTTGAATTACGGTCACCGTTGATACTTGGAACCATTTTTTTCGCCACATCCTAAATTATTACAGTGCATCGGAAATTGTTCCTAATTATATTGCAAGGATTTCCAAGAGTTTATTTATGTATTGTATTATATACGCAATAAATATTTAATGAAAACCACATAATGCCAAGTATTTTAACTACTAGGTAATCACCTTAACATAGATATCAGATAGGTCAATTACAAATACGGATAAATATTTCGCTTACTATTGAATTGAAGGTATTATCTATGTATGGATGAATACCTAACCTTATAATACTTTGTAATGCGATACTGCCGACTAACTATTGCCTACAACTCCACCCGCATGAAATACTGTTGATTCCGCCCTCCCAACTCTAGTAACTTATGATATTTTTACCCGACTGCGCGACGCAAAGGAGGGTAATGTGTTCATCAGTCTATGTATGTATGTATGTATGTTTGTTTCTATGTGGCGTTCTAGAGACCAAATGCATAGGCCGATTTTGATAATTCTTACGTCAATCGATTCGTCTTAACCTTGCGAGTGTCACTAAAGACATGACAGTAATCAAAATTCACCACAGCGACAACCAGACGCCATATTGTCAAAATGAAAAAACAAAAAGTCTGATGTGATGAGATGAACTATGTCAAGTGGGGTGTCGTTGAATAGGTATTTTAAAATTATCTATAGGTTCCTCTTATCATTTTTCATTTTAAGTAATAGTTTAGGATATATAACGGTTTAAAGTTGTTTAACAAAACAATCATTCACGCTAATTTACTTACTAATTGAATTAGGTTTTTATTTCAAGTATGAAATTACAAAAGACATGTAGTCATATCATAACTAAAAAGTATAAAATTAAACAAATGATTAAAAAATAAAAAACCCGACTGCCAATGAAAAGACTGAAATAAGTTTGATAGCAGGCGGTACCCATATGACAATCATAAACCGAAAGAAAATTAATGGGTACCGCCTGCTATCAAACTTATTTCAGTCTTTTCAGTGGCAGTCGGGTTTTTTATTTTTTAATCATTTGTTTTTTTAAAGAGTACTAATTTATAAGCGTTCCCAGAAGCCCCTTTAGCTAACCTACATTGCTTGTTGTGATAAGAAAATGATAGTTGATAGTGCTGATGGTATCTTTCTGGAGCATTGGTGAAGTATACATAATGGCGACCCTGATGCTTCAGGAAGATACATGTACTGACATAGTTTATTAAGTTGTGATACTAAAAATTATTGTATGGATATTATTCTGAAATAAATGATATAATAAAAAATAAATTAGAATGAAGCAATTTCAGTTCACTCGTTGGCGATTCATTGCCAACCAGTGCACTCTGGGCCTGTCACACCAGTTTATTACAACCGAGGCGGTAGTAGCCCTGAAGAGGGCTGCTTGGAGGATCTCCATGTGTCCTCCATCTAAAAATACAAGATGGCGTCCCCTGATGACCAACGGGCTACAGGAGGAGAATTCACGAAGATTGCCGTATGTTAAAGAAAAGGTAAAGATAACTTCAATATTGATTTAAATTTATTTAAAATTTGGAAAAGCACCTTATAGGTAAAAGTGGTAGGTGTCAGTAGAGGTAATATTAATCACCAAAGTACGCTAGCACTATTATTATCTATTCCGTGACCAAAGCGTGTAGTTATAAACACAAAGGTCTCAATTGCCTCATAGGATACAATATCAATGCCGACTGCGCTGTTGGTATTGCGACGAATACTTTATTAGTTCACTTAAATCGAGCATTATTAACCTCACAACGAAGGTCGCGGCCATCTGCAGATGATAGTCTAAGCGGGCCCATCTCCAATTACGACTATACGCGCGTACGTATTACTTATCATATGTGTAGTAAATATATGATAGAAATACGAGTCACTTAGCATATTAGTAAAGTTAAGAAAGAAAGAGTAAGTGCCAATTCAGCCTAGATGTTTTGATTCGTGCCGAAATCCGCTCTGATGCTACCCCTGTCGGCCACCTGGGCGTGGTTATATCAGACTCAGACCGACTAGATGATACGGGGATATAAGAATCCCCAGAGCATATCTCTCACACCCCGGTTGACCCTAATTTCATTCATCTGAGGTTTTAAGATGGCCCCTTTGGATGTGGGAACGGGAAGGGGTAAGAGTCACGTCGGCTTGGATGAAGAGGTGACAAGACCTTCGAGGGTAAGTCATCTTCACCTGCAACCCGGAACACCTGCAGATTGACGGACGAGATTCTGACGAAGACATTGCTGTAGGGGCTATGAAGTCAGACAACAACGTCTCTCATAAAATCCGTAGGTATCAGCTAAATTCGTGTGGTGACGGAGAAAGAATACATGTATCACCACACCATCTCATCCGAGGGGTATCATACGAGGCGACTAACGGAAAAATACGCAGACGATATCACTACGAGAGAAGGACAACTCGAAATAAAACCCTGTTCCAACCCGTCTGGCCAGCATGAAAGCAGTAAGCTGTCCAGAAGTGGATTGCGATAGGCTAATTAATTGATTGATGACCTAAACTAAAAAGAAGAGAAGTAATAGCTCGAGATAAAGAGTAGGAACAACAGCACTGCAGTTAAATTATGAATCCATGTGGTCGCAAATGTTGTATCAATTATTCCTAATTTAAATCTCACTACGTCAAGAATGCCCAGACAACACCCACAAATCACAAGTACTCCACCAACGCAACGCCATATCACTTAAATCAATTGAACATCATCACGACTTGACATTCCAATTAAATGAAACGTCAGACGTTAAATGAGAGAACTGTGTGACATCAACGCCACGCCCACAAAATGTGACTAAAACTTGTCAAATAAAAATTCCTCTCCGAACTACATAAATCAGAGGCTCGAACTTATTTAGTTTGGAAACTTACGATGGTTGAATTGATTTCATATATCGTGTTTCTATCGTCTTTTGATAACAACTGCCTAATAAACTAACTTTGAAACTCTCGCGTTTCATGATTTTATACAATAGTGATAACAGGAATTAAGGCGATCATATTATAGGTACGGTCAACGCCATAAGTTGATTAACACTAAAATATTTTACAAATCTTTTTATAATGGAATGTATCTGTCTATAGTAAATGTAGTGTTATGATTCCCAGAAGACAAACTTAATTTACATATTCAATGTTTTTTTTTTCACAATTTTATGTAAGGTTTAGATGCCACAGTCTTCAATAAATTAGAATGTGTTAAGCTACTTTTGTAGTTGACTGTATATTACATACCTTTGATTTGCTTGACGTTTCGATCAGGTAACACCGGCTGTAGCCTGTAATACAGGTTTTAAACTTAGCTTAGGAGTCAGGGTCATAATGCAGATACCTTTATTTAAAAACAATTGTGATGTGATTATATAAGACTGATCTACATTTTCTTTTTGTATTTATTCTGATGCAATAAACGTTATTTTTATTATTATAGGCTACTTTTGATCCCGAGTAGGTATATACTCCTGTGGGTGGTGGAAATGCAGAATACAGTAAATCTGTATGTTATAAAGTATTATGACAGAAACTCAATATAAATGTTCCAAACGTAACAATAACAAAACTCAACTAAATCTGATAATAAAAACTACGAAATTAAAATGTACAACAGTCACTGTGACGCGGACGCTACTGCAGGACGAGAGCGGGGCATCGCGCGGAGAAGCGGGAGGAGGGTTGTTTGCAAGGCCAGGTGCCATGTTAACTCGCACGAGCTATAGCTACACACATCAGTCATGATTATACTCTTAATTTCCATTTATTATTTTAACACTTGTCTGCTCAACCGTACTGAATCGAATATCATGACAAAAGGAGAAACTATGGGGGCAACGCGGCCGGGGGCATAACGGAATAACAAATTTTTCAATGTGGTGGCATACCGGCCGGGGGCAACCCGGAATGGGAGCATAACGGCCGGACCCGATTATTATTTGAGCCGCGGGAAATTATTAATATGTATGCATTTGAGCAATTACTATTTTTTTGTAATGTAAATAAACATTATACAATTCACACATTTTTACTATTCTTCCTTTCAGCTTACTCACTCCTTGAGTTTCTTTAAGGAGTATAATTTAAGCTTCAAGAGCTGTTCACCACCTGTATTTCATACTTAGTAAAACATTATAAGCAAGTACCTATACACCCTTTTTCGCTCTAGCTACCGCCAAACTTACCGCCTCACGTACGATTTCTAATACCTTATCATGTCGGCGCGAGTAATGACCCCGGTCTAATAGCGTCCTACAACCCACCAGTAGGTGCCTAGCAGTACCAATTGCTTCACCACATGAGTTACATGTTTTATCTGTGGCTTTTCCCCATCTGACAAGATTGCTTTGGTCGGGGAGGGTCAACTGGAATGCATTGAGATAGAATTTAAGGAGAGCCGGTGACCAGTCGTATATTAAGGTACGCCATTTTAAGGCTATGGGAATACAAAATTCACCTAGTGTTAACCATTCGTTTTGTACTTCTAGGTTCATTGCGTGCACTTTGTAGGTATTATTTTCATCTACTTGAAGAAAAGATTTTGTTATGTCTTTGTCTGACTGCCTCCTAGTATTACCCAAACCTACCCTACCAGTCTGCGAGCCTATCATGATTTTTTTATGGAATTGGAGGCGCGACTCGAGCTCTTTAGTACTTTGGTCTTTTGGAAGAGTTTGCACGATTTCGTCTTTTGATTTCGCTAGGACGTGCATTTTGGTTACTCTTAGATGTTTATATAGTTCCGATGGTTTCTTGAACGTCATTCCAAAGTTATTTGAGGCTCTATATAATGTCGATGGGTCTGCCGACTGAGCTAGCCCCAGCCACGACTTCAGTGTCTTCGTAACATTCGCATCTAGTTTTTTGAGAAGGCTCTGGCTTATATCATAAACAAGAAACGGCCAGTTAAGACGCGAGGTTAAATAGTTGTCGTAAATCCACGCTTTTTTAACATTACTTAGTGGCTGCTGATCTACCTTTTGTATATCGATAATGAAGTTATTAATTACTTCTTCTAAAGCTGGAGTGCAACCTCTGTTATCTATTTTTCTTCCGAGAAATTTAAAAGGCACGGTTTCGGATATAGTCGAAACGTTTTCCCCGCCTATACTAAGCCCTGGATCATATGAGGTATATCTGGTACCCCGCCTACCCAGACATAGACAGTAGCATTTGCTAGGTTTTGTTTTCATTCCATCTGTCCATGTACAGAATTCATCCACTTTACGCAACAGGTCTTGGCACTACTTTGGGCTGCGAGTAAGTATTGCGAGATCATCTGCAAATGCGAGGATGGATTCCGTGTATTTACCGTTTAGTTTAAACCGATAGCCCCACTTTCTCTCATGTGTGGTAAAACATAAACAACAATATAACGTAACCGTCACATCTTGTTCCATTTTTTTATACTACTTAGGTGGCAGACAAGCACACAGCCCACCGGATGGAAAGTGGTTTCCGCGGCCTTTGTACGTATGCAATTGATGTGAAGTGATTGATCATTACTAAGGTTTATAAACTAGTACCACGTTACTTTAGTAACAATATATATATCAATGAGTACCTACCACAGTAAGTACATCAGCTAGATCAATAAAAAAACTACGTACAATAAACCACAAAATACTTGAATTACTTCACAAAGAGCTAAACAAAATCGTTTTAATAGTGAGACGACAGTAATCGTCATTTCCCGAGTGTCTTTCAAATCTATTCAATGGAATGAATTTTACACCATTTTAAAAATGTGCTATACTAATGGGTGGGTGTTAATTCACCTCTCCCTAAGCCTCCGGGGATAAAAGCGTGATTATATATATGTACATACAAATAAAATTATTTTTTATATCTTTATCTCTCGCTGATGAACTGAATATCCTTTCCCATAGGTAGGTATTATTACGATCTTATTAAATTGTGATTATAAGGCCATCACTGTCTTCTATACATCTCGTTAATCTAGATGATGTTTAGTAGGTAATATTCCATACCAGTCGCCGCCCAGACGAAACAGGTTATCGTAAGCGCCAGACGGTATGAATTGATACAACTGTTTTATTAAAAGCACGTGGCCTCGATCTCGTTGCAGGCCAATTGATGAATAAAAGCTGACACGAAGATTTGACCTTTCAATGAGGAGAGTTACAGTTTTCATATCTCAGCTTTGAATGAAACCACACAGTGCAAAATCTCTTGCAAAGCAAATATTCCGCTTACTACACGGTGTGGAAGTTTCTGAATCTGTGCAATTGTGGAATGTTACTTGAAATGTATGTAAACAATCTTAATATGACCTGCAAAGAAAATTCCAAACGATCTCTGCCTTCACGAGATTCTCATCATGAGTCTCTTTTCTTTATTGTCTTTCGTTTCTTCCGAAGTTTGGTACCAAAACTGAGGGGGGTGTCAGCCGCACTCGCACGGCTGATGCCCAACATCAGGGGACCCAACGCTCCCTGCAGGAGACTGGGCGGAGACCCTGACGGCCAGTAATGTAGCTAGATTGCTGAGCCCACAGAGGGCGATGGCCGTCAGGGTAATAAGGGGATACCGCACGATCTCAGGTGAGGCGGCATGTCTCCTAGCCGGGACCCCTCCAAGGGACCTGGAAGCGAGAGCCCTTGCGTCTATATTTAAATGGCGCAAGGAGGCGCTGGAGCGGGGCCAATGGCCTGCGTCTCGAGAAATCGAGGCCCAGCGGTCCCAGCTCCACCAGGAAACCGTGGAGACATGGAAGGTGCGACTTGAGCAACCAAAGGGGGGATTCGCCACAATCGCGGCCGTCAGACCGGTCATGGACGAGTGGCTGGAGAGGAGACATGGTGCTCTCTCCTACCGGTTGTCACAGATGCTTACCGGGCATGGTAGCTTCGGTAGGGATCTGTGGCGAAGACACCGGGAAACCACGGCCGGTTGTAAGCACTGCGGGGACCGCAGCGATGACACAGCGCTCCACACGCTGGTGGAGTGCACGGTGTGGGCGCAACAGCACCAGGTCCTCGTGGTGGGTTTGGGCGTGGACACTCTCTCGCTCGAGACCATGGTGGGAGCCATGGTCTCCAGCGGGAGTAAGTGGGACTGCGCCGCCTCTTTCTGCGAGCAGGTCATGCTCGTGAAGGAGGCGGCGGGGCGGG
The DNA here is from genome assembly GCA_914829495.1 of Eilema sororculum. Classification (NCBI taxonomy): domain Eukaryota; kingdom Metazoa; phylum Arthropoda; class Insecta; order Lepidoptera; family Erebidae; genus Eilema; species Eilema sororculum. The sequence continues at coordinate 20,020,916 of OU618543.1, read as the reverse complement.
AGCGGGAGAGAACTCTCCCACCCGAGTTCCGCAGTCGGCGGCTTGGGCGCCGCCGACGTGTCTTCGCCGAAGACCATCGGCCTCCATGACCGGGGGCCTGAGGACGGTGAGTTGACTGCTCATCGTCCTTACAGAAGCAGGCCCATGACGGCAGCGTGACGTGACGGACTCACGCACGCCTCCCCCCTCCTATGAAGCGGGATGATACCCGGAAACCCCCCATAGACGCGGGATAGCACCCGAACCACCCCCTAGACGAGGCCGCATTAAAGCCGTGGGTCTGTTGGGAGCCCTGGGACATCCTTCCGAGGGCTTACCCGGGACTCCCAACTATAGGCTGCTGGGCGATACCGTGGGGGTTTTAGTCGGTAGGAGTCCGGCATAACATCCATGAAGGATTACCCCCACGGTTAAAAAAAAAATTGTCTTTCGTTTATTGAGGAGGAAATTAGATTTATTATAGTGCTAACTCCACCAATTTCTACGCCTGAATAATTTCTATACGGGTTCACTTTCCCTGGAACTGCCCGAATGTCATCATTTGGTGTGTTTGTTGATTACTGCTGTACAGTACATCTTGGTGTATAGGAGTGGGAATATAGGTGGGAATAGTCCCTTAATATCTTCACGTACAATGGCTAAAAGAAGTGTGTACAAAAGAGTCCTTTGCTGTTAAATTTTACAAATTTGTTATATCTTTATTTAATTATTGTTTATGTTGATCACTTTTTTTATATGTCTTTATTTGTTTGTTTTTGGATTTTATTATTCTTGTCGACCGCTGCAAGCTGCATTACTCGATTCGCGTGACGGCAGGGCGACTAGTGGCGCCATCTGAAAACCAGCGCTTCGTATACTCTGGTGCGAGTGTACGAGGCATTCATGCTGAGATGGTGGCCCATTTAGGTTCGCACGATGAAATTTTATATATATCATAGCTATTTACCTATTTAATGTACATTGTGCGTATCCTGAATAAATGTTTTTTCTTTCTTTTTTTCTTCTTTCCTCTATCCTATTCTATCCTAGTCCCTTAATAAAGGCTGATTGATACCGATGGCATGACTTGTTTAAACCTATATTCCCTATAACTATATTACCTGGAGTTATATCTTATTTCATACATTGACATCAGTAGGTGTTCAGTGACCATGTTGAATTTAAGGTAAGGTATCTGGACTCGAGGTACAATAGGTTGCTTATGAAGACCTGAGGGTTACCGATATATTCGTAATACTCGAGAAGGAATGAAAAGAATAAGTCATCAAAAGCTTTGTAAAAAAGTTTGACAATAATTAAATATTGATTGGTTTTTTAATGTTACGAGGGTTTTCAATATATTAAGGGTTTATTAGTTTGTTATTACCAAAAATTAATAAGTACCCGCAGTCTTTAGATCTTTAACATTGTAATTATCTGTTGCCATTGTGGAGTTTAAATGAAATGGCAGCTGCAGAATGCCGCTGTTAAGATTAATTTGACAATGACAGCTTTCGTACACGAAGACTGTAACGAGAAACTAATGAGTTTCTACAATAATTGGGGTGTGTTCACGCAAGCATCCATAACGTAACTGTTTCTTATCCGACAGACGGAATTCTCGATGATTACTTACATATTAAATAGATTGAACCTACCTACACCAAAAACAAAAAGCAATGTTCTCTGTATTTTATTTATTTAACTTATTTAAAAATGATGTTAGACTTACAGAATTACGCAACTGTGTTACGGCGAGGTAAGAATCTCATTTGAACCAATATCCGCTTTGAGATAATTGAGTTAAGAACTACAATCTAATCTGCACTGTGTATGAAATGTATATACGAGTATTAGCCTCATTGCCGAGAAGATCTAATATTGTATCAATCAATCTATCGTAGTCCACTGCTGGACACAGGCCTTTTCTAATGTGTGCCATTTCGCCCGATCATTCACCTTCCGCATCCAGTCTATATAGGTACCGTTTGTAATTTTGTATAATGTATTTTTATTTTACTAAATTTTTTTAAATGTCATTATGTAAATTATGTATGTAACTAATCGGATTCAAGTGATACTTGGAAGTTAAACAGTGATTCATACCATCAGTAAACATTTAATGATAACAATTTAAATTACTAAAAATCCCCACTTGACCTACCTAACATATTTCTATTGAATAGTAACACATTACAACCGGAAAACCACTATAATACAACTGAGATATTTAAAAACGATCGAGTATGCAAATGATTGCAGATATCTAAGAATTTATCGCATTCTGGTTATGATCTCAGTAATGATATCGCCTTGATACATTGATATTTTTATGTTAAAGATTCTTAATTGGTAATTCTCAATTTTAGAAAGCACAGAAGATAACATATAGTTTTCCTTTTTAAGTTCCCTTTTATCAACTATCCCACAACTAATAGAAATTAAACTAATTTTAACGAATGTTAGTTGACATTCCTCAATTAAATTGGAATCTAAAGCAATTTAGAAAGGTCATCCATCTTAAGCTCAACCGGGGTGGTATTGCTTAATTTTACAATTGTTATAACTTACAGGTAACTGAATAAGTTAGCATACAAAATAAGCCCCTTTAATATAAAAAGCAAAATTAAAAATTTTGACAAAAACCAAGTTAAACAATAATATAAAAAGATGAAAATAAATCGTGTTGGTTAGCCCTTTAACTTTGATATAGGTAACCTAGTAATATTTTGTTTCAAGCGGTGTTGTATCGGGGGACCCCTAACTGGCAAAGCACCCCCACATGTCTGATAGAACGATCCAGGACTCCGTTCCGTTGTGGATAAAAACAAAAATAGTCAAAAAGAGTGTCCATGAGATTTTATTATTTAAACCTTTGCAATCCAAATTAATATTCAAGATATGAAATATGAATTTGATTGACATGGCATTCCACTTAGTGCATCCGTTCTGAAATCCCCTGTCGCCCTGTAATGAGTCTTATGTCCAGCAGAGGATGAAGAAAACTTATCTTTATATAGAGAAACTAGCTTTTGCTTTTTTGTGGAGGACGTTTATCGCGACCAAACATAGCCTATGTCCTTTTTCAAGGTCTAATCTACCCTCATAAGAACTTTCATCAAAATCGGTTCAGTGGTTTAGGCGTGAAAGCGTAACATACAGACAGACAGACAGACTTTCGCATTCATAATATTATTAGTATGGATTATTGTACCTACCTTTGAAAGAAGTACATAAACCATGGCTAAATAGGATTACGGTTGCCATAAACACTATCCACTTATAAATTACCGAAATTACGTAAGAAACAATAGCCCTATTATCTTCTTCAGCCCATTATAATCTTCATACGTATTGTTCTAATAGAAATCAATATTCTTACTCCATGGGTGACGTACGGATGACGCTGACCTTGTGTAGGAATTCTGTGGGTTAGAATAGTAAACAATGGACATGAATCAGTGGTAAAAACATTGAGTGTGATATTGAGTCTTCAATCAAGTGACTCAAAATTGCATAATATTAGAACCTTGTACCACAATTGATTTTAGAAAAAATAAGTTTCTAGTATAGCCGGGCGATCAACCTGCATAGATCCTGAGCCCAATCTGCAATCCAGCTTAAGTATGAATTATTCTAGACTAGCTTTTGCCCGCGGCTCCGCTCGCGTGAACGTCGGTTATCGCGACAAGATATATACTTTCTCAAGGTCTAATCTACGCTTGTACCAAATTTCATCAAAATCAGTTCAGTGGTTTAGGCATGAAAGCGTAACATACAGACAGACAGACTGAGTTACTTTCGCATTTATAATATTAGTATGGATAATCGTAATCTATCCTTGTGCCAAATGTGTTACTAACCATTAATTGCTTTTCAGCCACTTTTACGTGAAAATGTAACTAACGTCTAGGTATTTATTTATCTGTATATCTCTATCTCTATCTCTATCTGCGGTAACCTAGTGGTATGGGTAATGGACTGCTGAGACGAGGTCTCGGGTTCGATCCCAGGTTTACCATGGCACACACCAATGACTTTTCGATGCTTTTCGAAGTTATGTGTGTATTTATCGCAGGTTTATAAGTGCCCGGTTAATGGCAATAGGCTCGCCACCTATTACATTGGGACCTGAACATAAACTGGCGAAATGTGGGTGCTAGCACCTCGGCCTACCCCTTCGGGGAATGCAGGCGTGAGTTTATGTTATGTTATGTTATTTATTTATCCATCATTACATACTTTCATACTCAAATATTATCAGGATAACAGAATGATGTATGTATGTCTCTAAAAAGCATGGTAAGTCTTTAGATTGTGACTTGTCTTAATTAGCTGTACAGAGCGAGGCAACCGTTACCACAGCCTTTTATATTCAGGGGTGAAAGTGTCAGTCGTCTACCCAAGTGAGACCGGGCACGGTCGGCGAGAGATGTCATGCGGTGTTCCGCAGGGATCGGTCCTGGGACCGCTACTGTGGAACATCGGTTACGACTGGGTGCTTCGCGGTGAGCTCGCGGACGGTGCCGCCGTCACGTGTTATGCGGACGACACGCTGGTGACGGTGTGCGGGGCTACATACCGCGAAGCGACCCTGAAGGCCACGACCGCGGTTGCCCAAGTCGTGGAGCGGATCCGGCGGCTGGGTCTCGAGGTGGCTCTGCATAAAACCGAGGCCATGTTCTTTCATGGACCTCGGCGCGTGCCACCGGAGGATTCCAGCCTCATAGTGGGAGACGTTTCCATCGGCATCAAGCCCCAATTGAAATATCTGGGGCTCGTGCTCGACGGCCGGTGGAACTTCGGAGAGCATCTCCGAAGACTGGCCCCCAAATTGAAGGACACAGCTGCCGCTTTGGGGCGGTTGCTGCCCAACATGAGGGGGCCGGATGACTCCTGCAGGAGACTCTACGGGGGAGTCGTGCGGTCCATGGCCCTATATGGGTGCCCAATATGGGCGGAGACCCTGACGGTCCATAATGCGCGTCTGCTGCATCGTCCGCAGCGTGCAATGCCATTAGGGGGTACCGCACGATATCCTTGGAGGCGGCGAGTCTCCTTGCCGGATCTCTGCCGTGGAACCTGGATGCGAGAGCCCTTTCGATGCTATATCGGTATCGAAAGGAGGCGCGGGAGCAGGGACAGGAACCCGTGCCTGATGAAATTCGGGCCGTGAGGTCCCAGCTCCACCACCAGGACATGGTAGCTGAGTGGGAGCTACGACTTGGGCGACCAAGCGCAGGGCACGCCGTAATAGCGGCGGTAAGACCCATCATGGAGGAATGGTTAGAGAGGCCACACAGCAGCCTCTCGTACCGGCTGACGCCGGTGATTACCGGACACGGGTGTTTTGGGAGTTACCTGTGTCGGATCCGGAAGGAGCCAACGTCCGAGTGCCATCCTTGTGATGCGAGCGAGGACACAGAGCTGCACACGCTGACCGAGTGCCCGGCGTGGGACACGCCGAGGCGGGTCCTAGTGGCGGCTCTGGGGGTGGGAGTCCTCACACTCGCCACATTGCTCACAGCGATGGTACGATGCGCGAACGCTTGGGGTGCGGCCACCTCCTTCTGCGAGCAAGTAATGCTCGAGAAGGAGGCGGCCGGTCGGGTCCGGACTATTCTCCGGGCCCGGGAAGCCCGTGAAGAGCGAAGGCGAACCGGACGTCGGATGTCGCAGAACGACCTCCGTCCTCCATGAGCGCTGGCCTGGGGGTGACCGGTGGAGCCGCCTGTCACCCTAGCAGAAGCAGGCCGCGGCGGCGGCGCAGAGTGCGCCTCCCCGTACCCGGGGCTAGTTGGGGACACAGAGGTCCCCACAACCCGAAGGGGACTATCTCGAAAGAGATGGTTGTGGGTCTGCCGGGGTGCGAGAGATATGCTTTCGGCAATCTCACCTCCGGCAACCAAGGACCCAAGACGGCGTGCGTTTTAGTCGGTTCGAGTCCGACATAATCGCCTCCACCGGCTCCGTGGGGGCGGTATCCGTGGGGATTTACATATAATTATCCCCAGGGGGTTAGGCATAGGTATATAATCCCACGTAATAGGGGGTGAGCCTATTGCCGTATTTCGGGCACTATTATATACTCGAGCAATGCATCTGAGGCTGAGTCTGGGCTGTATAGTATATATCTGTCTGATGTTAAATAGCCCTATCCCTTCGCCTTGTACGACACCGCACAGGAAGAGATGGGGTGGCCCATATTGTACTCTACCGGGAACCACGCGAACAACTTATATAGGTTCCAAATACATCGTGAAAAAGAAGCGCTCAAGTGGGACTTGTACCCACGACCTTTCCCTTACAGGGGGCATGCTCTTACAACTGACCTATTGAGCCACACCTGAATCACTTCAAATTTCTCTTCTCTATACGTCTTTAAGGGCGACGGTGGAGCCATCTACCAACTTTGATTGATGATTTTTCAACCATTTTTAAACATTAATTTTTGGAAAAAAAAATTGTAAAATCTGGGATAATGTAGGTATTTTTATATTGACTTACGTGGGATTTCACCAATGAAAGTAATAGCGATCAAGCTAAACTTGGTTATCCCAATATGCCCATGAAATTACTAACAGTCATTCTGACGTTATGAAGGAATTCGTTTCACAACGTTATGAAAACCTTTCTAGGAAAAAATCTCTGAACTACGTAAATAAGTTTGCAATCTATGACTACTTAGTTTACTCATTTTAAATCAACAATGCGGTATTAGCACCTGAAGGTGTAAATCCCTGAACGTCTATAAAATAAAACATGAATGTCATAATTTTTTTTTTTTTTTTTTCGTGCGGAAATCCCCACGGATACCCCCCCTGCCGGAGCCGGAAGGGGAGGTTATGTCGGACTCGAACCGACTAAAACCGCACGCCGACTGTGGGTCTTGGTGCTAGGCCGGAGGTGAGGTTGTCAAAGACATATCCCTCGCACCCCGGCTGACCCAGGGCCATCCCTTACGGTCTGGCCCTCCTCAGGAGGGGGGACAACGGTGTCCCCAACTCGCCCCCGGAATGGGGAGGCGCGCTGTTCAGCGCGCCGCCGCCGTGGCCTGCTTCTGCTGGGGTGACAGGCGGCTCCACCCGTCACCCCCAGGCCCGCGCTCATGGGGGACGGAGGTCAGTCAGTGCCCTCCGACGCCCGAGTTGCCTGCGCGCGCGGGCGGCGCGATCCGCGAGTCTTTCTCGCTCGCGCCGCCTCTCCCGCTCCGCCGTCTCCTTCACGACCATTACCTGCTCGCTGAAGGAGACGCCGGCCGCCCACGCGTCCGCGCAGCGGACCATTGCTGTGAGCAGGGTGGCGAGGGTGAGAACTCTCACTCCCAGGGCCGCCACTAGCTCCCGCCTCGGTTCGGCCCATGCCGGGCACTCGGTGAGCGTGTGCAGCCCCGTGTCCTCGCTCGCGTCGCAGTGATGGCACTCGGACGTTGGCTCCTTTTCGATCCGACACAGATATCTCCCGAAGCACCCGTGCCCGGTGATAATCTGCGTCAGTCGATACGAGAGGCTGCCATGTGGCCTCTCGAGCCATTCCCCCATGATGGGCCTTACCGCCTCTATGACGGCATGCCCTGCGCGTCGTTGCTCAAGTCGTCGCTCCCACTCCGCCACCATGATCCCGTGGAGCCGGGACCTCTCGGCCCGAATGTCTTCGGGCTCGGGATCGTATCCCCGCTCCCGCGCCTCCTTACGGAACCGATACAGTGCCGCAAGGGATCTCGCTTCCAGGATCCACGGTGGCGATCCGGCTTGGAGACTCGCCGCACATGAATGTCATACTGTCAATAATGGACACCTCTTGACTGACGCAAAGTAAACCAAGGATTGACTGAAAATAATATTTCTGTGTATTTAGTTTGATTAGTAATTCGCGTAATAAGATAAACACACCTCTCCAATATCCTTAGGACCCCAGCCGACCTCACTAGCCATGACACACGCTGATTGAATGAAGCTCTGGTGATGGCTTTCCATTCATAGTTGGGATCAGACAGCAGCCACACTGGTAAACGCCAAAAGCCCGTATTGCCTTAATATGGGAAAAGAGAAAAGAGAAGAAACCCTGGACTCCCAGGATGCAACCGTACTTGACAATACTGACTAATTATTATCAAGTAGTGAAAACTTAACACGCACATTGAACTGTTATTCGTCTATATTTTTACTTATTATACTCGCGATCGCCATGGTATTTCGAAGTGCCGGGGTGCGAGAGATATGTTTTCTGCAATCTCACCTCCGGCAACTAAAGACCCGAAGACGGCGTGCGTTTTAGTTGGTTCGAGTCCAACATAACCACCTCCACCGGCTCCGAGGGGTGGTATCCGTGGGGATTTTTCGCACATAATAAAAAAATGGTATTGCGAGTTATGGGTTCATTTACGCAAGTTGGCAGTTAATTCTTAAGTTCAGTTGTCCAAATAAAATTACTACGCGGAGTAATAGATAAAACTAGAATGCTTCCATTGATGGAGATCTAGGAAATGATAGTTATTCTTTTATGTTTAACAACAAAAGAAAATTGAAAGCTGTTAACAGAGGAGAAATGTATTTTTCTTAATGTATTAATACATAGCTTATGTTACCTATATCAATCAATCAAACAATTAGTTCACCGCAGTCCACTTCTGGAATTAGGCCTCTCCGAATTATGTTACCTATACAATATCTACACTGTATAATGTATGTTTACTAATGCTATGCTATAAACGTCGTCTAAAAGATGTACATTTATTTTATTTTTATTTATTTTAACTCTTTATTGTATGGTACATGTGAAGTATTCTAAGTTATTTAAATGATGCCGTGATTTATGTACCAAACTGCCGTTTATAGAAGACTATGGGACGACAGGGTCATCTAATTCCTACGACAAGACAACCCATGAATCATTATAAATGGTCATAGAATTGCTTGCATATTGCTTTGAATTCAGATTTGTAAGGGACGAATGAATGGGACATGGCAGAGGATAGATTTTGTATAATCTAGTCCTAACATTACCTAAGTACAGCAACCATAATTAATGTTATTATACGACAAAACACGTAATGTAAGATTTAATACAACTACAGAGCACTAAAAAAATGTGGCAATCTAGTTTAGCGTTCACCTGATGATAAATTATCCCCGTAGTCTATGGGTGCCTGTAGTATATAAAGTTTTATGGCCTGTGTACCACGAGGAATATCACGTGAGCGTGTGTGAATTTGTAAAAACCATTGGATATGCTTTCGAGAAAACTCACACCGTAGTTACGCTAGTACTATTATCTATTCTGTGCCGTAGTCTTAAAACCAAATCAAGGCTATTACAAAAAAATGCATTAGACAAATAAATCATCCAGGACGACATAAAATTATTAGTATGATATTAATTTTTGAAGAACATTATTTTTTTCAAGAAAAGTTAAAATAAGGCAAATTAAGTTAAATTATTCACAATCATGGTCCTTAGGTCAGCTGAAGGACTTTTTAGATGGTATATTAACTTTTAACTTCTTAGTATTTCTTTAATCTAAATATTTTCCCTAAATCTTTTTCCAATATTCTTTGATGTTGGTCGCTTGATGATATCGATTTTTCCCAGAACCAAGTTGTTCGCCTCATGTCTATGATTAAATGAATGAGATAAATGGAATTCCACAGTTAGAGACGCTGTCCCAGCTTTTCTTTATTCTTTTTAAAAATGCTTTTAGACTAGGTAAAGCCGTCATTGAGAAGGTTTTGGAAGTCAACATAGAGAAGAAGACATATGACTTCGGTCAAATGAGTTGATTGTCCCTATGTATGCTTATATCTTTAAAACTATGCTACGGAATTTGATTCATTTTAGGTTAGGTTTAGGTTTAAATTGGTAGAGTAATTCAAGAAAAAATGCTTAATATAGTAGATGGTGCAGCGGGTACGGGTTCTGACACCACGCGGGCTGAAAAAAAATGGCGGTACACACTTCGCCGGGTCAGATATTACCAAACTGAAATTAGTCGTTCTTCAACCGTTTAAAAATTGTTACTTTAGATATCGGGGAATCCCGTTATCTCGAATAGTAATGTGGCCATGATACTTCAATTTCCTAATAATTGTTATTTAATAATGTACATAATTATGATATCCACCATCAATCATTTAGAGTATTAAAGCAATGATAAATCTTACTTCCATCATTTGTTATTTTTGTTTATTTATTAATAGTTCGATTTTATCAACATCCTGCTTTACAAAGATTTTGTATTATCTCAAACGTGATTTCCGGTGAAGAAAGCAACGGCCTCCCTATCTCTGTCCGTAAGTGACTATCTAATAGCTTGAACTTATCGGGCACGTGCATAACAGTCCTAGTACCTTTTACTACATTAACAGAATACATACTGGAAAAAAAAAGTTGGTATCGCAAAAAAACCAAAAATTGCTGCTATCATCGCACTGCAAGTTCGAAAATAACCTCCCTCGCCATCCCCAGTGAGGGGGCGTATGTATCCGTGGGAACTTTGTGCACGATAAAAAGATAGGCAGGTACGCAAACACGTTACGCGATAGTTTAAAAGTATTCTATTCTACAAACGTATTCCTTACTAGACAAGTGGCAGTACGCTGGCCGGCGTATGGTGGAAATCATGTCAAATGGGATTTGATGTATAAGCCAGTCATTCTATTCTACGTTTTCTAGACCAGCGAGGTGCCACTTGTCTAGAGGGACTGGAAGCGTAGTTATTATCATGTTAAGACGTAACTATATAATGTAGTATAAGACCCCTTTTAGACTATGATCGTCTCCAGGCAGACTTAGACAAAATCATGAAGTGGTCCAAAGACTGGCTCATAAATTTGAATCACACAAAATGTACGGTATTGCACATCGGAAATTGGAAACCCAGGCTTACTTACAAACTTGGCGACACTCAGCTGGCCTAAGTCAAAACACAGATGGATCTGGGAGTTAAGATCTCGGAGAACCTGAAATGGGAAAACCATATCACGAATAGTGTCAAAAAAGCTGATTCCATGGTATACCTCATACAGAAGGCCTTTGGATCATTAACACCTGAAATGGCTCTTAGAATCCACAAAACGTATAGCAGACCGATATGGGAATATGCCTTTCAAGTATGGAGCCCCTATTTCATGAAAGACATAGACCTGTTGGAAAGAGTGCAGCGTAGATTCACCAAAGTCCCTAGACAGCTGAAACGGTTGCTATATGAAGAATGATTAGATAAACTGAACCTGACCACCTTGAAGGAGCGCAGAGAACGAGGGTACCTGATTGAGATCTTCAAGTTAATAATTGATCACTAAGACCTGCAAAGATTCAGCAACATGTTCAAACGTGCACCGGACTGAAATCGTAGAGGACACAACCTTAGACTGCAAAAATCTAGTTGGAATACAAATCCACACAAGAACTCCTTGAGTAATAGAGTGGTCAACGCATGGAATAGGCTACCTGCAAATATTGTGTCAGCAGAAAATATAATATAAAATAATATAAAAATAGACCGGACAAATATATAAATCAACAAAGACATTGAGTATTGAATAATAGTGTAGTAAACAACGAGATGCAAGCTGATATCAGTTGTTTCAACTGCAGGCCTGTTATGACGCGTGGCGTCGCTTTTACCCTGCGCCAGTGTGAGTTGAGTCTAAGAAGCCGCTAGATAAGTATACTTAATATATTACGAAGCGTGTGATACGAAAGGAGATAACTATCTATGGTGATTGGTGGAAGTATTTGGAGTGCAACAATTAGAAAGAAGGAAGAAAAGAAAGAATGAAAAAACATTTATTCAGGATACGTACAATGTACATAGGTAGTTACTAGGCACAGATTTAACAGTAATATACATCGTGCGAATCTAAATGGGCCACCATCGCAGCATGAATACGAAGCGCTGGTTTTCAGATGGCGCCACTAGTCGCTCTGCCGTCACGCGAATCGAGTTGCAGCGGTTGACAAGAATATTAAAATCCAAACACAAATAATGACATATCAAAAAGAAGTGATAAACAAAAACAACTACGTCTGTTTTTCTTTTTCATTTATCTTCAGTAATCACGACGTACTAGTGCGATATCTACCTTATGTATTAAATAATATGACTCACGTGAATGTTGGAGTCCACCTGCAGCACGAGTGATAATTTTAAGCACTAATGTCCCAGTCGTTGTTATTGCATGATATTATACTGATTTCAGAATATTGATAATAATCATTACGTGACTTGATACCTGTCGGAATTAACATCCTAGTAATGTTTTTCATAAATAAGTACCTACTATGAGATTTTTTTTAATATTCAACTAAATCTTACTTAGCAGGTAGACTAAACCCTTGTCCTTTTTCCACAGTATTTATTATATTGAACCTGATTTTTTTAGGAATTAGAACATCCAAAACCTTTGCTAAATGTAAGACTTTGAGAATGCCTAGAGGCGAAACCGGTCAAGTTCAATATAATAAATACTGTACAAGTGTTCTCAATATGTATAACATATTTATACTTCGTCCATTATATTATTGTATTTTAGACAGCTCACTGACAGTAGTAGGTAGAACTTTGTTTTAGCGTCAACATCTGAAAATCGTAACAAAAATTAGGCGCCAGTTCGTCATTTTTCATTGACAACGTCACGTCAACCTGAAAGCAATTTTAGGGATGTAGTTAGTCGATCGACTGTATTACAATAAAAACGCAGTCTGTGTTTTTATTGTAATAACTTGAAAATGTCACAAAATCGATATCGACTACAGATTTTTTTTTAATATGTAATTTCTAAACAACAATTGGGATGTTATTTTTTTTTATTTGCATGATTTTTACGGAAAAGTGATTTTTAACTCCGTCATATCTAGACGGATTGTCAAAATTCTTTTTTGTTTGGAAGAGGGCTATTTCTAAATGGTCCCATTTAAATTGCATAAAGACCTGATGATGGGTTTCAGAGACAGACCACGGAACTCTTCAATAAATACCAGGAAATCAGCATGTTGGAATATTCTTCTAGAAGTCAGTTGTTTTGTTTTGGAGATTAACGCGTGCGGTATGGCCCAAAATCGTTTTAAGTATAATATATTTGTAAATTGTACAGACACGAAATATAACATAAACTCATAAACATAAACTCACGCCTGTATTCCCCGAAGGGGTAGGCAGAGGTGCTAGCACCCACATTTCGCCAGTTTATGTTTAGGTCCCAAAGTAATAGGTGGCGAGCCTATCACGAAATATCTACTGCTTTATTATTATATATAGAAAGATAATAGATTATAATTCCACATGAAATCATGGATCATATATAAATTTATTCGTAATATTTTCATTTATCGATTCATTATTTTTTAATAGAGGTTTTTAACTTAGTCGAAATTTAAAATTTTCATGCAATCACTACTTTCATCTGTCTAAAATACAATAATATAATGGACGGGGTATACAAGAATATAAAATAGTACTTACTAATTAGAAATGAAAAAAAGGTCCGCTGGGCAGAAACTGGAAACCATTACTGTGGTAAGTATTCTATGCGAGCGGAGCTGAAATGAGCTTTTTTTTCGTACGGAAATCCCCTCGGATACATCCCCCGCCGGAGCCGGAAAGGGAGGTTATGTTGGACTCGAATCGACTAAAACCGCACGCCGACTGAAAGTCATGGTGGCTATGCCGGAGGTGAGATTGTCTTCGACATATCCCTCGCACCCCGGCTGACCCAGGGCCATCCCTAACGGTCTGGCCCTCTTCGGGAGAGCTGAAAAGGACAGGTAGTATATTAATATAACTTATAACGTTAACCACCACTTTAACATACCAGAAGAACACTTAGGTACTTAAGCAATTATACAAGACTTGAAAAATTCGCGTACGTTGTAGCTGAACAGGTTCTATCGTTAAGAATCTACTAGAATCATATTGACGTTTGTCTAGAGACGGAAAGGTACCTTTAAAGTTCTTGAAAGAAAAAATGTAGGCATGATTATGTTTTAAGAAAAAATGTTATCGTCACTCGACATGTAAATTGTTATGTAAGTACTAAGACAAGAGACAACACCAAGGTTAAGATACCTATAGTAATATAATGAATGTGAATGTAACTTTTAGGTTATGTTTTAATTAAGTTACTTTTTCAAACCTAAAAAACTTTTTCTTCTTAAATTTGGCATAAGACAGAACTTAAACGCTAAGATGAAAAAGATCTATAAAACACCGTCGATAAAGTATCTTTGTTGAGTTTAAAACTTGTTATGCTTTCGCAGAATAAACAGCAGAACTGTCTTCCATTCATCTTAACATCCTTATCCACCAGTCTCTTTAAAATAGTACTTAGTACCTAAATATTTTTATCTGCATTTAATTTTGTAAGAAGGCGCTTTAGTGGTTTATTATACTCTGTAGCGAATTCTTAAACCTTTCTTACAAAATCAACCAACTACACTTTGAAACTCCTCAAGATAAATGATAGTAAGCCCATTTGTTACAGAGGTTGTTTTTGTCCAACTAATCTGCCTAATCTTCTAAAGAAAAACGCAATCACGTTTCTTTTAGTTACGAAAATAAACATTTGTCACAACATAGTCAAATGAAAAAGGTTAGAAAAGAAAACGAAAATAGCTATATTTAAATCTCTAATGTCGCAAGTCGCAAGCATTTCTCCCGCGTCAATGAACGCGAAATTGTTTCCGAACATCACTGCCAGTGACGTCAAAGGACGACCACAAGTTTGCTTAATAAAATGATTCAATTTAAGGACTGGGTACTTATTTACTACGACAATCCATTACTTAATGTAAAGTAATTAAGGAAAAGACGTAAGGGACGAAAAGTTACGAGCAGACATGAATCATTTAGGTATTTACTTAATTATTTACTTTAATGCCTGTGTGGGTTTTAACGTTTCTCCTTTCGATAGGTTTGGTGACATCTGTTTGTAATTAGGGATTACTTAAATCTTTAGATAATGAAGATATATTATGTAGGGACGATATCCGTAGGTATTTCCTCGACATTAAAAACAATACACTTTCTCTTCTTGTCAACGTAAAAAGGAAAATCTATATGCATAATGCACCATGCACAATGCGGTAGCCTAGTGGTATGGGTAATGAACTGTTAAGACGAGGTCTCGGGTTCGATCCCAGGTTTACCATGGCACACACCAATGACTTTTCGATGCTTTTCGAAGTTATATGTGTATTTATCGCAGGTTTATAAGTGGCCGGTTAATGGCAATAGGCTCGCCACCAATTACATTGGGACCTAAACATGAACTGGCGAAATGTGGGTGCTAGCACCTCTGCCTACCCCTTCGGGGAATACAGGTGTGAGTTTATGTATGTTAATGTTATAATGCACCAAGGAAACATCATCATCATGATAGTCATTCTTAGATGCATTAATCCCGATCGCATCCGAAGCTTGCATTTTGGAGTATATAATACGTATTTTCTCGTCTAACTACGTAAGTATTTGGCTAAACTTTAATATTTTCCACCAACCAAACAGTCCTTGATCTATATTTCTTGTCATTAGTATGGACATCAGGCATCAGGCGCGTGTGTGGGTGTGGACAAAGTTATGTCAATATGAAGAATGTAATTTGAATTCAAATAAGGATTACGACGCAATAAGCCTCCAAATTGTACTGTTTTTACCAGACTGCGGTAACTATGCAGTAGTATGGTTGAGTTTAACACTTGAGGCATATATTTACGTTAGTAATTAGTTGCATTCTAGTGCCTGAAATATTGATCTGTTTTTGTTTAAATTGTACTCGTCAGAACAACTATTAACGTAATTTGGTAAATATTTTTTTTTAAATCTACAATCTGATGGTAATATACAATTATTAAGGTAAGAAACTGTAATTGAAATGCAAAGAATGACTGGTTATTACTATTAATAGATGATAAAAATAGTCAATTCTATTTTCTCCTGCGTCTGGAATTCTTGTTGGACTCGTGCGAACTACGGAATAAATACTGGATAAACTGGAATAGCCAGACCTAGTCAGTTTTAGACAACTGCGCAAAAGAATAGCGATGTTCTCAAGGTTCGTGTATATATTGTAAATTTCTTTACTCCAACAAAACATTTATGTTTAAAGAAATTTGGTCGTATGAGTTAATGTTAAATTAATTTTTTTATCATCGTTACATCATCCCGAGTAAAACCGTAAAAGAATTTGCCTTATTTAAACAATTGTGCTAATAATAAGAGGTATTGGGTTATATCAGGCTCGAACCAATAAACACTCGAACCAATAAACAGTCGAACCATTAAACCAATAAACTATACCAATTTGTAATGTTTCGTTGGTAAGTAAATAAAAAAATAAAAAAACAAAAACGTATTCCAGAACAACAATCAGTAGTGAATCGACTTTCCAAAAACGGTCATCTAGAATACAATCTTACAGTAATAATAACGGGAATTAACGCGACCATGGTATAGGTACACATATCTTTAATTTGCCTGACGTTCCCAGCCTCACTGTCAGTCAGCTACCATGATCGCGAGAGATTAAATTGAGATTGTCCTGAGATCTTGTTATACTTCGAGATTCAGGGACTGATTATCTTTGAGGAATAAGTTCAGGCCCTAATATCATTGTAAGAGTCGATTGACAACCTACTGATCAATATGGATTTCCGTCTTCCTTATCTAAAATGTATAAGCATTAGTACAAATAAATACCATACCAAGGTAATTACTTTCGATAAGTCTACGTTCACTATCTGATTATAATATTAACTATAATTAAGTACTACGAGTATCGCGGATTATTCTGTGCTATCACCCACTAGTGATGAACAGGTTTTACGCCGTTGTGTATATTTATATTTACGCATTTCTCTCAAACCTCACATCGACTGATCCGGTTTGGAATAACATTCTTAAGGGCGTTCCAATGACGTAGTCGACGTAGATTTGTCGTGTACATTTACAGGGTTAACACTTTCTAAATTTCTTATTAAAAATGTAATTCCCCTAACTGTTGATTACATTTAGAATTTGGATAAGGTTCTTTTGGCAAATTACTTGCAAATTAGATTATGGGTTAAACCTACAATACCAATTAACCGGTTCTAAACACAAGCATTTCAACTTAGTTTTAAATATGTTAACGATCGTTAAAAATCTATTTTATTATGTAACTAACTGAACCGGCAATTATTTTCCACGTGGTGTCAGATCCCATTCCCGTTACACCCTCTACTATCTTAAGCATGTATTATACATTATAATTTATATAGGTACGTACGTACCTACCTACCTACCTACCTTCTTGTATTTTTTTTTTATTTTAGAAAACTTCAATTATGTACAATAATAATATTCAATAATTATTATAAATAAAAATCTAGAACAAGATATGTGCAAAACTGCAGGTTCAGGCGTCAAAGAATTCCTCCCCATCGACGTCAACCTTCCTCTTTAATCACTCTATCTGTTTAAAAAACTGCTTCAAAATCTGTTGCGTAGTTTTAAAGATTTAAGCATACATAGGGACGGACAGACAGCGATAGCGACTTTGTTTTATACTATGTAGTGATGAAGCCAAGCTAGTAAGTACATCTGATGGACAGATGAGACTCTGGTGCAGATATTTTTCTAGAGTTTGGGAGGAATATGAGAGTCGCTCCTATAAAAGTAATATAAGTCAAAAGAGGAGATATGAAAGTGGAATCAGGACTTCGACGTCAAAAACTTGGATGTAACCTGGAATAACGCTAGGATGGTGATGATTTGGCATAATTATTTATACTTATGTTAAGATACAATGTGTTATGGAAGCTCGGTAAAGGTCTATTTGTTTTTTTTATTTTTTTTCGTGCGGAAATCCCCTCGGATACCCCCTGCCGGAGCCGGAAGGGGAGGTTATGTCGGACTCGAACCGACTAAAACGGCACGCCGACTGTGGGTCGTGGTGCTAGGCTGGACATTATACCTAGACAAAGAGCAACTCGCTGGCCACAAATACAAATGTATAGGATTTGACGTATATGACAGTCGTCAACGATTGTCATATATATCAAACTAGCCTTTGCCCGCAGCTTCGCCCGCGTGGATGTCGGTTATCGCGACCAAACATAGCCTATGTCCTTTCTCATGGTCTAATCTACCCCTATACCAAATTTCATCAAAATCGGTTCAGTGGTTAAGGCGTGAAAGCGTAACATACAGACGGACAGACAGACAGACAGACAGACAGAGTTACTTTCGCATTTTTAATATTAGTATGGATTCCATCTTGTCTGGAAGAGCTGAATGGGCTGAATGACTTTGGCGCAGATATTTAGATAAAAACAATAGACGAACTGAAGTGTTATATAACACTACAATGTACAGATACTCACAACTTAATGATACAGACAACGTACGAGTACCTATATACACGTATACGCCTACTACCACTATAATTGTGTGCATAGTTTTAAAATGTGATAAAAAAAGATGTTTCAAAATTATTACAACATCATTCATTGTTTTAGATAGTTCGTATGACTATCGGTAGTGGGCTCCTACAGTCGCCCCAAATCCATACTAATATTATAAATGCGAAAGAAACTCTGTCTGTCTGTCTGTCTGTCTGTCTGTCTGTATGTTACGCTTTCACGCCTAAACGACTGAACTGATTTTAATGAAATTTGGTATAGGGATAGATTAGACCTTGAGAAAGGACATAGGCTATGTTTTGTCGCGATAACCGAGATCCACGAAGGCGGAGCCGCGGGCAAAAGCTAGTTGGTTATAACAGGAGAATTTGGAATGCTCAAGAAGTGCAATCCTAATTAAGTTCATTGATTATTATTATCTTTATTTTATTTGATTATTTATTATTATTTATTTGTTACCCACGTAGCCTGGCGGTTGCCGCAAGACGTGGCCGCACCACACCAGCGGAGGTGGCTCTCTTCAATTTTATCTGACGTGGAGGTTGCCGCGGATGCGAGAATTCCTCGCGCGATGCTGATACGCAGCTCTTGCTTGTGTCGCTCCAACAGCGGCCACGCCTCACAGCCGTGTAAAAGGACAGGTCTAATGATCGTCTTATAGACCTGTCCTTTCAGTTTAACTGGCATTTTAGGATAGCATGTGACGCAGTCAGTTCCTGCCAATCCTGGCCATTACACTACCGACGTGAACCCACTCTAAAAATTTAGCTTATTTGGAGGAGTATATTAGTAGCTAGCTTTTGCCCGCGGCTCCGCCCGCGTAGATGTCGGTTATCGCTACCAAATTTCATCAAAATCGGTTCAGTGGTTTAGGCGTGAAAGCGTAACATAGAGACATACAGACAGACTGAGTTACTTTCGCATTTATAATATTAAGTATGGATTTCAGTTGCTAAAGATACTTTTTAAAACTAAAAAAATCTTTTGATAAACATACACAGGTACATAAATAGAAAAAAATGTATACCGGAACTGTGGCATGTAACTACATCCATGGTTCTGGGTCAATAGCAATCGCAAAATTAGAAAGAGTACTCTTTTGTACACGTAACGGTGTAACAAAAAATAGCCTCTCCAACGAATCCGATCGTAAGATAAATTTTGATTAATTTATTTTTTTCTTAAAAAAAGTTAAGCTGTCCTATTAATACATATTGGACGTGACTGGGGTGGTTATAATACTGTTAAATAAATAAAAAAAAACAATGCAATAAATAGCTGCTGCTAGCTGCTAGAACCAAGCGTTTCAGTGACTCATTCCTATGCCGCACGACTAAGACCTGGAACTCCCTGCCAGCTCACGTGTTTCCTTCTTCCTACAGTCCCGGGTCCTTTAAGCGGGGCGTGAAAAGGCATCTAATGAGGCCGTCAAGCTGAGTGCCACTGTTAACAGGGTACATGTTTGCTTCATGGTGACCCTCTCTCCGAGACTTTGCCTTTAGCTTAACATCAGGCGAGGTGAAGTCAAATTGACGTGTCCTAGATAAAAAAAAACTTTGATATTTTGAATTCAGGCATTAACGTATTGGAGGACCCCTAGCTGGTAAAGTACTATGCCATGCGATTGGAACAACCTAAGGTCCCTAATATGAACAATACATTGAAAAATGATGTTTTTATTCAAAGAAAATTATCCGGACTCGGGTTGGCCGAAGCAAGGAATGCCGGGCCAGATGGGGGATCTCGGAGAGGGCGGACCTGCGATGTGAATGTGGAGTTACTCCACAGACAATGGCCCACCTGTTGACATGTGCTAAATGCCCATACACATGTACACCGCAGGACCCTTATGTGCGCCTCCGAGAACGCCATTCAGGTGGCAGCACACTGAGAGAAGATAATTTGAGGGCCGAGGCACCATCGCCACGATAGAAGAAGAAGACCCCATCAGAATATGCTTGAATATTAAGATGCAAAGGTACTTGAATAAGAATTTTTTATTCCACTACAGTCTGATAGCACAGATTACTTAATAGCTAGGTACAATACCCAAAAACAGAAAGATAATAATGACGCACCAATATCTATTATAGTAATAAACTATCCAATTATTAGCCATCAGAACAAAAACGCGATATGACGTCCGACCAACCAGTGAATTGAACTCCGGCTGACCTGCGCGTACGCACCACTTTATATAAAAGAGTGGGCGTTGCAACACTTCAGTATTGAACTTGTCCTCGTAGCGAGCAGACGTGTCATATACTTCCTTTACCTTATCAATATAAAACAAAATGTATACAAACCCTTTTGAGCGCAAGCATTCATCATTGCGGCAGGTCCTTGACCGCTTTATCAAAGGCGAAGCAAGGCTGAGCTTCAGAAAGAAGACGGACTTATCCAAGTCTAACAGCAGCAGTACGTCGTCAATGACTTCTGCTTCTTCCGTAGATTACAAGCAGAAGTACAATACGAAGGGATGAGGAGAGCAGTGCGTGTGTGTTGTGATAGTGAATTAATCATTGCAGTTCGACATATAAAAAAAGGTTGGTATTTCTGCTCATCTAGACACCATAAACCACATTTTATTTTAAAAAAAGATTTGATACTTAAATATGTACAGTAACATCGGTATCCATTTATTCGATCACGTAGGTCAAAATAATTGAATTCATTTTGGGTGTAGATATAATTTGGGACAGATTAAAGTCGTATCAAACAAGGATCGCTTTTTGTGTCCTATAATTTAGTTTATGTCTATTGTCTTTTAATTTAATTCGAATTAACTTCTTGATATTTTATGATTCGATCATCTTTGATGGGACACGTATTTTACAACAAACAAAGCTAATGAACGTAAAATATTATCAAAAAAAAAAAACTATTATGTTGAATAAAAATTCAATACAACCGTATATTCCTATTTCAAGTTTAATCCTTCCTAGTTCGGCTATCGCACCGGATAAATACGAGTATTATTAAACCACATTATTATCTGGCCTCAGTATTATGTGCATGCATGAAATAATATTCATAACACTGCGTCGATAACACAAAAAGCAAAGAATAGAATCAAAACATAATATTGGAAACAAATGTATGTAAATAATTTCATTACACTAATTAAATTAAAATAATAAACAATTCAATATATTCAGATTCACTCTTTGCTCATTAAATTCTATAAACAGTTTTGTATTATATTATAACAAAATTTTGAAATGATAAATATTAATGTGTATCAAATATTCGATTCGTTGATTCGAATCTTATTACTGTTTCACAAAAGACGTCGTAATTGATGAAACTAACTTGATTAATTCATTGAATTATACTCTACAAATTGTTAAGGGTTAATATATTACGTGTATAATTATAAACTTGTGAACTAAAACTACACTTATGAAGGGACTATCTATAGTTAACCCTAGAGCTCTTAAATAAATGAAAATTAAGATCGAATTCGATTGATCTGAAGAAAAAAGATTCTCAAAATTCTTGCACAGTGTATTAATATGTATATATATTTTAGATGCTGATAAAAAATAAAATCACTATCTGTTACTTATAGCGTATGTTTGCGAGCAATTGTGACGTCTTTAATACGATTTCTGGGTCATGCAAAGTTGTTGTTTGATAAGTTTCAGTAGAAACAGTAACTGGTACGTGTCATACCATAGCGAAATTTCGGTGATATTATACTCCTAGATACTCTTCTTTCGTGGATGAATACTTTAATTGTTTTTTTTTTTCTATAACAATAAGTACAAGGTTCGTGACTTCAAAATTCTGCAACTTATACAGATATTTTTTATTTTAACTTAGAGTATTAACGAATTTATTTTCTTTGCTCACAGGTCGAATGGTCAACTGACGTCAGAGCATATGGAGCACTGCAGCAGTACATGGGATCTAATCTTGGAAGCCTTAGATTTAGACGTTAGAAAGTAGACGAAATAAACATCATAATATAAAATGTCTAAGAAAATCTAATAAACATAGTCTATGTAGTATTTCATTGTTTTATTATCCCAATTTAGATGACTGGGAAGAAATGTATCTTCCTAAGTACCTTTAGGGTCTAAAATTATTGAAAATATCCATAGGTATAACACTGTATCTTCAATTTTATTAGATCACTAATAACCGTAATAATACATAGTTTGAAATTCATAAAGTTGTCCCAATGACACTGAACATGATTACTACCAATGGTCTGTATTTGTTTTGGGATGAACTTTAAATGTATCAATAGATGATTGTTAATTAAAAAAAAATGATATTTTAAATAGATAAATATAAACGTTTAATATCAAGAAAGCATAATTTGTCCAACTATGTAACAAAGTTGTTCAAATACACGATACATAAATACCGCTTCGTAGCTTTCTATTGGGAACAGACGAAAGATAATAAGAGTTCCAAAATTATTTTGATAATGTTTAAAATATAACTAGGAAGAGCCAATGAAAAAACATTTATTAAGTTTTAAAAGGTCGATTTTAATTTTTAATACAATGGCGTAGGGTGAAAATTTTCAAAAATGCAAGCCGGTGTAAATATCCTTAGATCTAATTTGTCATATCTCATCGGCCTCATTGAGATATAGAAAGAAATCGGGTTATAAGAAGCCCTCACGACTGGTAGGTACCTGATATCTACACTAGTATAACTATTACTTATATAAATTTAAATAAAACGATTTCAAGTTCAGTAAAAAACACCTAAGAACGTGGCAAGAACCTGTTTATCATTGAGTAAAATACTTGATATACAAGTCAGTTACTCTTAACAAACTGGTGTCCTAAGCAGTGAACTCATTTACATACAATACTAATTACAATCTTTGATATTAATGACCATGAAAATTAATCTTAAACCCAAATTATGAATATATATCCACCTATAATCACAATAAAAGTAGTATACATTTTTCTTGCATATCTGCTACTGTGGTGATACAACACGTATTAATCGATTGTCCTCTAACGAAAGTAAGCTGAACTTCTACCTATTAATCCTACAATAGAAAGCTATAACACAACATCAGCTTTAGGCAACGACACACACCTGTCTGGTACCATATTTACCAAGCCTGGTCTGACAAAGGCGGCAGCTTTTGTCTTAGCGAACATCACATTCCGATCCCCCATATTTCCGCAATCTTCTTGTATACAGCACATTATACTGCCTTATGTGTAATAAAATAGGATTTTTTTTACTAATAGTTCGTTCAGCCAAATCCTCCAAAGTTGACCTTTTATTTCGTTTTTCATGACGTTTCCCATTATCGATATGGACCATCAAGAAAAGTCATCGTTGTCTGATCGCATTGATTCTTTAATGAGATACAGCAATGGATACCTGATAGCTGATGAATTGAAACCAACAGACCACACATGAAAAAAAGATATGCAATATACGGGATATAATAAAAAATTGTATCCTCAGTAAAAGAATAACTGCTAATCATTATATAAGTGTTATGGACGGTGTCCTTTACTGTCCTTTCATATCCTAACTGTCCTTGAGTTTACAAAGATGTCCGAGGTACTTTAACTTATATACTTTACCTTATACGTCAAAGATGAAGATTTTGCTCTTCTCAGTATTATAAACAACACATGTAACTTTGAACATATTTAGACAGCTATCGTTCGCCTAAGACCGCAGGTTGTGGCACTCAGCAGAGCCATATCATCAGCATAACCTCAAAGTAACAGCCAATTCATTCTTTGCCGAATGCCTCGATGTTCATTTACATATAGATTGGAAAGCTTCAGCTGATTCCTACCATAGTCCTCATTCAACCTGTATGATTTAGACCTAACACATGCCTACCATACATGATTGATATTTTGATATCAATTTTTTAATGTTTTTCAATATGTATGTCTCAATAGTAATGTCTGAACCCGTTCCTGGAATCTCCAGGAAATATTATTGTCTGACACTATTTTTGAATGTATTGGTTTCAATCCTACTTGAAATACACTCTTTCAGAAATCGTCACTGTGCTAGTTAGATACTTCCTTTGATAATACGTAAGAACAAAGTAGCTAATAAAAAGAGGCTTAGCAACACACAATAAAAGAGATAAAAACACATACGTGGATAAAAAATGGTGTAATTATATCGAAAAAATATTTATAAATGGCAACAATGATCCTGTATTTTACCGAACTACAGAAATAATTCCAAGTATATGGGCTGGGCCCGCATCTACCCCCACCATGTAAGGTCCCCCTGTTCTCGTTCCGGGGACTGCGACCTTAGGAATATCGTGAAAAAAAAACGCGATAAATTTTGTAAGACTTACATTTTTCGACGTTTCGGGTTGGTTATAGTACCCGTGGTCTCGGCTAGACTCAAGTCAAGTGAAGTACCGAACTATTATAAACTATGAAAATAATATATGAAAAAATCTGATAAGCCGAATCGGTCGAACCATAGAGTAAGCTTGTGAAGTACCCCGGCGAAAAACGCTAGTACATATTATATGAAAGCAAGTATATTAAAAGCGATAACATTAGATGGCAATTTATTAATATTAGAAAACTCATGCATACGGTTTGTGACTCCTGAATAAGCTAGCCAATTCATGACGTGACATCTAATCTAGAGGTTTACACCCTCTAAGTTATTCTACATCTCTACACTTTACGACTGATGTTACAAAACAATAAATAAATAATACACTCCGACTTCCCAAGTCACTAACTTCCTGCCTACCTACTTTTGTACTATTTGATACGCTTGAATTCTTATAAAAAAGCTAAGCTATTGGTGTAAGCTAAGTAGTTAAAATAGTAGCTAATTCAAACTTTTTTTTTTGACTTTGAATAATTTAGTGCATAAATGACCACCATATAACATTGTCCCTAAAAATAATCCATACAAATATTATAGATATATATATATATATATAACTCTACCTGTCTGTCTGTTTGTTGCGCTTTCACGTCAAAATCACTGAACCACTTTCGATGAAATTTGATACAAACATATATTAGAGAAAGAACATAGGCTATGTTTGGTCGCTAATAATCGAAATCCACTCGGATGAAACCACGGACAAAAGCTAGCGTACTATATATTATTTTGTACTGTTAAGACAGGTATCAGGTATCAGTTATCTTCATCACTATTATTGTAGGAAATAACAGCAATAGAACAGTCTCGATCTAAAGACGGATGTACTGTACACTTCTTATCTTGATACAAATCTAGAATCACAATCTCGAGTAACAGTTACAATAACATAAACAACGACGCGCCGATATCTATCATTACCTTTATCATCATGTATCATTCACTGTTCATTATTTATTTAGTTCTAGTCATCAAAGCAAAAATCCGCAATGACGTCTGAAACTAGTGCTTACCTGCGCGCGCGCCACTTTAATATAAATAAAAGAGTGGGAGTTGCAACACTTCAGTATCAAACTTATGCTTATAGTGAGCAGACGTGTCATACTAATTTCCTTTGTTTTATAAACCAATCAAAATGTACACAAATCCTTTTGAGCGTAAGCATTCATCATTGCGGCAGGTCCTTGACCGATTTATTAGAGGTGAAGCAAGGCTGAGCTTCAGAAAGAAGACGGACTTATCCAAGTCCAACAGCAGCAGTACCTCGTCAATGACTTCTGCTTCTTCCGTGGATTACAAGCAGAAGTACAATACGAAAAGATGAGGAGAGCAGTGCGTGTGTTTTGTGATAGTGAAATAATTATTGCAGTTTGACTTACAAAAAAAGGTTGGTATTTCTTACTTTCTTGTTCTTACTTTTATTTTCAGTAATTAAAAAGCAGATTCGTTCAAACATGTTATAACACAAGATCGTTTTCATCTTAATTAATTATGTAGGTCAAAGTTAATTAACTCGTTTTAAGTGTGAAAGCTTAAAAGAATAAAAGGAGAAGAGTTAAGACTAAAGGATCGCTTGTTATGTCAAATAATTTATTTAAGTGCCGCTTTTATAATTGGGTACGAAATAGATGGTTAATCGTCTTTGATTTTCTTCTTCAGAATATTTTGGAATAAAAAAAGCTGGTAAAATAATCACACGTCATTTAATAACGTGAAACTTAACTACATGAATGTATACCTATCGAGAGTTTCAGAATGTAAATAAAAAATACTAATAGACCCGAATACTTTCCAATTGTATTCTTGCACCGGGATATAAGAAGAATAAAGAAAAGCATAGATACAGACGACATTTTGTACCGGTCTCTGTGATATTACGTTTGCAATTACACCTACAACACTGATTATACACGTACATCTATATTTTTTTATATATCTAATAGGTATAAACTAGGCATAGACATAGGTACAGTTCAAATATTAGTTTTCAACCAAAATGGAAATTATTACATAGGTTCAACCGGCTGCACAAGGTTGCAACTTCATTTCCCATTGTTCTTTGCAAACCTTCTGCAAAATGAAAACTGCATGAAAATTCATTGTGTAACTTAGAAATTCTATCCGTGTAGATTGCGGGAAGCGACTTTGTTTATACTATGTAAAGACGATTTAATATTAACGTCGTACTCAGATTATGTGGTCATGGCCACGCATATGTACATAATATTTTATGTCAAACTCGCTGACTGGCTTCGCCTTAACTGTTTCCAAAAAAAAAAAAACTATGTTTTGACAATAATAAACACAATAAAAGAAATAGTTAACCAATATAGTAAAGATAGATATTGTCAAATTGTATATATTAGACACACTTCTATTATATCAAAACATAATAATATAATTTCGGTTATATTAAAGCAGTCACATTTTTTAAAAATAAATTTTTCATTTTATTCATTTGCATTAAAGTAACATTAATTAGTTAGTTCCAACTTGACACGTTATTAAAAGCATAATAAGGAATACAAAATAGTGTGAATTTGAGTTCACATAACATTTAGATGAAAAAAACACAAAAGCACTGCCTCATACGTGTGGCAAAAGTTGGCATAACAGTTTATGTGTAATTGTTAGGTCCTGGGTCCAACTACCTGGTTTTTCTTTTAGAATTTTCTCCGTACCAGCATAAAACGAGGGAAAAATGACCGGTAGATACAGCTTATATACCTATAGATATTACATGCCTTTGCCCCAATTTAATCCCGGGCAAAATTGGTCTAGAAGAAATTATAGACTGGAATAAGACTATCCATTGTACAAACAACTCATTATATTGCACCTTTTGCACCTGCATTAAAGTATATAATATGATATACAAAATCTACGACGCTTATCTAAAATTATACCTAAGTATCTATGTATGTGCTCTATAATATTCATCATCGTAGTGATATTGCACTTGATCATTTCTCTATAAAGCCCGGAGTTCGGTTACACCATTCCTTCATATTGGTTTGTACGGCTTTTATGTGACCGACTGCAATGTAATATCCCAAACCTGTGGTGATAGTAAAAACTATGATACAGTTGGTCGATATAATTCGAATACGTTGGGAAATATTAACTGCTCAAGTGGGACTTGATCCCACGACCTTTCCCTTACAGGGGAAATGCTCTTCCAAATGAGCGATTGAGCCACACCTGAATCACTTCAAATTTCCCTTCTCTTTATACCCGTCTTTAAGGGCGACGGTGGAGCTATAGAAAATTCATTCAAATTGTCAATATAAGTTGATTTCATTTGTATTTAGATTTATTAACAAAGTTATTTTCTTTGCTCACAGGTCGAATGGTCAATACAGAGTGGTTTCTTGACGTCAGAGCACATGCAGCAGAGGAACCGCGAACTTCATCTTGGACAACGTATTAGAACGAGAAACGTACCAGAAACGTACATTAGAAGTTATGTATAGTCTTGATAGATGAAATAAAAATAATTTGTATCTTATTTTGTTGCTTTATTTTCAAAAATCAAAATCAAGAATTACCTTACTATTTTATCTGGCACCCACAGGACAGGTTTGCCTAGTGTGGGGCCACAGTGAAACGCACAATGTTGTAAATTATTTGGCAATAAACTTATTTTCATTCATAAATACGAAACGCCCCGTTCTGAGAGAACTAGAACTACGTGACTTAAAGGGCGTTTTATAGTAGGTATATTTAGCTACATATTTACTTAATCTAATTACAAGCTTTTGTTTGTATAGCTTAACAGAGTAATAGGTATATGGTTGTGTTTTCAGTTAGGAAATATCCCGAAATGTCTAATAGTAATGTAAATCTAGCAGAACAATAAACAAACAAACAGAATAAGGTAGCCCTTCTACGACGCCAAACGTCAAGGGCTGGATTACCTATTGTACTTAAATTTGGAACTTGCTCTATGAGAGAGAGAAAGATCCAAGATCATTTAATGGGCAAATTAAATAGGCAGCGCGAGTAGGGTAGGCAGCGCGAGTGTAACGCCCCTGGTGTTGCATACGTCCATAGGCCGCGGTAACCACTTTCCATCAGGTGGGCCGTGTGCCTGTTTGTTGCACTTTAGCGCGCAGTAACTGTTTTCAAATTTTCACCGATAAAATCAGACCCAAAGTAGATTCAAAACATAATAGTTAGCAATATTGGCATTCAATATTGTAATAATACTTTAAACATCATTCTTCAAATACTCTACGCTGCTAACCACAATGCGACTGGCCGTCCGGCAGCCCGTAGGATGCGGTTGCCAGGGACCGAAACAGTAACCGCTACAAAGTGTTTTAACACTGTTTTTTGAAACTGTTTAAAAAGAAAACCCTTTATAACTGTAACCGAAACGTATCTGTAACAGATTAAAAGTGTTTAGGGTTCATATGTGTTAATAACGGTTACCGGTATTAACAGAAACGTCATTATAACGTTATAATTTATGTACTTGCACAGAATGGCAACAACACGTCGACGCGACACGAATTAGTTACATTTTTAGGTTACGTGTTGCATCGAGTTCTTCTACACATTAGGAATAAGTAGGTACACTCCAAACTTTATGACCGGGGCGGTGACCGCTCACACGCGTAGGCCTCGTATCCTCGGAGTCTGGGGTCCGTTTTACCAGTCTAACTACGGATTTGGCTGAACTTCGATATTTGCCGTGAAGTGACTGCCATAATGACCTTCACAAACCAAAGGCGATATCGAAGCATTGCAACTAGACCAACTACCCGTAATGACTGTCATCTGCCATAGATGTTCGTACGACAACCGGGCCCTCGATTCTACTAAAGCTGCACTCCAATAATGTCATTAAATTTTAGACTTTATTTCTATACGTCTAAAGTTCAAAATGAAATGAAAAACGTTTCATTACACTATTTCATTCACTCTGCAAAACGTCATTTAATTTTAAATTTTTAGGTTCTTATAGGCGCGGTGGCACGACTGCGGTTTGACTTGAGTAGAATCGACGCTCGGGACCGATGTCTTCCGACTTCCGAGGCACGAACAGACCAATGTAAATGCACTAAGCTTACAAATACAAATGGTTACAGGAGGGTTAGTGCCTGGGCGCCTTCTACATCGGGCATTTATTTTGAAATTAACGTCATCATCTGTTT
The DNA here is from genome assembly GCA_914829495.1 of Eilema sororculum. Lineage (NCBI taxonomy): Eukaryota > Metazoa > Arthropoda > Insecta > Lepidoptera > Erebidae > Eilema > Eilema sororculum. The sequence continues at coordinate 19,991,011 of OU618543.1, read as the reverse complement.
TCATTCATCTACTTTAAGGTTTATGTAATGTTGAAATAAAATGTATTACTGTAGGGGCAGCTCGCGATGCGCCTTTCTTTGCTGTAAGGCGAGATCCTTTGGCCTGCGATGCCGTGGGCGGTCCCCCAGTCCGCCCATAACCTCCGCCGCCTCTGTCCCTTGTGTTGCATACGTCCATGTGCCACGGTAACCACTTTCCGTAAGGACTTTTCCAAAATAATTTGATGAATCAAAAAAGTAGGTACGAACTTGTCGCCCAATAGGTACTTCTATTTACACTTAGAGCAGGCGTCCGTCACTCGCCCAAACTACGGCGATAAGTACCTACCGCGCGCCTCACCCGCAGGCTGCTAGCGCAGTCGGGGCCGGCCCGCGCTTGCGAGCACGCGCGTGACGCGACTTGCGTAGGTATACCTAAACAATATTGTGGCCGATCTTGTGAGATCAGTAGTTATCATTGTTTATGTGTGTAGGTACACTAGGTGCCTACTAGAAAAATAAAATTCTGAATCGCAGTAATCATTACTGTTGCGTGGGCGGATGTTAAAATACACTAAAGAACTCGAAGTTGTCTTTTTTTACATTACCAACAGAGTGTGAAAGCTAAGATTTTACTATTTTTATACGCAGAATATAATCATGTTTACTTATTAACAAAGCCATTAGGTACTGGTCGCCACTTGACACCTTCGCGTTATAACATACCTAATCGTAGTGAACCTGTGACATGGTTCCCCACTTACCTATAATGGGATAGAGAACTAAAAATTGTTCTGCACCTACTTATTTAGAAACAAATACCTATGTACTTATGTCGTGGTCGTGCACCTTGTTTATTTAATTATAATATTACTTCTAAGTACAGTCAGCACCAAAAGTCAATTAACGTAAACCTTTCACAACACAATTCGTATGCTTATGTGTCTACCTACCTACTTATCTATGATAGTTCCTTTAAATAGTATTCTGACATCGGCGAACTACGTATAATCAAAACTGAACACGGTTCTATTACAAAATGCGGTAAATAAGTACATGTTCATGTTATTTTGTTACACTAGGTACCTACTTATAACAGGTTACAAAAGTGGGTGCACTTTAGATTTTAACGTTTTGTTAAGTTTTTATTCTTGTTACCTATTTGGTTGCACTACTTACACTATACATTTTTTTTATAGATACTTAGATACTTTTGATAGTAGGCGGTAAGTAGGTACCTACCCATTGATTTTAATTCGTTGTATGATTTTTAAATGGTTGCCGCCTGCTATCAGACTCGTTTTATAACAGTGACAAAGTGACAACCGTAACACTCAAGTTGGCGGCGTTGTTTGTTCGGAACAAAGGGCGATACCTACAAAATTTTGTAGGTTATTAAAACGGCGGCTTTCTTCAACATCAAAGGAGTGCAACTTCTGTCCTTATCTATTCTGTGCTTAGAGCTCGATATGACGCGCACGAGTCGACGGGACTTGTTACGGTTTATGTTATACTAGCTTTTGCCCGCGGCTCGTACCAATCCGACCAAACATAGCCTTTCATTAACATAGCCCATTCTTAAGGTCTAATCTACCCTTGTACCAAATTTCATCACAATCGCTTCAGTGGTTTAGGCGTGAAAGCGTAACATACAGACAGACTGACCGATAGAGTTACTTTCGCATTTATAATATTAATTATGAATGAAGTTAATTTCCATACACTTTTCAGTAAATCTGCTTTCTCACTTTGAAAAATATTTGCTCAATTAAATAATGCGTGTAGTGCGGACAGTGAGGATAGCCGGACAGCCAGGCCAAGAAAGGTGCATAAAAATTTAATCAAAAACTTATAAAACCCCCGTCATAAAAAACATCTCCAAAAAGTTGAAAATAAATTGTGGTTAAAGGGAGGAAAACCACAATATTGATTTTTGATTTAATTTTTATTTTATAATTTTTAAAATTGATCTACTGACCAAGCCCTTTGATTTGATACCCATATTGGGGGTGTTGTGAAAAAAAAGTAATTCACATTTTTTGGTTGCGGCCATCTTGGATTCGAAAATTTTCATAGTTGTAGTATTTTACTAGTGCGGTAGCCTAGTGGTATAGGTAATGTACTGCTGAGACGAGGTCTCGGGTTCGATCCCAGGTTTACCATGGCACACACCAATGACTTTTCGATGCTTTTCGAAGTTATGTGTGTATTTATCGCAGGTTTATAAGTACCCGGTTAATGGCAATAGGCTCACCACCACATTACCTAAATATAAACTGGCGTAATGTGGGTGCTAGCACGTCTGCCTACCCCTTCGGGGAAAAAAGGCGTGAGTTTATTATGTATGTAAAGAAATATGTATTCCGATATGTTGTGGCGGCGGCCATCTTGGCCCTATTTTTTTTTTCAAATATACCTAAGAACCATCCCGACATTCAAACAAAAAAGCTAAATCCAAAACAATTCATCCGTTTAGGAGTTTCGATGCCACAGGACACACACACACGCACGCACACACACTCACAGAGACACCCCGTCGTTGAGTCGGGAGTTAAAAATACCATGATTTAAAAAAATACTTCGATTATATAAGAATTGTAAGTTTGGCAACGTAGCCATTTCGGTGAACACTTATTAACCTGTTAACAGATTCATTTCTGGTACACTTATGTAGCGGTTACACTAACCTCATTATAACGATTAACAGAATCAAAAAACAGATATATAAGTGGTACACTTTTATTCGGTAACCTTTTAATAGTATAACCCTTATATTTCTGTAACCTTTATGAATCTGTTTTTGGGTCCCTGGCGGTTGCAATGCAGGCAACCGCGTAACGGGTACCCACATTATCAACTAAAAGTACGTTGCTGTTAAAGAGCCGTTGTAGTCTGCGGTAACATCAATCAAACAAAACCATTCAGAACTTGTGCCTTGATCACACGCACCGACTGGAGTGGAGAGACAGTGCTGTCACCCGAGTATAATGTATGTGCAAAGTACTCAGCGCGGCGCTATGTTCACACGCACCACAGATAATCTATACGAATGTTATAACCGCCGTTCCCAATACCATACTGACAGTTAAAGATAGATCGCATCTACGGATAAAGTGCTCGGCTGTTTAAATTCAAAACATAGTAACTCCTATTTCACGGAAAATAAAATGAAACCGCGATGCGCTTTCCCGCAAAAAAAAAATCAGTTACCATGTTTCGTATTTAAACAGCCGATACGTCAAATTTGACTGTTGCGATCTATCTTTAACTGTAAGTATGTTATTGGGTACGGCCGTAAATGCAAAAGTAACTCTATCTGTCTGTCTGTATGTTACGCTTGCATGCCTAAACTATTCAACCGATTTTAATAAAATTCGGTATAAGGGTTGATTAGACCTTAAAAAAGGACATAGGTTATGTTTGGTCGCGATAACCGACACGCACGCGGGCGGAGCCACGGGCAAAAGCTAGTATAATATAATTCTTATACACACAGCGAGCATTAGCCGAATGCATTGTCTCGCCACTCCACTCGGTGCGTGTACTCAAGGCATTATACCGACTCTCCGGCTGCACCGTTAATCTGTGACCGTGGAGCCTGCACGTCCTGCAAGTCGCTGCCCTCAGAGCACAGACTACTTTGTTATATGAAACTCGGAGTGACTGGAGCGGTTTGCGAGTAGCCTCTTTACATTGCATCGCAGTGCACATAAAAAATAAATAAGTAAGATTATTTCTGGTTGCGGTAAGCCGCATGACTACCCACAATACGGGTGATTGTAGGTATAAATAGTGCATAATTATGTATGAGCTCTTAGATTTTTGAAGTACCTAATAGTTTTCAAATATTTCAATGAAATAGAGAATGTAGTGAAAGGTAACAAATCAAAACAAAAAAAACAACGTACCTATTACATTACCTAGTATAAATAAATCGTGTGCTATTGCTATAATGTGAGAATCCTGTATAGTACATTTTGTGAAATTATATTAGTTATTCTCTGACACAAGTAGTTGCCGACAAGGGTAGGCTTATGGGCCAAATACCTTAGGCTGTATATAAATTTTCCATCATAAATAAATCAAGCAAATGCAGATATTTTTTTTTACGGAGCATCGTTATTCGATATTTATTGTTCTTGCTCCCGATGGTACATTCCGTAACTAAAGTCAACAATTTAATTGTTGATTACATATTATTAAACAATATAATATCGTTAAATTCAGTCAAACCATGAATACATAAAAATATAGATCAGTAAACTAAAAATTTTTTTTCTTGTTGAATGGCTCTGTGTAAACTGAACATAAACTTTTTTTTTTCGTGCGGAAATCCCCTCGGATACCCCCGAGGGGTATAATTTATAACTAAACATAAACCGTGCTGACTGCATTTCAAGTGCGGATGGGCCTTTATTACTAACATAATCTATAAAATGATATAATTAAAAATATGTGAGAAAAATACAAAATTAATAAAATTATTTTAAAAATCTTTTTATTTTATATTACACATTTTTAAGGTATAATATAACTACATAAACTTCTACAACTTAAATTTAGGCGAATATTGCATATTAAGTTTTTTGTTGAGCAGCCAATTATAAAAATAAGAAATTAATTTTATTTCAAGTACAGTGATTTATTTTTTATTTCATACTGCGATCAACCAAGCGAAGGTAACTTAGCGGTTTAGGAGTCGGCCTCACGATCGAGTGGTTCCCGGTTTGATCCCCAGCTATTACACTACCAACATGAACCCACTGCTAATACAAGCAATTTAGGTGATGGGGATAGAATGGGTTATATCAGTAAAAAATGCGCCGTTTAGTTGACCGCGAAAGGCGGCAGAGTGCCTAATGCGACTTTTTCTCCCATTCACAGGCGTCTAGTAAATGGTGATTTATGACATTGAATTAGCGCCATCTGGCGGTAATGTTATGAAACATTATTGCATATGCATGCATATTATATCACCGTTTTTTCGTAACCGGTAAAAGTGAAAAAAAATTGCTCTAGACACTCTGATACCTATAGATAGAACATAAGTGTGGTACATACAGCACATTGTGATGTGGCAAAATATCTTATGTATATTTTAGAAAAAACCATTGCTGCTTTTTACTAATATGGTCCAGCCCCTTAAGACAAGTGACAATTCGTTCGCCGGCGTGTAGTAGAATAGGTACGCACATGACAGAGGTTTACGCATGTCCTTAATGTCAAATCCTATACATTTTAAACGTGAAAATATAAACATCCCAATCATGAACCTCATTCTTGTTTAGAAGTCGGTTAAAAACAAGTGGAGAGTACTGATTTAATACTTATTATATTCAAGTTTTGGTAGAGGATACAAAACGAATAGTGTAAATTAAAAAAATACATCCCCAAGGTTTGTTGCTGTTTCAGGAAATACATAATTTAAATATAATTATTTATTTTAGCACTTATTTTTTAGCCAAACAATTGCTAAATATCAACCTTGCTACAATTTTATTTATACAACAAAAAAATATCTACCTTTATTTCTACGCATGAAAGTGTCTTCTGAACTAAATAACATAAATTAATAGGCTCTTTGTGTTTTCGAAAAACATTGGAAAAAATGAAATGCTCAAGTGAGACTCGAACTCACGACCTTTCGCTTACAGGGCGACTGCTCTGCCAACTGAGCCATTGAGCACCACTTGAATCATTCCAAATTTTCCTTCTCTTTATATCCGTCTATAAGGGCGACGGTGCAGCCATCTACCAACATTCTTACGAACTGTTGGAAACAATGAATGATTTTTCAACCATTTTTAAACATTGCATTTTGATGACTGCGCCCAAATATTTGAATGATTTTTTTATAGCATTTATTATGCTAACTGTTAAGTTCGAAAAACATTGGAAAAAATGAAATGCTCAAGTGAGACTCGAACTCACGACCTTTCGCTTACAGGGCGACTGCTCTGCCAACTGAGCCATTGAGCACCACTTGAATCATTCCAAATTTTCCTTCTCTTTATATCCGTCTATAAGGGCGACGGTGCAGCCATCTACCAACATTCTTACGAACTGTTGGAAACACTGTTTTTCGAACTTAACAGTTAGCATAATAAATGCTATAAAAAATTCATTCAAATCTTTGTGTTTTGTTTTTTTTTTGCACACAAAACATAATAATATTTAGGAAATTCCACCTGTTAACAAAATTATTAATACATAATAAATATAGTGGTATGAATAATGTAGTTTTGATTATTAAGTAATTGAATAGATTTAAAACAATAATCAGCAGTAAAGCCTTCCCGAAGCATGATAACTATGCTCGGGCCCTCTTCGTGAGTAGCGACGCTGCCGCGAATCTAATTACTACACCACGATGGCAACTCGAAATCAATTCTGCCACTCTGACGGTCCAGCCTCAAAGTCAGCTCTGCGCATCATCTCCATTAACATCGAAGGATTTTCACAGGACAAGGCAAAGATACTTTCCAATCTCTGCCAAACTACCCGCTGCGATATCCTGTGTGTGCAGGAGACCCATCGAGATGATAGTCAGAGCAGACCATACATCCCTGGACTGTCGCTTGTCGCCGAGATCTGTCACCCGAAGCTATATCAACCTAGGTATAACAGGTTTATATACAGGGTGGAAGAATTTCATGCCCCCTGGAGGGGAAGTACTCGAAATACTGGAGATACAGAATTTCACTCAAAGGAAACTTTCCTATATTTTTAAAAAGAAACAAAACTCCATTCAAAGATTTTCGATATTTCGCTTGACATACCCGGTAATCGAACCAACTAAACCCGAAAAAATCACATACTGATTTTTTATGGCTTCTAACGATAGTGCCGATCATACGGATCAAATCTCTCTAACAAACATGGTAAATTAAATGAAAGGAAATCTTTGAAATCTAAACTTAGAATGACAACAGAGAATAATCTTTATCAACAGTATTTCGAGTACTCCCCCTCCAGGGGGCATTAAAATCTTCCACTCTGTATAACATCCATACTAATATTATAAATGCGAAAGTAACTCTGTCTGTCTGTCTGTCTGTCTGTATGTTACGCTTTCACGCCTAAACTACTGAACCGATTTTGATGAAATTTGATATAGGGTTAGATTAGACCTTGAGAAAGGACATAGGCTATGTTTTGTCGCGATAACCGACATCCACGCGGGCGGAGCCGCGGGCAAAAGCTAGTTAAATCATAAAAAAATATTTTTACTATTCGGGGATTTAAAATTGAACCAAGGAACAAATTTTTTTAGACCATATTATGGTTCAAGCAATTTTGAACTCTGGTTCACAGTACGACCACTCCTTATGTATGTTTTAGTCATTAAACAAACGTAAAATCCAATAAAAATTTACAAAGTTAAAGACAACGTTACCTGTCAATTTTGACAGAAAAATATTATAACACAGTTTTACCAGAGAACAGATAGTTTTACTTCTACAATAAATAATGTGCAAGTCTCAAAAGTTGTTTTTGGTAAACTTTCACTTTTAGACAGCATTGACGTAGAAAGCCTTGTTGTTTTATTACCATTAACTTGGGAATCCCGGCAACGTAATTAAACACTGTGCTATGGCCTAGAAAGAGCCAATATTTATTCTACAAACTGTCTCGAGGTCTGGGGCAAATTATGTACGTCACATTTGTGCAAAAATGACTTACTGTTCTATGTGAAAGTTTGCGAAAATGTTTGGATATTTGTAAGTTTGGTCTTTTGTTATTCTATCACGGATGGATTTGGCTGAAATTTGGTACAGGGCATAAAGAAACACATAGGCTGTCTTTTACATACATATACATTGCTGTGCCCATAGGGAATGGGATCAAAATCTCACGCGGATGAAGCCGCTGCGCTGGTTAGAACAATATTTCAATCATAGTCAGGAAAATTACTTTCTTGTGTCCTATGGAAACTTTATTGCACTTGCAGGAATGCTTCTGTTGTTCACTATTCTGTGCTTCTGTTATGCAAGTTATGCAACTGCGGAAGTATTCGCGAGATTCATGTATTATTATCACATGTATTTGCTTTTTTACCAGAGCAGAAGTTGTTAGGGAACGCCCAGCGACCTTACTTGGTCGTTGGGAACGCCTTGATAAAGCTGATTTATATCCATGAATTTCAATTTAATAAATAAATAATAAGTTTATTTTATTATCATTATAAATAATATAATCATATGTAAATAGTATTAGTAATTAATAAATGCAGAACAAGCATGTGAAGCAAGTGGGTCAAGAGCTTGACGCAGTTTTCAGTATCCGTTACCGATTAGTATCTAAGTATCCTATATCAATTGATCACTCATCGGTCTAGTAATATTACTTAACCAGTCTATCAACGATTACGTGACGTGCTCTATATCTAGCACTTTCTAAGCGGCTTCGGCATAAGCAGTTACTGATTAGATCCCTGTCAAAGTTCACACAAAAAGAAGATAATTTTGCTAGTCACAATGTCTGCGTGCGTTAACTAATGATGATAATATCTCACCTATTAATATCCTTGTGCTTTTTGTATATTTGCTCATCAATAACCCTTTTTTGTATTCGCTCTGGTCATTACCACGGTTAATTAGAATCAGATATTTAACTTTGGTAGTATCGTCTTACGTGTATAGGTCAGAATTAGCCTCAAACATACCTACAAAGTTACGGATAACCTTTATAAAAAAAAGGAATATAATAATAAACTATCCCCTAAAGATTAGAGGACAATATTTCTCTAAATAACTGATAGATATTTAGAGAAATATAATCCTCTAAATATTTCGAGTATTTATTTTATAACTTCAATGCTAAAGGTCGCTTGTAGTCAGTATTCAATCACTTCTGAGAACGACTGCACTTGCTAATTTGTTGACGTTGAACCCTTGCCCAACTCATAAAATTTAGTTTAATAAAAAAGGTTACTTGCAGTAAGTAATGCTCGACCCGCGTTAATATTTGCCTTCCTTTAAAGTCTTTTTAATAATAGTTTATGCTGCAGCTAAATAGAAAGTGTTTGCAACTTATCTAGCATAAGCTCACATAAGAAATTCTTCTAAAAATACTTCTTTAGGTTGTAGTAACAGTAAACCTCGTCTGCAAACAACTCATTTACCTAAATAAAGGTCATTAAACCTTACTAAGTTAGGACAACACACGAACGGCCCAGCCTGTTATTTTTTATACCTGCCTATCTCATTCTGACCGAAAGTGTAATGTAACCCCTGACTATAATGATTTTCCGTTTTAATTGTGTATAAGGCAGCCTTCTCTGCCCCAGTCTACCTAGTATTATAGATACCTATCTCCTACTACTTTGTTTCTGTTTACCATTTATTTCTATCTAGCGTTGTATGAATCTATGAAAGATTTCTTAATCGTTTTCGATACCATTGTCGGGAAGCTTCCTTTTTTCTTTTTTTTTTCGTGCGGAAATCCCCTCGGCTACCTCCCCTGCCGGAGCCGGAAGGGGAGGTTATGTCGGACTCGAACCGACTAAAACCACACGCCGACTGTGGGTCGTTGTGCTAGGCCGGAGGTGAGGTTGTCATCGACATATCCCTCGCACCCTGGCTGATCCAGGGCCATCCCTTACGGTCTGGCCCTCCCATTCTGATCTGTACTAACCTTAGAGTATAAATGTTTAATGTATACTCTGAGGTCGGAACTGAATAGTTCAGATATTTTATTTTTTTAAAAAGGTCACGTCAAGTTTTTTTTTAGAAAAGGTCACGCCAATTTGACTTCACCTCGCCTGATGGTAAGCTAAAGGCAAAGTCTCGGAAAGAGGGGCACCATCATGAGCATGTACCATGTTAACAATGGTGGCACTCAGCTTGACAGCCTCATCAGATGCCTCTTTTCACGCCCCGCTTAAAGGACCCGGGACTATAGGAAGAAGGAAACACGTGACTTCGCAGGGAGTTCCACGTTTGTTCCCCTCCAATGGTGCGGCATAGGAATGATTCACGGACCGCTTGGTTCTAGAAGGTATATTCTGCACCGTATGCGGGTGACATCATTTTTTTTTATTGATTTGAATTGATTAGAACTACCTACGAACCTCTAATGCACTAAGCAAATGACCTCTATAGTATTCAATTCATATATGATTGAATGAAAAATGTAATTAAATGCATTCAATTTCAAATTAGTAAACATCTATCTTAGATAGTTGCTAAGTAGATACTTCCGTCGGTAAAACATGTTCATCTGCACGATTAGTAATTATGTATTAGCGTATTATAAAACCTCTTTCAAGATCAAAGATTGTTAATTATCATTTTAAAATATTTAACCTTAACTTACAGGCGACTTACTCAACAGGCTTCCCCTAGTAATGAGTATAGGGAACATTGTAATTAAATTACTGAGATACGTTAAATAACTTATGATCGCACACTGTGCTCCATTCCGGGGGCGAGTCAGGGACACCGTTGTTCCCGCTCCCGAGGAGGGCCAGACTGCAAGGGATGGCCCTGGGTCAGCCGGGGTGCGAGGGACATGTCAAAGACGACCTCACCTCCGGCCTAGCACCATGACCCACAGTCGGCGTGCAGTTTTAGTCGGTTCGAGTCCGACATAACCTCCCCTTCCGGCTCCGGCAGGGGAGGTATCCGAGGGGATTACCGCATGAAAAAAAAGGTATACCTTTTCACTTTGGGAACGATATTCAATTAACTGAATGACAACAAACGCTCAAACTGTTGACGAGAACCTAAAAAATAACATAGTATTTACAGTTTTCATATTTGTACGCATACCTCCCTGGTAAAACCAGGAATAAGCAAACTACAACTTCCTTAGTTTACAGCAAACAGGATAAAGATATTTATCCTGTTTGATAAAGTACATTTATCATATTGTTATACAACAATTATAACGGGAATTAACGCGATCATGGTATAGGCACATACCTTTGATTTGCCTTTTGCTTACAAAACACACTCATAGTGGTGAGTGTAGTATGTGACGGTACAGGCGAAAACAAAATATCGAAAATGTGTGGATAGATGAAGAACCTACTACCTCACGGACTCGAAGATGGCGGGTATGCACTACTGAGCCAGTCAGTCTATGACCACGGCCGGTGTAACCTGGTCGAAACGTCAGGCAAATCAAAGGTCCGCCATCATGGTATGTACCTATAACATGATCGCGTTAATTCCCGTTATAATTATTGTATATCATGAAACGCGAGAGTTTAAAAGTTAATTTACCATGTATGTGTATTTCTGTGAGTTTCCAATAATTCGATACAAGTGCCATGATCACGGAACATCAAAGTACGATATAAGCAGTCAGGCTATATGAGGCCAAGATTTTATAACCCAAGCCAACCTCTTCTGCCAAAATAGTGAAAACCAACTTTATCCAGCTCTCCTTCGTTATAATACCTACTGATTTATAAACACTTTTTTTCTAAATATTATAGTAGGTATAGTAGGCAAACGAAAGGTAGAACGCTTTCTACACAGCAGGACCAACGATCTGAAAAAGGTGGCTAGGACAGAATGGATGCGGAAGGTGGCAGAAATGGGGCACATTGCGAGAGTCATATATACACCATGAGCGCGGGTCTGTGGGTGACGGGTGGAGCCGCCTGTCACCATAGCAGAAACTGGCTGAGGAGGTAGCGTGCTTGGCGTGCCTCCACGTCTGCGGAGACGAGTTGGGGACTCCGTGCTCCCCCTTCCCGAAGAGGGCCAGATTGATAGAGATGACCCTGGGTCGCTGAGGTGCGAGGGATACGTCCAACAACCTCACCTCCGGCTTTGCACTTTTTGATCCACAGGCGGCGTGCGTATGTATCAAAACATAGAAATACCTATTGTTGCCCAAATCACTATTAATAACAATTAAAACTTAATTTGTATCATTTAGGAAATATCACCAAGGCATTATCATATTGACGTCATTCTGAAGGGAAAATCCCCTAAGTCTCCAAATGCAATAAACCTTAATAACATAGGCGATTATCCGACATCCGATTTACGTAAACAAAAGATCAAAACATCTTATCTTATAAGACAAATCATTAAGTATATATATTTAACGTAAACACCATTTGTTTTTTATTAAACAAATTAAAAATGCATTTAAATTAAACTTTTTTATCTTTGTCAAGGTGGTAATGCTATTGTAAAAGAAGCTAGTACCTGTTTTACGATTTACCAGATTTTTTGCCATTGTCCGCAATACCACGGTACCACCAGCCACCACTGAAAGTGGAAACATTATAAACCATTAATCATTCTATCAGCTAATCTACAAATTGTAATAGGTTTCCGCGACGCTCGAGTAACTACATATTGGACATCGTCCTCCAATGTGTGAAGGCGTTTCGGGTGTGGCGCGTCGTCAGTGGTGGGTTGCCCAATAAAATAATAGTCATAATATTTTTTGGTATCCATAATAAAATTATGGATACCACAAAATATTCAATTGTTTTAATATTACATAACAGAATGAATGGTAAATTTATTTCTCACTGTCATTATATCCAGGCAGTTCTGTCATTTCAACACATTAACGATGATATTCACATGTAACTATGTAATTAAATGTATAGGTACGTAGGATAATTTATACGTATTTATCATTAATCATCAGTCATCACAGAGTTAATCTCGGAACCCAAGGGTCCGCTGCAGGATGGAGTCTGAAGGTTTATAGTGGCTACTAGTAATGCTATACGTAGTAGAAGACTCTCATATCACTTTTGCTCAATCCCATACATTATCGCAGAGAATATTACGATATATTTCTGCGCCACTCAAGACCATTTCCTTGGGTAGAAAAATAATGTCTCAATCGTTTTTGTGTTATTACATTTTTACTTTAATTTTTTATATTTTTGTATTTAATAAGATATAATATATAATATGTATTTACAGCCTATGTGATGGTAGTGAACGCGGTCGCTACGCAGGAGGAGCGGGTTCGATCCCAGCTCCGTTCAAATATTTGTACGAGTATGCATGAATATGGGTATATGTATTAGTCTGGTCTTGCCACAAAGAGCACGTTAAGCCATCGGACCCCATTGCTATACGAACATCTATGGTTACGGGTAGTTGGAGCCTTAAGAGGGGGTATAAAGGAAAATTCCCGATCTTTAATTTGATTTTTATACCCGAAAGTGTGCCACAAATGAGCTTGTTTTTTTTAAATAGAAAATACGTTATATCTAAAAGGTACTCAATTTGGTGAAAACATAAAATAATAATATTTTGTCGATAAAATAAGATCACAAAGTTAGGCCTAATTTTAGATTAAAATTAATTTATTTTCAACATTATTCATGTAACTGAGTCAATTTTTATGTATAAAGTACAAAATTATAAAATCTAGTGACTCAATTTTTCACTTTGTTAAAATTATCTGTAATTTACGAGTAATTAAAAAAAAACGCATTTGGCGCTTACGACGTTCTTATTCCGCGCATAACGGTCTCTTGCTATCGCACCTGACGCGAGGTGCCGGCCATCTGTTGTTTCATCAATTAGTCGGGGTCGCCCCGTTGAGACGAGAGGACTGTTTTTCTGTTTTCCGTCGAAAAAGTTAGTCGAAATTATGGGAAATAAAAAAAATCAAAAGATAAACTCTCAAAGAGAATATAAAAAACTAAGAATTCAACTCTTGGCTAATTGTCGAAAGTAATATTTCTTTATTTTCTTTAGCTTGTTACTAAGTACAATTTTTGTATCAACCGTTGCCAGGCTGCCCGGGTATAGTATATGAAAATCAAATAGATGTCTTAGACCACCTCGCGTTTGAAGTATGTAACTAATGTTATTTTTTATAGCAGTAATATAATTATATTTTGCGAAAGTACTTATACATTGTATTATCATTTTTAATGCTTTTCAGAGTTGCTTCAGCTCGTAATATAACATAAGCTGATGAATCCGATCCAGTCGCATCGCTTAGCAAAAACTGTAAATTGTAAGCTTATTGCAATTGTTTTTTCTCACATTCAGTAAACATTTAAGATTCTATTCACTAAATAGAATTAAAAAATATGCAACGTTGTATAATCTAGACACGCAGTAGCGTTTAAGCTAAGTTCAAGCAAAGGAAGTGGCTAGCAGCGCCGAGTGTAATATAAACAAGTAGAATGGTATGGTTTGAGATTCACATGGTCATTCACATTAGTGATGTATGTAGTGTGATTACTCACCGGGATATGTACCATGTTGTTTTCTTTATTTTGAGTAACTGTTACTATGTTACGTTAAAATTATGTGAATGAAGTTATTAGAACCATGACTATTTATTTTGCCTTTTTTTCAGATCAACTTCTAATGTAGAGAACATCCCGACTAGTGCTGTAAAAAATATATTAGATAAGTGAGTTTCAAAATCTCACTACATAATAAGCCATTTCATTTGCTTTGGTTAAACATTCATTTATATATATCAAGCAAATCAAATATAAAACAAGTAATAGAAAAATTCGACCACATGGAACACGGACGACCGCCCGTGGAAGGCTAGCTCAGAGTAAGAGCACTGGAACGCCAGGGTTCACGAGTCTGGCGTTGAAGTCCCATTGTGGTTTGAATTTTTCGAAAAATTTGTCCACATTGAATATTTTTAGTTTCATATTCTGTATGAACCAGTTAAAAGTAATACACTCAAGAAATAGATAGTTTTCAGGAAAATACGTAGTAAGTTTTTTATACTGTTTAGCCGTCAAAACAATAATTAATAGGTCATTTCCTAAACCTTTTCCACAAAAATTCACAAATAGGCGTAGGTTTCAGGTCGAATAATCAAAATCATGTAATAAAAATAAGTAAATACCGTACCTAGCTCATTTACTCATTAGTATTCGATGATCTTTCTTATTTATTCATTTAAACTCGATATAATACAGTTTTTAATTTTGAAATCACTTTTCTAAAAAAAACTTTTCTAAATTTTTGTCATATATCGAGCAAAATGACAAAAATTCGTAAACGGCCTCGTAATATCCACATTATTGACGTTATATTCATAGAATAGCTTCAACTCTTTTTGTATTTCCAATTATAGATTAAAAAGATATTTTTTCAAATTAAATTTCTAGTGATCGTCTACTTTTATGAACTGAAAGTAATATCTTTAAGCGTCTTGAACCAATTTCAGCATGAAATATACATTTGTTTACCTAATTCTTATCTACCTATAACAAAATTGAAAGTATATTACATGTAAGCATAATTATTGTAATTATTATTGAAATAAATATTTCTATAACTTACTTTTTCGTATTATTTATGCACTACCTGTAAAATTATTCAGCGAATCGTGCTGCTTATGTTTATTTTACAAATCGCACTCATTTTATCTATCACCAAAAATAAATTTACGTTTTAATTTACCAAAACTTTAATTTGCCAAAGAACATCGATATATTCCTAGAATGATCCGCGAGGCTATTGAAATTAAAAACACCCAAATTTTAATAGAGAGGATGGATGGAACGTACCACCAGCTTGGGACCCAGTCATCCAATTAATCAAACCCAGTAAGCAGCAAAATCCAGCAAGACTTAACAACGCAGTGAGCTCATTCTGCGTAAATTTGCAGCAGCCGAAACGTCGGTTTAAAAAGTAAATAATAACAAATATACGTGGTAGAATCCTTAAAAAGTGGTTTTATTTCAATGCTTATGTTTATTTTACAAATCCCACTCATTTTATCTATCACCAAAAATAAAATTATTGTGTGTTCAAAGTATACCTTATATAGATAATGATCCAGCTCGTACTTTGCCAAATTTTATCTAATTATTTTGGACTTAGCTGCCACACAAAATACTGCAAGACGACAGACGTGTGGTTAGACGAGAGCGGGACGTATGAAGTGTGCGGGTGAAATCTGACTTTTTTCTAGCTTTATGCGCGCTCTTAAAAAAGTGCAACAACTGGTCCAGCTGCAATGTTTCAATATCGCCTTTGATTTTTGGAGGTATTTTTTCTTTGTGCGGAAATCCCCACGGATACCTCCCCTGCCGGAGCCGGAAGGGGTGGTTATGTCGGACTCGAACCGACTAAAACCGCACGCCGACTGTGGGTCGTGGTGCTAGACCGGAGGTGAGGTTGTCATTGACATATCCCTGGCACCCCGGCTGATCCACGGCCATCCTTTAGGGTTTGGCCCTCCTCGGGTGATTTTTGGAGGTCAGATGGCAATCGTTTCACGGAAAATATCGAAGACAGTCAAATCCACAGTTGCGATTGAAAAGCGATTGGTATAGCGGATCCCAGACTCCTAGATGAAAGTTTTGGTGCGACTGAGATGAACACTAGGATCTAGAAGAATATATATTGTGTATTATAAAGGTTAAAATTTAAAGACTTAGAGGTTTAATACATTTTTTAAACATTCATAATCAACACGATATTTGAACGTGAGAAACAGAGGAACCAATTTCAGAATATGAATTTTATAAGGATAATAATGATTTGATATGAATCAACGAACTATAAGTTCCACCTTCGTTGCTTCCGCTTCCTATTAAAATTTAAGAGCATGGAACCGCATTTGATTTGCAACAACAACTTGAGCTAGATTTGTTTCACATGATTTTGAATTACCGGTTAAATAAATATAAATAATAATCAGTTGGCTGAATCACTAGGTCGTTTACAAATGCCTTTAAATAAAATTAATTTATTCTATTTATATATTTAATAAAAGTGGATGTTGCTAAGCGCATAACTCGAGAACGGCTCAACCGATCCGGCGATTTTTTCCGTATATTCATTTAGATAGAGATTAGACTATTTAGAATTAGATTTAGACGTGTCTAAATACTTAGGCGCTCTTTTGTTGTAGAGATTTGTAAAACGCATTTTCAGCAGATGTTTAACAGTTAACTTACTTTTTGTGGTAAGAAGGTGTATGTTTACAGCATTTCACAACTGGCCTGTACACTTGCTGATTGACAGGTCAGTATTTTTAAGGTGTAAACAAAGCACTCAGTCTGTGTTTGCTTTAGTGTCTAGGCTATAACAGTAAATTATGTTAATATTTCTCGAAATTATATCATATTTTAGCTTAGAGTCCAAACAATTTCTTTGTGGTGACACCTGCATTATTTATTTCCCTTTTAACTATAGTCTACAATCTTATTAACCACCTGATGAATTAATTACACGTATGTCGAAAAATATTTATTCTAATACCCGTAACCTGCTATACATAACTGTATTATTGTTATTTTTTACTCGGTTATTTTATTGCAAATTCCAAACAAATTATAGCATACATAGAATAATGCATCGCAGAGATTTACAAAATTCCACTCATGGACGCAGTTCAAGGAAGACTATTGAAACTACCGCCTTATAATTGGCAAAAATACCATTGTTAATTTACACAAAGTAACGGCTCACTGATAGTCAAGCTATATTTTAAGTAACATAACTAAATAAAATTTGTTACCATTGACTGTAACTCTAAGGTTTCATTAACATTCACATAGACATAATACATTCAGTCAACAAAGTATCGGGAATGAATGTTTTGTTTATGGTTCCAAATTCAAATTTTTGTTTTTTTTTATTGTTGTTTGATTGGCACAACTGCTTTCCATTTTAAAGCGGAGTTTGAGTTGCATCTGTCATTTATGTCAAAAACAGTGCTGTTTTTAGTTTTATAATATCTATACTCCGTCCATTATATTATTGTATTTTAGACAGCTCACTGACAGTGGTCGGTATAACTTTGTTCTAGCGTCAACACCTGAAAATCCTAACAAAAATTAGGCGCCAATACGTCATTTTTCATTGACATCGTCACGTCAGCCAGAAAGCAATTTTAGGGATGTAGTTAGTCAATCGACAGTGTTTTTATTATAATAACTTGAAGATGTCACAATTGATATCGACTACAGACAATATTTTTTTTTAAATATTACTTAGCGGCGATTTTTAACCGATTTCTAAACAACAATTCGGATGTTTATAATTATTTATATTTGTATTTGTATGATTTTTAAGGAAAAATGTTTTTTGTAACTCCGTCATTTGTAGACGGATTGTCAAAATTCTTTTTTTGTTTGTAAGAGGTTTATTCCAAAATGGTCCCATTTAAATTTTATAAAGATCTGATGATGGATTTCAGAGACAGGCCACGGAACTCTTCAATAAATACCAGGTAATCAGCATGTTGGAATATTCTTCTAGAAGTCAGTTGTTTTGTTTTGGAGATTAGCGTATGCGTTATGGCCCACAATCGTTTTCTATTACATTTAATTTTGTAAACTGTACAGACACGAAATATTTAAGTACTACTTTATTATTATGTTTAGAAAGATAACAGATTATAGTTCAACATGAAATCATTTATAACATTTATCATAATATTTTCATATATAGATTTTTTTTTATCGAGGTTTTTAACTTTGTCGATATTTTAAATTTTCATGCAATCACTACTTTCATCTGTCTAAAATACAATAATATGATGGACGGGGTATAGTGTGTATTGCGAATTTCATAATGGACAAAAACATCGAACAAAGAGTTTGTCTTAAATTTTGCATCGCCAATGGAATTTCATGTTCGGAGACACTGAAAATGTTACAGAAGGCTTACGGTGAATCGACTTTATCAAAAACTCGTGCTTATGAGTGGTACAGTAAGCTTCAGAGAAAACGAACCCCCCTTGATAATGGTTTTATTCTCAAGGGGGGTTCTATTTCTCTGAAGCTTACTGTACAAAGCGTTCAAAAGCGGTTGAGATGTGATCAACGTCTGCAACTGAAGTTAACATCGCAAAAGTGAAGGAAATAGTGACTGAAAATCCTTATTCAAGTTTGAGAGAGACGTCCGCCGAACTTTCTGTATCTCACGATTCAATCCGTACCATTTTAACTAATAATTTGGGTATGAAACGTGTTGCTGCCCAGCTAGTCCCAAAAGACCTGAATTTTCTTCAAAAACTAAATCGCATGAGAGTCGCTGAGGACATGCTAGAACGGGTCAATACCGACCCAACATTACGCGTTGTTACTGGTGACGAGACGTGAGTTTACGAGTTTGACATGCATACTATAATCCGCACGCCGAATGATGATCCCTATGACAGTTCGTTAGCGCTTAACATTGTACTGACGTCCTATCACATCAAATCCTTTAGAGGTCCATTAAAAAGACGAAAAAATCATAATTGTGTACAATTGTAAATTATAAAAATGAATATTAAGAAATTATTACGTAATGTTCGGAAATAATAGAAAAAAACTCAATGCAAATGTACATGGTACGTGCTGCAAAAGTTACGTCGTCAAGCTGTTATCGACTAAGAAGGGACACATCGATAAACAAATTATCGATAATTTGTTGGAAATATAAAACAAATGCTTTGAGTTTGTATTTTATTTATATCAATCTGAATCTGATACAGGGTCAATCGGATCTTCAAAATCTGAGTCTGAACTGCAGCTATCCGTGACGTTTATTATTAACGGTTGGTCAATGATATTGTCGTATTGTACATCTCGATCCCAGTCTTGTAAACAAATTTTCTTCGTTCTTTCGACCACTTTTCGCCAATCGTCAGCTGTCACTTGAGCGCAAGCTTCTTCCAATAAAACCATCATTTTATTTGCCGTGAATGGCGGAGTTGTGTTATGCCTAGCTGCATGACCTGAAAATATTTGTACATTCAGTAATTATTTTTAGAAATATATGCATATACATAATATTATATAAATAAAAAATATAGATACCTTTGATCTGCGCCCATATCAACTCGATTGCATTATATTGGCAGTGATAGGGCGGTAACCGAATTACCGTGTGTCCATTTGATTTGGCCAATTCATCCAAAAAATATGATGGGTGCGTCTGTTGTTTGTGAAAGTTCAACAGTCTAACCAACTCTTTTTTTAACATCTGACTGTCAGTTTCCACACCATTGCCGTGTAACCACTCTATAATTTCAGCTTTTTTGTTATTGCTGCTGGGGGGTTTGTTAATTTGAACTGAGTGATATGAAGCATTGTCCATTAAAATATAGTGAGGCTCATTCAAATTTTCTAATAGTTTTATAAACCATGTCTTAAAGTTTTCGAAATTCATTTCCTCGTGGTACTCCGTTGTTTTCACTGACTTAAAAGCCCACAGGCAATTCGGCACAAAACCTGTAGCTGTGCCAGCGTGGCAAATGATTAAGCGCTGGCCCTTTCCTTCAGGAGTTTTTGTGCTGGATTTCGCTGTGTCATCCGTCCATGCCTTACCTACAGTATGATTGGCGTTCAGCCATGTCTCATCAAGGTATACTACCTTCTCCCAGTTATCAATTTGTTTGATTTTGCGAAGAAAATCGCATCGTAGTAAAGCTATGTCAGTACGCTCCATTAATATTTTTCTCTTGTCACATTTTTTATAGCGGAATCCACATTTTTTCAAAACAATTCTAAGAGAAGTAGCACCGCCTTTGAAGAGTTCTGCAGCTTTTAATGAAGATAATAACTTCTGGCAGGTCGGTAGTTCACCTCGTAGGTAGTAACCATAAATATGATTGCGTATAGCATCTAAATCAAATTCATCAGGTTCTGTTATATGACATAACCTTTTCTTTTTCTTTGGTGTTAATAGTTTATTGTCCTCCATGGACGACTCCCCAAATTTTTCCTTTGTTATTCGAGAAACAGTAGCCTTTCCGATTCCTAGAGCATCGGCTACACGATCGCGAACATTGTCAAGCGGTAACAAGGGTCCGCCATTTTGTTGTTCACGAGCAAAATAGTCTCGCAAACGAACTACAAACTCGCGAACTTCACTGTTGAGAACAGTTTTCCGCTGTCTTTTCGGCATTTTGTTAACCGAAAATCAACAAACAGGTAACAGAAAATCAACAAATAACACAAAACAGCGAAAACAGAAACAAAACTCAGCTAACAAAGAAAGACGTGGCGCATACAAGGCGTTAGAGCACTCGTATGACGCGATGTGATGCGGTGTGACAAGAAGACAAAACAGACTGACAAGACATGACATGACTGAATTAAAAAAAAACGGTAGGTCTATGGCCTCCATTTAAATACTTTTCCATGTAATCCATAATTGCCAGCTAATTATGAATTCTTTAAAATTCAATTCAAAAAGAATTTTAAATTCTTTAAATTATGCAATTTGAATAAAAATTAAAGTATAGTAAAATAAAATATAATAAGGCTGTTACTTTTTTATCTAGTGTTTTATGTCCATCAATGCGCGTAGTCTTTTTTTCAAAATAAATAAATATTGCTTATTATGTTGAATGACCTGGCTGAATGACATGACATTTGCCTGAAAAAACAGTATTTTATCGAAATCGTTTCGCATAACTAATACAACTGTTAGTTGAAACGTCATAGGGATCATCATTTGGCGTGCGGAGTTTAGTCAACAAGCTTCGGAATGGCGCCTTCCAACTGAACCAAAACCGAAAAAACCACGTCAAAGTCGATGAAAAGTCAAAGTCATGTTGACTGTTTTCTTTGACTATCGCGGTGTTGTGCACTCGGAATTTTTGCTGGAAGGTCAAACGGTAAATAAAGAATATTATTTGAGCGTTATGCGACGTTTAAGAGAACAAATTCGACGAAAAAGGCCAGATTTGTGGAAAGAAAATTCTTGGACTATGCACCACGATAATGCGCCTTCGCACAAGGCCATCATTGTGAACGAATTTTTGTCCAAACGCTCAACAAATACCATCGAGCAACCACCATATTCACCAGATATGGCTCCAACCGACTTCTTTCTTTTTCCTACACTCAAATTACCACTTCGTGGCACCCATTTTCAATCACTAGAAGACATAAATGAGAATGCGCGGCGAGAACTGAACTCAATTCCGGAAACAGCGTTTAAAAAATGTTTTGATGATTGGATTATTCGTTGGCGTAAGTGTAGCATACTTTGAAGGTGATGAAATAAATTTGGATGAGTAACAAATTTTTAGTGTATTATTGATTTTTTCCCGGTACTTTCTTGACAGAGTAGTAAGTAGAAGCTACATACCACGATGACAGTGGTTTGTGCTCAGATGAATTATTTGACATGATGCCCACAGCTACATTCTATCATCGCACCGCTCGCCATAGACAGGGAATTCATCCCCACACATTGCGTCCGAATACGGTGCGTACCGTGCGGTATGAAAGGAACTTCATCCCACGTACGCTCAAGCTGTGGAATGAACTCCCTGCCATCGTTTTCCCTAGCGACTACAATATGGGGTTCTTCAAGAGGGGCATTAGAAGGTTTCTTCAGGGTAGGCAGCGCGAGTGTAACGCCCCTGGTGTTGCATACGTCCATAGGCCGCGGTAACCACTTTCCATCAGGTGGGCCGTGTGCTTGTCTGCCACCTAAGTGGTATAAAAAAAAAAGATATTCCCAATTCTAGAATAAAAATGGAGAAGTAAATTTGAAAAATAGAGGAATTTGTTATCTATCGTGAGCATTTATTTACAGTGAAAAGTCACCACACGCGTGATATGCAGGTGAACACTGCTTATGGCCACTTTGAGGGCACATGAGAACCCGCCTCGGTACACTGTACAATTCACCAGCAGACCTGAGTCCTCAGTCGTATCACAGTGACCACCCTTAAAAAT
Organism: Eilema sororculum; assembly: GCA_914829495.1. Lineage (NCBI taxonomy): Eukaryota > Metazoa > Arthropoda > Insecta > Lepidoptera > Erebidae > Eilema > Eilema sororculum. The sequence goes on along the minus strand of OU618543.1, from coordinate 19,968,420 downwards.
TGGATTCCACCTGACGCGCAACAGCAGCATCTATAATATACCTTTCAAACAAAAAAACTAAATCCAAATCGGTTCATCCGTTTGGGTGCTACGATGCCACAGACAGACACACACACACACACACACACACACACACACAGACACGTCAAACTTATAACACCCCGTCGTTTTTGCGTCGGGGGTTAAAAATAAACGTTGTTTGGGTGAGTATGGCATACATTTCTGTTACACGAATATATAGGTATTGTAAATAAATATTTAACGCAATAATAAAAATATTTTAATATGTTTCTTATTGCGTTAAATATTTCATTTTTTGTATAATAATAATTGAGACTCAGAAAAATCAAGATATCAACGGTTCGTTTCGTATAAATTATAAATATACAATACTTATGACCTTCACACACAGCTGTCAACAAACAATTAAAATTAACAATCTAACAGTTACATGACGAGTTTGAATTTGCGCAGAGCTGATTTAGGTTCGTTTTAGAACGATTTAAATTCAAATATGCTCAGAATATGCGTAGAAATGAAAAAATATCACCTACAGCGATACCGAAGCCTCTACGTGTCCGAACCATCCAAGCATCCATTTTTGTGCTTTGCTCACTAAATCTTCTATTATACCAAAAGGTTCCCTTATCTTTTTGTTCCCCACATCGTCCATTATCGTTACTAGAGCTATGATTTTCTGACCTTTTATTTCCATCGCATTAATTTTATTCCATGCTTCTTCTGTCATAGCCAACATTCGCTACCATGTAGGTACACTCTTTAAAACAACACCAACATATGATACCTACCTTTTAGATGCTTTATGACATAATGTTGCAGGGCCGTATTCGCTCGATTTAAAACCAATTTATAGAAAGTTTAAGTGGAAGTCCTTTTTTGTACCAGGTGGCAGACAAGTACACGGGCCACCTAATGAAAAGTGGGTACCGTGGCCTATGGACAAGAGCAAAGCCAGGGGAGCCACACTCGAGCTGCCGTCCCTTTAAGAATAAAGAGTTTCTGTGCCATCAGTGCAGCAGACAAAACAGGAAAAGCCTTTGTTCTTCACACCAACAGCACAAAAACTCTCCAGTGAGCTCTGGCTACACTCATCGCCGGGAACAACACGAGGTTATTATGTATCCATATAAGGTATCCTGTAGGCAGAGGTCAAAAACCATTTTGTAATACATTCATTGCTAGAATTTTTTGTGTTATATAAATGACTTTTGTTCATATTTCTACGGAGTAAAAAAGGAAACGTCATTGACTTTGCCATTTATAGACAACTTACGTAAAAATAACAAAAAACGTATAGAGTTTGTTTCGTTGGTCTTTGCTTTTTGCTATAAATAGCTTGTATCTACACACCATACATCAAATAATTGATGTACCCATTAATTGGTATCTCATATGTTCGTATTCGTTCGTTCGTGTTCTCATATTCAAGATCTGCGGTAGCCTAGTGGTATGGGTAATGGACTGCTGAGACGAGGTCTCGGGTTCGATCTCAGGTTTACCATGGCACACACCAATGACTTTTCGATGCTTTTCGAAGTTATGTGTGTATTTATCTCAGGTTTATAAGTGCCCGGTTAATGGCAATAGGCTCTCCACCTATTACATTGGGACCTAAACATAAACTGGCGAAATATGGGTGCTAGCACCTCTACCAACCCCTTCGGGGAATACAGGCGTGAGTTTATGTTATGTTCATATGTTTGACGTTTTATTATGTTTCAGAATATCACTACATTTTAAGGGTAAAGTTTTGGTAAATTGATGCATATGAGCATCAATTTACCAAAACTTTTATGCCACTCAGGTGGCAGACAAGCATACGGCCCACCTGATGAAAAATGGGTACGGTGGCCTACGGCCGCGGCATTCTGTAGGGCGGAGAGTACTTCCCCAGTCGGACTCCTACTTCCGATGCTTCTTTTGCGATGCGAATTATTGTTTTGGCTGGGAGTAGGGTTGATAAAATAACTAAGAATCAATTTTCTCATGACGGTTTTCTTTATAATTGAGAGACTTACGATTGACTACTAAGTATATAATTATACCTGTATTCTCATAGTCTTTATATTCTCCAAAGAGTATATTTGCTTGCCACTCTTTTCTTTTTAATTTTTTGACTGATTGATTTGATTTGGACGTTTGTTTTTTTGGATATATACATATTGTTTTAATCAATTTGCAAAATTTCAAATACCTACTTAAATACGGATCCTTTGCGACTGATACTTAAGGAAAATTTAACAGAAAGATACCATCATACATTATCATACATGTGTTAAAAATAAGTTTGCGTCTGTTTATATTTGCCATCAGATAAGTGAACTTTGACTCCTGCCGTTACTTCTATATATAGCACCTTCCAAAGATTGTAAACAACACCATCACTCACTATTGAATAATTTAACTCTCCGACTAGTGTGCCTACCTGTCTGCGTCAATGTGCGTCAATATCTCAGAAATCTTTGGAATTAACAAGCACATAGGCAATTGGAAAACCCATAACAAACAAAGGATTATCACGCGATCACAAGTTCTTAGTGTAACCTTCATGTGTTAATAGCTTTGTCCTTTAGTACTTGTAATAATACTTCTTAACTTAGTTATGAGATAATAATTGTTACCATAAAACGTTTACCTTTAACCGCAGTTTAGCTTTTACTGTTACTTTGTAGTTTAACTACTTATAGGTAATTTGACAGCCTCCGTGGCGTAGCGGTAGTACTGCGCGGGTTCGATTCCCGCTATGGCTATTTGCATTGGTCTGGGTGTTTCTATGTGTAATATGTATGTATTTTCAAACAAAATATATCTAAGTATGTTTATCCGCATTCTAGATTTCATAACACAAGCTAGATAAGCTATGCTTACCATGGATCTAGATAGCGTTATGTAGAATGTTGTGAAATATTTATTTAAAAAAAACAACATTATGACCTGTATTCTCTGCGATTCGAAGTAATTAGATCCTACCCTACTAAAAGGAATAATGTGATTAATGCGCAGATGTGAAGGATCTCGTTAAAGGTACCCTGAAGAAATATTGCCAAATAAAAAGTCTCATTTACTGTTGTATAAGGTCCTACTTTCTTATATTGAAAGGCGGATGAACTTGTGAACTTAATTAGAACATTTAGAAGCACAAACTTCTAGAGGCAATATCACCATCCGTTGCTACCAGAACATTCAAAGTTCAACCTGATATGAAGAAGTATGTTAAAACATGCCTCGGTCTTATCTCTCAGGGATTAACAAAAAGTAATAAATAACAGAGTCAAAATACGAACGTGAATCACGAAATAAAATCATTAATAACCATCGAAGACATTCAACACACAAAACACATGGTTCGTGTTTCCAATCAAATATCGACAATAATATTTACACTATAAATAGTTAATAAATGCGCAGCTAGAATTACTAGTATTATAAATTTACAATTATATGTTTATTTAATGGTTTCTCCTTCCTTCATAGCAAACAAGGAATTTACATCTCAAGGAATGAGACGGATCGACATGATTAATTTCATATGTAAGTATATCTTTGTATATTTAAAGGTGAAAAGATAGCCTCTAGGCTAGAGGTGCTACTTCGATGGCCAGTTGCCTTGGTCTGGTTGTATTTTGGAGAGCCGTTGTCGGTCCCAATTTTCATAACAATATTTATGGCAATCGTAATGAAGCCCCAAAAGGTCCTACAATTTATCGTCAATGGGTTGACTGACCTCTGAACTTCGGATGCAACCGGGATTAATGTTAGGATGAAGTACATCGAAAAGTGTAGGTACGTGTCCAAGTGTATGTCAGTTAGGAAGAAACTCCATGGATCCTGTAATGCCCAATTTCACGCGCGTAAAGTCGCGTGTCGTAGTAATCATTTCCTAAAGATAATTAACCACACGTGATGTTTATTTATAGAAACTAAATTTAGCATTCCGGAAAAAGTTAAAACTATTTATAAAAAAAATGACCAAGGCTAGTAAATTCTGGTTTTAAATGGTGTCTATTACAATATTATTAAAGTTGTGTTTGCAAAAACTCTTTCGAGAAGCTGCTGTCAAATATTTTTTATACATTAAACGTTTGCAAATAGACATAAGTGATGCGTGGTTATCGTGACATCAGAAAATTTTCCGTTGACTAAGCGTCATTTCTTGTTTCTAAAGTTTGTTTGTGAATTCAAAACAAACTTTGGTTTTTTTAATGGGATATAGCGATATTTTTTATTACCAATGTCAGATAGGTATGTACGTAAAATCCGAATGAACTTTTTCATTAAGTACTTATATCAATATAAAAAATAAAAATTAGACACGATAAGTATATAGCATGACTGTGTTGTACAACTTCAAAATAATTCCTGTTTTTTACACACACCACACATACCAAAAAGTGGTGGCAGAAAATAATGAAAAGGTATTTTTTTTTTATATAGGACACGTCAATTTGACTTCAACTCGCCTGATGTTAAGCTAAAGGCAAAGTCTCGGAAAGAGGGTCACCATCGGAAACATGTACCATGTTAACAGTGGTGGCACTCAGCTTGACGGCCTCGTTAGATGCCTTTTCACGCCCCGCTTAAAGGACCCGGGACTGTAGGAAGAAGGAAACACGTGAGCTGGCAGGGAGTTCCAGGTCTTAATGGTGCGACATAGGAATGAGTCACTGAAACGCTTAGTTCTAGCAGGTATACTCTGCACCGTAAATGAATGGCATCTTAGCCCTGCACGTGTCGTCCTGTGTAGGAAAGGAGAGGGTGGGACTAATTGGAAGAGCTCGTCAGCACATTCACCATGGTAGAGACGGTTATAACTATACATTTAAAAATACTTGTCCCGACTGACTGACTGATTCATTAACGCAGAGCCTAAACCGCTGGACCTACAAACTTGAAATTTTTACAGTAGATGCATTTTATTTAAGCATCCGTCTATTTTTATTCTGTCGAATAAAAACGGATAACGTTAACTCCCAGGTACCCAGGGTGTGTTCGCACGAAAAAAGGTCTACCTTACTGACGTTGTAACAACATTGCCATATTTTTTCTCCGGATTCGCATCACCACTTACAAAGAACATAATATTTACAAACCAATCTTCATGCCGTGTCTGCTTACCATGTTGCTTCGGAACCAACAAATTACTCACAGGCAATGTTACGTCAATTGCAGCTATTAAGGTAAAATCCCTAGTATAAAGATCTGAGAAGTCGAAGGTCAGACAATGATTGTATATATTTACTACCTTGTAATAAGGTCTGCGGCTCTTCGCCTTCCATGCCCATCATGGAAATGCGAGTACTTTTCCAAGTCATATATGTATTGTATATTAGCTAAAGATGGAAATATACCTACTCGTAATGCTGGTAATTTAGCTAAGTTACTTATCAGCTTTGAAAATACCTTACCAAACTTTTTGAAAATACCATACCCTATGATTACAGGTGTTTGTTATTTCAATTTACTTATTTTGTGTTTTTGTTCAGTAAATTGTTCCTGATACCGTTGAGAGGTCACGCGAATATAACACATTGAAACTAAACTATTTAGTTTAGTTCTTGTTCTTCCTGAACAATCAGCCGGAATAAGGCAGCAGAAAATTTAAGAAACAGCTTAATAATAGAATTGAGTGACTGATAAATTTTCACATAAATTACATTTTATTATTGTGGATGCTAGCACCTCTGCCTACCCCTTCGGGGAATATAGGCGTGAGTTTATGTTATGTTATTTACAGCAGTGTTGTAAAATTTAAATGACAGGCTGAACCATCAGACGATATTCTAATAGGTAGGGAGGCCACGCAGATAAATTTGTAGTTACTCGAGCGTCGCTGAAACTTATTGGAATAGGCAGATTAGATGATAGAAAGAATAATGATAATATTAAGTTTCCACTTTTAGTGGTGGGGGAAGCGTATACATAACATAATAATAAATAAATACATATATCATCCATCTTTAATTAAAATTTGTATCACTTTGGCCTTAGTAAACTTAGATTAAGTAGAATTAAAATTGACGTCAATAAGAAACAATTTTATTGTTCTATATTGAAAAATAAATGACTATGACTATGACTATTTAATGTTTTTCAGTTATTCTGGTTTGTTTAGCTCTAAAATAAACATAAAAAGACCACGTTTCAAAATCGACACCTGTTAGCTAGTAACTAACCTACCTTATATGAAATCTGATGCGTAGGTGTAAATTCTTAGAACGATTTTTTTTGCGCACCCACCCATATGGAATTTGTCATTAAGTTACTAGCCTCCCCTAGCTTAATCTGACGCGCTCGAGTTACTACCGAATTTCCTTCTACGCGTGACCTAATAAGTGATAAACTGGTATTTCCGATGTTAAAATTCAACAGAATAACAATCTTGGTCGCGCCTGTTGTCCCAGATGTGTTAGGCAGTGGTGAATAAACACCTACTTCTCACCAATCACTGTATTCAGAGCGCGAACTGTACATACGAGTATACCTACTGTGTCGGATATAGAAAACGCAATTAAGTAACCTTCAAATACTTCTACAATTCCGGTCCCATTTATTGGAAATTCTAATTCTATTTTTATACTCTGCTATCAACGAATATACCTAAACTAATAAAAGCTTCCGCAACCACAGAAATCTTTGTTGAAGGCTACACTACCGCAGTTTTATAATTATGAGGCATCGTGCTTTTAGAAAGTGATCACGCGATCATTGGAAGTTTACGCGAATAAGTTCATTTGTAATTAAACTTCCAACCTAATTATTTCGTCTAATGTTTTTTAGTAACTGCCTAAGTGATTTATTTATTTAATTAGAGACAACAAACAACTGTTAGATATTGGTTACGAAAAACAGTTACCTACATATCTTTTACTACCAAAAGCGGGTAACGGCCCGTGCCATAGATTATCCTATTAAAGTTATTTTATTAACTTATTAAATGACTTATATTTTTTTAACAACCGGGACGTTCAAATCTATTTAGAAAGTTTATTTTTGTGATCGGTCCAGGCGGAATTCGAACCCGCGATACTTCTTTTTTCCGTTCTAAATCACTTTTGAATTAATTAGACATACTATATGCTTAAAATCACTCGTCAACAGCTTGTAAAATCAATAACCAAGCGTGCTATCCTTCATAAGAACCTTCAGAGTTTGGGACAAATGTGTTACAAACAATGATATTACATACAAAAAAGAGGCAGATATGTTATTAGACTGCGCCTGGTGAAGACGCGAAAACGTCCCAATTGGGACGTATCGCATTTAGTATATGTCTGGCAAACGCCGAGTTGTCACGTATGTAAGCGCATAATAAAATTGCTATAAAAATGCCATCGTGTGTTTTAAAAATGTACAAATTACAACACTAAAATCAATAAAACACGAGGGATCTTCTATCACATGTAAGTACATACAATATTACCGATTTCTTAGTGTATTTCATTAAAATTAGTTTAATAATATTTTTAAAATAATGGCGGCAAAGAAAAAAGACAGAGATACTTTTTGATATGAGCACGACAAGGACACAACAACACTGCTTGCATAGATTATCAGCACAGATGCGACATAGGGTAATTTTCTGTTTACTGCCTACTAATATTGTTATAAATAATATTGTTATAATTGACCTGCTGTTCAGTTATATTTGTTGTTTAAAATTGAGTAACAAAATTTTTGTTTTATTTATTTGTTGTCCTTTAAATAATTGCAATAACCTAAATTTTTTTTCAAGGTTTCCGACTAATGAACTTCGACTTCAAGAGTGGATTACAATTGTTAAAGAACAACGAAATGAGTTTGACTGGATACCTTCAAAAAGCAGCTGAATTTGTAGCAATCATTTTGAAACTACTGAGAGATATACTTCGAAAAAAGGTCGAACATTGCTCAGGAAGAAAATAAATAACTGACAAATATACCACTGTTCGGCTTCATTCTGTTCATAAAAATAATCCCGATAAAAAAACTTTCTAAGAGGCAGAAAAGAAATAAATTAAATTCGTTTGAAGGCGTTTAATTTTTTATCATAACGTCATTGCGTCACTATGGTTTTATTTTCGAGAAGTTTCTTTATTAGCTTTTTTAATTGTTATCATTTTCCGAAGTAAATAATGATGTATTGTTTTTTCATCGAATTTCATTTCTTGCCTACCAAAGAAATACCACTTCTGTTCTACAAAATCATAATCTATGCTTAGAAGTGCAATCGTCCGAATCATTCCGAATTATAGCTATCTTTTTTACTCACGTGCTTATCCCATCTTTCGTACTACTTTAACGCTAATTGTCAACTATTGTGCACTGACAGACTGCTGGATCAGATTTGAGGAGTCTGTTACTATGAACGTAACATATCTTGTATAAAATATCATTGGTTACAAAGCAAAAATGATTGCAGTTAAGTCACTGCAAACCGCTCAGTCGTAATTCATGCTCTAGAATAGCGGTCCAAAAATCAACCCCTGAGGAACACCGTACCAACTAAAATATAATAAACTACGTTACATAAAGGCTAACAAATGATACCGTATAGCTACAGAGGATGTATAACAACGTCTGCAGTTCAAAACATAGCTAAAACTGAACCTCAAACTATGTATTTCCGTGCAAACATTTCCAAATTATGTTCTAGTATCTCGTGATGCGAGAATGTTGTATTCAATTAGGATCTGATAATGACGTTGTATACATTGAGAAGTGTTATCAAAACAGAGAGTAAAGTGGTTTTGATATTGTTAGTATGATACTGTCGTAAATTCGCTCGGAAGGTAAAAATAATAGCAAATAAATCGCGACAGAATCCATTAAAAACGGTCTTAATGCAATATATTTTATCTTTATTTTTAAGATTCCCTTGTAAATCAATCTTGGAAGTAGAAGTGCATGTGACTTTGTGAATTTTTGGCAAAAAGAACTTGAGACACTGATAACAGTAGATTACAACAAGACACTGATAACAGTAGATTGATTCGACGCACTAATAAGATGAAGTTTATCACCAAAATCTTCAGGGCTCAAGCCGGATTTATCTATGAGCTCTGACGGAGGCTTCGTTTTTTCATACATGGTGCGTCAATGTGACTTCACCTCGTCTGACAGTAAGCTGAATGCAAAATCTCAGGAAAAAGGGCCATCATTACAAACACATACTTTGTTAAAAATGGTGGCAAGGCACTCAACTTGACAGCCTTATCAATGCTTTTTCACGCCCCACTTAAAATACCCAGGGCTGTAAAATCCTCCAGTCTCGAGAATCCACCAGTCCCCAGTCAAATGGTAGCAACTACCGCTGAAGCGGAAAACTTACCCAAGCTAAATCTAAATAAAACCTATTCCAAGAACTAGACCCGCTCAGTATTTGTCAATTTCAAGTTTAAGTATGGACACTCAGTACACTATTAAATAGTTGTATTCCCAAATATTGAATGTTTGCTTAAATGGGTTTGCTACAGCGTACCTACTTGTTGAACTTTTCGACCGTAAGATACTGCCCAAACATGAATTCGGATCATATTTCAAGTTCGTTCTCCTGAATAAACATCCTAAGATCCCAATGGTAAATAAGTTAGACGTCTGCTATCAATGAACCACGCTCTTTTATTCACAAATGAGTTTTAACTTAAAACTATGTAGTTACTATGTAGTTGGTTTTTGTAAGTTCAACAAAAAAAATATTATTAATAACCTCATATGCGAGTACGTTTCTGAGAACTTGAGTTCAGAGTTGACCTTGTTCGTCTGTAATTATGAAGGGCAATAACGTCAATTTTATAATATCAACCACATTTCTGATTGCATTTCTGCAATTATATAACCTGCATTACACACAATGTAGTAACAATTTAATGCATTGTGTAATTTGCATAAGTGACCTAAGACCTAAACACTATTACACTGCAACAACAGTAAGATAACCAGGCTAACATTTTTATTTTCCAAAAGTTTTCAACTAACGATCATACTATGCGGCTTATTTAATGGTAAAAGGTTTACTTAGCTAAATGGGAATGGCAAGGGGAATATTCGAGTAGCAAACGAAAGACCTCCGGTACTCTTACAAATTGTACAAATACGTACCGTAGTTTACTGTACTTATGTTGATGTTTATAGAAAGGGTTGTAAGTATTAATCAATTCAATCAATCTAGACGAACGACGAATTATATTTATTGATTTGTTAACTATAGTAATTTTAATTTTGTGATAGCTATTCGAATGAATTTTTATAGCATTTATTATGCTAACTTCAAAATTCGAATACATCGGGAAAAATGAAATGCTCAAGTGGGACTTGAACCCACGACCTTTCCGTTACAGGGTCCACCGTCGCCCTTGAAGACGGATATAAAGAGAAGGGAAATTTGAAGTGATTCAGGTGTGGCTCAATAGCTCAATTGGAAGAGTATTCCCCCTTTAAGGGGAAGGTCGTGGGTTCAAGTCCCACTTGAGCATTTCATTTTTCCGAGGAATTCGAATTGTGATTGCTATTTATAGAATACTTGTTTCGTGAGTTTTAACTAAAACTTTCATTGAAAAAATGATGTACAGGGCCCAGGAACCAGCAATGGCGCTTGGGCCTCGGATTAAGAAGGAGAATATTCAGTTGAATTCGCGGTAGCCTAGTGGTATGGGTAATGGACTGCTGAGACGAGGTCTCGGGTTCGATCCCAGGTTTACCATGGCACACACCAATGACTTTTCGATGCTTTTCGAAGTTATGTGTGTATTTATCGCAGGTTTATAAGTGCCCGGTTAGTGGCAATAGGCTCGCCACCTACAACATAAACTGGCCAAATGTGGGTGCTAGCACCTCTGCCTACCCCTTCGGGGAATACGGGCGTGAGTTTATGTTATGTTTATTCGGTTGAAATCTTCATCTAAATTCTCCGAAGCTCAAACGTTCACTGCGGTTGTCTTATGCGAATTAAATATTTACGTAACGCCCTTGAAAATCAATTAGCTAATTTTATCACCCAGACAGAGACTGGAAGTAAACACGGTAGTTAAGGATATAAATAGCGTGATAACTAGCTATATATAGCACTAATATAAGAACAAAGAATATGATGACAAAAGTAACCACCTGCAATTTCAGATATTTTTCTACTGCAGTTATTTTTTTTTATATTCTACAACATTCTACACAACGCCATCTAGACCCATGGTAAGCTTCCATAGCTTGTGTTATGGAATCTAGAATGCGAATAAACATACTTAAATACTTTTTTTTTCTAAATACATACATATTATACATAGAAACACCCAGACCAATGCAAATAGCCATATTCATGCATACAAATATTTGCATTGAGCGGGAATCGAACCCGCGCCTCCTGTGTGGCAGTCGCGTGCACTACCGCCACGCCAAAGAGGCTGTCGAGTAATAAATGTGAGGAACCTAATTTATGACTATTATAAAAGCGAAAGTTTGTGTAGATCGATAGATAGTTCTAGGCGGATAGACAGAATTTTGTAACTACTCCGGAATACAGTCCGGATTAGCACATGGGCTACTTTTTATTGCGGGAGCAGGGACGAGATTATGATTTCATGCAAGTAGAAACAAAGGTAATGTGCAAAGGAAGAGAATTTATAGTATACCTAGTTTACCTATATGTCGGACTCGAACCGACTAAAACAGCACGCCGTCTGTGGGTCGTGGTGCTAGGCCGGAGGTGAGGTTGTCATCGACATATCCCTCGCACCCCGGCTGACCCAGGGCCATCCCTTACGGTCTAGCCCTCCTCGGGACTATGCCTTGGTTTGTGGTTCTTATAAAAGACGTAATCTGTATGGCAATAACGATAACAACGTGCGGTATGATGCTAAATTATTCAACGGTTGAAGATTTATTTCTTAAACATTTTTATGTTTTGTTTCTTTTTTTTTGTTACATGTGCCGAGAGATTATTTTTTGAAAGGCACGAGACGTGGATTCTTAAATAATAAAATATTTTAGCCCTTGTCTCTTGGGTATGGTTTTCGTTGGGCCCAGACACAGAACTATTCTGCGCTTTTACATTGAAAGGTTATTTTTCTTCGTTAAGTGGATCAAGACGTGTGTGATTTCACAGGTAAAAATTTGTATCAAAGGTACCGTTTACTGATGGTTCACCGAAGTTTTTGCAGTCAACAAGCCTCGGTTTACACAACTGTTGACAAAGTTAAGTTTCAGATGTGATAAAGACCTTCATTGAAAAGGAGATGGAAAAGTAATAAGTTGAGATATGATCTAAAAAATTAGTCATATTTTTGTATCTTAGAATATGAAAAATCACCTCAATTCTCAATCTGGAAGCGGAGAAATATGAGAAAATAGTTTTCGTGAGATTATCAATTGAGTAATCGATTACACTAAAACATTTGCAGTAAATAATTAACTCAAAGTAATTAAATGCACTATATATACTTACATGCAATATACTTAGTGCATACAATTACACTCATATTATTAAATCAAATATCAATTAATTACTTTAAAACCAATATTAATGATTATCGATTTCATACCGATTCAAATCTCTCTTATATTTTAGTCTATGTCACTGACATGACAGCTGACTAACATTGACACTAGATAGTTGCTGACATATTTTTGTTTGCTCACTCGTTTCGTGTTTTCCGATGCGTTTTGAGTGCTTTCCCGATTATTCGTCATTTTTTACGACAACTGCTTTGTATTTTACGGATTCTGAACCTTGCCCCCTGCCTACCTTGTACGACCCTTGCTTTCACCTTGGACACCGAAGTTCGCTCACACGTTTGACTTGGAATTGTTATTTTGGATTTTACCACCGGCTTGTGGATTGGATATTATTGAAACTATGGATCGCTGTGTGAATTGTGGGATATCCACTGGTCACTGCAATACACTGGGCCGACGGCCCTTACACGATGAAACAATTCTGTCAGTGATTCGGCAATGGCTCGCACCTCAGTCTGTAAGTAAATACCTATAACCTCATCTAACCAGCTACCATCCTGGCAGGTTTAAAATGTAAAATGTGTTTAATAGAAGGCGAATAAAACACTATATTAAATGATTTTTTTTTTCATTTTAGACATCCTTTCCCGATCTCCTTACCTGTTACCTACCTATCGCTTAAAGTCGTTGACGTTCATTCATATGATTTTTCAAAGATTTTCTAGTAAATATCATAACTATTAGTGCAAAAGAACACATTTTGCACTTCAGGAATCAGCTGTTAGTTAAAGATTGTAACATAACCTCACTTTTACATAATCTCTTATATCTCTGTTCCCAGATTGACAAAATCCGCAGAATTTTCAGTGAAAGGTTGATAATATATAAGCTTTTAATTGACACCACTTTCATCTTCTTACAACTAGGCCCAAGATTGTATGTAATCATTTCAGTCTCCTTTTGCAATGTAACAAATATTTTTTAAGGTGTTCGATGATTACAAATTTGAAAGTTATAATAACTTTTTTATATTTATTAATTATTACTTATAAAACTTTTGTATTTTATTAATTCAATAACATACATCGTCAAAATATGAAAATTACGTAATAATAAACTTTTATATAGGTATATATATTAAAATCGAATAGGTAAGTACATAGGGTAAAATGAATCTTCTCGTGCAGGATTAAAGACGGATAAAAAAAGAAGGGAAATTTTAATCACATCGGGCGTGTCTTGATAGCCAAGTTGGGCAAGACATTCCCCCTGTAAGGGAAATATCGTGGGTTTGAGTCCCGCCCGAGAACATTAATTTTTCCCTATGTATTCGATTTGTATAGTTAGCATACTTAATGCTGTAAAGTTCATTCAAATATAGTTTATATAAAAAGTTATTCATGAATATGAAAAACTTATTAATGAAAATTGAGTCAAAGTCTGGCAGAAATATCAGTAGGTAATGTCCCATCATTAGATCATTATCTAACATTTGTTAGCCTATAAATTTCAGTAATCGTATAAAAATATTCTCCGTTTGCGTAAATTATGCTCGAAAGAACATTTTCCAACTTAGTCCATTTATTCTGTTAGTTCTGTTAGTGGAAGCGACTACAACAGATCATGGAGGGTTTTTTTTCACAATATTTCAAGCCAACCACAAATTTGCCACATGTCGAATATAAGGTTTGTAATAACTTTTGATAATTATCTGTAATAAGTCGATACACAATAGCGTGAATATACTTATATTAATTGACGACCTTATTAAACAAACTCTAATAAATAAACTTTATTTTATACTTTGACTATATAAATCAATCAAAATAACTATGCATAAATATTATGGAAAACATGATATTTGTATTTTTATTACCATTATATGATTGGTTACCCCTCAACACATCTGATGACAAGGCTACGGACTCCCCACAATCAACAACTGCCCACAAACAACAACTCCCCACAAACAAAATCAATATTATCACAAATAAATAAATAATCCACAACATTCTACACAACACTTGTGCTATGGAATCTAGAATACGGATAAACATACTTAGATACTTTTTTTTGTAAATAAATACAATTATACATATAAACACCCAGACCAATGCAAATGAAAGTATCGGAATTATCGCTTACAGGCAACCTTTGGCTTGACATAAATCCTAGGTGGTAAATCCATATCGTATAGTTAGTTATAGGTGTAAATCAAAGAATTAATACGTATAATATAGAAAAGATAAAAAATACTTCGCTTGGTATACTGCCGTATTACGGAGAAAAGGCTTAACTAACATTTTTTTCAAAATTGAGTTATATACATATTCGGAATCAGGAGAAAAAGGTGCATCTACCCAATTTTTTGTGTAATTTTATCTCTAGAATCTACGGAAATACATTAAGCCCGAAAGGCACATCTAACAGCTAAATTGTTATTGAATAAATTGAAAAGGCTTATTTGACACCGATTAAGAAGAAACAACATAAATACGTACTTATGATTTGAAAGTGTTATAAAGAGAAGTCACAAGTGACCAGTTGTGCCTTTTCTTTAAGACGCCAGTAAGGTAGGTAAGGAATGTGGGGGTGTCTTTGCGCTCATCATTGCGCCAATGTTTTCAATTCAAAGTAAACGCAAGCTGATTTATTGGTAAGCAATGTTGTTTCTTTCATTGTAAAATCTTAAATTAAGTTATGATTATGTAAT
Organism: Eilema sororculum; assembly: GCA_914829495.1. Classification (NCBI taxonomy): domain Eukaryota; kingdom Metazoa; phylum Arthropoda; class Insecta; order Lepidoptera; family Erebidae; genus Eilema; species Eilema sororculum. The sequence continues at coordinate 19,953,263 of OU618543.1, read as the reverse complement.
CAGATGTTTTTGCTTAGATAATCATAACTTTCCAATTCATTCTGATAACTCAAATAGGTAAACATATAACAGTAATATGAACAGAGGGTAGGCTGAAAATATGAACTTGACAAAAAAATATTAATATTTTAAAATATGTCATCCAATTTTTGGAAAATTGAGTAATATTTTCAACCTACCTTCTACGCACGCCTGTTAGGTGCCTACCCGCGCGCGTTTACGACGTATATTATAAGTAAATAGTACTTAACAGTCACTAAAGCTAAAGTCTCTAGTTTTTGTGCCCGATATCTGAAGTTGTGTTTCTAAATCTATTTGAACGCAATGGACGAAAAGTCTTATTATATTAAATAAACAATTGTTGACAATGGAGTTGTTTAGCATTTTAATTAGTTTATTTTCAAATTTTTGTTTGCTTTGAATTATTAAGGTGCCGTACCTAATGGGTAAAAATGGGACTATATTACTAAGATTCGCTATCTGTCTTTCACCAGGTTTTGCTATTATTTCATGAACCGTTATAGCTAGATCATTAAACTGAAACACTTCGGGCGTGAGACCGGCCCCATAGAATTAGATTTTGTTCTAAAATCAGAGATAATACGGTGGTTTAAAATGTGTAACGTCAAATTTATCATATTATTTGAAATAAAGAGTTTTCATTACCAATTTTTTGTTATTTGTTCAATGTTCATAATTAAAAAGTAAGTGAAAAAGGCAATCATTTTAAAAGTAACAATTTTATGTAAATTTTATACTCTTTTAAACTCGCAATGAACCTTTATGATTACGGTACAAAGACATAATTACATAAATTATGTGTCCTTTCATTTTAATACTGAATTGTTTTTAAAAAGAAAAGACTTATCTGGTTAGTTGTGCCTTTAAAACGATAAAAAGATATTTTATTTGTAATTATTTTGTTAGGATGAAAGGGAAAATTGGGATTATCTGTATAAAAAATAAATAAATAAATATATTCCTATGCATGGTTGGATAGGTATTTCGATTGTGTACCTTAATTAATAACTTGTTTCTCCCAATAATACACGAAGGATTTTTTCTGCTAAAAAAACCTTGAAAATTTTCAAACTCGATTATCTTACATTTTTGTTTTTGTTAGTTATGCCTTTTTACAATAAGACGGCAGTATATATCATACAAGTTTTCCACGAATTTTCAATTTTAACGTTAAATGAAAACAAACGATTTAACTTGACAATTAAATAAAAAAAAGTCTTATTCCTACTTTGCTATTACTTTAAAATCGTCAGCAATTGAACTTAAGCTCTAAATCTGTCTAAAGTTACAATTAAGATCGCTTCAGTGCTCCCCAAGATTACTTGGCACCGATACGGAACTAAAATTCGTTGAACTTGTAAAACTACAGAACACATTTCTGAAAACACGTAAGTAAATACCGCTTATAACCATTTTATGTTTGCTCAAATTGGGCTGCCAATAAGTTTAGTTATTACTAATAATTACTTGAGTAAAAATTTTATAGCATTTATTATGCAAACTTTTGAATTCGAAATACCCGATGTATTAGCATAATAAATGCTATAAAAATTTGATTCAAAATTGGGCGGAGTCATGAAAAATCAATGTTTAATAATGGTTGAAAAACCATTCATTGGTTCCAACAGTTCGTAAGAAAGTTGGTAGATGGCTGCACCGTCGCCCTTAAAGACGGATATAAAGAGAAGGGAAATTTGAAGTGATTCAGGTGTGACTCAATAGCTCAGTTGGAAGAGCATTCCCCCTGTAAGGGAAAGGTCGTGGGTTCAGGTCCCACTCGAGTTCTTCTTTTTCCTGTGTTGTATTTCGAACTAATAATTACTGATAGTTATGAATTAATGTCCGCTAGCTAACCATAATCGTGCAGAGTTCTTTATCGGGCAAGAAACCTATTTTATTGCCAGAAATATTTGCTAGTATCATTAGCGAAAATTCTAATATAAATTACAATTCTAACTCTAATATAAAAAAATATTACGCTTGACCTATGTCATATATAATATTAATAATAGTCATATATACCTACTAAAATACGTCCCTATTTCACGTGTGGAAATTCTCACGAAAACCCTCCAAAGGAGTCAGCGGGAAAGTCAAAATCAAAGTCATTTATTCTCAATCTTGAACAATAAAATGTTTCATACTGACGTCAATTTTAATTCCACTTAATCTAAGTTTACCACCGCTTCCAAGGCGCTGATGGAGAAGAAACAGCGCAACAAACTCCACTGCGGCATTTTTTTGACGTAAAATTTTGGAATGGTCATGTTGAACTCCAACCGACGAAAACAAAATACGATCCGCAAGGAGTAGCAAAACTTAAAAGACTACCAGGAGTACTTCATTAAATGACAAAGCTATTTCTTTGCCGTAAAAACTCCTCCGGCTTCGTTAACTTACAGTCGAGGAGGTAATCGTTTCCTTATTGACTTTTGCGTAGTTGTACCAAAGAAAAATAATGAAAGGCAACAAAAATAGCAGAATATAGCAACTAATTTTATATCGTTTTGTTTCAGTTCTTTGAAAAAGCAACCCATATACATTCAACAGCGATTCTGGGAAAAATCCGTGAAAACAAATGTCAATCGAAGAATGGAATGAAACGGAATAAAATTCCATTAATTTCTGATTCTAACCTAAAAAATAAAATGTTTTTACAGTAAGTTGAAAGCGTTTTGTTTTCTTTGAGTTTAAAGCGTATACTTACAAAAATAAAGTAAAAGCAAGCAAGCGATTTGTAACTTGCATATTTTTTTCTTGGAAATCTTTGCTCTATTGTTTCAGTCAACAAGAATGTTAATTGGCCTCTTTGTTCTTTGAAATAGTTAGAATTTCAGTAATGAAAAGTGGAGTGTAAACCAAATAAGTATTTTTAGTTTACAAATGCATTAGTAATACAATTTACAAAGGTGAAAATTTTACAATGGTAAACTGTATTTTTTTTTTCTGCGGTAGCCTAATGGTATGGGTAATGGACTGCTGAGACGATGTCTCGGGTTCGATCCCAGGTTTACCATGGCACACACCAATGACTTTTCATTACTTTTCGAAGTTATGTGTGTATTTATCGCAGGTTTATAAGTGCCCGGTTGATGGCAATGGGCTCGCCACCTATTACATTGGGACCTAAACATAAACTGGCGAAATGTGGGTGCTAGCACCTCTGCCTACCCCTTCAAGGAATACAGGCGTGAGTTTATGTTATGTTATGATGTAAACTGTATTTTTAATAAATATACAATTTAACGTACGTTACGTTATCTAATGTCCTGAAAAGCATATTAGATTACTCACGTAAGTTCGTGATTTTTTGGTATGTAGAATTATTGTCATTAAGTCTCCTTTCTTCACTCTTTATAACTGAATGGTGTTGTTAGATGGATTGATACTAGCTTAAAACATTTTAGACCATGTTAGCTCTTAATAACTAAACGTAACTTAAAATTTGTCGTCTAAATATCACAATTGGATCGTTGGTTAAGTTAGTGTTCAGCTATTTTTCATGGCGCTTGCACATTAGGAAATTATAAAACGACGTTGTTTTGTTTCTTTCTAGCTTTCTTTTCTTTTCTCTTTTAGCGTTTGGGACGTGTGAATATAATAATTTAGCTATAACGGTACTTTAGTCAAAATACTTATAAATGGCTATTACTTTAGGTATTGATTCAATCCCCACGAACAAATAAATCATTGCGAAGCGTCTTTTCCGCACGTTGCACGGATGCGAAGCAATCACGCTAGTGCGTGAAACTGACCTGTCAGTGATAAAACAACTTGTCTGAACGCCTCGGTGCGCTTGACCTCGTGTTATTGCACGCCACGCAATGTTCGGCGCAGGCCTCCAAGCGAATGCACGCGTTATTTTCTTTATATTAGTGGAAAATTCTGCGTGACAGTTCCGGAAATGGAGTTGCGGAAATTTTTGATTGTCGCTGAGCTTCATTTCGGCTGTGTCGTTCTATAAAAAAGTAACTGAACAATGTTTAGTACATTAAACAAATCTTGTGTCTTGTATTTTTGAACGAATTTCTTCTTGTTGCTTTTAGCTGAATTTCTTCTTGTTGCTGCTGGCAAACGAGTTGCTAGGCAACTCGTTTGCCAGCAGGCTGTAAATATATTCAACGTAATTAGCTAACATTTACTTTTACGTCGTTTGAAGTTGTCTGTATTAATAAGTTGTAATATGTGAAAATTTTGACCATAATATTCATCCATCCTTTCCAGTAAGACACATCTCTTCAGACACTCCTTTTTCACGCTGTCACACAAACCATCCATCTAATCTTGAATCTTCCTTTGCCGCTAAAGCCGTCTATATTCATACTGTGATCCATTCATACAACATTACTCTCATCAGACTCATCCACTGAGGACAGAATATGATTAGTTAGTTAAATTCATGTTTTCACTTACTGTGTTCAGTTTTTCATTCACTGATCCAACTTTTCCTATAATGTATTAGCTTTCCTACTAACGAGATTTGATGATTTTGCAACGAGATGTCATAAGTTAAGCACATTATTGGGTAGTTCTCATCATACTTACTGTTGGGGTGTCACCTGAAACTGATGTGACAGTGTCGTGAGGTTATAACCGAACTATCACGTTTCAAACTATTATCAACCGCAATGCAAGTACTTAACAATACGCATCACGTGCATATTAATTACTCTAAATACAGAATATACTATATATAATTGCTATTTCATGAGTAGAACACACACAAAACATGCGAACAGATATTACCCTAATGAGCGGTAGAGCACCTATTATCATAATAACGCATAATACTAATAACCATAACCTCATTTATGACCCTAATAGTACTTCCTCTCTGAAGTAGACAAACGTTCAGCCTTAAGAGGTTGCCAGAAATAAATAGTTTCTTTTGTATATCTACATGCATGTAGATCTTCGAAAGGATAGACCAAGGTTTGCATAAAGTCACTAACTTGTGCCCACGTAAAAGACACGGAGAGTATGTTCCCGTCTTGAAGGTGTAGAAAAAGTTGAGTATGATATTTCCTTTGGTTTACGCGGGTTTAGTTTCACATGTAAATTTTAGTTATTATATTACATCAAACTAGCGAGTGCTCATTCTGTCCGCTCTCCGTCAAATTCTTTTAGCGTAAACATGGAATAAGAAGGTTTAAAAGCGTCAATACATTAAGCTCAAATGTGTGCAAAGTATCAAATAACGTATGTTTTATAAAATGATATACGCAATTAAATTGTTTATTCACGAAAATATTTCAGCTCAGAGCGTACGCCCTTCACCGCAGAAAGGTTTTTACCCCCTGCATCAAATGTACGTGATACCATCAAATCGTTTAAAAATACAACATTAAAATTTTTTTTTTTTTCTAGTCATTTAGTAATAAAATTACCACGTCACAATAACCTCAGTATGATATTTTACTAAAAAAAGGTAATATCTAAGCAAAAGTCAAACAACGGACATACCCGGACAAGCATCGGACGTGGCGTCAGTTTAATGACCTTTCGAAGAAAATCTCTGGAAAGGTTATAACGTAAAAGCTACAGAAACTACGGGATCTAATCGATTAAGATTGGAGGAAGTGAAATGCTCATACTAGACCTGAACCCGCGACCAGGTCCGTCACAGAGAGAACGCTCTCACCACTGAACTACTGAGCCGTGCCTTGAGCATTTCAAATTCTCCTATACAATCCTCTTGAGGCGATTGGTATTTTAGCCTAGAAAGTAGACCGGTATGCGCCTTGCCTAGACTGGTCTGAATCCTGTCCGAGTCTTGCATCAGTTGAATCTGAAGTGACTTGTCATCAATCTATTTACACTATTGATTGATGGCACTTGGTGGAATTCATTGTTACACATAGTGAGAACACTTGTACTTTTCCACGGTATTTATTATATTGAACCTGACCAGTTTCACCTTACGGCATTCTAAAAGGCGTTCATTTATTTCAGATTAAAATCCATAAAATGATTGTTAGTATCACAAACTTAATAAACTATGTTAGTACGTCTTATCCACTAAATAAACAAAAAATTAAAATTAATAAATAAGTCAATTCATGTATCATTTCGATGTTTAATTCGTAAAAAAATTTTTACAGGTAGTTATAAAATTTAGCATACAAGTAACAATTATTTCCCCAAAATGTGGGGAATAATTAAAAGCATGACCTAAAAATATATGTTATAAATAATTAATATAATTTCTAGTATGTATACAAAATAAATACTGTGAAAAAGTACAAATTTTCTCAATATGTATAATCATAATCATTTGTGAAATGGTACAATCATCAATCATGTTCTTGCTACAAAGGATAGTCCAGTCCACATTGACATAGAAAATACCCCTTTTTTCAAGATGTACCTACCTCTGGGAATTTTTGTCTAACTAGTACCATTAATGGTACTACTATAATATTTTTCCCAGCTTCTTGATTGATATCCATTTAACTAGCTTGTGTAATGAAATCTAAAATGCGGATAAACATACTTAGATACTTTTTTTTGTAAATACATACATAGAAACACCCAGACCAATGCAAATAGCCGTATTCATGCATACAAATATTTGAACTGATCGGGGATCGAACCCGCACCTCATGCATAGCAGTCGCGTTCACTACCGCTACACTACAGAGGCTGTAGATACTTACTCATCAAGTCTATCTAACCCCTTTGTTCGAGCGTTTTATTTGACGTGGGTTAGTAAAAAAAAAAAACAAACCATTAGTATTAATAGATAGCTAATCTATCCCTTCTCTATTACGACAGCATTTGTCGGCCCTGCCCAGTACCGTGACGAGTTAATAAACACAGAGTAGGGATAAAATATATTCAGTTAATTCATTGTAAGGCTATCAACAAGTATTTCAATGGTATATGGTAATAATTATATGTCAGTTTAGTGACGAAAATGTCCAAACTGTGCCAATGGCGGCAAAGATTGCAAAATTGAACTCTGTAGACTTCACGACGGGGCCCGGCCCGTGTGGGTGTCGCCGAAGAGGTGAGATAGTGCAAATAAATCATGTATATCAATAAATCCGGTTATTCATCTATGCTTATTAAATTCATAAAGTAGACTTATCAATACTTTCATTTTTATTAGTGTAAGAGATTGCCGAAATGTGTAAAGCCATCAATTGCTAGATATATAGATACACGCGTAGAAATATAATACAATACAGAAATATTACACGGATTTTTATTAAAAAATATAGGTAAGTAATACTCATGTTTTATAATAGTTCGGGACTTACACACGCGATAAACTTTGTAAAACTAACTTTTGTCGACGTTTCGGGTGCGTACAGCACCCGTGGTCACGACTTGACTCGTCGTACTCATACTGTCGTACTCATCACCATCACCATTCCATTGCCAATTGCAAGTTTGAAGCTCGGTGCCCCCTCTCCAACGCCTTTTTTCCTAATGGATTGGTTTATCTTCACTTTTCCATAAGCCACTGCCGTCTGACCACTCATTCCCATAATAAAAACCTGCACCGGAGGCTCAGTAGGTGCACCATCTTATAGGTGAGCTCCGAAGATTTTGGTGGGGGTCTACATAATAAACTTAAATATTATTACTTACAGTTGGAATTTTTATAGCTATAAATCAACAAGCATATTGTCCACTGCTGAACATAGGCCACTCCAAATGCGCACCATTGTACCTAAAGCTATCTAAAGTATTGTGGCATTAAATTATCAAAATAAATGAAGGCCGATCAAATCTGATATCTTAATTCACATAATCAAAAAGTTTGTTAATGAAAGTCAAAATATACTATTACTACATCATTGACCTCGTGACAAAAGTTTTATGCGATCGTATTATATGGTTTTCCTCTTCGTAATCAGTAACAGAGTTGAGATAAGTGGTCCAAATACGGACATATGACGTAAACGAAACTGATTGCAGTTATAGATAATAAATTCCCCAAAAATAGAATCGGCTTGTTTACTCTTCTGTGCCTACGATTCGGTTTATCTGGGGCACAGAATAGATAATACATTTTTTTTTTTTTTTTTTTCGTGCGGAAATCCCCTCGGATACCCCCTCTACCGGAGCCGGAAGGGGAGGTTATGTCGGACTCGAACCGACTAAAACCGCACGCCGACTGTGGGTCTTGGTGCTAGGCCGGAGGTGAGGTTGTCAAAGACATATCCCTCGCACCCCGGCTGACCCAGGGCCATCCCTTACGGTCTGGCCCTCCTCAGGAGGGGGGATAACGGTGTCCCCAACTCGCCCCCGGAATGGGGAGGCGCGCTATTTAGCGCGCCGCCGCCGTGGCCTGCTTCTGCTGGGGTGACAGGCGGCTCCACCCGTCACCCCCAGGCCCGCGCTCATGGGGGACGGAGGTCAGTCAGTGCCCTCCGACGCCCGAGTTGCCTGCGCGCGCGGGCGGCGCGACCCGCGAGTCTTTCTCGCTCGCGCCGCCTCTCCCGCTCCGCCGTCTCCTTCACGACCATTACCTGCTCGCTGAAGGAGACGCCGGCCGCCCACGCGTCCGCGCAGCGGACCATTGCTGTGAGCAGGGTGGCGAGGGTGAGAACTCTCACTCCCAGGGCCGCCACTAGCTCCCGCCTCGGTCTGGCCCATGCCGGGCACTCGGTGAGCGTGTGCAGCCCCGTGTCCTCGCTCGCGTCGCAGTGATGGCACTCGGACGTTGGCTCCTTTTCGATCCGACACAGATATCGCCCGAAGCACCCGTGCCCGGTGATAATCTGCGTCAGTCGATACGAGAGGCTGCCATGTGGCCTCTCGAGCCATTCCCCCATGATGGGCCTTACCGCCTCTATGACGGCATGCCCTGCGCGTCGTTGCTCAAGTCGTCGCTCCCACTCCGCCACCATGATCCCGTGGAGCCGGGACCTCTCGGCCCGAATGTCTTCGGGCTCGGGATCGTATCCCCGCTCCCGCGCCTCCTTACGGAACCGATACAGTGCCGCAAGGGATCTCGCTTCCAGGATCCACGGTGGCGATCCGGCTAGGAGACTCGCCGCTTCAAAGGATAGAATATATAATACCTATTGTCTGGGGTGAAAAATAGGAAATGAAGAAATCTCATCATAAATGCATTAAATCATATAGATATGTACCACACATATCATTTTTTTTTTGCATTTCAATTCGTGTGGTATTTAAATTTTTTAGGTATTCATAGTTTATATACAGGAATCGTAGATTGTAAGATAATTTTCTGATAAACCAACAAAATCCTAAAATCCCAAGAGAAACAAAAAGCAGCAATCTCTATGAAATAATACTCGTATAGAAAAAAGTGTCTAACTGAGGATAATAGAGTTGAAAAAACTTATGAGTCTCTTTTACATAGACAATGAAACGGCAAAAACGTCTTCAATTGACTTGAATAACGACTTAAATTAATTAAGAATCTAAATGTCTGGATTAATTATATTAGAAAACTAAATCTTTAGATTAATGATCCAATGTTCGTTAAAGATGTCAAACTTGAGTGCATCATCAAATGCAATCAAATTATTTCGAAACCATAAGAAGTGATGGTTCTCTAGTGACTAAGTTTAAATTGGCTATTTTCGATCTAAACTAAATGGGGAATACTAGAAAGCGTGCCAAAATTATTGACAAATCAAATGATATTATATTAAAATGATGTACAGTCTCAGAAAAATATTGACGAACAGAGTGCTCAAAATTATCTTAATTTCGTCTTTTGACCCCCTTCCAGTTGACATATTGTTCTGATATTTGGTACACGCCTTCAGTTCGTACAATAATACCATATATATCAATAAAACCGTTTGATTTGCTCTTAATACGAGAGTTTTAAGATCATTTTGAGACTTCGTTGTCAAGATATTTATAACGCTGACTATACCTTCGTATCCTACTCTTTCATATTCGTTTATTAGCCTGTTTCCAGCCTCCGTGGCGTGGCGGTAGTGAACGCGACTGCCACGCAGGAGGCGCGGGTTCGATTCCCGCTCAGTGTAAATATTTGTATACATGAATATGGCTATTTGCATTGATCTGGGTGTTTCTATGTATATTATGTATGTATTTACAAAAAAAAATGTATTTAAGTATGTTTATCAGCATTGTAGATTCCATAACACAAGCTAGTTAAGCTATGCTTACCATGGGTCTAGATAGCGTTGTGTAGAATGTTGGGAAATATTTATTTATTATTTATTATTCCAGTATTAACTACTCAACCACTCACTATGCGCATGTCCCATAATGTGGGTTAGCAAATAGTAAACAAATAATAATGAAGAGCAGGTATTCATCACGAGCTCAACTGTCTTCACCTGCAGCACGCTATGTCGAAAACATAAAGGACATATTTCAAAATCTCATTCTATAATTTATAAGCATAAAAGAAAAAAGGCAAGGAAAACTATTATGTGCATTTTGGAGGAAATAAATCACACGAACGGGTACGAAGCGGTTCCTATTTTTATCCCCGACGCAAAAACGACGAGGTGTTATAAGTTTGACGTGTCTGTGTGTGTGTGTGTGTGTGTGTCTGTCTGTGGCATCGTAGCTCCCAAACGGATGAACCGATTTGGATGTAGTTTTTTTTGTTTGATAGGTATATTAGTCGGTAGTGTTCTTAGCTATGTTAGAAAAAAATCGACACAAGATGGAATACAAGAAACATGTTGGAATACATATTTCTTCATAACTCCCTCAATATGGGTATCAAATAAAAGAGATTGACCAGTAGATCACTTTTAAAAGTATAAAATAAAAATTAAATTAAAAATTTAAAAAACCCCCATCACAAAAACACTTCCAAAAAGTTGAAAATAAATAAATTTTGGGTTTTAACTTTAACGGTTGCCATGTCGGGGGACCTTGAATTGTTCCGATAATATAACGGAGTGGTGAATTAGGTAGGGTCCCCCGACATGGCAACCGTTAAAGTTAAAACCCAAACTTTATTTATTTTCAACTTTTTGGAAGTGTTTTTGTGACGGGGGTTTTTTATAGGTACCGACCTACAAAGAGGAATGCCCTCAAATATATTATATTTATTGTCGCGTTAATACATTGATGGATTGTCCGTTGTATTAAACATGTGCCTCCTAGATTACTTTAACCTGATAGATTATATTATTATTGTTATCCAAATCAATGGATGATGATTTGTCTTTGCCAGTTCTTTTTGCTCTTTCCTTTGTAGGTAGCAGTGCACGCGTGACGCGTTTGATAATGACAAGATTTGTAAAACTATGATAACCACTTAATATCAGGTGATATATCTTCTAATTTATAGTTATTTACCTCAGACTAAAAGAATAAATAAATATAAATAAATAAATATTTCACAACATTCTACACGACGCTATCTAGACCCATGGTAAGCTTAATTAGCTTGTGTTATTAAATCTAAAATGAGGATTAACATACTTAGATACTTTTTTTTTGTAAACACATACATATTATACATAGAAACACCAAACACCTCGAATCCTCATATAAACATGAGGACTCGAGCAGGGGCCATACGAAATGATAATGATGATAGAAACACCCAGACCAATGCAAGTAGCCATATTGATGCATACAAATATTTGCACTGAGCGGGGATCGAACCCACGTCTCCTGCGTAGCAGAGTCGCGTTCACTATCACTACCGCAACGCCACAAAGGCTGTCATAATATAATGTCAGAATAACGTATAGAACTAGCAAGTGAAGCAGCAAAAAGGAATACTAAAGTAGTGCTATCTTTTTCGCACTCTTTGTGAGGAAGCACGAGTGCGCAACATTCTACACAAAGCTATCTAGACATGGGTCTAGATAGCGTTGTGTAGAATGTTGTGAAATTTAGAGAAGAGAAGCATACCTTGACTAGTTTGTGATGGAATTTAAAATGCGGAGATGCTTTTTCTGTAAATACATACATTTTATACATAGAAACACCCAGACCAATGCAAATAGCCATATTCATGCATACAAATATTTGCACTGAGCAGGGATCGAACCCACGTCTCCTGCGTGGCAGTCGCGTTCACTACCGCCAAGCCACAGAGGCTGTCATAATATAATGTCAGAATAACGTATATAACTAGCAAGTGAAGCAAAAAGGATCTTGTTCGCACTCTTTGTGAGGAAGCACGAGTGCGAGCGAGATGGCACTACTTCAGTATTCCTTTTTGCGTTTCACTTGCTAGGTCTATGAGTTCCGTCTATGTTACTCATTTGGTTTGAGTCATATACAGAGTGGAAGATTTTGACCTTACCTGGAAAAAAAGTGCTCTTGAGGTAGCGGATTTGGCAAACGAGTTTTCGAAAATCTTTGAATGAGTATTGTTTCAATAAAATAAGGCAATGTAAAAAATTTGGCCAATATTCGCTATATCCATTATTTAGAGTACTTTTCCTGCAGGTGAGGTCAAAATCTTTCATCCTCTATAACAAGATTCTATCGTATGGACACAATACAAATCTCTTCGCAGAAAGAAAATTTGGGTCACAAACTTCTATTTAGGTTAAAGGCCTTATTCTCAGCCTTGCTCTTATTACAAAGGCTATCACCTAATGCAACTCATTAAAATGTGGTAATTACGTAATAAAAAATTAATGCTAGCCTTAAATATAAATTATGTTTTATGCGTATTTTGTAGCCTCTTAATTAAACTTCTTAATTTATAATGACTTATTGAAATAAAACCACTTTTTACGGATTCTATCGCGATATATTTGTTATTATTACTTTTAAACCCGACGTTTCGGCTGCTTTGCAGCAGCCATTTTCGCGGTGTGACTCACGATGGTAGTTGTCACATAGTTTGAAGTATAAGTTATCTCAAAATACCCGAATCATGGTGAATTATTGGTGTTCGTATTTACGCAGAATGAGCTCACTGTGTTGTTAAGTCTTGCTGGATTTTGCTGCTTACTGGGTTTGATTAAGTGGATGACAACTACCATCGTGAGTCACACCGCGAAAATGGCTGCTGCAAAGCAGCCGAAACGTCGGGTTTAAAAGTAATAATAACAAATATATCGCGATAGAATCCGTAAAAAGTGGTTTTATTTCAATGAGTGACATTCAGCGGCGTAAACAGCGGTAAACAAAGCGCAACAACCGCTCCGTCCCACTTCGACCACATCTCAAATCGTCCACTTCCCAAATTGACCACATCTCAAATCGTCCATTTCCCAAGTTGACCACATCTCAAATCGTCCCTTCAGAAAATATCATTATAATGACTTTCAGAATACTTAAAAATGCGCATGAAATAAAAATGGCTATACGTTTTCAATCACGAATGAGCTGCCTCAGCCGATGTAGTTACTGTTTATATTGACTTACTAAAATCAATAAAATAATTTTATCAAAATATAATGGGTAGATGGCTGTAGCCTGAGATTCCATCAGCGTGATACCTATACAGAGGGACCAAGACCACCATAAATTCTGTTGTAGAAAATTGTAAATAATAAGATTAGTTGTTTACGTTGTGAAGAATTTTAATGAAGTAATTGTCACAGTAACAGCTGATTGTTCTATATACGAATATTTTAAAATTGACATTGATATAAAAAACCAAAACTACAACAAATTCCATCGATACCAATTCTGAAACAACTCTAAATAAGTATAACTTTGAGAAATTATTGCACGTTAAACTGCAGAAAATGTAACCTAGCACTTATTGTTTAGTATGTGATATGGAGACGTATCCATTGAAATGTTAACTGACTTATGCAGATTTCAACATTTTCCTTTATCCTCTGTAATTTGAATTGAACATAGATAATGCCTTTACATTTGAAGTATCACTAACACCCGTTCCCAATAACATACTTACAGTTAAAGATAGATCGCATCTACGGTTAAAGTGCTCGGCTGTTTCAATTCAAAACATAGTAACTCCTATTTCACACCAATTTCTGAAAATAAAATTATACCGCGATGCGCTTTCCCACAAAAAAACGCAGTTACCATGTTTTGAATTTAAACAGCCGATACGTCAAATTTGACTGTTGCGATCTATCTTTAACTGTAAGTATGTTGTTGGGAACGGCCGTTATTATGTAGGTATAATATTAGCAGCAAGGGTGTGAAATATAATCATAATGTATTACGCTGTAGGCAAATGTATGTAATATTTTATTCTTAATTGTTCCATTCTATATGATATGGAAAAATTTGAAATAAATGTTTCGAAGTGATAAATCATTCGTGAAAAACTTCGAGTCCACATGAAACGTGCACGAAAAACCTCTTTTTTTTATACCACAGGTGGCAGACAAGCACACGGCCCACCTGATGGAAAGTGGTTACCGCGGCCTATGGACGTATGCAACACCAGAGGCGTTACACTCGCGCTGCCTACCCTGAAGAAACCTTCTAATGCCCCTCTTGAAGAACCCCATATTGTAGTCGCTTGGGAAAACCAAGGCAGGGAGTTCAATCCACATCTCATACGTACAGTCAATAAAGGAATGCACCTTTACATACAACGTTATATGAAAAAGTGCAACCGTATCTTCTTTTTCGACAACATACCTCCATCAAATTTCACATGTATTAAAGATGTTTCATAGTTACAATTGTCCATAATGTCTGTAAGTACGCAATTTCGGATCTTTGTTCCATCCATCCATATACTTACGTCTATAAGTCCCCGTAGGGTAGGCAGAAGTGTATTAGCACCCACATTTCGCTCATTATGATTTTCGGTTCCACGACGTAATAGGCGCCTATTGACGTGAGCTTATTGCCATCTAGCGGGCCCTTTGTCTTGGGCTGTATATTTACTTTCGGATGGAGAACAGTCCTATCCCTTAGTCGCCATTTACGACATCCACAGGAAGAGATGGGATGGTCCTATTTTGCTCCACCGGGAACAAATTCGGTAAAATCTTTGTTATATCCACCAAACCACATGATAAAAAACCTATAAATCACTAATAATCAATCTGTGCCAGATTTCATCGTAACCCGATCAGTCGCTTCTGCGTACAAGAGTAAAAAATGTTATTTTTAAGCTATCGCGGTGTAAAGGCCAGTCCAGTCGTGACCACGGGTGCAGCATCGCACCCGAAACGTCGTCGGCAAAAAGTAAGTGGAAGTTTTTATCGCGTGAAGTCCCGAACTTGTATAAAATAACAAGGAGTAAAAAAATACAGACATCTACACATGCATCCATCTTCACAAACATTTACACAATAACACATCATTTCACAAATAACATTTATAATATTAGTAAAATTTGCGAGAATGCCAAAAAATCATTAAAGGAAGCAACCTTTCCGCTATCCCATTCTTCTATTTTCCCTCGCCGAGAAGGCTGAATATGAATTGGAGGTAGGTAGTTCTGCTATTGCAAACGTTTATAACTATAGTAGCTGCTTACCTTGAGATGGACCGTGTGCTTGATTTCTACTTT
Source organism: Eilema sororculum (assembly GCA_914829495.1). Taxonomy (NCBI): domain Eukaryota; kingdom Metazoa; phylum Arthropoda; class Insecta; order Lepidoptera; family Erebidae; genus Eilema; species Eilema sororculum. The sequence continues at coordinate 19,937,842 of OU618543.1, read as the reverse complement.
AATAATTCATTTCCAGACTGAGAATTAGTATTATTTGATAATTTAGAATCTGGTCTAAGACCATAATTAAACTTTCTAAATTTAGGCGTTTCCAATCCAACTCGCCGATGTTCATTTCCTATATGGATGTCTACTTACTCAGTGTAGTCTAAATTCTATTAACATACCTAATGATATTTATAAGTATTTTATCTAGATACTATGATCTATCGAAAATAAGCTGGATAGTTTAAAGAAAATTAATTATATTCATCTTATAACCGATAATTGAAAATCCAAATAAATAATCACACCAGCGCCTCAACAGCTCGCGTAGCATCGAGACGGACAGCGCAATAATTTCATAACGACTAAGCACACTCCATTCAATCAGTCAATAAAAGTTTCATAACAGAGAGGCGAGATAACCGGCCAATAGCTTTGAACTTGACCTCCGCGTTTGCAAAACTCCCCCACTAACCACCCTGCAATATTGAACAACTGACAATAACGAAACATTGCCGGTGGCGTGAGCACGGATCGACCATGTACCCAAATCCTTTCGACCGCAAACATTCGACGATCAGACAAGTTTTGGATAGAATATTCAAAGGCACAAGTGACCGGAAAAATGTTCTGTCGAGAAAGAATAGTAATGGGTCGTCTTATTCGAGTTCATCGGGTGCGGAAAGTCGAAAATTGTTCGGATTTAGTTTGCGGTGAGGCGGATTTTGTGTGAGTTATAGATGTGTTTAAACGTTTGCGGTTCGCTAGAAGGCGCTCGACTTTCACTACTGGAACCTTTGGTGAGTACAAAATTAATGTTTCTTGTATGTTTTTGAATGATTCCCGTGTAAGATATTATGTTTTATAATATGTGTGGTAAAATTATGATTTATGTAACGTCAAAAATTTGAATTTATAAAATTTTGATTAAATTACAATACATTAGTAATTTAAATTACCGGTATGTGCTAAGTTTGACAGCCTCGCCTAGAGGTAGCGAGTATGACTACTATTCTTTCATGCGGTATCGAGTTAAATTTATCTGTATCGGTAAAAAAAATCATCTCGAAGTTAATAAAAAATGCAAAGTTGATGGGCTTGGTAGGCGCAATGTAGGCTAGGTAGGTGCAAACCTAGCACCTTCATGAGGCCAGAGAATTTGTGATAAACGTGGGTGAATTGTGGGTGCCTAATACATTAAACACCCATTTTATACCTACTACGTTTATCCGTTCAAAGAATAAACATAACAATAAAAACACAACATAAAGGTTTCATCTAATTAATTATTAACCCTATTGATACACGGAGGGAGGATATCCTACCTCTGAAAATTTTTGAATTAGTATTGCTTACATATTTTGAGTAAATCTATGAAGGGTATTGTTTGAATATCAAAATGAGGGATAACTTCCCAATTAGGTCTCTATTCAAATGGTTAATATTACACATACAAACTAATGAATAAGTTATTGTTAACTAAACACATTAGATTCGCAACTATTGTGATCCCTATCATATAAATTGCGTTAACCGTACCTAATTGAAATCCATTGAGAATTGCTACTCCTCAATTTACTCAGGTTAGGTTTTCTCTTGCCGGGAAACAAAGGAAATCAATCATTTATAATTTAGTTTACGCTCCCTACAGGGCAAAAAAACTGTGGACGTATCAAATTTGAAAAGTAGAGTGGCATCTATTACAATCTCAATTCGGAAGGCTATAAAGTAAAGCCCACGAGACTAGAGAAAAAAGGTAAACAAAGCGACAATTACTGAGTTACGTTGCGATAACTAGCGATTATTTTCTCTGTCCTTGTCGCACATGTCACACGTACGCGACATTGGCCGAGCGACAGCTGTCGTTGCATGTTTCGTAGTACAGGAAAGCTGTCAGCACAGCGGTTCTAAACTGTCAGATCCGCCATCTTATGAGCAATTTCATTCCTGTCTGGAATGCACATGTGTTAAATGTTTGAACCGCTGAAACTTTGTTTACCTTTTTTATCTCACTTTGTTGGTCTTACTTTAGTCATAGTACACGTCTCAAAATGATCTCAATACCAAGGTATTAAGATCAAGTCAAACTGTTTTATTGATTTGAATTGTGCTTATTATTGCCCGAACATAAGGTGTGCCCAGACAACAGGAAGTGGGAAAAACCAAGACATTAAGATCATTTTGAACACTTTGTTCGTGTGGTTAAGGAGTCGGCCTTACGATCGAGAGGTCCCGGGTTAAAATCATAGCCATTACACTACCGACGTGAACCCACTCCTAGCACAAGCAATTTAGCTTAGTTGGAGGGGTTGGAGGGAATATTAGTAACTTCGGTTCTAATATGCTTTTTAAAAAAAAAAAAACAATCTGATGCTGACTGTACACTCTTTTGACCATGCTGTTATTTTTTTAATTTACGATATATCCCCGAGTACCTAAACAGCTATACAATATATATCCGAAGAAATCCCGAGTAGAATACAAATAAAATTAGGCTGTCGATAGGGTTACCATCCGTCCGGATTAATCCGGACATGTCCGGACTTTTCGACATTTGTCCGGACTTTGTCCGGCTTCTTAATTTGTCCGGACTTTTTTCAATTAGATGGAAAATGAGTAATAAAACTACATACTATGTAATATCAAATAAGTCTTTAATCTTTATTAACCTGGCATTCGTCCAAAATCAAAATATAAAGATAACATACATAAGCTCACGCCTATATTCCCCGAAGGGGTAGGCAAAGGTGCTAGCACTCACATTTCGCCAGTTTATGTTTAGGTCCCAATGTAATAGGTGGCGAGCCTATTGCCATTAACCCGGCACTTATAAACCTGCGATAAATACATAACTTCGAAAAGCATCGAATCAAAATATAAAATCTTCTTTAATAATTAACATAAGAGATCAGACAATAAAATGTTCTATTTTATTGCAAACCACCTATTCAAAGTATAAAAAACTTTCTTGAAAAAAAAATCAAACTTCACGCAAATTTTCGGTAAGAATATTATTTTTTATACTTTACAACACTAAATACTTTACTGAGTTAGGTTAGGGTAGGTTAAGTTCATTTAAAGTTTTCCTCCTGTATTTGGGAGTGGTGCGGTCGATGGCCCTATATGGGGCCCCTGTGTGGGTCGACGCCCTGACGGTACGCAACATCCCCCTCTTGCGACGTCCGTAGAGGGTGATGGCCGTCGGGGCGGTAAGAGGATACCGCACCATCTCATTCGAGGCGGCCTGCGCAATGGCGGGCTCTCCTCCGTGGGAGCTGGAGGCCGGGGTCCTCGCGTTAGTGTATCATTGGCGCGAGGAGGCCCAGAGCCGGGGCGAGTTCCCGGCAGAGGAGTGCCCCGCGTGGGCTGGGGAGCGCCGTGCTCTCATCGCCGAAGTGGGGACGGACCTCTCGCTGCCGGCCGTAGTTCTGTATAGGGTCGACGGCGGCGATGAGGCGTGGGCAGCGGTTCAGACCTTCTGCGAGACGGTTATCTCGCAGAAAGAGGCGGCGGAGAGGGAGAGGGAATGTGACCCACTTTTCCTCCCACAGCGCCGCAAGAGAACCGGGGCTCGGAGGAGGCGGTACCACCAACTCCTCTCCCCCTAACCGGGCCGGGCAGTAGACGCGGGGGCGTCTGCTGCCCTTACATAGGCCTCGAGGTTGAAGGCGCACGTCGTGTCGCGTGTGCCTTGTCTAGGCGGGTGGCAGAAGGACTCCTCTTCTGCCGCACCAGAGATGGGCCTGCCGCCGATAAAGTGGCGGGTGACCCACACGACGATGGCGGAAGATGTTGTTCCCGCCATCGTCGATATGTGGTGACGACGGACACCGTGGTGGTTTAGTGGGTAGTCTGGCCTCTTTCGGAGGCTAGGAGTCCAACACGAAGCCCGCCCCCTGCCCCCGTGGGAGGTGAGCGAAGTGCTTAAACGCATTCCAACACGTAAAAAAAGGTTCATTTAAAGTTGTCTTGTAGAAATCTTCGCAACTCATATTTTTTAGGTTGTATTGAATCATTAATTATTAGAAATGATTTTTTATAATAAATTTATTTTAGTTGTAATATATTGTATAATACTGTCATATATAATGAATTGTATATATAAATTTAGGATGATGAATTTAATATAAAAGAGCCACCTGACCTAGGGTCTCTCCCTACCTAAAATGTGCTCTATGCGCGCGGGTACATTTTTCTTGGGTGTGTTTTGAGGATAACATGGAGTGCTACTGCTATGGACGAGCTCAAATTCACCAAGCATAGATTTATTATTACTATAAATAATCCGCTGGTGCCAGGGCCTCATCTGTCTCGCAATCAACCGGGACACGCATCTTGGAGCTAAATCGCCGATGTCGATGTCGATGGTGTGATAATCGACCTATGTTTGGTGAATTTGTACTTATCCACCACAGTAGCACCCCGTGCTATTCCCAAAAGACACCCAAGAAACGTGTTATGCACGTTAAGAGCACATTAGGTCCAAGATATATGTCCCGAGTAATACCATGCCATTGCAAGTAAGTGTCCGGACTTTCATCGACATGTCCGGCTTTTTGTCAGGACTTTTCAAATTCCTAAATGGTAACCCTAGCTGTCGATAACTTTTAATCAATCATATATTTATTGCAATCATTTAGTTTTACATATTATAAAAAACTTTATTGCACCATTGCTAACTTAAGCAACATAATTTTTCATATACGATGGTTCAAGAATGTCGAAAGTACCAACTGGCTGGTTATTTATATTCGACCTTGTTACTATTATAACATAAAACCTAGTTAAGGGCTTATTACATAACCGCTTGTACCTTTTCTATAACTATGTGGGAAAAGAACCTAATGAAATTGTCACTTGTGTCACTAGGCTCGCCCACGACTTCGTCTGTTTGGGTTAGATGCAAGGTCACACCGCTATGAGACGGACTTTACAAACATGGTTCGGTTTCACAGTGTATCGCAGTAAACCTGTTCTAGCACCGATCTCGTAAAAAAAAACTCTCCATAATAGAAGACAACTATGGTTTACAGGAATTAAGAGAAATACCTACACCATAACATGGTGAATATTCTGTGGAGCTCTTCCAATTAGTCCCACCCTCTCCTTTCCTTCACAGGACAATACATGCAGGGCTTAGAAGTCACCCGCATACGGTGTAGAATATTCCATCAAGAACCAAGCGGTTCCGCACCATTAAGACTTGGAACTCCTTGCCAGCTCACGTATTTCCTTCATCCTACAGTCCCGAGTCCTTATAAAATATTTTCTTGTTCCTAAATAAATGTTTTGTCTTTTTCTTTTTTCTTTACATGGGGCTTGAAAAAGCATCTGATGAGGTCGTCAAGCTGAGTGTCACCGTTATTAACATTTACGTGCGCTATATATAAAAAAAAGTATATTCTGATCATCAGATTCAGATTGTAAATATTTTATACTAGCTTTTGCCCGCGGCTCCACCCGCGTGGATGTCGGTTATCGCGACCAAACATAACTTATGTCCTTTCTCATGGTCCAATCTACCCCCAAATTTCATCAAGATCGGTTCAGTGGTATAAGCGTGAAAGCGTAACATACAGACAGAGTTACTTTCGCATTTATAATATTAAGTATGGATATCATCACTAGTTTATCCGCCCACTCCGCACGAGAAATTCTAAAACCCAATTGTAAATCCATCCGGTAACCTTCGTGCAAATGCAAACTTGATAAAATTGTGCATGAATTGTGCAGCAGGCAGCGCTATAACACAAACAAACATTGATATTGGAATGCTGAGGATAATCCTACACAGCTTCATTCTGGCACGTCGCAGGATGTTTAACGAAAGACAAAGTATGAATGAATAAAATGAATTGTATGTTAGTAGCAGTAAAACTTACGGAACATAAAGAGTCTGTCTGTCTGTATGTTACGCTTTCACGCCTAAACTACTGAACCGATTTGGATGAAATTTGGTATAGGGGTAGATTAGACCATGAGAAAGGACATAGGCTATGTTTGGTCTCGATAACCGACATCCACGCGGGTGGAGCCACGGGTAAAATCTAGTAAAATCATAATTGGCGAAACGTGGGTGTTAATACACATCTACTCACCCCTTCGGGGATTTACAGACATGAGTATATGTATGTATGATGTTTTATTAGTGTAGTTTAATAGAATTTTTATTATAAATACCTCCTCACTCCCCAGTAACAATCCTGAAAGTGACAACAATACACGTTCCAACTAATGTGATTGTCGTTCTACATCTGTCGAATAGCTCCAAGCTATTGTACAAACAAACTAGCAGTGTTCGTATACTACAAATTTTCAGCATAGTTTCCATCCCCGAATTGTTCCTGTGAGCTCCACAGTGTTGACAGGAATAATGTAAGTCGCGGATTATTAAATATTTGTGTTGTGTCTGTTGTATTTGTTGCAAATGGAACACGAATTTCACATATTATACTACAAATGTTACACCATTGGAGTTCTGGGACTATTGGTGTTTTTAAGCAGTGAATCATGCATAATACGCAAGTACAGACTGGCTCCCTTCTGAATACGTAATCAGAACTGTGTGTGATAAATTGCCTCATCAGCAACAAGCACTCGAGACTAAGTGTCCAGCTGAGATCAATGCCACAAAATCCCCTTATAGTCTATTCTAATACGTGGAACCTAAAACATAGTTGATGGAACACGAGTGCTAATATTATGACAGTACTGTATGAGTATTAACTTTTAACTATTCTATGAACTAACAAGTTCAACGTACGATACAGAGAACTCAACAAAACCAAAGCAATTAAATTCAAGATGGCGGATAATGCAACGAACCGAATACCACTCAAAACGAAATTTAAGCTACCAGTGACCTCTCTTAACGAATTCCGAAAGCTACTTGGATTTTTTTCTAGGTGTGCCCCCTTTTTCAGCTAATATTCTTGATCGACTCTCATCTTAAAAAATCAGCTGATCAAGGTGCAGTAGGTAATTATACTTAAGTATTACGGGCATATATCCAATTGACTTTTTGCTCTCAGTATTGCCTGAGCATAAAAGACTCGAATCACAATTTGACTTTGAAACCAAATGTCATATTATCTAAAATCTGACCATTCTAAATTTAAATTTATTTGAAATTAAATATAAAATGTTTAGATCTTAGATCTCTAATTATTTCATTTCTGAACGTCATTAAATAATTTCAAAACGTAAAGATCAAAGAGCAATATTTATTTATATTGCGGATGTTGTCCTTCAAATCCTCAAAACCTCCACTGAGATTATTTTATTAATTTTCACCAATGCTCTGTAGATTCAACAACTCTAATTTTTAAATCGGGAGCAAACGTTTGCAAAATGCCTTTATTAAACAAAAAACACGTTCGAGATTCTCCTAGGTTGTAATATTTTTTAATATGCGCACTTTTGAATTATTTCATAGTCAGATAGATTTTGCAAAGATTTGCATTTGACGGACAAACCTCTACTATCTTTATATAAAGCAAGTGAAACGAAACATTGTTATTAGATTGTTTTAAATTAAGCACAAACAGCCCCCTTTGTTTATTCAAATAAAAATGTGTTTGAATCACGTCCTGAGAAAACTTGGATCTTGTCCAAGTTTCCTTTTTTCTATATTGTGAATTTTAAAATAAACATTTCAATTGTAGAAGAAAAAAGATGAAGAGTAAATAAAAGCCACATACAAAAATGCAAACACCCATCCTCACAAACTTTCAAGTTTATAATATCAGTAGGATTTTATAGGCCCTAGCCCCTGCGATAATTTTTCTTACTCTTTATTTCTTTCATAAATAATTTAGGACTAACGGTTGTTAAATTTACCCAAGTCAATTTGACTTCACCTCGCCTGATGGTAAGTTAAAGGCAAAGCCTCGGAAAGAGGGTCACCATCGTAAACATGTACCATGTTAACAATGGTGGCACTCAGCTTTACGGCCTCATTAGATGCCTTTTCACCCGGACCCGGGACTGTATTCATTCTTGTGCGTAATAAGTAGGTATTTGTCATAAAGTCGGTAACCTTGGTCTTAGCTAAACAGCAACAATAGTTATATATACGCTCCTATGACTACACTACTATCACGGTCCGGAAATCTGTGCCCAGCAGTGGCGCAATTACTTGATGTTAGCGGAAATAGTCATTAATTATACTGGTCATGAAACTTAAGACATCTAAAATTTGAAGTCGATACGGAAATTAAGTAACGCCATGTCGGTTGTACTTAGTTAGTCTTGACTTGCGAAAACACGATAAATTCCACAGAATTAATAAAACTTGGATAGGCACTTTGTGACTCACTGGACACAGAAGACCTGGGATACGCCTGAGAGCTTTGAAGGTGGAACAAATCGTAAGATTTTGCAAAGAAATGAGAATATTTAAAGATGCTCAGTAAAGGCTGTATTGATTGACAGCTTGATAAAACCTTGGGAAATAGATGAAGGAGTGTTATCTTGTCATGAGCTACCAGTCAGCGTACCCGACAGTCGTTATAGAAAGAAGAAAGAAAGAAAATAAGTTTTATTTAATAGAACACAGCGTACATATTTTGGTAACCTACTAGAAACCCTAAATATACATTGGTACCTCAAATTTCAAAACTAATAAATTTTAATTGCTATTTACCACGAATTCATATTTAAATACTTACACAGTTAATTAATTTTTTGGTTAGTATATTCGCATTAATAACCTCTTACTTGTAAATATATTAGTGTTTAAGCAATATGTTAATATAGGGTTTTTGGGATTATTCTGTTTGCATTTTCCTAAAATTTTCGTACACCACACATCCCAGATTGCTGAAGCATATCCACCATCCATATACTTTGCAGAGTATACCTGCTAGAACCAAGCGTTTCAGTGATTCCTTCCTATGCCGCACCACTAAGACCTGGAACTCCCTGCCAGCTCACGTGTTTCCTTCTTCCTACAGTCCCGGGTCCTTTAAGCGGGGCGTAAAAAGGCATCTAACGAGGCCGTCAAGCTGAGTGCCACCACTGTTAACATGGTAAATGTTTACGATGGTGACCCTCTTTCCGAGACTTTGCCTTTAGCTTAACATCAGGCGAGGTGAAGTCATGTCCTGTATAAAAAAAAGCAGCCACAAGCAAGCATGTGTTTCATTTGCATAAATTACAACAATGTTTAACTCACTGGGATATTGTGACATTTAGTACCTATAAACTAACGTAAGTACTAATAAACCTTCGTAGATTACGGAGATCCTAATCTAGAACACTAGTTATCCTAGTCGTCCTAATTAAATGTAATGTACAATGATTAATCCTTGAAATTGTAATCGCGTTCGTATAATTACGCACTCATAGCCATATACCTACAATTCCGACATACCTATGCCGATTGCGAGTCGAACCGGTCTAGAACGCAGTAGCAAACGCATTGCGTGATGAAACAAGACTTAGGTACTTACGGTACGTCTTGTGGGATTGGGCATTTTTGTGACTTGAGACTTAAATATTCTAAATTGTAATAAATCACATAACCTGATGGCAATGCCCTCTCCCATTCCCCCTCTCTCATATCATTGTAAATCTATACCTACTATTTCTTTAATTTCTTACGTTTGGGGACAGGTAACAAGCTACAGTGAAGAAAATATTTAGTTTTTTTGAAGTTCAAGTATGTAGTTGAGATATAAATGTCACACATAACATTATTCACAATCCCATGTTTCGTCAAACGTTGCATTACCTATATCACGTCAAATAACCCGCCCCGTATCGTTCCTGGTACAAAAGTGCCCATGATGCTAGCGGCGCTGCCACGCTGAATCGCAATGGCTAACCTTTGCCCCACTAACGAGTCGGAGCGGGAGTCACCGCCTTGTTCGTGGATATGGTGACCAATTTCCGCGATTAAACCCTTTGCCTCCGTCCCCCAACTGCCCAAGGTCTCCACCGCAATGAGCACAAAATAATATTATAACGTAAAAAAATAAAGTTTAAACTAAAACCCGACTACCGAAAAATCACGCTTTAAAAAGTGAAAATCAAGAAAATATGAAGGATAGCCGTGGTCGTATGCCACTTACTCTAACAAAACAATATATTCTAGGGAAAAGTGGCATACGACCACGGCTATCCTTGATATTTTCTTGCTTTTCACTTTTTAAAGCGTGATTTTTCGGTAGTCGGGTTTTAGTTTAAACTTTATTTTTTATTTAAATTATTTTGAGGCAAAGTTAAGCTAATAATTTATACATATTTGAAATGTGCTCATTAAGCACTTTCATTTGATATCAAACACGGCATATTTATCTCAAATTTATTTTTTAAGACAGTACCTTATGAGCGCTAGAGGGCGCCACATAAGATTGGGTGACACGTCATATAGCCTATAACCATCAGATGATCAAGCCGCTTGTAACGATACCTCATTTGTCCAATTCTAATAAGTATTTTAGGAGCTATGAGGGAACAAATGAACATACATACATACATACATACATACATAGCCTGTCAAAATCATAACCCTCCTTTTGGCTTCGCCGTAGTCGGGTAAGAAAGTTTTATACTTGGTTTTAATGAAGTTATGCAAGTTAGTATAAAAATGTAACAAATTTGTCCAGCTTTCTGCTATGAGCAGAGATAAATGATAATTGGATTATGAACTGAATATAATTACATACATTTATATAAAAGGTAATTATTATGTTACTGAATCTCAGGTAATGATTTCGTAAAAATCATTCTGCCGTGGCGTTGTTTGGATCCGCAATGCAAATGCACTTAGCTCGTTGACACCGGGGCTGGTGATTGGCGTGGTGCCTTCGCTGGTGTGCCTCAATATTGAGGTAGTTTGAATAAATATTTTACTAAAGTTACAACTCAAGAGAGTTATAGCTGTACTTAACTGATAACTGTGAATGATAAACTTATAACTGAATACTCGTATTAGTCCCTACCCATTGACCATATAGGTAACCCTGGTTATTGGCCTCCACCAAAATATTCGAGGCCCAACGACATCTTCACCTGCGAGCCCGTACATCTACTGATTAAAGTCGTAATTCTGACGTAAGCTTTCGTCTCGAGGTTGAAAGTCAGCGGTAGTCCCGTAATATTCTAGATAACAATTATAAGCCGTAACTACCCAGTATAGGTGGTGACGCGCTTGGAACAGGATTCTTCTACAAAAAAATATGTAAGTATAATGAAATTCACAAAGACCATTAAAGTTACTACGCAGATATTCATTAGTTAAGGTTAAGGTACTTGCGTAAAACTTGAATTATACATTACACGAAAGTAACATAATGGTTAAGGGATCAGGTTTTCAATGGAGAGGTTGGCATGTACATATATTTTACCCTGTATACTACTGATGTGAGACCACTCCGACAAAAGCATTTAGCTTAATTAGAGGGGGAAGGGAAAACTGTGTTAGCCAACGTGAGTGTTTCAGAGGGTACAATTTAGTCTTCAGGCTTCAAGTTTATCTATTTTTGGGATCAAGTCACGTTACATTTATATAATTAACGTTCACGTTTTTAGACAATGCATTTATACAATCGATTGAAGCAGATAAGATGAAGAAGACAACGTAATTACCAAGATGAATATTATGTTATACAACTACAATTCAGCACGCAATCATTTAAAATTGAAAAAAAAGACTTTTTTGTAAAGAATTTAAATACAAACTTAATGTTAATGATGAAGATATTAATTTAAGATACTACGATTCAAAACGAAACAAAACTAACTTTTTTTATAAGAATCTCTCCTGGTTCCGGTCGGTCAGTCTTTTTTTTATAAAAGACACGTCAATTTGACTTCTCCTCGCCTGATGTTAAGCTAAAGGCAAAGTCTCGGAAAGAGGGTCACCATCGTAAACATGTACCATGTTAACAGCGGTGGCACTCAGCTTGACGACCTTATCAGATGCCTTTTCACGCCCCGCTTAAAGGACCCGAGACTGTAGGAAGAAGGAAACACGTGAGCTGGCAGGGAGTTCTAGGTCTTAGGTCTTAGTCTTTTAAAATTTGTAAAAGGGGTGGTAAAATTCTGATGGTTCAAAAAATAACATTGACTATTGGAGAACTGGAATCAGAATGGAGAAAAATAAAATTGGTGTTTAACCGCTTGCTTGTTTTCTCACCGCTCTAGTTGTTGCTCTGTTAACCGAAAGATGTCTAAATACTGACCATGATTTTTGTGAACTTTATTATTACAATTAATCTTAGAAACCAGTAGTTAGATACCTACCTCCCACTGACACTAATCTCCAACATAACAAGCCATATATCTACCTAACAAGACTCCATAGGTTTTTCCGACAGGCACTATCCCACTGCGTTAATTAACTGCTAATTTAATGATAAGTATAAAAGTAACAAGTAAAAAATAAGTGTTGGTCAGTAATATAATGGTAATAATAAAAAATATACAGTAACATGAGAACCGGACGCGTAATTACCACAGAATTACGACGTTAAAAACAAACCAAGTAGATATTAGAGCGACGGCTCCCAGTTTCATAGTTGGTCTATAGAACTGAGTGTTGCTATGAAGCAGTCTATTACTCTCTTCATCCGAGAATCACGCCCAGTTGTACGTAGCCGTGGGGGGTGGTGGCTGTGACTGCGGTGCACCTCTGCAGCCGATAGACCACCTCCTGTCATGCTCACTGTGTCCCTACACCAAATGATGCGACGGAAGGTTCGGTTAAAATCGCTGAGTTTTGGCCTGGCCGCATCTAAGTAGGTATTTTAAATTGTTACCACTGACACGAAGAAGAACCTAAATCATTCTGTTCTGGGTCAAAGTTCTCCCTCTCTTATCTCCTCAATGGAAATGCCTCTTCTCATCCTCTGTCTTAGACGGCAGACGCTCTCATATTATCCAATAAAAATAAGCTAAATGAAGAGTGTAAGAGAGCAGATCCCGTATTCCAAAGTGAAGAAAGAAAGAAAGAAGAAAGAAAATACATTTTACTTTTAGTGCAACACAAACATACTTAAAATTCAGTCATTGTATTGGGCACATTTATGTTGCACTAAGAAAGGAACCAGCTCAGCAAAATGCTGGATACGACGTACCCAGCGCTGGTTGTCAACTGGCCCCTAGAGGACAGCTGATCCGTTTATAAAAAAACAAACCTTATTACCTACATAAAATTGTACACAAGATAAAAAGATTTAACTATATTTAACTAAAATTAAACAATAAATAGCCTAAAAAAGAAAAACAAAAAGGAAAAGTACAAGTTGGGTTGACGGTTGTCCAATTCGAATAAAAGGCGTGATGTACGGTGTGCTTGTTTGATAACTCAGTAGCAGTAGCACGTATATTATGTATAGTTTAGTCGCTATCAACTAATTAAACAGAGCGTAAAATGCTTCCTTCTTAATATAATAACTATTGAATCTGCTTCCGTTATTAAAAAAAAACTAAACGCTTTTGTAATTCGAATAACATTATAATAAATCATATAATTTTATGATAATCGTGTTACGATGCTTTGATACGTTTTCTTAAAAGTCATAAATAATACAACCGTGTGTCATGGTCTAAGAACCACTTAGGGATCCTTAGGTTTTGAGAAATTTGCTTATTAAGAACCCTGGAAAGAGAATAATGATACAAGTTTTAGCATAATGTATGTTAAATTTATCTCATTTCTACTTGCGTTAATATTGAGTATAGGTCCTTATAAACAACTAGCTTTTGCCCGCGGCACCGCCCGCGTGGATGTCGGTTATCGCGACCAAAAATAGCCTATGTCCTTTCTCATGGTCTAATCTACCCCTATACCATTTCATCAAAATCGGTTCAGTGGTTGAGGCGTGAAAGCGTAACATACAGACAGACAGACAGACAGAGTTACTTTCGCATTTATAATATTAGTATGAATTTACCAGATGTGGCAGGTACAGTCAGCGTCATAAATATCTTGACGACGAAGTCTAAAAATGATCTTAAAACTCTCTTTCAAACTGTTTTACTGATTTATGCGATATAATTGTCCAAACTAAAGCTTGGTCAACTGGAAGGGGGCAAAAAACGATATTAAGATCATTTTGAGCATTTCGTTCGCCAACATCTTTCTGATGCTGACTGTACCTAACATAAGAATAGTCATCTCCTTAATTGATCAATGCGATACCTAGAACAATTGCGTGCCTACATACACCGGGACGCTGGTGTGGTTCAAGGAATTAGTTTAATGTTTTAACAAATCCTGAACAACTGTATTTTTTTTTCGCGATTTTAAAGACAGTAAATACTTTCCAAATTATTTCCCAGCCGGTTGGATACTTTCTTAATGTAAGGTTGGTGAAGTTCAATCAATAATATATTATCATATCGCAGTGCACTGCTAAACATATGCCTCTCCCAATGTTGGAAGGCTTCAGATTAGTCTCAAACCTTAGTTCAGATTTAGTTCTTTATTATTATTAAAAAATATCACGCTAAAAATATTTGAATACAGCATTACAGTAGCCTTCTGCCTCTCGTAGTTTGGGATCAGACAGCAGCTGCTCCCATTAAACTATTAGCCACATTGGGAGAAGAAACCGTATGGTTTAAAACGTAATTTATGAAATGGTTGAGTTAAAAGACTTTTTATGAATTACAGAACCCTCTAAAAATTAAATGTTCCTATCTTTAAAGACAGTCTGAGGTATTTTATCAAAAACAGAAGGTGTGTGTTGATTCTGAGGTCATGTAAAACAGGATTCTGTGTTGTTGTTCGCGGTCTGTTGCGTCACGGATGCGAAATGCGACGCGACACGGCAACGACGCGGGACCGGGAGAATGTTTGTGAATAATGTATGATGTACAGTAAGCTTCAGAGAAAAGGGACCCCCCTTGATAATGAAATGAAAGCATTGAAGTTTTTTGATATATTACGTATATGGTATGTTGGTCTAGTGGTTATGACCGACGCTTTGAGTATACGGTAAGCGGGGGTTCAAATCCTCGGGCACGAAGTTCTTTTTGTATTCATATATGTAATTATTTTTTTAGTCTCTTAAGCACTTTTTGTTAATCATTATTTAAGGAATCAAATTTTATAGTAGGTATGAGGTTTGTAAGAAAAAATAGGCTTGTTGCATAAACAATATTAATTTATTTCTCGAATTACATTTCTAGGACTACATGGAGGTCATTTCCTGGTTGAGTATACAGTTTATCTATCTGAGTTAAATTAGGGTTACTTATTTTTAGATTTCACCTGACCTAAATTTATTGACAAAACACAATACCCTAAGTGAAGTATAAAATGTTTAATATTAGATAATTCTAGAAACATAACTACAATATTTATTTAAAGTTGCCAACATAAATTTTTTACACTCTGAATAATCTTCGAAAATAAAAGAATGGTTGAAAAATGAAATGTTATTTGTGCCTGTGAATCACAAAGAAAGAACCAACATGCTAAACTATAACGGGATAGCAATATACATCTTCCTCTTTGATCACATTTTCTGATAAGTAACCCTTTCAACACAACATTAGAAAAATATGTGAGGTCAGATGGTGCATCGTTAACACATTAGAAGATTACTAAACTTGTAAACAAGAGTAATGGAATATTAATAATATACTATTATTATTATGAATGTTAGGACACTTTATAAACAGCGCAGCGTCATCTAGCCCAAAATGTGATAACTGATAAGGATACTAGACAACTGATATAATACTTATTTTAGATAAATTACACCCAGACACATAGCAAATAATCGTGTTCATCACACAAAGATTTGTCCCTTTATGCATGCGGCACTATTTCGCATTAATTCCCAAGTTCGGTTTACCTCTTCATCCATTTTTTTTTTACTTTATTTCACTTGAGTCCCAGTTTAAAACCATCTGACCCCACAAGTTTTCTATAGGATTAAGATCCGGGCATTTAGCCGGCCGCTCAAACACCGTTATATCTTCTTGTGCATTTAGCCAGTCCTGCACAATTTGGGACCGATGCACTGAAGAGATATCCTGAACCAGGTAAATTTGTCCTTCTGGATATGCGACCCGCACTGAAGTCAGCATTACGTCTTTCAACACTTCAAGGTATCGCTCACTGTTCATGCGGCCACCTATTTCCACTAGCTCGCCTGGGCCCATTGAAGACATCCATCCCCAGTAACCTAAAATAATAAACATTTTCAAATCTGTTGCAATATATGTAAAACAATATCAGCAGCAATAATAATTAAAATATATAATATATAATATACATATATATATATATAAATATATATATATATATATATACATATATATATATATATTTCGGGGTAGAGAATAAACAAGTTTTATGTTTATTTATACATATTTATTTGTTACAGAATATAATGATTTACTTACGTAATGTTAACCGCAGCATTTTTCGTTGGTAAATATAACAATTTCGTTTTCCCAGTCGGAATTTAAATAACGAGTGATAAAATTTACTCGGTTGGTGCGATGATCGTCAGTATGTTGAATCTTTCTGGCTGGCTTATAATTATGGATGTTCGCAGCGTGTAGATGTCGTCGAACAGTGCTCAGCGATACTCCAAAAGTCTCAGCACTTGCGCGCGTAGTTTTGAAGGGTGCCACTGAGTGAGCTTCCACAATATCACGGTGCCGCTCTGATTCATGAGTATAAGCAACTGGGCGAGGTCCTTGGCGTTCATATTTATATCACTCGTCGCTTGATACCTTCGCATCCATCTACGCACTGTATTTCTCTGTAATGAAAATGATAATAAATAAAAGAAACTCCAAAAAACTAACTTGTAAATGAAAATATAACATGATTGATTAAGCAATATAAATAGGTATATAATATAGGTATTTTTATCGTAACTCTTACCGTTTTGCCCATATCTCGTGCTATTTTCTTTATGCTTTGTTCTTGCTCCCAGAGAACAACAATTTTAGCTTTCATAAATGTTGTTAATCGAACGATACTTTCAATTTACTCAAAAAACTGATCAAAAACTTAATAAATTGAATAATATTACGAGGAGGATTAATACAACAATGCAAATTACTACGAATTATAAAGTTACCTTCAATCACAGTTTAGGAAATAAGGCAAAGAAGTATTCTAATTGCAACTTTAGTGCGCTGTAACAGATATTATAATACTATAGCCACAGCTCATGTAGCAGATAAATTTTTGAAGTAAAACATGACGGTAGTGCAAGAAGCTGTATCAAGTGTAATCTATTGAACTAAAAAAGAAATCTATACAAATTTCAACCTTATCTTTTAGTCAATTGAGTAATTATTATTGTTACATATGGTGGAAGTTGAAATTTAAACCTTAAGGTCTAGAAAATTACACCGTAATCAGCTTTGTTCGATAAAAGGAGTAATGTTATTCATATTTTCGTCATTATTATTAAGTGAACCGATAGCCTAGTGGTATAAGGCACGGTCTAAGTGATCGGCTGGCGCTGAGGATGCGGGCTCGTATCCTCAAGCGGCAGTGGCATCTTTTTGTGAGTTTATTGTATCATGGTATACAATTGAGCCGAAAGACGAAAAATATCAGATAATTACAAATATGAACATGCAAATAAAAGGCAGATGAAGCTGCTCGCTCGTTCGCAGCTCTGCGACGATCGCATCACGTGACGTCATTCGTGAGTCATGTGACGCGGCCGGCGCAGGCGGCGATATTCTTTAAGTATTGAGGGGGTCCGTTTTCTCTGACGCTGGCTGTACATAGTTACTAGATGGCTGCTAGCTTAACTTTGTGGGCGTGTATAGATAGAAAAAAACTCACGCCTGTATTCCCCGAAAGGGTAGGCAGAGGTGCTAGCATCCACATTTCGCCAGTTTATGTTTAGGTGCCAATGTAATAGGTGGCGAGCCTATTGCCCTTAACTGGGCACTTATAAACCTGCGATAAATACACACAAAACTTCGAAAAGCATCGAAAAGTCATTGGTGTGTGCCATGGTAAACCTGGGATCGAACCCGAGACCTCGTCTCTGGAGTCCATTACCCATACCACTAGGCTATAAAAAAACTGTATTAAAAAATAATACTATCGCACAACGTCTACAATACCTAGTAGCTTCCGTAAAAGTCAAGGTAAACCAATCAATATAGAAAATAGGAAAAGTATGTGCAGACCCCGGAATCATAAGTGCAGTTACTGAAAGAATCATGAAAATGGTGTCGAATAGTTTTTTTTAATAGGTATAATAAAAAAGTAATCCTGCCACTTCGGTATAGTAAAAAAACTAATTCAAAGTATCTCAGTATGTATCTGTACTTATTAAAGTAGGTATGGTTTCACAAAAAAACGTATCTAAACATGTTTATCCACATTCTGGAACTTGTGCTACAAGTTAATTAAGCTTACTTTGAGTCTATAGCGCTAGAATCTACTGCGCATTAACAAAATAATATTTCTTTTATAGCTATACCGACATGCTCCCAATTCTGTTGTTACATCTCTAAACTTAAATTTCTCTAAAAAATCTAATTGCATCAGTTTCTTTCATGATCAGATAAAAAAGGACAGATGATTTTATTTAAGTTAAGACCAGTCAAATTAAGACAGCACGCCTTGCTGGCGCGTATATAGTAAGTTAAGTCGCATGTTCGTAGATGTCGACTAAAATTGAAAGGTACCGTCAAGGCGCCAACTTAATTTGACAAGTGTTCACTAAAATAAATGATCTGTCCTTTTCTATCTGATAATGAAAGAAACAGATGCAATAAATTTTTTTAGAGAATTTTAAGTTTAGAGATGTAACAACAGAATTTAGCAGCAATGTATTCTTATCAGTTGTTCTGTCTTGCCAACAATGTCAAAGTAACTAGTACGAAACAAAAGGAAACAAGAATGCAGAAAACTCTTTGTTCTCTTTTTATGTTTGTTCCGTGAGAAATTACTGAAACTCACGAAGTTATTTGTCTTAACATTTTATTGCATCTTAAACGCGAATCTAGCTTGCGTTCATGCATTTAAATTACATTAACACACCGCTTATCGGCTGAATAATTCGTTAAATTAATACTGAGTAGGTAAAAATTTAGAGTTTACAACTGAAAACAATGCCTTCTAGATTATATTATTATTGACATAGGTATTTTTTACATGAACATGTGGAATATTAAAACATGTTGTTATATCCATAACGTTGGATAGGAATGAGAACTTATAATGATACATTTTAATCTGATGGAGAACCCGTGTCTGTAGTGAAGTCTAGGTATTTCTTTTCCTTGTATAGGGTGCCAAAAGCTTCAGGTAATCTATGCCTTCAGGGTCAAGTAAACCAACAGGTGGAGCCGCCTGTCAGTCCAGCAGAAGCAGGCCACGGCGACGGCACGCTGAGAAGCGCGCCTCCCCATTCCGGGGGCGAGTCGGGGACACCGTTGTTCCCCTCCCGAGGAGGGCCAGACCGTAAGGGATGGCCCTGGGTCAGCCGGGGTGCGAGGGATATGTCGAGGACAACCTCACCTCCGGCCTAGCACCACGACCCACAGTCGGCGTGCGGTTTTAGTCGGTTCGAGTCCGACATGACCTCCCCTTCCGGCTCTGGCAGGGAGGTATCCGTGGGGACTTCCGCACGAAAAAAAAAGAAGGGATCAAGTAAACCTGCTGATTGGGGAACGAGGTTCTGTCACCGGACCTGGCCCTCGATTCTAATAAAGCTAAACCACTGTGGTGCCATAGTGAGCGCAAAATAATACATTAAATTTTAGACTATATTTCTATACGTTGAAAGTCCAAAATGAAATGAAAAAAGTTTCATTACACTTTTTCATTCACTCTGTAAAATGTCATTTAATTATGAACTTTAAACACATCGGTTTAAAATCCATACTAAAATTATAAATGCGAAAGTAACTCTGTCTGTCTGTCTGTCTGTATGTTACGCTTTCACGCCTAAACCACTGAACCGATTTTGATGAAATTTGGTATAGGGGTAGATTAGACCATGAGAAAGGACATAGGCTATGTTTGGTCACGATAACCGACATCCACGCGGGCGGAGCCGCGGGCAAAAGCTAGTCTATTATATATTGCCGTTGCAGTATGCCGTCTATGGTTTGGCTTTAGTGGAAAAGAGGCCCTGGTCAGACTGCAGTCGCTCCCATAAAAACCGCATATACAAAAAGGAGGAGTTAGTGAACCCCAGGCTTAGAGGAGACAATCTTGGATGCAACGAGGAACAACTCATATATCATGATGATGATTTCTTTATTAAATTATGTGTGAAGGTTTTATTTCTCTAAATTATATGAAACTAGCTTTAGCCAGCAGATCCGCCCGCGTGGAAGTCGGTTATTGCGATCAAACATAGCCTATGTCCTTTCTCATGGTCTAATCTACCCCTCGGTTCAGTGGCTTAGGCGTGAAAGCATAACATACAGACAGACAGATAAACAGACAGACAGATAGACAGACAGACAGACAGAGTTACTTTCGCATTTATAATATTAGTATGGGTAAATTATATCAAAATATTATTATAATCTTTTACTTTTGTTTAACACCCAAACCTAACCGCATATCTTAAAAGTTATGATAATATAACTTGAATAACATACTTGTTTAGATTTCCGTTGTACCTCAATCAACTATGTGCTTAAATTTTTTCGTAGCCTGAGTAGCCATTTGAATATTTTTTAAATCGTCATTAAATGGTTTTATTCAAAACTTTAGAACACTTATTTATTCTGTGGTAACACTTAATTAAGTTTAGCCATTGCATTGTTCTGCCTCTTGAAGTGTCACCTTGAGTGTTTAATTACACAACACGCTATTTAATTAAGATGTATCCTACACCAGCTTAAATTGTCAAATAATCTTATATACAAGATAAATGTAATATAAAATCTTTTGTTTGCAGGTAATGTGAAGCAAAGCGCCCAGGACTGCAAGAAGGATACAGTGCTCCCACACATGTTTGAAAACAACTCAAAACGAAGAATATAAAGAAGAAGAAAAGAAGATAAATAATATAATTCAAGAAGATAAGTACATTAGTAGTATAGTACACTGAATAAATCATCAGTCATCCTCAAGATTATACTTAAAACAATATTCGGTGGCTGCCCTCGATTTCTCCTGGATCCCATCATCAGATGAAAATGGTGAAAATGGGACCACCTCAGATGTGAACTCTATCCAACAACAAAAAAAAACTTGAAATCCGTCTTTCATTGGCGGCAATATCGGTGAACATACACAAAATAAAATATTATCAATACAGACGAATTGAGAACCACCTCCTTTTTTGAAGTCGGTTAATAATCAAAAAATGACTAAACAACAGCGCAAGAGCAACATGAGAAGAATTTCCTATAAATCACTTTTACAATGCTGATCTATAACATGAAATTTAGAGGATTGACATGAATTGTGAAGAATCATACTGACAAGGCGGTCAGAAGATGAAATTAGACAGGAATGTATGAAGGAGAATGGTATGTGAAGCCGCATCAGCTCCAAATAATTGGGACAAGTGCAGATAGAGGATGATAACTGTGTGTACAGATTTCGTAATATCGTCCTCTTTATAATACCTATTACTTTTCTTATTCGGAAACCCAATAAAACCTACAATATACGTGTGGCGATACCACATGTATCTAGCGCCATCTAGCAGCATCAAGCCGTACTACTACATCATGAATCCTGCATCGCGAAAGTGAAGTTCTCGCGCTGGTACAATACATAATATATATACAATATCCCAAAGACAATCGTTGGGCCGCGGCCCGCCAGACGTGATCACCTGTCTGGTCGGAGGATCCTCCCTTTGTGTTGGAGGAACATCACACCTCGTACGAGTAAATAATAGTAACAAATGAGGAATAGAATTGTCAAAATAGAATTTATATTTTGCTAGTCTTTACATTTTCTTATTTAGATGCTGGTTTAATAATATAATCATTTGCAATAGAATAAATTTCATGTAATATTAAACATACGGAGGGATATTAAAATTTATTACTGTATTGTTCGTTGGTTGGTACTCGTATATTTCAAAATTATATTCGTGTGAATATTTTGGTATAAAATTGTTACTTTACTTAAGACTGTAAGTACTTAATCAACTAGTTTTGACGTAAAACATTTAAGAAATTAATTGACGAGCTTACCATCTTGTGATTCTCCGTACAAAATTTTAC
The DNA here is from genome assembly GCA_914829495.1 of Eilema sororculum. Classification (NCBI taxonomy): domain Eukaryota; kingdom Metazoa; phylum Arthropoda; class Insecta; order Lepidoptera; family Erebidae; genus Eilema; species Eilema sororculum. The sequence continues at coordinate 19,915,708 of OU618543.1, read as the reverse complement.
TGTATAAAACAACTATTTTCTTTAAACAATGTAACAATGAAAAGTATCTACAACAGAAAAATATATTTGCCACAGAAAAGGGCATGCGCTTGATTAAAAAAAAATACAAAGATTTATAACCCTTGCAAGTGCTATTGGTTACTAAAAGGCACTTCAATTAATAAAAATTGCTTAAAGTGCCTGTGTATTTTTGTTGGTTGACTTTTGCACGTATCCTATGTGGAAAAAGCAATAAGCACACTTGAAATGATTCAGGTGTGGCTCAATAGCTTAGTTGGAAGAGCTTTGCCCCTGTAAGGGAAAGGTCGTGAGTTCAAATCTCACTTGAGCATTTCATTTTTTCCGATGTTTTTCGAACTTAAAAGTTAGCATAATAAGTGCTATAAAAAATTCATTCAAAGCAGTAAGCTATTAAAATTTTACCTATGTTACATAATTGAAAGTATTTTAAACTAGGAAAAGTGGAAGACACTAAATTTTCCGCTGAAATAAATGCCCCTTTGACAAAAACTCGGCTGAACAACACTATTTATCTATATATGTTTTATACTTATATACTGGTTAGTAGGCAAGAATCCTTAGAGTATGTAAAATCCGTGTATAATATGTAAGTATCGGTAACCGCTTACCACCAGGCAAGCATTATACTCTAAATGAAACACAGTCAAGTTGTGTTTTTATATAATACTAGCTTTTGCCCGCGGCTCCGCCCGCGTGGATGTCGGTTATCGCGACCAAACATAGCCTATGTCCTTTCTCATGGTCTAGTCTACTCCTATACCAAATTTCATCAAAATCGGTTCAGTGGTTGAGGCGTGAAAGCGTAACATACAGACAGACAGACAGAAAGACAGACAGACAGACAGACAGACAGAGTTACTTTCGCATTTATAATATTAGTATGGATTTCTAGTTAAGGTCAAGGCAAGTCAAGGAAGAAGTGAATACAATGTAAATAGTAATCACAGTGTAACGTTAAATGTGTTCGTTAGACTGTGATATAATTATGTAAGACTCTTTAAGGTTTAATAATAAGTAGGTATAATAGCAATATAATACGTACGTTAATAGGAAAATTTCAAGGTATTTTAGTTCAAAATACAAAACAAACTTGTAAATAGGTTGATTGCGTTTCTATTGATTGCCGTCAAAATATTATTTCATATTTTTACATACATACATACATACATATACTCACGTCGCGTCATGTGTAAATCACCGAAGTGGTAGGCAGAGGTATACTTAGCACCCACGATTCGGCAATGGGCTATTTGACTAAGTCGTCGATTCTTTCCAATACTGCTTAATATGTTAGCTTGTTCTGAAAAAATATGCTTAGCAAAAAGAAAATGCATATCTAAACTGAAACTATGACTTTCCATTAGTTGAAGTTACCAAAAAAAGTCGAATATAAACAATCAAATTCAATTCAAATACAACTTTTTAGATTCCTCATTAAATTTTAAATAACTTTTATAATGAACTAGCTTTTGCCCGCGGCTCCGCCCACGTGAATGTCGGTTATCGCGACCAAACATAGCCTATGTCCTTTCTCAAGGTCTGACCTACCCCTATACCACATTTCATCAAAATCTGTTCAGTGGTTTAGGCGTGAAAGCGTAACATACAGACAGACAGACAGACAGACAGACAGGCAGAGTTACTTTCGCATTTATAATATTAGTATGGATATGGATTATATACGTGTAAGCGCAACGTAGACCGAGATAAATGCGATATTCTATTGCACTCCATACATTTGCACTACGCGATTTTGTATGGAGCGTTTTCGGGTGCCGCTATAAATTATCTTGAAAACTATTTGTCGTACGAAAACTTTACTTTTACAGTTCATCATATTATAAGAAAGCGGTAATTTTTCGAAAGTAAAAAAAAAATAGTCAAATAGCCTATTATGATTTTAGGTCCCAAAATGGCGTCTAGCGGGGCCCATTGTCCTGGGTGGGGGTGTATTATTATTTCATATTTATTAATAATCATAGTACCTAATTGTTAGTTAGTAGACATTTAGTTATATTTAATAAATATTTTATATCAATTTCCAAATCTTATGTTTTAAGAGTATTGATTCATGATTTAACAAAACAGTTAGCAAACGTAGAAAAAAAGGGGTGTAAATACCAATGTCATTTTACTTTACATAAATAAATATATTTAAATGTATTTATTTGACATATGTACCATTTAAAAATTGTATATATATTATATATCTAATATTAATTAGTAATTATGATTTTCAAAGAAATTTAATAAATGAATATGTTTAAGTTTATAAACAGAAAAGTTGAAATTATTTCTAAGATTTTTAAATAAGTATGTATTTTAATTTCTTAAAAAATATTTAATTACCTGCACTGTGTACCAAATCTAATTCTAATTGTTAATTTAACGCCATTTAAAGCTTTAAAATATCTGCATTCTAATTTCTAATCTAGAATTTATGAATAATAAATGACTATAAAATGTTTGGAGTTTTATTTTTTCCATTTACATACTACGATTTCATAGATGAACCAGAAAAAAACATGTTTAAATAGTTAATTTGTTTTTTATAATGCAGATGACATTTCGTTTTGCAAACTGAATTACCCTGACAAACACAAGAAGTGTTAGATATTCTTGCATTTGCCAGGATAATTCAGACTGCAAAATACGTGGTCCCTACATAGCATAATAATAAATATTTAACTTTAATAGTATAACACTCACCAGGATATTTACCATGTTCATAGTTTGTATTTGGTAACCGATATTTCGGCGCTGTTCAAAAACGCGATCGAGTACAGTGCGAGAACGCGGACAGTGGTAGGGACGACGCGCTTCATAAACGAGTGCGGAAGAGGGTAGACAGATACGGTCTGCCCAATAACAACTAGCTCGGCGGTCGTCAGTACACCGTGATCATGGCGCTTGAAACAGCGCCGAAATATCGGTTACTAAATACAAACTATGAACATGGTAAATATCCCGGTGAGTGTTATACTATTAATGTTAATGACCATGTCAATCTCAAATAAAATATTTAACTTGTTTTATACAATGTACATAATATATCTTTTTGCAGTCTGAATTACCCTTGCAAATATAAGAAGTGTTATTCTTGCATTTGCCAAACCATATCGCACAAAGAAAAAACTGAATCATCAATGACAAAACATTGTCGGCAGGAAACTGTGGGAACAATCAATCACTGTTGAAGATAATATGTTAATAGAGCTTAGAATCCCAAGCGAGGTATGGAAATCTACTGTCAAGTAGTGTAAGTAGCATGAGATTTCCTTAAGATTTCCATTCTTTACCCTACGTCACTGATTGATGGTGCAAGCAATATTAGGACTTAATGTCGTTTTAGAATTAATCAGGACCGTAACAATGCTATCCTCTAGAGGCGCTCGGATTGGAACAAATTTAAATAATGGATTGCAAAAAAAGGAGTTTAGCTAAAATCGATAAGACTTACCAGCCCTCTAGACAAGTAGAATAGAATAGCTAGATCATTGTATGGAATTGACACACGTTGATGTCTCTCATAAACGTCCCTTTTTTTTAGCTCAGAAATCCACGGATACCTCCCCTGCCGGAGCCGGAAGGGGAGGTTATGTCGGACTAGAACTGACTAAAACCGGACGTCGACTGAGGGTCATAGTGCTTGGCTGGAGGTGAGATTGTCTTCAACATATCCCTCGCGCCCCGGCTGACCCAGGGCCATCCATTACGGTCTGGCACTCCTCGGGAGGGAGGACAACGGTGTCCCTGACTCGCCCCCGGAGTGAGTAGGTGCGCCTACGCGCGCCGCCGCCTTGACCTGCTTCTGCTGGGGTAACAGGCGACTCCAACCGTCACGCCCAGGCCCGCGCTCATGGGGGACGGAGGTCAGTGGGTATCAATCCCATACATTCATCATTATATCTACAATACGCCAGCCAATGAATTTTAGCTTATCTAGACTCTATCTAGGTCCAGACTTTAGGCAGAAATCATTAATACAATAGGCTAGCTAGACTATTTAGATATCGAAGGGTGTAATTTATGATTCATGTCACATACCTATCCTTGTAGATATTATATTGGATAAAGATACTGCCTGAGATTGGACGTAATAAATCTAGAATAGGAAGGATCGTGTATCGGCTAATGCAATGGCCGTTTACAGCATAGGGTAATTTTTTTTTTAATCTTGATACTATAATGTACTTAGAACGTGAGTAAAGTTTATTCCTAGTATAAACAGTCACATATTCGAGAGTTAATCAATTTCACATTCTACGACTCAAGTATAGTAATTTTTTTCGGGAATATATAATATACCACCATTTCTCACGGGATAAAGAACAATTCTAAGCATAATGAAAAGGCGTCTTATACTGTCATATTTTAACTCTATGTTTGACAAGTTCTGTCACACGCTATAATACGACAAAAGCGAGTTGGAATGACTTACGCTTAACACCGTACCTTTTTAAAACAACGCATTATTGCCGGGTACTTTTTATATTCATTCCTCATTCACTCTAGATTAGTTATAAGGTAGATTGCCTGGAAAAACGTCTATTTGATTTACTCGAGATGATGGATTAATTCCGGAAGAGTTAGTCGTGTTTAAAGGTTTGGTCGAATCCATTCTTAATGATGGATTGGAGAAAACTGGAAATGATGAAATGTTCTATATTTCGCTATTCTGTGGTTTAAGATATCACGTCCTAAAATATCAATGTTCTCATTGTAAAATTTAATAATATTTTCAACTATATTTTCCTTTACCTAATCAATAAATAACGCAATAAATAACTTTTTGCTACTGCTAATATAATGAGTTAATAAAAATATTATAGGTAGGTATGATGAGAAGAAAACGATAACTTTGAAATTAATGCGCAGTTCCAGTTGCGCATCTCATAAACTTATATTTGCAATTAAATATTTGTAACCAATGAAAGTTATGTAGTTAAATTATCTTAATAATTATCACTGTCAAAAAAGTACCAAGTTATATGACAGAAGTCATACTTTGTGCTCGCTCTTGCTTTGCTTGCATTGAGCATAGAACACTCAAGCGTAAATACTCAAGTCTTGCTCAATATCCGATTCAGAAACGACACTATTCTTAAACGACTCTATTCAAGTGTAGGTACCGTACAGTCAGCAAGTATTAAGATCATTTGGAATACCTACTTGTTAATCAAAATCAATCTGATGCTATCTGTTTAGAAAATTTCCATTTCTTTTTTATAAGGGCACGTCAATTCGGCTTCACCCCGCCTGATGTTAAGCTAAAGGCAAAGTCTCGGAAAGAGGGTCACCATCGTATACATGTACCAGTAACAGTGGTGGCACTCAGCTTGACGGCATCATCAGATGCCTTTTCACGCCCCGCTTAAAGGACCCTTTTTTTTCGTGCGGAAATCCCTTCGGATCCGGCTCCGGCAGGGGGGGTTATGTCGGAAACAGCACGCCGACTGTGGGTCGTGGTGTGCTTAAAGGACCCGGAACTGTAGGAAGAAGGAAACACGTGAGCTGGCAGGGAGTTCCAGGTCTTAGTGAGAATTAGTTTAGGTAGAGAAAATTAGTAAGAATGAGTCACTGAAACTATTTTAATTCAGAAAAAGATCTAAATTAAATGCACTAAGTGCGATAAGTTTAAGCCTATCTTAATATATTTTGTTACTAGACACCAGGCCATGTCTGTCTTTTTTTTACTATAAAATCATTTCATCGTTTATATCTGATAGTGTTGTGGTATCAATATTTTTATTATCTCATTAGTAAATGTCAAGGCTGGTCAAGGTGAAATCTGTGTAACATCGATATGGTAATTTTAATTACATAAGTTGTCTGATTGCCTATAATCACTCGTTTACGTACCTATCGAAGAGTTATAATGTTATGATATATTTCGTCATAATCAAAACTTGTTGACGTCGATTCGATCGCACGCACATGATACTTTCAATACCTCGAAAAGGTGGCAAGAAGCCGTCTACGGAGCACTTCCATTATGCTTATTTATTTAGAACAGCCCCATATCTTGGTCATATATTTTAATATTATAAACAGTCTGACGTCAAAAATCTATTCGAGATTTTTGTGTTTTTATTTTATTTCAATTGCCATTTTGTACTCGATAGTTGACGCTATCTAGACCCATGGTAAGCATAGCTTAACTAGCTTGTGTTATGGAATCTAGAATGCGGATAAACATACTTAGATACTTTTGTAAACACATACATACAACACCCCGACCAGTGCAAATAGCCATATTCATGCATACAAATATTTGCACTGAGCGGGGATCGAACCCGCGTCTTCTGCGTAGCAGTCGCGTTCACTACCACCACGCCACGTAGGCTGTCTATAACTCCAATCTTATTCCAAGTGAGAGCAGAATAAAAAAAAAGTATAAATTTTTTTAACGTTTTAAAATTATACACCAGTAATTATAAAACAACTGTCTACCGCATAACATTTCTAATCTGAAAGAAGTACTTCTTAATTAAGTTCTATCAAAATAACGTTAATCCTTCCGTACACGAAATATAACAGAAATTTCCTTTGTAACTATTATCTTAATACATAATTTGACGTCCGGCGCTACGTGTATTATCATCTAATGTTATCAAATATGTATTTATGTATACATAATCTTGTTTACCTCATTCGTAGCTACTTAATCTTTTGTTTACGTTATTCTACTCTTGATATGATAATCTTGGTTAGAGAATTAAGAATACCTCAACAAACTAGGTACCTAATAATATTCATTTTCACACGCTAAACTGAAAACGTGCTTCATAAACGTGATGATTATATCAACATAATACCAAACTAACCTGTGGTCTATCAAAAACACAAAATTACTAGTTATTAAAATTAAAAAAAAACATTTACTTCAGATTCAGATACAGAACTATATTGAAACTTGGTATTGAACTGTCAGATCAAATTATTTTGTTTACCAACGTCATTAATTATTTAATTTAAAGGGGATTAAATAACAATAATTAATAAATTTTAAAGTCAATAAATTTCACAGATATTATGGTCAAATAAATAAAAAGATTATAGTTATATGGAATAGACGATCAGTCAGTAATTAAAAACATTATGTCTTACGGTTTCATCGTGCTTGGTTCTAACTCAGCCCATCGCATCCCCACTTATTGCTTAACTCCTGCTAAATATTAATCCATACTAATACTATAAATGTGTAAGTAACTCTGTCAGTCTGTCTGTCTGTCTGTCTGTATGTTACGCTTTCACGCCTAAACCACTGACCCGATTTTGATGAAATTTGGTATAGGGGTAGATGAGACCATGAGATAGGACATAGGCTATGTTTGGTCGCGATAACCGACATCCACGAGGGCGGAGCCGCGGGCAAAAGCTAGTTTATGATATAACTTACAACGGTCTCCAAGAACTAGTCTATCAATAGTAAAATGTAAAAGAACTGTAAGAATACTGCCCCCTAGGGACGGTGGCCATTCGTTGGCATATGTTGATGAATATTCTTCTTCTTCTTCATCTTAGCGTTAATCCCAGTAGCATCCGAAGCTTCCAGCTTGGAGTCTGAGGTCCGCCTTACCAGTCTAACTGCGGAGTTGGCTAAATATTTTCCATGAAGCAACTGAACTCCACAACCCAAAGGCGATATCGAAGCATTGCAGTTAAACCAGTTGTTGGACTTTTGAGGGCTCCAATTACCCGTAACGACTGCCATAGTTATTTGTATGACAACCGGGACCGACGGCTTAACGTGCTCTCCGAGGCACGACCAGACCAATGCAAATACCCATATTCATGCATACAAATATTTGCATTGAGCGGGGATCGAAGTGATCTAACCGGCGCCTCCTGTGTAGCGGCCGCGCTCACTGCCGCGACGCCACGGAAGCTGTCGTTGGTGAAATCCCATACATTCGTCATTCTATTTTACAGCCAACGAATTGCCTGGAGGGGCTGCATACCATTACTGCCAGTGGGGACGTCGTTGACCGGACGGGTGATCAGCCCTTCTGTGCGAACCATTCACCCTTTTCCCCTATATAACGACTGCCATAGATTTTCGTATGAATACTGGGACTGATACCTTAACGTGTTCACCGAGGCACGGCAGTTGTAGTAGCAGTAAGAAGCTGTCGATGTCAAATGAGAAGAAGCTACAATTATTTATCAAATTCAGACATTTGATTCGTATTGGAAAAAGGTTTGTCTGGAATACTGGGACTGATACCTTAACGTGTTCACCGAGGCACGGCAGTTGTAGTAGCAGTAAGAAGCTGTCGATGTCAAATGAGAAGAAGCTACAATTATTTCTCCAATTCAGACATTTGATTCGTGTTGGAAAAAGGTTTGTCTGGAATACTGGGACTGATACCTTAACGTGTTCACCAAGGCACGGCAGTTGTAGTAGCAGTAAGAAGCTGTCGATGTCAAATGAGAAGAAGCTACAATTATTTATCAAATTCAGACATTTGATTCGTGTTGGAAAAAGGTTTGTCTGGAATACTGGGACTGATACCTTAACGTGTTCACCGAGGCACGGCAGTTGTAGTAGCAGTAAGAAGCTGTCGATGTCAAATGAGAAGAAGCTACAATTATTTATCAAATTCAGACATTTGATTCGTGTTGGAAAAAGGTTTGTCTGGAATACTGGGACTGATACCTTAACGTGTTCACCGAGGCATGGCAGTTGTAGTAGCAGTAAGAAGCTGTCGATGTCAAATGAGAAGAAGCTACAATTATTTATCAAATTCAGACATTTGATTCGTGTTGGAAAAAGGTTTGTCTTTATGATCAAACCAGTTTGACTGAATAGTTCGCCTATACGAGGAAATACTAAGTTTTACTACCACGAAACGTATTTGCATAATATAAATCAGATTATGTCTGCACGTGTTTATGCGTGTGAATTAAAATATATTATCGCAGCTGTCTGGTGAGAATATATTATGCCCAAGGAGTTATTAGCTTATGATGCTATAACTACCCATAATACATGACATTTGAAATTCCTATTTTACTTGTCGTCGGCATACCAATTAGTAGGTTTTCTACCTTACCGTTTAACGGGCTGTTAACGGAATAATTACGGCATTAAATTTATCGTTAAGTGGTGTGGCTATACAACACTACAGTTTACCGAGATATGCCAGTGATGGTACATCATAGCCGTAACAATATTCTCGTAGGCATTATGACAAAAATGTCTGCACGATCAGACAAGTTCCATTTCATCGTGCGTAGTCCGTGTAATCACCAGCAATGTCAAGGCGGCTTTCGAATGGATTCCACCAAAAACTAACAGGTTTTTGAGGTACCTAGGTCATCTAAAACTTAACTGCGTTATGACATTTGTCTCAATGAATTTCAATTTTAATTTGAGTAGGTAAAACATGATAACCTCTCCCAATAAAACTATGTTATCAATTAAACATTTTACTTGACTTTTCATTGATGAAATTTAGTTATAATCATACTGAATAATAAATATTTTGAATACAAATTCCAAGAGATAGTAAAGTACGGGAAAGTTTCGGCAGCCGAGTTAACATTCAGAGCTTAGTTGTGAACTACAGATTTACAGCAAAACTTTTGATGTAAGATATTCTACCCTATTAAGCCGTAAGACACTATGTCTAAGATACCTAGGTACACTTTTTAGTACCTATAAACCATTCATATATACATGTACTCACGCTTTTAAATGCTCAAAGGGGTAAGTAGTGAACATTCAAATTTCGCTACCTATGCCTTTACCTACTAGATATTTTTGTTTGTAATCTTCCACGTTTCATATTGCATCTAAATCAGGATTTTATCGCAGATACGTTCCAACAACTAGTATAAATTTTAGGAGCTTGAATAACGTAATAAATCCATTTTCCTCCTTGAGAGTGAAAGATAAAAATATGGATATAGAAATAAAATGGATGCTCTTTTTCCTTTCTACGGGACCCAGTTTCGTTCTGAAACATAATACGTGATGTATTATATTCTGAAAGGATAAAAAGCACCATAGCCAGTCACTCTCATAAGATTTTATGATTGATGGGGACACTCAATAGAGTATTAGTGGTATAGACTTTCTATCTGTACTATTATTGTATGTGGTCGTTTGCAGATATTTAAAAAAAGCTAGGATTTTGTTATATTAAGCGACACTGAACACAATTTTTTGTTTGGGACAGCAGTCTGTTCGCAATGGACGCAAAAACTATCCACCCCAGGGGGAGACGCTGCCTCCTGCAGCCAGTTCAGATCGAGACGGGAGTGACCCTCCATTTTCGGTGTTCGACGAGGACATCGTGCTTCCCACACACGAGAAGGAGATGGCCCTGGGTCAGCCGGGGTCCGAGAAAATATGCCTTAGGTAATAGCGGTTTTAGTCAATTCGAGTCCGACAGAACCATTTTACTCAGTACCTAGTATAAGTTACTCGTAGGTACTCTCGTTTGAAAATGAACATAATAATGTATATTTGCTTTCAAGAAGTAATTTAATGCAATATTCAAGCTTCTTTTAGTTATAATAGGTAAAACAATGTAGATTACATTTGTTTTTCTGTATCAGCTGTTATGTTTGTTGTTGTATGTTAATTTTATATATTAGAATTAGTTTAGCTACGCTATCGCATTAGGTGACAACAACCAATGATAGTGTAAGGTCTGTATAAATAAATAAATAAATAAACATTCCAATACGTTCAAGTCGTTGGAAAGGGAAACAACATACCCTGTTGAAGACTTCTTAGAAATACATGAATGTAATCCATCCATGATCATTATACCATATTGTATAGAAGCGAAGGGAATTTTCCTCGTAATTTGATATTAGTATCGTGTACTAGGTACTTACTGGAAGCCCCTACTCAAAGCCGATGTCGATAGTAGTACAATATAAATCAGGGGAGTGACTGAAATATTCCATGTCTGAGAAGTATTAGAGTTGATCGTTGAATCGTGAACAAAGGAACACAGAAAATGAACAGCCAGAACATTTTGAGGTACCTATACTTTCAATCAATTTAAATCAAGTCGGGCCATTTAAAGGTACGGTTCCGTACATTTTACTGGCCCGACTTGATTGCTCGAGTTCGTCTCGCACTTGATCGGTGCTTGTCTAATCTAATACACCTGTTATCAAACGGAACTAACAGCTTTCATATAATGCAATTTGTATCTGGTGTTAACGGTGCCCAGAAGGTAGGTTCCGCTTTTGAAAGTAAACTAGCCATTTTGTACTAAAATTTCTTTGAAACAAGCATGTGTATTATGTAACAAATATTGAAACATTTATTTTCACGTGCTTATAATGGATTAAGTACCCAAAATACCAACTCAAGACTTGAGAGTTCAGTCTGTTAACGCTTAATCCTTCTTTATGGCCTCCGAACGTAATAAGCGCCTCAAATGAGATGAATCTTTTTGATGGTGTTATAAGCTCAGTCTGTTTTGATGGTGTAAAACCGTAATACCACAACTGTCAGTGGCTTCACCCTAAAGCCTTTGTGCCTTAGGACTAGTGATGTGCCCAAGTACATACTCGGTCGTCTAAAAGACTCTCTGATCGTAGAGATCAGTCAAAGAGTAATTGACTTTAATATTATTGAAATATTACTATTTCTATTCAGTCATTGAGTCGACAGGCTGTTTATAGGTGGGAAAATCGGTTAAAAAATCCAAACTCTAGACCCCAGAATCAACATACCTACGGACATAGTAACGGATAAAAGCAAAATCGCTTCGTTTGCTCGATCAAAAACTCGGTCAAAAAGAAATTAGAATTTTTCGAACAAATTAGAGAACTGCTTGAATATGTTCAAAAAATTAATCAAGCGCGAGTTCTCTCTAAAGGCTGAATCTTTCAAGATTGCACTGCACTTTGGCGAAGAACCTTGTAAAAGGAGATTAATTTCAATCAAAATGACTTACTTGATTGTTTTTTATTCTAGTCTATAATTACTTCCTATCTAAAGTATCTATGATAAAACTTCTGCGAATCGGTTGCGGTAATCATGTTTTAATGTCAAGATTAATGTTACTTGCAAACGTAACAGCAAGTTTTCCTGTCCATCGAATCCAATCTACGCTGATAATATCTTAGTGAATACATACTTACGAAAATAACTCGATCTGGTTCTGACACTACCAATTATAACTTCCTTTTCATTCAAACGTTACTCACAATATTCCGCACGGTTTCTTTACTAGTAGGTATAGCCACGTGCATTAAATTGTATCTGTACAATATTAATATACATAATTAATCGCATCACCGCTTCTAATGTTATAAACGCGAAAATGGCTCGTTTCCCTGTCTGTTATGCTCTCACGCCTAAACCACTGAACCAACATTGACGAAATTTGGTACAGAAACGGATTCCTTTTATCATGAAAAAGGGGTTAAAGCTGTTCAAGTAGGGTAGATGATTGTTTCAAAGTTTGTAATTTTTAAAGATAACATAATGAAAATTGGTACACAGGACATACGTGGGCTGTTTGGAACCAGACCAGCTAACTCTGACAAATGTTTCACAATCATTTTTCTTTTAGCGTAAAATATTTTCTTGTAATATCATATTGTAAACATAACACCTCTGTTGCCTACTCTTTTCACAACAATGAAAGCGCTAACATCTTAATAAAAACTGACAGTATTTTTCATCTTAAACAAACTAGAGCATTTTCCAACGTTAGCCAATTTTCTTCTATCCAATTTGTTCGAGCTTGCAAACGCTAAAAGGATTTAAGTCCTGCTGCAGTGCACAAAGCCCATGTGTCATCTCCATTAGGCGTTGCTAACGAGCTTGTGTCCATACAGAGACATAGAAGACCTTTGTGTCTCCTGACGTCAATAGAATAGGTACTTTGTAATTTTAGCTTCAGCAAAATAACACCACTTATAAATTAGCACTTTGTACCCTACTTTTCAATGAGATTTTACAAGTCTGTCGAAGGACCGATGGAGCAAATGAGTCCTAGAGAGTGGAGAGCGCAAAAAGGCAAACGGGAAGTAGCACGCCCCTTAGCCAGATGATCAGACGACCTGAAGGGAGCGGCTGGGATGGACTGGATAAGGAAGGCGGAAGACCGGGAGCAATGGGCGAAAATACACAAAGGCCTATTGTGTAGTAGTAGGACTGTGATAAGCTAGTAGATTGATTGAGAAAACTAGAATTAAATGATAACTTGATCCGATGGTGACCCTCTTTCCGAGACTTTGCCTTTAGCTTAACATCAGGCGAGGTGAAGTCAAATTGACGTTCGAAAAACATTGGAAAAAATGAAATGCTCAAGTGAGACTCGAACTCACGACCTTTCGCTTACAGGGCGACTGCTCTGCCAACTGAGCTATTGAGCACCACTTGAATCATTCCAAATTTTCCTTCTCTTTATATCCGTCTATAAGGGCGAAAAAAAAAAATCATTCAAATATTTGGGCGCAGTCATCAAAATTCAATGTTTAAAAATGGTTGAAAAATCATTCATTGTTTCCAACAGTTCGTAAGAATGTTGGTAGATGGCTGCACCGTCGCCTTTATAGACGGATATAAAGAGAAGGAAAATTTGGAATGATTCAAGTGGTGCTCAATAGCTCAGTTGGCAGAGCAGTCGCCCTGTAAGCGAAAGGTCGTGAGTTCGAGTCTCACTTGAGCATTTCATTTTTTCCAATGTTTTTCGAACTTAACAGTTAGCATAATAAATGCTAAAAAAAAAAAAAGAAAAAAAATCATTCAAATTGACGTGTCATATATAAAAAAACCACTTGGGAGTGCTTCCAGGGCATGGTAATGAGGAGTAGTTTTTTTTAAGTTGAGGGATGGTAGAAAATAGAGTTGAATCGAACAGGCAATAATTTCAGCATACTTATTACTAAAGGTCACAAAGTTAACTTAACTTACTATGCAAATATAATAAAAGTTAAATTATTATGGAAAAGGTATGCTACGTTGCAAAGTTTTAATTACATTGTAAATTGTAACAAAAAGCCAGTGAACCCCAATTATAAGACCTTTCGCGGCACCGCCGCCGCCCCGTGCAGTCGCGCGCCGTGAGCGTTTTTCTTCCAAAATGGGATCCAACCTCAATTTAGAAGAAAAGGGGTCAATCACTTTTTAAGAATTGTACCTTAAGATGATAAAGTTCCAAAATAGTATAAAAAATCCACCTAAGAACATCGTAAAATAAATTAATGCTCTTTTTTTCAAACACTTAAGTACGTATTAAGAGGTAAATAAAATTTATAATATTCTATACGTACTAATCATGTAATATTATTTATTACTAGCTTTTGCCCGCGGCTCCACCCGCGTGGATGTCGGTTATCGCGACCAAACATAGCCTATGTCTTTTCTCAAGGTCTAACCTATCCCTATACCAAATTCTATCAAAATCGGTTCAGTGGTTTAGGCGTGAAAGTGTAACATACAGACAGAGTTACTTTCGCATTTATAATATTAGTATGGACTTTAATTATTACCATTATTAGTGGCATCTTCTAGAGCCAAGCAATTTCCTTCGCCTTCTATCTATCCGCCTATACGAGTAATCTGTTAGATTAACAGCAAGTCTAATTATAGTAATGACATTGTGACATGACGTAAAATTACGTCTCACTTTAAAGTCAATAACACCTTATAAATTGTTTCTAGAAACCATAAATAGCCATTCGCAAATGACACCCAAGTATAGGTACATTATGTATACCTACATGTCTTTTTTTCTCAGAACACGGCACTAATCTTCGAAATATTCCATTGTACGCGGCATCAAAACAAAATGTGGAAAACCCACTGTCTTGACCGTGTCGTTTTTTTTTTATTAACGGTAACCTTCTATACAACCGAGTTGCGGTTTCTGCACTATAAAGCTGTGGTATGACTCGCGGCTTATAGCGGTTTACATTTTTTTAAGTGGTATTTTATTGTCACAAGGGTGTGAGCATCAAGTGCCTATTTAAAACTTCAAATTAATGATGTCCTAAGAATCGTAACGATATAAAAACTAAAATCTACCTACATTGCTCGAACTGACTAAAAACTCACATGGATCTATTCAAATATAAATATTACATAGCACATAGCATCCGCCGATGGCGATCCCTCCCCGGCCAGAGTGGACCTAAGGAGAGCGCGGAGCTCGCCACCAGCCCCTTTCGTGCCACAGTCGGAGAGTTTGCCACCTGGGCATGACCTCTCCTGGATCAGGTGGAAATCCCTAAACAGACTTCGGACACAGGTCGGTCGAAGCAAGGAGAATCGGTCAAGGGTTTCTCAGACGGTGCGGATCTGCGGTGTCAGTGTGGAGTTACTCCACAGACTTGCTAACATGTGCTGCATGCCCATCCACTTGTACAGCGGAGGAACATATGAGCGCCTCCAAAAATGCAATCCAGGTGGCGGCACACCGGGAACATAGAATCTGAGAGTTGAGGCGCCTTCGATTCGACAGAAAAATATAAATATTTGTCCGTCCATTGACTGCACCACGCTAGATTGTAAAAGCAGTCCAGAAGATATGGACCACCATTTCTGATGCTAATATGACTTTAAAATGGTGGCCCATAACTTGACGTCCTTGATAGATGTTTTTCACGCTCTACTTGAAGACCCCGGGAGTGTAGGAAGAGCGTAACATATTAAAAACTCACTGTAGAAAGAAATCTGTTGTTATAATAAGGTGTATATTTTTTTGTTAATCACCTGGTGAAAACTGAGACCAGAAACGCTCACAGTGAGACTTGACTTCAGTACCTATTATACTTATTATACTGTAATACTTACATGCACTAAGTTTAAATTGGCGACATGTGTAACTATTAAATTATAATGCTAACATATAATATATTAACGCTCTAACGTCGTCATTAGATTATTAACCTATAAATAACTTATTTATAGGTGCACTTTGTTTTTCTTTCTCTGACATACTTATCTTTGGCGTAGTAGTCGAGCGGTGTTTGGACCGTAGTAGGGCCATTTTTACGGCGTCAATACAGCATTTTCGGGTAATCCCAAGAAATCTTGGATCATCCCCATCTACCGTATCCTGGTGGTAGAGTGGTAGAGCCATCTTCCTAGTTCTACTGCAAGATACTAATGCGTTCACGTACCGAGTGGAGTGGTAAGACAGTGCACTCGGCCGAGTGTTCAGCACGTGTGAAATATTCGGCGCTATGTGATAAAGCATGATAAGTTTAATAAACTGACTTACTTCTACTTATTAACTGACTTAACTTCCGATAACTTGTAGGAATGAATCATCGAGCTTGTGGCTACTCATGCATGCGACGGTAATGCACGTTATAGAACAACCAAAGACCTTGATCTCGATGGCTAAATTATTCCAAAATATGCAAATACCGGAAACCAGGAAATATGCATGCTTATGAAATATAAACAACTTTCTGTTTACAACTGTGCCATGTCAAGGTAGAACTTACAAACTGAGTTATCAAAAGATTAGTCGGACTGGTCAGGCAATACGGATTATAATATCTACTTAATTGGATTTAAGAGAACGAAAGATAAGTGATCTCGCAAATCTGTAGATAGCCGCGTGGTTAATGGCAGAATAGAATTTGGGCCTCCCCATCTCTTCCCAGGAGGTGTCGTAGGCGACTAAGGAATAGGGCTGTTAAACATCAGATAGATACAGGTACAGCCGACGCCATCACTGGTGACAGTCGTGAATATTTTTCCCATTTATCAGCAGTGGCGACAAAGCCAGTGGCGATAACTGGGAATAGACGCCCTCAGCGCTCAAATGCATGGCTCGAGTTAACAATAGTGCCCGGAATGCGGCAATATGCTCACCCCCTATTACGTGGGACCGAATAAAATGACTGGTGAAATGCGGGTGTTAATTCACCTCTGTCTAACCCTCCGGAGATAAAGACGTGATTGTATGTATGTATGAATCATTAGACGCCTCCTTGTTCAAACCAAAAAATCATTTTTATGTTGGAAACACAGTAAGTACTTAAAGAATTGTCAGTAAAATTTTATTTTTTTCATAATTTATGTGAGTAAAATTAATATTCAAGCTGTTACGATGCTAAACAGTGAATTATATTATCCAAGCATTTTGATGAAGTAGTTGGACTTCGGAGGGGGTGCTATTATTATTTTACCTGAGATATACCTACAGTCAGCATCAGAAAGATGTTGACGTACAAAGTACCTACTCAAAATGATCTTAATTTAGTTTTTTCTGTTATTTGGTACCCACCTTTATTTTGAACAATAATCCTATTTAAATCAATTACACATTTACGAGATACCTAATACAAGAGTTCTAAGATCATTTTAAGACATCGCCATCAAGATATTTATGAGGCTGACTGCACCTTTGTAGATACCTGTTCCCCAGTTGCACGGCAGACGTCACGAAATATCGGTTGTAATCGGTCCGAGTCAGTCATATATCTTTCACCTAACCTTTAGCTTTTCGATTCCAATAAAGTAGTTTTTTTTCCGCTCAGTGCTAATATTTGTATGTGTTAATGTATTTATTCTATTTGCAATTGCATTGGTCTGGGTATTTCGATACCGATTTGAAGAGCACGTCAAGCTGTCGTTGTCGGGTTTCGTACATTATACCGAAAGTTAAATGATCGAACAACAAAATAGACCGTTTGCATTTTTACGTAGTAATACGTCGACGTATTAATATTTCGACCTAATACACTAGTGACAATTTGATCTTTCGACCTATTGCATTTTCCACGTAATAATACCTCGACGTATTAAAGTTTCGACCTAACGTACCAGCGACGATTTGATCGTCCGACCAAACGTTGTCGACCTATTGTAGTTCGATCATTTAACTTTCGGCATAATGTACGAAACCCGTCGTTGTCTTACGAACATCACTATGGCAATTGTTACGGGTAGTTGGAGCCCCTAAAATTTTAACTTGTCTGACTACAGAGTTAGATAGCACCAATAGGTTGCGTACCTAGCTCAGAGAGTAGTCGCTTCAAAATATATAAGTTTAGCCGCATCACAGTTATGGAAAGCCGGCCCCAAGACCCCAAACGAGTTGGAAAAAGGCGTTGCTTCCTCGTAGTCAAACTGATTTCAGCACGTGGAATTTAATATTCTCTGTCAAACTATCTAACTTGTTATAAAATAACACCCTGACTCATTGAATGATGAGGTGAGGTTTCCGCGCGTTGATATTCGTAGGTTTTTTTTTTTTTTTTTTTATCGTGCGAAAAATCCCCACGGATACCACCTCCACGGAGCCGGTGGAGGCGGTTATGTCGGACTCGAACCGACTACAACGCACGCCGTCTTGGGTCCTTGGCTGCCGGAGGTGAGATTGCCAAAAGCATATCTCTCGCACCCCGGCAGACCCAGGACCATCTCTTTCGAGATGGCCCCCTTCGGGTTGTGGGGACCAAAATGTCCCCATCTAGCCCCGGTTACGGGGAGGCGCACTTTGCGCCGCCACCGCGGCCTGCTTCTGCTAGGGTGACAGGCGGCTCCACCGGTCACCCCCAGGCCAGCGCTCATGGAGGACGGAGGTCGTTCTGCGACCTCCGACGTCCGGTTCGCCTTCGCTCTGCACGGGCTTCCCGGGCCCGGAGTCTGGTCCGGACCCGACCGGCCGCCTCCTTCTCGAGCATTACTTGCTCGCAGAAGGAGGCGGCCGCACCCCAAGCGTTTGCGCATCGTACCATCGCTGTGAGCAATGTGACGAGTGTGAGGACTCCCACCCCTAGAGCCGCCACTAGGACCCGCCTCGGTGTGTCCCACGCCGGGCACTCGGTCAGCGTGTGCAGCTCTGTGTCCTCGCTCGCATCACAGTGATGGCACTCGGACGTTGGCTCCTTCCGGATCCGACACAGGTAACTCCCGAAACACCCGTGTCCGGTAATCACCTGCGTCAGGCGGTACGAGAGGCTGCCGTGTGGCCTCTCTAGCCACTCCTCCATGATGGGTCTTACCGCCGCTATTACGGCGTGCCCTTGATATTCGTAGGTAAATATTCATTTCCCTATGTCCTAACATGAAATATGTCCAGTGTGTTGACCACCACCTTGGGACTCCTCATGACTAGGTATAGGTGCAGAAAACCAACTGTTACGTCGCTTCGTAAATACTGGGTAATGAAACGTAATAAAATCTGTCACTGTAAATTAATTTATTTCATTGCTAAATTTGTTAAATATTGTTTTAAATAAGTACCCTACCGAATAAATGCATTACTTCCTATTTAATTAAAAACTTGCACCACACAGTGTTGCCACTAGAATATAATTTATCAACATGTATTTTTTGTTAAAAAAATTAGAAACCCAACTTAAGGATATATATTATTTAAAAATCTGAACAAATTCCTTTTCTTTCCCAGTCTCCATATCTTGTAGGTTCTGGTCCTCTAGGACCTCCTATTTCCCCTGTATGTGGATTCGTATCATTTGGCCATGGCGGCAGAGGATCATCTTTTACTTTAGAAGCATACTTGGCCACTTCTTCTTCAAGATCATCCGAACGTGCACTTTCGTTCAATTTCTTTCGAAATTCCTCCATTCTTTTAGACTGAGGCTTTTTGGGTTCATTGACAGATTTGTCGATTTGTACTGCTTCAGTAGATGATTCATGGGAATGCTTACAAATTGATAAAGCATTGATGGACAACTCTGTAATAATAAAGATGATATAATGAGTCTTCTGTGATACTTAATTTTATACCTACCTATTGCTTGAATGATTTTTTTAAAGCATTTATTATGCTAACTTTTAAGTTCGGAAAACATTGGAAAAAATGAAATGCTCAAGTGAGACTCGAACTCACGACCTTTCCCTTACAGGGGGACTGCTCTTCCAACTGAGCTATTGAGCCACACTTGAAACATTCCAAATTTTCCTTTTCCTTATATCCGTCTATAAGGGCGACGGTGCAGCCATCTACCAACATTCTTAAGAACTGTTGGAACCTATTGCTTGTTAGGTACATTTTTGAAGTGCTGACTAAGAGACTGAAAGAAATTGAAATATTAATATCAAAGAATGTCTACTTGTCTGTACTATTAGTATATATCTTTCTACGCTGTGCTCGGTACAGAAACTTAGGTACCTCGAAGCAAACTTTATGGCGGCCCGGAAGTTCGTATGAGTGCGGTTTCAGGCCAATTGTCGTGAGACTTGCTTTTTTCTCAAACGCCATTGGTTTGATTGAACCACTTCCGAGCCGCCATTAAGTTTGGTTTGAGGTGGTAGGTAGGTAGGTACCTATTTTATTTTCTCAGGCGTCCATGGTCCAATAAGTCCTATAGATATACCTACCTACTCTCTATATTGACCCATAAGTATGTGTTTTACTTTGAAATCAATAGCGCCGGCCACAAAAAAAATAAATCTCACAACCCCCTACCTACCAACCCCGTACATAAGTAGAAGTAAGTACTTACGTTTGGGATAAATTTTAATTAATTTAGTGATACCAAACATGATACAGTTATTTTTTATAATTTTCTGAATTCACAAAATACAATACTAAATAATAAAATAACACGAAAATTATAGTAATCTCTGACTTTGACAGAAAGTACAGAAACAAAAGATAATGTCCTAAACTGCACAGCTATAATAATTTGTTCCCAGCAAATATTTTATTTCAAACCTCTGAAAGCGAAAAGACAAAAAGAACAGATTTACTTTAATTTGCATTTTTTCTTGTGTTCACCTATTAAATGAGATATACATTTAGTACTTAGATCTATTTTTATATTTAAATGAATATTTTTTTCCTTTCTAAAACTACCTACTTAAAATGTATCCGTATAATGTATTGTAACCATAACGTCAAAGTCAAATCACATATGACACTGACAAATTGACACAAAATTGAATGTGAAAGAAATGTCATAATAAAAACATGCGTGTTTGGCTGTGAGCTTGTAACTTTTGGTGTGATTATTTTCTTCCACATGGTGTTCCTTTTCAGACCCTGTTCTGTTCCATCTACTTTATTTCCTAAATTATCACATGTTTAGATGACAAAAATTGAAGAAATGGAAGACCATTTGCCGGGGTTTGAGGCCCCTGGCGATGTGGATGAAAATGAAAAAGAAACGAAAACTCAAAGTAAGAAAAAGAAAGGATTTCAAGCAATGGGTATAAGCTTTCCTATTATGAAAGGTATTACGAAAAGAGGTTACAAGCATCCGACCCCCATTCAAAATAAGGTATGTGGATATAGACTTTATAATATAACCTAAAAATCGCAAAAGACTAAGATTATTTTGAGCTACTGATACTGTTACATCTTGTTATTAATTGTATGGAATATGGCCGAATGTTCGGCTATAAAAATGAGGATAGATAAAATAATACAGATAAATGGAATGGTGTAGTATGGAGGAAATTGTAATGAGAACCAGAATAGGTTTGCAAAGGTAGTCTCTAAAGCCAATGAAACTCCTAATATAGAGGGCAAATGTAAGTGGACAAGTTAGTCAATCAATAGCTGTGGTGTCTTGAAAAAATTGTAGGAGCAGAACACTTGAAACTGGAAAGCTTGTATGAACATCTAATGATAATAAGTTCTTAAAGTGTAGAAAAATAGAAGCATTATGGCGAATCTGCCTAGTGGGAGAGATGTGTGAGTTGTTTGTATGTAATTTTAATTAAACATAAAAGCTCTAAATGCGACTAAGATTAATGCTAGGATTAAGAAGAAAAGTTGTAAAATCCATACTAATATTATAAATGCGAAAGTAACTCTTTCTGTCTGTCTGTATGTTACGCTTTCACGCCTTAACCACTGAACTGATTTGATGAAATTTGGTATAAGGCTAGATTAGACCATGAGAGAGGACATAGGGTATGTTTAGTCGCGATAACCGACATCCACGCGGGCGGAGCCGCGGGCAAAAGCTAGTAATTAATAACATTCTATTAATATTGAATTAATCGCACTTGGTTGAATTTCTAGTTACACATATTCAGGGCCTACCCCTATGGGAAAAAGGCGTGATTTTATGTATGTTTGTATATTCAGAACACTTGTACTTTTATTACAGTATTTATTTTGATTGAACCTAACCCGTTTTGCCTTATGGCATTCTCAAAGGTTTACATTTGAGGTTTTGAATGTTCTAAATTCTTAAACACTTCAATAAAATGTTTCATTCTTCAATGAAATAAATACTGTGGAAAAAGTACAAGTATTCTCAATATGTGTAACTAAGACATTAATTAAATTAAA
Organism: Eilema sororculum; assembly: GCA_914829495.1. Taxonomy (NCBI): domain Eukaryota; kingdom Metazoa; phylum Arthropoda; class Insecta; order Lepidoptera; family Erebidae; genus Eilema; species Eilema sororculum. The sequence goes on along the minus strand of OU618543.1, from coordinate 19,893,470 downwards.
TTTTTTTCAGACCATTCCTTTAGCAATATCTGGTAAAGATGTTGTTGCCATGGCACGCACAGGTTCGGGTAAAACAGCTTGTTTTATCATCCCCATTCTAGAAAAACTGCTTGCAGCAAACAGTAAACCTTTGCCTGGTAAAAACTTCAGAGCACTTATATTATCACCAACCAGAGAATTGGCACTACAGGTATGTTGTTTAAGTACATAAATGCCTCTCACTCTTTGTCATTCACTAAAACATTGTGAAGTATTTTCCTTCTATTCTTACAATACATATTTAAAGGTGGGTATTTTAGTCTATCCGCCCAGCAACAAACTGTTCCCTGGCAAGCTATTTATGGAGCTGGTGATTACTCGGAATGTAACTCTAAACCTTATAAATATATTTGCAGTATGGCAGTATATAATATTGTTAACAGGAAGTAATGTAATCATGGTATAGTTTCATACAGTTGAATTACATGAATATTATTGCATATTATCATGGAACACAAGTTCAAAAGTTAATATGTCAATAAATAATATTTCAGACATTAAGATTTGTACGAGAACTGGGCAAGTTTACTGGCCTGTCATCAGCGGCTATACTCGGTGGAGAGTCAATAGAGCAACAGTTCAGTGTTATGTCAGGCTCTGCACCTGACATAGTGGTGGCTACACCTGGCCGATTCTTGCATATCTGTATTGAAATGAGTTTAAAATTAGACAACATTAGTAAGTATATTTTATTATCTTGCTTTTTATTGTACTTGAATTGAAATTATGATTTCTGGGCAGGAAAAATGCCCATTAGACAGCATTCTAAGGCATCTAATGAGGCCGTCAAGCTGAGTGCCACCACTGTTAACATGGTAAATGTTTACGATGGTGACCCTCTTTCCGAGACTTTGCCTTTAGCTTAACATCAGGCGAGGTGAAGTCAAATTGACGTGTCCTGTGTAAAAAAAAAAAAATTATAGTCACCCTCTTTTATAAGATAAATAAAAAAAAATATAACTTAAAAATAAATTTAAAATCTAATTATTTCCGGGAGATCAATAGGAAGATAATAATATATTTTTTCAAATATAATTTCCTAATCCCTCAAGCTATTTCATTTTATAAAAATATGTTTTGTTATAGCAATAATAGATGAATATTTTCACAGAGGTTGTAGTGTTCGACGAAGCAGACAGATTGTTCGAGCTTGGTTTTGGTGAGCAGCTCCAAGAAATAGTCGCCCGATTACCATCCTCGCGTCAAACGCTACTCTTCTCTGCCACCCTGCCAAAAATGCTGGTGGAATTTGCACGAGCTGGCCTCACAGATCCGATGCTGGTTAGGTTAGATGTTGACTGGAAGCTACCTTCAACGTTATGGCTTGGCTGGATTGCTGTTAGAGCAGAATTGAAAACAGCAGCGCTACTGCTGCTACTCGATAAAGTGCTGACGCCGAAAACTCCACAGGCTGTCGTGTTTGCAGCCACTAAACATCATGTCGAGTTTTTACACTTGGTAAGTTACATCAGTTGTTCCATACGTTTGTAAATCCCCAAAGGGGTAGGCAGAGGTGTATTCGCACCCACGTTTCGCCAATTATGATTTTCGGTCCCATGTCGTAATAGGGGGCGAGCCTATTGTTGGCAAGCGGGACCTTTATCTTGGGCTGTATTTTTACTGTCGGCGGGAAAACAACCCCTATACCTTATTGATGTCTCCATGATTTCATCGTAGCATTTGAAGATTCAGAAGGTTTTTTTTTATAAATTATTTAATTATATTACAGATTCTTCAAAAAGCAGGCATAACATCATGTTACGCGTACTCTGGGCTGGACCCATCAGCCCGTAAGATTGCTCTCGGGCGTTTCACCAATAAGAAATGCTCAGTTCTCATTGTAACTGATGTGGCAGCCAGAGGGTTGGATCTGCCTGCTTTGGATACAGTCATCAACTACAACTTCCCTGCTAAGCCGAAACTCTTTGTGCATAGAGTTGGTAAGTCAATCTTGAACCTATTCTTAACTGCAACTAAACTACAACTTGAGAACGTTTTCATATTTAGAATCACAATATGTGATCAACTTAATGGCACCTAAGCGGTTGATATGGCCCATGTACGTGATAGATATGCTACATTGCTCCTTTAATATAATAAAGCAATGGATTAATTCCTTGTAGTTTGAAATTACACTGTGAAACTTAACTAACAATGGTGCAGTATCCCTAAGTTTGTGAAGCTACACACTATTAAAATTCTTCTAGATACACGAAAAATAAATGGTTTTCACATATCCACTCAAGATTAAATTGCCTGGTACATATTTAAAAAAATGCCGACAAATTAACATTACTTTAATAAAACTTTGTATTATGGCATGGCCTTTTCATCGCAGTAGAGCATCGTTAAACGAATTGGACGTTAAATTTGATCGCGAATGTACGCAACCATGTTAAACGAAATAGTAAAAGCGGCCATCCGACAAGCCGTAAAAGTTAACTTCACAGTTGAGTGAGCTTTTAAACATTATCACATCACTAGGTTTTTACGTTAAAACGGTTTAGGTAAACGTTTCAGACGCGAAATATCTTCAACGGACTTACCACACACACAAGCTCCCACACAGTTTTGTATGCACAGCCCGGTTTGTACAGTGCGCGTGTTTGGTAAAAATTATACAGGTACGCCGTACGCGAGATGTCCCGTGTACAAAGCGGCTTGCGCAGGGAAAACTGGTGAAGCTGTGTGAAAATTGTTTGTTGTCGTCGCAGGTAGATCATCCAAAAAAATATAGGAACTTAAAACTGTTCGTTCTTCGTTGTTCAAAAACGGATGGTTACTTTTAACATTTACGATTCGTTGGTTGTAGGAATCCGGAATTAGTAAGTTTATTTATTATACACCAACCTGTGCCCGGGCACCGCGAGTCTATTGTTTATCTATTGTTCTATTTGTTGCGTGCTTTGACAGGTTAAACAATTACTTCTCCTATTATAGGTCGTAGTGCTCGAGCCGGGCGCGCCGGTCGTGCCTTCTCCCTCGTGGCAGCCGACGACATCGCGCATCTACTCGACTTGCAGCTGTTTCTCGGAGCAGAACTCATACTGCCCTCACAAGTGGCCGAAGTTGGCGACGCCTGCCCTAGCGGCGTGTGGGGAGCTGTGCCTACGTCACAACTCGAGCTTAGGCATCAAGATGTCAGGTCTTGGGAGAAAGATGTTTCAGAGATTGTGAGTATATTATTATCGTATTCCTTTAGGAAGAGGTAGTCCAAACACGGTCATGTTTTTTAAAGGTCTCGCTAAGGGTCAATCTTCACTGAAAGAGCAGCGGCCGGCAGCGGATTTTTGAGGCAAAATATTGCAAACCATTTTGAATCTTATCTAAAGGAGAAAGAGATCATAATTATGTGAAATTGCAAGAGTAGCCGCGCTTGCCTTCTCTTCTCGCAATTATTTCGACCATCTAACCAACTCAGGCCGCTGCTGGTCGTTGGTCTTTCAGTAAATATTGACCTTATCAATTATCAATGTAGTGGCGCAAACCCGTCCTTACTTGTACGATGACCCGATGGTAATAGGCAAGTTTATCCCAAGTATTGGACAAGTTTTCAGCGTAATGACGTAAAATTTCATATACAACTCTCGGGTAAATACCATTATTCAACAACTTTTTTGTTTTTTTTTGTCCTCCTAAAAAGAAGTAAAAAGAGCCATATTTTATTCTACGTCCCATGGAATACCTTGTTGTTCCATTAGGTGTTCCTCGGTTAATACCATGACTGAAATACGTATACCGACAATTCTTACCAACGGTGTGTTGTCCCGCAGGAGGAGGCGGCCCGTACATGTGCCCGCGGCTGGCAGCAGTACGTGCGGTGGCGCGAGGCGGCGTCGGCCGAGGCCAACCGCCGCGCCAAGGCCGTGTCGCTACCTGCCTTGCCTCACCCCTTCCTCGTGGGGCAGGGGGGCGCCGGCGCCGCGGACGTCATGATGCAGGAGATACATAACTACACCCCCAAAGGAGTAAGCTAGCATTTATCTATATATATAAAAATTAACCCCTATTTCCCTTGGTCACGACATCACGCGTGAACGGCTGAACCGATTTCACTAATTCTTTTTTTGTTGTGTTCGTTATTGTTAGGAGAAGGTTCTTATGAAAGAAAAAATGAAGAAAATTGCGCGGAAAATTAGAAAATTTAAGAATACATAACCACCATATAAAATAGTTGATCCGACATACGCCATTTTTAAATTTTGAATTTGGAATACGAATTGGAAAAAAATGTGTTTATTATTCTAATACTGCTGTATGATATTCTTCTATGTTATCTGACGTTTGATATAGAATTGACATAATGCGTGCAAATCCTTTTGACGCGTGCAAATATCGTCAGAGGGTCATCACGCTATAAGGGAGGGATTAGCAGCGGGAACGGGATCAGAAGTTCACGCGAGCAAGAGCTGTGATCATGAGACCCAGAAGATTAGGCCACAATGACAGCCTTTGTAACGAGGCAGTAGTGAACACGACTGTCACGCAGGAGGCGCGGGTTCGATCCCCGCTCAGTGCAAATATTTGTATTGTGATAGCGTTTTGTGGAATGTTGTGTAATATTTACTTTAAAAAAATTAATGTCTCGTCTGTCAACGATTTTGAGGTTGACTTTGTCCAGAGAATCGTAGTCTGTCATGACTGCGCTTCGTCACAGGATTTTTTTAGTATTTTAATTCTAACCGTACTCCTAGGCCCGTGTTCCAAAACGAAACTCAGTCTTGAATCTGGATTTTCATTTGCCCTCAATACTATATCGAGATTCAGGATCGAGTATCGTTCTTGTATACGGGCCTAGAATTACTGCAACTTATCTCATAAGTATTTGTATTATTTCAGACTATTCTTGAGTTATCGGCTAAGAACGACTCGCCGATGTATTTAGCGATGAAGCGCAAGAAACAAGTCCACGGCAAGACAGTGCAGAAAGTCCGCGATAATAAGAAACTAAAGGTGAACATTTCATTTATTTGGTGGGGTAAAAAAATGATACCACGAAATTTTTTTACATCCAAAGGTTGCCAGGAGGAGATCGTTTGTAGCGATAAGGCCGCCATTTGTACATGTTTAAAATGTTGTACTGCAATTCTTTCGTGTGCAATAAAAAATATGTTATCTTATATCGACCAGCAAAAGTGTGCAACAAAATTTTTGGCTGTCATCTCGTCCAGATGACATTGCAAAATGGTGAACTTATGTTTAAATTTTATTTTTAGGCTGAGGGAATCTTAGAAGATACAAGTAACCTGAAACCCAGCAGAGCCGCGAACCAGCCTCCCAAGAAAAAGAAGAAAGAAATCGTGCGTGACGAGAACTACATATCTCACTTTGCAAGTGACCAGCACACAGAAATGGGGTAAGACATTCTATACTTCGGACCTACTACTACCAATGGGGACATCTTTGCTAAAATGGCCTCACACAGAAGGGTTTATCACCCGTTGGAGCAATTTCCCCTATAACAACTGCCATAGATGCCATAGATGACCAGAACCGATGGTTTAACGTGCTTTCCGAGCCACGACCAGACCAATGCCAATACCCATATTACTGCATTCAAATATTTGCACTGAACGGGGATCGAACCCGCATTTCATGCGTAGCGGTCACGTTCTCTACAGAGGCGGGCTTGTGTACTTCAGACCCTAAAATGTGGTCAAAATGGTGGTCTATACTTTCTTAGGCTTGCATGGAAAGTTTGATGATAGCAAGTAAAGGAAGCTTGTAAAATATTTAAGGATAGAAGCAGATGACGGTCGAGCCATTATTTGCTACTATATTAAACACTAGCTTTTGCCCGCGGCTCCGCCCGCGTGGATGTCGGTTATCGCGATCAAACATAGCCTATGTCCTTTCTCATGGTCTAATCTACCCCTATACCAAATTTCATCAAAATCGGTTCAGTGGTTGAGGCGTGAAAGCGTAACATACAGACAGACAGACAGAGTTACTTTCGCATTTATAATATTAGTATGGATTGTCCGTTCCCTCCAGAGCAGCAATTTGTTGTCCTAGCAGCATGCTAGTTTGCTACTCGCGTTGTTTAAGTCTCCTAATGCAAGGGGTTCTCTCAGTTACTTATGGCATTGGCTTCGACCTCGACTGGACTCCCAATTTCCGGCACAGTTGGCTCTTGCCGAAGCAACTGCCAACCTAGAGCCAGACATGATCAATATATTTTTTTTTTGCCGATTTGCTTAGCAACTGCCAAAAGAGTCAAGTTACCTTCTTCCGCACCAACGTCTAGGAGCTTTTTAGTCCGGCAACCAATGTGTGCAACGCTTAGAGCATCAAAGGTATACCTCTAACCAAGCTAAATGGCGGTTTGACTGGTTATTGATTTTATTTTTGAAAAATGTGCTTTATACGCGCAGTACACAACTGTGCGTTTCTCGAGAAACTTTCTGCCTCGCACGACTAAACTGTGGATGTAACTGTCACCAGCGGTATTTCTGAACCAATACGACCTTCAAACCTTTAAGAAAAGTGCGCACTCTATTTTAAAAGGAAGGCAACGCACTTGTGACTCTGGTGTTGCGGGTGTACATGGGCGGCGGTGATCGCTTACCATCAGGCGATCTGTCTGCTCGTTTGCCTCCCTATTCCATAAAAAAAACACGTTTCTTGGATATATTTTGAAGATACTGGGTGCTACGGTAGTAGACGAGCTCAAATTCACCAAGCATAAATTATTAGAAACCAATCCGCGCGTAGCCAGCCAGGGCCTTTTATACCTCGCGATTTAGGTCCAAGGTATTATATGACCCGAGCACCAGGACATACTACAGTCGCTCATATCTCGTGCCCCCGCAGTATGGCGGTCAACTTCAGCGCGGGGGCCGCGGGCGCGTCCTTAGAGCTGGCGGCCGACAGCGGCGACGGCGCACGCGCACACCGCGCCGCGCTCAAGTGGGACCGCAAGCGGAAGAAGATGGTCCAAACCGACAACGTGAGTATAACACGCTACTTTTTAAATTATTTCCTTACTAGCTTTTGCCCACGGCGGCGGTTATCGCGACCAAACATAGCCTCTCCTTTCTCAAGGTCTAATCTACCCTTATACCAAATGTCATCAAAATCGGTTCAGTGGTTTAGGCGTGAAAGCGTAACATACAGACAGACAGAGTTACTTTAGCATATATTTGGATTTAAGAAATAAACAGTCATTTATAATTAAATATTCTCAAATTAGTTACTTTTTACTAACATCAAAAAGGTAAGTTATAACTGTTATAAGGTAACTAGTATAAAAAAAAATTGTGACGTCATAAAATTTAATAGTCAAAGTTTTTACTAATAAAGGTTGGGAGAATTATTAAAAATAAATAAAAACGATAAAATAAGAAACGACGTAATACCGCACTTTTACCATTGTTAGTTTAATAAGCATTACATTACATAGACTCACGCCTGTATTCCCCGAAGGGGTAGGCAGACGTGTTAGCACCCATATTTCGCCAGTTTATGTTTAGGTCCCAATGTAATAGGTGGCGAGCCTATTGCCATTAACCGGGCTAGACAATTTATTTTTTACAGGATAATACTCAATTACAATAAAAGAACTCACCTTCGAGTTACCATAACAGAAATTTTTATTTTTAACATATTTCAGGACGGTGGACGGAAAATGATCCGCACGGAGAGTGGCGGACGCGTGCCTGCGTCGTACCGCAGCGGTCGGTACGACGAGTGGCGAAAACGGAACGCGCCTGACGCCGGCTCCGATGACGAACAGGCCGCGCACGACTCCCAGCGGAGGAGACCGAGTAAGACTTCTATACTGTATTATTTTCTACCCAATGTGTTGGGTGTTTGGTAGCTTAGTGGTTAAGGAGTCGGCTTTACGATCGAGAGATCCCGGGTTCAAATCCTGGCCATTACACTACCGATGTGAACCCACTCCTAGCACAAGCAATTTATCTTCGTTGGAGGGGTTAGAAAGAATATTAGTAACTTTTATTATTATTCCACAGCTACATAACTGACTTGTGGTGTTCAATGACCCTATATTTCTTACTAGCTTTTGCCCGCGGCTCCACCCGCGTGGATGTCGGTTATCGCGACCAAACATAGCCTATGTCCTTTCTCATGGTCTAATTTACTCCTATACCAAATTTCATCAAAATCGGTTCAGTGGTTTAGGCGTGAAAGCGTAACATACAGACAGACAGACAGACAGACAGAAAGACAGACAGACAGACAGACAGAGTTACTTTCGCATTTATAATATTAGTATGAATTTACTGTTGCCAAAATGTTACATTTAAGGCCGTCGCACATTATCAACTTGAATCAGTAGGCCTTTTGTTGTATAAAGTATGTTGAATAAAAATAAGCCTAAAAGTTTTCGCAATAACATTAAAATTTAATGACATTCATCGAAGCCACAAAAGCAGCATAGCGTTGTGTAGAATATATGATTATCATTTGAATTTCAATTACAAAACCTTTACCTATAGGTCTATATACCTTGTTGTTATTGCCCGTCTTAGGGCCGGCGCCCAGTGCCGGCATCGGCAAGCATGAGGATTTGTATTTGTCATTTAATAATAGATCCTATGTTATAGAAATAAGATTGAACTTTAATTGGTAACCATACCGCTGCAGAATGCCGATCGATGCCGACGATCGTCATTGAAATTTCAATTTTATGTTGAAAGTGATAAGATCTATTACGCTTGGCAAAAAAAAATCCTGAAGCTTGCCGATGCCGATAATGGGCGCTGGCCCTAATTCGACAAATAAAAATGACTAATGTGCTATTATTTACCATTTTCAATAGCTTCCGAATTCCGTCCGCACTGGGTGAAGCACAACGAACGGATGGCCAAGAAGGCGACAGAAGCGAAGTCGAAGGAGTTCAGAGACAAACAACAGATCGTGAAAGAGCGCCTGCGTAAAGACAAGATCAAGCAAAAGCTCAAGTTCAAGACGAATAAGAAGAAAAAGAAGAAGTAGAATAAGAATAGAAAAAAATAAATAACAAATAAATCGTTTATGATTAGGTTTTGTTGTGTTTTGTACATTGATTACAATAATGAACTTACCCTGCGGGCCGTTAATAGATTCTCTGTAGGTCCCGGCTTGTAATACTGAACATAATTAATAAATAACCCTGGATAGATACTTGAAATTTTGTGAAAATTATTGAAAAAAATCTAACGACTTGTGGCGACCAAAACCGCTATCCGTTCCACCCGCTAACGCCTATGCATTGACGCGCCGCAAATCAGGTGATATGGTTCGATTTTACATCACGTCGGGGTCACCAGTGAAGCGACCGGGATTCTCCGTCGGCCGCTTACAATACTTTTTGCCACGCACGGGAATCGAACCTTGGTCCGCGCGGCAGTGAGGTAGTTAGATACTCGATGGCGGTTATTAAATAAATAAGTCGGATCACACGAACAACTATTATTGCTTTATTGCAAAGACTAAATTAAATTACAAGCGTATAATAAAAGCGAATCTATATGCAAAGGCTATACAAAGTAAGCGCGAGAAAGCAGCGGAAGAAATGTGTTTAAAACTAAGTGTGCGAGCGTTTTATAAAAGGCAAAAGTATGCAAAGAATGCGCTCCGAGGTGGTGGCTACTGCATTCCAATGCTGCGCGTCGTCCAATCACGCGTCGATACGTAGCTGACGTAGTTGCTGGAGCAAGAGACGGGGTGCCTCGATCGTGACGTAAAATCGAACCATATCACCTGATTTGCGGCGCGTCAATGCATAGGCGTTAGCGGGTGGAACGGATAGCGGTTTTGGTCGCCACAGACTATTCAAATCGATTTAAACTGGAAAAAGTTAATGCTTAGGCGGGACTCAGTAGCTCAGTGGACAGAACATTCCCCTGTAAGGGGCTGGTCGCGAGTTCAAGTCCCGTACGAGCAATTAGCTCTAATAAATAAAAAAAAACTAAATATTCCAATCTAAATCCATTCCTTCAGACTCGAATCGTCAACTGCCAAAATGTTTCAAATCGGCTAGGCTCTTTGGCACTGCGTAGACATGTGGTTTCGCTCTGCATCTTCTATCGCCTTTACATACCATGGGGAGTGCTCCTAGGATTTTTTCAGATTGATCCCCGCCGCGGCTTTCCGCCATCGTTCCTCGCGACAGCAGTTCCACACTCACCATCTGGACAGCTGGCGGTCCACAACTGCGTGTTTCTTGGGAAACTTTCTACCTCGCACAACTGTGGAATGAACGGTCACCAGCAGTATTTCCGAACCAATACCACCTTCAAGAAAAGAGCGTACTCTATTTTAAAAGGAAGGCAACGCACTTGTGACTCCTCTGGTGTTGCGGGTGGCATCAGGCGATCCGTCTGCTCGTTTGCCTCCCTATTCCATAAAAAAATTGAGTAGTTAGCATACCAATTGCTTTAAACTTTCATTCATTCAAAAAGGTCAATTTTCAATATTCTCACATTGACCCTTATTGACCTCGTTTTCAAATTATTTCAAAACTTACCCGAAACTCCAATGGAACCAACAGCCGTTTATATAACTTATGCATTTTGTTGTGAAATCTACTTAAATCGGGGTTAAATAAAAATCCAACTAAAAATCATGATTATGTATATTTAAAAAATTAAGATAAACGATAGATGTTAGAATACCTACTTACAATTACCTGTACACGATGATAAATAACGAATAATTTCGAGGAGAAATGTATCATATTTCGGACATTTGTAATATATTCTTATACAGAATAATTTAATATTTACCGTAAGCGAAAACATTTATTTACAGATATAAATTTCAACTTCAAACAAATATGAGACTATATTAATAAAATATTTAAAGGTACATCCATTACACATTACCTAATCGTCGAACGACAATATATAGTTCACCCACACAATATAATATAATAAATATCTGGAATTAAGGCTAAACTTGAAGCTGAAAGGCAATTTATCAAATGAACAAGCGCAGTTGTAGTTCAGATAGTATATCAGATGTCACTTATAAGAACCAACATTTCACTGGCGATTGTCGCAGGGCGAGCGCCCCTAGGGTATAACCCTATAGCAGTTAAAGAATTAGTGAATCGGTATAAACATAGTTTTATGTTATGAATATTACCTTACAATTCAGTACGAACGCTTTGCGTTGCCATACGAAAGGATAGGATTCAATATATTTTCAATAACAAAAAATATTATCCTCACGACACATTACAAACAAAGATCATAATGATATTGACATTAAAATCTAAGCAATTAAAAGTGATTCAAAACGACGAACATTCGACACAGTTCAATAATATTGTCTTATCATACAAGAAGTATAAATACCAAATAGGTTAACGTCACAAAATAAAATGCACGTTAAACACATCCACTTTTGACTTACCATTCACACCACATTACAAAATCAGACATTATATGAATTTACACACCATAAAACGTGGACCGATAATGGTATTATATTGACTATTATTTTATTTATCACGTTTCTTTAATAAAATTGAGGAGAAGTGGACAGATCGAAAAATATAAACTTCGTTCTGTGCTATGCATAAAAATTTGGCAACATTCTCACTCCCTTTTTAACCTTAGAGATGTTATAAGGTTAATGATACGAGGTAAAGCTAATCAACGCTTACTCCTTCGTTACAATAGTACAATTATATTGGTTCCATTATCTATCTAGTGGCAACACTGCCCAGACAACACAATAACAATAATCCCATATTCATGCATACATCGATATAATCCAAAAACGTTTATACCTAACACAGGCTGTTTTAGACATAGATTTATTAATAACTAACGAGACAACGTGCTTGCATAGTGACAAAGAATTTATTTATAACATTGTCACATAGCTGTCTTTATAATTTTTTTACTTCAGAGCAATTATAAAACGTATAATTTTATACGTCAATTTAACTAAATTGCGTCACAATCGACTATCCCTACAATGCTTGGTCACTCGTACTAACATAACACGTATCGTTTCACATTTGTGGGACGAAGACGGACAATCAACATGACAAACAACGCATGTTAATATAACATTTATTAGTCTGAAGTTATAATAAATCTATGGTTTTAAGTTGGTGTTACTATTATGACCAGTGATATCCTGCACCTGCAACGGATACATATAAATAACTGTTATGCTGGCGCATATATCACATGGTCATTACAAATACCACCTATTCACCTACCTGTATAATCAATCCACCTAATTTTTTGGTGTCTCAGTATCTATCTAGCGTTGGACAATCATTAACAATAAGATTTTCCACGTAATTCTAAAGTATTAACATCTAAACAATGCCATTTTAACTATCCCTTTGGCATTGACGTCCGCATTCAAGTCAGTAACAGTAACACATCACTCGCTCCATCATTCTTCAATGTACATACAGGATAAAACTTAAATTTAATCGGCTAAGAAACCTAAATCTAGACCACTCTTCATGCCTGAACAATCAGTCTTCTCATTGCGAAAATTATCATAAATTTCATTTTATTATTTACACATTTTATTTTTTGTTTTATTTTTAACATTCTATTCGCACAGTAACTTTTATACATGAAAATATTATATTTTGTCAATCATTTTTACAAAGCACTACCGGGTTCTATAAGTGGACGGGTCGAATATATCGGTGCCCCAGGGCTCAAAGGACGTATAGTCGGTCGCATAAACAGTACCATTAACTTTTTGAGGATACGTGGTCGACAATTGTCATACAATGTCATGGAAGATATGCGCTTCGAACCCTGGCGTACCGATATTTGGTGATCGATGGAAGTATTAAGTCGGTTGAGCAAACAAGACTAAAGTTCCAATGTACAGCATGTGTCGGCGGATTATGGCACTAAAATTTACAAAATCTACGTGTAGTATGCTAAGTCTCGTGTCATTCAATATTCAACGCAAGTCTCAAAGTCAATAGGATCGAGGGTCTACGTCGATTCTCGTGGCGCTCAAAGAACGTGTTACGGTAAGAGAGCGAGAAAACATATTCAAGTCAAGTTTACAACAGGGATCGGATTATCGTTTAAGCGAGAATAAGTTTTGACGGATCCCTGCAATGGCCGCGATCGTTTTTTAAACATTCATTCATTATATTTCTCAATACACAAAAACGGCCATTGAAGGGAAGAAAATATTCAAAGTCGAGGATAGGAATCGAACAGCAGGGATATTATCTTGCCCTGAGTGCAACAACGGCCTAACCAATATTACCTAAACGTCCTATTTATTCAAGAACGGTTTGTTAGCAAAACAAATTGGGCTAACATTAATGTTTCATATTATATGCACCATCAAAATATGGCAATACAAAAAGCAATGTGAAGTCAATATATCTCGGTTGCATGCGAGGTTTTCACCTATCAGCTCGAGTTTTGGTATTTATCTCCTTGGTTAGGCTTTATAGAAAACCAGTGGCGTTTGATCTCTCAACCCCGGGAGGCAAGTCAAAGCAAGCCATGTACAGTCAGCATTAGGAGATTTTCGACTACAAAGTCTCAAAATGATCTTAAATCTACCAAAGTTAAGAACAAACCAAACTGTTTTATTGATTTTAATTGTATTATTTTCAGAACTAAAAGTGTGTATTAAATATCAGAATAATCTGTCAACAGAAAATTCAAAAAATTCAAAAATCATTTATTCTGCATAGACCATTAAATCGGCACTTAGAAAACGTCAATATAAAAATGTTTATACTGGAGATTGATGGCGCTTGGTGGAACACACTTGTACTTTTCCACTGAGTTAACTCAGTTGAAAAGTACAAGTGTGTTATTCAATATTATGTCAATATAAAATACTAGTTTAGCAGACGGACTACCGGCACCGGTTCGAAACGCGGCCCAGACCTGAGAAAACTCCGGCAAGAAACTGCACAGGCATTTTTTTTTTAAAGGGGCAAAGCAAACCCGAAGCATTAAGATCATTTTGAGTACTTTGTTCGTCAAGACCGATTTGAGGCTGGCTCATGGAGAAGGAAATGATAGCGGAGTTGTTGCAAGGCAATCGAGTCGCGTGCCATCCAAACGTCAAATGGACTCATTCGGTAGGAACGTTATACGTATGACGTCCTTCGACTTTTGTCACCCCGCGCGTCTCTCTTCCCCCCGCATTCGGCGACGGATTTTTATTATGAGAAATAGCAATGGGGCATCTCTGTTACTTAATCATATTCTGTCCTCCGTGGGCTGGCTGTACGGTCGATTAGGCCGTGGTTACACCGTAGCGGTACGTGTAAGGGTGGTGTGTTAGAGTATGCCGTTGGTGTAGTACTGGTAGTTGTCGTAGAGGCGCGTGGACAGCGAGTTGAGAGCGTCTCGCACGAGGCGGTCCACCAGCGCCTGCAGCTGCGGTTCTGTGCGGCCCGCGTGGAAGCGCGCGCGGAACGATACTACGGCCGAAGAGCTGCGGAGGCACGCCAACTGCCCGCCTGAAGGAGAAGGGGAGACCTCAGTACAGGGGTATACTGCACTAATATACATACTTACATACTAATATTATAAATGCGAAAGTAACTCTCTGTTTGTCTGTATGTTACGCTTTCACGTCTAAACCACTGAACCGATTTTGATGAAATTTGGTATAGGTGTAGATTAGACCTTGAAAAAGGACATAGGCTATGTTTGGTCACGATAACCGACATCCACGCGGGCGGAGCCGTGGGCAAAAGCTAGTAATATATATGTTACCGGCAAAGTGTATAATCCGGTACTTATTTATTATTAATGTCGAGTGCGCAGCAGGCAATGTATGAAACGGTATCAAAAAACATTGATGGTGGTTATAAAAAATACAACCACTTAGGCTAATGCTGGAGCTTCGCTTTCGCTTCAGTCTTCTAACCTATAATATATCCAGATCGGGCGCAGTGTCCACACCACGCTATTTAACTTGGATAGATTAGAAAGAAGAAAAGAGAGAAAGAAAAAATGTTTTATTTTAAAAACACAGCGCACAATTGTTACATATTTAGTTAGGTATACAGAACAAAAATCTTAAGAACAAAATAATACAAAAAAATAAAAAGATCGTTAGTTTAAACATCTTTTTTTTTTTTTTTTTCTTCCTACCACAGACATAACACACCATAGCCTCCCCGCCAATCCTGGCAGTGACATGACACTGACATAATGGTGTGACGTATGACGTCTCCACCGACCGTTGACGTGTCAAAAAACGTGCCAATACGTGGCAAGTATTTTCCTAATAGTGAGTGGTGCAAGCGGCAAGAGTGGCAAAACGTAATAAGCCAACGGTTTTATAAGGTTTACGCAATAACATGTACGCTGTATTCCCTAAATAGGTGTGGATACTCAGTATACACTGTGATGAATGCGATCCACCACAGTACTGTTTTTCAGATCCAACCTCAAATGCCGCCTGACGCTATCAAGCAATATCGCGTCATCTATCCATTAACATGATTTATGGATAGATGACGCGATATTGCTTGATAGCGTCAGGCGGCATTTGAGGTTGGATTAGGTTAGAAGATTAATCTCCGCATTAATCGTCGTGGTTATTTTTTTTTTATTCATTCAAAAATATAAAATTTCCACAAAATCATCCGCAAATATAGATAATAACCCATTTATTTCACACATTGCCTAGGCATTGTATAGAATACCTGCATTATACACATTGTCGGTAACATATATATACTACATATAGCTCGAGACACATATCTTGAACCCAAATCGCGCGACTAACGAGGCCCTGGTCCGCGTATGGTTTAGTAATCCATACTAATATTATAAATACGAAAGTAGGTGCCAGCTGTTTTTATTATCTGACATTTGTACGTAAAACAGCTAAACAAAATGTAATCATTGTTATTGTTTTCGCAAAAATAAATAAAATAAAATGTTACGCTTTCACGCTTTAACCACTGAACCGATTTTGATGAAATTTGGTACAGGATGAAATTTTGTGGAAATTTGAGAAAGGACATAGGCTATGTTTGGTCGCGATAACCGACATTCACGCGGGCGGAGCCGCGGGTAAAAGCTAGTAATCTATATTTGGAGAATTTGAATATCCTCCTGAGACCCCCGGTATCACCTATGATACTTGCAGAAAAAAAAATATTTTGGCGCCATTTAGCGACATATGTCCAAATTTCATATCGAATTATAAACTAGACGACTTTATCAGTCGCCGAAAGATGGGTTTACTTCGATTGCATAATTTTCACTGCAGTTTGTGGTCATTCAAACTAAATTATTTTGACAAGCACCGATATGGCGCGAAATCAACAAGGTAAATTTTATTTTTATCAGTGTTGTTGGTCTTTTTTTTATGGTTTAAAATAGTTAAGAAGTGGATTGTGTACAGTGAGTAAAAATAGTGGTAAAATCTTAATCCTTAATTGATTAAATAAGTGATTTTTTTCACATATCATAGATGATACTTTGGGCACTCAACACATAAAAAAATGCTTTAAATTTCAGGTTTGAGCTGTCATCAAATATCGGAATTCCTAGTGAATCTTGATGTTTCTGATTATGAAGATGTTGATGATGATGAATTGGATGAAGATTTGTTGGATAGGGCCGATATTGACGAAGATGTGGTACCTCGTGAATCCGAAAGCGAGTGTGATGAGTCGGATGAGGAGTTCCTTTCTACTTTAGCTCACTCATCTCAAGACCCTGGTTTTAGGAGAGCTACCAATCGACCTTTGACATGGAACCGCTCAGATGATTTCGATAACACGCCGAATTTTGATCCACCGTTAGTAGAACAACCTATACTCAGAAGTTCTCATGAGTACTTCTACCTACATTTTTATATATTCATCCTACATTTTTTGATTTAATTTCAAATTGCACTTTAACTACCGTCGCTCGAAGTGGTAAGTCACTAAATACGACATCTGAAGAGATAAAATTCTTCGTGGGATGCTCAATCGCGATAGGTATTCTGGGTCTTCCAAGAATCAGGAAGTCCCAGTCTGGATCGCCTTACCCGTAATAGCCCACATCTAAGTCCATTACCATTAAGTCATGCAGAACAAGAAGAAGCTTTACCCATCTTCTCTACAAGGAAGCGTAGGCTTGTGGAACCTATCTCTCACGTTTCCAAAAGATTAAAAGAAGCTCAACATTTACCTGTTTGCGTAAAAGGTAACAAATATAATCGATCTAAGTGTCGAATGAAGGGTTGCAATGGGCTTACTTTTGTAAAATGTTCCACTTGTAACATTTATTTTTGTTTTAATGTCAATAGAAATTGTTATTACGAATTTCATGTAACTGAAAATGATTAAAAATAATGCCGAATAAATTTCAGAAAAGGTCACGATTTAGTTTCATTCAGACCCATAGTATCATCTGTGATACCCCCTATTTTAGGACTCGGGTGGGGGTAGGATTTTTTTTTATTATTTTTCCCGTAATATATATGTTGAAAATAATCCCTATGCTGAAAATTTACTTGATACTACAAAATTTGGTAGCCTGGGTCTCAGGAGGATATGCTTCATTTATAGTTCATCGTAAGAAAGTTGATAGATGGCTCCACCGTCGCTCTTAAAGACGGATATAAAAAAAGGAAATTTGAAGTGATTCAGGTGTAGCTCAATAGGTCAGTTGGAAGATTCTCCCTGTAAGAAGTAGGTCGTGGGTTCAAATCCCACTTGAGAATTTAATTTTAAAGTTAGCATAATAAATGCTTTAAAAATTAATTCAAAAAAAGCTCTAACTTTATTTCAACAAGTGATATTCCCGTAAACTTCATCAGACAGTATCAATAGAAGTAGTAGTTACCCATGCGCATGAGTTCGACGACGTGTATGATCTGGTCGCAGTGCTTGCGCGCGGCGATCAGGCCGCGCAGTATCAGTATCTTGAAGTATTGGAACATGTCCGAGTTCTCGCCGTCCATCACTTCCACGAACTCTTGTGTTAACTACACACAAAACAACGTAAGTATTATTTTCTGAGTAAACTCGTATTAAAATATATTGATGTAGCTTCCTTTATAAAATATGAAATAAATAAAATTGGTGATATATTATATTATAATCTGGATTGATTTTGTCTAGAGAAGTCGAGTTTAAGTTATTGAGATCAGTAAGTTTATGATCATTCTTAAATAAACAATAGGCTAAACAAGGCAAAAGTCAAATTATTAATATTTACCTTAAACGGCGAACTCTCAAATCCTAAATTCTTGGGTGATATTGAGAATATGAAACCAAAATCTATGTGGATGATATGGCCCGTGCTGTCCAGCAGGATATTTCCATTATGCCTGAAATAAAAAGAACAATTAATTTAACTGATATAATATTGTAATTTAATACAAAGAATAAAGTATAATTCTTACAATATATATATAACCAAATTGGTTTATAAGAATGGGTGGTCAACTGGTCACTAACATAATGTTTATTGTACTAAAACAATGTGTAAGTACTTGATTGATTCTTTGATTGAATGAAGTTCCCTCGCACCACGGTTAACCCTAGGCCATGCGCGAATTTGAGCTTGTCTGCATGAGAATTATGGTGTCGAAACGGGTCGCATGTCGCAATCGCCACCTCGACCTGCTTCTACTGAGGAAACAGGCGGCCTTATCTATTACCTCTGCGTTCATGGAGGACGGAGGTAGTTGAGCATCCTCCGGCGTCTCAGGAGAGCTCTGAAACTATCCGGGGCTTGCTCGTCCTTCTCGAGCATTACTTGCTCGCAAAAGGAGCAGCAGCAGACCACTCGCTTGCGTTTCGCACTATGGCCGCGAACGCAACCATAGTTCTGTACGAGAGGACTCCAACCCAAAGGGCGGCCACCTCTGTCATCATATTGAAATGTGACAACACACTACAATCCATTGCAAACACAAACAGGGTCACGCTGCAATGGATCAAGGGACACAGCAACTCCCTCGGCAACGACGCAGCCGATGAAATAGCCAAGAGAGGATCAGGGGCGACAGTATATGTACCGGAACCAATACTACCCATACCGCAAGCACAGGTCAAAACTTGGCTGCGAAAAAACACAGAAAAAAACCATAAAAAAGAATACACAAACACTGTATGATGCAGGCTAACAAAGAATGCTGTTCCGGTAGTTGATGCTACCGTTTAGCGACCTACGTTTAGCGGAAACCTCATTAGGTTAAAAAGGGACCAGATCCGCAAAGTCACAGGCATCTTGACCGGTCACTGTCCCCTATACAAGCATCTATTTACAATAGATGTGACGGAGAGCCCCCTGTGCAGAGGCCGCATGGGGGCAGAAGAAACGCCACATCATGTGCTTACAGAGTGCATGAGCGTGGCCGAACAACGGGCGAAATTCCTCCAGTCACCAGCGCCGCTCCGGGAAGCATGTGGAAACCTGAAAAGGCTGCTGGCTTTTTGGGAGGATCTGGGTTGGTTAGAATGAGAGGTAGGACGGTACACAATGGCCCAATCAAGAGGCTAAGTGCGGAACAGCCCAGGTAAACTAAACTAAACTACGCTAAACTAAGGGCGGCCACGATATTATGCCTTGATCACACGCACCCAGTGGAGTGGCGAGACAGTGCACTCGGCCCATGCTCAGTACGTGTGAACATAGTGCCAAGTATTTTGCACGTACATCGCACTCGGCCGACAGCATTGCCACTACAATCGGTGCGTGTGATCAAGGCATTACGCCTCGGCATCTCCGGCGCGAGGAGGTGATGGTCCACGAACTTTCTAGCGATTAGTGGTGCTTTTCTGGAAGCTGTTCCTGTACTGACGAATGCTCCTAAACCCGTGGTCTCCTGTACCGTGTACGGTGTAGCACGTGTCGTATACAGCTCGGTACGCACCGGTCCTTGAGCTGCAGCAGGTAGCTGGTGAGCGCGTAGGCGGCGGCAGACTCTACGAAGTTGTTCTGCGCGCGCAGGAAGCCCTCGCTGTTGGGCGGCCCGTGCTCCAGCTCCAGCCACGCGCGCAGGCTCTTGCCCGACTGCTTCTTGATCTGGTGCAGCGACACCGAGTTCAGCACCTGCAATCACAACACGCGTTGTTAGATTACTTTGTATAGTCCTCTCGAGGGAGTCAGACCTCGTCAAAACAGAGCACAAATTAAAAGAAAGAGTAGGGAGACAGGAACCGGTCGGTCGGTCAGGTACGGACGTACGGTATGTACAGCACTTGCCGGCTGGATGAGGCCGCACTCGCGGTCGAGGCACAGGATCTCGTAGGGGCGCAGCTTGAGCGGCACGCGCTCGGCGGCCCAGGCGGCCTGCAGGCGCCGCAGCAGCTGCGCCGCCAGCATCTCCTGGCGCAGGTCGTCGCCCACCTCACGATGTACCCACTTTCCGGCTGGATGAGGCCGCACTCGCGGTCGAGGCACAGGATCTCGTAGGGGCGCAGCTTGAGCGGCACGCGCTCGGCGGCCCAGGCGGCCTGCAGGCGCCGCAGCAGCTGCGCCGCCAGCATCTCCTGGCGCAGGTCGTCGCCCACCTCACGATGTACACACTTACCGGCTGGATGAGGCCGCACTCGCGGTCGAGGCACAGGATCTCGTAGGGGCGCAGCTTGAGCGGCACGCGCTCGGCGGCCCAGGCGGCCTGCAGGCGCCGCAGCAGCTGCGCCGCCAGCATCTCCTGGCGCAGGTCGTCGCCCACCTCACGATGTACACACTTACCGGCTGGATGAGGCCGCACTCGCGGTCGAGGCACAGGATCTCGTAGGGGCGCAGCTTGAGCGGCACGCGCTCGGCGGCCCAGGCGGCCTGCAGGCGCCGCAGCAGCTGCGCCGCCAGCATCTCCTGGCGCAGGTCGTCGCCCACCTCACGATGTACACACTTACCGGCTGGATGAGGCCGCACTCGCGGTCGAGGCACAGGATCTCGTAGGGGCGCAGCTTGAGCGGCACGCGCTCGGCGGCCCAGGCGGCCTGCAGGCGCCGCAGCAGCTGCGCCGCCAGCATCTCCTGGCGCAGGTCGTCGCCCACCTCACGATGTACACACTTACCGGCTGGATGAGGCCGCACTCGCGGTCGAGGCACAGGATCTCGTAGGGGCGCAGCTTGAGCGGCACGCGCTCGGCGGCCCAGGCGGCCTGCAGGCGCCGCAGCAGCTGCGCCGCCAGCATCTCCTGGCGCAGGTCGTCGCCCACCTCACGATGTACACACTTACCGGCTGGATGAGGCCGCACTCGCGGTCGAGGCACAGGATCTCGTAGGGGCGCAGCTTGAGCGGCACGCGCTCGGCGGCCCAGGCGGCCTGCAGGCGCCGCAGCAGCTGCGCCGCCAGCATCTCCTGGCGCAGGTCGTCGCCCACCTCACGATGTACACACTTACCGGCTGGATGAGGCCGCACTCGCGGTCGAGGCACAGGATCTCGTAGGGGCGCAGCTTGAGCGGCACGCGCTCGGCGGCCCAGGCGGCCTGCAGGCGCCGCAGCAGCTGCGCCGCCAGCATCTCCTGGCGCAGGTCGTCGCCCACCTCACGATGTACACACTTACCGGCTGGATGAGGCCGCACTCGCGGTCGAGGCACAGGATCTCGTAGGGGCGCAGCTTGAGCGGCACGCGCTCGGCGGCCCAGGCGGCCTGCAGGCGCCGCAGCAGCTGCGCCGCCAGCATCTCCTGGCGCAGGTCGTCGCCCACCTTCACGATGCAGCCCAGCAGCCGCCAGCCGCTCAGCGCGCCGTACGGCGACGACGAGCGCATGCGCGCCAACTTGCACTCCCACGACTCCTGCAACACGTAAGCCGAACGTCACTACACGCCGATGTCTTCTATAGACCGACCGCAACCGCTGTGCCGCGCCTTAGGTACGAGCGGCATGGCGGAGGACGAACTAAAGAAAGACCAGGAGAGCGAGCGAGATACCGTCGTGAGTATTTGCGGCGGACTGACCAAGTCCTACGTTCGCATATTGTTACGTGAACACTGGTTCCGGTAATAAAAAATGAAAACATTTGAACATAGCAGTAATAAACGGTAAATACCGGTAGCTCGCGATTGCGGCGCGTACCCCCATCACTGGGTGGTGAACGCGGTCATTACCTTTTAAGGTAATGCATCGTGCTAACGCGCATATAAAATGAGTCACACGCATTGATAACCAATCAGCGCATTCCGTCAAACGGAGAATCGATCGAGCACAACACTAATCGACAACAAAAAAAAAAACACGCCCCGCGCTCGCGCCGAGGCAGACGGCAGACCTCATTCTATCGCGAGACTTCACGGCGGTACGTGATAATCTGAACGTGAACTTAAAACCTAGATAACACATAGTCTAGATTCTGCCAGTTACTAGTGTACTATTGTACTACAGTGTAGTCTACTAGCCTAACATAAAGGCTAGTTAATATAATAGCAGTTCCCAACATAAGGGGTAAGTCTAGTGTCCTTGATAAACAGTGCGCGAGTATTAAACGATAGTCACGTAAATAATAAAGTAAAATAACATCTTCATTCGCGTGTAACATTCCTGCTTGGCCCCTAGGAGCTAAGCGTGATGATAGCTCATTTTTAGTACCTGCCTACCTGCGGTCGGGAGTTCGGTAGTTACCTAGCTGTAGTTTGTTTTTGTGTAAATGTAATTAAATTAAATTTAAAGTAAACTGTGATTAACATCGTAATCGTTAAAATGTTGTAAGGAAGTTATTGTATGAAGTGTGTCCATAATATATGTCGCGAGTATACATGTCGACAGACAGCCGAATATAGTAATTGCTTAAGAACTATTCAATTAGTTGTAATGTTTGATTGTTCATATTCTAAGAGAAAAATCAACACGGTGATATCTCGCCATAATTTTCTATGGATACCCACATTTTGAAAATATGTAAATTGTCGAATTTTAATCTCGTTTTAAATCCACGGTTCAGCTTATATATGTATTATAGTTTAATTATTACTGAACCAGTTAATTATGGTTGATTGAACCGTGGTTAACGGGGTTACAGACGTACTTACGATTATTAATTCCGGAACAATCCAGTTTTATTTCTTTGTTTATTTTATGTGTTATGTGTACCTACCATTGTACAGCGCCGCCGACCTTAGGGCCCATGTAGAAAATTATACGTTGGGGCCCGGCGCTGTGCATTGGATTCACGCACCAGTGCCTAATCGTGTGGTTGTCTCCCCAGAACTTGGTACCGGCTGGAATACCGGTGTCCACTGCATACCGGCTGTAATAGCAGCACCGCACCGTACCGGCCCGCCTCCGAACCAGCTGAGGTTGCCTGCCCGCTCCGTACCGTCTGGAAGACGGCCTTGGCGACGACCCCGCGGATCGAACTTGCAGCTGCGAAGCCTGGTGACCTTGAGGGGAAGACAACGTCACACTCGCACGGGGCCAGCCCGGAACCCCAAGTTGAGTACATTACTCAGCCAACCGTTTATAGTGACGTGTACGCGTACCCGAACCGACACTCGACCTTAAATTAGAGTATTTTTATTATTGTATAGCAGGACCTACGGATTAAAGTTGTAGATCTCGTACCAATCGTTTTCTTCATCCTTGACCCCGTAGGGCCCCGTATCAATATACCAAACGCAATACAGCTGCTACGGTCACACTATACGTAAAAGTACTATTAGACTGGATGCATAGAATAAAAAGAGTGTCGGAATAGCCGATCAGGTGCAACGCCCATCTGCAATTGTGAAGTGTACCCATGGAGAAGGAAATGATAGCGGAGTTGTTGCAAGGCAATCGAGTCGCATGCCATCCAAACGTCAAATGGACTCATTCGGTAGGAACGTTATACCTAGGAAGTCCTTCGACTTTTGACACCCCGCGCGTCTCTTCCCACCCGCATTCGGCGCGCGTTTTTATTAGGAAAAATATCAATGCGGCATCTCCGTTACTTAATCATATTCTGTCCTCCGTGAGTGTACCATAATAATATGAGAAATGCACCAGCTGCTAAGAATGCTAAGTTCACGATTTGAGCATAGTGTACAAGTTGAGATGTGCACCAAATGCGTCAAACCCCTGTCATATTCAATACGAGTGGATACTAGTGTATTTGTCAGATTATCAATTCGTGATGTCAAAATCCCCATACCACGCCCATAAAGCCCAAACAAGGTTAATAAATGTAAATCAAATGGACTAAACAGGTACCTCGTTCAAAGTTTATTGTATTGCGAGCTCTTGTTTATGCTCAGACGAATAAACTTACTTTCTGTTTTGTAATATAGGGAAAAGGGTTTTGTTCTATAGAAGCACAGAACTAGAACAGTTGTCAAGTTGATTTCAGTTCACCTTTAACGCGGTAGCAGATGGATCGGCCGGGTCGTGTTTGAACGCATTGGGCGGAGGTGCGGCCGTCGCGTCAGCTAGCCGCCTTCGCACTTCACCTGCACCGACCGCCACTGATTCTCTGGAACCGCAGGATGACGTTGACAACGCTGATACTGTTGACACCTGAAATTAATAAATTATAATTAACTAGGTGTTTACCGTTTATTACTGGGTTCAAGGAAGGTCACGCTAAAAGTAGCTATGAGCTTCAGAAATTTGAAACAATTGCACGTATAGGTACATACACTGTAGTCCCACCAAGATACTCTTAAATCTATAGTATAAAAATGAATCGCTACAACGCCTGGATCAATTTGGCCAATTCTTTTTTTAAAATCTTCGTTAAAGTTCAAGGATGGTTTTTACGGCGAGAAATTGCCGGGAACCGACATCCACGCGGGCGGAACCGCGGGCAAAAGCTAGTACTGTAATAAGAACCAAATAAAAAATTACAAACTAATAAACTAAGCGATTCGAATGAAATTGGAATAGTCCCTCCACAACACACCCTGTTGTAAGTATGTCATGTTAGAGGACATTCGCCGCTAACACCCGTGAGACATCTCAACAAGCAATTTATTTGCATTTAAATAATGAGTTTTACCTGTTAACATTAATTATTAAATTAATTAATTATAAATATATTCTACGTTTTAAACATTAGCCGACTACAATAAATATGTATATTCTGCGTCAAAATACCCTTTACGACTGTTAATTGGTTACTCTTGTATCATCAATCTATCCATTTGAATAATTCTACTGAGTTAGATACATATTCAAATGCATAGGTGCTATTCTTGAATTAAAAAATAATAATTGTTATATCAAAAATAGACCAGAAGTGGTATTGTTACATTACTAAAGTAAAAGTTGGTGAAATGTGGGTGTTAATTTATCTCTGCCTACCCCTACGACTATGATCGGTTTCTCGTTCATATCCCCGTAGGGGTAGGCAGAGGACATCCTTCCGAAGGCTTATCCGGGGCTCCCAACTATAAGCTGCTGGGCGATACCATTGGGGTTTTTAGTCGGTAGGAGTCCGGCATAACATCCATGAAGGATTGCCCCCCACGGTAAAAAAACCCCCTACGGGGATTTACATTTTAAAGCAAATAGGTACGTAGGTAGTGGCTTAGTCTGCTTGAGGTCGAACTGTTAATAGATAATAATATTCTCCACAGAACCGTCTCGCCAACAGGCTCGATGACTTCCAACCGCCCGAACAAGCCGGATTCCGAAAAGGCTACAGTACCTACCATAGACCACATCCACACGCTGCGACAGGTTATACAGAAGACCAAAGAGTATAACCGGCCTCTTTGCTTAGGATTCGTGGACTATGAGAAAGCCTTCGATTCGATCGAAATATGGGCCGTGTTGCAGTCTCTCCAGCGGTGCCGGATAGATCATCGGTATTTATACCAGAACGCCACTATGTCGGTCCGAGTACAGGAACAGAGCACGAAGCCAATCCCACTGAAAAGGGGCGTTAGACAGGGAGACGTTATCTCTCCGAAACTGTTTACCGCTGCCTTGGAAGACGTCTTCAAGCTACTGAACTGGAAAGGACGTGGCATCAACATAAACGGCGAGTATATCACTCACCTTCGGTTTGCCGATGATATTGTCATCATGGCAGAATCGCTGGAAGATTTAAACACCATGCTCGAAGACCTCAATAGAGTATCCCAACAGGTGGGCCTTAAGATGAACATGGACAAGACGAAGGTTATGTCAAATGTCCATGTAGCGCCTCTACCGGTGCATGTTGAGAACTCAGTCTTAGAAGCTGTTGACGAGTACATCTACTTGGGTCAACTGATCCA
Organism: Eilema sororculum; assembly: GCA_914829495.1. Taxonomy (NCBI): domain Eukaryota; kingdom Metazoa; phylum Arthropoda; class Insecta; order Lepidoptera; family Erebidae; genus Eilema; species Eilema sororculum. The sequence continues at coordinate 19,867,349 of OU618543.1, read as the reverse complement.
GGTAGGCAATTCCAGCTTCGAAGACGAGGTAAATCGACGAATCCGACTCGGCTGGACAGCGTTCGGGAAGCTACGAGATGTCTTTCCGTCCGACATACCTCAGTGCCTAAAGACGAAAGTCTTTAACCAATGTGTGTTACCAGTGATGACTTACGGATCTGAAACGTGGTCCCTCACTATAGGTCTCCTACAAAAGCTCAGAGTCGCTCAACGAGCTATGGAGAGGGCTATGCTCGGTATTTCCCTACGTGATCGCGTCAGAAATTATGATATCCGTAGGAGAACAAAAGTAACCGACGTAGCCCAGCGGATTAGCTCGTTGAAGTGGCAGTGGGCGGGACACATAGCGCGCAGAACAGATGGCCGATGGAGCAAAAAAGTTCTGGAATGGCGACCGCGTACGGGCAAACGTAGTGTGGGACGCCCAACGGCCAGGTGGAAGGACGACCTCATCAAGGTCGCCGGGAAGCGCTGGATGCGGGCTGCTTCAGATCGGTCATTCTGGAGGTCTATGGGAGAGGCCTATGTTCAGCAGTGGACTATGTGCGGCTGATATGATGATGATGATTCTCCACAGCGCTATCTAGACCCATGGGAAGCATAGCTTAACTAGCTTGTGTCATGGAATCTAGAATGCGAATAAACGAACTTTTTTTTTTTGTAAATACATACATAATAATACATGGAAACACCAAAAAAATTACCCAAACTCATGCATACAAATATTTGCACGGAGCGGGGACCGAAAGGGACCAAAGATGTCAAATTTGCAGTTTAGTAGACCCATTTATGTAACATAATAATACATGGAAACACCAAAAAAATTACCCAAACTCATGCATACAAATATTTGCACGGAGCGGGGACCGAAAGGGACCAAAGATGTCAAATTTGCAGTTTAGTAGACCCATTTATGTATACAACTACATAACACGTCACACTAACTTCTTGGTCGTAAAACGTCAGGTGAAAAGACAGGTAAAACCAGCCGCAGGGAACTATCTACGAGATTAATATAATAGCAAGTAAGATTACGGTGCACATCCAATTTTCCTGTATAATTAACGTCACCTATTGCAGCTTATTGCCTTAAGAAACTGTATATTTACGTCTTATGTTGAGAAGGTATTTTGTAGCCGTTTTGTTAATAAGAATAGACTGGCTTAGGAGTTCTATGTGCATTGCGCATACCACATACAGGTAGTTCTTATTAAATAAAAGTCTTGTTGAAATTTGAATTTTGAATTTTGAAAGTTAATTTTTTTTACTAAACGTTAAAACGATAAGTTATTAAGAAACTTGTATGAAAAAAGATTTAGTGACGTCATAAAATTTGATAGTCAAATCAGTTACTATTATATGTTGGGTGGATGATTAAAAATAAATAAAAACTATAAAATAAGAACCGACGCAATTTTTACCGCTCATTTACCATTCCTAATTTAATAAGCTCGGTTAGATAATTTATTTTAACTATAGCATAATACCCGATTTCATCATATTCGGTTCAGTGGTTTAGGCATAAAAGTGTAACAGACAGACACTACTATAAACACAACTCTGAAAAAGTACCTAATGTTGTTTGTCCTCGGCTGCCTATAGGGTGGATGCACTTGCCAAGTCGCAAAGGTCAAGTCGACGAGAAAGATGATGCTAACTAGGCACGATCTACGGTGTAAATGAAATAAATGGAAATATATTGATTCAGCTCTCTTCCCATGCGGTGTCATACAAGGCGACTAAGGGATAGGGCTGTTTAACATCAGACAGATATATACAGCCCAGACTTAGCCTCGGAATCCACAGATGCATGGCTCGAGTAAACAATAGTGCCCGGAATACGGCAATACGCCCACCCCCTATTACGTGGGACCAAATGCAATGATTGGTGAAATGAGGGTGTTAAGCCACCTCTGCCTAACCTCCAGGGATAAAGGCGTGATTGTATCTATATAAATTGAGAAACTAGACAGTAAATCTTGACGATGCCAAACAACGAAATTGTTTGACAAACCAGTTTGTTCAGTGTATAGGTTTATTTACATTTTAATGGTATACAACGTGACACGCGAGCGACAAACTATAATTATTATTTTAACAAAGAAAACACAAAAACGTCACACAAAAACTTGGGGAATTTCAGTAAATACCTAGTTTATGACGCCATTGTGATTTTACATATTATTAAACATTGGAAACAGTCAAAACAAAGACGTTCTCAGGATTAACAGTAAGTAGGTACCTACTACCTTTATAAGTAATTAGCATTTAATTACATTGTTGTAGGTGAAACAAAATGATATTGCAAAAACAAAATAACATACTTATGTCCACTCGTATTTTTTTATGCGCATTTGAAATGAAGAACTAAATATATACATTCATTAACGATATTGATTCGATATTATTACCGTTTTCACAAATCGCCCTAGCTGCCGTGCGACTAATTAGTCCCATACTACTACTGCCAATCAATACCATATCCGGGAAAATCCACAAAGATGGGAGGGTCAATATGCATACAATGCGTCACCGGGTATTGCCCCTTTTGTACTGCACGGTACAACTTGATCTGGATACACATACATAACCTGTATCTAGCGAAACGCAAATTAAACAAAGCTTAACTAGCTTTTATATAGATTCGAGAATGAAAAACATGCTCTTTTGTACATTTTCTTTTGTGTACATAAAAGTAATTTTATTTATTTATTTATTTATTTGAACTTCATGCACAAATGTACAAAGGCGAACTTAATGCCGTAGGCATTCTCTACCAGTCAACCTAATAGGTGGTGCAGAGAACAACAGAGTAGGTGCATTATAGAAAGGTAAACTAGATATATACTTAATTTACATAAATAAGATAGATAGTACCTACATAGGTACTAATATACGCATACACATTATAGCCAAATATAGTAATACATAGATAACATATCCATAATAATAATAATATATCCATGGATACAAATATTTGCACTGGACGGGAACCTGCCGCCACGCCAGTAACACACAGTTTCTGTACGAAAGTTAATTAGTGTTTAAAAATCTAAACTTCCATTTGTCACGTTTCACACAATCTCTAATAGAGTCAAACCACGCGACGAACACCGCTAACAAAATACAAACTACTAACTAACCTTTGTGTCTAGTTTAATTTTTAAATGGACAGTAAGTACTTTGCAACCCTTCTGAATTATAAAATGGTCAAGCTTGTTATAAATGTACAAATTAACACTTGTATACACATTACATTTAGGTACATACATACGCTGCGCGACAGTTTTATAGGGAAGACCGCAGTGCGTGCAATCAACAGGTAGGTTGCTAGATTTTTTGATTCGAAAACAATTATGCCTGGAACGAAAAAGTACCCGGACTCGCCTCTCAATGTGTAGAACATACGTATGGAAATTTTAAGAGTACTTCTGTGTGTGAGTACAGTGTACAATATACACAGGCATGAGTTATCATTATTACAATTATGCGCGAGTGTGAGTGCAGACTGCAGAGAGATAAATACAATAGCAATGCAGAAACAAAAGAGATAATAATGTTTCATTCAATATTAATTCACATTGAGCTGATTTTACTACCCCGTTAGTCAAGTAAAGTCAACGTCAAAAGTAGAGTTAAATTAAAAGAGGAGTAACAGAATCAGCGCTATTGTGAGAATTCAGAACATCACAAAAGAAACAGTGTCAATGACAGAAGGGCTTCACCCTTGAGCAAATTTCAACTAAATTATTGAGCTGTCACGTTTTCAATTATTAATGAATTTCATTGAGGACAATATACTCTATGCTATCTATAATAAGTACTATCACAATAATTATACCTATGTAGTTCACCTCAAACGCACTTCCGATCATGAGTGAAAAGCGACCTAAATCTATCGACAATTGGCAATTTATAAGGTTTTAAAAATTTAAGCCTGATTATAAAAGCCGTAAAAAAAGTAATTCTAATTTTACGGGTTACCATTTTATTTGTAATTCACGTTTGACACGCAATAGAAAGTATTATGTCCATTTTATCTATGTATACTTAAAACCCTTAGGGCCGTTTCGACCGGTTATTCGTTCGACCAAACGCGAGTAAAGTTTCTTCCTAGAATAAACAGCCAATATGTGGGTGAAATTGCCTGTTTATTCTAGGAGTAAACCTTACTCGCGTTTGGTCGAACCGCGGCCCTTAGTCAATTGTTACTCAACCGTGGACCTACTAAATTACAAAAATCCCATAATTTATCTTCGCTCCAATTGAGCAATAAGTAATTCATAACACAATTCAGATGTATACTAGCCCATAACAAGTAGTTATAGCAACACATTACGTAGCATACAAAGTCAATTCTATAAGGGCAGTCATTGCGTCAGGAAGACGAAATTTAAAATACCGATAAAAAAATAGCTGTGAAAAGAATGCAAGTACGTGTTAACTTTTTTTAAAAGATATAGTTAAAGATATGATTAAAAAGTAGGTAATTGAAAAAGCATAAAATAATTAAAAAAAATAAAAACCCCCGACAAATAAATATCTTCAAAATAAATCGTGTTGGTTAGCCTTTCAGTTTATTCGCACGTTTTGTGCGAGTTCCATTCATGCGATTATCGCAGGTTTATAAGTGCCCGGATAATGGCAATAGGCTTAAACATAAACATAAACTGGCGAAATGTAGGTGCTAGCACCTCTGCCTACCCCTTCGAGGAATACAGGCGTGAGATTATGTTCAATGTATGTAAGTTCAATTCATGCGAATCGTCCAATAAGCCTTTTACATAGGTATCTGGTAATATTTTGATTCAAGCGTTGTTATGTCGGAGGACCTTGGATCGTTCTGATAACATGGGGAGTGCTTTACCAGTTAGGCTTCCTCGAGTCGATATTAAATGAAAATGTAGGTAAGTAATTTGCCCGTCGAGCAGGTTCATTATCTGCTATGAGAAAATATTTCTCTACTACGTACAATCTCAACAATGAAAAGTTAATGTTTAAAAATATGGCATAGTTCCTTCAATAGCTGAAGGAACTATGCCATATTTCATAACAAGTACCTACCTCACATAATTATGTTCTTGTTAATGAGTGCATCCGCCGGTATAAAATAAACGTAAATCTTGTTATCCTTGTATAATAAAGAATTCTTTGCATAATCGCTCTCACGCAGACAGAAGCCGTCGGGAAACAAAATATCACGACTTAATAAGAATAGATTCAATAACATAATAACTATGTAGGTAATAATGTGAGGTACTGCATATTTCTACTATCTAATTTGCGAACGGTTCCGGTTTTGAATGAGAATTGTATGTCAATATTAGCATACGACTTATAAAAAATAAAAAATGTTATAAGCATCGGCGTATTGGCAACTTACGTGTAAGGTTTGTATTTTATTGACATTCCTATTCCGATTCAATGGCAACAACCAGTGCCTCGTCTGTTGTGACTGCGGCGACGGTATGTGGAGACGATGAGGTTAGTCCACAAACTAAAACTTGTGAAGTTCGTAATGAGGTCTTCCGGCAAAATAACTTTTTTTTCGTGCGGAAATCCCCTCGGATAACCTCCTTGGCCGGAGCCGGAAGGGGAGATTATGTCGGACTCGAACCGACTAAAACCGCACGCCGACTGTGGGTCGTGGTGCTAGCCCGGAGGTGAGGTTGTCTTCGACATATCCCTCGCACCCCGGCTGACCCAGGGCCAACTGGCCCTCCTCCAGCAATAGAATCGATATTGATAGCAATATAACTAAGTGAAGTTGCAATGAGCTATTCATTTCTGCCGAAAGACCGTCAGAGTAAGAAATGGCTATTGGAGTATAAACATATAACAACGTTCGCTTTATTTATGCCAATCATTATCTAATATGTTGACCTGCTTCTTTGACGTAAATTATACTCATTTCCCAATCGTCAATGTATAATTTATGTGCTTCCGTCAATAACTCAATACTAATTCCGCTTACACTAAAACGAGCTCGTTATGTTATCTCAATACTTGAGTCAAAAGTATACCGTAATCGCTGAATTATTAATGCATGCCCTGTTGCACTTGTGCTTACAGAATTAAATAATAGTGACCCCACCGGTCACTATTATTTATTCTGTAGTGAGTGGGTGGTATTCGAGTGACCTTTTTAAGCCCCCACGTCAGTACCATATCTACATCTTATTGGTACAATAATCTTCCGCAAGTTTTGTTACTACGTAGATATCCTGTTTAAAATACTAGGGAGAAAAATACGGCACGTGTATCAGCTCGTGCGTGCAGCTGCCACATTTTATGTTGTGATATAAACCTTTACTATATTCATGGTCATTAAACGTTTTTATTTGCAACTGTAGTAGTCTTACGATATCTTACTCAATATCGTTATAGAACACAATACTTTACGACCACTTATGTTTTAGTCGATGCCAAATAGTGGGCAGTGTGAATATTGTTGCAGGAAAGTGTGAGACTGCCAATATGTGACGACAGAATGTATTGCATTAATGGTTTATGGTCAAAAGTTGTCTAGACAGTGATGATAGACAACACAGAATAACATCAATAAACATTCGAAACAACAGCAAGAATAGCTAGTGATCACGCGATCACACGGAGCGACGACGATGCAACGCTAAGATGGAATCATTCGGCAACTCGGCAAAAAAGGACTTTATAAATGTCAGTTTGAAGATAATATAAAAAAGTTTGACAACTTTAATGCCCTCACGAACCGGAATAATTAATCACACACGTGTTTTTGCCACGTTATCGGCACGAAATAATACCCAATATGTAAACACAACTTACTTGTGATAAGCTATCAGGCGCTGGCGCTCGATGCGAATACTGTGTACTTAAATCTTCATCGTCATGACTCCAACAGTCTCCAGTATCCACATCGTCCAATCCTGAATAGAGTGATAACGCAGGCCATTCTGGTACTAAGTTTTCTTCACTTTTCGTGTGTCTGATAGGGGGTGAGTGAGGCGCTGGCGGCGCTGGTGGTAAAAGGCGAGGTGGCAAGGGCTCATGCCCATCCGTTTCTAAGACTTCCACATACATTATGTAGGGTGCCTGTGGAAAAAAATACGGCTTTAAGTACAACTGTTATTCTCAAATCCATACTAATAAATTATTATAAATGCGAAAGTAACTCCGTCTGTCTGTCTGTCTGTGTGTATGTCTGCCGGTCTGTCTATCTGTCTGTATGTTACGCTTTCACGCCTAAACCACTGAACCGATTTTTATGAAATTTGGTATAGGGGTAGATTAGACCATGAGAAAGGACATTAGGCTATGTTTGATCGCGATAACCGACATCCACGCGGGCGGAGCCGCTGGCAAAAGCTAGTAATTATTATAAATGCGAAAGTAACTCTGTCTGTCTGTCCGTCTGTCTATCTGTCTGTATGTTACGCTTTCACGCCTAAACCACTGAACCGATTTTTATGAAATTTGGTATAGGGTTTGATTAGACCATGAGAAAGGACATAGGCTATGTTTGGTCGCAATAACCGACATCCACGCGGGCGGAGCCGCGGGTAAAAGCTGCTTTTAAATATATAAATTACTGGCAACTTTTGTTACAAGACATCCTGCTCATCTAAGCTACATGAGAGAGAAAATTTTAACGTTTAGGTATTAGTCCGTGTGTACAACTATACTACGTCATTCAATTTAAACATGCTCATTAGCTCACATAAGGAACTGCCTCAATTTATGTTGCTGTAAACGTAAACCTTTACCATTTTACATGGTCATTATTTATATCCACTTAGGTAAACTCACAGGTTATTAAGCATTTTTATTTGCAACTATAGCACATAGCGTTGCTAATAATTTCTTATTCAATATCGTTCTAACATAACTTCACTTTTATGTAGTCTATACCGAATCAGTTGGTACCTACAGTCATCATCATCAGCCGAGCACCAACCTCGGTTACATCCAAACTTGTACTTTAAAGCCCGGACCCGATCGCTCACTCCTCATTTCCATAATTTAGTTTGGATTTTTTATTAGAACCGAAATTATTAATATCTAACCCCTCCAGCTAAGCTTAATTGCTTGTGTTACGAGTGGGTTCACGTCGGTAGTGTAATGGCCAGGCATCGAATCCGGGACCTTTCGAGCGTAAGGCCAACTCCTTAACCAGTAAGCTACCGATGCTTTATTGTTGCTCTTATAGGAGCAACTACCGTCTATTCCTCCAGATGCACCGGCTTTCGCTCCAAATGCTCCAATGATGTCAAAAGAGCATATACACTATAGCCACCGTACATAACCTATCAACCATTATATTAATAGAAGATCATTGCAGTTAATAGATATAAAGTAGGCACACTTAAGACTTCTAACAACTATCTGTGTTAACAGCAAATTACCATCAATAATAGAAACCCACAAACAACACTCAATGCCAGTAGTTTGTGAGACGACCACTTAGACCCTGCGTCATAAACTCATTATTGTGGTTTACGTTTTCTAATGCAGCAAATAAAATCAATATCCATACTAATCCATTCTAATATTATAAATGTGAAAGTAACTCTGTCTGTCTGCCTGTATGTTACGCTTTCACGCCTAAACCACTGAACCGATTTTGATGAAATTTGGTATAGGGGTAGATTAGACCATGAGAAAGGACATAGGTTATGTTTGGGCGCGATAACCGACATCCACGCCGGCGGAGCCGCGGGCAAAAGCTAGTTGATCATAAAATGTTGATAGGAGTAGAAAGTATTGGTGCCTTACTAAGACGAGGGTATATTTGAGACCCATATTCGGTCAATTATCAATATTTTTGGTATCACGTAATAAAATGTGTTAGCCTAATAAGACCGACCGAGGTCTTTACTGAGATTTGCTAACAGAAAAAATCAATAATACTTTGCCCCGATATAGGAATCAAAGTAGTAATGTTCACACATAAGCAATCCTATAAGAGCATCCCCCGGGACTATGGAAACGGTTTGCCCCCTTTTATCGGTATTACACATAAACATTATAAAGGTGTGTATCTACCTACGGACCGGCAATATGGGGGCGTAAAGTAACATGTTACGCGAGTATTTTATTCAGTCAGTACGTGGAAACAAGCTATCAACGTCAGTCAGTTCTCACCTTTAGATTCACCGTAACTATAGCATACGTATGTTAACCAAAACAATCTGATTCAAAACAAACTGCGCAGTTTTGGAACACGACATTGACCGATATTGCATTATACAGACATACTTATCTACACAGATTGATCATTGCGGAACCACACCGTAACCGTTAAAGGGTTATAATTGCTTGCTGAGCTAATTAAAACATAAAAATAATTTGATACACACTACGATATGATACATTTTGAATACAAATGTAGCACTTGATTCATAGCGAAGGGAAATTGGCACATTGTAGCTACCTTGACAGCATGTGAATATACCATGGTAAAGTGAATTGGCCAAACTAGACCTATTGTAGGCCAACAAACTTAAAAAGAGCAAATAATGATAACCTTGATAGATAACCATTTCACCTTCCTCGTGACCCATATTTGTAGTCAAAATCGTCATTTTTATAGCTTACCTAATAAATTCGATATTGAGAAAGATAAGAGCAATACAAATTAATTATTTCATGTCCATAGTTACAGAAATTAATCGAACACATTATACCGTTTATTGTGCACAATAAGGTACTGATGACAGCCGGTAATTATGTGGAACTATCATTGATGTTGTTATTCAGAATCGTTGCTCATGAAATTGCTTTATTAAGTTGAAATCTCTCAATATTATATTATTTGAAGGGTAATTTTCATAATACTGAAACCGAAAAATGACTTAAAAAGATATCGAAACTCGATAGTTGCTCAATTTTTAAATAAAGTGAGTGGTATGTTTACAGCACACGGTTAAAAAACAAAATACTTATTAAAAAAACTGAAACCACTGAACGGGCAGCACCGAAAGAAATGTTGCTAAAACAGTATATTGAAAGTATCCTGTGAAATATTATTTTCTTATCTGTATATAGACTATACATGTAGGTATTTATATGACAAGTAAGCAAACCATACATACACTGAGTAATTTTTATAAAATAAAATACACACCAAATTTTTTAGGTGCAAAGGAATCTATAAACATCCACTACTGTCAAAATAAACAAATCAATAAAATTACGACTGTACGAGTTATAAAACAACGAGTTCAATATCACAAACTTCGTTCTTTGTTCAATATACGCTTTGGGAATTATACTACTTACCATAAAGATAAATCGTCATTAAATTATAACCATAAAGACTTGATACGGTATTAAGTACGTTTCTTGATTACGCTGTTTGTATAGAAAGTAGAATGGTAGAAAGCAACAACTCTTTAATTGCCTATTCTCTAGTTTTACGAGGCACGTGTAGAGACGGTACTATGACATGACGGTGCCAAAATCCTTCAATTGCCTATAGTTGCAGTTTGCACAAAAATTTAAAGCTAATGGTGATTTGTACGGAACTCTAAACACTAAACAAGATAGTAATTATACACTACAGGCGTGAGTTTATGTTTTTATGTTATGTTTTAATTATACACATACGTATCATATCAAGTCGTCAGTATTTCTTAACTTAGATTAGCCTACTATAATTTTATTTAGTCATAAACAAAACGATATGGGGTATAGTCTCATGCAGTAATCTCAATTTTCCATAATTTAGGTTTCTGTGTTATACAGATAAATTTTATGTAATTACTTTAATCAATTGTATATCTTGCTTCTCAATGCATGCCGTGGCAGCTTGTAATTGAGGTAGCTCCAAACAAATGTAAATTAGACTTAAGGTAAAATGTAATGTGCTGGTGTATACCTTGTAAGCTGCTCTTAATAAATAAATAAAATAAAAATAAAAAAAAATGATCATTATCATTAAAAATATTCAGAATTTTAGTTCAAATGTTAATGTTGTATTAATTGCAAGAGTGCGCAGTTTCTTTAAAGTTTTCGCATTAGCACACCAAAGAAATAGCCAGTAATAGATTACAGTCTGTTAGTGATCATACTGATCATGTATCTGTGAGGTGACGGAGAAGGAATACAAGTACTCCATCTCATGCGAGGGGTGTCGTACGACTAACGGAAAAATACGCAGACAATATCACTGCGAGAGAAGGAAAAGTCGACTTGAAAGCCTGTTCCAACCCGTCTGGCCAGTGTGTTAACAGTGTAGGCCAAAGCCCCCCAACACTGGGAGAGGTGCCCCCCAACATTGGGAGAGGTGCCCCCCAACATTCCGTAGTGTGCTGCGATAGACTGATTGTTTTTTTTAATAACAATATTAGAGTGATCATGGACTTTCTGAATCAATATAACCAATTGTCCTCATGTTCACAAATAAAATTTAAGAATTTATGTGATATACAGACAATAACTATATTAATATTCCAAATAAATAAGGACTTAAATAAATACGACGCAAAATCCATAATAAACAATGCGTTTTAGGGTGACAGCCTCCGTGGCGTGGTTGTACGCATGAATATGGCTATTTGCATTGGTCTGGGTGTTTCTATGTATTATATGTATGTATTTAAAAAAAAAAAAGGATCTAAGTATGTTTATCCGCATTCCAGATTCCATGACACAAGCTAGTTAAGCTATGCTTACTATGGGTCTAGATAGCGTTCTGTAGAATGTTGTGGAATATTTATTTATTTAGGGTTATAATTGAAATAGTTTACTTCTACCTAGAACACTGGAAATAACCAGCGAAATATTTAACAACAGAAGCGAGTCGTTCCATACTAGTGCCGGGTTCACAATCGGCGACCCACAGTGGGAAGGTGTGAACGCACACTACGAATTCAATTGCTCTAATAGCCACGGTGAATTGTATCTAACGTTCAATCGAAGGTAGACGACCTTCGGGATACAGATAACAGCTCAAACTTTTAATACAATAGTAAAATAAATCACCAAGATCCATTAAATACGAACAGGAATTAATTACCTTGATTTTTTGGGTCATTGGCTAGATGATGCAATGGCAATACCCAGTAATTATCCTATAAAGAAACGTGTAATTACAGTCACGCTGCGTAAGTTCTGTACACAATTAACTGTGTGACATAAACGAAAAATCTATATATAGATATTTTAAATTTGCAAAACTTGTTTGCATGTGGTTGTAATAGCGAAAAAGTTTACAAGGTTTGGTAAGTAGCATAGGTCCAAAGTAAAAGGCCTTCAATTCAAGACCTTGTTGATACAAATTGCTATAACCTTTTTACACGGAACTATAGCAGATAGTTACAAATGTCATTACATTTTTAAAAAGGTAGTACCGTGTAGCACTGTATTTCTACTAAGTTAAACTTTACTACGCGCGAATTGGTTCCACGTTTAAAATTTTCCAAATGGTGGGTCGAGACCTGGCACCGGGCAACGAACATAAAGTACCGGATCACAGCATTGTCTTATTGTTTACAATCAGTCATACTCGTTCATGATCAAGGAACGTTGATTTCTTTAGATGCATTAGCAAGGTCATAAGCAGTAAAGGTGGTTGGTAAAATAAAAGGGCCAGCGCGTAGAAGTTTGGAAAACGCTGCCTAGTACAACGTAGTATTATTTGATTTCAACTGGTAACTTTATACTCTACCACCAGACGCCAATATTGAATGCAATATGTCCAAATCCTAAGAGAGATTGCTGCCATATTAGTTTAGTAAGTTTGTTAATCAAAGGTGACTCTCAAGGCCGTAATAAAAAGTAATCTATATTAATCACAGCAATTTATTGATACTAAATTGGTGTTAGTATAGATGGGAGCTATGTATTAAGTATCCAATTAAACATTATATGCCATCACCATCATGTTTTATGGCGAAAATATGTCTAAAAGTACCATTTGGATGAAATAGGTAAGTACTGCGTTGTTTTAATTGAATTTATTGCCTAAGAACCTGTGAAATATACTTTGTAGTCATGCACTGATTGGGCACACCTCTATTGGATTAATCGAATAAGACTGCTAAAATATATTCTGACGTTCGTCGATCGATGACTGAGGTTTGACTGTTACCGGTATACGGCCGTTGCGATCTATCTTTAACTGTACCTAAGTTTAAAGATAGATCGCAACAGTCAAATTTGACGTATCGGCTGTTTAAATTCAAAACATGGTAACTGTTTTTTTTTGCGGGAAAGCGCATCGCGGTATTATTTTATTTTCCGAAATTGGTGTAAAATAGGAGTTACTATGTTTTGAATTTAAACAGCCGAGCACTTTATCCGTAGATGCGGTCTATCTTTAACTGTCACTATGTTATTGGGAACGGCGGATAATTGATATGCTTTGAGTTTTGTATAGTATTTTGTAGTAACAGGTTTAAGGTAAGCTATTACCTAATTTTCCTGGGATTTCAAGTGTATTGTCTTGTAAATCAATTTTCACTGTTTATCCTGGTAAATAAAAGTAGAAGCTGGTCATTATTTACTCAGATTGGTTAGGCCGACCGCCGTTGCCGCACACGCTAACGACTCGAGAGCGGTGTACCTACTTTCCTTTCAATTTATTTATGAAGTTGATAGTATTTTTCTTTAGCAGCTATTGTTTTAACTTATGTGTTGTGTTAACCGTATAAGAAACCATAATAATATAACACCGGTAGATGCACTGGGTTATAGAAATAACAGCAATTACAACGGTTGAAGCTCACCTTGTCCTTGCTATTTAACACTGCAGCTGCATGTGGGGGTATCCTTAACACGAAGTGCGGTCTCTGGTGCAAAGGCAGCCACACCCTGGCGGGTAGGTTAAGGTCTAGCGTTGCTAGTTCGGCCCTGAGACGACCATTCCGCCGCTCCTTGTCGGCCACAGTAGCTAGCCGGCGACCGATGTTCGTCAACGATGTTAGAAACTGAAAGAAAGTATAACAATGTTATTCATACAGTTTATTGTAATGTTAAGTAACAACTAACTGATATTAAATCTATTATTGTTATAATTTTTATAAAAGCCTTTAGTGGAAAAGGGTTAAGTAAGATACTTAACCCTTTGTTGTCTTTCTCTTCCGCTCTGTACCAAATGTGGAACAATCTAATCAATAACGATAACTCTATAATTACATCATAGATAAGCTAATGATAACGGTGTAAACAAATTATAGCTAGTATGATTCGGGAGGGTGTAAGAATTATAACTCTGTTCAGGAGTTCAAAAATTTAATGAAAAGAATCTCACATGAATAAACCCTGAAAACATTTAATTCTATTTGGGCAGTCATTTTTCAATAAAACTGTCAGCCGTTTGCAGATTCAACTCCGCTACTGGATAAACTGATAGTACTGATACTAAGCTCCCTTAAATACGGATTAGTTTATGTGGAGATTGGAACTTATGGGAAGAAAAAGGTTTTTAAAAAAAAAAACCTTGCCACTATAAATATTTAATTATGACTATAAATAACATAACAACTCGAGTGTGATAGATATCTAACAACTGCAAATATAAAATAATACCTAACCAACGAGCAGGTACCTATGTAAAAAAAACATAAAGAAATAAACACTGACAGAAGGCCATAACACATTTACAACTCGTGCGAGTTAACATGGCACCTGGTTCGGGGCTTTGCGCGGGGGAGCGGGAGGCGTGTACGCTGACGCTACTAGCCTCGCACGGCGAGAGCGGGGTCACGCGCGGGGAAGCGGGAGGTGGGTGTCTTCGAGGCAGGTGCCATGTTAACTCGCACGAGCTATACACATTGGCTTCGCATAAATGGATTCATTAATATGAATTAGGCCGTGAGACTACGTAAACTATCATACATTGAAGAGTGAGCAAAATTACTTTAATTTATTAAATTTATTCGTGCGTTAGGAACGGGTGAAAATAGATTATGCTAACGACCCTGAAGGTTAGTGTTCTGAAATTAGGTTAAGTATAGGCAGACGTAATGACGTGACTCACCGAATCCGAACTATGGACACAAGCAGATATTAGAAAAATCATCAATGACATTTTTTACCCGCGACGGAACGGAGACGGTACCTATATGCGTTTGGGGTGAGAGGATGTTTGTGTGTTTATTTGTTTGTGCAAATCCATGTTGCCATTTTCTCCAAAACTACCAATCCAATTTTGATGCAGTCTTCAGTATTCGGTTCGGCTTTAATTGGAGCATGTTCTTAGATAGGGGTTACAATGACAACTCAACAGGGGGTGCTGCAGCAAGCATTTTTTATTGCAAATCAATGTTGCCAATTTTCTCCAAAAATACTAGTCGAATTCTGATGCAGTTTTCAGTTATTGGTTTGGGTTTGATTGGTGCATGTTCTTAAATAGGTGTTACGGTGACAACCCACTAGGGGGCGTTGCAGTAAACATTTTTTGAATTATTTTTATACGTCGCGTCGTGGGTTTTTTTCAAAATTTTTAATTTTATTACTTGTTTAAAGTGTTTTTACATACATACACGAAGTCATGCCCCTTTCGCAGTGGGGTAGGAGGAGACTACATCTTTCCACCTGATCCGATCCTGGCATACAACTTTCGCTCCTTCTACTTTAATAATTGTTTTCATTCATGCTCGCAGGTTTCGGTTACTCTTGACATGTCCTTTCTTCTGAATGCCTTCGATCTGATTGACATATGTATGTCTAGGTTGGCCCCTACCGGTTTGCACATTAACCTTCGCTTCATAAATCTTAAACGCGATATTTTTTACATGGTAATTCTAATTAGTGTATTAATTTGGAACTTTGTACGTGATATCCGTTGAACAATATCTACATTAATTTGACACCATCAAGTTCATCTGGAATTAGGATGTGGTGAGTTGAACTATTCAACTAATGCTAGTATACCTACGCGTCGAAATGAGGGCCATAAAGGTTGTTTCAACAATATCCATACATTAGATTTAGTGAAAAAGTGTAATTATTACTTTGCAAACTTTAAGAATTTTTATTATTCCCAAAATGTCTACACAATGTTATTGGTTTTTTTAGTCTACAAAATTATGAAAGTAATTTTTTTCTGTTCTCGTGATGATAACGCATAGGTACCGAAGTTTTAACTTGACGACGACGCGACGTAGAATGAGATGATAAGACGTCAACTTTCATCTAGCTGTTGTGAGCTTTCCATTCTACATGCTGTTTGCTGTCTATACAACATGTCGTTAATGACGGGAACTCGTAAACGTAACATCATAATCAACATTCATTATAATCAGAAGTACAAGAAGACTTACAATTAAGTACACTGCCTACTGCTTATACTTAAATACAGTCAAGACTGACTTACCAAAATATCAGCTTACTGAGATTCATATCTAGTTCTAGATACAATACACTAAGGGGTACTCTGTTTGATTTATAAGATTTTAAGAAAAAGGAATATTGACTAAGGAGAAATAATCAATGAAATTAAGGCCCTTCAACTAAAGTTTAATAATGTTATAAATCTTTTAAATTTAAATGGGTAAACTTTTTAAGTACATTCACACGTTTAGAACTTTTCTTGTTCAGATTTCCCATCACGTATACATAGATTGCTGTCGCTATTATCAACCGTATTGCAACTCACTTGCACCAGTGTATCAGCTAGTAAGGGAAAAGAAAATAGAAAGCAAGTAAAATGCCAATAGTGAGTAGAAACAATTTTACCCATAAACTCGTGTCATTGTTTTGGAGGCTAATTACAAGTTACACTTACACCGGCTCAACGGCAACGTTATTTACTAACCACTGTCATGTGAAAGGCTTCGGACAATACAAACTAATCTTACTAAGTAAATATTCAGACGCGCGACACAGTCGTCAGAAATAGCAATAAGATATATTATGCTATGCTCAATCTTCATCACGGAGAAGAACTACCTACCATCTATTGAATTAATCATTTAAACGAAAAGACAAGCACGTGTGACGTGATCTTATATTAGCACGTGTGACGTGATCTTATATTGATGAACGAGTGCATTCAGCTTCCTTAAGACTTTTATTACCCGACTGCGCGACGCAAAGGAGGGTAATGTGTTTATCAGTCTATGTATGTATGTATGTATGTATGTATGTTTGTTTCTATGTGGCGTTCTAGAGACCAAATGCATGGGCCGATTTTGATAATTCATACGTCAATCGATTCGTCTTAACCTTGCGAGTGTCACTAAAGACATGACAGTAATCAAAATCCACCACAGCGACAACCAGACGCCATATTGTCAAAATGAAAAAAATAATAGTCGATGAACTATGTCAAGTGGGGTGTCGTTGAATAGGTATTTTAAAATCATCTTTAGGTTCCTTTTATCATTTTTCATTTTAAATAATAGTTTAGGATATATAACGATTTAAAGATGTTTAACAAAACAATCATTCTCGCTAATGTTCTTACTTATTGATTTAAGTTTTTATTTCAAGTATAAACGATATGTAAATTACAAAAAGATATACATGTCATATCATAACTAAAAAGTATAAAATCAAACAAATTTTCCAATGTTTTTCGAACTTAACAGTTAGCATAATAAATGCTATAAAAAATTCATTCAAATAAAACAAATGATTAAGAAATAAAAAACCCGACTGCCACTGAAAAGACCGAAATAAGTTTGATAGCAGGCGGTACCCATTTGGCAATCATAAACCGAAAGCAAATTAATGGGTACCGCCTGTTATCAAACTTATTTCGGTCTTTTCAGTGGCAGTCGGGTTTTTTATTTCTTAATCATTTTACCAATGTAATCCATACTAATATGTATTATAAATGCGAAAGCTAGTATGTACTATTCAATAATACTAAATCTGATTTAATAATATTACATTTTTCATTTGATAATTTGTGTGGCATAAAATTATAATAATAATATAATAAATAACTTAATAATTCCTTTTCAGTTGCAATGAAAAACTTATGATTATTACATTACTAGAATTATATAGTTGTTGGTACTGTTTTCCGCGATAGAGACTTGGAGGAAGTGTACACGCAATAACTTGGAGAATTTACTGAATTAAAACATGAGACAACGTATTTGCGGAAATACATTTACGGTTTGTAAAAAGCGGTTCGGTACTGGAACACTACACAAACCTTATAGCATATTTGCTCTCCACTAATTTTTGGAAGAAAGCGTTTAAAATGTACTGTAACGTGTTGTCAACGTTTTTTCTAAAAGATTTGTGTTTGCTGACATTCTGTTATATGTGTAAACAAGTCAAGATTAATGTCCCCAGTCTGAAGACTGGTCTTACAG
This sequence comes from Eilema sororculum, assembly GCA_914829495.1. Taxonomy (NCBI): domain Eukaryota; kingdom Metazoa; phylum Arthropoda; class Insecta; order Lepidoptera; family Erebidae; genus Eilema; species Eilema sororculum. The sequence goes on along the minus strand of OU618543.1, from coordinate 19,849,095 downwards.
CACAGCGGTATAAAACCTAAATTTCATGTCAATGCGGAAATGTGTCAGAAAATGTGCGTTGTGCAAATGTGCATATCATCACCATTGTGATGTAACTACATGATGTAGGTATAGTTACCACAGACTAATTAACTGCTTTGACAAAAGGCATTGTTTGCGAAAAGGGTCTTACAGTATTTAAATATAGGTAGGTACTATTACTACTAATTACATAAAGTACAACTGGTGTAAACGGTTATGTGAACGATGACAGACTGTTTTACACTGGATATTACGTCCCGCTAACACAGTGGTATTTTCGATGCAAGTGTTTTTGGTGTTTGTGGTTTTGAATGCAAGCAATTTTCAACTTTCGACTACTCAAAAGAAGATTAAATTAATAGAAAATGGCGCCAATGTCACACTTGCCTCTTTTCAATATTTGGTTCATTTTAGCTTTGCGGTCAGACCAAGCATGGTAAAGAAAACCTCCGTAAGAGCGTCATTTGATTATAGAAATAAAATGGATGTAATTTCCACACTTCAATACAGCTGCAAGTTCATGTATTTTCAGATATTTTTCCAATGTTGCCAACTAAATGTCAGCGTACGAAACTGTTTACCTGCTATTTATATACAAATGTTATTTTCAACACTTTCTGTTTTCCTCCTATCTTTACTAACTAACCTAAATATTCCGATATCGGTCTGCGTGTACTGGCACAAGGACGGTCAACTAATCCATGACCCTTTCAGAGTTTATACCTTTTCACCTGGTTATTTTTACTATTATTGCCCCGGAGTCCAAGCTGGATGTTTAAGTTTAGGTTTTTATGTATAATCTCTTAATTATATCTGTGCCAACTGCCAATGTTATATTGTGGAATGATGGATGTTTAAATGTAAAAATGTTTGTTACTCTTTCCCGCAAAAACAACTGATCTGTATAAAAATCTTCATATAACATAGGACGTAACCCACACACAAAACCATGCATAAAGTCAGGTCGTTACTCCCTCAGGTCGTTCCAAGTATCCTAAATTCTTCCATTCAATCCGAGTATTGCAGTTTGCAGTTCAATATGTACAAGCCTGCTATTATATCCTCGTAATCTGAGAGGATCTCCAAATCAGTTGGAAACCAAAAGTTGGAAATAAAAATCTAATATAATTTTGAAATTGAAAACAATGTGCATGGTGGAGGTATTATATTTTCATGAACTACTTACTTTTTTAGGAAGTTATTGTATTTTATTGTTATATATTTCTTATTTTTATTCATAAGTAATTATTTCTTTAGTATTAACTACCGTACTTCTTTGTTTATTCAGCAGTTGCGTTCCATCAGATACCTAAGTATGCTTTGTATCAGTATTTCCTTTTCATTTAACTTAATATTTGAGATTATATATTATGTATTTTCATTGTACCATTTTGTTTTTTTACTTGAATACCTCTTAAACGTTACCATGGTCTATTATTACATTTTGTTTATGCGAGATTTTTTTCATTGTTGAATGAAAAGTATATGTACCCTTATTACATGGGACTGAAAAATAGTAGGGGAAAAGTAGGCTCTGTGTACCCTATCGGATGACAGTTAAATATTTATAGTAAGTGAAGCGACACGTGAAGATATTTAGATAAATGTATTTAAATACATTTATCTTATCATTTAATCACGTGTGGTGTATTAGTTGCAGTATTCCACTTGTCGAAGCACATTGCAATTATTGCCAATAAGAACATTGTACCAAAACTAATGATTCGAGAGTGAGATCATGAGTTAAGATCATAGTTATCCTAATTTTACACAATACACAGATAATCCATACTAATATTATAAATGCGAAAGTAACTCTATCTGTCTGTCTGTCTGTATGTTACGATTTTGATGAAATTTGGTATAGGGATAGATTAGACCATGAGAAAGGACATAGGCTATGTTTGGTCGCGATAACCGACATCCACGCGGGCGGAGCCGCGGGCAAAAGCTAGTATAATATAGTTCTGTTCAGATGCACAATCAGGAACAAAAAACGTTTACACTCGTAACTTCCAAAAGCACACAGGCTAAAGTCAAGGTAAAGATAATAAAAGATAATGTACATAGATTAAGTGATTTTTTTAGTCTTATTGGTTTGGCCAACTTTCTGACGAGCTTCGAGAGTAGAAAGATATCTTCAATCGCACGTGCGTATAACAAAGAAAGCAGCACATACAATTGTTCTCATTCTTACAACAACGGAAAGCAAACTTAATTATGCACACAAACAAACGTTTCACATGGTTATGTAGTAAATTTGCCGCAGAAGGAAAATAATGGCCCACCTGCAAGCAGTTTATCAATCTTGGCTAAATGACTATGTTTTCCCTCGTAAACTAAAATGTTTCATTACATTCTGAATGTGCTGAGCATTCTAAATTTAAATTCTTATAAAGGCCGGCCAGAGTCCAGAGCATACATGGAGATGTTGAGTCATTACTATGCAGTAGGTAGTTATGGAGGTCATGGATCTTGACAATAAAACTAGGACAATTTCGTCGTCTTGAATTGTTACAATTGTTTGGTAATATTTTGAGTATTTGTATGTACGTCCGTTTTGGGATTCTGTGTCTGTATGACAATAATCCGTATGGATTATGGATTATCCATACTAATATTATAAATGCGAAAGTAACTCTGTCTGTCTGTCTGTCTGTCTGTCTGTACGTTACGCTTTCACGCTTAAACCACTGAACCGATTTTGATGAAATTTGGTATAGGGGTAGATTAGAGCTTGAGAAAGGACATAGGCTATGTTTTATCGCGATAACCGACATCCACGCGGGCGGAGCCGCGGGCAAAAGCTAGTACATTATAAATGCGAAAGTAACTCTGTCTGTCTGTATGTTACGCTTTCACGCCTAAACCACTGAACCGATTTTGATGAAATTTGGTATAGGGGTAGATTAGACCATGAGAAAGGACATAAACTATGTTTGGTCGCGATAACCGACATCCACGCGGGCGGAACCGCGGGCAAAAGCTAGTAAATAATATTAAGGTACATATACACATAAAAAGAAAATTATAATCACGATATGATTCAAAGAACCTAGTTAGATTCTATTAGACAGCAATATAATGAATGAAATACTGCCCTAGTTGAATAAGTTCAAAGGTTAATTCCCGTAAATCCCATCATATTCAACTTTAACCTACCTATTGTTGTTTGTAGATTCGGTTGCCTAGTTATAAAAAACAATCATTGACCTAAGTGTACCAATTTACTACAAGAGCAGGTTTCATCGATGATACCTAAAACCTAAGTTCTAGCATTTAACTGAATTGAACAATGAATTTCGTAAGTAGACAACCCAGTGTAGTATAATCCTTGTAATTGATCTCAGTTCTTATCGTTGGTGAAATCCACACTACGATAAAAATACACTGACGGACTCATAAACTGCATCAAAGTTCAGGTTTACTCTAAAAGGATTTTTTATAATAAGTATGCAAACTTTTTAGATTAAATTATATAAATATGGAAAGACTGGCTCTTAATCTTAAAAAAAAAATTAAATTTAAAAATAGAACTGCAGTAAAACAAATGAATATAGCCGGGAAAAGAAAATTTACTTGTAGTATCAGATTTGCGTGTTATTTATAGCAAAGTTTTAAATTGATTCTCATTGATTTTTTTTGTTTTGTCAATTGAATTATTGTTACCAGCATAATTGTTGGGTTAGTTTTTTAACACATCGAGAGTTTTTGAACCATAATATGGATACTTCGTCCGAACAAGCGGCACAAATTGTAGCATTGGTGCGGGAGGGCTTGGATCAACGAACGATTGGTAGAAATTTAAATTTAAACCAGTCTACGGTTTCTAGAATATACAGAAGGTTTGTAGAGACAGGTTCTTACAGGAGGAGACGTGGTACAGGCAGAACTCGAGCAACCACAGGTCGTGATGACCGATTTATTGTTATAACTTCCCTGCGAAATCGTTTCCTCACGTCAGTTAACATCAAAACCGAGCTTAATGAAGTGCGTGGAGTAAACGTGTGTGCACGAACAATAAGAAGAAGGTTAAAAGAAGCGGATATCACCCCTTTTAGACCAGCAAATGGTCCAAAGTTGTCTACAGCTCACAGACAAGCTCGCTTAAGATTTGCGCGTCATCACCTGAATTGGACAGAAGAGCAGTGGGCCTCTGTATTGTTCACGGACGAGTGTAGGACATGTTTATATGGTGCAGATGGTCGCAGAAGAGTCTATCGTCGACGTGGGGAGCGATATGCTCAAAGTTGCATTGAGGAGCGTGTTCCTTTTGGAGGCGGTTCATGTATGGTCTGGGGTGGCATATCGATGAACGGGCGAACAGAACTTGTGTTCATAGACATGGTCCGTCAAAACGGTAATAGAGGGGGTTTGACAGCACATAGCTACATAACAGAGATATTAGAAGATCACGTGGTGCCTTACATGGGATTCATAGGCGAAAATTTTACTTTAATGCAGGATAATGCCCGGCCGCATGCAGCTGCACAAGTTCAACATTATTGCGAAGAGGTTGGGATACGTACAATGAATTGGCCAGCACGCAGCCCGGATCTTAATCCCATCGAGCATGTTTGGGACAATTTAAAAAGAGCTGTATATGCGAGAAACCCTTCGCCCACGACAGTGGCAGCACTAAGAACAGCACTTTCAGAAGAATGGGACAATATTCCGCAAGATCTTTTAAAAACCCTTATAAAATCTATGCGGAACCGATTAGAATCCGTAATAAGGGCACGTGGGGGTAATACACCTTATTAAAACACAAATAAACCCTTGCATAAAGTTTGTGTCTATTGTTAAAACCAATTTTTTAATTAAACCAATTTTTCTTAAATTTCTGTTTTTTCTTCAAAAAAAGTCTTAAGGTCCTTTCCAGTACATAAACTTAAACTTAAAGATATGACCCTACGCTGTTTTAAAGTTCACGAACCAATCTAGAGGTTTCAATTTAAATCTGTATAGAAAGTATGCATACTTGGTTAAAATATTTATTTCAAAGTCGTCTATTACTTTGATGCAGTTTATGAGTCCGTCAGTGTATATCCGTTGATTACAGAAACCATAGGCAACATAAAATATATTTTGAATTCGTACACATCTATTCACTTACATATACTACGTAGATATTTATACTTTGCTGACATTATTTAGATTGGTTGAAGTTGGTCTTTTTTAAAAATCATGTCAATAAATTATCGTAATACAAATTATTACGTTTTTATTACATAAAACCCGCATTTATGTTATCAAATCAGTATTATCTATAGGTAAACGCGTCATTTATATCATATTTGCGTCAAAATACAGTCTACAATTACGCGTATTGGTCTTTACCCATTCTTTTTTGGAAAGTAAATTCTGACCTTATGCTCACTTTGTTTATACTAAGATAGGGATGGCGGCATAGTCACTCAGTGTCTAAGCCCTCAATAATAATCCCTACTAATATTATAAATGTGAAAGTAACTCTGTCTGTCTGTCTGTCTGTATGTTACGCTTTCACGCCTAAACCACTGAACCGATTTAGATGAAATTTGGTATAGGGATAGCTTAGACCTTGAGAAATGACATAGGCTATATTTGGTCGCGATAACCGACATCCACGCGGGCGGAGCCGCGGGCAAAAGCTAGTAAATAATAATAACTAAGATAGGTAAAAATTTCATACACCCAAAACAAAATAATTTAAAAATAATGAAACTAAAATTAATTTTTGTGCCTGAAAACGCTAATTTTAGTACATTTACGAACATTTAAGCATTTTTAACGTGAAATATATTTTTGTCAGCAAAGTTTATACTTGTAATCAAATGTTGATACTTGGTCGATTATCGTCAGTATAACTAATAACAATATTATACAAATTGTAAACAATGTACGATAGCAGCATGTTCCTTGAAACACTAACTACTCCGTTATCATACCGTATTATCAAACAACAGGTATCACGGAATTTCCGATATCACTATTATCATTTACTTTCTATCACCTCATTACGACAACAAAGACCTACCGTTTAGAAATGCTCTCAATTGCATAATATGTATAAGGGCTACTCAGTAAGAAAACTTCTCTACCTACGAAATTTCTGAACGCGCTAATCTTTTAAACTAGCTGTGCAATTCGATAAAAATATGTCGCATTATGATGTCAAAGTCAAAATCAAAGTCAAAGTATTTATTCAAAACTAGCTGTGCCCGCGACTTCGTCCGCGTGGAATGTACTTAATAAAAAAAATCAGTTTATTTTTTTTGTTTTTGGCATTTTTTTTTTTAGCCTAAGTTACTCCTTATTACATAAGCTATCTGCCAGTGAAAGTCCCGTCCAAATCGGTCCAGCCGTTCCAGAGATTAGCCAAAACAAACAGACAGACAGACAGACAGACAGACAGACAGACAGACAGACAAAAAATTTAAAAATATATATTTTGGTATGTGTACCATATACATTCATATGCATGTAGTAGAAAGCGGTTATTTTAATATTACAAACAGACACTCCAATTTTATTTATTTGTATAGATGTATAGATGTATAGATGTATAGATTGTGTAGCAAGAACGTGACGTCAAATTCTGCCTAAAACTAAGTTTACCTTAAGATAATATTAATTATGCACGTCTCAGTATAGGAATTGCTGATTTACAGTGGAAACTAACAAACAATGTTATCTGGCATCTAGTCTTTTCGAAAATGACGTTTGAAATCAAAGCTTCTTATTTATAGTTATAAAAGTCTATGGTGCTCTCATCTCATCATCACAAAAATATATATTCGATACGTAGCATTTTATACTCGATTTACTATTTCAGTCATTTAGCACTTGACATCAATCACCATTTTAAAAGCAGTAAATTCAACATAAAAAGAAACAGAAGCGACGGATGAAGATCTTATTGAAACGTAAAGTGATGTATTGTATGACGTGTAGTGACGTTATAGTAATTCAATGTGATTAATTGATTAGACAATTAGTCCATCAATGTTGTTGGTCAAAACCATATTTAATAGTTTAAGAACTGTATCTAGAAGATAATCTCTAGGCAGTTGTCAAAGAAAACTTGGTAATACATAGTACTACATATTACTTGGTAATTTATTATACACAATTATAAAGGGCATATGTATTCTGCGGTAGCCTAGTGGTATGGGTAATGGACTGCTGAAACGAGGTCTCGGGTTCTATCCCAGGTTTACCATGGCACACACCAATGACTTTTCGATGCTTTTCGAAGTTATGTGTGTATTTACCGCAGGTTTATAAGTGCCCGGTTAATGGCAATAGGCTCGCCGCCACCTATTACATTGGGACCTAAACATAAACTGGCGAAATTTGGGTGCTAGCGCCTCTGCCTACCCCTTCGGGGAATATAGGCGTGAGTTTATGATGATGATGATGATGAATGATGTATTGCATATTTCAATGAGTTGCCACTTAAGGGTTAGCGTATACTCTGTCCCTGAGTGACCCCAGTAATTATTGTGTTGGACGTCAGAGATGGGTAAAATTGAGACTTCTGAAGTTTAAGCTGACATCATCCTAAAAATTAACAGCCAGTATCACGAATTACATGCTGGTAAGTCTGGCCACCCAGAATGATCGAATGTCATTCAGGGCAATCGAAAAACTACGCAAAATCACTAAATATTTAATCATTCAAGCCGGTCTGAGGTAGGTATAGTATAGTATATTTAGGAGAGCCGTGATATTACGTAAGAACATTCCAATTGAAAATGAAATACAATCAAAACATTATTCACATGTAGCCATATTTTCGCCACGTGCGGTGTTTCACGTATTTATTTGGTTTATTAATTGTTACAGTTCACTGTCATTAGTACATTTAGGTCGTTAGTAGAAAGCTTCACGAAATGATACAGTAAGGAAAATTTAAATGGATGCCATTAGGTACATATTAAGTATTTATGCACCGAACCTATGAAACATAACGATTGTGGCGACCTGTTTAAGAATATAAGTTGACGAAGCTCGGTCATGTACTCATAAGGTTAATAATACAAATCGAACAAGTGACTCATGGGTCTAAGTGAGAAACTACACATGACTCATTTATCAATAAACAGTAATTACGCGGAAGTTACTTAATTTGAACGGAACGTGTAGGTATAAACGCTATCGTCCCAAATTGAAAAGCAGGTGGGCCTGAGGGTGACAGACGGAGCCGCCGTCACCCTAGCAGAAGCAGGCCGCGGCGGCGTCACGCATTGCGTGTCTCCCCATACCCGGGGACGAGTTGTTGAAAAGCACGCGGAGCAATTTGATTAAGTTACACATTTAGTAGGCTTGATAGATCCAGAATAATGCTGGCTTGACGTCGTCGTTAGGGATATTACGCGTGTCAACGGCCTTGCTGCCTTGAATGCTGAAGATCATAGATAGTAAAGTGCTCTATACTAAAAGCTTTGGACGGAAACAAGATTTTTTTTCTTTGCATGAAATGGAATAAATGTAGATATGTGACCATAGAATAGTCATGAACTACAAAAAAGTGGTCAATAAATATTTACATAGGACTTTTGATAACCGTTCTCAGGTTGAGACAATAAATGTACGGATTATTATTGCAAGGATCTCACGGTGATGCAGTTACCGCAACGTGACTTGATCCTAGGCTACGACAGACGCTAACCACTTTCCATTAGTGAGCACCTTAGTGGTATCTACAAGTATATACTCTCGGTGCCAAGTTACGTAGTAAGATAAAACCAAGCCTATTTAAAACGCGATACTAAATATCGATAAAATATTTGCTTACATTAAAAATCCTTAGCCATAGAATTTATAATCATATAAGTACTAGACTAAAGGATATCGTTGCAAAGAGCTCTTCAAATAACAATCAAAGGATTTAAAAGGTTTCTTCTGTTTTGTGTAGAAAAAAAAAAGTATATAAATATCGTGGATTACGGTAACTAACTGTAAAGCTATCTATACTATTATATACTTAACTAGCTGTTACCCGCGACTTCGTCCGCGTTTAGTTCGGAATAGCTCAATCTCATTATTAAACATGGTGGAAGATTTTCATCCGAACTGGAACGGAAGTACTCGAAATACTGGAAATAGTGAATTTTTCGCAAAGGAAACATTTCTTTAATTTAAAAAAGAACCAAAACTGTATTCAAATCATTTCGAAAACTCGCTTGACATCTTCCACCTTGTATTTTTAAATTGAATATTATGAAGACAGTCTTTTAAGTGACTGACTTATAAATACAGGGCTAAACTACTGAAAACTACGAAAATTGACAGACTTCTTCTATGGGCTTGGCAAAATATTGCGTAAGGATTTTGAAAAATTCAAAATTTTGCTGACGAAATCATTATCAAGTATGTGATGAACATTGTTATATGTGAACTTGGTAATGTTCACCAGTTTTAATGGTTTAAATATTCGTCCTTCCTCCCAAATTCTTAAAACATGCTGCAACAAACAAATTAAAATAAGTACATCAAGTATCACACAAAATAGTTTCAAGAAAACCCGGTGCCTTGCACGCCTTGAGCAGTGAGCAGTGGTTCTCTTCTTTGCCGAGCCAATGGTGGGTAGTTCCAGTTTTATGATAAATTCCATCGACCACAGTCACATCGTTTCATTGCTTTATATACACACAGGTACGCAGAGAAGAGGGGCGCAGTGGGCAAGAGAGCAAATACAGCATTGACTGGGATGGGGTCATATAGCCTCATTTTGCTATATATTCCTTGTATTGGTAAGCTTGTTTCCAGCAGATGATGTAGATACTTCCAAATTGATACTGGAGTTGATGTCCACGTGGCGGATTTTTTTGGTCTGATGAAATTTACCGGAACTGAGTGTTTCTCTGCCCACATTCAATCTCTTTTATATAATATGAGCAGCGGTATCTTTTATATGCCTAATACATAGGTTGGCTTCTCCTGGCATACTGTTATCATTTCTGGGATAGATTTACGTATTTACTATTAGATAGCTACTTATTAGACGGAATCAATAATATCGCAGCGGCGTGCGTTGGTAGTCATCAGGTCACTAACATTGTATAATATCTGCAGTTGCATAAAGACGTTGTCTCTCTGGCTGTATTTTACCATTTCTACCGCACCACGTCAAGTGAAAAAGCCTATTAGGAGTCTTTCAACTAATCTCTCCTTCCTTCCGTCAGTCACATACGGTAGAAATAATGCCACCTCGAACCAAGCTGTTCGGAACTTAATTCCTTTATCAGGCGGTTAAGAACTGTATTGCTCTGCCCACACATGTGTTTTCTTCTTTTTAAGATCCGGAGTTTTTTTATATAGGACACGTCAATTTAACTTCACCTCGATTGATGTTAAGCTAAAGGCAAAGACTCGGAAATAGGGTCACCATTATAAACGTGTACCATCTTAACAATGGTGGCAGTCATCTTTATGGGATCATCAGAAGCCTTTTCACGCCCCCCTTAAAGGACCCGGGACTGTAGGAAGAAGTAAACCGTGAGCTGGCAGGGATTTCAGGTCTTAATGGTGCGACATAGGAATGGGTCACCAAACCGCTTGGTTCTTGATGGAATATTCTGATCCGTATGTGGATGACATACCTAACCCCAGAATACCCCCAATGCCCCATTCCTCTGTTAAATTTTAATCGTTTTGATTCCAATATTGCGCTTGCCCTGATGTGGTGGAATCGGTATCAATGGGGGATACCAGTTTCAGTTTTATGACTTCTCAGGCGGGTGTGACCACTTTTTCATTCTCCGAAATGAAGAATTTTGTATAGATCTAAGAATATTATATAATAAGTTCTACTCTTACTGTCACACAGCCTAGTTTTATGTACTACCTATAGAATACTAAGCATAGAATTTATATTTTACTTCAAATAAAACTATAAATACAATAAAATACAACAAATACACAATAAAATATAAAAGTTAAACAAAAGTAAATTAAAACCAAAAAAAAGGAAAATTACATTTTAGATGGATTCGAACGCGACTCAGCTAAGTTATAAGTCCACGGCGATGTATTGAGCCACAGTTACCTTGAAATCACAGTGTGAAATAGACGTTTACATATTATGTCATAAAAACATTCTGTCCCATTCCTTATTATAATAGCGTGATGATATTAATTATGAAAGCCAGGAGTCTTTTTACCGAACCAGCTGCTTACTAATTTGTTGGATTCGAGAGAAAATCGTTCGAGAACAATGTGAATTCTATCGAGACACTTGCTGTGCCGAAGATTCTGCAGTAACCTGACCTGACTTGGCTGAGATGTAGAACTCTGGCGTCTCGGAGTTCTTCAGATTCCTATGACCGAAATAATATCTTCTTGTAAGCATTGTTGCTTCTTTATTGGTTCGATCTATTCACACAATCACAAATTGTTAGCCGTAATATGCTATTATTGACATAACTTTTTTATTTATGAACCGATTTCAATAAAACAAACACTAAATGTTAAGTGAAGCCTACCACAATATATTAGTGAAAACCGCAACCAAATCCGTTCAGCCGATTCTGAGATTAGCGTGCACAAACTCACAGACAAACAGAGAAACAGATAAACAGACAAACAGACAAAAATTCCAAAAAACGTTGATTTGGCTTCTATTACGTTTATAAAGTCCCCCATAACAATTTTTCTCATTTCCATTCCATGTACAGACATCGATCGTTTACAGATTTAATATATGTATAGATTGTAAATTGGAAATGTTTGTTCGCGATGGACGAAAAAACTACCGAACGGATTTTGATGTAGTTTTTAGAAAGGTCTTGAGCAGACTTAAAGTCTTACATTTGTTTGATTGCAATCTATTTAGTAGAACCGTAAACCGTATAGGTTGCTGTGGGTCGCGGTCACTGGATCGTGTTTCTGTTACCCTGGTACATTTGCATGCAGGCTTACAGAAATTGGACACTGGCCCTAAACCTTTCTATTCCGAACTTAACGCGGACGAAGTCGCGGGATAAAACTAGTAATTTACCTATATAAAACATCTATGTTAACACGTGACTGTTAGATTTTCTTGTAGCCCGACTTGGTCGTGTAAATGTTAATTTTTTTTTTTTTGTACGGGACACGTCAATTTGACTTCACCTCGCCTGATGTTAAGCTAAAGGCAAAGTCTCGGAAAGAGGGTCACCATCGTAAACATTTACCATGTTAACAGTGGTGGCACTCAGCTTGACGGCCTCATTAGATGCCTTTTCACGCCCCGCTTAAATCCTCATAATCCTCTTAGGAGTCAATTTTACCAGCTACGATAATAATTCAATACTAAATCATTCAAACTAATATTATGTCAATCTGAGGGTATTGTATTACGGAACCTTTTTCACAATATTCAATAGTTCTTATCATATTTAAAAATATTGCCAAGTCTCAATTTTTTTATATTAATCTAGAGTATTAAATAACGATATTACTTTCATTGTAATTTAGACTTTGATTAATGTATCAATTTAAGAAGTTCCGCCTACCACGTCGTCGCCTAATGCTTGGAAGTGTAAGCAAGGTCTAGCTGATCCGCTTAATATTATAATATTCATTTATTTAGCCATGCCTTTTAGCCTCTATCCAAGGTTTGGCGTAGGCTACGTATACAGTATACATGTGTTACAGAATGTGAACGTGATACACTTGTCCTTAGTCATTTTGCAAAGCATTTCGCAACACTCGTTACCAAGCAGCTACTGAGCAAATGTACATAGTAAATAAACATGTAGTTAAAAGATATGAATAACAAGTATTGTAGATAACTATTTTATTGTTATCTGTAACTATAAAATTATATGGTTCATACCTATGAATACTTATCGATATTGTTTTATATAGTACATTCCGAAATCGTAGCATATTTTTTCCGGATAGGAAGTAAATAAAGTAGTGTCAAGCTGAATATAAATTGACAGATCGCTAAGTGTTGATTTAACTGAATTTACATCATAAAATTGGCGATTATAAAAGGGACAGGTCAGAAAGATCTGAAAAGCTTGTTTAATTCGTTTGATCCCCGAAGAGGAAGTTTGTTGGATTTGTAAGGATAGACGCTAATTATCTGTCTCTGTTTACACCAGAAAGAGAAAGTCCTGAGTTTTACGTTTAAAGTAGCGCTAAAGTATTCATCCAAGATATACCTAATCTACGCCTATTTCTAAATACACCTAGTTTTTAACAGACTCGCATTGGATATAACTCGAGTAACAAAATATAAAAGGGACTAACTAAATAAATACCTGTATTTGCGGTGCTAGTCGAGGCGCTCCGCAGGAGCACTGCTCTCCACAAAGACATCCGTTGTCGAAAGCTCGCCCTGATGCTAGGTCCCCCAAATGTCTTCCCGAGGGCGTTGCAAGCCTCAATGCCGATGCATCAGAGTGCGATCTATGATGCCCTCTTCGCGCTGCTGGCCTGATCTCCTCAGCCACTATCGAATCTCTTAATTTAGTCGCTCGTGACCTCTTCGCATCACCTCCGAAAGCGGTCAATAACCACGCAAGTCTTAGAGAAAACTCAGCACTTTGTTTACACCTGTACACCAAGTAGGGCTTCAGCACGTCTGCTACATCACTCATTTCTATATACATAGTCGCTAATTGTGGTAGATAGAAATCCACTTCCTCATATGGAAATGAGAATAGTTTGTTAGCCAAGTAAGTCTGGACTCCAGGCTCTTTGGAGTTGAATAAATATGAAATCGCCATGCTCATGTCAAAGAGTTTGCTTTCGAATAACCGCAGCAGAAAGTCTTTGTTTTTAGATGTTTCGGCGGCGCAAACATCCGTTTTGATAGGTTGATCGATTGTGTCAGGCGGATCGGGGGGTTTTTCTGAGTCTTCTGGGTTGCCGGAGTCTAGACTTTCTCTGGATCTTGCAGCGGCTGGAGGTGGCGGTCGCTCATCGTCATTACCATCAGGCGGTGTGTGGATACCGGAATCGTCAGAACCGGTTGGCACCTCTGGTGGTAGAGCTAGTCTTGGAGTTTGAACTTCGAGAGGAATTCGAAGTTGTCCCTCCGGTGAGGTAGGTGTCATGTCTTCTGGTATCCGCTGGAGCACCGAGTCCAGGGATCTATTCCTTTGATGGCCGCATCCCGCTGGCGGCCCACTCGAACCCGTCACATGTCTAGAACAAAAGGAAAAAGGTATAAGGAAAATATTTCCAAAAGCACAATTTCCTTGTGTACATCACTAATAGATGGGTGAATTCATTTCGGTTTTAATATTACGTACTTATAAAACGGGTCTTCGTAGTGTTGTATGCCGACGACAATAATTTTCCTAACCATTTGCCTGATTTTCACAACAATACACAGAAACTCAATCACTATTTAGAACACAGAGCACGATTATTCAATTAACCTCCTCACATAAACATATTGCAGTTGCGCTTGAGCACTGGCGTAGCGTTAAAACAATGCGAGCAGCCTTGCGATATATCATAGCGCGTAATTAAACACCGAGCATTTTGTAAGCGAACTGTACACACGTCCTACCCCGCGGCCGTCCTATAGCAAACTGCTTTACGCAACAAATAGACGCGCCGCCCCGCATACCATTCGAATAAGGATCACCCCGATTACGCAGCCGAAACGCAACTAAACAACTACGAAACAGTATAAACAAAAATCTTAGCAAGCCAAAGATTTCACCAACCAAGTAAACGATGTTTTTTATACGTGGAACTAATAGGTACGCACGTATAATTTTAATTGCATTGACTTAATACCAACACCTGTGAAAATAACTATACGTAACAAAGTTTCGGTTATGGCTTGCGTTAAGCGACGTCAATATTTGGCAAGTTGGAGAAATTGGGAGTTCCGTGTTTCTTAATATTCTCTGAAGCGAGTATATTTCAAAGGAACGCATTACGTTCATATTTTGTATTCAATCGGCGATTACAACAATAGTTCCTTATGAGGCTGCGTGGTGTAGATAGATAGCAAGGGCAGATAGTATCGCACGTATTTTATTTAGAATAGGATACGTTTAAACGACTGAGGAAGCTGTAAATAATATTTTGCACTCATATTCATGACAAACAACAGACATCATGACATAACCGACATTCAAGAACGCATACCAGCAATAAGTAGGAGAAAGCGGCCGATGACCCCGAAAAGTTTATCATCGAGTTAGCTATCATTCTCAGAAGACACATAAAACGCAGTGCAGCCTTAAGTGCCAATGGCGTTCTTAATGCGGCCGCGTATTCACACAAGAAAGTAGAGGAAGTGGAAGTAGTGGGCACTCAATGAGTGAACATTCCAAGCGAGGCGTGAGTGGTGAACGAATTATCGTTAGTTTATTTTTGGAACGTTATCGGGAATCGTGCATGTGTTGCGTCCTGCCAACAGATGTACCGTTGAACCGTCCTTACACATCAACAGAGAGGAGGCATTCATCCAAACCTATTTTAGTAACGTATTGAGTACACGTGCTCGTAAAGTATGGGCATCGGAATCCTCCATTAACATAACATACACTCGTTTGCTACGAAGAATGTTGATATTTTGATTACGGAAATGATAGGAAGTGATGATAATTTATATTCATTGATTAAGTTTAATGTTCTACTGTGGACAAATATGAGTAAAATTTCCAGTGTTATCTAACTGATGAAGTGTGTACTAGAAAACTGCGCTGTTGGTCCACTTGTGTGGCGTGCTATCTACATAAATCTATATAAAGCTACTATCATAAACATAAAACACGTTACGATCAATTACCGTCTACATAGTCCATCACAAATGTTATGGAATATAGCCAAAATGCGTAAGAATTGTGTGGGTACATATCGCTATCAAAAGTTGTAGTATGACTCGTCTATCGACTTGTCTGCTGTTACGATTCACAATCACAACACACTACACAGAGTATAATCGTCGTGTAGGTAAGTGGTTGGCAATAGCAATGAACATTTTAAGATAAATTGTTATAATTTATCTTAAAGTGTTCATGGCCAATTTTTAAACAGTTGAAGCTTTACGAAATTTATAATAAATTATTAGAAGTAGTTTCAGCAAAGATACAAAGATCCTCTTCCATGTGTTCTTCTCAGTGTGGATAAATAATATCAACGAAGAAAGAAAAAAAAGAAAAACTGCCAACGTTAAGTGAAGGAGCAAAATGAGATTTTACCGAGTCTTTCACATGTTAATTCAAAAGGTTTGTTTGCGGTAGTTTGTTTACGTTATCATATCAACCAAATGTAGGTCACTACGATGGAAGACTGACAGACTTTTATACAAAGGTGAACCTACACGGCGACCTCGCGATATGAAAAAACAATTTCGCAAATTCAATACAATCATTAACAGTATCAATTTCAACCCACGCAATCAAAATTATAGTAAACAACATGCGAACGTGACAAAACAGGAGCAAACAAAACAATTATTGGCTGCAAGACCTTTGACTGCTGAATCAACATAAATATTCAGCAAATTGACACGCCACTTGGCGGCAAGTATGGCGACCATCGCTCAACAGATTTCAATTAGAACTTTGACGGCCAGGCAGCCCAATGACGCCAATAGACGTTTTGTAACGACGTCAACGGCACTTTCCAAAGCAAATATAGCCATCTATATGGGTTTTTGCAAATTACGAAAGCAGAAAGATTTAAAATTATTCAGACATTTTACTAAGTCTGTTGATGGCCTATTACGTGGACTCTACAATTGTTTATTTTCTTCGGGCATGCAATTTGACAAGTAACAGGTGAATGTTAGCGGACACTGGTGAGCGGGAATCGTGAAGGCCTTTGTGCGGACGCATTTCACGACACGTATTGACGTCAATAATCAAACAATAGCGAATTGATTCGACGCAGCACCATACTGTGATGTTATTGTAAGAATATTGGTGAAAGCCAAACGTAGAGGCTTCTGCAAACTGAATCTGTATACAATCACTTACAGACGTCACAGGCAATATTTAGAAATTAGCTGAATATGCTAAGTACCAGAGTCAAGTGTCTTACTTGTGTATATCCAGGTTTTATGCTAAATCCAAGCTATTATTAATTGTTCAGATCCAGTATAAGGTGATATCAAATAATTTGAAGAACTACCATTAACTTCAAAAATAGAGAAAGTATTTTTAGAAATGTAGTAATCTGAGTTAAATTACCAGACATCAAAATAAAGAATGCAGCAACTGTTCAAGTCGTTACTGAATAATTAGTTTTATAAGCAATGCTCACAAGTGCGCACGGGACATAAAATCGTACTGTCGGTTCTCTGTAAGCAAATCGTGGTAACGAAAGTGAACGCCTTTTTCGACCTTGTAGCTAAGTCATAATCATTGCCCCGCCGCACGCAAGACACCAAATTTTGCAAAGATTACTAATATAAGGGTTGATGTTTCAAGCAATAGAATACTTTATGAAACAACTATATACTCTGTAACTACATTAGATCATATTTTGCAAATAGTGGCATTTTGTCTCTGTTTACTAGAGGCGGAGGAGGGAACTCTCACTCTTCACTCTTCATAATTCACGCTACACAATACATACACCATATTTTCATATTATACTGGAGACTTATAATTAATATCTGACATATAGATGTCTAGTATTCATTTACCTTAGGCAACAAGTCTCCACTAAATTGTCACACAAAAACGGACATGTTCCTTTCTAACAGTTTTAGCAAGGACGATGCCCTTATTGAGAAAAGTGTAGAAGTGTTACAAGACTCCCAAGAGCACTATAACTAAGTTTTAAAATAATTAAGTGACTGTTTCATATATTGAGTAGATATCAGGTTTGGTTTTTGGATAAAAGCTTTGTGGTTGGGAGATCCGACTCATAATATTTAAACGGACCATTATTTTCTAAGAGACTTCTACACAACGTTATGTAAGATCTACCTGCTTATAACAGTGCTCAGGGTATTTATACTGCCAAAGTAAATCGCAAATACAATCATAATACCGCTAAACTAACTTGCGCACATTTGTGTCAAATAAATAAACATAACATGACGTTTGTTTGCATGCCTTGGAAGTGCTCATCTACACACACATACTAAATTGTCGTTTGAACTATCCAAGTTCTTTCAATGAATTATTGAGATTGAATGCCGCATGCATGTTATTATTTAATAGTAGACTGTTGACAAATTTTATTATTTTGGATCAAAAGGTGTTGTATAAAAAAATAGTAGCCACGCTCACGCCCCGTTGAAGTTACTTCAGTACAGTATTACAAAATGTTACGAAAATATAATTACACGAATACATTGAAATATTACACAAACAGTATATTTCATGCAAAACTTGAGACTAGGCGTGGCTGGCGTTTGAAACAATTTCAAATTAAATCAAATATTCTTCCATCATAAAAGGCTTCATTTTCATTACATAACTTGACTGGAATCAGTTTCGAATACCAATTTATTGTGTAGTTAAATAAAAATTGCTAACACGAATTCTTGCGAATTAACGAAGCTGTTATATCTTACTAAGCAACATGGCATTGCAAGCACAATGCTTGGTAGCTCTCCAGTTATGCTATAACAATAACTAAATGTAAATTATGCTACTGCAATGAAAACATTCGTCCTTAGTTTTATTTGATACACACCAGAGCAAATAAAAAACCTTATTTCTTTCTGTGCGTGTCGAACAAGGCGATTGAGGGACAGTAAACAGCTTAAGAAGAAATTCTGTAAGACATTCATGTCGGCAACTCGTGGTGGATTGGGCATAGGGGCGAGTATAGAGGTACATATGCAAATAATAATACATTTATGTAAGTCTTTTTTCTATATTTTGATCAAATGTACTATTAATATTGAATTATGGTACTTGGATCCAAAATTGACAACGTTGTATTTTGAATATTGGAATATTGTAGTGTTGCCAAGACAACTAACTAACAGGAAAAAGGTACTATTTCTGTCATCTGTGTCTCTATAATACTGTTAGTTCCATTTTATACTGAAACGTTAATTAATTTCGTTATCAGGACATTAAAATGCAACGAAAAACGACTGTGGTAATATTGTAGCAGGATAATTAACTAAATTTTGTATTTGTGTATGTTCACACACACAGTACCTATTGACAAGACTGCTCAAGTGTAAAAATATTAATAAACTGACTCCAATAAACCAAAAAATACCAAAAAACGGGCACTAAATATACCGAAAAAAGAACCGACTTACAAATTTCCAAATCCTGTCACAGTTGTGGAGTTTATATGTATAAAAAAATGTACTTTTAAAACTTAGTATCTCATACATTACATCGAGTACCTAGGTAAATACTGGTTAGAACACTTTTCTAGAGTTACTGCTGCACTGAGTAAAGAATAATATTTCATTTAAAAAGCTGTACCTAACTAGGCACTGAACAATAAACTGGAAAGATTGCCATCAAAATTCAAAGGCAATAGCATAAATTAACAATAATTTAACAGTACGTGACAAGTGACAACATTGTGACAATTTACAGGCTGTAATCAATCTAACGCTATATCTAAGTGGTATAAGGTAAAAAGTGATCTGTGTAGGTTGGTAGACAGGCCACGAATAACAATAAAAATAAATTATTATTATGTTATTCGAGAATGAAAAGAGACTCATTGCTCCCAATTCTGTTGTTACATCTCTAAACTTAAATTTCTCTAAAAAAATCTAATTGCATCTGTTTCTTTCATTATCAGATAGAAAAGGACAGATGATTTTATTCAAGTTAAGACTTGTCAAATTAAAACAGCGCCTTGTTGGTGCGTTGTAAGTTAAGTCGCATGTTCGTAGATGTCGACTAAAATTGAAGCGTACCGTCAAGGCGCTGACTTAATTTGACAGGTGTTCACTAAAATAAATCATCTGTCCTTTTCTATCTGATGATGAAAGAAACAGATGCAATTAGATTTTTTTAGAGAATTTTAAGTTTAGAGATGTAACAACAGAATTAGCAGCATTGTATAATTTAACTATGAAATACGCTAAAAATAAATTATATAAGTGTCTTGTCACACGTCACACCTAACACACGAGATCATCGTAATTATCATGACAAAAAATAATATATCAACAAACAAATATACACACTATCTACGCAATGTAACATGATGCCCAAAGGAATGGACAAGAAATTCTTTACCAGTAACATGCGGAATGAATGCCTCCCTACAATCCAACTTCCCGGGTCCTTCAACCGGGGCGTGAAAAAGCATGATGAGGCCCCGTCAAGCTGTGAGCCACCTTTGCAATATTATTGTTACCTATCTTAACGGTGATCTAAATTTGTTCATCATCAGGGAACGTGAAGTCAAATTGACCTGTCCTACATAGGCTATAAATATAAAGCTAAATTCGGAATGTTCTATATTTAATGACATGAATTTTACTTACTATAGATATTAGATTGCCTATCTCACTTATAATCACAATTAACATTAACGTAAACGTGTTTGCTTGATTACACGCGTTCGTATTAGTACAGAATAAATATGGTATTAGTTCTACACGTTTGAGTAGTGTGCTATTATAGGTTCTTCTTGTTCATCAACCAATTTAAACTTACATAACTGTACGTGGTACAGCTGTGTTTTAACGCGTTTTACGCCATTTAAGCGTTAAGAAAACATATCTGAGTCGTACGGCATACTCCGAAATGCCTAACGAAATTCGTTGCCTAATAAATAACTAAGAATACTAGGGTATTTACCTAGGCAGGCTTGATTTAATAAAGGATGAAATGTGTGACAATAGTCTCATTACCAGGAATGCCAAAAACTATTTCCAAAATGTATGACACTGGCAACAGGCTAATTGTACCTACATTCGTATACACGCGACAAAAGTTTATTCCTAGAATAAACAGGCAATATCACCCACATATTGGCTGTTTATTCTAGTAATAAACTTAACTCGCGTTTGGTCGAACCGGCCCTAAGTACTATTTAAATACTTCAGACAAACTAAGAACCGTGTTCAGTAAAAGGTCACAAGCGATTCTCTGAGCCTTCAATACAGCTTCATTACAAGCATCGGTCATACCCATGACTCAATATAATGACGATAGTTGACTTTTAGAACTAGGTAGGTACATGAAAGATAAAATTATGTTTATTGTACCTTTCAGCCGTCGCTGTAAAACATGATCGCGTTCAAAAATAAGATGAAGAAATAGTTTAATTGGTTCATTTTTAATATTCTCTTCAACATTATATTCTAAATTATATCTTAGGGAATGCTTAAAATGTACCAGAATAAATAAAGAAATTAGATTTGATTTATATTTTCAATAGATTCTTTAGTGTAAAAAAAGCATACTCTAATAGACACTTGAATTGGAACGTTATTCAAAGAATGACACAATAGAATCGATGTAATCAATAAATTATTTCATGAAATGTACTGAAAACATGTACTTACTTTTTTTTAATTCCTTGTCGTAACAGTTAAAATAAGCGTTTTGATTCTGTAGCTATGTTGTAATACTTGTAATATCTCGTTCATCGAGAAATTTCGCGATTATCAGTCTATTCATCGAAATTTGCTTTTATTGGTTTTGTATTGCATGTTTCTGAAATTATTGCAGACAAAATCGATTTATTTGTTCATTATAAATTGTCTAGACAAGATAGTCATCAATGTTTTTATTATAATGTATTGATTTACTACTTATTTTCAGCAATGCCGATGACGATTAAAATATATAAACTCGACTTATTCTAGGTGAGTGGCAGATTAATTAAGAAAATTAACAAACTGCTCGGAGTCAGGCTGTTAATCCTGGTTTAATATTAATTAATTGTAAATTCTCATTCAAAATTAGTTGAAGGCTTAGTTATTTGGATGAGCCGTTAGTAAGTTCAGTCTCATTAGTAGAGCATGCTCGCTCCCGTGATTTATCTCCTTATATTCAAAAACGGATTCCAACTTAACAATTCCAACTATTAGGTAATCTATGTTATTAGTCCGTGTCTTACGTTCACTGTCTGACTTGAACCTAAGTCTAAAATACGGCATGACACTTGGGTATCATTGTCTGGTACCGAATTTATCGAACATTTCGTTGCCCAAGTGTGGGGCAAGTACATGTTCGACTTTCGCGTATTGATTTGTTATAGAATTTGATTAAAGAATCAGCAAAATGAAATGCATAACTTCCTAATCATAAGCAAATTTAATTTGATTGCATAATGTTGTAACCGTTCCATATAAACAGCCATAAACTAATATTCAAAGGAAGTTAAGTAACGAGTAAAATGTATTCTCAATGGCACCTGGACCGTAATATTACTCAACGTTATGTCACACGGTGAACACTGAATTGTGAATATTTTATCTAGGAACACCTTACATCACTTTCTTACTATTAATTTTATTGTATTGCTAATATAATTGATATATGTAATCGAAAATAGATTTAAAATGGTAATCTGGTTACAATTTTTTTTGTATCATCAGTTTGCTAGCACTAGTAATTTAGCTTAGTTGGAGTAGAGGGAATATTAGTAACTTCGGTTCTAATATTCTTTAAAAAAAAATATGTATCATCATTAAATCAATCAGTCTTCACCATATTACTAATGATTATACATGTAAAAAATATCTTGTTTTTAATTTAGCCTGAAGCTTAAGGTAAAACAAAATTAATTTCAGCACCGTCATTGACACTTACAAGATATCTTTGTATCAATGTCAAAAGGACAGACCATTATTAGATCTCGACTTAAAATCACGTGTTAAATACATGAAATCGATAAATGAATTGCTACAGAGTTAGAGTTAAGTATGCTGTTGAATACCACGTGTTTCTAAATAGACTGTTTATGAGGGAAGAAAGTAATCCAATAAAGAACCCCACCCAACCCCACTCGTGATTCTTATGTATGGCTTCTTTGACACTGGTTGTATGATATTTATTTAAAATAAAAGGTTTAAATGCTAATTTTAAAAACTGGTAATCTTTTTCCTGTAGGTAGAAGGATAAAAATGAGATACAGTACAACAGTGTTGCTAGGGTATTAAAAAAAATGAATTGTGACCTTCACCGATGTCGTATCGGTTGGAAAATGTTTTTTTACTAACCGTTCCGTTACCCTCAGCAATCTCCTGTTTCCGTTATCGGAGCAAGATAAAATTTTATACCGAGTTTAAATAATAAGTTTATGGACACAAAAATATTATATCGGTCCTGTACTCTTTGTGTGATACTCGAAGGGAATAGTTAGGATTTTAAAGAATTCCTAAAGGATTAGTAACCGTAATCCAAAACACTCATAATAACGTTGACTGATGTTGATTGAGGTGTCTTTATAACAGACATCATACCTGCGACCGAAAGTACCTATTTCCCAATTTGATCTTGACAATTAGGACTTCATATTTCAAGACGCCAATTAGTTTAAATATCGTATAGCTAAATCGTCATAAACTTTAAACGCAAAATGTATTCTCCTATACCGCTGTCGTATCTCGCTTCTACATACATAAGTACATCTGTCGAATCTGTGGCCTCGGATTGGCAGACGGAATTCGCACACCATCTGCCACTGGTTTTGATTTCATACACAGATAAGTGGCCAATGGCAGATGTAACAACATTAGGAGAATCAAGTTTAAAATTTTTATTCAATATTTTTATTAATCAACTTCTAAGAAATAGAATTTACTATAATAGATATTACTCGGAGTAGTGTCAGTGATGCTATTCTACCAACACTTCTGGTCTGGATCTGCATCGTGAATTAAGATTCAGATTATTAATTCAGTTTTTGTTCAATCTCAGAGTAGCATCTGCAGCTTTATCATGAGTCTGGGGTTCGTTTTGTATTACAATTGATTTGTTTTGTGTATTGACGAATAGAGTACAATCTCCTATTATGAAGTCGTTAAATATAACTCCCTGTTAGTTGCGTCTGAGTTAGTGATTGTCTAACTATTATTACAAGTAGGTAGTAGAAACAAGCACGATAAGATATTGTACTTTGTACTACAAACCTCTTAGATATAACTTCTAAATTCAATTGTAACTATACAATATTAATGTAACTACAAGTATACATATAATTAACTAATATGCCTAGTTATCATAAGGAAATATACATCTTACAACGTCTAGACTTAAGTACAAAAGATTGGTATGAAGTGCGTTTGTCAGGAGTACAATTCTCAAGAAAAAATGCCACAAATTCCACGGAAACCACAAAACAGTATTCATACTTCTTATGTACAGAGGATGAAGCGAAGCAAGAATGCCATTGTGGTACAAAAACGCATCGTCGACCGTGATGAAGCCAAACACGTGCTAGATAAGGCAAGCAGGTACTGGTTGTGACTCACGTTTAACGTAAAAGTATTAAACAACGATAACTGCAGTAAGTTTATTACTTTACGTACAAGTATGTACCGAGTTATACGTACACCTGTTGTTTAGTTTAAACTAGGTGTGCGTTCATTGCATCATATCCTACCGATAAATGTCGTGAATGGATATCAACGTCACCAATGTTTGTTAAACTGTTTATATGAGGTCGCTCGTTGTGATTGGGTAACCAGATCTTCAGTTCGAAAGGGTGCTTATTCAACCCTGAATTTCTCATGGCCCAACCCCGAGCAACGGAAATAGCAACACCCCTTTTTTCGGTGGCTGCGACCGCCGACAGTTTTGCCGAAACGGGGATGATATAGGTTATAATTATATAAACTTATCGTCTGAAAATAAAAAATCACAAGTCAAAATAGTATTATTTCATACGTTCGCGTTAGTACCTCAGTCAAACGGGTTTCTTTAAAACTGTATTGTACGTGTAACTTCAAGACCTATATGTAGGTATATGGTTACTGATATCATAATATTATGTTCGCTAGTTTTTGCAGCTGTAAATATACCACAGTCCATATTATTATTATAGTGTACCACTTCTTATATTGCCCGCATTTGATTTTTGTGTTTCACTCATAACAATTAAAAGGATTGGACGGGTTTCTTACTTTCACTCATTTTCATTATCAAAATGGTGTTGCTGGTGTCCGTCAGAATGGCTGGTTGCCTGCCTCATTTAGAATCAAGACTGTGATTAAAAATTGCTACCTAATTGCTACTATTTACTACCTACAATTAAATAATTGCTACCTCATTAATTTTGAAAATATAAGGAATAACAATGTCACCAGCCATTCTGACGTCAGAATGGCTGGTCAGCGCTTAGTTTGAGCAAACTAAACAGAGTTGAGTTTTTGTTTTTGCTTCAATAATTGCTACCTAATTGCTACCTAATCACCTATCAATTTCAGCCTTATAACTATATCAGTGGAAAAGTTATGATTATTTATTTGCAACTTACGTGTGGTTTGGTACGGTTAGCAAAAAAAAAATACAAACACGTATTAAATTATTACAGAACTTTATTACCTACTTAAAAGCAAGTTAATCATAACGACAACAGTTAAATATTGGCTCAAAACATTTGCACAGAGCTTTATGTGCACCAAATAAAAAGTTTAAGTATGAAAGTCAACAAAATATACAAAATACAATTAATTTTAGTTTCATTCTTTTTTGGTTTCTTTAGTTCCTTTCAGAACAGGCTATAAGGTTCTATGACCATGCTGCCTTGTCATTGGTTATAATTATTTTCTATAGTGAAATAATTGTGGATGATATTAAATTAATGATGATCAGTTGATGATTTTGATGATGATGATGATGGTCAATGATAATTGATGCCTTAGTAAAGTTGTGGAGACTTTACTAAAAGCTTCCTCGGGAGATTTGGATTGAACACGTAGAGCCACAATTCACTGTAATATACCACTTTCCTTCACGTGTGTGCAATGTACAAGACGTTATGGCTAAAGATCCACCATCTTATACATAAAAAGTCGAATTCACACCAATTTGAGAAAATAAAATAATACCGCGATGCGTCCTCTACACTTTCCCGCCAAAAAACCCAAAATTTTAACCTGAATCACTTCAAATTTCCCTTCATAAAGACGGATATAAAGAGAAGCGAAATTTGAAGTGATTCAGGTGTGGCTCAATAGCTCAGTTGGAAGAGCATTCCCCCTGTAAGGGCAAGGGTCGTGGGTTCAAGTCCAACTTGAGTATTTCATTTTTCCGATGTTTTTCGAACTATAATACCTTTTTTTTGTTTAGCCTATGTAGACTTCCCTCTTAATTTAACAGATTGGTGCGAAGTGTGAAAGTGTGGAAGGAGGCGCTTGAGAACGGCGGTCTGAAGCTAAATGTGGCGAAGACAGAGTACTTGGCGTTAAACTCAACAGATCCCACACCTGTTCGCATAGGCGATGACTTGGTCGAGCGCATGGATCAGGTTAAGTACCTGGGATCTGTACTTCACGTTTCTGGTGACATCGACTACGACGTCAAGGCACGTATTGCCGCCGCGTGGGCTAAGTGGCGGGAAGTGACTGGCGTCACTTGCGATATTAAAATGCCAGCCAGGCTGAAGGGGCAGGTCTATAAAACGATCATTAGACCTGTCCTCTTACACGGCTGTGAGGCGTGGCCGCTGTTGGAGCGACACAAGCAGATGCTGCGTGTTACGGAGATGAAAATGCTGCGGTGGATGTGTGGAGTCACGCGTAAAAATCGCGTGAGGAACTCACGCATCCGCGGCAGCCTTCATGTCCGTGACATCGCAGATAAAATGCAAGAGAGCCGCCTCCGCTGGTGCGGCCACGTCTTGCGGAAACCGCCCAACTACGTGGGTAACAAATGCCTGGCAATGGCGCCCCCACCCGGTCCAGGTAGAAGGGGTAGGCCCAAGAAGTGCTGGCTTGGCGTCGTGGAGGGTGACATGCGTGAAAACGGTCTCACTACCTTGGACGCCCAAGATCGTGCGAAGTGGAGGAGGAAGAGCCGGAAGGCGGACCCTGAGCCCCGAGGGCACCGTGGCCTCGGATGCAATCATGTTGATGAGACTTCTCTCTTAACTAACCTCTGCTCTAACTGTACTTCTCCCATATTTTTATTATTACCAACCCATAATTGTTTACTAACCCTTGTGCCGTCCCGTCCTGGAAGGGGATTTCAGGTAGCAGCTAAAGTAACTATCTACCTATCTAAAAATACCGACCAACAATACCGGTACATTATTTAGACCTCCATTAACGATTAAATCTACGAACCACCTTGACGTTGCCAGAATCATCGGTAAACGATGGAGCCACTAAACTATAGAAAGAAGAAGACTAAAAAATCAGTACCTAAGCACTATAAGGCACATTGCAGACGTGGAAATTCTAGGCAGTGTTACGACGACAGGTTACAAAAAGTGTCACTAAGATTATTCCGCATTGTTTACTAAAATGAATATAATAATGAAACTAAAATTATTGTATCTATATATATAAAAATGAATCCCTATTTCCCTTGGTCACGACATCAGGTGTGAACGGCTAGACCGATTTCAGTAATTCTTTTTTTGTTGTGTTTGTTATTGATAGGAGAAGGTTCTTATGAAAGAAAAAATGAAGAAAATAGCGCGGAAAATTAGAAAATTTAAGAATACATAACCACCATATAAAATAGCTGATCCGACATACGCCATGTCTAAATTTTGAATTTGGAATACGAATTGGAAAAGAATGTGTTTCCGGTTTATTATTCTAATACTGCTGTATGATATTCTTCTATTTATGTTATCTGACGTTTGATATAGAATTGACATAATGCGTGCAAATATCCTGAGAGGGTGATTAGTAGACATTCTTCTGAATTAACGAAATGCCCGTTGCTTGGGCCGCGAAAATATTTATGGTGGCTATTTTCAAAAAATTATGGTTTATGGTAGTATGAACGCCCTTCAGCGTAGAGGTATATGGTTGTATGGGCCCCGGTGACCTATTCTTGTCAGGAGCTCCGTGGGCGTTTGGGGCCCGAATCGAAATGCTTTCCGTTCTTAAAATAATTAGGAGAATTTGATACAGCTAATTGATTCCAATTTCTAAGGCGAAACAAAGTTTGCCGGGACAGCTAGTTTTGTATATTTTGTTGACTTTCATACTTAAACTTTTTATTTGGTGCACATAAAGCTCTGTGCAATGTTTTGAGCCAATATTTAACTGTTGTCGTTATGATTAACTTGCTTTTAAGTAGGTAATAAAGTTCTGTAATAATTTAATAAGTGTTTGTATTTTTTTTTTGCTAACCGTACCAAACCACACAAGTTGCAAATAAATAATCATAACTTTTCCACTGATATAGTTATAAGGCTGAAATTGATAGGTGATTAGGTAGCAATTAGGTAGCAATTATTGAAGCAAAAACAAAAACTCAACTCTGTTTAGTTTGCTCAAACTAAGCGCTGACCAGCCATTCTGACGTCAGAATGGCTGGTGACATTGTTATTCCTTAAATTTTCAAAATTAATGAGGTAGCAATTATTTAATTGAAGGTAGCAAATAGTAGCAATTAGGTAGCAATTTTTAATCACAGTCTCGATTCTAAATGTGGCAGGCAACCAGCCATTCTGACGGACACGTGTTGCTGTACACTGAAGAGGTATTACAAAAATGTAACAATTTAACTCTTCCACTATCAAAAAGATGATCAAAACGTAAGAGCACCTCCATCAATAAGAATTTAAAACTGTATGGAGTATTTAATGAAGTAAATAAAACCTTGAATGTTAAAAGTTCAGAATGGACCTTGGCGTCCGCGTGGGCTTGAATGTCCGTATTGATTTAAAATTCAATATAATTTAATTAGGTGCTTGGGAAGATTGGTATTTTTATTGACTGGGGACCCTAATGTTTTTCAAAGTAGCAAACAAATACAACATCTCAACATCTTGTAGTAATCTGTACCGCAACCTATGATCCAAAATATCACTAATAACCAGTAGCCATTTGTAGAGAACAGGAAAGGAAAAAGCAATTAAGCTCTTAGTCTAGAGACTATTGGGTCTTACTGTGTGAGTAATTAATCTGATTTTTCTTGTATATTTTTGAAGTCACGTAATTAGAAATCTTTAAGAAAATACAGTTGACAGTCTTGGAAATAATTTGGCACGTATTTTTCAATTCTAGTGGAGAAATAAATACGTACCTTTCATAAAAACGGGATAGAAAATTACTTTCAAGTTATTTGTGTATTTATTTTAAGATTGATATCTTCAAATCAAACACGAACAGGGTAGCAGGTCATTGATTCCTTGATCAGCATTCAAATAGCTGGGTTCAACTATATTTTAGATTTTATCGGACACGTACATATTAACCTCCATATTTGGGGTGCTCGCCGCCAGTTAGCAGGTACTCAAATATTTTCTAAACAAAAACAGGAGTAGAAGCTCAGCGTGATCATCAAATCATCAAATGACAATCCTCGCTCGCTCATCGTTCTGGCCGCGATCAAAGAGAAGGTCTTGTGTGTGCATCGACGCATACTAAACTGTGCGTGCAAACAATACGCAAAATTATACTTGTAATGGGTGCGAAATGCAAAGGTTGTTACTTATTTGTCTTATAAAGGTTGAAATTCTGTGCAAATACGAGGGTCAAACTGAAAGTTCTTAGAAAATCAAAAACTGATTACATTAGCCAGTTATTAGTTTTATTATATCTTTTCAAAATATTGTCCATTCATGTCAATACACCGCTGCATGCGATGGAACCACTGGGAAAAGCACTTTGCCCACTCGTCCTTAGGGGTCTCTTCAATGGCATCGCGATACGCAGCCACCGCTTCTTCAGCATTCATAAACCGCTTTCCTTTAAGTTTTTCTTTAATTTTTGGAAATAAATAAAAATCACAAGGCGCGAGGTCCGGGCTATACGGCGGGTGACCCAGTAATTCAACGTTTGATGTCGCCAAATTGTCGATCGTTCGCTTGGCGGTGTGCGACGAGGCGTTGTCGTGGTGAAGGAGGATCCTACTGCGAGGTCGTTTCTCTCGAACTTTTTCCAAGACAAGTGGCAAACAATTGGTAGTGTACCATTCTGCAGAAACTGTTTTTTGATCCTCTAACACAATTGTTGCGAAATGACCTATCCTTCCAAAGAACGAGGCCACCATTTTTTTTCCCGCACTTCGATCTCTCTTCACTTTAGTTGGCAACTCCTCGAAAGGAAACACCCACTGAGCAGATTGTCTTTTGGTTTCAGGATCATAACAGTAAATCCAGCTTTCGTCACCTGTTAGTATGTCGAACACAGCATTAGAGTCACCTCCGTTAAATCTTTCAATCATTTTACGGCACCAATCCACACGATGGAGTTTTTGAGCCTCAGTCAAATTATGAGGTATCCACCGGGCGCAAAGCTTCCTGACCGCTAAATGTTCGTGGAGGATTTTGTGCACTTGACTCATACCGATGCCTAAGCTTGTCCGAATCTGCTGATAGATCACTCTTTTGTCAGTCTCTATCATACGCCGCACAACACAGATGTTATTTTCAGTCGTCGCCGTAGAAGGCCGTCCCTCACGTAAATCATCAGTGAGATGAGTGCGACCACGTTTAAACTCATTAAACCAGTTGTAAACAGTCGCACGAGATGGGGCTTCATCGTGAAAGGCCAATCGTAGTCTATCATAACTTTCTTGTTGACTTAAATGACATCGAAAGTCATAAAAAATCATTGCACGAAAATTTTCTCGTGTTAAATTCATGTTAACGTGACACAGACAATTTTCAATTTGCCGCCAAATCGTAAAACAAATGATAAATGAATGAAATATATACTCAGTAATATTGGCAAAGAGTTCTATTTTCAAATTTTAGAATTATTTTTTTATTATATTGTTTATAAGTGGCCAGTTCTAAGAACTTTCAGTTTGACCCTCGTACCTACAAATTATTAATTTATGAGAGAATGGGCAGCAAAGACCCTATTAAGATTTACAATTTTATGTAATAAACATAAATATGCTAATTCAACATAGCAGAAAAGATAAACAAGAAATATCACTCAAGATCACATAGGCGAATGACCAGCGATGATTTTGCCAAACAGCTGGTATGTGGGGATTTTCCAGGCCTTTAATATCTTAGACATAAAAAAATCCCTTTTTCCAAAAAGACTACAATAAGTTTAGGTTTTACAGATCAGAAATGTGTAAGCGACACAGCAGTACCTAATGCTTTGCCATCTTGGTGGTACATAAAATAATCTTACCTTTCCAAACTTCTAAGTGTCACTAAGCATTTTGATATAGGAAGAAAAACCAACTCGACATGTTCACGTTATGATATTACTCATAATCGCGGCGATTGATACCCTATCTTATTTCCGATTCTCACAACATACATTTGCCTGCATATCCTGTATGTATGATGTACCTAAGTGAATTCCTACTAACTTTGCACATTTCTCCTCCCCTTATACAAATGCCAGACGCCGAACTCAGACAAAGTGACCGATGCAATTTCCGGCCATTCGCCACCGGATCAGACTATTTCTACCGAACATCTATCATCATGCCCATACTTCCTTTTAGCCTAATAACATGTTAAATGTTTCTATAGTGCGAAGTTTAGTGTGTAATCCAGGTCAAAATAAAGTAAATAAAATAATCTTCTACTAAAGAGTGCCCCACTGAAGTTCAAAATTGCGATAAACGGTAGTTCAAAGTTCGGAAATACGACTCACGTTAGTGCGAAAGTATCGTCACATCGATACACGTATCATCGAATGTTTGTCACTGCGATGCACGTTACCACGAAAGTGCGCCAAATTAATACACGAATCGCGATTTTGAACTTCGAAATTCAGTGAAACAGTCTCTGCTAAAGCTAGGGCATGGATTCCGGAATTCCGAGATCTCGTAACTCCGGAATTTCGGATACGTCATTCGTGTTATACAATTCCGGAACTGAAGTAAATATCGTAATCCGATACTCATATAATTATTTGTACTAGGCTGCTATTTATGTATCCGGAACTGGCCTGTTACCTACAGAACAATACAAAAAAAGTAAATTAAAATTATTTGGCTGAAGAATACAATATGTTTCATGTTGTTGTCATTTGTTTAGCCTTCGTGACGTTATTTTGAAAATTGCAAGTCTTTAACACCATGAATTTAAATCGTGAAAATTTTCGTGCAATGATTTATTACGATTTTCGGCGAGGGCTTACTCAAAAACAGCGCGTTAATCAACTCGTTGCGACTTTTGGGAATGAAGCACCATCGAAAACTACGGTTTATCACTGGTTTAGTGAGTTCAATCGTGGGCGGTCTGTGCTCACAGACGAAATTAAAGAAGCACGCCCTATATCGGTTGTGCATCAAAACATTGATGCTGTGCGGAAACTAATGATTCAAGATCGCCATCTTACATATCGTGAGATAGAGGCGTCTTTGGGCATAAGTATGACGAGTATATTTAAAATATTACACGAACATTTAGCTGTAAAAAAAAATTGTTCACGTTGGATTCCGCACAACTTGACAATTGATCAAAAACGGGCTCACGTCGATAAAAAAATGTTAAAAATGTACAACCAGGGTGCATCAAAAGCTGCCTATAATATCTACACAGGTGATGAATCTTGGATTTATGCGTATGATCCAGAAACTAAACAACAGTCAATGGTTTGGGTGTTCCAAGATGAGCCGAACCCAATAAAAGTCATTCCTTCAAAAAGCACTTTAAAGTCAATGGTTGCTTGTTTTTTTGGAATAAATGGACATGTGGCTACTGTGGCACTAGAAGATCGTAAAATGGTTAATTCTGAATGGTTTCAGGACCATTTATCTGCCAGAAGTCTTGCATGCAAATGCTATGCAAAAGTGCATCGATCATCAGGGTGAATATTTTGAAAAGCAATAAAACCAAAATAAATGCTTTATGTATGTTTCACTTTGTTATTCCGGATACATAAGTAGCAGCCCTCGTAAAATAAGTTAAGTTACCACAATAATAAAATTTGCATTTGTACTCTCTTGCGAAATCAACACCTATATCACAGACATCGGCACGCGGTACGGTACCGCGTGCCGATGTCTGTGATATAGGTGTTGATGAAGCTGAAGTCAATGAATCAACATTGCAAGAACAGCTGGACAAGGAACTAAGTAAATGCAAAGAACCTCGCACGAGCACGAATCAAAAACAACATTTTGATCTTGCTGGATTCGTTAAAGTTGAGAAAGCCATGTACGATAATAGTGGAGAACGTGATATTTATTTGACACAGGCATACTTTTGTAACTGTTAGAGTGAGTAAAATGTTAGATGCTCTGATACTCTTGAGAACACATTATCAAGAAGATCGATCTTTTTTGAAAAAGTAATTCTTTATATTTCTTTTTAGTAGTGATTTAAAGATCTCAATTTTCAAAAAATACGACGGCGTAAGTTTAGAGATTTTATAATTAAGTTAAAGTTTTGTTCTTTAAACCTATTTTCATGATCTCAGAAGAGTTATGTTCATTGTGAGTTGTTGAATCTTATATTCTTCATAATTTTATTAGATAGTTATTGTTTAAGCTACATTGCAGCAAATTGATTGTTGACACGTTGATTTTGTAAATTTATTGTTTTTTGTTATATTTACTAAGAAAACCTAATAGAAGGCTGTTTAATTCATCTCAGTCAAGAGTTTTGTCGATTTATTTAGTTTTTATAATAAAGATTTGATTTAACAAGACAATGTAATGCCTCTTTATTGTTTTTTTTATTTCCTATACTTTTTTCTAATATCGGAACCGGTTCCGGAATTCCGGAATTGAACCAGTAGTATCGTAACTCAGTTCCGGAATCGAAAATAATCCGATATTACATGCACTAGCTAAAGCTTATAACGCAAATAGGATTGAAGTGAATATGCTCGTAAATTGAACTCATAATCTAATACTCTTATTAACAGAATGTGGGTTTATGATAGTAAATCTCTATTTACTTATCCATTTGGGGATTCTTACGTCGGATTTTGGGGTCGCTGAATTATAGGGGCCGAGTCAATACCTAAACCCATTAATCTAATACCAGATTAAATCAGTCTGTGACATAGTCAATTACTTGATAATAAAAAAAAATGTTTGTATATTTACTTGTGTTTATTCGCTGGCGCACCGTTTATACGATTACGATATTATAAAACGGTGTCACTATACTTTGCACTTCCACGAAGACATCGCTATTATAATACTTGCAATTTGATTATAGGATGTTCCCCTGCGAAGTTGGATCAAATCAGCTATTTTTTAGTTATTTCATCATTTTAGGTTTACAAATGACGATTTATGGAAAACGTCAAGGATGTAAACTTGCATAAAAATTCTTATAAATTGTAATTCGTTTCAACTAAACGCATAAACACGAAAATTACTTTTGTAATCATAATGGTGAAGTCTGCTAGTAGGTTGACCTACTGTGTACAGTACATCATGGCGTGTTTTAATGAGGCGGGCTTGGCGAGATGCTTATATTTGGGAACGATTCGCGCTGTGGGGGAGCTCATCTGCTAAAGAGCGGTTAAAATGTCGGTGTGCACTATATTTAGAAAAACAGTCATTAAGTAGAGGAGGTAAAACATAAGGGAATGGACGTCAGCAGGGATAGGTTATAGAAAGTATTGCAGTGTTTTTGTTGTTAGTATGACCGTCGTTAGAGAGATGTAGAAATGAGAATTCCAAATTGCAATTATGTTTACTACTTCCCTCACTACCTCACACATTACACAACCTTCAAATTAGTGCGTTAACATCATTATTTTTCCAAAAGTCACAGATAAATCGTTTTGGTTTCAATACAATGATTTCCTAAACAGAAGCGTTTGCTTCCTTCCATTAGAAGGGCAATTATACTACTTCCTCTGAACACAATAGAATGTAAAAAGCAGGTAGTGTGACGAAGCAACAATTATAAGTGATGGTGACACAACTAGATTCCACCATGGAATTCTACAGAATTTTGGGAACGACAAAACAATGACTTCGATAAACTTACTATGTATTCATTTCAGAGATTAGAGCATACCTTGAGACTTACTTCCTAAAATTCATCCTGTTCTATTCAACCGATTGCGATTAAACTAGTGTAAGATTTTGAGTCTGACCAGGACTCAGACATTTGTAATAAAAAAACCGCATCAAAATACATTAAAAAATGCATATTTAAATGTGTAATGAAAAAATATTGGTCCGCTGGTTGCGGTTGAGTAAAATCTTCGAAGTTCTCTTCTATGCATAACTGACAAACTTAGCTATGAAACATAATCCCGATAACAAATACTTTGTATAAACTATAAACTTGTCTCTAATCGATCTCTATTGTACATTCGGCCAAACATGAGAAAAGTTTATTCCTAGAATAAACAGGCAATATCACCCACATATTTGCTGTTTATTCTAGGAATAAACTTTATTCGCCTTTGGTCGAACCGACCCCTAGTCGTTCAGAAATTACACGATAACTAACAGATGGTACGAGCTGAGCGTTAAGACAACTGTAGTTCTTAAGTATCTCGACGAGCTTGTTGTGAGAATAAATATGCTATAATGCTCAATGAAGTGTTCATAAATATATGTGTATACAATCATGTTCATTTTGATATTGAAACAAATGATGGCGTCTGAACATGTGTTACACTACGCAGTTGTTTTTCCTCCAGCTCTTCATCGAAAACGGAAATTTACAAATTACTTGGAATGAACTATATAAATAAACTAACAAGTAAGTAAACAAAAAGTATGAATCTATTCGGGTAAATCAAATTCAGGATAGCATCTACGAAGTTGGAAGAGTAATGCTCAACCGGAACACTAGCAGGGTCATGTCCCGTTCTGGATGTGGACTTTCAGCTTTTTCTATAAAGGTTGTGTTTTTGAGACAAGACAGCAAAGGCCTTATCGGTTATTGTTACAGCAAAACGTTCATAAACGACTATCCTTAACTTTTAAGATATTCTGGACTGTATTCACGATTTTGTATGTACAGTAAGTAAGAAAAATGTTAAAAAATCAAAAAAAAATATGCCAGTTGATCCTATTACACGTGGGTTATTAAATTAAGACTTGAAGATAATTTAAGGTATAACTACTAGAAATAGCCAATAACGTTTCCCATACATTTCGTGGAAGAACCAAGGAATCAATTTATCGCCAACCGATATTTACTGTAATCAAGACTCTTTAAGGCCAATACATTTTCAGTATGATATGATATGATAACTTAGTTTGAAAAAAATTAAAACATGACCTCCCCTTTAAACAAGCTTGAACTAACTAGGAAGATCAAACTTGGATTTAATATCTTACATAGTTATTATTACAATAGTTCGGTTTTATGCGCCAATTGGAATTGGAACCCACACTCGGCTTCAATTTTTACGTTCAGTTTGACCTTGTTGTGCGCAAGGCGAGCCAAACCTACGAATTGCCACTTCCGAAACTAAGCGAGCGAGGCTAAATGCCGGAATATACGAACACGTTATAAAGACGTTTAGGTCCGTAGCAAGTAGGCATATTGGTTCATAAACTTATGGAACAGTTCAATTTTGTTCAGAACTGGTTAGAAAAATGACAAAATATTCGTATGAAAGTAGCTTGTCTGGTATAAAAAAAAAAACTATAAATTCTTTAAAAAAAACTAACTAAAATAAGACTGTATTTGACTGTACCAGTCAATAGCGTATGTAAAGCATTCAAAAGAGGGGTGTTCAAAAAGTGTTATCTATCTGGAAAGTGTATCTAGAAGTAACAGACTATAAAAACATGCAAGTACCATGTCCAATGAATATGTGGGTATAAAACATGTGACTATATACTCTAACAACAATAAAACAGCCAGTTCATATTACAGAACGTGCACCTGTCTCCACGAGCTTCTACTCAAATTTATCTTCCAAATTCTTAAGTAAAAGAGATATCTTCACTATATTTCTTACTAATACTTAAATTTAAATATCAAGATGCCTAGGTAACCACATTATCACCAATTTGTACAAAACGGTATAACTACACATTGCTTTTCATTAACAGATTCTTACATTCCTAAATGGTATGATTAGCAGGTCACCTTTTTATTATCGAGTAGAAGAAGCTTGCAAGGATTTCCTCGACTATACCATCCGTCATGTACCAAAACAAATATGACGAAGAAGTGCAAAAAATAAAAGATTCGCAAACTTCTGGTGACGCATTTTCTGATGTGTATTCAAGTTTTGCATGCGCTTTTTTCAGTTTTCCAATAAATCATCTCATTCTTTAGGGTTTAGTTTCGATTAGATTGTTTAGTTAAATGAATGACATCATGTTATAATAAACGTATTAGAGCAATCTGTACCAATCACTGTTCATAATTGAACCTATACAAAGCCAATAAGATTAGAACTCAATTGATTCCTATACAATTGACCTTCAGACGCATTATTTCCTAATCTTAGTCTGTAACACACCATGACTAAGCCAATGTACTACATATAAACTGTCTCAGTCCCTTGACCCGAATGATTACGACGATTAAATCATCAGTTTGAGACACACTAGAGGGGACAGTTGCACCGGACTGTAGGCGAGTATTACAACAGAGGGCCCTCGTAAACTCTCGTGGGTGACGGTCACTGATTGATGATTTCCGGCCATTGTGTCACTACTCCCTTTTATACACCCCACAACAGCCTATGCGTAACTCCAGCTCGTTAGAGCGCTCATCGTAACAAATAGGTATCACTAAAATGGAGTATGGTTTGACGTAAGTCCCTTTTAGTTCTAAAAATAGCACCTGTCTTGTTTGCATTTCGGTAAACCTAACTTTGTATGATTCAGGAAATAATACGCTAATTTGCATTGGAAATCTTTGATTTAAATAACAAGATGTCTCTAATTTGGTCATGAATATTCGTCAAATTAGAATAGCTATTCAGAATGAAAATGACACGTATTAATTACAACTTACTGGTTGTTTTAGGGATGGTCGCTTGGGAGTTTGGAATCAATAAGTAACGTAACGACCTACTGGTAGTACAGGCTTCGTTATTATGTAGGGGTGTGTTCAAATATCATGTGTATAATAACCTATTTGAGGGTTTCTGGGGCGTCCTCATTTCACAGGGTCAATGTCTTCTCCCATACAACTATGTTTATTTACCTCATGTGTGTTTTAGACAACAAAGGAGGTATAACGGTTACAGTGCTGCTATGAGACAAGATTAATAACTTCATAATTTGTTTTAGAGACTCCCCGGGAGGCAGAGCAATCTTTCACAAAGATTAACATTGCGAACGATGAGAAAATAACATTGATGAATCAACCCGCAAATATAAAGCTTGACAACACAGATTACCAGGAAGTTATAAGCACATCGTTCTTTGCACAGTTCGGTCTACATAGCTATAGTAAAATTATAAATGACATAAAATTAAGTCAGACAGATATTGACTTGTTTACGGTGTTTTATCAAATGCGTCAGCAGCAAAAGAAATATTCATGGGACCAAAATAACCTGGATGGCTAAAAGCTATTATTTTTGCAGATTGGCCAAGACTAACTCTTCAGATCTTTCTAAGGAGGAACATTATGTACCTATAGTGTTTGAAGAAAATGGGTCTATCCAGTACCAGTTGGTAGTTGGGAATGAGTGTTACATCTGATAAGATAAAAAAATATAATTTAATCAAAAGTTATACATACTTGGTATTAAAAAGAAGTAGTACAGTCGATATATTAAAATATCTGACTGATGGCGTAGCATGATCTTCAACTGAACTACTAAAAGAACCTGACCCGAATAGGTATTCTTTTGAATAATAAATATATATCGAATCCGAGCAATGACTCCTCTTGGCATGTACGTAACAAGATGTCAGAATCTGTCTGACAAATTGGCCCGGGTGGAGTATATTTTGATTGCCTTCTCACATAATGAGGTCAAACTTTATCAAAACCAATTGTATATACGTACTTAAGTAGACATCTTTTTTCTGGTACACAAAAGGTCGTTGTCCCACATAGTATGTTTTCTTACTCGATAATACAAGGCTATAATTATCTACGATCCTAAATTACTTATTACTTTGAAATTGAAATTGGAAAACTATCTCACTTGAAAGAAAAGGTATATATGTTCTAGGTTTCTAGGTTTCTACATGTTTAAACACCGGTAAGTGCAAATGACTTCTATACTGCTTGTACGGCCCAAAAGAAATGCCACTAATGTTTATTTTTCTGATAAGATGAGTTTCTACTGTGCTTTAAGTGAAATTATATTATAGGTATAGTCATAAATTAAGCCAATATAACGAGGCTGAAAATCGGCACTAAGCAAATTGGTTGCTATAATTTTGTTGACAATATCGGCTGCTACAATTTAGTTGCTAATTTTAACTGCTACAATTTAGTTGCTAATTTCGGCTGCTGCTTTTGGCAACAATTTTGGCTGCCAATTTCAGCCATATGTCGATATAATACTTTGGAAATTCAAGATTCTTCCCTGATGGGTCTTGAATTCTTAAACTCTCTTTTGTGATCTCTCACTTCCTCTTAACATGTTCTAAATGACAAACAAGTACCAGTTTTTCGACGATGATATCACTACACATTATTTAAATGTCCGTCCTTTATTTCTACTTTCAAGCAGTGTGAGTCATGGCGGTTTCCAGTTCAGACTGTATTTTTAATCATCACGACTCTATTGGTTAGCTACCAGCGACAATCGACCTTTATATCTCGCTGGTGGGTGTATTAGGAGTAGAACAAACTATAGATTATTCAAGTAACTGTTTAATCGATGCGATCGTTCGAGTGCGAAGAGCCGTGAATAAGATAGATTCTAATAGCGTACGCGTAACCAAAATCTCAACAAACTGCCTATTAATATTCGTTTTAGATATTAGTCATACACATAATCTGAATAGTGTAACTCAAATTCCTAAAAAAACTAGCTACATCGCAGTAGCCGTACCTAAATCTTTAAGGCTTATAAATAATAAATTATGCTCCGTATACTTCACTTCATCGTACATGGTAGGATCTGGTGATAAGCCGTGGCCCATTGTAATGAGATAGGTGTTGATAGGAGTAGGAGGTACCGACGTACCTTAACTCTGGTAGCCATATTTACCAGCAGAAAGAATTCACCGAGCACATTTCTCTAACAACTAGGTTATTTTGAACTTCTGTAGGGTGGATGTACCTCACGTCGGACGGATGCGTAAGGATGGGAATCCCTGTATTACGAGTAATACTCGTTCGGCCTCAGTGGGGAACCACCGTGCTGATATATTACATAAGTAGCATAATCCCGTACTGCATATTTTCTATGAGAGTACCGGAGATATCTTTCTTTCCTCGTTCACTTCTTTTCCCTTTCTCTTCCCGATGTAGGTGGCAACACTGGTAACGCACATGTAGCACTTCTGGTTCACCGTGGATCATTCACGGTAATTGTTTTGCAGTTATTTGCTCTGTTAATAATATTAAAAAAGAGTACATATGAACCAACATTCCGGCATTTCCATTTCAAAGTTCTCAGGGATAACACCGAGAATTACAAAAATAATGCACTAAGCTACAACCATCTGTTTTATCTGTCATGTGTGTAGCCAACGGAACGAGATCGCGTCTTGCAATAACGTCGGCACTTTAAAATGTCAATCGTGTGTTGCAGCCTTATTGCGACCTCGATACAAATCCGTGGGAAGAAGCATTATGGTCCCGTCTCGACTCACAATGGAGCCTCACTGTTCTATACATTAGATCCGTTACACGTCCCATGAGAGCTAATGCTATGCCTCCGTTATGATAGCCTTCAATAAACACTTCAATGGCTACACAATTGGATCTACTTATAAATTGTACTAACACAAGAATAGAATGTTTCGGTACCCAGATATTGATATCTTTGTCTAATTTATGTTATCTATGGTACAGCGAAACGGGGTGAACTATTGATGCTGGGACATTTTATTTGTAAAAACGACTGTAAGACTATAAATAATATTATTCTTCTAGATGCTTTACTTTAATCCATGAAGGGACAGATTAAAAAGGTAGCCTCTTGGTTTTTCATTTTATTTCTTCTAACCCTATTCACTTTGGTCTGGACTTGACCCATCAAGTCCACTGGCACAAAAATTAAGTTGCCGCGTGGTTCCCGACACAGTAGAATTTGGTCCACACATTTATTCCCGTGCGATGTCGTACAAGGCATCAGAGTCATCAGACATATAATACAGCCCAGACTCTGCCTCAGATACATGGCATGAGTCAACAATAGTGCCCGAAATTGGGCAATAGGCTCACCCCCCAAATTACCGGGGGACCGAATCCAATGATTGGTGAAATGTGGGTGTTAATTCGCCTCTGCCTAACCCTCCGGGGTTACAGGCGGAATGTAAACATTAAGTGAAATTAACAAAATCACTTGAGTAAAATTTCTGTAGTGTATGCCTACTCCCATGAAAAAAGGGAGTTTTTAACTAAAAATAAATAAATACCTAGTTATCA
This sequence comes from Eilema sororculum, assembly GCA_914829495.1. Taxonomy (NCBI): domain Eukaryota; kingdom Metazoa; phylum Arthropoda; class Insecta; order Lepidoptera; family Erebidae; genus Eilema; species Eilema sororculum. Next base: position 19,807,677 of record OU618543.1, on the reverse strand, counting down.
TTTTGTTTCCACACACAAGCTATGGTGCAATTTTTATTAACCTCTAGTATTGTTGGGTATTTCCCTATAATACAATTACTTGTTGCAATTTTTCTGTTCTCAAACCGCAACAATGATGAATGTGTAACAAAAACAACTTGCAAATATGAAGCGTGTTATATAACGTGAAATATATAAAGTATCTAATATTACCTACCTACTAAACACAGAATATGATATTTTCTGACTAATCTTTCGAAAATGATGCTTGTGGAGGAACGGCCATGACGGTGAACGCATGTCTCTTGAGCCTTTTTAGTCAATAAAATGAGCCGTTACAGCTCAATCTTTCTGCTATTTTATTGATCATAGAGATAGCTTTTTTTATAAAGGTCACTACAATTTGACTTCACCTCGCCCGATGTTAAGCTAAAGGCAAAGTCTCGGAAAGAGGGTCACCATCGTAAACATGTACCTACTATGTTAACAGTGGTGGCACTCAGCTTGACGGCCTCATAAGATGATTTTCACGACCCGCTTAAAGGACCCGGGACTGTAGGTTTCCACCACCAGTCTTCTCCGCCATTCTTCATTCGTGGCGATAGCGCCATGCTGAGGCTATTTGACATTTATTTTGACTAAGTGTAAATTATATAATTTAGCAACTAGTTTTTACTAATGCCAACGCCTTAAGCGTCAGCTAAAAATGGGTGTTACTGTAACATAATATTAATAAATAACATTCAAATAAAATTGGTTACAATTTGGTAATTAACATAAATATACCATAGGAAGTGTCAATTCGAGAACTAGTGCAGATAGGAATGGAAATCCGTACTAATTTATAAGTGTGAGAGTATCTCCTGTTTCCTAGACAGTTGAATAGATTTAGGCATGGAGATAGCCTATAAGATGAAGTAGACATGAAGTAGATGCTTGAATACATCGAAGAAAATAAAATGCTCAAGTGGGACTTGAACTCACGACCTTTCTCTTCCAACTGAGTTATTGAGCCACACCTGAATCACGTCAAATTTCCCTTCTCTCCTTCGTCTTTGAGGGCAACAGAAATTTAAAAATTAGCACAATAAAATATAAAATAAGTACTTTCTATTTTAGATAAAATATTTTCCGCGATAAAGATTTATTTTCCACAGAGACGTAACCGCAGACAGCAACTAGGTACTTAAGAATAAGAGAAAAGGTCTTAGCACAGAACAGACGCAAATGTTATATCGACTGCTGATCATCAACAGTGTCCACTGTGTGCACTGCATACAAATTCAATGCAAAAGTGACGTCATAATGATGTATATTTAGATGTTTGGTACAATTCTGATTAACAATGAACCGCTCATTATTGAAATATTCGTTTAATAACACACTTATAAACAAGCTGAAATGAATCATACAGTGATATGGAGCGAACTGTTTGACCTGGACTTTGCTCTATAAAGACTAAGTATTATATACATAGCTGGTATCATAAAAAAATACAGGGTTATCGTGTTTTGGAGGCGGACGGAGGCACTTATGTACAAAAATTTGTGCAGTCCATATTTAAATGAGCTCATAATCGGTCCTCGATTGCCTTCAAAATACATAAGCTAGCATAATCCTTACTAATATTATAAATGCGAAAGTAACTCTGTCTGTCTGTATGTTACGCTTTCACGCCTCAACTACTGAACCGATTTTGATGAAATTGGGTATAGGGGTAGATTAGACCATGAGAAAGGACATAGGCTATGTTTGGTCGCGATAACCGACATCCACGCGGGCGGAGCCGCGGGCAAAAGCTAGTGTTTAATATTGGTATTTTTTTCATTTGTTTTTATTATTTTTGTCTTCAACTTCTGATACGTAAGACACGAGAAGTAGAGTACCAGATTACATATAATATAGGCACATAATTATTTGTCAGTGAAAGATAAAGGTGTAAATTGATAAGAACTGTAGAATTAAATGTCAAAGTCTGCAGTGTTTGGTAAACAACCAATAATATTAAATTAATAATAACTCAGCGCTACACTGAGCATAAAAATCTCATTGGTCGTGTCACATTTCACGTGCACTCTCATTGGTCAGAAACGTGTTAATAAATAAACATATTAATTAATTAGAATCAAGATTCAAATGATCACTTTTTCATCATCAACATTTACTGTTGTTATGCTAACTAAAATGTGTTTAGTGGCTCATAATAAACCGCTAGTGAACCGAAACTCATTCACTGCCACGTGACGACAAGGTTGTCCGGTACACGAGCACCGAATTATCAGCCGACACGGCGACGTCAAGTTTGTATAGGTTTAAATAAGATTCAAGCATATTAGATAGTAAAAATAATCTTTCTGACTCAACTGCCAAGATGTAATACGTATGTTTTAACTAGAATATTTATATCAACAGTCAATATTTTTTGACTTTCTGTTACTATAATGGCTGTAACGGCTTGTTTCATGAGTTTCACGGGAAATTATTGTGATAAAGTTAATATAAAAAATTGGATTGGTAGTTTCGGAGAAAATGGCAACATGGATTTGCACAAACAAACACACAAACATCCTCTCACCCCAAACGCATATACCGTCTCCGTTCCGTCTTGGGTAACTAGCATCTCAATGGAATCCATTAAATAAAGCAGCGGTTACAGTGGTCTATGAGCGCTTTTCACCGGCAGAATGACTTGCAACATGAAAATAAATTTAGAATGTTTTTCCACTTACAAAACTGAAATTAGTTATAATTATTTCCATTTCAATTGTGAGATGGTAACTAATAAGTTATGCTACTAATATCGTTAGTCTCTAGGCTATTACTAATAGGGTTAGTGCTAAATCCATTGTATTGTAATACAATGCAGTTGCCACTGAACTAGTATGAGGAGCAAGCATGCATTTAGTATGTAACAGTACTGCTCACATAATGTTAGTAGTTAGAACCCATATCATATACCGAGAACGCAACCGTGTCACAGAATGATTACAAAAAATTCTTATGATAATATCGTTAACCATAAATGCTCGAGCCGTTACAGTCACAACTGCTTAATGAAAATTATTCTTAGAAGCATTGTGTTATGACTTAACCAAATTACAGGCGATGGCTCCAGTTGATTTGGACGATAACAATAAAATGCGTGGTGTAATTGCGACGTCTCGGCCAGTAGCGCGTCGCATTCCTCAGGCGCCAACGCTGATTGGCAACAATGAAGGGTCAACATAATTAGTAAGTGGACGAGTACACTTGCCTATGATAACAAATTAGAATATTACAAGGCGCCAAGTGATGCAGATGAAATTAAATTGGACCCATAGATGTATTGAAGCAAGTGGGAGTAGCGACACAGAGAGTGCTAGGACTGACCCGACAAACTTTCTGCCATATAAATGTTATCGAAGAAAACTGTAGGCTACCTCACATTTGTGGCCGGTTAAAAAATATTTAACGACCTATTCGAATACCTACACAAAGCCTTTTTTCTTTATATAGGTTTCCTTTCGCTGGATTTTTAAATAAGAGTGTGAAAATTAGCTACACACCATACATTTCCATTTAAATGGGTATACTTTTTAGGGTCATTCATCAACTCGCGGGCATTAAACTTGCGGGAAACCGCGGGTTGGCATTTTTGAATTTTATTTTATTTTGCAGTCGTCAACTCGCGTGAATATTAAAGTACAGTCAGAAAAATGGATCGAAGCCAAAAATTTAATATAAAACCAACTTTTATACTCACGCATTTATACACCCGCGTTGGTTAAAGCCTTATCTATTCTGTGGTTAAAGTAACTGTTTACTTTTTTTATATTAATTTATCTTAGATTTCGATATAGACGTGCAAAATGAGGTGAGGGGGAGACGGCCAAAGATGCATAAAACATGCTATTTGTTACGGTTATGACAACGATGTCATATGAATGAACCGTCGTAGGAATATCGTCTTTTTCTTGTGGTGATTAAATTTTATTGTGGGATAAGACAAAGTACATTTTAAGCTAATGAAAAATAAGCTTAAATTTTAATAAGACCAAAATAGGATAAAACTAGGGGTAAAAAGAAATAGTGCTGTTAATTTTTTATACATTTAAGATTTCGTCTAGTAAAAATATGGAAGTATTTTTGTGTTTTTATGTATTGTGAAGATAAGTTTATATTTTTTATATCTCAGTGGCAGACAAGCGCAGGGCCTTTTTTTATCGTGCGAAAAATCCCCACGAAGCCGGTGGAGGCGGTTATGTCGGACTCGAACCGACCAAAACGCACGCTGTTTTGGGTCCTTGGTTGCCGGAGGTGAGATTGCCGAAAGCATATCTCTCGCACCCCGGCAGACCCAAGACCATCTCATTCGAGATGGCCCCCTACGGGTTGTGGGGACCTTAGAATCCCCATCTAGCCCCGGGTACGTGGAGGCGCACTTTGCGCCGCTGCCTGCCGCGGCCTGCTTCTGCTAGGGCGCTCATGGAGGGCGGAAATCGTTATGCGACCTCCGACGTCCGGTTCGCCTACACTCTTTGCAGGCTTCCCGGGCCCGGAGTCTAGTCCGACCCGACCGACCGCCTCCTTCTCGAGCATTACTTGCTCGCAGAAGGAGGCGGCCGCACCCCAAGCGTTCGCTTGGCGTGTCCCACGCCGGGCAATCGGTCAGCGTGTGCAGCTCTGTGTCCTCGCTCGCATCACTGTGATGGCACTCGGACGTTGGCTTCTTCCGGATCCGACACAGGTAACTCCGTTAATCACCTGCGTCAGACGGTACGAGAAGCTGCCGTGTAGCATCTCTAGCCATTCCTCTATGATGGGTCTTATCGCCGATATTACGGCATGCCCTACGCTTGGTCGCCCAAGTCGTAGCTCCCACTCAGATACCATATCCCGGTGGAGCTGGGACCTCACGGCCTGAATTTCTTCTGGCTCGGGTTCCCGTCCCTGCTCACGCGCCTCCTTTCGATACCGATATAGCATCGAAAGGGCTCTCGCATCCAGGTTCCACGGTAGGGATCCGGCAAGGAGACTCGCCGCCTCCAAGGATATCGTGCGGTACCCCCTAATGGCCCCGCTGGCCATTGCACGCTGCGGCCCACCCAGCAGATGCACATTGTAGACTGTCAGGGTCTCCGCCCATATCGGGCACCCATATAGGGCCATGGACCGCACGACTCCCGCATAAAGTCTCCTGTAGGAGTCATCCGGCCCCCTCATGTTGGGCAGCAGCCGCCCCAAAACGGCAGCTGTGTTCTTCAATTTGGGGGCCAGTCATCGGAAATGCTCCCCGAAGTTCCACCGGCCGTCGAGCACGAGCCCCAGGTATTTCATCTGGGGCTTGATGCCGATGGAAATGTCTCCCACTCTGAGGCTGGAATCCTCCGGTGGCATGCTCCGAAGCTTATGAAAGAACATGGCCTCGGTTTTATGCAGAGCCACCTCGAGACCCAGCTGCCGGATCCGCACCACAACTTGGGCAACCGCGGTCGTGGCCTTTAGGGTCACTTCGCGGTATGAAGCCCCGCACGCCGTCACCAGCGTGTCGTTCGCATAACACGTGACGGCGGCACCGTCCGCGAGCTCACCGCGAAGCACCCAGGCGTAACCGATGTACACAGTAGCGGTCCCAGTACCGATCCCTGCGGAACACCGCACGACATCTCTCGCCGACCGAGCCCGGTCGAAGCGCAGGGCCTACCTGATAGAATATGTTTATAATTATTATACATTTTGCTTAGTTATAATACCTATACAAATAAATAAAATTGGAGTGTCTGTTTTACAACGTTAAAATAATAGCTTTTTAACTGGAAGTGTAAAGCCGACAGAGGGATAGACAGAGTTACTTTCGGATTTATAATATATATCACTACGGATACAAGATACTATAAAAAATAGCTTTTTTGGAAATTTTGACAATCTGTCGGTCTGATATTCTATTTGTTTGCTAAGTAAAGTGACATAGTCGATTTTGAGAGGATTTTTATTGTTATTACTTGAAAGGTAATTCTCGTAACAAAAAATCAAATCTAATCCCGATCTGTTCAAAATCTAATCCCGATCTAATCTCCTAAATGTCTACAATGGTATTCTCGTTACACACTTTTCAAGATCGAACGCAGACTGTAATGTTATTATATTGAACTAACATTTGAAAATGTGCAAATCGATCAAAAAATGGTACCTACTCTGCAAAACTTATAACTATAATTATTCTAATCGATTATATAATAATTAAAGATTCTGATTCGAACGTGCGGGGTGAGGAAATGAAATCTGCGCGGGGGTGTGAGCTTCCATTCTGTACGCTAGTACTATTACCTATTCTGTGATATTACTTTGATCCTTTTTCGTAGTATGTCCATACCACGACAGTCACTCGCTTTTCTTTTTTCATTCCTTGATACCACTTACAAACTTCTTCTATTATACTATATTCTATAACATGGCCTAAAATATCTTACAAAGTACCTTCATTTTGAATAGGTACCAAACTATATTAAATTTATTACAAAGTTTTCGTAACTGACTGTACACAAATACGTCAACTTTGACAATCGCGCGAGTTGACGACAGGAAAATAATCAAAAATTGAAAGTTGCCAACTCGCGGATTCCCGCAAGTTTATTGCCCGCGAGTTGATGAATGACTCACTTTTTATAAGAAAAATTCATTGGATTTTAATGCTGTAACCACGTAGAAAGCCAGTTTCTACTTTTCACATTCATTCATTATAGTAAATATGAAATATCACACCATGACATTCAATTTCAGTTCATTTAGATGCTAATGAAAGTGATATAGCGAGATGCATGAATGCCTAATGAGTTTAAAATGTAATAGAATACTGCTGCCCATCATTATCGAAAAATATTTAGATACATTTTCAGTTCTTTTGCGCCAGACAAGTATGAGAAAGCGACAGGATTCTGTGAATGATTGAGTCTTTGTTAAATAAGCGACCTGTTAAAATCAGATAACGTATTCCGTAGCACGGATGAACAGTAAAGTTAAAAGAGGCTTTGGAGGAAATCGCCAGCCAAGGAAATCATTAAGCATGAAAATACATGCTTCACTGGTGCACAAAAGGAATTTACATTTATAAATTAAGAGTCATGAAGATCGACAATTTGTCAACCTTGTGGCATAATGGTTGCGAATGCCACAGAGATGACGAAAATACAATGTAGGTACTTGCACGGCGGCGGTTAGTTTGTTAATGGGAAAAACATTTAAGTGGGCAGACATCCGAAGTACACATTAACAGATGATTTTTTTTAGTTTTACTAACTGAATTTATCTGTTCTTACTTAGTTCGTAATGTGTGTCAAGTATAAGTCTTCCAAGTGTTCTACTACACAAGAGGTACTAGTACGAATCCGTTAAAACACTCGCTGCTCACAGTAATGTGTCTACAAATTACGTGTGTATTGTTTCACCTTCACCATATTTCAAACTAAATTGGAAATGGCGCAATCCTATGCATATACGACAAATCAATAATAAAATCTTAGGAACAGTTTCGTTTAAGAGAACACGTTTAATAAATCTAAGGCAGTGTTCAAATTAAATGTGGAATAAAACTTTAGTGCATGGAATTTAGTTGTATATATCTAGTCAGTTACAATAACCATTTCAGAACTAAATACAGTACTGTGTAGTAGGTATGTCTGATCTGCGCCAACCTCAGTCACATTTTCCTCAAACCTTAATATAGCCTTAAAATATTAATAAAGATAAGCTTTGGCGAAATTTAATAACGCCCTAGGTGGCTCAGAAAATATTTATTTGCTAGGTGAGTGTTCCCTCGAGGCTCAAGGCACAATTTTCAGCTAAAACTGTGATTAAGTTATACGGCGGATACAAGATTTCGAGTGAATATAAAATCATTTTCGTCTAGCTAATAGATAAACGGTCCGTGTATTGACGGAGAAAGAACACAAGTATCACCATCCCATCTCATGCGAAGGGTGTCGTAAGATACGAGTAACGGAAAAATACGCAGACGATTTCACTGCGAGAGAAGGAACCAACTTGAAATAAAACCCTGTACCAACCCGTTTGGCCAGCGTGGAAACTGGAAGCTATAAAGCCTCACAACATTGGGAGAGGCCTATGTCCAGCAGTGGACTGCAAACTGCGATAAGCTAATAGATTGTTTGATTGGACATATGTACGGATATACGCGTTTATTCTCTCGATTACAAAGTTCAAGGATTTTACAAGGTAGGTATGTGATAAAAAGTGGCATGGAGAGCAAGTACGTCAGGAAATCGTGGCGGCCGCTTTCCGCCGAGACGCTATCCACTTTTACTTTCGCCCCCGTACATTCACCTGGGCAGAGAGCGGTCAAAGACGCCCTACATACCGCTCAATCTATGTTTACAACATAATAGCCTTAGTGTTTAGCCATTTTGTACTATAACGAATTTCGTAATCAACTTTTCCTTAGACAAAGGACTCCATTGTGCAATGATGTTATTTGCTCAGGTAGCTACTCGGCAACTTTAATAAAAAAAAAACTACATAGATGCAATTCTAATGCAAAACTTAATTTGATGTAAAACACGTTTTGCCCATATGGATACTGCCAACCCTGTTCACAAAGACACTCACTATCATTCCTAGTTTTGAATAAATTCGGGTTATCAGGTTTTGACCTTTTCAACCAAAAGGCTAATAGCAATATGATTTTATTAGCTTCTCACATTAGTTTAACAGCAAAATGATCGCTGTTACCGCCTCATTGAATATTCTACAGGTATTTGGGATGGTTGTCAAGAACTGATAGCAGCTCTGCTTATGACAATTAAAAGTATGAATTATGACATGGGACATTTATATGAATACAAATACACCCCTGTCTACCCTTTCAGAACTAAATAGGCGAAAGTTTATTGTATTTTTAAGCTATCATGGTGTAAACACAGGGTTATTTATGTCTATTCGGGACTTCACGTGATAAAGCATTATTTTTCACTTACTTTTGCCGACGTTTCGGGTGCGACACCACACTGGCTCGTCTGAAGTCGTGACCACGGGTGCAGCATCGCACCCGAAACGTCGGTAAAAGTAAGTGATTTTTTTTATCGCGTGAAGTCCCGAATAGGCATAAGTAAATAACCATGAGTTTATTGTATGTTTATTGAGTACAAACTGACAGTTCTTTTGCACTGATGAGGACAAATAAATAATTTGTTTTAAAATTGTCATCAATAATTGAATAATACTTCATGTTCCTTTGTTTTGTATTTTATTTGTTATTGAGTAGGTACCTATTAGTTCAGTTGCAATATTTTAGATTCCTTTTTTTTTATTTACATACATAAATGCATAAAGTGCAAATACCATTGCATCCATACAAAGAGTATGTATTTTTTTGTATCTAGACAATACTATTTCAACTTTTTTAGAAAACGTCAACCTACATGAATGTGTGAAATAAGTAACAAGTGTTCAGCACTAGCTTACTAGAGCATAACACACCTTATGTATGAATAAAACTGGCGGCAACATATTCAACTGGAATGCCAGTAAAAGGAAATACTTTACATAACCAACTACTTTGATCCCAAGGCTAGTTAATTTACTGTAAAGTTTTATTTATTTATAAAAGCTGAAGATTTTTATAACAATGTTGTATTAAAATTTACCTTCCAACAATTTGAAGTGTTTATCAAAAAAGTTATACCTAATTGAACTTGTTTTCCTGGTTCAGATTTATATTTTTCATTTTATTATTGCATAAGATACAATCAATTGAATTTACCAGTCAGTTAAACAGTAATAATAGGTTGAAAATGGATATTTACTACAAGGAAATAAGGTTAGGTTTTATTATTACAGTACCTATCCTTTTAGCATGGTAACATAATCTATTGTTCTACAACTCTGAAATTGTAGGAACTGAAAGAAACAGGAGAAAAGAAACAGAACTAAAAAGTATACATACATAAGTATATATACATAACATTATAGTGATGTGTGTGTATGACTGAACATCATTTCACTATTATACAACTGTTTTAGTGACAACAAAACCAAATAAATCCATACTAATATTATAAATGCGAAAGTAACTCTGTCTCTCTGTCTGTATGTTACCCTTTCACGCCTCAACTACAGAACCGATTTTGATGAAATTTGGTATAGGGGTAGATTAGACTATGAGAAAGGACATAGGCTATGTTTGGTCATGATAACCGACATCCACGCGGGCGTAGCTGCGGACAAAAGCTACTATAATATAAAAAGTAATAACCCTTCAACTCCAAAGTTTTGAAACTTAAACCACCCATAAAAATACTGGCAATGGTATCAATATCTTACAAAAGTTTCACTCTTGTTTTGTCAATTAGTGTAGTTATAACTGAGTTATATACTCTGCAGGTAAATTTAATTACATTTGCATGTTTATGTGAATATGTTTGCTTTTTTTATGAAACACTAATTAGTGCCCAGTATGAATTGCATACAGAAATACATAAAAGAAAAAGCAGAAAAACATTTTTGAATAACATTATGTGTCACATTGAAGAGCATCAACCATGTTTATTTGTTAGCTCCGGTTAAACAGTGACTCAGAAGATCAAACGAAACTAGTCCTTTGGTTCATGCATTGGAATAAATCTTATAAGTAAGCGGTGAAGCAGAATTAAAATTGCTTACCATACCAGAAGTAGTAATAGCACACTGTTCCAAATTTTCCTATTATAACTGATATTAGCATAAATGCTGTGAAGTGACTAAATAAGGTAGATAATTCTTTCCTTGAAATTTTCATATCTTGAAAAAATTTATTGCAATTAAATAGTATCAGATAATAATTCAGATAAGATTTTAAGTATAGCCTTACTGCCATGTGTTATTTCATAAACTATATCAATGAATTCATAATGATAAATACAATTTCTTAATAAAAGTTAATGAAATGAATATGAAATAGAATTGGTCTTTTATTCAAGTTAATCAACAAACAGCAGTTCCTATAGATTCACTTTTACTGTAAGTTGGTATAAATTTATGCATGTTTTATGAGCTTCATATAGTATTTATAACTATTGTACATAACTTCCTTCATATATAGTCAACATATTTTTGAAATACCATTACAGGAACTCTAATGCAGTAATCTTAATTTTTATTATATTTGATTGTTTGTTTATATCCATTTTGTTGTTAAATTAAACTGCACAATAACCCAGTAAGTTCATTTTATAGTATGTACCAACATACAATAAAATGAACTTATTGGGTTATAGTTTCTAGTTACATATGAAGTTAGTATATGTAAAAACCAACCCATACACTTATGTATGGGTGAAATTTTGTTTTGGAGGTAAAACTTAATTGATGGAACATGAAATGGGCCTTGCTCGGTAATAAACCAGATGACTTATTGATAATTGTAAAAGCTAATAAGAATATCTTGAGAAGCACCATTGAATATAGAACATTCAATAACATGTTCTATTTATGTATGAGATTTTATATGAAGCAGTGCCTATTTCACGTAATGTTAAATGATTGTTTTTGTATCTAGAACTGTAAAACAGAAGGATATTCAAGAATTCAATAGCTAAGTAAAAGTAATTGTCACAAGTTATGGCCAAGATAAAATCTTTAGCTGATAATAACTGTCACATTAGTTTTCTAATACATATAGGTCTAATTTCTAATATAGTTACATAGAAAATAGAAATTTAGAAAAAATATTTTAGATGTTTTGAAACAAATTCTTATATGGACGTCTTAAATAGTTATGTTTCACTTAACTTTTACTATTAGGAAGTAGTGAATGTGTGCAATTTAATAATTTATCGTGACTCGTGACAAGAATATATTAATGTGTGGAATTATACCAAGAACCTACTTTAGGTACATCCTTTCCAAACTTCTTTGTTATCAAATACAGATGGTATGTAGGTAGCTCTGAAATTTACATACCTGAAATCCAAGCTAAGATTCCTTTGATGTGTCGTGGCTTTAGGGGTTCGGGAGTCACTCCGACTACCGTGGACGGGAACATCCTCCAACATGCTCACACTCGCGATGTAGCGGCACAACACAATATACTACCCATATCACTAACTCCCCATACGTAGTAGAATCACAAAGTAAATAACAACATGGCGTCCTTAGCGAAATAAGAATGCATTGATCCCACTGAACTGACTTTGAACCCTAAACCCAAAGCAAAATTATCTACTCACAGCCGTGGATGTTTAAACATTATATATTGCAAGGTAATATCACATTAAGTAAACTTTATAAACCTTAGAATATCTTACAAGATTTCCAACACGTAATGTAACGAGTTTGATGAAAAAAAAAACAAACAACGAAACAGCACTGAAATTATTTCCAAATAAAAATCAATGTTAGGCGTAATAAATGAAATAAATCCCTCAAAATTAAAGAAATCGATGACGCTCCATCAGAGACGACATCCTAATTATTTTTATTTTTTTGAGTGATTTTTTTTTTAACTTCATCAAGCAGAATATATTTTTTTAGTAGGCAACACAAGTGATCAAAGTCAGTAAAACCGTGACTCTAAAAATCCACTGTACAGATTTCTTATCTTTATAACTGTAAGGTCTATATTAGCGTTATTTGCAATGCGTCCGTCCATGTTAAAAATGTGAAATGGTCCGGTTGCCATTGAAGATATAATATAAAGATTTTATTTCTTTTATGTTTTCTATTGAGTAATCAAGGTGTAATCTAATCTAAATTCTAGATTCTAAGCGTTGTAAATTCAGAATTTCCAATAAATAGTATTTTAAAGTAAATGTGACTCGGTCACTCGGTCATGTTTATTAGGTGCTTTTATAATTTTCTATTACACGATACAACGACGGTACATAGAGTCTGGCCAACGAGAGCTTGCGGAAAAGCGGCGCCAAATTTAAAAAACCAACAGTTTACAGTACATTGCAAAACTGACTTTACACTGAATTAACGGAGTTGATATTATGATTTTTTCCTGTTTGTTATGCATGAAAATTAGTCTAGGTAGGTACTCTGCCAGAGTGTAGTCAGTATTGCAACCTGTTGGTTTTTCAAATTTGGCGCGGCTTTATTGCGCCAATTTTCGTTGGCCAGACTATTATTAGCGTTCAGCATTGGAGCACATCGAACTGCAATTTGTTCGCGCACTTTTTAAGTATTAGTTAAATATCAACCTTATGAATGTACGATTTTATAACAGATCAGATCACAGAGTACCTATACAAAGTGTATAAAGTAACGTACTACCTGTTTGTTTGCTACCTTAGTAGAAAAAAACAATGCATGCATTAATTCTCGGTTCTTAGCTTTATATAATAACGAATTGATAATGATAGTGAAATTATATTGAGGGAATTTCATAGCATTATGTGTGCTAATTAAAATTATATAGGGAAAAATGAACTTCTCGGGCGGCACTCGAACCCGCAATCTTTCCCTAATAAGGGGGAAACCCTTAACCAAGTCAAGGCATTCCCCTGTAAGGGAAAAATTGCAGGTTCGAGTGCCGCCCATGAAGATTCATTTTTCCCTATGTATTCAAAATGATTTTGTTTTAGAAAATAATATGTAATATCATCTTTTTATGTTGACTCCTGTTCAGATGAAACACAAGTTTAGTTTAGCTTCTGGTAGAAAATAATAAAAAGTTTTACTATCAAAATACTTGATTTATTCTGTAGATGCAATAAATAAATATAAAATTATAACTTATTGAGAAAGCTTTAGACAATGAGCATATGTAGCATATTACAGTGAATTGAGTGAATAGGCAGAATAATGAGCTACGGTTTCGGAGATGGCTCTTGTGATTGTCTCGTAGAAGATTGTCTTTTATGAACATTTGGTTTCCTCAGCCTGTGATAGTTGGGCATGACTTTGCTCAAGAAGTCAAGTTGGAGCAGTTGTGAGGGTTGTTTTTCTAAAGCTTCTCTTATGTGATGCTCTGAACCCCATATCACAGTGTTATCAACAAGAGTTTGGGGTGCTGTTAGATGACATGCTGCACCTAAAATAGTAAGAGTTTTTAAACTTAATGTAAAATTTAATTCTATAATGGTAAGCTTTCATTGCAGACACTGGAACTAAAAATGACAGTATAGCAGTACCAGTCTGTATTCTGTACCAATGTCAAAAGTCTGTCTATTATGCTTTCACACCTAAACCATTAACCAATTTTGATGAAATTTGATTCATTGTGAAAGGACAGACTATGTTTAGTTGGGATAATCAACATAGACATAGTCATGGTCAAAGTCATTTATTTTTCAATATAGAACAATAAAATTGTTTCTTATTGACGTCAACGACCAAACAGGTGGAGAAGCGGGCAACAGTTAGTATAATTAATTATTTGAAAATAAAATTACCAATTACACATCCACTACCAATCTTAACATCAACACCTACAAAGGATCGACATTCAAACACATTGCTTTCTCCGATGTGACCGCACGGAGACTCTAGCTTGCAGCCGACTTCAAATACATTATGTGCTCCAATAAACAGAGGCTTGGGAGGATTTTCTTGCTTATCACTTTTCCTGTGAATAATATAATAGACTAGTAAGTATGACTCATCATCATCCACATAGAGACGTTAGTCCTGATTGCATCCGAGGCCACGGTGCCCTCGGAGCTCAGGGTCTGCCTTCCGGCTAGTAAGTATGACTAATAAGTAATTATGTACCAATAAATTATAAATTATCACAACAAAATAATAGACTATAATAATATAATTACCAAAATTGGGTATGAATTCATATTTAAAATGAAAAGGAATTTAATTAGGACTTAAAAAATTAAGAGTATTGAAGTTATTCTAAGTAACATAATGACTATAAGATCAAAAGTTATTTGAAGTTTCTAATTTAGTAAGTAAATATAATATCTTACTTATGTATGATTGTAGAATATTCTTCAATGATACAGTACTCTGCAATTATAATAGGTCCACCTTCAGCGATGATTGTTACCCGTGGATGGATGACTGTACCTCCGCCTATCGTGATGTCACCTTCTAGGGTACAGTCTTCACAAACAGTCGCTCCAGGTAAGATTTTGATACTGAAAGAAAACATCATTGTAAAAACCTGGCAACCTAATTATCTATTTACGACTTCTAACAGATAGCAAGGCCTTACTTATTAGACATAGTTGAAACTACTTTCAAGGAATGTTAAACTAAATATTATTTAATAATAGGGATTGAACAAATATCGTAGATAATAACAATTATTTAGCAAAGATTTACAAAACTACAAGTACATGTACAACATCCGTCATATATCTTTGACAATTTTGGCATATACATGTCAAATAGTCAAATGTCAATAACATTTGATTTTTATTGCCCTGGATATTAGTCTTTACGGGCGTAATCTTTTTTAATCGGATCAGCGATGAAAAATTATTTGTCCAAATGCCGCCAAGCCCGCCATCGCCAACCCATCTTCTCAAAGGCAATGGAATGAGCCGCTCTGTATTGGTGTTAAAAAACTTTTAATCACTACAGCTACCGGCGCTGTCCAGCGTGCTCGCCTTTTGGCCGTGAGGGATGGAGAATCTGGTGTTTGGCTCCAGACACTTCCTTCGCCCAACATTGGTGCAATGTTGGACTGGACTACACAACCTTCCGTATCGTGACTTGCCGACGTTTTGGTGCACCGTGCGTCCATGTGGAGAAGCAATCAATTGTCTTGGACATCAAGGGCCATCTTAGCGCAGGCTGCGTATCCCGTCATGCAATATTAAAGATGCGTATGCCAATATTAAAGACATTATCTGTCGGCGCGCCAGCAGCGTGCCAGCTATACCCAAACCTGTTGGCTTGGCGCGCACCGATGGCAAGAGGAAGGATGTTAGGTCGTTGATGCCTTTAGTGTGGAACGCAACTTATGTCGACACTCTGGCGCCTTCCTATCTTCCAGGCACGTTGGACTATGCTTGCGCTGCTGCTACATCAGTGGAAACTATCGAACGGCGCAAATATACCAATATAACAATGAATTGTGACTGTGTTCAATCCAAATCTCCCCAGGGAGCTTTTAGTAAAGTCCCCGCAACTTTACTAAGTCATCAATTATCATTCGGCTTCATCATCATCATCATCATCAACTCATCATTAACATCCACAATCATTTCAATGAAGAAGATAATTTATATAATAGAAGACAAGGGAGCATGGTCATAGTACCTTAGCCTGCTTCGAAAGGAACTAAAGAAAAAAATTTTACAAGATTTTGACTTTTGAGTGTTTGACATAAGTTTGACAGTTTGGTTTGACTTTCCCTCATAGTCATCTTTCCCTGCTTAAAAAACGCGCGAATGCGAAAATAACTTTCGTTTATAATAAACAAATCATATAAAAAGAAAAACATTTATGAATTGTGTTGTAGTATTTTATTTAATATTTCTTGTAAGCGTGATTAAGAATATATATAATCTAAATTACACTTTGAGACCATCAGACCTAAGTGTTTAGTGAATTAGTGTTCCTCAGTATATAGTATAGTATTGTGGTTTAGTGCACTCAATCAATCAAATTAAATTAGCCTATGCTGTCCACTGCTGGACTAAGGCCTCTCCCAATGTGCACCATTTCTGCCTGACGATCTCCTTAGTGCGCTCAGTGCGTGAAAATTATAATCATGAATGTAACCTTTCCATTTCCTTTCAAACCTTATGCTATCCAAGAGAAGTTCATGAAGGAACTATATGTGACTTTAGAAGATAAAAAGCTGGGCATATTTGAGAGCCCTACAGGAACTGTAAGTAAATCGCATAAGTAAACAGCAATCTTTTTTTTTTAATAGTGCAGTATTCAGTATTATCTTTTCTCTACTTCAGGG
Source organism: Eilema sororculum (assembly GCA_914829495.1). NCBI lineage: Eukaryota > Metazoa > Arthropoda > Insecta > Lepidoptera > Erebidae > Eilema > Eilema sororculum. The sequence goes on along the minus strand of OU618543.1, from coordinate 19,790,852 downwards.
TAAATCTTTAAGTATGTGCTGTGGAGCCCTGAAGTGGCTAAAAGATATCAATCAAAGAACTCTGGTAAATCTGGAGGAAGAGGTTAAACTATTAAAATCTGAAATAGCCTCTAATTCAGGTATGTTTAAAAACAAATGTAGTGATTAAACTTTTAGAGAACTATGTTTTATTGTATTGAATTGGAATTTGTCATAAGTATCCCACCAAAAATATTCTGTAAAAAACTAGCCAAGTCTCAATGGAGCTGCTTGTTTATCTCTAAAAAGTAATGAAATCTAGACAAAGTCGTGCCAAGTCTGAGGTTCCTTACCCAATTATTAAAATCTATGAAGTTCTCTCAGTATCTTTGTTCAAATATTATTCAACAATTTCAGGGTCTGAAGACTGGCTCCAAGAAGAATATGAAAAAATAAAAAAGAATCAAGCATTAGTGACATTACAACTGAAATTAGATAAAATAAAGAAACAAAAAGAATTATTTGATCAAATGAAAGTTCGTGTTTCCAAAGATAAATTAAGTTCAGCAAACAAAAGTACAGAGTTCTATTTTCAAAAGAAAGGTAAAAATGAAAAATTGGAAGGCGATAAAGAGAATGGTTTGAAGGACACAGAGATGGAAGAGGATAGAGATCTTATATTAGAAGAGTGTGAGGATAAAGATGTTGAAGAGGGAGGTGAAGAAACTGTAGAGGATAATGATGTTGATGACACAATCAAGGTATTGTAGGTATAATCTCTACTATAATTTTAACATAGATACATAGAAAAAAGGGTTACAGTAACAAGGCAAATACAGTTGAAGACAAAAGTGCATTGACATTAAAATCTTTACAAACCTTTTTTAGATTAGGCTATGGGTTTCAATAATTGATGGATTAGTAGTTTTATTGGTAAAAGCCTGCATCGGCCACTTACAAAAGTACATAATATGGAAACCAGTATCCAGTATCGAAAGAAGAAATGTCATTCTTCTTTTGATACTGGTGTCTATAAAAAGATAACATTTATTCCTTTGGAACTGGTTTCAATAAACGGATAATGTTTCTTCTTTGGGAACTCTTAACAGCTTGCTTGATATTTTTGAAAATTGTACCTAACTGACATCTGCTATTGACGTCCCTCAAAATAGCACACAATCTTTCGTTGACTGCTGGAAATGAAGTGTCAAATTAATGTGTATGATTTCAGTTAGAGTAAGAATAACTGGAATAGGCTTTATTGTATCTACTATATGTAGATGTCTTTTTTATTTCAATTTTTTTTCTCATTTGTTCTAGATTTACATAAGCAGCAGAACTCACAGCCAACTGTCACAGTTCATTGGAGAAGTCAAAAGAACAGTCTTCAAAGATGATACAAGGGTTGTCACACTAGCTTCTAGGCAACATTATTGTATAAATAGTGAAGTAAATAAGCTAAAAAATGTCAACCTTATTAATGAAAGGTAGAGTACATATTTGTCTGGCATGTATTGTGTATCTTTAAACATTCTAACTTGAAGCACCAAACCCGGCAGTTCTAGTAGCTTGCAATTTGGAGTCTTGAGTCAGATTTCATTTTCTTTTCCATGATTTGGATTATTGTGGTTTTTATTGTACCAACTTTTAAATGTTTCAACTGGACTAAATGTTTGTGGTGGCACAAAGAGTAGATTCACTATGAAAATAAACTGGGTGGGATTCAACTTCAAAAGCTTTTACACATGTCCCTAAATTTGACTCATAATTTGACTATATTCTGTTGAACAGATGTTTAGATATGCAAAAATCCAAAACAAAATCTACCTCAGTAGGCGAAGATGGTAAAGTTCTAAAGAAGACTAAAACAAGGTCATGTGCAGCATGCCCTTATTATAATCAAACGAACTTGAACAAGTTGAAGGAGAGAATGCTTGTAGATATTATGGACATGGAAGAGCTAGTCAAATGTGGCAAGGAATTAAAGGCATGTCCATATTATGGGACGAGAATGGCTCTGGATGATGCAGAGGTATGTATAATACACATAAATATTTATGTAGAACTTGATACTGTCTGAAGTTTGTATTTTTTGTAATGCATGCACAAAGACTATCTAATATCTAAACATCAAAAGTAGCACATCCAGCCATCTGCAAGACTAAATTGAAGACACTCGCTGGAATATTAACCATATTTCTTATATTTTTCGAGGATCCGATATTTCGGCGCTGTTTCAAGCGCCATGTTCACTTATGCACTGGTGATCGACGAGTTAGTTGTTTTTAGGCAGACAGTATCGGTCTACATTCTTCCGCACTCGTTTATGACGGGCGTCGTCCCTACAATTGTCCGCGTTCACTGCTTTGAACCAGCTATCCACCCATAATGTAGTAACGCTACAGTGGATAAAAAGGCACAGTGGGTCCTACGGCAACGATGCTGGGGACGAACTCGCGAGGAGGGGTTTATGACCACTGCTAGCCTACTACCACTACGGCCGATCCCCTTTTCACAGATCCGTACCTGGATACGCCAGAAATGGCGTACCATAGCGAGCTGCATAAACCATCGACTGTAGGCAATCAAAAAAGGCTGTGCCATCGATAAATAAACGGCTAACGAAACATCTCCTAAGACTAGACAGAACAAGTCACGGTGTCACGGATAGCCCCCTTTGCAGGGGGTGTTTCAGCGCCGAGGAAACGCTCACGTAACACTGGAATGCGAGGCAGTGGCCACCCAACGATCCCAAATCCTCGGCACAATGAGGTCGCTCCGCGAAGCCTGTGAAGCCCCCAGTCTGCGTTTCTGGGCGGAGCTAGGCTGGCTGCTCTAGCCAGTACTCTCTAGGCACAATGGCCCAAGAGAGATGCTAAGTGCGGATAAAAGAGTCCCCTATCCTATCTTATCCTATCCGCGTTCTCGCACTGCACTCGAATACGTTCGCGACAATCGCGACACACAATACTCACAGAGTCGACGCGCATGGGTTTCGGTCATGTAGTTTGTTCAGTTTCATATTCAGCGCCGAAACATCGGATCCTCAAAAAATATAAGAAACATGGTAAATATCCCGCCGAGTGTTTTACTATGAATGTAAATGACCATGTCAATCGCAAATCATACATTGCGTAAATTGAAAAGCGTACACTGACGCTCCAATAAGTAGACTGGAAAGCACTCTCACAAACTATATAAAATTGTTTCATATTGCCATTTTGTAATTCATTAAAACTGTCTTATTAGAGTCTGCTGATTCATATTGGATCAAACATGAAGTATGTTTGATCCAATATGAATCAGCAGACTCTAATAAGACAATATTAATTTGGATTTTTTTATTATTATAAGAAATTAAACTGATCCCAAGCTTGATGCACAGGCACATTTGTTGTATCTAAGCGTTGGTAGCTTAGTGGTTAAGGAGTCGGCCTTACGATCGAGAGTTCCGGTTTGAATCCTGACCATTACACTACCGACGCCCGTGAAACCAATCCTAGCACAAGCAATGTAGCTTAATTGGAGGGGTTAGAGGGAATATTAGTAACTTCGGTTCTATATTCTTTAAAAGATATATTATCTTATTGGATATTCCAGGTAGTTCTAATAAGTCATGCTGGTATAGTCAGCTCAGGTGCTCGCTCAGGAATCTCCCTCAAACTACAGGACAATATACTGATTCTTGATGAAGCTCACGGATTAACAACTGCTTTAGAGAATGCACATTCAGCTCCTGTATCTATGAGACAACTGACTGCCGTGAAAACCTTCCTACAATTCTATATAAATAAGTATAGAGCAAGACTGAGCAGTAAAAATTTGTTATCTTTGAACCAGATTAGTTTTGTAATAGGAAAATTGTTAGGTAAGTTCCAAGATTCATTCTTCACGCGTTTGAGGTGAACGAACATCCGTAATATATATGGTATGGTATCCCCTCCTGGAGACTGGATGGGGTGGTCATAAAACATAATTGGCAAACAGAGTTGAAAGATTAAGACTCATATTTATTTTTTTAAACTTACGGCACTAGCCGTGTGACGTACAGAGTCGAACCTGCATACAATTGAGGATATTGACTATCTGACGCAGATCTAGGTCCTTTATTGTGATCAAAGCTATTATTTTGAGTACAGATTTACCTTCCTCTCTCTTCACTGTGATAGGCAGAGACAGTTCAGTTCATTATTTAATACCTTTCGTACAAGTCTCTCGATTTTGGAAACTTCTGGCCTGCTTTTGTTCACAACAATTGATTGTCTCTTTCCAGGTATGATAAAAACGAAACCCAAAGAAACGAAAAAGAATGAAACAACAATATTTAAGCTAGAAGATTTTGTTATAGAAGCAGAAATAGATCACATGAACTTGAGACCATTGGTTGAATTCTGTAGAAACACAAGACTCGCGCCCAAACTCCACGGGTTCTCTATGAGGTACAGTCAACAGGCTCTAGAAGAAGAAATTAATAAAAGTACGGTCAGCAAAAAAAGTTCCTTTGAAATGTTCATGAACAACATTTCAAAGAAAAAGGGGAGTGTTGAAGAAAGTAAACCGGAAGTGAAACCAGTTGCAGTTAATACAGTAAATGTAAGTAATCAAAATTGATAATGAGTATGACTAACTAATGCAGCCTTTCTGCTTAGGTTACTGCTGGAACTCCCTGCCAGCTCACGTGTTTCCTTGTTCCTACAGTCCCGGGTCCTTTAAGCGGGGCGTGAAAAGGCATCTGATGATGCCGTCAAACTGATTGCCACCATTGTTAACATGGTACATGTTTACGATGGTGATCCTCTTTCCGAGACTTTGCCTTTAGCTTACCATCAGGCGAGGGGAATTCAAATTGACATGTCCTTCTGTAAAAAAAATAGTTATTAGGTAATGTGTTAATCCCGGTTATATCTGAGACTATCTTGAAGGGCCTTCATTTTGGTTTAAGGGCTCGACTTCCGTATGACAGCCTGGCTTTCAGAAGATGTCCGCGACAGTCTCGGTAGTCAATAGTAAGTGTGGTCCCGCAGACCTTGGTGGTACCATTCTACAACTGGGGTGCGAGAGATATGTCTCAGCCAATCTGTCCTCCTGCAACTTCGACCCACAGACGGCGTAGTCGGTTTAAGTTCGTCATGACCGGGGATATCCGTGGGGATTCGACATAATAAAGATCAGACTCCGACATACATCACATCTTTATCCCTGAAGTGGTAGACATATAGATATTCTAAATAATTCTATTTGAATTACAGACACCTACAGAAATCTCGGCGGGTAGTGGTTTATACGCCGTGCTCGACTTCCTAGACATGCTGTGCGATCGCAGCGAGAATGGGCGTGTGTTGGCTCATAAAGACGACCAGAATGGACAACTCAAATATTTGTTGCTGAACCCGGCTGAGCATTTTAGTGAAGTTGTGAAGCAGTGTCGATCTGTGAGTATTATTACAACATTTCTTTACTGAAAATTCAATATCATATTCTGTCCTCCATGAAATAGATATATTCATGCATACAAATATTTGCACTGAACGGAAAAAATTGTAACTTCGGTTCTAATATTCTTTTAAAAATATATATATAAAAAAATACTAAAAAAAATCCAATTCGCGCACCCTGTGCTGCAGCCGAATGCGCTTCTGCCACGCCACAAAACCTGATTTTACAAATTTAGTTTTAGCACAGATTGCGATTTCAAATTCGCGGAGAAATATGCCGTGAAGTATTACTAAATAAAAACATACATACATAAACTCTCGATTGTAAATGCCCAAAAAGGTAGGCAGAGCTGTAATAACACCCACATTTTGCCAACTGTGATCTTCGTTCCCACTATTACTGTATGTTTATTGTCGGATGGAGAACAGTACCCTATCCCTTAGTCGCCTTCTACGACACCCACGGGAAGAGATGGTGTGGTTCTATTCTACTCCACCGGAAACCAACACGTGCATAAATAAAAAACTAATAATTTCAGGTAATAGTAGCTGGAGGAACAATGGAACCTATAAACGAATTTGAAGCACTCCTCACAAGCAACTCGAGCAGTAGCGACATCGTCAACGTAGTGAGATGTGAACACGTAGTCCCTCCACACAACGTCCTCGGCATTTGCTTGTCGAAGGGACCTTCCAATGCTGCATTGAACTATTCGTACGAAAATAGGATGTCTAACTCACTGGTATGTGGCATGGTAGTATACTATTGGGGTTTGGTCGAAGGGTGGGTGCTAAAAACATTATAGTGCACTCAAGTATCGGAAGTTGAAACGCCTCTTAGGGCTTATACATTATAAAATCACCTTCTATATAAACACTATACTATAGCACTTTCATTTCAATGCAGCTTAAAAATGCACCCAATGACAGTTTAAAGAACAATATTGACATATAGCTTATTCATACAAAACGTGTTCTTCACACCGTGTTTTGCTATGCATTTTGTTAGAAAAGGGGTATTTATATAGTATACTAGCTTTTGCCTGCGGCTCCGCCCGCGTGGATGTCGGTTATCGCGACAAAACATAGCAGCCTATGTCCTTTCTCAAGGTCTAACCTATATTTATTTGTATAGGTATATTGTATAAAACGTATCCTAAGTAAAATACACTACACCAATATTGGGACTTTGTGCACCATGCTACCCAAACATGGCTTCTATCTCTTTCTCCATCCAAAGGTTGCCTGTAAGAGATAGCCACTGTGCGATAAGGCCGCCTATTGTATATACCTGCAATGTACTTACAAACAACACATGTTTTTATCCTTGGTGTACACAATAAAGAGATACTTTACTTTACTTTTACTTTAATCTACCCCTACACCAAATTTTATCAAAATCGGTTCATTAGTTTAGGTGTGAAAGCGTAACATACAGACAGACAAAGTTACCTTTGCATTTATAATATTAGTATGCATGGTCTAAATCTTACGGTCAATTATATAAGGACACACGATAGCAAGTAATAATACCTGCATTTATCCTTATCTCTAATTCGTTATTCGTTTGTTTATATACCTTAACTCCAATCAATGACCTTCCAGATGGCAATAACTAGACCGCTGCAAGATAATTTACACCATAAGTAATGATAATCAAGGTTCACTTTCCTTTCAGTTAAACGAAACGGGACGTATTCTAAGAAACATTTGCAGCATAGTACCAGGAGGCGTTGTATGCTTTCTGCCATCATACTCTTACGAACAAACATTGTATGAGCATTTAAGAAGTAGTAAAGTTATCGAGGCTATCGGCAAAAAGAAAGACGTTTTCCGCGAGCCTAAATCTGCATCAGAGGTCGACCATGTGAGTGATCCAACAATCAAGTAAAAATCCGTTTTACTCAATAAAATTATAGGGTCGGCAGCTCATGCATGCAAAAAAAGGGGACGTCAGACTCATGTCTCTCTTTTTTTATCGTGCGCAAAATCCTCACGGATTCGAGTCGGTCGGTTCGAGTCCGACATAACTATCCGGTGGGGATAGTTATGTCGGACTCGAACCGACTTAAACGCACGCCGTCTTTGGGTTTTTTGGTGCAGGAGGTGTGAATGCAGGGAGCATGTCTCTCGCACCCCGGCAGACCCAGGCCCATCTCTTTCGAGATGGCCCCTACGGGTTGTGGGGACCACAGTGTCCCCATCTAGCCCCGGGTATGGGGAGGCGCACTTTGCGCCACCGCCGCAGCTGTTTCTACTAGGGTGACCGGCGGCTCCACCGATCACCCCCAGGCCTGGAGTCTGACGCCCATGGAGTTGCACACGTCCATATGATACAGTAACCGCTTTCCATTAGGTGGGCCGTATGCTTGTCTGCCATCTAAGTCCCATAAAAAATAACTGTAACTTGTTGTAATGTTCCGTAATTTTCAAGAATATTGGCAGATTTCCGTAAAAAATGTTTATGAAGACGAAAAATTATGTTATGTATCCTAGCTATATATACCTAGCTCAAGCTTTGAGATCTATACAAGGTGATATTATAGTCGCTTCGGATAAAAAAAAGTTTAGACAGTTTCGATAGCAAAATCACCTGGAAGTATTAATTTGGCGAAAGAAATTTTTTTTAGGTAATGTATGGGAATGTATAGTTAGCATACTTAATGCTGTAAAAATTCCATCAATTGTTTGGGCGCAGTTATCAAAAATCAATGTTTAAAAATGATTGTAACATCATTCATTGATTCCGATAGTTCGTAAGAAAATCGGTAGATGACGCCACGTCGCCTTAAAGACGTATAAGATGGGAAATTTGAATCATATCGGGCGTATCTCGGTAGCCGAATTGGTCAGGCATTCCCCCTGTAAGGGAAAGACTGCGGGTTCGAGTTCCGCCCGAGAAGATTCTTTTTCCCTATGTATTTGATTTGTATAGTTAGCATACTTAATGCTGTAAAAATTCCTTCAATATGGGAATAATGTTCAGGTGAAAGGAAAAACGTATGGGGGGAAAAATGTATCTAAAAAATCTTTTCTTTCGCCAAATTAATACTCCCAGATGATTTTGCTTTCGAAACTGTGACCAAATTCTTTTTTTCCGAAACGACTATAAAATCACCCAGTAGATATAAACATTTCTAGACAGACAGAGTGCAATATGTAATCAATGTAATCATTGAAAATGTTGTAGGTGTTAAACAAATATGCGGCAGCTATCAAAACGAAAGAGGGGGAAAAGAATGGAGCATTATTGTTTAGTGTTGTCGGTGGTAAACTAAGTGAAGGATTAAATTTCAGGTAATTTTTTAACTATTTTCTTTTTAAATAAATAAAATAAATAAGCAAATATTCCACAACATTCTACACAACGCTATCCAGACCCATAGTAAGCTTGACTAGCTTGTGTTATGGGATCTAGAATGCGGATAAATATAATAATAATCAATAATAATCAACTTTATTCATTAAAAGAAAATATTACATGTCCTCTTATGTCTAGCATGGTAAGTTATGTGTCATGATTTTGTTTACACCATTGTTGCATTACATATTATTACAGCAATTCAAAAATCAAGAAAGAATACAAAAGAGGTATTTTGTACTGTACTCCTAGATAGGCTGCTAGGCAGCCTGTGTTTAGGAGTTACAGTTCTCGTCTCTAACGTGGTATCATTTACACAATGTTAGTTAATATTAGCAACTAAGAAACATGGATGTATACTAGTGCATCGATGTATATATGTGTGAAAGCGTGAATGTGAGTGTTCAATGTCCAGTGTCAGTGTGAGTGTGTCAGTGTCTTCGTTATTGCACGGGTGCTTGATCCTTAATCGTCACATTTTAAGAATGATTCTGTCTTATCGTAGTCTAATGTCAGGAGGAAAGATTTTACAGTCCTTTGGCATGTATAGTAGGACATACCGTATATGGGGCATATAGCGTTGAATATATACATAGATATACATAGATACTTTTTTTAAGTACATACATATTATACATAGAAACATCCAGACCAATGCAAATAGCCATACTCATGCATACAAATATTTGCGCCTCCTGCCCTCCCGCCCCACCCACTACTACCACGCCACGGAGGCTGTCCTAGTTTTAATATTGCCTCGTTGTATCCCGTTACGCAGGGTTGGCTTCCCTTATCATGCTATGCCATCTGGTTTTATCTCTCTCTCAAAATATAGATAAATAAATAACTAAGAAAACAGCAGGTCCCACACACCATATATAAATGTGTAGTATTTTTTATAGTATCAGGGAAATTCCCCTTGAATAACCTCCGATGGTGGTTATATCGAACCGACTAAAACCGCACGCGTCGTCGTCCTGAGACGGAAACAAGATTGTCACTGGCATTCTCCGGTGAATGTATACTATAGTATGTAATATGATTTTTTTTTTCAGTGATGACTTAGGTCGCTGCGTGTTAGTAGTCGGTATGCCGTACCCAAACGTGAAGTCGCCGGAGCTTCAAGAGAAAATGAATTATTTGAATAAAACTGCGGGCGGTGGCGCCGGCAGTATTTACTATGAGAATCTATGTATGAAAGCTGTCAATCAGTGCATTGGTGAGAACTTTGGATTTAACTATGTGATTAACTGAATGGTTCCCTTTATGTCGAGTCCCGTTATGTCGAGCCAAAAACCTTATCTCGCTTCTATTACCTCTATGTCGAGTCTACGTTTTCTGTCCCATTTCTATTCCCTTCATGTCGAGTGTCTGCACCACGCTTTAATCTACCGTGGCGGTAGCATATCGTATTTCGACTTGTGTAAGGCCTAATATCCCTAGACAAGTCGAAATATGATTGTTGAACAGAATAAACAGATTCTTCAATGTATGGGATTGAAATACTTTGACGACCGTCTTAAACGTTTCAATGGCCCGCAGAAGTCGCGGATGGATCATTCGTCTGGCCTCCGGTCTCTTCTCAATGAAATAATGAATCCCATACGTTCATCATACCATTCTACAATACGCCGACCTACGAATTGCAACTTGTTTAGGAGTGCGAGGGATATGTCGAAGACAACCTTACCTCCGGCCTAGCACCACGACTCTCAGTCGGCGTGCGGGTTTATTCGGTTCGAGTCCGACTTAACCTCCCCCTTCGGCTCTGGCGGGGATGGTATCCGAGGGGATTTCCCACAAAAATAAAGCCACTTGTTTAGGGGGGCTGAGGCCTATTCTTCAGATTTAATGAATATAATATGTTCTTTATTCTAGGTCGAGCAGTGAGACACGCAAATGATTACGCTTGTGTTTTACTTGTTGATGAAAGATATTCAAGACCACAAACTGTTTCAGCATTACCTTCGTTTGTGCAAGTAAGTTGTGTCCTATACCACAGATAATATAATATAGTTCATACAAATGTACTCTTTGGTCCTATAGTTACTATAAAATTCAAATGAAAGGGGTCTGAATTTGTGTTTATTTCTTTATTTTCAGAAATCCTTACTAACAAATTGCAACTTTGGTATGTCAATCGCCAACATAGCCAAATTTTTCGCGATGCATAAAAAGAAGACATTATGATTGAAGCTGGACTGAAGTATGTGAATTAATCATTAAAAGGCATTTGTAATGTTAATATTTATTGTTAAAAAATGTGATAAATACTTAAATATATATATTTCAACAATATGTACATTTGATCAAATTCATAACATTCCTTAATTTTGCTTCTAAAACCACTTTTACTTAAATTGATCGCGATATATTTGTTATTATTTACTTTTAAACCGTCGTTTCGGCCACTTTTCAGCAGCCATGTTCGCGAACCGTTATAAAGTGGTTTAATTTCAATTACGCGTAAACTTTACAAAATATCATTTTAACCTGTATTAGACCCTTACAACCCTTCACCTGCTTAGTCTCCTAAAGCTAAAGGTAATGTGGTTCCACAAGGCCCTTCAAAGTAAAACTGGAAGTCATGAGTGGCAGGCGTAGGTTCAATATTGAACTCTGCCACGGTGGCGCCCCTGGCGGCCGCTTGAGGCGCGAACATGGCCGCCGGATACACTATAGACGATGTGCCTACTACGAGGCATACGTCGCAGTTCGACATGGCAGCCTCTGGAGACAAAAGACATCGAAGATATTTTATTTTTATTCATATGTTTGGGTTTACTAAGCATTGTTTACATATAAACAATACACAATATAAATAAATACTGAACTATACAAGTAAACTATAATAAAATGATTTTTGATAAAAATGATGCAATATTTTTATTAGTGTGTATGGGTGAGTGAATACATGTGAATTCACACATGCACATGCATGCACACATCAACTCACTCAAGCGAGGAGTAAGTGTCTAAAGCGCACTCACTCAAGCGAGGAGTAAGTGTACAATGGTACTTGGTAATAAATCTTGATGTATCTAAGGGCAGACTGTATAGACATTTGTCAAATCTGTCCACAGATTAATCGAGAGTCAGGACTTCGTGTCTTTCTAGAATATGGGCCTAAGAGTGTGTATGTGTTTTAGTTTGTCAATAAAAATTATTAATGAAGAGATTACATACCAGCCCTTTCAAGCACAGTAAGTTCTAAGCTTTCTCCAAACCAGACTATATGTGGCCTTAATAAGCCTCCACAGCCTGGCTTCTTACAATGTGGCAGTTCTTTTTCAGGTATATCTGATCCTACTACATTAGCATCAGGTGCCCCTCTGCCTGCTAGAGTCTGGAGTATGAATAATAATAACTTAATAAAAAAGAAATATAATAAATGCTGTGTTAGTTCCCGGTGGAGAAGAATAGGACCACCTCAGCTCTTTCTGTGGGTGTAACACTAACATACTAAAATAATAATCATTACATATGAGCAAAGCCATGAAGTATTTAATGACGACCCCTGGTTCTCCTAAAACTAAGTTCAATTTAATTTTCCTAAAATTTTCTTATTTATTTACTTACTACAGTCATCTCTAGAGAGCCGCCTGAGACCCTCTACAACTGTAGAACGGACTGGGACGCTTTTGGAAAATATATAGAGGAGCATACTAATCACCACATATCACTTAAGACAGAAGAAGATGTAGAGAATACAGCTTGGTATGCCACCAACTTAATCCAAACCGCTGCCTGGCGGTCCACCCTGCAAATGACATATAGGCCCAAGCCCCAGGACTATACACTGGAAATAAGACAGCTGATAACGTCAAAAAGAAGGCTAAGACGCCAATGGCATGCTAGCAGAAATGCATATAACAAAAGAGCACTCAACAGAGTACAAAAGGATCTAAAGCAGTTGCTCAAAGAAAATGAAAATGCCACTCTGCAAGACAAACTAAAGACCTTAACGCCTTCCACAACAAACAAGCACTCTCTCTAGAAAATGACCAAATCATTCAAAAGGCCAATAGAACACATCCCTTCCTTACCACAGCCTTGTAATTGGACAAGAACACCTGCTGACAAAGCAGAATTATTTGCCTAATACCTAAAAGAAGTGTTTCACTACCTATACAACTATGCACACCGGTGGAAGTGAGGGAAGCTATCAAATGCCTGAAAGATAAAAAAGCACCAGGGTTTGACTTGATAACATCGGAAGTTTTAAAGCAACTCCCAAAAAAGGGATTGATTCTATTAACGGTAGTTGTTTGAAAGGTTGCTACTCCAACGAATTTTACCTTTTTTTTTTTTTCGTGCGGAAATCCCCTCGGATACCCCCCTTGCCGGAGTCGGAAGGGGAGGTTATGTCGGACTCGAACCGACTAAAACCGCACGCCGACTGTGGGTCTTGGTGCTAGGCCGGAGGTGAGGTTGTCATAGACATATCCCTCGCACCCCGGCTGGAACCTCGCACCCTGGCTGCCAACGAATTTTACCTATACTAGAAGAGCGATGCACAATTCCAGACCACCAATTCTGCTTCAGAATGTGCCAAGGAACGACAGAACAAATTCACAGAGTTGCACACACAATCTGTCAATCCTTAGAACGAAGGGAGTACGGTTCAGCGGCCTTTCTGGAGTCCAGCAGAAAAATATGCCTCCCACAACCTAGATACATGCTTATCAGGTCTGTCCTGCAGCACAGGCTCTTCCAGGTTAAATCTGGAGAGTCCCTATCTTCTTTCTACTAAATTGAGGCTGGAGTACCCCAGGGATCTGTACTAGGCCCAGTTCTGTACAACATCTACACTTCCGATCTGCCCATCTCTGAGCAAGTTGTCACAGCAACCTATGCAGACGATACAGCTATCCTAGCCTGCGATAAAGATCCTGTGATAGCTTCACAAAAGCTACAATACCACCTAAATAGAATAGAACTATGGCTGAAAAAGTGGAGAATCAAGGCTAGTGCCACCAAATCAGTAGGTACACATAACCTTCACACTCAAAAGAGGTATTTCCCCTCCCGTAACAATGGAAGGTAATAACTTACCACATCAAAGCTCAGTAAAATACCTGGGTATGCATTTAGATAGACGGCTAACCTGGCACGAACATATAAGAACGAAAAGACAGCAAGCATATATAAAACTTCGAGATCTGCACTGGGCCATAGGGAGACAGTCATTGCACAGCCTTAATAAACTCCTGACTTACAAATGTATTATAAAACCATTGTGGACGTATGGTATAGAGCTCTGGGGTTCAGCTAGCCATTCAAATGTTGAAATCTTACAAAGATTCCAGAACAAGATGTTTTTTTTTCTTTTTTTTTTATCATGGGATAAATCCTCACAGATACCACCCCCACGGAGCCGGTGGAGGTGGTTATGTCAGACTCGAACCGACTAAAAGGCACCTTGGTTGCCGGAGGTGAGATTGCCAAAAGCATATCTCTCGCAAAAAAAAACTTATAACAGCAATTAAGTTACCTTACAAATAGGGCTATCGTTATTGACTAGAACTTCTTTACATTTGGTGCATCTTGTTTTATAAAGATTCCCATGAAGCTCTATTAGATTCTTGGAGCCGGCCCTTGCATGCAGTCCGTCCACATTCTGTGTAATAACTGTGATTGTTTTGGCTGATCCATACTTTGCTTCATATTCTGCTATTGCTACATGACCCTGAAAGTTAAGAAAGAAAACTGTAATGATGGGATGGGATTATAAGGGGAAAGGGCTTATAGGAATATCTGTTATAAAACTTCTTTGAAAGAACTACCTATATAATTTATTATTTAACATTCACAGTACTTTCTAACGTCACATCGTATTTAAAATCAGAATGGTTACTTAACTAAGTACATACTGAAGAATTAAAACTTTTTTCTGTGGTCTTTAAAATTTAGTAATTTTCCTTGGCTTGAGCCACCAATTAAAGGTTGCTGTTAAAAAATAATATATTGTATTATACCAATAATAGTTTACCGCATTAGGTTGAGCTTTAGCCGCTAGTTCGCGCCTATAATGATAAAATTCCCAAACTAAACTTGGGCTATTGCGGAACGCTCCAGGCGTGGCTATTGCTGTTGCTTCATACTTTCTCCAGTATCCACCTGCCCCACGAAACGTTGGTATACCCGATTCAGCACTGATACCGGCTCCGGATAAGAAAACAATTTGTTTTGCCGACTTCAAGGTTTCTTTGAACTTAGACATGTCACTTGATTGCCGGAAAGCCATGATTCTAGGAATAGTACACACAACTAATGTTCTACGAATGGATTTAAGCAAGCTAATGCACATAATACAGAGGTTAAAAGGTCTATTTTGTATTGTTATTTTAATTTATTCATGAAATAGGTAAAGTAAATACAACGTATTGGTAAATAAAATTATAGAACATCAGACGTCAGTAGTCAGTATGATGTCACTAATGTCAGCACTGTCAGCAGATATATACTAATCTATCATAGACATAGTAAATATAAAGACGTGAAGCTACTACGAAATTCATTCATAAAATCATATGAGAAAAACGCCAATTCTCCATCTTGCTTTCCAACGTAGTGGGGATGTAGTAGCACCTGATTGGTCAAATAAAATTGCCAGTGATGCGGTGATAGAATTTTAATTATCGATATTTTCCCAAATATTTAAAGAACGAAGACCAGTTTCCATACATAGTGAATGACTTTTGAAATGCCGTTGACTTTTTTTTTTATTAAACCATTTTTACATCTATAAAACTACAAAATCAATATGATATAACTAGTTGAACAAGAAATTACTTCCATTTTTAAATTAAAAGTTAGTTACTCAAAGACTGTAAAGAATCTTTGTAGATTTTACGTCCTTCTGGGCGAATTATTCGAAACTCCGGTTATCACAAGGAAAGTCTGACAGAAAGCCCTAAGCACACTGCAACCTGAGAATACAAATAATCGGCATCTACTTAAGCTAACCACTTAATTTTTTCTTTCAAATGTATAAATTTTTAGTCTGTGCCCTTTTTATATCGATAAGCACTTATCGACAGTTTACTGGATTCCCTACTAGGCCGCCATACTGCTTTCCATTCATTCATAAAATCCAAGTTTAGGTAGGCAGTTTTTTTTCGTAGGTATGGCACCTCTTGATACTCTAAGTAATCTATGGTCAGCAGACCACACACATCACGTCCGTTCAGAAAATTTCATCAGTGTAGCCAACTATAAACTATTTTAGCCAGTTCTTTTGATGCCACTTTAGACACAAACACCATCTTACTTAAATACCAACCACTGTATAAATCTAGTATTCGATATTATTAACAAAAATTAAATTAAACATTTTGTGGTGGCGGCCATCTCGGGCCGATTTTTTTTCAAACATAGCTAAGAACACTCCCGACTGACAAATGTACCTTTCAAACAAAAAAAAAACGAAATCGGTTCGTCCGTTCGGTAGCTATGATGCCAGACACACACACAGATACGTAAAACTTATAAATACCCCGTCGATTTTACGTTGGAGGTTAATCATTTTAATGCTATAGTCTGATACACCAAGTAACCACTGATTGACATTTGGGAGATTGTGATTAGATGGAGACTGAATATTGAACAGATTCTATTACAAGAATATTGTTCTTCAGATACTCAATGTAGACGCTGTTGGCTACGCCCTACACCTACGTACCCATACGTACCTATCTAATAATGACGATAATGTAATTTTTTTACTACCTATGTCAAATTCGCAATAGTTGTCAAATTAATAAATGGTGAAGTAAAACCAAAAAATTATAAATGGCGGGCAAAGAAGTGAAACATTTCAAGGTATCTGAATGTTTAGGGAATCTTCCTACATCGTAATATCGTAACCCGAAGAGCCTTATTTACCACCAGCTTTAGTGGTGAACCTACTGAGTTGGCAACACTTCTTTTATGTCGTAATTAATGAAACATTTGCTTCGTTCTGAAATTACGCTCGCAGAATATAATCCATACCAATATTATAAATGCGAAAGTAACTCTGTCTGTCTGTCTGTCTGTCTGTCTGTATGTTACGCTTTCACGCCTAAACCACTGAACCGATTTTGATGAAATTTGGTATAGGGGTAGATTAGACCTTGAAAAAGGACATAGGCTATGTTTTGTCGCGATAACCGACATCCACGCGGGCGGAGCCGCGGGCAAAAGCTAGTATAGAATAAATTATTTAATATCGGTCTTTATTTTAATTCTGTTTCTTCATTACATTTTAAAATATTTAAGAAGTTTACGGCTCCAGGAGGCTCCTTGCGTGCCGTATCTGGAACATGACCACCCTAAAATGTTGATCGAGGCTCATGGCGCTGAATCCGTGAACTGAAACGAACAGTTTTTCTTTCCCTCAGGAAGCAGAGGTCAGATGACAGTCGTTCCTGGAAAAGCCAACATACTAATGAAAAGCAAAAAGCGGACCTCGGGGTCCTAAAGAGCAAACTTTGCATGCAACTGGGAAATAAGTTCTTAGAAAGAAAATTATTTTAAATGCCTTGTTCCACATATTCCAGCAATAAAATAAATACTTTAAGCTTTATTTATTGTAATTATAAGTAGGTATAATTCAAGTTCCTAAAGCTAGCGGCAATGTTGTAGCAGATGGACCCGTAAAATAAAAGTCAAACATTGTCGACTCTGGCTCTGGCTCAATGTTAAATTCAGCTACGATAGACCCCCCTGCTGACATCACAGTTGGAAAAGCAGCTGCGGGATAGACGATTGACGAAGTTCCCACAACCAGCAACACGTTACATTTCGATATAATAGGATCTGGGGAGAAGAGTATGCAGTTACTTAGATGCAGCTTAAGCGTTAATCTGTAACATCGTTCACAATAGTGAATAATATGATACCTAGTTCCACGGCTAGACCTTGATCCAACCTTTCTCCAAACCAAACTACATGTGGCCTTAGAAGAGCACCGCACTTTGTGCAATGAGGGAGATCTTTTTCAGGGACATCAGAGTATAGCTGTTTAGAAGTAGGAGATCCTTTGCCCTGTAATCCCTGGAAATTATAGGAAGATTTATATGAATGAACTAGAAAGTAAAATTTATCAACTAACTTTAGTTAATTTGTACGTATATTCAAAGTGAAAGGACATTTATTTATTTTCACGCAAAAAAAAAACTACGATTATTCAGCACTTCCACAGAACAGTTCCCTTACCGGACAGCAAATACGAATTAAATCGAAATTCAACTATGTGGGTACCTACTTAATCCCTACCGCATACGATGAAAACCAAGAGGTAATAAATTCATATTGAACATTTTTTTTTATATTTGGTCCGTCAATTGACTGCAGCCCGCTAGATGGCAACAAAGCTGATGTGCAGTCCACAAGATACAGACCACCATTCCCGGTGCCATTGGACGTCAAATGGTGGTCCCTAACTTGACGGCCTTGATAGATGCCTTTTCACACCCCGCTTGAAGAACCCGGGACTGTAAGAGGAGGGAAACACGTATGCGGGCAGAGCATTCCAGCTCTTTATCGTGCGGCAGAGGAAAGAGCCCCCAAACCGTTTAGTGCGAGATGGTATGGATTCCACCGTGTGTGGATGGCACCGCAGACCAGCACGTGTTGTTCTGGATAGGAAGGGAGAGGGTGGGATTAGTTGAAATAACTCCTCAGAACACTCGCCGTGGTAGAGGCGATAGAAAATGGCCAGAGAGGCAACGTCTCTACGCAACTGCAGAGGTTCCAAGGTGTTGGTAACCTCAGGTTCACCTATGATTTGAACTGCACGTCGCTGCATTCTGTCAAGAGCGTCTAACAGGTATTGCGCGGAACCATCCCAGAGATGAGAACTGTACCTATTCCACACAAGAGTGAATCTGTGTCTTCTATTTTCGCGATATTTCAAATCATAACTCAGTACGTACCGGACATATGGGGCTGTCAGTGTTAACTAAGACCTCCTGACATCTGGTGCAGCGAGTTTTAAACACAGTGCCATGAAGTTCGATTACATTCTTCGATCCAGCCTTCGAATGCAAGCCGTCTATATTTTGTGTTAACACAGTGACCTTCTTCTCAGATGCATATTTTTCTGCAAACTGAGCTATGGCTAGATGACCCTGCAATATTATGAAAGAGATAAATAATTAAATATTGCTCCATTCTGAATGTTGGATGTCAACAATCAAATATTGGAATAACACAGCGAACGGTCTTTTGTTGCGGATGGTTTTGACTAGGTCCCTGCATCATTTTGTGAGTGTTTTATAACCTCGCATTTTCCAGTTCACAGGTGATAATACGATGGTAGTCAATCCCAGTTGGGGTCCTAAGGATTACCTGTCGAATGCGTGCGGTGGGGTGAAGTCTGACTAAAAAAGGTACCTACAAAATTCCTATGATCTCGCATATTGCTTTTTTTGTTAGGAGTTTTACTTGAAAATTATGTCGTGCAGTGCAGTGTATTGAATTGAGCATGTAAGAAGCATGAAACGTACCGCATTCGGTTGTGCTTTCAAGGCTATTTCTCTCCAGTAATGATAAAATTCCCAAACTAGACCCGGATCCTCTCTAAATACTCCCGGTCTACTTATAACGGAAGAAGGCATAGTTCTCCATACATCATTTGTGTGTTGGAAAGTCGGTAAACCAGATTCAGCACTTATACCAGCACCAGATAGGATCACCACTTCTTTTGCCGATTGTAAAACCTGCTTGAATTTGGACATATCAGTGCTAAATTGCTTTTGGCATAATATTGCAACCAAGATGTTTTTAAACATTGTTATGTAAGCCCCATAGTACCTACTTACTGTCTTTGAAAAGGCGTTTTTCGTATGTATACCTACACGTGTGCAGTCATTGTGACGATACGATTCAACGGTAAATCCTTTGGATTATCCAAAAGATGAATGGGCAAGGTTAGGTCTGATAAGGTGGATGACTTGGATCAAACAATAAACAATAGTGTTGTGTGTGTCAAACAGGGAAGTTAAATAATGACAAACATGTCAAAGACAATGAGTTTAAATATAAACGCATAGACTTTGAATACACTTTTTCTTCTCTGTCTACGTCTAAACGAGACTTTGTATCAAAAAAAAGGCACCGATGGAATTCGAACTTGTGACCCAGATATTTTTACTCCACTTTTTTATAGTGCGGAAATTCCCTTTGACGCCCGAGGGGATCCTAGGCTGAACCAGCATGGTAGTGAGTACCTATCATCCCTTGCTAGGCTTGAGACGAAGACCGGGGTGGAACTGGTCAATGATTCAGAAAGAGCACGACTAAATTGCAAAAAGAAAATATAAGAGAATGATATGAGAATGACAATAAAATATACTTAACATTTCAAGACACACGTTACTTTTAACGAAATTATTAAATTCTTGGTCCATTTTGTCCTTATGTTACACTACATTTGTAAACCTATAACTTTTACCTAGGTATGCCATGTTTTAATGCAAATAAATTAAATTTGAATTTACAAAAACCGAAAACGCTTATGAACCCTTAATTGAGATAAAACACGAAAGCCATACCTCAGACAGTACAATAATTCATTCTGTCCTACGTAGGTACACTTGACAAAGGAGATACGATATAATCCACAAGTCCCTTCAGACCACCTTTTTCTATCAACCACGGACGCTTGAGTAGACATTGAATAAATTCTTCTATTGCGAATATGATCATTCCATCTTTTGTAATTGAGAAGCTTCAATGAAAGGATATCTTTTTCAAATATGTACATAAGGCAAGCTCACGAAAGATGTATAGAAATATTTGGTTTCTTTTATCGGGGTTTACAAATCCACGAATGTTATTTACACTTTGTCCAAAATTCTATCTCGGTCTAATCCCATTCTTCATAAAAAAACAACACAGATACCACGCTTTTGCGATCGTTTTTGCATTTTGAGATATTAGGATTACATCATAAATCTGCGGTAGACTAGTGGTATAGGTAATGGACTGCTGAGACGAGGTCTCGAGTTCGAACCCAGGTTTACCATGGCACACACCAATGACTTTTCGATGCTTTTCGAAATTATGTGTGTATTTATTGCAGGTTTATAAGTGCCCGGTTAATGGCAATAGGCTCGCCACCTATTATATTGGGACCTAAACATAAACTGGCGAAATGTGGGTGCTAGCACCTCTGCCTACCCCTTCGGGGAATACAGGCGTGAGTTTATGTTATGTATGTTATGTATGGGATTACATATTTTTTTTTTTTTTTAACAGCAGACCTTCCTTAAACAAGAAGAAAAGAATTGGATCCCTATGGGTCGATAAAACAAAAACAATTACGGTGACAAAACTAAGGACTACTACCTAAGCCGCCGAAGAGGAGTGATAGTGGCAGAGCCTCATCCATCAATTAAGTCGTACTCGCATATATACATGAGACAAAGTTTTTTTTTTTTTTTTTTTTTAAAGAATATTAGAACCTTAGTTACTAATATTCCCTCTAACCCCTCCAGCTAAGCTAAATTGCTTGTGTTAGGAGTGGGTTCACGTCGGTAGTGTAATGGCCAGGATCGAACCCGGGACCTCTCGATCGTAAGGTCAACTCCTTAACCACTAAGCTACCGACCGACTAAAAGGTAGATGCTGGTTTGGGAATGTAAAATAATCAAACTGTTTACGAGTTATGATCCTCCGAAATGTCTCAAGGTCAAACGTGAGGAAATATAATGGAAACGTTTGGTCCTTTGTTCCACTGATAGGCGACAGACGTGTCCTTAATGTGTATCCATTTTAGTGCGACAGCTTTTTGTTTGGGTTTTGGAGAGGAACTCTTATTGTATGTACCAAAGTAAAACTACCGCACTACGATATATAATTGGTACCAGTAATAAGATTAAAAAAATTAAAAAACCCACGACTTAAAAAATAATTCAAAAATGTTTATCGCAGCGCCCCTAGTGGGTTTTCACTGTAACGCCTATCTAAGATCATGCACCTATCAAACCCAAACCAATAACTGAAACTGCATCAAAATCGGACTAGTATTTTTGGAGAAAATTGGCAACATTGATTTGCATAAAAAATGCCTTCTGTAGCGCCCCCTGTTGAGTTGTCATTGTAGCACCTATCTAAGAACATGCTGCAATTAACGCCGAACCCAAAATTGGAAACTTTATCAAAATTGTATTGGTAACTGGAAAATGGTAACATGGATTTGCACAAGCAAACAAACAAACACACAAACATCCTCTCACCCCAAACGCGTGTCGTGTCGTGGTTAATACAAGGGCCATATATATTAATTGAATTTACAACGATCTGTTTCTAACAAAGATTACTAGAAGTCTGTCTTAGATCTATTCCGTAAATAAAACCGCATCAAAATGTATTCAGTAGTTACGCATCTACCGTGAACGTTTTACAAAGGTTAAGTTGAGTTTTTTCTGTTAGAATATTTGCACCATATGAGAAGAGAATGCTCTAAGAAAGTAAAGTTCATTCTTATTCCAGACACGACACTCAAAACCAAAAACTGTGTGAGTTACCATTAATACAATGTAGGTTGTAGGTACTGAATTTACAGTCCTCTTGAGTAAACAGCCAGCTCCCGTTTCATTTGTACTAAAAAAAACTATTAAAAGTGAATTGTGTGACCTGATTTCCACCACTCCTTTTACGAATAAATTTAACGATGCTTATTAAACTCTTTTACGAATACGAGCACTATAAAGAGCTTTTATTCCCGCAGAAGTTCTTTTGAAGCTCTTACCACAGCAGATTAAATCTTAAGCATATAATTTTCGTTCCACGTCTCAGAAACTTAAACGTTTCAGAACCTTTGGTGCCTATTTCATGCTCGCGTTCACGTGGTAACTCATTTAATGCACATGTTAGGCACAAAGAAGGTATGGTTATTTCAATGTGAATATGTGAATATCTCCGGTAATCGTCTAGATACCTTTGAACTTCGTTTTGTTAAGAGCATACCATTGCAACCGTTTCAGCCACAGAAAGTCCAGCTCACCTCTAAAGTTTTTGAAATAAGTTTTCTTTTTCGCACCCACGAAGAGTTACGATCAATCAGATGTGACAGTTGGCGGTTGGTGGTTTAGTACATACGAAATTTACTGTCTTCATGATATTTATAGACGACGACACCACCCACCTTGGAATATTTTTTTTCTAAACACAGGCTACAACTGGCAGTCTACGACAGTCTACGACAGTCTACGATAGTCTACGACAGTCTACGATGGTCTACTACAGGCTACGACAGTTCACGATAGCCTACAACAGCCTACAACAGTCTACCGTAGCCTAAGAAAGACTACGGTGTAGTCTATAACATTCTACGATATTTTACGATAGTCTACGATATCTTCTCTCTGACATCTGATCTCCACAACCCAATAGTTATCGAAGATATTTATTGGATCCCTTCGATATTCAAGTATTGCAGTTAGACCAGATTTTGTACTTTTTAAGGCTCCAACTTCTCGTAACGACTACCATAGAAGGAAGGATGGCTTAACGTACTCTTCGAGGTATGACCAGATCAATATATACAAATATTTGCACTGGGCGGGGAACGAACCAACGTCTGTGTCCTGGCGGTAGTGAACGCGGCCGCTACGCAGGTTGTAGCGCTATCTCGAGAAAAAAAGTAATCATATCTTAACCAGCTTTTGTTATGTGATATAGAATACGGATAAATATACTTAGACACGTCTTTTATGAATATTACAAATAAATAAAACCCAAACCATAAATATTTGCACTGGGCGGGAATTGAAACCGTGTCCTCTGCGTTTTGTTACTCTTTCACGTCTAAACTCCTGGAGTGATCTTGATAAAATTTGGTTTGGAGTTAGGTGGCACTCTGGATTAACACATAGGCTGTGATTGGTCGCTTTAACCGATATCCATGCGGGAGGAGCCGCGGGTAAGCGCTAGTAAGTAATATTTCCAAAATAAAGTTAGCTAGTTTCTATATGTTTACTTATGATTTCGATAACGATATGTAGCTACCATATTCTTGAATTATATATTGAGTAGGTACTTAATTATTTTGAATTTTAACTCAAACCGAATTAAGCCTTGAATCTGTTTATATATGCTTCTATACGCCGAATTTCTTCAATTAGAGCCCTGACAGAAGTCATAATTTTCTCAGTGATGGCAAATGAAAGCCGAGCGAAACTTTGCATGAAGTAAAACATGGCAACGTGCTACCCTCCCAAAGCAATTTTAAATGTTAAACGAATTCAATTGAAACATTTTGTACGTGCTTTGAAATTTTATCAATCTTGCGGAGGAAGGGAAATTTTATAATGTAGTACCCTCTTAATCTTTAGGCAGTAAATTCCTTTAGGTGCAGGTGAAGATGTTTAATTTGTGATTAAAATCAATTTGAAAAATCCCAAAAAAATATATTAAACAATAGGTAATTAACATATTTTTGAAATATTTATATAAAATATAGTGACGTGAATTATTCCAAAATAAAGAGTACACAACTTAAAATTAAAAAGTAAACCACTAAAAAAACCATTACACGCAGCTCACACGCGCCAACTGTGATATATCAAACACCAACCTGTATGCTTTGTGAAAGAAACCATCCATTGACGTCAGAGGGTCGCGCATGCGTGGTGGCTAACGTCGCCACCGTGGCATAGGGGAGCCGAGAGCATAACACAACGCGGCACGCTGGGCAAGCGGGCAGACGTTTCGCGAATAGAACCAGGAGCTGAATAACGCGGGAAATCTACTCCGGTAAGTAACGATGTAGTTATAATTATAGGGATAAAATTTACGGGCGTACCTCCCGACTTTTGTGGTGGAAAGTTTTATTTTCGTTTTTCGCCTTTTTTTGTAAGCACATTTAGATTTCATGGACCCTGGAATACGATTATTTTTTACGTTAGGTACCGTACAGTTTGGTACTTTTAGCTTGCATTATTGCGACCGAGTTGATTGTTACAAAAGTTGTCACCGAACTTGTGTAGCGATGAAATAAGGTATAGCCGATGCCTAATAAAATGTAATGTAGTCAGGAATTGAGTTGTTTAACTTGTTTAATGCAATTTTTTTTGTTCTTTTTTTGATGTTCCTATTAAAATAATTGCAAAGTGGGTGTTAAGACAAATTTTAAGAAATGACAAATGTTGCAAATATTAGAAATAGTTCTTTATTAAAAGTAGAGAGAGTTTTTACTACGCTATGAGTATAATACACTTTTTTACGATTGAATTTCTGAACAGGTGCGTTAGGTACAGTCAGTGTCAGAAATATCTTGACTTAAGACCCTTCCGAGAACTTTCTTCTTCAAGATCGATTTGATGCTGAATGTATTTAATAAGTACAAACTCATTTAACTGAACTAGGTTCTCACTTTTGAATTATTGTAATTCATTGATTAAAATATGCTGATATTTTAGCAATATCATCAGTTTAAATTTAATTAAATCCATCGATTGAATGTCTGAGGCTTTTCATTATTACCTTTATAACATGAGGCTAAATCTTCACTAAAC
Source organism: Eilema sororculum (assembly GCA_914829495.1). NCBI lineage: Eukaryota > Metazoa > Arthropoda > Insecta > Lepidoptera > Erebidae > Eilema > Eilema sororculum. The sequence goes on along the minus strand of OU618543.1, from coordinate 19,765,590 downwards.
TGTAAGATGTAAATTTACCTAAATAAATACCTAAATGTATTTCAATCTTCATCTTCATGTCAAGCCCGGGGAATGCTTTCTGACCTTTAATCTTCAATTTCACACGATCTTGGACCGGCCCGGCCTGATGGCGAGACCATTGGCATGCCCATCATTCTTTGCGACGTCAAAGCAGTTCTTTCAGGTTTAACTCTCCTATTGGATAAATAAAATAAATAAATAAATATTCCACAACATTCTACACAACGCTATCTAAACCCGTGGTAAGATTTTATAGCTTGTGCAATGTGGATAAACATACATAGAAACACCCAGACCAATGCGAATCGCCATATTCATGCATACAAATATTTGCACTAAGCGGGGATCGAACCCGCGCCTCCGGAGTGGCCGTCGCATTCACTACCGCCACGCCACAGAGGCTGCCAGAGTTCTTTCAGGTTCAACTCACCTCCTGGAGCTCAGTGGAAGAAATATGGCCAAATATTTTGATACCTGTTACCTACGTAGCCACGCGCTCCCCACAAAGTGTGGCAATATCAGCTTAGTACTTATGTATTATTACGTAATTACTGAACGATAACATAGTTATGGAACTTCACAATAAAGGAGCCAGGGATCTAGAGAAGAAGACATACCACTTTTAAGTCACGACTTTGTCTGTGTCCAGAATAACCACGCGAACAAAATTCTCATTATACAAAAGATTATTGTATGTTTATTATCTGATACCGTAGATAAAATAACATCATGATAACAGTGACAGCTTTTTATTTCAATATGAAGGTATCAATACAATAGGAGAACCTGGTACTATTTCGCACATTAGACGGGCTATATACAGCAGTATACTTATTAGGTTAAACTCATCTCCTTCAATCCCTACTGCTTACTATATTTGGAAGAAATCCGTTATCTAAATTCACCATATGTGACCGTCCAACAGGCACTATTTCTCATTCTTCTTTTTTGTTTTTTCCCAGTTCTTATTTGTAGTTCCAACTCGAAATACAGGAGTCCGAAACAAAAGGGAAATTATACATCAATTTCCAATCTATCATCAAGCCTTTTAATATCGAAATTAAGTGCCATGGGACTTAAATTAAGTGCTGTTGGACTTAAATTTACTGGTATGAACTTAGGGATTAGTTATATAAACGCTCAATTTTCTGACGGCCATTATTATGAGCTGTCACGAAATTACTGATAAGGTAGTACCGTATCGTAAACAATATGATTGAGTCAACATTGAGTTATGATTTTGATGGGTCAATATTGTATTTAAGGCTCAGTCCACTTAATTGGAATTTTAATAAAAATGAATAATGAAAATTGCTTTAAATTAATTGGAAATGTTATTGTTTGATTTGAGATTGACGTGGTCATTTACATTGATAGTAAACATATTATATGTTACTAGCTGTCCCGGCGAACTTCGACCGCCAATTTTTTAGATCCCGTTCCCGCTGCACCATTTAGGGGGATGAAAAATAGATGTTGGCCGATTCTCAGACCTACTCAATATGCTCACAAAATTTCATGAGTATCGGTCAAGCCGTTTCGGAGGAGTATGGCAACGAAAACTGTGACACGAGAATTTTATATATTAGATTATCAAGATAGTAATATTTACCATGTTTGTTATAATTTTGGTGGAATTAAAACAAAAAAGATAAATATCGTGGCGAGTGTTTTACTATCATTGGAAATGTTATTGCTTCCATGGCACATTTATTTGATAGCTTTGATTGTTGTTTGTCCGAGTTTGGTAACTTTGCCGGGCTGACTAATATTACCTAGTAGTTGCCCTGTGTTAGGAAATAGCATAAATAAACGAAATTAAGTGCTGTTTAAGGTTCTGACACACGGTACTTTTTTGACTAAGCGACACACTATATTGATAACCATCATCGCCCTTGCGTTAATACCAGTCGCCTAACGTTGGCCTTACTTAGTAATACGAGGTCCGGTTATATTAAGTAGCAATTAAAATTACCTTACTGTTTTAATATCTAAAACGTCTCTTATATTAGAGACGTGAATCTTATCATCCTTTTTGTATAAATATATAATAGTAAATATCTTGACGACGAAGTCTCAAAACAATCTTAAAACTCTCGTATTAGGAGCAAATCAAACTCCTTTATTGATTTAAATAGTATTCTTATCAAAATTAAAGGTATACCAAATATCACAACAATCAGTCAACTGAAAGGAGGTAAAAAAATTTTGCGTACTTTTTACCTACGTCAACATCTTCCTGATGCTGACTGTACTATGGAAAAATCGCATCTGATCAACATATATATAGATACAATTAAAATAACAATACTAATTAATAATTAGTTAGCTTCCTACATTTGATCCAAAACGTTTAAAGCTAAAAAGCATGAAAGAATCGGTCGAATTTTGTCCGCAGGCGATCACTATGTAGGTAGTTGACATAATTATGAACAATCGTTCTGACAAGTTTGGCTGTCGGGCGATCGCTGATAGCTTGTCAAAGCGATCCGTTCAGGGGTGGAATCATGTTTTCCGAATGGTTGGATTAATAGAGGTTACTTTGATAGCTGTATTTGCGGCTAACAGCTATCAATAAGTTGTTTTATTTTATCGAGATAAATTTGACAAGTTTTGTTACTCAACAGTTGGGCCAGTGTTTGGAAATGTTTTCTTCGAACTCACACTCTCATAAAATTTACTTTTTTTACTACTATTAAGATAGTATACATAATAGAAAACGGCCTACTTGATGGTTAGCGGTGTACCTAACCTATATATGCTTGCGTTATCTAAATTATCATTCCCCAGAAAAGAACATTTGAAATAAAACTCGGTCAAGTGCTAGTCGGGCCAGACCGTAGGGGATGGCCCAGGATCAGCCAGGGTGCGAGGGATATGTCGTAGACAACCTCCCCTCCAAACCGCACGCCGACTCGTGGGTCGGTCGTAGTTCTAACTACGACCGACCCACGAGGCGGCGTGCGGTTTTAGTCGATTCGAGTCCAACATAACCTCCACTCCTGGCTCCAGCGGGGGAGGTATCCGTGGGGATATTGGCACGAAAAAAAAACTGGTTTGAGGGACGAACTTATACTGCTTCAACAGCTGTATCTTTTGCTGAAATTGACTTAGAAGTCTGATTTTCACAGCTCCAAGGCATCACAGATCTAAGTATTCGGTATAAATTTCTTTCCTTCCTTTCTGAGTCTTGACAGATAGACGGATACCGATGTGATTCTATATTTTAATGAATGTTTAAGCATTTAGTATACTCATTAATTCAAATCGATTCAGAAAGGAAAAATTTTGTGAACGGTGTTAGCGGTCAAAAGCATTCTCCCTGTAAGAGAAGGATCGCGGGTTCACATCCCGCCTGGAGCGATCACAAAATTATTCCTTACTAAATCGATTTGATTATATATTTCAGTTTTTTCTTATTAAGGCACAGAACTCTAAAAAGAAAGGAATGACTTCAGACATCCAGTTCTTACATCATACACTAAACAGGTATTCCTTAGCGATGTATAAATGATTTCGACATGTGTGCATGTTTGACAATCTCAAATAAGTACGAAATTATATTTAATACTATATAATTGCTTTCGCATTAACACATCGGTTGACTGGGACTTGAGCTGGCTCCCCATCGGCACCAGTTCACGCAGTAGCTACGGACATATGTTATGTTCTTTCATCAATATTGTTATTTTTAGGTGATACATATACAATACTAGCTTTTGCCCGCGGCTCCGCTCGCGTGGATGTCGGTTCCCGGAAATTATTCGATTTTTTCTCAACGTACAAACCTTTCCTGGACTTCCACAAATAATTCAATACCAAAATTAGCCAAATCGGTTCGTGCGTTCTGGAGTTATAGCGTCAGGAAGGAAAACCCGACTTATTTTTATATAGTAGATATGTAGATTATCTATAATAAACCACAGTTTCAAACATATAACCAAGTGATACATAGGTGTACCAAGGCTACTTAGATATTATGTATACTGAGTTTCTGTTTTTTTCCATTCGTTTGTACAAGTCATCCCCAGAGAAATTTTAAATTAACTATGAACGATTTATTTCATTCGTTTGACAATACTTTTGTTTTCATTAATGAGCACATTAATTTTATTCAAACTTTGCTAATATTCCAATTTTTAGGACTTTATTCTTGTGAAATAAAACACATTCAAAGTTACCTAAGAAGTTTGAACAGTACTACGATCGTTTTTGTGGCAATTGTAAATAGGTATATTAAACTTGTATCCATATTAGCTTAAGTAATATTTTTATATTTGAAAATATTTACACAACTTCTTAATTTCGACTATAGCAGTTCCTTACAAAGTTTATGTCTGAAAATGCAACAATAACCTCCAAAGGAAGAATGTAGGATACGTTTTAAAGCTAGCTATGTAGGTACCAAGAAATTGTTGGAAAGGTCTGTGAACATTTCGCTAGTTGAAAACTTAATTTTCAAGTTTTACTAGTTCCTAAAGCACCTTCAGGGAACTCTTGGGAGCACATATTTGTGTTATGAGAACTTTAAGTTTCAAAATATTGTTTTAAAGGTTACTCCCATTTGTTCTTCAAATATTGAACTTTGTAGAGAACTTAAACTGTTTGTTTTAGTGACAAAGTAGACGGGCAATTTGTGCGATGGACCGTGAACAAGGTATGGAGTGGGGGAAGGGAAAAATATGGGGATAAAAGGAAAAAGCGAATATAGAACTCTAAAAGGTTAACACTACTTATGACTGCAGAAAATTGTTGAACTATTTTTAATTTGTTGCAGTGATTGAGGCGTTATTTGTATATGAGGATTCACTAAGAACTTAGGAGTGAAAGGGCGGATCCGGGAGAAAAGCTTTAATTTTGAATTTTGGCACACTTTTCTATATTTCCAATTTAAAAAAACGGTGTTCCTGGTTGGTTCTCGGTGGAGAAGAATAGGACCACCCCGTCTCTTTCTGTTTGTTTCTTAGAAAGCGTTACGGGATAGGGCTGGTCTCCATCCGATAGTTAGCATACAGCCCATGACTAAGTGCCCGCTTGATAGCTTTTTTTTTTCGTGCGGAATTCCCCTCGGATACCCCCCCTTCCGGAGCCGGAAAGGGAGGTTATGTCGGACTCGAACCGACTAAAACCGCACGCTGACTGTGGGTCGTGGTGCTAGGCCGGAGGTGAGGTTGTCATCGACATATCCCTCGCACCCCGACTGACCCAGGGCCATCCCTTACGGTCTGGCCCTCCTCAGGGCCCGCTTGATAGCAATAGGCTCGCCCCCTACGTGAGAGTGAAGTTCATAATTGTGGGTGTCAACACATATCTGCCTACCCCTTCGAGGGTTTACAGGTGTGAGTATATGTATGTAGGATCCAAAAAAAGAAAAGAGCATCACGGCACACGAGATATGATAATGGCAACCAACTACTCATTGTCAATATTCCAAGTTCGAAACAGACCAGTCACCACAAGTAGATCGTCTGACTTATTGCCTATTTATCACTATCGCACCCTTTTCTAAGGCGGTATAAACCGGAATATAATAGGACAGCCGGTGGTAATCGATTGTTCAAATTTTCCGGGTTCATGCCTTTAACGAGTGCCATAAATATAACAAGTGGGATCTGTGACTTCTTTCAGGAGATAAAGGGACATTCGAACATTGTGACGCAATGCTAGATATAGGTGAGCTAGTGTAGTACAGTCAGCATCAGAAAGATGTTGACGTACAAAGTACTCAAAATGATCGTAATTTCGTTTTTTTTACCTCCTTTCAGTTGACTGATTGTTCTGATATTTGGTACACATCATTAGTTTGGACAATCAATATTTTTTATAATAATAAATAAATATTTCCTAACATTCTACACAACGCTATCTAGACCCATGGTAAGCATAGCTTAACTAGCTTGTGTTATGGAATCTAGAATGCGGATAAACATACTTAAATACATTTTTTTTTTGTAAATACATACATATTATACATAGAAACATCCAGACCAATGCAAATAGCCATATTCATGCATACAAATATTTGCACTGAGCGGGAATCGAACCCGCGCCTCCTGCGTGGCAGTCGCGTTCACTACCACCACGCCACGGAGGCTGTATCATATCACTTAAATCAATTAAACAGTTTGATTTGCTCTTAATACGAGAGCTTTAAGATCATTTGGAGATTTCGTCGTCAAGATATTTATGACGCTGACTGTACACTTGCCTGGGATGGTTCACACTGTGATAAATTTTTTTTCTGCCGCATTGGGGCAACCTGTAATGGTAGCTAGATAATTAAAATAAATAAATAAAAAATAAAAATGAAGTTGGTTAAGCAGTATTCAACAGTCTCTGTAGGTGGCGGCAGTGAACGCAACTTCTATGAAGAATGTGCGGGTTCGATCCCCGCTCGATGCAAATATTTGTGTGCATGAATATGGCTATTTGCATTGGTCTGGGTGTTTTTACGTTAATATGTATATATTTACAAAAAAAAGAATCTTAGTATGTTTATCCGCATTCTAGATTCCATAACACAAGCCAATTAAGCTTGCAATGGGCCTAGATAGCGTTGTGTGGAAAGTTGTAGAATATTATATTATTATTATTAAGAGACTAAGTAGTTTTGCCCGGTGGTTTTACCCGCCATATTAAGTTATAGCCGACGGTGTATGGGTTAATGTACTTTGAAGCAAATTCAAACAGGTAGTACTTCTTCTTAGGCCGGGTCTCCACTAAAGCGGAGATGTGTGCAGTGTGCTGCGTGCTGTGCGAGATGTTTTTCAGCTCGGGGGACTCCACCAGAGCAGAGAGGTATGCGGTGTGCGGTGTGCGGTGTGCTGTGTGCTATGCGAGAAGAGACGTGCGGTTTGTTGACTGCTTAGTACGCATTCTGACACAAAAGGGAGGGTGATATCGCTCACAGCACGCCGCTCACATCTCTCTTATGCGCTGTGCGTCGACCGCACGCAGCTCACATCTCCGCTTCCATTGCGCCTTACATATATTCCACATCTCCGCATAGCGATCTCCAGTAAAGCTATGCGGTGAGGAGATGTATCAATAACACATTTCTATTGGATCTTTAAAAAACATCTCCTCTCCGCTCGTCTTGTCTCCACTTTGGTGGAGTCCCGGCCTTATGGTGCCATCTTTTTAATGGAAGTCGGTGATCTTCAAGGTAATTCCAACCCTTGATAATAAAGCCTCCGGCCTAAGTTTTAAGCCAGGATTTTCTTCTCCAACCAATAATGTAATAGTATTAGATTTTCTCATAATGTGCCCAGAATGTAACCGATTTTTTTAATATATATTCCACAACATTCTACACAACGCTATCTAGACCTATGGTAAATAGCGCATCTATACATTTTACATAGTCTGATATTTATCAATATGCAAGCTTTTATACATCAAAATACACGATTCTGAAGTACTCGACGGTACTCAAATCGGCTACGCGGCGTAGAGCTTAATTTCCTCGTAGCGGCGTAGCCGTCTTAACATAAATGTTAAATATACACTCAAAATACAATGTTAATTAGCTGCAAGGCTTCTGTTGGCATAAAAAAAAGAATAATAAACCAATTGTATTTGGGATTAGAGGCATTTATTAAAAATAATTTCTTCAGGAACGCCATTAGATATTATGTTATCTGTGCTGTAGTTGTGACGAGTGACGTATCTGATGTCGCACACGTCTATAGGCCATGGGAACATTTTCCTTCAGGTGGGCCGTGTGCTTGTCTGCTAATTAAATGCCAAAAATAATTATAATCGTTCGAATTCTATTATTCACACAATAATTCAATGGCAAAATTCATTACTATTTCGACCCGAAATGCTTGTGGACCCTCCCCTTTCCTTCACAGGACGACACGTGCAGGGCTAAGGTGCCATCCATATACGGTGCAGAGTATACCTGCTAGAACCAAGCGTTTCAGTGACTCATTCCTATGCCGTACCACTAAGACCTGGAACTCCCTGCCAGCTCACGTGTTTCCTTCTTCCTAGAGCCCCGGGTCCTTTAAGCGGGGCGTGAAAAGGCATCTAATGAGGCCGTCAAGCTGAGTGCCACCACTGTTAACATGGTAAATGTTTACGATGGTGACCCTCTTTCCGAGACTTTGCCTTTAGCTTAACATCAGGCGAGGTGAAGTCAAATTGATCCAGTATAAAAAAAAATAATAATAACTCATAACTCATAACTCATTTATTTGTAAGAATATTCGTATATTTAAAAACAGTCTGGTAATATATAACTGAATGTATATGAAAACCTCTCAAACTGCCTCTTTGAACAATAACCCTGTTAATAAATATAACAAAAACAAAGACTAAAGACAACTGTTTATCACTTACCAACTTTCCTCATGAATAAATAACTAATACTGACATTGGATCAGACTTCACTCAGGTATCGGGAGAGTTCAAAACTTTAAAAACAAAACAAATTGCTACTCGTTTATTTACTCCCAGAGAACTCCAGTTTATCTTACAAAGTTTCTAGCTTAGACATAAACTAGCTTTTTCAATAAAAGTATAATAACTTCGTATATTTATACCCTTTATATTTACGTGTATGAAAACAATTATGAAAGTAGGAGAAGCGAAAGATCTAAGCTACGATCGTAGCAAGTGGAAAACTTTAGTCTCTGCCTACCCCGCTGGGCAAAATGCGTGACTGTATGTATTTATGTATGTTATATCTATAATGTAGAGGGTTTTGGGAGCAGAAGGGCTACCTTTGCTCCTAAAAAGATGGATGAATTAGTTAATAAATATTTATTATTTTACATCGTAAAGTTAAAAAAGAACTTACACCTTATGTAATTCAATCAGAATGAAAATAAAACTAAAATACCTATGCTATTTACAAAATATTATTAAAATGTGACATGAAACTCCGCTTTGATGAAATAGTGACTGAAGAAATTATATTTGATAAAATGTATGGAGGTGAATGAAATGTTGCACCAATCCTAAATAATTAGAACAAGGGCAGGTAGATGATAATTTATATATACCCTTTCACATTTATAATAATAGTGAATGAATAGTATCCAATCTTAATTTTTATCTATCGTAATATTTGATAACCAATCAAGTGAGTTTTGATTACTTAAAAGTCTTTTATTTTAGAATGAATACCATCCCTTTGTTCTTTTCTTCTAACGAATACCTTTCAACACCATCTTTCTAAGTAACAAAGAATTTAATCAACTCGCATTGAAAGAATATCGGTGCTTACTCAAACGTATTCAGCGTGGTTGGAGCGATGCGAATATGCCTAGAGGGAGATTTTACCGTCTCTGTAGTACTTAGTTCCTCATATGAACATATCACATTGTCTAAAGCCCTGAAGCATCGTGTTTTATTTCTCTAGGGTTGGTTTTTTGCTGGGGAATTCTTATTTTGCTCGACTATATCTATGAAAATGAATGAATCAAGGAATATTAATGGTACATTTGACCAAACGCGAGTAAAGGTTATTCCTAGATTAAACAGGCAATATCACCCACATATTGGCTGTTTATTCTAGGAATAACTTTTACTTGCGTTTGGTTGAACCGGCTGGACTTAACATTCTGAATTACTTTCTTTGAATTTATACGGCAGTTCACTACATTTGACTGAACAATGCTGTGATTCAAATCCACAACGCCCTTAGGCGACAAACTAGCACACGGCCTACCTGATGGAAAGTGACCGTTACTTACGGTATTCTGTAGGGCGAAGGTATAATTATCCTGCAGCTATTTTTCGTGTGCCATTATTCTGTAAATCACCTTGGTTACTAACTGACATATTAGTCTCGTTTTTTGTACAATTATAATAAACTAGTTGTTGCCCGTGGCTCCTCTCGCAGCCTACGTAGACCTATACCAGGGATAAAGTATACTTTAAAGAGTGCATTTTTAGGTTTTTTTTACTTTTCAAACTATACTTTATCCGTGCACTAAATTCAGCCACATTAGTTTAACTATTTGAGTGTTCAGTAAGAAACATCTTCACAAACTTTTGAAGAAAGTTTATTGTGTGTGAATTACACGCAACTATAAATTTCATACCATGGGTCATACAATCTAGTATACAAGCCACAACTGCATTTCTACACTCATGGCTTGGATGGTTAAGTTAGTTAAGTGGTAATCGATAACGATATCGATTTACACTATCTTTATTGTTATAATCGTTGGAGCACGGTGTTTCTGATCACGGAACTTTTCATCTACTAACCGATTTAACCATTTTTTGTAGAGAACAGTAAATATATATTTGTAGATATGAAAGTTCGTAGCTATGTATATAACCGACTGCGACGAATTCAAAATAGGAGCCAATTATATGGTTTGCAATATCATGGATATTCCAATATTCGCGATATTGCAAACAATATTATACTGATACAAGATTGCGGATGGAATGTGCCTAGAATAAAGATGAACGCGATTCACTGCTGCACGAACTAGAACCATAAACCATTGAATTTTAAATAAAAAGGTAACTCTAAATAAAATCGTTAATAATGTTTTACTATTTAGAGTTCTGTGATCTAAATAACATTTGGCTTTTCTAGAAAGGACTGCACTAGAATTTTATTCGTTATTTGCAGATATATTAGCTTACAGTTGAGGTTGGTTTGGGCCCCAATGATCTAGGTGAGACAAATATTAATTCAATAATGATGTAATAGGTATTAGTATCTTCAATTGTCACCTCATTTTCTATTTTATGTCGCAATAGAACTCTATTCGTAACTGAATTTACATAAGAACGTATGCTTTTACCTAGTTATGTGTGTATGCTAATATTCTGGAGGTGCGAACTTTTACTCAGGATAAAACTTCGTCTTTTCAAGCCAGCTCTGTATAAGAGGGTATGATGTGAATATGATATGAATGTGTGGCTTTTGAGAATACAGACTATGTGGAATTTTAGTAATGCTCTAGAATTCACGTGCTGATTACTAATTTTTAGAATTTCGTCAAAGTGAGAAGGTCATATTTCGGCTTTTGAAGGAATTTTTACAGCATTAAGTATGCTAACTATACAACTCAAATACATAGGGAAAAAGAATCCTCTCGGGCGGGACTCGAACCCGCAGTCTTTCCCTTACAGGGGGAATGCCTGACCAATTCGGCTACCGAGACACGCCCGATATGATTCAAATTTCCCATCTTATACGTCTTTAGGGCGACGTGGCGTCATCTACCGATTTTCTTACGAACTATCGGAATCAATGAATGATGTTACAATCATTTTTAAACATTGATTTTTTTTGATAACTGCGCCCAAACAATTGAAGGAATTTTTACAGCATTAAGTATGCTAACTATACAAATCAAATACATAGGGAAAAAGAATCCTCTCGGGCGGGACTCGAACCCGCAGTCTTTCCCTTACAGGGGGAATGCCTGACCAATTCGGCTACCGAGACACGCCCGATATGATTCAAATTTCCCATCTTATACGTCTTTAGGGCGACGTGGCGTCATCTACCGATTTTCTTACGAACTATCGGAATCAATGAATGATGTTACAATCATTTTTAAACATTGTTTTTTTTTGATAACTGCGCCCAAACAATTGAAGGAATTTTTACAGCATTAAGTATGCTAACTATACAAATCAAATACATAGGGAAAAAGAATCCTCTCGGGCGGGACTCGAACCCGCAGTCTTTCCCTTACAGGGGGAATGCCTGACCAATTCGGCTACTGAGACACGCCCGATATGATTCAAATTTCCCATCTTATACGTCTTTAGGGCGACGTGGCGTCATCTACCGATTTTCTTACGAACTATCGGAATCAATGAATGATGTTACAATCATTTTTAAACATTGATTTTTTTTGATAACTGCGCCCAAACAATTGAAGGAATTTTTACAGCATTAAGTGTGCTAACTATACAAATCAAATACATAGGGAAAAGGAATCCTCTCGGGCGGGACTCGAACGGGACGTATAAGATGGGAAATTTGAATCATATCGGGCGTGTCTCGGTAGCCGAATTGGTCAGGCATTCCCCCTGTAAGGGAAAGACTGCGGGTTCGAGTCCCGCCCGAGAGGATTCTTTTTCCCTATGTATTTGAGACATATTTCGTCTTATTCCCGATTCCCTTGTAAGATGTAAAATAGTGTTTTATCAAAGTGAAGATAAGTGTTATACGGGTACATTTTAATGTTTTTAAATTATCCTGAGGTCACGAACACCCTCGAGCCTTTGCAGATGCGTAGAGATGTTGCGTCTTTGGCAGTTTTCTACCATCTCTACCATGGTGAATGTTCTGACGAGCTCTTCCAATTAGTCCCACCCTCCCTTTTCCTTCACAGGACGACACGTGCAGGGCTAAGATGTCATCCATTTACGGTGCGGAGTATACCTGCTAGAACCAAGCGTTTCAGTGATTCATTCCTATGCCGCACCACTAAGACCTGGAATTCCCTGCCAGCTCACGTGTTTCCTTCTTCCTACAGTCCCGGGTCCTTTAAGCGGGGCGTGAAATGGCATCTAATGAGGCCGTCAAGCTGAGTGCCACCACTGTTAACATGGTAAATGTTTACGATGGTGACCCTCTTATTTTATTTTTATTTTTTTATCGTGCGAAAAATCCCCACGGATACCACCTCCACGGAGCCGGTGGAGGCGGTTATGTCGGACTCGAACCGACTAAAACGCACGCCGTCTTGGGTCCTTTTTTTTTTTTTTTTTTTCCGTGCGGAAATCCCCTCGGATACCCCCCTGCCGGAGCCGGAAGGGGAGGTTATGTCGGACTCGAACCGACTAAAACCGCACGCCGACTGTGGGTCGTGGTGCTAGGCCGGAGGTGAGGTTGTCATCGACATATCCCTCGCACCCCGGCGGACCCAGGGCCATCACTTATGGTTTAGCCCTCCTCGGGAGGGGGGACAACGGTGTCCCCGACTCGCCCCCGGAATGGGGAGGCGCGCTTCTCAGCGCGCCGTCGCCGTGGCCTGCTTCTGCTGGGGTGACAGGCGGCTTCACCCGTCACCCCCAGGCCCGCGCTCATGGGGGACGGAGGTCAGTCAGTGCCCTCCGACGCCCGAGTTGCCTGTGCGCGCGGGCAGCGTGGTTCGCGAGTCTCGCTCGTTCGCGCTGCCTCTCCCGTTCCGCCGTCTCCTTCACGACCATTACCTGCTCGCTGAAGGAGACGCCGGCCGCCCACGCGCCCGCACAGCGGACCATTGCTGTGAGCAGGGAGGCGAGGAGCAGGGCCGCCACTAGTTCTCGCCTCTGTCCGGCCCATGCCGGACACTCGGTGAGCGTGTGCAGCTCTGTGTCCTCGCTCGCGTCGCAATGATGGCACTCGGACGTTGGCTCCTTTTCGATCCGACGCAGATACCACCCAAAGCACCCGTGCCCGGTGATAATCTGCGTCAGTCGATACGAGAGGCTGCCATGTGGCCTCTCTAGCCATTCCCCCATGTTGGGCCTTACCGCCTCTATGACGGCATGCCCTGCGCGTGGTTGCTCAAGTCGTCGCTCCCACTCCGCCACCATGATCCTGTGGAGCCGGGATCTCTCGGCCCGAATGTCTTCGGGCTCGGGATCGTATCCCCGCTCCCGCGCCTCCTTACGGAAACGATAGAGTGCCGCAAGGGATCTCGCTTCCAGGATCCACGGTGGCGATCCGGCTAGGAGACTCGCCGCTTCAAAAGATATCGTGCGGTATCCCCTAATTGCCCTGGAAGCCATCCTCTGCTGCGGCGCACGCAACAGGGGCAGGAATCTGGTCTCCAGGGTGTCCGCCCACACGGGACACCCGTATAGGGCCATGGACCGCACGACACCCGCGTAGAGTCTCCTGCAGGAGTCCTCCGGGCCCCTCAAGTTGGGCAGCAGCCGCACCAGCGCGTTAGCTGTCACCAACAGTTTGGAGCGCAGACTTCGGAAGTGCTCTCCGAAGTCCCACCGACCATCGAGAACGAGCCCCAGGTATTTCAACCGGGGCTTGATGTCGATGGGAGTACCTCCTACTATCAGGCTGGATCCCGGGGGTGGCCTGCGCCGAGGGCCATGAAAGAACAAGGCCTCGGATTTGTGCAGAGCCACCTCGAGACCCAGCTGCCGGATCCGATCCACGACTTGAGCAACAGCGGTCGTGGCCCTCTGGGTCGCCTCGCGGTCGCCGTCTTGGGTCCTTGGTTGCCGGAGGTGAGATTGCCAAAAGCATATCTCTCGCACCCCGGCAGACCCAGGACCATCTCTTTCGAGATGGCCCCCTTCGGTTTGTGGGGACCAAGATGTCCCCATCTAGCCCCGGTTACGGGGAGGCGCACTTTTCGCCGCCGACCCTCTTTCCGAGACTTTGCCTTTAGCTTAACATCAGGCGAGGTGAAGTCAAATTGACGTGTCCTGTATAAAAAAAAAAACACAAACATTCATTCTCAATACGCCAGGTTATGCTAATAACGATACAATAGAATTTTGTTGTTTGAAACCAGCATTTAGCTCTAAGAATTTGAATGTATTTTCTACATTAACTGAAGCCTGCAAACTCGAGATAAAAATATCACTTTGAATGAAAAACAACTCTACTATAACGCTAGCAGTATTTTCAGTTATAGGATTAAGTACTTATGAAACACTCTCTACTATAACTGTAACTGCATCTGTTAGTTGTTACATTTCGTAAAATTCCTCTCCTGTCTGCACCAAATTAGCCTCATTAAAAAGTTTGTGTACTAGATTAGAATAAGTGTATTTTGAGTGTTCTAACATGTTCAATCGCTTGTAAAAATAAATTTCTAATTTCTTGTCTATACTGGCATAAAGGTATATTTATTTTATCTATATGTACATATATAATAGGATTCTATAAGTTATGTAACGGGCATAATTCATCCCAAAAAGCTTCGTTCACGATCAAATAAATTAAAAATGGGAACTAAAATAATATTACATGTGAAACTTGGACGTGTACGGAAGAAAACGAACATTTTTTTTATAATCAACCTGTCACTACACCCATATACTACTAGATACACAATATACATTCCTGTTACCGACCTTTTGTTTACTTTAGTAGAAAACTAGCACCAAAATGGCCAAACCCTTTTGTGTGTGATTGATCTTTGCGCTTGATAAAACTAAATTCAATTGTTTACGTACAAGGGATTGGATCTAGGAAGTTACTAGAGACCTAAATTCGAACCTTTTTTGTTAACTTATATTTTATACTTGGGCTTACGTTTATACATGAGTGTTATAGTTATATGAACTGCTATTATGGGTGTAGGGGACCCCTCCTAAACCGTTGGGGCCAAGCATACTTCGACTGTAATCCACATAAGTCGGTATACGTGCTGGGTCATCATTCTGAGTGACATTGAGTTTTAAACGCAGTCATAACGTGAGAAGACTGTGGATTAGGCAGAAATGGCGTAAAACTAGATCAACTGAAAATGTGTCGACTTATACGAACTCGCGTAGTTATGATAATAGTTTCTTATTCGGAATTAGGGGCCTGATTGACGGATGAGGCTCTTGCGTAGGCGTTTCACTTGGTTATGGAAGGTCAGACAACAGTAGCTCTCATAAAAGTGACGTAATTCAAATCATAAGGAGGAATGAGTCCGCGAACCAAGAGCTCTCGGATACAACCAGAAACCACGAAATATATCTTACGAATTCCGATTAAGATGATAATATGGATGGTGAAAATAAATCGATTTGAATAATTATAAATGCTTTAAAATTACATTCAAATAATATGGATGTCTTCAATATACCTGAGTTAAAAAAACATTCATGTTCGGGTTTAATATATTTCTAGATAAGCCTAATCCCCTGATTAATTGATTAATGCCTAGTTAATTAATTCAGCCAACAACAGACTGCAGTAATTAACTAAGTTACTATAACTTCGAGTTGATGGCGTAACCTAACTTCATATGAACGTGTTTTGTTAGCTTCAACTTTCGAGAACATTCCTTTGAAGTATTTCTGCTAATGTAACACTTTTCGATTTGTTTGGAACAAGACGTATAGCAGCGAAATACAATGCTACTAAATATGGTTTCTTCGAAGTTAGATTTACAGGTATTCAAGGGATCAAAGGGATTTCTGAAGGTGAAGTAGGTGAAGTAGTATTCAACAATATAAGGTTAGAACTACCAGGACACTCACAAGGTTATATATTTGTAGCATGTTCAAGTTTTCGTTTTCACTATGGAACTCTAATGGAACCTGCTCAATACTGTTGTGTAAAGTCATTCTGTAATTCTGTGGTGTTTCAACCCAAGTATGTGTAAATTTATTTATACGTTTTATAATTGCATTTCACATCAAGCATTCATGAGCTCGCCCACTTTACCACCTTGAAGTTACGCGTGATGACTTATTCATTTAGACTGTACACTTTACGGTCCCATTTTTTATTTCACATTAATTTAAAATTAATAGTGAACTTTTTTATCTTCATTAATAGTCATAGTGAAAGTTTCAATTTAGCAGCTATTATTTTTTAATTTTACTTTTCGTAACGCCTCATTACGTACAGCGCTAAGAGCAAAGTTTGCTGAGGGCTATTTTATTTTTATCTGTGGTGTAGTTTCTTTAATCTATTTTTATTCATAGATTTTTTTAAATTAGTTATTTGCGGCCTATTGTGGCCATAGTGATAGTTGGAAACTAAACTTATAGTTAACTAGCTGTCCCGGCGAACTTCGTACCGCCAATTTTTTCTCGCCCCGCGATCCGCGTCAGATCCCGTTCCCGCTGCACCATTTAGGGGGATGAAAAATAGATGTTGGCCGATTCTCATAGATACTGGATAAGCACAAAATCAAAATCGGTCAAGCCGTTTCGGAGGAGTATGGCAACGAAAACTGTGACACGAGAATTTAATATATTAGATAATAGTCTACCACTATTATACCGGGTGTAAGGGTAGTACTCCAGGTACATAATACATTGGCATAAAAATAAAATCGATTTGGACAAAAAAATTTTGTTTTGAATTTTTCTTAGAATTTTTTATTTTACATTATTTACTCTCCATCGCGTTAGTAAAGCTAAATGAACAGTACTTTCATAGATTACAAAAAAGCACGCGCTTGGCGCTGGTTGTTTTTTTTCTGTAGTGATGTTCTTTTTATGAAATTTACTCTTACACCCAGTATTAGATTCATTTAATGGAGTGCTTCCACATTGTACCCACAAATCTGTACCCACAAGCTAAAATAATAATATTTAATGTATTTGAAGGATTTTCTTAAAGTGTTGAATTATTACCTCAATCAATTTTTGAAATAAGATCCAAAGGATATGGTTGGACTGTTTAAGACTTACCTCAGTGATTGTGCTTCAAGTTACCAAATCCGCACGAATGAGTTTCCGTAGGTAAATATTGGTTGGTTCTTCAAATACGAGATATTATGCTATTGAACTAGACGTTTATTTGACTCTTCATCTATTTATCCCATTTATCCATATACTAATGTTTAATCTTGGTCAGACTCATTCAATTAGTAAATTCTATTTCATCAAAAAATAACTATTAAAAGTAAGAATTTACTATAATAAGCCAATAAAAACCGTGATAGATTTAAAATTTTTGCAACTACAACATTATGCTTGTAACCTATTTATTTTTATTATTCTTCTATCTCCCACAGCATCCAATCAGTCTCTCCATTCTAATAAAGCTAAACCACCGTGGAGCCACCGTCACTGCAACTTTATTTCTATACGCCTAAAGTCCAAAATGAAAACAGTTTTACATTACACTTTTCAATTACTCTGCCAAAAGTCATATAATTTTGAAACTTAAATACATCGCTTTAAAGTCTATTATTTAACGCAGTTTTTTGCTGCGGCTGAGGCACCACTGTGCGCGGTCTGTGTTATTCCAAGTTTATGCCTATAATGTTGTAACATTATCGCGGTATTTTGACCAGAGGCTCTTAGCGTGACCTAAAAACGAAATAATTAATGCTCTGAAGTATGATACGCTTTAGTGTTCCTCGGCAAGATTCACGGTTAGTTGGGCAATGACTGAATCTGTAATAGCATTTGTTTAAGAGCTAATGAAGGTTTAGGTCAATGCCCTGAGTAAATGTGATTAGAAGTTGTTAGCGTTTCATATTTATATTGGAAGCTTTAATATGAAACTTTGTTAGTTTATTGGTATACACTTTAATTGGGTATTCTACTGACTATGTAGTCAAATAAGTTATTTTTCACTAAACGTCAAAACGGTAATCTTAAAAGGTAACGTGTGTGAAAAAAGATCTAGTGACGTCATAAAATATAATAGTCAAATCAGTTACTATAGGTTGGGTGGATGATTAAAAATAAGTGAAAACTATAAAATAAATACCGACGCCATTTTTACCGCTCTGTTATCAATTTTAATTTAATAAGCTCGGTTTGATAATTTATTTTATCTATAGGAAAATACGCAATTGTTTGATGAATATTACTAGCTTATACATTTCTAAAACCAAATGATGCAATTTCTTTTTTCCTTTTTCACTATTCCTTTAACCGGGGCTAGGTGGGGACGCTATGGTCCCCACAATCCAAAGGAGGCCATCTTGAAAGAGATGGTCCTAGGTCTGCCAGGCGCGAGAGATATGCTCCCTGCATTCTCACCTCCGGCAACCAAAGACCCAAAGACAGCGTGAATTCTAGTCGGATCGAGTCCGACATACCACCTCCACCGGCTCCGGTAGGGGGTGGTGTCCGTGGGGATTTTTCGCACGATAAAAAAACCATACTTTATTGGCAAATTTATCCTTATATATTTTGTCTTTAAGAAAAATCAATTGATGGGATGATCTTGAAAATGTATATGATTTAAAATAGCATACATATACGTTTATATAGACTTAGTAACCAGTCTAAACTAGTGCGTATGACCCAGCCACAGAGCAGCGGTCGTCTGCTTGAATAGACGGACAATAGCCAAACGATGGAGACCTTGGCGTCCTATCAAGAGTGTTGCTTTTATTGTCATCTTATCTCGCTATATTGTTGTGTTCTTTTATTACTTACTAGCCAATGTTCAGCATACAACTCAATGCTTCTTTAAATTTCTAACTTTTATTTTTTAAACTGAAATCTGCACGTCAATGCCTATAAGAACTGTATTGTTTTTTTTTTTCATTTTTTAAATTTATTTATTTAATTATTTCGTACTCACAAGAACAAATTCACAGATACATAGGTGGAAGTAGTTGTACAGAGGCTCTGCTTATTTCTAATAGAAATCTCTTCCAGCAGACCTGCGAGAGGAGAGAGTCAGAAGTAATTGTCGGTTTTTTGCGCTTGGGCACCTCTACGAGTAAACTAGTGAGTGTTTTTCAGCGAGTGAGTAAGACAAGATAATTGTGTGGAATAATGGCAAAATGAAAATGATGGGCAATCCCGATAAATCCTGGCAGTTCTTCATCACTTGTTCAACTTCTTCTTCTTTTCGTGTCAACGATTCACTTTTATGACTACACTAGCTTTTGCCCGCGGCTCTGCCCGCGTGGATGTCGGTTATCGCGACCAAACATAGCCTATGTCCTTTCTCATGGTCTAATCTACCTCTATACCAAATTTCATCAAAATAGGTTCAGTGCTAGCGTAACATACAGACAGACAGACAGACAGACAGACAGAGTTACTTTCACCTTTATAATATTAGTATGGACTATTCGGGAATAAAATTCTGCCATCTTAATCGCGCTGTCAGTGGCTATAAATAAGAAAAAAATAATAATGTAAAGAGCATTCTACACAACTGTACAAGATAGTTTCAACTTGGTAATACAATTTCACTTGCAATATTTATTGTTTATATGACATTGTGCCCCGCACTCGACATTACTTAGACTCAAAGCTATTATAGCTAATACGAATGCGTTTTTGGTGAACAGAAATATAAAAAAATTAACGACTGTTTAACAACTGCGGACGTGATTCCTCAGGGTGGCGGTAGATGGCCACAAGCTTAATTGCGTTAATTTAAGAACCCGCGGCCATTCACTCGTAGACAAGGGTCCACGAAGGGTCTTGTGTAATTACGACAACTAATTACGAGACACAGCTCAACGACCTCCGTAAATACTAAAAGTAGGCGAAAATACACTAACCCTCAGCCCTCATCAACTATAAAACTTAGTTTTATACACTAACAATGCAAAAAGTGTCGGTAGCTTAGTCATTAATGAGTCGGCCTTACGATCGAGAGGTCCCGGATTCATGGCCATTACATTGCCGACGTGAACCCACTCCTAGCACAAGCAATTTAGCTTACTAATATTCCCTTGCTCTAACCCCTCTAGGTTAGAGGGAATATTAGTAACTTCGGTTCTAATATTCTTTATAAAAAAATGTATTCTAAAAGTATGTAAAATGTAGAAAATTCAATGCTGTTCTACTCGACAACAAAACTCGGTTTATTCATCAACTCGCGAGCAATAAACTCGCGGGAATCCGCGAGTTGGCAACTTTCAATTTTTGATGTAGGTATAATATTCTGGAACATAGTACAAGCACCTACACAGCATTTTATACCAAAGACCTTATAGCTGTGTTCTGTGTGTACTCAAACACAGATACTATTATTCGGTTAGGTATACTTAACTAAACGTAAACAATATTGATGTTTGTTTAATATGTTTTATTTAAAAACTCGGCTACTTATTTTTCTATTTACTCATACTATTAAAGACAAAAAACCGAAATTGAACCCCTTCCAGTTGATAGATTGTTCTGATATTTGGTATACACCTTTAATTTGTACAATAATACCATATGAATCAATAAAACAGTTTTATTTGCTCTTAAAACGAAAGTTTTAAGATAATTTTGAGACTTCATCGTCAAGATATTTATGACGCTGATTGTACATATCTATCCGAATGGAGAATTGATACAGATGATACAAGAAATTATTTCAATAAGTTGAAATATTTTACATTTTATATGTATAACGTTCTAAAATCCTGACCTTAATCTGTTTCACGATGTAATTTGCTCACTTAACTTTCGTTGAATATAAATATATAATATAATATATATAAAGCCATTCGCTGGTAAATGATTGATTGCCAATATGGCCTATTTCGCAGTTCAGTGGACTAGAGAGTGAGAATTATACGTTAATACACAAAATGACGAACGCCCACCAAATCTGTGGGAAAAAATAAATAGAGTAATCACCCGCCAACCTGTTGCATTATATAAAAGACAAAGTAGGTGCTGAGACGATTTTCTTATTTGATTTTATTACCGTGTAATTATGATGTGAGTTCCCTTGAGTGGAAACTCTCAAGGGTACCATAACACTGGTGTCAATGAATTAATTTAGTTGGAAAACGAATCAGTCAAAATCACACTGTGTTCGATTGCCTATTTCAAGGGATCTGGGTTTAATTTAGGCGAGAAATATTCATTAACTTGAGTAACTTAACGATCCCAAGAGATTACTATTTAGCTGAATAGTTTATTATTAGTTGGTGTATTAATTTGATACAGAGGTTTTATGATTTGTTTAGTGAGTTAGTGAGTCAGAATTGTGGATGGTGCAAATCGTAGCGACCTCTTTGAAGTAACATTTGGAACTATTCGAATACATCATGAAATAGTGAATCGCTCGAGTGGGACTCGAACCTGTATCTTTCCCTTACAGGGGGAATACCTTAGCCGAGTAAAAGGTGTATTCGAATTGTATAGTAGGCATACATAATAAAAATCATTCAAACATTTGGAACTGGTATATTACATTTCATATCAGCAAAATTATGGACATACTAGCTTTTGCCGGCGGCTCCGCCCGCGTGGATGTCGGTTATCGCGACCAAACATAGCCTATGTCCTTTCTCATGGTCTAATCTACCCCTATACCAAATTTCATCAAAATCGGTTCAGTGGTTTAGGCGTGAAAGCGTAACATACAGAGAGACAGACAGTTACTTTCGCATTTATAATATTAAGTATGGATTAGAATGAATAGATACATATCATAATTTATTTTTAATCATCCATAATATCTTCACAAAAGATATGTCTTTTATTATAATAAAGTCTGTCTAGTCTTCATTATTATATAAAGAAAGCTATCTGTTGTATTATCGACGTTAGGGGAAGATAAAAATATGTTAGCGAAGGCGAAAGATTTCTTAGCATTTTCCCTGTACGGGTTTATGAGATGGAACGTTCATAAAAATCCAGTTTGGCTTCCAGATTTTTTTTATAATACAATATTCATTATTGACAGTCTGGAATTCTATACAAGTTTGTAAAATTAACTATGTGCTTCATTATGTGGGAACGTGAAACGATGGTTCCATATTATGAGGCTTCCTGAAAAAATAAAAATAAAAATTAGCGTAGCAACTTTGGAATATGAAGTATAGCGACCTGTGAGAAGTCAATACATTTAATACCTTAAAATTTCACAACGTTTAGTATGTGCAATTAACCATAAACATAAAGATGCACATAGATTTATTCATCTACGTGATTTATTTTTCACTATAGCATAAGCTCCGTGGTCGAGGCCCCCTGTGGTCAACGCCCCCGTGGTCGAAGCCCCGAATTCAAGTTTATGTGTAAAAAAACAAATATAATAAAAACATCTTGCAGCCAATTAATTCCATCGATTAATGTACAAGCTTCCTCTCTCATTTCCGTTGTTTCACTAAGCAAAATCATAAAAGTTACTCAAGCTTACTAATAATAATATATTCATTGCATAATTAACACAATTACAAATTTAAGTAATGTATACTTAGGATGTTTAAATAAATCTATACATCTATACATCTATACAAATAAATAAAATTGGAGTGTCTGTTTGTAATATTAAAATAACCGCTTTCTACTACATGCATATGAATGTATATACGGTACACATACCAAAATATATATTTTTAAATTTTTTGTCTGTCTGTCTGTCTGTTTGTTTTGGCTAATCTCTGGAACGGCTGGACCGATTTGGACGGGACTTTCACTGGCAGATAGCTTATGTAATAAGGAGTAACTTAGGCTACTTTTATTTTAGAAAAAATATTAAGTACATTCCACGCGGACGAAGTCGCGGGCACAGCTAGTTATGAATAAGTTCATGAATGAAGAAAAATGTTATAAATACATAGTATAAAGTAAAGCATATATTTTGGATTAGTAGTGTTTTTTTATGAGAAAAGGCGCGTTTCTACGTAAATCCTTTCCCGTGGTTGTCGTACAAGACGACGAAGAGCTACGGCTATTCTCCATTTAGTAGTAAACATATAGTTTATGAAAATCTTACTCCTTATTATTAACCCCCGACGCAAAAACGACGGGGTGTTATAAGTTTGACGTGTATGTGTGTGTGTGTGTGTGTGTGTGTGTGTGTGTGTGTGTGTGTGTGTGTGTGTGTGTGTCTGTCTGTGGCATCGTAGCACCCAAACGGATGAACCGATTTGGATGTAGTTTTTTTTGTTTGAAAGGTATATTAGTCGGGAGTGTTCTTAGCTATGTTTGGAAAAAATCGGTCCAAGATGGCCGCCACCACAACATATCGGAATACGAATTTCTTCATAACTCCCTCAATATGGGTATCAAAGGAAAGAGCTTGACTATTAGATCACTTTAAAAAGTATAAAATAAAAATTAAATTAAAAATTTAAAAAACCCCCGTCACAAAAACCACTTCCCAAAAGTTTAAAATAAATGGAGTTTGCCTTTTAACTTTAACGGTTGCCATGTCGGGGGACCTTGAATTGTTCCGATAATATAACGGAGTGCTTAACCAATTAGGGTCCCCCGACATGGCAACCGTTAAAGTTAAAAGGCAAACTCCATTTATTTTAAACTTTTGGGAAGTGGTTTTTGTGACGGGGGTTTTTTAAATTTTTAATTTAATTTTTTGAAGGGCTTAGGTTACATTCTCGTACCATAAATTCTCGGTCCACATGGGCCCGATTGTGGTTTTGTATGGGTGTCAGTTATACTCCTAAAAATAATAGGAGTGAGGTGGCCCAATGAGATTGATTATTATACTGCTTTGAAATAAATACATAAATAAATATTCCACAACATTCTACACAACGCTATCTAGACCCATGTCAAGCTTAACTAGCTTGTGTTATGGAATCTAGAATGCGGATAAACATTCTTAGAAACTTTTTTTGTGGTTTGTAAATACATACATATTATACATAGAAACACACTCCTAACACAAGCAATTTAGCTTAACTGGGGGGGTTAGTAGTAGTAATTTCGATTTTAATATTCTTTATAAAAAAAAAGTAAATAGCCATATTCATGCATTACAAATATTTGCACTGAGCGGGGATCGAACCTGCGCCTCCTGCGTAGCAGTCGAGTTCACTAAGTATAAGTACAAGCACCGGTACAGGCACCTTACCATTAGGCTGGCCTCTTTACAGATCCATTAGTAAAAAATGTGTTTGCTTTTCATATGAGTTAAGCCACTAGATTATTAAACAGTCTGTGTCGGAGCCGGCTATTCAATACAAGTCTAAGTAGCAGAAACATTACAATAACCTTCGCTTTTCAGGAAGGATTTGTTTTCTGAATTATTTCGAATTGAATTCGATTTCCAAATGTAAATGAATGAACATCAACTAATTGAATAACTTAATGAAGAAGATGAATAAATAGGTACGTCATACAGCAAGGTGGGCTTAACTCATATTGAGTTTCATTCCAGTAATGTATAAACTGGCACAGGAGAAGAAAATAAAATAGAGAGCAGACAAGGGTACAACAGGTTGGCAATAACCGTTTATCAAATAGTTTATCTAATCTATGGCTATATTTGAAGAGTAACCTAAATAAATTACCGTAATGTTTCTACTTCAAGAGTAATAAAATATTGCGTTAAGATTAGTACTCAGATACATAGACTAGCCATTCAAAATCTTAAGAACCTAAAAATATAATGGTATAGTAGTTCAACAATAAAAGTAAATTAGATTAATATTTTTTTTTATTCTATTCATTTTAAGGAGCTTTTGCCCACATGGGTACGTCACACGGAGGACAGAATATGATTAAGTAAAGGAGATGCCCCATTGATATTTCTCCTAATAAAAACGCGTCGCCGAATGCGGGTGGGAAGAGAGACGCGCGGGGTGTCAAAAATCGAAGGATATAACGTATAGGTATAACGTTCCTACCGAATGAGTCCATTTGATGTTTGGATGGCACGCGACTCGATTGCCTTGCAACAACTCCCCTATCATTTCCTTCTCCATGGTACGTCAGCTCCAGATTAATAATATTATAAAGTGTTAGCTAAACTACCTGAGTCCGATATGCGATTGAGGTATAGAATAAACATGCAGATTTGAGGTAAACTCAAACCCATCGGTCTGCAGGGTAGGCTTGAGGTAATTAACAACAATATCAATTTGAATATGGAGATGAGACTCGGAGCCCAATTAAATTCAATAGAGCCTACTGTTGGAGCAATTCATACTCGACGAAGAATATGATTTAAACAGATTACATGATGGGCATACTACAGATATACATATTTAGTCATAGATAGATAGACGTAGTCTCTGTGGCGTAGCGGTAGT
The DNA here is from genome assembly GCA_914829495.1 of Eilema sororculum. Lineage (NCBI taxonomy): Eukaryota > Metazoa > Arthropoda > Insecta > Lepidoptera > Erebidae > Eilema > Eilema sororculum. The sequence goes on along the minus strand of OU618543.1, from coordinate 19,740,028 downwards.
GAACGCGGCCGCTACGCAGGAGGTGCGGTTTCGATTCCCGCTCAATGCAAATATTTGTATGCATTAATATGGTTAAGAGGAATAAAAATGATAAATCTGGTTTTTAGGCGTATGTTTAGAGAACAACTCCTTTTTTATTTGTGGACGTATTTGAAAACTGTTTACACTGTTTTATTTGTTGGTTTCTTGTCTACATTTGGTACATTTTTAGTTATTCTCACTTTTCAATTACTATACGAAAATCATACCCAAAGCAAAAAGGTCACTCAAAAGAAAACTGGCAACTACTTCTAAACAGAATATAATTTTTACGTATTTTTTTAACTAAAAGAAAGACAAAGATTTGGAGTACAAGTGGTACATTTTTCCGTTCAATACATTGACTTTTGAAGTCACAGGCCACGTTTTTGTTATGCCGCGTCCGCACGCTTGCCGCTTGCCACAAACTCCAAACCTCTACAAACGTTTGGCTTGATTTGGCAGACCACCACACGCTTGCGAGTGCTTGCGAGTGAGACATTGTGTTCTGAAGAAGCAAGCATGACGGACGTTGAGATTGCGGCAATATAATTTGACTGAAGTTATTTTTATTATAAATACAAGTATTTTCTTGAAAGGAAACGAAAAATAAAAAAAATCTTCCTAAAGGTAACCATAAGAATTTCCTTCTTACTTTTCACTTCCTTAACTGGCTTATTAAATACTAGCTTTTGCCCGCGGCTGCGCCCGCGTGGATATCGGTTATCGCGACCAAACATAGCCTATGTCCTTTCTTATGATCTAATCTACCTCTATACCAAATTTCATCAAAATCGGTGCAGTGGTTTAGGCGTGAAAGCGTAACATACAGACAGACAGGCAGACAGACAGACAGACAGAGTTACTTTCGCATTTATAATATTAGTATGGATATGGATATGGATATTAGTATGGATTGCACTAAGGCGACACCATGCATAAGCTACTTTTTTTGTCCTTGTGATCAGTATTTCCCGGGTCCCAAATGCCTGGTAACATTCCAGGAAGTTCAAAATGTTTTCATTTGACCATTTGACCAGTCACTTACATTTGTACTCAAGACGACCCATACGTCTGTACGCCGCCAGTACACAATCGAGACTGAGTGTACGCAAACGTGTGGACGAGTCGCAAGCGCTTGCGGCAAATTCCTTTGATTTGTGACAAAAAACCGACACTTGGCGGATCGGCAACAAGCGCTTGCAAACCTACACAAACCAAATCAAACGCCCTATCCACACGTTTGAATTTGTGACGGCTTGTTTAGGTTTGGCAAGCGTGCGGACGCGGTTTTACGTTCTCGAGAGTTTGGCTTAGCGGGTGCCTATGCGGGGGCCGGGCGGCAGTGCCGTGATGGCTGTTGGACGGGGAGGTTGTGCTTCACGTTTTCGCAGCTTTGACAGCAACACAATTCGAGATTAATGCACAAATGAACAGATAAGACACTTCTTTGAAATGCCGAAAATAAATTCGGTAAAAAAGCGAAAGCTTTAAACTCTCAAGAAATACATGAAAATGTTGTGTTGATTATTTTATTCACACACTTTATTTGTTACCAGCTGTTGCCCACGACTCCAGCCACGTAGATTTTGGATGCCGTTACTTTTATCTCACTCATAGTGTAATGATATAAAACCTATGACACTGATAAATAGTGTGGGTTTCTATTTATTGCGTTGGTCTGTTCGTGCCTCGGAGAGCGCGTTAAGCCGTTGCTTGATCCCGGATGCCATACAAACATCTATGACAGTCGTTACGGGTAGTTGGAGCACTAAAAATCCTACAACTCTCCTAACTGCAATGCTTTGATATCGCCTTTGGGTTGTGGAGGTCAGTTAGATCGAGAGAAATCCGTTCGTCGCTAGTTTCCTGCCTGCAGCCTTAGACTGGTAAAAGTGGACTCCAGACTCCAAATTAAATAAGCTTCAGATGAGACTGGGATTAACGCCAGGATGAAGAAGAAGATGGAGATAGATAGATAGACAGATAGGTAGATAATCATAGACATTAGACATAGATAGATCATTAAAAAATAACTATATAATTTTTAACGTCTTGTATTATTTTACTTTTCTTTTGACTTATCATGGTACAAAGCTATGTGCCCTTTGTAGCAAAAAATACATACAGAATTAATCCCAGTTTTACCCTGTGTCATGATAAAACCGTTATAATGCTTAGAAATACATTGGCTGAAGCGATCTTATTTATAAAAGCTTTCTACTGTAATTTAAGGATAAGAAAATCGGATTCGTCTTTGATAATATACTCTTACAGGCACGTATTATCCGTAAAAGTAAGATGGTTTCAAGAAAAATGAATGGAAGCTGAAAGGATGCTATATTACATTTATCTGACCGAATTTATTGGTTGTCAGGCTTGGAAATTGTTCTGGTGCAAATAATGGTGCTTACTTATGAAATAAGAATTGTACTATACGTAATAACACAATACTTTTGAATCAACTTTTACATTTTTTGAAGTAATTAGTAAGTAATAAGTAATTAGTAAGCATAATAAATGCTATAAAAATTCACTCAAATATTTGGGCGCAGTCATCAAAATTCAATGTTTAAAAATGGTTGAAAAATCATTCATTGTTTCCAACAGTTCGTAAGAATGTTGGTAGACGGCTGCACCGTCGCCCTTATAGACGGATATAAAGAGAAGGAAAATTTGGAATGATTCAAGTGGTGCTCAATAGCTCAGTTGGCAGAGCAGTCCCCCTGTAAGGGAAAGGTCGTGAGTTCGAGTCTCACTTGAGCATTTCATTTTTTCCAATGTTTTTCGAACTTAAAAGTTAGCATAATAAATGCTATAAAAAATCATTCAAATATTTGGGCGCAGTCATCAAAATTCAATGTTTAAAAATGGTTGAAAAATCATTCATTGTTTACAACAGTTCGTAAGAATGTTGGTAGATGGCTGCACCGTCGCCCTTATAGACGGATATAAAGAGAAGGAAAATTTGGAATGATTCAAGTGGTGCTCAATAGCTCAGTTGGCAGAGCAGTCCCCCTGTAAGGGAAAGGTCGTGAGATCGAGTCTCACTTGAGCATTTCATTTTTTCCAATGTTTTACAAACTATAACTTTTACATTCTGGAGCATTGTCAATTTAGTAGCCAAGGCTATTCACTGGTGCAGTTTCAAAAGGAAATGATTTCTACACCTTTTTGTGTATCAGTCATTTGTAAACGCATCTATAAAATTTTCATTTACAGATAGTGTTATTTCTCCTTCAGGTCCAGTATTTAGAGGTACATTTCTCGTAATATTATAAGGAATTTATTGCCGAGTGTTTGGACGACACCAACATTTTTGGCATATAAAGTATCATACTAGGCTTATGATATTTTATATACCAAAAATGTTGGTGTCCTCCATTATGAGCCGAAAAGAAAAAAGAGTAACAACTCAGTTCGTTATCCTTTCTTAAATTCGCCATGAATAAATGTTGGTTCAATTTATCATCCAAATGTAAGTCCAACATAGAATCCGTATTGAGTTCATTTTTTATTATTTGTAATGTAAGAAAATTAAGAAGAAGACGTTATTTTTTATACCTATAATTACTTCTTGAAAGTCTTTGACTCGACTTACATTATTATTTCCTTGTTCTCTTCCCATTTCCTCCTAATCTAAAGATAACGAAGAAAAATTATGTAAATTGTTTGTTGGTGATTCAAAAGTACGTATACTTGTATATACTTTGTATCTCCTCTAATCTCAAAAATGTCCATTAAAGCGGCTGAAGTTCTAACAAAAACAGATTTGGCTACAAAATGTTGAGATGATATTCGTATCGTGACAAAGGAAATTTCTTTGAATTACCTATTACAGTTTCTTGGGCTCCACTTCACAAATTCACGATAATGGAAAATATCTCGAAGTTATGATAAATAATCGTATTAAATGTTATTTTTTGGAACTGGTTTCAATTTCAAAATGTAGTTTGTTATAGCTCAGTTACAAAGACACTGAATTTTATAATATTTCCTGTTTCTTTTTTCATTTGAGCTCAATTTTCTAATCATACAGATTTAAAATATCTATTAAATCTGACAGCCTCTGTGATGTGGCGGTAATGAACATGGCCGCTACGCTGGAGAAGCGGGTTCGATCCCCTATCAGTGCAAATATTTCTATGCATAAATATGTATATTTGCATTGGTCTGGTGTTTCTTAGAAGTATAATTTAGCAAAATAATTTGATGTATGTATTTAAGAAAGTATCTAAGTATGTTTATCCCCATTATCGATTCTATAACACAAGCTAGTTAAGCTATGCTAGTTAAGGAATGTTATAGAATATTTATATTTAAATTTATTTATATACTTTACTATAGCGCTCGTTTCATTTTCAAGTAAGTAACAAGGCTTCGTTTAAGTATTTGACAGAATAAATAACCTATATAGTCATAAGTTTTAAATTTTGATATGAAATAATACAAGTACTAATTTGATAGTCTATTAGCTTTCTAACCGAGATCTTCAATTGAATATTACAGGCATTTAAATATTAATAGCCTGGCTCACTAAGCCTGACCTTCTTTATATTGAAGATCCTTTAAAACATTGTCGGAGGTTGGCTCCTATTTTTGTTCCTCTTTGACCTACAAGCCCGATGTTAAAGTTGAAATGAAAACGAATAAGACAAACTGCGGTTGACGTAACGTTTCTTTTTGTATTTCATTACGTACTTTTCTTACCTCCATTCTTTGAACTTTAGCTGTTTGAAGTTGCAATTTAGTTTGCCTTGCCTTGCCTTTCATTGAAAAATAGATGGATGGAAATAATTATATTTGAGACTCATCAAACTTAGTTATGCTTTGCTAACAACAACAAAACAGAATTGACACAACTATTCAATGCAGTAAATATAATAATGTATTTAACAAAAGCACAATGTACTCGTATGAGATATCTATACCTTTTTCGTTTATTTTTATTTTTTTGTCTGTCTGTCTATTTGTACCGAATAATCTCCGAAGTAACTAGGCTGATTTTGACGGATTTTTACTGTAGATAGCTGATGTTATAAGGTGTAACTTTGACTACTTTTATTTTCGAAAAGTTTTAGGGGGACGAAGTTGCGGGTACATCAAATAGGTATATTCAGTGATGTATAGGTTATTGGGGGATCTTAAAATATTTCACCCCTCTCAATGAACCAAGATTCGCATTTTGATGAGAAAATTGAAATTCAGTAAGTATTTCACCTTCAAACTGTAATGGAACTAAGACACTGTCTACATTAATTACATTGCATAACTTAGTGGTATGTGTCTAGGGACCCTCCATTACATACTTGTAGGTACCTCACCTGCCTCTTTGGGAACCCTTGTCATGTGGCCTCACATTCTCTCTCTGACAAATATAACTTGGCTGGACTTTCCTTCCATATAAACATAAACTACTTTACATATTATATTACAACTTAAATCATGTGACTTTACTTATTGCAATAGCTTATTTTTCTTTTGTAATGGTAGTTAAAGTCTGTACCCAATTATCGAGGCATGCGAACTGATTTCTTCTAAGTTGTTTTTTTTGGGAATTAGGATTTGAATAACGCCTCTAGGCCTTTTTTCATTTATTCAATTTCTTAAGAATCATTCAGTGATACCTATCTGTTGGAATAGCAGTGCTTGTGAGTCTTAATCAATATATGATGTACTGGATCCAATTTTTTGTATTACACATTCACACGTAGTTATTGTTTGAAACAAAAAGGACTTCTTTAGATAAAATACTTTTTAAATTCTAAACGTCTTCACATTAGGTTTTACCTTACTCGTTCATAACCGTAAGATGCAAAGATTTCAATGACAAAGGACGACAAAATATTCAGTTTCCTGCAATTTGAAATCGTTGTCTTAATCTCTACCAAAAATCTAGCCATTTGTGTTTTCTTTGTTACGCGTTTTTTAGACTACAGAAAACCCAGTTTAGCATTTCTAAAATGTAGAAACTCTTGTATGATTATGAGTATGAGTAACATACTGCTTGAGAAGGTCTTCAGTAGCAAAATGTAGCTGAATTAGATACATTACAATAACACAATGTGTAATATACAGATTATTTTAATCTTGTGAGATGTGGAAGGATTTGTGTTGGATCTGGTGCTAATGTTATGTACATACCGTATTATGATACGGGCGTATGTTTGAATTTCAGCTTTGCTAAGGAGACGTATATAGTTTGAGTAATCTAGTTCCTTAAATATTGTTTTGGGTAGATGTGATGCAATGGTTTTGCCTGCTCTAATGTGATTTAAGTTATAGTCCATAAAAGTAGATTTCTGACTGAGATATTTCTTTGCACAGTAGTTCATAGTACTCTGTAAGTTCTTATTAGTGAGGAGGACATTTTCCTAAATCCCCTTCTCACTTGTAATGAATCACTACCTAATGTCGGCAACAGGCCCAATTTCTTCTTTAAGTCTGCACTTTGGTACTCATCCTTTTCTTTTTCTGCCACCTGACCCCACAATCCCAAGATTAAAATCGTTGCCAAATCATTGTCAGCTTGATTCTTCGACTTCAGTATTATAAATTAATATTGGTAGGATTTCAATAGATATTACGTAATATCTATTATTAAAAGCATTTATAAAAAACTAAAGGTCTAATAATGTACAATCATTACTCTGATAAATAAGGATTTCTCAGAACTTAATCTTCAAACGGGACAAATATTTATAGTGAGCGGTCTCCACAAATATTGGCTCAGTTCGGAGATTGAGTCTTATAGACGACGTCGCGTCGTAAGTTGAAAGTATAGGTACTACAGTACCGTTTATATTTACAGGATTAGAAATTGTTGTTCTTGAAAATCGTACAGTAAAGTTAGAAAATTGCTAATTTTGAAAGCCATGTCGAGCGACGTTCAACTGTTGCTACACAGTGTGCATACAAAATTGTATGTCTGATTTATTTTATTCTTTACTGAGGGCTTCGCAAAATTCTTTGAAGAACTCCGTCGTTGAAGAAAGAGTTAGTTTAATTACACCGGAGGGTAGTACACATGCCACAATCGCAAGCCAGGCGGTGGAATTTTGCTTTTTCCTTTAGTAAAGCTTGTGGACTCTGGGAGTAATGACTTCTAAGTATTCGTATCGATTTAGTTGCAGTAGTAATTTGTCATTTAGCATATTGTATTGCGTTCGATATGTGAGAAGTTTTTAAGATCATGCGTGCCTTTATCTTTCATTATTACCTATTTCCTGGGCCTCCCAACATTGGGAGAGTCCTATGCCCAGCAGTGGACTGAGATAGGCTAAATTACTTATTTATTTTCCATAGGCGACGCGTGAATGATAGTTATATAGTGAGCGAGACTAGAGGCAGATTTTATGGTGTTTCTAAGATTTTTCTGACATAGGTAAAACTCTGAAGTCACGCTCTATTGTTGAGATTGAGACATCGAATACTTACTTGTTCAGTAACTGAACTGACACGACGTTTTACAGAGCCCAACGGCTGTACAGTCGACCGAACGAGACTCAGTCAATTGAAAAATAATTTTCTTTCCAGACGCAAATATCATTGTGTTAGTTTTTTTTATTCTGTAAGGTAAACAGAAATATTGTGGAAAACATGAAGGAATAAATAATTGTCAGAGTATGAAGAATTACTACATTTGTTTTTCATAAATATTATAACAAAAGACAGAGGTAATAAATTCCACACGCGTCGTTATTTGTTCATTAACCAGATTATATCCTGTAACCACAGTTAATAAGTTGGCAGTAATTTTCATGGTCTCATTTCTGACCTCATAGCTCAAACATTATTCTCCTCTCTGACAGGTGCAACCTTATAACCTGTTAGAGAGGTGCAGTGCAGTACTCATCGCTCTATACATAGAATAAAGAATGGCCTGTCAAAATAGCATTTATTGCTTAATTCAATATGATAGATGAAAGAGAATATGAAAAATATTTTATAATTCAATACGCGTTGTTCTGTTATATTGCCGAGTTCTTTGTGTTTGTTAAACATAAAAACTATCTGTAGTTTTATTGACAAATGATATATGTTCGTTCGCTCTTATGCGGCTCTTATGCTTTATGCGGTAGAATGTGCACTTTCACGGTGCACTCTTTCGATAATCCAATACCAATAAACATGTCAAATCCCCGAGTACCTACACAAACTCGATAGGTATAATACGTTTTAATCGTTCCTGTTGTTATCATAATAAAAAATGTTAGGTACAGTCAGCGTCAGAAATATCTAAACTAAAAAGTCTCAAAATGATCTTGAAAACTAAGATATTAAGAACAAATCAAACTGTTTTATTAATTTAAATTGTACCTATAATTGTCCAAACTTAAGCTAAATACCAAATATTAGAACAATCGGTCAGCAGAAAAGGGTAAAAAAAAACTAAATTAAGATATAATTTTGAGTGCTTTTATCGTCAACATCTTTCAGATGATGACTGACCACAAACTTTATAGGTACGATATTTTAATTTCTGTTTTCGTCATAATAAAACATGTATCTATTCTATATTCCCTTAACATCCTTACCATACACTAAAAATATTTGAAATATGCTTACGTATTCAAAAAAATGCGAGAAATAAAGTGTTTTTCGAGTTGTTTTGTGAACCATTTGTTATAGTCAGCATCCTTTTCCGGCGCAGTTAGTGGTGCAACAGAACGATCTGCTTCCCAGGAGCGTCCCGGGGCCGGCGGGGTAACAACCTGTGAACTGGGTCACCGGCACGAGACCTACTAACAAAATCGGGAACGCAATCTATAAACGAGAAACCTTTTGGTGTGTTGTGTATTTATGTTATGCGGTGCCGTTTGTTCAACGAAGTATATGAAACGTGAGATGTAATTAATTTGGTGTTGGTTCTTTTGTTTGTGAGAATAAAAAAGGAAAAACATTTTTTTTTATATTATCTGACTTTGAAAATTAATGGGAATAGCTTACATCATTTTTCAAAGTAGAATTACGTCGGGAAAAAGAAGCGGTCAAGTGGGACTTGAACCCACGACCTTTCCCTTACAGGGCAATGCTCTTCCAACTGAGCTATTGAACCACACCTGAATCACTTCAAATTTATCTTCTTTTTATATCCGTCTTTAAGGACGGAGTAGTTTTTGATGCTTAGTTTTTAATGCTTTGAAGTGTGAGAATTAAATTGGATATTTCTACCGAGGTGTTGTTAAGGACATGATATTGGGTGTGTTAGACCTAGTATAGAAATGCATTCAAAAGCATGCTCAATACTTATCCCATCTTTCCAATATAGAACCGTGCGGTCTCTGGAGTTGCCCTTTACCATAGAAAAAAAAAAGAAATGCATTCCGGTTATCATGTTGGTTTTAATATTATAACACTTTACAATAATGATAACAGGAATGAACTCGATCATGGTGTTCCCGTAATCATTATTGTATATCATGAAAGGTGAGAGTTTAAAAGTTTATTATAACACTTATGTTGATCCGAATTTAAATTTATATTAACTTAGTTTGTAAATTAAAGACCTGATACATGAAAATTTAAATTTTAACGGAATTTGAATAATCGGGGAGCCTTAAAAAGTGGGGCTATGCGGTTTAAACTAAAGGAGACTCTGTGCCAAATTACAGTGTTTTGTATAGACTGTTATCAGACAATTTGTAATGTAAAATTAAACAAAAGATTGCAACTATTAAACCGAGCATTAAAATAATAATTAGGTATAATAAACCCCTTAATAACCTCAGTGGCTGTCGTTATCTTTTTATGAGAGTTACGCAATGCTCTGAAGGTATACATTAGCTTTTTAAATTAGGCTAATGATATCAACAAAAAAGGTGTAACATTTATTAAAGAACCCTAGTTACCAAAACTGGTAAGCTATGCTAAAGCTAGTGTCAGCATTGGGTCACGTCGCGTAATATTTTTTATAATTTATATATTTAACTAGCTGTCCCGGCGAACTTCGTACCGCCAATTTTTTCCTACCCTCGTGGCGTCAGATCCCGTTCCCGCTGCACCATTTAGGGGGATGAAAAATAGATGTTGGCCGATTCTCAGACCTACTCAATATGCTCATAAAATTTCATAAAAATCGGTCAAGCCGTTACCCTCGTGGCATCAGATCCCTTTCCCGCTGCACCATTTAGGGGGATGAAAAATAGATGTTGGCCGATTCTCAGACCTACTCAATATGCTCACAAAATTTCATAAAAATCGGTCAAGCCGTTTCGGAGGAGTATGGCAACAAAAACTGTGACACGAGAATTTTATATATTATGCTCACAAAATTTCATCAAAATCGGTCAAGCCGTTACCCTCGTGGCGTCAGATCCCGTTCCCGCTGCACCATTTAGGGGGATGAAAAATAGATGCTGGCCGATTCTCAGACCTACTCAATATGCTCACAAAATTTCATCAAAATCGGTCAAGCCGTTTCGGAGGAGTATGTCAACAAAAACTGTGACACGAGAATTTTATATATTAGATATATTTTTTAATATTCCACAACATTCTACACAACGCTATCTAGACCCATGTTAAGCTTTTATAGCTTGTGTTATAGAATCTAGAATGCGGATAAACATACTTAAGTATATACTTTTTTTTGTCAATACATTCATATTATACATAGAAACACCCAAACCAATGCAAATAACCATATTCATGCATGCAAATATTTGCACTGAGCGAGAATCGAAACCGCGCCTCCTGCGTGGCAGTCGCGTGCACCACCGCCACGCCACAGAGGCTGTCGAATAGCCTGGATAGATTCGAATCCGAGACTTCCCGATCGTAAGGTCGACTCCTCATCTATTAAGCTACCCGTTTATTCAAGAAAACATCTATACAGAATCATAGTAGATGAGGTATATTTCAGCGACGCGCGACGCCAGCAATACAATTATTCTCCACTCGATTCCAGATGCAATGCAATTTATGAGGAAATTGTCAACGATAGGAATTTAAGTACTTCTACAGGAGAATATAACCAGATTATCGACTATTAAATTAATGGGACTAATTGCTTCGAAGGTTTTGCGTCGCAGAATTTGCAAGCTTATTGACGTAAATGTTTTAACATGAGTATTTCTTGCGAAAATGTTTTTGTTTTTAACCTCCACACAATCAGAGGGGTGTTTTGAGTTTGATGTGTAAGTTTGTCTGTGGCATTATAGCTCCCAAACGGATGAAGCAATTTCAGTTTTGTTTTTTTTTGTATTACAGGTGACTTATGCGTGAATGTTCTTAGACATGTGTGATGAAAATCGGTTAAGCCGTTTATAAGCTATGGGGTTAAAGTGGGGATGGGGAGCGTTGGGTTTTTTTTTTAATTTTCAATTTACATTATTATAGTAAGTAAGTAGTATATTTTTATTTATGCCTGCGGCTCCATCTGTGTGATAATCTATTATGTCTGTTAGTATGTAGCCTTCCTATTACCTATCTTTGTACCAAATTTCAGCTAGCTCAGTCCAGCCTTTGCACGTAATTGAGTAACGCACATCCAAACATCTTTACAAACTTTCAAATTTATCATATTAGTAGGATAGTATAAAAGCTGTCGCAAAACCAGTGAACTAGTATATTGTATTATTATATCTTATCTCACGACAGTCTGGTCCTTCGAGTAAGTTGGGTGGTAGCGTGAACTTTTGTGACAGGGGTCGAGTGTATGAACATTGAACATAATATGTATTGACAGCCCTACGAAAGGTTGTATGACTTTATCGTGATTTTATCGAGATCGTGATACAAGAGCCATCCTATCCGTTGGTGGGAGTCCCTTCCCCGGATAGATGAGAATGAAAGATTGGTGGTGTAATGGTTTTAGTAGTCTTCTAGATTTTCATTTAGATCTCTTTTTCCTAACCTTGATTTGTTTCTTTTAAATAATTAAATAATGGTCGAACGTAAGTTCCATTCCACGCCACTAGATTATTATCCGTAGATTTCTACAAAGATATCTAGAAGTGGAGACATCATCCAGTCATGGATAACGGAATATTGAAAATAGGTAGATTACGATAAATGTTCAGGGCTAATCCTCAACGCCCTAAACAATTGGCCGCGTAATAAACAACAATTTGAACAATGAATGAATGGAATTGACATGTATTTTGACGTTTATGACATTTATGACAGTCGTCCACGTTTGTCAAAATAATCAATCTATTCTATTCTGCAAACGTTTAGCCACTTTTGTAGAGGAGCTGGACTCATTACGAGCTATTAAAACTGCCTATAGCGTCTGCCTTCAACACTAAATATTTTATAGCCCTGGCAGACAATAGTAATTAATTAATATTCTGTGCGAAAATTCAAGCTGAAACTCGCAATTTCTACATCAAAGTTGAACGTAGTTAGTATGCAGGAGAGAGGATCGTAGCACTAGCTTGTCCGCGAGATGGGACTTCAAGACTTTGATGACAAGAAGCGACTAAGTTTTAACTAACTCCTAGAGGTCAGTTAAACTAATTTCACTGAAACTAAATAGCGCTATCTTTTAATAAGTTGGAAGAAGTCTGATAACATCATGGAATGAATAATTTATTTTTTAAGGGTGGTATTTAAATTAATTAATTACAGAATGAATAAATTAGTCACGATTCAAATGTAGTACGTTTACAAGCTGAAATGATAATTAAGACAACTAACAGAAATGTACGTGTTATCTTTAGATGAGCACCAATCTCAGACACATTTGAAGATTGCACTCTCTTACGGGTCTCTTACATGAATGGTTCAATCAATCAATTAGCCCACTGCTGTCCACTGCTGGACAGAGGCCTCTCCCAATGTGCGCCATTTCATCCGATCCTCCGCCTTCCGCTTCCAGTCCATCCGAGCCAGTCCTTTCAGGTCGTCAGTCCATCTGGCTAGGGGGCGTCCTACCCCGCGTTTGCCTTCTCTTGGTCTGCACTCTAGGACTCGTCTGGTCCAACGGCCATCGGTCATTCGAATGGTTTATCTTGACTTTCACGAGAGCGACTGCCGTCTGACAATTCAAGCAGATCTGGCTGGCTACCACCTTGCTGGTGAGTATGTCTTGGACACCAGGCCCACCAACTCAGGCGCGGCGACCATAGACGACAAAGTAGAAAATATAACTGTTTTATTTTTCACCTATGGTCAGGAAAATATCTATATTTATATTTTGTATTCATGTGTTTTTAATATTTTTACCTGAATATATTAAAAATGTGCGCTGTGTTTTTTAATAATTTGTTTTTCTTTCTTTTTATCTCAAAATATAGAAATAATAACGCGTGTTAGCTACACGCCTTTTTATTTCTTTCTGCATAGACTTTTGTTTCATATCTGTTGGCCCATTAAAGAGCTCGCAGTCGATTGCATTGCTGATTATAGGTACTTTTAAACCAGCCATTGTTCGTTAGATTGAGACGGGTAGAAGCAACCCCTTTATTAATCAGAAAGTCTTATACAAAGTTGAAAAGCTTGTTTCCTTTTTGTGCGTAATTTTTTTTTTATTTACATTAGAAGTTGCTCCTTACGGTGTATTAACTATACGAAACTAGCTTTTGCCCGCGGCTCCGCTCGCGTGGATGTCGGTTCCCGGCAATTATTCGATTTTTTCTCAACGTACAAACCTTCCCTGGACTTCCAAAATAATTCAAGACCAAAATTAGCCAAATCGGTTCGTGCGTTCTGGAGTTATAGCGTCAGGAAGGAAAGCCCGACTTATTTTTATACATATAGTAGATGTAAATTCAAGAGAAAAAGTACTTCAACCTCGTTAGTTTATACTTGTGTCATATAAAATTTTTACATCACGATATAAAAATTCGGTTAAAAATTAACATGATTTTTTAAACCCATTAAGCCTCACTCCATTTTTAATCAGAGAGCGGATACGTGCCCTGGATGATGATACCTGTAATGGTGTAGACAGTCAGGATAACGTGAAGTGTGTAAAAATATAATTTATTTCGGACACAAAGTCTAACCTACATGTTTGAAAATTTAATCAGTGTAATCTAATTTTCGTTAGAATTCGATTTGAAATTCTAAAGAGTTATGTTAGAACATTGTATCCTAAAACATATTTATACACTGAGCAATACTTGACTTGAACGATCGAACGATCTAAACCTTCATCTGAAGATCGATATAAGTAGAGAAATTAATTGTACATGGTGATCGTGACACGGTTTTGCGCCCAATTAACACACCCGATTGACATGTTTAATATCTGACATGTTTGACTCTTGGGAATAGACCGTCGGGTATACCACCATGCCATATACCTGAACTCAACGTTTATCAGAGCTAAATATTAGTACCACATATCAGTAGCTATCTCGTTGATTGTTCTTATCTTGTATATTAGACCGTTATACAAATATGCAGTGGAGTTCGTTGCGCCCTTTCTTCTCCACTGGTGCCTAGGAAGCGGTGGTAAATTTAGTTTTAAGCAGAATTTGACGTCAAAAAGCTGTAGTAATGCTACACAAATAATGTTTTTTTCCGGTTCCGGCTTCGTGAACGTAAACACATAGTGTTATTGTGCTCCTACTTTTGTCATAAAATCTGTAAACTTACCGTGAAATTCTGCCCATGAACATTTAAAATATACACCTAATGTGCTAAACTACGTGGTGAAATAAAGATTCAAGTGTAAACAGTGCTATCAAAATAATTATCCATTGGCAAAACTAAAAAAAAAAAACTTTTGAGGTTATCTGTCAGCTGATTATAGACCATAGACACGGAGGTTGACAAAGTCGTGTTGACATACCAAAAAAATCAACGTCCCATTGCTACCAACATTACGGCTTTAATAAGCTGCGTTCACAAGATTACGTTACATTACACGTATAAATATCAACTTAAATGGATAACCTTCAATCTTTTTTCGACCAAATGAAAATAGAAATGTCTAAACAAACCGACGACATCATGACAAGAATAGATGAGAAATTAATTCCTTTTAGACTGGAAATGCAGGAATTAAGGTCAGAAAATGAGAAATTAAAGGAAAAGATATACAATCTTGAAAAAAATAGAAGAATAAATAATTTAATTTTATATGGAGTGAAAGAGGACGAAAATTCTACCACCAGTCTAATCGAAAAAATTAAAAAGAAATTTAAAGAGGATTTAAACATTACTTTTGAAGATAGGGACGTGAACACGATTTACAGAATTGGCAAAAATAACACAGAAAATGGAAAGGAAAGGCCAATCCTCTTGGCATTCGTTAACTTCTGGAAGAAAAACGAGATAATGATAAATAAAAAGAGATTGAAAAATATATATGTGTCTGAAGACTATCCTAAAGAAATAATCGAGACCAGGAAAAAGCTACAGTCAAAATTGGAGGAAGAACGAAAAAAAGGCAATTATGCATACATAAACTACGACAAGCTGGTTATCAAACAGGGAAAACATGACAATACAGGTCCCAAAAGGAAAATGTCAACCTCGCCAAATGCAAAAGAAAATCCCCACAAACAACAATCATTAATGAAAAAACATCGCTTAAATGCCTTTGACGTTATGAGGAGTAGAAGTAACTCTCTGCCTTCTGCCAACCTACCAACTGTCCAGAATGCATAGGATGATGCCATCAGCCACCGGAACGAAACACTAAACAAACAAGAACATACAAATAAAACGAACAAACCATTCCCCAACCCGATTTGTCCTCGTGGGGAATTAGACTGCAACCCTCCAACAAATACAACAATAGAAATAGACCAAGATACAAAAAACCTCAAGATTTGCACTTACAACGTAAGAACACTTGCATCGACAGCACGATTTCTAGAACTAACTAATGCTCTAAAAAGTATAAGCTGGGACATTCTAGGCCTCGCAGAAGTCCGAAGAATGGGATGTAGTATCGAAGAGTACAGCGACCTTATTTTTTGCTACATCGGCGAAACTAAAGGACTATATGGAGTGGGATTTCTCATTAAGAAAAAATACAAGAACAACATCACTAACTTTGTGGGAATCTCTGAGAGAGTAGCACTTTTACAAGTAAGATTTGAATGCTTCTCCTTATCTATAATACAAGCATATTCACCTACTGAAAGATCAACAGAAGAAGAGGTTGACAAATTTTACAAGGACATCGAAACTGCTTATACCATGACTGAAGGAAAGGTAATAGTAATGGGAGATTTTAACGCTAAAATAGGTTGCCCAAAAACAGACTATTATCCAGTAATGGGAAAATATGGATACGGAGTGTGCAACGGAAGAGGCGAACGGCTTTTAAACTTTGCTTACCAATACAAACTGTCAATAATGAACTCCTTTTTCAAAAAGAAAGAGAGTCGCAGATGGACATGGCTGTCACCCGATCAAAACACTAAAAACGAAATAGATTATATAATGATAAACCACCATAAACTCATAACTAATATTGAGGTTCTTAACAAATGCAAATTCTCTTCCGACCACAGATTGGTGAGAGCCACAGTACTTTTAAGTCAGCCAATAAAGAGCAGAAAATCTTATACAACACCATCTAATATTCCCAAGACAGAAGCAGAAATCAAAACATACATCAAAAACCTACAGGTACACACAGAAAATATCGAACCAGACCGTATCGATATTCAAATATACTACAATATCCTGGAAAGAGGTATAGCAGAAAGCTTAAAATGCACAAATACTACACGCCCTCAACAACATAACATTTTCTCTAAAGACACAGTCCAACTTATAGAAAAACGCATGAAACTACAACACACAAAGAATAAAACAAAAGAAATGAAAGAAGAACTTAGTAAAATATACAAAGAGACTAATAAATCAATTCGAAAGGACTATACCAATCACAGATATGAGACTATTTCAAGGAACATTAAAAATTTTAAAAGTGCCAAAAGAGCCTATAAGGAACTAGCTACGCACAAATCGTGGATTCAAAAACTCGAATACAACTCACAAGAGACAAAATCAAGAGAGGATGTAATAAAACATGCAACAAACTTCTATAAAAATCTCTACAAGATACAAAATAATAACACTGAAATAGAATTGGAACTAACTCACATGAACACGACAGACTGCGTTAGACCAATTGAAGAATCCGAAGTTTACGAACATATAAAAAAGTTAAAAGCTGAGAAGAGCCCAGGACCAGATGGACTATGCAACGAAGCCCTCAAAATAGGAGCACCTATCTTAACACACCATTTTACACAATTGTTTAATATGATACTAGACGCAGAAAAGGTACCAAAAGAATGGTGTACATCGGACATAATTCTGCTCTTCAAAAAAGGAAGTCCCTTGGATATAGGGAATTATAGACCGATAAGCCTGCTAGCAAGTTCGTACAAACTATTCTCATCCATAATTTTGAAAAGAATATCGGACGACATTGATAGACAACAACCTAAAGAACAAGCAGGATTCAGATCAGGCTTTAGTACAATCGACCACATACAGACACTAGAACAAATCTTAGAAAAATACAGAGAATACAATAGACCCCTGTATGTGGCCTTCATTGACTACAGCAAAGCTTTCGACACCATTAGTCATTGTTCAATTTGGACCGCACTACAAAAATCAAATATCCACTATAAGTACATTAATATCTTAAAATATATTTACACAAAAACTACAAGCAGAGTAAAATTAGAAACAAGAGGAGATGAAATAAACATTGAACGTGGAGTTAGGCAGGGAGACCCTCTATCTCCAAAGCTATTTGTAGCAGTACTTGAAAATATTTTTCAAAAACTAGAATGGAAGAACATGGGAATATACATAAATGGACAATATTTAAATCATCTGAGGTTCGCCGATGATATTGTTATATTAGCCGAAACTGCCAAAGATCTAGAGTATATGATGAGATCACTTGACTGTGAAAGCTCGAAGATCGGCTTAGAAATGAATGCAAACAAAACTAAGATTTTAACCAACAGTCGTGAACGCCCAATTATGATAAAAAATAACAATATAGAATATGTCAATGACTACATCTACTTGGGAAAGCAAGTTTCATTTAAAACGTTGAGCAATGAAGAAGAAGTAACAAGAAGAATTAACGCAACTTGGAAGAAATTCTGGGCATTAAAAGAAATCCTAAAAGGGGACTATAGCCTACATATGAAAAGGACAGTATATAATACATGTTTGTTACCCTGCTTGTTGTATGGTTGTCAAACTTGGATATTTACAAACAAAATAAAACAGAAAATCAAATGCAGCCAAACATCTATGGAAAGAAGCATGTTGAAAATTAGAAGGATACAAAAAATTAAGAGCGAAAGCATTCGTCAGAAAACCAAACTCACCGACGCTCTGAGGCACGCACTACTACTAAAGTGGAGATGGGCCGGACACATATCACGATACACAGACAGGAGATGGACTATCGAAGTCACACGGTGGAAAGGACCAAAGGGGAAAAGGAATGTTGGTAGGCAAATAAAACGGTGGACTGATGACATAACTTTTATCGCAGGCAACGACTGGATACAGTCAGGCAAGGACAGGGAGTCATGGAAGAAGTTGGAGGAGGCCTTTACCCAAACAGGGGTCCATATTTTGTAATACTAACATTAAATATAAGTTATAATAATTAAAAAAAAAAAAAAAAAAAAAAACTAACATTAAGCTAAAAACATTATAAACATGTAACATTGGAAAAATATGGAATAAATGGCTTTATTATTATTATTATTAATGCTACACAATTTTGAATAAATACTTTGACTTCGACTTTAATATAGTTAAGTTAACTTTTAAACATAAGGACTCCAACATTGTGTTGTACTTGAAATTAAACATTATAATATGCTAAACTGAGGCTATTGTTTGTTGACTATGTTGACCCAGTTATTTTAACAAAATGTTTTATTAAATTAACACTTCTTACATCATGAATACCTCACTAATACAAACTGTCCACGGCACGAAATGATGGACATTTTCACACAAAAACTTTTTCCCGTATAAAATGACCACTTGTTATTTGCATAATCTCTACTGAATCGAAACCACACCAGGATTTTCACGATTTTTTTGTGCACCGAGCTATCGCAATGAACTGCCTTTTTAATATCATTGTTGTACTGATTTTTCA
Organism: Eilema sororculum; assembly: GCA_914829495.1. Classification (NCBI taxonomy): domain Eukaryota; kingdom Metazoa; phylum Arthropoda; class Insecta; order Lepidoptera; family Erebidae; genus Eilema; species Eilema sororculum. The sequence continues at coordinate 19,720,947 of OU618543.1, read as the reverse complement.
AGCATTATTTGAGATGAGGCTGCAACCTGTAAAAGAGTAAATGAATAAATGAAGCCGCGTGATTCTCGGCAGAGTAAAATTTGTACACCATTTCTTCCAATGCAGTGTTCTACAAGGCGACTGAGAGATTGGATTGTTTAACATCAGACATATAATATACAGTCCAGACTCAGCCTCAGATGCATGGCTCGATTCAACAATAGTGTCCGGAATATGGCAAAAGGTTCACCCCCTATTACATGGGATCGTATACAAGGTTTGTGAAATGATGTCACTTCAACCTAACCCTCCGGGGATACAGGCGTGATTATATGTATGTATGTAAGTATAGGGTGTCTCAATAAGAGTGCACTTTTTAATTTTTAAATAAATACAAGTATTTTATGACAGAGTTGTGATAATCTTATTGTATTTTAAAGTAGACATGTTCCGATTAAGTATGGAATGAATTGTTTTGTAATGAGTTTTTACAATTTTAAAGGGTTGTTCTTTCGAAAAGCGCTCCATCTTTAATAATCGGAATAAACTGAGGTGACAACTGTAAAATTTCAGAGTTGTCACTTGCATGAAACAAAAAATATTCCAATTTTAAAAAGTGCACTCCTACTGAGACACCCTATATGTATGAATTTACCATATTTATGTCCACGAGTAGTAATGTCGGTAAGCAGTTCATGTTTTATTTTGCCAGATTCGCTTTTTTGTAATATCGCAAAAAGTACGACAGGCAACGGATTTAGGCCCGTCAAGCCAGTAGCATCAAAAGCTATCTGTTCGTACCTCAAAGTAAGAAAACGTAATATGTTAGCTTAGTTCGGATTAAGGTAAGGTTTTAGCTAAAAATATAAACGTTAAGCTTCCCAGGAGATTCGCTTTAGCCAGAGAGGGGTTTAGGAATGTTTGTGTATTAAAAACGTCTAACATCAGTGGCCAGTTTGTACAGCGATAAAATTTTGCTGTTGAACGTTGGCCACTAAGTAAGTACATTTGTCCCATAAAGCTGTTGTAGGTATAAGGTATTTTGCACATGATTTTTGTTTACTTTCATGTGCTCAAAGATTTCATTTTACGTATTCATTGAGTTATTATTTTAAGACTAGGGAAGTTAACATTCATCAGTAGTGAATTCCTATTGGTTGTTAGAGCATCAGTGTACTTACTTTTTTTTATCATTTTCTTGTTATCCTTAATTCTCAGTAGGTCCCGGGTTCGAATCTTGGCCATTACATTACTGACGTGAACCCACTCCTAACACAAGCAAGAGGAAATATCAGTAATTTCGGTTCCAGTTTAAAAAAAAAGTCTTAGGTATTTTCCAGTGGGATACGAATACCCATATTATTTATAGTGGGATGATGGGGACACCGAGGTCACCACAACCCGAAGGGGACCGTCTCGAAAGAGATGGTCCTGGGTCTGCCGGGGTGCGAGAGATATGCTTTCGGCAATCTCACCTCCGGCAACCTAAGGACCCAAGACGGCGTGCGATTTAGTCGGTTCGAGTCCGACATAACCACCTCCACCGGCTCCGTGGGGGTGGTATCCATAGGGATTTTGCGGATGATAAAAAAAAAAATGTATAGTGCGTACCAAAATTAATTCTAGTTACGAGTAGGTACCGCCACACATTAATACCTTCACATAAGTGACCTGACCTCGGCCTCAATTTCAGATCACTCTCTAGTCGACACTATAGTCAAAGTAGTTTGTTGTTAGGTTAATAATGTACCTGAAGTTTTCAATGATAACATGTTGTTTGCACTAAATTGATCGAGTAACAGTAATTAAACTTGAGGAGTCATTGAGACGTTCCCTCACACTATGTTGACAAACTTCAAGTACTTAATTGAGTTTGAGAACCTATCAAAGTTTCTGATTGATTTCTATTTTCAAGAGATATAATAAATGTTTGGGAGATTCTTTTTTAAGTGACCTCAAATCATGGACTTAAACTTGTTTGGATTCTATACAAGTTCCAAATCAAAGTTTGATTGGAGTTTTGTTATGAAGATTTTGGGATCATTGACAAATGTAAGGAATCAAAAAACTTTTTATTTCTGGATAAGTTTTATGATTCCGTACTATGGCCAAAAAGTAAAATCTGTTATATTATATTGCTTGCCTATTTTCAAGTAGGTATACTTTTTCTTTTTTTTTAAAGAATATTTGCAACCGTACTCACTAATATTTACTCTAACCCCTATAACTAAGTTAAATTTCTTGTGCTACAAGTGGGTTCACGTCGGTAGTTTAAAGGCCAAGATTCGAACCCGGGACCTCTCGATCGTAAGGCGACCGACGCTTGTAAACTAAATCTTCTTCTAATCTATTACACCAAATCTTGAAATTTAATTCAGATATAGATACGTATTATTGGTAGATGAATGAAATGTATTTTTGACTAATAAAATGAGTCTACAATGACATACTGAATTTATGAATTGCTTTGTATTAAAGTACCACTTAACACATAGATAGGTATAGCCTAGAACAATTCTTCAAAAGCATATTTGACTAGAATCTGGAGAGAAAAGGATTTTTGACTGAGTTTTAAGTCTAAAGCGATTGTGAACGATTAAGAGCTTTAACTTTATCATTATTGTGTTTAAAACAAAATATTATTGTTAAATAATTTTGAACTTAATGCTCTGCCTCGCAAGGTTCGTTTTCGAACACAGTTTTATTTTGTTACGATTTATATTCATGCATTTAATTAGTTCGAAATCCAGCAAAAGTTACTGCATTATTATATGTGGAAGTGTTAGTACTTACGACGTTATTGATTAAACTCCACGCGCGTGCACTTACGAGGCTTCTGTCTTCGGCCGTGTTTCTCAGATTTCCTATACTTTGTGAAGTATTAACTTATTTATTGGTATTGATGTAGGCTTCCGTGTATTTTGTTTATTTAAATACCGGAAGATGTATTTTCAAAACTGCAAAAGCGTGCAGTACTAGTAGAACTCACAGTACCATGGGAAACTAATGTACAAAGATCACGCTATGAAAATAAACAAATACTTTGACTTGACCAACGAGTTTACCAAAATTGGCTATGTGATTAAACTCTACGCCGTAGAAGTAGGAGCAAGGGGAATTCCAGCTAAATCCCTGTATAACTTGTTTAAAGACCTCGGATCGCCAAGAGCTTCAGTAAGCTCTTTACTCAAACGAATATCTAAAACGGCGTTGATAGGATCTTACCAAATTTGGATAGGTAGAGGGGGAACACGACAGACGGTGGAGGTAAGCGCTGATGCATCACAATGTGGCCACCCTAAATCGCAAGTCCTAGGCGCCGTCACAGTGTTCCTCTCTGTACCACGCCATGGACCCGGCGACCGCACGGTGAATCCATGGAATGCTGAGAACCGGATCTCTAAGTATTATACAGTATCACCTAGACGAGAAGCGAGTACAGTCAGCATTAAATCGATCTTGACCAGCAAAGTACTCATAAAGATATTTTCTAGCACCCTGCCAGTCAAGTTTAATCTGATGCTGACTGTACCTATAGGTTCAGACAGTTGATAATAATTAGATTAAATAATTAGTAGATTACAGAATTATAACAGTTTTTTTACAGAAGTACCTATTAATTACAGAATGGTCGTTACACCCCTTTTTAACTGTTACAACAATATTTAAACATTACCTTTTGCAGAGAAAATCTTAAAAACTCTATTACACATTTGGTTGTAAATGGTATTTACAAAAAAATGTGTAATATCAGTCAAACATGTAAAGCTGCTTGAAAATCTAGCCAAAAAAATGTTTATTAATAGGTAGGTCAACACATACTAGTTTATTTGTTAGTAGGCAACTTAAAGTGTTTGTCTACCTAAAACACATAACTTAAAAAATATCGCGTTCCAGGATATACAATAATGTTAACGGGAATTAACGCGATCATAATATAGGCACATACGTACCTTTGATTTGCCTGACGCTTTGACCAGGTTACACCAATCAAAGTTATGTATGTAGGTACCTATACCATTATCGCGTTAATTCCCGTTCAAATTATTAAGGGTAAGGGTGCTTTTCAGATTTGGAACTATGAAGCGTCCCGCTGTTTTTAATCTATACAATACACAAACACTAATGTGAATTAAATACCTACTAAATACCACTATATTTGTTATTTCTTGTCTTGTCTTTCTAAATTTTGACATGTTTCTTCACAGATCACCATGGTGGCTGCATGGTGTATGTACCTGTTGCTCCTGTCGAGTCGGTCCTACGTGCACACCGCTCCGGCTCATACTGGTAAGTGATTGTTATACATTTTTAACATCGCCATGCTTTTATTCAATACTAGCTGTTGCGCGCGGCACCACACTCATGGAACTACGTTCCTATTCCCGCAGTCCATGGGAACCTATTCATGGGTTAAAAAGTCTTTATGTAGCCTCAATGTTATTCTACCTTCCCTGTAGAGCCAATGTGGGTGATATTGCCTGATTATTCTAGAACTAACGTTACTCGCGTTTGGTCCAATGTACTATCAGACAGATATATTCAGCCGTTAGAGCGCGATTGAGTGACAAACGTCTAAAACATACAAATACATTCATAATAAAAAAATATTCCAATTGAATTGAGAACCTCCTCCTTTTTGGAAAGTCGATTAAAAAATATATCAGTAGGTTGTTTTCAATTTAGTCAGGTCAACTTTTCTCGCTTTTAATGTTTCCTTGTTTTGTTGTTATTTAGTAAATATAAATAAAAGTTTATTCATAAAATTATTTATACTTTGTTTATTTCTTTGTTTTGTTATGTGTGTATTTATCGCAGGTTTATAAGTCACCGGTTAATGGCAATAGGCTCGCCACCTATTACATTGGGACCTAAACATAAACTGGCGGAATGTGGGTGCTAGCACCTCTGCCTACCCCTTCGGGGAATACAAGCGTGAGTTTATGTTATGTTTATGTTATGTTTTTATTGTATAATAAAAAGTTCTCTTGTTAATGAAATAAATTATTTCAAACATATAAGTCCTAAGAAAACATATGATTCGTAGAAGGATGTTCATTTTCGCTAGATATTTTTCTATCCTTAGTTCTACGTAGTTAGCTTTCACATTCTCCTGTATCTATAGTGAGGATCAATGCCTATCATTACTATGGAGGTTGTTGCCAGGCAGTGCCTGACCTCCCGACGGCTGTCAGAGTCGGAAACATTACCTTCGATTCCATGGATCTGTCCGTGGTCTCGAAGGAATGATTTATCCCAACATTGAATGTATTCAATATCTTTTTATTGAATTCTAAATTTCATTAATTATATAGAGCCACAGAAGATGACCTTTTCTTCAGTTTGGGTGTAGGCTAGTAATCCATCCTAATATTACAAATGCGAAAGTAACTCTGTCTCTGTATGTTACGCTTTCACGCCACCGGTTTGGATGAAATTTGATATAGGGATAGATTAGATCATGAGAAAGGACATAGGCTATGTTTGGTCGCGATAACCGACATCCACGCGGGCGGAGTCGCGGGCAAAGGCTAGTTAAATATAATTATTGGAATTAAATATTGTGGAAAAGTACAAATGTGTTCCAACAATAAATTATACCATGTGCAATCAAACAAGAGTATAATATAGTAAGAAACTATAACTAATATGTTTTCTTATGGAGCGGGCCTCGAGCTGAGCTGAAGACTTCAGATGCAATAGGTACTCAACGCTGTAATGATGATGATGATGATAATAATGAATTTTACTAAGCATTTTAAACCTAACCTACAACGTAATAACTTCAAAGAGTTGAATAGGTTATAAGAGACTCAATCACAGAATAGATTATAGTACTATGGGGCCCGAGGGGGATCGGGGGACACGGGATAAACTCGAACAACCCCCAAGGCGCCCGAGGCGGGTCCTAGTGGCGGCTCTAGGGGTGGGAGTCCTCACACTCGTCACATTGCTCACAGCGATGGTACGATGCGCAAACGCTTGGGGTGCGGCCGCGTCCTTCTGCGAGCAAGTAATGCTCGAGAAGGAGGCGGCCGGTCGGGTCCGGACCAGACTCCGGGCCCGGGAAGCTCGTGCAGAGCGAAGGCGAACCGGACGTCGGAGGTCGCAGAACGACCTCCGTCCTCCATGAGCGCTGGCCTGGGGGTGACCGGTGGAGCCGCCTGTCACCCTAGCAGAAGCAGGCTGCGGCGGCGGCGCAAAGTGCGCCTCCCCGTAACCGGGGCTAGATGGGGACATTTTGGTCCCCACAACCCGAAGGGGGCCATCTCGAAAGAGATGGTCCTGGGTCTGCCGGGGTGCGAGAGATATGCTTTTGGCAATCTCACCTCCGGCAGCCAAGGACCCAAGACGGCGTGCGTTTTAGTCGGTTCGAGTCCGACATAACCGCCTCCACCGGCTCCGTGGGGGTGGTATCCGTGGGGATTTTTCGCACGATAAAAAAAAAAAAAAAACCCCAAGGCGCGGCCGCAGTGGTAGTCCTGGAACATACATCCGAGGTCTAACTCGGGGCTCAAAACCGTAGGCTGTTGGGCGTTACGTGAGGGTTTTTTGTCGGTAGGAGTCCGGTATAGCATCCATGTAGGATTTTCCCTCACGTTAACAAAAAAATAGTACTAGGCTCTGTTCGCAATTGATACTTATTTTATGAGGCGCTTCATGAGTGTGTGAATACTTCTTACCCTACACTGTTCCAAGAATAGACTTACTTCAAGTTATATTCAACAAAACCACAGTATTTAATCTTTAGATACTCTGTAGGGGTTATAAAACCACGGTTACGTGGATGATCCGCCCGTAGCCTGAAAAGTGTTTGCACAGGACTTTAGTTAGGCGCTGAATATTAGTTGGGTAATCATATTAGGATGAACTTTTAGTGTGCTCAAGGTTTAGTGACGTAGAAACTGAATGTTTGTTTAAGTTATGTAGTTTATTGGGTTGTTCTACTAATATGGAAAAGTTCGTGAACATGTTCGAATCTTTTTTTTTATCACTCAATCTCTCGAACGGTTCAACTTATCTGGCTAAAATTTCATACAGATTATGGTTTGGAGAAATAATATTTTTTTTTCCATTTTTCCATGAGTTACCGCGGAGTGGAATTAGATGGAGCCATGGTCAACAGTTAGTTATATTACAACGAATGAAATCAACAAATGCGTTATATAAGATTGTCGTATAATCACCATATCTACCAGGGTTTTATGGAAGCCGCGTGGTTCTTGGCAGAGTAGAATTTGGGCCACCCCTTCTCTACCCATGCAGTGCCGTACAAGGTAACTGAGGAATATGGTTGTTTAACTTTAACTTTAACTTATGGCTCAGACTTAGCCAGTGCGCGGAATAAGGCAATAGGACGAGTACAATGATTGGTGAAATGTGGTTGTTAATTCACCTCTGCCTAACCCTCCGGGATCAAGGCGTGATTATATGTATGTATATTATATGGGGTGGTATTTAAACGCAAATCAAATAAAATACTTTTTTTATGAAATAGTAATCCAAATTTCCATCAAAATTACTGATTGCACAACAGAATACTTAACTCAAAAGTATTAAAAAACACACTACACACTATTTTTGTAACGTACGGCTGTTTATCTTAATGCAAAGCAGTTTTAATAATACACTGCTAATGCTGCTAATGCACGACAAAATAATCAAAATTCACATCAAAAATGCTGATTGAGCACCAACAAACTAATTACTTGCTTCTAAAAAAAAAAAACCACGAAGACATAAGTTTTCTAACCTAACCTATCCATTTCGGGGTGGGTGGTGATCATTCTGAACTTAATTACTTAGTATATATGCTACTCGGATAGATATTTTACTTTGACAATGAGTATCTTCTACATGCGCACTAGTTAATTTGCTGTGCAGTTAGTATTTTTGAAAAACATTTATAATTTTTTTACTTAAATAAATTTATTTGTATCGCATTATGAGGATAAAAGTAATGTCATGCTGATGTATAGGTATTTTATTTTTTTCTGCAGTACTAGTTTTGTTAAACATTCAGTTTATTTGTAAAGTAATTTATTTGATTTAAAAAAGCATATAAATGATGAAAATATATTGATATGTGATTATTTATTTGATGTGCAATTAATAATATTCCTATTTTATGGTTAGTGACAAAGTAGTAGCAGCAATAAAAAGATCGATTCAACAATGAGAAGATTCAAGCAGAGAGTTCCTAAATAATGTGTATAAAGTCTTCCAAACGACTCAATATGAAGGCTTCTACTTTGTCAATATTTAAACAGAACAGGATAACAAAACAAATTGGTAATTTGAAACATTCTCCCTCCAATGTTAGGTAATCGCACAAACAGCTCAACATGAGCCTCATACGGATTCCAATATTGTTCCGAGAAATGGAATTTCATACTAGATTACTTATTTATTGCCAGATAAATATGAAAATTCACAGGTAGGTATATTTTTTCGAAGTTAGCATATCGTAAATCATTTTATCATCTATATTAGGACTATAGTGTTAGAGGTGGACCTTGAGCTGCGAGGGCACCCAAGTTTCGGATCCAATCAGGAAAATACGTCTCCATGAAGATGATGAGTGTTAAAAGCAAACTTAACATACAAAAAGCGGAAGCAAGCATCATTTCAAAAATACATTGTATGACATACGGTGTCGAATGTGCAAAAATGATGTCTAAGCTTAAAATCTGTTTTATGCAACTATAAATTGTTAGATAAATGGCAAGTAGCAAGCCAAGCTTTTGTCATGTATAAATAACCCGCCTCGGGTCGTTTGGTGCAAAGGAGCCCAAAACACTGGCTGCATTTCCGCGCTGGATCGCGATGGCTAGCCTTTGCACCAGGTATGATCCAGAGTGAGGGTTGCCAGTTTTTTCCCTTATTCGTTGACCTATGTCGGCCACAAGATGCGAAAACTTATAAAGTACTGATGAGTATTGTATAAACTGTTTGTTTTCCTAATAAAGTAAAATAAAATAAAATACAAGTTTCTTTGCTTCTTCTATTAAAATAAAATAAGTAAAGTTTCAACTTGAACATTATATAAATCATATTCCTTTGAGAAATGGCTTTTATGGCAGATTACTTACTTAATGTCCATTAAATATGATATTCTCATTTCACAAGTGATTAGATGTCTTCTGAGAAAACCATAAACTGTTGTAAGAATCATGAAATGTCGTCGTAGTTCAATGAGTAACAATACATATCGATGTAGTAGTTTCAAAAAAAATAGTACGAACGTACATATAATCACGCCTTTATCCCCGAAGAGTTAGGCAGAGGTGAATTGACACCCACATTTCACCAATAATTGTCGTCGGTCCCATGTAATAGGTAGTGAGCCTATTGCCATATGGGGCTGAGTCTGGGCGTATATATCTGTCTGAGGTTAATCAGCCCTATCCCTTAGTCGTCTTGTACGTCACCGCATGGGAAGAGATCGGTTGGTCCAAATTCTTCTCTGCTGGAAGAAAAATAGTATGAAATTGAAGGTTAATAATATAAAACTACTTTAAAGGTATGATTCCGACATGCGACAACTTCAGGCGGTCGCACACACAGCCCCTACGCGTAATTAATTGCAGCTTCTCAATGGTCCCCTTTATCCGTATCGAAGTTTAAGAGGGGGTATAAAGGAAAATTGCCGATCTTTGATTGGATTTTTATACCCGAAAGTGTGCCACAAATGAGCTTGTTTTTTTTTAAATAGAAAATACGTTATATCTGAAAGGTACTCAATTTGATGAAAACATAAAATAATAATATTTTGTCGATAAAATAAGATCACAAAGTTGGGCCTAATTTTTGATTAAAATTAATTTATTTCCAAGATTATTCATATAACTGAGTCAATTTTTATGTACAAAGTATAAAATTATAAAACCTAGTGACTCAATTTTTCACTTTGTTAAAATTATCTGGAATTTACGAGTAATTTAAAAAAAACGAATTCGGCGCTTACGACGTTCTTATTTCGCGCATAACGGTCTCTTGCTATCGCACCTGACCCGAGGTGCCGGCCATCTGTTGTTTCATCAATTAGTCGGGGTCGCCCCGTTGAGACAAGAGGACTGTTTTTCTGTTTTCCGTCGAAAAAGTTCGTCGAATTTATGGGAAATAAAAAAAATCAAAAGATAAACTCTAAAAGAGAATCAAAAAGACTAAGAATTCAACTCTTGGTTATTTGTCGAAAGTAATATTTCTTTATTTTCTTTACTTGGTTACTAAGTATCAACCGTTGCCAGGTAGCCCGGGTACAGTATATGAAAATCAAATAGATGTCTTAGACCACCTCGCGTGTTTATTTGAAGTATGTAACTAATGTTATTTTTTATAGCAGTAATATAAATTATATTTTTGCGAAAGTACTTATACATTGTATTATCAATTTTAATGCTTTTCAGAGTTGCTTCAGCTCGTAATATAACATAAGCTGATGAATCAGATCTTATTGCTATTTTTTTTCTCACATGCAGTAAACATATAAGATTCTATTCACTAAATAGAATAAAAAAATATGCAACGTTGTATACTTAATCTAGACACGCAGTAGCGTGTAAGCTAAGTTCAAGCAAAGGAACTGGCTAGCCAGCGCCGAGTGTAATATAAAAGAGGAGAATGGTATGGTTTGAGATTCACATGGTCTCACCATATGTAGTGTGATTATTACTCACCGGGATATTTACCATGTTGTTTTATTTATTTTGAGTAACTGTTACTATGTTACGTTAAAATTATGTGAATGAAGTTATTAGAACCATGACTATTTATTTTGTCTTTTTTCAGATCAACTTCTAATGTAGAGAACATCCCGACTAGTACTGTTTATAAAAAAATATATTAGATAAGTGAGTTTCAAAATCTCACTACATAATAAGCCATTTCCTTTGCTTTGGTTAAACATTCATTTATATAAATCAAGCAAATCAAATATAAAACAAGTAATAGAAAAATTCAACCACACGGAACACGGACGACCCCCCTGGAAGGCTAGCTCAGAGTAAGAGCACTGGAACGCCAGGGTTCACGACTCTGGCGTTGAAGTCCCATTGTGGTTTGAATTTTTCGAAAAATTGGTCCAAATTGAATATTTTTTGTTTCATATTCTGTATGAACTAGTTATAAGTAATACACTGAAGAAATAGATAGTTTTCAGGAAAATACGTAGTAAGTTTTTCATACTGTTTAGCCGTCAAAACAATAAGTAATAGGTCATTTCCTTAACCTTTTCCACAAAAACTCACAAATAGGCGTGTGTTTTGGGTAGAATAATCAAAATCATGTAATAAAAATAAGTAAATACCGTACCTAGCTCATTTACTCATTACTATTTGAGATGATCTTTCTTATTTATTCATTTAACCTCTAATTAATACAGTTTTTAACTATGAAATCACATTTCTAAAATCACAATGTCGAGCAAAATGACAAAATTTCGTAAACGGCCTCGTAATATCCACATTATTGACGTCATATTCATAGAATAGCTTCAACTCTTTTTATTTCCAATTATAGATTAAAAAGATATTTTTTCAAATTAATTTTCTACAGTGATCGTCTACTTTTATGAACTGAACTTTTCTTTAGGCGTCTTGAACCAATTTCAGTATGAAATAAACATTAATTTACCTTATTCTTATCTACCTATAACAAAAAAGATATATATATAACAAGAAAAGTATATTACATGTAAGCATTTTGTAATTATTATTGAAATAAATAATTCTTTAACTTACTTTTTCGTATTATTTATGCACTACCTGTAAAATTATTCAGCGAATCGTCGAGTTCTTAGGAAGATTTTATCTAAAGCACAACAAATTATAATAATACAGTGAAAATTTATTAAAATTTATTTCGTGATATAAATGTGTTAATATAAATACAAAAAACACCAAAAAGTAGAAAATAAATGAATAAATTTTAATTCAACGGTTGCCATGTCGGGGGACCTTACGATATAAGGAGTACTTAACCAGTTACGGTCCCCCGACATGGCAACCGTTGAATTAAAATTTATTCATTTATTTTCTACTTTTTGGTGTTTTTTGTGACGGGGGTTTTTTAAATTTTTTTTATTTACAAATCGCACTCATTTTATCTATCACCAAAAATAAATTTATATATTAATTTATTAATTGACAGCCTCTGTGGCGTGGCGGTAGTGCATGCGACTGCCACGCAGGAGGCGCGGGTTCGATTCCCGCTCAGTGTAAATATTTGTATGCATGAATATGGCTATTTGCATTGGTCTGGGTGTTTCTATGTATAATATGTATATATATACAAAAAAAAGTATGTAAGTATGTTTATCCGCATTCTAGATTCCATAACACAAGTTATAAAAGCTTACCATGAATCTAGATAGCGTGGTGTAGAATGTTGTGGAATATTTATTTAAAAAAAAATAATTTAATTTATTAATATATCGATGTTCTTTGGGAAGTATCTGAAGATACTCGCCAAAGAACATCGATATATTCCTAGAATGATCCAAGAGGCTATTGAAATTAAAAAACACCCAAATTTTAATAGAGAGGATGAATGGAACGTACCACCAGCTTGGGACCCAGTCATCCACTTAATCAAACCCAGTAAGCAGCAAAATCCAGCAAGACTTAACAACACAGTGAGCTCATTTTGCGTAAATTTGCAGAAGCCGAAACGTCGGTTTACAAAGTAAATAATAACAAAAATACGCGATAGAATCCGTAAAAAGTGGTTTTATTTCAATGCTTATGTTTATTTTACAAATCCCACTCATTTTATCTATCACCAAAAATAAAATTATTGTGTGTTCAAAGTATACCTTATATAGATAATGATCTAGCTCGTACTTTGCCAAATTTAATCTGATTATTTTGAGTATACTGTGCGCCTGCGTACTAAACATGGCGGTTAGCTGCCACACAAAATACTGTGGAGCGACAGACGTGTGGACAGACGAGAGCGGGACGTATGAAGTGTGCGGGTGAAATCTGACTTTTTTCTAGCTTTATGCGCGCTCTTAACAAGTGATGTATACATAATATGCATATAATGTGGTTTATTTTAATTATCCTTGGGTATTATGATGAACAGTAAAACTATAACCAAATTGAGTTGCTCTGGAAAGAGAGGAGGTTTTATTTTAATAAGTAGGTACATAAACTAGGTTTACACTTTTACAACACGTTAATTACACCTGGAAAGAGAAACAGCATTTAAAGCTATTGTTTCACCAGTTCTTATTACCTAGAATACTAATGATTCTAATTGCAATATAAGTAATTCTCGTGGTTTTTACTTAACCTATAAAATGCGTCAATCTGACAGCCCGCTTCACAGACTAGAACAAATTCATAGCTAATGTTACTACGCGGCAAATTCAAACTGAACGAAGTGACATGCACTTTGTTTACATGCATACGAGTATATCCTGCATGCGTCGCTGTCGGCAGTTGTCGTCGGCTTCGGGATCATACCTTTATTTCATCACACATAATCATATTCTGTCCTCCGTGTCGCACATCAATACTCAATATTCTAATATTTATTGCAAGAATTTAACTGAGATTATTGTGAACCTTATCGAGTGCAGTACAGTGTAAAAGAGAGAAAGTTGATACTTTTTCATACCTCAGGTGTTAAAATATAAGTTTTGGTTTTGGGTTTAGTATGGTTTTAGAATCAGAAGCGTAAAAAGCGTCAGTCATCGCCATATTTATGAGTATACCGTTATCAAGTCTATATAACTACAGCATCGTTGTATAAATATGCTAAGCGTAGTATATGTGACATCCCTTCCATGAATAAAATTATAAAGTAAAATAAAATGAAATATGTAAATGTTATGTAAATAACATGTTATAATGTAAATGCAAATTCACTTTTCAGCTACACTAATAACATAAATGTTAAAATACATTTACATATTCATATTTTGTATTAGACTAAAATTTTAAGAAAAAGAAAATAAAAACTTGATTAGGACAAGTAGCTACGTCGCCGTCGTTGAAAAATTAAATGCCTCAAATAAAAATGCCTCATGCCACAAAGTTTAAAAATAATAGCACTTAATGATCTTTATTTACTACACAATGTTCTTAATTTAATTACTTCATAGAAACTTCTGAACATTCAATGGTTTTTATTTAATCTTTCCTTTCAATAGAGCTACATGAAGTTGATTGAATATTGAAATATCAGCGTACTGAATAGCAGTTTCTAGACCCATTACAAAGAAGCAATGAGTTCTTGATGAAATATTTTTCCTTAAAGTGCCGTTGATATTGAGAAAGAGTGCGTATTTTCACATTATTTCTAAACGGTTTATTAAGTTTGACCACATTAAAATATTATTAACATATTAAGAACTAACTTTTGCCCGCGGCTCCGCCCGCGTGGATGTCGGTTATCGCGACCAAACACAGCCTATGTCCTTTCTCAAGGTCTCATTTACCCTTATCCCAAATTTCATTAAAATCAGTTCAGTGGTTTAGGCGTGAAAGCGTAAGACAGACAGAGTTACTTTCACATTTATAATATTACTAGCTTTTGCCCACGGCACCGCCCGCGTGGATGTCGGTTATCGCGACAAAACATAGCCTATGTCCTTTCTCAAGGTCTAATCTACCCCTATACCAAATTTCATCAAAATCGGTTCAGTGGTTTAGGCGTGAAAGCGTAACATACAGACAGACAGACAGACAGACAGAGTTACTTTCGCATTTATAATATTAGTATGGATTATGGATGGATTATTATTATATATTGAAATCTCTCACAACTTTTTCAAATTTTCTTCGTTCTAATATTATGTATGTGAGAGTTATGTTATTGTCTCTCGCTATTATACACATGTTTATTTTTATTGCACCCATTCATATATGCCGACATACCTCAACGATAATGTGTTATTTTATAAAGGGTTTCCTATAGCTGAACATCAGTTCGGATCTGTACCACAAGAATATTATGTTTGATTTTCTAGGCACTAAAATGTTAGCTCAGTTAAACACCGGAAAGTAGGTTAACTTCAAACTTGTTAGATTTGATTGTAGACAGACACCGGGACGGGTGTAACTAATTAAAAGTTTCAATAGTTTAGCTAGTTCAATGTAATTTAAAGCTTTTACATATATTTGTCTTTCTATTTAACACCGAAGCAAAGTCATTTTGCAATGAATATTTATTATTTCACGCAAAATTTGCCAATTATCATTCACTAAACACGTTACCAAATTATGTACTACTGATGATATTAACCTAAGAAAAGCTTTATAAAAATTTCTAGCCAAGAAAGGTCGTAAGTCGCCGTCGATATGAATACGTCACCTAAGTATTTTCTCGTTTGCATATTCCACACACATGCGGTATCAAAACATGCTTTTAGGTCTTACGTGGAACCATCTTTGAAATCATATCTGCATTACAAATTGTGTACGCCACCTCGCGTTCCATTAACACACGTACCTGTTGACTACTCCCAATCTGTTATCCCCCGTGGAGCCGTGAAATAAATTCTACAGAACAGGGGTGACGTAATTTTGTCAACCATTTACACTGCGCTTGGCATTCGAACTTTTTATAAATGGAATGGAACGTTATGCAGGCTGGCTGTTATTCAATGTTCGAAACTTGAACTCATTTTTTATTTTTTATGCCATTTCATGACAATGACACAGTGTTGAGACAAAAAGTTCAATAAAGAACTGCAACAGAAATTACGCGCTTTTTTTGTCTTTAGAATTAAATATGTAATCAGTATAATGTATTTATTTCAGTACATAGCTGTTTCATTATTTTTTATTAAAGTTTTGTTAATTTGTACGCTCTTGAAAGTTATTTTTTTAATATAATGAAAATGTATAGATATAGTAACAATATTGGGTCTTTTGACAATTACCTTTCTAATCTTTACTTTCAGCACACTGAAATAATTAATTTTCTTGTAATTCTTTAACTTAAAAACAAAAAAAAATGTAGATTACGAAGTCTATTAGTAGTTAAAGTTAAATAATTATAATCATAAAATTATATTAGGTTGTTGAAATTGCAAACTAAAACTGTGTTTCCAATTTTAGCACAGTTACACTCTGTGTATAATTAATTAACTGAGTTAATGTTGTCTGAAGCTTTCATTTAGTGTAAATTATCACTAGCTTGTGAGCGTGTATATATTCACTTAATTAAGATTAATTAGTGGTTTCGCAATTTGTAAGTGAACTCGTTATTTTCGTACTATAGCTGTTCCCCATACTGAATGATATATTTGGAACACTTATTTGTTGAATAAATTGGGTTCTTTATTATCCATGATTTTGATAGGGGTGATCAGAGGGTTGACTGTATTATGTGATACCAGCCTTCTGGATTGATTGCTATTAGAGATCTTCTATATACCAATTATTTTTAAATGTTATTGTTTCCTTAAAAAGTACAAAATAATTTCGAGAATATGATACGAGAAAGATTTTTTAGAGAATATGATTCTTTGTGAGCGGCCATGATAGTTTAACTAGCTACACTATATAGCATTATATTCTAGGGAGACTAATCTCCAGCTACAAGTACTTCAACTACTGCTCACTAACAAGCAAACTATAAGCTTATACCACAAACAAGGCTCATCAAAATTTCAGTCCGTAAATTTTATCCAAACCCTTTGAGGTAACCTAGTTTTCGTGTATGAACTACAAACGCTGTATCCTTCATTATACATAGTGGAGATGTATTCACGGCCTTGTCGTACGCTTACCGCATAATTAAAACATAAATGTCGGCCGTAAGTGTGACGTAGTGTGCTGTTCAATCTGTGACGTAGATACTCCTATCTGTTCATTAATAAAGAATTGATTTGATGTTTACTTACTGTACATAGTTTACAGTCAGCGTCATAAATATCTTGACGACGAAGTCTCAATATTATCTTAAAACTCTAGTATTAAGAGCAAATTAAACTGTTTTATTAATTTACTAGCTGACCCGGCGAACTTCGTACCGCCAATTATTTTCCATCCGCGTGGCGTCCGATCCCGTTCCCGCTGCACCCTCTTACACAATGATATAGTTATCTAAACAGCAACAGAAAAACCACACTGTCATTTCTGCGTAGGTATATGCCGATGCCAGCCGAATTTGTTGACATTAATGATCACTGCTCCGTTCCCTTGAGTAGTAGCGTGATGATATATAGCCTATATGTTAATCCAGGGTATAACCTATATACATACCAAATTTCAACCAAATCGGTCCAGCCATTTATGCGTGAAAGAGTAACAAACATCCACACATCCACACATCCATTCTCACAAACTTTCACATTTATAATATTAGTAGGATATGGTATTATTGTCCGAACTAAAGATGTGTACCAAATATCAGAACAATCGGTCAACTGGAAGGGGGTCAAAAAACGTAATTAAGATCATTTTGAACACTCTATTCGTCAACATCTTTCTGATGCTGATGTACATCGCACACGTATAGCGCCATCACTGTACATGCGTTGCTGACGCTGCGTTACAGGTCGAACCGGCGACGCGCGTCATGATTTATTACACAACAATTCTATTTATATACAATACAAATAATTACACAAAAAGACTATCAGTACCAAGGAAAGATTAGCCAAACTATACTACTTTTACGGTAATAAAAATATATACGTTTAACGTTAATTTCCCGCTATCTTTTCTTTGTCTCCACAACTACCTACCACCACAGTACACTGTGGAGTGTACTGTGGTGTACTGTGGTGTTATCCTGTACATCGACTCCTGTTGTGGAACAGGAGTCGATGTACAGGATAACGTCCAGTACACTTACTCACTAGCTTATTTCATTTGAAATTTTGTATATTAGTAAAGTTATATATTGGTAAGCTTGTATATTAGTCTATCAAAATGGAACTAACCAACAAAATCACTGAAAAGCAAAAATAATTGAATTACAGATTTACTGATCTGTTAGAATTCGGTAGAGATCTGCGGTAGCCAGGTGGTATGGGTAATGGACTGCTGAAACGAAGTCTCGGGTTCGAACCCAGGTTTACAATGGCACACATTCGATGCTTTTCGAAGTTATGTGTGTATTTATCGCAGGTTTTCTAGCAAAAGGCTCGCCACCTATTAAATTGGGACCTAAACATAAACTGGCGAAATGTGGGTGCTAGCACCTCTGCCCACTCCTTAGGGGAATACAGGCGTGTTATGTTATGTAGAATTCAGTGCGAAGTCGGACAATTGAGAATCTCCTCCTTTTTTGAAGTCAGTTAAAACATCATTGAAAGTGATAATGTGAAAACCGATTTAAAAGAATACAACGTGAATAATATCCTTTACTCGCTTTACAGAAGCACTAAGTTATAGTATCTATCGTATTCCATGCGATCAAGGTTCTCTACATAATAATTTATTGCTGGGATCAGCTGACCTGAGACCCGTTCTTTATAATCTGTACTTCTCTCTCCATTTTATTTTACTCATGCTAAAAAATTATAAAGGAGGACTTTAACTGGTTAAGCACTCCGTTATATTATCGGAACGATTCAATATCCCCCCGACATGGCAACCGTTGAATCAAAATATTACTAGGTATATCAAAAGTTAAAAGGCAAACACAATTAATTTTCAACTTTTTGGAGGTATTTTTGCTACGGGGTTTTTTTTAAATTATTAATTTAATTTGAATTCTATACTTTTCAAATTGATCTACTAGTCAAGCTCTCTACTCATTTGATACCCACATTGAAGGAGGTACCTATAGTGAAAAATTATGTATTCCGACATGTTGTGGCGGCGGCAATCTTTCAAATATAGCTAAGAACACTCCCGACTAATATACCTTTCAAACAAAAAATCTTACAAAACACACACACACGTCAAACTTATAACACCCCGTCGTTTTTGCGTCGGGGGTTAAAAACCACATTTGAACGGATTCTATCACGATATATTTCTTTTTTTTTTACAGTTTCAGCCTCAGATATAGGCTCGAGTCAACAATAGTGCCCGGAATATTATGGCAATGAGCTCATCCCCTATAACGTTGGACCGACTACAATTATTGGTGAAATGTGGGTGTTAATTCACCTCTGCCTAACCCTCCGTGGACAAAGGCGTGATTATATGTATGTATAATCAATCAGCTATAACAATTGTCGCCATCACAACTATGAGTCGGAGATTTAACTATGTATGTTACCTCATCTACCTATGTTATTTGAAATCTCCGAAGGATATCACTTCTCCAGAGTTCACGGCGGAGTAGTACGGTACTAAAAGTAGAACGGTGTTTCATTACGGGATCCTATTGCCGCTAGCTTTCGCGTTATTTCTCTTCCTATTAATGTGATGGTAAAGCGAATTTATGTAAAGTATATGTAGATACTTCCACAGTAAAACAAAACATTAACACGTATACGTTCTAACACATTCGCACATACTTACCTTCTCACATACAGATCTTTCAGAAATTAAGTTTATATAAAGGACTAGCTGTTACCCGCGACTTCGTCCGCGTTTAGTTCGGAATAGCTCAAACTCATTATTAAACATGGTGGAAGATTTTCATCCCAACTGGAACGGAAGTACTCGAAATACTGGAAATAGTGAATTTTACGCAAAGGAAACATTTCTTTATTTTAAATAAAAACTAAAGTTTAAAACTAAAACCCGACTACCGAAAAATCACGCTCTAAAAGTAACAAACAAGAAAATAGCCGTGGTCGTATGCCACTTTTCCCTAGAATATGATTATTGTTTTGTCAAAGTAAGTGGCATACGACCACGGCTATTTTCTTGTTTGTTACTTTTAGAGCGTGATTTTTCTGTAGTCGGGTTTTAGTTTTAAACTTTAGTTTTTATTTATATTATTTTGGGGCAAGGTAAAGCTAATAATTTATACATATTTGAAATGTGCTTATTAAGCCCTTTCATTTGATACCAAACACGGCATATTTATCACAAATTTATTTTTTAACATAGTACCTTATGAGCGCTAGAAGGCGCCACACAAGATTGAGTGACACGTCATATAGCCTATAACCATCGGACGATCAAGCCGCTTGTAACCATACCTCATATGTCCAGTTCTAATCAGTAGTTGAGGTGCTATGAGGGAACAAATGAACATACATACATACATACATACATACATACATACATACATACATACATAGCCTGTCAAAATCATAACCCTCCTTTTGGCTTCGCCGTAGTCGGGTAAAAAGAAACAAAACTGTATTCAAATCATTTCGAAAACTCGCTTGACATCTTCCACCTTGTATTTTTAAATTAAATATTATGAAGACAGTCTTTTGAGTGACTGACTTATAAATACAGGGCTACTCTACTGAAAACTACGAAAATTGACAATCTTCTTCTATGGGCTTGGCAAATATTGCGGAAGGATTTTGAAAAATTCAACATTTTGCTGACGAAATCATTATCAAGTATGTGATGAACATTGTTATATGTGGACTTGGTAATGTTTACCAGTTTTAATGGTTTAAATATTCTTCCTTCCTCCCAAATTCTTAAAACATGCTGCCACCAATTACGAACTGAACAAATTAAAATAAGTAAGTACATCAAGTATCACACAAAATAGTTTAAACCCGGTGCCTTGCACGCCCTGAGCAGTGAGCAGTGGTTCTCTTCTTTGCCGAGCCAATGGTGGGTAGTTCCAGTTTTATGATAAATTCCATCGACTACAGTCACATCGTTGTTCATTGCTTTACACACAGATAGAGAAGAGGGGCGCAGTGGGCAAGAGAGCAAATACAGCATTGACTGGGATGGGGTCATATAGCCTAATTTTGCTATATATTCCTTGTATTGGTAAGCTTGTTTCCAGCAGAAGATGTAGATACTTCCAAATTGATACTGGAGTTGATGTCCACGTGGCGGATTTTTTTGGTCTGATGAAATTTACCGGAACTGAGTGTTTCTCTGCCCACATTCAGTCTCTTTTATATAATAGGAGCAGCGGTATCTTTATATACCTAATACATAGGTTGGCTTCTCCTGGCATACTGTTATCATTTCTGGGATAGATTTACGTATTTACCATTAGATACCTACTTATTAGACGGAATCGATAATATCGCAGCGGCTTGCGTTGGTAGTCATCAGGTCACTAACATTGTATAATGTCTGCAGTTGCATAAAGACGTTGTCTCTCTGGCTGTATTTTACCATTTCTACCGCACCACGGCGAGATAGAACGGTGAACGGTCTTTCAACTAATCTCTCCTTCAGTCACATACGGTAGAAATAATGCCACCTCGAACCAAGCTGTTCGGAACTTCATTTCTTTATCAGGCGGTTAACTGTTTTTGTGTGTTTTCTTCTTTTTAAGATCCGGAGTTTTTTTTACATAGGACACGTCAATTTAACTTCACCTCGACTGATGTTAAGCTAAAGGCAAAGACTCGGAAAGAGGGTCACCATCGTAAACATTTACCATGTTAACAGTGGTGGCACTCAGCTTGACGGCCTCATTACATGCCATTTCACGCCCCGCTTAAAGGACCCGGGACTGTAGGAAGAAGGAAACACGTGAGCTGGCAGGGAATTCCAGGTCTTAATGGTGCGACATAGGAATGGGTCACCAAACCGCTTGGTTCTTGATGGAATATTCTGATCCGTATGTGGATGACATCTGAGCCTTGCATTCGTTGTCCTGTGTAGGAAAAGAGAGCGTGGAACTAATTGGAACAGCTCATTAGAACATTCACCATGGTAGAGACGGTAGGGACAACATCTCCCAGAATACGTAATGTGCTTCAGAGAAGGTGCAACGATTTACTTCCTCCATGAGTGCAGCTTTGATGGTGATAGCTTAGGCTACCACCCTAGCCGAAGCAATCCCTGCTCTTCACGTTGAAACCGCCTATTTATGATAGGTAATCAAGGCAGGTATACTGGGGTACCTAACCCCAGAATACCCCCCAATGCCCCATTCCTCTGTTAAATTTTAATCGGTTTGATTCCAATATTGCGCTTGCCCCGATGTGGTGGAATCGGTATCAATGGTGGATACCACAGTACAATAAGTTGTACTATTACTGTCACACAGCCTAGTTTTATGTAGGTACTACCTATAGAATACTAAGCTTAGAATTTATATTTTACTTCAAATAAAACTATAAATACAATAAAATACAACAAATACACAATAAAATAAAAAAGTTAGACAAAAGTAAATAAAAAACCATAAAAAAGGAAAATTACATTTTAGATGGATTCGAACGCGACTCAGCTAAGTTATAAGTCCACCGCAGACGTATTGAGCCACAGTTACCATGAAATCATAGTGTGAAATTCTGCCCCATTCCATATTATAATAGCGTGATGATATTAATTATGAAGGCCAGGAGTCTTTTTACCAAACCAGCTGCTTTCTAATTTGTGTGATTCGAGAGTAAATCATTCGAGAACAATGTGAATTCTATCGAGACACTTGCTGTGCCGAAGATTCTGCAGTAACCTGACCTGACTTGGCTGAGATGTAGAACTCTGGCCTCTCGAAGTTCTTCAGATTCCTATGACCGAAATAATATCTTCTTGTAAGCATTGTTGCTTCTTTATTGGTTCGATCTATTCACACAATCACAAATTGTTAGCCGTGATATGCTATTATTGACATAACTTTTTTATTTATGAACCGATTTCAATGAAACAAACACTAAATGTTAAGTGAAGCCTACCACAATATATATGTGAAAACCGCAACCAAATCCGTTCAGCCGATTCTGAGATTAGCGTGCACAAACTCACAGACAAACAGAGAAACAGAGAAACAGATAAACAGATAAACAGACAAACAGACAAAAATTCCAAAAAACGTTGATTTGGCTTCTATTACGTTTATAAAGTCCCCCTATAACAATTTTTCTCATTTCCTTTCCATGTACAGACATCGATCGTTTACAGATTTATTATATGTATAGATTAAAGATTAAACAGAAGTTCCGTCATCCGTCTGGTGAAGTCTGTCGACCAAGTTCCAAACAATCTTAAATCTGCAAACATTCTTCAGTTTTGATAACCTCCGTAGCGTGAGATGGAGATTGTGGATTCGAACTGCACTGCAAATTGTTGTTTTCTCTTGTTTTGTAGTCTATGTATTTGTACTCTGGCTGTTCTTATTTACATAATTGATTTGCCAAAATAGACATATAAAAGTGAATATCCTACGACGTGTTAAAATGAGTCACTGCATTTTATCAATCGTTATAATAGTACTAAGTATTTCATTTACAGTTGGATAAAATGTAAACACACAAACAGTGAGACTTAGGACATTGTCAGTATAAGAATTTACCTTTTCTCTCCCAAGTGCACCAAAAGATTAAACACACAAATTCGCAATTCAGCTATGTTATGTTCAAACGGCAGCATGTGGTTTTCGTTATACAAACATGTTTAAAATACAAACACAAACTCCCTTCCGCTGTATAAACTTATACAACATTCGTAGCTCGTCTACGAAATTCAGCTACGCCGTAGCGAGTGCTACGGATTTCGTGACGTGCTTGGCATTACACGACACATAACACAGATATTTTTACGAGACATGCCACCAGTGATGTCGTAATGGAGCCGTATTCACTGGGTGTGTGATGACTGGGTCAACTATCTGCTACGATAATTGAGAGGCAGATTGAATTTGATGGCAATACAAATTCAATTATTCCTAAAGCAGTAAAACTTAATACCTTGAACACGAATGAATAGATTCGTTATTGATAGACTATAAAAACAAAATATAGAGAATAAACACTATAATAAAATATTGTTACATTGTGATGTCCTTTTTTCAACGAAGATTGTATAACCTTAGTTTTTATGATATTTTCTGAAGTTTACGCGAATGTCACTCATTGAAATAAAACCACTTTTTACGGATTCTATCGCGATATATTTGTTATTATTACTTTTAAACCCGACGTTTCGGCTGCTTTGCAGCAGCCATTTTCGCGGTGTGACTCACGATGGTAGTTGTCACATAGTTTGAAGTTTAAGTTATCTCAAAATACCCGAATCATGGTGAATTATTGGTGTTCATATTTACGCAGAATGAGCTCACTGTGTTGTTAAGTCTTGCTGGATTTTGCTGCTTACTGGGTTTGATTAAGTGGATGACTGGGTCCCAAGCTGGTGGTACGGTCCATCCATCCTCTCTATTAAAATTTGGGTGTTTTTTAATTTCAATAGCCTCGCGGATCATTCTAGGAATATATCGGTGTTCTTTGGCGAGTATCTGTGGTTTATCAAACCTTAGGTAATGGTTGGTGCCTTTTTGCGCGTGTTCACATCCGCCGCCAACGAAGATAAGTCAATTTTTACCATCTGTCAAGTGCCAACTACCTCTACAAGATGCAGGGGTCTACAAAATAGACTGTGACTGTGGGCTCTCATATATTGGTCAAACCAAGCGAAGCATTGGCACTCGGGTCAAAGAACACATAGCTGACATAAAACACCAACGCTCAACAAAGTCAGCTGTATGTGAACACGCGCAAAAAGGCACCAACCATTACCTAAGGTTTGATAAACCACAGATACTCGCCAAAGAACACCGATATATTCCTAGAATGATCCGCGAGGCTATTAAAATTAAAAAACACCCAAATTTTAATAGAGAGGATGGATGGACCGTACCACCAGCTTGGGACCCAGTCATCCACTTAATCAAACCCAGTAAGCAGCAAAATCCAGCAAGACTTAACAACACAGTGAGCTCATTCTGCGTAAATATGAACACCAATAATTCACCATGATTCGGGTATTTTGAGATAACTTAAACTTCAAACTATGTGACAACTACCATCGTGAGTCACACCGCGAAAATGGCTGCTGCAAAGCAGCCGAAACGTCGGGTTTAAAAGTAATAATAACAAATATATCGCGATAGAATCCGTAAAAAGTGGTTTTATTTCAACTTAGTTTTTATACTCTATATAAAAAAAGAAAATACATTCTTTTTTTAAATTTGAGTATAAAACTGGTGAAGTCTTACTTAAAAGAAAGCGTGATGGCTAAGATAGTTATATTATAAATTGTAGTACAGTCAGCATCAAAAAGATGTTGACGAACAGAGTACTCAAAATGATCTTAATTTAGTTTTTTTTTACCCCCTTCCAGTAGACCAATGTTTCTGACATTTGGCACACACCTTTACCTTTGTTCGGAAAATAATACAATATAAATCAATAAAACAGTTTGACTTGCTTTTAATACGAGAGTTTCAAGATCATTTTGAGACTTCGTCCTCAAAATAATTAAAACGCTGACTGTAGCCCAATATTAAATTAACGACTACATTTTCTCGCGAAAATCTGTGTTTAAAAATAGCTACTAATTAACGACGAGATTCTTTACTAGAAAATTGAGGCAAATTTCTGTGACAGACACAAATTATGCGTTGACCATTTGACTCTCTAATTTCAAAGGGTCTTCTACCCACGCAGCCCTTTTTATGTTGACATTTTTAATTTGCAACGTTAATTAGACTGTCTACAAAAAGCTGTTTGGTCGGATCCGTGACATTAATATACATATTTCAGGAATTTTAGAGGAATATAATAAGCTGTTTCTCGCGAGTCCTCTCGCGTGAAATTTCCCACTCGGCAACCAGAGTTTTTAGCATTGAGTCCTGGTTGCGTCCGAGGCAATGATGCAAAAATGAGGTCATTAACTGATGAGGAAACGGCACGATTAGTTTATTTTAGCTACTTTCATAGAGTTATGTCGTATGGTCTGATGCTGTGGGGCTCAGCTGCCGATATTGAGACTATTTTCATATTACAGAAACGCGCGATACGAGCAATCTATGGCCTCGGACCCCGTGACTCGCTGAGAGAAGTTTTTAAGGAAATTAATATTTTAACAGTTGCTTCCCAATACATTTATGATAATATCTTATATGTACGCAAGAATCTAGATCTCTTCAAAAAAAACTCTGACCAACACAATTATAATACCAGAAACAAAAATAAACTTGCAGTGCCTAAACTCAGGCTTCATAAGGTTGGTAATTCGTTTGTAGGCAATTGTATAAAATTGTTTAATAAAATGCCTCAGGATCTGATAGACATGCCACTTAATAAATTTAAAATTCAAGTGAAAAATTGCTTAATAAAAAAAGGTTACTATAAATTAGACGAATATTTAAATGATAAAGATGCATGGTCATCCTAATCTCATCTCTTGCTCGCACTGTAAAAAATTACTATAAATAAAACCATATTTAAAATAAAAAAAAAAAGAAGGATAATCGAGTTCACTGAGTTTCTTGCTGGTCTCTTCTCAGTAGAACCACCTACCGAACCAGCGAAAGAATCATTTTCTAATGATTTATTTTATTTATTTTTTCTGTGATTGACATTACCTACTTGTAAAATTCTGACGTTCATATGTGCTCTTTATGTGCCTAAACTGAATAAATGAAATTGATTCTTTGATTCTTTGATTCTTGCACGTGAGCTTGGATTCGGTTTACGGGCTTTTACTCCTCTATTTCGGACGGCATTCCGGACTATAAAACTATCAGCACCTAATGTTAAATTATTTCGATAACCACTACACATCACTTTAGCTAGTTAAGCTTACCCATGTCTAGATGGTCTAGATAGCGTTGTGTAGATTGTTGTGGAATAAAAAAAACTAGTTTTTTTAGATAATATTAATATCGTTATTATAAAGTACATATAGACATTAATATTAGTTCAAATACTACTTTTTCGTAGAATTCGTTACTTATACGTTGACTTTGATTCATCTTTATAGCTCTTTAGAAGATTACTGACAGAGAATAAATACATAAAGAATACGTAAGAAAGTATTACGAATTCCGTGAATTGCTTGAGTATGTGAACACTTTGTGTTGGCTTTTCGTAAGAGCATATCAAATTTAAAAATTCTGTAACATAACGGCTCATTCTTCCTTTTAAACTAAAGTAAAAGGCAAAATGTTAGTATATTATATTTCAAAATTGCTATTTTATATTGTAAAGACCTTTGGTGTCTTCAAATCGACTGATGAAATTTTTGTCTTGCATATTTGGAATTCAAACAATATTTTATTAGAAAACACATTTGGCTTACATTTTTGTTTTTTTTTTGGCAATATTGGCAGGTGTATAATATGTTACAGATAGAATATCAAACCTATCTACATAAATAAAGAACTGTTTAAAAAATAAGAAAAGTTCTAGCTAAAATCTTGACAAAGGAATACCAGTAGTCAGTAGAAGTGTACAATAACATAAAATAATTCTTTGATTAGAAAGTCCTGTTGAACAGTTTATTAAATAATGAAGCTAGCGAACTATGATACTGTAACACTCACCGGGATATTTACTGTTTTTTTTTATGTTGAGTAACCGAACCGAACCGACCGGTTTCAAGCACCATGATCATGAGTACACCCTGATCATGGCGCTTGAAACAGCATCGAAACATCGGTTACTTAACATAAATAAAAAAGATGGTAAATACCCCAGTGAGTCTTACAGTATTATAGTGAATGACCATGTTAATTTCAAATCATACATACATTCATTATTTATTATTATTATTTCAATCATACATCATACATTCGGGTTTTTTCCAATTTCAATATCGTACAATTTTACAGGAATCGAACGAAATTCTGAATTAATTGATTTTGTGAGTTTCGAATTCCAGACACTTTACCTTGGATTTCAGTCTTTATCTGCAGTTCTTACGTCATGAGTAGTTAATGACTATCTAGGATTGAAAAATTACAATTTAATAACATTGTTAATGTATTAAACTTCTGTGATTCGCCCTTCGAGATTACATTATAATTTACTTGTAGTAGCACGCGTGAGTGCTGCCATCGTACACAATTTTATAGCAACATTTAAAAAGAAAAAAATGTTAGCCACACGTTTTGTGTGGCGGCCATCGTGCACTTGTTTTTCCTTGTGTGTTAAAATATATTAGATTTATAGTGATAGTTTGTGTGATTTGTGCCGAAACAAGATGGGAAAGTGCGTAAACATTACAATGACGAAAAATCAAGAAGCTAAAACGCCAAAAGTCAAAGATTCGTCGCTGGCGCCGTCACCGCAGCTACAATTCCAGTAATCTACAAAATCAACCGATTGGGATTATGGTGAGTACGATGACGATGTGTGGTGATGATGATATGAGACGAACATCCTTTGCAAGTGCGATAGCATATGGAACTGGAGTCTCCATTCCTCGCTAACATATCGTTACGAAAAAATCGCATTCCTTATAAAGTCACAATAATGTTGTATAACTCCCTAGCTGAATCTTATATCCAATACGGATTAAGCAGCTATGGTCTGACATACAACACATATCTGCAAAGTATTTTTAATCTTTAGCGAAGAATTCTTCGCAAAATTGTATCAAAAACAAAAAACATCAAACAGCAGTTCAATGATAATGACTATGGTCTGTTTAAATATTGCAAGAGCGCATACCCAAGTCAAGCATTTCAAGTAGTTAAGAAAAACTTTTTTAACCAAAATTTTCGGCATAATCTATGCCGTCCTGTATACACGCGGGCGGTGGCTCGAGGCGAGGCATGTAGTGCGAGCCGAGCGGCGTGAATAATGCCTACCGCGAACGAACGACTGCTTACCTGGTTCCTCGACTTACTAACGCACTGCCCCCGGAATTGCGCAATGTAGATAACATTAAGCCTCATAGTGTCAAAAACAGACTCAAATCATACTATCTGAACTCACTTGTATAATGTTATTTAACACCTTAGACATAGATAATAAACCGCATAGGTTTCTGTATTGCTTATGTATCTTTGTTGTATATAAATTGTTTAAACGATAAATAAATATAAAAAAGGTGAATTTGCAAAATGTAGTAATGAAAAGTCGGTAGTCAATATACTCGTAATAACATCCATGTCTGGAGTACAGTCCACGAGGCTCGTACCATGACAAACTATAGAGTTTTTTGAGTCGGTAACCAATATACCTAATAACACCCACGACTGGAGTACAGTCCGTGAGGCTGGTACCATGACTAATTTTGGAGTGTTTTGAGTCGGTTATCAATATTATAACATCCATGTCTGGAGTACAGTCCGCGAGGCTGGTACTGTGACTAGCGTTGTAGTGTTTTAAGTTGGTAATCAATATAATGACACCCACGTCTGGAGTACAGTCCGTGAGGCTGGTACCATGACTAACTTTCGAGGGTTTTGAGTCGGTAATCAATATAATAACATCCATGTCTGGAGTACAGTCCGCGAGGCTGGTACCGTGACTAATAGTGCAGTGTTTTGAGTTGGTAATCAATATAATAACATCCATGTCTGGAGTCCAGTCCATGAGGCTGGTGCCGTGACTAATTTTTGGAGTGTTTTGAGTCGGTGATCAATATAATAACATCCATGTCTGGAGTCCAGTCCGTGAAGCTGGTGCCGGTGACTAATTTTTGGAGTGTTTTGAGTCGGTGATCAATATAATAACACCCAGGTCTGAAGTACAGTCCGCGAGGCTGGTACCATGACAACCTTTGGAGTGTTTTGAGTCGGTACAATATAATAACACCCATGTCTGGAGTACAGTCCGTGAGGCTAGTACCATGACTAATTTTTGGAGTGTTTACAGTCGGTGATCAATATGATAACATCCATGTTTGGAGTCCAGTCCGTAAGGCTGGTACCGTGACTAATTTTTTGGAGTGTTTTGAGTTAGTAATCAATATAATAACATCCATGTCTGGAATCCAGTCCGTGTGCCTGGTACCGTGACTAACTTTGGAATGTTTTGGGTCGGTGATCAATATAATAACATCCATGTCTGAAGTTCAGTCCGCGAGGCTGGTGCCGTGACTAATTTTTGGAGTGTTTTTAGTCGGTGATCAATATAATAACACCCCGGTCTGGAGTCAACAGTCCGCGAGGCTGGTACCGTGACAACCTTTGGAGTGTTTTGAGTCAGTATTCAATATAATAACATCCATGTCTGGAGTACAATCCGTGAGGCTGGTACCGTGACAACCTTTGGAGTGTTTTGAGTCAGTATTCAATATAATAACATCCATGTCTAGAGTACAGTCCGTGAGGCTAGTACCGTGACTAATTTTTGGAGTGTTTTAAGTCGGCGATCAATATAATAACATCCATGTCTGGAGTCCTGTCCGTGAGGCTGGTCCCATGACTAACTTTGGAGTGTTTTGAGTCGGTAATCAATATAATAACATCCACGTCTGGAGTACAGTTCGTGAGGCTAATACTATGATTAACTTTGGAGTGTTTTTTGAGTTATGTCCATCACGTCGGCTAGATTAGACAAATATATGTGACTATCTTATAATATAGACACGTTATTATAGAAATTCCACGCGATAAGGATGGATTTGACGTGATCGGCACTATTGATGCCGATGAGAGTCCTACTAACAGGGCCGCGTTACAGTCCATGGTCTTGCGGCCCGCCAGTGTGGGGCCAACCGCCCCGCTGCCCGCGCCCGCAGCTATGTCCACGGCCGCGCTGGCGCTAACGCCCACTAGGCCAGGAATTTTCTGCGGATACGCTCGCGCCGCTGACTTCTACGGAGCTAAGTATCGAATTAGAGCTAGATATATTATTATGTTTATTGGGAGAAGAGCCCCCAAAGGAAAATAAATTTGGCCCTTGTATACATAAGGAGTTGCCTCTCGGTGGTCTGACATTTTGGTTAATGGCTTGAATGATAGAGGAGGTGAAAAGGGACATTATTAAGTCCTTCGTTATTGAAAACAAAAAATATTAGCAAACGCCATAACTGGCGTAGCTAATACTGTATCAACTCTATTAACTTCAGCTCTCATAGATGATGATTATAAGAATCAAATCCTAAAGAATCTTAGTGACACTGGCGGACTTTTACTTCACATTCATTTTTGTGAAACGCAAGTTAGGCGTGCTCTTTTGTTGAATTGCCTTAATAAAGAAGTCAAAGATAATATATAAGATCGAGGGTGCAACCCAGACGTACTGGGTTGCACCCTCTGCTTAACGACAGGAGGCCTCAGCTCTGCGCCTGTTCTTGTAATGGCTGTCATTGACTTTCTTGTAAATCCTTTCCAAAAAGTGAGTCCTCTCGCTTTAGATCAGACCATATGAGCCTTCTACATCGAGGGTTTTTTAAAATGGAGGGGACAGCCACCGCCACCTCGCCGAGACCTAGCGAAGACGAGCTCGATGCGTGGTGGGCACAAGCGACCACCGCCGCCGCGCCAGCAGAGCGACCGCCGAGCCTCGCCAGCATACAGCCGGGGCTCGCGTCGCCAACGCCGGGCCCGGGTGACTACACCACATCGCCGCAGGCTGGTAGACTTAAGTTTTTCTCTAAAAACGGTCAGAACAAGATGTTACCAAACATATAAACTTTTTGGAGCTGACCGCTGCCTTCTTAGTTCTAAAATTTTTGGCAAAAGATTGCAGGAATTATAAGATTCTTTTAAGGATCGACAATTCCACAGCAATCTCATACATCAACAGAATGCGAGGCATTCAATTCCCTCATTTAAGTAACTTAAGTAGACAAATCTGGCAGTGGTGCGAAGACCGTGGTCTGTTTATATACGCATCTTACATTAGCTCAAATATAACTAAATGGCCGACGAAGCGTCTCGTCGAACGCATGCGGACATAGAATTGGAATTTGCAGACAGCGCATATTTTCGAATTAGCGATTCCATTTCACACCCTGAGATTGACTTATTTGCGAACCGAATAAACAAAAGATGTCCCAAATTTGTGTCCTGGCATTGCGATCCTGACACGTTTAGGATCGACGCGTTCACAATAATATCATGGTCACAATATTTTTCTGCCTGATACTAAAGGTGTTACAAAAAAAAAAAAAAAAGATTTCTGAAAAAGCTGAGGGTATTGTTGTAGTGCCATATTGGCTTATACAACCCTGGTTTCCTTTTTATGTGAAGTTATTAAATTCAGATAGAATCGAATTCCAGCCTAATCCGAATTTACTATTCCCCCCAGCACAAGATACACCGCAGTCTTACCTTGGTAGCCGGAGTATTGTCTGGACGGCGTTTATGAACCAGGGTATTACATTAAATGTCGTGGACCCGCGTTGTACCCAACTTATTTCAACGATCGTCCTTCTATTTGCCTAGCAAGGACTTTGGAGTGTTTTGTAACTTTTTCTGCGACAAGACATTCAAGTAATTGTGATTTTCTTTTGATTAGTTTTAACAAACCTTCCCGTAAGGTATGTTCACAGTCGATTAGTAAATGGATCAAAGTCACCCTGGCAGAAAACGGGATACACGTCAGTTTTTAAAGCGCATAGCACGAAACATGCAGCGACTTTTGCAGCCAATAGGCTAGGCGTAAGTATAGACCCCATTAAGAAAACCGCTGGTTGGTCTGGAAATTCCCAAGTTTTCGTGAAATTCTATAATCGAGATTTGGTGGGGCACTCTAATGTGACATTCGCCGCTCGTTTTACAGGGTAGGCTTGATTAATCGCTTAACAATAAGATTATTGTCCATTTTTGAATAATAAGCATTACATTCGTAATGAAGGTCTGTAATCTATCCGTTCTTTTTAGAATATAATCAAGTTATGGCCTGACGTTTTTTTATATCATTTGCTTACTGCTATTTCGTGTACTCTAAACATCCTACAAGTAAATTATAATGTAATCTCGAAGGGCGAATCACAGAAGTTTAATAGAAAATCAAACGAACTTACCTGTAAGTGAAGTTCGATGATTATTAAACGATGTGATTCGCCCGAGAGATTACAACCCCCCCGACCCTATCTGGACCTTGGCCAGATAATTCCCTTTAGACCACGAAATAGCGTACAACACAGATGGCCTGTACGGGGTAAACGTGTATGAGATACCCCCAAGTTAGCTAACATTTTTTTCTTTTTAAATGTTGCTATAAAATTGTGTACGATGGCAGCACTCACGCGTGCTACTACAAGTAAATTATAATGTAATCTCTCGGGCGAATCACATCGTTTAATAATCATCGAACTTCACTTACAGGTAAGTTCGTTTGATTTTCTATTATACAACCTGTTTAATACATTTTACATTGTACATTATAGTCTTTTCACCCTGTAACTAAGTTAGTGCTATCGTGGTTTCAGGTCGTTAGCATGATTTGTTAGCCTTATTAATTAGGCTACCACTGATTAAATACCTACAATTAATATCCCAGTTTTTACAGGTAAAACGTGCGTGTTTAGGTAATGTTTTCGTTTAATACCGGTAAATCTGGAATATAAAACGTGACTAAAGCCTGGAAATTACTTTCTCTATTGTGTGTCAAAAGGGCGTGTACTAAAACGTGATTTGTTTCAACCGCCTCCATAGTAATTATCGTGTTGGCTTATAGTGTTGACAGAATAAATTGTTTTGGACATGGGTACAGGGGATACACGCACATTATTTAATTCTATATAAATAATATAGTTTTACATCGGTATGACTTGAATTCTCGTTCTTCAAAAAACTTTTGAAGATTTTCCAATCAATATAATATACTTGCTGTTGCCTGCGCGTGGATGTCACTTATCGCTAAAATTAAGATGTAAGCTATCCTATCTTTCAAGATGAATCAACTTCACACGGTGTACAAATTTGATTAAAATCGGTTAAGTAGTTCAGGAGTCCATCGCGGACAAACAACGTGACACGACAACGCACACATTGGGATGTATCTATGTCCAGCAGTGAAAAGCAATAGCCTAATTGATTGGTTGATGTATCTTGAACGTGGGTGCATTTGAACCCGAGAGCTGTGTGAACTTTTGATCTACTTAGGTAGCGCTGTGTAGTAATGAAGCTTAATTTTAAATTAGTCGCCAGATCTGGATATTTACAAACAGTTGAATTCACACTCTCGATGTTTCGTATAAAACAAAATATGTAGAAGAGAATTTTGATCAAAGATTCCACAGGAATACTGCTCTATACAACACGTATAACGGAACTTCCTCTTCGAATTGATGCCGCCTGACTGAGAAAGTACCTCAGTCCTAAAAGATATCGTGTTTCGTAGTCGAAATAACGAAACGCAGGTGGTGTTCGTGACGTGAATAGGAAATAGACAAAGGACATGAAACACAAGCAAACGAAATGTCTAAATGGACGTGACATCGACTAATTTTGTTTGGACCGAAGGACGAACAAATGACATTAATTAAGAACGGATCTGTTTCTGTTTTCAATTAAATTGTGTTGTTAGTATTCTTTTAGTTATAAAACGAACTATATATTCATTTTAAATAATAATAAATAAATATTGTGGGGTATTTAAATATAGCCTGGGCATGCGTGTGCATGCTTCTCTCCAGAGCGCATGGAAGATGCTGCTGCCTTCGACAAATACCGACCGCGGCGAAAACGGCTTTGTAGTGGCGGCCCGAAGAAATTCAACATGTCTCTTCGACTAGTAGAGAGCACAGTGAAGAGCAAGCAAAAATAATATCACGTCATTTACATATTTAAAGATTAAATGATGACTAGTTATTGTAGACACAAAATGCTGACCACAAAGAATTTTAAATAAAAAGCAAAATATCCGATAGCAAAAGGGTTACATTAAATAAAAAGCAGTATTATTCAAAAGCTTTACGTATATTTTGAAGTTCATAAATGTTTATGAGACCCTCTCATAAATGTGGCGGAATCTGTGCTCGAATCAGAGTCGTCGGACTGAGTAAGAATGTCTACCCTACAGAATATTGTAGCTAAAATTATCTTGCGGTGTATAGTATTCGTGGCAAGAGAATGTCGGCGGGAAAATTATCTCTATTCAAATAAGGAATCTTCTTCTTCATCCTAGCGTTAATCTCAGTAGCATCCAAAGCCTTCAGCTTGGAGTCAGGGGTCCGCTATACCCGACTAACTGCGGATTTGGCCGGACTTCGATATTTTATTATTTCCATTAGAGAATTAGTCCCAACCTCCCCTTTCCTTCACAGGACGACACGTGCAGGGCTAAGATGCCATCCATTTACGGTGCAGAGTATACCTGCTAGAACCAAGCGTTTCAGTCACTGCCTGCTCACGTGTTTCCTTCTTCCTACAGTCCCGGGTCCTTTAAGCGGGGCGTGAAAAGGCATCTAATGAGGCCGTCAAGCTGAGTGTCACCACTGTGAACATGGTAAATGTTTACCATGGTGATCCTCTTTCCGAGACTTTGC
Source organism: Eilema sororculum (assembly GCA_914829495.1). Lineage (NCBI taxonomy): Eukaryota > Metazoa > Arthropoda > Insecta > Lepidoptera > Erebidae > Eilema > Eilema sororculum. The sequence goes on along the minus strand of OU618543.1, from coordinate 19,685,773 downwards.
CTTTAGTTTAACATCAGGCGAGGTGAAGTCAAAATGAGGTGTCCTGTATAAAAAAGAAAAAAAAAATCTGTGAAGCGACTGCCAGCTGCCAGTTTATAAGTTGGTTGTAGATATCAACTCTTGATTGCTTGTTGTCATGAGTTTTACTAGGATTTTAATGATGGTTAGGTGAATAGAAGGCCTGAATGACGTATAGTCAAGTGTTGGACTTAAGGCATTTGTATTAAAGTATGTTTGTAACGAATAAGAAGATACGCGTATATAGACGTGAGTTCTCTTTATGGTAGGTACACTAGCCGATCCGCCCCAGTTTCACCTGTCTGCCTACTTTGAACCGCCTGCAATTTATTAGTCTTTAAATGACGAATGATAATCTACTGGAATTTACGTATGATTTATTACTCCGCTCTCATGAGAAGTAGCGGGATGATATAAATCCTATAACCTTCATTGATAAACGAACTATTCAACACGAGAGTAGCTGTAGTTCCTGAGATTAGCGCGGTCAACCAACAAATATACTCTTTAACTTTATAATATTGGGATCGGCAACAAAGAATAAAGAAAAAAAATCCGATAAGGTTATTTTACCAGGTTATCCCATCACGGTATCATGTTATCAGCATGATCAAAGTGCTCTTGTATCATGCTGTCCAATCCAAGTGGACTGGAACTGCGTCCAATTTTTGCTTATAAACATATTTTCAACGACACTTTGATGCCATTTTGATCGTGGTAACTCTGATCAAAGCGCATTTTGTCATCCCATCAAAGTTGTTGCAATACAACAACGACTTTTTTGGCTTTATCTTGCTAAGAGACTGAAGACAATGGAATAAACTAACAATGATAGCATCATCTAGTATTAAATGAACTTGAGTCAAGCATTACTCTAATGTGTTAACGAGGCCTTATGGACCATTTTCGTCTAATACCAAACGTCGCTAAAACCTTCTGGTTCTCAACATTCACATAATATAGTATTGCAGCTTCAGCAAACTACCAGTATAAGCCCTGGTGTATACTAACACTGAAACTAACACAGGCTATTTTGACGGTATAAACGGTATAACGGTATAGACGGTATAACTTGAACAGTATAAAATGTACCTACTGCTATTTCACAGATTCTATTAAATACTGAATATTTTATTTAGGTTGAAACACAAGTCTTAGCAATAAATCTAGGTACCGCGGAAGAATTATCTAATATTTATTACACAAAGAACATGAATTTGGAAATTTTACAAATATTGACAATCACAAACGCTCAACGTGGCATCTATAACTTACTTCTCCTACTTTTGGTTTCGCTCTATAAGGATTTTGTGAGAATGACTGCCGTCTGACCCCCCAACCTCGATAGCCTGCGTCAGAGCTTCATTCGTTAATCAGGATGTGTACTTCTTCTTCGTGTCAGTGGCAACAATTTAAATACTTAGATACGCCCAGCCCAAAACTCAGCGAATTTGACCGCATCTTCAGTAGCTTTATTTAGAAGAAGAAAGACACGAAGAAGAAGAAGCATGTGCACTTACCGGCTAGCAGGTTAGGTTGGCTTGGGCCCCAAAGATATCGATGGAGCCCCATAACATAAAAACCCCAATACATATACAATATTATTTCCATATTTAGGAAGTATGAGTCATCCTACGTAAGTATCATCCTACATTTAATACACTGTGGGTTATTTATACCGTAATACAGTATATTTAGTCGCACTGCAGCTTTGTGTTCCTACATAAATATCATACAAAGTGAATGTCTCTCATTTACACAGAACCGTGACGCACAACCAGCTACAAATTAAACACGTTATTCATCTAGGGCTGTCAGCTAGATATTTTTAGAGTGGTAGCGATAATAGCGTGTGCTAGTTACTTCTGAGAGTGACTGTACGTATCTTCTATTTATCTTTACTGTTACATATCGTACATTAAAAATGTTTGTTCGCGATGGACGCAAAAACTACTGAACAGATTTTCATGTGTTTTTTTTATGTAAGCAAGGTCTTGGGCAGTCGAAAAATCTTACGTTTGGTTGCAATCGGTTGAGTAGCACTGGAGTTAAGAGATCCAAGCAAGCGGAAGGCTAGTAGTATATAAATCAGTTCAACATGACAGCATGAAGTGTGCCACGACTTGAAGGAATAGACTTATATGTTGAGGCTGAAAGGGCAACCTCTAGCAGATTGAGAAAAAAATTAAAAGAATGCGTGGTAAAGTACTTTCTTTTTCTTTTCTTAATACCCTACCAGCCAGCGGATACGGTTATGTTAGATTCGAAGCGGCAAAACCGTACGTCATCTTAGACGACGGCATATGAGGACCCACTCATATGCCGTAGTCTAAGATGGCGCAATAGTCCTTCGCAGCTCTTTAGGCTAATGTACCTGGCACCGGCAAGCTTGTGTAATAATAATCATGAAAGTAAAAGTGAACTTTGTGAACGCTAGCATTGTAGCAGGTTTAACAGAGAAAGAGGTGTAAATGAACTTTCTAAAAAGAATTTAGACTGTCAACCCTATTCGTAGTTAAAACTCCACTCGCGACGCGTGACATATCACTCACAATTAAATGACGGTCAAGGTCGACTCGTCAGTTCCCGTCGGAAAATCGAGCTTAAAATGTAAAATGAACCTAAAAATGTAAAGTAGAAACGAGAATATTTTTCTGAAAAATGTACGGGTAATTTGTAGCGATCCTTCTTCCTCAATTACTTAACTGTCATATTGAACAGTTTGCATAATTTTTTTTCTAGGTTTTTGTGCGATTGTGAGGTTTGCGCCGACTCCCGTTTCGATTCCCAGGTAGTACAAGTTGTATTAGAGACTTTCTATCTGAATATTAAAAACACAAACTCACACAGGGACCTTAAATCGTCTCGATAACATGACTAAGTGCTTTACCAGTTAGGGCACTCCGATATGACAACAGTCATGCATTATCAAAGTTAAAAGGCTAACCAACACAATTTATTTTCTACTTTTTGGAGACTTTTTCTGTGACGGGGATTTTTTCAATATTTAATTATTTTTTTTATCTCTTATTACTTGGTATTATCAATATAGTAGGGCGCAACGTGGGTGCTAAGACACTTCTAAATACCTCGATGCGGATGTGCTGGCGTAAACTTTAAAAACTTAAATATCAGTATAAAAAAATACGTAATAATAATTAGTAAAGTAATTACAATTAACATCACTCTCAAAAGTAATTTCTCTTATGAGATGAACTTCATTTTTTTAACTAGGGCCATTGACTTTCCCTTTCAACTGGTACTTCGCACCCTTTTATTTCAACAACCAAAGTCAAGGCCTTTGGGACGGTGGATGTACGAAAACGTCCATTACCCTAAGAACATCCTTGAGGGTAAATTTGTCTACAAAGAGAGGCGAGGATGTCGCCTCAGATATAAGAGGTACTTGACCTCAAAGGTGTTTACTGACATTTTATTTGAAATGCGTAGAACGTAACGTAATGGCATTATGAATATAAGACACACTTCCTTATTTATGGTTATTAGTTTTTGTAGATTTTAGCAACGAGAGGTGTCGTTCTTTTATTATTTCTTTATGAGTTTGATAGCTGTATTTTTTCGTTTAATAAATTTCTCAGTAGTTAAACGGGGTCGGAAACGTGACCGTTTTGCAGTAATAGGTTTACCCCGTTACGAGGTACCTAAAACTTGGTACAAACTACAATACGGTATGTACCCTCTGCTCATGCCACCATCTATTTTTTTAGATTAAATACTTTCCTTAGTACTTTTTTTTAAGGTCTAAAAGAGTATAAATCATAGAAAATGTCTACACACGCTTAATTTTTTAAAAGTTTTGTTGAATTAGTATTTTATTAAACAAATTTGGAACAACATTTAGTCCTTATATTTCAGTATCGTTTACTAATATTTTTAGGAAATGCGTTTAGGGTTATTTGAAGTTTTATAAATACCGAAGTATAATAATAACTAGCTGTCCCGGCAAACTTCGTTTCGCCTTAGAAATTAGAATCAATTAGCTGTATCAAATTCTCCTAATTATTTTGAGAACGGAAAGCGTTTTGATTCGGGCCCCATACGCCCACGGAGCTCCCGACATGATCCCTCCGCGTCGCCCGCAAGCAACGCCTCTCCTCGCCCGTCGGCCAGGCGCAGCGTCAGGTTTTGCACATCATGCGGCGCGTGTAAATTTTATATCGGAGTTATTTTTAAATTGTAATATCTTCTAAGATGTTCATTGAAATTAAGTAATGTCAAAGACAATTTTGTTTACAATTAAATACTCTTAATCAACAACACATTTATTTGGATAAAGATTAATATTATTATGTTGATACAACTCTAACAAATAATTGGTAATAATGCATTAATTTCGACCAAATTTGATTACCATAAAAACGGTTCTAGTGAGTTAATCTTAAAAGATAGACATATACTGTCGCGGACATTTTTTTAGATCATTTCAAGAGGAATAATTCTTTCATACATATGTTTTTGGTATCTTGAACCGTTTTCGCAGCGCACGCAACGGAAGCCCTCAAATATGAATAATTTTCCCCGTTTTTTCCACATTTTTCATTGTTTCTTCGCTCCTGTTAGTTGCAGCGTGATGTTATATAGCCTAAAGCCTTCTTCGATAAATGGTCTATTCAAAACAAAAATAATTTTTCAATTCGAGCAAGTAGTTCCTGAGATTAGCGCGTTCAAACAAACAAACAAACAAACAAACAAACTCTTCAGCTTTATAATATTAGTATAGATAAATAATAAATATTCCACAACATTCTACACAACGCTATCTAGACCCATGGTAAGCTTTTATAGCTTGTGTTATGGAATCTAGAATGCGGATAAACATACTTATATACTATTTTTTTTTGTAAATACATACACATTATACATAGAAACACCCAGACCAATGCAAATAGCCATACTCATGCTTACAAATATTTGCACTGAGCGGGAATCGAACCGGTACCCCAAGTATCAAATGATGGTTTGGATCAAAATTAAAATATGATGATCTTCCGGAGATTAAAGTTTTAAACATTTTTAACTTATATTTAAGGCAGCCACGGAACACTTCTGAAATATTACTAAACAAGACACAATTTCTTCATAAAAGAGTTTACGTTATGTATAATAGTTTCTCTGGGAAAATATGAACATAGAATATTTATGGTCACAAAGCAGCAGACGACTTCAGGACGACCATTTATGAATATCCCTATAGACCAGTTCATCATTTTGTATTCCATTAAATATACATGTTTATGGTTTTAGTTATTATGAAACTCGTTTTAACACAAGAAATACCACATAACATGAGCACAGAATAGATAAATAAATAATATAATAATAAATATTCCACAACATTCTACACAACGCTATCTAGACCTATGGTAAGCTTTTATAGCTTTTGTTATGGAATCTAGAATGCGGATAAACATACTTATATACTTTTTTTTGTAAATACATACATATTATATATAGAAACACCCAGATCAATCCAAATATTTTAACATGGTACCACTGTTAACATGGTAAATGTCTACGATGGTGACCCTCTTTCCGAGACTTTGCCTTTAGCTTAACATCAGGCGAGGTGAAGTCAAATTGACGTGTCCTATGTAAAAAAAAAAAAAAAAAAAAAAAAAAATAGCCATATTCATGCATACAAATATTAGCACTGAGCGGGAATCGAACCCGCGCCTTCTGCGTGGCAGTCGCGTGCACTACCGCCACGCCGCGGAGGCTATCACATGACACTTGGCCACCTACACACTCCGTATGCAGCCATTGAACATCACGGTCGAGAAATGTAGACAGAAAAACTTTTTAACATCTTCAAATTCTAGATGATTTTTTATCCCGAAAATATTTTGTCCGTCGGTCACAAGAAAGTAATCAGTACTCCAATCGCGCGAAATCGCGGGAAACAGCTAGTTAATTATAATTACCGAACACAACATCGAAAACACGGGAGATAAATCCGTTAGTTGCACGTGTTCGTTAACGAAGCAGATAAGCTCTGCAAAGCCCTTTGTTTCAGCCCACTCCTCTAGGAAGCAATTAAAATGCTCAAAGTAACTTGGGTAACTACAATACTCTTGACATTATATTAAAAACATTAATTACAACAACTATGCGATTTTTTTCTTGTCATTTTAGATAGGGATCAAACTTATTAATTTTAGATATAAAGCCAAAACATAAATGCTTTGCAATTTTATCTGTTCTTTGACTCGAAATTGTTAATTATTATTTAAATATGTTTTTATTTTTTAGTCCACAACATTCTACACAATGCTATATATACCCATGGTAAGCTTAACTAGCTTGTGTTATGGAATCATACATATTATAAATACATACATATTATACATAAAAACACCTAGACCAATGCAAATAGCCATATTCATGCATACAAATATTTGCACAGAGCAGGGATCGCACTCGCGCCTCTTTTTGTACCTAGGCTAGTGAGAATTTCGTCGCAATATTAAATTACTAGCTTCTATCCTCAGAATACAGGACAAACTTTTGTTCTGTATTTCGAGCTTCTATCACAGCTGGTAGTAAACGACCTTTAATGTCTAAAGTATTTTTTATTCCAAAATTTTTGGTTCACTCTCGGGATGTTTGCCCTTTTAATAATCTGTTTTTTTTGTACACTTCACATCCCCTCATTACCTAACTACTTCTCTACTTCTCAAAGGTTTGCTGGAAGAGAACTCATATTGAGTTAAGCTTGCTTTTGTACATCTTCTTGAAATTATCTTTTACGTAATACCTCTGTATTATTTGTGTGCAATAAAGAATTAAGAATTAAGAATAAAATTTGTGCCCGTAGATCACTCAAGTAGGTTGTGCAGTTGGACTATAGGCAATAAACGTGATGACCCATTCTCATTTACACCCCTGTACATAAGTACATAATTACATATACTCACGCCTGTAAATCTCGGAAGGGGTAGGCAGAGGTGTATTAACACCCACATTTTGCCAACTATGAATTTAAGTCCCACGTAACAGGGGGTGAGCCTATTGCCGCTAAGCGGGCACTTAGTTGCACGTATAATACAAAATGTCATGATGATCGATTAATTAATTAAGACACGAAAACACATTTTCATATTTTGTTGGTTAGAATATTTTCTGTATTGTTAAACTAGAATTAAACAACTTTACCAATAGCTGTCACTTTGTGTTTAGGTACTTTACAAAATAACGTCAAAACATGTTGTTATGAACAAATTGGAAATCCTGAGGTCACGAACACCCTCGAGCCTTTGCAGATGCGTAGAGATGTTGCGTCTTTGGCAGTTTCTACCGTCTCTACCATGGTGAATGTTCTGACGAGCTCTTCCAATTAGTCCCACCCTCCCCTTTCCTTCACAAGACGACACGTGCAGGGCTAAGATGCCATCCATTTACGGTGCAGAGTATACCTGCTAGAACCAAAGGTTTCAGTGACTCATTCCTATGCCGCACCACTAAGACCTGGAACTCCCTGCCAGCTCACGTGTTTCCTTCTTCCTACAGTCCCGGGTCCTTTAAGCGGGGCGTGAAATGGCATCTAATGAGGCCGTCAAGCTGAGTGCCACCACTGTTAACATGGTAAATGTTTACGATGGTGACCCTCTTTTCGAGACTTTGCCTTTAGCTTAACATCAGGCGAGGTGAAGTCAAATTGACGTGTACAGGACACGTCATAAAAAAAAGTATGAACTTTTAAGGGGGGTGGTATACGTTTTTATAACAAACTGCCAGAATCGATCCTTGGTATGCCTGACGAGAAATTCAAAACCTTTGTAAAGACCACCTTATCCAAAAAGGCATACTATAGGATAGATGATTACTTGAAAGATAAAAATGTCTGGCTTTGAGCATGGTGCAGGCCCCTCGTAATTAGTTACGTGACTTATTTGTTACATTATGTAACTTTGTTTTTATTCTTAATTATAAAGAGTTTTATATACTTGTTGACATTTAGCTTTAAGAAAATAAATATTGTAAATTGACGTCCAAAAATGCCGCCGCAGTGGAGTTTGTTGCGCCGTTTCTTCTCCACCAGCGCATTGGAAGCGGTGGTAAACTTAGATTAAGTAGAATTAAAATTGACGTCAATAAGAAACAATTTTATTGTTCTATATTGAAAAATAAATGACTATGACTATGACTATGACTATGACTATGACTGTGACTATGACTATGACTTTAGGCGAAGTGAAGTCAAATTGACGTGACCTTTAAAAAAACGGATCTCAATAGTTCCAAAAACTGTTTACTAATACTTTTAACCTTACCAAATGCATGGGCATTACTGATTTGTCGGTTAAATCTAAATTATCAGTTCGATAAACATCGGAAAAAATGAAACGCTCAAGTGAGACTTGAACTCACGACCTTTCCCTTCCAGGGGGAATGCTCTTCCAACTGAGCTATTGAGCCACACCCAAAATTCAGTCAAACTAAATTATCAGTTTATTGACATGTCGATATTTTCATTTTCAATCAGTTACTATAGAATTTATACAGAATTTATCTGTATATGTAATGTGAATGTGTTTGAATATTTTATATTGCGGCTGCAAGCTTTGCTGTAAATAAATAATGTGATAATCCGATTACCGCTACCTGAAGCATGATGTCTCATGAAACCTGCTTTAGGCCATACAACTGACCTAATTAGGTCATACATACATACCTACATATACTCACATCTGTAAATCAGAGGTGTGTTTCATGAGACATCATGCTTCAGGTAGCCACGTCTCTATAAAAACTATGCATTTGTTGTCAGCTGAGAGCAATACTTGCATGCTTGCAATATGTCAAGGTGCTGAACTGCTCGACTATAAATGAAAAAAGAAAATTAAATTCTATCTACGACATTGTGAGCGTGAAAATAAAAATGTGACTTAAAAATATTACGTGTTTGTAAAATACTTGGAGACGTGATTAATAACATTTATTATACCTACGCAATTTAAAACACGCATGAACAAAAAAAAAAGATACGCCCACGACAAATACGATAGACCGTTAGCAAAATTGTGTGTCAACGCAAATGGACTATAGAATTACTTCGTTGAGACAGAAATGTAACTGATAATAATGATGGTACTTTACACCACAAATTGCCACAATGGTACTCATCATCCCAAAAAGTAACTGAACCACTTTGAAAAGGTTTTCGGCTTCATTAAATACTGAGTTTTCTCCTTCTCAAAGTAAAGGGAAGGAATTGAACTGAAATGTAAGCGATTTCAGTTCAATTCTTTTGATTAAATGGCAAAGGGAATGGTGAATGGCGAATGTTGATCGAACAATTTGGTTGTCATTAGAGTGCTGGTAACTTGATGATATGTCATAAGATGTATGTAACACGGATGATATTATCCGGAGAAAGAATACAAGTATCACCACCCCATCTCACCCGAAGACGGCGACTAATGGAAAAATATGCAGACGATTAGCAGCGCGGAACGGAAACAGTAGGCCAAAACCCCCAATATTGGGACAAGCCCTACCCACTAGTTGACTGCTATAGGCTAATTGTTTGATTTTATGTAAAACTAGCTTTTGCCCGCGGCCCCGCCCGCGTGGATGTCGGTTATCGCGACCAAACATAGCCTATGTCCTTTCTCAAGGTCTAATCTATCCCTATACCAAATTTCATCAAAATCGGTTCAGTGGTTAAGGCGTGAAAGCGTAACATACAGACAGACAGACAGACAGACAGACAGACAGACAGAGTTACTTTCGCATTTATAATATTAGTATGGAAGTATGGATTACTCAAATCTAAACATATCAAGATGACTCGCAAGCTGCAGGAGTATTTATACTGTCTTGTATTGAGGTTTCATTTAAATTGTTGATGTTTAGCCGATGTAGTGAATAATCAAGGCATTAATATAGTTATAGTTGAACTTTTGAAATTCCCCGTGAAGGAGGAAGAGCCGAAAGACGCACCCTGAGCTCCAATTTCGCTTTGACCTTGAAAGTCAGAAGCCAGCAAAAGAAGACATCTCTGTGATGCTGATGATGATGGTGGAAAATTACAATCGCATGTAGCTGTTGACTCTGTGGAGTCCACATTCTCAAATATGGGCTCCATCGCGACACGCGACATTCAAAACGTTTCAGTAGGTAGGAAGTCGAGTTGCGAAAGTTTGTGAAAAAAAAAATACTGAAAAAAGAAGTGAAAGTGATCAATCAACAATAGCACAACAATATCGGAATTGGTTCGTGGAACTAATCTAATAATGTCCAACATCAGCTTTTGACATCGCCTTCGCACCTATAAATCATATCGAACCCTATCCCTTTATGTTAAATATTGACATGCTAATATACTTACACGATATCATAAAACTTTCAATATAATCTCTCACATGCGTCAGCGATCCGCCCAGTGAATACGAAAATATTTATCAAGCTGTTGAACACTTTTATATAATACGACACGATATGACGTCAAGGTTATATACACGTTTGGCTACACTGTGAGTTTACCGAGGCAATACAATATGTAATAAAACATAATATTTGGCGTACCATTATTGAGTAGACCGCTCATGTTAAATTAAAAATTCATACTCTCAAGGGTAAGCCTTAGGCTACAAATTGCCACTTATAACCTATTCCTTATAGATTTAGACGTGTATTAAATTATTATCTTCGGTTTCATAAGAAACGACCTACAGTCAGATGTAAACTTTATTTGAAATGAAGGGTACTTTAAGATTTAAGAAGCAGTAGGTTAGTGGTTACGGATTCGGCCTTCGATAGTGCGGTCCTGGGTTCAAATTCTGCCCATTACACGAATCTAGCTGACGTGAACTTACTACTTACATAAGCAGTTTTACTAAATTGGATATTACAATTACCCGGTTACTAATATTATTTAAATAACTAAAATTTTGTGCCGTGAAACAAGTTTATCATATGATGTCGTGTCGTCTCCGTCTCGTATCGCTTGACTTTTTGCTACAATCTAGACATGATGTGACGTCGCGACATGGCCGCTAAGTGTTTTACGAGTTGTTCGAAGTTTATGACTCTATTGCTAATGTAGTGTCAAACAAGTTTATATGCCTTTGAATTGAATTTGTTAATGTAGATGTTTCAGATCTATCAAAATTGATGTGATGTGAGTGATGTTTAATAAAGTTGTTTTTAATTTGTTCTTTTATTTTTATTTATATTATTAATTGTATATTAAATCTAGGTAATTTATCGATCAAAATAAAATGTATCTGGGTTGTTTTTGCAGATAAGTAGAAAATTATAAATGAGTTGAGCATCTCTCCTCTTAGGGGGCACACAGCTGCTGCGCATACAGAAAATTACCTACTAAAAAAATGCTTCTAGGCAAGAAATGTCATGTAAAGAAAGAAAAAAAGAAAGAATGAAAATATTTTTTATTTCGCTTGGCAATAATTAGACATATCAACACAATATATTATACCCTTATATTTTAGATACCTACTTTAATTGTAAACATTATACCTAGTAATTGTGAATAGGGTATCTAAATAGGTATAGAAGTTTATCTTCACTATTACGGGTGCAATGTCGAGAAGGAATCTTAACATTAATTACTTATATCATTAAAGAAACCATATCTATCAATCCCCATGATTCAAAACCCCACACGATACTTCATTAGAAAACATCTTTCACTATGTTATCAAGCTACAGCAATGCTCATTCATGTGTATCATTCCTTTTATATCTACCTGCAGTGTGTATTAATAAAATACAAAAGGCTCTAAAAATAGGTCTCATAGATCGATAGAAGTACCTACATGGTTATATGATAGTTGTGGTTCTTCTCAAGTGGCAATTCTGCGTCTCAGAGACACTTGAGTAAAGTTTTCCGCCTCAGCGAACGCATTTAAGGGGTTGTTTGTACACCGTACGTCATACTTCACTGAAATGTACTATTTACGTTCAGTCTATTGAATAATTCGAAATGGACATAGATGTGATTAGTCTGATGGATGGTGTTTTTTTTTTTTTTTTTTTTATCGTGCGATAAATCCCCACGGATACCATCCCCACAGAGCCGGTGGAGGTGGTTATGTCGGACTCGAACCGACTAAATGATGGATGGTGTTGACACTGTTGATCTTTTACTTTGAAGTAAAATGATCCGTTCGTATCAGAACTTACTTACTACTCGTATCTGTGGCCACATGCTGTTGATTGTATTACGCGCAACGATCGCGTGAGGAACTAGGTACCGCATCCACGAGAGACTTCATGTCAACATCGAGATTTGTGTTCTGTGGTGCGGTCATATTGACAATTATTACTATAAAGGGGTTAAATTTGTGCGGTTGTGAGGTTGGGTGTAGGGGAAATGATTTTGAAGGCTATATATTATCAGGCTATCGACAGGGTCACCAGTGGGAATTAAATCAGAAGTCTACATATGTGGAACCGCGGGCAACAGCTAGTAGGTATAAAATAAACAGATGATAAACAAAAAAATTGCAAACAGTAATTTTAGTGTGTTAAGGTAATCTTGTCCAGACTAAGCAAGCCCTTCTGTAATAAGCGTAGAAAATGCTTTTCATGATATTTGTTACAATCTAGTAGACGCGATGTACACTATTAGGACGAGCCCAACGTCTAATATAAGATTGTATTAGAAAGCTAACCTTAATTAAAATTACTAAACTAACTCGACTTTCATAGAATTCAAACATATAATAATACAGTGTGGAAAGCAATGGAACTAAATAATAAATATTTGAAAAACACACTAGAAACGCGCAGTCTTAGGTCAATCCACTTGAGGTTAGATCTCTGGATATGTACACTGGGCTCCAGAAGTGACGCCACACGCAACCCAGTGTTAAAGTTAATACGTACATACGTCAAGTAAATATATTAATATATTACACATAGGTTGTCAAAGTATTATAGACCTCAAGACAGGGAGGGTATTATGACTGTACATAAAATATTATACGGTACTGGACTTGTGTCAATTCCTTTATGTTTAAACACGATTGACATTTCTATATTTGCTGTAATCTACCACCTGGGGACATCGCAAAATCATTGATTCGATACAATCACGTGTAAGTGAAGTACAAAGAGATGAAAAGTGGAATTACATCTGACATTATGCTCTCGGGAAATACCTACACAAAATTATTCCATGTAATACATACTTGTATGAAACTTGTCGTAAGTGAAAATAGGGAAGTAATTTTACATTGAGAATTACATACCTACACAATGTAAAATTTGACTTTTGTTAGATACATACATAAACTCACGTTTGAAAATCCTCGAAGGGGAAGGCAGAAGAAGAACATCCCTATCCCTTAGTCGCTTTCTTCGACACCCACAGGAAGAAATGGGGTGGCCCTGTTCTGCTTCACTGGGTATCAACGTTTTGTTTTATTATTATACTTTTTAGGCCTATATTTATGTGGTGAAAATACTTCGTAAGTTTTACATCCTGTGAGATATCGTGGTATTTTCACTATTTTATTTTGATACTATATATTTATTAGAGCTTCTACTATTTCTTAAAAATTATCACTTTATCTGTATTATTATTCTTTATTTAAAAAACAATCAGAATTTGAAATCCTGATTTTTATGAAAAAATTGCAGCGCCAACTATCGAGGCCAATACATTGCTATATGCTCATTATCGTCTTGCAAGTAAAAGCAATAAGATGCCAAATATATATTATCGCAATCGAATAAACGTATTACGAACGAACGAACGAAAAAACGTATTAAATACGTTTAAGACAAACAAACAATGTTTTTTCATCCAAAAATAGTATAAAATCTAAATTGTTTATCTCGTCCATCTTGTAAACACGCGCAGTCACGTAGTTCACTTGTTTTGACCCAACTCGACAATAACAACGCCAAAAGTAATTTGTGGGCCAAGAGACGTAATATAGGCGATATTTACAAATAAGGCCCTTATTGAAGAAGTTTGTCCCATCTAACAAACTTCAAAGACATGATATAGAAGGGAGATACAGTAACTTTAGACGGTGATGCTCTCTTGGTTTGCAAATGTTCATAGGCTCTGACTCCACTCTGAAAAAAAAAAACTACTGAAATATATATATTTTTTAGACGATCAACCAAGTGATGTAACAAGTAGCTAGTAGATATGCGACTCATAGGTTACTTATTGTTTATGTACCGTGGTACCAATACACAGTACCATAGCTCATTTAAAATCAGTCGATGCCACGGTCAGGAGAATAAATTATATTCAAAATAACGTTATTCAGTTAGAAGAAAAGATCTAAGCGTTACTCTTGACCATTTACCTCACGCTTTCACGCTATCCACTCCTTCGTTATTCTACCTCCATTCCCACAAATATCCTCAGATATTTCAAAACGCCTGCCACACACCACAACGCCTAAAGGTATCACAAACCGTGTGAAGCACGCAATAACGCGCCTATTACGTAAATATTCAATTTCAAAGGTATTCATGGATGTGCGAAGGGTGACAACACTTTTACAGTCGAATTGTGCGAATTCGTTATTCTCAGAATAGGGTGCGTGTTCGTATCTAGGTATCATTTGCTTGCTACAAAATATTGATTCTGCTATTGGATAACACAACCCTGGTCACGTCACTGTTTTTTTTATGGAATAGGGAGGCAAACGAGCAGAAGGATCGCCTTCCCCATCGCAACACCAGAGGAGTCACAAGTGCTTGCCCTCCATTCAAAAGAGAGTAGGTATGCTCTTTTCTTGAAGGTTGTATTGACGTTTTTCACATCTTATTGCAGTCAAATCTATAATATAAAAATGAATCGCAAAATTGGTTGGTAAGCGCATAACTCACCAACGGCTGGACCGATTTCACTAATTCTTTTTTTGTTGTGTTTGTTATTATCGGGAGAAGGTTCTTACGAAAAAAAATAATAAAACAGTTGTACAGAAAATTTCAGAAAGTAACTTTTCTTTTTCTCATACAAACTTTTTCTATTATGTGAGAGAAGTTTATGTTTACGTTACGGGATTAGTATTTAGTAGTAGTAGGTAGTAGTAGGAATGGGAATGGGAATGGGAATGGGAATAGGAATAGGAATGGGAATAGTAATGGGGATAGGAACGGGATCAGGAATGGGAACGGAATTGCACGCGGGTGGAAAATATGGCGGTACGAAGTTCGCCGAGACAGCTAGTTTGAAATAAAACCACTTTTTACGGATTCTATCGCAGTCAAATTTGTTTGATAGACCACTGCGAAATATATGTAGTAGCATAGCAGTAACAATTTTATTTAGAAGATTTATGGACGGAGATAAGGAGAGGAATAGAGGTCTGTATCTTTTAGAATGCACCTCAGCGTTTTATTATCTAGTGGAATGCGATCAATTGATGGACTAAAATATATAAAACTTATACTGTAAACTATCCAATCAAAACCAGCCTATTTTTACAATGAGGTATAAAAATGCATATTATGAGGATAGTTTTTGATGACAATTGAGGTGTTTACTTACTTTCATTTAAAGAGTTTTTTACAAACAGAATTCTTGTATACTATAATCATTTAATATTTATATATAAAGTAAAGCCAACGAGACGAGAGAAAAGAGGTAAATAAAGCGACCATTACTGAGTTGCATTGCGATAACTAGCGATTATTTTCTCTGTACTTGTTGCACATATCACACGTAGCTGTGATTGCATTTTTCGTAGTACAGGAAAACTGTCAGCACAGCGGTTCTAAACTGTCAGATCCACCATCTTATGAGCAATTTCATTCCTGTCTGGAATGCGCTTGAAGTGATAGTAATCATTATCAAATAAAAAAGTTTGGAACAGCTGAAACATTGTTTACCTTTTTTCTCTCGCTTCGTTGGCTTTACTTTAGAGTATTATTGTAGATATAGCTACTTTGATTTTTCATAGACCAATAGTTGTAAATAAATTAACACATGTCTTGAAAATATGATCAATCTGAAATTGTCTTCGCATATGTTTAAAACAGGCATTGACTTGATACATACTCATAACAATCGAACAATTTACATATTAAGTTCTTGTCAAGCTACATTCGCTGTTTACAAATTAATTGATTTGTTGCCAACTGAACAATAAACTTACATTAAACGCAGTGTCGATGTCGGTGAAGTTCTAAACGATATTGGTTTGGTAGTTTCAACAGTGTGTTACAAAATTGTTAAACAAGGTTTATATGTCAATGTTCAACAAAGACTTATTTTGTAATAAGCGTGACAAAGCTTAGCTTTTTTAAACGTTTGGCCCGGTTGTTGGGCCAAATTTTATTATTGAAATTTGACCCCCTTCCTGATGACTGACTGATGTTTGACAGTACAATTTCAGCCAATAAAACCGTATAACTTGAATAGCTTATTTTCAGGAGAACTAGATGTTTCTCTTTTCATGGGAGTCATAGTGATTTGCTGATAAAGTTGCTAGAACCAAGCGTTTCAGTGACTCATTCCTATGCCGCATCACTAAGACCTGGAACTCCCTGCCAGGTCACATGTTTCCTTCTTCCTACAGTCCCGGGTCCTTTAAGCGGGGCGTAAATAGGCATCAGATGAGGCCGTCAAGCTGAGTGCCACCACTGTTAACATGGTACATGTTTACGATGGTGACCCTCTTTTTGAGACTTTGCCTTTAGCTTAACATCAGGCGACATGAAGTTAGATTCACGTGTCCTTTATAAAAAAAAATTGTACGATCAGGACAGGATCAGGGGGAGAATGTAATCTAATTGTTTCAGTTCTCATAATAAATGCTATAAAATTTCATTTAGATTGTGTTTAAGTTGTTTTCGCTTTTCGCTTTTGACGTTAGAAAAGTGTCCAATATACAAATTACAGTACGCTTGCTCCGTATATCATGGGACACTACAGGTGAAATCGATAATGATTTAGAGTTTAGACAATGTCAATCTTATGAGGGTGTTTGAACCCATCACCTTGAGTACTACGGGTCGATTTACAAACTCAATTACCCGAGTCATGTCACTCCTAGATGAAATTTCACGTCGTATGCTGGCCGACTAATGATATTTTGCTGAACAATGTTAAGTAATAAATTCAATTTTGAGCGAATTACTTAAGGACTACTGCACTCGGCACCGCCCGTAGAATTCTGAACGCATCCCCGCAACACATGGGACATATTCTCGTGAGAAAAAGAAGCCTGTGTGTATTCTAGGCTATAAGCTATCCTTGTAACAAGTTTTTGCCAAATCCTTTCAACCGATCATTCCAAGATTTTCACAAACCCTCATTTAAACTATTAGTGCGCAAAATTGATGTATGAACGAAGAAATTTTAGTATTTAGTTTTTACTTAAGGCCAGGTAGGCCGCTTTTTGAGTTTTTTAAAAGCATTTGAATCATAGGAAAAAGCGTTTTAAATTTCGAAAAAAAGATATATATTAGTTAAGGATCCAGTCTAGTCAAATTCGCATTCAGTTACCAGATCTGATGAACTTCACTCGATAGAAAAAAATCCCAAAGTTACCCCTTTTCGTTATTTTTTTTTGAATATTATGACTAAATTACTTATGCTTTCTATAAAATTTTTGTACTAAACTAAAGCCACTACATATGTCTAGACATTTTCGCAGATTTTGACTATATTATGAAATAATTTTTAAAGTTATATTTAAATACCTACTAAATTCGCGAGTGCTCGCGCCGCTGAGGCCCGAAAAGTTGCGCCAGTCGCGCGCTGGCGCTTACCGAAGTAGGACCTGTGCCAGTTTTTGCGCGACAGTTTTGTGCACCAATCAATCGGTTTTACGTATTTATAATAAATTGTTGCAAGTCATTCAATATGGGCAATAAACAACGCAAGCTAAAGAAGTCGTGCAAAGCCATAAACTAAATTCCTAACTCCGATTGGTAATTTAAAAAAATATCATACCTAAATATTACGCTCATAGCGCCATAGTATAAGAATATCAGTATTACTACTGAAGATGCTACTTACGATTTTCTATAATTCATATTTTATCTATATCAGTACAGGGGTACCTAGTACCTACAATATTCGTACATTGTATATAATTTGTGTGTGTGTAAATAAATATAAATTTAGTTTTAGTTTAGGATAGAATAATTTTAATATTTAGGTAGGTTAGTTTAATTATTGGCCTTTTTTTATCGTGCGCAAAATCCTCGTGGATACCACCCCCACGGAGCCGGTGGAGGCGGTTATGTCGGACTCAAACCGACTAAAACGCACGCCGTCTTGGGTCCTTGGTTGCCGGAGGTGAGATTGCCGAAAGCATATCTCTCGCACCCCAGCAGACCCAGGAGAATTACTGGCCTTGGGTCAGCCGGGGTGCGAGGGATATTTCGATGACAACCTCACCTCAGGCCTAGCACCACGACCCACAGTCGGCGTGCCCACAGTCGGACTCGAACCGACTAAAAAGTCGGTTCGAGTCCGACATAACCTGCCCTTCCGGCTCCGGCAGGGGAGGTATTCGAGGGGATTTCCGCACGAAAAAAAGAAGGTACAGTGTAAATTTATATAAATACTTCATAAAAACTAGCACCACGACTCACAGTCGGCGTGCCCACAGTCGGACTCGAACCGACTAAAAAGTCGGTTCGAGTCCGACATAACCTGCCCTTCCGGCTCCGGCAGGGGAGGTATTCGAGGGGATTCCCGCACGAATAAAGTTGTTAATCTCGTTAACTTTAGGTATTTAACTGCCCTGTCGACGACGAACGGTGCGATTATATAAAGTAACCGTTAGCATCAATTCAAACAAATGTTTGTAAAATTACAAGCATTATTATTATTATAATGTAAGTTTTTTTCGCCCAAGCAACTAAACACATAGAACAAACAGTTCTCAAACTCATACAGTTTTTTTAATTTCGTATTTATTAATATATATATATATATATATATATATATATATATATATATAATATATATATTTATATATATAATCATAGCCAAGATCTGCGGTAGCCTAGTGGTATGGGTAATGGACTGCTGAGACGAGGTCTCGGGTTCGATCCCAGGTTTACCATGGCACACACCAATGACTTTTCGATGCTTTTCGAAGTTATGTGTGTATTTATCGCAGGTTTATAAGTACCCGGTTAATGGCAATAGGCTCGCCACCTATTACATTGGGACCTAAACATAAACTGGCGAAATGTGGGTGCTAGCACCTCTGCCTACCCCTTCGGGGAATACAGGCGTGAGTTTATGTTATGTTATGTTATGTTATGTAATCATATAACTAAATAAAGTTAAAAAAACTGCATTTAATTTTCTAAGTCAAATCAAGTTTTCCTACTGCATATTTCTATACTGTGACACTGGCGGGGTCATACCCGAGTTCACCGTCACTGCGTTCGCGCGTAATATTTTACGAGCGGCCGGGATCGCTATAAATGCCTACTTTTGCAGGAATAGAGGGCCTTAAGTGCTAAGTCAAAATATTTTTTTTTTAATAAAAAGTTACCTAAAATAATGAAATCAGGCTTCAAGATAATTGAATGGATGGGATGGAACAATAAAGTACGTAATACTAATCTACTTAAATGTTACATTTCGTCTGGAGATTTATTTAGATATTCAGTTTACTAGCTTTTACCCGCGGCTACGCCCGCGTGGATTATTGCGACCAAACATAGCCTATGTCTTTTCTCATGGTCTAATCTACCAAATGTCATCAAAATCGGTTCAGTACTTTAGGCGTGAAAGCGTAACATACAAACAGACAGACAGAGTTGTTTTCGCATTTATAATATTAGTATGGATTAATCAAAAACTTCTTTATTGGCCCTGTAATTTAAATTTGTGCTTATTTCTAAGGTCTTTCTGTTAGCGGAGTCTAGTATACATGTTAGATAGTAAACAGCGTCTTGTTTTGTCCAATAAACACTTTAGTAAAACGTAAGTTGTTTCGCAAAAAGACTGAAATTAAAAATATGAGTAGCCAAGCACCCAAGGCACGTTTTGTCTGAAAAAAAAAATCAATTACTAGGAAATTTATTTCTTCATTCAATAGTTCAAACTTTTTCTTAATTATGTTGAGGCACGTGACCAGAACTTCGTTAACCAATATTTGAGGGCTTTTCTACAAATAAGGGTCGAAAAATAATGAGTTTTAGAAATAAAGTGACCTTTGTACCCTGCGAGGGGGAACTTCACGAGTTTATGTTGAAGTTTAAGACTTTGCTTGATTTACTTTACAAGTATTGCCACACTGTCATCTGTTAAAGGTCATTGTTTATTTAATACAGTATGTAGGTACCAAGTCTGGTATACTAGTACAAAGACCGCAGTATAAAAATCTGATATTTAGGTTTATTTATTGAACTGTGATCCCAATTTCAATAATTACTTTATATTTATAGTCTCTGTGGCGTGGCGGCAGAGAAAGCGACTGCTACGCAGGAGGCGTGGGTTCAATCTCCGCTCAGTGTAAATATTTGTAAATAAATATTCTATAACATTCTACACAACGCTATCTAGATCCATGGTAAGCTTTTATAGCTTGTGTTATGGAAACTAGAATGCGGATAAACATACTTATATACTTTTTTTTGTAAATACATAAATATTATACATAGAAACACCCAGACCAATGCAAATAGCCATATTCATGCATACAAATATTTGCACTGAGCGGGAATCGAACCCGCGCCTCCTGCGTGGCAGTCGCGTGCACTACCACCACGCCACAGAGGCTGTCAAATTATATGCATGATATGGCTATTTGCATGGGTCTGGGTGTTTCTATATTTATTATGTATGTATTTACAAAAAGTATCTAAGTTTATCCGCATTCTAGATTCCGTAATACAAGCTAGTTGAGCTATGCTTACCATGGGTCTAGATAGCGTTGTGTAGAATGTTGTGGAATATTTATTTATTATTTATTTATTTTCTAATGATTTATTACTGATTCTTTGACATAAGAAAATTTTGCTGGTTACTCTTCTTAAAATATTAATCTGGCTTTGTTTATGCGGTTCAGTAGGTTGATAGATTGATAGGTTTCAATTCAATCCAAAATTAAACTCGGTAGGTGAAGCTCTAATCGAATTGATTGATCGAATAACCGATTGATTAATCGAAAAATTTTGTTATCTACCTACTTATAGATTTCAGTTCATAATGCACTTTAACATTGTGCACTTTAACCCTAAATGTCAACTATTAGTACCACTATACATTATTCGATATTCCAAAAAATAGACTAAAATCCAATCTAATTGAAAATCCAACATAACGCTTGTATGTTACTCACAAGAATGTTACTTTCTAATGGTGAAGAATTTTTTAAATCGACCCATTAGCTCCTGACCCTATTCATTACAAACTAACTTACAAATCTTTCCTCTTTATAATATTAGTATAGACGTACTCATACTTATTACATACTACCTTTTGCCCGCGGCTCCGCCCGCGTGGATGTCGGTTACCGCGACCAAACATAGCCTATGTTCTTTCTCAAGGTCAAACTTATCTCTATATCAAATTTCAAATTCTATTTCAAATTCATTTCAAATTGGTTCAGTGGTTTTGGCGTGAAAGCATAACATACAGACAGACAGACAGACAGACAGACAGAGTTACTTTCGCATTTATAATATTAGTATGGATGAATGGTGTTAAGTTCATTTACTGAGAAATAACTGGGCTATCTAATGTTGATTGACTATGAAAGACCTTTCCCACATAAATCTGATAGGTTCTATGAAAATTTAAATAAATATCTAACCAATTCAATTCGCGGTTATGCAAACAGCCAGTGATCCATCGCCCTGATTGTTTACGAACCCGCGGCTTCGAATATAAACGATGTTTCAACTACACTGGGCACGAACGATTTTTATTTGCACAGTAATGTAAATGTACGAAGGGACACAATCGGTGTCCATTATTGAATTTTTAAACGTTTTGAAACAGATTTGAATAGATTTTTAAACAGATTTTCGAAAGTGTTGAAAAAGAAAGATGGTTAATGGTATGACCACAGATAATATAATTCTGACAGTATAACGGATTTAAAAGTAAATCGTAAACCTATATACCTACGATACAAGTACCTATATATTTTTAATAACTATATGTGATTCATTAACCTTAATGCCCATACACATGTACACCGCAGGACCTTATGTGCGCCTCCAAGAACGCCATACAGGTGGCAGCACACTGGGAGAAGATAATTTGAGGGCCGAGGCGCCATCGCCACGATAGAAGAAGAAGAAGATTAACCTCAAGGTGTCACAAGTTTATGCACACCCATCACATTTTATACACTGTTGAGTTGTCTTAAAATTATCTTCCAGGATTAACAGATAAAAGGAAATATAAAATAGACAACAAACATCTCATTCGAGAAACTATATCCCTAAATAGCTGTATACTATTATTTTAATGTGATACATAACATAACATAAACATAAACTCCCGCCTGTATTCCCTGAAGGGGTAGGCAGAGGTGCTAGCACCCACATTTCGCCAGTTTATGTTTAGGTCCCAATGTAATAGGTGGCGAGCCTATTGCCATTAACCGGGCACTTATAAACCTGCGATAAATACACACATAACTTCGAAAAGCATCGAAAAGTCATTGGTGTGTACCATGGTAACCCTGGGATCGAACCCGAGACCTCGTCTCAGCAGTCCATTACCCATACCACTAGGCTACCGCAGATTGTTTGGCATACAATTGGAATTTACTTAGAAATTAAGGAACCACCTACAAAAATAATGAAATTGTATCATCAAACAAGCACATACGTAGTCTTATAGTCATAAAGAAATAAACTACAAGTCCTGCTCAGTCAAGTTACAAATCATATGAGCCTATACGTTATACCTTAAAGATAAATTCTTTGTGAAAACCGTTTTCCTCGTAGGTACATCGGGATACTTAAGAGGCTATTTAAGAGATTATTCTGACCTACATCTTGGACATTATCTACTCAGTAAACCTTAGAGTTACGTTCGTATCTTTTATGATTTATTCAGACAAGCTATATACAATGTTTTACGTTCATTCATCGGTTGATTCAAACACGTCTACTTGATATACTAACACGGGAGTACTGGTTTTGATTTGATGGAACTGAGAAGCGCGCCTCCCCATTCCGGGGGCGAGTCGGGGACACCGTTGTCCGCCCTCCCGAGGAGGGCGAGACCGTAAGGGATGGCCCTGGGTCAGCCAAGGTGCGAGGGATATGTCGAAGACAACCTCACCTCCGGCCTAGCACCACGACCCTCAGTCGGCGTGCGATTTTAGTTGATTTGAGTCCGACATAACCTCCGGCTCCACAACGTCCGAGTGCCATCACTGTGATGCGAGCGAGGACACGGAGCTGCACACGCTGACCGAGTGCCCGGCGTGGGACACGCCGAGGCGGGTCCTAGTGGCGGCTCTGGGGGTGGGAGTCCTCACACTCGCCACGTTGCTCACAGCGATGGTACGATGCGCGAACGCTTGGGGTGCGGCTGTCTCCTTCTGCGAGCAAGTAATGCTCGAGAAGGAGGCGGCCGGTCGGGTCCGGACCAGACTCCGGGCCCGGGAAGCCCGCGCAGAGCGAAGACGAACCGGACGTCGGAGGTCGCAGAACGACCTCCGTCCTCCATGAGCGCTGGCCTGGGGTGACCGGTGGAGCCGCCTGTCACCCTAGCAGAAGCAGGCCGCGCCGGCGGCGCAAAATGTGCCTCCCCGTAACCGGGGCTAGATGGGGACACTGTGGTCCCCACAACCCGAAGGGGGCCATCTCGATAGAGATGGTCCTGGGTCTGCCGGGGTGCGAGAGATATGCTTTTGGCAATCTCACCTCCGGCAACCAAGGACCCAAGACGGCGTGCGTTTTAGTCGGTTCGAGTCCGACATAACCGCCTCCACCGGCTCCGTGGGGGTGGTATCCGTGGGGATTTTTCGCACGATAAAAAAAAAAAAAACCTCCGGCTCCAGCGGGGGAGGTATCCGTGGGGATTTCCGCACGAAAAAAAGGAACTGTAGTATAAAATAATACTAATTTCAAGATGCCGCCGTGTTGGTTCCAGGTAGAATAGAATAGGGCCACCCCACCAATTCCTACGGGTGTCATAAAAGGCGACTAGGGGATAGGGATTATGACAGTAGCCATAGAGCTCATGTCTAGGAGCCCGCTTCATGGAAAAGGCTAGCCCTCTAATACGTGGGACTGACCATATTAGTTGGTGAAATGTGGGTGTTAATACACCTCTGCCTACCCCTTCGGGGATTTATAGGCGTGAGTTACATGTTTTTGTAATTCTAGAGAGTTAAATTCATGGCTAGATAGCAAATATATTTTCTTACTAAGTATTTATTTCCTGTATTTAATAAGTTTAGAATAATTTAATACCGCTTAATACACCAACATTATTGGTTCTTTGAATCGTTTATAGATTACTCACTAGTTATTTGATTCGTACTTTTAACCCTTAGAATGACAGGGGTCAGACGGCCGTAGGTCTATAACAAACCCCACCCAAATCGACTAACACTAAATAGTTATCCAGAAAAGAAATAGCTTAGGTTTAATTCGAAATCTATATCTTCTATAATATAAAAATGAATCGCTAAATGTGTTGGTAACTGAACAACACCTGGACCAATTTGGCCCTTTCTTTTTTTAAATGTTCCTTGAAGTTCAAGGATGGTTTTTACGGCGAGAAAAATTCGAATAATTGCCGGGAACCGACATCCACGCGGGCGGGGCCGCGGGTAAAAGCTAGTTATTCAAATAAATCTAATATTCTTTTTCCCAAGTTGGGAACTTCATGTCTTTTTTAATGATTTTTTATAGCATTTAGGTAATAAGCTAACTTTAAAATTCGAATACATCGGAAAAAATGAAATGCTCAAGTGGGACTTGAACCCACAACCTTTCCCTTACAGGGGGAACGCTTTTCCAACTGAGCTATTGAGCCGCACCTGAGTCTCTTCAGATTTCCTTTCTCTTTATATTCATTTGTTTGTATTGTTTCTATGTATACTATGTATGTATTTACAAAAAAAAGTATATAAGTATGTTTATCCGCATTCTAGATTCCATAACACAAGCTATAAAAGCTTACCATGTGTCTACATAGCGTTGTGTAGAATGTTGTGGAATATTGATTTATTAATTTCTTTATTCTTTGTATTTAATTTTTCTCGATGTATTCAAATTCATGATTAATAATACTTCTAAATCTAGTCAGATTTGTAAGGTCATAGAATAAAACCAGTGAGAAAAGATTCTGGCAATAAAAGTCTAACAAAACTCTAGCACTCGCACTAATATAAGGCTTACCACCACCGCATATGGATTATTACCTCATGACATGTCGTACATCGTCAAATCTCGGCCAAGGCCTGAGTAAATGGCTACTTTAGTGAGTGTCGCGATTATGTCACCTGCCAGTGCCAACCCTTATCTTGGTTCGAGATAAACAAAATTGGTAATCTGGGAATTAAGTGACATGTTACTTTGCTTTGATATGAAATGGAGTGGGAGTATATTAAGTGTTGAAACAAAAGGGCACAAGCGCCTTTGAATATTTAAAGAAAACAGGTCTCAAATGACTTTATGTTTTTTAGGATATCATTCGTCGTGGCGGTAGAGTGTTCGACCTCTGCATGTTAAATAAATAAATAATAAATAAATATTCCACAATATTCTACACAACGCTATATAGACCCATGGTAAGCTTAATTAGCTTGTGTTGTGGAATCTAGAATGCGGATAAACATACTTAGATACTTTTTTTTTGTAAATGTATGTAAATGTAAATGTACATATTATACATAGAAACACCCAGACCAATGCAAATAGCCATAGTCATGCATTACAAATATTTGCACTGAGTGGGGATCGAACCTTCCTGCGTGGCAGTCGCATGCACTACCGCCACGCCACACTAAATATATTTGCATTGGTCTGGGTGTTCCTGAATGTATTTACAAAATTATGTTTATACGTGTTAGTAGAACTCGTATTTTGGCGTTTACAATAGTCGTCAACATAATATGTCAATCTCATACATGTTTTTTTGTTTTTTTTTTTTTACATTCTACACAACGCTTTTGGTCATTCTATTCTATTCTATTGTACAAACGTATTGTCACTTGTTATTGTATTCCTAAGTTGTCTGTATGACAATTACGTGTCTTTATTTACAGTAGGTTAAAGCAAGTTCATCAATATTACAAGAGTGTTATAATATAATCCATATTAAAATGATTCATTACTCAGAATACTGAATGTGACTGGTCAACGCAATTACACGGGTCGAGGGACAACAAGCTTATTCGAAAATGTCAAGTGAGGCTAAAGGACTAACTAGACTAACGCTGTATTTGTATTATTTTAAAAATTTAGGCGCTCGACAGGCCTAACATATAAAGAAACTTTTCGGAAACAAACTTCACCTTCCTTCACCTTCTCTAGCTTTTATATTGAAGAGATCTCGCTACAGTCACACCTCGGGACATAGGTAAATCTTGGACCTAAAATGAGGAGCTGACCCAGGGCCATCCCTTACGGTTTGGCCCTCCTCGGGAGGGGGGACAACGGTGTACCCGACTCGCCCCCGGAATGGGGAGGCGCGCTTGTTAGCGCGCCACCGCCGTGGCCTGCTTCTGCTGGGGTGACAGGCGGCTCCACCTGTCACCCCCAGGCCCGCGCTCATGGGGGACGGAGGTCAGTCAGTGCCCTGACCTAAAATGAGGTCTAAACGTACAGTACACGTTTCTTTTGAAGATTTTTTTTCTTTGTCTTTTGAGGATGGCACGGGGTGCTATGGCGGTGGGCGAACTCAATTCACCAAATTACAAAAGAAATCGCGCGCGCCAGTGCCACGTATGTCTCGCGAGCTAGGTCTTAGATAATGTGTCCCGAGGTTTAACTCTGTTAATTAAGGAAAATCCTGTTCGGTGAATAATACATACTTGGAGGAAGTGTGTGGGTGCCAGACGCCGAGTAAAGTACAATACTTACAGCTTTTTTATTTTATTTTATGCAGTGTAATAAAAATGACGGCCATTTTTTTCCTCCCTTTATTTTACTTCTAAAATGGTCGTTATTTTTGAATGGCGATTAAATGAAAGGTACAGCGGTAGAAAGTGCGACTTCTAAGTATGAAGTACTGCGTTCAATTCGATTCATGTAACCACGGAGGACAGAATGCGTTAAGTCATGTAAAAAATGTTATTGAATTATGGAAACCATTGGCATTGTTTGGGCTTGGATCCATGGGTTTCTACAGTTCAGGAAGTTTTGCGGGATAAATGAAAATTGCGCTGGCTGCTGCAAAAATGTCCATTTAATTTTTAGACTACCAAAGTAATACGCTAATAAGCTAGAGAGCAATAGGCTCACCCACTATTTAGTGGGGCCGAAAATCATAATTGGTGAAACGTGGTTGCTAATACACCTCTGCCTACCCCTTCGGGGATTTACAGACATGAGTATATGAATGTACGTATTTCTTAGACAAGCATACCAGTCTGTATTAATTGATTCAAAGTGGTATTAGAAAGTGCTTCACTTAACGCTGAGCTGTGGGTGGCGCGTGGCGGCGGGAGTGCATTGAACTCTTGCCTGTGCGCTTAATAATAACACTAATAATGCTTTATGTAGGGACAAATATAATGAACATTGCCAAAGAAATAGTATCTGCCAAAATATTGGTATGAATTTGAACTGGTACAAACCATATCAGCATCTATCAATGGATCACGTATATAGGTACTATATAGGTAATAATTCTGTAAAAACAACATTTTCGTGAAACTCAGCAATTTCTTGGCTAGGCAGTCCAGCCGGTTAGGGGAGACCATTCACTTTCCGTTTTCCAACTCGCGGTCTCCTCTCTAGGGCTTGGTAAAATCAATACTACTGTGAAATCGTAAATAAACTTATACAGATTTATTTCCCGTATATATATAGGTAAAGCTATTTCTTATAACTTACCTTAACTTCAAATACACGAGAAATAAGGAACACAATCGTCTTTTTTATAATTCACTTCTTACTTGGAAATGCCTAAAGAAATATCACACAGTTGAACGCTAATAGTCCAATTTGAAGTTTGAAGTACATCTTATTTCGAGCGGTTCAGTAAATATAAACGATACTTGACCCCACTATTGTATGTCACTTAACACATAGTACATGGCTCATTACTTGAGGTTCAAGTGAATAATAAAAGGGTTTACGAGTCTAATAGAGGTGTCCTATAGAAATTTATAACATAATACTAACTCAATTTATTAAGTTATTTGACATTGTGGCCGTGCGAAATGGAACGGTTAATCAATTTAAAATATTAACTACTAGCTTTTGCCCGCGGCTCCGCCCGCGTGGATGACGGTTCCCGGCAATTATTCGAGTTTTTCCCACCTTTTAAACCTTACCTAGACCCCCACGAACATTTCAAGACCAAGATAAGCTTTTAGCGAGACTAACGAACAGCAATTGATTTTTATATATATAGATGTATTCTTTATTCTCTTCTAATGCGAATTCCAAATAATATTCGTAAGATAAAACGAAATTGGAATGGATACTGAGTACACCGTTCTAAATTACCGATCCCGTTCCAATAGAAACCGATTTCCGCGAAAAGTTGAAAATGAAACTGGGACTTGATTAACATTCCTTGTAGCTATAGATGGCTATTAAAATTGGGTGGCCAAATAAATGTCACAACATATTTAAAATACCCAAATACTGTTTGATACACTAGTAAGCAACCCAAATTGTGACGTTTTCAATATTAATAAAGTCTAATTTAAAATAACACATTATTTCCACAACATTTATCACAGGGAGTTGATGATATTTATATGTACATTTCACAAAGGCGCTCATGCATTAACTCTGTAGAAATATTTCAGAACGCAAAAGTATTACTCAAACTCGTTTGCTTTTTGAACAACATTTGGGATCACGCAGATTTTCTGTAATGAAACAAATACCTATCTACACTTCAATGGAGAAGTTTCAGTAACAAAAAAAGTTTTGAAAGCAATAAGTCTGTTGTTGAATATTTCTCTCAACAATCTATTCAGGAATTCGAATTAAGAATACTACCATATTCAAGCATTTTTTATTTCAATTATTTAAAAAGAAAGCACAGCAAATTAAGGCCAAACGCACTTACCTTACGCACGGTCAGTGCTTGTGTTATGTGGTGCAGACAAAACTAGTCTTTTCAAAACTATTTATTTAAAATAAGGAAATAGTACAATTACAACTAGACTTATATTGATTATAACTAGACTTAAATTGATTATAATTAGATTTAGTAATTAGAAGATGTAGATACAGCGAATGTAGGAAATAGAATGTGTCGGGAGAGCCGGGATTTGGATATTTATGGGACCCGAATCAGAGTGGGGATGTATACATGTCTGTGTTAGTGGGGTACAAGTTAAAGGTCTATGCAAAGTGAACAAAAAGGAGTATCAAGATAAGGTACGTTAAGTTTTAACACTTATGGATAAGGAACGACTAAGATAAAGAACCGATAAATTATGTCAAGTTATTATGATTATGGTTGAGTAACAATTGAGATAAAGAACTAATAAAATATGCTAAGTTATGCTTATAGTTAAGTGAGAAATAAGACAAAGTGTGTTAAGATAATTTATGCTTATAGATACGAGTATGTAACAGTTAAGATAATAAACTATAGATATGCAACAATGAAGTATATTTAGGTATGCATATATAACAATGAAGTATATTTAGGTATGTATATATAACAATGAAGTATATTTAGGTATGCATATATAACACCTCCCCCCTTAGAACAAAGATTGGGCCGTGTTGCCCGATTTTTGAGTGCTGGTAGTTGGGCGGGCGATGTCGATGTCCTCTTCTTCTTCATCTTCAGTGACACAGGATGTAGTCGTGTGAGTATTCAACGGCACCATAGGTATTTGAATATGTTGACGTCGTTGCGATCGGTCAAAGCAATTATTGAATATTTGGATACATCCGTCGCTGTGATGTGCGGCCGGTGTTTTTCGGTAATAGTTTTTAAAAGGATTTATGTTGCAGCATCTTAGGCAAATGAGGGTCAGCATTACCAATCCAGTTATGAAGGATATTGTGGAAAAACTGGAAATCTTCTTTTCTGTATGGTTCTTGTTATCTTGTAGCCTTTCATGGTGGATCTTGATTTCTTCTTTTATTGTTCTCAATGAATCTAATGGGATATCATTGATTTTGATGGGTTTGAGGTTTGGTGCGTTTGCGATTTCTATGTGATTTTCGAGGCATGAGGTTGTCAGGTCTACCGTTACTATTGGGTGACTTATGTTAACGGTCATGCCCTCCTCTGCGTACAGTGTCGCTAGGGCGGTATAGAGTCTACAGCCTTGCTCCAACGAAATTATTCCAGTGCCAGACATCTCGCCATGGGTGATCTTGTTCTGGCAGTCTAGAGAGTATGGGGTATTACTGTTTAATATGAAGATCCACTTGTTTGATTGTAATTTCTGGAAGGTGTTTATATTGGCTGAAAATGTAGCAATTTCACAGTTTTTTGGAACATTCTTTAAAGTCGTCGTCAGCACTGAGGTCTCGCACGTCGGCCTTGAGTTGACGTTGTACACGATGAATTTGCAGACTGCAATGTTGGGTGCAAACGTCTTGCAGCTGTCCAGAGAGTTTGTCGCAATGTATTGTTGTCTGTTGGAACTAGTGGCAAGATGTGTTTGCTCCGGAAGGATGGTAGAATATAGGGTAGACTCGGGATGGGGTATTGGGATCGAATATAAATGATATAGTGTGAAAATATCGGGTCTGACTAAAGGAAATTCTAGTACATAGATAAGCTTCTTCATATAGATATATGAGGTAATAGATGCGCATTCTAAAATTTTATGAATATTGTTCAAAATTATTGGAGCCACGAGGTCTCTATTAGACCTTGCTGAACGAGTGGAGAGTAACTCCTCATATAAGCGAGTATAGGAGATTATAGAAGGATGAATTACATCAGCTTTTATAAAGACTGTACTGCTGATTAAGTCATCGATATCTCTTTCTAAAGAGGTTACGGCTTCGAGAATTTGGATTTCTAATGTTGAGATTTCTTCAATTACTGTGAGGTTGAACAAAATTCTGTTAGTGGAATTGAAGTAGTTATAAATTTTTACGATGTTCTCGTTTATCTGATGCTCGTCGTATGATATTTTTAAGATGGTCTCGTTAAAATTTGTAATAGTTGACGAAATGATTTGGATTTGTTGTTTTAAAATTTGGTTTATTGAAATTTGTTTATTTTCGAGAAGTTCAATGTATTCATCGTAACGTTGCGCATCTTTTGCATCGGGTGTACCGATGAGCCATTTTATAATAGAACCAAGGCCTTTGAAAAGTTCTCGTTTGGTTCTTACATTGCTTGTGTACAGAGTGAGTTCATCAAGCCTGTCATCTATTTTGTCTAAGTTG
The DNA here is from genome assembly GCA_914829495.1 of Eilema sororculum. Taxonomy (NCBI): domain Eukaryota; kingdom Metazoa; phylum Arthropoda; class Insecta; order Lepidoptera; family Erebidae; genus Eilema; species Eilema sororculum. The sequence goes on along the minus strand of OU618543.1, from coordinate 19,654,297 downwards.
ACTTTAATGTATGAGTTAGTTGTTATGACACTAGGAAAATTAGAATAAAGAGATACGAGTGTTTGGAAATTATAAACGAGCCGTTTAAGGGAATCTCGGGCAATAAGTAGAGGTCTTAAGTCGCGATAAATAACTAATTTCCATGAATCGTCCGATATTAGAATGTCACTTTCATTTTCAAAATATAATCCTGAATTGGAAGGAATTGGACTAATAATAGTTGTGTTACCATGGACAGGTGTCAGGTACATCATGTACCTGGAATAACGAATTTTATTGATTAATTTTGGTTTGTAAGATTTATAGAGATTTTTAAAGTAGATGTAGGCTTTGTATAAGATTATATAAAACATGGTAATATCGTGATAGACCAATGAAACTGAGTAATGAAATTGACACAGGGTTTGTTTATGAAGTTTTTCAAGTAATTGTTCGATATAGTAATACTATTGATTTAGGGTATTAATTTAATTGATATAAGGTATTAATTAATTGGTATTAATATTATAGGATGTGACATAGATTTGGTCATCCGGAAAATGGATTAAAACTAGAGTTTATTCTAAGATAAAAAGAGACTTATTTTAAACTAACCTAAATGAGAATTTAAGAGGGAGATTCGTGTACCGGTCGTAGGCGATTGGCATGCACTAATTGGTTTTTCCCCGATCTTTGAATGATATAATTCTCATTAAATCCTATTCTAACTATGCTATAGGGTCCTTCCCATTTACTGTCTAAGTTGTTGGGATTAGGCACTTTGAGCATTACTTTATCACTTACATTAAATCTGGCCACGTTCCTAATGTTATTATCATAACGTTCTTTAGCTTTCTCCTTCATGACGTCTAAATTGCGGCGAGCTATGTCACGTGAGACTTTCAGTTTTTCATTTAAGTCTCGTAGGTAATCGTGCGTAGTGTAATCGCTTTGTTCCTTAAGGGAATATAATGATCGAGGTTTATAACCGAAGAGTAACTCGTGAGGTGTAAATCCTGTAGATTGGTTGACGGATGTATTATGACACATAACGGCAAATGGTATGATTTGATCCCAATTAGAATGGTTTCGTTTGTGATACATCCTAATATGGTCACGAAGGGTTGCATGAAAACGTTCTAAAGACCCGTTTGTTTGAGGATGATAGGCAGTACTAACAGTATGATTAGAACCTAGAAGTTTCATTAATTGTTTCAAGACATTATTTACGAATTCGGTGCCTTGGTCGGAGTGAAATCTTTTTGGTACACCGTAATGTTGGCAGTAGGTGAGGAGACATTTGGCTATCGTATTAGCCTGTTTATCCGGAATAGGGTATGCTTGTACGAATCTAGTGAGATCATCTTGTGCAGTGAGGATATATTTGTTTGATTCAGTGGTAACGTCAGAGTATGAAACTAAATCAATTGTTACGCGTTCAAAGGGTTCTGTGGAAGAGGATGTTATGACCATTGGTGCTTTGTACGTTTTTCGCTGGATTTTGTTGCGTTGGCAGATTTGACACTTGTCTATGTAGTCTTTGATTACATCACTCATCCCTTTCCAAAAATATTCATTTCTGATTTTGCGAGTGGTTTCTACAATACCGCGATGGCCTGATAATGGATCATCGTGGTATGTTTTTAGAATTTGGGGAATTTCGCCTGGTGCGGTGTCTTAACTCTATTTTCACAAATTATTATTTTGCAGTTAAATGTGTCAGCTAGGTAGGCTGTGATGTGAAGTTGTTCGTTACCATTAAGTTTGCAAGTGTTGTCGTTTTTAAGGTCTGGAATGTAGAGTGTTTCGAGAATATTATTTTGTAAACAACTTAGCAGGGCTTTAAAATAGCTTTCGGAATCCCAGGGATCGAAGTGAGTAGGTCTTGAGTACCCGAATATAATCTTTTGGTTTTTGGTAGAGATAAGTATATCAGTATCGTAAAGTGCATGTTGTTTATCAAGATACGGGCCTACTTGGGGACATTTGACGATTGCTTCGTTGTAAAGATCGTTCTTATCAGTGGGTTCGCACGAGATAGGAATGAAAATGTTTTTATGACGATCGTCTAAGAGGCAATCAGGAGAGATTTGTAAGTTTGGAGTGTCGAAGCTATATTGAGAATTTTCTGAGAAGTGTTGGTAATTAAGTTGTAGATAGTTATCGGGTAAATGAGAGTTTGAGTTAGTGGATTCGTTATCGCCCGTGAGATTAACAATATTCGTGTTACAGATTGGAGTTCGCGAGAGTGCATCGGCATTAGTGTTATTTTTACCAGCTTTGTAGATGATTTCGTATTCGAATTCCTCGAGTTTTAAACGCCATCGGACTAAGCAACTACCTGGATCTTTTATAGAGAATAACCATGTGAGGGGTTTGTGGTCTGTAACTATTTTGAACTTTCTTCCGAATAAGGAAGGTCGGAAGTGTTTTACAGCCCAGACTATGGCGAGTAATTCGCGTTCTATAGTTGAATAGTTTGATTCGGCTTTATTTAATGTTCTAGATGCGTAGGCGATGGGTAGATCTTTACCTATTTCTCCTTGAGATAAAACAGCACCTATAGCATGTATTGAGGCGTCGGTTGTTAGAATGAATTCTCTAGTGAAATCGGGGTATTGTAGAATAGGAGGATTAGTAAGCAGGTGTTTGAATTCGTCAAACGCTTTTTGTTGGGATTGGCCCCATATACAGGGAACATCCTTTTTAAGTAAACTAGTAAGAGGTTTAGTGAGTCTACTAAAATTTGATATGAAGCGACGATAGTAACTGGTTAAACCAAGGAATGATTTTATGTCTTTGCATGATTTAGGGATTGGAAATTCTTTTACAGCTTTTACTTTGTCGGGGTTTGGTTTGACGCCTTCGTTTGATATTATATGACCTAAGTAAGCTACTTCGCGCCTAAGGAATTCGCATTTGTCGGGTTGGACTTTAAGATTATACTGTCGGAGTCGTGAGAAAACTTCACAAAGTTTCTGATGGTGTTCTTGAAGACTGGAAGCGAAAATGACTATGTCATCTAGGTATACGAAACATCTTTCGCCTTGAAGTCCACACAGAATAGAATCCATGGCACGTTGAAATGTACTGGGCCCTGACTTGAGCCCGAAACTCATCCCTTTATACTCCCAGTGCCCATATTTTGTGCTGAAAGCAGTTTTAGGTATATCCTTAGGGTCAACTTCGATTTGATGAAATCGAGATGCAAGATCGAGTGTTGTGAAATATTGTGAATGACCTAATTTATCTAGGATATCGGTGATATTCGGAAGAGGATAGCTGTCGCCTATAGTGATTTCGTTCAGTTTACGATAGTCGACCACCAGACGCCATTTGCGTTGGCCTGAGGCGTCAAGCTTTTTTGGTACAACCCAGATTGGGCTATTCCATGGGGAAGAGCTTGGTCTAATTATATCTTGATCTAGCATTTTCTGAACCTGAGTATTGACTTCGTTTTCATGAACTTGTGGTAATCGATATGTCTTTGTATGAATAGGAATATCGGTTGTGTTATTTATTTTATGTTTTGTATGACTACTAAACGTTAACGCGTCACCTTCGAGAAAAAATATATCGGAATATTCGGATATGATTTTATCTAATGATATTGACTCTTCCTGGTTCAAATGTTCTCGCCTTATTGAAGAAAGGACTCTGTTTTGCCTATCAGTTAAGGATATGCTGTTAAGATTATTTAGCAAATGCTCGTTGGTGTTATCTACATGTTCATTAGGATCAAAGGGGCTAAGATTAAAGCTTGGAATATTGATGATTTCGTCTGATTTATTTGTGTTCATACAAGTAATTAAAAATGAATTAACAATACCATCGGCTAGTGATTGTTTTTCAATTAATGCTGTTCCAGAAATAATATTATTGGCATGGCATCGTATTACTGTTTCAGAGCGACTACTAAGTATTTGTTCGTTTAGATTTTGATCTTGTTTAGGACTTTCGTTAAGAAAATGTAGATTGTAGGTTTTGTTACGTAGTCTCATTGTTTTTGACTGAACATAAAGTTGGCAATTAAATTTGGACATAAAGTCGTTACCTAATATGCCATCTGCTTTAATGTTTAGGTCAGCAACGTGGAATTCGTACTTGGGCATATCGTCTAAGGATACTTCGGTAGTACCTGAAGTCAAAGTGGATGATTGCGTACTTGATATTCCTACAATGGACACGATTTTAGATTTGTTCAGAGGAGAAGATCCTATCTTGTCCCTTTTTATAACGGAAATTCCTGCACCAGTATCAATTAACAGAGTCACAGGGTTTCCATCAATGTGGAAAATGCAGTGTAAAAGATTTTCAGATGGAATGTCGTTCAAAGATGAGATTGTAAATGATTCTATTTTGGATTTAATAGGTTTAGGTTTCGATTTGGAGTACTTAATGCTTGATTTAGTAGATTTAGAAATTGATTTATTCTTCGACTTGGTAGACTTAGATTTTGATATAGTAGATTTATTAGAGTTTGAATTATAAGACTTAGTAACATTTGATGGGGCAGAACCAAGAGTTTGGGGCTGGCTACCCTGTTCGTATGATTCGTTTACCATCGATTCAGTGGAGATAGAAAGGGTTTGTACAGATGCGTCTTTAAACTGTTTCTTATGATCAATTAGATTTGATTTAGGCGTTCTGTAAGCGTTATTACATGTATGGGGTGATTGGTTTACAGTTGAAGGTTGCTGAGGTCTTCGGTCAACGTTTGTGAAGGCGAGCAATGAACGGTGGCGATCTCCAACGGTCGCCTTGGAGTTTAAATTATTTATGTGTGTACCTGCTGGAGGTGCTGGAAGAGCTAATTGAGGAATTCTCGAATTGTTATACGCCCGTTTTCGGCATTCCGTTATCAAATGACCCGGGTTTTTACAATAATTACATATTTTAGAAGTGTTATTAGGTAGAATTTGACGAGGTTGGTTAGGTTGAGAGCTAGATGGGCGAAATTGATTTGGTTGTTGTAAACGATTATTTGTATTAAACGTATTACTCCGCGGTTGAGCGATTCTTATAGGACTCTTATAGGCATTGGTATTGAAAGGCTGTGGGGCTGTAAGTCTAAACATGGACTGCCGCGCATTATTCATAGCACGTATCTTTTCCTCCTGGGAAGCGAATCGCCCAGCCTCGTTTAAGGTGGCGAATCCCTTCGTTCGGAGCATTGCTCCTATGTCGGAACTGAGTCCGTTTACAAAAACGTTCAACGCCGTTTCTTCGGCCGTTGCGATACGACCTGCTAAAGTGTTGTCTGAGATGTCCGCATTTAATTTTTCTATAATTTTGCTTCGACACAAGTCGACACGATGGAGATATTCGATGATTCCTTCGTTTGGCTTTTGGAATAACGATTGCAACTCTAAGTTGAGATGAGAAATTGTTTTTGTGTTGGAAAACCTATCAATAAGAAACCTCCGTAGGTTTTCCCACGAAGAATATTGTTTACAGAACCCGTTATGTTATTTAATGCGAATATAAGGAGCACTGATTTTTGATCCGCGGTGGCTAATTGAAAGGCTGAATCACAGGATCGGACAAATCTATATATTTGGCCATTATTGTCTGTGTCGAATGATGGTACAAGTTTTAAAAGGGTCGCGATATCTAGAGTCATGTTAAACTTGGAATAATACGAAGTTGCGAAAAACGAGGATAGATTAGTGTAAAGTTGGGATGTCTCGTTTTTTATTTCTTTTTGCATTTAGGAAGGCCGAAAAAATAGATATAAAATAGATATATAAGATATAAAATAGATATATAAACAGGAAATTACACAGGAAATCAGAGCAGACAAGTTGTGCCACTTACCACACAAACAGCAAAAACTGGACTCGCATTCTGGTTCGGCGAAGTTCTTTAAAAGCCTGCAGCTACCACGTCGTAGTTCTTCGTTCTCGACGATGAGTTTTCGACACGTTTCACTTCGTCTTTATTAGCACTGTTATTGCGATATCCTACCGACTGCGCCAATTTGTTATGTGGTGCAGACAAAACTAGTCTTTTCAAAACTATTTATTTAAAATAAGGAAATAGTACAATTACAACTAGACTTATATTGATTATAACTAGACTTAAATTGATTATAATTAGATTTAGTAATTAGAAGATGTAGATACAGCGAATGTAGGAAATAGAATGTGTCGGGAGAGCCGGGATTTGGATATTTATGGGACCCGAATCAGAGTGGGGATGTATACATGTCTGTGTTAGTGGGGTACAAGTTAAAGGTCTATGCAAAGTGAACAAAAAGGAGTATCAAGATAAGGTACGTTAAGTTTTAACACTTATGGATAAGGAACGACTAAGATAAAGAACCGATAAATTATGTCAAGTTATTATGATTATGGTTGAGTAACAATTGAGATAAAGAACTAATAAAATATGCTAAGTTATGCTTATAGTTAAGTGAGAAATAAGACAAAGTGTGTTAAGATAATTTATGCTTATAGATACGAGTATGTAACAGTTAAGATAATAAACTATAGATATGCAACAATGAAGTATATTTAGGTATGCATATATAACAATGAAGTATATTTAGGTATGTATATATTATAACAATGAAGTATATTTAGGTATGCATAGAGAGGAACACTGTGACGGCGCCTGGGACTTGCGACCCAGGTGTAGGGTTAGGGTGGCCACCTTGTAATGCATCAGCGCTCACCTCCACCGTCAGTCGTGTTCCCCCCTCTGCCTATCCAAATTTGGTAAGATCCTATCAACGCCGTTTTAGATATTCGTTTGAGTAAAGAGCTTACTGAAGCTCTTGGCAGTCCGAGGTCTTTAAATAAGTTATACAGGGATTTAGCTGGAATTCCCCTTGCTCCTACTTCCACGGCGTAGAGTTTAACCACATAGCCATTTTTGGTTAACTCGTTGGTCAGGTCAAAGTATTTGTTTATTTTTATAGCGTGGTCTTTAGGTATGTTAGTTTCCCACGGTACTGTGAGTTCTACTAGTACTGCACGCTTTTGCTTTTTTGAAAATAGGAATATATCGGGTCTGGATGACGAGGCACAAACATCCTCCGGTATTTTATAGTGTTCTGCGAGTAATGTCCAATCAGCGGCTGCTATCAAAATTGAGTACGGCTTTTGATTTGTCTTTTTTGAGCAGCCTTCCTTTACAAACGCGACGTCATTTCTTTGGTTTGTGGTTAAACCCTTTTTCGCTCTAGCTACCGCCAAACTTACCGCCTCACGTACGATTTCTAATACCTTATCATGTCGGCGCGAGTAATGACCCCGGTCTAATAGCGTCCTACAACCCACCAGTAGGTGCCTAGCAGTACCAATTGCTTCACCACGACGACGACGAGGACCCCCGTGGGACTGCGAAACAGACGGACGCCTGCCGGCGCGGTTCATGCATGCGGTTCATTTTCTTAAAAAATTAGATATGCGGATAGCCTTGCTAGCTGAACTGAAGAGCTAAAGTGGATCACTCAATAAATTACTAGCATATTTTTTTTAAATTAAAAATCTTTATTAGGATCAAAAGTAATAATGGAAACATAGACTACATTGGTTCGATGATGACTGCAAAAGTATACACTGAGGCGCAGTCATCAACGCCGCCACCCTTATTGATTGATTGCAATACCTAGTAATACATCCATCCCATACTCACTAGAATATTAAATTATCGACCAGAAGCGTTGGTAGCTTAATGGTTGACTTTATAATTGAGAAGGTTTGGGTTCGAACACTGGCCATTAACTACCAACGTGAACTTGGTGTAATCCTAACGAAAGTACTTAAGTTATATGGAGGGGTCGACAGGAAATGCAGCGCTTCTTCAAGGAAAAGAAGAAAAATATTTTTGCTCCTGTTTCTAGCAAGACGCGTCTTATAATTTTCAAACAAATATAATTTTAAGTTTCGCAAAATGTTGGAATTTCTTAACTCGTTCACGTTTTACCGACGCTGAACAAGGAGCCGAATAAAGTATTTCTCTCCTCACCTTTGCATAACTATTTAATTTCCCGCCGGTATCAAAAGTTATATTAAACAAGTTTTTCGTCCAAATTATTCATAATAACATTATTTGGCTTTCATATTTGCTTCCATTCAAAGTTATTTATTTAGAAGTTTCTCTGTGGGGAAAAGAAGCTGTGAATTTTTATACCTATATATATAGTACAGAAATTTAAAAAATACGTAACTGGTGCAAGGTAACTTGAGGTATTTTAGAAAAAGGGAATATTTTAGACTAGACTTAACAAGGAGTCGATGGTAGACAATGCGTAGGAATCACTTGACGCTAATGCTAGGCAATGTTTACATTGTTGTTGTACCTTAACAAACTGGTAGAGTAGATACAAATTAAAAAGGAAATACACTGTAACATTATTTGTCTTTAAAACGGTTATACCTGCCAGACATCAATGCTCTTTTTTTCTTGTTTAAAAATAAAGAATTATACTACGAGCGTTATATGATGATCCCTATGACAGTTCGTTAGCGCTTAACATTGTACTGACGTCCTATCACATCAAATCCTTTAGAGGTCCATTAAAAAGACGAAAAAATCATAATTGTGTACAATTGTAAATTATAAAAATGAATATTAAGAAATTATTACGTAATGTTCGGAAATAATAGAAAAAAACTCAATGCAAATGTACATGGTACGTGCTGCAAAAGTTACGTCGTCAAGCTGTTATCGACTAAAAAGGGACACATCGATAAACAAAATATCGATAATTTGTTGGAAATATAAAACAAATGCTTTGAGTTTGTATTTTATTTATATCAATCTGAATCTGATACAGGGTCAATCGGATCTTCAAAATCTGAGTCTGAACTGCAGCTATCCGTGACGTTTATTATTAACGGTTGGTCAATGATATTGTCGTATTGTACATCTCGATCCCAGTCTTGTAAGCAAATTTTCTTCGTTCTTTCGACCACTTTTCGCCAATCGTCAGCTGTCACTTGAGCGCAAGCTTCTTCCAATAAAACCATCATTTTATTTGCCGTGAATGGCGGAGTTGTGTTATGCCTAGCTGCATGACCTGAAAATATTTGTACATTCAGTAATTATTTTTAGAAATATATGCATATACATAATATTATATAAATAAAAAATATAGATACCTTTGATCTGCGCCCATATCAACTCGATTGCATTATATTGGCAGTGATAGGGCGGTAACCGAATTACCGTGTGTCCATTTGATTTGGCCAATTCATCCAAAAAATATGATGGGTGCGTCTGTTGTTTCTGAAAGTTCAACAGTCTAACCAACTCTTTTTTTAACATCTGACTGTCAGTTTCCACACCATTGCCGTGTAACCACTCTATAATTTCAGCTTTTTTGTTATTGCTGCTGGGGGGTTTGTTAATTTGAACTGAGTGATATGAAGCATTGTCCATTAAAATATAGTGAGGCTCATTCAAATTTTCTAATAGTTTTATAAACCATGTCTTAAAGTTTTCGAAATTCATTTCCTCGTGGTACTCCGTTGTTTTCACTGACTTAAAAGCCCACAGGCAATTCGGCACAAAACCTGTAGCTGTGCCAGCGTGGCAAATGATTAAGCGCTGGCCCTTTCCTTCAGGAGTTTTTGTGCTGGATTTCGCTGTGTCATCCGTCCATGCCTTACCTACAGTATGATTGGCGTTCAGCCATGTCTCATCAAGGTATACTACCTTCTCCCAGTTATCAATTTGTTTGATTTTGCGAAGAAAATCGCATCGTAGTAAAGCTATGTCAGTACGCTCCATTAATATTTTTCTCTTGTCACATTTTTTATAGCGGAATCCACATTTTTTCAAAACAATTCTAAGAGAAGTAGCACCGCCTTTGAAGAGTTCTGCAGCTTTTAATGAAGATAATAACTTCTGGCAGGTCGGTAGTTCACCTCGTAGGTAGTAACCATAAATATGATTGCGTATAGCATCTAAATCAAATTCATCAGGTTCTGTTATATGACATAACCTTTTCTTTTTCTTTGGTGTTAATAGTTTATTGTCCTCCATGGACGACTCCCCAAATTTTTCCTTTGTTATTCGAGAAACAGTAGCCTTTCCGATTCCTAGAGCATCGGCTACACGATCGCGAACATTGTCAAGCGGTAACAAGGGTCCGCCATTTTGTTGTTCACGAGCAAAATGGTCTCGCAAACGAACTACAAACTCGCGAACTTCACTGTTGAGAACAGTTTTCCGCTGTCTTTTCGGCATTTTGCAAAACCAAAAAATCAACAAACAGGTAACAGAAAATCAACAAATAACACAAAACAGCGAAAACAGAAACAAAACTCAGCTAACAAAGAAAGAGGTGGCGCGTACAAGGCGTTAGAGCACTCGTATGACGCGATGTGATGCGGTGTGACAAGAAGACAAAACAGACTGACAAGACATGACATGACTGAATTAAAAAAATACGGTAGGTCTATGGCCTCCATTTAAATACTTTTCCATGTAATCCATAATTGCCAGCTAATTATGAATTCTTTAAAATTCAATTCAAAAAGAATTTTAAATTCTTTAAATTATGCAATTTGAATAAAAATTAAAGTATAGTAAAATAAAATATAATAAGGCTGTTACTTTTTTATCTAGTGTTTTATGTCCATCAATGCGCGTAGTCTTTTTTTCAAAATAAATAAATATTGCTTATTATGTTGAATGACCTGGCTGAATGACATGACATTTGCCTGAAAAAACAGTATTTTATCGAAATTGTTTCGCATAACTAATACAACTGTCAGTTGAAACGTCATAGGGATCATCATTCGGCGATACCGCTATAGAACACAAAACAATGACACCGTTCAATTGTTTTTTCTTACAAAAAGGCTTTCAGTCCTAGCTTACGCTCATTCAGAAATCTGATTTAGTGAATTATAACCGATTCAAGATATTTTTCGCGGAAAGTTGTGATTGAAAAAATGCTAAGAGGATTATCAGAGGTTTTACGAGCTAAAATAGTAACTTTGAGGGAAGAAGGATACACCACGAGAGTAATAGCACGCAGACTTGCTATATCCCAATCCTGTGTCGTGGCTACATTGCAGAGGTACCACTGAATGGAGAATTTAGCTGACCGACCCCGCACCGGTCGCCCAACTGTTTTGACAGCTGCCCAAAAGCGCTTTATTAGATTGCTGGCAGCCCGTGATCCCACAATCAACGCCACTAAAATAAAAGCAGAAGTCAGGGCCGCCTCTGGGCTTGAAGTTAGAAAACAGCAGACATGTACAAAGCAGTTGCTATTGATGATATCGTCAAACCATTCCGAGTAAACCATGGGCACCAATTTGTACTGGTCGATGATAATGCGCCCGCACATCGAGCTCAACGAGTCAATGCTGCTCTTTAAGAATACGATATCACACGATTAGACTGGCCTGCCGGCTCGCCCGACTTAAACCCAATAGAGCACGCGTGGGATGCTCTTAAACGAGCTGTATGGAAACGTGAGCCACATCCCCAGACAGTTCCAGAGCTCAGGGAAGCCGCTATTGAAGAATGGGATAGGTTACCCCAAGAAATGCTGGATAACATGATCCTCAGCATGCCCAGGAGGATCTCCGCATGTGTTCGAGCCAGGGGAGGAGTTATTTTATATTTAATTTACACCTTTTAATAATAAATTGTAGTTTAAGTTTAATTAAACAGGCTTTTTCTTTCTATGAAATTTCTATCACAATTGCATTATGATTAATAGCTCAATTTTTTTAAATAAATAATTAAAAATAGTTTTATATTTTAATTTCAAACAGGGTATTCCTATTTAAAGAAAGCATACAACATAGATTTTTTCTTGATAAAGTTAAATTTAAAGAATTCTAGAAGCTTATGCCATTGAACGCAAACTTTTTTTGATGTGTGTACGATTTATAGAATGCCATATTTTCCAATGTTCTGTAAATTTAAAAATAATTAAATGTAACTAAAAATATTCTATAAAATCGTCGGTAAGACGGATATAAGGAGAAGGTAAATATGAAATGATTCAGGTGTGGCTCAATAGCTCAGTTGGAAGAGCATTCCCCCTGCAAGGGAAAGGTCGTGAGTTCAAGTCTCACTTGAGAATTTCTTTTTTTCCGATGTTTTCCGAACTTAAAAGTTAGCATAATAAATGCTATAAAATTCATTCAAATGATATTCTATATTAATAAGAATCAATTTTATTGAAAACGAATGTCACAAGTTCTCAGCACCAACATCAGGCGCTTCAGTGACAAAGGGTCGCCTTCCGTCCGAAGACGTGACACCGAACATATTGGTTCCACACATAACCGACGCTAGTCACGTCAGATCCCGGAATTTTCAACGTAATTGAAAAGAAAGTTTTATTGTCTTGAGTCTACATTATTCTTTTTAGAAATAACTCTAATGTTGATAACGGTTGTGTTATATGCCGGAGATTGTGCTGTGATTTTAACAACTATTTCTAAACTTAATTGACGTTAGAGGACCTCTATCACCTCATCGATTTTACATAAGCTGTTACTTATGTTTTTTTTTAATATAAAGGACACGTCAATTTGACTTCACCTCGCCTGATGGTAAGCTAAAGGCAAAGTCTCGGAAAGAGGGTCACCATCGTAAACATGTACCATGTTAACAGTGGTGACACTCAGCTTGACGGCCTCGTCAGAAGCCTTTACACGTCCCGCTTACAGGACCCGGGACTGTAGGAAGAAGGAATTACGCATCTCTCCTAAGTAAGCAGAGACCACCAACATGTTTCCATTTGCTAGGATCCTGGCAAACCTACATCTTTTAATCCTTCTACTTTCATAACCCTTATGTAGTACATTACAGTAATAACAACCTTGTACTTCCAAAAAATGGAGAAGGGATATAAAATATAAACATTAATAATGTTTATTGCCACCGTTTATGGTAGCCCATCATTTTGTCTCATTAGTGGGATGACGACGGAGACTTGCTTCCATTCGCCCCATTACTTTTTGGAACTTCATAAATCCACTTAAGGAACAATTTCTCAGCAAGTCGACCGCACCGTTTATCATTGGATACTTGGATACAGAGGAAAATATTAAGAATGTTGTTTTTAGTAAAAATGTTTCATATTTTTAATCGTGCTTAGAAATTGCCTTCGTGTATAAAATCTTTTAAGAGCATATTTTAAAAAGTAGGTATTTCAAAGAGAGGTTATGTCTAAAGCAGTAGAATCAGAAATTGTATAATTTCAATAATAGCTGGGAATCATCGATGTCATCATCAACTATGATCCTATTCCTTCTTGCCATCTTCTTCTTAATCTTAGCGTTATTTCCAGTCTAAAAGCGGATTTGGCTACACTTCGATATTTTCCGTGAAGCGACTGCAATCTGACCTCAACAACCCAAAGGCGATATCGAAGCATTACGGTTGTTGGATTTTTGAGGGCTGAAACTACCCGTAACAACTGCCATAGATGTTCGTATGGCAACCGGGACTGACGGCTTAACGTGCTCTCCGAGGCACGACCAGACTTACGCAAATACTTATATTCACGCATACAAATATTTGCATTGAGCGGGGATCGAACCAGCGACGCCTCCTGCGTAGCGGCGGCGCTCTTTTCCACTTTAATCCACCAAACAAATCCATCGATGGATTTGTTTCCACTATTTTTTCCACTCTGATCCATTGATGGATTTGTTTCCAAAGAGGCCGCGTTCACCACTGCTACGCTACGGAGGCAGTCCTTATTGCCCTAATCTGCTTTACATAGAGCTTTACGGCAGCGACTATCCATCTAATAAAAGCCTCAAAGCATCTTATATTACTTACATCAATCAGTGAATGAGGCTTGCAGATTAGGTTGGCTTGGCCCAAAGACCTTCATGGGTCACCTCCCTAGTAATTTTTACCAAAATGAAGTATTCAACATTTCAGATTCCAAGCAAGGCTTTATTAGTAACCAGCTCTGTCCCACGGCACCGTTCGCATGGATGTCGGTTATTGCGATCAAATATGGCGGCCTATGTTCACGTGATCCACAAAAATATATACCCGGGATAAAACATCTATGTGTTTTTTTTTATTTTTTTATTTCACTTTTTAATTTTTACATCTCAACAGTAAACATCAGTTGCCGCGGCTCCACCCGTGTGGATACGTTATATACCTGCCATGCATGACATAGCCTATGTGATAATACATGGTGTCAGCTAACTCCATACCAAATGTGATTAAAATCGCACTAGCCGTTTCGATGTGAAGTAGTAACATAGATACACATTCGCAAACCTTCGCCTTTATGATATTAATGTGATAAACAAAAGGGCGTCTCATAAAATATCATTTTAATAACAATTTCTAACACCCATCAATTACAAAGAAAACGAATGAAAAACTGTTATATAAATTCGCATTTATTATTTCTGGGAGACTAGAAAGCTTCAAAGCGACGTAAATAACATCTTGGAAGGAATCGTGATGGATAGACAAAAGTATTTCGTGAAGTAGTAAAGAGAAATATAATCCTACTTCATAGGAAGTCTGTCTTTGTTTATTCACTGGATGTATTTTTAGACCATTGAACATGAAATCTTAAAAGGAATTAATATAACGTGGTGCGCAAAAATGAAAATTGCACAAAGAAGGACATGAAAAGCATTAAATATGTCTTGTGCTCATAAGCTCACGAAAATTATACGATATTTGAACGTCTACATTGAAAGAAACTTCCAATGCTTCTAATTTTGTAATATTATCTGTATACACATATTTGCACTTTCTTTTTTCTTTATCTTACCAATATTTGTATCTAGGCAATCTGCTAAAAATTGATATTTGATTGAGATATAAGTACCTTTCCCATTGGACGTACAAGATACAGTTCGAAATATAGAGGGCATTATACTCCCCGAAATATCTCACGGAGGTTGCAGACCTTGAGGCGATATTATCGTTATAAGGACGTTTAGTAGCTGTTACGTCGTTAAATTTAAGTAAACGCTGTCGAGTGAGGTCACGTGAACTGAAAAGTTGATGGAGAAATTCCCACACCACAGCACTTGGTTGAAATATTAAGATTAAAGAGTCTGCCATTAAGGCGAAAAGCAATTACTTACATTATCCGTTTTAATAGTACTACAGGTAGGGCGCTTCTTAAACTCAGAGGTATAAGTTCATTTTGGTGGCGTAAAGTACATAATGGGTTCGAATTTCTGGCATGAAAGTCTAGAAACGTGTGCAGTAGAAGACACAGTCACCTCTTATAAGATAACTCGTGTAAAACACCATACATCTGTCTGCCCGTACACCTGTATGCGTGAATATCTAAAAAGTGTAATCAACAATAATAGCAATGATAATCAAGTGTAAACATTGCATTAGCACCGCAAGTCGGAGATTCGATTCCTCGAATAACTAGGTACCTCTTCTTTTAGAAATTGCTGTACATATAAAAAATTGTTATACCCATGCGTTCTCCATATTGTTCTTCAAAGTTTGCTAAGTTTGTCAATCTGTTCTAAGCCAGGCAAATACACTAACATACACATCTGGTCTTGAAGAGAAGTCCCTTTTTACCCGACTGCGCGACGCAAAGGAGGGTTATGTGTTTATCAGTCTATGTATGTATGTATGTATGTTTGTTTCTATGTGGCGTTCTAGAGGCCAAATGCATATGCCGATTTTTTAATAGTGAAACGCAAGTTAAAAAAGTAACAAGAAATGAGTCCTCTCCATTGAGCTGGTATTCTGAATCCAATAAATAGTTATTACAAGATTGTGTCCTTAAACATTAACAGTTAAGTGTCACCAAAATGGTTTTATTTTCAACAGAGAATACGTTTCAAAGTAATTATTATCAACCATCCATCCAACAAACCATCGGAACTCTATAAACATCTAAGAGTAACCAAAATGCACGTCCTAGCGAAATCCAAAGACGAAATCGTGCAAGCTCTTCCAAAAGACCAAAGTACTAAAGAGCTCGAGTCGCGCCTCTAATTCCATAAAAAAATCATGATAGGCTCGCAGACTGGTAGGGTAGGTTTGGGTAATACTAGAAGGCAGTCAGACAAAGACATAACAAAATCTTTTCTTCAAGTAGATGAAAATAATACCTACAAAGTGCACGCAATGAACCTAGAAATTCAAAACGAATGGTTAACACTAGGTGAATTTTGTATTCCCATAGCCTTAAAATGGCCTACCTTAATATACGACTGGTCACCGGCTCTCTTTAAATTCTATCTCAATGCATTCCAGTTGACCCTCCCCGACCAAAGCAATCTTGTGAGATGGGGAAAAGCCACAGATAAAACATGTAACTCATGTGGTGAAGCAATTGGTACTGCTAGGCACCTACTGGTGGGTTGTAGGACGCTATTAGACCGGGGTCATTACTCGCGCCGACATGATAAGGTATTAGAAATCGTACGTGAGGCGGTAAGAACTCACAGTACCGTGGGAAACTAACATGCCTAAAGACCACGCTATAAAAATAAACAAATACTTTGACCTGACCAACGAGTTAACCAAAAATGGCTATGTGGTTAAACTCTACGCCGTGGAAGTAGGAGCAAGGGGAATTCCAGCTAAATCCCTGTAAAACTTATTTAAAGACCTCGGATTGCCAAGAGCTTCAGTAAGCTCTTTACTCAAACGAATATCTAAAACGGCGTTGATAGGATCTTACCAAATTTGGATAGGTAGAGGGGGGAACACGACTGACGGTGGAGGTGAGCGCTGATGCATCACAAGGTGGCCACCCTAAACCTACACCTGGGTCGCAAGTCCCAGGCGCCGTCACAGTGTTCCTCTCTGTACCACGCCATGGACCCGGCGACCGCACGGTGAATCCATGGAATGCTAAGAACCGGATCTCTCTAGTAACTAGGCGAAGAATAAGGCGAAGAATCTCCCGAAATGGCGCACATTGGAAGAGGCCTATGTCGAGCAGTGGATTGCGGTGGGCTAATTGATTGATTGAACCAATCCAAATTGTGATAAAATTTGTAAAAAAAAATATCGATAATATTATAGAGCTCAGTGCTTATAAGATTTCGTTTTCAAAGGGCAAGTAGGCTATAACTGCAATTACAAATTTTATAGCTTCGCAAAATAAGCACTAATCCACCAAATAAAAGTTGTAGAAACGAAAATATTATGTACAATTCACAACAAATCGACTAAGATTTCATTCGATTAGCAACAAAATTTAAGTAACTAGAAAGAGTAAGAAAAAAGAAGAATGCTAAAGATAGATAGAAGAAAAAGCAAACAAGCTTTGTAGAAATATGTAGTAATTGCACATCGACCAGATTCGGAACTTACCTTCTGAAGTATCCCCAAAGCAGATACGATTTCCAAATTTTATATTTACGACGAAGTTACGGACTGAAACCTTGAGGTAAGTCAAGGACGGCCGTAACCGAATAAGAGGACCACCTCGAATAATTGGAAAATGCGCCGTAAAAAATGTCAGTCGGCAAAAATTCTCGCCTTTGCCTTTGTACCAAATATGTAACACGAATTTGAACTCGCGCATAAGTAATCTTCTGTCACATAAATCTGTTATCTTGGTTGTAGGGAATTTTATCGAAGTATTGATAGAAAAAAAGTATGTAGATATTTTATAGAAAGATTGGCATAACGGGAATTTGGGACCGACTGAATATAAAGGTTGTCGTTATAATAAGTAAGACAAATTCTTCTCCAGTGGTCATCAGAATTGCATAGTTGACCATCATTTAAATATTGAGGCAGATTGAACAATATTTAAAATTGATTGTAACAATCATGGTCTCGTTTTGTAGAGTAGATCCAAACCACTACCAAGATGAAGTTCCATTCTAGATGTTTTTCAGATTAAAATTCATAAGAAATAATCGGTACGAGAGCAGCGAGTAAATCGAGTAGAAATGCCAATCTTTCAGAATCATTCCACGAAGAAACAGACAACAAATGGAAGGCTTAATTTTTAATTTATAAAAATATTCAACGAAAACATTGCTTGTATTCGGACCGAGACATTACTATTTATAATAACATTTATTGTAAATTTGTTTGTACCGTAAAGCCGTAAACATTGTCTGTTTATTAAATTTTCGACTTCACCTCCTCATGACCTATAACGAGATTCAATGAACCTATTTAATTAGACCGTTGTGCATAAAATTTTCATAAACATACATTTAAAGGTTCTGAATTTTGTTCTAAGAATATGTTGTTGTTATGTTGGTTGAGTCTCTTAAGTCAATTGCGAACGATTTAAAAGTAAAATGTTTGATTTTTTTTTTAATATAAATACATGCAATTTAAACTTGAGCTTCTACAGAACCAATGAATCAGTTTTCTATTTAAAACACATTTACTTAAATTTCTGCGCGTAGGTGTACCAAGTATACAGTTGTAGTCTGAAGCCACGCGTTTCCTTCAAGGCAATACGGACATAAGGTTATCTTAATTTAATATGATAAATTCGTGACAAGTTGTTTTATGAGTTTATTTTATCAAAGACGATGATATAAATGTATCCTTGTACCTTCATCACTCGGAAAACGGTACAAATGTAGATGTCAACCCTTTCGCTCCCACGTAAGGAATCTCTTGTCAGACAGGTAAATGTTTTATATATACTAAACTGAAGAGTCGTAATAAATTCGTATTTGCATATTTATATGAAGCTCTTCTGTACTGTACGTCGAACAAATTGTTTAGAAGATTTACCAATATTGGAAAGTTGGATAATGAAGGCAAGTCCACAAATGGGTGATTGTTTGGAAAAATCTCCAGTGAGCTTTAGAGTGCTCAAAACATTTGCACTCACCTGTCAAAAACTGTGACAACCAACACCCCATTCCGTATCTATCCGTACCTACTTCTTTATGCAATAAGGAACAATAAGTCACAACGCGGTGTGACATTTATCTCTCAAATATTTTTTTTATTTTATGTATTTTCGTCTATATATTCTTGATGGGTTGGGCTGGGCTGAAGCGTGTTTTAAGGTGCTTTACAATATAGATAGTGTAGCTTATAAGCCATACAATAAAATACAGATTTTTGAAGCTGGCTATGTACCTAAGATTAACTTTTTCTAACCCCTTTCAGTTACTGACTATGACAAAATGTATTAAGTAATTTCTATAATATTTATTTGATGAAGATGAAAATTTAAATCACTTGATATTGATAGATAGTAAACATAATATATGATGAATAAAGAACATAATATCTTAAATCTAATACTTTTAGTGAAATTGAATTATCAAGTCTGACAATCAATCAATTACACGAATAATATTGTAGAGATTACTTAGATGAGAAGTTTTGAAAATGAAATGAGCCGATGAGGATTGATTTCAACAAATCATATCAAAAAACAATAAAGCCTTAACAAAACAATTTCAATTCCACTTTCATTGCAAAGCCAATTGAATTCTTCATTTGTCGAGAATTTTAAATCAATTTGCATTTATCGAGTATCTATTTCTTTTTTGTTATAAGCTTATTTGAATGGCGACTCTGTTTGGCTGAAAAATCGTTTTTCTTTCACGTCTTTAGCGAGTCAAGGTCGAGGAGACATTATCATGCGTCTAGATTTCACAAAAATGAACAGATGGCCAAGGAAATAAAATAAAATATGTGCAGGTGTATGTAAAGGTAAATACTTATTTTCTTGACCATGTGTACTTAACTAAATTCGGCCCAAAACTCTGTTACGTAGGACTGAAAAACATAGTTGGTGATTTATGATTAATAATACACCTCTGTATACCCGTTCGAGGATATTTGAATGTGTAGGATTAGTACATTGCTTTAGTAGTATAACACTCACCGGGATATTTACCATGTTTATTATTTTTATTGAAGAACCAATATTTCAAGGCTATTTCGCGCCTAAATATCGGTTCTCAATAAAAATAATAAACATGGTAAATATCCCGGTGAGTGTTATACTACTAATGTTAATAACCATGTCAATCTCAAATCATACAAAGTATATTGCTTATCACAAAGAAAGTTTCGAACCATAACTTCACATGTAATTCCACCTTCATTTGGAAGCATTTTATTATGTTACTCACGTAGTCTGTAGTCTCGTACGTTTGTTACAACAAACAACATTCTATTGTGTAAGCATCCTAAAATATTGTAACTGAGATTCTTTTACGTAAGAACAGTGATTTATTTATATAATATTAAAGGAAGAAGTAGGCTATAGAAATTCGAGCTCAAGCATTATATTTTATTTCATTTTGCTCTGTTATCTGGCACTCGAGGACGTTGATTTAATTGATTTCTGCATCTCAAGGATTTCAATAGCTTTTTAGGTCATTTTAATGAACTGTAACAATCTTTCCGAAATACCTACTCACTTTGACAGCTCAGTGGGGTATAAATTCCATTGTTTGTCTGTACTGTTTTAAAATGCGGGTCGAATAGTTTACTGTGCACATATTAAAGCAGCAAGGTCCACTTGTCCACCACAAGTTGTAGTGTCCACATTTCTGGTGTAGCTAGTGGGTATCCAAATTTATTAGCAACCTAAAAAGGCATCCTGGTTTATCTAAAGGATGTCCTGGTTGTATCCAAACCTTTTAGCTCGGAGCTCATGGTTTGTTTACTTACTCCTTCTCCTATCAATGGAACATCTGCCCTCTAAGCTCGCAACCCCAAGAGGGAAGCCTGCACCAGAGCCTTATCCGTTAACAGTAGGTCTACCGTCTTGCAGATAAGGTTGGCTTAGGCATTGGTGGAGTCTTGAGTTGTTGTTTGGTTGGAAGTAAATTGTCTTCCCTTTATCTTTGACATACTTACCTAGTAATATTTTGATTAAAATCAATCAAAATATTATTTTATATCTAGGTATATCAATGCTAAAGGGAAGACAATTTATTTTCAACATATTGGAGGTGTTTTTAGTGACGGGGGTTTTCTAAAATTTTATTTTAATTTCATACTTTTTAAATTGATTTACCTACTCACCAAACCCTTTGATTTGATACCCATATTGAGGGTGTTGTGAAAAAAAAAGTAATTCACCATTTTTTGGTGGCGGCCATCTTGGACTCGAAAATTTTCTTAATTATAGAATTTTACTAGTGAAGTCCTTTCATTTGGTAGCCATATTGAGGGAGTTGTGAAGAAATATGTATTCCGACATTTTGCGGCGGCGGCCATCTTGGTTCGACTTTTTTCAAAAATAGCTAAGTCCTAAGAACACTCAAACAAAAAAAACTAAATCCAAATCGGTTCATCCTTTTAGAAGCGACAATGCCACAGAAACACACACACAGACACGTCTAACTTATAACACCCCGTTGTTTTTGCATCGGGCTTAATAAGTGTCAATCCCATATTTGTTATTCACAGTTGCCACTTGTGTAGGGTGGCTGGATGCGGTTAGAAACTACATCATTAGCATGCAGCCTTCTTTTCCTCGTTTGACATTAAATTTTATTTATATGTTGTGTTGTGATGGCGGTCACGTAGACGTACGGAAATATTCCGCGGAGTAGAATAATCTTAGATATTTGTGTCACAGTTAAGTCTACATGAAATGAAGTGTTTACGACCGCAAAGGTCGTAAAATTATATTGTTGTCGAAGCTCCTGACTAAATAATGCTTCATTTCAGTGAGTTGTTTGAATATATTTAGCATCAGCAACTTTTATAGTAGACAAAACGCAATAGGTACCATTGCGTTTTGTTTTGATCGAACTCAGTCATAAAATTGCCAGCTCACGTGTTTCCTTCTTCCTACAGTCCCGGGTCCTTTAAGCGGGGCGTGAAAAGGCATCTAATGAGGCCGTCAAGCTGAGTGCCACCACTGTTAACATGGTAAATGTTTACGATGGTGACCCTCTTTCCGAGACTTTGCCTTTACCTTAACATCAGGCGAGGTGAAGTCAAATTGACGTGTACTGTATAAAAAAAAAATGAACAGTGGGGATGGAGAGTGTCGGATACACTCCCCATCCCCACTTTAACCTTAACCTTTAAGTAGCTCAACCGATTTTCATCAAACATGTCTAAGCACACTCGCATAAAGTCACCATCATAACAAAAAAAAAAAATTTAAATCGCTTCATCCGTTCGGGAGCTATGATGCCAGAGACTGACAGACACGCAGATGAAAAAAGAGCGTTTTGACAGGTAAGCACAGAGCAGCTGTTTACTTTCCCTTATCAACTTTAAAGAGGATGACACACGATGATGAATCTTGTCTACTTCCATCAAAAATCGAATACACGGTGATCGAACGGAGATGATCGATCAAAACTTTTCGATTTCCATATCAGTCAGTCGAATGAACCTTGAATGTTATGCCAACGATTCACAACGCGGCTAACTTTATGAAGCAGCCACCACATCCGAATGCGGTCTGTGAACGGTAGTACTGCGGAAATAGCGGACCGCTGCAATCTCGTGATTAAACCTGAGCTCATATCCGTCTATTTCTATTTATAACTGAGATATGAGTGAATGTATTGTGTAAAAATGTAATATTTTGAAGAGACCTTTCAAAGTGTTGCAAACTTGATACTGGTACGGTTTTTTTTGGATTTGTGAAATATTTTATGAAACAATTTTGTTATTTATTAGCGTGGAGGTAGAGCATTCTATTCGGATCCCGTTAGTGTAAATATTTGTACACATGAATACATGTATTTATTATGCTTATTTGAGTTATATATTCATAGCAGCATATGGCCTAGAATACATATTAATACAATACAACCTTGACGGCCTTTAAAATATATACACTTGATACTGATACTAAATGTCTTATGTACATACCTTAATAACTTTTTGAAAATACCAATAAGTATTCTCTAAAAACCCTTTCGTTATGCTGATAATTTGGAGTTCGAATTCAATTTAGTCAATCAGCTATCTTTGCAGCCATCAAAGATAACTTGGTACGTCTTTTTAACAATGAAAACAAAAGGAGCAAACGCTACAGTTACAATATTCAAAAGAGAGGACGAGACATTTCAATGCAAATAATACTTAGATATTCTCAATGACAGCCATACTTGGTCCTTTCATGCCCATTGGAACGGACATCCTTTCTCTAGAATTCTGTTTACGCATAAGATAAGAATGTAACAAAGTAAAATACTCTAGAGGCTAGAGCATATTTTTATATTATATACATGTGCTTAAAGCATCACGGGCGACGGAGCGTTGTCTCTCTTAACTTTTTGCTCGTATTCAACTTTTCAGCGTTATAAATTATAGTTTTACGAATTAACATAATCATACAAGGTGCTAGAGACAAAATAAACTAAAGAAAATAAGGATATTAATAAAATATTTACATACATAATGCGTCGTGGAATTCCTCCGCATCGTCACCGACCGGTAACGTACCCAGAAGGCTGGCTGCATTGCCACGTTGAATGGCAATGCTTAACCTCTGTGCAAGGTAATAACCAGCCTTCTGGTCACGTGTGGCGTCGATCAGCCGCTTTGCTAGATCTTTATAAAGAAAACGGGCACTTGGGCCCCATGTCCCCAACGTTTCAACCCCAAACGGCTCAAAAACATAATCACCTGTTAAGTTACAGTATTTGCGCCGTTTGAGGTTTTCCGCAGATGCAGCAGCAGCGCCGGCACAGCCTGCTGTGCTTGGAAGATGTGAAGGCGCAAGGGTGTCGACACACGTTGCGTCCCACACCAAAGGCCTACCCATCTTCCAAGGTAGCAACGACATACCATCCGGTCTCTTGCCATCGTCACGCACCAGCCCATTAGGTTCACGAATGGCTGGTACGCCAGCGGTGACAAGAGCACGACGGATAATGTCGTTGATGCAGGCGTGTCGCGATATACGCCCAGCGCTTCTGCTGCATGAAAGGCCATGGTGCCCAAGGCTGTCGACAGCTTCACCGCAGTGGCAACGATGGGGAGAAACGCACGGCGCTCCTAAGCGAAGGCAAGTGGCAAGGCGGAAAGTGGTATCGTCCAACATAGTACCTATGTTGGGCGATGGGAGTGCCTGAATCCACAGGCCTGACTCCCATTCCCCCACAGCCAGCAGGCGCGCACGCTCTGAAACATGGTAAGATGTGTGTAATAATCTTTCTCTTACCAGCTTGCAGAGCGACGCATCCCATTGTCTCTGGGAGAAAAGGTTACCAGGCAACTCGGTGTTGGGACAAGCAACCTTCCAAGCATTAATGGCATCGGACTTACACGACACCTCCGAGTTAACCTGTGTGTTGATAAGAATTTTCCTGGTTAACTCCTCAGTGCCGTGGACCGATGACAAAAATGCTGGAAGGCTAACATCTGAAATTTTGCGAACGCCGAGACCACCCAAGCGAACTGGCAAGGACGCTTGGAGCCAGGCTCGGTCGTTCAAGGCCACTGGTGGTAGAAATTTGATGGCACAAATTTGTCACTAATTTCGACCGGGTTGGTACCACCGTGCACAAGTGCGAAAAACCCTCCATAGTAATCCAATTTCGGTTGGATTGCGTTCAGGGATCAGCAAGTGCATAGCCGGGCCGAGGTGATGGTAGTCGCAGCACTAGTGGGACCGGTGGGTTTTGGCGTAGTCTAGTGGGGTGTGACGCGGGGCGCCGCGCCGAATAGGGAGACCTGTAGAAACGGTGGTGCCGCTGGCCGCCCGCGGCATAGTACAGGGGCCCAACTGGGACTAACCACCCTGGAAGGCTGCCCCACCAGGTCGCGCATAATCCCGATATGGCTCGTCGTGCCGGTTGGCGACCGGATGGGAGCCCGGCGACCATATTCGGGGGGGTACGGGGGCCCTTCCGTTCGGCGCGTCGGCTCTCGTCATGCCGTCACAATCATAGACAAAACTAATGTCCCGTGTATTGTCACACGGTGCTGCGGCGACAATCACCTCTTTTTCACGCCTTCCCATCCATTCCTTTCCATTTACCATGACAGCGCACCAAAAAGATAGAGTCAGAACAGCGGCTAAGGAGTCTCCCACAACACGACTATTTGAGGTGGAGTCCACGAACATCTGTGGGCTCCATACAAACCTCAACGCCGTCCACCATCACCTGGAGACGGCGAAACCAGCAATGCTGTTTCTGACGGAGACACAAATACGCCGCCCTGACGACACGACCTACCTGCTTTACCCCGGCTATGTTATCGAGGAAAAATTCCGAGCAAAAGCCGGGGTGTGCGTGTTTGTTAGGGCGGATATTTGCTGTCGCCGTTTGCGCTGTCTAGAGGACCCATCCTTCTCCATCCTGTGGGTACACGTAGACCATGGCTCCGCGAGTCAGATCTATGTGTGCCTTTACCGCTCCCATACGGGAGATGCAGAGGTAACTCGACTCTTTGAATACCTGAGTCAGGCGGCAGATGATGCGCAGGAGCGGTTTCCGAACGCCGAATTGGTGTTTTTGGGGGACTTTAACGCCCACCACAAGATCTGGTTGGGCTCCGCCATAACAAACCATGCGGGAAGAGCCACTCACGCATTTGCCCTGGCGCATGACTTGACTCAATTGGTGCACAAGGTCACGAGGATACCAAGAGAGTCCGGCCTAGAGCCCTCTCTGCTAGACCTTCTGTTGACGAGTCGCCCGGACCAGTACAGTGTCTCGGTGAGTGCTGCTTTAGGTAACTCCGACCACTGTCTGGTCCGCTCCACCGTGCCCATTGTAGCGCCCCCACGCCCCTTGCAGGGGAAGAGGCGTCTATGGCACTACTCGTCAGCGGACTGGGATGGATTGCGCGACTATTATGCGTCCATCCCGTGGGTTGAACGCTGCTTTGAGGGTAAGAACCCATCTGAGAGCGCTACTGCCGTCGCCGGTGAGATCGGTCTAGGTATGGAATACTATATCCCATACACCGATGTCACCGGAGTCCGCGGAGCGCGTCCGTGGTTTGGGCGCGAGTGCGCGGAGGCTGTTGAGCATAAACAGTTTGCGTACCGCGCCTGGGTGCGGGCGCGCGCCACGCGCGATCCCAACGTGGGTCACTTCAAGGCGGCGTACAACAGAGCCACAAAGGTCTGCAAGAGGGCATGCGTTAGAGCGGATGCCCAGCGCATAGCACGGCTGGGCCAAGAGCTAGTGGCGCATCCCACGGGTAGCCGTGGCTACTGGCAACTGGCCAAAGCCGTGCAAGCCAACTTCTGCCAGCCCTCGCTGCCCCCGCTGAGCAATCCCGATGGATCTCTGGCCCATGAGCCGCAAGAGAAAGCAAATTTGCTGGTCAATCTCTTCGCGGCCAACTCCCGAGTCGATGATTGTGGTATGCAACCACGGACAATGCCCACTGGTGACCACGCAATGTCTGATATACGTATCAGGCAACGCGATGTCCGTGCAGTACTGCAATCACTCGATGTCCGGAAAGCCAGTGGTCCTGATGGTATTCCAGCGGTCGTACTTAAAAAATGTGCAGCGGAGTTATCTCCTATGCTAACGCGACTGTACCGACTGTCCTACAGTTCGGGTACAGTGCCTTCGGCTTGGAAGGAGGCGAATGTCCAGCCGATCCCCAAGAAGGGGGATCGCTCGGACCCAGCCAACTATCGACCCATAGCCGTCACCTCAGTGCTGTGCAAGGTGTTCGAGCACATAATTAACACACAGCTCATGCGCCACCTAGAGGATCACTCCTTGCTTAGTGACCGGCAATACGGTTTCAGACCGAAACTGTCAACGGGTGATCTTCTGGCGTACATGACCCACCTTTGGGGTGAGGCTATGGAGAAGCACGGTGAGTCACTGGCAATTAGTCTTGACATCGCCAAAGCTTTCGATAGGGTATGGCACAAATCGCTTCTTTCCAAGCTACCAGCCTTCGGCCTGCCTCCTAGACTGTGTAACTGGGTTGCAAGCTTCCTGCAGGGGCGCCGTATTCGCGTCCTTTGTGATGGACGAGCTTCGGAGTTCTTGCAGGTAAATGCTGGCGTGCCGCAGGGTTCCGTCTTATCTCCCACTCTCTTTCTTCTGCATATCAATGATATGCTCTGTAACGGAAACATTCACTGCTATGCAGACGACAGCACCTTACACGGGAGTTATTACGCACATCCTGCGGCCAAGCAGTCTGATATCGCGGAAAAAAGGCAGCTTCTTGTCACTGACCTGGACCGGATCCTGGACCACATTTCTCAATGGGGCGCTAGGAACCTGGTCGAGTTCAATGCCAAGAAGACCCAGGCATGTGCGTTTACAGCAAAGGTATCTCCTTTCCTTCCCCTTCCCACTCTTCAAAGCACACCACTGCCACTGCAGGATCACCTCACTATCCTCGGTATGGATGTTCGCTGCAAACTGAATAACAAAAACTATATCGAGAGTATCATCAAATCAGCCTCGCGTAAACTCGGAGTCCTGAACAGAGTGAGACGTTTTTTCACGCCGGAGCAGCGGTGTCTTCTATACAAGACCCAAATTCGTTCCTGCGTGGAATACTGCTCACATCTCTGGGACGGCTCCGCAAAGTACTTATTAGATGCTCTCGACAGGTTGCAGCGACGTGCGGTCCGCATTATTGGGGATCCTGAGGTCACGAACACCCTCGAGCCTTTGCAGATGCGTAGAGATGTTGCGTCTTTGGCAGTTTTCTACCGTCTCTACCATGGTGAATGTTCTGACGAGCTCTTCCAATTAGTCCCACCCTCCCCTTTCCTTCACAGGACGACACGTGCAGGGCTAAGATGTCATCCATTTACGGTGCAGAGTATACCTGCTAGAACCAAGCGTTTCAGTGATTCATTCCTATGCCGCACCACTAAGGCCTGGAATTCCCTGCCAGTTCACGTGTTTCCTTCTTCCTACAGTCCTGGGTCCTTTAAGCGGGGCGTGAAAAGGCATCTAATGAGGCCGTCAAGCTGAGTGCCACCACTGTTAACATGGTAAATGTTTACGATGGTGACCCTCTTTCCGAGACTTTGCCTTTAGCTTAACATCAGGCGAGGTGAAGTCAAATTGACGAGTCCTGTATAAAAAAAAAAAAAAAAAAAAAACATTTAATATTGTACTGAGAGTGTTTTGCAGTATGTTATCAATTTTGGTCAAAAGTGTCAAATGTTGCCAAAACGGGGATGAACGAAGTGCATGAGTAAATTTAGGTACAAAAAGACAAAACCGAAGTATAGTAAAGGCCGAATGGACACTTATTCTTTGTAAGTGATCTGTGATGTTTTCAAAATTTTGAATTTTTTCCTCGATAAATGAATGAAACCCATCTTCTAAAACTCGACCCCAGGAGGCGTAGAGTAGCTTACGAATTATGATTTATTCTAAAGATAATGTTTCAGGAATGAGGATCACCATTGCAGATACAAATAATACTACAATGGTAGTCTTCAGTTAGACGGTTTTTACCAATTGTTGGACGTAGGCCTCTCCCAATGTTGGGTAGCTTTAGCTACGTTTCTACGCTGACCAGACGGGTTGGAACAGGGTTTTCTCTCAGTGATATCGTCTACGTTTGTTCCGTTAGTCGCCTGGTACGACACCCTTCGGATGAGATGGAGTGGTGATACTTGTATTCATTATTCGTCACCACACGGATTACTCTTTTTACCTACCTGTATAGCATATAATACGTCTGTTGGTAAAGAGTTCCAAGTATTTAGGGACTAAGAAAAGAGGTGCTGATAGTTTTTATTGTTATGTTTTATGTCAGAAGCATTCACGCTATTACGGATATCAAGAAGTGTATTTAGAAAATCCCAATTCAGTCACTTTAAGCCTATTTCGAAAGCATGGTTGGTTGCCAAATGTTCTTGACATTTGCTGTCTCAGATTTCCTAATGTAGGGGTATAACCTGTGTCGAAATTTTGCCTCTTTTCAACGGAAAAGTGAATATTAAGGTTTTGTACCTGCAATCACTGGTGAGGTAACTTTTTATTAACTTCGTTTGAAATAAATTTCTTTCGCAATACTTTGAACTTATTCTTGGCTGTTACGAGTACAATCGTGGGCGTCGATCAAGGGTACGCGATGGCTTTACTACCTCAAATATTATTTTAGATGGATTTTTATTATGCTGGCGCTTTATAAGTAAAGACAACACTATTACTATTTTCTTCTACACGCCTTATGATCTTCTCTTATTGTCATTAAAGTGATTGAATATTGATTAAAATTTCATTGGCTGATCACTGATCTAGGTTATTAACGTTAACTACATAGTCGTGTCTGCACTGCACCTGACTATAAAATGCTGTAGTACAATTTACATTTTGATAATTGTATTTGTAATTGAATCGCATAGTTCCAACACTACACAGGTGGTATAAAAGTTTATTACTGACATTAAATGGTTGTTAAAGCCGTTAACATTTTACGACAGAAATTCTATTATATTACTATCTTTCAATGTGCACAGAAATATGTATATTTTTCGTGCATTTTTTTTTTAATTTACCGTCATTTTGAACGCTTTGTGTTTTAATTTTTTATAAGCACTTGCGTAGAATTTAAGAAGCTGAGTGCTGGATAGAAAGAGGTCTTTTCTCTTTTCTATCAGTCCATGCTACTGATAACCCGAGTGCACACACGTTACTGGACTGGATAGTACCAAATGAATATAACCTATAATTTTCTGAATGAAATTTTACGGTCGATAAATTTTATTGACACACCTGAAGTATTTCATATAAATGATGCCTTTATGAACTAACAAGTAATTGAAATTTAATTCTGTTCAGAGAGTGTAACATTTTTCTTCAAAAGACATCAATTCGCTCCAGGAAATAAACTCAATCAACAGTTGGCATACATTTGCGAAGCGATCGACAGAAATGGATATTGAGGACGCAATATTATGTACAGCTGAGTGCAAACACATTATGCTATTATCCTTGTTCCGATTATATACGAAGTGCCGAGTGTAATGTTGACCTGAATTTGGCACAATAGAGGTACAGCTCTTATGAGTATATTGTTAAAGGATGTAGACATTATGATATATATTGTTTGACTTAATAAAGAAATAGGTCAGGTTATGTACAGTCATCATCACATCGATTGAATTGATGAACAAAGTGCTGAAAATGATCTGAATTATTTAGTTTTCCTTCCTTCCTTTTGAAGGATTGTTCTGATAATTTGGTACACACCATTTGTTCGGACAATATTACTATTTATCGTAAGGAATAATGAGATCACAGTAAAATAAGCTTGTTATCAATCAATCAATCAATTAGTCCACCGTAGTTCACTGCTGGACATAAGCTTGCTATGTGACTAACTATTAAATTAAAGGGTGAGTAAGAGTTTTATTGTACGAATCTATCAAGCAGCAAGGCTTTTCATTTCTCTCTTGTCCACAGTCTTTGAAAAGATATAAAATCGTTCAAATTGGAGTGGGCGTCTTAAAGCTCTTTTATTTTTTATATCATCAATGTTAGAAAGAATTATTATATTACGTAAAAAACTGCAAATTTTACGAAATAGATCTTGAACTGATGTATTGTATGTATTAGTCGTAATAAAATGTAATAAATTAATTAATTGTACTTATTTTACTTAAGTTTACTGGTTGCGTGGGTTTCCTGGTGACCTATAAATACAGATACAAATTGTTGTATCTAGTTTAGGCACCAGTCTCACAATTACAGTGTTTTTGTATAGCCATTATGATACACTAAGAAAATAATAATATTATTGTTTTATTTAATAAGAATTTGTATTTAATTGTTTGAGAGAATAAAAATATTTTTATTTTATTTATTTTATTTTATTTTCTGAGTACCTCATTTTATATAATGAAGTTACAATAAAAGCATTAAGAAATTTAGGAGAATATTGTTTTACAACGGCAATATTGATGAAATACAAGTGAATATCGCCTTTGTCTGACCTAACCTTTGAAATTCATCAGACTTATCAATTAGGTAAGTAATATTATACGACAGGTATCGACAACACAGCGGGCCACTCAAACCTCCAGTGCTACTAAAGTCCTTGAGCAATAACGCTGCGGGAACTAATAAAATTCCTAAGACCAACCATATAACACTTTTAGCATTGGCTATCAATGATTATCCGACTGGATTGCGATTTGGTGACTTTCTTCCTTTAGTAATTATCTTATTCATTATCTATTATCTTATTCATTATAATTATTTTGATAACGGTAAGCATTTCAACAAGGGCCCCATACGCCCACAGATCTCCCGACACCAGGTCTCCGGGCTACACCTACGGAGCCCATATACCTATGGGGTCCATACGACCATATACTTCTACGCAATTACTTCATTGACTAATTTGATCTTTAGTATGGTTTACTGAAAAATGGTGAAACGAAGCGTATATCTACATTTTGTATCTAATATTGAACAACAACATAAACAATTTTGACATCACCCTGCAAAATGTCGTTCAGATATACATTATTCACCAAACTAACCTGTATGTCGTTACCTATTAAGTGAGCTTCATAAATTACCCTTGTTTTGATGCGTGCACACTTTCCAGTAGGATGCACGGAGGGCCATGGTTCAATGAGCATTAGACAGTGTCGCTTTGATCGTACATGCGAAATTAACTTTCAAATAGTTTGATATTACGGCATCAAATAATATCACACACATTGGGTTATTTTAGACTGGTTAGTGGATGTAAAGTATAGGAAGACAGCGTGTTGACGTGATGAATTGGGGTGGGGATGTGGGATATGTTCAGAAGTTTATTATTAAGTACAGAATGCTTTAGTACCTTCTTGAAGAAAATTCAAATTCATTTATTTATTTTTGGATCATACGTTTGTGTACCTACAGCTTGTTCTAAATTACTTTTCACAAGAACCCCTATTGATCGTACTTTCCATTATTCAATTTTATGAATCTATCTGCTAACGTCGGTAGCTTAGTGGTTCAGGTGTTGGCCTTACGAACGAGAGGTCCCGGGTTCGAATCCTGGCCATTACACTACTGACGTGAACCCAATCTTATCACAAGCAATTTAGCTTAGTTGGAGGGGTTAGAGGGAATATTAGTAACTTCGGCTCTAATATTCTTTGAAAAAATATTATATAGGAATGCTTGGTATTTAACTTTATAAAACAAAAGTAGTAACAGTAGTAAAAGTAGTAAACAAAACAAAAAGGATATGCAACACAATTAGTACTATTCTTTTGTGATAAATATTAAGTAATCTTTATTTCTGTTTCAGGTCATGATGGGTTGAGCTCTAAATCGGTAAGTTAATTCCTGAACATAACAAACCACACTACTACGGTAGTACATACCACAGCAATTACCGAATTCAGAAACACCACCCCTAACTATATGAGAACAAAACATAAGAAAAGTATTCACACGCAACAATATTCACATAACATATTGTTCTCTTTTTTTATAAAATTATGAAAGAAAAAGTAGGTGGCAGAAATAACATTCAAACGACGTTTTTCCTCACGTTGAATATGTAGGTACCTACTAGCATGCAGTGTATTTGTCTGGACCAGAGGTCTGGACCCATTCATGAGACAGTGTGTATTGTAGTTTCTTCTCAGACAACGCACCTGATGAAAACATAACACGACATAATATGGAAAGAAACCGAAAGTCATAGTTACGGAAACTGTGAAAGATATTCAATTACAAAGACTTCAAATGTTTGCGCACCATCTAAAAGTAAAAACTGTGTGCTTATTTTATAATATGCAAAGCATAGCGCCATAAATTTCAAGACGGACTACCCGGAAAATGTAAATTATATTATGAGTCTGCCATTTTAAATTTGCCACGCAGCAGCCCCACAAAATGGGGTTTCCCTTGAGAAAAGAGGATGTAATTACAGTTACCTTTGTGACGGGTAATTCGTTTCACACTTTTAAATGATGCATAAAACATTTTACAAAAATATTACTTTGTTCACAGTTATTACTTAAGAGATTGAGAATTTATAATTGTAACTAAACGGAAATAAAAGTGACTTACATAGTTTTTAATCGGGACGTGATCACGTGACTAACGCTTTTAAGAAAGGTTTAGAATAATGGCAATAGGTAAACTTTTTCCATAGCTATGGGTTAGTATACACATGCAAAACAAAGAAGTCTCTACTCAAAAGCTAACAACAGTATATACCGAAACACTCCCGAAGCTGAAAACCCCTAGCAGTAATCCAGGTACATAACAAGGCATAAAAAACGATTTCGACAAAAAAACATTTTTTTCGTTCTTTTTGAAGTGGTGTTTTTTATGAATTTTCTGTTTCATTTTGCTTTAATAACACAATGGAGAGTAAATAATGCAAATTAAAAAAATCAAAAAAAAAAAAACGAAAAATTTTTTTTTTTCTCCAAATCGTTTTTTTTATACCAATGTGTTATGTACCTGGAGTATTACTAGGGGATTTCGGCATCGGGAGCGTTCCCCTTACACCCGGTATAAATGTTTATAGGTGTGTAGGCATAACAACATGCTATCGTTGAACCACTTCATCAGGCCTTTAAGGGCACAGATTTCGGTTGTCATTAGTAGGTACTTGTGACAGCTTGAAGGGCCGTGACATTTTCGTGATCGATCAACTGTCCGTGAAACAGATTGGACAGCGTTTCGTTAACAACCAATAATACTAATCGGTAACTTTCTTCGTAATGTACAACTGTCGGAAGGTACCTATTGAATCAAATGAATTGGAATATGTAACAACAAAAGACTTAAATACATACATACAATCACGCCTTTATGCCCGGAGGCTTAGGCAGAGGTGACTTAACACCCACATTTCACAAATCATTTTATTCGGTCCCACGTAATAAAGGATGAAAAAAAATATATCGCGAAAAAAAATCGCTAAAATGTTGTTTTACTACAATGAATGATATAGTATCCGCGTAGGTTGTTGTTCTGACAGTATCAATAGCTAACTTGTTTTCACTTAATTTTTTTGCAAATTGTGTCATAACTTTTGGTTGAGTTTGATTTCAACTACGTTATGGGAGCAAATACACCATATTTGCTAGAAATATGATGATTTCATGTAAGTTATGTATAATGTGAGTATTACGTAAACTAAAAATAAATAGATAGAAAACGTTTTAGATTTAGTCGTAACGTGCGTGGACTGGCGGAAAACTAAACCAATGTAAATGTGTAAACGCACATACTTACGTTATGGTTTATCAAGCCTAATAATTGCCTAGTAAGACTGAAACTCTAAACAAGCTCGCAATAAAACCACTTCTCTGTTCAATAAAGTTAAAAAACGGTTGTGCTCGTTTATAAATAAGCTTCTTAGAAAATATTTACTTCTCAAACACAAAAGACGGGCCCATTGTGGCCATAAGGCACACACAATAGATCCATCTGTAGTATTGTTGACCAGCATAGCGTAGGTGAATGTGATGAAAAGACCTGCTCGGTCTGTTTCGGGAACCAATACAGACGACTTTGTACCCTTAGCACATTATAACTAAGTTGAATATCGTAAAACACTGTGTATAGTTACTTATAGGACGCTGAAATAGCTCCGAACTTTCTAGTTGCGCAATTAGTAATCACGGAGACAAAAGGTATTGTTTCAATTAATAGAAAATAGAATTTGTATACATTTCAAATTAGCGTAGACAAAGAAATAGAGAAAGATATTTAAATTCAGATTTTTATGTGTTGTTAGTGGGAAGACCAAAGGCTTGTCCTTCTTTGTCTTCTACACTGACGACACGAAAATTATGTTTACAGGGTTGGTGTCACGAGTGTGATTCCCCTGGCGTTGCACACGTCTATAGGCCACGGGAACCACTTTCCATCAACCAAGCGTTTCAGTGACTCATTCCTATGCCGCACCACTAAGACCTGGAACTACCTGCCAGCTCACGTGTTTCCTTCTTCCTACAGTCCCGGGTTCTTTAAGCGGGGCGTGAAAAGGCATCTAATGAGGCCGTCAAGCTGAGTGCCACCACTGTTAACATGGTACACGTTTGCGATGGTGACCCTCTTTCCGAGACTTTGCCTTTGCTTAACATCAGGCGAGGTGAAGTCAAATTGACGTGTCCTATATGTTAGCTCTAATAAAATATATTCTGTGTGTAAACTAAAAGTAGCTAAACTGACTAAACTATGTCATCTATTTTGTTGATTATATGTGATTCTCAAAATATTACAAATAATAGTTAAAATAAATCTAGATATCAGTAATAAATATGAATCTATTTATAAACTTATTAGCCGGTCAAATGCATTGAGAAAATAACAGTTATTTTGTTATTGTTAGGATATTTACACCAAAAACGGTCTTGGCGCGCTTCCGCCCGGGTTGATGTTTGACCGGCTAGCAAGAGGGAGAGGATTCTCGTGTCGACGGTCGATAAGCAACGATTATAGTAAGTCAATACTCACCGTTATTACAACTGCATACTGTGTTGTACCTACGTGTCTACAAACTGTAATTGTGGAATAAAGGATCAGGAAAAGAAAGCCGGGATATTCAACAATAGGTAGGTAATTCCCTTTTAAAGGATCAGGAAATGAAAGCCGGGATATTCAACAATAGGTAGGTAATTCCCTTTTAAAGGATCAGGAAATGAAAGCCGGGATATTCAACAATAGGTAGGTAATTGTATTAGATAGGTATTATTCCACAATTACAGTTTGTAGACACGTAGGTACAACACAGTATGCAGTTGTAATAACGGTGAGTATTGACTTATTATAATCGTTGCTTATCGACCGTCGACACGAGAATCCTCTCCCTCTTGCTAGCCGGTCAAACATCAACCCGGGCGGAAGCGCGCCATGACCGTTTTTGGTGTAAATATCCTAACAATAACAAAATAACTGTTATTTTCTCAATGCATTTGACCGGCTAATAAGTTTATAAATAGATTCATATTTATTACTGATATCTAGATTTATTTTAACTATTATTTGTAATATTTTGAGAATCACATATAATCAACAAAATAGATGACATAGTTTAGTCAGTTTAGCTACTTTTAGTTTACACACAGAATATATTTTATTAGAGCTAACATATATAAAAAGTAAAAAAAAGGGGATCCGTGTGCTTGTCTGCTTGTGCTATAAGAAAAATCAGATCAGATTAGAACTACCCCGCTATAAAAAAATGATATGCCTTGGTTTAAAAGAATGTCAAAGAATTTTCCGCCCCTTTCTATGCTTTTTCTCACTTTTTCGGTCCCAAGTAATAGGGGTGAGCCTATTACCGTCAAAAGGGCACTTTGTCATGTACTAGATAATAACGTCAATAAAATCGCCCGACCGCGTGGACACGTATGCGGGCGGTTATTCACTCCAGTGTATCTATTGATTTTATACCTGGCTTTTCAATGTTACTCGTTCTAAAACACAGTTCAAGATAGCTTTACCTTAGACTGTATTTCTTTAAAAAGTTGCATTATCGATGCAAATATCCATACTAACTAATATTATAAATGCGAAAGTAACTCTGTCTGACTGTCTGTCTATCTGTCTGTCTGTATGTTACGCTTTCACCACTGAACCGATTTTGATGAAATTTTGTATAGGGATATATTAGACGTTGAGAACAGACATAGGCTATGTTTGGTCGCAATAACCGACATCCCGGGACCTTTATACCCGGGATCATAATAAGGCCGACTCCTTAACCAATAAGCTACCGACGCTTAAATAACTAAACGAAACATACTATATCTATTCTGTGCCTAAACTAAACAATAGTGGCGTTTGAACCACTTAATGACCTTTACCGACTATTTCCAATAAAGTCAAGTCATGACCACGGCTGCTGTAACGCACCCGAAACGTCGTCGGCAAAAGTAAGTTTTCCAAAATTTATCGCGTGAAGTCCCGAAATATTATAAAACATATTTCCAATAAAGGTAACAACAAACTGAGTACCCTGAATGCACATTTAGTTAAATGTCTGTTTGTTAATGTCTACCGTTACTCGTATCATATGCTGAAGCCATATTAATGTTAGCAAAGTCTACACTTCCTCATGTGTCCCAGAGGACCGCTTCAGTATATTGCTTTCTTTAAAACCAATTCAGCGGTAAAACATTCAGCTTTCATCTTTCATTACCTTCGGTAAACGTTTGTATTATTTACCTTATGTTTTGCTACGACATCGAAGTAATTTTAAATGGGAGAATAAATCTTTTTCGGGGAAAATTCATTACTCTTTACTTTAAGCTTCAAACGAGGAAGAAATAGAATCACTGGAAAACATAATGGTAACTTCATTTTAAAATACATTTTTCTTCATACTTCCAAATACCCAAAGGTGTAAGCAGAGGTATATTAATACCGTCATTTCCCGAATTATAATTTCCAGCCCCACGTAATTAATTAGGTACAATAATAGAAATAACAAAACCTTGTTTGATTTTGAAATAATACTTCTGAGTTTGAGCGTCATTTGTGTCTTTGGATCCTTAACTATTTGTCAAGGACTTCAAGAATTCGTTTTTATGTTGAAATCAGGAAAGATTTACTCATCTATTTAAATAAGCAGTTGCTTATTTAAATAGATGAAGTAAGTAGGTAGGAGGTTAACGGACAAAATTTATTAATAATAAAGAAATACATAGATATTCAACATTCTACACAGCGCTATCATGGATATATGGATTAATGTTTTACAAAAAATACTATCACAATTAAACCCGCCACCATGTTATTAGTAACAGAGAATCAACATTTATTTCTGAAAGTAATTCTATACTAATTAATCCAATAATAGCTTTTCGTGATACCTTATCTCGTAATTCAATTAAAGGTTGACCCAGACGGTTATTTTCAGCGAAAGGTATAAGTGATAAATATTCTCGTTTGTTTTTTTATTTAAAAACATTATGTTTGAGATAAATATCTGCGGTAGCCTAGTGGTATGGGTAATGGACTGCTGAGACGAGGTCTCGGGTTCGATCCCAGGTTTACCATGGCACACACCAATGACTTTTCGATGCTTTTCGAAGTTATGTGTGTATTTATCGCAGGTTTATAAGTGCCCGGTTAATGGCAATAGGCTCGCCACCTATTACATTGGGACCTAAAACATAAACTGGCGAAATGTGGGTGCTAGCACCTCTGCCTACCCCTTCGGGGAATATAGGCGTGAGTTTATGTTATGTTATGTTAAATTAACAACCTTTGTGGCGTGGCGGTGGTACATTCGACAGTTACGCAGGAGGCGTGGGTGTGATTCCCACTCAGTGCAAATATTTATACGCATGAATATGTCTATTTACATATTGGTCTGGATGTGTCTTAGTATGATAGCCGGGCCCAGTGGCTTTACATGTTCTCCGAGGCACGACCAGGACAACGCAAATACTCATATCCATCCATATAAGTATTTGCGTTGAGCGGTGATCGAACCCGCGCCTCCTGCGTAGCGGCCGCGTACACTACCGCTTCGCCACAGAGGCTACCTTACAATATTAATGTATAAAATGAATGGCTTTAAATTTTAAGACTTAAATTAAGTAAAATAGGCCCAAAAGATATTCAAGCTCTCCTACTTACTACCCACTCTCGATTCATAAATCTTTTCACCCAAGTCGGTCGGTGTCACCGCAGTCATTAGACTGCGTATAAAATTTTATTGAAA
Organism: Eilema sororculum; assembly: GCA_914829495.1. Lineage (NCBI taxonomy): Eukaryota > Metazoa > Arthropoda > Insecta > Lepidoptera > Erebidae > Eilema > Eilema sororculum. The sequence continues at coordinate 19,615,843 of OU618543.1, read as the reverse complement.
GCGTTGTTAAAACTAAGATAAAATAACAATTAATTGTTAAATTTGTTCCTTCGGAATCAGTGCTACAGTTCAAATTAATATACAGTCTGTATCAGAACTAAAAATGTCAGTGAGAAAAGTTGCCGAGGAATCATTAATTTACCAATAGTTGTTATTTTGACTAGCTAGTTGTACGGGCGACTTCGTCTGCTTTGAGTTAGATTCGAATTAAAATTTTCTGGAACATTTCACCCTATTCACAATAGTAAATAGGATAATGTTGTTTTTAATTATTGTTAGCCAAAAAGATTTGCTATAGCTTTAGCCGTAGCTGACGCGAACATACTTACATCCTCGAGAGGAATCGTATTGAAAAATTACCGAACCTACACACCATGTTCCAGTTGCAATGCATGTCATATTAGAACAGTGTGAGTGTGTGGGGGTGTATAGAAACTGTACAATTAGCAGAAAAACAATTGATTGCAAGTAGATACATACCGATGTGACTAAAAACAGAAAGCCTATCAAATGTCAACAAATTAATAACAGTTTCAAACTTAGTACCTAACAGCAAAAAGACGCGTAAGTACAGGCTCTTAATATTCAAGCCAGCGAGCAAGTATGTAAATAAGATTAAATTACTTTGGCGACGGGGATTTTAGTATTTTCGTCTTCGCCACACAATCTTATTTACGTCGTGATGAACATTAAATATGGTTATATTTTGGCAAGGTTTTAGATGTCATAGAAATGTCGTGGCCTCACTTTTTATACCCCACAGACAGTGTAACAGCCCTAGTGTTTACGACGTCCATAGGCCACGGTAACCACTTTCCATCAGGCCGGTGTGTTTGAAATTTGAAAGCTGGGAATCTCTTTCAGCTCGCATTCTATGAGATATACAATAGGTTAACGGGAATGATGACTCGCTTAGGCCGTCAGCCTGGGGGCCAAGTCTGCTAATTAAATTCGTTGTTATAGAGTCGCGATGGTGTAGTGTCGACATAATTTTACCCATTTCGTATTCCGCTAAAATAAAAGAGCGATCGCTTGTCAGTGGTCGACGTGAGAGTCGCGTCATTGTGGTCTCGTGATCGAATAATTTTGCACTTTTACAGGTTACCACAGGCAGTGTAAACCTGGTTAAAACGTCAGGTAAATCAAAGGTGTGTATTCACTTATACCATGTTCGCGTTGATTCCCGTTAACAGTATTATATTTATCTCCGTCAGAGTGGCTAGTAACTGGGGATCACAACAAGCTAAAGTTGTCAAATTAAAAAGATATAACAAAGCGAAATTCACCTTGTTACAGTTTTATGGAACTATCAGTTCACCCAGGGTATGAGTAGGGTTTGGCAAACTTTTTCCTACGAATCCGTAGATAAGTCTAGAACTTATCTACGGATTCGTAGGAAAAAGTTTCTCGAAATTCTCGAAATTTTACTTCTTACCCGTTTAATGAAGTAATGAAAACTATTCCGCGCAAAAAAATTGAGATTCAGGAATCATTATCATTATACAAGTATATCAAAAAATATATTTTACGAATAGTAACCCAGCGACTGTTATAATTCATAACTTATAACGTACGTTTGACTATAATGAATTAGAACATAAAACGTACGTTATCATTATGACGTCATAATAACAGTTGGAACTGTAGACACGACTCCTCAGAATCTAATAAAAGAAACACTTCCATTCCCTTCCGAGTATTTATTCTCCGTTCTCCGAATTTCCCTTCGAGAATGCAAGTAGAACAATCATCAAAAGACTTCATCTCATCGTAATATTAATCAAGTATCCTTCATCAAGGAAATTGTAAGGCTGTCGACAGACGAGCGTAATAAGGGGTGCGTGAGCGGCTTATTAGGTTTGCTCACGTAAAATTTGTTTTACGATGAAATGACTTAAAGGAAGATTTACAGTGTGGGGATTTAATATAATTGCCTTAACTTTAAGATTATCTACTCAATATGATCAGTAAAGATGGTGTTACTAAATATCGATGTTAGGATGTTGGTCTTAATTACTAACTGAATTCAAAAGTTATTTTAAACTTTTCTGTGGAAATAAAGTCTAAATCAATTTGCGACAAAACTTAAATAAACTGATTGGTTACATTAACATTAAATGATAGTGCCTATTTTTGGTACACCTTCACAATTAACATCTTTAGCCAGAAGGCTAGATTGATTGCTAAACTTCAATTGATTACTGTTCAAATATTTACCTAAATTTAAACTTTTCACGTTTAATTACAAAACTTCACTGAGGAACTTCTAAGTGTTCAACTTGAATTCTAAAAATAACCATTGGCTGTACTCCAAGTTTACTAAAGGTCTTTGAACTAAGTAAAATATTTCTGTTTCCTTTGATTGAACTTTATTCATTACTTATTAGAATATAACTTTCTTACCATTTAGCGTAAGAAAACTGTTTTGAGTAATTTTTGGCGTGAATTTTAGAAGGCAATTTCGACCAATAAATTACAAACAAACAAGTACATGAGGTTCAATACCCTGTTTAACCCTAAACACAGCCCATATCACAATATCTAGACCCAAACCTATTATCTATTCTTTGCCCAAACTAAAAATAGTAATTTTTGGCGTGACTTTTGATTTTAGAAGGCAATTTCAACTAAGAAATTACAAACAAACAAGTACATGAGGTTCAATACCCTGTTTAACCCTAAACACAGCCCATATCACAATATCTAGACCCAAAACTATTATTTATTCTGTGCCCAAACTAAAAATAGCCTGTAATATAATTAAAATAAGTCCTAGAAATTGTCATCCCAACTATACGTGTATGCAAAATTTCACCCAAATTGGTTGAGGATATCTGCTTCAAAATCAAGTAGCAAGATTCCACCCGCACAAATTACATACATACATACAAAGCAAGTTAGATTGGTGCGACGTGTGAAAGTGTGGAAGGAGACGCTTGAGAACGGCGGTCTGAAGCTAAATGTGGCGAAGACAGAGTACTTGGCGTTAAACTCAACAGATCCCACACCCGTTCGCATAGGCGATGACTTGGTCGAGCGCACGGATCAGGTTAAGTACCTGGGATCTGTACTTCACGTTACTGGTGACATCGACCACGACATCAAGGCACGCATTGCTGCCGCGTGGGCTAAGTGGCGGGAAATGATTGGCGTCACTTGCGATACTAAAATGCCAGTCAGGCTGAAAGGGCAGGTCTATAAAACGATCATTAGACCTGTCCTCTTACACGGCTGTGAGGCGTGGCCGCTGTTGGAGCGACACAAGCAGATGCTGCGTGTCACGGAGATGAAAATGCTGCGGTGGATGTGTGGAGTCACGCGTAAAGATCGCGTGAGGAACTCACGCATCCGCGGCAGCCTTCATGTCCGTGACATCGCAGATAAAATGCAAGAGAGCCGCCTCCGCTGGTGCGGCCACGTCATGTGGAAACCGCCCAGCTACGTGAGTAACAAATGCCTGGCAATGGCGCCCCCACCCGGTCCAGGTAGAAGGGGTAGGCCCAAAAAGTGATGGCTTGGCGTCGTGGAGGGTGACATGCGTGAAAACGGTCTCACTACCTTGGACGCCCAAGATCGTGCGAAGTGGAGGAGGAAGAGCCGGAAGGCGGACCCTGAGCTCCGCGGGCACCGTGGCCTCGGATGCAATCAGGACTAACGTCTTTATGTGGATGATGATGATACAAAGCAAGTTAAATAAAAGCTTGTAAAAAGGCATTGAACTGATACACAATAAATCAATCCATTATGTCGACGTCCATATCCGTTGAACTCAGACATTGATTGGGCACGTTTCGTACAAAGTCTATCCAAAGTATTTTGTTCGAGTCACTAGCGGCATTTACATCAGTGAGCCGTGAAACAAATAATTAGTTGTATATACAGAGATTTGTTGGGTCAAACACCGGTATTCACAAACGTGACTGTGCTGGTGTCAATGAACGAAATAGGTTGGATTCCACTTGATAAACAATAAAAAAAAATTACAATCGAATTAAGAACCTCCTCCTCCTTTTTTGAAGTCTGTTAAAAAACAAAGGATGTGATTCACATTCCTTAATTTTACAATACAACAATAGCAACACCTGCCAATTCAAGCTTGAAGTTGGCAACAACATAGTTAGAGTAAAACCTTTTCCTCCGATCCTAACTTTTTTATATAATACTCTCTAGAGATCTCTTATCCCTTTATTTGACCTAAATCCATATAACATGTACTTCTAAAAAGCATTTTAACTTTAACTCGAGTTAGACATGTTTAATTTAAGACTATTTTAACAAAAACTTTTTTGTTTTAGGATGTTCCCGTTGAACAGCTGGAGAAGCTCAAAAATGGTAAGTTTGTTCATATTATCTTGTTTTAATAAAGTTCGAATTTAATTTTAATTTTTGTGTATAGTCAGCATCAGAAAGATGTTGAAGAACAAAGTGCGCAAAATGATCTTATTTGCTTAGTATTCCCCCCTTTCTGTTGAGGGATTGTTGTGATATTTGGTAAACACCTTTAGGTCATAAAATAATACAATTTAAATCAATCAAACAATTTGATGCTCGTCAGCACATCCACATCCATACCTTTAATATTATAAATGCGAAAGTAACTCTGTCAGTCTGTCTGTTGACTTTACACCTAACCACTGAATTGATTTTGATAAAATTTGGTATGGGGGTAGATTAGACCTTGAGAAAGGACATGGGCTATGTTTGGTCGCCATAACCGATATCCACGCGGATGGAGCCGTAAGCAAAACCTAGTTAGTTATAATCCCAGTCAACGTAATGAACTTAACCATTTCCCAAACTTAAACTAACTGTTGGAACTTAATTGAATTAGTATTCTGAATTCTGTCGCATTAGCACTAAGTAATTAACATAACCTTGCGCATACAAGCTTATAAACTTTTATTGGAGTTTTTAATACAATATCAAAGGTTTATGAGATAACTTTATTTTAATTAATCGTGCAGTGTGTACTTACATACTCATGTAGGTGTGGGTATCAGGATGTTTTAATCATGAAAGGAAGTGTAAAAGGTGTATTAATTTATGGTATCTTCTATGCATTATTGTGAAGGTGGCAAAGTGCGCCTACCAGAAATATTTCAAAAACTACCTATTGGACAGTAATGACATCTTACGTCGATGCTACAAACCATATCGAGTTTGTAGCGTCGACGTAAGATGTAGTTGCCCGCTAGGCGCACTTTGCCACCTTCACTATACTTTATTTAAGTTTATGCCCCTGTACCTAAACATGTATTGGAAAAAAAAAATACAATTATTAGATAGAAGTACATCCATCCATTGCAATTAAAATTTTGAAAGCAAAATAACTCGTTCATGCACTTGTGTAAAACAAACACTTTGCAGGCCTGGTCCAAGATATATCTATATATTCATAAGTCTTCATGAATATACTCAAAGGAATAATTCTTTTCATAAACACGCATTTTAAAAACGATTCTGCGTTAAATGTATCGCTTACGAAATTCCAATGTGGTAAATTTTACGGTAAATAGCAGAATTTGGGGTGGATACAATAAAAATGCGTGCAAGGGATTCCGCGTAATCCCAAGAACATCTCAAATATGTACACTTCACGTCACGGTTTACAATTTTCCGGATCTTTAAAAGGAGATTAGCGAAACTCGTTCGTGTATTTTAAAGATAAAGGAATTTGTATCAATTTATTCAAACACTGAAAAAAAAAATTTTTCTTACCGTTTCTATATATGGGTCCCGGTTTGCTAGGTTTTTTTTTATTTTTTTTAATACAGAAAACGTTTTGACTTCACCTCGCCTGATGTTAAGCCAAAGGCAAAGTCTCGGAAAGAGGGTCACCATCGCAAACATTTACCATGTTAACAGTGGTAGTTGAATATACAATGGCACAATGGATATATAACATAAAATTTAATATGATATTTCACATAAGTAGATTCCTGGCTAGCCGTAGGTAGGTTAGGTAGGTAGGTTAAGTAGGTATGTTAGGTAGGTAGGTTAGGTAGGTAGGTTAGGTAGGTAGGTTAGGTAGGCCTATGAGGTAGGTTTGAAAGCGACTTTGGCGTGGCGGTAGTGAACACGGCCGCTACGCAGGAGGCGCGTGTTCGATCCCCGCTCAGTCTGCAAATATATGCATGAATAAGGGTATTTGCATTGGTCTGGATGTTTTCTATGTATAATATGTACGTATTTATAAAAAAAAGTATCTAAGTATGTTTATCCACATTCTAGATTCCATGACACAAGCTACTTACTATGCTTACTATGGGTCTAGATAGCGTTATGTAGAATATTGCGGAATATTTGTTTATTATTAATTATTAGGTAATTTCTCTACTATACCTACCTCATTATCTATACATATAATAAATCTGTAAACGATCGATGTCTGTACATGGAAATGAAATGAGAAAAATTGTTATAGGAGGACTTTATAAACATAATAGAAGCCAAATCAACGTTTTTTGGAATTTTTGTCTGTTTGTCTGTTTATCTGTTTATCTGTTTCTCTGTTTGTCTGTGAGTTTGTGCACGCTAATCTCAGAATCAGCTGAACGGATTTGGTTGCGGTTTTCACTAATAGATTGTAGTAGGCTTCACTTAACATTTAGTGTTTGTTTTATTGAAATCGGTTTATAATTAAAAAAGTTATGTCAATAATAGCATATCACGGCTAACAATTTGTGATTGTGTGAATAGATCGAACCAATAAAGAAGCAACAATGCTTACAAGAAGATATTATTTCGGTCATTGAATAGGAATCTGAAGAACTTCGAGAGGCCAGAGTTCTACATCTCAGCCAAGTCAGGTCAGGTTACTGCAGAATCTTCGGCACAGCAAGTGATTCGATAGAATTCACATTGTTTTCGAACGATTTTCTCTCGAATTCAACAAATTAGTAAGCAGCTGGTTCGCTAAAAAGACTCCTGGCTTTCATAATTAATATCATCACGTTATTATAATAAGGAATGGGACAAAAAGTTTTTTTTGACATAATATGTAAACGTCTATTTCACACTATGATCTCATGGTAACTGTGGCTCAATACGTCTGCGGTGGACTTATAACTTAGCTGAGTCGCGTTCGAATCCGTCTAAAATGTAATTTTCCTTTTTTATGGTTTTTTATTTACTATCGCTTAACTTTTTTATTTTATTGTGTATTTGTTGTATTTTATTGTATTTATAGTTTTATTTGAAGTAAAATATAAATTCTATGCTTAGAATTCTATAGGTAGTACATAAAACTAGGCTGTGCGACAGTAATAGTAGAACTTATTATTTATTATTCTTAGATCTATATAAAATTCTTCATTTCGGAGAATGAAAAAGTGGTTCCACCAGCCTGAAAAGTCATAAAACTGAAACTGGTATCCCCCATTGATACCGATTCCACCACATCGGGGCAAGCGCAATATTGGAATCAAAACGATTAAAATTTAACAGAGGAATGGGGCATTGGGGGTATTCTGGGGTTAGGTACCCCAGTATACCTGCCTTGGTTACCTATCATAAAAAGGCGGTCTCAACGTGAAGAGCAGGGATTGCTTCGGCTAGGGTGATGGGTAGCCTAAGCTATCACCATCAAAGCCGCGCTCATGGAGGAAGTAAATCGTTGCACCTTCTCTGAAGCACATTACGTATTCTGGGAGATAGTTGTCCCTATGGTATTACCGTCTCTACCATGGTAAATGTTCTGATGAGCTATTCCAATTAGTTCCACCCTCTCTTTTCCTACACAGGACAACACATGCAAGGCTCAGATGTCATCCACATACGGATCAGAATATTCCATCAAGAACCAAGCGGTTTGGTGACCCATTCCTATGTCGCACCATTAAGACCTGAAATCCCTGCCAGCTCACGGTTTACTTCTTCCTACAGTCCCGGGTCCTTTAAGGGGGGCGTGAAAAGGCTTCTGATGATCCCATAAAGATGAGTGCCACCATTGTTAAGATGGTACACGTTTATAATGGTGACCCTATTTCCGAATCTATGCCTTTAGCTTAACATCAGTCGAGGTGAAGTTAAATTGACGTGTCCTATATAAAAAAAACTCCGGATCTTAAAAAGAAGAAAACTCGTGTGTGGGCAGAGCAATACAGTTCTTAACCGCATGATAAAGAAATTAAGTTCCGAACAGCTTGGTGGTGGCATTATTTCTACCGTATGTGACTGACGGAAGGAAGGAGAGATTAGTTGAAAGACTCCTAACTAATAGGCCCTTTCACTCGCGGTGGTGCGGTAGAAATGGTAAAATACTGCCAGAGAGACAACGTCTTTATGCAACTGCAGACATTATACAATGTTAGTGACCTGATTACTACCAACGCACGCCGCTGCGATATTATCGATTCCGTCTAATAAGTAGGTATCTAATAGTAAATACGTAAATCTATCCCAGAAATGATAACAGTATGCCAGGAGAAGCCAACCTATGTATTAGGTATATGAAAGATACCCATGCTCCTATTATATAAAAGAGACTGAATGTGGGCAGAGAAACACTCAGTTCCGGTAAATTTCATCAGACCAAAAAAGGTACCTACATCATCTGCTGGAAACAAGCTTACCAATACAAGGAATATATAGCAAAATGAGGCTATATGACCCCATACCAGTCAATGCTGTATTTGCTCTCTTGCCCACTGCGCCCCTCTTCTCTACCTGTGTGTAAAGCAATGAACAGCGATGTGACTGTGGTCGATGGAATTTGTCATAAAACTGGAACTACCCACCATTGGCTTGGCAAAGAAGAGAACCACTGGTCACTGCTCAGAGCGTGCAAGGCACCGGGTTTTCTTGAAACTATTTTGTATGATACTTGATGTACTTATTTTAATTTGTTCAGTTCGTAAGTGGTGGCAGCATGTTTTAAGAATTTGGGAGGAAGGAACAATATTTAAACCATTAAAACTGGTTAACATTGTTAAGTCCCCATATAACAATGTTCATCACATATCAAGTAGTCAGTCACTCAAAAGACTGTCTTCATATTATTTAATTTAGAAATGCAAGGTGGAAGATGTCAAGCGAGTTTTCGAAATGATTTGAATACAGTTTTGTTTCTTTTTTAAAATAAAGAAATGTTTCCTTTGCGTAAAATTCACTATTTCAAGTATTTCGAATACTTCCGTTCCAGTTGGGATGAAAATCTTCCACCATGTTTAATAATGAGTTTGAGCTATTCCGAAATAAACGCGGACGAAGTCGCGGGTAACAGCTAGTTAGATAATAAATACATGTAAGTATCATGTTAAGCTTCATTTTCATATAATTTATTACATACTTACGTCCGAATAAGTTTATATAATACATTCCTAGGGATACAATTCGCCTGTATACCATTCTCTTGGGAGAACGTACCGTCCAAATTTCCCAATTTCACTTAGCTAATATATCCTTTTGTCCGTAGAATCACACGATTTATTGACGTACGTGCCAGAGTCGGAATTGCGAAGTTTTCTTGGTTTACTAATCTAATCCTAAGCTATAAATAGTTTTAGAGGGTGCCGATATATCTTCTTATCCCAATTTTATCTCTCGTATTAGTTGATACAGTCACCACGCATTCTTTATACACAAAATGTATATATATAAAAGAAAGTCATGTTATTTACACTATTATAACTCAAGAACGGCTACATCGATTTGGCTAAAAATTGGTAGGGATGTAACTTAGAACCAGGAGATTTTGAGAGTTTGATTGTAACCGGTTGAGTAGAATCGGAGATTATAAGAGATCTACGCAGGCGGAGCCGCAGGCGGAGCCGCAGGCGGAAAGCTAGTAATAACTAAACAAAACAAGTTTAAACAGGTGATTCTTCTCCAAAGTATGTAAATAGGACTAAGTAGTACCTTACCTACACGACATACATCCTTATTTCCGTCTAGGGTAGACAGAGACAGGAGCCCGTCATTTGGTAGAGATTAGAGACCCTTACCTAATTCACGAGCTTCCTCCACTGTCATTAATCCTTTCATGCAATCCCGGTTTCGAGTAATTCTGACCAGCGGGTAATATAAGACTAGCTTTTGCCCGCGGCTCCGCCCGGGTAAATGTCGGTTATAGCGCCCAAGTCATTTAATTTTCAACTACACTAGAAGGGCCGGGCTTCATACTATACCTTCAAAGACCGCAGCGGTCAATTTGACGGTACTATAAGTGCAGTCAGAATACTTATGAAATTATGACATAAATTGCAATAAAATAAAAACACAAGTAAGTACCTTTATTAGTTTGAAGAAATCGTTGTTTACTATTCTTATCGCTGCCTTTAATACATGCCGTCAAATTGACGGTGTGCGGTCTTAGTAGGTATTTGTAAAGGAATCTCATATACAACATATAGCTTAATATTTTTTTATATAGATATAGCCTAAGAATAGCAAATTAGGAAAAGTCCTATTATATGAAAGGAAACAAATATATAGTTTGTAAAATATTTAAGAATGAAATCGCCGTGCGGTCAAATTGACGGCCTTGGTCTTTCTAGTGTTAACTGCATCGCTTCAAAGTCTATAGCCGCGTCCGCACGCTTGCCAAACCTAAACAAGCCGTCACAAATTCAAACGTGTGGATAAGGCGTTTGATTTGGTTTGTGTAGGTTTGCAAGCGCTTGTTGCCGATCCGCCAAGTGTCGGTTTTTTTGTCACAAATCAAAGGAATTTGCCGCAAGCGCTTGCGATTATGTATTATTATTTATTATTATTATTATTATTTTTATTTTTATTATTATTATTATTTTATTATTACTTATTTATGTCGTAATCAAAATACTTCAGTATCAGGTTCCAACCATATTATTCTTTTCGTGCACCTTATTTTTTAATATCAACTTTTCTTTTGTGCGTTTTCCTTATAGTCCATTTCCAATTTTCTTGTTTGTTCTTTATAAATAAATAAGTAGGTAGTTTTTATTGGTTTCTTTCGTAATTGCTCGATTGTTCCATTTCTTAATTATCAATTTCTAAATCATAGGCAGTTTTTCGATGCCCGGACTCGCCTATCCCGCCCAATCTTATACGAATGTACTTACTAAGGTCTAACTTTACACATCTACGGCTTCCCTTACACCCGGTATTACCAACATTTTTAAATGTTTTTATCTGGCAAGCAAGTTTTCTAAGTCAATCAGATCGAGGACTAAGTATGTGTTCCACGGAGGACAGAATATGATTAAGTAAAGTTAGTATCACTTCTTTCTCCATGATCTGGGCCTCGATTCTGCTAAAGCCAAACCATTGTGGTACCACCGCCACTGCAAAAAACGGCATTAAATAATATGCCGCGTCCGCACGCTTGCCGCTTGCCGCAAACTCCAAACCTCTACAAACGTTTGGCTTGATTTGACAGACCACCACACGCTTGCGAGTGCTTGCGAGTGAGACATTGTGTTTTGAAGAAGCAAGCATGACGGACGTTGAGATTGCGGCAATATAATTTGGCTGAAGTTATTTTTATTATAAATACAAGTATTTTCTTGAAAGGAAACGAAAAATAAAAAAAATCTTCCTAAAGGTGACCATAAAAATTTCCTTCTTACTTTTCAGTTCCTTAACTGGCTTATTAAATACTAGCTTTTGCCCGCGGCTCCGCCCGCGTGGATATCGGTTATCGCGACCAAACATAGCCTATGTCCTTTCTTATGATCTAATCTACCTCTATACCAAATTTCATCAAAATCGGTGCAGTGGTTTAGGCGTGAAAGCGTAACATACAGACAGACAGACAGACAGACAGACAGACAGACAGACAGACAGACAGACAGAGTTACTTTCGCATTTATAATATTAGTATGGATATGGATATGGATATTAGTATGGATTGCACTAAGGCGACACCATGCATCAGCTACTTTTTTTGTCCTTGTGATCAGTATTTCCCGGGTCCCAAATGCATGGTTCTGCCTGGTAACATTCCAGGAAGTTCAAAATGTTTTCATTTGACCATTTGACCAGTCACTCATATTTGTACTCAAGACGACCCATACGTCTGTACGCCGCCAGTACACAATCGAGACTGAGTGTAGGCAAACGTGTGAACGAGTCGCAAGCGCTTGCGGCAAATTCCTTTGATTTGTGACAAAAAAACCGACACTTGGCGGATCGGCAACAAGCGCTTGCAAACCTACACAAACCAAATCAAACGCCTTATCCACACGATATATCTTCTTATCCCAATTTTATCTCTCGTATTAGTTGATACAGTCACCACGCATTCTTTATACACAAAATGTATATATATAAAAGAAAGTCATGTTATTTACACTATTATAACTCAAGAACGGCTACATCGATTTGGCTAAAAATTGGTAGGGATGTAACTTAGAACCAGGAGATTTTGAGAGTTTGATTGTAACCGGTTGAGTAGAATCGGAGATTATAAGAGATCTACGCAGGCGGAGCATCGAAAAACTGCCTATGATTTAGAAATTGATAATTAAGAAATGGAACAATCGAGCAATTACGAAAGAAACCAATAAAAACTACCTACTTATTTATTTATAAAGAACAAACAAGAAAATTGGAAATGGACTATAAGGAAAACGCACAAAAGAAAAGTTGATATTAAAAAATAAGGTGCACGAAAAGAATAATATGGTTGGAACCTGATACTGAAGTATTTTGATTACGACATAAATAAGTAATAATAAAATAATAATAATAATAAAAATAAAAATAATAATAATAATAATAAATAATAATACATAATCGCAAGCGCTTGCGGCAAATTCCTTTGATTTGTGACAAAAAAACCGACACTTGGCGGATCGGCAACAAGCGCTTGCAAACCTACACAAACCAAATCAAACGCCTTATCCACACGTTTGAATTTGTGACGGCTTGTTTAGGTTTGGCAAGCGTGCGGACGCGGCTATAGACTTTGAAGCGATGCAGTTAACACTAGAAAGACCAAGGCCGTCAATTTGACCGCACGGCGATTTCATTCTTAAATATTTTACAAACTATATATTTGTTTCCTTTCATATAATAGGACTTTTCCTAATTTGCTATTCTTAGGCTATATCTATATAAAAAAATATTAAGCTATATGTTGTATATGAGATTCCTTTACAAATACCTACTAAGACCGCACACCGTCAATTTGACGGCATGTATTAAAGGCAGCGATAAGAATAGTAAACAACGATTTCTTCAAACTAATAAAGGTACTTACTTGTGTTTTTATTTTATTGCAATTTATGTCATAATTTCATAAGTATTCTGACTGCACTTATAGTACCGTCAAATTGACCGCTGCGGTCTTTGAAGGTATAGTATGAAGCCCGGCCCTTCTAGTGTAGTTGAAAATTAAATGACTTGGGCGCTATAACCGACATTTACCCGGGCGGAGCCGCGGGCAAAAGCTAGTCTTATATTACCCGCTGGTCAGAATTACTCGAAACCGGGATTGCATGAAAGGATTAATGACAGTGGAGGAAGCTCATGAATTAGGTAAGGGTCTCTAGTCTCTACCAAATGACGGGCTCCTGTCTGTCTACCCTAGACGGAAATAAGGATGTATGTCGTGTAGGTAAGGTACTACTTAGTCCTAGTTACATACTTTGGAGAAGAATCACCTGTTAAACTTGTTTTGTTTAGTTATTACTAGCTTTCCGCCTGCGGCTCCGCCTGCGTAGATCTCTTATAATCTCCGTCTACTCAACCGATTACAATCAAACCTCTGTTCAGTACTTTTTGCCTCCATCGCGAACAAACCCACAGAGATCTATACCCGGGATAAAATAAAGATCGAACGGGATGATAAGTATTCTATGTCGGTCTCATGGTTCTAAACTACATTTTTCAGCCAAATCGATTCAGCCGTTCTTGAGTTATAAATAGTGTAGCCAACATGACTTTCTTTTATATATACTAGCTGTCCCGGCGAACTTCGTACCGCCAATTTTTTAGATCCCGTTCCCGCTGCACCATTTAGAGGGAGGAAAAATAGATGTTGGCCGATTCTCAGACCTACTCAATATGCTCACAAAATTTCATGAGAATCGGTCAAGCCGTTTCGGAGGAGTATGGCAACGAAAACTGTGACACGATAATTTTATATACATATTAGACTAGCTGTCCCGGCGAACTTCGTACCGCCAATTTTTCCCTGCACCCGTGGCGTCAGATCCCGTTCCCGCTGCACCATTTAGGGGGATGAAAAATAGATGTTGGCCGATTCTCATAGATACCGGATAATCACAAAAAATTTCATCAAAATCGGTCAAGCCGTTTCGGAGGAGTATGGCAACGAAAACTGTGTCACGAGAATTTTATATATTAGATAGATTTTGTGTATAAAGAATGCGTGGTGACTGTATCAACTAATACGAGAGATACAATTGGGATAAGAAGATATATCGGCACCCTCTAAAACTATTTATAGCTTAGGATTACATTAGTAAACCAAGAAAACTTCGCAATTCCGACTCTGGCACGTACGTCAATAAATCGTGTGATTCTACGGACAAAAGGATATATTAGCTAAGTGAAATTGGGAAATTTGGACGGTACGTTCTCCCAAGAGAATGGTATACAGGCGAATTGTATCCCTAGGAATGTATTATATAAACTTATTCGGACGTAAGTATGTAATAAATTATATGAAAATGAAGCTTAACATGATACTTACATGTATTTATTATCTAACTAGCTGTTACCCGCGACTTCGTCCGCGTTTATTTCGGAATAGCTCAAACTCATTATTAAACATGGTGGAAGATTTTCATCCCAACTGGAACGGAAGTATTCGAAATACTGGAAATAGTGAATTTTACGCAAAGGAAACATTTCTTTATTTAAAAAAAGAAACAAAACTGTATTCAAATCATTTCGAAAACTCGCTTGACATCTTCCACCTTGCATTTCTAAATTAAATAATATGAAGACAGTCTTTTGAGTGACTGACTACTTGATATGTGATGAACATTGTTATATGGGGACTTAACAATGTTAACCAGTTTTAATGGTTTAAATATTGTTCCTTCCTCCCAAATTCTTAAAACATGCTGCCACCACTTACGAACTGAACAAATTAAAATAAGTACATCAAGTATCATACAAAATAGTTTCAAGAAAACCCGGTGCCTTGCACGCTCTGAGCAGTGACCAGTGGTTCTCTTCTTTGCCAAGCCAATGGTGGGTAGTTCCAGTTTTATGACAAATTCTATCGACCACAGTCACATCGCTGTTCATTGCTTTACACACAGATAGAGAAGAGGGGCGCAGTGGGCAAGAGAGCAAATACAGCATTGACTGGTATGGGGTCATATAGCCTCATTTTGCTATATATTCCTTGTATTGCTAAGCTTGTTTCCAGCAGATGATGTAGGTACCTTTTTTGGTCTGATGAAATTTACCGGAACTGAGTGTTTCTCTGCCCACATTCAGTCTCTTTTATATAATAGGAGCATGGGTATCTTTCATTTACCTAATACATAGGTTGGCTTCTCCTGGCATACTGTTATAATTTCTGGGATAGATTTACGTATTTACTATTAGATACCTACTTATTATACGGAATCGATAATATCGCAGCGGCGTGCGTTGGTAGTAATCAGGTCACTAACATTGTATAATGTCTGCAGTTGCATAAAGACGTTGTCTCTCTGGCAGTATTTTACCATTTCTACCGCACCACCGCGTATCGGCCAACATCTATTTTTCATCCCCCTAAATGGTGCAGCGGGAACGGGATCTGACGCCACGGGTGCAGGGAAAAATTGGCGGTACGAAGTTCGCCGGGACAGCTAGTCTAATATATAAAATTATCGTGTCACAGTTTTCGTTGCCATACTCCTCCGAAACGGCTTGACCGATTCTCATGAAATTTTGTGAGCATATTGAGTAGGTCTGAGAATCGGCCAACATCTATTTTTCATCCCCCTAAATGGTGCAGGGGGAACGGGATCTAAAAAATTGGCGGTACGAAGTTCGCCGGGACAGCTAGTATATATAAAAGAAAGTCATGTTGGCTACACTATTTATAACTCAAGAACGGCTGAATCGATTTGGCTGAAAAATGTAGTTTAGAACCAGGAGACCGACATAGAATACTTATCATCCCGTTCGATCTTTATTTTATCCCGGGTATAGATCTCTGTGGGTTTGTTCGCGATGGAGGCAAAAAGTTCTGAACAGAGGTTTGATTGTAATCGGTTGAGTAGAATCGGAGATTATAAGAGATCTACGCAGGCGGAGCCGCAGGCGGAAAGCTAGTAACAACTAAACAAAACAAGTTTAAACAGGTGATTCTTCTCCAAAGTATGTAACTAGGACTAAGTAGTACCTTACCTACACGACATACATCCTTATTTCCGTCTGGGGTAGACAGAGACAGGAGCCCGTCATTTGGTAGAGACCCTTACCTAATTCACGAGCTTCCTCCACTGTCATTAATCCTTTCATGCAAGCCCAGTTTCGAGTAATTCTGACCAGTGGGTAATATAAGACTAGCTTTTGCCCGCGGCTCCGCCCGGGTAAATGTCGGTTATAGCGCCTAAGTCATTTTATTTTGAACTTTAACTGTATCGCTTCAAAGTCTATTATTTAATGCCGTTTTTTGCAGTGGCGGTGGTACCACAATGGTTTGGCTTTAGCAGAATCGAGGCCCAGATCATGGAGAAGGAAGTGATATTAACTTTACTTAATCATATTCTGTCCTCCGTGGAACACATACTTAGTCCTCGATCTGATTGACTTAGAAAACTTGCTTGCCAGATAAAAACATTTAAAAATGTTCGTAATACCGGGTGTAAGGGTAGCCGTAGATGTGTAAAGTTAGACCTTAGTAAGTACATTCGTATAAGATTGGGCGGGATAGGCGAGTCCGGGCATCGAAAAACTGCCTATGATTTAGAAATTGATAATTAAGAAATGGAACAATCGAGCAATTACGAAAGAAACCAATAAAAACTACCTACTTATTTATTTATAAAGAACAAACAAGGAAATTGGAAACGGACTATAAGGAAAACGCACAAAAGAAAAGTTGATATTAAAAAATAAGGTGCACGAAAAGAATAATATGGTTGGAACCTGATACTGAAGTATTTTGATTACGACATAAATAAATATATTTATTAAGAAATTCTGTGGCTTCTTAATTTATTTATTTAATTACAAGAGAGTATTATATGGGTAACAACAAATCACATTACAAAAATCAGTTCTACTACTAAGAATATTCCATCCATCAATATACTCAAGCCTGTAAATCCCCGAAGGGGTAGTCAGAGGTGTATGCACCCACGTTTCGCCAATTACGATTAGATAATACGACGTAATAGGAGGCGACCATATTGCCATAAAGCGGGCCCTTTCTCTTGGGCTGTATGTTTACTGTCGGATGGAAAACAACCCTATCCCTTAGCCGCCTTTTACGAAACCCACAGGAAGAACTGGGCTGGTCCTATTCTACTCCACCGGGAACCAACCCTTTTTTTTTTACGTGGTGGAATGCGTTTAAGCACTTCGCTCACCCCCCACGGAGGATAAGGGTGGGCTTCGTGTGGGACTCCTAGCCTCCGAAGGAGGCCAGACTACCCAGTAAACCACCACGGTGTCCGTCGTCACCACATATCGACGATGGTGGGAACAACATCTTCCGCCATCGTCGTGTGGGTCGCCCGCCACTGATCGACGGCAGGCCCGTCTCTGGTGCGGCAGAAGAGGAGTCCTTCTGCTACCCGCCTAGGCAAGGCACACGCGACACGACGTGCGCCTTCAACCTCGAGGCCTATGTAAGGGCAGCAGACGCCCCCGCGTCTACTGCCCGGCCCGGTTAGGGGGTGAAGTTGGTGGTACCGCCTCCTCCGAGCCCTGGTTCTCTTGCTGCACTGTGGGAGGGAAAGTGGGTTACATTCCCTCTCCCTCTCCGCCGCCTCCTTCTGCGAGATAACCGTCTCGCAGAAGGTCTGAACCGCTGCGGGAACCAACCCTGCAATAACTAAGAATATTTTAACTGCAATAACTAAGAATATTTTAACTAAAAATATAGTAACACAGGCAAAGTCGACCGATATAAGAAATATTAAGACTTAACGCTAAAGAATTTAATCTACACAGATTTATTATATATTTATAGAGGTCTATCATAATAAATTAGTTCTTCACTACCTAGACACAACATTAATCATCAAACACAAAGCCTTGGTCTATTTATAGCCGAGCAAACTTTCTGTTTCATTGAAACTTCAGAGGTACCTCACTGAAGTAAATAAATCTGTGGCTAAAAATAGATCTATTGTAACCGCCGTGAAAGGAAGTTTCTATGTCAGCACATAATAGGCACACGTTGCGTGATAGAAATAGATTGATATTTATAGTTTAGGCTGGAGGAAAATTGCCGTAATTTTGTAGGCGTGAAGAACGGAAATACTCCCGAGAGATCGTTCAAAGAGGCCCAAAGTACTTGTATCACTTTCAATTAATACTTTCTCTCTTGTATGTATTCAATTTGCTTCAAAAGAGCCAACTTCAAACCACTACACCTGCTTATTGACGGACTCACGGGGTTGGAAGATTAGACAGCAGTCGTCCCGATAATAGTAACAGTATAAGCCAAATAAAGAAGAAAGTGAGTAAGCGGACCCCGGGGTTTGAGGTGAAAGCGTCGTCGTATGCAAACTGGAACAATGCTAAGATGACGAATGGAAATATCAAGTATAGAAGGTAACCTATTGAAATATCGAATTTCTGTTACCCGAATCTTAAAACCCCAAAAACGGTTGGTAGAACTTTTAAAAGACAGATGTAATGAATGACAACTTTCTATAATTCCGTTTTTCATTTCCCAGATGAATCAATTTCCAGGTGCACTAAAACCAAATTTTCAAATAGTATTTTTTTGTTTTCCATAGTGTCATAATCCAAATATAGTTATTACCAGATTCTCAGAATATTTTTTTTTGTTTCCCATCGTACCATTTTCCAAATAAACTATTACCAAATTTTCAAAGGCCAGTCAGTAAATTTATTGTATTAGTTGCCTATTACAGATAGGTTTAAGTGTCAAATTCGACTCAGTAGGTTAGGTTTGTTTGTTTGTCTGTCTTTGTGTTTGTTTTTGTTTGTCTGGATATCAATAAACTGCATTTCAAAAATTTGTGCATATGGATTACGGTCATCTGGATTTTGTGCATTTAGATTTCGTGTGTCTGGAATTCGTTCGTCTGGATTATAAAACGTCGTACAAATGAATAAATAGGAAAATGAAATTCGGAGTTGCGATTATATGGCAAATAAAACTTCGGAATTTGGAAAACCGGGATTATGTATAAATGGCCAAACGTTTTCTGGATTATGATATTCGGAATATTAAAATTCGGGATTAAGATAGGTAACCAGTATAGAAGCATTAGCCAATAAATGCTGTAGATACCTCCAACAGCTCAATCACCACAATAGTAAGATTATATAGTTAATTTCATCGATGAACGAGAAAAGGAACACATATAATAGTTATTTATATAATTAACTAGCTGTGCCCGCGACTTCGTCCGCGTGGAATGTACTTAATAAAAAAATCTTTTCTAAAATAAAAGTAGCCTAAGTTACTCCTTATTACATAAGCTATCTGCCAGTGAAAGTCCCGTCCAAATCGGTCCAGCCGTTCCAGAGATTAGCCAAAACAAACAGACAGACAGACAGACAGACAGACAGACAGACAGACAGACAGACAGACAAAAAATTTAAAAATATATATTTTGGTATGTGTACCGTATATACATTCATATGCATGTAGTAGAAAGCGGTTATTTTAATATTACAAACAGACACTCCAATTTTATTTATTTGTATAGAAAAAATATATATTTTGGTATGTGTACCGTATATACATTCATATGCATGTAGTAGAAAGCGGTTATTTTAATATTACAAACAGACACTCCAATTTTATTTATTTGTATAGATTAATTACGAGTATATACACCTAAGAATACAAATCTTGGATGTCGAATATAACGAACTTTTAATGATTATACCATTTTGAAACTTTGAAAGTATGTGACCTCTGGGTGCCTATATAGTGATTTGGTGCCCCGGTACAGTCCCGCGTCCTTTAAGCTGGGTGTGAAAAGACATCTCCGTCCCCCATGAGCGCGGGCCTGGGGGTGACGGGTGGAGCCGCCTGTCACCCCAGCAGAAGCAGGCCACGGCGGCGGCGCGCTAAATAGCGCGCCTCCCCATTCCGGGGGCGAGTTAGGGACACCGTTGTCCCCCCTCCTGAGGAGGGCCAGACCGTAAGAGATGGCCCTGGGTCAGCCGGGGTGCGAGGGATATGTCGATGACAACCTCACCTCCGGCCTAGCACCACGACCCACAGTCGGCGTGCGGTTTTAGTCGGTTCGAGTCCGACATAACCTCCCCTTCCGGCTCCGGCAGGGGGGTATCCGAGGGGATTTCCGCACGGAAAAAAAAAAAAAAAAAAAAAGGTGCCCCGGTACAGTCCCGCGTCCTTTAAGCTGGGTGTGAAAAGAGATCTGATGAGGCCGTCAATACATGTTTACGATGGTGACCCTCTTTCCGAGACTTTGCCTTTAGCTTAAAATCAGGTGAGGTGAACTCAAATTGACGGGTCCTCTATAAAAAAAAGTGTATAATGCAGGTTGTTGCATTTTCTAAATATTGAAATTAATTGCATGATGCCTCGATAGATGGCGTTGTGCCAAATTTCTGCATCAGGTTATGGTTTCGTTACCGATCAATGTATTAATAGCCAACTGTTTTTCTATTAAAAGGATCTGTTTTGAAGAAAGTTTGCGTTTTATTCAAAAAGAAAAAAAATAACATAATATCAGATGATGGAGCCTGTATGTGTAACAAACAATATTTGCGGGAACTACAGACGAATTTTCAGGCATAGGATGATCGCGATAAGTCCAGCCAGGCTGTAATCAATCAACTTTCCGTCTCTCCTTTAAAAACTAGCGAAAGATCCCGTAGCTATTGGCTAATTAACTATCGAACAGCTTTCGAAGAGACGTAATCCTTTTCAAGTTTACCCTTCGCATGAACAAGGCTTTTGTTCCATAGATTAATAACGTGATTTATAACCTATTATCTCCCATAATTAACTTCGATGTAATACCCCATAAGATCTAGTTAGTTACACAAACTACAATATATATAATAGTAACATGTTGAGAAGTAAACATATGAAAAAATGAGAGTGGGGATGAGTAATGTGGTTAGAAAAGTTCAAAGAAATAGATTACGGGCAACCGGACATAGCAAAGAAAGGAGGGACTGAAGTGATGACGTTGGTCTGAAATTAGCTGAGAATGGCATGGCTCTTTTCACGCCGGAGCGGTGCCTTTTGAACAAGACAGAGATTCGCTCTTGTGTGGAATACTGTTCTCATCTCAGGGATAGTTCCGCGCAATACCTGTTAGACGCTCTTGACAGATTGCAGCGACGTGCAGTTCGTATCATAGGTGATCCTGAGGTTACCAACCAACACCTTGGAACCTCTGCAGTTGCGTAGAGACGTTGCGTCTCTGGCCGTTTTCTACCGCCTACCTGCCATACCATCTCGCACTAAACGGTTTGGGGGCTCTTTCCTCTGCCGCACGATAAAGAGCTGGAATGCTCTGTCTCTGTCTTACGTCCAATGGCATCGGGAATGGTGGTCTGTATCTTGTGCACTGCGCGTCAGCTTTATTGCCATCTAGCGGGGTACAGTCAATTGACGGACCGAATATAAAAAAAAAATGTCGCACCAGCGTGCACTAATGATAAGGTGTAAAATATATAATACATATACTCACGTCTGTAAATCCGCGAAGGGGTAGGCAGAGGTGATTTTCGGTCCCACGACGTAATAAGGGGCGAGCCAATTGCCGTCTAGCGGGCCCTTTGTCTTGGGCTGTATGTTTACTGTTGGATGGTGAACAGCCCTATCCCTTAGTCGCCTTTTACGACCCCCACAGGAAGAGCTGGGGTGGTCCTATTCTACTCCACCGGGAACCAAGGCGGCAATTCAAAAAAAGCGTTTGTAGCTTAGTGGTTAAGGAGTCGGCCTTCCGATCGAGAGGTCCCGGGTTCGAATCCTGGCCATTACACTACTGACGTGAACCCACTACTAACACAAGAAATTTAGCTTAGCTGGAGGGGTTAGAGGGAATATTAGTAACTTCACTGTGACAGCCTCTGTGGCGTGGCGGTAGTGCACGCGACTGCCACGCAGGAGGCGCGGGTTCGATTCCCGCTCAGTGCAAATATTTGTATGCATGAATATGGCTATTTGCATTGGTCTGGGTGTTTCGATGTATTTTACGTATATATTTATAAAAAAAAAGTATATAAGTATGTTTATCCGCATTCTAGATTCCATAACACAAGCTATAAAAGCTTACCATGGGTCTAGATAGCGTTGTGTAAAAAAAAAACTTCGGTTCCAATATTCTTAACAAAAACAATTAAATAGAACGTGTCACATTCGTACAAACTCACAACAGTAAATAATGTTGACATCAAGAATATATTACTCATACCATATCTTATTCAACCACTCATTGCTCATAAGTTCCAAATCCGAATCAGGTTAATGGCTTCCTATAAACCAATAGACTGTATCATTTACTTCACCTATATTTATGTGATAATGGATAACAGGGCACATTAATCAGAAGGCTGTTTATATGTTTACTGACGCCTTTGTTTAATGTGTTATTTTATGTATTATGAGTGCCATTGAAACTATATTGATAAGTTGTTATATGTTATTGGATAACATAATAACTACTTAGCAATGGTGATAAAAAATGGAAGCGGATAAGACTACTTAGTCTTATCCGCTTCCATTCACACACACTGAAAATAATTTTAAGACATAGATACCTTTGACAGCCTCTGTGGCGTGGCGATAGTCAATGGGACTTCCACACAGGAGGCACGGGTTCGATCCCCGCTCAGTGCAAATATTTGTATGCATAAATATGGCTATTTGTATTGGTCTGGGTGTTTCTATGTATAACTATGTATATATTTACAAAAAAAGGATCTAAGTATCCGCATTCTAGATTCAATAACACAAGCTTGTTAAGCTTACCATCGGTCTAGATAGCGTTGTGTAGAATGTTGTGGTATATTTACAATATTTACAATAGGTATACAATCTTATGGACATAACAAAAATTTAAAATTTAAAAAAGCCCCTGTCACTCCCCATCCCCACTTTAACCTCCATAACATTTGAACGGCTCAACCGATTTTCATCAAACATGTCTGAGAACACTAGCACATAAGTCACCTTTAAACACAAAAAAAAAACTAAATTGAAATCGTTTCATCCGTTCGGGAGCTATGATGCCACAGACAGACAGATCCGTCAAACTTATAACACCCCTCACTTTGCGTCGGGGGTTAAAAATGAACACAAAAATCACATTCAGTATAATGAAAGCGGTTCAAATATAGAACGTATGCTTAAGACAAGTTACGTCAACGTCGTTCAATTAATTCTTACACTAAACCTTTTACCGTTAGACTGAGCACTAATAACAAAATTGTATTACAGCTGAGTCCGGCGGCAGCGACACGAGCAGCACACACATGGAGTATCACCGGCTAGGTGAGTCCTCCGATCGTAATGATGTTACCTCACTGAAAACAAATTGTGTTAACCCTTTGAACGTTGAACGTACGAGACTGGAGAGGAAGATGCTGTGTATATTAACTGGATTATTATCGACAGCGCGCTAGAATGCTCTTAGAATATTTATTTAAACAAAATAAAGACACTATCTAAATTAATTCGAAATGACAACATAACATAACATAAACTCACGCCTGTATTCCCCGAAGGGGTAGGCAGAGGTGCTAGCACCCACATTTCATTTATGTTTAGGTCCCAATGTAATAGGTGGCGAGCCTATTGCCATTAACCGGGCACTCTGGCATGACAGCCTCTGTGGCGTGGCGGTAGTGCACGCAACTGCCACGCAGGAGGCGCGGGTTCGATTCCCGCTCAGTGCAAATATTTGTATGCATGAATATGGCTATTTGCATTGGTCTGGGTGTTTCTATGTATAATGTATGTATTTACAAAAAAAAAAGTATATAAGTATGTTTATCCGCATTCTAGATTCCATAACACAAGCTATAAAAGCTTACCATGGGTCTAGATGGCGTTGTGTAGAATGTTGTGGAATATTTATTTATTTATTTACTTATAAACCTTCGAAAATTACACATAACTTCGAAAAGCATCGACAAG
Source organism: Eilema sororculum (assembly GCA_914829495.1). NCBI lineage: Eukaryota > Metazoa > Arthropoda > Insecta > Lepidoptera > Erebidae > Eilema > Eilema sororculum. The sequence continues at coordinate 19,591,617 of OU618543.1, read as the reverse complement.
TCATTGGTGTGTGTTCGAAATGATACGTAACATAAGACTTGTAATTGTAACTCAATGTTCACTGTAAGTATTTTGAACATTGCACAAGCAAAAGCATGCCGAAAGCTGAAAGATTTGAATTCAAGAAAGGATACAAAGGGAGAAAAGGCCTCCTTCCTTGCCTATCCCAAACCGTTCAAAACGTTGAAAACATATTACTCTCAAGTATTTCAGAAGCCTTTTCAATCAAATATTTATACGATGAATGTTAAACACAACCCACTCATATTTGAGTATCAGAGGATCCAATCGTTCTATTTTTAGCTGTACTCAACCGCAATAATAAAAAACCATTCTGTAAATGTACGAAGGTAAAACCCTATCATAAAAATACCCGCTTACTACGGAATATACGCTTATTGTTATGTGGAAACGCGTAGGCGAATAACCTTTTTGTTTAATACAGGACTTAGATATGAAATGTGAAAGCATTGACTATGGCCGTGGACGGCTAAAGTGGGGAGGAAGACCTAAGAGGAGATGGATGAACTATATGTAAGATGATATGGCTAAGGAAGGAAGTGAATGTTGAATAAATGACTGCAACCAGAGCTGAATGGAAAAACTTCACTTACGTCGACACCTAATAAAATAAGGGATAAGTACAGGAAGATGATGATGATATCAGGACTTGATGGATATAAACAAAGATATTTTAGTTGAATCTTCTTCTTCATCCTAGCGTCAATCCCAATTGCAGCCAAAGCTTTCATTATGGAGCTGGGGGTTTAGCTGATCTTCGATATTTTTCGTGACGCGACTGCCATCTGACCGCCACAGCATTTTCACGCGAATGTTACACATTAAAATACGAGTATATTGATGAAGTACAAAAAAACTGTGGGAAACTGGCACTGCTCCATCAATTAGATTATAGTTCAAGTTCAACTTCTGTTAATTAATTTGACTTTTTACCCCATGTTATCAGATGCGGTCCAAGCTAATGGCGAGTTACTCTCGCGACTCGAAGAACATGGTACAGCAGATGCAGTGGGAGGCGAAAAGCCGCGAGTACATGCGCAAGCGCAGCTCGACGTGCCGTCTGAAGATGTACATCGCGTGCTTGTCCAAGATGGCTCCCATGTGAGCGTTCATGACGTCACTGCTCCGACAACTGTACCAAATGAAGAAACCACTCCAAAGGTATGATTGAATCTGTGAACATCATCTTCCTAATAGATGATGATAGATGCGTGCTGTGGAGTTCAGAATTAAGCCTTTAACATACCTAGTTTTTACGATTCTACTCGGCCTGAGTTTTTGCGAATACTCTACCACAGATCAAATCTGCCAAATAATAACATAACATAAACTCACGCCTGTATTCCTTGAAGGGGTAGGCAGAGGTGCTAGCACCCACATTTCGCCAGTTTATGTTTAGGTCCCAATGTAATAGGTGGCGAGCCTATTGCTATTAACCAAGGCCAAATAATTTCATAAATTTTTTTGTTCCACTGAAATCGATCAATAAATTATAATGGAATATGGAAATCAGTGAAATCCAATTCATTGTGGTAATGGATTACAACGCAATATGAAAGCAGTGAAATCTAATCAATTTCAGTCATTGTTTACTACTAACGTTGCAAACAAGTGTAAAGTTAGTAGCTTAATATCCAGGTAACAAGGACTTCCAAAACACCTAAACTATATTCCAGGCTGAAGTGCCTCAGTTAGAAAAAAAAAGGATTTTGTGCGGTAGGTACATGAATGTTTATTGCATATTATCGTTCAGCCTCCAGTAGAATATTTAAAATAATTAATGTTACGAATTGTCACATATCTATGAGGGCTGAACGCAATAAAGACTAGAATACCCTGGCACATATTGGGCTTCCTTCGTCAACATCTATCACTTTGGACAAATAACGTTTCCCTCGGTGAGTCCTAAATTGTCAAATACGGCGGCACAGCAGTTCTCTGTTTCTCCTTCCTAAATTAAAACGCATTTGTTGTCATTCATTTAAACGTAATGTCTCGTCAGGACAATCTTCTCAAATAAGGTTTATTTTGAAACGAATATAAACAGGAAAGACATTTTGTTGGGGATTTGAAACATCACTTATGCGATTATAGAACTTTGTCTTGAAGTGCTGGGGTACTGCTGCTCACACTACCGAATGAGTAAAATGGCAGTCGAGATTGTAGTTTAAATATTTGTATAACAGAATGAAATTTTTAAAGCATTTAGTGTACGAGTACTAACGATACAATTCGATTACATCAGTAATATGCTTTAAAAAGTTTTAAAAAGTAATATTTGGCGGAGTACCTAATCAAAAATCAATGTTTGAAAATGATTGAAATATCATTCATTGGTTCCAACAGTTCATAATATAGTAGATGACTCCACCATCGCCTTAAAGACGGATATATATAAGGAAAATTCGAATTATTTCAGGCGTGACTCAGTGGCTCAGTTGGTAGGACCATTCTCCATGTAAGGGAAAGGTTGCAGGTTCAAGCCCCACCTGAGCAATACATTTGCACTTATGTAATCGAAAAGTATTTCAATATCAATCAAATATATATATTGACTAAGGGTGTCCACACATCAAAGCAGCGTGTTGCAACCCTACATTTACGTAGCAAATGCTTACTGACATCGCTTGTAATGTACGAGTCTGCAATGTGTCTGGTGTAGACATGCCGCTTTGATGTGTCGCCTCCCTAGCATAGCACTGAAACTAACTAGCACAACGTATTACTTCAATATTTGTCCTGCAGGTCTTCCACGGAGCTGCTCGTCTTGTGCAACCAGGTTCTTCAACCAACAATAACCCTTTGGGTACGCACACAGCCATTCGCCGCGCTTTCAACAACGACTTCAGCAAACAAACTAAGAATACCGTAAGTGTTCTTTGCAGCCTTTTGAACATTTCTATTATTAGACGAAGATACGCACAAATATAGAAGAACTAATCAATGCTGACATTATCATTAGATTGGTGAATACTCAGGTTGTGGGATACCACAACCTGTTTCTTGTGTGGTACACCTTACTAATAAACTATTTCACCTATAGATTTACCACATCATATCTACTTAGATGTGCTTTTTGGTAAAAAAAAATATATTATAACCACTAGATATAATCATTGTATAGAATGAATTCTATCAGTAGTTAGACAAACGAAGCTTATCAGTTTTAAGTTATTCTATTTTCGAATGTACCTACATGATATATTACCTACTCTGATTTGTTCATTAAGCATTATTATTTTTAAAAAGTTCTTAGTCTTTGCATGTTTTGAGAAGGTTGTCATGTTTATATAGATTGATCGCTATGGAGCATACACCTCCGGAATCCCTTATTCTCCCATGGACATGGCGGAGTACGTGTTCTGGACGGGGGACGAGCGGGGAGTGACAACTGTAATCGAAGATTTCCTTTTGGAGGGAATGGTAAGAAGCACCACTTGATGTTTTATATAACGAAAATGAATTGAATATGATTTTGAAGTTCAAATACTGAAAACAAAAGTGAGAGAATTTGGTCAAATACTTAGGTAGAAATTGCTATTGGCTGTATAATAGAAATGTAGTTGAATTCGATGTTAATCTTATTACTTATCTACTAGTTTGATGACAATAGCAATGCCCCCGAGAGACTAAAATAACGAAAAATATAACGTTTCCTTTTTAAATTAAATTAAAGAGAATTTTCTTAAACTCCTTTATAATTACAGATGTCAAAAGAGGAAGCGATAAACTTCCTTCAGGAGATTAAGTTCAATATCGACTTCCTTCGCGCGCATTACACTCAGAACTTGAAGGCTGCAGAAGAGAGCACGCAGCAGGAGAAGCTGAGGAACATGCTCATTGAACAGGCTAATGCTGGGGTAAGAAGAATATTTTTAGTTTTCTTTTATAAGGAAGATTGCATTCGTACTCCATTTTCTTTGTCCGGCAGCCTTGTTAGAGCCCCTTACTGTTCTGTAAAAACTATCAAATTGTTCCATCCATCCAAAAATTAAAAAAAGAAAACAAATTGCACTACCGACGTGAACCCACTCCTAGCACAAGCAATTTAGCTTAGTTGGAGGGTTTAGAAGGAATATTAGTAACTTCGGTTCTAATATTCTTTAAAAAAAAATCGTTTACTCTTATATACAGTGTAGGTACTTAAGCCAAATTGAAACCTTGCAGGTAAATAATGTAAATATTTGAACTTTGCGTGATTATTATTTCTGATATATTTAAGTTCGCTAGCTTAGCGTTAGCTCTATTATAACTGTTGGGATATTTATCATACGAGACCATGGTGCTTGCAACAGCGCTGAAAGATCAGAAACTCCCAACATTACATGGTAAATATTCCGATATCTTTGGTAGTAATGTATATGACCATTAGATTAATTATATACTTTCTAACTGTGGCAAAAGGTCGTCGACCCCTCGTAACTGCAGTGCAGTCAATATAATAAAGTTTAACATTCCAGCCAGTAAAAATAAGGTAAAAAGGTAAAAGAAACATCATATCAAAAAAATGTCAAGGGATTTCAGCTCGTAAAGAACCTTTCAGAAAACTTTAAATTGCTCGTCTTGATAAAATTTATAAGAATAAGACAAACATTCCAAATTAACCAGTCAGAACTTTCAAAGTGTTCAAATCGCTTAATCTCTTTTATTAAGAAATCTTTGATAAATAAATTAATTTTCGAGATACTTTGGAAAATCTTCGAATAACTATGTAACCTTTTAATCAAATTTACTCATTGAATTAATTTGTTAGTTAAATTAAAAGTCAAATTCGCGCTGAATTTTGTAAATTTGATAATATGATTAAACAGACGATATTAAGCGTGTACATCTTCATACATACGTACGTATAATCACGCCGTTATCCCCGGAGGGTTAGGCAGAGGTGAATCAACACCCACATTTCAACAATCATTGTATTTGGTCCCACGTAATAAGGAGTGAGCCTATTACCATATTCCGGGCACTATTGTTGACTCGAGCCTTTATCTGAGGCTGAGGCTGGGCTATATATATCTGTCTGATGTTAAACAGCCCTATCCCTTAGTCGTCTTGTACGACACCGCATGGGAAGAGATGGTATGGGGTGGCCCAAATTCTACTCTGCCGGGAACCATGTTCCACAATTTACATATTCACGCGATTTAAAACTTAGCTTAGCGCTTAGCGATAAAAAAGTAGGTACTTGTGCGCAGATCGAAAATCTCTAAATTCTCTCTCTAAATTCTGTTATTTTAAACATTTTTTCCTATTTGGTTTCAATCTGCGGTAGCCTAGTGGTATGTATATGTAGTAATGGACTGCTGAGACGAGGTCTCGGGTTCGATCCCAGGTTTACCATGGCACCCACCAATGACTTTTCGATGCTTTTCGAAGTTATGTGTGTATTTATCGCAGGTTTATAAGTGCCCGGTTAATGGTAATAGGCTCGCCACCTATTACATTGGGACCCAAACATAAACTGGCGAAATGTGGGTGCTAGCACCTCTGCCTACCCCTTCGGGGAATACAGGCGTGAGTTTATGTTATGTTATGGTTTCAAAGTCGGTTTATTTTTTTAATTATTTATACAAAGAATACTTCTCGAAAACCTTGACTATTATACGAGTGATTAAACGTCAGTCAATATTCCAACTTCCTAAGCTTATCCTGCCAGGACAGTACACCGCAGACATTATAACACAAGACAAACAATTTCTGAAAAGGTCAGGCTTAACGCGATAACATTGTTTTAAAGTTAATGTTATGAGTTTAGTTATTGTTGTAATATTCCAGCTCGTTCACCACCCACGCTTATAATACCGTGTTTTTACATGACGAGCGACCCGTGTCCCTGCTTCGCTTAGGAATAAATTCTTAACCTATATAATTAAAACTATACGTGATAGAGTATAAAAACTCTTCTGATCAGGTCAAATAAATTACATTACTTCCATTTTAATATATACATCTGACTTTAAGCGATCTTAACTTTTTTATAGCATCGCTTCAACAGATGCTACGACACCTGCTACGTTCGTAGCACATTGCTACGTATAAACTACGGGCTAAACTTGTATAACTTTATTTAATTAGTTAGGTATTTTATACCCCTACCTACTCCTTCGGAGATTTACCGATGTGATGTGTATATTTATGTATGTTATTTTTATGTTATTTATTCGGGTTTTTTGATGGCTTTATAAAATCTAATTACAATATAAATATATATAAATATTCCACAACATTCTACACAACGCTATCTAGACCCATGGTAAGCTTTTATAGCTTGTGTTATGGAATCTAGAATGCGGATAAACATACTTATATACTTTTTTTTCTGTATATACATACATATTATACATAGAAACACCCAGACCAATGCAAATAGCCATATTCATGCATACAAATATTTTGATTTTGATTTATTTCGAACCCGCGCCTCCTGCGTGGCAGTCGCGTGCACTACCGCCACGCCACAGAGGCTGTTTTGTTTGAGTAGCAAAGTAGCATGTATGTGCTTGTATACTGCAACCTTACCTGCTAGCCAGCACATAGGCTGAATAATGGACGAGGTTTTAGCACAATCTTTCCTTTTAATAAGGAGGTTAGATGACACACTCTCGCAAAAGTCGAAATAAACTAAATCAAGAGAGAGTGAACTCCAAAATACAACTATTGAAGACAATCGGGACTAACGCTATGTCGATGATAAGAAGCAACAATATCTGCTTCTCTTTCATCATTCCCAGTAGTTCATTCACTAACTCAAGCACAGCTTAATAATATTTTACGAGCGATGATAAAAATAAACTCGGCAGTTAATAAACAGAAACCCATTTAGTTTTCATACTGCAGTGGAGTTAACGTCCCCACTTATCAGAGTAGTGTGTCGAGAACGCACGGTAATGAGTGCTTGCAGTGTTCATAAATACGGTTATAGTATTTATTATGACTTTCGCGTCCACTTCACAAAGTAGATCGATAGTATTGGTATTAGATTTTTAGTACCAAAGGGTTCTGGTCCGTAATCTATGATTATTGAGCATAAATATCGTCAAAAGGGGTTTTTTTATTCTGTGGAAAACCCTTTCAGATATACCCATGAACCTTTATACTAACTGGACTGCGCACTATTAACAGAAAAACGAGCCGAAAGAGAGGTTCCAAAGTAGTAGTGCGTCTCTTTCTAATAGTTTTTATCATGTTTTTATTGGTCTTTATGACAAACAATGTTGCCGCATAAGAATTTTGAAAGGCTACCAATGTCACTCTCATAACATTTAAAATAAAAGTATTACTTTGTACAACTTCATAATACTTTGTACAACTTCATAAAAGATGGTCAACCATTGTATATTGATAGTTTAAGTATTTTTATGCAAAGTTTCATCACAAAAACATAACGCACAAATATATGCAAAATTAAAAAAAAAATACCATTTACAACCAAAAAGAATTTACATTTACTATGGCAAGTTGTTAGACAGGGACAGACTACTACTTTTTGGCTATCTCGCTCGGCTCGATTTTTCTACTTTCACTGAGACGATGAAAAATGTACCTTATGTCATTACAGTTGGGTGTAAATTTGTAATTATTGTATTTTACAGTACGCAATCCAGTTACTATACAGATTCATGGATATACCTGACAGAGCCAACGGGGGTGGTTATGTCCATAGATTACAATATACAAGGTGGAAAATTTTCATGCCCCCTAGAAGGGATGTGTGTTTTCGAAAATATTTGAATGCAGTTTTGTTTCTTTTAAAAAATAAAGGAATGTTTTCTTTCTGTGAAATTTTCTATCTCCAGTATTCCGAGTACTTCCCGTCCAGGGAGTTTCTCTGACATATCCTTCACGCCAACGACTCAGGACCATTTTCGGACGTGAAAAAACTTAAAAAACCACTTTTATTGAAGGAAGAAGACATCTATATGGGTTTACTCATTCTTTCTCAGCAGGAATATCAATACCGCAATCCAGGTCTTCAGTCACTGCAGTTCGGCAACAACCCTGACCTCATGCGAAGCCTTGTGTTCAAAAACTGGGACAACAACAACCTCTCGCCGGTACCCTCACTGCCAGTCACGAGCGACCGCCGGCCGGAGCCCTTCAAGAGAACTTATGATCCCAGGCTGCAAATGAACTATATGGGTAAGTGATACTGGAATTGTAGGCTCAGAAGAACAACATAGACGGAAAGCATATTTCCATTTCGCTCGCTCTATTTGGGTGCAAGCCCGAATGGGAGTGAGAGGTACTACTTTAGTATGTACTACTTTAAACGGCTTTACAGGCGAAGTCTATGCGTTGCGTGTATACGAGTCTTAGTCTAAGATTAGGTATGTAAATTTACATAATACAAATTGAACAACTTATTAGGTGGGTTAATAATTTGATCTTATAATAAGTAGGTATATGAAAGTGTTTATGAAGGTGTTTAACAAACCTTCTACAAATTTCAGGGGATAAAGACGGATATAAAGAGAACGGAAATTTGAAGTGATTCAGGTGAGGCTCAATAGCCTCTGTAAGGAAAAGGTCGTGGGTTCAAGTCTCACTTGAGCATTTCATTTCTTTCGATGTATTCCAATTTTAAAAGTTAGCATAATAAATGATAAAAAAATCTACAAACTTGTTAAATAACTGGGATTTTGGCATTCCACAAGCGAGCAAGTATCCACTTATATGGCTTTCGTCGTTATGTGGAAAACGCCTCTTGGGAGGCAATCGTCTCGTTGACTGGACGTAGGTAATGAGTCAGAGTTCCACTGAATTGGCCTGGTCAAATATACTTACATTAGAAGAAGACGTCTATGCATTACTGCATATCACCCTTTTTTTCTAATCCTAAGTCTGTGAAGGTGAAATATTTATCCACTTTGCCATCTGTAGGTACTTAATTAAGTTTTCCTTGTCTTGTAAAGTCATAAGTCAACAAATGTGTAGATATTGTTTTTCATTATTGAAACACTGTGTGTCTCGGTGTGAATGCGATTACACCTATCTGTGTACATAAAACTCCCATTCACTAATTAGGTATTTTAATTCTTTAGTATCTATTAAAAAACTTAATTCTTAAAGGCGCGTCAGATTACGAACGTGATACGCAAATGAATGCCGAGGAAGAATATGACGAAATCATGGAAAGGCTGAAGCCAGCTGACGCTCTATACCCAGAGTACACTCTCGAGATCATTTACCAGCTTGCTAAGGTAAGTCTGACTCTACAAAAAATAAAAAAACTTACAACCAAGTATAAAAGTAGCTGAACACTAAGAAATCTGAGCTGATGGTGGGATATACCTAGATATTTCTAAAGGTATATCTATGGGGTGACATTTTGTGGATCCTGTGAAGTAAATATATGATAAATATATATGGTTTATATTTTGTCTTATGGTCTATTTTACTCAAAATATTAATCCATACTTAATATTATAAATGCGAAAGTAACTCTGTCTGTCTGTCTGTCTGTCTGTAGGTATGTTACGCTTTCACGCCTTAACCACTGAACCGATTTTGATGAAATTTGGTATAGGGGTAGATTAGACAATGAGAAAGGACATAGGCTATGTTTGGTCGCGATAACCGACATCCACGCGGGCGGAGCCGCGGGCAAAAGCTAGTATTTCAATAAAAAACAAACATTATCCTATTGTATTTTACATTTTTCGAAACTTTTTGACATTTCCCCACTAAAACGTGTTCAACTAACAATCAGCGCGGCTAGTGTGCTAACTAGTCTTAAAATGACGTTTGTTGTTTTACAAACTATGATATCATGTGCGTTAATGGCGTCAAATTGGCGTTTAATGTCACGTGACTATGGTCGTAATTTCGTAACTTTATTTATAAAAAATAGTAATTAATTTTCATTTATTTAATTATTTGACAATTTTTTAGCATTTCTAGACCTTATACAATTATAAAAAACAAAAATCTACGTAGTTTTTTTTTACTGTCAACTACCCTATTATGATAAGCTGCCAAAACCGCATACGGTTATACATATATAGCTTATTAGCTAAACCAAACGATGCAACCAGGAACAATGTCAAAATGTTTAACTAATGATGATCAAGGAAGTAAATTAGTAATGTGATATTCCTGATATGCAATGATGCCGTACAAGGTGATTCTAAGGTTGATGATCTAAATATACAGCTGGTAGATATATCCATATGCTGGTGATTTCCAGATGATGTTCTCCCAGTCGTTGTTCCAAGACCCTGCCGCAGCTCGCGCGGCCACGCAGCAGTTCATGACGTTCTTGGAGCTGGAGGCTGAGAAGGGACAGATGTCGCGCTCTATCGAGAAGAAAGTCCTCGGTAAGTAGAAGCAGATATTAAGAAGAAAGTCAAAAAATAATGGCGAGTTTTCGATTCATAAAACTATACTCCTAAATTAAGGGTGTGGGGTGATTTGGAACACTTTCCTATCAATTCAATCAAGGATTTGTCTCCTAATTTTTCTAACAAAATGAAATACTAAGCCTTATAAATAAAATTTAATGAGACATCAGAGAAGAAGCATTAGTAAGGTATGCCAGATCTTGAAATAAGATATTTGTTTCAGATGTAATGATAGCTGCACTGACAGACACTATTGCCGACCACCCGGATCTGCTGCAGTCACACGATACATTTACTATTCCAACTAACAGGTAGACACATATAAAATAAATATTCCACAACATTCTACACAACGCTATCTAGACCCATGGTAAGCTTTTATAGCTTGTGTTATGGAATCTAGAATGCGGATAAACATACTTATATACTTTTTTTTTTGTAAATACATACATATTATATATAGAAACACCCAGACCAATGCAAATAGCCATATTCATGCATACAAATATTTGCACTGAGCGGGAATCGAACCCGCACCTCCTGCGTGGCAGTCGCGTGCACTACCGCCATCACAACATATACTTTTTCAACCTACTAATATAGTAAAAAAATTACCCGATCAGAGTCGGAAAATGAAAAGGGTCAATTTTAAAGAATGTTCTTATGTGAACCACAAAATGTATCCATTTCAGGCGAATGTCACCATACTTCAAGCCCAGCCCAACTGAACCAGGCATGTCTCGAGCAGTCCTCGCGGCATTCAAGGACGAGCTACTCAAAGGACTAACGCAGCGCAAATTCTCATACGCCGAGAGAAACTAAACTAATGCATAACTCACTCATGAATAACTACGAAGATACCACACTGTCACCATTATAGAGGAGTAGATCTGGCCAAATTTGTATTGTTCTAAACTTTCCCAAAATTTTGTGGAAAGAGCTATATTATTTTGAAACTAGAAATTACTGTTTAACATGCTTTTATCATACCACTAACAGTTATACCTATGTAAAGAATGAATAATTTCAGTCATGCGCAGCAAATAGAGTGAAAAAATAATACCTAGATTTGAACAGCTGGCTACTACTATAGAAACCGAATGAGGTACCTTCAGCTCAGGATTTGTAGGAAATTGGATTTTCAATTAAATTTCGATACTCAGATATAGATCAATCACATTCGGGAAAGCACTCACTTGACTAAAAGCGATCAAAAAGGCAATGTCTTCTTAGAGCAAATCTTTCGGCAAAACTTTAGGTACCTATATCTAAAGGACGTCTTAATATTTCATAATAACATACCACAACTGACATCTAACAGTGAGAACATGGCAACTATTTAGATTTATACGTATGTAGGTAGAAAGAAAAGTTATATTATCAGTGTCCTATTTTCGTAATTAGTCAATCTATATTATTTATTAATAATCTATGTATTAGATGTTTCGTTAGGTAATAAACAGAAGGGATTGTTATCCCTCATTAGTTCTATCGTCCTGTATTCTTTGATGTTTCTTTGATAAGTATAGAGAGACAAGATTTGTATGATAGATTATACTTACATATATACCTAACATTGGATGAAGTAATTTCTGCTAATATTACTACCAAACGGAGTAAGGTAGATAATAATTTATAAGAAGTATATTTTATGGAGTATTTCAATCCCAATTTTAAAAGATCTCTATTTATTCGAAGATTAACTTAAAGTTGATCGGAACTTACTACATTTATAAGATTTTAAAATCATTTAAAATTAAATGATATTAATGTAAGGAGGCCTACGCGCGATAGGCATATTTATTACGGTAACATATTCATTTGAGATCAAAGTCTAAAAGACTTAGTCCCGTACCTGATTTTTAATTTTTAAACTTTATTTTTGTATATACCTAACCTATGTATGTTGTCGAAATTCCTTCATTGTCTCAAAAGACTTACTTCAATTTCATGTCAAAATCAATTAAAACAAACTCATTATAAGTAAATGCGAAAAGTATTAGCTTTGCCTATAAAACGATCTTGTTCAGCTTATTTTATTGTAGATGAATATAATATACGTGCTAAATTTTAACTTATACGTATATATATAATATATTTAGTGAAATATTTCTTCATATTTTTCTACCGAATCTTCTAAAGGTAATGTACGATTTTGTGCTGCCATACAAAAAAAATGTCTTCCTTGGTAGAAAATAATGAGCTTAAATGCATGAAGGATCAACAGAAAATGCATATCAATATTACAATACATATCTTGTACCTAGGTACTTAATAAATTTCTAAACCACATAATTTAGACAGTTTGCTAAAAATAAAAAAACACCATCTAATTATACCAACACATTTGAAGCATTACAATGAGCGCTTCAAATATACATTATTTGCTGGTGATTCGAAATCTCGGATAACTTTTATTAACAAATATCAAAATTTATTATATTCAAAGCTAAATCAATGTGTAATATGATATCTCATAGTTGTGCATGACGCTACTAATGTGCTGCTATAACATAAGGATAAGGAAAAACATTATTGAAGACTAGCAACATTGTTGAACTTTTGAAAGTAAATATAGCTATTAATCCAATGTATATATAGTTGAACAGCACAAAATCGTCCATTACAATACTTTAACGTTTCACATGCATACCAAACCTTACCAATCTATATATAAGTAAATGTAATGATAGATTAGAACCGTTTCTATTTTGAAATCACAAATATATTTTAACTGTAAGACTTGTATAAGTACCTATAGCATTTTTGCAATGCTCTATGTAACAGTATGCGCTGTTGGAAGCGTGTTTGTCACTATAACATGACGAATTACTCGCCTTTTACCACAAGCCTCGTACAAGTGGGACTAACCCCTCTAGACCAGTGGCAATACTTTTGTAGAATATAAAATAGAATAGATTAGTCAAAATTTTGACATATGTTGTCTACTGTCATAATTCATAAACGTCAAAAAGATGTCAACACCATTCATTTCTCATTTTGTTCTACAATACACTGTACCACTTGTCAGGGGGAGGGAGAGGATGTTATCAGCGTGCGAAGCCTGTACGCGTGACTCGGCGTGACCTCTGCGCGCCTCCAACAGTATATGCCCTTAGTACTCGTAAAATTTATTATATTTATATTATTCTTTGAAATATATTGTGGATTTAATAAAAAAATGTTTATAGCTATTGAAATTTCATTTGATTAGCCCTTTTATGAAACAATTAAATAAATGCCGGAAGTAAATAAGTTGTACACCCAGGGTCAATTGGGGATTAAATGTCCGATGGCTACCAGGTGGCAATTCATATGGGGACTGGGGGGTTGGGAAAACACCAGAAATCAAATATTTCTACCACAACATTCATTTTTAATAATATAACATTACTTAATTACCATTTTTGTATATGGCAACACTACCTATTGGCAAATAAATTTAAAGTAACTAATTCCATGTTTGTTTCTGAACTTCCTATTCTTTGAACTTCAATGAAATGGCATCTACTGACAGACTGTTTGCGTATGGAAGTTTGCTATACCAAATTAAGAACCCATAATACAAATTTATTAAGCTTACTTTGGGTCTAAATAGCGTTGTGTAGAATGTCCTAGAATATTTTATACACGCACGATATACACGTTGAGGGTAAGCTACTGAAACAAATCGTTTGAAAAGTATTCACTGCTAGAATACTTACTATCTTATACATTTAATGTATGTCTTCGGTTACAGTCCATATATTATATACTATAGTTCTTACAACTACGAACACCTACCTATATAAGAAAAAGAAATGGCTCAAGTGAGAAAATAAGGTTAGAAAATGAAACAACCAACTATTATAGCTAGCCAATATTTTTATGATCTACAATATGTTCACGAGAATCTTATCAATAGGTATATCTTTAATTGTATTAACTGAAACACTGAAAGATAAGCTGATACTAAAATACTCTTATTAAAACTGCTATTTCCTTCCTCAAACTTAATATTGGTTGCAGAGTGTATTCACTTAAGCCATTTTTACATAATTTCGTAATAATTGATTGACACAATTCAGGATACTACAGACAAAGGAGAACATTCACTCGTCATACTTATTTGGGCTAATTTTGAAAGTGCCGGCCAACGGAAAAAAAGTTAGTATTGTTATTGAATATAACAAAATAAACATTTTTTATTACTAGACCAAAACTCTGCGTCAGCTCTGAGAGATAATATGTAACTTGAAAAGTTTGTGAAAAAATCGTAATTACTGCAATATTTTGTCGTAATAGCGAGCCAGAATGTAAAAAAAAGGTCTCAGGTACCTCACGGGCGGTCAGCGGGTGCGCCTGCGCCACATGCCATCTCGCTCGCACTTACGGTGTAGCGTACTCCGCCTGGCGGATGGGGCCAGGCGGGGGGCGGGCGCCACTGTACCGGCCGGCATTGTTTTGTTTAGTCACGAACTTAGTTATCCATGCAACTTCTGTTACATCGGACGGCTACCAATCGAGTTTTCTCACTTGTTTCTTTTGAGTTATCGTGTTTTGACATAATGTCACAAATGTTGTGTACCGTGTCGTCAACCGTGTGAGGGTCGAAGGACATATACGTGGACTTCACGAGAGGAGCAACATAGTGACATGGCGCAGATAGTTATTGAAGGACTGATTGAGAGACAGGTAATTATGTTATTCATTTTTTAATAGATCTTATCCTAAATAATGGGCAGCTTCACCTAAACGATTAACAACGCATAATTAAAGCATATTGTTAGATTCGTCTTGGCAACACAATGGTTCTCATGGCGGCTATACACACTCGTCGACACAGGCCGAGTGTGTACAGGGAGCACTCGTCTCATCTCGGTCGCTCTCGGTAGCGTGTCGGTATTTTTATTTAGTCGCCCACAGAAAGTTTTTAATAAACAGACGTTTCACTATGGGGGGTCTGTCTAATGAACGCGAATTACAGTTTTTGGGGTGCTATCAGACAGCAGCCGTTTTTTGGAATTCTAAGAACGTGAAACACGAAGATAAGCAATGTATTCATGATGCTTGGGCGCGAATAAGTTTTCTTTGTATATTAAATGTTTAAAAGGTTATAATGAAAGCTTATGGCGCAAAGATAAACAGCAGCAACAATTCTACGTCCATTGTCAAGGGAGTTATACGAGACTCTGTGCTAACGAGTGTGTACAGGCATGTTCTCGAAGAGCCTTCTCGGTCGAGGCTCTCGATGAGTGTGTAGAGGTCGCTCGCATCATAACTTTGCGTCAGCGAAGTTACCAACAAGTCTTATTGGAGGATCGCTAATCATTTTATTTTTTATTGTTTTCAGGAAGAACCGACAGATCACATTTGTCGACCATGTTGGCAAAGAGTTGAAAGGGCTTATGAACGAAGAATTAGTGACGCAAATCAAGTTGTCAATGCTCCTGCACCAGATGAACCTGCTGCGCAGGTAAATCGTCTCCATCCAACACTAACATTAACTGGATATCTTCGTACTCCAAACACAACTGCGAATTGTGTTTTTCAACATTGTCAGAATGGGACTCGCCTTGGAGTTCCGAATAATGTTGTAATTCGTCAGATCGTACGCTATAACCTCATTGTACCAGAAAATGCTCGAGTATGTCAAGAACATTTGGAGGGAAACCTCTGGCATACACTTCCTCTTCAAGATAATCTCAGAGAAGATTTTACGGCCTCGGAGATAGTTAATGCTCTTAATATTATGCGTAATCATATTACAGAAGATATTCTCGACTTTGAGCAATATGAGCTAATAAATCCTAACGAATTCCATACTTGGATTGGGCTTACACATGAACAATTTTTGAATTTAATTAATCATACGCCCAGCCTAAACGATAACAGGTTTAAAAAAACTATACTGGCTGCAACTTTAGCAAAACTGCGTACAGGGGATTCCAACGCTAGGCTGGCATTAATTTTCAGAACAAGCGAATCTCGTTTTCGAAGATTATTAATTTTAGGTCGAGAAGCCCTATTGCAAGACTTTGTTCCTACCCATTTAGGGTTTGATCACATGAATCGACAAGATGTGGCACAAAGGAACTTGTTAATACCCGAATCATTATTTGGAAATCCTGAGAGCTCTATCGAGCATAGAAATGCTATCGTCATTTGTGATGGTACATATATATATAATCAAAAAAGTTCAAACTATCTTTTTCAAAGACTCACGTACAGTCACCATAAATATCGGAACCTAACGAAACCTTTTTTATTTGTGTGCTGCGATGGTCATATTATTGAGGTATCTGGTCCACATGCTGCGACGACTTCCGATGCTCACATAATGAACTCAATTCTTCAGGATGAAGAAAGCGTATTTCACTGGTTCCATAGACCAGGGGACGTGTTTATTTTGGATCGTGGTTTTAGAGATGCAGAGTTGACTCTACAGTCACATGGATACTCAGTGCATATGCCCCAGACAAAGGATGCTAACGAAACACAACTGTCTACAGTACAAGCCAACAAGACCCGCCTTGTCACCTTATGCCGCTGGGTGGTAGAAATAGTTAACGGACGATTTAAAAGAGATTTTAGACTGCTAAGAATAGTCCATAGCAATCTTGCCTTACCGGATATGATCGACTATTTTTGGATTGCTGCAGCATTATTAAATGCATATCATCGGCTGATTACGGACAATGTCAGAGCCCCAGCGTTTTTAGAAATAGTAAGAGAAAGGATGGGTATTCCAAATATACTAGGCGATATAGTAAATACTTACAATTATAACCGAAGACGGGCACAGTTTGTGCGAATCGACACGCCGTCTGAAATTCCATTCCCTATGTTAACGGAGGAAGACCTTATTTTATTCGCAGTCGGTATTTACCAAATAAAACAGGCCCGAAGTTATTATGCAGAGCACATCCAGGGCACTGGTAGATTTACCATTGAACTTGGGGGAGAAATACCCGCTGAACATCTACGTGAGGTTGAAGAAAGAGAATTTTGCCTACTTCGAGCCCGAATTCAATCACGGCATGTTCGTTTAAGAACATATAATGTATATATATGTGTTGATACAACTCTCACGGGCAGGCAAGCCATAGCGCATTATTATTGCACCTGCCTTAATGGCAAAAGAACTGTCGGTTGCTGCTCCCATGTGATGTGTATTGTGTGGTACTTGGGGTATGCAAGGCACCTTCCTGTGATAAACATTCCCGCTGAAGGCTTAGAGGATATGTTTGTAAGAGCTGGCGAACTTTAAATAATAAATACAAAATTGCATTTTAACAGTTAGTGTTTTTGTTTTCACCTATTTTTTTTTCGGATTAATCGCATTTCGTCAGAACCAGAACTGCGGGACAGACACAGTTTCCATACGAGACCGTAAAGCCATTTTAGACTACCATAACAGAAGCAATATAGTAGTTATTAGACAATACTTAGACAATACTAGCTTGTTTTATGTACACTTTACACTAAATATTTAACCCTAAATAAAATCTCAAGGAATCTATTTAGAACTTTGGTGTAGTAATAAAAAATGCTTACAATGTTGTGTTCTATCAAAGACAAGCATTTTTTTTTAGTGGCCGCATAAATAAAAATTAGCCCAATCTGAATGATCGCCTTTTGTATACATCATGTATTTTATACATAGTAAAGATGTATAAGATATACATAATAATTACCATGGGAGTCCGGTTGATACACATATAATAACATCGAAAAATACATTCTGGATATTATATTAGTAAGTAGTACAAAAATATAAATAGGATCACTAAGGTCCGTTATCCAGAACAATGCTCAGTTGTGAATCAACTCTTACAATGAGATTAGAACTGCCATCTAGAATACAATCTGTCCTCTAGAATACAATCTGTCCTCAGATCTAGTCATAAATCGAGATTCAGTACTAAGTGTCGTTCTGAAATACGGGCCGAAGTCGGGTATAATGGATAAAGAATATAGGAGGAATATATAAGTTAAAGCACTAGGGCGTCCGCCACGTCGAGCGGGAAAAGCGCTCGGGCGCCCGCAAATCCTCTCCATTTCGTGCAAATATCCATCCAAGTCATCTATCATACGACTTGTTCGCGACATTGTGTCGCCCGTCTATAATTTTAAAAATAATACGCGTAACCTTCTCCACGATAAAAATAACAGTTGGAATTTATATAAAAAAGTTGCCCAACTGTAAAGTTATTATGCACTATCATAGGTTCTCCTATATTCATTACTCATTAGACAAGGGATGACCATTAGCAATTAGATACATATTAAACAGGGTGACACTACCACTAAACATTGTATAAATTGAGAAATCTTAACCACTTATCTATTTCTATGAAGTTGAAATAAATGTACCTTATTTATATTCTTGAGATCAGACAGCAAGTTACTCTAAATATTTAAGTGTTAGAACAGATTATACTTATCATTCTTCCTAGTGTTAACTTATTTTATCAAAAACTCCTCGAGCGTGAATTGTCTTTCGCACCATAAATGAGATTTAAAAAATCTATAAAAACATGCAGTCTTTCCCGCACCATTCTTTTTTTAAACTACGAGTACAACGCCGAATGCTCAGTATGGGAACGGGATCAAATTTTAAACGCAGACTGTAGCTAAGATAAAAAAAAAATTAAGCATGAATAAAATAACATTTAGTTATCGTGTCCTTTTTCGACCCCAAGTTCAAATATTTGAATGCATGAATATGGGTACTTGCATTGGTCTGGTTGTGTCGGTTCTTTTTTCTTAGAATAACCTCGTAGTATTTGGCTAACATCTATCTGGCTTAAGATGAAATATAACTTTGTTCCCTTTGGTATTAAGTATGAAAACCACAATAATATAGCTTCTATTTCAATGTTTTGATTCAGAAAAAAAAAAACAGAATTTGTTATGTGGTTATAGGCACCGTTATTTTAAACGATCGTAATATCAAAACTGGAGAGCGGCGGAAACGGATTTTTCTTACTAAGCACCAGTATCTGATGCTGATATGAGATGTAACCCTTAATAATATTATGGTAAATCAAATGGGACGCAATGCATTGTGTTTCGTCCGCATCCACGTCTTCTTCACCCATCATTTGCAACGCAGCCTGGAACTTCTTTATATCAATCTGATGAGCTTTTGAAGCATCTTCTTGTATCTGCCTCTCATTAATACAGACTTTCCTGAACAAATTCCTACGCGCGATTATCTTCAATTTCTCCACGATCAAATAAATGCCTGCATTTTTGAAGAAGCTATCATGCTCGTCCATTACTTCATTTATACCCCTGAGATTGCCATCCTTCACCATACACGCTAGTTGCCAGAACTCCATCAAGTTATACTTTTCCAGGATACGTCTAGCTGGCATTAGGCCAAGGAGCATCTTTACTGGCACCAAATAAGTGAGGATCAGTTGTTTATTCTTGATACTATCTTTGTGACATTTCTCAAATGCAAAACTCAGGTATTCATCGGCATTGCGATATTCCGCATCAAACATAGCTTTGCGTCCAACGAAATACCTGTATGTGACTTGTTGAGCGATAGGAAACTGATCTTTAAAAGGCGAAGAATCGATAGCCCTGATCAATGGCTTGCATAGCTGGATCTTGTCAATACGAAAGTATATTTTAAGAAGCTGATTTACAAGATTCAGCATACCCAGTTTCTTGGTATCGGCATCAGAAGCTCTGTTGTCGGCCGCGCAAACTCTGAAGCAAGCAAGTAAACTCTCGGCCGCTTTTTCTAAGATCTTACCACGTGTTTGCGCTGAAATATAGAACGTAACCTATACAAACTTGACTGATCATACAAAAAAAAAAACGTAGCTTAAAATTGGTCTTGGTCTAGTGACTAAAAGGACTTGTGCTGGTGAACGAGCGGTTGGGATTTTGGATCCTGGCAATATGTTACTGAGGTACACTCTATAACCACTGGGCAGCTGCTTGCCTGGCTTTGGTCTATCAACAGTCTAAGCGCTGTTGTACACACACGCTTTCGCCGTGCATGTACAACAGTGCTAACACCTTGTGTTAGACTGTTGACAGACCAAAGCCTGCAACGAGACGGCTTCTATAGGGCCACCCTATAGAAGCCGTCTCGTTGCAGGCTTTGGTCGTGATAGTGAACGCGGCCGCTACGCAGAATGCACGGGTTTAATCACGTGTATTCTGCATCGTGCCTCGGAAAGCACGTTAAGCCGTCGTTCCTCGTTGACATATGAACACGTATGACAGTCGTTATAAAGGGGAAATGAACCCATTCGGTCAACGGCGGCGTCCCCACTGGCAGTAGTAGTAACACAAGCAACAAGACCGGCAATTCCCCATCATCCTTTCATTTCGGAGCCCCTGGTCTACTTGCTTCTTCTCCTCTGTCGTACTTGGTTCATACAACTCTTATGGGATTGACTACCCTCTGATGGATAGGAAGACTGAGTGGAAACGCTACACCAGACGCTCGTCGACGTAAGTTTGAGGTATTTACCAATTGAATTAGACTTCGGGGATTTACAGGTGTGGCATGGGGTAGGGGGGTATGTAGAGGTGTATTAACACCCACATTTCACCAACTATGAGTTTCGGTCCCACGTAATAGCCTCTATTGCGAGCCTCTTGCCGTCAAGTGAGCACTTGAGTTATCAGCTGTATGCTTACTGTTGGATGGAAAACGATCTACCAGTGGCGAGGGATACCTAGGATCAGATTCCTGCTGGCTTCCGTACAGTCCGCATGGTGCATAACAAACATGATCGAGGGAAATTAATTTTTCAAAAAATGTTCACCCTTCCACACTGAATCTACTACACCAAGAGCCAACATGGCAAAGTAGTGCAGTATCTATAGTTTGTATTTAGTCTGAGGTCAAGTTACTTACGGGTACTTGAAACAACATCGGCTTTTTGTGCAACCAGTCTCAAGTCCAGGCATACCGTGTACATTAATGGTAGGCCCCAGTTAACCTCCTTCTGTGACTGTAGCAGCTTCACGATGCACGCTACACATTCACTCTGTCGGTTGTAAGCCTCAATATAGTTCTTAGCATGAAGTGCCTGAAAAAGGAGAGGAAGTCATAAATGTGCAATTCAACATATTTTTGACTGTAAATATAATCAATCAATCAATTCGCTTATTGCAGTGCACTGCTGGACATAGACCTTTCCCAATATTGGGAGCCTTTGGCCTACTGTTTTCACGCTGGCCAGACAGATTGGTACAGGGTTTTGTTTTGAGTTTGCCATTTGTCGCAGTAATATCGTCTGCTTATTTTTCCAATAGTCGCTTCTTACACCAACACAACACCCTTCTGGAGGTGATACTTGCATTCTTTCTCTGTCACTACACAGATATTCACATCTAAAATAGTTCTATAGTTTAAGTTTAGTAAGCGCTGGATGCGGGCTGCTTTAGATCGGTCATTCTGGAGGTCTATGGGAGAGGCCTATGTTCAGCAGTGGACTATGTGTGGCTGATATGATAATGATGATGATGATGAAGTTATCTAGCAATTTTTTGTTTCTCCCAGTTAGGTGGCAGACAAGCACACAACCCACCTGGTGGGAAGTGGAAAGCAATTTCTCAGTATTATTGTGTATTATTTATATTAATGCAAGTGATTTGCTATCGGACCTCCTAAATTTAAAAGGAAAGTCTACTTCAGACTCTTCTGTTGTCTAGCAGGTGTAGTTGGGTTTTGCTCTAATGGTGTTGGGTCCCTGTACACACTCTTTCCCTCAATCTCTTCAGACAAAATCATTTTCACAGTTGAACCCTTTATCTATTATTTGACACTTTTGTGTGTAAGAATCTTTATCTATTTAGTAATGAAGCAATAAAAGGGGAGCAAACATACTTGGGTATTCTATTAACTAGTCAAATTAGTTTTTACTAAAAATCAAAATGATAAGTTATAAGGTAACTTGTATGAAAAAAGATTTAGCTACATCATTAAATTTAATAGTCAAATCAGTTACTATTATAGGTTGGGTGGATGACTAAAATTTAATAAAATTGATAAAATAAGAACCAACGCAATTTTTACTGCTCTTTTACCATAGGCTATTTGACTAAGTCGTTGATTCTTCCCAACACTGCTTAATATGATAGCTTATTCTGAAAAAATATGCGTTGCAAAATAAAATACTGCATATCTTAACTGAAACTATGACTTTTCATTAGTTGAAATTCCCAAAAAAAGATAAACAATCAAATTCAATTCAAATATATGACTTTTTAGATTCCTCATTAAATTGTAAATAACTTTTATTATGAACAATATAAGTGTAAATGCAACGTAGACCGAGATAAATGCGATATTTTCGGGCGGCGCGACAAATTGAATTTTTCTAAATCAAATATTTTGAAAACTATTTGTCGTACGAAAATTTTACTTTTTCAGTTATATTATAAGACAGTGGTCATTTTTCGAAAGTAAAAAAAAAATTAGTCAAATAGTCTTACCATTCTTAATTTAATAATCTTGGCTAGATAATTTATAATTAGATAATACCTAATTCTATAAAATATTTCCTAGTTATTAGTACCTCCAAAGTGTTCCAAATTCAAGTTATTACTACTATGCAACCAGTATAACAATAATGAGCAAATAAATTATGCTGGATAACAAAATTTGGCTCAAATACACATTATCTTCCAACATTGGCGGAGCCCTATAGGTCATAGGGCTCCGCCAGGCTACGATAAGCTTATTCATTAATCAATAATTATTATTTTAACTTGTTCATGTAAATGGTTTTTTATAGCAGTTGCACTGCCCACATGATGGAAAGTGGTTACCGTTGCCTATGGCCGTGTGGAACGCCAGGGTAAGAGGGTAAAAGCAGTGGAAATTACTTACTTTAACACAGAGCATATGAGTTATAATAATTTCATCTAACGGAGACACGCAGTTGCCTTCCACGAGACTAGCAATATCACTTGAGCCACTCAAATTTCTATTGAGGACATGTTCGTCGCGTAAAGATAACAATCGGGACAGAATAATCCCTTGAGAGGTCCTAAACATGCGCTCCACAAATTGTATGTACTGGTTCAAAGTGCCGGTAACAGACATAGCGAAAAGTCGTTGAATAAATTCAGAAATTAGTTAATCCTCAATTTTCAGTGAGATATAGTTTTAGAATCAAAACTCCCTGAAATTATATCATTGATTGAAGTGGATATCAATTATTTATTTTATTTTCTACTTTGATTTGACAGTCATAACACTGACAATTGACAAGACAACTGACAGTACTGACACTTGCCAGACGACTTCGATACGTTCATTCATAGATAAAATTCTATAAGTTTGATATGAATGAATGACTTCGATTTGGGTTATGTTGCCATCCAAGAAAATAAGGAGAAGAAGAAGACTTCGGTTAAAAAGATTGTATACATCAAAAAATAATCAACACCACAGATTATAATATTTAGAAACCCACGAAAGAGTTTGTTATTTTTTGTGACCGTGTACATTATGTATGTCGAAAACATTTTCAAGAAAGAATAATGACTCTGTAATCATTTTATGATTAAGTCAAAATATAATTAATGTTTTTTTTTTTAATTCGAGTCTAATGTAGTGTAGATGGCCCGCAATCGGTAGGTACACGCGCCACATGGTTCATCCCTTGGGACACAAATTCTCAGTCTTCTATGTATCAGATTCATGCCTTTAAGTAAAACTTCCAAAGTAGGTAATGACTTCTATTTGTACTTGACAAGCTGTTTAGAGCAAAATAAATTCTGTCACGGTTCCTAACAAAGAATAATAAGCAACAAGGTCAACAATATTGTAATGGTATTATTCAGAATAATCCCATAGAATTAAATATACTGGCAACTGAATTTAAATCTCTTCTTCCTCGACCTTCGTGACCTCGTAACTATACATATTATACCTACATAAATGTGACTACGACTCTACGAGTAAGACCACAATATTACAGTTACTTAGTTCACTATCGGGTAAAAGATTAATAAAAAGTAAAATAGACACTTACTTTCACACACAGTAAGTGTGCAATAAGAATCTCATCTAAAGGAGCGACGCAGTTGGACGCTATATAATTAACGAAGTTATTAGTTGTCAATTTCTTGTTAAAAACATGTTCATCATGAAGATCTAATAATGATGCTAGCGCAGTAACCTGCGAAGTCCTAAATAAACGCTCAAGTAATAATACGTATTGATGCAAAGTACCGGATGCCGACATCCTATCTCACCACTTAATACACACTTTTTCCAAGATTATTATAGTACTTTTTCACCATATAACACTTAATTTGCAGTTAATAATACATAGAATGATATTTTTATGGTAATGGAGGTCTGTAGAGCAGTAAAATAAATTGCAAATCAATAATCAATAAATCTTAATTAAGTGTTGCCATTTGCCTTAGGTACAGGTGTACCGCCCATATAAGTAACTGCACAGCGCATGTGCAAATCTACTCGTCTTGCAATCTTGCCATAGATATGCATCTAAGCCTGTTTTACATGACTCGAACAAGGTGAATATGGTCGTTGTATCAATCACATCTACTAAAATTCAATATACACTATATGGAGTCGACAAAGGAGATACGGTTACACCTTTACTTACAACAAGATAGACTGGCAGAGAATGTCTAGGTATTGTTTGTACGCTTAAGTAGGTACATCGTGCATAAAGTGTAAGCAATTATATAAACTGTGCTTGTATGAAAAAGAGCGACCGTATCTCCTATGTCGACTGTACATGATGCGACTACGAGCCCCCATTTATCATCGTATCTTGCTCTTATAATCTGTCAGCGTCATTACTTCAAGAGTTTGAATAGGTTTAAAAAAAATAGTTTAAACTTGATAATACATGTTCGTTGTAAATATAATTGCAGTAAATTTAATGTTCGTTGAAATATCATAATTAGCGAGAAGACAAGTTTTTTAAAAGTAGTTAAAAAACTTGTCTTCTAGCTGATGGTGGCACCTGATGGAAAATGGTTACTGTGGCAACAGGGAGTCACACAAACAGCTTGATAGACCATAATCCCCACTTGCTCGTAAGTTGGCTTCAGTTGTATTTTTTGACACAGAATAACAATTACCGTGATCATGATCTCAGGACTATCTCAGCATCCAGACCTTCACCGCGGAGCTTGGAGTCTACTTTTAAGATGTTCTTCCTCACTTCCCTCTGCATGGTCTGCTTCGGCATCCGCATCAGTGAAACGTAGAACGGGTTTTCCCTCCTAATGAGGCCCCGTAGCAGTAGCATGCACTGGCATAATAATAATATTTGGTCCATATAATGAGGTGATTGTTTAGCCAATGGTTGATCCTTCTTTGGATAATTTGAAAGATAAAACACTAAGTAAATATAACTATCCATAAAAATTATCGTCGTGCCCATGAATGTAGTCATACTTTCTGTACCTAATATTCAACCGGGAAACCGGATGGACGGTGGACTACATTCATGAGCACGATGATAATTTTTATGGATTATATTTACTTAACTACTGTGTCACTAAGATGTGAAAATAAAAAAAAATAATTCGGTAAGTATGTGTAGCTTCCGCCTTATGATGTTGCATGTTTGTCACCACAGACTAAGCTTGCCACCCTTTGGCATCTTCCAAATGCATCGTGCTGTCAAAATGAGTGTCACTTTAATATCAAGTTATAACGCTTAGTAATGGCATTATCTGCTATTTTCCAATATTAGGTTATCAAGTTATGTTGTTACAGAATAACGTTTTTGAATGGCTATGAGTCCTATAACATTAGGATTGTATTATAACTTTTGGTATTGTCTGTAATGTAACATATAAACATAAAAATACATAAATGTTTTAATGGCTGGTATTAATTATATTGTTGACTACTTGAGTCTTTGACTCTGGAACGGAAGATTTGTACAAATGATATATGGCACGCCGGCACTGGTTTGGTCAATTCTTAAGCCGAATGAACGACATCCGGCAACCCTGGCAAGCGACCGGTTATTGGGTACACATGATTATAGTGTATTTTAGGTTATATTTAGTTTTAGCTGTACTTTCGGCATAATATTTTGTACTTTTATCTAAATGATAAATAATAATTTTAAAAGTTAATACTAAAATGATAAAAGAAATAATAGTAATAAGTAAGTACCACGATATGAATAATTATGACTTATAGCCCGTCAAGAAAGTCGTGAAAATTGAGGGTGGCGCTGCTGCGCTTAATCTGGTATCCCTGTCATACTATAACTAAACAGACTTGATCTGTTGCTTTTTATGGTATGATTTCATTACGATAGTAGGATAGTAGTTAGGTGAATAAAAGTGAGAAAAAAAAAGTAGGTACGGCAATTATTTCCTTCACTTTATTTAGGCACTAATGGCGCAAACTTTAGAGATAAACCAAACTTCAAGCTAGAAAATTATATATAATTACATAATAGTCGTTATATCCTTTTTAAATGGTTGCAGGGCTTGCAGCAATATTTAGATATTAACTTTTGCAAATAAAATCTCTAACAACTAATCGAAATCAACGAGTGCGGACTGATTAAGTTTAGAAGTCATGGTTGTCAAATCACTCAGGTGGCAGACAAGCACACGGGATTTAGAAGCACAGATATTATGTTAAATTTGGTGCGCGTGTTCCGAAGACTCCATTCGATACAACCTGTACAACGCTAACGGCAATGCTTCACTCTCTTACTCAGCACATGGGAGACGCTACCACTTATTGCAATTAACGGCCGCGGCGGGAGCAGCCCTATAGAGAACTGCTCGGAGACTCGCCACGGGTCCCTGTGACTAGCAGCGGGTATAGAGGTTAGATGAGGACACCCAAGAGGGCCATCTTAAACCCGTATATGGCTCAAAGTTAACTGGGGTGTGAGGGAAATGCCGTTAACCTTACACCCCGATAATTGAGTATAAGGCCTCATATACAAGGACACGCCGTGTCGAACATTTTTAGGATATGCCTCGGGACACTATTTTGAATCTTAGCTGTGAGATAAACGAATTGTTTGGCCTGGCGCGCGCAGATTGTTTTGTAATAATCTATGCTTGGTGACTTTGAGCGCCTCCACCACCGCTCTGGCCACAGAATCGCTTACTCAGTGGTACACTTTAACTTTATTAGACGCACGGTACCACCAGGAGTATGGCCTTGGGTACCGTAGGTGTGAAATGTATTTTGAGCATATTTTAGGTCCAAGAAACATGTCCCGAGCAATACCTTACCCAAAGCCCACCTGTCTGTCTCATGAATCGTGATAGCTAGACAGTCGATTTTTTACAGACGTTGTAAAGTATTAAACAATGAAAACAAAAGATGTAGGTACAGTACGTATTATAATATAATATAATTATAATCTTTTAGAACATTAACTTATTGGAATGAGTATTGAACACCCAAAATGCTGCTTGAAACTCCTGCGTAATTTATCCGCGATAGTTTTTGACTCACTGGATATATCATCACATTCATCACATATTGAAATGATGTCTTGAAATGTGCTTTTGAAAATCTGAAACAAATAAAAACGTACGGTACTGGATAAATACAGCTGTATATACCGTGTATTTTTTTAGTAGTCCAAAGGGCCTCAGTGGTTAATACAAAATGGATCAAGACTGTTCAAAAACGTCAAAGTGTCGTACTACGATTTCTTAAAATCGTAGGTTAATGACTCAACCACGACAAATGAAAATAATGCTTTGAAAAATAAAATGTTCACTTAATACACATAATTTTTTATAGATTACACTTCCCATACCGTGTTCAACCTTAAAATATATGTACGTACCGGCTTATGTAGCTGTTTGGCCATAAATATCCTTCAAATCAGAAACCAGCTTGCCGGTTTGAAATCCCGCCGTATATCATACTATATCCCTGAAATACTTTGAATACGACATGTCTCTCACAACTAATACACACATTGCAATTCATTTTTAAACTTTATATTGTTACTAGACGTAAATAAATTAAATGAACGCAAAAGATATACGAAACATTTCCACAACAAACAAGGAATGACAGCGGAAAACTCAGTTTGACAGTTATTGAGTGTTGCAAATACAATGAAAAATATTAGTTCCTCCAACATTAATTTTACGACTTTCTTGACGCACTATATTATTATATTTATTAAAATTTCTTTTTCTCAAAAAAAAAAAATTACTTCAAAAGTTTTGTCGTTGAGACGCCGTGGTTTTTAACAAATAATGAAAATCTTCCAGAAAGCATAATACGTACATTATTTTTGAATATTCATTATTTATAATCAGTTTTCAATGTAATGATCACCAATAATAATTTATAAAGCATGGTTAGCATTGCACTGCACTAGTCAACCAAAGAGTACAGAGTCAAAAACAACTGTCAAATCAATCGGTCTGTCATTTATTTATCAGTCAATTTTTTATCAGTTTGTGATTTGAGACCAAGGGGCCTGCTGTTTTATTTTAAGTTTTCTAAGAAAAAGTGAATAATATGGAAGAAAACGTAGCGTTAGATTCAAAGAAACAAAAAAAGTTCGTAAAGTCAATCCGAGGAATTAAAAAATTAATAAAGGTGTGTGTTATTAAATTGTAGCGGCATGAGAGTGAGGTTATAATTGTTGTAACATGCGTGTTATTTTTTCAGAAAAATGAAACTGTTAAAGCTAGTATTCAGCCTAAGAAGGCAGATAATGGGGCCAAACCGGAAAAACCCTTTAGCATGAGACTAAAGGATGGTAAGGTCAAGAAAAAGCGTAAAGAAAGGGGCCTCGTATATTTATCCCATATCCCACACGGATTTTACGAGGTTAGTCCTAACCCTTTAGTGAGTTACATTTACTGTATTCTATTTATTAAATTGATGCCTTGAGTAGGTTTACAATACAAACGCCACACCCTGTGCTCTCACCCAACTTAGTTCTGGCTGGCTTAACAGTCTGTGACGCGGCTGAACTTTAATATTTTCCCTGAAGCGATTGCGAGCTGACCTCCACATCCAATTAACGATATCAAAGGTCTGTAGTTGTATTTTTAAGGGTCCAATGTAGTCAAACTTTTTGGGCTCTACTCCAACTACCTGTACTGACTGCTCACAACTTCTTTGTGTTATTATAAACCTAAACTTTTTAAAATTTTCATAAGCAAATACATTATTGAGAACATCTGGTTTTGAATCCGGGTCATATGAAATATGAAATCATTTCTAACAAAAGTAATCTAGGTGTTTCTTAATTTAAAATAAAATTGTAAATTGGAGTATGGGTATAACTGTACTAGTATTTATTAGTACAGTAAGCTTCAGAGAAAAGGAACCCCCCTTGAGAATAAAACCATTATCAAGGGGGGTTCCTTTTCTCTGAAGCTTACTGTACATTATTATATTATTCCACTTATGTAACTTGTAACAGTGTAAACAAATGTTGGTAAATCATAATAAATAAATTACTATTATTCTTTTAAAATAGTTCTTTTGACTCCATTTAAAATGTGTGTTTTTTGCATTCACTAAACCTTTTTATTATGTTTACAGCATCAAATGACACAGTACTTCAAACAATTTGGCGTTGTTACCAATGCCAGGGTTATCAGATCAAAGCGCACGGGGAACTCAAAAGGCTTCGCGTTTGTTGAATTTAAGGAGCCATCGGTAGCTCAAATTGTTGCTGAAACAATGAACAATTATCTCATGGGCAAAAGGTTGATCAAAGGTATATTTACTTATTTCTGTGCATTGTTAAGCTCTGAGATAAGACTAACTTACTTACTTACTTACTGCCAGCAGGGGACGCCGCGGCCGGACGGGTGATCCGCCCTCTTGCGTAGGGCCATTTCACCCATTTCCCCTCGAGATTAGATTAGAGATAAGACTAAACAAACTCTATAGATACATTAAGTGATACTGCAAAGTGGCATAAATAAGATCTGCTACTTTGGTACAAGTAGAAATATTAGGGTCAGCAGCACAAGTGTGGTTCTCCTGGTGTTGCACACATCCGTAGGCCACGCTAACCATATTCACCACCTAAGCAGTATATAAAAAAATTCATCAACCCATAACATGCATAGTACACACATTGACAGTCTAAAGAACAATATTGACATGGGCTTACTCATTCGAAGCCATTTTTTGTGATGCATGCATTATGGTCAAAGGTTAAGTGTATTAAGATTAGTGACAAGACATTTAAAAATAATAGTCTTTAGAAAAGAGCTCAGTAATTCACAGTCTTCTACTTGTTTGAGTGGATTTCTGGCGGCAACCGTAAGTCTTCCATAATGTGTACATGGGTAGCTTACCTCTTCAGCCCATGTTCTCCAACAGTTTCAAGGTGAAGTCAATATCACCCGTAAGGCTGTACACCTACTGATTTTTTTATTTTATTTTTTAAAAGAATATTAGAACCGTAGTTACTAATATTCCCTCTAACCCCTCCAGCTAAGCTAAATTGCTTGTGTTAGGAGTGGGTTCACGTCGGTAGTGTAATGGCCAGGATAGAACCCGGGACCTCTCGAACGTAAGGTCGACTCCTAAACCACTAAGCTACCGACGCTTTGACTGACAAGTGTCAAATAGCATGCTGTCTATCAATCCCTTGTAATGCTAGTTTGAAAATATAAATGATTTTCTGTTACAGCTGTGTACATTGAACCTGAAAAACAAAAACGAAGAGCATTCCGAAAACATTGGAATACTGTTCAAAACCCAACTAGTGTGAGAAGACAGAAGTTGAAAAAGGTAATTGTTTAAAAATAAATGTTAACAATAAAATTAAACATTCGCCCCTTCATAAATCACCCTGATATTTTTGCTCCAGCATAATTAAATGCTATTTTAAAGACTCATTTAGATGAGGAGAGTTTCCCGCCTGCAAGATATGATTAAAATTCAAAAATAGTTTATTCTTCTGCATAGACCATTAAATCGGGACTTACAAAACGTCAACATAAAGTAAATATTAAATACTAGTTTAGCAAATTGACCACCGGTTTGAAACGCGGCCCAGACATGAGAAGACTCCGGCAAGAAATTCAGCGGGCATTTTTTTTTTTGGTCTATTTACAAAACATTTACTTATGGTCTAGATACAATGCTTTGCTTGAGTAGCATAGCTGAGCAAACAGCTCATTTCCAAGCTTGTTTATCATTTAAATTATCATTATCGAAAGGATTTAAAAAAATTGGCGCATGCTGGCGAAAATTTTCCTATTTTTACGTGTGGGCATGCCGAAAACTGAAACATGCTAAAATTCTAGCTCTACTGCTGTCTAAATACCTTACCTTATACCTTAACACTGATAAAATTCCTGGGGAATCCAGAATAACCCGAAATATTTTTGTACTTTCTTATGTATCTTTTTTGTAGGCTTATTTAAGCTTTGTTGCCAAAGCAAAAGCAGGGGAAGGATTAAGCATACCCTTGGCTTTGAAATGAAGTTATCAGATGCAAACCGGTATACAGGGATAGGTTATAATGAATGATTTAACAAAATAAAAGTAATTAAAAAAATATTGAGACAAAAATTGCATGAGTATGTAACTGAAATGAACAATTTATTTTCCAGGAATTCAATGCAGACAAAGATGATGCTCAAGACCTAAAAAAAGCAAAGAAGCAACTAGCCAAGTAATTCCTTTTTAAATTACTGTTATAGTAAGGCTTAACTCACACTGGCTCAAAGTCGAAGCGTCGCCGGGTGTCCCTCTTTTATTATTATTTATAATACAGTCTGGCTGTATTTGACCAGATTTCCAATCCCAAATATGGTATAAATAAAAATAGTGTTACATAAACGCGTTTTAGTATAAGAACAGGACAGGACGCGAACCTCCGACTCCGCGCCAATGTAAATTATGTCTAAGAGTGATGTTGTACCGTGTTCATATGAATTTATTTCACAACCCTTTTTTTTTCTTTCAGGCTAAATATAACTAAGAAGAGACTTAGCGCATTAGGTATAAACTACGACTTTTTCACACCGGTAGATGTACCAGAAGCCCTTGTTGATAAACTTGTTAAAAAGGAAAAAGATGAAGATGTTAAACAAGAAATTAATAAGAAATCTGCAAAAGGCAAGAAAGAAAAGGAAAATGGTGAAGATTTAAAACAAGCAGGTAATAAGAAAGCTAAATAACAATAAAAAAGCCTTTTATTTCTGGTGCAGTAAGGCGAAACCGGTCAGGTGAAAAATAAAATTAAGTGGAAAAGTACAAAGTGTCTTACTCAACAAGACAGATATTTATTTATACCTGGATATTTGAGACACTGGGTTAGTGGAATACCTCTATAAGTGAGACAAATTTACAGGTCCCTTGAGACCTCACTTAACCAGGTTTCACTGTATTTACTTAATTTAGGTATTTGTTTTCACCAGAACCCTCTCATGAGGTATAGGCCTCTTCCAGAGAATGCCAGTTATCACAGTCTTGAGCCCTCCAAGCCCAGTTTGGTCCAACTACATTGATGATGTTGTCTGTCAGGCGTGCCATTGGTCAACCTCTTTTCCTTTTGCCCGTTGGACCCTTCCATGTTGTGACGCGGGTTGTACTTTCATCCCGGAGTTTGGCGACATGGCCAGCCCATTTCCATTTTAGTTTCTGGGCCTGGCTGAGTGCATCGATGACTCCAGTTCTCATTCTAATTATGGAGTGGTTTACCTAATGGATCTTTTTTATTCCTTACATACTCCGTTCCGTGCCTCTTTGGCAGGTAACTATTTTTGTTTTAGCCTTGAGTGAGAAATTCCATGTTTGGGGTGCGCATTGTCTTACATAACTTTTCAACTCCTATCATCGGAGGTCGGAAAATGTTTGTCATCCCATTTAAAATAATTATAATGATCATTTTTCATAAAAAATATTAAACTAAATATTAAAAATCAGTTGGCAGAGCAGTCGCCCTGTAAGCGAAAGGTCGTGAGTTCGAGTCTCACTTGAGCATTTCATTTTTTCCAATGTTTTTCGAAATTATCATTTAAATCAATAATATCACAAATTATACACTTCGTTTTTACTAATATTTGTTTTCATATATTTGTTTATACTAATGATCGAAACTCATAATAATTCGAATAAATAACTATAATATTCGTAAAACGAGATGCCACCAGACAAGGAGGTTAGGTTAGGTTAGAAACTGTGACCACAACAACGCGCGAGCCGAGCGAGCGAAGCGAGCGTGCCCCGGCAGCGGCCGGCACAGCGCCAGAAACTGATTTTTGTTAGAAAAGTAGGCAGAATTTATGCAAAAAGAATTTTTGTTGAAGTATGTTCGTAGTAACAACATTATTAATTATAGCAATTATGATAATAGAATGTTATGAAGAGAAAAGATCTGAAAGAAAAAAATATGGATTTAAACTGGTTCTTGGTATTAACAGTATTACGAGTAATAAAAGATTATAATCACTAATGGTTATGAGTTCCAATAATAGTAATAAAAGTGTATGAATAAAAAAAGTATGAAAAATTAAATTATGAAGAGTGATGATTATGAACACTAATCGGTATGTAGTAAGAAAAATAATTGCAGCATCAGGAATCAGTACATCCCAAAAAGATGGAGAGAAGTAAGAGCAGTCTTCATACCGAAACCTGGGAAGGCCACGTATCAAGACGCCAAGGCTTTCAGATGCATAAGTCTCTCCTCATTCTTACTAAAAACTCTAGAGAAGATATTGGATAGATTGATCAGAGAACAAGTGGCTAATAGCGAATCTCCTCTACACAGAAATCAACACGCTTACATGGAGGGCAAATCAATCGAAACTGCCCTCCACACGCTGACTAACAGAGTGCAGAGATCGCTAAGCAACAAAGAGTACGCACTAGGCTGTTTCTTCGACGTGGAGGGTGCATTCGACAGAGCCACCCCAACCTCGATAGAGGAAACCCTGAATCGGGAAGGAATAAACAAGAATATATCAGGATGGGTGAAAAATATGCTGAAACACCGACTGATACATGCAGAGATAGCAGTAGTGATGCAAGAACTCAAGTCCTTTAAGTCACTTAGTCAGGACTAGACTCGATTTTGAAGACTCGACTCCAAAAATACAACTCAAGTCTTTTTATTAATCTGAGGGACTCCAGTTGTTATAATACGACTCGGATATTTATAACGACTCGAGTCTTTTATTAAAAGACTCACAACTTAGTCGCGAGTCTTTTATTAAAGGACTCGAGTCGTTTAGCATACGATGAGCTGTTTAGAATTATAAAAATAACAAAGTGTATTAAATTAATAAAAAATTGTATTGTAATTCTAAATTTTTAATTCAAGTCAAAGCTTTATTAGTTTCATCAATTTTCTATGTTTAATATTCAATAATTTTTTTTGTATTTTTTTTGTATTATATAACTAATAATATAATGTGTATACATACATACATACATATAATCACGCCTTTGTCCCCGGAGGGCTAGGTAGAGGTGAATTAACACCCACATTTCACCAATCATTTTATTCGGTCCCACGTAATAGGGCGTGAGCCTATTGCCGCATTCCGGGTACTATTATTGACTCGAGCCATGTATGCCTGGGCTGTATACTGATGTTGAACAGCCCTATCCCTTATTCGCCTTGTACGACACCGCACGGGAAGAGATGGGGTGGCCCAAATTCTACTCTGACGGGAACCACGCGGCTATATTCGTATAAATTAATAATATTGACGTATTATTAGTAAGTAGCAATATCGTTTTTTCCTTAGTTTTGTGCCATTTTTTGACAGCCGCAACGTTCCTGAATGACGTATCTATAGTTTATAATATATCATTGGTCCCTATAACCTGCATTAATTATGGAGTGTGTACCTAATACATAAAAACAGTACTTATATTATATCCACATTTATTTAATATCTCGTTATAGCGTTTAGCGTCTATTACAGTACCTACTTCCCTAAAATATTGGGTTTATCCACTTAGCTGTCATACTATTAGTTATACGATATAACAAAATACAAATTAAAAAGAACACAATAATTTGCAAGTTTAGTAGCGGGAACGACAACTTGTGATAAAGGTTTTAATTATTGATGTTATTTTATTCGTTAGGTGACGCACTATAGATATCAGTTTAAAGTTTTTTGATATCTGTAATAGTTACGGAATAATCGCCTGTGCACACTTAACGATTACATGTATAGTAGGTATATGAGCACGACTCACGAGTCCAACGAGTCGAGTCCTTTTAAAATGTAGGAGTCTTTTCGTCACGACTGAGTCGTTTAAAAAAACTCGAGTCTTTTTAAAAGACTCAGTTTAAAATAAAACTCGAGTCGTAGTCGAAGACTCTTAAAAGACTCAGGACTCAAGGTTTAAGGACTCGATCAAGTTGTGAAGCGTCATAAGTCGTTATAACGTGTCGAGTTTCTTTTAAAAGACTTAAAAGACTTGAGTTCTTGCATCACTAGATAGCAGGCACAAGACGAACAGTAGTGGCCAAAAGAGGCTTTCCACAAGGAGGATGTCTATCACCACTGCTATGGTGCCTGCTAATAGACGAGCTAGTCGACAAGATCAACAAGATGCACATATACACACAGGCATACTCGGACGATGGTGTGCTCCTGGTCACAGGAAAAGTCCTCAGCGTCATATGTAACATTATGAACAGAGGGCTAAAAGTAGCACTAGAATGGTGCAGGAGTAAAGGCCTAAACCTAAACCCTGACAAAACCAAAGTAGTCTTATTCACCCAAAAAAGGAAAATTGAATGGTCGGTACCAATCAAACTAGATAACCAAAACCTCGAAGTGGTGAAGGAGGTCAAATATCTAGGAGTAATACTGGACAGCAAACTGACCTTCAAAACACACATAAGAAATGCATGCTCAAAAGCAAAAATGGCCATGATGCAATGCAAAAGAGCCATAGGCAGAAGCTGGGGAATGAAACCAGCCATGGTGCTGTGGATATATAAGGCAATTATTTTGCCAAGGATACTCCACGGATTCCTAGTATGGTGGCACACAACCCATAAAGTGAAAAACAAACAAGAACTGAACAAAGCACAGAGACTGGCAACATTAATGACTACCGGCACGATGAGGACCACTCCCACAGCCGCGCTAGAGATCATACTGGGCCTAAATCCGATAGACCTTGAAATAAAAAGGAAAGCAATAGAACAATGGTTCAAATTGAGAAGCACAGGTCAATGGACAAGCAATATCTTTGACGAAGGTCATGCCAAGATTAGTCAAGGATATGAAGATAAACTGTCAATGGTCCTATCGAACAATGATCTTATCAGTAAAGAAAGGATCTTTGACAAAAAGTACAGAGTACATATTGGACAGAGGGAGGATTGGAAGATGGATGCAGGAGGCACTATCTGTTACACGGATGGCTCCAGAAAAGAATCCATCAAACTCTGTGGTTCTGGAATACACATAAAACGTGGAAATGGAACAGTAATAAATAGGACAATCTCACTAATCCCAAACTCAATTTTGATCAATTAAGTGATCAAAATTGAGTTTGGGATTAGTGAAGTGATATAAAAACACAGTGCAAGGCTGGATTAGCCTCAATAAGTGTTATCAACCTGAAATACTAAGTGCTACCTAGATAATTTGTGCTAAAACATCTGGATACTGAAATATCCAAACTACCCTCACAAAGAAAAAAAAATATTGAAAAATACTCGAAGAAAACTAGCCAAAAATGAATCCCAAGACCAAATGTGCCAAGTGCAACAAACAAACTAATGATAAAAAGCTGTCAGTCACCTGTGATTGCTGTAAGAGCTTGCTCTGCGGAGACTGTCATGGTCTGTCCCCCACCGAGATCCGTGTATTTGAGTTAAAAACAATTGCTCGAGTTGTCACCTTTCTTTGTGCTGACTGCAAGATGACCTTGGCCCAGCTGCCGAACATCATGAGGAGACTGGATGAGTTGTCTGAAGAAGTGAAACAATTGCGAGTTCGCCAGAGTATGCTGGCCACCGAGTCAGCATTGCGGGAGATGGAGGAACGTTCCAATAGAGCAACCAATGTCATCGTGTTTGATATACCTGAGTCCACATCTGACCAGCCTGCTGAGAGGATCGAGCATGATAAAAAGGAATGTGCAAAACTAATCAAACTTTTAACCGATGATGTTAACTGTGGTGATATCAAGACCTTTCGTCTAGGAGCCCCCAAAGGCAACTCAACTGATGGCCCCCGCCCGCTCAAAGTTATTTTTCGCGCCAAGTCTGATGCAGTGAAAGTTCTCAAGAGTAAAGCCAAGCTGGCTGACCCGAGGAAGATTAAGTCGGACCTAACTCCACTTCAGCGAGAATACCTGAAATACCTGCGTGAGGAGCTTGAAGAACGCATCAAAAATGGAGAAAACGACATCACCATTAAGTATGTACAGGGCCATCCCAAAATTGTAAAAGCCCAAAAAAAAAACTAGTTTCTCCAAACAAGGCAACTTGTGGTACATATCTCCCAATAATGGACCACAAGATAGGAAACATTGGGAACATCCGAACCCCGCTATACATACTAACTATACTGTACACAAACATTCAGTCACTCACACCCAAAATTGATCTCCTCACTGCAAAAATTAATGCCCAGAAACCAGCAAAACCAGCAATAATAGTTGTAACTGAAACATGGCTCAAACCAGACATACCTGACACACTGATTAAGATTCCGGGTTATGATGTATACAGAGATGACCGATTAGACAAGCGAAGTGGTGGAATAGCCATTTATACTGCAAACAATGCTGGAATACAAACTAAACTAAGTCCCTTCAACAAGAAACATGAATCATCTGAATGTTTATGGTTGGACATACAGGTGGGAAGCAGTAAGTTTTTGCTCTGTGAACTATACAGGGGACAAGACTCTACCATACAACACGACAATGAACTATTGGAACAAATAAAAACAGCAACTGACTCCTATGCATGTGTTGTAATGGGTGATTTCAACTTCAGTGGAGTAAAATGGCCTTTGACAGACTGTGGCTACTTGACACCCAAAGAAGACAATTTTGTCCAATGGTATAAAGATAATAATCTCCAACAGCTAGTAGACAAACACACCAGGTACAGAAATGG
Source organism: Eilema sororculum (assembly GCA_914829495.1). Lineage (NCBI taxonomy): Eukaryota > Metazoa > Arthropoda > Insecta > Lepidoptera > Erebidae > Eilema > Eilema sororculum. Next base: position 19,553,204 of record OU618543.1, on the reverse strand, counting down.
AAACCAGCCATCACTACTCGACCTGATATTAACCAATGATGACTCACTTGTAGTGTAGCACAGCTCGAACACTCTGCCCCGATTGGGAAAAGCGACCATACCTGCTTAACCATCACTATGCAATTTGAAAAATCAAACAATACACAGACAAAACCCATTCTGAGGAGAAATTATCACAAAGCTGACTTCAAGAAAATTAATGATATGCTACTGGACACCTTACCTGGCCCAACACTACAATCAATAGATGTGAATGTACAAACAAACAACTTTTTAAGTGTACTAAGAAATGCAATGTGCCCCTGACCAAGGTGCAACAAAATGCTACCAACAAACCATGGGTAAACAGTGATATGCTCAAAATTATCAAAGAAAAGCATGTACTTTGGAACAGGTAAATCCTGACTGGCTTAGAAAATATCCATGACAAATACAGAAAGGTGAACAACAAACTAACAATCCTAAGACGCTCTCAAAGAACTTCCTATGAGATGACTCTTCTTCAAGCTGGACCAAAGAAATTCTATTCTTATATCCGACAGCAAATCACATTGAAGGTAAACATACCAACTGTGCTACGAAACCAACAAGGACAGACTGTTACGAGCTCCAAGGAAATAGCAGAAGCGTTTGCTGACCAGTTTGTCAGTGTCTACCAACAAGAACCCCCTGGTCCTCTTCCCGTTATAGAACCAAGCCTGAGAATTGAGGAATCTATTCCAGACTTGGAGTTTACCAGTGACAAAGTACAGCAAGCCCTAAAGGAAATGAAATCAGACTCTTCTCCCGGCCCCGACGAAATTCCAGTAGTACTCCTTCAAAAATGTAATGTTGCGAATGTACTGGCTGATATAATGAAAACCTCGTACAACACTGGAAAATTACCAGAAGTTTGGAAAACAGCTACTGTGACCCCTATCTTCAAAAAAGGAGACAGACTAGCACCAGTCAACTACAGACCGATCAGTTTGACCAGCGTTATATGTAAGGCCATGGAAAAAGTTGTAGTCAAACACATAAGAGAACATCTGCGCCTGCATCAAATAATAAGCGACTGTCAACATGGCTTCTGTCCACGCCGCTCCACTGTATCAAACCTGCTGTCATGCCTAGCTACCTGGACCAAGAGCTTTGATGAGCGAGCCCCTGTCGACGTAGTTTACCTGGACTACGAAAAAGCTTTCGATAAAGTCTCCATAAGCAGACTGTTGCAAATGCTGGAATTTATTGGCATACGTGGTAAATTGCTCGACTGGATAGAAGCTTTCCTTCGCCAAAGAACCTTGCGCGTGAGAGTGGGTAACACACTGTCCGAACAGCGAGATATCCATAGTGGCGTGCCGCAAGGCTCCGTCCTAGGCCCGGTGCTTTATATTATCTACACCTTCGATCTGGTTCAGTGTCTTGATTGCAAAGTCAGCATGTTTGCCGACGACACAAAGGTCTTTGCAAACCCCCTTTTAGACTATGATCGCCTCCAGGCAGATTTAGACAAAATCATGAAGTGGTCCAAAGACTGGCTCTTAAATTTGAATCACACAAAATGTACGACATTGCACATCGGAAATCGGAACCCCAGGCTCACTTACAAACTTGGCGACACTCAGCTAGCCGAAGTCAAAACACAGATGGATCTGGGAGTTAAGATTTCGGAGAACCTGAAATGGGAAGATCACATCACGAATAGTGTCAAAAAAGCTAATACCATAGTATACCTCATTCGGAAGGCCTTTGGAACATTGACACCTGAAATGGCTCTTAGAATCCACAAAACATATATCAGACCAATATTAGAATATGCCTTTCAAGTATGGAGCCCCTATTTCATAAAAGACATAGACCTGTTGGAAAGAGTGCAGCGTAGATTCACCAAAGTCCCTAGACAGCTGAAACGGTTGCCATATGAAGAGCGATTAGATAAACTGAAGGAGCGCAGAGAACGTGGAGACCTGATTGAAACCTATAAGATAATAACTGATCACTATGACCTACAAGGATTCAGCAACATGCTCAAACATGCACCGGATCGAAATCGTAGAGGACACAACCTTAGACTGCAAAAATCTAGTTGGAATACAAATCCACACAAGAACTTCTTGAGCAATAGAGTGGTCAACGCATGGAATAGGCTACCTGAAAATATTGTGACAGCAGAAAATATTAACCAATTCAAAAATAGACTGGACAATTACATAAATAAAAAAAAAATTAAAAAACCCCCGTCACAAAAACACCTTCAAAAAGTTGAAAATAAATGAATAAACTTTAATTCAACGGTTTCCATGTCGGGGGACCTTAACTGGTTAAGAACTCCTTTATATCGTAAGGTCCCCCGACATCGAAACCGTTGAATTAAAGTTTATTCATTTATTTTCAACTTTTTGAAGGTGTTTTTGTGGGGTCACTACGCCAATTCGAAGTCCGTTATATCTTGTTACACTTTAACTATGACTAATGCTCGACCACTTATTTGTACGAGTCTGCTATGAAACAAACGAACATTACACCAGTGGTTCATTTCAACTAAAGTCATTACATCCAAGAGTTATTTTGTATAAAACTATTTGGTGGAATACTGTTTTATCTACGTAATATTTGATCAAGGTTGTTTATACCTATTTACATTCCTATTTCATCCATATAACACAGTTTGCCTAATCTGCTTAGCATGTATTATCAAAACACGTAAAAAGAAATACAAAAAGTGTTGACGCGAACTAAATTTTATGATATTACTAGAGTTTGCCCGTGATTACGACCACGTAAAAGTAGATTAAGTAAGCATAGGAGATGGACATCCGTCTTCAATTTCCAATCTACCTTTATGGAAGATACATTACTACGTCGGGGAAGTTTTATAATATGATTTGACGGAACAAAGTGTATTTAACTTCAGCGGCTACATAAATGAGGGAAGGGTTTAAGTGTGATTAAAAGATGAAATTAAAGAAAAAATATTTATTACTTATTTGCATTACGAAGGCTATATTCATGTTCAATATTAAATATAAAAAGAAAAAATCAACCGATCCCAGGAAGCTCTCTAGTGGATTCCTGGGATAGGTTGATTTTTTTATTTTATATATATATACAGGGTGTTTCTTTTAAGGTGTCAAGCCGCCACTAGCTGGTAGCAGGGTTCCATACCTATCGATCTATGTTCTACGATTTTTTGTAGTTTTCGAGATATAATTTATTTTCGTTATTTTTTATAATTACGTGTCCACGTGCCTTTAAATAATTACAACTTCTTTTTGGTTCGACTTTTCTTGAATATTTTTTTATTATTATAATGCCTATTGATTGCAGTATTATGGACAAAATAATCTCCTTCCTAACTTTGATACAAGATGTAAAAATTTTAATCGATAATAAAAAAATAGGGAATTATGCAGAACATGAATGGAAATTCGGACTTAAATAAAAAAAAAGCTACGCTTAATTCGAGCATAATGACTCAAACCAGCTCAAAGCAGGTAGCCGAAGGGTCAATGTCAGAAAGAGACAAAAACTAGCGCATTCCAATTAGATTGTAAATATCATGGGTCCATACGTTAGAGAGAGACATCCATATTTTCTTTTGTTTTTGTGTCCTACATTTTTGTAATGTTCATTGTTCTTATTAAAATTTTTACATCTTGTATCAAAGTTAGGAAGGAGATTATTTTGTCCATAATACTGCAATCAATAGGCATTATAATAATAAAAAAATATCCAAGAAAAGTCGAGCCAAAAAGAAGTTGTAATTATTTAAAGCCACGTGGACACGTAATTTTAAAAAATAACGAAAAAAAATTATATCTCGAAAACTACAAAAAATCGTAGAACATACATGGGGGTTCAATCGATAGGTATGGAACCCTGCTACCAGCTAGTGGCGGCTTGACACCTTAAAAGAAACACCCTGTATATATAATCTGAAAAACAACAATGACGATTTCAATCATTATTATGCATTTTTTATTTTTCGTAATTACAAACAATCAATTTTCTATTAATAAATTAAATAGATAAAAAGATCCCTCGTTATAACTCAGTTCGATGAATTGTTGTAAGAGAAAACGTACTTAAAATTAATAGTGTTTAGGTGAAACGTAGCATGCATATGAAACGTACTTGGTCATATAAACACGGTAAGAATTGAAGTACCGATGAAAATAATAATGCATGAGTCGTCATAATTAAAGTGTAACAAGATATAACGGACTTCGAATTAACGTAGTGAACCCGTTTTTGTGACGGGGGTTTTTTAAAATTTTTAATTTAATTTTTATTTTATACTTTTTAAATTGATCTACTAGTCAAGCTCTTTCATTTGATACCCATATTGAGGGAATTATAAAGAAATATGTATTCCAACATGTTGTGGCGGCGGCCATCTTGGACCGATTTTTGTCAAACATAGCTAAGAACACTCCCGACTAATATACCTTTCAAACAAAAAAAACTAAATCCAAATCGGTTCATCCGTTTGGGTGCTACGATGCCACAGACAGACACACACACACACACACACACATACACACACACACACACACACACACACACACAGACACGTCAAACTTATAACACCCCGTCGTTTTTGCGTCGGGGGTTAAAAAGACATTGAGTAGTGAATAACAGTGTGGTGAACAACCAGATGCAGGCTAATATCAGTTGTTTCAACTGCTGGCCTGTTCCCCAATAATAATAATAATTGAAATGAAACCACTTTTTACGGATTCTATCGCGATATATTTGTTATTATTACTTTTTAACCCGACGTTTCGGCTGCTTTGCAGCAGCCATTTTCGCGGTATGACTCACGATGGTAGTTGTCACATAGTTTGAAGTATAAGTTATCTCAAAATACCCGAATCATGGTGAATTATTGGTGTTCGTATTTACGCAGAATGAGCTCACTGTGTTGTTAAGTCTTGCTGGATTTTGCTGCTTACTGGGTTTGATTAAGTGGATGACTGGGTCCCAAGCTGGTGGTACGGTCCATCCATCCTCTCTATTAAAATTTGGGTGTTTTTTAATTTCAATAGCCTCGCGGATCATTCTGGGAATATATCTGTGTTCTTTGGCGAGTATCTGTGGTTTATCAAACCTTAGGTAATGGTTGGTGCCTTTTTGCGCGTGTTCACATACAGCTGACTTTGTTGAGCGTTGGTGTTTTATGTGGGCCCTGAGCCAAGATTGCCCATAGCCCACAAAATCACGAAGGGAGTGATAGGCCACAGCATAGTCGCCGAAACAAATCGTAGATGGAAATCCTCGCCTGTCATGAGACAGTCGAAGATCTTCATAAAAAGCATGGACACGAAGAAATCAAGCCAACTGTTGAAACTCTCCAGGGGAAACATGAGGCTGGTTATAGAAGTAATAACAGGACACTGTCGACTAAACAGGCACCTGACACTTATAGGAGTGAAAACCGACCCCAAATGCCCAGAGTGCATGGAGGCCGAGGAGACCAGCCTCCACCTGCTTGCCAAATGCCCCATGTACTCAAGAGCAAGATGGGAAAACATGGGGACGGACACATTAGAAACACCAGACCTTGAGGATCTGAAGGTGGAACAGATCGTAAGATTCTGCAAAGAAACAGGTAGGTTCGACGGAGCACCGTGATTGCCGGACGCCCCCTTGGCCTCCCCAGGGGAGGCACAGGGGATTTGGGTGAAATGGCCCACAGAGAGGGCAGATCACCCGTCCGGTCGACGGCGTCCCCCGCTGGAAGTAAGTAAGTAAGAAAAATAATAGGATTAAAATTTTTATGTGAGCCAATATGGACCCCCATGTTTGGCATCCATAGGTCAATGTGGGGAGTAGGCATGTGTCCATGACCTTTACTTTGAGTTGAACGCTTTTTAGGGTTTGAATCTGTTTTGGCGATTTTGATGGAGAGCGTTTTCATTTGTCATGGCCTTTCTCTTGGTTTGTGTTTTCCCTTATTATGAGTTTAACGTATATGATCTTAGCAACGTTTCCTTTCTTGATTTCTTCCTTTTTTCGAATGATTAGTTCTTTCCTTTTTTGTATTATGTCCTTGGGTAGTCTTCAGTAACATAGATATTTGAAGGTAGGTTTTTACCCTTCTTTAATACTTGTAGTCTTCTCCAAGCTAGTGTCAATTTCATGAGTATTGGTCTAGATTTTTTATCGTTATTTTTTCCTAGCCGGCGAATGTCACTTATTTCCCATTTGTCGAAGGACTCCACTTTATTTAGGGTATTCAGAACTAATTCTAGTAGCTCGGCTTTGTTTTGTTCGGGTTCTTGTATGCCATGTAGTATTCAATTATTTTTTCTCACTTCCCTCTCAAGATTTTGCGCTTTGTTTTTGAGCATTGTTATTTCGCCTTTGAATTTTTGTTCCACTAATGGTGTAAATTTTTCGTCTATAGTCGTTGAGATGCATAAATTTAAGTTTTCTGTTAAAGAAGTAGTATGTTTCTTGAAGTCCTCTCTCAGTTCATCCATCTTTTCATTTATTTTTATCAACATCGGTGCCATTCAACTTTCAGTTGTCATTTTTTACTATTTCTACAAACTTTGTAAATAATTTGTCTTCTGGTATCCCTTGTCTTGGATTATTACCCAAAAAATGACAACCTGTCAAGGGTCACAGCTAACTTCGTTGTTTACAACTTGTACAAAGTAATTTTTGGAAAAAAGAGGGTATGCAGAAAAAAGTCTCCTAACCTTCCAGCGCACCGAACTTTTGGACTCGACTTTTTTGTGATTTGCTTGCCCTTGCAGTGTGCACAGTGAAGGATTCTTTGTTTTCACACTTCCCCTCCGTACTCCTGCGCGGTTGAAGGCTTGTTTTCGCAAAAATTCACTGTTTCACGAACAAAAATTCGGAGCACTTATATGTATGTTGTTGTCTCTTTGACAGCCGGAACCAGAACCCCGAAAGCTAAGAAGGATAATAAAACAGTAGATAATGAAATAAAAAACAAGAATCAGAAGGAAAAAGAACAGAAATTAAAGAAAGCCGGTGTGAAACCAGCAGAAGAATTCATTAGTTTAGGTTCAGATGATAGTGATGATTCATGCGAGTTTGATTCAGATGAGTATGAAAAGATGATAGGAGATGATGATGAATTTTCGTCAACAGATGAAGAACAAGACGGTCAAAATAATTCAGATACTGAAAGGTAAGCACCGTTTTGATGCAGTCTTCTTATTTTATACTAGCTGATGCCCGCGGCTTCACCCGAGTGGATTTCTGTTCCCGTTCCCGTGCCCACTGTAAACGATGTTTCCCCCAAAACCTTCTTAGAACTTTTGGAAAATATCATAAAGAGAAACTGCCCAATCGATCGGGCCGTTTTTGAACAGCAGCATTTAGTATGCTAATTATTCAAATCGATTAAGAAAGCAAAAATTTCGTTCTTCGTTGGGCCAACCGCAAGGGCTTTGGCAAAAAATTTAGGATGGTATAATACCCCTTTTTTTAACCTTTGGCTTCCCCACTGACAGCACAACAACTCTCCAGTGAGCCCCTGGTTACCCTACTCACCGCCGGGAACACAACGCGAGGTTATTATGGTCGCGTTATTCTTTAGGACGGGTGCTCAATTGGGACGGAAATACCGTCGTGTCCTGCCTCTTTGAAAGTCCTTCAGTCCGACATAACTACCTCCACAGACGCACACACAGAGGGGTTTCCCTGAGGATTGTGTTTTTATTTTTAATAGTGTATTAGTAGAAGTTTTAGTGTTAATTCGACTTGACAAGTATTATACATAATATATTTTCCAATTGTCTTTTCAGCGATGAAGAAGAAGAGGTTCCAAACAAAAAACAAAAGACAAAATGGAACCAACGCAAAGCGCCTCAAAGTAAGTGTCATAGTAGAGTATTATACAATTAAACACCAATATTATTGAGAAGTGCATGTACGTTTTTGAAAGAGCGAGTGTATCTTAACGAATCCAGTTGTTAACAGTTACTAAATTGTACATCTTTTAAAACGAAAATATATTAAGATTCGTGAAGGTGCACTCGCTATTCTGACTTACTGAAATCGATATACGTATTAATGTGAATATTGTGATACCTACTGTTGTCCTGTTTTATTTAGGGATAGTGTGCGTATTATTTGGGACCGACAACAATCTTTAATAATGACAATTGAAAAAGTATTATGAATATTGTTACGAAGTGGTTGGAAGTGAAATAAATAGTCACCAACACAATAATAAATTATTACTTTTATTTTAACTTTAACTTTTGATTTTACAAATTAGAATGGAATGAACCCGGCACACAAAATCATACTCCTTTTATCGACTCCCCACCACACCTCTCCTCTCCTCGACTCGCCCCTCCATCGCTTCCCACCTCTCCGCACCAACTGACACGTCACCAAGTGACATTCTCATATTGGTTATTTTTTTTCAGAACCACCACTGGCTGCTAAGAAACCTGTAAAGAAGCAGTTTAAGAAAAAATAATCGTTTTATATCTGCTGTATACTATTACAATTTATTATTGTATATTTGGTATATTGTATATTAATACATTGTATGATAAGAATACTGTTTGAGACTTTTTTTTCTTCTCTTTCTTTACTAACTTTACCAACAAAGGGCGCGATGACCTTAGAGACTACGAGATGATTGCAAAAACTATATACCTGGTGTCACTCACAGAATCACGACAAATCAAACGACACCTCACATGTCAAGATCCATCAAGCCGTTCAGGCTGTAGGGCGTTCCAAAGAAATGGACATATCTACATACATACATACCTACCTACCTACATACATATAGTCTCATAAAACATTACCCTCCTTCCTTCTTTCAACATTTTTAACATTATTCGTAGCATGAAACAAACAAACAAATAAACAAAAACAAACTTTGAATTGGTCTTGATTTTCCCGTTCTCGATTCATTCACATTCACATTTTCTTACATATAACATAACATAAACTCACGTATTCCCCGGAGGGGTAGGCAGAGGTGCTAGCACCCACATTTCGCCAGATTTTTTCCTTTTTTTTTCTTTTTTTTCCTTATTTTTTATTTTCTTGCCTTAACAAAATGGTGCTTGCATGATAAAATTTTGTTGCAGCTACTGCGGCACAGCTTTTAAAAGCTTAAAAGTCACATTAGCCAACCAAAAGAAGGAGTATGTCGACCCTGAGGTCTGATCTGAGTGCTCTAACTGAAGGTGTTGATATGCAACAAGAATTTAAGTCATTTATTTTTCAGGCATTCAATGCATGAATGCATATAAAGACGATGCTCAAAAACTAAAAATGGCAAAGAAATAGCTAGCCAAGTAAATATTTAGTTTTCAAATTAGTGTAATAGTTATACTCAACTCAACTCAGACTCGCGTAGAGTCGAAGCGTATTACACGCCCCTGTAACCCGAGTAAATAAATGTATGTAGGTATGTGAATAAAATTTGAGTAAACGCGCGAGCCTTCTCGCAATCATTTCTAGTAACAAACTGCGCTTTCAGTGGGGATTGATACTTTTTTTTATCTAGGACACCTCAATTTGACTTCACCTCGCCTGATGTTAAGCTAAAGGCAAAGTATCTGAGAGAGGGTCACCATCGCAAACATGTACCATGTGGTGGCACTCAGCTTGACGGCCTCATTAGATGCCTGTTCACGCCCCGCTTGATCCGGGATCATCTCAATGAATTTACGAGTATAGGTACTAGAAATCCAGAATATTATTTGTTTACTATTTTATATGTCTATCTGCACAATGCGGATATCTTAATTCTTATGTAGATATAATCGTAGGTATGTTTCAAATAAAACTTACAATTTTATACAGGTACCATTTATTGACTTCAATTGATATTTTGAAAATACATCGAGAAAACCAATACCATTTGAAAATACATACATAGGTGTAATCTACAATCGTTTATGTAATAGGGTTATTCAGGTACAAAGCTGGCAACACCCATCTACCAGCGGCTATTGTCGAGAACGGAGCATTGCGATTGGCCGGCTTCACACACACAGGCTTGCGGTAGGCAAGCAGCCAATCGCAATGTTCCATTCCCTTCAATACGTTAACGATATAGTTACGATATATATAGTTTTTCTTGCTAGCGATTGCCTGTTCTAAAAGTTTGCACTTCGGGAGTTCGAGGGCGGCTTATTTTTGATTTGACATGAACCAATCTGATATGTAAACTATTTTAATATTTGGAGCCTTTAAGCCTTATGGATGCTGCTGGTATAGTACCTACAGAACACGGCTCAGGATTTTGATTTGTTAAATAAGAATATATCTTATCCATATCGTTATTTCATTATCCTTCGTATCATAAAATTGAAATTCAAATGATAGTCATTTATTGTGACTTCGATGAAAGTCATTGAAATTTCAATTTTAATGCGATAGTGATAAGGCCTATTCTTATACGACAAATATAAAGCCTGAGCTGTGCTAATGCCGGTAATGGGTGTCGGCCATAAGCATCGGTAGATTGGCACTTATGGCATACTTTACTTGAATAAACCCTAAAGTTGTACAGTCTACAATGGAGATACGGTTGCACCACAGTCTAACGATTCATACTACATACAGTCTGTCAACGAAGCCGTCTAGACAGAGCAATCGTGCGGGGGCAGGGGAGTGATGGGGGACGAGGTATTACTCGGGGGTTTCGTACATTATACCGAAAGTTAAATGATCGAACAACAATAGGTCGACAACGTTTGGTCGGACGATCAAATCGTCACTGGTACGTTAGGTCGAAACGTTAATACGTCGAGGTATTATTACGTGGAAAATACAATAGGTCGAAAGATCAAATTGTCGCTGGTGTATTAGGTCGAAATATTAATACGTCGACGTATTACTACGTAAAAATGCAAACGGTCTTTTGTCCCCTCCTCATAAAGTTGAAATTTTCAAAACGGCACATACGTTGGAATAAGTTGTTAGACAAACAGAAACGAGGATTATACCAAACCATTAAACTTTTACAAAATGAACAAGCTACAAACCAGAAGTATACTTATAACATAGGTTTATTTCATAGATTCCGCAAAGGCAGGCCTTTTGAAAATTTTAACTTTATGGGGAGGAGACAATAGACCGTTTGCATTTTTATAATACATCTACGTATTAATATTTCGACCTATTATACCAGCGACAATTTGATCTTTCGACCTATTGCATTTTCCACGTAATAATACCTCGACGTATTAACGTTTCGACCTAACGTACCAGCGACGATTTGATCGTCCGACCAAACGTTGTCGACCTATTGTTGTTCGATCATTTAACTTTCGGTATAATGTACGAAACCCATTACTCGGTACGCCCATACATTTTACTCGGTACTAGGGATTCAGGGCTGTCTCAATTTGTAATCACACTAATCACGTTTTCATTTTTTTTTTTTTTCATGACTCGTTTTGTTTGTTAAAATTGTTTTTCTTTTTCGTTTTAAATATAATATTTAGCAATCCAAGATGGCGGATTCTAAAAATTTGACCAAGATCTATATGGGTATCGCTTTCTGGGTTTTTGGGGTCGCTAATTACGAATATACTACCATCTATTTAGTAATCCAAGATGGCGGACTCGAAATTTTCACCAAAATAGATGTGGGCATCGCTTTCGGGGTTTTTGGGGTCGCTGATTACGAATATCATCCATTTTGCGATACAAAATGGCGGACTCGATATTTTCACTAAAATCGATATGGGATTCGCTTTCAGAATTTTTGGGGTCGCTGATTACGAATATATCATCCATTTTGCGATCCAAGATGGCGGACTCGATATTTTCACTAAAATTGATATGGGTATCGCTTTCAGGGTTTTTGGGGTCGCTGATTACGAATATATCATCCATTTAGCGATCCAATATGGCGGACTCGAAATTTTCACCAAAATCGATATGTGTATCGTTTTCAGTGGTTTTGGGGATGTTGATTACAAATTATATCATCCATTTAGCGATCAAAGATGGATAATATATTCGTAATTAGCAATCCCGAAAACCTCAAAGCCGATACCCATATTGACTTTGTAGGATATTTCAAGTTCGCCATCTTGAATGGCCAAATGGATGAAATATTCGTAATTAACAACTCTAAAAACCTCGAAAACCATACCCATATTTACTTTGTTGAAAAATTCGAGTCCGCCATCATAGATCGCAAAATAGATGATATATTCGTAATTAGCCACCCAGAAAACCCGAAAACGATACCCATAATGACTTTGTTAGAAATTTCACGTCCGCCATCTTGGATCGAACAATGAATGATATATTCGTAATTAGTCACCCCGAAAACCTCGAAAATGATATCCATATTGACGTTTTTGAAAATTAAAAGCCCGCCATCTATGATCCTCGTTAAAATGGTTAGCGATCCCGGCGATTAGCGAAATTCGAATCCGAATCAATATTCAAATTCAAATCTTCAAAGCCGGAATCAAAATTACTTGACTTAGACTTAACATATTACGTTTGCTTCATCGGAATTGGTCGCAATAGCCGACATCCATGCGGGCGAAGCCGCGGGAATCGGCTATTTATTTATATTAGCGTGAGTCATTGTGCCTTGACAGAACAAAGAGACGAAATGGGTATATAAAATATTACACAAAAATAAGTTATAAATAAAAACTGAAGTGACAACCCTGACAAAATTGCAAAAGGCGGCATTTCTGCAAACATCAAACGCGATGAACTACTGTAAGATTACTCGTTAAACTGTGGTTGCACTATATTAGGTAGGTATATGAAAAAGTGTAATCGTATCTATTTTATCAAATGTACATAGTACATTATGCACTTGCTTACAGGGTGGGGTTCACAAAGATATCTACTTATAGATAGTATTAAACTTTTTAAAGAATCATTTTATAAATGTACATAGTACACAGATATAAGACTTGAATCTACCTTGGGAATTGTGCCAGGGATAGAAGCTCGATTGACAATCTTTATGAATAACGTTAAAGTGTTTGTTTCTTTTTTCACGAACTAAAATGAATCGATATGATAGTTTGAAATAAAAACTCCGAAGTTGACTCAAATAGTCATTTGGAGCATGTATTATGGTCCCTTGGCTTCAAAATGTCCATCGAACAACATAAACAACTCAATGAGGTATTGCCAGAATGCTCACATACACATTCTATTATAAAAACATTAGGTGCTCTATAGAATCTCATAATTTTTTTTAGTTTAAGAAACGAGTAGTACCTACCTAACCCTAGCACGAAAAACTTTCGTAATCGTATCGAGAGAACGGAGCATTGCGATTGGCAGGCTTCAATTACACACAGGTTCATAGTAGGCAGGCGGCCAATCGCAATGCTCCGTTCTCGATGCGATTACGATAGTTTATCGTGATAGGCGCACAGCACTCATAGTTCCCAAATCGTTCTCATTTTGAAAATCAACAATTAGAATACTCCTACACTTTCCTTCGTATATTCATCAAATCATCACACTTAGTTATTCGCTATACATTGCATAAATCAAATATGGTGTACCTATAATAAAGTATTGTATTTTATTTAAAAATAATCTATTCTTTTGCTATAAAAGTTGGTTAAGTTAAATCTTTTTCAGTCAGTTGAAATATACAGGGTGGAAGAGTTTCACGCCCCCTGGACTAGAAGTAGGTACTCCTGATATTGCAGATTTTACTCAAAGGAAACATTCCTTTATTTCAAAAAAGAAACAAAAATACATTCACACTAAAGATATTTTCTTAGCGTTCGTACCCCATGCAGTTACCCCGTAATGTTACATACTGAACCGGAAACAAAGTTCATTCATTTAGTAGATACTCATTTTAAGAAATATTTGGCTTCATAGTTGATAAAGTAATAAAACTTTTTATCATAAAAGTGCTTTCTCTGTAAGCATTTGATTTATAAGTTTACATTTTAGGGATTTTATTTCAATTAATTTACCATATTTGTTAGACAGATTTGATCCTTATGATTACCACTATTGATTGAAGCGATATAAATACAGAGAGTGATTTTTTCGGGTTTAATCGGTTCGATTACCAAGTGTCTAACAAAACTAGGTACATTCAAAGTTTTTGTGAAACTTTGAATGTAGTTTTTTTTGTTAATAAAGTAATGTTTCCTTGGAGTGAATTTCTCTATCTCCAGTATTTGGAGTACTTCCCCTCCAGAGAGCATGAAAATCTACCACCCTGTATACTTATGTAAAATAAACGATAAAGATATACTTTCCATTTTCGTATACTTTTTTATGCCACTAAGGTGGCCAACTAGCACACGACCAACATGATGGGAAGTGGTTATCTGTGGCTTCTTGAATATGAGATTTAGATTTTAGATAATCCTAATTCGATAGGTACCAAGATATTGATACTTTTGAAAAAATGAGGTGATCAAACCAAAGGAAGGATTTGAATCTTTGTTTTACATGACTGTCTCATGTAAAAGAAAGATTCAAAAATTGTTTTCAAATTCAAATCACAAGAATTCAGTCAACAGGAGAAGAATACCAAGGCATAAAGATCTTTTGAGTATTTTGTTCGTCAAGATCGATTTGCTGCTGACTGTACCATCTGAATTTAGTATATTTCCTAATCCATATTTACTTAGTTCAATCACTATAAAAGCTCTAACGGGTGAATTGATCTGACTGAAATTTGGTACAGGGATGGATTATAGTGTAGAACACATACACTGAATATAATATGATAATGAAGCAAACATACTAAATACTTATTATATTTGGTGTAAAAAATAAAGTTTATATTTTATGACATGTTCTATAACATAATATTTTGATCTATATTTACTTAAAATTAGAATAATCGTCAATCGCTCTTCTATATATTAAATTTTATATTACCTCACAACTGTAGCATCCGTTACAATGTCTTAGAACAGATTTCACCAATCATAGGAACCGCGATCAAAGCTGAAAAAACTGCATTATCAAATTTCCCCATTGAAATTGAGCAAAATATGAGAACCCAGTTTAGTTGAACTTGAATACAAAAAAATCACTGGTGAAATCCGATCTTGAGAGGCAATTTTTAAGTAGTCCAAGTCGAAAGATTTATCAATAAAATATATTTTTTTATATATTCCTTAATCTATTCCGCTCCCTCTAGCTGTACTACAACAGGCTGCTCGTCTTCCTCATCAGCATCCAAGCCTGTGAAATCCCACTGGAGTTTATCCGTTAGATTTTCTTTAAACCTCTCAATCATGGTGAGAAGACGCCCATCAACTTTGCTCACATACGCTGTACGGAAAAATTCTCGAAGCTTCTTATACACTAAGTTTTTGTTCATAACAATATCAGCTAAGAAATCTTCGGGCATCTCTTCAATCTGTACTTCTATTGTTCTTATGAAATGGAAGAAGACGCTTCGGTATTTGTGTATGGCATCGTCACATGAACACATTAGTATGACAAGGTTCTTCCAGTGTTCGAACGATTCAAGAGAATGGCCGATTAGGAAGCATAGGTATGCGATTTGCAGCTCGCCGATTATGTGGAGTGGTCTGGAAACATTAGAACATAATCAATGCCGTGTTGGCTGAACTTAACCGTTAACATTATTGTATATCATAATATTAGCCCGAGAATAGGTTCTTGTAGGTGTCGGGATTAGGATCAAATTTGACGTGCCGTGTAGCCGAGGGCATCAGCCAGTTCCTAATAAAGTCAAAACATTGAACTTACTCATCATGTTGTGCAATCATCAGCTCCAACGAGTATGACTGGTCCAAATAATGTTTGGTGATTTCTTCTGGCGTGGCGCCCGGTGGGAATTTGTCGCGTGGGATTTCTGTGAAGCGCATTGACATACCTGGAAGTAATACAAATAAGACATATGTATATTTATTTCTTTCTGGTTTAGTTTAGTTAAGGATTTAGTCGCAATTCATTAATATAAACCAAATTTAATAAAAGTGTCGTTTTGGTTCCCGGTAGAATAGAAAAGGCTACCCCATCACTTCGAATGAGTGTCCTAACAGTAGGCGATTAAGTTCTAGTTCACTAAATGTATTGATGTTCATTTATTTTCATTGTTTGAGCATCACATGAGCACCGATTTCACTACATTTTATTTTAGTTTGCCGCCAAATTTTAAATCCTAGAATAACGGAGCGTCGTCAGTGGGCTTTTTATATTAATTTCAGAACTAGCTCACGGTTTAGTAATCTGATATACTCACGCCCTTTTCCCTCCCGGGCAGGCAGAGGCAACAGCCTAAGCTCTTTGCTTACACACTTCACAAGCTTCCTCTACTATCATCGAATGCTGAGAGTATGCAAAGCGGACAACAGGTCTGTTGCCTCGCCAGACAGAACAACGTGTGTCAAATATAAATATTTCTTTTTTAAATAATTTCCCGAGTTTCGCCAGTTTTCATAGCTTTTTTAATAAGACGGATATAAAGAGAGGAAAGATTTGGATTAATTCGGGCGTGTGTCTGGTAGCTAAGTGGTCAAAGCATTCTCCCTATAAGAGAAGTATCGCGGTTTCAAATCCTGCTTGGACTAATCAATATTTTTTTTAAATCGATTTGAGTAAAACACTGATTTAAAATACCTAAAATAATGTTATTTTTAAGCTACCGCGGTGTAAACTCATTGTTATTTGCATATGCCAAACCAGCGAACTATTGCGGAGAGGGTCAGAGAACATATTATCGCAGCTGTGAAAAACCGTCAGTTTAATAAATCGGCAGTTGCAGAACACCTTGAGTCGGGTACCAATCACTGGATTGAGCTTCATCAACCCAAAGTCCTCTCCACTGATCGCCACTACTATTCTAGGATTGTGCGTGAAGCGATTGCAATTAAAAAGTATAAAAATTTCAATAGGGAAGATGGATTCAAACTATCCGGGACGTGGAATCCAGTGCTAAAAGCACTAAAACCCAACAACATTGTGCTGTCCAAAACTGACGTAGTGAGTGTAGTGTGTCGCCAGTCTTACTTTCATTCTGAAATTAACGGAGGGTAGACACACAAAAAATGTTCCGCACACACCGCGCGACCCTCGCCGGCCAGCCTAGTCGTGACCACGGGTGCAGCATCGCACCCGAAACGTCGGCAAAAAGTAAGTGAAATTTTTTTTATCGCGCGAAGTCCCGAACAGCCATAAATAACGATACCTAAAATAAAGAAAATGGAACAACAAAAGCATAAGTCCGTAGATAGAATAATAAAAGTGTATTTACATAGTTGTTGGGCAAGCATTAAAACCGAAAACGTATGAATAAATAGGTAGATAATGTAATAGCACTGCCATTTTTAAATAGCTATCTTGGTAGATAGTGACTAGTTAAATCCACCATTTATAAGGAAAATGCTCTCGTTTTCCTTCTACACCTAAGTTAATTTACATTTAAATAGTTGGATTATAAGTAACTATTCATAAGGATTAAAGGTATGAATGAGAAATTGCATGACATGTTATGAATTTCTGTATCAAGCAACACACGGCTGTAAAGCGTGGGCGCCGTTGGAGCGACACAAGCAGGAACTGCGTGTTACGGAGATGAAAATGCTGCGATGGATATGCAGAGTCACGCGTAAAGATCGCTTGAGGAACTCTCGCATCCGCGGCATACTTCATATCCGGGACATCGCTGATAAAATGCAAGAGAGCCGCCTTCACTTGTGCCGCCAGGCTACGTGGGTAGCAAATGCCTGGCAATGGCGCTCCCACCGGGTCCAGGTAGAAGGGGTAGGCCCAAGAAGTCTTGGCTTGACATTGTGGAGTCATGCTTGCAAATGGTCTAGATCGTGGCCCTGAGTTCCCAGGGCACCGTGGTCTCAGATGCAATCAGGATAATATGTGTTAATGTACATGATGATGAATATGTATGTATTTACAAAAAAAAGTGTCAACATTATGTTTATCCGCATTCTAGAAGCCATAACACAAGCTAGTTAAGCTTTGTTATTTTGGATCTAGATAGCGCTAGATGTAGAATGTCCTACAATATTTATTTATTTACCTGGTGCAGGTTTCAAATCTGGTAGCATAGCATGCTCTCTTTCCTCTCGTGTGATTCTTTTGGCTCTTTTAGCATCTGATTGACCGGTAGCCTCTTCATTTTCTTCTTTAGTCTCTTTTGCTGGTGATTCCTCTGTACTTCCTTGACTTTCTGTAGAACTTGTTGACGACTTTATTCCTCGAGGCCTCTCTTCATCAGTAGTTGATAGAAGTTCCACAGATGCTCTAATAATACCATTTTCTGGTGAAAGTTTTGCTGCAAGTTCAGCTGTAACAAAAATAATCTTTATTACACTGAAGTGGAGATTACAGAAGGACGTAAGTGCAATAAAAGTTATATCTAAGGTATAAATATAAGTGCATTTGTATAGGCAGACAAGGTGCAATTACCCACATCCCCGAGTTTGACACCCGAGACACTTAAATTTTATTACTCTACATGAAATAATTTCTATGTGTTAATGCCACTCATTTAATACATCTTATTTTAAGACAGCATTACTTGTAGATAATTATAGATGAAGTCTTGGCTTGACGTCGTGGACTCCTCTTAGGGATACGCATAGCTCTGATAGGGACTATATATTACTATACTCTATGGATAGGGAGCAGGAAAGCCTACTCAAAGCTTTGTAGTGCAAATGTTAAAGCAAAATCCTGCCTCTTGGTTTGCTTGTGTTGGTAGCAGACACAGAGAGGTAACATGATCAAAATAACAAAGTACTAAAATATATTGCATCACAAGTAAACAATAAGTTATGAGAACAAATTATTATTCAAACTGAACCCAATGTCATTGCGAGTGGATATCTACAAGGAAAGGTCATATTTATATTTATAGTTTGCACATGAAATTTGCATTTCATGAAGTTTTTCATTATATTTTCAAATACTTGAATGTAGGTCAAATATGACGCTTGTATTGTTAAAAAACATATTTATCTTACAACAGTAAAACGTTGAGTATCTGGGTTATCAACTACCAACTACCAACCGCAACAAAATATATTAAATAGTCTGAGAAAATATATAAATGCGTGTATAGATCATGTGATACAAAATGTCTCTTTGTTACTTAAACACATAACATTATCTACTACATCTTCATCGGCCGAGCCTTTTTATAACTTTGACTTTCATTGTAGCTACAAAAAGGCTGAATTTCCACATTTATTGTGAAACGATTGCCATCTGACCTCCACAACTCATTATTTATCTACTACATGTATGGACAAAACCTGCGTATCTTCATAATTCCACGCCGAATGCCTATATTGAGAAACCGTAAAACCTTGATTACCTTTTTTTTAGACAAATATAGGGGTGTGGTTTACCACTTAGCCAGGAGCGCCCATTTGGCAATCTCACCTCCGGCAACCAAGGACCCAAGATGGCGTGCGTTTTAGTCGATTCGAGTCCGACATAACCACCTCCACCGGGTCTGTGTGGGTGGTATCCGTGGGGATTTATCGCACGATAAAAAAAAAAAAAAAAAAGCCAGGAGCGCCCAAGTAGGTTAACATATAGATAGGTTCAGCAACATCGCAGCCAAGTCGCTTGTTGTCTAATCTTCACTCGTGTTGATGGGTTTTCAACTTCTAAAGTACATACTCAGTTATCTGGTATGATATGTTAAATTTTTTGTACCTGTAATTTGTGAAGTCAGCAGTTTCCATTTCGGCCATATTTCATAAGGGTATGGTCCAAGATGTCTATCTAAATTAAACAGGTTGTCTTTAAGGCGCTGAATACTTTCTTCGGTGATTTCCTCTCTGCTCATGTCCTCAGTATTTTTGTCCCACATTTTGACTAAAAAGTCCTTTTTGTGGAAGAAGTGCATGAACCCTGACCTAAATATTAAAAAATATAATTATTATGATGTACAAAAATGGATGAGTTCTTATGTAAATTTACAGTTTCATTTGCAAACTTTGCAAATGAAACTGTAAATTTACATAAGACGCCATAAACATAATAATTAGAATCTGATGATTTTTCTCAAGTGCTCATGAATGGCAGACGCCATAAATCATATCATAATATCGAGAAGAAAAGATAACAACAGGTTACTCATATAGGTCAGATTATAACAAAGCTATAATTGAGAATTTAAAAAGATATGCTTACCGTGGAGATACATCCCCTGTGCCTTTACTAACCCCAGCAAAATGAATATAGTGTAGACCTGGAGGAATCATTTTTATTCCGCGAAAATCATCATCGGTATTCCAACATTGCATATCAATTCCGAATTGTGTTTCTTGAGGAACACCAAGAAACACAAATGTTCCACCTTCGACTAAGAGTTTTTTAGCCGTTTCTTGATCCATTTTGTACTCTTAATGCAAATGCGATACTATATTTGTCTATTTAATAGAATCTGATAAAAATACAACCAATCAATATGTTTACATCCGGAAAATGACACTAGGTTGACATCTATAATGTCGAATCGTGGTCCAGGTTGAGCCATAGACACATTATTGAGCGCGCACACACAGGATAAAGAGCAGGATATCATGTAGATATTAGCAACTAAATTTTGTTTGAAAGTTTAACTGGATGTAAAATAGCGTAAAATTGTAGTAAGTTTTGTATATGATAGAAATAGAATTACCTTGATATATCTATTGAACTTTTAAATAGTATAGTAAACGTTGTAGAAGGTGTAGAAGTTTAAGAATAACAAGGAACTGGAACGTGCAATGCGCATAAAAATTTATAGTGAGATGATTATTAAAATCTGAGAATTAAAATGATATTGTAAATTGTGGCCTGTAGTTATAAACGTCGTTTATCATCCGGATTACCGACCGCCTGTTAAATAACTACAAGTCGAATTTGTGCAAGCATGAACGTGTCAGAACTGGCATTTTAGCCCCGTACCCCGTATGCGCCCGGTGGGATCGCTGCCCACGCGTCTTGTTATTGGTTTAGTTAGACAATTGTTACCCTGCTCCCGAGGAGGGTCACACCGATAGGGCCCTGGGTTCACTGAGGTGCGAGGGATAGGTATGTCCAGGTATGTCCAACAACCTCACCTTCGGCTTAATTTGCACTTCGACCCACAGTGTGCGTTTTAGTCGGTTCGAGTCCGTTGTAACCTGTCGTGCGTGTGAAATATTGAAGACGGGTGTAGGTATGAGATGTAGACTTTGGACCTACACGCGGTACATCCTGGGCCATGGAGACGGCAGTGCCTCTTTCATGATGTGGGGTAGATGCCACCTATGTAGGTACGACTAATTTTGATCGAGGCGGGAGTGGCTCTTGTCCTCAACAAGAGCCGTTTAGCTCGGATAGTTCGAATCATCACTATTTCGCACACTAATGCAGGGACTTCGTCCTACCTATTATTAATCGATTACGTACGACTCCGTTCCATCCTCAAGTAAACAGATTTATAGAAAGAAGATACAGATGTTTATAAGCTTCATTGATTGCCAGATGTGCAGGTACTAACTGGAGTGAAGTAGTACTATCTACTATTGAACGGAAAAATGGTGGTCCCTAACTTGATGGGCTTAATAGATGTCTTTTCACGCCCCGCTTGAAGAACCCGGGACTATACGAAGAGGGAAACACATGCACCACAGGCAGATAAGACACGACAAGACAGGAAGGAAGATGGTGGAATCAGCTGAAAATCTTCTCAGAACACTCGTCATGGTAGAGGCTGGATGGCTGCTGAGGATGGATGTTTCACATACAATACATGTAGGTACAGTCAACGCCATAAGTTGATTTACACTAAAATATTTTACAAATCTTTCTTATAATGGAATGCATCTGTCTATAGTAAATGTAGTGTTATGACATGACAAACTTAATTTACATATTCAATGTTTTTTTTTCACAATTTTATGTAAGGTTTAGGGGCCACAGTGTTCAATAAATTAGAATTTGTTAAGCTACTTTTGTAGTCGACTGTACAACATCACTTGTAGGTGATGTTGTACCTACGTGTATATGAAACTTTAGGTCTAATATGGTCCTATGGTCTCAGTGGACGCAAGCCGACTGGCAATGCGCCCCTGAGGCTCTGCGCTCGGGTGCCCCACACTCCTTGCACCCCCGGTTAGAGATAGCCCTGATAGTCACACCCTGTAGAGTGTAGACACATCACAATAATAAAAAGGCTGCTCTAAACTAAAAGACGAAAAATATGACGTTCATAGGTATTATTTAAAAAACGCTGTTAAGGGCTTGCGCATACTAAAATTGCACCGATACCAAAAACGAGGTTTGTTTTGCACTTCATATTTCGTCAGACGAGGGAGCACACTCGTTCGAATAGTTTGCTTTCGTAAAAATTCACATCGAAATTCCTCTGAAATTTTTATTCGGTCTCACGTCGAGAGTTTAACACAGAAAGCTAGCTCTCGACTATTATGCAGCACCTGCATTTTTGTTTTAGTACAGATTTTTTTTGACTAATTATTTTCAACAGGTGACGAATTCTGCGTCTCGAGCACCACTAACGGTGGCGAGACGGGCGGCAATCAGAAAAGAGCTTTAGTTTACCTGTCGCTCGCAATTAGTGGGATTTAAGGACTAGGCGATACTACTATAATGAATTTCGGCTTTATTAAGCGGTTTTAATTATTCTCGAATCTCTCTTAATTAGAAAAGTCTGGTTTTTTATCAAGTGACTGGATATTACATAGATAAGTATAATTTTATTGATTTAATTTTCAGCATCGCCTTTGTATGTACGTACCGATCTAATTGTCCTCCAAAACTTTCAACAACTCAGTTAGGTAAGCCTTAAGTCTAGCTATGTAACAGCTGAATTTTGATAAATATTTTCCTTGCAGCTACTAGGTACTATCAGTGCCCCTAGCGCGAACAACTATCAAAATCTCGTCTATTTGATTTGTTTGTTTGTAATGAATAGGCTCAAAAACTACTGGACCGATTTTAAAAAATCTTTCACCATTTGAAAGTTACATTATCCACAAGTAACATAAGCTATATTTTATTTTGGAAAAAATAATTCCGTAAGATATATGGGTTTTTCGGACACAAGGTCTAAAAAATCAACCAGAAAAATTACTTATTTTGCGTACGCTGCCTAAACTATAAAAGATAGATCCATAAAATGTTCTAATTAATTGTAGATCTTATAAATAACCATTTTTTATTTAAAAATCTAGATTTTTTTTGGATTACATTTATAATCTATCTATATATTATATAAAAATCAGTTGCTGTTCGTTAGTCTCGCTAAAACTCGAGAACGGCTGAGCGGATTTATCTTATCTTGGTCTTGAAATGTTCGTGGAGGTCTAGGGAAGGTTTAAAAGGTGAGAAAATTCGAATAATTGCCGGGAACCGACATCCACGCGGGCGGAGCCGTGGGCATAAGCTAGTCGTACATATAAGCGTATCGAGAGAACGGAGCTTTGCGATTGGCCGGCTTCACACTCATACAGATTCGCAGTAGGCAGGCGGCCAATCGCAATGCTCCATTCTTTAATACGGTTACGGAGAGTTGTTCTTGCTAGACCACTGGCGAGTTCTGTAGAACAGTAAGACCGTTCGCGTTCGGTGCGCATGCCCACCATTTCAATAGAAACTTCCGTTGGTTTGACTGAGGATTGTTAGCACTGCATCAACCACAGAAAACTATGTAGGTATTACGGTAAAACGGCCATAGGCAGTGTTCACCTGCATGCCTACGTGTCAATTTTTTCACTGTAGGTAAATAACAACCACGAGAGATAAGAAATGCCTCTATTTTTCAAATTTACTCTTCCATTTTAATTCTAGAGTTGGAATTAGCACAAAACGGCCTATTGACGTTATTTTTACCGATGTTATTACAAGCTAGTCTTAAAAGTACTGAGTAAGCGATCGAAAGTTCCTGTCTCTTAGGACAGGAATTAACTTAAAAGTAGGCACGCGTTTCCCGCTCGCACGGATGGCCGTTCTATCCTAATAATATTTCTGTGGCATCAACCAATCTCTTCCTCAATCTTGAAGGAATCAAGCAATATTTTTTAAGGAATATTGGTACCTAATCAAAATTAATTCTACTTCTACTATAAAAATTGTTTGTGATAGAAGTGGGTTCATATCGGTTGAGTATTTTTTTTAAATTCAAAATTGTGTAGCACTACTACAGTTTTTGAGGTCAAATTCTGCTTAAAACTAAGTATTCCACCACTTGCTAGGCACCAGTGGAGAAGAAACGATGCAACAAACTCCACTGTATTCGAACCCAGTACCTATGGATCGTAAAATCGACTCATAACACAGCGATCTACACTTCATGTTGGGAATATTCTGTTGATCTTTGATTCATTACTGTGATAGAAACAATGTTAAAATAATCATAACAACTAGCATGGCAATAGCTGCATTGACAGTAAAATTGAAGCTAGTTTTACTGAACACTTGGTTCTAAAGATAGAATTTTGGAAGGTCTAACGCGTACTAAAAATGAGGTCAATTCTTCGTACGACCTCATTGTATACTTTTCGACTACTAAAGTCGAAAAGTATACAATGAGGTCGTACGAAGAATTTTGTGCAGGGTCTAAACTTGGAGGTCGCATGAACTTAGCCAGAACCTTTGTCAATTCATTTTGAACATGAAAGTGTTTGTTCTGATTATAAAAAATCTTTACAAAACAAAAATGAATTCATCCCTCGCGTTAAGTTAATAGGTACCTGCGTACCAATTTACATTTTTATAACGACTGAAATCCAATCATTTCCTGGGCAGAAATAAATTAAATATTGTAATGAACGAACCAAATAAATGTACGATAAAAAAATATTTTACCTTTTTCAGACAAGTATATTGGTGGCTGTAGGTAGGTAGATAAGTAGGTACAGTTAACAACGAAAGTGGATTCACGATTACTAATTTAATGATCAGCATTTACCGGAGGAGTGTCAAAAGGTACTGCTTTTTCAATCATCATCATCACCGTCGCATTAGTCTCCCTTCCCACCGGAGATGTATGTTATGTTATCTTGCTGTTGATGCGTTTGATATCCACCAATCATATCCGTTGGTCCAGATAGCAACTGGGCCTCGATTCTGTTAAAGCATACTTAACACAAACTACACCTACACACCTTACAATATGAGAGGATAAAATGATAAATGGAACATGAAAGATAATAACATTGTTCTTTTAATTTGACGCCAAAACCAAGGCTGCATATCAGCAGTTTTTTACAAGATATCTTCATGGAAATTATTAATTTCCTCTACCTAACCCAGCTAAGCTTAAGTGC
This sequence comes from Eilema sororculum, assembly GCA_914829495.1. Taxonomy (NCBI): domain Eukaryota; kingdom Metazoa; phylum Arthropoda; class Insecta; order Lepidoptera; family Erebidae; genus Eilema; species Eilema sororculum. Next base: position 19,527,981 of record OU618543.1, on the reverse strand, counting down.
TTGTGTTAGGAGTGGGTTCACATCGGTGAGATCGTAAGTATCCAGGCCATCACTAAGCTAACGATGCTTTTTTGGTTAAAATATATTCATATTTTGTAGTTGCAATACTTAAATATTATTACTGAGTAAATACCTATATCAAAAAGAAAATATAAAAGTCATCCTTTAGGAGAATTACATTTCAGAGGCTATTTGGTGTTTAGATGGGGTCTGAACACAAACTACTTACGTCGTACACAGAGTTGGGACAACTTTTAATAGTGTTCATGTCCCCGAGTGCTAAGAGATGTCGAAGTACATCAGTGTACACGTCGCGTTATTATATCGGTGTTGGTGTACGCTGCCCGTACAACTTTGCGAAGGTGAACGTGAGTTATCTTACACTAACTTGTTTAATGTGTTTCGTAAAGCCTAATGTGAGTTTTTAGGAAATCGGCTTAACTTACACGGGGTGAAATGGCTTAAGCGTGTATTGAACTATTTTGTGTATCGTTGTTTCTTTTTAAGGTTCCGTAGCCAAATGGCAAAAACGGATCCTTTATAGATTCGTCATGTCTGTCTGTCTGTCCGTCCGTATGTCACAGCCACTTTTATCCGAAACTATAAGGCCTGTTCTGGTAAAACTTGGTAAGTAGATGTATTCTGTGAACCGCATTAAGAATTTTACACAAAAATAGAAAAAAAGCAATAATTTTGGGGTCCCCATACTTAGAACTGAAAGTAAAAATTTTTTTTTCATCAAACCTTTTGCGCGAGAGACACTTTCAAAGAGAAAAATGTGTCCCTCACTTCTAAAATAAGACAATGATAAATCTAAAACATATATGATGTACATTGCTATGCAAACTTCCAATGAAAATTGGTTTGAGCGAGATCTAGTGAATAGTTTCTTTTAATACGTCATAAACCGCAATTTTCGCCTTTCATTCATTTTACTCAAAAATAATAAAAAAGACATTTAATGAACTACAAGAACTTTTATACTATGTTACTTGCTACTATGGAACCCTTCATGGGCGAGTCCGACTCGCAATTGGCCGGTTTTTTGTATTTTTGCATCGTAGATCATGATATCTTTGTCTCAAATAGTCTGACCGCAAAGTCTAAAATTGATTGACTGAATTATGTTTTAATCTTATTATTTTATGATGTGAGTAGAACATAAATAGTAATGTGGTGTTTTTTATTGCATTAACTCAATGGTTTGATTTCTGAACTGAGAAAAAGGTATATTGTGAAGGTGGCAAAGTGCGCCTAACGTGCAAGTGTGCCTACCACAAATATTTCGAAAACTTACTATTGGATACTAGTAATGACATCTTACATCGATGCTACAAACCAAATATATAGTTTGCACACTTGCACGCTAGGTGCACTTTGCCACCTTCACTATATATAGCTATGATTATGTTAGGATACAGAGCTAAATCACTCACAGACACACACAAACACAAACACACACACTCACACACACACACACACACACACATACACACACACACACACACACACAAACACACACACGCACGCACGCACGCGCGCACACACGCACTCGCATATGCACTAGTATTACTTTTCTTAATTTTGTTAATGTTATTGTTATTTGTATATTTATAATATCCGAAGTAGGGCTATGAACCTATGTAGGTAATGTTTTCGGTGGGGACCAGCATTGTAAGCTGAGATGCTGAGAGGCTCGTCTTAGTTCAGCTGCAGATCCTACCTAATCTTGTTAACGTACTATTTTAGCCTATATATATATATTTTTCCAATGTTTTTCGAACTTAACAGTTAGCATAATAAATGCTATAAAAAATTCATTCAAATATACTTATACAATTTAAGCTGAAGTTTATTTGTGTGATGTTAAATAAATAAATAAATATACGAGTAGCTACTTACATCTAGACGGAAAATGAAGCATCTAAATCCAATATTTTAAACTACGGGACCCTTAAGAAATAGCAACTAATATAAGTAATGTTATTCTGTAAAAAAAAACAATGTAAAACGAATTTTATCTATCTACTTACTTCAATTCAAAATACAATACTTTTTACACCATTCCGCTATTGTTTGATAGTTTTCCTATCTCTAGGGGCCGGATACTGATGTCTACACACGGGTATTCCCAAGAGGTTTGGTATCCTTAAATTTCCGATGAAAACAAAGAATCCGTGAATACAGGATCGCGAGAGCGAGCGAATAAAAATTTACATCCTAATTTCCCTAGCGTATACCCACTGAGACTATTCGTCAGTAATATCAAAAATCGAAGGTACCTTCGTAATAGATGTGTACGAGCGGAAGATACGTAGTGTGAACTTTTTAATCTTAAAAACTTAGTAGTTTTTGATATAGGTATTGTTGAAGTTGAATATTTCATACAGGTTACTGGTAACTGGTAATTTGATAATAATAACAACAAAAGCGACGAACGAAAGCTAATTAATTCCATGAATGATTTGAGGGTAGTCAAATTATAAGAAAACGTACTTACACGGGTCAAAATACTACAACACGCACAGCCATTTGACACCTATGAACATAAGCAAAATAATAAACGAATAATCTTGTGCCCGTTTTGTGCCAATCATAAACAATGAAAATGTCCTTGGTGCATTTGTACCCGTGCTTATTAAAACTCACCTTTCTTCATAATTAATATGTTATTAATTGGATGCCATTACTTTTTTGGAAAGTTGAATAAACGCGTAAGTTATTTTCCGTAATTTGTACGCTCAACGCCATAATATTCTATTGAAACCAATAACAATTACTGGAGAGCAAGGTGAAAACGTCGAGTTACCAGTAACCCTGTATACCACTGTCAGTTTACACGTTTTTTTTCGTAGATATGACATCTCTTTATAATTGATATTTACTACAGTTTACTCAGAAATATCAATAAATTATAGGCGGTAAATCTAGGTGTTGTTGAAATGATAGCTGCAATGATTGGCATATCACTGTACTGTGGCCCAGCAATAATGCACAGCCTCCTGGGCGTGGCGGTAGTGAACGCGATTGCCACGCAGGAGGCGCGGGTTCGATTCCCGCTCAGTGCAAATATTTGTATGCATGAATATGGCTATTTGCATTGGCCTGGGTGTTTCTATGTATAATATGTATGTATTTACAAAAAAAAATGTATTTAAGTATGTTTATCCGCATTCTAGATTCCATAACACAAGCTAGTTAAGCTATGCTTACCATGGGTCTAGATAGCGTTGTGTGTAGAATGTTGGGAAATATTTATTATATATATTATAACCTGCAATGATTAGGATAACCTGTAATGAGTAGGGTAGATAAATATAGCTTTGGTCAAGTCATATATAGTCGAAGCGTCGGTAGCTTAGTGGTTAAGGAGTCGGCCTTACGATCGAGAGGTCCCGCGTTCGATCCTGGCCATTACACTACAGACGTGATCCCACTCCTAGCACAAGCAATTTAACTTACTTGGAGGGGTTAGCGGGAATATTAGTAATTTCAGTTGCTAATATTCTCTTCAACAAAAAAAAAATATCCTGGACATAAAATTTGCTCGAAATATGCTCTATACGCCTAGTACCTAAGCCTTTTTTGGATGACTTTTAAGGATAGCAGCTAACTGACCTCAGTTCTACCAATCATAGGTTATACTAAGACCTGGAATTCCCTGCCAGCTCACGTGTTTCCTTCTTCCTACAGTCCCGGGTCCTTTAAGCGGGGCGTGAAAAGGCATCTAATGAGGCCGTCAAGCTGAGTGCCACCACTGTTAACATGGTAAATGTTTACGATGGTGACCCTCTTTTCGAGACTTTGCCTTTAGCTTAACACCAGGAGAGGTGAAGTCAAATTGACGTGTCCTGTATAAAAAAAAAAACAAAACAATACAGGTAGCCGAAAAATATTGATTAGTCGAGATCCACCAGAAACCTTTTGGTTTTAAAATAGCGTTCTCAAAAAGTAAAACATTTTCGGGGAAAATCGTGAGCGAAAATCAGAACTAATTATTGACAGCCTTCTATTGAAAGTTAAAACTACATAAAAGCTGTGTTGGTACGCAGCTAAGGAGCTCCAACATCTGGAAACATCCTCATAAAAAGTAATACATAACAACTCACATAAATCATGAGTGTGCACAAAGCGAAACTTCTTTTGAAACTACCGTATTTTACTTAACATGCGCAATAACCGCAAGTTGGCTGACGTTCAGCCTGTATACCTCACGCCATATATTTTCGACGCAATACGCAGTACGCGTTTTTGGGTGTCTTTTGAGACACAAACGGGGATGCTACGGCCCTGGACGAGCTCAACAAATCATAGATTATATTATCAATAAACATCAATGGGGTCCAAGATATATGACGGGAGGTATACCGTGGTAAAGCGAGCCACAGTTTTGACTACCATTAAACAAAGGAACCGAGTAACAAAGTACACAACTGCAGGGTTAGCACGGGGTAGTGAGATAATTTCAAGATATTCTTTGTACATTATATTAGTAATCTCGGTTAAGTAACAAAAGTTGTGTACTCAAACATGTTGCGCACTTTTTTACAGAAAAGAAACCTGTTTAAAGATTTACTTTCATTGTAGTGCACGCGACGAGGCGCGGGTTCGATTCCCGCTCAGTGCAAATATTTGTATGCATGAATATGGCTATTTGCATTGGTCTGCGTGCTGCGTGCTGCATGTATATTATGTATGTATTTTCAAAAAAAAAACTAAGTATGTTTATCAGCATTCTAGATTCCATAACATAAGCTAATTAAGCTTACCATGGGTCTAGACAACGTTGTGTAGTATTATTAAAGTTTAAATCAGTGAGACAATCGATTTCCATAGACTGGAAATAGCAAGTTAGCATATATAATAATTGTGGCATGTGGGTGAATTTCAACAAGTCCATTAAAATCTTCATTTGCGTGGATTTTTTTACCTTAAGTGTTATAATAAAAAAAAACATCGCGTTAATTAAAGGTTTTGATACTGTATGTAGTCTTGCTTAATATCTAGCAGATAACTAAAAAAACTAACGAGATATACAAGATTAAAAATTACATGCCACGGCGATGAAACATGCGTGTACAGCAATGAAACAAGCGTCCACGGCAATTAATTAAATTATGCTAAGGGAATGAAAGAAATAACCACAGAAATGAAAATCCATATAAAACATAATATTTTAAATACCTACTTACATACAATAAATTTATACAAATTTCATAGGTTAAAAATCTGCAAAAGGAGTAGGTACAATTAAACAAATAATATTATAGAATCAAAGTTGTCCGATCATTTATTTAAATTCTGTCACACAAAAAGAAATTAACACTAAATTAATATGAATAAATCAAATATGGTAAACTTTTGTTAATTATGCAAAAGTGTAAAAATGCAAGTAACATACATAGTACACCACATTTTTTTAACTTGCGCATCAAAAAACTCATCCAATCTTTAATCGTATTGCAGAAAGTTTTCAAATCCTGTAATGTCAGTATTCGGTGCTACCTTTATAACAGGTAATGATGTTTATAATGCCAAATCATACTATGGCGATGAAAACATAAGTCACGGAAATGAAACATCTGGCCACAGCAATGAAACTAAATTGTTTTACAATGCATGGCAATGATCTTTTTTCATTGCCGTGTTTTTTTTTTCATTGCCATAGCAAATTTTGACCACGGAAACTACGGGAATGAAAGCATGGCAATGAAAAACAAGTCAAAAATATGAATTGACAAAAAATCTAATAATTATTCGAAGTATTAATCACTTCACAAAAATAAACAAGAGAAATGGCGTTCTATTGAATGTTTAATCAAGAGGATAACTTATTAAATTAGAAAGTTATACCTATCCACGGCAATGAAAGAAAAAATGTCCAGTAACATAAAAATGGTAGACTTACTTCTATGGTGCCAAAACGCAGGTACGTGTGTACGTTCTTCCGCGTCGAGCACTTAGGCGGCACCAATATGCAACGTTTAGCGCATATAAGGGAGGACGCAAGTCGTTAGGGAAAACAATATCCTAAAACATGTTTAGAACACAGCGATGAAGGGTAGTTCTAGGACAAATGTATTTTTTTTAACCATTCGTTGTATTGTTTAAATATTTGAATAAATGTATTTCGTAACAATACTTTAACTATTCACGTATCAAATAAAAATAGGTATTAATAAATATAACCAATAGATTTTTATCAATGAGGCATTATGACACAATAGGTGACGTGTGGACAAACACGGCAATGAAAGATTTCGATGTATATTGTTTTTTTTTGGAGTACCCATAATCCTATTTAATAGAATACATAGTGCCACACATAGATCACTATTTCACCTAACTAGCAAAAAATGTTAGAGCATTATAACTATGATTTTTAGCACCGATTTCATCGATGCCACGCAATTCTTGGTCCCGGGAAATTCACCCATGTAGTTTAAAAAAAAACTAAACTAAATGTTTGTGTTGATAGTAGGTTTACGGAGTCGTTAATGTTGTTACAATATGGTAGATTTTAACTTCGCAGTTTTAGTACATGTACTGGTGAAATTGGGAGTCGTATAAGATATTCTTTCATGTTGATTAAATTTGCGGTAGCCTAGTGGTATGGGTAATGGACTGCTGAGACGAGGTCTCGGGTTCGATCCCAGGTTTATCATGGCACACATGATAAACCTGGTTGACATTTCGATGCTTTTCGAAGTTATGTGTGTATTTATCGCAGGATTATAAGTGCCCGGTTAATGGCAATAGGCTCGCCACCTATTACATTGGGACCTAAACATAAACTGGCGAAATGTGGGTGCTAGCACCTCTGCCATCGGGGAATATAGGCGTGAGTTTATGTTATGTTATGTTGATTAAATTTAAATTTTAGAGATCTAGATCTAAGATCTCTAATATGTATACAGTACCTTTAATATGAAAGATAAGTCGACGGGGCGATACAGTAATGTTAATGATCAGTAGGCTTATACTCTGCTGTCATTTTAGGTTTAATAAGTTGTAGTAAGTAGTATAGAATATTGATTGACTGACTTTGAAGTCAGGTAATGATTTGAAGTATAATTTTCGTAAGTATCATGTAAAATATAATACACATTGCATCTTAATACGGAATTAATTAATTCGTAGACAATAGTGTTGGTTGTGCGTTTTTATTTTGTAAACCTAGTTCTTAAGCATTCACTGTAACGCATAACTGTATTTTGTCCCTAAGAAATAAAATAAAAAATAAATAAAAATTAATTAGTGTTTGATAAGCTAGTCCATGCTAGGTCTAGTGATTCACTGATCATATTCAGCGCTCCACGTTAATAAAGGTAGTTGGGACAGTCTAACTGCCTATATTAATTCATTAGAACTGCTGTTTAATTGCAGTCCGACGCGCCACGCTGCTGTACTAAGTTGCGTTATACCTTCTGATGTTATAGTCTAGAATAAGGCTTTTATAGGAACCCTATTTTATTACATACAATAATTTGTATCTTGATCTAGTACTTTAGAATAAAGGACAGCATGAATTCAAGCAAATGATTTAATGTATTGTATAGAATGTTGTAGAATATTAATTTGTTTTATAATGGACTAGCTTTTGCCCGCGGCTCCGCCCGCGTGGATTTCGGTTATCGCAACCAAACATAGCCTATGTCCTTTCTCATGGTCTAACCTATTTCTATACCAAATTTCATCAAAATCGGTTCAGTAGTTTTGGCGTGAAAGCGTAACATACAGACAGACAGACAGACAGACAGAGTTACTTTCGCATTTATAATATTAGTATGGATATGGATTTTTCAAGTGTTATAAGAATTTATTTATTTACAATACAATTTGTTTTAAATTATTATTTTTTTATACCTCTTAGGTGGTAGACAAGCACACGTCCCACCTGAAAGTGTTGTAGCCATGCTGCCGACCCTGTAAGAACAGAGAGTTTCTGTACCGTCAGTGCAGAAGACAAAGCAAGACAAGCCTTTGGTCTTCCCACTGAGCACAAGAACTGTCCAGTGAGCTCTAGCTACCCTACAGTTTAATAATGTGCACGTTTTTATGGGTATTCTTAGGGTTATTTATTAGTCAATAAACGCAGGAAACACAAGTCGGAATAAAATCTCCTTTTTTAAATTGGAAAAGCATTATAGAATCATTGTTTTAATAGAGAAAAGATAGGTCTTGAAGCTTTATAGAAAAATATATAAGAAAAACGATAAACAAAATCGAATAGATTCCTATCTTGAAAACAGAAGGAAAATGGGAATCGGAACGATATAAGGCAATTATCGAAAATCAATACGTATGTTCGAGTTTTGATCATTATCGCCCATTTAATTGGAATTTATTGAACACAGGAAATTATATCCTAAATGGTTAGCTAACACCCAGAGGCTATATCTGTTTATTTATTCTACAAAATTGTTAATCCTGCGAAAACATCTGAATAAAACCAATAAACAGAGTTAATTAATTTCGAAGTATTACGCAGTTGCCATACCATCCCTAAGTATAGAGGAGAACGGGGAAATTGTAACCATCTAAGGAAAGTTAATACATACAACTCATAATTATTAAATTATGAGTGGTATTTAAACGCAAATCAAATAAAATACTTTTTTTATGAAATAATAATCCAAATTTCCATCAAAATTACTGATTACACAGCAGAATACTAAACTCAAAAGTATTAGAAAACACACTACAATTTATTTTCGTAACGTACGGCTGTTTATCTTAATGCAAAGCAGTTTTATTAATGCACTGCTAATGCTGCCTGACTAAAATAATCCAAATTCACATCAAAAATACTGATTGAGCAGCAACAAACTACTTATTTGCTTATAAAAAAAAATAACCGCGAAGACATAAGGCGGGGAGCTTCGCCTCGCTCCCGCCTTAGTCTTCTAACCTAACCTGTCCATTTCGGGGTGGGTGGTGATCATTCTGAACTTAATTACTTAGTATACATGCTACTCGGATAGATATTTTACTTTGACAATGAGTATCTTCTACATGCGCACTAGTTAATTTGCTGTGCAGTGAGTATTTTTGATAAACATTTATAATTTTTGTACTTAAATAAATTTATTTGTATCACATTATGAGGATAAATCTTATTTTATATTATATTAGGATAAATCGGTAGCTTAGTGGTTAAGGAGTCGACCTTACGATGGAGAGGTCCCGGGTACGATCCTGGCCATTACACTACCGACGTGAACCCACTCCTAACACAAGCAATTTAGCTTAGCTGGAGGGGTTAGAGGGAATATTAGTAACTACGGTTCTAATATTCTTTAAAAAAAAAAAGGAATGTCATCCTGATGTATATTTTATTTTTTTCTGCAGTACTAGTTTCGTTAAACATTCAGTTTATTTGTAGTAAAGTGATTTATTTGATTTAAAAAGCATATAAATGATGAAAATACATTGATATGTGATTATTTATTTGATGTGCAATTAATAATTTCCCTTAAATGATTGCTTTGCATAAACTTAAATCAGAAGTAAAAAAAAATACTTATTTGAGTATCAAATATTGTCACTTGAATGACTTCTACAGCATTAAGTATGCTAACTATACAAATCAAATACAAATTCAAGGCGATGGTGAAGACGGATAAGAAGGGAAATTTGAATCACATCGGGCGAGTCTCGGTAACCGAGTTGGTCAAGGCATTCCCCCTGTAAGGGAAAGATCGCGGGTTCGAGCCCCACCCTATGTATTAGAAATATTGTCATTTTTTAACTATTTTAATGTAGGTACAATGTATATTTATGTATAACTGGTGGTTTATAAAAAAGTAGGAACATTAGGAGGAAGCGCTTGTTCAGTAGATCAATTTTAAAAGTATAAAATAAAAATAAAAGTAATAATTAAAAAAACCCCTTCACAAAAAATGTCTCCAAAAAGTAAAAAATAAATTTAATTGGTAAGCTTTTTAACTTTGATATAGGTGCTGTCTGGTACATGACAACGCTTGTCGGCTTGTCGCAACGGTACAGCTGATTCCCGTTTATAAGAATAAAAAGTACCTACAATCTCCACATAAAGTGGTTCTATATTTATCTTAGTTTTAAATCTACATTTAGCTACCCTCAGTATAGCAACACTGTCTTGCTGCGAGACAGCTAGAAGGAACGCAGACTTTAAAGTAATTAAAACTTTCCGAGCGACCTGTCCACGCGACCTAGAATAAAACATTACATTTTAGATCATTAAAGAGCTCGGAAACTGTCGTAACTTGAAACAAAGGATTCTGATGCACACGGGAGATAGAACTAAAGCATTATTTTAAATTTTTGCCCATTCCAAGTCCTTACAGAGATACTAGTTTAGTGAGTAAGTTAAAAATTGCTTAGCAAATGAGCTCTGAACATTTTTATAGTCATATTTTTAAAGTAGGTAAATCCCCGTAGGGGTAAGCAGAGGCTGATGGGAGTCCTGGGACATCCTTCCGAGGGCTTACCCGGGGCTCCCATCCATAGGCTTCTGGGCGTTACCGTGGGGGTTTTTAGTCGGTAGGAGTCCGGCATAACATCCATGAAGGATTTTCCCCCACGGTTAAAAAAAAAAAAAAAAAAAGGGGTAAGCAGAGGATTATTAGCACCTACATTTCATTAATTATAATTTTCGGTCCCACGACGCTTATTGCAAGCTTAGTGCCGTCTAGCGGGCCCTTTGTCTTGGGCTGTATGTTTACTGTCCCTTAGTCGCCTTTTACGACACCCACAGAAAGAGCTGGGGCGGTCTTATTCTACTCCACTGGGATAAAAATATTAAGATATAAATTTAAGAAATAGTTTTGTGGCGATACCACATGTACCCAGCGCCATCTAGCGACAGCAAACCGAACTATTACGTCACTACGAATCCTGCATCGCGAAAGTGAAGTTCGCGCGCTGGTACAATATATGTACAACATCCCAACGACAATCGCTGGGCCGCGGCCCGCCAGGCGTGATCACCTTACCTGGTCGGAGGATCCTCCCTTTGTGTTGAAGGAACATAACACCTCGTTCCTCCACAGTTTTCATTTATAACACAAACAACAAAACATAAATATTAGTCCTCACATATGGGAAAATAAAGACGCGAGCACCAATTCCAGCTCAAATCGAAAGGCACTTTAATGTCATACGAGATTTAGATCTCTCTATATAGATCTACGTTCTAAACTCCAGCAGAATTCATGTTATTGTTTTAGTTATCGACGCGAAGAAAATTGAATTTGTCCACAATCCGCGGGATTGCGGGGCTGATCCGGTACGGAATCGAACTGTTTGTTTCACAATGGTAACCGCCACGAAGCGGTAACGGTAATATACCGATCGCTGTATGTTGTTCCGTTGATATTTGTCGTAAATTGGTTTAGGAAAGAGATTAGTTTTAGTTCAGCTTCTATAGCTTGGATATAAATACCAGTTCTATTTATTCGTGCCCCGTTGGTATCTTGTTGAAGTTTGTAATAGTCCAAATTAGTACAATTTCAGTACTGAGTAGTGAGTCCAGTACTTATCCATACTAATATTATAAAAGCGAAAGTAACTCTCTGTCTGTATGTTACGCTTTCACGCCTAAACCACTGAACCGATTTTGATGAAATTTGGTATAGGGGTAGATTAGACCATGAGAAAGGACATAGGCTATGTTTGGTTGCGATAACCGACATCCACGCGGGCGGAGCCGCGGGCAAAAGCTAGTATTATAAATGCTAAAGTAACTCTGTCTGTCTGTCTGTATGTTACGCTTTCACGCCTAAACCACTTTACCGATTTTGATGAAATTTGGTATAGGGGTAGATTAGACCATGAAAAGGGACATAGGCTATGTTTGGTCGCGATAACCGACATCCACGCGGGCGGAGCCGCGGGCAAAAGCTAGTCTCAAATTTTTTTTTTCTAAAATTATTAGAAAGAGCCACAGGCATAACATAAGAGTGCGAATATATTATAGTTCTTTATGTGAAGTTAAGAGCGTACGAGTGTTTGACATGTTCCACATAAAAACTTCTTCTGTCCACAGGGACGTTGCGGACACGTACGTGCGGTGGAAATTTCCTTGCACAGACTCTCTGATTGTGGAATAATCTCCACACCTCACTCAAGAGAATACATAATGGGGTTCTTTGATACATTAATGGGCATTAGTGAGCCGTATACTTGATTGCCACTTTAGGGTACTTTTTGACCGTAATCGACTAAAATGATTTCCACATTTGATTTATTTTTGTTGGAAATAGAAGACAAGGTAAGCAAAGTACGCTTCAGACCCGTTGGAAGGTGATAGCCGAAAATAATTGGAACGGGGATTTTTTTTACATATATGAGTTTAACCAGCCAATGAGAATAGTAGTTTGAATGACTATAAAAAAATCATTCAAATATTGGTGCGGAGTCATCAAAATTCAGTGTTTAAAAATGGTTGAAAAATCATTCATTGTTTCCAACAGTTCGTAAGAATGTTGGTAGATGGCACCACCGTCGCCTTTAAAGACGGATATAAGGAGAAGGAAAATTTGAAATGATTCAGGTGTGTCTCAATAGCTCAGTTGGAAGAGCATTCCCCCTGTAAGGGAAAGGTCGTGAGTTCAAGTCTCACTTGAGCATTTCGTTTTCCGATGTTTTTCGATAATAGCACTAGCGTAGTAGTAGTGTCACGGGAAATAAAAATCTCCCATGACACTACTAGTAGTGCCATGCGGTAGTGTCAAAGGAAATGGAGGGGGAACTCGACACTCTTCTCGTGTTACCGACAGTATTATTTGAACAGAAGTCTAGAAATGGTCATAACCTTGCCTCTCAATCTCAATGTTGATTTTCATATACGTGCTTCTCAAAGAGTCGGCGACACTTAAAAATACTAATTTTAGAAGAATATACCAAGTAATAGAGTTGATACTGATATTGAAAGGGTGATTGTTTAGAGATAAAAGCGGATAAACTGACAATCTCAATTTAAAGCGTGCCGACTCGAGCTGATTTATAAGTAAAGATAAAATTCAAAGAGTCTCATTACATTCTTTGTAACAGGTACCAGCTTTCGGCACTGGAATTTATATTGAAGAAATTGTTTACGAGTTTCTAATGTTACAAAGAAAAGTAATAAATTGTATTTACTTGTCGACTGAAATGAATAACAATTTCAACTCATTCTGCTACCTATACGAACTCACACAATTCATTTGGAAAAGAAAGAAGGATAGATATTCAAAATAAAATAAAAATTGCATTTATTATTTTCTACTACATGCAAATTCAATTTGGCCTACGCCGTAGAGGCGTCTACGGCGTAGGCTAAGGACAGCGATTAGCGCTGTACAAATGCATGCACGCATAATGCTGTCAGATGTCTCAGAATATCACTAATCAATGATGATGTGGAGGAATTTCACGATTAGCTGACACACCACGACTTCGCTCGTGGTCTACTTCGAAACCCCGTTTATGCCACACAATTTATTAATTTTAAATAACTAATGGGAATATGCGTTATTGAAAATATTTATAATAATTTTTGCTCCACTCTTAGCTAGCTATAACATATCTGCAACATAACCTAATCCTTTCTTCTCCAAAAAAAAACAAATAAAGGTAAAACCTATTTGTTAGGGAACAATCGGGATCCCAACGTAATCAGGTTTCAATCGCTAGTTTGTTCTACTAGTGGTAGAGCCAGCAAAAAATGCAAAGGAACTTTTGTATAAAAGGGCTCGATCAAGATAATTAGTGAGCACGTTTTGTGAAACACTAATTGACTATTTTTTGTACTGTTGGCGTTCCAAGGCGAAAGTTAAAGTAGATGGTCTGATGGCCTCATTAGTACTGAATAGTCTGACGGTACCTGCCCTTTGTATCGTAATGTACTCTTGATTATATTGTGCTTTTAGTGGAACTAGTAATTCTATAGATACGCTGGACACATTAGAATAGAGGCCTTCATTGTGTCGTACAGAATATTAGATGGACTTCTGTCGCCTTGAAACAAGTGTGAAGGATTTCATCTTCTATTGGTAGAACATTCCCCAAAGAAAGTAATTGCCGTGGATTTAACTTCTCCAAAAAATATGGCAAGCATATTCGAAATACATCGGGAAAAATGAAGCGCTCAAGTGAGACTTGAACCCATGACCTTTCTCTTACAGGGGGAATGCTCTTCCAACTGAGCTATACGTGTACGGATATAAAGAGTAGAGAAATTTGAAGTGCTTCAGGTGTGGCTTAATAGCTCAGTTGGAAGAGCATTCACCTTGTAAGGGAAAGGCCGTGGCTGCAAGTCCCACTTGAGCGCTTAATTTTTCCCGATGTATTTTGAATTTAAAAGTTAGCACTATAAATGCTATAAAAAATTAATTGCAATGGCAAGCATACATCAAGTAATTAACATGTTAATTAAAATTGAATACACAAACCCTTAATAAGCATGAGACTTAAGAGAATAATAAATCGTTCTAGCCAAACAAGTCTAACCATTCACCTTGCATCTGACTATCGAAAACCCAAAATGGAATATATTTCAGCATATATTCTTCTATTCAAAGGCAAATTCAGGAGGTCATTGAAACTCTGACCTCGTATACGAACTGAAAATATATTATACAAAGAATCAAGGCTCAATATCACATTGTATTTCAGTGATTTCAGCATTATAGTGCTTTGTACAGGACTTTATTTTGGATTTCGAATAGAAACTAAGTCAGTGCTATTTGCCAATATTGTTTTGATTTTCACTCGTCTAAACCCGAGATGAAATGAATACTGTTTAAATAAAGTTGCGTTTATAATTTTGAATATCTAATATATAAAATTCTCGTGTCACAGTTTTCGTTGCCATACTCCTCCGAAACGGCTTGACCGATTTTGATGAAATTTTTTGTGCTTATCCGGTATCTATGAGAATCGGCCAACATCTATTTTTCATCCCCCTAAATGGTGCAGTGGGAACGGGATCTGACGCGGATCGCGGGGCGGGAAAAAATTGGCGGTACGAAGTTCGCCGGGACAGCTAGTTGTTTTATAGAAATTGCGGTATGCGCATATTACCGGACCCTTGATTTCATTCGGGTACATTCCATACGGTTTGTGATAGTAGACATCATATACTAGACTAGCTTTTGCCCGCGGCTCCGCCCGCGTGGATGTCGGTTATCGCGACCAAACGTAGCCTATGTCCTTTCTCATGGTCTAATCTACCCCTATACCAAATATCATCAAAATTGGTTCAGTGGTTTAGACGTGAAAGCGTAACAGACAGACAGACAGACAGACAGAGTTACTTTCGCATTTAATATTAAGTATGGATATGGATGGATTTTTCTTGTACTTATTTACTTAAGATGTCTGAAATTTTTAATATACGTACAAAAGAGATGGCGCTGCCATCGAGTAAACCGGGCCGAGATTTAGCTCCGTCTTATTTAATTATTTTAAAAAGTTTTATTGTCATAAGTGCGATAAAAAGGCTCAAAACATTCGTCATACGGTCCGTGGGTGGTGTACAAGTGTTATCCTGATCATCCGTAACGAAACTTTGATACAACAACTTATATATAGTGTCAACTAAATAAGCTGAACAGCACGCTAAAGGAGGAAGAAAAACACTATACCACACGAAACGACGGAAACCGGACGGAATAAAACCTACTATTAACAACACAGTTAATTTCTTCATTAAATTCGACTAAATTGTGATCTACGCAATGTGAATGGGAAGAAGTGTAAAGTGTAGGTTTATCCACTTAGTTATACTATTAGTTATACGATATAACAAAATGGACTGAAAAAGTCCAAATAGTTATACTGCCTAGTATAACTACATGGACTCGATTAATTTGGGTTGTTTTAGTCCAAATAGTTATACTGCCTAGTATAACTACATGGAATCGATTAATTTGGGTTGTTTTAATCCAAATAGTTATACTGCCTAGTATAACTACATGGAATCGATTAATTTGGGCTGTTTTAGTCCAAATAGTTATACTGCCTAGTATAACTACATGGACTCGATTAATTTGGGTTGTTTTAGTCCAAATAGTTATACTGCTTAGTATAACTACATGGATTCGATTAATTTGGGTTGTTTTAGTACAAATAGTTATACTGCTTGGTATAACTACATGGATCCGATTAATTTTGATCGGATTCATCCATTTAATTATATCTGTAAATAAACAATCACTTTATAATATTTATGGGCATATTATGTTCCAACACATTAGTATTCGAATTGAAAATAATTAGCTACCAAAATATAAGTAAGTTTATTATATAAAAAAAAGGAATGAAACAGCAGGAGTGCACAAATTGCATTTCGAAAGACCAGAAGAAGTAACTGTACCCAGACAATATTCATCATTACTAGTACTCTTAGGTGATTACATTTCTGATGGAAGACGAATTTTAGTATTTTGTTCGCCATATATTTTACCTATGGTGTATGCTTTGATGTCGGACATGGTCAACTGAATCGTACATAATCTTGTTCAGAATAATTTTGTCACAAATTTCAAACTGGAAACCAAATAAGTTTATGTTCGACTTTGAGAAAGCGTCATGTAGATAAAGCCGCGTCGATAGTATACCCAAATCTTCAGATAAAAGGAGTTATACGCATTATATTCCGATAGTATTTGGAGAAAAGCTAAACAATTAGATTTAAATAAAAAAGGGACAAATGGTAAAAAAAATTAGGGTTTAATACTGTGTTACCACTTCTCCCAAATATCCATATTCGCGTAGGATGGGAATTAATTAAAGATAAGACTGCAAAATAAAAAAAATAAAAAAATACCTTTATGAATTATTTTGAAAATTACTGGCTCAAGAGTGAAGAATTCATAAAATAGTGGTGTGTGTTTAGAGAGAGGCATCGTAATGCTAACCAAGTTGAGGTATGGCTATAACTTAAACCAAGCATGCAAAACCAGGAAACATGCTCGCTTGCATGCTTATCATGCAATTTTTGAAAGCGATTCTGGAAGATGCCGAAGATGTTATTATTATCGATATTGGGCAAAGTAAAGAGAACCGAAAAGAAAGCAGTTTAGTCAACGACATGATGATAATGGACGTACAAATGCAATTAGTTAACGATAATATCACAATATACACTTTTGAAGAAACAGTACGATAGCATTTTACTCACTAGATATTTACTTTTTCTGTAATGCTTGTGCCTGGATGAAAGTAATTATTTTTAATTCGAATACAAATGTGTTGGAACATAAAATGCCCTTAAATATTATAAAGTGATTGTTTATTTACGAATATAATTAAATGGATGAATCCGATCAAAATTAATAGGATCTATGTAGTTATACCAAGCAGTATAACTATTTGTACTAAAGCAACCCAAATTAATCGAATCCATGTAGTTATACTAAGCAGTATAACTATTTGTACTAAAACAACCCAAATTAATCGAATCCATGTAGTTATACTAAGCCGTATAACTATTTGGACTAAAACAACCCAAATTAATCGAATCCATGTAGTTATACCGAGCAGTATAACTATTTGGACTAAAACAACCCAAATTAATCGAGTCCATGTAGTTATACTACGCAGTATAACTATTTGGACTAAAACAACCCAAATTAATCGAGTCCATGTAGTTATACTACGCAGTATAACTATTTGGACTTTTTCAGTCCATTTTGTTATATCGTATAACTAATAGTATAACTAAGTGGATAAACCCAAATTACCCACCATCGTAAATAGTGCGGAGCGCATCAAAAAAATATTTAACTACAAGAACTACAATTATTGGAAATTGAACCTGCAAAATGTACTGCGATATTTCAAAAGTGACTTACTAGACTCGATAGCGCACTCCGGCAAGAGGCTTGCGTCAATGAACGAGCGGCGCGGCGGCAGTTCGAGTCTCGACCGTGTAGATTTCACTTTTTGTGGTTGCGTTTTAATTATTTTTTCTCTTATTTTCTTTTTGCTTATAATTTTAATAATTGCTTTGTGCTGGAATTATTTAATCTAATTTGTTTGTTTTTTTATTTTTTTATTTTGTTCAATTATCCTGATTTTTTTTTGTATTAATTCATTAGAAAGAAATAATTAATGTGTGATATTTGTCATAATAGTAATTTGATTAATTTTATGATTATTTACGTCTATTTAGTATCTTAATTTAAATTTATTCTGACTGATTTTTAATCTCATATTTATTCAATTTATTCCTGAATTTCATCGAATTAATTTTTTTATAAGGAAAATTATGGATAGGTAATACATAAAATGTATTTTGACTCATTTCTTATTTTTAATTTATTTAAATTTTAAAAATTCTGATTAAATTTTTTAAATGTTTTTTTTTTATGTTTCTGACATTTCATGTATTGTAATTTTATTTGACATCTTACCAATATTTGTAATATTTCTTTTTTTTTTGATAATGTATAAGAATGATGTTCAGGTGAAAGGAAAAATGTATGGAGGTTTTTAATTTTTTTTTCTTTCGCCCAATTAATATTCCCAGATGATTTTGCTATAGAAACTGTTACCAAATTCTTTTTATCCGAAACAACTATAAAATCACCCAGTTGTATATTGATGACAAATGTTGTTATGATAATGCACTGCTAGTCAGTTCGCAGGCATAAAAGGGCGAGTGTATAATACAAAACACAGGAGCTTGTCACCTTTTCCTTATAAAAAGGAAAAAAAAGCTTTAATAATAAAAATAGTCATACACGAAAATGAATTACAAGCAAATATAATAATCTCGCCACAGTTTCTCGCCGAGCTAAATGCGTGCGTATCATTACGAGTACGTCGCGTACATAGTGCTGACTAACGAAGTAGTGGCGCGAAGAAATGAATGTATCGTAACGTGCCTCATTAGGCAGACGCTCGATTCACGCGTGCCTTACAAAAAAAGTATAAAGCTTGCGTTTTAGGGTGCACGTCCAGTGCAGGTAGGCAGCTTGTAGGTTTTGGTGGCTACTTGCCCACTGTTCACCTGTACGAATCACCTGGGTGGATCATGGTAAAATCTTTTTTGCAACGGTTCACTTTGTCCGCCTGGTAATACCACGGCAGTATGTGTACCGTGCGTAATAAGTTTGTTAATTATTAGCTCCATAATTAATTAGCGATCTGCTATACAAAAATTTAACATGGGCATGTACTAACTACTAAGTATTCGTATACTTATAGATATAAGTATAAATCATTTCATATAAAGTTGTATGTGAAGGTGTATTTATTTTTAGCCGAAAGCAAATAGACGCAATTTCAATTTAGTTTTTTTTAAATTAAAGTTGTCTTATGTGTGAGTGTTCTTAGACATGTTTGATGATAAATGATTTAAAAAAAATTAAACCGACTTCAAAACCAAATAGGAAAAAAATGTTTAAAATAACAGAATTTAGAGAGAGAATTTAGAGATTTTCGATCTGTTAAAAGTCGGTGCCAACTTTGTTTGCTGTGCCTTACCTGCCATAATGCCATTAATCTAGGTATAATGACTTGTTGAGGTAGGGGTGGTCTATCCTATTTAGCTATATTATTTTACCTGTTTGACTTGATACCGACTTTTGTACTGAAATGATCGATATTTCATTTAAATGCATCATGGCAGGTAACTAATTCAGGTACAGCAAAGCACCAGCAAACAAAGTTGGCACCGACTTCTAACAGATCGAAAATCTCTAAATTCTCTCTCTAAATTCTGTTATTTTAAAAATTTTTTTCCTATTTGGTTTTGAAGTCCGTTCAATTTTTTTAAAATCATTTATTTTTCCCTTTTTAGTGGGCCAAGGTTTGCGTTCGTAATCCAAGTTTAATCCAGTCCAGCATGCCATTAACCACAGTTTTCGTCTTTTGGGAGCATAATACTCCCAATAAGTTAAGGGAGCTGGAACTTATAAATAAAAGACGGCGAGTTGAGCAGGTTGGTGATTTCGCAGATGGGGCTGCAGTTAGAATTTTACCAAAGATCAAATTGGTGAATGACAACAGCTCTAAGATGATAGCTCAACTATTTTACTGAGGGTCTTGTTAACGGTGCAATGCGGATTAAGCATTCGTTTAGGTGGTCTGCTCTGCGTCGCGATCGGTCAGAATCCGACGAGTTACCTGATGCAGTTTTTATTAAATTCGACAGCTTAGTTGCAATTGCAACAAAAGGCTATGGGGATTAGGAAAGAAGAATCCATTAATCTTGAGCTGGGCTGTAACGGTTCATAAGCTTCAGAGCACCACATTAAATAAAGCTGTAATTGACTTAGAACATTTTTTTTTGCTAAAGGACAAGTGGAACCACCTGTCACCCCAGCAGAAGCAGGCCACGGCAGCAGCGCGCATAGGCACGCCTCCCAATCCGGGGGCGAGCCCCCTGACGAGGAGTGCTAGACCGTAATGGATGTCCCTGGGCCAGTCGGAGTGCAAGGGATATCTCAAAGACAACCACACCTCCGGCTTAGCACAACGACCCTCAGTCGGCGTACGGTTTATTCGGTTCGAGTCCGACATAAGCCGTTCCCTTTCGGCTCCGGCGGGGGAATCCGAGGGGATTTCTGCACGATAAAAAAGACCACCTCAGGAGTAGATATACCCTATTATAAACATACTTATTTTTATTATTTTTAATTGAGGAATTGTCTCGGTTTCACTCTGAAATTTCGTGATTATCTCAGGAGTAGCACCAACCCTTACGAATAACATGTTAGCCCTATATACTACTACCTAGTTTCCATCGATCAATTGCAGTACTGTCCCCTAACTCCTAACCGTTAAGGAGTTCTATAGCTTCACTATCAACCCAGCAGCATCAGAAGTTGATTCAAGCATATCTCACAAGCAACACGTTAGCCTTATTTAGTAGTGTACTAAATATTTATCATCCACCATTGGCAGTACTGTCTCCCAACTCCTAACCGTTAAGGAGTTCAGTAGCTTCATCATCAGCACAGCAGCATCGAATGTTGACAATCTGAAGCATATAACTGAGTAAGACATTATTACGTAACAAAAGTACCATACGCAACCGTTAAGGAGTTCTGTAGCTTCACTATCAACACAGTAGCATCAGAAGTTGATTCAAGCATATCTCACAAGCAACACGTTAGCCCTACATACTACTAAATATTTATCATCCACCAATGGCAGTACTGTCTCCCAACTCCTAACCGGTAAGGAGTTCAGTAGCTTCATCATCAGCACAGCAGCATCAGATGTTGACACCCTGAAGCATATACCTGAGTAAGACATGATTACGTAACAAAAGTACCATACGACCATACAATTTTCGATGGTTGCCCTCGATTTCTCCTAGATCCCATCATCAGATCCTGACCTGGTGAAAATGGGACCACCTCAGAAGTAAACCCTATTCAACAAAAAAATAAAATTTGAAATCCGTCTATAATTGACGGAGATATCGGTGAACATACATAAAAAAAAAATATTATGTATACAGACGAATTGAGAACCTCCTCCTTTTTCGAAGTCGGTTAAAAATCGGTTGCGCCGTTTATAAGTTAAAGTCTCCCCACTTTAACCCTCATTAAAGTGGGGAGATTTTTACCCGACTGTTACCCGACTGCCGAAGGAAGGAGGGTAATGTTTTTCGAGACTATGTAGGTATGTATGTATGTCCATTTATTTGGCACGGTCTACAGCCTGAACGGCTTGACGGATTTGAACATGTGAGGTGTCATTTGATTCGTCGTGATTGTATGAGTGACACCAGGTATATAAAAAATTCTAGAAAATCAAAAAGGT
Organism: Eilema sororculum; assembly: GCA_914829495.1. Taxonomy (NCBI): domain Eukaryota; kingdom Metazoa; phylum Arthropoda; class Insecta; order Lepidoptera; family Erebidae; genus Eilema; species Eilema sororculum. The sequence continues at coordinate 19,506,237 of OU618543.1, read as the reverse complement.
GGATTTTTGGCGCCAAATCGTATGTTGTCAAAAATATTTTTGACTCAAACTTATTGAATAGGGTATCAAAATAGAGGAAATCAGAAGGAGATTATAAAAAGATATACATGTCATATCATAACTGAAAAGTATAAATAAAACAAATGATTAAAAAAATAAAAAAACCCGACTGCCACTGAAAAGATCATAATAAGTTTGATAGCAGGCGGTACCCATTAATTTTCTTTCGGTTTATGATTGACAAATGGGTACCGCCTGTTATCAAACTTATTTTGATCTTTTCAGAGGCAGTCGGTTCTTTTATTAAATTTTAAATTTATATTATTATCAGGTGTGTTTATTTATTTATATCCTTTGTCGACTGGACCAATCACAGACAACACCCAAAGCGTAGTTCACATATAATTCAGTGCTTGAGGTGCAAATGCTCGAGATTTTAATAGAGAATGCGAATATACTCGTACCTTATCAATTAAGCTATATAATATGTTACCTTCTGGCTTCTATGTAAATGAGTAATTTTCTTTGGTATGTTCCGTACATTACATAACACTAGCCTGGCATACCGCCAGCCCATACTATTTAGCCAAGATATAGGGTTTGCAAAGTTAGGGATTTGCTCTAAATGGGATCTGATAACTTGTAACAGGGGATGCCATACAAGTTTTCGCGTCTTGGCAACTGATTTCACAAGAAACGGTTTTGGTATTTTATTGAAGAAACGTTAGAGGTTAGTGAAGCAAATGTTTTACTTCACGTTAAGTTTGGTGGTGCATCCAGAACTCAATTTCCTGAATACGTTGGTATACTGTTTAAACTCAGTATTTTATTTGATTCATCTTTTAGTACGTCGGCAGTAGTAGTAAGTGACAGGGTCGGCAGCAAGAGTGTATCTCTCCTGATGTTACATACGTCCATAGGCCACGACCACTTTCCATCAGGTGGGCCGTGTGCTTGTCTGCCACCTAAGTGATATAAAAAAAGGTCGACAAGTTCTATTCAAACAGAAAATTATAATTTTGGTATTAGTCATGAAACAGGCAAAAGATTACACTCCTATCATTCGCTTTGTTTGGTCAGGCACCCACTCTCAATTCTGATAGACATTGTGTTCTACCAAAAACGTAACTCGTGATATTTTAGTAGAAACTATGATTTTCGTTTTATAACTTAAATAATAATCGTGTTGTTGTTTAAAAAATCTCGTATTTAAAATAAAACAAGTCACTATAGTGATCTAACATCTTCAAATTAGATTTGGACTTACAGAAGAATGTAAAATTACGAGCCCCAGACCTGTTCTCTCATTCCTCCTTTGCTCTTCCTTTCCTTTCATTATGGTTTTTACAGAAGCGAGTACCGTCTAATTCCAATTCCAAGAAGAAAGTTTACAGAGTACCGTCTTCCAGGTGCTGTGCGCTTGTGTCTTGTACACCGTTTTTATAGTGTGAAAATCTCCACAGATACACCCTCACTGAAGCCAGCGAGAGTGACTGTGTTGGACTCGAACCGACTAAAATCGCATGCCATCTTCAGTTGCCGTAGGTGAGATAGCCAGAAAAATTTCAGCAAACTATCACCTATCTTATTGTGTGTTACAAGGTTTAGGACGTGTTCTTGTCGACGCTATAATATTAGCGCTTTTCCTTTTCAAAATACGAGTAGCTTTGCCACTGGTCCACAATAATTAGGAATGTTTATTTACACATATACCTACGTTGTAATTACGTTTTATTTCTTTGTTTCAGTTTAAGTCGTTCTATTGTAGACAATAGTCAGCTTAGCAAAGAAATATTGAATACAAAGGAGATGAGGTAGAGATCCGGTTCTTAGCATTCCATGGATTCACCGTGCGGTCGCCGGGTCCATGGCGTGGTACAGAGAGAAACACTGCGACGGCGCCTGGGACTTGCGACCCAGGTGTAGGTTTAGGGTGGCCACCTTGTGATGCATCAGCGCTCACCTCCACCGTCAGTCGTGTTCCCCCCTCTACCTATCCAAATTTGGTAAGATCCTATCAACGCCGTTTTAGATATTCGTTTGAGTAAAGAGCTTACTGAAGCTCTTGGCAATCCGAGGTCTTTAAATAAGTTATACAGGGATTTAGCTGGAATTCCCCTTGCTCCCACTTCCACGGCGTAGAGTTTAACCACATAGCCATTTTTGGTTAACTCGTTGGTCAAGTCAAAGTATTTGTTTATTTTTTTTTTATAGCGTGGTCTTTAGGTATGTTAGTTTCCCACGGTACTGTGAGTTCTACTAGTACTGCACGCTTTTGCTGTTTTGAAAATAGGAATATATCGGGTCTGGATGACGAGGCACAAACATCCTCCGGTATTTTATAGTGTTTCTCATACGAATCTGCGAGTAATGTCCAATCAGCGGCTGCTATCAAAATTGAGTACGGCTTTTGATTTGTCTTTTTTGAGCAGCCTTCCTTTACAAACGCGACGTCATTTCTTTGGTTTGTGGTTAAACCCTTTTTCGCTCTAGCTACCGCCAAACTTACCGCCTCACGTACGATTTCTAATACCTTATCATGTCGGCGCGAGTAATGACCCCGGTCTAATAGCGTCCTACAACCCACCAGTAGGTGCCTAGCAGTACCAATTGCTTCACCACATGAGTTACATGTTTTATCTGTGGCTTTTCCCCATCTGACAAGATTGCTTTGGTCGGGGAGGGTCAACTGGAATGCATTGAGATAGAATTTAAGGAGAGCCGGTGACCAGTCGTATATTAAGGTACGCCATTTTAAGGCTATGGGAATACAAAATTCACCTAGTGTTAACCATTCGTTTTGTATTTCTAGGTTCATTGCGTGCACTTTGTAGGTATTATTTTCATCTACTTGAAGAAAAGATTTTGTTATGTCTTTGTCTGACTGCCTCCTAGTATTGCCCAAGCCTACCCTACCAGTCTGCGAGCCTATCATGATTTTTTTATGGAATTGGAGGCGCGACTCGAGCTCTTTAGTACTTTGGTCTTTTGGAAGAGCTTGCACGATTTCGTCTTTTGATTTCGCTAGGACGTGCATTTTGGTTACTCTTAGATGTTTATATAGTTCCGATGGTTTCTTGAACGTCATTCCAAAGTTATTTGAGGCTCTATATAATGTCGATGGGTCTGCCGACTGAGCTAGCCCCAGCCACGACTTCAATGTCTTCGTAACATTCGCATCTAGTTTTTTGAGAAGGCTCTGGCTTATATCATAAACAAGAAACGGCCAGTTAAGACGCGAGGTTAAATAGTTGTCGTAAATCCACGCTTTTTTGACATTACTTAGTGGCTGCTGATCTACCTTTTGTATATCGATAATGAAGTTATTAATTACTTCTTCTAAAGCTGGAGTGCAACCTCTGTTATCTATTTGTCTTCCGAGAAATTTAAAAGGCACGGTTTCGGATACAGTCGAAACGTTTTCCCCGCCTATACTAAGCCCTGGATCATATGAGGTATATCTGGTACCCCGCCTACCCAGACATAGACAATAGCATTTGCTAGGTTTTGTTTTCATTCCTTCTGTCCATGTACAGAATTCATCCACTTTACGCAACAGGTCTTGGCACTGCTTTGGGCTGCGAGTAAGTATTGCGAGATCATCTGCAAATGCGAGGATGGATTCCGTGTATTTACCGTTTAGTTTAAACCGATAGCCCCACTTTCTCTCATGTGTGGTAATACTATCTATTAAAATATTTATTACTATATTGAAAACTATAGGTGACAGACAGCAACCTTGGAACAGACCTACATTATAATTTAAAGGTTGCGTGTGGCCATCCTTGGTGTTTATAACAAATTTTAATTTATCGTAATAAGAGGCTATTATTTCCCGGATGATCGACGGAAAGTTATACCATTTTAATGCAAACAACATAAGCTGGTGGTGTACTGAGCCAAAAGCGTTTTCTAAATCTATCCAACAAACTGTTATTTGCCTTTCATTTAATCTGGCATCTTTGAGGCTTTCCGCCAGTAGTGAATTGTGTTCCAGGCATCCAGAAATTCCGGGTAGGAACCCTTTCTGGTGATTTGGCCTGAAATAGTTGTTATTGATCATGAAATTAGTCATTTTGAATTGAAGCCATGAGAAGAAGATTTTTGAGATTGTGTTAGTTAATGCTATCGGTCTAGCGTCTTTAGGACTAGTTACTATTTCTTTCTTTGGAATGAGCACAAAGTTAGCCCTGCCGAAGGCTGCTGGAATTTCTTTACTCGACCAGATCCTATTGAATATGCTTAGAAGATGTTTACGTACCGATGGGCATTTTTTATAAATAATGTACGGTATGCCATCAGGCCCTGGGGCGGTTTTTGTTGGTTTTTTCTTGATTTGATGTTCAATTTCTTCTAAGCTTGGTGGATTACAGTTAAATGTGAAATGAGGGTTTGATGGTTTTTGCGCTTTAGGTTCACCGTATGGTTTTTCGTGTTTAGGCACCTCATAATTATTTTTGTAGTAGCTATAGATCTGGTCGTTATTTAGTAGCAGCCTATCTTGCTTTTTGTCACTGAAAATATTCCTTGAGTATTTGAAAGGGTCCTTATCAAATTCGACTTCATGTTTTGCTCTATTGAGGTTATTATTTTCATTTATTATTTGGGCTGAGATTCCTTGGATTAATTTTAGTATAGCCCGTAAAGCTCTGGCCAGTTGATGACTAAGTTGGTTGTCACCCATAGCTTTAGCAATGCGTAGCCGTTTGATTAGGTCCCGCTTTCTTTTTCTCATTTTAATTTTGAACGCGTTTTCTCGGTTTTTTCGCGCGTGATTTGGTGGTGGTGGATAATACTCATGTAGATATGAGTAGATGCTAACCTGGAAAGATTCTACCTGGTCGTTTAAATCTTGTTTTGTTCCGGGATGTTCTAACAGGATGGCCAAGTTCTGATCGTGTGCTTTCCAGGTGGATGATTTTAAAGAGGGAATGCTAAGACGGGCCCGGATGTTAATGGGCTCCTGGTTTGATTTACAGTCCGGCTTACCTTGGGATATGTGAGGGTCAACTCTATCCGTGGTAATAGTTGAAGAACTTACAGACGACTGTCTTGCTCCAACACCATCGTGTAACTTTAGATGCTTTAGAAACCAGGCTCTCTTCTTGTAAATTTTCCCGCATGTTTTGCACGTTAAGTCCGAGTTCTCGCCGTGGTCGTTTGGTTTTATCCTCGATGGACAATTCTTCCGCCCCCCCTCTCGGATTGTCCTAGGGGTATTTTTCTTTATTGGACTTTTAGCAAGATTTAAAACTGGGGCCTGGCTTGCTAGGCCATGCCCCCGGCTGTCTTTCCAGCAGTCAATTGTCTTTCCAATTGTCATCTGTCTTTCCAGAGTCAACTGTCTTTCCAGTAGTCATCCCGTCTCTCCGGGCTGTCAGATTTTGAAGAGATCCGGTTCTTAGCATTCCATGGATTCACCGTGCGGTCGCCGGGTCCATGGCGTGGTACAGAGAGGAACACTGCGACGGCGCCTGGGACTTGCGACCCAGGTGTAGGTTTAGGGTGGCCACCTTGTGATGCATCAGCGCTCACCTCCACCGTCAGTCGTGTTCCCCCCTCTACCTATCCAAATTTGGTAAGATCCTATCAACGCCGTTTTAGATATTCGTTTGAGTAAAGAGCTTACTGAAGCTCTTGGCAATCCGAGGTCTTTAAATAAGTTATACAGGGATTTAGCTGGAATTCCCCTTGCTCCCACTTCCACGGCGTAGAGTTTAACCACATAGCCATTTTTGGTTAACTCGTTGGTCAAGTCAAAGTATTTGTTTATTTTTATAGCGTGGTCTTTAGGTATGTTAGTTTCCCACGGTACTGTGAGTTCTACTAGTACTGCACGCTTTTGCTGTTTTGAAAATAGGAATATATCGGGTCTGGATGAGGAGGCACAAACATCCTCCGGTATTTTATAGTGTTTCTCATACGAATCTGCGAGTAATGTCCAATCAGCGGCTGCTATCAAAATTGAGTACGGCTTTTGATTTGTCTTTTTTGAGCAGCCTTCCTTTACAAACGCGACGTCATTTCTTTGGTTTGTGGTTAAACCCTTTTTCGCTCTAGCTACCGCCAAACTTACCGCCTCACGTACGATTTCTAATACCTTATCATGTCGGCGCGAGTAATGACCCCGGTCTAATAGCGTCCTACAACCCACCAGTAGGTGCCTAGCAGTACCAATTGCTTCACCACATGAGTTACATGTTTTATCTGTGGCTTTTCCCCATCTGACAAGATAAACTAGTATGTAAAATGATTTTTAGTAAAATAACTAAAACCAGACTTTAACATGCTGGATTAGGACAATATACATTATAAGCGAAGGTCGTTGGTAGGAATCGGCCTAAAGATCGAAAGGTAGTGGGTTCGAATCCTGGCCATTATCGACTTGAAACCCACTCCTAACAAAAGCCATATTTATATAACTTATCTGGAGCGGTTAGAGGGAATATTAGTTATATTATTGTACAAAAAATGTATTTTAACTTGTATTTTAGTAAAATTGTTGTTGTATTTTTTGTAACTAAGTTACTTGCCGTCAGTGTTACGTTATAGACATAATTTAGACAAATATTGTCCAAATTATGTTAATAACTATCGCATAAGTCCGAAAAGTAAGATTTATAATCTTATTGTACTCGTATGAACGAGCATAAACCACGAAAAAAAAAACGTATGAAAGGAGACTGAAATGATTACATACAATCTTGGGCCTAGTTGTAAGAAGATGAAAGTGGTGTCAATTAAGAGCTTATATGTTATCAACCTTTCACTGAAAATTCTGCGGATTTTGTCAATCTGGGAACAGAGATATAAGAGATTATGTAAAAGTGAGGTTATGTTACAATCTTTAACTAACAGCTGATTCCTGAAGTGCAAAATGTGTTCTTTTGCACTAATAGTTATGATATTTACTAGAAAATGTTTGAAAAATCATATGAATGAACGTCAACGACTTCAAGCGATAGGTAGGTAACAGTCAAGGAGATAGGGAAAGGATGTCTAAAATAAAATAAATCATTTAATATAGTGTTTTATTCGCCTTCTATTAAACACATTTTACATTTTAATGAAAACACCTGCCAGGATGGTAGCTGGTTAGATGAGGTTACAGGTATTTACTTACAGACTGAGGTGCAAGCCATTGCCGAATCACTGACAGAATTGTTTCATTGTGTAAGGGCCGTCGGCCCAGTGTATTGCAGTGACCAGTGGATATCCCACAATTCACACAGTGATCCATAGTTTCAATAATATCCAATCCACAAGCCGGTGGTAAAATCCAAAATAACAATTCCAAGTCAATCACGTGAGCGAACTTCGGTGTCCAAGGTGAAAGCAAGGGTCGTACAAGGTAGGCAGGGGGCAAGGGTCAGAATCCGTAAAATACAAAGCAGTTGTCGTAAAAAATGACGAATAATCGGGAAAGCACGAAACGAGTGAGCAAACAAAAACAGTCAGCAACTGTCTAGTGTCAATGTTAGTCAGCTGTCATGTCAGTGACATAGACTAAAAATATAAGAGAGATTTGAATCGGTATGAAATCGATAATCATTAATATTGGTTTTAAAATAATTAATTGATATTTGATTTAATAATATCACTGTAATTGTATGCACTATATTGCATGTAAGTATATATAGTGCATTTAATTACTTTGAGTTAATTATTTACTGCAAATGTTTTAGTGTAATCGATTACTCAATTGATAATCTCACGAAAATTATTTTCTCATATTTCTCCGCTTGCAGATTGAGAATTGAGGTGATTTTTCATATTCTAAGATACAAAAATATGACTATTTTTTTAGATCATATCTCAACTTATTACATTTGGGCCCACCGTTTTCCATCTCCTTTACATGAAATATTAAATGGAAGATTTATAAAAAACATCATCCTGTACGTACAATATTTGGCAACACCGTGTCTTGCAAATGTGATGTAAGCAATCCAAAATGCCTTGAAGGCTGCACGGCACTCCAGTCGCTCACGGCCTCTTCAGTGTCGGGTCTGGGCACGATAGGGCACACTCTCTCTATGGCTACCCCACTTCAATACCCCTTATTATTCCCTTTTGTCCTTTTAGCTTTGCACCTGTCTGAGTGAATGACGTGTTAAAATGCAAGTACTGGTGTGTAAATATATTGTGAGGTACTTAATGTTTTAAGTTGTGAGCGTATATGTACCTATCTATAATATATTTTCTCTATAGTAGATAACCGTCTTTAGATCTCGTTATCTTTCCCAATTAATCGCTTATTGTAAAAAAATTGGTCAAAGTTTGTAGTGAAGACAAGGTTCAAACCCGCGAACCGCCGGTCGCAATTTCGTCCCTTGGTATCTTGGATATCAACGGTGGACGTTGATATCTATAAGTTTTGATGAGTACTAACTAGTTTTAAAGAATACTACTTGCGAAATTACTAGTATTCCTGTTAAGTAAACGCCTCCAGCTGAGCTAAACTACTTGTGCTAGAATTGGGTTTACGTCGGTAATAATAATGGCTAGAATTCGAACCGAAAACATCTTAATCATAAGGCTGACTCTTGCTTGAATGAAGCTGAGAAAGACTGCAAACCATCAATTCAGAGAAGCCTGCTGATACAGTTTGCCAAATGATTTCGTAAATGCTATTTTAAAAATACAAGACCCTTATTCACGAAAATCTCAAAATAACGATACTAATAGTACGCTAACGTAACACACGAAACAATAACTAAAAGACGAAGCACAAAGGCAAATAAGTGTGAATAAATATACAAATATTATTGGCGCTGCGTTTTCAAAAGTTTAGAGAAACGAAGCTTTCGTTCAGCGTGCCGAAGAAGCCAAAACGATTTGTAAAGCATATCTGTCGCTTGTTTGTTTGAGAGCTTCTGCGATTTGGAACAGAAAAATTGGCCTGCAAACACTTGTTAACCTTAGGTGAGTCATTGCAGTCAGTGTGTAGTGAGAAGTGATAATAGCAGTCAGTCACCGCCGCTGAATACAAAATATATCGTATTGTATTGATTACCAGGTACGTGGCAGACATCCATCTCAATTTTTTTTACATTTAAGGGAAACTTACAGCTAGTTATGTGTGCAATGTTACGGCCAATTAAAAGTTTTCACAAATATTATTAAAAAAGCATTAGAAATGCAAGATAAGCAATCGTATGCAACGAATACTTTTCTCATACTGATTAGTATATGAGACAAGAAGAAACATAATATTCTCTGTAGTTGTGTAGTATTTGTATTAAATATTTATCAATGTCGACTCTCCGGCACGCTGCATTGTATGTGTGGCACGCCCTGATCATGAATGAGTTTAGTCTGTAGGTGGTTCAGGCAAGAGGAGTATGCAGGAGGTTATACCTCCGGAGATACGCAGCGGGTCCCGCAGACCTATTTAGCTCACAAACTCGGTTACATCAGTCGATCCGTTTGAGATGTTTAATAACAGTGAAACATCTGCTATTTTTCTTCGCCTATGATACCTAACTTAAGGTATCTCTACACCGGTTAGTACTTTGAGTTTGTCCTTGCTGTACACTTACGCATGCAATTTAGGTTCTATACCTATGTAACTCGTCCATAGCCCATCAAGGTGATCTGTAGACATGTAACGAACTTTTTTTGTTACCTTCTGTATATTTTTTAGAATTGGACTGTTGACTAGTTCTGGACCTTCAGCAATCAATCACATATCTATTCGGCCATACTTCTCGTGTGACCCCAGTCTTATTTCATACATGTCTACTATACTAGAACATTAAGTTATTTCATAAGAAGCATTATCTGATTTATCTTAAGCATATTGATTATTCTCCTTGACATTTATAACAAAAGAAAACCACCGAAAATCATTATTTACAACATTAATCTCTTAACTTTTTTCATCTTTAGCGGCATTATTATTCAATGGGGCAAGACTGATTCCTTCCTTTATTATTTCCAAACAGTATCTTCGGTGAAATATTGAATAGATAAATAGTATTGTGTCCCGTTGATATAAAATGTCGTTGGATTCAATAAGCCTTCCTTATCTGCCCTCATTTTACGACCGCGTAAATAATGGACGTTTTTGACTAAATTTTATTCAATTTCCTGGGTTTCTGTTATGAATAGATGATGTTTTACGGAAAATGTTTTGGACATTTTGTGTTGGTAGTGTACCCCTTGTGTCGTAAATACTTTCGGTTCCATATTGTTAGGTGGTTGCGGTTAGATATAGGTCTGATGCACAATTTTGTACATAATTTAGTGTATTTTTTGATTTTTTTACGATACAGTCGCATTGCAGTAAAGGAAGGTGGCAATAATAAATACAAATTGCATTTTTATAATAATGCAATGGCTCCGCAAAGTACTTACTAGATGCTCTCGACTCGACATTATCGGGAATCCTGAGGTCACGAACACTCTCGAGCCTTTGCAGATGCGTAGAGATGTTGCGTCTTTGGCAGTATAGTTAGTTAGTTAGTTAGTTTACCTGGGCTGTTCCGCACTTAGCCTCTTGATTGGGCCATTGTGCGTACCACCTTACCTCTCACTCCAACCAACCCAGATCTTCCCAAAAAGCCAGCAGCCTTTTCAGGTTTCCACATGCTTCCCGGAGAGACGCTGGTGACTGGAGGAATTTCGCCCGTTGTTCGGCCACGCTCATGCACTCTGTAAGCACATGATGTGGCGTTTCTTCTGCCCCCATGCAGCCTCTGCACAGGGCGCTGTCCGTCACACCTATTATAAATAGATGCTTGTTTAGGGGACAGTGACCGGTCAAGATGCCTATGACTTTACGGATCTGGTCCCTTTTTAATCTAATGAGGTTTCGGCTAAACGTTTTTGATGCTACCGGAACTGCATTCTTTGTTTGCCTGCATCCTTCAATGTTTGTCCAATCTTTTTGATGGGTTTCTTCCGTATTTTTCCGCAGCCAAGTTTTGACCTGTGCTTGAGGTATAGGTAGTATTGGTTCCGGTCCATATACCCCTGATCCTCTCTTGGCCAATTCATCGGCTGCGTCGTTGCCGAGGGAGTTGCTGTGTCCCTTGATCCATTGCAGCGTAACCTTGTTTGTGTTTGCAATGGATTGGAGTGTATTGTGACATTCCAATATGAGGACAGAGGTTATGGTGTTGCTTTTCAGAGCTTGGAGTACGGATGCACTGTCTGATATGATCTTTATATCTAGATCTCTGACGTCTCTGGCGGCAATCGTCTCCGCCGCTCTCGTTATGCCAATACATTCAGCTTGGAATATTGTACTTAGCTTGTCCAGGGTGGTTGTTATTTTGATGTTTAGGTCATTCAAGAAGACGCCTGCTCCGGTACCATATGTGGTTTTAGAGCCGTCTGTGTATATCCTAACTTCTTTGACGCCAGAGCTGTCTCTTTTTTCTTCAGTAAGTTGGATATGATAGTTCCTTTCGAAGACGTGGTGACATGGTATTCTGTCTACGGGCGCCTCAAGAAGTGGTATCTTCTTTTGGATTCCCTGTAGAATTTTTGAATGCTTTGTTCCAGTATTCTCTTTCCAGAGCCCATTACTTTTCAGTCTTAAGGCTGCTGCCTTGGCCCCCTCCTGTATGATTAGATGCAGCGGTCTCAGGTTTAGGAGGTGCTCTAGTGCGGCTGATGGAGTGGTTCTCATGCATCCAGTGGCTGCTGTACTCGCTAGGCGTTGTAGACTCTGGAGCTTTTCTTTCACAGTGATCAGTTCTGTTCTGGGCCACCATACAACTGATCCATAGGTTAGAGAAGGCCTGATAATTGCCGTATACAGCCAAAGTGTTATCTTTGTGTTAAGACCCCAGTTCTTACCAACGAGTCTTCTGCATTGCCAAAAAGTTATGCAGGCCTTTTTCATTTTTGCATTTATGTGGCTAGTCCAATTCAACTTATTGTCAAGTATGATGCCCAGATATTTAACTTGAGTTGTTAGGGCTAGTTTGGTATTAAATAGTTTTGGTAGTTGTAGTTCTGGTAACTTTCTTTTGTTGGTGAAAAGGATAAGTTCTGTTTTTTTCGGGTTTACTGATAATCAGTGTTCTTCGCACCATTCTTCCACAATCTGAAGGGCTGAGCGCATGACTTTGCATAGCACGTTCTCAGCCGTTCCGCTTATTAGTATTGCAAGATCATCCGCATACCCGATGGTGGTGTGTCTTCTCTCATTTAGTCTCTTTAGAAGACTGTCTACTACTATGTTCCATAAGAGTGGTGATAGGACGCCTCCCTGGGGGCATCCTCTGACTACCTTTGCTCTTGTGGTGGTGTTACTCATCACTATCTGGACTGCTCTTTTGCTTATCAGCTGAGTGATCCAGTCCCTTATGGCTGGTTCTACCTTACGTTTCCGTAAGGCTTCGTTGATGCTGCTGTGTACCGTTTTGTCGAAAGCCCCTTCTATATCTATGAAAGTAGCTAGTGTTTAGGCTTTATTTGTGATAGCCGATTCTATCTTGTGCACTACCATGTGTAGTGCGGACTCTGTTGATCTACCTTTCCTGTATGCATGTTGCTGAGGATGTAGTGGGTTGTCTTTTAGTGTTCCATCCCTTAGGTATCGATCTACTATGTAGTCTCGCCAACGTTTTGAGGAGGAATGATGTGAGACTAATGGGCCTGAATGATTTGGGATGTGTGTAGTCCTCCTTACCTGGTTTTGGTAGGAAAACTACTTTTGCCTCTCTCCATAATCTGGGTATGTATTTGAAGGCAATGCAGGCCCTGTAGATTGGAAGTAGGTATTTTGCTATTTTTGTCAGTTGTCTTTGGCAGTATTCTACCGTCTCTACCATGGTGAATGTTCTGATGAGCTCTTCCAATTAGTACCACCCTCTCCGTTCCTTCACAGGACGACACGTGCTCGTGCAGGGCTAAGATGCCATCCATATACGGTGCAGAGTATACTTGCTATAACCAAGCGTTTTAGTGACTCATTCCTATGCCGCACTACTAAGACCTGGAACTCCGGCCAGCTCACGTGTTTCCTTCTTCCTACAGTCCCGGGTCCCTTTAAGCGGGGCGTGAAAAGGCATTAACTCAGTGTAGAAAATGTGATATATCTACTTACAGCTTTGTTTGTCGTTACCACACGACTGAAAATCTATAACTATCTGTATACTCAATGCTAAAGACTCCTAGTGACAAATACCTTAACCTGAGGTCAGTGATTGTGCCCTAGTCATTAAACAGCTAAAAGTATTATCAGCTCACTTTGATACCGTGTGTACGTGTCACGTATAGGCGTGTGTTGCATCGGCTATGCAATTATTAGATGTTCCTTTGTGGCTAAATCCATATGCAGCTCGCGCGCCGTTAACGACATTACGTCAACCATACAGCGTCATGTCTGTGAGTTTATCTTGCATGGAGATTTTACTAAATCTTAAGGCTTCAGAGAAAACTTTCACGGCTTTGTCAGTTGAAGATTAGAACAGCGCTATGTATAAGGTTGAAATTTGGTACCCATTTTGGCATAGGTATAGGTACAATGTCCTAGACATGGGCTAGGGTGTAATCGTGAATTACCCCTCCACCCACCAGTGGGAAACTCCAGTAGGTGGACGGGTCGGGATCCATATTTATTTATTTATTCGTATTCCTTGAGAAAATGAAACAAAATATGACAGTGATCACAACGCAAACGAGTTTGCTGGTAGCAGCTAATTGCCTAATATTATTATGCTATTGTAGTTTAAAAATTGTGGATATGGTTATGGATATCGGTTATCGAAACTAAACATAGCCTATGTCCTTTCTCAAGGTCTAATCTGCCTCTATTCCAATTTTTTTAAAAATAGGTTCTTTGGTTTAGGCGTGATAGCGTAACATACAGACAGACAGACCGAGTTACTTTCGCATTTTTAATATTAGTATGGATACCCATTGTAAAGTTAATTTAAGTCCCAATTATAAATCTCACCGTACAGAGGAATGTAAAATAATTTTCTCAGTACAAATTAACTCGTAGAACTTAATTTAAAATCTAGTTGTAAAGCCTTATTAGCTGAAGAATATTCACGAGACAGTGCTATGAACCATCTGGGAAATTATATAAAGCACATTTGTGATTGCTTCAAAGAAATAATTTCCCTTGACTAATTTTCTTGGCTTGGTGCTCAAATATTAAATAAAGTACAGAATGAATACTAGTAACCTTTACCACATTAAACTTTAAATATTATGAAATCGTTTAGCGAAACAACACCAATACGATAGTCCACTATATTATACGAAAACCTACAACAGTAAAATATCATCTTTGAGTTGACAAATTTAAGGGTAAATTTTCCGTGACCCTTATTTTAGTCATGTGTAGTCACAATATGTCCTGTGGGTACCGTTAGGTAAATTACGTGACTAAGGTTACTTTTTTTTTTCGTGCGGAAATCCCCTCGGGTACCCCCCTGCCGAAGCCGGAAGGGGAGGTTATGTCGGACTCGAACCGACTAAAACCGCACGCCGACTGTGGGTCGTGGTGCTAGGCCGGAGGTGAGGTTGTCATCGACATATCCCTCGCACCCCGGCTGACCCAGGGCCATCCCTTACGGTTTGGCCCGCCTCGGGAGGGGGGAGACTAAGGTTGCCTAGCATTCCGCAGCTCGGTTTGTTCATAAAGTGAAAGTGCTGTTATAGCCTTGTAAAACACACATAACGGATCTATTAAAAGTGTGTACCTATCCTACAATATAATAAACGAGAAAGTTTGTGAGTATGTATGGATGTTTGTTACTCTTTCACGTAAAAACTACTGAATGGATTTTCATGAAACTTTACAATAATATAGCTTATACATCAGAATAACACATAGGCTACTTCTCAACACGCTGCTACTCAAGGGAACGGAGCAGTGATCATTCGGCCGGCATCGCCATATACGGCAGACGAAGTCGCACACCAGCTAGTGTATGGTACTGCCAAAAATTTATGCGAATATCGTTTACTGAAATGAAACCATTTTAACAAACTGTATTCCGTCACACCGCGATCAAGACACCTGAAAAGTAATTGAAACGTCGCGTCGCGTCGGGCTAAATGTAAATAGTAATAATACAAAATTCGCGGTATACTTCCTATCCGTTATACTTAAGTGGTTTTATTTCAATACCTATGTATGATTTGTTGAGTACTCCAGAGTTCAGAACTGATCTTTATTTCAGTTTTACTATAGATATATCTTTTAGATCCCACCGTTTATAATTCAGTTTATTCCCGATTCCCCTATTTACCGATTCCCCCGAAAAAATTTGAGGTTCAAAATCGACCATCACGTCCAATCTTTTTATCAAATATTGGCAGTATGATAGTTATGATTTTAGATCTATATGAAACGAGTGTCATTAGTCTCATTACTAGTGTTTAATACTATATATTACATACAAAACATAGCTGTTTGTTGTTGATTAATTATATATCGTCACACGTAGGTTAGTCAGTCTGTTTATGCGGCTACGAGTATACAACTATTATCTCAGTTTCCTTTGAGTACACCTAGCGGTACCGCGTAATTATTCACACTGCCTGATTACTGTTAAGGGGTTCAGAATTATACATTGAATAATCACGTCTTACTATTAGACATGATAAATGATTAATGTCTAGGTCATCTACTTAAATATAAATGTATAATAATTTTTTAGGTATACCTCTATAAGTGTGTTAGTGAGAATCAATCAGTGGACAAATATATCCTACTAATTTTTAATGTCAACAAATTCGGCCGGCATTGTTGTGTTTTTCTACGCCACTTTAATATAGAGGTGACTACTCGAAATATTAATCCTGTGCAGACGAAGTCGCGGGCACCAGCTAGTTATACCAAATTATAAGTTATGGAAAAGTGTTGACGGTAAATATATAATGCGCTAGGCAGATCAAAAACAATGCTCTCTTGCGTAATGAGATGTAATAAAAATGTATTCATGGTATCGAAAACGGTTCAGTTTCATAGAAACTGCAGTAAGCATGATAAAGCATTTAAATTCTCCCTTGTGAGACATAATACAGTTATTTCTAATACCACTTTTGCAACTCTCGAAAATCAAATTAAGAACACAAATACGTAGGCAGGAGCTGATTCTGTCGACGCTTGCGAATATCCTGAGCGAACAAATTGTGCGTAATCTGGCCGCGACCGCAGCGCCGCAAAAAGGTGAGCTTCCTCCATTATGAATAACTTTCAACAGCCCTCATCTAATTTAACTTGTAAACATTACAATTTAGCCGCCCATCTCGACTTGATGCCCCCGAAAGTGCTATTATTCCCTGCCTTTATTACCGGAATTTTTATTTCGTATCTTGCTTTTTGTTCACCTGTTATTTCTTTATGAGTAGCCTCGTTTGTGTTCAAAGCTACAAAAGAAATCTTCATAATCACTCGTGTTTCATCTAACCTATATTTCCAAACCGTTTTCAATTGCTTTCGTTATCTGGTTAAATACATATTTTTGACGTTCTCCTATACAATTATGTTTACAGGAGTGATCCTTGACACAATATTATCTAATCTCTAATATATAACATTCTCGTGTCACAGTTTTCGTTGCCATACTCCTCCGAAACGGCTTGACCGATTTTGATGAAATTTTGTGAGCATATTGAGTAGGTCTGAGAATCGGCCAACATCTATTTTTCATCCCCCTAAATGGTGCAGCGGGAACGGGATCTGACGCGGATCGCGGGGCGGGAAAAAATTGGCGGTACGAAGTTCGCCGGGACAGCTAGTTAATGTATGAAAAGGTGGGTTGGGGTTAATTCGGACAGTTCCAATTAGCTTTTTTTTCTACCGGTGGTATAAAAAATTCTTTCGATTTGAAATATTGCAGATAAGATGTGTTTCATATATATCCTACTGATATTATAAACGCGAAGGTTTGTGAGTATGGATGGATGTTTGTTACTCTATCACGTAAAAACTACTGAATGGATTTTCATGAAACTTTACAATATTATAGCTTATACATCAGAATAACACATAGGCACTATAACACATATCATCACGCTACTACTGAAGGGAACGGAGCAGTGATCATTAGTAACAAATTCGGCCGTTAACGGCATATACACAGAAGTGACAGTGTGGTTATTTCTGTTGCTGTTTAGATAACTATATCATTGTGTAAGAGGGTGCAGCGAGAACGGGATCGGACGCCACGCGAGTGGAAAATTATTGGCGGTACAAAGTTCGCTGGGTCAGCTGGTTTACATATAAAATCTTTTCACAGATACCAATGTACAGCCGATCCTCCACTTTCCGCATCCAGTCTTACATAGTATTTCATTATTCTGAAACAGCATATTAAACAACACTAGCCGATTTATTGTTGTTCTGAATCTCAACAGCTCAGTTGTTCAGCTAGCTGAATAGGTCTACGGAACTGAAATCCTTTACAGCAGTAACACAATAACAGCTCTATCCAACAAAGTCAGAAAAACAGCATATATACTAAAAATGCTTCGTTCATCGGCGTCACCAGACATTTTAAAAACTGTATATTATGCCTTGTGTCAGTCGCTGATAACATATTGCATAACGTGTTGGGGAAGTGCTAAGAAAATAGCAATGATTCAAATTGAAAGAGCTCAGAGGGCAGTAATTAAAATTATGTTTAGGAAACCCTTCTTATATCCCACAGAAACTTTGTACAGTGAAAGAAAATTGTTAAACGTGCGTCAATTACATATTCTAAAGACAGTTCTCGATATTCATAAAAAGACAATAAATTCAGAAGACTATGAAAATTTAGTTAAGCGACGATTATTCAAATTACCACTACCCCAAGTCAACACAAGCTTTGCCAGGCGCTTTGCACCATTTAAAGACATCCACATTTACAATCAAACAAATGGTGCTTGCGACATAAAACTATGTTCGGTTAAAGAGGCAAGGTTGAAAGTCACAAAATGGCTCAATTCTCTATCGTACGATCTCACCGAAATTTTAATTGCTCATGTTTCATAAATGTTGTAGTTATTGGTAATTGTCCTGTGAAAGAATAACGTATTAAAGTGTATACATATAGCTATGGATGTAATTGTTGGTAAAGTATTGTGAATTGAACAGTATAGGTCAAATTGTGTTAAGTCCAAAAACTCAGACGTCACCCGGGCAAACAATGTTTTCATGTGAATTATAATCGTATTGACACCCACAGGACAGGCTTCGCCTAGTGTGGGGTCACAGCATTTTTCATCATTGTAATTCTTTTTGGCAATAAATGATTTTTATATTTTTATTTTATTTTTTTTAGATTATCACTTTGCACAGGATATAGCTTTTGTGTAAATTGAGCCGTAACTAGATCTACCTAGATCTAGCTTTGATCATTGTCAAACGTGCAGAGTCACAGTTGTCGCAGAAGCGTAATTGCATCCGGTGCCATGGGCTGTCATTATTGGCCATCGTTGAAAGTGACATTGTTGGAGGTCAGTTTCAGCTGTTGCTGTATATTCGAAGCTTTTGAATAAGCTCTGTTTACAAATAGGATTGTTATCTTAGAATGACCAGTGCATCAATCAGTCTTAGAAATATAATACGTATACAGTGTGTTGATTTTATTAGGGTATAGATTGCATGAAAATGAATAGAATCTAAATAAAATACAAAACATTACGAAATCAAACATCACCGTGATTCAAGGTTTGAAGTATTTTAAGGGATCGGGCCCCAGTACTGGGGTAGACCCAAAAATGCTTTCTTGTTATTCTTCAAGATATCACGCGTGCCAATGCTCAAACAAGCTTGAAAAACTTTCTGCCTCGCACAACTAAACTGTGGAATAAACTGTCGCCAGCGGTTTTTCCGAACCAATACGACCTTCAAACCTGCAAGAAAAGAGCGTACTCTGTTTTGAAAGGAAGGCACTTGTGACTCCTCTGGTGCTGCGAATGTCCATGGGCGGCGGTGATCGCTTGCCATCAGGTGATCCAATCTTTCTGCTCGTTTGCCTCCCTATTCCATAAAAATAGTACGAAAAGTAAGACCCTCGAATGCGAACAGGTCTAATGTGAAGATGATGACAATGGTTTTTTTTTCTATGTACCTTGTTAAAATTGAAAATAAGTGAGAGGTCCCGGTAGAAACGGCCGCTCTTTATTTCTGTTCTGTAATTCTGGTAAAAATAACTAAATCGCTGAGAAGGCAAGACAAGCAAAGTCGTAAACCGTCTATCGAAACAAGTGATACCTTTTGCTGTTAGCCGCGGCTTATGTGCGGACGCCGAATTGCAATATTGACGATCTACTTACAGCAATAGCGAAGACCGAACAAATTGATGGTAGCTATAATAAATAATTGTGCTTATATTTTATTTTGAGATACAATCATTTCAGAGCGTTGGACTTCAACATTATAATGTATTGTAACAAACATGCTCGTTATGATTCGAATACTTCGAGAAAAGTAAAATGCTCACGTGGGACTTCAACCCACGACCTTTCCCTTACAGGCTCTTCCAACTGAGCAATTAAGTCATCAAAAATCAATGTTTAAAGATGGTTGAAAAATCATTAATTGGTTCCAACAGTTCGTAAGAGAGTTGATAGATGGCTCCACCGTCGCCCTTAAAGACGCCTATGATGAGAAGGGAAATTTGAAGTGATTCAGGTGTGGCTCAATAGCTCAGTTGGAAGAGCATTCCCCCTGTAAGGGAAATGCCGTGGGTTCAAGTCCCACTTCAGCAATTAACTTTTCCCAATGTATTCGAATTTAAAGTTAGCATAATAAAATTACAATTAAATTTAACTTGCTCGTTAAGTACCTAGCTAAAGAGGTGTGACTCATTGTTTAACTAAGTACACTAGTAATTACCTAGGAGTTTCGTTACAGTGCCAATTTTTAGGTGGTATTTTGGTAGATTTTAATTAGTTCTTCTTCTTCATTTATCCGCTATCCAATATCCACTCTCCAACTTCTCCTTTCCTTATAACGTTTTTCTTGATTTTAACCCCTGATTATGAAACTTTATTCTCAGCGCCAGAGTCTCGTAATTAGCGTACTGTATAGAAGGTTAGGTTTACTTGACTTGTAAGAACATTCAATGTTAATATATGCTTCAAATTACCGAGCAAGTCTGCAAAATTTTTGATCGGTATGTTCGTGCTGAAGTCGAGGTTACATAAATTCAATTTGGGCACCTCAGAGAGCTCTGCAAATTGCCTCGTCGACCAGCGAGTGGAGCTAACCCTTTGATACCGATCACTGGCATCATTCCGTCACCTGAACTTTCCGAGCTTTGAAACGGTCAATAGATTTCAACTCAAAGTAAGGCACGTTTGAGTGCGAATTTAAAATTCTTGATAGACATCGCGGTACGTTAGATTTAAAATTTTAAAACAGTCTAAGATGAAAATTGCTACGTGTAAGAGATTGGACGTCTTTGCTGTTTGATTAAACTTTTAGAAGATTGTAGATTATGAGCCTTTATAACATATAGATTATGAAATATTTGTGATGGTATCTTTCTAATGGTATCTAAAATGAACATTGTTTATGACTCATATTTAAAAAAAACCCGAGGCACAAACGTCCACGTCGAAGTCGAAAAGAAGCGCCTGCGCTTGCTGAAAATTCAGACACTTATCATGTGTAGACGGATAACATACTTATACGCTGTTGTACAACTGACTTATTCACTGTTAAGCGCCACAGTTGCAAAATATGTACCGGCACAAGTCGCATAGGGGATACTAAGTTAGATAAAATTAAAAAATAAATTAGCAATAACATAATAATATCATATATTTAAACAGTTTATCTAAATCTATGTATAATTATAAATAGTTAAAATATATATTTATTAAAAGTTTTTTACTCCATTGCGTATATTACTTTCATTGTATTAGTGAATCCTGACCCTTGTCTCCAGCCGCAGATGACGACCACGGGATCACCGACTCGGATGAAACCTCTCTCCATAGACCACTTCACAGCAAAACCGATTCGTTTGTCCAGATCATGGGTCCAGACCGTATCAGGAGGATCTGGAAGCGGTTTTAGTAATTCACTAATGACTGTATATACAGTTGATACCGCTTGTTGAAACTTGCAACACAAATTGAATAAGATACTTTTCCACATCTTTTCTACAGTATTTTAATTTAACTTGCCTGTTTTCACCTCATGGTTTTCTTAAAGGTTTAACCTAACCTAGCCGGTCAGTTTAAAAAAATAATTATTGTGCAATAGTACAAGTGTGCCTTATTCAATATGTTAAGTCAGTGTCTCCAAAGCTAAAGGAACCTTACAAAACCATGATGTGCCGGAACCTTACCGATACGTCATGTTGATTGATGGACGAAGCTCTGGTGCAGGTTTTTTTCTCGTTGGGAGATCAGACGGCAGTTATTCAAAGTGCATGTAAATGTTTGCACCATCGACCACACAGCCTATGTGTGGGCTGTGTGGTCGATGGTTTGCACTAAGCGCGATTCAAATCCACGACCTCCAATATTTCAGTCGAATATTCTATAGCCAGGAACCACGTGATTGGCCGATCAGAAATCTTACTAATATTACCTGCAGATTTCACAGTGTGTGATGATGTTTGGATGTTTGTTACTCAATAGCGCTCTAACGGCTTAACAGATATGGCTGAAATTTGGTACAGGGATAGATCATAGTCTGGAATAACACACCCTAAGACGCAGGAATAAGTTAGGTAGTGGGAACGGGATCAAAATTACCCAGGCATCCATCAATCATCAATCAGCCAGTACCTTCATAAACAAGAGGAACAATCGCTTTCCACATGTGCAGTCGTCTCGCGACGTGCGGGTATCTTGTCACAGCGAGTATTGGACATCTCGGTCTGTACTTGGCAACGATTTCAGCCGATTTACCAGTTGTGGTGATCGCTACAATGGCTGCTGCTATACAACGTTGGGCAGCCAACGCTCCTGCCATCGCTGTACATGTTGTTTGATCACATGGTATAATGGTCTGCAAAAATGTATCTGTCTTATATCGTATCTTAGGCTCTTACTAATAAATATTCACAAGGTAAATACAACTGCTGTCACAAAATTTCTATTTAACACCCTGTGTAATTACTTGTGGAGAAAAGTGAACCTCACTTATATGCTGGTATAACAGGTCTAACTCGTTTCAATAAAAGAATAATGTTTTTTCTTCTTTACGAAACTCTTTACAACAATAAAATAAATAAAATAAAATAAATTTATTGTGTCATTTGGTTACACAGATTCATACAGTCTCTGTCTCCCGAACTAGGTCGTTACCCTGTATCTCAGGAGACAGTGACCTACAACAGATCAATACTTCGATTATAAAAAAATAATTACTCAGGTGGGGCTTGAACCCACGTCCTTACAGGGGAATACCCTTCCAACTGAGCTATTGAGCCACACCTGAATCAATTTAAATTTTCCTCCTCTATATAGGATCCTTCTTTAAGGCGACGGTGGAGTCATCTACCAACACTCTTACGAACTATTGGAACTAATGAATCTTCACACACACATTCAAAGAAACAGATCAACAGATCTTTCACAGAAAAACTAGTTTATAAAGGTTTTTCATTAATTATTTTCCTACTTTTCTCTTAATACACTTATTCTGTTGATCAAATTTTCTACCAAAGGACAACCCCAACTCTCATACAATCTTGGGCCCACATGTACAGGGTTGAAATTTAGGCAATATTTAGACCATCTAAGGACATTTTGTTTGCCTAATTTTCACGACGATTCACAATGGCCAAGTTTGTGAAATCGAGCATTGTTCATAGGTTTTTAGGTTATGTTGTAATACATAATGCGGTCAAACAGCGTCTTATGTTGTATTGTGTGTGATAGCTACACAAGTTATTCGCGTATCGCTTTTACTGATATGTCAAAGCAAAGACATGCTTTAGCTACTTTTTTGTTGTACGATATTGAACCGTATAGTTTTATTTCCACAAGGCTGTATACATACTTGTTTGCTGTAGTAATATAGAATTAATTATATAAGTAGGTAGTAAAATAAAACAACATTATTTTAAAGATCATTATATTTTAAAAAAGTATTTTAATCTCTATCCCGGGTATCTTCCTATTTGGCTTTAGAAATGCTTACACTAGGACATAGGTCTTTCCTCCCCTTTTGTTCTGTTACATTTCTCAGTTTATGGCATCTAATTCATCGCAGAAGGGAACGTCCACACAGAATACACACTTGTCTGTGCCCCACTGGTGATTGTGCTGGTCTGTTCTCATCCAAACATGCACATTGAGCTTGAATCCAGCAAGATTCGCAAATGATGTCATTTGTATTCACCTTAAACAGAGATCATGTTATAAGCACTGAATATTCCATTAGTCATATAGGTTAGTTCTTCATGAATGTTACACATATCAGTCAAAATACATTGTCTTATACAAAAGTTGGCATAATTATCTACGGGATTAGGTAGACTCGTAGTAATTTCTATTCTATTGCAGCTATCACACAGCTTGTTAACGTTAATTATAATAACAATTTCAAAAGAGCGAGAAATAACGAATAGGTACTTACTATTTGTGGTGCGACCCATTCACGTATAGAAGCTAGTATCGCTGCATCGTTCAATTAATATCTGCCTATAATATTGCACCGATCGGTAGCGATTCCACAATTCACACAGAGACTCATTGTGATAGCTGATAGCAGCCGATGTGGTAAAGTCTAGTCCAGTTTTAAAGCCAAGGTCAACAAATGTAGCAAATAACGGTGTCCGGTAATCAAGCAAGGGTCAATTAGTTCGAAAATCATATACAATTCACAGAGTAAAAGCAGCAAAACACAATGATATCAAGTAACCGAAGGAAAAGCGAATGCGATGCGACCATGATGCGACATTTACAATGACAGGACAGGAGTGAAAATGACATATGATGTTACAGATAATAATTATGAATTCTATATGATCGATTATTTACAATCGATATTTTGACTTCCATTATGAAAGACTTTTTTTCTGTTCCGTGAAAGAGACAGGTTTCTTTCTGATTAGTGAACTGAATAACGAAAATAAAGATGCTACATAGATATTTTGAAATCATTTAATAAAGCCACGAGTTTTAAATTCATAGTTATTAGTTATCGATTTGATTTCATAATCGAATCGATAAAGCAAGCATAATCATAGCGCATTTACGAAGATCGGATTAAGTATTACATTCAACGTTTAAGAAGCTTGTTGATTAATGAAAATCACATTTTAAAACTTTTGTCGCACTTGGCCATTGCTGATTGTAATGAAGTCTAAACAAAATTATAACACAAAATTGACGAATTTTTTGAGGTAGGTTTGATGTCTGTGCACTCGGGCCCAAAATGGGGTATCTCCTTTACCTACTTGAAATAAACTAAATGAGCTCAATTGGTTGGCCCCGGCAAAGAGCTTAACTATGAGGTTTTCTTGATAAGTTCATGTCAACAGTGCGGGATCTGGAAAAGTTCTTATTCGACGGCAATAGTTGAAAATTCCTATTTTGAGGGACCTAAAATTTACTTGGCGAAGTGTAAATTTCATGCCTTTTGGGTATATAATAGTGTAACTATATAAAGTATAGTAAAATATATTCATGATAATCACAAATAGGTACGTCCTATCTTTCAAATGCTAGTTCAACTTTAATAAAGGAAAGGGAACTGATTTTGTTCAAACTGTCATTAGAGAGAATTTCACACTTAAAATGACCCCAATGTAACGAGAAAACGTTGCATAGAGAATTCACAACCTCATTAGCTGTTCTTATTATGTTTATATTGTACTTGTTGGTCGCCAAATAAATACTGCAATACACACACACACACACACACACACACAAACGCGTGCAGACATACTGCTTACTTTGATACTTTAAATGGGACAGTGATGCCAATTCTGTGTTGTCAAAACTAGCTAAAATACGCTAAAAATCTCTAAACTGGTATTATACACCCAGATTGTATAGTTGTTTCCTTAAAAATGATTTTAGACACAGTTTCGATAGCAAAATCGTTAGGTGGGAAAAATGTTCTGTGGGACTTGAACCGACTACAAGGACTACTCAGAATAGAAAAATGATTTTCGACCTTAACAATATTTTGTTAGTTACATATCATTTCGCATAAATAGATGCCGCAGATCACGAATATACGAAAAAATACTCTGTTTTATGTGACGTCAATAAGGTCGAAAATTGCTTGCATTGTCGGCGGGCCGACTGATTGAATATTCGTTTGCCTCACGGCCATGTACTGTCCGGTCAAAATCTGTCTGTGCTGTCCGGAATCGACCACACACTGTAATAATCATTTTCTATGAAAAGACTATGCAATCTGGGTGGATAATAAATTTTAGAGATTTTTAGTGTATTTTAGTTAGTTAAAACACAACAGAATT
Organism: Eilema sororculum; assembly: GCA_914829495.1. NCBI lineage: Eukaryota > Metazoa > Arthropoda > Insecta > Lepidoptera > Erebidae > Eilema > Eilema sororculum. The sequence continues at coordinate 19,480,876 of OU618543.1, read as the reverse complement.
AGCACCAGTATGAGGAGATTCGAAACCAACAAACTGTCTTTGTAAATATTGACTTCTCTCAAGTTAATTGAATACAAATTTTGTGAAATGTGGTTCAAAAATAATTGTTTCAGTTCCGTAGCGAGGCACGAGTTTGGGCACATTGACAATTCTGAGTAAGGAAACTTTGTAAATCAAGATCCCTTCAGTCTTGTATATAATCAGAGTTTGGTAACCAGTATCCTAAGAAGAAAAAAATATCCTCATAGCATACCAGTATCCAATCACGCATTTACGTTTTTCTGCTTGTTTTGGTTTATCTTAGCTTTTACTTGAGCGACTACCATTATTTTAGCCCTCAATTTCGAGATACAACCCGGTACCCATAGCTTCATTAGCTAATCAAACACATTCATCAAAACAACTGCAACTCCAAATTTAGCAATTTAGTAATTACAGACGTATAATAGAAAAAAAAATTCTGACCTTATCAACAAAGTCCAATAAAATTTGTTTCGACCATAGACAAGCTTCAGCTTCTTTGCAAGCATCAGCCATAGACATGACGGCTTCTACTGGGTACGGCCCGATTGCTGTTTCAGGGCCAAGTACTAGGCAATCGGCACCATCCAATACACAATTAGAAATGTCTAGGAGTTCAGCCCTGAGTGGAATTTGATTGTATCTCATGCTGCTTAGAAGATGGGCACTAATACATATAGGAATATTTGCCTGTGAAATTGAGAACATTAAAATAATATTAAGCATGGCTAATAACCGTTCCTTTCATCTTCGGGGCATGTAACAGTCTTATATACACCTACGTCTTTTCTCTTTTGGATGAGTACGTGAAGAATGCATCATAAGATGCCTTAGTGGTCTTTATATCTTTCGTACAGTCAGCGTTAGAAATATCTTTACCTACAAAGTCTCAAAATGATATTAAAATAAAGGTATTAACAGCAAATCAAACTGTTTTATTGTTGAATTTGTGTTACTGTCCAAACTAAAGATGTGTATGTACCAAATATCACAACAATCGGTGAACGGGAAGGGGGGAAAATCGAGGAATTGAGATCATTTTGAGCACTTGGTTCATCAACATCTTTCTGATGCTGACTGTACTATGTCAATGGTTTCGGGGGTTTTTGACATATCCTTTCTCAAAATATATTGAGGGACTGCTGAGACGAGGTCTCGGGTTCGATCCCAGGTTTACCATGGCACACACCAATGACTTTTCGATGCTTTTCGAAGTTATGTGTGTATTTATCGCAGGTTTATAAGTGCCCGGTTAATGGCAATAGGCTCGCCACCTATTACATTGGGACCTAAACATAAACTGGCGAAATGTGGGTGCTAGCACCTCTGCCTACCCCTTCGGGGAATACAGGCGTGAGTTTATGTTATGTTATGTTATGTCTTTAAGTTAGTCCTATTGACCTGTCTACTTAATTTTATTTTACGTTCTAAATTTGTGATCTAACGGTATTCGATACTCGACAAACTGCTAGAATTAAAAAAAAGTTCATTATTCGTTAATAACAGTAAGTAATATAATTTCGGTCTGAAGCTATGAAAGTTTAATGAACTTCATTACTCTAAATGTTCATTATCAGCGTAATTGGGTCAAGAATGTCCTGGCCCCAACCCGTATACTCTAACATTGCCTATGTTAAACTTAGTGAGTGCCCAAGATCTAATCAGCGAAACCGATAATTGTCACTATAGATGTTCCCGAAGAAATTCACCAGATATAAGAAAGTTAAATTACAACTAGTCTGTCTATCTATATGTTACCGGCTATGTCTATAATCCAGTATCTTATACAATGCCTAGGCAATGTATAGTATGGTAAGTGCGCAGCAGGCTATGCATGAATTGGTATCGAAAAATATTAATGATGGTTATAAATAAACCACCGCGAAGGCCAATGCGGGAGCTCCACTTCCGCCTTAATCTTCTAACCTATACAGGGTGTAATCGTTAAGTGTGTCCAGGCGATTATTTCGTAATTATTACATATATCAAAAAACTTTAAACTGATATCGAAAGTAAGTTACCTAATGAGTAAAATGACATCAATAACTTTTTAAAAATCAAACGAGAGGTATCTAAAATTTTCACATTAAACACTCCCATACATTTAGTATGAGATTAGTAGAAAGGTTTTAGTGTCCTTATTTTAAAAGAATATTTAGCTTAGTATTGATATTAAAGGAAACTGTTTAATAACCTAACAGTGTTTAAGCGTCGGTAGCTTAGTGGTTAAGGAGTCGGCCTTACGATCGAGAGGTCCCGGGTTCGATCCTGGCCATTACACTACCGACGTGAACCCACTCCTAGCACAAGCAATTTAGCTTAGTTGAAGGGGAGGGAATATTAGTAACTTCGGTTCTAATATTCTTTAAAAAAAAGAAAAAAAAGAGTAATAAAACTATCTTTTAATTGAATAATATTTATCTCTTAGTAAGTAGAATATCGTATTCAAAGCAGATGTTCGAAGGGATTTCCTTGTTGTGCGATACAATGACGAGCTCTACTTACAGTTTCTAAATGAACTTTCCTTAACATATGGGAGCAATTAAAGCAATAGTACGACGTACACGAATCTGTAACTCTTCTAGGCTGTGCATTCTCTCAGCCTACACTTTCGTCTTTGATAAATCCCCATAGGACGAAATCACAGGGCGTGAGATCCGGGGATCTGGCAGGCCAAGGGGTTGCACTGTTATTGGCTATTAAACCATCAAAACTAACGTCACTATGAACATCTGCTTTGAATACAAAATTTGGTACTTACTAAGAAATGAATATTATTCAATTAAAATATAGTTTTATTACTCTGTTAGGTTAATAAACAGTTTCCTTCAGTCTTCAATCAGTACTAAACTAAAATATTATTTTAAAATAAGGACACTAAAACCTTTCTACTAATCTCATACTAAATGTATGGGAGTGTTTAATGTCAAAATTTTAGATACCTCTCGTTTGATTTAAAAAAGTTATTGATATAATTTTACTCATTAGGTAACGTACTTTCGATATCAGTTTAAAGTTTTTTGATATCTGTAATAGTTACGAAATAATGGCCTGGACACACTTAACGATTACACCCTGTATATTTCCAGGTCGGGGCGCCAGTGCCCACACCACGCAATTTGACTTGGAAAGATTAGGTTAGAAGGCTTCGGTCCGCTCCGCGCCCGCATTAGTCTTCGTGGTTATTTTTTATAATCATTAAGAAATATAATTTCTGCAAAACCATCTAAATATAGACCATAACCTATTTATTTCACAAATTGCCGGTAGAACAGCAGGCTTCTATATATTAGCATACATTGCCGCGGGTGCGTCCTCGTGCTCCTACTAAATAGTCCTACTGGTAGGAGCACCGGGACACCTATGTCCTGGTGCTCCTACTACAAAGGCAACCATGAAGCGTCCAGTAGGAGCACCAAGACATTACAAAAATAGAAGTACTCATACACCTACTCTGATTCAAGTACAGACGAATGCAGATATCTACAAGTGTCACTTTGAAATCTCCATTTGTTTGTTGATTAGGTATTTGGCCATACTTATTACTTGGGAATGACAGCATATTTTGTCACTTTTTGTCCGTGCAAATAAATTATATTAAAAATTAAAATGAATACAGAAGAAATTATTCCCGTTTTAATTAAAAGGAAAAGCGGGACTGTACCTATTGCTCTTCAAAGGAAAGCAATAATATAAACAAGGAGTTTACAAAACCGTAGTGAAATATGACAGTGCAGTAATATGAAACTCGACCTGGATCATTGTTTGAAAATAGGTTTCTCTATGAAATTCAACTCATGGACTGTGTAAAGTAATATGCAAAAACGACCAAGAGGATAACAAAAATTGAAGCTCTAAAATGTGTATTATTTTTATAAAGAAAAAGAAAACAAATCTCCTCTATCGAATACATAGGGAAAAATGAATCTTCTCGGGTGGGACTCGAACCCGCGATCTTTCCCTTACAGGGGGAATGCCTTGATCAACTTGGCTACCGAGACACGCCCGATGTAATTCGAATTTCCCTTCTATTTTTATCCGTCTATATTCTAATCCTCGTCTAAACCAAAGTATGGTTTACCACCAGAACCTTCCATGCCCTCGATTCTATTAAAGCTAAATCACTGTGGTGCCGCGGTCACCGCAAAAAATGACATTAAATTTTAGACTTTATTTCTATACGGGGTGATGGTGGTGGCAGATTTATGTTTTCAAAATTAAATAAAAAAGGTACTGTTTGACATATAGTTTTAATACAAGTATTTAAATGTAAAGTACATAATTGCGGATTTTTTGTTAAAGATGATGTCATCCAAATGTCTTCCTTCATATTGCACATATTGTGCAAAACGGAGCATCGTAGATAGATAGATAGATAGATTCCGCACCACACGCTGCAGTAAGCTCGGTTCAATCGATTCTTGCCGAATGTTGTCTTTTAGTTCCACAATAGTTCACGGATTGCTGGCGTACTCCCTCTATGATGTAGCCCCACAAAATAAATAGTCTATTAAATAGTCCACGGGACTCCGACTTCCGTCGAATTTTGAAGTGTGAACAAAATTGTCGACGAAGAACGTAGAAGTACGTAGGAATCGTTGCTTTTGGAAAATGCATCGATAGCGTACGCGCGATGGTCACCCGTCCACTACGACATCGTGACTGGGAAATCCGCACGATCAGTGATTCGAAAGACACTACCCTCTCTCCGCTCCGCTTATAACTTTTTGAGATATTCGTTTATTTTAATGTAAATTTGCCACCAGACACCCTGTACCTACTGCTAAAAAGTTCAAAATAAAATGAAAACAGTTTCATTATACTTCTTCAATTACTCTGCAAAAAGTCATTGAATTTTGAACTTCTGGACCACATCGCTTTAAATTCTATTATTTAATGCCGTTTTTTGCAGTAGCGGTGGCACCATTGTGTTGTTTGGCTTTAGCAGAATCGAGGCCCAGATCATCTACCAGCGAATTCTGATTGAAAATTACTACTAGGAATTTTTCCTATGTCAAAAAGATTCACCACCTTTTGGGCTATAAATAAAAAAATATCAATCCTAGGAAAAAAATACTACCACAAAATTATACTACTATTTAAAATTTCTGACCCTCGTTTAATTTCCTCTTAAGTATTTTTCGGTTGACTGTACAATATGTAATGCGATAGGAGCAAGAAGAATTAAATTTAGAAATTATTTTATTCCTCTTGGTTTTTATGTTCAGTAGGAGCACCAGGACATGGGTGTCCTGGTGCTCCTACCAGTAGGACTATTTAGTAGGAGCACGAGGACGCACCCGATTCTTATTGTATAGAATGTCTGTATTATACACATTGTCGGTAACATATACATATCTATGCTATATGGCTAGTGATGATAACATATAATTTAAAGATTGATATATTTAGGATTATTGGAATACAACTTCACCTCGCTTGATAGTAAGATGAAGCTTTAGACAAATGCTTGTACGAAAGATAGCAAAGTTACTGTATACCGAGATACCGGTCTTTGGGAAGATGTCCAATAATTATCAAATGACATAAATAGGCTAAGTGCGGATAAAAGAGTCCCCTATCCTAAGATCGATCTCATGCCAACTGTATGCAACTGTGATCTTGGATATTTTCTAAGACATCTCTACTTTTTTACCATTTGTAACATTATCGGCGTTACGAAAAATACTATAGGTTACCTATTCTGGTTTTCAGCTATTTACCTGATTGGCTCGTGCGATCATGTTTTTCTGAGCTATCACAATTTTTTTTGGCGTAATGTCCGATCCGAGTTCTTGCCGCGTTATCATGATACCTTGAACTTCCTAAAAAAATTTAAAGAAACAATTCAATTTGTCACTGTATAGTTTCCCGCATGTATTGTGACTCCAAATTGCGTGAGAAGCGAGTCTATTGATATAGTCAATGAGCTCCTCCACTGCCACTGATTGGGTGTAACCTTCCCACTAGTGGAAATGCTTGGTAGTAAGGTTGGTCCAAGAGGATAGCATCAAGTGCTATCTTCAGTAGACACCCAAAAGACGTGTACTGGTGTCAAGATATACTTACCAGCAACTCTAATTTACAGACACATAAAAGGATATAAGTAGGTAACAGACATTTCGATAGGAGGCCTTCCTATCGATAGAAAGACAGTTAAAAGTATAAAAATGAATTAATTTTTAACATAGGTTAGAAGAAAAGAAAAAAAAGAAAATATGTTTTATTTAAAAAAACGGTGTATTTTTTTCCGGTAGGCTCGAGCTATTCTGAACTTGACGAAGTTGCCGGCAATAGCTAGTGATTATTAAGTCGCAAATTAAATCGGTTAGATTGGTTTTAATTGAAAGAAATATCGATAATAGGTGATAAGGCAAATTGTAGAAGAAATTCGAAAAAAGAAGGAAATGATCACTGAGGGGTAGTTGGATTCGAGGAAATGTATTATTAAGAAGAATCTATGTAGAGGTATGTTAGTACTTACCCCTAGAATTTGATCAAAATTACGGTATCCTTCAAGAGTTTGAATATTTGCAATTATTGATATTTTTTTGCCATGGTTGCCCAAAATATTTTTTAATTCAGTCATATTAGCAGCAGTGTTCACAAATGAGGCGATTATAATGTCAACCTGTTTGAGATTAACAATCAGTTAATGTATAACGAAAATATAGCACTCGTTTACTCCAGTCAGCCAGCTGATTCTTTGCTTGATCGGAACTAACTTACCTGGTTCTCTATAGCCATTTTAATATCCAGTTCATCCTTTTCTGAATAATTAGGCATATCTAGTACAACGTTTGGTATAAATACATCTTTATAAGATCCCAGCCGTCCACCTCTCTCAATGATGCATGTTAAAGTTGTGCTAGATATCATATCCACCTTTAAAGCTATTGTTTCATTATCTAGTAAAACGTAGTTGCCTCTTTTCAACTGTTCAGCCAAATACATGAAATCTACATACACGGTGTAGGTGGAACACCTATCCTTGTAAGTTTCATCTGTTGTTAGCTTTATAGAATCACCAACTTTTAGTTCTACTGAATCTCCATAGGTCTGTAATTTTGGGGACACATTATTAAAAAAACTTAAAATTTAATAACTATAGACACACCAACATAAAGCAAACCAACATCAGCAATACGGCCTGTTCTAATCTTCCTCCCAGACAGACGAATGGCAATGGCTATTGGAAACATTTTACCCAATTTGATACTATAGTTCGCGACAGTCTGTCGTATCATTTTTATTGTTTCTACATGTTCTTCTCTGGGACCGAAAGACATATTAAGTATGGCTACGTTCATACCAGCTTCCATCATCTTTTCGAGTGTCTCAACACTATAAGTGGATCGGCCTGGAAGTTGAAATATTTTATTCAATATTCATAAACTGAGTGGCCTGCCTCCAACCTTGCATGAAATAATTTTGGAAAAACATCCTATAATTCAATTGAAGCACTACTTACCAGACCAGTACAAATCTATGCAAATAAATAAAATTGGAGTGTCTGTTTGTAATATTAAAATAACCGCTTTCTACTACATGCATATGAATGTATATACGGTACACATACCAAAATATATATTTTTAAATTTTTTGTCTGTCTGTCTGTCTGTCTGTCTGTCTGTCTGTCTGTCTGTTTGTTTTGGCTAATCTCTGGAACGGCTGGACCGATTTGGACGGGACTTTCACTGGCAGATAGCTTATGTAATAAGGAGTAACTTAGGCTAAAAAAAAAATGCCAAAAACAAAAAAAAACTGATTTTTTTTATTAAGTACATTCCACGCGGACGAAGTCGCGGGCACAGCTAGTTTTAAATATAAACTATTGAGGGAGACATTAAAATATATATAAATATCGTATAAAAATTCTGGTGCTCAATTGTAGTGCCGTCTGCAGTCAAACTGTTTCATAGGTCATCTTTGACAGATCTAAGGCATTGTGGATCTTGATTTATGGCAAGTACAAGCATGTTACGAAAGTGATAAAAACTTACTTTTAAGTATATATTGAGTTCATTTATAGGCATACTACTCTAATTGTTTTTAACTTGAATCTTGATACATTAATACAAACGGGGGAAGGTTTCGGCAAAAACCGATCTTAATCAGTAATGCAGTTATGATACCCAGATAAAGTTTGGTATGTTTTTGTAATGACAATGTCTTATGTGGTGGTCTGCGGCGATGAGAAAAATCGGCCAAGGGCGAACTATGGGCACGAGCGCACGAGGAATTCCGTACCATTACGTTTTTTTAGTACGAATATTTGCTGTTATAGTAGCAACTGAAGTGTCTACATTATCTGTGAAACTTTTAAATGTCTAGCTGTCTAGTTATCACGGTTCATGAGATAAGGCCTTGTAAGATACAGACGATGATAGAGTTTATATCATTTGATAGTGTTACCCATCGAAGCCATTATTCCTGTAAGTCTTTGACATGGTGAAGGAGTATGTATAGACAAGTTCAAAAGATGATCCAGGGGTGTCCTGGCATGGCTCGCATCCAGCTGTTGGCCAGGCATCTCCATTGCGTCATACTGGAAACAAACTATTGTTATTAATATAAATGTATGGGAAAGCATTGTTTTGGGTTTGTCTTGTGTTAAATATTCCACAAAGCTATTGCACATGTCTAACAGGTTATGAAAAAATGTAATCATAGGAATCAAAATACTTACTTCGTTAAGCTTAGTATCAAATAAAGTTGGCCATGTCATGATTGGTTAGTGTATAAAAACTGTTGTCAATGGCGAATATCTGCTTCCTATCGAAGCACCGTAAATAAATCTTAATAAATAAGCAAAAAATGCGTTTCTGTAACACCTATTGAAAAGTTACTTTACGTCTGTGCTTTACGTCCAACACATGTCATAAACTGTATGAATTATAGAATAAAAAAAAAACAAAATATAGTTTGTGGAACTACTACAAAAGAGTTCCAATACCTACTATTTAAATTCATTAAATTTTGTAAGGAAGTTTAACGCTAGTTACAAGGACTATTGAAACTTGTTATTGAAACAGTACTGTATACAAGAAGCAATAATATCATGTTTAAAATGTCCGAAGTCATGAACTTGTTGTGGGTGCTGCAGTCGATTCCAAAGTCCAAAAGATGAAATCCAAACCTTGATTCATCCATATCAAGGTGGCACGGCACGATTATGGTTTGGGCAGGAATTCGTCTCGGCGGTAGAACGGACCTTGTTTGGATACAAGGCAATATGACTGCGCTAAAATACCGAGATGAGGTGCTAGAGTCTGTAATCTTGCCCCACAGACAGCAAATGGGGCATAATTTCCAGCTAATGCACGATAATGCCCGTCCACATACGGCGCGTATCGTTATAAGTTGGTTACAATAGCATGATATCCAAGCTTTAGACTGGCCTGCACAATCCCCTGACTTAAATCCTATTGAGCATGCCTGGGATATGCTTCAGAAAAGAGCTCTTAGGAATTTCCCTGAAGATATTGTGCATGAAAACAAGCTTTTCTTGCATCTTAGCAGAACTTGGGACAGTATATGCATACTCAAAACAATATCCTGTTGTGGAATACAACAGGATATTGTTTTGAGTATGCAGCATCGCTGCAGATGTGCCAGGAGAGTTTCAACAATTTTATAAAAAATAGTTGTTTTGTTTAGGTTTTGATGTTTCAAAAATAAAGTTAAGATTGAAATTTTGTCTAAGTTTTTCCTCTTCTTTTAAGTTTTTTTAAATTTAACTTTATCTAAAAGTTTACTATCAGATTAGATAGGCTATTAAACAAGGTTTATTTTAATGTGTAGGTGTCTTAACAAAAAGTTAATAGAATTTTAGTTATTTAGGTTTAATTGAAATATCCCTAGACCATGTTGATGTGTGTATTACCTTCATTTACTTCACAAATAATCTGATTATTATTCAACTCTACTCTCATATCAGAAGCTTTATAAAGCTACACGTTATGGGATGTTTCACATACAAATGAAACGGTAACTACATTTAACAGTTGATATTTATCTAGCGCATGAAAACTGTTACTAACTCATTGCATTTGGAGAGTTGGTACAGAGAGAGTTTATTTATTTACTTCTGAAATGCAGGTCCAGTAAATACCGGCTTGAAGTGTGGTATTACGTCACAGTATCACGACTTACGGACAAATCTTAGCTGCGATCATTTCAATCAAGTGCTATTTGTACAAGTAAGTCATTTTGATTTTGTATCCTTATCGAGGGAATCGTTAACTTCCTTCATGAAGTATAAAGCCTGCTAAAAGCCTTCTTAGATATTTTCTGTATCTAGGTAGGGAACTTAAGAATACTACATTTCTGCATTTATTTTGATTTTTTAAAGCATTAAGTATGCTAACTATACAATTCGAATACATCAGAAGATCTTTCCCTTACAGGCGGAATACGTTAACTACTAGGCCACTGAGCCACGCCCGAAGATTTTTGAATCTTCCGAAGTAGAAATATTTCTGCATATCACAATTTTGTCTAATTAGTACCTGGAAATTAGTACATGTGGAAAAAAAAATTGTAATGGGTGTTGCACATTTTTAGATACCTACATAAGTGATGATAAACACTTTGGCACATGTAGACACACTATGTGAAAATGAAATACAAACTGAAATCACTGCTTCTCATAGTCTAGTACCTACCTAGTGTACGGAAACTGTTATGATGTCCGGTAATGTATCGTCACTAGCGATGAAAGCAACAGCGAACAATGTAGATGTGAATAAGTGACGAAAATTTTAAACAGCTTTTGAGATACTCGAGAGATGTTATATTGAAACCTTAGTAAAACGAAGGGGTCTTTATAAATGAAGTACGATGAGACCTAGTTTTAGCCAATTCTTCATAGTAAATATGTTTACGGTTCTGCTGTGAGAAAGAATATAAATTTTAGAATTCAGTATCTATATCCCAATCCTCAAAACATTTAAAAGGTCTCTACGTAATTATTTATTCTTAACGATTTATCTCTTTTAATCCAAATCCTATTTGCCGGTGAAATCAGGGATTAGAATGTTTACAAAAGTCAGGTGGATCAGAACCAAGTCCCGTTCGGAGGTAAGCTTAATGATAAACAAGCACCACAGCTGTCGCTGACAATGCTAGTGAAAAATAAATAAAGCTCAGACAGATAAACGAAGAGCTTTGTGGTACAACTGGTAACTATTAGAGATGTAAAATTTATAAATGTGTACATATTATTAATTGTCATGAGTAATTTGTTTTGGTTAAAGAAAACCTTGTAGCCACGTATCCGCTAGGAGTCACGAGGCAACAATGAACGAGCAATACGTGATTTTCAAGAAGTTTGGCAACGTTTTTTTTTTTTTTTTTTTTTATCGTGCGATAAATCCCCACGGATACCACCTCCACAGAGCCGGTGGAGGTGATTATGTCGGACTCGAACCGACTAAAACGCACGCCATCTTGGGTCCTTGGTTGCCGGAGGTGAGATTGCCAAAAGCATATCTCTCGCACCCCGACAGACCCAGGACCATCTCTTTCGAGATGGCCCCCTTCGGGTTGTGGGGACCAAGATGTCCCCATCTAGCCCCGGTTACGGGGAGGCGCACTTTGCGCCGCCACCGCGGCCTGCTTCTGCTAGGGTGACAGGCGGCTCCACCAGTCACCCCCAGGCCAGCGCTCATGGAGGACGGAGGTCGTTCTGCGACCTCCGACGTCCGGTTCGCCTTCGCTCTGCACGGGCTTCCCGGGCCCGGAGTCTGGTCCGGACCCGACCGGCCGCCTCCTTCTCGAGCATTACTTGCTCGCAGAAGGAGGCGGCCGCACCCCAAGCGTTTGCGCATCGTACCATCGCTGTGAGCAATGTGACGAGTGTGAGGACGCCCACCCCTAGAGCCGCCACTAGGACCCGCCTCGGCGTGTCCCACGCCGGGCACTCGGTCAGCGTGTGCAGCTCTGTGTCCTCGCTCGCATCACAGTGATGGCACTCGGACGTTGGCTCCTTCCGGATCCGACACAGGTAACTCCCGAAACACCCGTGTCCGGTAATCACCTGCGTCAGCCGGTACGAGAGGCTGCCGTGTGGCCTCTCTAGCCATTCCTCCATGATGGGTCTTACCGCCGCTATAACGGCGTGCCCTGCGCTTGGTCGCCCAAGTCGTAGCTCCCATTCCGCTACCATGTCCCTGTGGAGCTGAGACCTCACGGCCCGAACTTCTTCGGGCTCGGGTTCCCGTCCCTGCTCCCGCGCCTCCTTACGATACCGATATAGCATCGAAAGGGCTCTCGCATCCAGGTTCCACGGTAGGGATCCGGCAAGGAGACTCGCCGCCTCGAAGGATATCGTGCGGTACCCCCTAATGGCCCTGCTGGCCATTGCACGCTGCGGTCCACGCAGCAGACGCGCATTGTGAACCGTCAGGGTGTCCGCCCATATTGGGCACCCATATAGGGCCATGGACCGCACGACTCCCGCATAGAGTCTCCTGCAGGAGTCATCCGGCCCCCTCATGTTGGGCAGCAGCCGCCCCAAAGCGGCAGCTGTGTCCTTCAATTTGGGGGCCAGTCTCCGGAGATGCTCCCCGAAGTTCCACCGGCCGTCAAGCACGAGCCCCAGATATTTCATCTGGGCCTTGATGCCGATAGAAATGTCTCCCACTATGAGGCTGGAATCCTCCGGTGGCACGCGCCGAGGCCCATGAAAGAACATGGCCTCGGTTTTATGCAGAGCCACCTCGAGACCCAGCCGCCGAATCCGCTCCACGACTTGGGCAACCGCGGTCGTGGCCTTCAGGGTCGCTTCGCGGTATGTAGCTCCGCACGCCGTCACCAGCGTGTCGTCCGCATAACAAGTGACGGCGGCACCGTCCGCGAACTCACCACGAAGCACCCAGTCGTAACCGATGTTCCACAGTAGCGGTCCCAGGACCGATCCCTGCGGAACACCGCACGACATCTCTCGCCGACCGAGCCCGGTCGCACTTGGGTAGACGACTGCTCTCTCCGACAGATACGCCCCGACTATGCGGCGAAGGTAGAGAGGCACCTCGTGATACACGAGCGCCTCCCTAATGCAGCTCCAGGGCAGGGTGTTAAACGCGTTGGCGATGTCCAGTGACACCGCCAGCACCACCTCGCCCCGAGCGACGGCGTCCTTCACCAGAGTCCCCACGCGCATGATGGCATCCACGGTGGAGCGCCTCCGGCGGAAGCCATACTGGCCATCCGCCAGGTCAGTCCCCACTCTAGATAGGTGCTCGACGAGGCGCTTTGCAATCACTCTTTCAAAAAGCTTGCACACCTCGTCGAGCAACACTATCGGCCTGTAGGCGGACGGTGAGTCCGCCGGGCGTCCCGCCTTTCGGATGAGGACCAGTTTCCCCGTCTTCCACAACTTCGGAAACTGGCCTCGCTCCAAACATGCGCTGAGAAACCCTCTCAGTCGGGGCTCGAGAGCGTCTTCTTCGCCTAGAGCTAGGACCCACGCTCGGCCTGGAATGCCGTCGGGTCCCGGGGCGGTGTTCTTGGCCTTAAGCCTTAGCACCGCCAGCTCTAGCTCTACCCAAGTGACCTCGGGCACGTCGTCGTCATCCACGTTGGGTGCCATAGGCGACCTAGGTGGCGGAGTCATCTGCGGTGGAATATGTTCCACCGCCCGCGCCGGGAACAGGGAGCCAACGACTCCTCCGAGCAGCTCCGGCTGGAGACACCGGGTTAACGGTGGGGCCCGGGGGCGCAGCTTGCCCCTACCATAAGGTAAGGCCGCCCCCATGGGTCCCGCTCCAGCGTCTCCAGCAGCTCCTTATGAGCTGCAGCCTTCGACTGCCTTATCGCCACTCGGAGGGCCTTTCTGGCCTCCCTGTACCCCGCATGAAGCTCCGCCTCTCGGGGCTCCGTATCTGCGGGGCGGATACGCCTCCTTCGGAATCTGGTCCACCGGCGGAAAGCGATCACGGAGGCCTGTCGCAGCCTCGCGATGTCCGCTGACCACCAGTAGACCTGACGCCTCGGATTATAGGGCGGAGCCCTAGGCATAGCCGCGTCGCAGACACGTGTCATGGCCTCCCGGAACCACGCCGCCTCATCGTCTATGTCGACAGGCCTGTCCGGCGCAGAGGCCCAGGCCTGTACGATGGCGGCCTCCAGGAGGACCTCCCGATCCAGTCGCTTAAGCACCCAACGTGGCTCGCGTGGAGCCGGTGTAACCAGCGTGGCACCCGCGGGGGGAGAGACGTCGAACCGAATGTATAGATGATCCGACGCTGTCTCCACCTCCTCAAGGACACGCCAGCTCTGCACACGGCCTGAGAGCGGGGCGCTCGCGAACGAAAGGTCCACAATTGAGTCGCCCCGTCTCTTCACGCACGTGGCGACGGCCCCGCGATTCAGAAGAACTAGGCTGAAACTATCAGCCCAGCTCTCCACTGCCCTGCCCCTCGGTCTAGTGCATCGGGAACCCCAGTTCAGAGACCAGGCGTTAAAGTCCCCGAGCACCAGAACCGGGTGAGGGTAACAGGTATTGACGACGACGCCCAGCTGATCCAGCCACTGCTGGTACTCAACTAGGTCTCGGTTCGGCGAGAAGTATACTGCCACGACCGCTATCTCCCCCATAAGTGCCACCATGCAGCCATGCCCCCTTGTCACGGCAACAAGGGGGGGGCTGCCGGCAGCAGCGTTGTGCACCAGTGCCACCGATCCGTCCAGGTCGATTTCCCAGGCAGGCCCGAGAAACCGGTGAATGTACGGCTCGGCGACAGCGGCGACATTAATGCCCCACTGTGCCATGCTCTGGAGCAGAAGTGCCTGAGCATCGACACAGTGGTTCGCATTTGCCTGCAGGACGCGGAGCTGAGGATCCATTATGGAACGCCCATCTCCACGCCCTGCCGCGAACCGGAGACGGAGCGCCTGCCTCCAGGCTTCGGCCTCCCCGCGGTGCAGGCCTTGGCGCCAACCCTGTGGTCGGCCGGCTTGCCCTCCGCTGCACACCTGATGCAATGCAACGGAGCTTCGCAATTACCGGCCTTATGACCGGGTTGGCCACAGCGGAAGCAACGGTCACCAACTGTTACCTCCGCCGTGCACTGCACCCCCACGTGGCCCACCGACAGGCACCGGAAGCACCGTGCCGGTCGGGCCTGCAGGAGCCGTACCTGCACCTTCTGGAAGCCTCCAATGAGGAGGCTCCGCCCATCGGCAACCTTTTGGGCTGCCGCGATGGGGCAGCCGACGATTGCTGCCCCCAGTCCACGACGGCCGAAGTGTATTGCTCCGACCCTCACTGTGTCCTGAGGACAGCCTCCGGCCTCCACCACGGCGAGCCTAAGCTCCTCGGCCGTGATGGAGTCGTCCAGACCCGATATGCGCACTTCTGCGCACTTGTTGGGCCTGGACACCCGGACGTCAGCTACGTCCAGCGTCTCCCTGAGCCTAGCCGCTAAGGCGTCGGCTTTAGGGCCGCTGGTAGCGCCGGGGACCTCGAAGATCCGAGCTCCGGTGCGCGTGGGCTTGCACACCAGATCGGGGATCTCGAGGGCTCCCAGGTCGATGCAGGCCCTTGCCTGCCTCACTACCTGGGCGTACTCCACACCTCTCTCCGACGCTTCCGCCGTCAATGTGATGACGACGGCCGTCGATCGAGGGACGCGGAGCCTCCTCGGCGCTGTTGCCATCGTGGCAGCCTTGGCCCTTCTGGCCAATTTGGCTGCTTTTTTAGCGGCGCTCCGTCTCTGTTTATTTGCTCCGGCCACCTCCCAGCCCCCTAACGGGGCCAAGTTTGGCAACGTTGGGCAACACGCATGATATCATCAGCTGACGCGCAACATGATACGCGGCTTGTTATTTGTTTGACTATTGATCAATTGATCATGCATGCGACAAAGCCAACAAAGTGTCGCGCGCAATGCTGCATAGTGCTTAGTGGACACTAGGCTTAATCTTTGTCATGTATGCGTTTTCTAATATAAGGTCAAACCTTTGATTTTGTTTCTTTGATGTTCTGAGTATACAAGCGGTTCCAGTCTAAAATGCTGAGGATGATTACTGATGCTCCTTAGTATAAGTAACCTACAAAAAAGGCCCAAGAAGAGATTAAACACTCTATTAAATCATACAGGAGCAGACTGAACTACGATCCTAACACACTAACCGTTCACCTGATAAGTGATAGCCTCGAACTCAAAAGGCTTAAAAGGAAGACCCCCAGAGACCTGCGAGGAATGGCATAACGATGGTGCGTAGGGTGCCCTCTAAGATAAATTTATCCATTCCTAATTTTTGCTGAATGCACGACAAGAACAGATTGCAAAGAACATACAAAAAAAACTGAATTTTCTCCAATATTTTTATATGTACATGATAATATATCCGGGCTTAAAATTAAACTATTGAGTTAATTATATATCTATGTAACATAACGTAACATAAACTCACGCCTATATTCCCCGAAGGGGTAGGCAGAGGTGCTAGCACCCACATTTCGCCAGTTTATGTTTAGGTCCCAATGTAATAGGTGGCGAGCTTATTGCCATTAACCGGGTACTTATAAACCTGCGATAAATACACACATAACTTCAAAAAGCATCGAAAAGTCATTGGTGTGTGCCATGGTAAACCTGGGATCGAACCCGAAACCTCGTCTCAGCAGTCCATTACCCATACCACTAGGCTACCGCAGATCTATGTATTCTATTCAAAACTTCATACTCACGGAATATTGAAGAACATTTTTCGGTTTCTTGCAGCCTCTAGCAATAGCTGACCCGTGGTAAGCCGTTGGCATCACTGGGGAAGCCCAATCTATAAAATTCAAGTCCTTCTGAATGTCGGAATATATTGTGTTCGAGTGAAGGCAGCCTTTTCACGTCTCTAAGGGCTACGTCACTGTTACAATGAAATTCGCGAATTGTGATGCCAAAATATATTCTAGTCAAATTTATTCTAATTTTATAAGGGGTCTTAAAAGAAGCGAAATACGAAGTGAATATTTTACATGCTCTATCTTCGATAGTGTGCATATGTGAGTGTTTTACTCTGAAATAGCGTAATGGATTAAAGTGATAGCTTATACTCGTATCCTGAACGTTAATTTGTGTCAAGAACCTTGTTTCTGTTCTGAAAAATATGACTGTGCAAGGTAACAAACAATTAATGCCATTTTTTGTGTTTGATGCCAAACACAAAAATGGCATTAATTGACCATCCCCTGGTTTATATAAAAAATACTTTTTATATTTCCAAATTATAGAATTTAATTTTCTACAGATTTTATTACATGGATATACCTACCTATGGATAGGATAGGGGACTCTTTTTTCCGCCTCTCTTCTTGGGCCATTGTACGTGAAGTAAAATATACCTATGATTGATCTACCAGTCTCAAGCGGCATCAAATGTTGCCTAGTAGACATGAGGGTCTAATGCAGTAGCAGTAGTACCGCTGCGCCTGCATCTGCAGATATTTGGACTTGGTGTTACCATTAGCTTTTTAATCTTTTACGGTTTACAACCTTTTGGTAATTGGTGTCCATTTCTTTTTTCGTCTTCTTCTAAGTACGACAATTTGATCATACCCGAACTGAAGACTGAAGAATTACCCAAAATTGTACCTTATTTGTGCATAAATGTCATATTTAGGATAATTCTACATTCATTCGAACCATTTTTCGAGAATAGTACGGATCCGATCAGAGCCCAAATGAAATATGGTTTATGTATTATCTGGTATTTTTCTTGTTAGGTCTACGTATGCCCTTTAGGAACCCTCGCTCAAGCTTCAATATTTTTAGTGACTATGACTAATAAAATATGAAAGCAAGAATAATATAGAAATAAAATGCAGATAATAAAATAAAAATTTTAGTGATATTATATTAAAATAAAATAAAGTTATATTAAAATAATTTTATATACTAATACGTGTTTTAATGCTATCCGTATCATCACCGTATGTATCCTCGCAACTGAAAAAATAAATAAAATAAATAAACACCTATTAGTAATCACGCCGATCACTGTATACTACTATATACATTGTTTTTTTTTGCTATACGGTCCTATCAATATAATAAAATAGCATTTTATCATTCAAATAACGGAGTCGAGTGTCTTAACAGGACATAGGTACATTCACACTAGCAGATCAGCTCTTCCAGACAAGTGACAATACGATTGTAAATATAATAAATTGATCGAAGTATGGAATTGACATACGTAAACGACTGTCATAAACGTCAAAATCCGTGTCAATTCCATATATTCATCATTCTATTCTACAATACTCCCGTCAACGATTGCTACTTAGAGAGGCTGGTCGCATATAGACGGATGGCGCATTAGCCCGTGGTGGGACGTGTAAATAGTCCTACCAAATGGTGAGTTTGCACACAGAGCGTATAAGCTCCTATGACCAGCAGTTAGGTAGTAATGAAAAGAAAATACACATGTGACCGCTTCTATGAATGAAAACGTAAGAGAACCGGCACTGACCTGAGTTCCACCTCGTGAGGATTCAGCTGCAGACAGGCGTGGTTCCTGGCACGTGTTGGTGGGTAGGTATATTTCGACCGGCCGGTGACTTTCTTGAATTTGTCGTTTTCTTCCGATACACTTCACTTATACTGACTTGAGAATGTGGCCAAAGGAACTTATAGAATTACACAGAAAAAGAAACGAGGAGTTGAATTACTCAAACTTCCGTTTGGTGCGTTAGCGGGTTGAGAGGCACCGTTCAGTGCAGCGTTGAGTCATTGACTAATCAAAAAATGCGAGCGGGTAGATGATCCGCCGTGGTGCTTGAGAGTCTCGCTCGTAGAAACTTCATTCTCAAAATATAGTTCGAAAAATCCGTGCGCAGCGCCATCCATTGGCCTTCTTCAACACTGAGTGGTCAACAAATGAGCGCCAATATTCAAACATTATTCGTTCATAAAAGCGGTTTCTTAAATTACAAAATTGAAACACAATTAAATTATGTGGGAAATAATTAAGAAAGTACACAAGCGCTCCACCATGCACCCGGCTTTGGAACGTCGCAAGACGTTACGAAACAAACAAGCGAACACTGGCTGATTAGAGCCCATAGTGAATTTGTATAACATAATAATACACATAGCTAAAATAACAACTTAGACTAACAATATTCTATCTAAAGTATGTTTAAAGTTTGAGTTAAAATTAAAGTTTAAGATTCTATTCAGCATTGTAAGTTATTGCGTTGGGATAGGATACAATTTGGTTACAGCGCGTTTGTAAGTACCAGTACGCGTTTTATATATTATGATAGACATGAGGAGTCCAGGTCCAGTATGACAATTGACACCGTGAAAATGCTGAATTATTAGATCAACAACGTGATCGCGTTTAGGGAGAAGGACAGGATGTAATCCTGATACAGAATGAGGTTCGATCTTAAATTTAAATCGTGCGAATTTTAAAACGTATGTAATGATACGTAGTAGTTTCTGCCAAGAAGAAACACGTTGTGCTAATGTACATAACAATGGCGACTCTGTGTGTTTTGTTGTCACACTCAACACATTTGCCTTATGCTCAGGTAAGTCAGAACAGTTGGCGGGAGAGAATGACTTAATAGGCCATTCATCAGGGGGGCCGCGGATCCATGCTGGACCGTTCCACCACAAATCATAAGTCAAAAGTTGCGAGGGGAGCATACCGCGTGATAGACAATCACTCGGGTTAATGTCTCCGGCGACGTGATAAAAATGTTTAGCGTTCAAGTTTTCTTGACACTGAGCGACCCGGTTGCTAACAAAAATCGACCACCGATGTGGTGACGAGTGAACCCATGATAAGGCAATCGTGGAATCAGAAAAGGCGTAAATGTCAGTAACGGGAATGCGTAATGCATACGAATCACGTACAGTTCTTATTAACTTTGACATAAGCAAAATAGCACATAACTCTAATCGAGCAAGCGTAGTAATCTTTGTCGGAGTGACCTTTGATTTCGCACACAAAATGCGAGTTTGAATGCCAGATGGGTAGGTACAATGTGCATAAATAACACATCCCATGCCATTCAGGCTGGCATCACAAAATGCGACAAGACGTAATTCGCAATCAACTTCGACACCTATATATCGCGGAATTTTTAATGTGTCAAGCAATTTTAATTCTTGAACGAGAGCGGAAAAGCGTGAGCGTATATGCTCTGGAGCAGGGTCATCCCAATCACTCTTACTAAGCCAAAGTTCCTTAATTAACAACTTGGCGTAGAGTATCACAGGTGCCACCAACCCGAGCACGTCAAATAGTCGCGCAACTATAGAGAGTATATTTCTCTTAGTGCACTTCTCATCTACCAAGGTGGATATGAAATAAAAATTATCTCCACACGGCTCCCACGAGAGACCTAAAACCTTTGCGACATGACTG
The DNA here is from genome assembly GCA_914829495.1 of Eilema sororculum. Classification (NCBI taxonomy): domain Eukaryota; kingdom Metazoa; phylum Arthropoda; class Insecta; order Lepidoptera; family Erebidae; genus Eilema; species Eilema sororculum. The sequence goes on along the minus strand of OU618543.1, from coordinate 19,460,470 downwards.
CCAACATCAAACTCAAGCGATTTGCGGTGAGTATTTATGTCAGCGTTCATTGCGATAGGAAATAGCCTAAAATTTAATAATAATAAAAACAGGTCTGCCTGTAAATTGGGACCAATATGTAAAATATCATTGAGCGAAAGACAAGTGTGGGTTTTAGCGCTCGCGTCTAACACAATACGTGGCATCGGTTTGTCATGTCGAACTACTGCGTGATGTGGTATGTAATAACCATCCATAGACAAATTAGAGTCATCAACGAGACTAAGATTACCGTTATCTAAATAATCCTGAATAACCTTATTGTAATTTTCACGTACGGTTGGTGATTGACGAAGTTTACGCTCGAGCGACAAAAACCGGCGGTGAGCGACGCCGCGCGAGTTCCCTAGTTCAGAGGGATCCTTGCAGAACGGCAGCGCAACAGTATAACGACCTACGTCATCGCGAGTCACAGAAGATGTGAAAATATTCTTGCACTCGGTTTCTTCTGGAGACAATAGGCGTTTCACAGGAACTTCCTCAAGTTCCCAAAAATTTTGCACTAAATCATTTAGTGCTAGCGCAGAAAAGGATGCGGTTGTAGGCACAACAACTTTACGTGGGTAATCACCCATAAGTACATACCCAAACGCGGTTGATAGTACACAAGGGGCACTGGGACCACACTCGACTCTATTTCCTAAGTAAATATACGGGAAGAGCTGTGCACCTAATACTATATCAATGTTTCCTGGAATGTTCCAGCTTAAGTCAGCAAGCGGTAAATCGCGAAGATTTAACTCGCGATCACACTTAATTAATTGCGAGGGCAATTGATCCGTAAGGCTATTCATAACTAACGCATGTATAGTATACTTATGATCTGCATAAATACGAGATTCAATGTCCAAATACACATAGCCTATTATCGTGTGCGAAGTGGAGCCAACACCTTTGACAACAGAATTACTCATTGGTATTATTGGTAAATTTAATAAACGACAACAGGACAATGTTATTAAGTTATTCTGTGAGCCATTATCAATTAGACATCTGACTACAGATTTATTTCCAGTGCTACCTTTAGGGCGAGCATACACCTGAGCGGTTGCCAAGAGAATATCACCCTTATGGCTAGAGGCATACGAATGCACAGTGCTTGAAGCGAGCGGTGACTCAGGAGTGGGGCTAACAAGGTCGCACTGGGGCGGCGGGGATGCGGCAACAGTCGTCGCATGCGAGTGCGAATTATTAACATTATTATAAAAATGCAATAATTTATGATGTTTTTTCTGACAGAAACAAACTGACGTACTTTTACATTGCGGGAGATTATGTAATGTGCTTAGACAATTCACGCAACCACGCTTAGATTTAATAAACTCATATCTAGCCTTTGCATTTTGCATATTTTTAAACTGAGCGCAGTTATACAGGTGTCGGTGGTCGCGGCCGCCACATAAACAACATGACGCGTCAACTGCGGCGGGCGCATTCGACTTATTATTAATCGGCACACTGACAACAAACGACTTAGAATTACGCTGTACACGCCTATCATTAGACTGTGGCGTCCCAGCAGTGGACGACTTCGCATATGACGAAGACCGCGGGTTTGACCGTTCAATCATCTTAGCATAATCTTGTACAAAGTCGATCAGCTGTTGCGTCGTAGGTATATCGACACCTCGAACAGAAAGTTCGAAGGCTTGGATGGTTAGAGTGTCCATTTTCCTCAAGGCACATTGTAGAAACATGAAGTCCGTTAAATCATTTATACCTAACTCTTTAAGCGCGGCGATAGATGAGGAATATATACCTATAAATGAATCAAGTGAGTTCACACTAGGTGAACAATTCTTTAAGTCTAATATATTATTAAGATAATATGAACCTAATGAGCGTTTATCTTGGTATTTCTTGACCAAGGCGTCCCAAACTATACTGTAGGTCTCACTTGACGGAACAATACCGGCAGTGAACTTTAGTGCTTCATTGGTTAGTTTTGAGAATAGGTATTGCACACGTTGCGAATCAGACAATTGTTTGTTCGAATGAATATTGGCCTTAAAGGACTGATAAAATGTATTCCAGTTTTCAGGGCGTCCGTCAAAACTCGGAATAACAAGCATTTCCAATTTCACTACAGACGCGTTCGAATTACTCGCCCCGTGTGAGGCGACCTCCCTGACCTTGGGCGTAGATAATTTATTTCTAATGCGTTTTATTCTCGAATACAATTCATCAAATGAGTCAAGGCAAGAATAGTCGGACTCCACAGGGGGTTCCAATGACAAATTTAAGCTATTTATTTGATCTACAATCGACTCGAACTTATCGCGAACGACATCGATGTTCTCGGTCTCAGACAGAAAATCTTCATTCGCTCGCGTCGTTATGTCAAAACACACAACTGATTTCGACGATTTATACCAACGATTAATGCGTGCAAACAATAATTCCTTTTTTTGATTCAACAGAATAAGCTTCGTCTCGAGATCTGACGACATGTTTGCAAATTAACGATAGGTAGGACCTACCTATTGAAATATAACAAGAAGATTATCTGTAAGGTACCTACTATAATATAATAGTAATTCAACACAGACAGTTTAGATTTACCTACTTTTTATTGAAAATTGTACTACGGCTTATTATATAATAGCGCAAGTAGCACAGCGGAGCGGGAATGTAACTAACTACGTACCTAGATAGGTAGGTACCTACAAAGTTACGCGTAAGTGAATAGAATGATGAGTATTTACCAATTAATACGTAAATCACCAACTATTATAAATATCTACCAATTATTACGTAGATTTAGCGTTTTAAATGCAGAATTTACCAAATAATTTACGTAAATCTGTTAGCGAAAGAAAGTAATGAAACTAAGATGGCGGAAAGAATTCACCAAAATTACGTGAATCTTTTAATTAAATGAATAGGAAAGAAATATTATTCACCAATAATTACGTGAATATGTTATTTACTGGCCTATCCGGCTTGAAGGACCATAAATTATGGCGGGACGTGTAAATAGTCCTGCCAATGGTGTGTTTGCACACAGAGCGTATAAGCTCCTATGACCAGCAGTTAGGTAGTAATGAAAAGAAAATACACATGTGACCGCTTCTATGAATGAAAACGTAAGAGAACCGGCACTGACCTGAGTTCCACCTCGTGAGGATTCAGCTGCAGACAGGCGTGGTTCCTGGCACGTGTTGGTGGGTAGGTATATTTCGACCGGCCGGTGACTTTCTTGAATTTGTCGTTTTCTTCCGATACACTTCACTTATACTGACTTGAGAATGTGGCCAAAGGAACTTATAGAATTACACAGAAAAAGAAACGAGGAGTTGAATTACTCAAACTTCCGTTTGGTGCGTTAGCGGGTTGAGAGGCACCGTTCAGTGCAGCGTTGAGTCATTGACTAATCAAAAAATGCGAGCGGGTAGATGATCCGCCGTGGTGCTTGAGAGTCTCGCTCGTAGAAACTTCATTCTCAAAATATAGTTCGAAAAATCCGTGCGCAGCGCCATCCATTGGCCTTCTTCAACACTGAGTGGTCAACAAATGAGCGCCAATATTCAAACATTATTCGTTCATAAAAGCGGTTTCTTAAATTACAAAATTGAAACACAATTAAATTATGTGGGAAATAATTAAGAAAGTACACAAGCGCTCCACCAGCCCGTATCAAACAGTGAATTTTTCCAAAATTTTTATACTCCTTAGGTGGCAGACAAGCACACGACCCGCCTAATGGCAAGTGGTTACCGCGGCAAGGACGTATGCAACGCCAGGGGCGTAACACTCGTGCTGCCTACCCTGAAGAAACCTTCTAATGTCCTTCTTGAAGAACCCAATATTGTAGTCGCTTAGGAAAACCACGGCAGGGAGTTCATTCCACAGCTTGAGCGTGCGTGGGATGAAGTTCCTTTCATACCGCACGGTGCGCACCGTTTTCGGATGAAATGTGCGGGGATGAATTCCCTGCCTCTCTTTGTATTGAAATCACGCGCAGTGCAAAACGCCTTCTTTTTCGTGCGGTATATCCCCTCGAATATCACCCTTTTCGGCCATCGGAGGCGGATATATTGGACTCGGACCAACTAAAACCACACGTCGTCTTGGGTCTGCAGATGTTAGGGTGTGAGATTGCCTGGCCTCGAGCATATCTATCCCTAGCACTCCGACTGATCCTGGGCCATCTACGGTTTTAAAATGGCCTTCTTAAGTGTCGGAAACACGGCGGCGTCCCCATGGAATCCCATAAAGGGCAAACACCAAACCAATAAACTTCACTGTAACTTTTTGTAACAACACGCACTCCCACGCAACGCTACATGCGGGGCAGTGGTGCTTTAATGCTTAAATGATCTTTTCAGCACTGGTTAAGCACCAGTAAGGTTAGTACAGCTACAAAATAAATTGAATACTAACGAAACCAGTGTCTTCTTATGCGATTTGACACAGAAAATGCAGACTGTATCACAATAGGCGCTCAGTTCAGCACCTTTCTGAAGTGTGACGTAATAGTTACCATACACGAGCCAGCTTTTGTTTAAAGCGTATTCAATTGCAAAATTCAAACGGTTTTTGATAGTCTTCTCCCAATTTTGAGCAGGAGCGCCTGTATGATGACAAAAATGAAATTATTATAAATAGTATAAATAGAACTTGTCAAAACCAAATAATGAAAAGGAGTTATAGAACGGGCAGATGGTGAAGTGCAAGCCTTGGATGCAACCGGGTTTGACCATACGATGTTGAAGAGACTAGGGAAGAGAAAGGGAGATAGATAGAGTTATATTTATCTAATATATAAAATTTCCATGTCACAATGTTAGTTACCGTACTCCTCCGAAACGGCTTGACCGATTCTCATGAAATTTTGTGTGCATATTGGGTAGGTCTGTGAATCGGACAACATCTATTTTTCATCCCCCTAAATGGTGCAGCGGGAACGGGATCTGACGCCACGAGGGCAGGAACAAAATTGGCCGTACGAAGTTCACCGGGACAGCTAGTATCCTATATGACCCCATCTCTCTTCTACCCAAAATACTTAAGTACATCTAATTATGACGACGATAAACTTCATCTTAAAGATGGTGTGAGTCAAAATGCCTATAAGTTGCGGTAAAAGTTTTAAAATAATTTTCAGGTCAAAAACTTCGGCAGTGAAAAGGCAAAATTAATTTTGAGTTACCAGTGTACAAAATTGGGACAACAGTCCTATTGATTTGCAGCAATCTGTAAGTCCTGGGGTTCGTGGTCACGGCTAGTACGAGGCAAACAGCTCGGAGCGCATTCAAGTGGTAGACAGTGCGACCCGACATCGTCGGTATCACGATTAACCGAGCTTGGGTTTCATTCGCCATCATTACACATGACATTACCGCGGCCATCGCTGCGTTGACGGGCATTGGTATCTAAAAAAATATACTTTAGTGATTTGAATGTTTTCAACAATCTTTTAAAATCTCGCGTTTCATGATATTAACGGAGATTAACGCAATTATGGTGGAGAGTTAGCCTACCATCATGGCCGGTGTAAACTGGTAGAAACTTCAGGCTAATCAAAGGTACCTATGTATGTACCTATACTATTTCGCTTCAATTCCCTTTATCATTATAGAAAAATAATTATTTTCATACTGGCGGTGGGCACTATTGACACGTGCCTAGTCCAGCATACATATTATGAACAATTTGAAAAAAAAAAGAAACCAATTGGATTTTAACACAAACAATGTAATAAACGTAATAATAATGAAAAAATGTTACATTGGTAACAACCTCGGTAAGCTATTTTTTAATGCAGGGACACTGCAAAGGTACCAACCGGAACTTCTAATACCAAAGAAAAGATGATAATTACCGAGTCAATCTTCCGTCGGAAGTCAATCTTGTCATTTGTGAACGGTTCTATTTGAGTGCATAATCCATTTAATTCTTGTATAATAACTTTAATTTTGTCTGGGTTATCATGTGGATGGAGAATAAAACCCGATACTCCTTCTAGTAAGCAATGAGTTATATCGTTCACATCTTGACCTTGTATTACATCTGTCTTTAATATGGTTTGACATACTTGACCAGAAATGTACAATGGCTTGCCTGCCTAAAATACATATTTTAAGTGGTTTATTAATTGTTAGCATTGCTTTCAAATTTCATTCAACTATCATATTCACAGGTACTTATTGAAAAATAAATGTATTAACCTGTCGACATTTTCCAATTACCCATTTTTGTATGCGGTTCATGCGGTAGAACATTGGTTTGTCTAACTCATACGGAAGGAACTCTCTTGGCAATATAATTCCATCTGCTTCCTGAGATAAAAGGTTCGTTATTTAAATGGGTTTTACTATAAGGCTCGTATACTATACTACGAGCGTTATATGATGATCCCTATGACAGTTCGTTAGCGCTTAACATTGTACTGACGTCCTATCACATCAAATCCTTTAGAGGTCCATTAAAAAGACGAAAAAATCATAATTGTGTACAATTGTAAATTATAAAAATGAATATTAAGAAATTATTACGTAATGTTCGGAAATAATAGAAAAAAACTCAATGCAAATGTACATGGTACGTGCTGCAAAAGTTACGTCGTCAAGCTGTTATCGACTAAGAAGGGACATATCGATAAACAAAATATCGATAATTTGTTGGAAATATAAAACAAATGCTTTGAGTTTGTATTTTATTTATATCAATCTGAATCTGATACAGGGTCAATCGGATCTTCAAAATCTGAGTCTGAACTGCAGCTATCCGTGACGTTTATTATTAACGGTTGGTCAATGATATTGTCGTATTGTACATCTCGATCCCAGTCTTGTAAGCAAATTTTCTTCGTTCTTTCGACCACTTTTCGCCAATCGTCAGCTGTCACTTGAGCGCAAGCTTCTTCCAATAAAACCATCATTTTATTTGCCGTGAATGGCGGAGTTGTGTTATGCCTAGCTGCATGACCTGAAAATATTTGTACATTCAGTAATTATTTTTAGAAATATATGCATATTCATAATATTATATAAATAAAAAATATAGATACCTTTGATCTGCGCCCATATCAACTCGATTGCATTATATTGGCAGTGATAGGGCGGTAACCGAATTACCGTGTGTCCATTTGATTTGGCCAATTCATCCAAAAAATATGATGGGTGCGTCTGTTGTTTGTGAAAGTTCAACAGTCTAACCAACTCTTTTTTTAACATCTGACTGTCAGTTTCCACACCATTGCCGTGTAACCACTCTACAATTTCAGCTTTTTTGTTATTGCTGCTGGGGGGTTTGTTAATTTGAACTGAGTGATATGAAGCATTGTCCATTAAAATATAGTGAGGCTCATTCAAATTTTCTAATAGTTTTATAAACCTTGTCTTAAAGTTTTCGAAATTCATTTCCTCGTGGTACTCCGTTGTTTTCACTGACTTAAAAGCCCACAGGCAATTCGGCACAAAACCTGTAGCTGTGCCAGCGTGGCAAATGATTAAGCGCTGGCCCTTTCCTTCAGGAGTTTTTGTGCTGGATTTCGCTGTGTCATCCGTCCATGCCTTACCTACAGTATGATTGGCGTTCAGCCATGTCTCATCAAGGTATACTACCTTCTCCCAGTTATCAATTTGTTTGATTTTGCGAAGAAAATCGCATCGTAGTAAAGCTATGTCAGTACGCTCCATTAATATTTTTCTCTTGTCACATTTTTTATAGCGGAATCCACATTTTTTCAAAACAATTCTAAGAGAAGTAGCACCGCCTTTAAAGAGTTCTGCAGCTTTTAATGAAGATAATAACTTCTGGCAGGTCGGTAGTTCACCTCGTAGGTAGTAACCATAAATATGATTGCGTATAGCATCTAAATCAAATTCATCAGGTTCTGTTATATGACATAACCTTTTCTTTTTCTTTGGTGTTAATAGTTTATTGTCCTCCATGGACGACTCCCCAAATTTTTCCTTTGTTATTCGAGAAACAGTAGCCTTTCCGATTCCTAGAGCATCGGCTACACGATCGCGAACATTGTCAAGCGGTAACAAGGGTCCGCCATTTTGTTGTTCACGAGCAAAATAGTCTCGCAAACGAACTACAAACTCGCGAACTTCACTGTTGAGAACAGTTTTCCGCTGTCTTTTCGGCATTTTGCAAAACCGAAAATCAACAAACAGGTAACAGAAAATCAACAAATAACACAAAACAGCGAAAACAGAAACAAAACTCAGCTAACAAAGAAAGACGTGGCGCATACAAGGCGTTAGAGCACTCGTATGACGCGATGTGATGCGGTGTGACAAGAAGACAAAACAGACTGACAAGACATGACATGACTGAATTAAAAAAATACGGTAGGTCTATGGCCTCCATTTAAATACTTTTCCATGTAATCCATAATTGCCGGCTAATTATGAATTCTTTAAAATTCAATTCAAAAAGAATTTTAAATTCTTTAAATTATGCAATTTGAATAAAAATTAAAGTATAGTAAAATAAAATATAATAAGGCTGTTACTTTTTTATCTAGTGTTTTATGTCCATCAATGCGCGTAGTCTTTTTTTCAAAATAAATAAATATTGCTTATTATGTTGAATGACCTGGCTGAATGACATGACATTTGCCTGAAAAAACAGTATTTTATCGAAATTGTTTCGTATCACTAATACAACTGTCAGTTGAAACGTCATAGGGATCATCATTCGGCGTGCGGAGAATAGAATAATATTCGAGGTCTGAATCTCGATTTATCTGAGGACAAATCATTTAGATAATCTGTCTATACAATCTGCCTTCAGACAAATAGTCAGGACTGAGTTGCGTTTTAGAATATGGGCCTAAAGGGCCAGTACGATTTTTTAGATATTAATCAGTAGTGGTTAGAGTAATAAATATCTACATTTCTCAGGTCTTTTATAAATACTAGGGCTGAATTGCTGTGTTCAGGTGATTATCTATGCTTTGTTTCAGATTAAGCTTGTTAGATTTGTGTCTATTTAAAGAGTAGGCTATAGTCACCACTACATTTTTTCAATATAATAAATAGCACCTGCTCGAAAAGCATCAGATTTTTTGGCCAACAGCATCAGAATTTATTGATAATAGCATCAGAAATGGTGGTCCGTATCTTCTTAACTTTTTATTGTTTTTATTGTTCTATATTGAAAAATAAATGACTATGACTATGACTATGACTATGCCCCTCAGATTTTTACCATCTAGCATGCTACAGTCAATTGACGAACTAAATATAAAAAAATTAAAAAAAAAGACACCCGAATTGCAACGATAAAAAATTGTGACCTTCGAGGATTAGGTCAGTTGCTATTCGCGCAGGTACTATTTAGCTGGGTGTACACAAATTCTATTAGCTTTATTCGTCCATTCATATACTCACGTGAGTAAATCCCCGAAGGGGTACGCTGAGATGTACTGGCACCCACGTTTTGCCAATTATTATTTTCGGTCCCACCATGACGTAATAGGGGACAAGCCTATTGCCGTCTAGCGGGCCTATACCTAAGTTGCCTTTTACGACACTATTAGATTTATATGAATGAATTTTTTATAGCATTTATTATGCTAACTGTTAAGTTCGAAAAACATTGGAAAAAATGAAATGCTCAAGTGAGACTCGAACTCACGACCTTTCGCTTACAGGGCGACTGCTCTGCCAACTGAGCTATTGAGCACCAATTTTATTTTTTTTATTAGATTTATATTTTACATAATACATTTGATTTTGGACTGTAGGTATGCTGACTGCCAGAGACTTATCTGATCAGATCAGTCCCCCCTAGACAAGTGGCAATGCGCTGGCCGGCGTATTGTAGAACAGAATGACAAATTTACGGGATTTGACGTGTTGACGATTGTCATATGTCATATACGTCAAATCCTACGAAAGCGAAAATGTTGCGATGTTCTATTCTGTAACTTCTTGAACATATTTATAAATTATTTACATTGGGTAGCATTGCGAATGCTACTTCTTATTGCAATGAAAGTGATCGATGACTTACCTCGATAATTTCATCTATATTGCAAAGACCTTCATTAGTACATATTCCACACACAAGGAAAGGCCTCTTTGATTTGGTCGTCCCTATAAATTTTTTGAGCATTTTGATAGTGGTGGGATGACGAACGTATTGTATGATAATCATATCCATCTAAAATCGTATAAAAATATTATGGTATAGTAGGTATACAGGTTGTAATCGTTAAGTGTGTCCAGGCGATTATTCCGTAACTATTACAGATATCAAAAAACTTTAAACTGATATCGAAAGTACGTTACCTATACTCCATTTGTTTAGGTACTTAAAAAAAGGTAAACAAATCGTAAAAAGGGTTCTTCTATAGGGGCATTTTTCGTTCCGAAATAAAAAGAAACCAAAATAAAATCATTTTAGAACTTAAAATCCATTTCTATCGTATATTTTTCTATATTTAACTACTTTGTTTAATATTAAGTTGCATTTATTATTTCCTAAGCTGAAAAACTATATTAACTATATTATTTAGAATGATTTTAAAAACTATTGCACCGTGCCTACCATAAAGAAACTAAAAAGACAGATATTCAAAACAGTTTTTTCCAGATCGCGCCAAACGTGCTGTCAAAGTCAATTCGCAGTTTGTAGTTTGTATTTATTGTTATTATTCGGTACCTGGCAAAGAAGAGGAGAAGATGTCATCCCTAGATAAGATAATAGACGAAACCTATAATCGCTTTGTAATTAGTGTTGGTGATAGTTCTTCGGACTCAGACTAAAATTTTATTTAGTGATTGAATTTGAAATCTTTAATTGTGATTATAATTTTGTGAATGTGTTGAACGTGTGAGTTTAATATTATAAATTTTAAAATTATTTAGTAAGCTAAATGTAGTCTTTATGTTGCCCATAATCATGCACAAAAATACTATTGTCATTGACGGTTGACTATCTCTGAAATCCACCATTTTTCTTGTTTACCTTTTTTTAAGTACCTAAACAAATAGAGTTTAATGAGTAAAATTATATATATAACTTTTTAAAAATCAAACGAGAGGTATCTTAAATTTTGACATCAAACCCTCCCATACATTTAGTATTAGATTAGTAGAAAGGTTTTAGTTTCCTTATTTTAAGTGGTCTAGTACTCATTTTGCCTTAATCATATTTTATGATTACGTATGATTATGACAATGATGATTTTCAAGTAGATACATGTGAAGATTTTTTTTAAAGAATATTAGAACCTAAGTTACTAATATTCCCTCTAACCCCTCCAACTAAGCTAAAATGCTTCTGCTAGGAGTGGATTCACGCCGGTAGTGTAATGGTGTAAATGTCTTTCATAATAAATATAAAATTATTATAAATACTAAAATATAAATACTAAATAAACTAAGCTAAAATATTATTTTAAAATAAGGACACTAAAATCTTGCTACTAATCTCATACAAAATGTATGGGAGTGTTTAATGTCAAAGTGTTATATACCTCTCGTTTGATTTTTAAAAAGTTATTGATGTCATTTTACTCATTAGGTAACGTGCTTTCGATATCAATTTAAAGTTTTTTGATATCTGCAATAGTTACGAAATAATGGCCTGGACACACTTAACGATTACACCCTGTATATAATTTTATAAAATGGTAGCCCAGACCAACATTTTCCCAATTTCTTTAATATTTTTCATAGTAGAGCATCAGTTTATGGTATTTTCCCAAAATAAGTTGCACGTAATGGTCGAACTCTTTGCAGTAAATCTGCACAACTGTGCAGCTACAAGGAATTATTTAGTTTGTACTAATAGATTCGTACACTTTTGAACAAGTATTTAAGAGTGTTTTGGGAAAAGAGATCTGCAAGACATTTTTCTAGTGTCTAAAGAAATGAAGGTGGAGTTCGTGCGGTGTGCCTTTTCACTTTGTAAACCCCATGAATGTTGATGCCTCCTCGCCTATTGCAAGATTTCCAATTTAAACGCGCGTGGATATACGATGCATCGCCACTCTGGGCCTGTTGCTAATAGAGTAGTTTCTGCTAATGATTTGATGACGAGTAAAGAGTTGCGAACGGCATGCAGTCGTAAACAGAATCTGTCTTAAACAGGATCTGACTTAAACCGAATCAAGGGCAATAACCACATGTATAGTTCCTGGTATACATCTTGACTTCAGGTCGCGAGAGAAATGGGGCCCTGGCGTGCGCGGAGTGGATCTATAATTGATGGATTTGAGTTCCTTCGCCGCCATAGCACCCCGTGCTATCCTCAAAAGACACCTACAATACGTGTACTACGCATATAAAGTATCTGCATTTTGTGACATCACGGGGGGGGGGGGGGGGGTAAATGCCGATAATTGTAGCAATAGTAAACTTTACGAACGCTAGGTGGAAGTGTACTTATGCCACCAACAACAAATCATTTGTTATAAATACATTAAGAACAAAATGGTATGTTGTACCTTATATTCTAGCGCAAGCTTCGCTAGTTCCAGGTCCTTTTTTGTCAAATAAGGACGGGTACGCTTGGCTCCTCTCATGCATAGATTATCCATGGTTTTCAATTTACCCGATTTAGTTACAGTACATATGACATTTTTTGGACCTATTTCTTTAACTTCCATTGTTATTGCTTCATATCTCAAACTAATTTCCATTCCTTTTGTCATTTCGGTGGTTATGAATGGATTATCGACGAATATTTGTTTGGCATTACACTTATCATATTGTGTAATATCACATGTTAAAGTGACATCAGTGCCTTTTTCTAGCATGACATAGTGTCCCTGAAATTGACGAGATATTGGTATTAAATCAGTAACGGGGGTATACCAATATTAAATTTATTGTGGCTTACTAATTAGAGCTGGATTCTCAAAATAGACATATTGTGCTACGTGCCTCATATCACTCGATTACATCCTTACTAGTTAGTATCTATACTAATAATATTATAAATGCAAAAGTAGCTATTCTCGTCTCATGTCACGTCTAATGACTATTTTAATGACATTTAGTACTGAGAGTTTAGAAAAGTGTATAGGCTATGTTTAGTCACGACAGTCAATACTCACGCGAGTGGAATCACGGGCAGCAGCAAGTGTACCATATTTTTTAATATACTTAAATTTGTTTACCTCTTCGATAACACCTGTTTTTATTACACAGGTTTTAAGCTGCAAACACGTGGCGCAAGGCCATTCTTCGATGCCGTGTTTATCTGCTAGATATTTTCTAGCATCATCAACTTTCTTCATTAGTTCTATTTTGTCTTCACTAGTACCCTTACATGGGAGTAATCTGGCAGCATTCATACCGGTTTCCATTATAGTCTGGATATCAACCGATGTAATTTTAGGATTAGCTGCAATAAGAACAAAAAAGGCCCCAATTCATAATGTAATTAAAAATTTAAAAAACCCCCGTCACAAAAAACACCTCGAAAAGTTGAAAATAACTGGAGTTTGCCTTTTAACTTTAATGTTTGCCATGTCGGGGGACCCTAACTGGTTAAGCACTCCGTTATATTATCGGAACGATTCAAGGTCCCCTGACATGGCAACAAGTGAAAAGGCAAACTCCAGTTATTTTCAACTTTTTGGAGGTGTTTTTGTGACGGGGGTTTTTTAAATTTTTAATTTAATTTTTATTTTATACTTTTTAAAGTGATCTACTAGTCAAGCTCATTCATTTGATACCCATATTGAGGGAGTTATGAAGAAATATGTATTCCGACATGTTCTGGCGGCGGCCATCTTGGACCGATTTTTTTCAAACATAGCTAAGAACACTCCCGACTAATATACCTTTCAAACAAAAAAAACTACATCCAAATCGGTTCATCCGTTTGGGTGCTACGATGCCACAGACACACACACACACACACACACACACACACACACACACACACACACACACACACACACACACACACACACACACACACACACACACACACACACACACACACACACACACACACACACACACACACACACACCACACACACACACACACACACATACATACACCACGCGCACAGACACGTCCAACTTATAACACCCCGTCGTTTTTGCGTCGGGGTTTAATAAAACAGTACCTTTTGACGCATAATTACCAAAAACTTAAACATGTGTGGGCGTAGTAAAGTGAGGTGTATCTAATCAGGGACACGTTTATATTCTTCAAAAAGCTAGGAAATGGAGCAATATATTGTAGTAAATGAGAAATTTAATATAATACTCATTTTAATCACTTTCTATTGAATTAATCACTGCCTGCTACATCTTGAAGATGCAATGGAAATAATTGTATGTAATGAATATGAAGGAATATATTGATATTGATAACGAAAGAATGTTATTATATTAGGAAAAATGTAGGTAGATACGGTAGGTTATCATTGCACATATGCATTGCATATGCCACTAGCCCTGACTTGTAAAGATAGTTCAGATAAACATACAACCAATGAATAATCAAGAAAGTTAACTACCAAACCCACTACTGTCTTGAACGGTCACTAAAATTATGGGGCAAACTTAAAATAATCTTAATCAATCAATTAGCCTATCACAGAACACTGTTAGATATAGCCCTCTTCTAATGCGCGCAATATTTGCCGATCTTTCGCCTTCCACATCCAGTCTATCTCAGATACCTTTTTTAGAACGTGTGTTCTTACGCTGCTGCGTGATTTTTAATTCGTGGTAGTGGTCAGTGTCCAGGTTTCGTCAGCCTAGGTCATAACTGGTAGGATGCACTGGCCGACAACCTTCGTTTTAAGACAAAGAACAATCTTAATAAAGAGTAAATACCAAATGTAACAATAATTGTAGTTCTTCTATTAAGAAACGGCTTATGGTCGATTATACTGGGATCATTGAAATTTGTATCGCAGAATTTTTCAGAATCTTTGTTGCGGTCGCACATGATTATTTCTAATATGATAAATAAAAAATATTTGTATTTTTATCGTACAAGGTTAACCATAAACTCTAATCAAAAGGTAAATGTCATAGACAAAAATAAATTAGAGTATAAATATAAAAAAATGTTTATACCCTTACAAGGAGGTTATTACTGACTCCAAAGACCATAATTTTTTTTGTTTGTTAAAATAAATGAAGAGGAAATAATCCTATATTATGATTATACAAATACTCTGTTTTTGAAAAGGGACAGCAAAAATGAAGCTCACACAGACACAATGCGGGCAACAGTTAGTATCTCAATTAAAAACAATAACTTGTATAACTTTTCTTTGGTTTGGTCCTATCTGTGGAAAAAGCGTAGTGACTTCAAACGAATAATATTATACATCAAACAAAAATATTCTCATATTAATTGCAGGAAATTTTATGACAACATCACGATTGTTGTAACATAACATTGTCAGTGTCTGCGTCAGCCATTCTTTTCTTATTTGCACAGTTCGCGGCAAGCTAATGGACAAACAAGGGGTCGCGCCAATGTTGATTTTCAGTTAGACCGCGCAAGGACGCTTTGTATCTTACAAGATTTATTTACGGGCGCTTGCCGGCCGGCTACCAAAGACATCTTGTATTTTTAAGTTCTGAACTTATATACATTTTGTTAATGAGATGACAAATACGAATATTACGTTGTTGTATCATTTTTTGTTAACATTAATGGATTACGAGATTGTACGAATGGTTTATGGGTGATTTAGTTGTATTATGATAAATCCTCGGTGCGCAGTATCTGATTTTCGAAAGGAAAAATCTATTACATATTTTGAAAACTGTAAAAGAAGTTGCTTGCTTAACAATTTTTATGTAAACATATAACAATTGTTCAGCAAAGTAACATTTTAGACGGTCGAAAACTATCACAGAATATGCGCACACATTCTCCACCAGTGGGGAAAACTGGACACACATTTTCTCTCCCATTCCACCTTGCCCTACCAGTGGGGACGCTTGGTGGGACAAAGTGGAAGTACCCACATAGATGGTCAAGATGAACACTATATAGTAATTCTCTGAAAGTATTGACATTATTAATAAATTATTAGTTGTACATTAGGTATTATTATTTACCATTAAGCTTGCATACGCTTCAGGCTATTGCTTGCATACGCGCTTTCGGCAATCGGCAACACGGTGTGGCATAATATCGCACCCTCAGTGGAAAAAAGGCATAAGACGAAAATGCTGATTTTTCAGTATGGTGAAAAAACTGAATTTATGGGCATATTTACTTTATTTCCAAACGTAGAAGAATTATTCTTATATCAAAAAAAGGAGAAAAAAATGTTGCACTTCGTGTTGTATTTAAGTTAGTGCTAATGTTTATAGTTTATTAGGAATTGTAAAAATAAATTATTATGCTATTTTTCAGAATACAATAAAATAAAAGATTTTGAGTATCAAAATTTATGCCAGACTTTGCCAGAAAAGTAAAATATATTTCAAAAAGTATGTTATATTAAAGCAGTAATGAACTTGTGAATATGAACATTTATGGTAGTATAAGTAAGATTACTGCATTATTACCTTTATAAAAATTATGTTTGAAATGCACAAGCAATACTTACCCCTTTTTTCAATTTAAGGGCTTGTTAAGATAACTTAAGTAAACAATAATAATTACTTATTCCATTATATGTTATAGAAAAGTTAGCTGCATATTAAGACATATTACTTAGGGTTATTATTTATGACTACAGGGAAAAAAGGCAATGCCTTTTTTTTATTCACTATTTTTTATTTCAGGCAAAATACTAATTATATTTTGGTAATAATTAAAGTTCGTACTAGCAACAATAAAATTGCACAATAATATTCAGAATAGTAGAGTTTCGGTGAGGATTACTACCACTATTGATTTTTTTATAAACTCTTAAATAATCAGTAGATAACACTACTCAACACTTAAAAAATATCTGACCCAATTCATATTATTTCATAATAAGCTTGACCAATATAAAAATACTGTATGCATTTTATTTCGATATCACATCTGGTTATAGGGATAAATATTTTTTTATTTTTTTACCTACCTACAAAAGTTAAAATGCGGGTAGTCCGGAAACTTATTACTTTTGCAAATGGAACATAGTGCATTTGTTAGTATATTAACTGACTTCTAAAATGTCGCGAGTGTGTGTTAAGAGTCCTGATTTATTTTGCTATATTTGTGGCGAGTTTACGCCGAAATCGAAAAAAAAAAACACTTTCTGACTTAATTAAACAGTGCTATCAAGCTTATTTTAACCGTGTCGTAAGGAATCAAGACAAGTCATGGGTTCCTAAAGTGTGCTGCTTAAGATGTTATACATATCTCAATGGTTGGTGTAAGGGAACAACTAAAAAAATGCCATTTGGTTCGCCAATGGTGTGGATGGAGCCAACGAATCATGCCGTCGATTGTTATTTTTGTTTAACGCAATTAAAGGGGTTTTCTGAAAAATCAAAACGAAGTATTAAGTATGCCAACGTGCCATCGGTCATAAAACCTCAGCCACATTCTGACGAGTTACCTGTTCCTGAGTGCCCAGTGAATTTAATTCAGACAGTTGAAGTCGACTCGAGTTCGACGGATAGTGAAAATAGCGAGGACCCCCAATATGTCCCAAAATGTGCATCTGAGCCACTTTTATTGAATCAAAGTAGGCTTAATGACTTAATAAGAGAATTAAATTTACCCATTGATAAGGCAGAATTATTGACATCCAGATTACAGCAATGGAATCTATGTGAATCAGATGTGAAGGTATCTTTTTATCGTAAACGACATAGCTCACTGGTTCCGTACTATTCTAAAGAAGATGGCTTAGTTTTTTGCAATGATGTAAATGGATTAATGGCACAGCTTGGGCAAAATCATGTAGCTGCTGAATGGCGTTTATTTATTGATACCTCAAAAAGTAGCTTGAAAGCAGTATTGTTGCATAATGGAAATGAGTTACCGTCCTTGCCCCTCTAACCGAAACTTATGACGTTATGAAACTTTTATTAGAAAAAATTAAATACAGAGATCATAAATGGCCAGTTTGTGCAGATCTTAAAGTGGTTGCTTTGTTAACAGGCTTGCAGTCAGGCTATACAAAATATTGTTGTTTTCTTTGCGAGTGGGATAGCCGAGCTCGAGCTCAACATTTTATTAAAAAAGATTGGCCATTACGTCACTCTCTAGTAGTGGGCCAGAAAAACGTAAAATTTGAACCATTGGTTGAGCAAGATAAAATTATTTTGCCGGCATTGCACATCAAACTGGGGCTCATAAAAAAATTTGTGAAAAAAATAAACAAAGAAGGTGCGGCTTTCCAGTTTCTCAAGCAAAAGTTTCCCAAGCTTAGTGACGCGAAAATTAAAGAGGGTGTTTTCGTAGGTCCAGACATAAAAAAGGTGATTCAAGATCCATCTTTTATATCTGCTCTCAATAATATTGAAAAACAAGCATGGAACGCTTTTGTCGATGTCACTAACAATTTCCTTGGTAACAAGAAATCTAAAGATTTTCGCGAAAAAATAAAAGTTTTATTGGACTGCTACTATAAAATGGGATGCAATATGTCACTTAAGTTGCATTTTCTTCACTCGCATTTTGGACTTTTTCCCTGAAAATATGGGATCAGTCAGTGACGAACATGGCGAACGCTTTCACCAAGATGTTGTCGCATTTGAAAAGCGATTTCAAGGCAGATGGGAGCCTGCTATACTCGCGGATTACTGTTGGAGCCTTATTAGAGAGACCCCTGCTACTGAGTACAAGAGAAAAGCCAGCCACTCCAAAAAAACTACGCCATTTCAATTAAAATTTGAATAAAATTATGGAAAATTCGTTATTTCGGACATGGATGTTTATCTGGACATTGAGATGTGATGGTGTGTGTATATTTGCATATTTTTATTACTTTAGTGGCAAGAAATAGTAATCACATAATGCGACCTCAGATAAAATCAAAAGTTGAAAATTTGTTGAGTAGTGTAATTTGTTAGGACTAAATTTAAATAAGTTTTTATTGGCTCCGTACAACAAAATGTTTATGTTCTCTCAATAAAAATCAAAGGTAACAAGCAAAAATTATTAGCAAATCAAGGTAACGAGTTATAATACATATTTTGTTATTACACATGTTATTATTAAGGCTAGGCACCCCGAGTGGTGGCATTATCCTTCACCTACTAGTTTAGTTTAGTTTAGAGTTTATTAATATCATTAGTATAAATTAACATAAGCCTATGTTATGGCTATTTTTTTATGCAAATGGATAGTGAACCCTTTACAAGTTAAAATAGAAAAGGATGTTACACGTTAGTAACAGACATTAGGTAATGTTATGATAATAGACTGCGAATCATTCATCAGCCTAGTGGTACGAGTCATCGTCTTGTACTCATATTACAGGGGTTCCCCTACTTGGAGACCAAACGATTGCTATGATATACTAAACTTGTACCACTAGCTCGGTGGTAAGCGAAAACATCGCGAGGAAACTGCACATTCATTCATATTTAATATGTAACCAGGATCCTATTGGTCTGGTCTGGGTGTTTCTATGTATAATATGTACGTATTTACAAAAAAAAGTATATAAGTATGTTTATCCGCATTCTAGATTCCATAACACAAGCTATAAAAGCTTACCATGGGTCTAGATAGCGTTGTGTAAATTGTTGTGGAATTGTGGAATATTGTTAAGGTTCGCCTTTCCGGTTACGAAGGTCAGACGATAGTCGCTACAATGTAATTACCAGACTATATAAACCCAGGCAAATCATTGTTTAAGCGGACCCCGGACTCCCCAAGAGCAGCCGGACAGGAAAAACAAACATCAAGCATTACAGGATATCAAGAGAGTCCGGCATAGAGCCCTCTCTGCTAGACCTTCTATTGACGAGTCGCCTGGACCAGTACAGTGTCTCGGTGAGTGCTGCTTTAGGTAACTCCGACCACTGTCTGGTCCGCTCCACCGTGCCCATTGTAGCGCCCCCACGACCCGTGCAGGGGAAGAGGCGTCTTTGGCACTACACGTCAGCGGACTGGGATGGACTACGCGACTTTTATGCGTCCATCCCGTGGGTTGAACGCTGCTTTGAGGGTAAGAACCCATCTGAGAGCGCTACTGCTGTCGCCGGTGAGATCGGTTTGGGTATGGAATACTATATCCCATAAACCGATGTCACCGGAGTCCGCAGAGCGCGTCAGTGGTTCGGGTGCGAGTGTGCGGAGGCTGTTGAGCATAAACAGTCTGCGTACCGCGCTTGGGTGCGGGCGCGCGTCACACGCGATCCCAACAAGGCCGAGGCGGCGTACAACAGAGCGACAAAGGTCTGCAAGAGGGTTTACGTCAGGGCGGATGCCCAGCGCATAGCACGGCTGGGCCAAGAGCTAGTGGCGCATTTCACGTGCCGTGGCTACTGGCGACTGGCCAAAGCCGTGCAAGCCATCTTCTGCCAGCCCTCGCTGCTCCCGCTGAGCAACCCCGATGGATCTCTGACCCATGAGCCGCAAGAGAAAGCAAATTTGCTGGTCAATCTCTTCGCGGCCAATTCCCGAGTCGATGATTGTGGTATGCAACCACGGACAATGCCCACTGGTGACCACGCAATGTCTGATATCCATATCAGGTAACGCGATGTCCGTGCAGTACTACAATCACTCGATGTCCGGAAAACCAGTGGTCCTGATGGTATTCCAGCGGTCGTACTTAAAAAATGTGCAGCGGAGCTATCTCCTATGCTAACGCGGCTGTACCGACTGTCCCACAGTTCAGGTACAGTGCCGTCGGCTTGGAAGGAGGCGAATGTCCAGCCGATCCCCAAGAAGGGGGATCGCTCGGACCCAGCCAACTCGGAACAACCCATAGCCGTCACCTCAGTGCTGTGCAAGGTTTTCGAGAACATTATTAACACACAATTCATGCGCCACCTAGAGGATCACTCCTTGCTTAGTGACCGGCAATACGGCTTTAGACCGAAACGGTCAATGGGTGATCTTCTGGCGTACGTGACCCACCTTTGGGGTGAGGCATTGGAAAAGCACGGCGAGTCACTGGCAATTAGTCTTGACATTGCCAAAGCTTTCGATAGGGTATGGCATAAATCGCTTCTTTCTAAGCTACCAGCCTTTGGCCTGCCTCCCAGACCTCCCTTGCCTGCCTGCCTTCCTGCAGGGGCGCCGTATTCGCGTCCTTTGTGATGGACGAGCTTCGGAGTTCTTGCAGGTAAATGCTGGATATGCTAACGGTAGCAAATAATTAATTTCTATGCAGACGACAGCATCTTACACGGGAGTTATTACGCATATCTTGCGGCCAAGCAGTCTGATATCGCGGAAAAAAGGTAGCTTCTTGTCACTGAGCTGGACCGGATCCTGGACCACATTTCTCAATGGGGCGCTAGGAACCTGGTCGAGTTCAATGCCTAGAAGACCCAGGCATGTGCGTTTAGGTGAATAGGTGAATAGGTGAATAGGTGAATAGGTGAATAGGTGAATAAGTGAATAAGTAAATAAGTAAATAAGTAAATAAGTAAATAAGTAAATAGGTAAATAGGTAAATAGGTAAATAGGTAAATAAGTGAATAGGTGAATAGGTGAATAGGTGAATAGGTGAATAGGTGAATAGGTGAATAGGTGAATAGGTGAATAGGAGAATAGGTGAATAGGTGAATAGGTGAATAGGTGAATAGGTGAAAAGGTGAAAAGGTGAAAAGGTGAATAGGTGAATTGGTGAATTGGTGAATAGGTGAATAGGTGAATAGGTGAATAGGTGAATAGGTGAATAAGTAAATAGGTGAATAAGTAAATAGGTGAATAAGTAAATAGGTGAATAGGTGAATAGGTGAATAGGTGAATAGCCTATTTACCTATTTACTTATTTATTTATTAAGTAAATAGGTGAATAGGTGAATAGGTGAATAGGTGAATTGGTGAATAGCCTATTTACCTATTTACTTATTTACTTATTTACTTATTTACTTATTTACTTATTCACTTATTAACTTATTAACTTATTAACTTATTTACTTATTTACTTATTTACTTATTTACTTATTTACTTATTTACTTATTTACTTATTCACTTATTCACCTATTCACCTATTCACCTATTCACATATTCACCTATTCACCTATTCACCTATTCACCTATTCGCCTATTCAACTATTCACCTATTCACGTATTCACCTATTGACCTATTGACCTATTGACCTATTGACCTATTGACCTATTCACATATTCACCTATTCACCTATTCACCTATTCACCTATTTACCTATTTACCTATTTACCTATTTACCTATTTACCTATTTACCTATTTACCTATTTACCTATTTTCCTATTTACCTATTTACTTATTTATTTATTTACTTATTTACTTATTTACTTATTTACTTATTAACTTATTAACTTATTAACTTATTAACTTATTTACTTATTTACTTATTTACTTATTTACTTATTTACTTATTTACTTATTCACTTATTCACCTATTCACCTATTCACCTATTCACATATTCACCTATTCACCTATTCACCTATTCACCTATTCGCCTATTCAACTATTCACCTATTCACGTATTCACCTATTGACCTATTGACCTATTGACCTATTGACCTATTCACCTATTCACCTATTCACCTATTCACCTATTCACCTATTTACCTATTTACCTATTTACCTATTTACCTATTTACCTATTTACCTATTTACCTATTTACCTATTTTCCTATTTACCTATTTACTTATTTACTTATTTACTTATTTACTTATTTACTTATTAACTTATTAACTTATTAACTTATTAACTTATTAACTTATTAACTTATTTACTTTTTTACTTTTTTACTTTTTTACTTTTTTACTTTTTTACTTATTTACTTATTTACTTATTTACTTATTCACTTATTCACTTATTCACCTATTCACCTATTCACCTATTCACCTATTCACCTATTCACCTATTCACCTATTCACCTATTCACCTATTCACCTATTCACCTATTCACCTATTCACCTATTCACCTATTCACCTATTCACCTATTCACCTATTCACCTATTCACCTATTCACCTATTCACCTATTCACCTATTCACCTATTCACCTATTCACCTATTCACCTATTCACCTATTTACCTATTTACCTATTTACCTATTTACCTATTGACCTATTGACCTATTGACCTATTCACCTATTCACCTATTCACCTATTCACCTATTCAACTATTCACCTATTCACCTATTCACCTATTCACCTATTCACCTATTTACCTATTTACCTATTTACCTATTTACCTATTTTCCTATTTACCTATTTACTTATTTATTTATTTACTTATTTACTTATTTACTTATTTACTTATTTACTTATTTACTTATTAACTTATTTACTTATTTACTTATTTACTTATTTACTTATTCACTTATTCACCTATTCACCTATTCACCTATTCACCTATTCACCTATTCACCTATTCACCTATTCACCTATTCACCTATTCGCCTATTCAACTATTCACCTATTCACGTATTCACCTATTGACCTATTGACCTATTCACCTATTCACCTATTCACCTATTCACCTATTCACCTATTCACCTATTTACCTATTTTCCTATTTACCTATTTACTTATTTATTTATTTACTTATTTACTTATTTACTTATTAACTTATTAATAGGTGGAATAGGTGAATAGGTGAATAAGTAAATAGGTGAATAGGTGAATAAGTAAATAGGTGAATAGGTGAATAAGTAAATAAGTAAATAAGTAAATAGGTAAATAGGTAAATAGGTAAATAGGTAAATAGGTAAATAGGTAAATAGGTAAATAGGTAAATAGGTAAATAGGTAAATAGGTAAATAGGTAAATAGGTAAATAGGTAAATAGGTAAATAGGTAAATAGGTAAATAGGTAAATAGGTGAATAGGTGAATAGGTGAATAGGTGAATAGGTGAATAGGTGAATAGGTGAATAGGTGAATAGGTGAATAGGTGAATAGGTGAATAGGTGAATAAGTATATAGGTGAATAAGTAAATAGGTGAATAGGTGAATAAGTAAATAAGTAAATAGGTAAATAGGTAAATAGGTAAATAGGTAAATAGGTAAATAGGTAAATAGGTAAATAGGTAAATAGGTAAATAGGTAAATAAGTAAATAGGTGAATAGGTAAATAGGTAAATAGGTAAATAGGTAAATAGGTAAATAGGTGAATAGGTGAATAGGTGAATAGGTGAATAGGTGAATAGGTGAATAGGTGAATAGGTGAATAGGTGAATAGGTGAATAGGTGAATAGGTGAATAGGTGAATAGGTGAATAGGTGAATAGGTGAATAGGTGAATAGGTGAATAGGTGAATAGGTGAATAGGTGAATAGGTGAATAGGTGAATAGGTGAAAAGGTGAAAAGGTGAATAGGTGAATTGGTGAATTGGTGAATAGGAGAATAGGTGAATAGGTGAATAGGAGAATAGGTGAATAGGAGAATAGGTGAATAGGTGAATAGGTGAATAGGTGAAAAGGTGAAAAGGTGAATAGGTGAATTGGTGAATTGGTGAATAGGTGAATAGGTGAATAGGTGAATAGGTGAATAAGTAAATAGGTGAATAAGTAAATAGGTGAATAAGTAAATAGGTGAATAGGTGAATAGGTGAATAGGTGAATAGCCTATTTACCTATTTACTTATTTATTTATTAAGTAAATAGGTGAATAGGTGAATAGGTGAATAGGTGAATTGGTGAATAGCCTATTTACCTATTTACTTATTTACTTATTTACTTATTCACTTATTCACCTATTCACCTATTCACCTATTCACCTATTCACCTATTCACCTATTCACCTATTCACCTATTCACCTATTCACCTATTCACCTATTCACCTATTCACCTATTCACCTATTCACCTATTCACCTATTCACCTATTCACCTATTTACCTATTTACCTATTTACCTATTTACCTATTTTCCTATTTTCCTATTTACCTATTTACTTATTTATTTATTTACTTATTTACTTATTTACTTATTTACTTATTTACTTATTTACTTATTTACTTATTAACTTATTTACTTATTTACTTATTGACTTATTCACTTATTCACCTATTCACCTATTCACCTATTTACTTATTTACCTATTCACCTATTCACCTATTCACCTATTCACCTATTCACCTATTCACCTATTCACCTATTCACCTATTCACCTATTCACCTATTCACCTATTCACCTATTCACCTATTCACCTATTTAAATTTATTTATTTACTTATTTACTTATTTACTTATTAACTTATTTACTTATTTACTTATTTACTTATTCACTTATTCACCTATTCACCTATTCACCTATTCACCTATTCACCTATTCACCTATTCACCTATTCACCTATTCACCTATTCACCTATTCACCTATTCACCTATTCACCTATTCACCTATTCACCTATTCACCTATTCACCTATTCACCTATTCACCTATTCACCTATTCACCTATTCACCTATTCACCTATTCACCTATTCACCTATTCACCTATTCACCTATTCACCTATTCACCTATTCACCTATTCACCTATTCACCTATTCACCTATTCACCTATTCACCTATTTAAATTTATTTATTTACTTATTTACTTATTTACTTATTAACTTATTAACTTATTTACTTATTTACTTATTCACTTATTCACCTATTCACCTATTCACCTATTCACCTATTCACCTATTCACCTATTCACCTATTCACCTATTCACCGATTCACCTTTTCACCTATTCACCTATTCACCTATTCACCTATTCACCTATTCACCTATTCGCCTATTCAACTATTCACCTATTCACGTATTCACCTATTGACCTATTGACCTATTCACCTATTCACCTATTCACCTATTCACCTATTCACCTATTCACCTATTCACCTATTTACCTATTTACCTATTTACCTATTTACCTATTTACCTATTTACCTATTTACCTATTTACCTATTTACCTATTTTCCTATTTACCTATTTACCTATTTATTTATTTACTTATTTACTTATTTACTTATTTACTTATTTTCCTATTCACCTATTCACCTATTCACCTATTCACCTATTCACCTATTCACCTATTCACCTATTCACCTATTCACCTATTCACCTATTCACCTATTCACCTATTCACCTATTTAAATTTATTTATTTACTTATTTACTTATTTACTTATTAACTTATTTACTTATTTACTTATTTACTTATTCACTTATTCACCTATTCACCTATTCACCTATTCACCTATTCACCTATTCAGCTATTCACCTATTCACCTATTCACCGATTCACCTTTTCACCTATTCACCTATTCACCTATTCACCTATTCACCTATTCGCCTATTCCACTATTCACCTATTCACGTATTCACCTATTGACCTATTGACCTATTCACCTATTCACCTATTCACCTATTCACCTATTCACCTATTCACCTATTCACCTATTCACCTATTCACCTATTTACCTATTTACCTGTTTACCTATTTACCTATTTACCTATTTACCTATTTACCTATTTTCCTATTTACCTATTTACTTATTTATTTATTTACTTATTTACTTATTTACTTATTTACTTATTTACTTATTTACTTATTTACTTATTAACTTATTTACTTATTTACTTATTTACTTATTTACTTATTTACTTATTTACTTATTTACTTATTTTCTTATTCACTTATTCACCTATTCACCTATTCACCTATTCACCTATTCACCTATTCACCTATTCACCTATTCACCTATTCACCTATTCACCTATTCGCCTATTCGCCTATTCGCCTATTCACCTATTCACCTATTCACCTATTCACCTATTCACCTATTCACCTATTCACCTATTCACCTATTCACCTATTTACTTATTTACCTATTTACCTATTTACCTATTTACCTATTTACTTATTCACCTATTCACCTATTCACCTATTCACCTATTCACCTATTCACCTATTCACCTATTCACCTATTCACCTATTCACCTATTCACCTATTCACCTATTCACCTATTCACCTATTCACCTATTCACCTATTCACCTATTTACTTATTTACCTATTTACCTATTTACCTATTTACCTATTTACTTATTCACCTATTCACCTATTTACTTATTCACTTATTTACTTATTCACCTATTCACCTATTCACCTATTCACCTATTCACCGATTCACCTATTTACTTATTTACTTATTTACTTATTTACTTATTTACTTATTTACTTATTTACTTATTTTCCTATTCACCTATTCACCTATTCACCTATTCACCTATTCACCTATTCACCTATTCACCTATTCACCTATTCACCTATTCACCTATTCACCTATTCACCTATTTAAATTTATTTATTTACTTATTTACTTATTTACTTATTAACTTATTTACTTATTTACTTATTTACTTATTCACTTATTCACCTATTCACCTATTCACCTATTCGCCTATTCCACTATTCACCTATTCACGTATTCACCTATTGACCTATTGACCTATTCACCTATTCACCTATTCACCTATTCACCTATTCACCTATTCACCTATTCACCTATTCACCTATTCACCTATTCACCTATTCACCTATTTACTTATTTACCTATTTACCTATTTACCTATTTACCTATTTACTTATTCACCTATTCACCTATTCACCTATTCACCTATTCACCTATTCACCTATTCACCTATTCACCTATTCACCTATTCACCTATTCACCTATTCACCTATTCACCTATTCACCTATTCACCTATTTACTTATTTACCTATTTACCTATTTACCTATTTACCTATTTACTTATTCACCTATTCACCTATTTACTTATTCACTTATTTACTTATTCACCTATTCACCTATTCACCTATTCACCTATTCACCGATTCACCTATTTACTTATTTACTTATTTACTTATTTACTTATTTACTTATTTACTTATTTACTTATTTTCCTATTCACCTATTCACCTATTCACCTATTCACCTATTCACCTATTCACCTATTCACCTATTCACCTATTCACCTATTCACCTATTCACCTATTCACCTATTCACCTATTTAAATTTATTTATTTACTTATTTACTTATTTACTTATTAACTTATTTACTTATTTACTTATTTACTTATTCACTTATTCACCTATTCACCTATTCACCTATTCACCTATTCACCTATTCACCTATTCACCTATTCACCTATTCACCGATTCACCTTTTCACCTATTCACCTATTCACCTATTCACCTATTCACCTATTCGCCTATTCCACTATTCACCTATTCACGTATTCACCTATTGACCTATTCACCTATTCACCTATTCACCTATTCACCTATTCACCTATTCACCTATTCACCTATTCACCTATTTACTTATTTACCTATTTACCTATTTACCTATTTACCTATTTACTTATTCACCTATTCACCTATTTACTTATTCACTTATTTACTTATTCACCTATTCACCTATTCACCTATTCACCTATTCACCGATTCACCTATTTACTTATTTACTTATTTACTTATTTACCTATTTACCTATTCACCTATTCACCTATTCACCTATTCACCGATTCACCTATTTACTTATTTACTTATTTACTTATTTACTTATTTACTTATTTACTTATTTACTTATTTTCCTATTCACCTATTCACCTATTCACCTATTCACCTATTCACCTATTCACCTATTCACCTATTCACCTATTCACCTATTCACCTATTCACCTATTCACCTATTCACCTATTCACCTATTCACCTATTCACCTATTCACCTATTCACCTATTCACCTATTCACCTATTCACCTATTCACCTATTCACCTATTCACCTATTTAAATTTATTTATTTACTTATTTACTTATTTACTTATTAACTTATTTACTTATTTACTTATTTACTTATTCACTTATTCACCTATTCACCTATTCACCTATATTTACTTATTTACTTATTTACTTATTTGCTTATTTACTTATTTACTTATTTACCTATTCACCTATTCACCTATTCACCTATTCACCTATTCACCTATTCACCTATTCACCTATTCACCTATTCACCTATTCACCTATTCACCTATTCACCTATTCACCGATTCACCTTTTCACCTATTCACCTATTCACCTATTCACCTATTCACCTATTCACCTATTCACCTATTCGCCTATTCAACTATTCACCTATTCACGTATTCACCTATAGACCTATTCACCTATTCACCTATTCACCTATTCACCTATTCACCTATTCACCTATTCACCTATTCACCTATTCACCTATTCACCTATTCACCTATTCACCTATTCACCTATTCACCTATTTACCTGTTTACTTATTCACCTATTCACCTATTCACCTATTCACCTATTCACCTATTCACCTATTCACCTATTCACCTATTCACCTATTCACCTATTCACCTATTCACCTATTCACCTATTCACCTATTCACCTATTCACCTATTCACCTATTCACCTATTCACCTATTCACCTATTCACCTATTCACCTATTCACCTATTCACCTATTCACCTATTCACCTATTCACCTATTCACCTATTCACCTATTCACCTATTCACCTATTCACCTATTCACCTATTTACCTATTTACCTATTTTCCTATTTACCTATTTACTTATTTATTTATTTACTTATTTACTTATTTACTTATTTACTTATTTACTTATTTACTTATTCACTTATTCACCTATTCACCTATTCACCTATTCACCTATTCACCTATTCACCTATTTACTTATTTACCTATTTACCTATTGACCTATTCACCTATTCACCTATTCACCTATTCACCTATTCACCTATTCACCTATTCACCTATTCACCTATTCACCTATTCACCTATTTACCTATTTACCTATTTACCTATTTACCTATTTACCTATTTTCCTATTTACCTATTTACTTATTTATTTATTTACTTATTTACTTATTTACTTATTTACTTATTAACTTATTTACTTATTTACTTATTTACTTATTTACTTATTCACCTATTCACCTATTCACCTATTCACCTATTCACCTATTCACCTATTCACCTATTCACCTATTCACCTATTCACCTATTCACCTATATTTACTTATTTACTTATTTACCTATTCACCTATTCACCTATTCACCTATTCACCTATTCACCTATTCACCTATTCACCTATTCACCTATTCACCTATTCACCTATTCACCTACTCACCTATTCACCTATTCACCTATTCACCTATTCACCTATTCACCTATTCACCTATTCACCTATTCACCTATTCACCTATTCACCTATTCACCTATTCACCTATTCACCTATTCACCTATTCACCTATTCACCTATTCACCTATTTAAATTTATTTATTTACTTATTTACCTGTTTACTTATTCACCTATTCACCTATTCACCTATTCACCTATTCACCTATTCACCTATTCACCTATTCACCTATTCACCTATTCACCTATTCACCTATTCACCTATTCACCTATTCACCTATTCACCTATTCACCTATTCACCTATTCACCTATATTTACTTATTTACTTATTTACTTATTTACTTATTTACTTATTTACTTATTTACTTATTTACTTATTTACTTATTTACTTATTTACTTATTTACTTATTTACTTATTTACTTATTTACTTATTTACTTATTTACTTATTTACTTATTTACTTATTTACTTATTTACTTATTTACTTATTTACTTATTTACTTATTTACTTATTTACTTATTTACTTATTTACTTATTTACTTATTTACTTATTTACTTATTTACTTATTTACTTATTTACTTATTTACTTATTTACTTATTTACTTATTTACTTATTTACTTATTTACTTATTTACTTATTTACTTATTTACTTATTTACTTATTTACTTATTTACTTATTTACTTATTTACTTATTTACTTATTTACTTATTTACTTATTTACTTATTTACTTATTTACTTATTTACTTATTTACTTATTTACTTATTTACTTATTTACTTATTTACTTATTTACTTATTTACTTATTTACTTATTTACTTATTTACTTATTTACTTATTTACTTATTTACTTATTTACTTATTTACTTATTTACTTATTTACTTATTTACTTATTTACTTATTTACTTATTTACTTATTTACTTATTTACTTATTTACTTATTTACTTATTTACTTATTTACTTATTTACTTATTTACTTATTTACTTATTTACTTATTTACTTATTTACTTATTTACTTATTTACTTATTTACTTATTTACTTGTTTACTTGTTTACTTGTTTACTTGTTTACTTGTTTACTTGTTTACTTGTTTACTTGTTTACTTATTTACTTATTTACTTATTTACTTATTTACTTATTTACTTATTTACTTATTTACTTATTTACTTATTTACTTATTTACTTATTTACTTATTTACTTATTTACTTATTTACTTATTTACTTATTTACTTATTTACTTATTTACTTATTCACTTATTCACCTATTCACCTATTCACCTATTCACCTATTCACCTATTCACCTATTCACCTATTCACCTATTTAAATTTATTTATTTACTTATTTACCTGTTTACTTATTCACCTATTCACCTATTCACCTATTCACCTATTCACCTATTCACCTATTCACCTATATTTACTTATTTACTTATTTACTTATTTACTTATTTACTTATTTACCTATTCACCTATTCACCTATTCACCTATTCACCTATTCACCTATTCACCTATTCACCTATTCACCTATTCACCTATTCACCTATTCACCTATTCACCTATTCACCTATTCACCTATTCACCTATTCACCTATTCACCTATTCACCTATTCACCTATTCACCTATTCACCTATTCACCTATTCAATAGGTAAATAGGTGAATAGGTGAATAGGTGAATAGGTGAATAGGTGAATAAGTAAATAAGTAAATAAGTAAATAAGTAAATAAGTAAATAAGTAAATAAGTAAATAAGTAAATAAGTAAATAAGTAAATAAGTAAATAAGTAAATAAGTAAATAAGTAAATAAGTAAATAAGTAAATAAGTAAATAAGTAAATAAGTAAATAAGTAAATAAGTAAATAAGTAAATAAGTAAATAAGTAAATAAGTTAATAAGTAAATAAGTAAATAAGTAAATAAGTAAATAAGTAAATAAGTAAATAAGTAAATAAGTAAATAAGTAAATAAGTAAATAAGTAAATAAGTAAATAAGTAAATAAGTAAATAAGTAAATAAGTAAATAAGTAAATAAGTAAATAAGTAAATAAGTAAATAAGTAAATAAGTAAATAAGTAAATAAGTAAATAAGTAAATAAGTAAATAAGTAAATAAGTAAATAAGTAAATAAGTAAATAAGTAAATAAGTAAATAAGTAAATAAGTAAATAAGTAAATAAGTAAATAAGTAAATAAGTAAATAAGTAAATAAATAAATTTAAATAGGTGAATAGGTGAATAGGTGAATAGGTGAATAGGTGAATAGGTGAATAGGTGAATAAGTAAATAGGTGAATAAGTTAATAGGTGAATAGGTGAATAAGTAAATAAGTAAATAAGTAAATAGGTAAATAGGTAAATAGGTAAATAGGTAAATAAGTAAATAAGTAAATAAGTAAATAAGTAAATAAGTAAATAAATAAATAAGTAAATAGGTAAATAGGAAAATAGGAAAATAGGTAAATAGGTAAATAGGTAAATAGGTGAATAGGTGAATAGGTGAATAGGTGAATAGGTAAATAGGTGAATAGGTGAATAGGTGAATAGGTGAATAGGTGAATAGGTGAATAGGTGAATAGGTGAATAGGTGAATAGGTGAATAGGTGAATAGGTGAATAGGTGAAGAGGTGAATAGGTGAATAGGTGAATAGGTGAATAGGTGAATAGGTGAATAGGTGAATAGGTGAATAGGTGAATAAGTGAATAAGTGAATAAGTGAATAAGTGAATAAGTGAATAAGTGAATAAGTGAATAAGTGAATAAGTGAATAAGTGAATAAGTGAATAAGTGAATAAGTAAATAAGTAAATAAGTAAATAAGTAAATAAGTAAATAAGTAAATAAGTAAATAAGTAAATAAGTAAATAAGTAAATAAGTAAATAAGTAAATAAGTAAATAAGTAAATAAGTAAATAAGTAAATAAGTAAATAAGTAAATAAGTAAATAAGTAAATAAGTAAATAAGTAAATAAGTAAATAAGTAAATAAGTAAATAAGTAAATAAGTAAATAAGTAAATAAGTAAATAAGTAAATAAGTAAATAAGTAAATAAGTAAATAAGTAAATAAGTAAATAAGTAAATAAGTAAATAAGTAAATAAGTAAATAAGTAAATAAGTAAATAAGTAAATAAGTAAATAAGTAAATAAGTAAATAAGTAAATAAGTAAATAAGTAAATAAGTAAATAAGTAAATAAGTAAATAAGTAAATAAGTAAATAAGTAAATAAGTAAATAAGTAAATAAGTAAATAAGTAAATAAGTAAATAAGTAAATAAGTAAATAAATAAGTAAATAGGTGAATAGGTGAATAGGTGAATAGGTGAATAGGTGAATAGGTGAATAGGTGAATAGGTGAATAGGTGAATAGGTGAATAGGTGAATAGGTGAATAGGTGAATAGGTGAATAAGTGAATAAGTAAAAAAGTAAATAAGTAAATAAGTTAATGAGTAAATAATTAAATAGGTAAATAGGTAAATAGGTAAATAGGTAAATAGGAAAATAGGTAAATAGGTAAATAGGTAAATAGGTAAATAGGTGAATAGGTGAATAGGTGAATAGGTGAATAGGTGAATAGGTGAATAGGCGAATAGGTGAATAGGCGAATAGGTGAATAGGTGAATAGGTGAATAGGTGAATAGGTTAATAAGTAAATAAGTAAATAAGTAAATAAGTAAATAAGTAAATAGGTAAATAGGTAAATAGGTAAATAGGTAAATAAGTAAATAGGTAAATAGGTAAATAGGTAAATAGGTAAATAGGTAAATAGGTAAATAGGTAAATAGGTAAATAGGTAAATAGGTAAATAGGTAAATAGGTAAATAGGTAAATAGGTAAATAGGTAAATAGGTAAATAGGTAAATAGGTAAATAGGTAAATAGGTAAATAGGTAAATAGGTAAATAGGTAAATAGGTAAATAGGTAAATAGGTAAATAGGTAAATAGGTAAATAGGTAAATAGGTAAATAGGTAAATAGGTAAATAGGTAAATAGGTAAATAGGTAAATAGGTAAATAGGTAAATAGGTAAATAGGTAAATAGGTAAATAGGTAAATAGGTAAATAGGTAAATAGGTATAGGTATATAATATATATAGGTAAATAGAAGCTATGAAAGTTTAATGAACTTCAATACTGTAAATGTTCATTAGCAGCGTAATTGGGTCAAGAATGTCCTGACCCCAACCCGTATACTCTAACATTGCCTATGTTAAACTTAGTGAGTGCCCAAGATCTAATCAGCGAAACCGACCATTGTCACTTCAGATGTTCTCGAAGAAATTTGCCAGATATAAGAAAGTTAAATTACAACTAGTCTGTCTATCTATATGTTACCGGCTATGTCTATAATCCGGTATCTTATACAATGCCTCGGTAATGTATAGAATGGCGAGTGCGCAGCAGGCAATGTATGAATTGGTATCAAAAACATTAATGATGGTTATAAAAAAACCACCGCGAAGGTTAATGCGGGAGCTCCACTTCCGCCTTAGTCTTCTAACCTATATATTTCCAAGTCGAGGCGCCAGTGTACACACCACGCAATTTGACTTGGATAGATTAGGTTAGAAGGCTTCGCTCCGCTCCGCTCCCGCATTAGTCTTCGTAGTTTTTCTTATAATCATTCAGAAATATAATTTCCGCAAAACCATCTAAATATAGACCATAACCTATTTATTTCGCACATTGCCGGTAGAACAGCAGGCTTCTATATATTAGCATACATTGCCGCATTGTATAGAATGTCTGTATTATACACATTGTCGGTAACATATACATATCTATGCTATATGGCTAGTGATGATAACATGTAATTTAAAGATTGATATATTTAGGATTATTGGAATACAACTTCACCTCGCTTGATAGTAAGATGAAGCTTTAGACAAAGGCTTGTACGAAAGATAGCAAAGTTACTGTATACCGAGATACCGGTCTTTGGGAAGATGTCCAATAATTATCAAATGATATAAATTGGCTAAGTGCGGATAAAAGAGTCCCCTATCGTAAGATCTCATGCCGACTGTATGCAACTGTGATCTTGGATATTTTCTAAGACAGCTGTACTTTTTTTAACATTGTGACATTATCGACGTTACGAAAAATACTATAGGTTAACTATTCTGGCTGTCAGTGATTTACCTGATTGGCTCGTGCGATCATGTTTTTCTGAGCTATCACAATTTTTTTTGGCGTAATGTCCGATCCGAGTTCTTGCCGCGTTATCATGATACCTTGAACTTCCTATAAAATTATAAAGAAACAATTCAATTTGTCACTGTATAGTTTCCCCTCATGTATCGTGACTCCAAATCGCGTGAGAAGCGAATCTATTGATATAGTCAATGATTGGTTGAATTGAGCTCCTCCACTGCCACTGATTGGGTGTAACCTTCCCACTAGTGGAAATGCTTGGTAGTAAGGTTGGTCCAAGAGGATAGCATCAAGTGCTATCTTCAGTAGACACCCAAAAGACGTGTACTGGTGTCAAGATATACTTACCAGCAACTCTAATTTACAAACACATAAAAGGATATAAGTAGGTAACAGACATTTCGATAGGAGGCCTTCCTATCGATAGAAAGACAGTTAAAAGTATAAAAATGAATTAATTTTTAACATAGGTTAGAAGAAAATAAAAAAAAGAAAATAATGTTTTATTTAAAAAAACGGAGTATTTTTTTCCGGTAGGCTCGAGCTATTCTGAACTTGACGAAGTTGCCGGCAATAGCTAGTGATTATTAAGTCGCAAATTAAATCGGTTAGATTGGTTTTAATTGAAAGAAATATCGATAATAGGTGATAAGGCAAATTGTAGAAGAAATTCGAAAAAAGAAGGAAATGATCACTGAGGGGTAGTTGGATTCGAGGAAATGTATTATTAAGAAGAATCTATGTAGAGGTATGTTAGCACTTACCCCTAGAATTTGATCAAAATTACGGTATCCTTCAAGAGTTTGAATATTTGCAATTATTGATATTTTTTTGCCATGGTTGCCCAAAATATTTTTTAATTCAGTCATATTAGCAGCAGTGTTCACAAATGAGGCGATTATAATGTCAACCTGTTTGAAATTAACAATCAGTTAATGTATAACGAAAATATAGCACTCTTTTACTCCAGTCAGCCAGCTGACTCTTTGCTTGATCGGAACTAACTTACCTGGTTCTCTATAGCCATTTTAATATCCAGTTCATCCTTTTCTGAATAATTAGGCATATCTAGTACAACGTTTGGTATAAATACATCTTTATAAGATCCCAGCCGTCCACCTCTCTCAATGATGCATGTTAAAGTTGTGCTAGATATCATATCCACCTTTAAAGCTATTGTTTCATTATCTAGTAAAACGTAGTTGCCTCTTTTCAACTGTTCAGCCAAATACATGAAATCTACATACACGGTGTAGGTGGAACACCTATCCTTGTAAGTTTCATCTGTTGTTAGCTTTATAGAATCACCAACTTTTAGTTCTACTGAATCTCCATAGGTCTGTAAAATTTTGGGGACACATTATTAAAAAAACTTAAAATTTAATAACTATAGACACACCAACATAAAGCAAACCAACATCAGCAATACGGCCTGTTCTAATCTTCCTCCCAGACAGACGAATGGCAATGGCTATTGGAAACATTTTACCCAATTTGATACTATAGTTCGCGACAGTCTGCCGTATCATTTTTATTGTTTCTACATGTTCTTCTCTGGGACCGAAAGACATATTAAGTATGGCTACGTTCATACCAGCTTCCATCATCTTTTCGAGTGTCTCAACACTATAAGTGGATCGGCCTGGAAGTTGAAATATTTTATTCAATATTCATAAACTGAGTGGCCTGCCTCCAACCTTGCATGAAATAATTTTGGAAAAACATCCTATAATTCAATTGAAGCACTACTTACCAGACCAGTACAAATTTTAAATATAAACTATTGAGGGAGACATTAAAATACCTATATATAAATATCGTATAAAAATTCTGGTACTCAATTGTAGTGCCGTCTGCAGTCAAACTGTTTCATAGGTCATCTTTGACAGATCTAAGGCATTGTGGATCTTGATTTATGGTAAGTACAAGCATGTTATGAAGGTGATAAAAACTTACTTTTAAGTATATATTGAGTTCATTTATAGGCATACTACTCTAATTGTTTTTGACTTGAATCTTGATACATTAATACAAACGGGGGAAGGTTTCGGCAAAAACCGATCTTAATCAGTAATGCAGTTATACCCAGATAAAATTTGGTATGTTTTTGTAATGACAATGTCTCATGTGGTGGTCTGCGGCAATGAGAAAAATCGACCAAGGGCGAGTCGAACCATGGGCACGAGCGCACGAGGAGTTCCATACCATTACGTTTTTTTAGTACGAGTATTTGCTGTTATAGTAGCAACTGAAGTACCTACATTATCTGTGAAACTTTTAAATGTCTAGCTGTCTAGTTATCACCGTTCATGAGATAAGGCCTTGTAAGATACAGACGATGATAGAGTTTATATCATTTGATAGTATTACCCATCGAAGCCATTATTCCTGTAAGTCTTTGACATGGTGAAGGAGTATGTATAGACAAGTTCAAAAGATGATCCAGGGGTGTCCTGGCATGGCTCGCATCCAGCTGTTGGCCAGGCATCTCCATTGCGTCATACTGGAATCAAACTATTGTTATTAATATAACTGTATGGGAAAGCATTGTTTTGGGTTTGTCTTGTGTTCAATATTCCACAAAGCTATTGCACATGTCTAACAGGTTATGAAAAAATGTAATCATAGCAATCAAAATACTTACTTCGTTAAGCTTAGTATCAAATAAAGTTGGCCATGTCATGATTGGTTAGTGTATAAAAACAGTTGTCAATGGCAAATATCTGCTTCCTATCGAAGCACCGTAAATAAATCTTAATAAATAAGCAAAAAATGTGTTTCTGTAACACCTATTGAAAAGTTACTTTACGTCGAACACATGTCACAAACTGTATGGATTATAGAATAAAAAAAAACAAAATATTGGTTGTGGAACTACTACAAAAGAGTTCCAATACTATTTAAATTCATTACATTTTGTAAGGAAGTTTAAGTCGATTGGCACACTGCAACGCTGGACGCGGCGTCGCGCGTCGACGCGCGTGGACGCGGGAGAGCTGTTCTACTGTCACGCGTGGAGCGGCGTTTTTAGTATACTCGTAGTCCGAGAGATATTATAATTTTTTTGGTAGGTAGGCATGTGAATTAATCTAAAACTTTGAGAAAAATAAAGTAAAATATTTAATGATAAAGCCATCCGACCATTAGCTCGATAGCCCAGACTATATTAAGAACGCTAGAGAAGAAAAGTGAAAAATGATTAGAAGTGCAAGCTATTTTCGACCTTAATACGACATAGTTGCTAATTTTTTTTCTTATGTTCGTGATCAGCGTCATCTATTAACGCGAAAAGAGACGTAACTAAGAAAATGCCATTTAGGTTGAAAGTCGCTTGCAGTCTCTGCGTGTTCCGATAACAATCAAGTTGGTTACAACAGCATGATATCCAAGCTTTAGACTGGCCTGCACAATCCCCAGACTTAAATCCTATTGAGCATGCCTGGGATATGTTTCAGAGAAGAGCTCTTAGGAATTTCCATGAAGATATTGTGCATGAAAACCAGCTTTTCTTGCATCTTAGCAGGACTAGGGACAGTATTCCACAACAGGATATTGACACCCTTGTTTTGAGTATGTAGCATCGCTGCAGATGTGTCAGGAGAGTCTTAGGTGGATTATTAATTTTAAGTTTTCAACAATTAAAAAAAAAATAGTTGTTTTGTTTAAGTTTTGATGTTTCAAAAATAAAGTTAAGATTGAAATTTTGTCTGAGTTTTTCCTCTTCTTCTAAGTTTTTTTAAATTTAACTTTATCTAAAAGTTTACTATCAGATTAGATAGGCTATTAAACAAGGTTTATTTTAATGTGTAGGTGTCTTAACAAGAAGGTAATAGAATTTTAGTTATTTAGGTTTAATTGAAATATCCCTAGACCATGTTGATGTGTGTATTACCTTCATTTACTTCACAAATAATATGATTATTATTCAACTCTACCCTCATATCAGAAGCTTTATAAAGCTACACGTTATGGGATGTTTCACATACAAATGAAACGGTAACTACATTTAACAGTTGATATTTATCTAGCGCATGAAAACTGTTACTAACTCATTGCATTTGGAGAGTTGGTACAGAGAGAGTTTATTTATTTACTTCTGAAATGCAGGTCCAGTAAATACCGGCTTGAAGTGTGGTATTACGTCACAGTATCACGACTTACGGACAAATCTTAGCTGCGATCATTTCAATCAAGTGCTATTTGTACAAGTAAGTCATTTTGATTTTGTATCCTTATCGAGGGAATCGTTAACTTCCTTCATGAAGTATAAAGCCTGCTAAAAGCCTTCTTAGATATTTTCTGTATATAGGTAGGGAACTTAAGAATACTACATTTCTGCATTTATTTTGATTTTTTAAAGCATTAAGTATGCTAACTATACAATTCGAATACATCAGAAGATCTTTCCCTTACAGGCGGAATACGTTAACTACTAGGCCACTGAGCCACGCCCGAAGATTTTTGAATCTTCCGAAGTAGAAACATTTCTGCATATCACAATTTTGTCTAATTAGTATCTGGAAATTAGTACATGTGGAAAAAAAAATTGTAATGGGTGTTGCACATTTTTAGATACCTACATAAGTGATGATAAACACTTTGGCACATGTAGACACACTATGTGAAAATGAAATACAAACTGAAATCACTGCTTCTCATAGTCTAGTACCTACCTAGTGTACGGAAACTATGTAAGCATGAAAGCAACAGCGAACAATGTAGATGTGAATAAGTGACGAAAATTTTAAACAGCTTTTGAGATACTCGAGAGATGTTATATTGAAACCTTAGTAAAACGAAGGGGTCTTTTTAAATGAAGTACCTACGATGAGACCTAGTTTTAGCCAATTCTTCATAGTAAATATGTTACTGTTTTGCTGTAAGAAGGAATATAAATTTTCGCATTCGGTATATCCCAATCCTCAAAACACTTAAAAGGTCTCTACGCAATTATTTATTCTTAACGATTTATCTCGTTTAATCCAAATCCTATTTGCCGGTGAAATCAAGGATTAGAATGTTTACAAAAGTCAGGTGGATCAGAACCAAGTCCCGTTCGGAGGTAAGCTTAATGATAAACAAGCACCACAGCTGTCGCTGACAATGCTAGTGAAAAATAAATAAAGCTCAGACAGATAAACGAAGAGTTTTGTGGTACAACTTGGTAACTATTAGAGATGTAAAATTTATAAATGTGTACATATTATTAATTGTCATGAGTAATTTGTTTTGGTTAAAGAAAACCTTGTAGCCACGTATCCGCTAGGAGTCACGAGGCAACAATTAACGAGAAACACGTGATTTTCAAGAAGTTTGGCAACGTTGGGCAACACGCATGATATCATCAGCTGATGCGCAACATGATACGCGGCTTGTTATTTGTTTGACTATTGATCAATTGATCATGCATGCGACAAAGCCAACAAAGTGTTGCGCGCAATGCTGCATAGTGCTTAGTGGACACTAGGCTTAATCTTTGTCATGTATGTTTTCAAATATAAGGTCAAACCTTTGATTTTGTTTCTTTGATGTTCTGAGTATACAAGCGGTTCCAGTCTAAAATGCTGAGGATGATTACTGATGCTCCTTAGTATAAGTAACCTACAAAAAAGGCCCAAGAAGAGATTAAACACTCTATTAAATCATACAGGAGCAGACTGAACTACCATCCTAACACACTAACCGTTCACCTGATAAGTGATAGCCTCGAACTCAAAAGGCTTAAAAGGAAGACCCCCCAGAGACCTGCGAGGAATGGCATAACGATGGTGCGTAGGGTGCCCTCTAAGATAAATTTATCCATTCCTAATTTTTGCTGAATGCACGACAAGAACAGATTGCAAAGAACATACAAAAAAAACTGAATTTTCTCCAATATTTTTATATGTACATGATAATATATCCGGGCTTAAAATTAAACTATTGAGTTAATTATATATCTATGTAACATAACGTAACATAAACTCACGCCTATATTCCCCGAAGGGGTAGGCAGAGGTGCTAGCACCCACATTTCGCCAGTTTATGTTTAGGTCCCAATGTAATAGGTGGCGAGCCTATTGCCATTAACCGGGTACTTATAAACCTGCGATAAATACACACATAACTTCAAAAAGCATCGAAAAGTCATTGGTGTGTGCCATGGTAAACCTGGGATCGAACCCGAAACCTCGTCTCAGCAGTCCATTACCCATACCACTAGGCTACCGCAGATCTATGTATTCTATTCAAAACTTCATACTCACGGAATATTGAAGAACATTTTTCGGTTTCTTGCAGCCTCTAGCAATAGCTGACCCGTGGTAAGCCGTTGGCATCACTGGGGAAGCCCAATCTATAAAATTCAAGTCCTTCTGAATGTCGGAATATATTGTGTTCGAGTGAAGGCAGCCTTTTCACGTCTCTAAGGGCTACGTCACTGTTACAATGAAATTCGCGAATTGTGATGCCAAAATATATTCTAGTCAAATTTATTCTAATTTTATAAGGGGTCTTAAAAGAAGCGAAATACGAAGTGAATATTTTACATGCTCTATCTTCGATAGTGTGCATATGTGAGTGTTTTACTCTGAAATAGCGTAATGGATTAAAGTGATAGCTTATACTCGTATCCTGAACGTTAATTTGTGTCAAGAACCTTGTTTCTGTTCTGAAAAATATGCTGCTGTGCAAGGTAACAAACAATTAATGCCATTTTTTGTGTTTGATGCCAAACACAAAAATGGCATTAATTTACCATGCCCTGGTATATTTATAAAAAATATTTTTTTATATTTCCAAATTACAGAATTTAATTTTCTACAGATTTTATTATATGGATATACCTACCTATGGATAGGATAGGGGACTCTTTTTTCATTTATGCGCAAAATACCAGATTCGCAAAATACCAGATTCTCAATATACCAGAAGTACACTTAAATGCATAACTTGTACTAGGCAAGAAAAGAGAAGGAACAAAATTGAATGTATTTTATTTAATTGTGCCTAATAGCAAAAACAAAATAAATAAATACTCTTTTTCCGCACTTGGCCTCTCTTCTTGGGCCATTGTACGTGAAGTAAAATATACCTATGATAGATCTACCAGTCTCAAGCGGCATCAAATGTTGCCTAGTAGACATGAGGATCTAATGCAGTAGCAGTAGTACCGCTGCGCCTGCATCTGCAGATATTTGGACTTGGTGTTACCATTAGCTTTTTAATCTTTTACGGTTTACAACCTTTTGGTAATTCGTGTCCATTTCTTTTTTCGTCTTCTTCTAAGTACGACAATTTGACCATACCCGAACTGAAGACTGAAGAATTACCCAAAATGTGTACCTTATCCATACTAATATTATAAATGCGAAAGTAACTCTGTCTGTCTGTCTGTCTGTCTGTATGTTACGCTTTCACGCCTAAACCACTGAACCGATTTTGATGAAATTTGGTATAGGGATAGGTTAGACCTCGAGAAATGACATAGGCTATGTTTGGTCGCGATAACCGACATCCACGCGGGCGGAGCCACAGGCAAAAGCTAGTTTGTGCATAAATGTCATATTTAGGATAATTCTACATTCATTCGAACCATTTTTCGAGAATAGTACGGATCCGATCAGAGCCCAAATGAAATATGGCTTATGTATTATCTGGTATTTTTCTTGTTAGGTCTACGTATGCCCTTTAGGACCCCTCGCTCAAGCTTCAATATTTTTAGTGACTATGACT
Organism: Eilema sororculum; assembly: GCA_914829495.1. NCBI lineage: Eukaryota > Metazoa > Arthropoda > Insecta > Lepidoptera > Erebidae > Eilema > Eilema sororculum. Next base: position 19,417,359 of record OU618543.1, on the reverse strand, counting down.
AATAAAATATGAAAGCAAGAATACTATAGAAATAAAATGCAGAAAATAAAATAAAAGTTTTAGTTATATTATATTAAAATAAAATAAAGTTATATTAAAATAATTTTATATACTAATACGTGTTTTAATGCTATCCGTATCATCACCGTATGTATCCTCGCAACTGAAAAAATAAATAAAATAAATAAACACCTATTAGTAATCACACCGATCACTGTATACTACTATATACATTGTTTTTTTTGCTATACGGTCCTATCAATATAATAAAATAGCATTTTATCATTCAAATAACGGGGTCGAGTGTCTTAACAGGACATAGGTACATTCACACTAGCAGATCAGCTCTTCCAGACAAGTGACAATACGATTGTAAATAGAATAAATTGATCGAAGTATGGAATTGACATACGTAAAAGACTGTCATAAACGTCAAAATCCGTGTCAATTCCATATATTCATCATTCTATTCTACAATACTGCGGTCAACGATTGCTACTTAGAGAGGCTGGTCGCATATAGACGGATGATGGCGCATTAGCCCGTATCATGCAGTGATTTTTTTCAAATTTTTTATACTAATTAGGTGGCAGACAAGCACACGACCCGCCTAATGGCAAGTGGTTACCGCGGCAAGAACGTATGCAACGCCAGGGGCGTAACACTCGTGCTGCCTACCCTGAAGAAACCTTCTAATGCCCTTCTTGTAGAACCCAATATTGTAGTCGCTTGGGAAAACCACGGCAGGGAGTTCATTCCACAGCTTGAGCGTGCGTGGGATGAAGTTTTTCTTTCATACCGCACGGTGCGCACCGTTTTCGGATGAAATGTGCGGGGATGAATTCCCTGCCTCTCTTTGTATTGAAATCACGCGCAGTGCAAAACGCCTTCTTATTACCATGCGGTATATCCCCTCGAATATCACCCTTTTCGGCCATCGGAGGCGGATATATTGGACTCGGACCAACTAAAACCACACACCACGTCGTCTTGGGTCTGCAGATGTTAGGGTGTGAGATTGCCTGGCCTCGAGCATATCTATCCCTAGCACTCCGACTGATCCTGGGCCATCTACGGTTTTAAAATGGCCTTCTTAAGTGTCGGAAACACGGCGGCGTCCCCATGCAATCCCATAAAGGGCAAACACCAAACCAATAAACTTCACTGTAACTTTTTGTAACAACACGCACTCCCACGCAACGCTACATGCGGGGCAGTGGTGCTTTAATGCTTTAATGTTCTTTTCAGCACTGGTTAAGCACCAGTCAAGGTTAGTACAGCTACAAAATAAATTGAATACTAACGAAACCAGTGTCTTCTTATGCGATTTGACACGGAAAATGCAGACTGTATCACAATAGGCGCTCAGTTCAGCACCTTTCTGAAGTGTGACGTAATAGTTACCATACACGAGCCAGCTTTTGTTTAAAGCGTATTCAATTGCAAAATTCAAACGGTTTTTGATAGTCTTCTCCCAATTTTGAGCAGGAGCGCCTGTATGATGACAAAAATGATATTATTATAAATAGTATAAATAGAACTTGTCAAAACCAAATAATGGAAAGGAGTTATAGAACGGGCAGATGGTGAAGTGCAAGCCTTGTATGCAACCGGGTTTGACCATACGATGTTGAAGAGACTAGGGAAGAGAAAGGGAGATAGATAGAGTTATATTTATCTAATATATAAAATTTCCATGTCACAATGTTAGTTACCGTACTCCTCCGAAACGGCTTGACCGATTCTCATGTAATTTTGTGTGCATATTGGGTAGGTCTGAGAATCGGAAAACATTTATTTTTCATCCCCCTAAATGGTGCAGCGGGAACGGGATCTGACGCCACGAGGGCAGGAAAAAATTGGCCGTACGAAGTTCACCGGGACAGCTAGTATCCTTTATAACCCCATCTCTCTTCTACCCAAAATACTTAAGTACATCTAATTATGACGACGATAAACTTCATCTTAAAGATGGTGTGAGTCAAAATGCCTATAAGTTGCGGTAAAAGTTTTAAAATAATTTTCAGGTCAAAAACTTCGGCAGTGAAAAGACAAAATGAATTTTGAGTTACCAGTGTACAAAATTGGGACAACGGTCCTATTGATTTGCAGCAATCTGTAAGTCCTGGGGTTCGTGGTCACCGCTAGTACGAGGCAAACAGCTCGGAGCGCATTCAAGTGGTAGACAGTGCGACCCGACACCGTCGGTATCACGATTAACCGAGCTTGGGTTTCATTCGCCATCATTACACATGACATTACTGCGGCCATCGCTGCGTTGACGGGCATTGGTATCTAAAAAATATAATTTAGTGATTTGAATGTTATTTTCAAGCCATGTTTCTATACGAATAAATAGTTTACCAACTTTTAAACTCTCGCGTTTCATGACATTAACGGGGATTAACGCGATTATGGTGGAGAGTTAGCCTACGATCATGGCCGGTGTAAACTGGTAGAAACTTCAGGCAAATCAAAGGTACCTATGTATGTACCTATACTATTTCGCTTCAATACAATACAATACAATACAATATAATTTATTGTACACCATGTGAAAAAAAAGTACAGAGAATAACATGTAAAAGTGACAGTACAAATGGCGGTCTTATCGCTAGGTGCGATTTCTTCCAGACAACCTCAATGGACACGTGTGCAATGGATTGGTGTATGGGCAGTTCCGGGTACACAGTTAAAATATACGTCTAAATAAATAAATGAATACATAAGTAAATAAATACATAAGTAAGTAACAACATAAGTAAATAAATAAATAAATAAGTAAATAAATAAATAAATACATCATAAATAATAATAATGAGTTTAAATAGATAAAATATTAGGAAACAAAGTAAAATAAGAAGCAGTTATAACGATAGATAGTGAGTAGTGACCATACTTTTAAAAATGTTCAGTGATTGTGCTCGTCTTATTGCCACAGGTAACGCATTCCACAGACGTATAGCCTGTACTGTGAAGGATTTGTCATAGAAAACTGTGGAGTGCAGAGGCATCTTCAGACGCAGATTTTCCGAAGTTCTCAGGGGCCTAGAGTGTGTATCACTTAAGAACGCAAAGCGTTCCTTAAGGTAGGTAGGAGTACATGGGTGAAACAGGATATTGTAAAGAAGAGATAGAATATGAGCATTCCGGCGAAGTCGAATTGGAAGCCACTTGAGTTTGATACGAAATTCGGAGATATGGTCATATTTGCGTAACCCAAAATATGAATTCAATTCCCTTTATCATTATAGAAAAAAAAAATCTTTTCATACTGGCGGTGGGCACTATTGACACGTGCCTAGTCCAGCATACATATTATGAACAATTTGAAAAAAAAAAGAAACCAATTGGATTTTAACACAAACAATGTAATAAACGTAATAATAATGAAAAATTTTTACATTGGTAACCACCTCGGTAAGCTATTTTGCATGCAGGGAGACACTGCAAAGGTACCAACCGGAACTTCTAATACCAAAGAAAAGATGATAATTACCGAGTCAATCTTCCGTCGGAAGTCAATCTTGTCATTTGTGAACGGTTCTATTTGAGTGCACAATCCGTTTAATTCTTGTATAATAACTTTAATTTTGTCTGGGTTATCATGTGGATGGAGAATAAAACCCGATACTCCTTCTAGCAAGCAATGAGTTATATCGTTCACATCTTGACCTTGTATTACATCTGTCTTTAATATGGTTTGACATACTTGACCAGAAATGTACAGTGGCTTGCCTGCCTAAAATAAGTATTTTAAGTTGTTTATGATTTGTTAGCATTGCTTTAAAATTTCATTCAACTATCATATTCACAGGTACTTATTGAAAAATAAATGTATTAACCTGTCGACATTTTCCAATTACCCATTTTTGTATGCGGTTCATGCGGTAGAACATTGGTTTGTCTAACTCATAGGGAAGGAACTCTCTTGGCAATATAATTCCATCTGCTTCCTGAGATAAAAGGTTCTTTATTTAAATGGGTTTTACTATAAGGCTCGTATTCTAGAATTATATTCGAGGTCTGAATCTCGATTTATCTGAGGACAAATCATTTAGATAATCTGTCTATACAATCTGCCTTCAGACAAATAGTCAGGACTGAGTTGCGTTTTAGAATATGGGCCTAAAGGGCCAGTACGATTTTTTTGATATTAATCAGTAGTGGTTAAAGTAATAAATATCTACATTTCTCAGGTCTTTTATAAATACTAGGGCTGAATTTCTGTGTTCAGGTGATTATCTATACTTTGTTTCAGATTAAGCTTGTTAGATTTGTGTCTATTTAAAGAGTAGGCTATAGTCACCACCACATTTTTTCGATATAATAAATAGCACCTGCTCGAAAAGCATCAGATTTTTTGGCCAACAGCATCAGAATTTATTGATAATAGCATCAGAAATGGTGGTCCGTATCTTCTTAACTTTTTATTGTTTTTATTGTTCTATATTGAAAAATAAATGACTATGACTATGACTATGACTATGCCCCTCAGATTTTTACCATCTAGCATGCTACAGTCAATTGACGAACTAAATATAAAAAAATTAAAAAAAAAGACACCCGAATTGCAACGATAAAAAATTGTGACCTTCGAGGATTAGGTCAGTTGCTATTCGCGCAGGTACTATTTAGCTGGGTGTTCACAAATTCTATTAGCTTCATTCATCCATTCATATACTCACGTCAGTAAATCCCCGAAGGGGTGCGCTGAGATGCACTGGCACCCACGTTTTGCCAATTATGATTTTCGGTCCCATGACGTAATAGGGGGCAAGCCTATTGCCGTCTAGCGGGCCTATACCTAAGTCGCCTTTTACGACACAATTGCGTATTGTAGAACAGAATGATAAATGTACGGGACTTGACGTGTTGACGACTGTCACATATTATATACGTAAAAAAAAATCTACGAAAGCGAAGATGTTGCGATGTTCTATTCTGTAACTTCTTGAACACATTTATAAATTTATTTACATTGGGTAGCATTGCAAATGCTACTTCTTATTGCAATGAAAGTGATCGACGACTTACCTCGATAATTTCATCTATATTGCAAAGGCCTTCATTAGTACATATTCCACACACAAGGAAAGGCCTCTTTGATTTTGTCGTCCCTATAAATTTTTTGAGCATTTTGATAGTGGTGGGATGACGAACGTATTGTATGATAATCATATCCATCTAAAATAACAACCGTATAATTGTTTATGGTATAGTAGGTATAATATGTTTTATACAATGATAGCCCAGACCAACATTTTCCCAATTTCTTGAATATTTTTCATAGTAGAGCACCAGTTTATGGTATTTTCCCAAAATAAGTTGCACGTAATGGTCGAACTCTCTTTGCAGTAAATCTGCACGACTGTGCAGCTACAAGGAATTATTTAGTTTGTACTAATAGATTCGTACACCTTTGAACAAGTATTTAAGAGTGTTTTGGGAAAAGAGATCTGCAAGACATTTTTCTAGTGTCTAAAGAAATGAAGGTGGAGTTCGTGCGGTGTGCCTTTTTCACTTTGTAAACCCCTTGAATGTTGATGCCTCCTCGCCTATTGCAAGATTTCCAATTTAAACGCGCGTGGAAATACGATGCATCGCCACCCTGGGCCTGTTGCTAATAGAGTAGTTTCTGCTAATGTTTTGATGACGAGTAAAGAGAGAGCGAACAACATGCAGTCGTAAACAGAATCTGTCTTAAACAAGATCTGACTTAAACCGAATAAAGGGCAATAACCACATGTATAGTTCCTGGTATACATCTTGACTTCAGGTCGCGAGAGAAATGGGGCCCTGGCGTGCGCGGAGTGGATCTATGATTGATGGATTTGAGTTCCTTCGCCGCCATAGCACCCCGTAAAAAAGACACCTGTACTACGCATATAAAGTATCTGCATTTTGTGACATCACGGGGGGGGGGGGGGGGGGTGAATGCCGATAATTGTAGCAATAATAAACTTTACGAACGCTAGGTGGAAGTGTACTTATGCCACCAACAACAAATCATTTGTTATAAATACATTAAGAACAAAATGGTATGTTGTACCTTATATTCTAGCGCAAGCTTCGCTAGTTCCAGGTCCTTTTTTGTCAAATAAGGACGGGTACGCTTGGCTCCTCTCATGCATAGATTATCCATGGTTTTCAATTTACCCGATTTAGTTACAGTACATATGACATTTTTTGGACCTATTTCTTTAACTTCCATTGTTATTGCTTCATATCTCAAACTAATTTCCATTCCTTTTGTCATTTCGGTGGTTATGAATGGATTATCGACGAATATTTGTTTGGCGTTACACTTATCATATTGTGTAATATCACATGTTAAAGTGACATCAGTGCCTTTTTCTAGCATGACATAGTGTCCCTGAAATTGACGAGATATTGGTATTAAATCAGTAACGGGTATACCAATATTAAATTTATTGTGACTTACTAATTAGAGCTGGTTTCTCAAAATAGACATATTGTGCTACGTGTCTCATATCACTCGATTACATCCTTACTAGTTAGTATCTATACTAATAATATTATAAATGCGAAAGTAGCTAATCACGTCTCATGTCATGTCTAATGACTATTTTAATGACATTTAGTACTGAGAGTTTGGAAAAGTGTATAGGCTATGTTTAGTCACGACACTCAATACTCACGCGAGTGGACTCACGGGCAGCAGCTAGTGTACCATATTTTATAATATACTTAAACTTGTTTACCTCTTCGATAACACCTGTTTTTATTACACAGGTTTTAAGCTGCAAACATGTGGCGCAAGGCCATTCTTCGATGCCGTGTTTATCTGCTAGATATTTTCTAGCATCATCAACTTTCTTCATTAGTTCTATTTTGTCTTCACTAGTACCCTTACATGGGAGTAATCTGGCAGCATTCATACCGGTTTCCATTATAGTCTGGATATCAACCGATGTAATTTTAGGATTAGCTGCAAAAAGAACAAAAAAGGCCCCAATACATATACAATACGTAAACAGGTGTGTAGGCGTATAATGGGAGGTCCACGTTTATATTCTTCAAAAAGCTAGCAAATGGAGCAATATATTGTAGTAAATGAGAAATTTAATATAATACTCATTTTAATCACTTTCTATTGAAATAATCACTGCCTGCTTTATCTTGAAGATACAATGGAAATAATTGTATGTAATGAATATGAAGGAATATATTGATACTGATAACGAAAGAATGTTATTATATTAGGAAAAATGTAGGTAGATACGGTAGGTTATCATTGCACATATGCATTGCATATGCCACCAGCCCTGACTTGTAAAGATAGTTCAGATAAACATACAACCAATGAATAATCAAGAAAGTTAACTACCAAACCCACTACTGTCTTGAACGGTCACTAAAATTATGGGGCAAACTTAAAATAATCTTAATCAATCAATTAGCCTATCACAGAACACTGTTGGATATAGCCCTCTTCTAATGCGCGCAATATTTGCCGATCTTTCGCCTTCCACATCCAGTCTATCTCAGCTACCTTTTTTAGAACGTGTGTTCTTACGCTGCTGCGTGATTTTTAATTCGTGGTAGTCGTCAGTGTCCACGTTTCGTCAGCCTAGGTCATAACTGGTAGGATGCACTGGCCGACAACCTTCGTTTTAAGACAAAGAACAATCTTAATAAAGAGTAAATACCAAATGTAACAATAATTGTAGTTCTTCTATTAAGAAACGGCTTATGGTCGATTATACTGGGATCATTGAAATTTGTATCGCAGAATTTTTCAGAATCTTTGTTGCGGTCGCACATGATTATTTCTAATATAATAAATAAAAAATATTTGTATTTTTATCGTACAAAGGTTAACCATAAACTCTAATCAAAAGGTAAATGTCATAGACAAAAATAAATTAGAGTATAAATATTAAAAAAATGTTTATACCCTTAGAAGGAGGTTATTACTGACTCCAAAGACCATATTTTTTTTTGTTTGTTAAAATAAATGAAGAGGAAATAATTCTATATTATGATTATACAGGTACTCTGTTTTTGAAAAGGGACAGCAAAAAAGAAGCTCACACAGACACAATGCGGGCAACAGTTAGTATCTCAATTAAAAACAATAACTTGTATTACTTTTCTTTGGTTTGGTCCTATCTGTGGAAAAAGCGTAGTGACTTCAAACGAATAATATTATACACCAAACAAAAATATTCTCATATTAATTGCAGGAAATTTTATGAAAATATCACGATTGTTGTAACATAACATTGTCAGTGTCTGCGTCAGCCATTCTTTTCTTATTTGCACAGTTCGCGGCAAGCTAATGGACAAACAAGGGGTCGCGCCAATGTTGATTTTCAGTTAGACCGCGCAAGGACGCTTTGTATCTTACAAGATTTATTTACGGGCGCTTGCCGGCCGGCTACCAAAGACATCTTGTATTTTTAAGTTCTGAACTTATATACATTTTGTTAATGAGATGACAAATACGAATATTACGTTGTTGTATCATTTTTTGTTAACATTAATGGATTACGAGATTGTACGAATGGTTTATGGGTGACTAGCTTTTGCCCGCGGCTCCGCCCGCGTGGATGTCGGTTATCGCGACCAAACATAGCTTATGTCCTTTCTCATGGTCTTATATCTCCCTATGCCAAATTTCATCAAAATCGGTTCAGTGGTTTAGGCGTGAAAGCGTAACATACAGACAGACAGACAGACAGACAGACAGACAGACAGACAGACAGAGTTACTTTCGCATTTATAATATTAGTATGGATTTAGTTGTATTATGATAAATCCTCGGTACGTAGTATCTGATTTTCAAAAGGAAAACTGTAAAAAAAGTTGCTTTCTGAACAATTTTTATCGGAACACATCAAAATTGTTCAACAAAGTAACATTTTAGACGGTCGAAAACTATCACAGAATGTGCGTACACATTCCCCACTAGTGGAGAAAACTGGACACATATTTTCTCTCCCATTCCACTTTGCCCCACCAGTGGGGACGCTTGGCGGGGCAAAGTGGAAGTACCCACATAGATGGTCAAGATGAACACTATATAGTAATTCTCTGAAAGTATTGACATTATTAATAAATTATTAGTTGTACATTAGGTATTATTATTTACCATTAAGCTTGCATACGCTTCAGGCTATTGCTTGCATACGCGCTTTCGGCAATCGGCAACACGGTGTGGCATAATATGCGCTGTGCGTGTTTGCGTGATGAATATCTGCGTGTCTTGTCAAGTCGTGAACATGTGGAACAAGAAGATATATATCAAGACTGAAGGCTTCTTAATTCCTCGAGTTCCTTATTGCTGTTACAAGTTAAGTCATGTACAAAAGGATTTGTAGAAGTTTGCTCTAAATATTTGCCTTCTCTGGTCAAATAAATGTGTTCTAAATATTAGTTTAGTTTGTAGAAAAACTTTGTTCGTATCTATTACTTTGGAACTAAAAAAAATCATTGGAAAAGTTTGATTACAGTTCTCGACTTCTTTTTCCATACTTGAAGAATAAATACTACTAAAGAAATAGTTTGATATTGTCGTGGTCTAGCAAGTTTGGTGCCCTGGGGACTCTGGGCAAGTCCTGTCTCCATTTTATATGGGCATTGTAAAGGCGCTGTTTGATTTTCCTGTCGTTATACCGATAATAGAACGAACTTTTATGATTTAAGTACTATTGGTACCTGAAATTTATTTACGGGATAAAAGCGGGAGGATGATGATGATGATGATGAAGTGCTATTTTATAAAGCCTTCCACAATTTAATTAGCTACATAATTAAAATCACACATTTATTTTACAAATAAAGACATCACTTGTAGTGAAATTTAATTAACAATCAAATAAAATCTTCAAACATTACATTACTAAGTTTACTTTGTTAAAACAAATACACTTACAAATTTATTATCAGTAGGCTAAAATAGATATGTATACAAGCAAAAAAAAAATAGGCACATAAAGCTACTGAAGCAAATATCATGGGCAATGAACAGTGAATACAGTAACTATGGTCATAAATGGGTAAATTGTATTACGCTTTCATAATTATACTCTAATATCCAGATGTTAATTTATTTGCTTTAAGTGAACAATAATCTCATTCAAATGTACTTACTTCAGCTCAGGGTAATTTCATATAAAATGTTTAACGAGGTCAATCCAAATATCTAGGTCAAAACATTCCATAAAAACCCTGATTGATTCTCTGTAGGTTTACAACCTGTATTATGACGCTTTATAAAAATAAATATTTGATCGTTTGACTCTCGTAACATTTTTGAATATAAACAAAGGTCAAGTCTAAGTTAATTATGTTTTCCGAAGCTTTCATATTCGGAGTTTACAAACTGGTTTCGTCGAGGTAACGATGGAATTTAAAGGAAATTGCTCCGTGGAACGGACCAATTGGGGTGCTACGTCTAATCTAAGTATATTTACTTTATTTCTTTTATATAGGTACCAACAACTAAACATTCGTAAAGAACTATGTATATCATCAGTCGTCGGTAGCTCAGTGGTTAAGGAGTCGGCCTTAGGATCGGGATGTCCCTGGTTCGGTCTTGGCCATTACACTACCGACATGAACCCACTCCTAGCACAAGCCATTTAGCTTAGTTGGAGGGGTTAGCGGGAATATTAGTAATTTCGGTTGCTAGAATTCTCTATAAAAAAATCGTATTTAATTATCGGGGTATCCTACAGATTGTGTGGGTCTAACGACAAGAATTCGTGTCGTGTCGCGTCCGCCGCGGTTGCAGGCGATTCTCAGATTTTCTGCACAGAGCGGCACAGATTACCTAATAGTTGGAAATAGATTACCTAATGGTTGGTTGGCAGCGGTTTACGCGAGAAAATCGGAGAATCGCGCGCAACCGCAGCGGACTTGGGTGAACCACTCCGTGAGTTCTTAGCGTTACAGGTAGTTTATCTTGTGTGAACTTCGACAGCGAAATTTTGGATTGGGATTTTTTTATATGGGATATAAGATTTAGATAGATTTTAAAGTTGATATACTTATTCATATTGGTTTTAATTGACTGAAAAATATAATATTTTAGGACTGTTTTCACAGATTTTAAGTACCTATAAACTTTTTCTAGTTGTATTGAAATAAGCTAGACCAACGTTTACACCTATCATAATCATCTCAATATCGCAAAAATTATAAAAAAATCAAACCATCAAAAATATCATAATAATCCTATGCCACGCCATTAACACCTTGAACTCCCTGTCAGCTCACGTGTTTCCTTCTTGCTACAGTCTCACGTCCTTTAAGCGGAGCTTGAAAAGAAAGGAGGCCGTCAAGCTGAGTGCCACCATTGTTAACATGGTAGCTGTTTATATTGGTGACCCTCTTTCCGAGACTATGCCTTTAGTTTACCATCAGGCGAAGTGAAGGCAAAATGACGTGTCCTATTACATAAAAGAATTGTCTTATAAAATCGCAGCATTTTCAGGAATTCATGAACTAAGTCAGTTAACGCGTATTCAATCAAAGTCTGCAGTTTGAGATTTTCAAACTGCAGACTTTGATTCAACCTATGGGTTCATCTGGAAATTACAGTTCATTTTTAATTACTAAACTGTGTAGTGAATTCAATTGTACTGATTACACACTGACCGTAAAATCAATCAATATTGAGTGTTATGTATCAATGCACAATGATCAGTTCAAATGTTTGTATGTATGAATATAGCTATTTGCATTAGTCTTTTTTTTATTCATTTATTCACAAACAATTTTTACATTGTGTTTGAATTTATAGATCTGAAAACTTATAGAGATGAAACACACATCACAGTAAATTAACATTCAGGTTTCTATGTATGATATGTATGTGTGTGTATGTATGTCGCTGTGACCGAATCTGGTCGGGAGAAGATTATTATTATGTATGTATTTACAAATATTTACAAAAAAATATCTAAGTATGTTTATCCGTATTCTAGATTCCATAACACAAACTAGTTAAGCATGCCATAGGTCTAGATAGCGTTGTGTGGAATGTTGAGGACTTGATTTTCCTAAAAACAAAAAAAACCTAAAATTACGTATGTATAGTAAGTACTAAGGTAAAAAGACAAAATAACACAAATAAGTTAGAAATTATAATTTTAATATTTATATAAATGAAAAATTGCCTTTGACATTTGACAGAGCCAAATCCCAGTTGTATTCTAACCATGCATTATGAAACTGGTGTCTACTATCCTACTACTTCTTTAAATATTGGAACTTGAGTTTTTGGGAACGACTGCCGTTCGACCCCCCAACACCAAAAAGAAACCCTGTGCCAGAACTCAGAACTATGTGTGTCAACCGGTTTGCAGGTGAGGTGAAGACTCAAAGATCTAGAAGAAATTATCTTCACTATATTTTAAGAGCGCTTGTGAAACTGTAACCACACAATAGGAAACGTTTCCATAGTACTCGTTTTTACATGGACAGATACAAACAGGCCTTCCAATCAGCTGGTGACAGCTAGATTGAATCCAATATGGACTGTAACCGACAGAATAACAGTGATTGACATCTGTGAATTCTTTTCCACAGTACGCTTGTAATATGCCGTTGGTTTTAAATATACTTTTTTGGAAATGTGGGTATTGGAGTGAGTTAAAAGTTTTGGTATTTTGTGAATTCAGATCATTCAAATTGCTCAATTTTATGGAAACTTTTTTTGTTATAGCTTTAATTTCATACAGAGATACACTGGAAAATAAAAGAAAGGGATTTTCAGACTATGAAGGCAATAATTTATTTAGGAAATGGATGTATACCGGATATGTATACTAAATTTTAACTAAGGTGTTATCGTGACTGAGCATAAAGAGGTGACCACAGACCTAGAAAAGGATACAATTATTAAATATTCTACTTCATTTTATTTCACAAACGATATACATGAGGCTAACGTATGCAAAAGGTAATATTCTATTATTAAGAGCTACTTTAACGCGTGCCATATCTAATTTTGCTGATTCCCATTGACTTCCACCTTCCTTGATCCTTCCACCTTGATTTCCACTTCCAATTAAGTAGGCTGTATGACTTGTTTGCTACTTTAACAGAAAAACTCACTCGTGATATCCATGAGTATTTCAAACATCTTTTATAAAAAAAATAACCATTCCAATTTCAGTAAAAGAAAGTGTTCCTGAACATAACTACAATATAACACCTTAACCCAAATAACAGGTACACGAAACACAAAATTACATTGAACCACCCTTTAGAGATTGCGACACCCGAAAGTTGTACTCATAAACTAACGGGGACTAAAGTATACATAATTCAGTTATCCAAGAAATAGGTCAAAGGGATGTGACAGGAACATGTAAGGCCAGAATGGAGTTGTGCACTTAGCCCGCTAATGTGCTGCGAAACTATTTATTTGTATTGACGCCAGATTGGCTAATGTACTGTCTAGGCGGGGCATTGTATGTAGTCTCTGGGGCATTAAGGTAATATAGTTAGAAGGTAGCAATGGATACTGGATTGATAGTTTATTTTGAACTAGTACTGTTTTAGATCACCTAAGTGGACCGTAATGTTTGTTGGGTGTAACCTAATTAGGAGAAAGCTAATGTAGGGATATTATTAGACTTTATTCAGAAGCACTCGATATTTATATATTATATATAGCCGCTTGGTTCTCGGCAGAGAAGAATTTGGGCCACCCCATCTCTTCCCATGCGGTGTCGTACAAGGCGACATAGGGATAGGGCTAACATCCGATATAGATATAGCCCAGACTCAACCTCAAATACTCGAGTCAACAATAGTGCCCGGAATATTATGGTAATAGGCTCACCGCCTATTACATGGGACCGACTACTATTATTGGTGAAATGAGGGTGTTAATTCACCTCTGCCTAACCCTCCGGGGATAAAGGCATGATTATATGTATGTGTGTACTCGATATTTATTTCATTCTTCTATGGTGTAGGCATTCTGTTTTACACAGTTGTGGAAGAATTACGTGCTAATAGGTACATCTCTGGGTATCAAACCATATCGCCTATCGGCCAGTGCAGTGATGCTACAAGGTTTACTATAGTGTAAAAATAATAAATAAATCGCCAGAGAATCCGTAAAAATAGTAGTTTTATTTCAATGTGTAACAGGAGGGACTTTACCTCACTGTGTGTTTTCTACCGTCTTTAAAATGGTTTGTGCTGAGATGAATTATTTGACATGATGCCCACAGCTACATTCTATCATCGCATCACTCGCCATAGGCAGAAATTTCATCCCCACGCATTGCATCCGAAAACGGTGCCCGCCTTGCGGTATGAAAGGAACTTCAGCCCACTCACGCTCAAGCTGTGAAATGAACTCCCTGTCGTGGTGTTCCCAAGCGACTACAATATGGGGTTCTTCAATAAGGGCATTAGAAGGTTTCTTCAGGGTAGGCAACACGAGTTTGCATACGTCCATAGGCCGCGCTAACCACTTTCCATCGGGTGGGCCGTGTGCTTGTCTGCCACCTATGTGGTATAAAATAAAAAAACTCGGAAACTTCCGACAGTATTTTTTCGACATTATTATTAGATACAAATAGTTTTTTTTCTTGTGTTCTCTGTGACCTAACCCTAACGTCATGATAAACATTTTAAAAGCTGTTCGCGGTACATGCATCATTTGTGGCTCAATGTACGCTAGTCAATTGAGCTAACGGGACCAACCAAAGGTTTTAGTGCAAAAGTTATCTGCGCAACCTTGAGTATGAACGTTAACCGTCATTAAAACTTTAAGGGTAAGTGATGTCTGAATATTATGTTGCTTTGTGTATAGTGCAAACCTTACTAAAATTAAACGTGCTTATGACACGTTTGGTTTTAGTTTAATAAGCTTCCTTTTGTCAAAACTTGGACAACTTTTCTGAAGTTACTGAAATGTACGTTACGTTTATGGTGTTTATTGTTGGGGTGGTTTACGGTATACCCTTATTATGTGGATAAATAAACAATTCGTTTGAATTAATTTATTTTACACTAGCTTACGCCCGCGGCTCCGCCCGCGTGGATCTCGGTTATCGCAACCAAACATAGTCTATGTCCTTTCTCAAGATTGAATGTACCCGTATGCAAAATTTCATCAAAATCGGTTCAGTGATTTAAGCATGAAAGCGTAACATACAGACAGACAGACAGAGTTGCTTTCGCATTTATAATAATAAGTAGGAATTATCTTCCAAATTTAGAAGTAATTAGGTACATCAATGATTCCAATACATCGGGAAAAATGAAATGCTCTAGTGGGACTTGAAGTGCAATAGCTCAGTTGGAAGGGCATTCCCCTGTAAGTGAAAGGCCGTTCAAGTCCCACTTGAGTATTTCATTTTTCTTGATGTAGGTATTCGAATTTTAAAGTTACCATAATAAATGCTATAAAAGATTCATTCATCAATCCATACTAATATTATAAATGCGAAAGTAACCCTGTCTGTCTGTCTGTCTGTATGTCACGCTTTCACGCCTAAACCACTGAACCGATTTTGATAAAAATTGGTATAAGGGTATATTAGACCTTAAAAAAGGACATAGGCTATGTTTGGTCGCGATAACCGATATCCACGCGGGCGGAGTCGCGGGCAAAGGCTAGTAATATATATTTACTTATACCTTTTTTTTTTTTTTTTTTTTTTTTCGTGCGGAAATCCCCACGGATACCCCCCCTGCCGGAGCCGGAAGGGGAGGTTATGTCGGACTCGAACCGACTAAAACCGCACGCCGACTGTGGGTCTTGGTGCTAGGCCGGAGGTGAGGTTGTCAAAGACATATCCCTCGCACCCCGGCTGACCCAGGGCCATCCCTTACGGTCTGGCCCTCCTCAGGAGGGGGGACAACGGTGTCCCCAACTCGCCCCCGGAATGGGGAGGCGCGCTATTCAGCGCGCCGCCGCCGTGGCCTGCTTCTGCTGGGGTAACAGGCGGCTCCACCCGTCACCCCCAGACCCGCGCTCATGGGGGACGGAGGTCAGTCAGTGCCCTCCGACGCCCGAGTTGCCTGCGCGCGCGGGCGGCGCGATCCGCGAGTCTTTCTCGCTCGCGCCGCCTCTCCCGCTCCGCCGTCTCCTTCACGACCATTACCTGCTCGCTGAAGGAGACGCCGGCCGCCCACGCGTCCGCGCAGCGGACCATTGCTGTGAGCAGGGTGGCGAGGGTGAGAACTCTCACTCCCAGGGCCGCCACTAGCTCCCGCCTCGGTTCGGCCCATGCCGGGCACTCGGTGAGCGTGTGCAGCCCCGTATCCTCGCTCGCGTCGCAGTGATGGCACTCGGACGTTGGCTCTTTTTCGATCCGACACAGATATCTCCCGAAGCACCCGTGCCCGGTGATAATCTGCGTCAGTCGATACGAGAGGCTGCCATGTGGCCTCTCGAGCCATTCCCCCATGATGGGCCTTACCGCCTCTATGACGGCATGCCCTGCGCGTCGTTGCTCAAGTCGTCGCTCCCACTCCGCCACCATGATCCCGTGGAGCCGGGACCTCTCGGCCCGAATGTCTTCGGGCTCGGGATCGAATCCCCGCTCCCGCGCCTCCTTACGGAACCGATACAGTGCCGCAAGGGATCTCGCTTCCAGGATCCACGGTGGCGATCCGGCTAGGAGACTCGCCGCTTCAAAGGATATCGTGCGGTACCCCCTAATGGCCCTGCAGGCCATCGTCTGCTGCGGAGCATGCAGCAGTTGCACGAATCTGGCCCGCAGCGCGTCCGCCCACACGGGGCACCCGTACAGGGCCATGGACCGCACGACACCCGCGTAGAGTCTCCTGCAGGAGTCCTCTGGGCCCCTCAAGTTGGGCAGCAGCCGCATCAGCGCGTTAGCTGACACCAACAGTTTGGGGCGCAGACTTCGGAAGTGCTCTCCGAAGTCCCACCGACCGTCAAGTACGAGCCCCAGGTATTTCAACCGGGGCTTGATGTCGATGGGAGTACCTCCTACTGTCAAGCTGGATCCCGGGGGTGGCCTGCGCCGAGGACCATGAAAGAACAAGGCCTCGGATTTGTGCAGAGCCACCTCGAGACCCAGCCGCCGGATCCGATCCACGACTTGAGCAACAGCGGTCGTGGCCCTCTGGGTCGCCTCGCGGTGTGTAGCGCCACTCACCGTCACTAGCGTGTCGTCCGCGTAGCACGTGACCGTGGCCCCGAACGCGAGCTCACCGCGAAGCACCCAGTCGTATCCGATGTTCCACAGGAGCGGCCCCAGGACCGATCCCTGTGGGACACCGCACGACATCTCACGCCTACCGACGCCGGTCGCACTTGGGTAGATGACGGCCCTCTCCGTCAGGTACGCCCCGACTATGCGGCGGAGGTAGAGAGGCACATCGTGGTACACGAGCGCCTCCCTGATGCAACTCCAGGGCAAGGTGTTAAACGCGTTGGAGATGTCCAAAGACACCGCCAACATCACCTCGCCCCGGGCAACCGCATCCTCCGCCAGAGTCCTCACGCGCATGATGGCATCCACAGTGGAACGCCACCGGCGGAAGCCGTACTGCGTGTCCGCTAGGTCCGGCCCTACTCTAGAGAGGTGCTCGACGAGGCGCTTGGCAATCACTCTTTCGAGGCAATCACTCTTTCGAATATATTTACTTATACCCGAATAAGTGTTAAATGTGTGTCCAAAATTCGACTAAATTAGAATACAATAAACCGATTCGTGTTCACGCTATAACCATTTACGATATTCAACAAGCTTATTCAGTTTAATTGTCAACTAACTAAAACTTTATATATGAAACCTCATTCGAATTTCCCAATTGCTTTCGAACGTACGAAACTTACAACAATACAATTATAACAGGAAACATCCGAAATTGAATTGAACAATGTCCAATCACTGCAACTTTAATCTGTAATGTTCGTTCAACTAATTTTACAATTGCAACTTTGTGTTCTGTTGGCGCGAATTGATGTTGAGTTAGAAACAAGATGGCGACTATCGCGGTGTTCACTCTAAATATTACATAGATTTTTTTTTATAAAGGACACCTCAATTTGACATCACCTCGCCTGATGTTAAGCTAAAGGCAAAGTCTCGGAAAGAGGGTCACCATCGTAAACATGTACAGTGGTGGCACTCAGCTTGACGGCCTCATTAGATGCCTTTTCGCGCCCCGCTTAATGGACCCGGGACTGTAGGAAGAAGGAAACACGTGAGCTGGCAGGGGGTTCCAGGTCTAAAGGCTTTGGGTAGCAGTCACTTTTATAGAACATTCATTACGTTAAGAATGAGTTTAACTATATAATCAGATAAATATTGAATTGATCTCACTATTGTGAATTGTGCGAGTATCAACCAATACAGTAAAATTTGGATCCTTTCGCTGCTTATTTTGTTATATTTTCAAACCTTGAGATTTCTATATACCTTATTCGATAGATATTACGCAAACGATTGCCATCCTTTTTGTGAAAGCATTCCAGTATATAAATAAGAAGTAGCGCATAATAGTCTAAATCTGGTGCAACTTCGGAAAAATAATCAATTAGGTACACATTCTTCAAAGATATTAATATAGACAAAATTTATTCAAAGATTGGAAAATCAGTTCTTTATGTATTTTCCTCACCTAGCGTTATCTATAATCAGCTCGGCGAACCTTGATCCCTATGACAGTTCATACTAGTGACGGGTCGTGTCGATATATCGCAACTTTTTATAGGCAAAGGCGTGACTTGCATTCAGCCACATCGATAAACATGTTTTTAAAATATAATCTACATTACTATAATTATAATGCTTGTTATATTTACAAGTATCCGTGTATTTGTATATGGGGTTGCCAATATTCCGATGCAGAGGTAACATGGTCGGACTGTATAATTTTAATGTGAATTAAAATTTTAGTTATAGCAACACTATCTGATCTGTCACTACGCTAGTACTGTCAGTTCGCTACGCCAGTACGAGTGCTAACGCCTTGTATGCGCCACGTGTTTTGTTGTGTCAACGGAATCCTTTGTTTATTACTATTGTTGTTTTCTGTTTTTGTTATTGTTGCTGTTTTGTTTTTGTTGGTGTTTCAAAATGCCGAAAAGACGGAGAAAAACTGTACTCAACAGTGAAACGCGGGAGTTTGTTGTACGCTTGCGTGACTATTTTGCTCGCGAACTACAAAATGGCGGACCTTTGTTGCCACTTGACAACGTACGCGACCGTGTTGCTGATGCTTTGGGAATTGGCAAAGCTACCGTTTCCCGAATTACAAAGGAGAAGTTCGGCGAATCGTCGATGGAGGAGAACAAATTATCAACTCCAAAGAAGAAAAAACATAATAGGGCACGACCCGTAACTAACCCCGATGATTTCGACATGGCAGCGATACGAAACCATATTTACGGCTATTATTTTCGAGGTGAACTGCCGACTTGCACAAAATTATTAGCGTCGCTGAAATCGGCTGATTTATTTAAAGGTGGATTCACTTCTCTCAGACAGGTTATAAAAAAATGTGGATTTCGTTATGGGAAGTGTGACAAAAGAAAAGTGATAATGGAGCGGAAGGACATTGGATTGATGAGGTGTGATTTTCTACGACAAATAAAAAACATCGAGAACTGGGACAAGGTGGTTTATCTGGACGAAACGTGGCTCAACGCCAATCACTCAGTCTCCAAAACATGGACAGACGACACAGAGAAATCCTGTACCAAAGCACCAGAAGGCAAGGGCCAGCGTTTGATTATCTGCCACGCTGGCACAGCCAAAGGTTTTGTACCTAACTGCTTGTGGGCCTTCAAATCCGTGAAAACAAGTGATTATCACGAAGAGATGAATTTTGAGAATTTCAAGAAATGGTTCACAAAACTATTAGACAATTTAAACGAGCCCCACTACATTTTAATGGACAACGCCCCATACCACTCTGTGCAAATTAATAAAGCGCCTACCGCGAACAACAATAAAGGCGAAATAATAGAGTGGCTGCAAAACAATGGTGTGGCAGCTAATACTCAAGTGCTGAAAAAGGAATTAGTTAGATTGTTGAACCTTCATAAACAGCAAACAAAGAAGAAATATTTCTTGGATGAGATGGCAAAATCAAAAGGGCACACCGTGATTCGGCTACCGCCCTACCACTGCCAATATAATGCAATCGAAATGATATGGGCGCAGATCAAAGGTGGGTTGATTTGTATTTATTTTAACATGTTTTTATTTAGGTCACTGGTGACTGTCTAGTCGGCTAGTACTATTTAAAGCTATTTTATTTCACTAGCAAATTGCATTTTTATTTTTATCCATGTGCTTATATCAATTACACACTTTTAACGTACAAAATTATGTACTTATAATGTACTTACCCGGATCTCGCTCTTTGACTTTGCATCATTTTCAATCTAAACCATTATTGTTTCAGGTTGTGCAGCCAGGCTTAACACCACTCCACCATTCACAGCTAATAAAATGCTTACGTTGCTACAAGAGGCATGTAGTCAAGTGACTCCGGACAATTGGAGGAAAGTGGTTGAAAAGACGAAAAAACTATGCTTAGATGATTGGAATCGAGACGTGCGATACGACAATATAGTAGACCAGCCGTTTTTAATAAACAGGAGAAAGCAGCTGCAGTTCGGATTCCGAGTCTGAGACGCAATCGGTGACACCATTGTCAGATTCAGATTAATGTATATTAAAAAATCATAAATAAACCGCTTTTGTTTTATTTGAGTAGGTATATACAATAAATTTGTTAAATCTCCTTTATTTTATTATCGCAAACAACTTAAATGATTATAAATCTGACACTAAGAGCGTAGGTGCTCTATTGATGTATTTTGTACACTCGTTTCCATTTTCGATATTTGTTTATCGATACTTTTCCGCACTAGTCGATATCTTCCAAACGGAGTAACTTTTGCAGGACGTCAACGTAAAGTCTGATTGAGATAATTTCTTGTAAGTGTTAATAATTATTATAATTCCAACGGGATATTATTGTAATTGCATATATCTGCCTAAAATTAATAAATATCATTTTTAGACACCGCCAATTCGATTATAATATAACGGTGACGCTACTACAAGGTTGTGTCGTGGGAATAACTGTCAGTGTCATAGGGATCAAGGTTCGCCGAGCTGATTATAGGTCGTCACTTGTTTCATTATGAGGCACTTTCGAGAAGATTTCGGACACAATAAAGTTAACCGACAGTATGTCAAAGCATGTCTTTCTTTCTTTTCAAAGCAGTTACTAGAAGTTTGATTTTCTCTTTTTATTTCGACATTATTATTACTAGATAATAATTTATTTATCCAGATCATTACTGCTATTTAGCTTACAATAGGTAAACAAATGAGATTTAGCTTCAAACACATACACTCAAATTAGATTACTAGTTATATTTCTACTGCAAGTGGAATTTATAAACCTACTAAATGTACATAATAATAATACTTAATAATTATTATAAATAAAAATCTAGGCGTCAAAGAATTCCTCCCCATCGACGTCAACCGGGAGGGTGGTCAGAAGGCTGGCGGCATTGCCACGCTGAATGGCAATGCCAATCCTTTGCGCAAGGAATAAACCAGCCCTCTGGTCACGGGTAGTGTCTATTAAACGTTTTGTTATTTCTTTATATAATAGACGTGCACTTGGACCCCATGATCCCAGCGTCTCGACTCCAAACGGCTCAAATATGTAATTTTTACTTAAACTACTATATTTGCGCCGTTTGAGGGTCTCTGCTGAAGCAGCAGCAGCGCAGACACAGTCCGCAGTACCTGAAAGATGAGAAATAAAACTAAATTAGTTATTGAATTAATTATTAAAAACTAATTTGTCCATCAAAGCATTAACTACATATTTTCTATCGTCAATCCCGCTATTTCAATACCTCATTAGGTCTATTTTAACAGTGCATAATTTACACCACTGACACGTCACCTATATTAAAATTCACGCTAATTTTTCAAATTCCCATTAAAATCGGTACCATTCTCGTGTTAAAATCAGTTGTATAAATCTGATTAACTTCTGTGGCCAGAGCACGACAAATATTCGTATTCGTAACGTACACGTATCGAGAGAATGGAGCATTGCGATTGGTCGGTTGTCAACTGTGAACCTGTGTGTACCAATCACAATTTTCCGTTCTCTCTATCCGTTTACGTTTCGAATACGAATATATTTCGTGCTCGGGCCACTGGTTCCTAAACTACTGACGCTGTATGACGACGGCTCTTCAGATTCTACGGCGAAATTGCTATTAGAGAGATTCACGCTTAATGGACGCGTAATTGGCTGCTTCGCAAACTAATGGACAATTATAACGACAGACGAACATTTTACGAGAATGACATTAGTGTTATGTAACTTTTATTATTATGTCGGTGTCTATTAAATTATTATCATCGTATTGATAGTATATAATCTAGATTTATCGATATTTCTTTGTAGAATTCATTTTATTGGTGTTATCTTAATTCAATTCGTTTCGAATATATAGTAACAGGGATTTTATCTTAGAACTATTATAGTAGGCACAGCATATTCTGCTCCATGGAGCGTGCAAACTTTAATTTAGTTAAATCATATCAATTAAATTAATTCCATGCAAGTCAATATTATCAGTTTTATTCATGTCAATAAAATATGTTATAAATCGAATATTTAATTTATTATTTTGATATTTTGTCATCCAGATATTCTCTTAAACTGTAGTAGATTTTATTTGTTTTACTACTAATTGTTTTGAGTTCCCGATATTTCGACACTATTGCAAGCGCCAAAGAATTGAAGTGCTTGTACACTGGCGGTTACGGTTGCTGGGTTTAACGCTTGAGCGCACTAAAAAATAAACACGATTAGATATCACCCGCATACGGTGCAGAATATTCCATCAAGAACCAAGCGGTTCGGTGACTCATTCGCAGGGAGTTCCAGCCGTTCCTGATCTTAATGGTGCGCATTAAGATCAGGAACGGCTGGAACTCCCTGCCAGTTCACGTGTTTCCTTCTTCCTACAGTCCCAGGTCCTTTAAACGGAGCGTGAAAAAGCATCTGATGAGGCCATCAGGCTGAGTGCCACCATTATTAACATGGTAGGTACGTGTTTGTAATGGTGACCCTCGTTCCGAGACTTTGCCTTTAGCTTACCATTAGGCGAGGTGAAGTCAAATTGACGTGTCCTAAACATATAAAAAAGCGAGACAAATGCCGATAGGCCTAAATCCGCACTCCCATTCGTTCGTTTTTTGTAACTGAGTTTAATTTTAAAACATTTTAATCAAACATCATAATCTAGGCTTAAACTAAGCGTAACCTATAATATGGACATAGTATTATCTATCTCTCAAATTTTTTATCTTTTGTTAAATCAAGAACTATTGTATGAATGTATGAATTTGCACAGTTTTGCAACAAGAACGAAGGTGAACCGGACGTCCTCCATGAGCCATGGGTGATCGGTGGAGCCGAATGAGAGAGGATCTCGAAAGAGCTCTCTGCCGGGTTACGAGAGATATGCTTTCAGCAATCTCACGTTCGGCAACCAAAGACCCAAGACGGCGTGCGTTTTAGTCGGTTCGAGTCCGACATAACCACCTCAACCGGCTCCGTGGGGATTTTTCACACGATAAAAAAAACAGTTTTGCAACAAGCTATCATGCAATCTTAATTAAAAATTAGTGATCGTTTTCAATGGTTATACAGATTTCACAGTAGATAATAGAAATAACGTGCGTGTATATTGGTACGATAATTCAGTTTATAACACCTTCGAGAATTTGAACTTATTTCGACGTGTGTTAACTCAATACTTAATTTCGAATATCCAAGCAAATATCGGTTCAATATTCATAATATTTCTACTTACCTATTGACTTAGTACTGATAGGTACTCTTTATTTCCAATGAAAGAAGAGTGGTTATATTACGTAACACTACTGTTACTAACGATACATGCGTGTGATGCAAGGATGATAAATGCTTCATATATAGGAAGTTTTGTTTACGGTAAGTTGGTGTTGATAAAATGGTATCCGTACAATGATAACATACCGAGTTTTTAACCCGGTCTGGGAAATTTTGGGTTAAATATGGTGGGAATAAAATGTTTATTTCTCCAGTGCTAAGTGAAAATTCAATTAAGAATTTTTATTTATCGTCAGAGTCAAGTGAATCAGTTAAATTCTATATGTATGATTTTAGATTGAAATGCTCCTTAACGCTAGGTCCCCTGCCTCACTATGATACCATGACGACTTTGCCGGCCACGTGTCCAAACAGTTTGTATGGAAATGTATGGTTGCCAACCCGTGTCCAAGTGAGTTGTCATACATTTCAATACTAACTGCTTGGATACGTGGCTGGCGACATCGCCATGGCGTTCTAGTGAGGCAGCGGACTAATAGTTTTACTTAACATGTAACAGAGAAATTATAAACATAATAAATATCTCATATTTCATTATATTTAGAAATTATGATATTTTCTAAAGTTTACACGAATGTCACTCATTGAAATAAAACCACTTTTTACGGATTCTATATTTGTTATTATTTACTTTTAAAACGACCGACGTTTCGGCTGCTTTTCAGCAGCCTTGATCGCGGTGTGACTCATGATGGTAGTCAAGATGTCACATAGTAAAGTGAAGTATAAGTTATCTCAAAATACCCGAATCATGGTGAATTATTGGTGTTCGTATTTACGCAGAATGTGCTGCTTCCTGGGTTTGATTAAGTGGATGATTGGGTATACCGCGATAGAATCCGTAAAAAGTTGTTTTATTTCAATATAGACATTAATTATAAAAGCGAACAGTGAGTCATTTTAATAAACTTTAAATACCTTTTTTAAACTTTTTGTAAATTGACGTCTGTAAAATGCTACAGAGGAGTTTGTTACGCCGTTTCTTCTCCACTGGTGCCTAAAAAGCGGCGGTAAACTTAGTTTTAAGCAGAATTTGACGTCAAAAAGTTGTAGTGCTACATAATCCATACTAATATTATAAATGCGACAGTAACTCTGTCTATCTGTTTGTCTCTTTGTCGGTCTGTATTTTACGCTTTCACCGATTTTGATGAAATTTAGTGTAGCGGTCAATTAGACCATGAGAAAGAACATAGGCTATGTTTGGTCGCGATAACCGACATCCACGAGGGGAGCCACAGGCAAAAGCTAGTTTTGAATAATTACTTTGACTTTAGTAAGGACATATCACGTTAGATGGCGTTATGTGTATTTAATGTTATTGTCATCCCTAGAGTTTATACGCCTCTTTCATTACAATTGTGTTTAAATTTCACAGGTACTAACGTCCCAGGAGAAATGATAACTTATTATCATCGCGGTGAAATACCATCTCTTACACCACATTATACACATGTAATTGATCAGTCGGTAAGCGATCACCTTTTATTTTATGAATACAAATATTAATATAAATGTTAATTTAACACTATTCAAAAATGGGGCTGTGTTTTTTTAATGCCAAATCGTAAAAAAAATAATTTGGGAATTATTTACGATGTGAATCTTTCTTTCAGAAACTCAATCCTGAATTGGAGAAAACATTTACGTTTTTAAAAGTAGAGTACATAAGCCCGATGTCTAGGGTTTCCATTCAGTATATCCCTGAGACATATACTTTGAAATTCACTATATTCGTTCCATTTATAGCTGTAGAATATGGAGTAGCTGCATATGCTTTGAATAAACGTGATAATTCAGAAAATGCCTATATAAGATAGTACATAGTATACCAATAATATCATACATGAGTTCTTGAACCAATATGAAAATTGTTTTATTGCATTATTGTGCTTCATCCCACTTCTGAACTTCCACAATATTTAGCTATTATGTCCGGTACACATTATTCTCGGCAGCACGAGTGTAACACCCCTGGTGTTGCATACGTCATTAGGCCACGTTAACCACTTTCCATCAGGCCGGTCGTGTGCTCGTCTGCCAACTAAGTGATATAAAAAAAATCCAGCGAATTAATCTAGTCCAATCATGGACTTTATTGTTGTGACATTATTCCACTTTAAAAGTAGACCGGCAATCCATCCAGGATTCATTGGATTACTCACTGGAATGGGCGCATTCCAGTGATGGTTCACAATATTTCAGCATCATTCCAGCACTGGATTTGCTCTATCAAAATCAATGGACAAAAAAAGTGACAAACAAGAAAATATCAAGGATAGCCGTGGTCGTATGCCACTTTTCCCTAGATTATATTGTTTTGTTAGAGTAAGTGGCATACGACCACGGCTATCCTTGATATTTTCTTGTTTGTCACTTTTTCGGTAGTCGGGTTTTAGTTTTAAACTTTATTTTTTATTTAAATTATTTTGAGGCAAGATAAAGCTAATAATTTATACATATTTGAAATGTGCTCATTAAGCACTTTCATTTGATACCAACAAATTTTTAACACGGTACGTTATGAGCGCTAGAGGGCGCCACACAACATTGAGTGACACGTTATATAGCCTATAACCATCGGACGATCAACCCGCTTGTAACGATACCTCATTTGTCCAGTTCTAATAAGTAGTTGAGGAACTATGAGGGAACAAATGAATATACATACATACATACATACATACATACATACATACATACATACATACATACATAGCCTGTCAAAATCATAACCCTCCTTTTGGCTTCGCCGTAGTCGGGTAAAAATACTAAACCAATTTTATAAAACTGAAATATAAAAACGTCTTGTTTTTAAATTTAAGTTTGATAAAAATGGCTCGTGACCGTGGCGCATGCGCATTCTCTTTGACAGCAGACAGAATCAGTCTGTGCCACGGTCATGCCACGGTCAACCGACACTCACTTCTGCGTATTTGCCGATGCCGGCCGAATTTGTTGACATTAATGACCCCTGCTCCGTTCCCTTAAGAAGTAGCGTGATGTTATTATGATGTGAAAGAGAAACAAACACCCGTCCATACATACATCCATCCATCCATACTCGCAAACTTTCACGTTTATAATATTAGTAGGATTTAATTTTTACTCAAAGATTAGTACCGATGCAATCTTATATTTGTAAAATGTTTTTCTCAGTCATACATTACTTTTGTGTAAGTATGGAGCCACCCTTAGCGTTATCTTAGATCCTTTCAACGTAATGCCTTAAGTTGATTATACCGACAGCAAGTATGGAACGGTTTTGATAAACAAAATGGCTGGAACAAATTAGGTAATATGTATGAAAAATAACGCAATGTATGTGTTCCCTCAACAGGAATTGTATAACAACAACGTAGTACATGATATTCTTCTAAGGGTTTCTGTATCAGCTTCTGACTTTAAGACTGTAAGTATGTAGGTACATGTCAAAAAATGCAGTTAGGAGAATTTTAACTATACTACGAGCGTTATATGATGATCCCTATGACAGTTCGTTAGCGCTTAACATTGTACTGACGTCCTATCACATCAAATCCTTTAGAGGTCCATTAAAAAGACGAAAAAATCATAATTGTGTACAATTGTAAATTATAAAAATGAATATTAAGAAATTATTACGTAATGTTCGGAAATAATAGAAAAAAACTCAATGCAAATGTACATGGTACGTGCTGCAAAAGTTACGTCGTCAAGCTGTTATCGACTAAGAAGGGACACATTGATAAACAAAATATCGATAATTTGTTGGAAATATTAAACAAATGCTTTAAGTTTGTATTTTATTTATATCAATCTGAATCTGATACAGGGTCAATCGGATCTTCAAAATCTGAGTCTGAACTGCAGCTATCCGTGACGTTTATTATTAACGGTTGGTCAATGATATTGTCGTATTGTACATCTCGATCCCAGTCTTGTAAGCAAATTTTCTTCGTTCTTTCGACCACTTTTCGCCAATCGTCAGCTGTCACTTGAGCGCAAGCTTCTTCCAATAAAACCATCATTTTATTTGCCGTGAATGGCGGAGTTGTGTTATGCCTAGCTGCATGATCTGAAAATATTTGTACATTCAGTAATTATTTTTAGAAATATTTATGCATATACATAATATTATATAAATAAAAAATATAGATACCTTTGATCTGCGCCCATATCAACTCGATTGCATTATATTGGCAGTGATAGGGCGGTAACCGAATTACCGTGTGTCCATTTGATTTGGCCAATTCATCCAAAAAATATGATGGGTGCGTCTGTTGTTTGTGAAAGTTCAACAGTCTAACCAACTCTTGCCGTGTAACCACTCTATAATTTCAGCTTTTTTGTTATTGCTGCTGGGGGGTTTGTTAATTTGAACTGAGTGATATGAAGCATTGTCCATTAAAATATAGTGAGGCTCATTCAAATTTTCTAATAGTTTTATAAACCATGTCTTAAAGTTTTCGAAATTCATTTCCTCGTGGTACTCCGTTGTTTTCACTGACTTAAAAGCCCACAGGCAATTCGGCACAAAACCTGTAGCTGTGCCAGCGCACGGTGGATCCTGTTGTATGGGATGGTTGGTCAATATTATTTAACTACGTTCCGAGACTAAAGCTAAGTCTTAAAGGTGTATAATACATAGATACGTACCTAAATACATAAAATCACGCTTATTTCTTACTGGGGTAGGCAGAGATCACTGATTTCCACTTGAACGCTCCCGGCGAACATCTTCGCTTCCTTAACTATCATAATTGTCTTTATTAAAAGTATCAAGACCCACAGTCGGCGTGCGGTTTTAGTCGGTTCGAGTCCGACATAACCTCCCCTTCCGTCTCCGGAAGGGGGGTATCTGAGGGGGATTTCCGCACGGAAAAAAACAAACCCGGTAACATTGCGGAATTGACGTTGGATGGCTCTTTTCCTTTCATCGATGATTACCCTCGTGTCCTGAGACTGTCTCCATTCTTGTGTAGTTAATTTATACGCTATATGTAAGCAACATTCAAAAAAACTTTATCCAGCAATGAAGAACACTCAGACCAAATGACAGCGCTGATTCATTTACTATAGGCTGTGACAGCATGGCATCAATGTTATTAAAATTTTTTGAGGTCTCGTTACACAACAAACATCTCATTGCAGATTTGTTGTCAGTCAAGCTATTACAAACCTTACCGTCGATCATGGTGAATAGCAACGTATGTGTAACTTTAAATTCACGGCCGTTAAAATTTAACACACTAGGAACGAGCTGTCTTATCTCAGTATCTATCTCTTCCTTCTTGGTTTTAACAAGCTCTACAGATTCTTGCTTAAAATCAATGCTTAGAGGTCGACAAAACCTTGGCGATGAGGATTGGGAATTAAACCACTCAATTTTGCTTTCTAATTCGTTGGTGATCAGTTTTAAAGGGACCATGCATGTTAAAAAAGCAAATTTGTCATCACTTGACATTGAATGGAATTTTTGCATGTACTGACTATGACCTGAGCTACCATCGAAACCCCACTTAGAAGAGTTAATTCTGTTTCAGATATTGACTGTAACACTTCTTCTTGTGTTTTAAGTAAGCGACTTGCGGTATGGTCGAGCAAATTTTGAAGCGGTACTTGAGCAGTAGTTTCAGTTACGTTAACGTTAGCAGGGTAACATGCACCTTTAGCCTCCTGCAAACGTTTATAAGAAGGAAAGATATGAGGCGCGTAGCTTCGTACCACGTTATACTGCTTCTTACTTAATTTCGCTTCAGTGAACATAGACAAAGCGGATTGAGGAGATACTGCCTCTTGTTCTTTTACTGTGGTTTTCGGTGATATAATATCTTTTAATTTATTTAATTGGGAATGGTGGCCTTCCGTTTCAAAATTCATTTGAGCAGAATAAAGAAGTTCACTGCCAGAACCGGACGCACGTAAAACTTCGGTCTTCCTACGCTTACTGCGGTCACTACACTGCTCAAAATTCTTCGGGGGCCTACCTGGGCTGACCCTTTGCTTAATAATATATTTTTTTTAAATGCAAGTCTCATCTAGCCACGTTGAATTATTTTTAAAAACATTTCTTTGATTCTTTTCGACGATAGCCATTTCATTTTAAAAGATTTAAGAAAGTTATGCAGTTTTTCTTTAAGGGAAGTTACACCTGAAGCAGGGCAGTTGGTTTCTGCAATAATTATCTCCTTTAATTTTAAAAATTTGCTATCTAATTTCTTGTATTGAATTTGTCACACAAATCTCTCCTTTTTACCGGATAATCCACTATTCCTACGAAAAAAAAAGCGAAAAAATTACCTATATAATTAGGCTACAATACAACTCAAAACAAAATTGATGTTAAATACGAAAATTTTCACAGTTAAGTGTAAAAACAAACCGAAACACGAGCGGCTCATATTTTTAATCTACTACCGTGAAACTATAAACCTCTGCCATTTGAAAAAGAGCATTTTGTCAAAACTTTTGATATCAATTATATAAAATACACTAACTATCGGGTTATCGGAAACTAATTAGTACCCTGACAAAATGCTCTTTTTCGAAAAAAAAACAGAATCAAAACTGCACTTCTGCAGAAAAAGTGGTTTTTAAATATAAATTTATTATGAAGAAGCATTTATCGTGAAGCACTAAATTTATATTATTTTAAATACTACATACCTTCAGTATCACTCATATTTTTTTTTATTAAATATACCCTGTTACTTTTAAAGTTATATCTTGTTTTAATACTGCACCAAACTTAGAAAACGTAATTGACTACAAGGAAAATAGAAATTAGGTCTACTTTGTCCTATCATAAAAATTATACTAGACAACCAATACTACTTTAATTACATAAAATAAATGTGGTATACCCTCTATTTGCTAAATCGATGAAAAAAAAATATCTTCCGACATTTTTTTAATTTTGATATATGACCAACCAGTTCATACTACAGGATCCACCGTGCAGCGTGGCAAATGATTAAGCGCTGGCCCTTTCCTTCAGGAGTTTTTGTGCTGGATTTCGCTGTGTCATCCGTCCATGCATAGTATAGTATAGTAAAATAAAGTATAGTAAAATAAAATATAATAAGGCTGTTACTTTTTTATCTAGTGTTTTATGTCCATCAATGCGCGTAGTCTTTTTTTCAAAATAAATAAATATTGCTTATTATGTTGAATGACCTGGCTGAATGACATGACATTTGCCTGAAAAAACAGTATTTTATCGAAATTGTTTCGCATAACTAATACAACTGTCAGTTGAAACGTCATAGGGATCATCATTCGGCGTGCGGAGAATAGTGAATAATAATAGTGACGAAGTTGTTGAAATAATGAATTTATGACGAGTACTTTCTGCTTGATGTATCAGTTATATAATATTTATATATATAATATTTTTCACTGTAATTTCAACACTTAGATGATTTATTTGAATAGAACTTTAAAACAGTACTTTTAATTGATTCTTCAAATAACGTGTTTCAAGAATTATCATCTTTAATGAACCTTAATATATAATAAGGGTAGGCAGCGCGAGTATAATGCCCCTGGTGTTGCATACGTCCATAGGCCGCGGTAACCACTTTCCATGTGCTTGTTTGCCGCCACCTAAGTGGTATAAAATAAAACCTGCAGTTCGAATAATTTATAAGTAATATGTCTTTAGTGATAACTAAATTTTATATTGATCTTTATTACTCTTCCGCGTTAAAGCAACTGAATAGAACTAAGGCTCTTAATTAATTTCTAATGCCTTCAGGCTTACCTATCACATAAAATAAAAGTGTAAATAATAGTGATTAGAAAACTGACAGTACTTTCAAAATCAGCATTCATAACCTTCATACGCTTTAAAACCCAAAGTTAACAACTTTCCATGACACATTAGGCTGAAGGTAAATTATAATTACGTACTACTAAAGGGTCTTGCTATAAAAGTTATGATGGTCGCCATCATACATATAGAACTCCATCCCTTTAGTTAGATTTAACGAGTTATGTGCAAAACCACCTGAGACACATTTTTTAGTTGAGTATAATACATAATTAGTACAATAAAAAGTGAAAGTAAAGTTAATATGTCAGATTTTTTAACAAAAATAATCTTATTTCTAATCTTATCTTCTTCTTTCTGATATTCTTAATCTAATGAAGAAATTTCGCGCTCAATCAGTTAAATTTCGCACTCAATCAGTTGAATAGATCTGATTCTGACTTTATTTCTAGACCTGACCGGTTTCGCCTTACGGCATTCTCAAAGGTTCACATTGATGTTTTAAAATTATAATTCGGAATACTATACTACAATATTTGCATTTTTTCATGTGTGGGTAGTTTAAAAAAATTCGGTATACCAGTTTACCAAAAATTATATGTATTATAGTCTGAAATAACACATAGGTTACTTATATCTTTTCGACAGCCTGTGAAATATTTGTGAAATATAGTATGAAATAGATATTTATCTGGTATACGTTCCCATGGGTCCCGTGTATAACAGCTAGTTATATTAATAGTGCTTTGTAAATCTAACTTCGTCACGACTAACGGAAAAATACGCAGATGATATCACTGCGAGAGAAGGATAAAGAAATATAACCCTGTACCAACTCGTCTGGCCAGCGTGGACACAGCAGGCTAAAACCTCCCAACATTGGGCGCGGTCTGTGTTTAGCAGAGGACTGCGACAGTCTAATTGAAAAGTAAGTCATAACTAACTTTATTATTATGGTTAAAACCTCGCAATTTGATAGCGTTTAGATTATTATTCAGCTGATTGTTACCGGCAAAATAGAATTTGGGCCACCCCATATCTTTCCCAGCGATGTCGTGGAAGGCGACTAAGGGATAGGGCTGTTTAACACCAGATAGAATATAGCGACCGGGGGCCTGAGGACGGTGAGTTGGCTGCTCACCGTCTCTACAGAAGCAGGCCCATGACGGCAGCGTGACGTGAGGGATTCACGCACGCCCCCCCCCCCCCCCCCCCTAAGAAGCGGGATAGCACCCCAACCACCCCCAAGGCGAGGCCGCAATTGTAGCCGTAGGTCTGATGGGAGTCCTGGGACATCCTTACGAGGGCTTACCCGGGGCTCCCATCCATAGGCTTCTGGGCGTTACCGTGGGGATTTTTAGTCGTTAGGAGTCCGGCATAACATCCATGAAGGATTTTCCCCCTCGGTAAAAAAGAAAAAAAAATAATAATATAGAATACAGTCCAGATTCAGCCTCAAATGTATGGCTCAAGTTAACAGTAATAGTGCCCGGAATACGGCAATAGGCTCACCCCCCATCACGTGGTACCGAATAAAATGATTGATGAAATGTGGGTGTTAAGTCACCTCTGGTTAAAGGCGTGATTGTATGTATGTTAGATTATTATACTTAATTCATCAGTTATTATTTCATATATTGCTCTAGTACTTTGGGGCCGGCGTTATATAACAGAAGTATAACGGCGGCTCTGAATTATTTATCAAATGAAATCATCCTACGTAGTGTTTATAGATTAAGGGCGTCGCTGAATAACTTTTAGTTTGGTGGAAGTTCATGTTATATTGCCACTTCAACTTGGTAACTGCAAGGGCTTCGTCCGAAACTTTCATTCCACTTTGGATATTCTTATTACGAAACACATCACGATCAAAAACTCTGAATTGGATTCTTGACCTACTAAACGAGTCTTTTAGGCGCCGTGAAAAGGAATACATACCAATGAGTTTTTTTTTAACAACTTTGTTTTAAATGGTGACAACTATGCTTCCTCTACATCCAATAAATTGTTTTGCCATCTAAAAGTTTGCTTGGAATAAATCGCTTTTAGTGACAAGGCATGTGTTCATGTAACCTATTACTTTATGACCCATGCTACTGTACCACTTTAAGTTATGTTGGTGAACAGTTACCCTCAGATCTATCTTGAGTAGCAAAGTGTCAAAATGATCATGATAAATACATACATACGTACATACATACATACATACATACATACATACATACTCGTACATACATACATACATACATATAATCCCCGGAGGGTAAGGCAGAGGTGAATTAACACCTTAACACCCACACTTCACAAATTATTGTAGTCGGTTCTATGTAGGTATGTAATTGGGGGCGAACCTATTGGCATAATATTCCGGGCACTATTGTTGACTCGAGCCATGCATCTGAGGCTGAGTCTGGGCTGTATATATCTGTCTGATGTTAAGAGCGCGCATAAAGCTAGTAGTAGGAGAGCTGGCACGAATTTTTGGGTAGGTATTTGAGGCAAGCTGAAAACTTGTCAGATACCTCTCCTATTATATCCCAACTCGGAATTGCAGACCTGGCTGGTGAGTAGCGGGGCTAAATCAACCCCTAAATTTTTTTAAATATTATTTTTTTTCCCAAAAAATATATTTGAGGCACTACGCAATTTATATATGTTGCAGTGTAATACTTAATGAATACGAAAAAAAATAAGCCAGATAATTTAATCGGGGTTTTAACATTGCCAGACGCGTGCAAAAATATTTTGCAAAAAATTATAAAAAATGTTTTTGAGGCAGCTTGAAATTTTAATGGAGTGTTATTTATAACTAAAAAGTAAGATTCCCAAAAAGACAGATCATTTCGGTGGGGCTTTCTACCTGCCAGGTGATCAAACAAATAATGAATAGGTACGAGCCTGTAGTGCTATAGACAAGCTGTAGTGTGAGAGGGAGCGCATAGCGACAGCTGTCTTCGTTCTTGCTTGCCGCGTTACTATTGGCTCTGGCGAGGCCACGTGACTTACAATAACCCATGAGGTTTCTAGTCGGAATTTCGGAGTCGTTATTTTCAGTCGTATTATTCTACATGGTGTTGCACGTTTTAGAACTGAAATAATTTGAAAATGTTGAACAAATTTAAAAATTTGTTCACGAGGAAAGTAATAATAACGATGATGAAAATCATACTGAAGGTGAAAATAAATGGTTTATTTGTAACAACTGCTGCATTCAAATTTCTGTGATTAATTAAAAAAATTAATATATATTTCTTCACAGATGAATCCGAAGATTTCATTACTTCTGATGAAGAATCCACAGACGAAGAATGTTAACTTATATCTGATGTGAAATGAATAGAATTTATTTCTGATTTTTTTTATACTTGAAATGATTGTACTTGCTGGAGAGTTATTATATTTTTATACACCTGGTTTTGCGATTTTTTTTAATTTTTGTTTTTTTTAACGTAACCCTTATTAATTTTAAGATGAAAAAATTTTAAATTTCCGTATAAATTTTGATTTAGAATACTGCCCGAGAAAAAAAAAACAATTTTTAGTTTTGAATGTAGGGGTAATAATATGAATCCTGTACAAAAATTTTTGGAACTAAAATTTTTGAAAGAATAATTTTTTTTTTAATTCTCTTCGAAAAATAAATTTTCCTGCGGAAATGTCAAATATTTAAACAGTTTATTACGTTCAAATTCGCATTAAAATTGGCAAAATAACTAATTTTTGAAAATTATAAAGAAATCGAAAAAAAAATGTCCTTTTAACATCCATAAATCAATACAATCTCTTTTACGAAAAATGTTTTTAGTAGAAATTCAGAAAATTTTATATTTTTTACTCCGAAATTTTAAGTAGAAACCTCATGGGTTATTGTAAGTCACGTGGCTTCGTCAGGGCCAATAGTAACGCGGCAAGCAAGAACGAAGACAGCTGTCGTTATGCGCTCTCTCTCACACTACAGCTTGTCTATAGCACTACAGGCTCGTACCTATTCATTATTTGTTTGATCACCTGGCAGGTAGAAAGCCCCACCGAAATGATCTGTCTTTTTGGGAATCTTATTTTTTAGTTATAAATAACACTCCATTAAAATTTCAAGCTGCCTCAAAAACATTTTTTATAATTTTTTGCAAAATATTTTTGCACGCGTCTGGCAATGTTAAAACCCCGATTAAATTATCTGGCTTATTTTTTTTCGTATTCATTAAGTGTTACACTGCAACATATAGAAATTGCGTAGTGCCTCAAATATATTTTTTGGGAAAAAAAAATAATATTTTTAAAAATTTAGGGGTTGATTTAGCCCCGCTACTCACCAGCCAGGTCTGCAATTCCGAGTTGGGATATAATAGGAGAGGTATCTGACAAGTTTTCAGCTTGCCTCAAATACCTACCCAAAAATTCGTGCCAGCTCTCGGACTATAGAAAAAAGTCAGATTTCACCCGCACACTTCATACGTCCCGCTCTCGTCGGTCTACAAGTCTGTCGCCCCGCAGTATTTTGTGTGGCAGCTAACCGCCGTGTTTAGTACGCAGGCGCACAGTATACCCAAAATAATCAGATAAAATTTGGCAAAGTACGAGCTGGATCATTATCTATATAAGGTATACTTTGAACACACAATAATTTTATTTTTGGTGATAGATAAAATGAGTGGGATTTGTAAAATAAACATAAGCATTGAAATAAAACCACTTTTTACGGATTCTATCGCGTATATTTGTTATTATTTACTTTTTAAACCGACGTTTCGGCTGCTGCAAATTTACGCAGAATGAGCTCACTGTGTTGTTAAGTCTTGCTGGATTTTGCTGCTTACTGGGTTTGATTAAGTGGATGACTGGGTCCCAAGCTGGTGGTACGTTCCATCCATCCTCTCTATTAAAATTTGGGTGTTTTTTAATTTCAATAGCCTCGCGGATCATTCTAGGAATATATCAATGTTCTTTGGCGAGTATCTTCAGATACTCGCCAAAGAACATCGATATATTAATAAATTAATATATAAATTTATTTTGGTGATAGATAAAATGAGTGCGATTTGTAAAATAAAGATAAGCAGCTTAGCTTTAATAAACAGCTTAAAATATAGTGGTCAAAAAATGAATGCATATTTTTTGAAATCGTCAAATATTGATATTAAGACATTTTTATCACAATATAAAATAAGTAAATTTTCACTGTATTATTATAATTTGTTGTGTTTTAGATAAAATCTCCCTAAGAACTCTGACGATTCGCTGAATAATTTTACAGATAGTGCATAAATAATACGAAAATGTAAGTTATAGAAATATTTATTTCAATAATAATTACAAAATGCTGACATGTAATATACTTGTAATTTTGTTATAGGTAGATAAGAATCTATATATATCTATACATATAAAAATGAATCCCTATTTCCCTTGGTCACGACATCACGCGTGAACGGCTAGACCGATTTCACTAATTCTTTTTTTGTTGTGTTCGTTATTGTTAGGAGAAGGTTCTTATGAAAGAAAAAATGAAGAATATACATAAGAGACACCTGAGCAAACTAGCAACTTTAAGATCATATCGGGACAAAAATTCTAATATCTCAACACCACCCCTTTACTTCGGTGAATTTTACCCTAAACTTATAAACTTTACCAGCGTTGAATTTGCTACTAAAGAAAAGGCATTACTAGAGAAAGGGTTAAAGTATTGCCCCAATATCTCCTTATCCCAGAAGGATTTGGATAACTTGGCGGTAGATCTGGAATTAGCCGAAACTGATGTCACTGGGAAGCATGTACTTAGCAGAACAATAAAACAACAAGTAACAGTGCAAAGTAAAAATAATACATCAGAAGATCTTAAAACTATTCTAAATATTCGTTCCAAAATCAAGACTCATGACCTGGTAA
Source organism: Eilema sororculum (assembly GCA_914829495.1). Lineage (NCBI taxonomy): Eukaryota > Metazoa > Arthropoda > Insecta > Lepidoptera > Erebidae > Eilema > Eilema sororculum. Next base: position 19,379,810 of record OU618543.1, on the reverse strand, counting down.
TAACGAAAGCGGATAAAGGCAACACAGTAGTAGTCGCAACCCGACAGGAGTACGTAGCCAAAGTTGAGACCTTCTTAAACGATCCATCATTTGTTGAGCTGAAGAAAGACCCAACTAAGAAGTTCAATCAAGCTGTGAAAGAAACACTACAATCTGCTAACAGCATATTCGGAAAGGACACCTACAAATTCAAGCTCATGAACCCTCAATCTCCAAAGCTACATGCGTACTACAAACTACACAAACCAGAAGTTCCTATCCGTCCAGTAGTGTCATACACAGGTGCACCAGCATACAAATTAGCAGCAGAAGCTAACAGGTTATTTAAACATCATACTAACTTCACACCAACTAATACTATAAGAAATAGCCTTGACCTTGTAAAAAAGCTCGAAAATATTCATGTACCAGACCAAGCCATGCTAATTTCCTTTGATGTAAAAAATCTATTTCCAAGTATTCCTTTAAATGAATGTGAAAGTGCAATTAAAGACATCCTAATAGAATCTATAGTAGACCCTCAGATTGCCATAGACTTGGAACATACCATATCGGTCTGCCTAGACCAAAACTATTTTAGGTTTTGTGACAAATTGTACAAGCAGATGGATGGCCTCGCTATGGGTAGCCCCCTTTCACCGCTATGCGCAGATATTTTCATGAATTATATCGAGAAACAAATTCTAGGAAATAGTATGTACAAACCATTTATTACCTACTGGTATAGGTATGTGGATGACATCATTTGTTTGTGGACCGGAAATATAGATACCTTGAATAACTTTTTGACATTTATTAATGAAATTAACTCTAAAATACAATTCACAATAGAAATTGGACATAACCACATTAATTTTCTTGACATCACTATTAATTTAATCAACAACAGACATACATTTAAAATTTATAGAAAACCCACTTTCGCTGACAATGTCATACATGCAGATTCTAGACACCCATTGAGTCACAAACACGCTGCATTCCACTCGATGTTACACCGACTACTGTCGATCCCAATGTCGCAGTCGGATTTCGAGGAAGAATTGACAGTAATCAAGGTGATAGCGACGAACAATGGTTTTCCATCTCAATTAATAGATAGCATGGTTAAACGTAAGAGTTCCAGAGTAGTCACAAATCTAGCTTACAAGGGAGGAGGCACACCCATTACCGCAGATACACATAGGAAACGATGGGCTCGCATTCCTTATATCGGACATGTTTCATATAAATGTGCTAGAAATCTGTCAGAATGCAAAGCTGCTTATTATACCACACATAATCTACAAAACTTAATTTGTAATAATAAGGATCCAACCCCAGTTGAGCAGAAAAGTGGAATATACGAACTGACATGTTCCACCTGCAACAAAAAGTATATCGGCCAAACTGGACGACCTTTCGAAATTAGAGTTGCGGAACATGTCAGGGGTTGGAGACTCAAAAAAACTGAGTCCAACTTTGCGGAACATCTTCTTCTAGAAAACCACTCCTTTGATCCTAAAGTCAACTTCAGAGCTCTGCGACTGTGTGACAAAGGTAGAAAAATGAACGCCCTGGAAGCCTTAGAAATAAACAGACTACTAAATATTGACAGAAACAACTTAATAAACCAACAGTTGGATCTGAGCCGCTCACCCCTGCTACAGTGAATGATGATATCCACATATCTACTTGCTTTGCATGCTCGTGTTGAATTGTTAATTTTATATTGTTACTGACATTCTGTATATTGTAATCCCAGTCTTGTTAAGCACAGTACCATTTGACATCATTAATTTGACAATAACTTTATTCAATGCAATTTAATTATGATTTTGACATTTTGATAGAATTTTCCTTTGATCATTTGTAATTCGACATTATTATTTTCATTTGACATTTAAAATTATTCCTTGACATTATAATTCAAATGCAATTTTATATATTATATTGATCATTAAAAATTGTGAGGCCAAACTTATAATAATTTCCCACATTTTGGGGAATTTTTTTTTAACTGGTATACCGATTTTTTTTAAACTACCCACACATGAAAAAATGCAAATATTGTAGTGTTTCCGAATTATAATTTTAAAACATCAATGTGAACCTTTGAGAATGCCGTAAGGCGAAACCGGTCAGGTCTAGAAATAAAGTCAGTGGATAAAAGTACAAGTGTGTTATTCAATATAAAAAATGAAGAAAATTGCGCAGAAAATTAGAAAATTTAAGAATACATAACCACCATATAAAATAGCTGATCCGACATACGCCATGTCTAAATTTTGAATTTGGAATACGAATTGGAAAAAAATGTGTTTATTATTCTAATACTGCTGTATGATATTCTTCTATGTTATCTGACGTTTGATATAGAATTGACATAATACGTGCAAATATCGCCAGAGGGTGATTAGTAGACATTCTTCTGAATTAAATAATTAAATGCCCGTTACTGGGGCCGCGAAAATATTTATGGTGGCTATTTTTTATTTAGGTCGAAAAATTGATGGTTTATGGTAGTATGAACGCCCTTGAGCGTAGAGGTATATGGTTGTATGGGTCCCATAGGTATATAGGCTCCGCAGGTGTAAGTACAGGCCCCGGTGACCTATTAGTGTCGGGAGCTCCGTGGGCGTATGGGGCCCTAATCGAAATGCTTTCCGTTCTCAAAATAATTAGGAGAATTTCATACAGCTAATTGATTCTAATTTTAAGGCGAAACAAAGTTTGCCGGGACAGCTAGTAAGGTAAATAAATGTATATTTCATACTGAAATTGGTTCAAGACGCCTAAAGATATTACTTTCAGTTCATAAAACGATAAACGATAGACGATCACGGTAGAAATTTAATTTGAAAAATATCTGTTTAATCTATAATTGGAAATACAAAAAGAGTTGAAGCTATTCTATGAATATGACGTCAATAATGTGGATATTACGAGGCCGTTTTCGAAATTTTGTCATTTTGCTCGATACATGTGATTTTAGAAATGTGATTTCATAGTTAAAAACTGTATTAATTCGAGTTTAAATTAATAAATAAGAAAGATCATTTCAAATACTAATGAGAAAATGAGCTAGGTACGGTATTTACTTATTTTTATTACATGATTTTGATTATTCTACCTGAAACCTACGCCTATTTGTGAATTTTTGTGGAAAAGGTTTAGGAAATGACCTATTACTTATTGTTTTGACAGCTAAACAGTATGAAAAACTTACAACGTATTTTCCTGAAAAGCACTAAAAACAAAAACTCTGAAAAGCATTAAAATTGATAATACAATGTATAAGTACTTTCGCAAAATATAATTATATTACTGCTATAAAAAATAACATTAGTTACATACTTCAAACGCGATGTGGTCTAAGACATCTATTTGATTTTCATATACTATACCCGGGCTACGGTTGATACAAAAACTGTACTTAGTAACAAAGTAAAGAAAATAAAGAAATATTACTTTCGACAACTAGCCAAGAGTTGAATTCTTAGTCTTTTGGATTCTCTTTAAGAGTTTATCTTTTGATTTTTTTATTTCCCATAATTTCGACGAACGTTTTCGACGGAAAACAGAAAAACAGTCCTCTCGTCTCAACGGGGCGACCCCGACTAATTGATGAAACAACAGATGGCCGGCACCTCGGGTCAGGTGCGATATGCGCGGAATAAGAACGTCGTAAGCGCTGAATTAGTTTTTTTTAATTACTCGTAAATTCCAAATAATTTTAACAAAGTCAAAAATTGAGTCACTAGGTTTTATAATCTTATACTTTGTACATAAAAATTGACTCAGTTATATGAATAATCTTGAAAATAAATTAATTATAATCAAAAATTAGGCCTAACTTGGTGATCTTATTTTATCGACAAAATTTTATAATTTTATGTTTTCACCAAATTGAGTACCTTTCAGATATAACGTATTTTATATTTAAAAAAAGACAAGCTCATTTGTGGCACACTTTCGGGTAGTAAAATCAAATCAAAGATCGGCAATTTTCCTTTATACCCCCTCTTAAACAGCGATATGCCTTAGTCGCATTGTATGACACCGCATGGGATCAGATGGGGTGGCCCAAATTCTGCTCTACCGAGAACCACGCGGCTTGTGATCTGTATCAGGAATGATAATGAAACCTCGATAATTTTTCATTTCATTAATATCAAGATACTAAGATTAAATCAAACTGTTTTATTGATTTAAGTTGTATTATCGTCCGATCTAAAGGTGTGAATCAACCATCAGAACAATCAGTCAAGAGGAAGGAATACCAAGGTATTAAGATCATTTTGAGTACTTTGCTACTTAGCCAGGGCTGTTTAACATCAGACAGATATATACAGCCCAGACTCAGCCTCAGATATAGGCGCGAGTCAACAATAGTGTCCGGAATATTAGGGCAATAGACTCACCCCTTATTACATGGGACCAATTACAATTATTGGTAAAATGTGGGTGTTAATCCACCTCTGTCTAACCGTCCGAGGATAAAGGCGTGATTATATGCTAACTCTAGACTAAAGAGTGAAGTAACTTCTCACCGAAAAGACCTTCTAATGGTTCTAAAGGTTAGAAGGTCATCTCGGTGAGAATATTATCATAATATATTGTGAAAGTACCTTGTTCCTACACGTATTACTTCAATAACAAGTGTTGGAGCACGTTTTATATTGCAGCATGCAGAGATGGCACTCTATTTGTGTCACTTAAGAAACTGACATACCCAGTAGCAGCTACCCAGGCTGTAAGATGTTCTTAGATGCGGTATCCTAAAGATCTCTCTCTCTAAGATCCAAAGTTCCTGCGTGGAATACTGCTCACATCTCTGGGACGGCTCCGCAAAGTACTTATTAGATGCTCTCGACAGGTTGCAGCGACGTGCGGTCCGCATTATTGGGGATCCTGAGGTCACGAACACCCTCGAGCCTTTGCAGATGCGTAGAGATGTTGCGTCTTTGGCAGTTTTCTACCGTCTCTACCATGGTGAATGTTCTGACGAGCTCTTCCAATTAGTCCCACCCTCCCCTTTCCTTCACAGGATGACACGTGCAGGGCTAAGATGTCATCCATTTACGGTGCAGAGTATACCTGCTAGAACCAAGCGTTTCAGTGATTCATTCCTATGCCGCACCACTAAGACCTGGAATTCCCTGCCAGCTCACGTGTTTCCTTCTTCCTACAGTCCCGGGTCCTTTAAGCGGGGCGTGAAAAGGCATCTAATGAGGCCGTCAAGCTGAGTGCCACCACTGTTAACATGGTAAATGTTTACGATGGTGACCCTCTTTCCGAGACTTTGCCTTTAGCTTAACATCAGGCGAGGTGAAGTCAAATTGACGTGTCCTGTATAAAAAAAAAAATGTATTTTGGTACCTACTGATAGTACTGATATTTTAATTCGGATATTAAAACACTTTGAATCTCTATATTTATATATAATATAAACTCACGCCTGTATTCCCCGAAGGGGTAGGCAGAGGTGCTAGCACCCACATTTCGCCAGTTTATGTTTAGGTCCCAATGTAATAGGTGGCGAGCCTATTGCCATTGACCGGGCACTTATAAACCTGCGATAAGTACACACATATCTTCGAAAAGTATCGAAAAGTCATTGGTGTGTGCCAGGGTAAACCTGGGATCGAACCCGAGACCTCGTCTCAGCAGTCCTTTACCCATACCACTAGGCTAGCGCAGATATTATAGTGGTAAAATCATAGTGGCATGGATTACAGTACTTATAGTTATATGTACAATGGGTGGCCTTATCGCTAAATACAACAACTTCCAGGCAACCTTGGAAGGGAGATATACTCAAAAACAGAATGGTGGTGAAGCACGCGCTCCAAGTAGGATCAATAACACAATGGCATAAAAGTTTTAAGAAGATGACAGTGGTTGCATGGTTCTCATATTATCATTCTGTAAACTGGCTTACCCGCACTGGCAGGTGAGTTGGCATATTTTGAAACCTCATATTACCCCTTTGAGCAGAGGCTTCTTAAAAACTAAATATTAGAGATTGTTTAGTTTTCAAGTAATGTATGAAAAGCTGCCGGATTCGCTTACATTTATGCTCACTGCTCTGCTCCTTTGAATAGTCGTATGATGATGCATAGCCTAAATCGTCGATAGACGGACTATTTAACATAAAAAATTTTTCTTATTTGAACCAGCAGTTTCTGAGAGTAGCACGTTCAAATAAAGAAACAAATAAAAAGCTATGAATGATTTTTTAAAGCAATTATTATGCTAACTATACTATACAAATCGGATATATCAGGAAAAGCTACAAACTCAGGCGGAACAAACCCACGATCTTTCCCTTAAAGGGGAATGCTCTCACCACTGATCCACCAAGCCACGCCTGAAGCAATTCAAACTCAATATTACTATACATTTATAAGTTAGGTATACTTATCAAAATAATACTTTCGTCCTATATCTACACTATATCCAACTTCAAGCACCATATCTGTTGTACCCTAGCTCGGTGTTCAGACCGGAATGTAGTCTTGGAGTGGCGTTGGATGGGCAATTAGTTATAGTTGGGCTTAGAGCGGCTCCTGCATCAGGTAGGGCTATTAGATCAATTATTACTTTGAACAAGTTACTCTAAGATACTGAGTACTTAAGGAAATTGCACATTACTTACGCTTTACATAACAATCAATCTTGTTCCTTTTTATCTTGGTTTCTGTTTAGTCTTCTGGATTATTTCATTTTGCTATTTGGATTTTTTGAAAAAATATTTCTTGGACGTTTCTGGCATACAGAGATAATACTATAACTCATCGAATAAATAGGAAAAATGAAACTTCTCGGGTGGGATACGAACCCGCGATCTTTCCATTATGGGGAATGCCTTGACCAACTCGGCTACCGAGACACGCCCGATGTGATTAAAATTTCCTTTCTATTTTATCCATCTTTATGGTGACTTTGGAGTCATCTACTGATATTCTTACGAACTATCGGAACCAGTCCCGCCTGAAAAGTTTCATTTTTCTCTATGTATTCGATTTGTATAGTTAGCATACTTAATGCTGTAAAAATCATTCAAATGCTATTACTTTCTAAGATCAGTGATTATATTATGAGCATCAATTAACGTTTATACAAATGATACCTTGAGTTTGAATTGACTTGAACCTGCTCCCCCAATGGTAATCAGAACCATACAGTATAAGTACAGCGGTTACTTTTGAAGCTCTGGAGATGCTTTTTACCAAGACGATTTAATTTTGAGTGTTGTTTGGTGAAAACCAACAGCATAACACAATTATTGAATTGACTACAACAACTGACTACAACACACGTAAGCTAACTACTAACTGCTAAAACGAATCCTAAAAAGTTAATAAATTTACAAATCTTTATACTTTTTAGGATTAGGTAGGTACTTAAACACACATAACATAATTTTGGATAATAGCAATGAGTATACTGTCAGCATACATACATGACAGCCTCTGTGGTGTGGCGGTAGTGCACGCGACTGCCACGCAGATTCCCGCTCAGTGCAAATATTTGTATGCATGAATAAGGCTATTTGCATTGGTTTGGGTGTTTCTATGTATAATATGTATGTATTTACAAAAAAAAAGTATAAAAGTATGTTTATCCGCATTCTAGATTCCATAACACAAGCTATAAAAGCTTACCATGGGTCTACATAGCGTTGTGTAGAATGTTGTGAATTATTTATTTATTATTTATTTATACTGGGTGATTTTATAATAGTTTCGGATAAAAAAAATTTGGGGACAGTTTCGAAAGCAAAATCATCTGGCAGTATTAATATGGCGAATTTTTATTAAAATCGTCCTAAATTTTGCCTTTCACCAGAATATTATTCCCATACATTATCAAAAAAATATATTTTTCTTTCGTTTTTTTACCCGACTGCGCGACGCAAAGGAGGGTAATGTGTTTATCAGTCTATGTATGTATGTTTGTTTCTATGTGGCCTTCTAGAGACCAAATGCGTAGGCCGATTTTGATAATTCTTACGTCAATCGATTCGTCTTAACCTTGCGAGTGTCACTAAAGACATTACAGTAATCAAAATTCACCAGAGCGACAACCAGACGCCATATTGTCAAAATGAAAAAAAAAAAAGTCGATGAACTATGTCAAGTGGGGTGTCATTGAATAGGTATTTTAAAATCATCTTTAGGTTCCTTTTATCATTTTTCATTTTAAACAATAGTTTAGGATGTATAACGATTTAAAGTTGTTTAACGAAACAATCATTCTCGATAATTTTCTTACTTGTTGATTTAATTTTAGTTCAAATATAAACGATATGAAGGAAATTACAAAAAGATATACATGTCATATCATTACTAAAAAGTATAAAATAAAACAAATGATTAAAAAATAAAAAACCCGACTGCCACTGAAAAGACCAAAATAAGTTTGATAGCAGGCGGTACCCATTTGCCAATCATAAACCGAAAGAAAATTAATGGGTACCGCCTGCTATCAAACTTATTTACTTCCAGATGATTTTGCCATCGAAACTTTGCCCAAACTCTTTTTATTCGAAACCACTATAAAATCACCCAGTATAGTACTTAGTTATAAGACATAATATGATTAAAACCTAATGAATAAAATCATAACATTAATTCCTATAGTACCCGATCATGAAAAAATACACTACCTTTAACAAATCGACGGTATGATGGATGATCGGCACACAGTGAGATTATCAAACAGTCATGTGGACAGAGCTCTCCACTTCTATCGAATATCCACAGAGTTCAAACCGGAGCGTGAGGTAATATTTACCGCTCAGTCAGGCGAAGCGATATGCTTCTTGTTTTGTAGTGGCTAATAATACAGTTAGAGAAGCCACACCACAAAGCAGCAAATTTGCTCACATTTACGCAGTAAATGCTTCTTGACATGTCCATTTGCTAAACTAGTGTTTAATATTTATTTTTGTATTAACGTTTTGTAAGTACCTATGTATTCTATGCAGAATTTTTGAATTTTTCTGTCTGTCTGTCAGACAGGCAGAGTTACTTTCGCATTTATATTTATTAGTATGGATTAGTATATACATTTAGATATATTATCATCTAAACGTATATTCATCAGTCATCACGCTTTATCTATATGTTACGTATGTTGTACTGCTCATTGCACTAAAATCAAAGTAGTAAATCAACTCGTACTTATATTAAATTGTTTTACTTACCGTACTCATATGATGACGTTTTATACTTTTTTATTATATTGATTCTTATAGTATACCACGACATTTGTTTGTTATAATTTGTTTAAGTTTTATATCTACAGAGGTCTACCATCACCAATTGTTTTATAGATTGCGTACCAACTGTAGTCGTATTTTACATTTACCTTGATATCGAGTAAATCAATCTGTGCCATAAAATTCGATTCAAGATGTTATTAGTTACAAATCTCATAACTTCAATCATAGCCTGCAAATCCCCGAAGGGGTAGGCTATACACACATAAAAAAAAGTTTGCGATCACTTTGAAAAACTGAAATCTTTTTTGTTACTGTAGATTATATTATGATTTTTTCTTCTTTTTAGATTCTTTATTTAAAAATAAAGAATTAGAACACAAAACAATGACACCGTTCAATTGTTTTTTCTTACAAAAAGGCTTTCAGTCCGCTTACGCTCATTCAGAAATCTCATTTAGTGAATTATAACCGATTCAAGATATTTTTCGCGGAAAGTAGTAATTGAAAAAATGCCAAGAGGATTATCAGAGGTTTTACGAGCTAAAATAGTAACTTTGAGGGAAGAAGGATACACCACGAGAGTAATAGCACGCAGACTTGCTATATCCCAATTCTGTGTCGTGGCTACGTTGCAAAGGTACCACGGAATGGAGAATTTAGCTGACCGACCCCGCAGCGGTCGCCCAACTGTTTTGACAGCTGCCCAAAAGCGCTATATTAGATTGCTGGCAGCCCGTGATCCCACAATCAACGCCACTAAAATAAAAGCAGAAGTCAGGGCCGACTCTGGGCTTCAAGTTAGCACGCAGACTGTTCGCAATTGCTTGCACCAGGCTGGATTACGAGCACGGAGGTCATGGCGAGCTCCGCTCAATTCCCGGCAACGTCAACAACGAAGATTGCAGTGGGCTAGACTTCGGCAAAATGAAGAAGGTGAGGAAGAAAACATTTGGCAAAACTGCCTCTTCGTCGACGAATCCTTTATGATTTTTTTTTTGGGGTGGCATTATGATTGGAGTTAGAACGCCTTTGATCCCGTATCGGGGCTTTATGACAGCAGACATGTACAAAGCAGTTGCTATTGATGATATCGCCAAACCATTCCGAGCCATTCCAAACCATGGGCACCAATTTGTACTGGTCGATGATAATGCGCCCGCACATCGAGCTCAACGAGTCAATGCTGCTCTTCAAGAATACGATATCACACGATTAGACTGGCCTGCCGGCTCGCCCGACTTAAACCCAATAGAGCACGCGTGGGATGCTCTTAAACGAGCTGTATGGAACCGCATGTGTTCGAGCCAGGGGAGGAGTTATTTTATATTGAATTTACACCTTTTAATAATAAATTGTAGTTTAAGTTTAATTAAACAGTCTTTTTCTTTCTATGAAATTTCTATCACAATTGCATTACGTTTAATGGCTCAATTATTTTAAATAAATAATAAAAAATAGTTTTATATTTTAATTTCAAACAGGGTATTCCTATTTAAAGAAAGCATACAACATAGATTTTTTCTTGATAAAGTTAAATTTAAAGAATTCTAGGAGCTTTTGCCATTGATCGCAAACTTTTTTTATGTGTGTATATAGATGTATGTTAACACCCACATTTATACCCATATCTATTGCCGCTTTCTTCTTATCGTGTCAATGATTCACCGTTTGGCACTAAATGGTTCCTGAACAAAATTATGCCATTTCAACCACTTGATGATAGAATACCAACGGCCTCCCCTGGGCGGTTCGAACAATTTTCAAAATGTTGTCACAACGACCACCGGTGGTAATATGCCTTATTCAAATCGTCTTAAGTGCAGGAGGTAGGATATAAGGAACACGAAATAAAGTGCGCCATAGACTGCAGGGGGGTCACCGCAGTCACATGCAGTTCAACCCGATTCTGTCCTTCCCCACCTGCATAAATTTTGTATTAGAATTTATTTTTACTTTCGGCTGGTGAACAGCTATACCTTAGCACAGATAAATATAATATAGAGATACAGATGCACAATCAGGAACCAAAAATGGTTACACTCGTAACTTCCAAAAGCAGGCAGGCAGCTTTTATTTCCAAGCGTTGTTACTAGATGGCGACAATACTTTGCCAATCTTTTCTGATATTTACTATTAAAAACTAACTTATCAAAATTAAATAAAATAACACTGAAACACATTATTGAATATGACTGAATAAAAACATTAATATTGAAATCTATATTGATTCCGTAGTAATTTGGATAGGAATGATCGGTGTCGCTAGATGGTGGTTTCCTAAATTATCATTCTTGTCACGAAATCTTTACTTATTATATAACCTACGAGTTTTATATGCAATTTATGAATATAAAACTCGTAGGTCTATTGGTTTTTGATATATTAGATCATATTGAAAATGAGAATTTTTTGTATAATTTTTTTTTAAAGTATATGCATTTGTTGAATATGAATGGCAAATACGAATGTGTATATGAACAGTTTTTGTTCCTTTCATGCGTTTTTTAGGGATCCTAATGCATTAGCCTTCTAACCTAATGTAACCAAATAGGATTGTGTTTCGACTAGGAGATTTTTTAGTATCATTGTTTTTTTAGTGTTTCCAAAATATGTTTGAGACAATATACAATCTTTCATGTTTAAAGGATAAAAAAAGAAATAAGTCAGGCGATTCAGTCTTTTTTATATTTATTTTATACATAAAATATAACAAAAGAAAAATATTCCAAAAAGACAGATCATTTTGCTGACACTTTTCTGCCTGCCAGGTGGTCTACCTGTAGTAGTAGTTAGGGTTCGTTTAGCCCCGTTGCTCACCGGCCAGGCCCTCGATTCTACTAAAGATAAAACACAGTGGTGCCGCAGTCACTGCAAAAAAGGACATTGATGAATGAAATGAAAACAGCTTCATTAAACTTTTTCAATTACTATGCAAAATATCATTTAATTTTGAACTTTAGCCGCATCGCTTTAAATTCTATTATTTAATGCCGTTTTTTGCCGTGGCACCACTGTGGATTGGCTTTAACAGAATCGAGGCCCAGGTCTGTAGCTTCGTGTTGGGGTATTAGTAGGTGTGGTGATAGGATAGGGGACTTAGCCTTAGCCTCAGCCTCTTTTCTTGAGGAGAGGTGTATGACAAGTTTATATGTGGCCTCAAATACTAACCAAAATATGGTGCCAGCTCCTACTAATTATTTATTGACTTGAAACCTTATGTTCATAAACAATGCTTGATTTTAAGTTTTTGTTTGCTGCATCGACTTCGATGTTTATGTAAAGTGAAGATAGTGGTCGTACCGAGTAAGCTGTTACATAGTAGGGAATATAAACAAATGGCAATATGGTAAAGAACGATATTGTGAAATCGCTTGGATGATAATGAATTTGTACATTTGAGAGAGGACTAAGGTAATCCACCTTCAAGTAAGAAAAATCTCTTTCCCAATCTTCTTTAAATCCCTGAAATGAAATGTTTTACTTAAGAATATACCTACTTTACTCTTACACAATACATGGTCGCAAAACATCGAAGGTGAGTTCTGTTTTGATCAGATTTTACAATCATAAACATGGTTTGATAATGAAAAGCAATAAAATATATAGACGTAAATTACATTGGCATAAAGAAATTCAGCATAATGATCATAACGCATAATATTATTGAGCATAAATGTTGTGGCATAATGCTGGTTGTCATAAATACTAGTAGCACAAAAATAATGAAGCATAATTTTGTAAAGTTTAATGTTAGAAACGAATAATGATATAAACACATAATATTTCTACATGGTTATAAAAAAAATAACCACGAAGGCTAATTGCGGGAGCTCCGCTCCGCTTTGCTCCCGCATCAGCCTTCTAACCCAATCTAACCAATCCGGGTTGTGCAGCTTTCTCAATAAAGTTATATGGCTCATAATTAATAGATGAATAAACATTATGCCTTTAAAATTTATGCAACTCCTTCTTATGGCAAAACATATTATACTAAATGATAGTTATGCTAACATTTGATTATTATGCAGTAGTATTATTACGCTAATGAAAGTTATGCGAAAACGTTATGCCAAACTATATTCTGCCTTAAAATTGTATGCCAAGAGGAGGGATCACACAAACATATGTACATAAATTCATGTCTTTTTCCCAATTGTGTTCGCAGGACAACACTTTTTCGACTTGCAACGCTTTTGCAATCATTGAAAAAAATGCGTTTACTAAGTACGTATATTTTTCTAAAATTCTACAATTTCACAAGGATCATAATATTTTCTATATTTCGATGTGTCCGTTTGCCCGTCTGATGATGATGGTAAACTAATAATATGAAGATGATATTTCAGATATACTTTTATTTATGATTATGTAGAGTAGATAGTTTGAAGCAATTTAGCTTAGCTAGACCTAGACTTGACTTTGAACACTAGTGTGGTAAATATGCATGCAGAAGGTAAAATGAGACATGAACTGTGAAAATTTCCAATGATAGCCACTTACGGATACATTAATCACATGGTCGAAATGAGGCTTATACGGTGGTATATGACCGACAGCGTTGTACATCAATTTGTCCTCGCCCTCATATCTTCTACCTATTGAGTTTATAGATTAACTTGTGTTAGTACTTAAATCAGAATTATGACTTACTCCGATATTGTTATGTTATATCAGATTTTTCTTATTTCGCTTTTAAGTGCATGATGAAATATTTCGACATGAACTATCGGAAGTGCCCATGCGCAATATCGCGTTACTTTATGTGACGCAAATTGTACTCTAGACAAGTGGCAATTCGCTGACCGGCGTATCGTGGAATAAAATGATAAATGTGTAGGATAATAATAATATAATATAGAACTCTTTATTGTTCACCAATTAAATATACAACAAATGAATTTTGTTTAGGTACAGGTTATGTGGTAGACAAATTGGCGGCCTTATCGCACTGAGGCAATCTCTTACAGGCAACCATATGATGGAGAAGGATACAGATGAAGAGATTTGGGGCAGTTGGTGTACATAGATATTAAATATACGTGTAGACGATTACATAAATGTGATGAGTACCTAGAGAAAGATATATTACATAATAAAACAAAAATACTAATAATATTACGGTAGAATTTGGTTATATAATGAACAGTAAATAACAGGCTTACATAAATTAATATTCACATATCACACACAGTAGAGATATAGTTTTGTAAGACAGAGAGGAAGGATAAAATAAGGATTTATATGACAGTCGTCAATGGATCTCACATTATACGATACACCGGCCAGCGAGTTGCCATTTGTTTGGAGGGGCAGGAATCTAAATAAATGATTGATTTTAACTTCATTATTACAAAGCAAATCTTTAACAAGTAATAAAATTTAAAAAAATGAAAATACCCACGACGACATATAAATAGTAATTAAAAAAATGTTTACTGCAGCGCCCCCAAGTGGGTTGTCACTGTAACACCTATCTCAGAATATGCACCAATCAAACCCAAACCAATAATTAAAAACTGCATCAAAATCGGACTAGTATTTTTGGAGTAAATTGGCAACATTGATTAGCATTAAAAAAGCTTGCTGTAGCGCCCCCTGTTGAGTTGTCATTGTAACACTTATCTAAGAACATGCTCCAATTAAAGCCGAACCCAAAACTTGCTCTGCACAAACAAACACACAAACATCCTCTCACCACAAATGCATATACCGTCTCCGTTCCGCCGTGGGTAAAAATTGCAATGTGATAAAACTCATTTATAGTTTTTTCTCCCTTTCGTCCCACTTTACCAATACGTAATTTTTTGTACCTACCGTACTCATACAAAGAGACCTTATATTTTGTTATATTGATACTTTTGCATGCAGAAATATTTATTATAACAAACATTATAGTATAACACAACATTTTTTATTTATTGAGATACAACCTTAGAGTGTTCATTTGTATACCTACTCTAAGGACACAAATTAAGAACCAACTTTAATCGCAGTTTATAGTTGCCGTGAAATCTAGTAAATCAATCTGTGCCATGAAATTCGATTCAAGATGTTATGACAAATGTGATTATTTCTATCAAATAATCGTTTCAGACACTGGACACAAGAATAATTTATGGATATCTTTTATTGTATATATATGTTTTGTTATTTATACCTATGTTTTGTATTAATGAAACAAAGACCTCGCAGTACATTTACTGCAGTTTAAGATAACCTCGCCAAATACAACAGCGTTTTTTTACGTTTTCAAGCTCCTAATTTACCGCTAGCTGCAAATAATGATCGGATACTTCCATCCAAATTATAAAAGAAAGCCTCACAACTTGTGCTGACTGAAACAAGGAAAACTGTGAATAAATAATGTCTGTACAGCCGACACTTTAAAAGAAGTTTTGTAGAAGTAAACTAAAGTAATCTATGCGTTTCCAGCAGGCAGAAAACAAGGCTTTCGTCCACTATAAGACGACATAATAGTGATTTGTGGCCCAACTTTCAGCACCTCCCTACTTCGCTGACACCCAAGAGAAATAACTTGACTCGTACTTTCTTAACGAAATGATTGCCTACGTGTACGTTGTTAGCCCTATTTATATTGGGGTGGGTTTTATTTACCCTCTCTCCCGGGTGGATAATTCAGTTTCTAAGAATTCCGCATCGACCAACTGGGACGTATAAAGTATTTTTGCTCTCACTAGAAAAGGAAGTCTTCGGAAGTAAATGAAACTAACTATCCGTGTCTTTATTTCGTTTGTTATAATGATGATATTATTTCTAGCAGTGGTAAATTGCTACTCGAGTGTTGAGCTAGTTTACGGTAGAACCTCTTTTAATTGGACTAATGGTTATCGTACTTCGGGTAGTGTTATGAAGAAAAGTGAGCCTTGTGCATATATCTACATATCCTTAGTACTACTACTAGCTTTTGCCCGTGGCTCCGCCCGCGTGGATGTCGGTTATCGCGACAAAACATAGCCTATGTCCTTTCTCATGGTCTAATCTAGCCCTATTCCAAATTTCATCAAAATCGGTTTAATGGTTTAGGCGTGAAATCGTAACATACAGACAGAC
This sequence comes from Eilema sororculum, assembly GCA_914829495.1. Classification (NCBI taxonomy): domain Eukaryota; kingdom Metazoa; phylum Arthropoda; class Insecta; order Lepidoptera; family Erebidae; genus Eilema; species Eilema sororculum. The sequence goes on along the minus strand of OU618543.1, from coordinate 19,363,528 downwards.
AGACAGAGTTACTTTCGCATTTATAATTAGTATGGAAGTATGGATTACTATCAGAGCTATCGGTATAGGTCCCTTGTAATGTTTGAAGTTTCCGATATTTCGGTGCACTTGCAAGCACAATGGTCACGGAGGACAGCGCTAAAATATTGGGAACTCCAAACATGATATTATGGTAAATATCTCAATAATACAATAGGTAACGTAATATGAGTAACCATGATAGTTTAATTAAAAATATGTGGCAGGGACATAATATTATAGAATCTGTTTAAACTAACATGTATAGTTTATGAGTTGTGATTTTCCGATTTTTAAAAGTATTTTGATTGCCTGAAAAGTTTGACTTTTGTTACTTACATCAATTATGTTTTTTGCCATCGATATATTTAAATATATATTGCAGTACAGATGTATAGATAGCTAAAATGAAATAAAATAAACTTTATTCTAAAAAAACATCACTTGTTTGCCGCTGTGTTTCTTGGCCGAGGCCTCATTGTGTCTCTGCTCCTATCTACAAAACTTAGTCAACATCTGAAATGCTGGGGTCTTGAAGAAAATCTCATAACTCTTAAATTTGCGAAAGCATCTTTACATCAAAACCATTCGGTTCGGTTAAGTCGGTATTCCTTTTATAAAAAATAATAATTCAGTACTAAAGCGTCGAGTTAACCTAAAAATTCCATCAACGAAATTCCAGTTTCTTAAGAAAAAGCTTTCATAAAGAATACGCCATTCGGTATTCACTCCGACTGCTTACTATTTTGCTTATAAAAATACTTTCAGTACTAAGCAATTCTTATATTTTATTTATACCATTTCATTTAGATTTAACTTGCTGCTTAATTTGCATAAGGTTGTAGAGATTTTATTAAGTCTCACCATCGTCTTAACGCGTTCATTTTCGTTTCAGGTTTCGTGTGTTGCATAACATTATTACGTCATAAATTTTAAGGTGTATTAATCCTATATCTTCAGTACCAGGTATAATTTTAAGACGTATATGTGTGCACATTGGAGCCTAGATTTTTCCTTGGCGTTTCAAACGGTAGTCACGTTTGAGCCAAAATAAAACTGTTAATGGGATTGTAAGAGAGTGAACCCTAGGTTTAGCTACAAACGCCTTAGATTAGGTCTTAAAATAACTTGTATTTAGAACAAACTCAAACATTGAACATTAATTCTCAAAGTTTTCTTTGATACCACAAATTTACGTATTTAAAATTCTGTAATTATCCGACAAATAATATTCTTAGACCGCGTTAAAATGACTTCGTCAAGACTTTTAAATTGTAAAAACTTTGCAGACAGTACCAACGTAATAAGTTTATTTAAAGCTCTATACAGTAATGTTAACGAGATCATTATTTTAATAAAGTTCTGTTTCATAATCAACTTTGTTCAACTTTTAAACAAACTACGATTGTTGTTTTAGGACTATTTATTTTATAAACAATCTTAGTTTGTTAAATACATATTCACAAATCATTATACTAGATAAAATTATGAATCTAACAAATTTCAAGGTTGTTTTTCAATTAAATACATTAATATAGAGTGTGCTCAAATAATAAGTAAAATTAACTTTATGGAAACAATATATTCAAATAATACGACTTCTTTAGAACTATGTACGATTTGAAAAAAATATTTTAATAGTCCAATTTTTGGTAAACAATATCGGCAAAGTCTCAACACGTTATGACTCTTAGGAGCTGATCAGTAACCGCGAAAATGGCTGCTGCAAAGCAGCCGAAACGTCGGGTTAAAAAGTAACAATAACAAATATATCGCGATAGAATCCGTAAAAAGTGGTTTTATTTCAATAAGTAGCAACTAACTTGGTTACGTTAGTGGCATCCAACCTAAAAAAACCTACGACTGACTGACCTAGCAGCCGCCAACAGAGGTCTCACTCATGAGTGATGGGCAAACACCCGGGTTTAAACCCAATATAAACCCAAAGATTCCTCCCAATAGGGTTTTATTTGGGTGTTTTTAATTTTGTAAAATGTACTCATAAACATTTGAAGTTTTAGACTGCAATGTGGCTATACGTATATTATGCCATCTTTCTTCTTTTTCTTTGAGGTTATTTTAATATCAAATATCAAGATGTGTTCGTCTTTTTGCAAAGTACCTTCCTACAACATCAAATTTTAGCAACAAACAAAAGATAATGCAGCTTTTGGTCACACTTACCGGGGCACTATTTAGATGCTCTCTCACTTTCTATTAAATAATGCAACACGGGCTAGCCGTGAGCGATTTACACGTAGTGGTGCTGGTGACACTCTTATTTGGGTTCTTTCCTGGGTTTAAACCCGTTTCCTCCCAAAAAACCCGATTCAAACCCAATTCCACCCGTTGGGTTTAAACCTTTCGCCTATCTCTACTCATGACGTATTGAAACTTAGAAACCTAACAAAAATTATCTTTGAAACTAAGTCGCGCTGAACAAAGGCACAACTGCCAACAAATTAGAATTCCTACACCTATTACTATCTCCTAACTTCGGTGGACTTTCCACAGACAGCTTGGCGGAGTTGGGAACCACAAATTGCTCAGAACTTACCTCAGTGAGTGACAGGGACTTTGTGTCGTTTACTTAAGACTTTAATGAATACCTACAGCTTCTTAAGAACGTTTATGGTGATGGCTGTTGGCTGTAATGTCGTACGTGCTTGGGGAACGTAATGTGGGATACAATATGATTTAATATACTTAATGTGCGAGATATCCGTATATGAAAACATTTTATGATTTTTAAATTCAAGTTAGCGTAGATTCAGGTTGCATCTGAGGTTTTCACTTTTTGTTTTGGGATCCGTTTATTCATTCTCGCTATCGGCTTATGTGGCATTTATGGGAGTGACTACCGTCTATCATTTCAACCCTATGTCAAAGAAGTAAGCCTATACTAAAGCCTCGCCAGTCAATCTGATGTACGCATAAACCCGAGGTCCTAGATATATCCAATTTTTTAAGCCAACGGGTGGAATTTGGTTTGTGTGGTGGTTTTTTATCCAATTTTTTGTTTATTTATCAAATTTCTGTTTTAATCCCAGTTGTATCCAACATTCTCAGTTTGCAAGAAATCGCCGCTCTTCTACGCTTTATCCACTTAATCTTATCTAGGGGCACGGCAGTGGCCCTGCCAAGTCGAACAAGCAAATAAGAGGAACGGCCGTACCATCATTTTCTCGAAGTAGTACAGGCCAATTTTCTTGACTTTAGATAACTGTCCTCTTAATATAGACTATGATCATGTTGAGAGTTAAGTCTGTATCTGTACCTCCCTTAAACAGTAGGTGTACGTATCAGCTCGCACGCGCGATTGGTTGGTTTGGAGACACGTGACTTTTAAAATATTAATAAGATAATTAAATAAAAATGTCATCGTATAACGTTCCAGAAACAAATAATTAACCGAAACAGGAGCCCGTTAAGCTCCTGAAACAGTTTAAGCAAGTTCATTAAAGAGCTTAAAACTTTTGTAGCATATGAGATTAGATAACTTAAGTCTTTGAAACCGTACCCCGTACATAGTTCAGTCGGCTTATCTTTTGTAAATATTCGTGAAATCTTAAAGGAAATCCGCCCTTTTTAGAACTTTTAATCAAACTTGAAGGGTCTTCTTAATTAAATATTTCGTGTGAAGTTGATTAAGTTTTGATGAATTGATTTCAATATAAAAGATGTAATGTATAATCTTTCTATGTTTATAAATTGCCGAAATGTAATGAATACGCGCGTAACTTCAGAAGGGCCGCATCAAATTGCTTAATTCCTTTTTGTATTGTTTATTTGTCAAGATGAGTTTTGAACTGTAGATACAGCAGACGCAATGCAGGCAGCAATGCAGATTTAACGGAAGTCATAGGTCCCGGTTCTCATACGAATAGTCGTTACGGTTAGTTGGAGCCCTAAAAAGTCCAACAATTGTAATACTTCGATATCATCAATGGGTTGTGGAGCTTAGATGGCACGCTTCACGGCAAATATCGAATCTCAGCCAAATACTGTTCGACTGGAAACAACAGACCCCGGCCTGCTAGGTGAAAGCTTCAATGCGGCCGGGAGAAGTGATGCAATGGGGCATACAACATCTTGTGTACAGCAAATAAAAACAGTAATTTCAGCTCATTTAGGAAAGTAAAACATAATGTTCACTTAAATCAATTCCTCTTTAGTATCAAATCTAAGGGATATTAACCCTTCATACTGTGAGGGTTGCTCAAAACTTGTAGGAGCGTCCAAAGAGTATGTAATCAAAGAGACGTGAGCAAATATTAACTGATGAACTGTCATGCGGGCGAGTGTATATATTACATTAATTAGTATTGTGCATTCAGTGCCTTGTGCAGGGTTGAAAAGGGTTAAAATAAGTAATTTAATTTGGTTAATCTATATATATAAAATCACTTGTCCCGACTGACTGACTGACTGATTCATCAACGCAGAGCCTAAACCGCTGGACCTACAAACTTGAAATTTTGACAGTAGTTGCATTTTATGATGTAAACATCCACTAAGAAAGGATTTTTGGAAATTCTGCTTCTAAAGGGGTAAAATAAGGGATGGAAGTTTGTATGAAAGTCCGTCATTTTCAGAGCTAGGTGCACTAAATTTCATAAACCTGTGTCTTTTAAGAAATAAATGAACACCTGTATCAGCGTTTTTCAAAATTTAACTACTAAGACGGTAAAATAGGTGATAAACGTTTGTATGGAAACACCGTCTGACTGACTGATTCATCAATGCAGAGCCTAAACCGCTGGACCTACAAACTTGAAATTTTGGCAGTAGATGCATTTTATAATGTAAACATCCACTAAGAAAGGATTTTTGGAAATTCTGCTACTAAAGGGGTGAAATAAGGGATGGAAGTTTGTATGAAAGTCCGTCATTTTCAGAGCTAGATGCACTAAATTTCATAAACCTGTGTCTTTTAAGAAATAAATGAACACCTGTATCAGCGTTTTTCAAAATTTAACTACTAAGACGGTAAAATAGGTGATCGAATAATTGCCGGGAAATGCCTAAAAACAGCAAATCTCTTTGACAGAACGAAGTCTGTCGGGTCCGCTAGTTACGTATATATTTCGTCGTATTTAATATAAAGTATGAAAAAATTAGAACCATAAGCGCACTAGCGCACGTGGATCTTAAATATCGTGACTTTTGATCAGAACTCTAGTTCTACTCAATCAATTACAATAAAAAATACGCCAGATTTTAAGTCTTCCAAGCACTTTAAAATAAAAAAAAATAACGGTCGAATTGAAAACCTCCTCCTTTTTTGGAGTCGGTTTAAAAACCGAAACAAAATCCGTTCAGTAGATTTTATCATAGTAATGGATACTGCTACGCCGAGCTACGTGGGTAACAAATGCCTGGCAATGGCGCCCCCACCGGGTCCAGGTAGAAGGGGTAGGCCAAAGAAGTGCTGGTTTGGCGTCGTGGAGAGTGACATGCGTGGAAACGGTCTCACTACCTTGGGCGCGTCGTGTGAAGTGGAGGAGGAAGAGCCGGAAGGCGGACCCTGAGCTCCGAGGTGCACAGTGGCCTCGGATGCAATCAGGACTAACGTCTTTATGTGGATGATGATGATGACTGGATACTGTAACTCCTTAGAGGTTGAAATAACAGTATTATACTAGAAGAAGGATACAAACTATAGAGTTTACATTGCCGATGTTCGAGTCGCGTCGCGGCACCAATTTCTGTTGTCATTCGCTATGCAAGACGATGTGCCTTCTAATATAGCAGAGTTAGATCCTATTGAAGAGATATCCTTAGTATGAAGGAGTTAGTATGTAGAGGTAATGGTAGGTACGCTTAGTACCCAGTTTTTGAATTGGTACGACAGGAATCAGGCAGGGAGAATTTAATGTTTTATTTGAAAGCAAATTAACAAAAATTAAAAATTAACAGTAAGAAAACTAAAACCATGGTAACTTCAAAACATCCATTGATACAGAGACCTATTGTACTAAATAACAACAACTTAGAGCAAGTGGATAGTTTTAGGTATCTCGGTAGTATTTTGAACAGTGACTCGCGGTGTGCACAGGATATAGTGGCCAGAATTGCAATAGCTAAGCAAGCATTCAACAACAAGAAGCATTTACTCAAGACAAAAAATATTTCATTATTAATAAGGAAAAGATTCATAAAAGCCTATGTTTGGAGCATTGCACTCTATGGATGTGAGACATGGATAATGACAAAGGGGGACAGAGACGGGCTGGAAGCGTTCGAAATGTGGTGCTGGAGAAGAATGGAGGGGATAAGCTGGACAGAAAAGATGATGAATGAAAGAGTACTAAATAGTGTGCAAGAGGGAAGGTCTTTATTGAGAATAATCGAGAACCGAAGAGGAAAGATGATTGGCCACCTGATAAGACATGACTTGTTCATAAGAAACATTATAGAGGGAAAGGTAGAACGAAAGAGAGGAAGAGGTAGGTCAAGAGGAACATTTATGGCACAGATAAAGGAAAAGATACAAGTCACATCGTATCAGGAGGTGAAAGGATTGGCGGAGCAGAGAGAAGAGTGGCGATTACTCCACCGACAAGAGCGTAGCTCTTAAGTTACAGAGAGAGATTTGAAAGCACAGTACACATTACAGTTGCTTCACTTTGATTGAGCGTCCTCTCAGGCAGGACTGAAAGTATCAAACTTTTAGTCCTGTCTGTTTATAGATAAAACCGTTTGTGATCTGTGCTCAATTTTAATGTACGAGTATATCTACTGTGGGTCATGTTATATTACTTGAAATAAATGACAAAAACAAAATTCCTTTAAATTTCTAAGAACGATCCTGCTCCGTTGCGACAACGCAGCGCACAAGAGGGGCCTCAGCCTGTGAGACTGAATTAAACGGGTTGGTTTTTTTTCCTACAGCTAATGCTTCATTAAAGACTGCAATATTGATAATTTTAGTAAACATAAGTAAATCAGGATAATATTCTCCTATTTATAAGGGCGGCAAAATGCTACATTCGCGATGAATCACGTTCCGTGGGAAGGTGCGACTACTCTAGTTTTAAATTAATATTATAAACTACGTACATACATTTATCTGCTCGTTATACACTCGTGTACCTAATCAAAAAGACTTTTGAATATACAAATAGCAGTCGTAAAAACCAATTGATTAGATATAAGCAATTTCAGATTATACGTGAAGATAAAGGGAACCTCTCTTACTATTTGAATGGGTACCATAGCATGTGACTTAAGTTTATTTGCGAATCTCAGCCACATCCAGTAACCACAACAAAGGGGAAGATCTCAAGATTGGCTGATTTAATATGCATCCAAGGTGTCCAAGAGATTCAACGTTTTAAATTAACTAGCAGCGCTGAATACCAACAGCACTTTAATTACATTGTCCTCTGCGTTATACAACTAAGAAATTACTTAAGTGACTTTTATTCTAACATCTTGTGACGGTTTGCAAGAAAATGCAAACTAGATTAGGTTAAGATATGACAGCTTTGACTGATAGCTTATTCATTCAAGCGATTATATCAGAAGTATGACTATTTTTTTAATAAACCCTGTAACGGAACGAAATCTGTCATCTGTTGTAGTAGAAGTACATTCTTAATCACACAGATGGCGCTAATATAAATTATGTTTATTTATATGAGATATGAAGAAAAACCTTTTTGAATATAAAATTACGTGATAAATTATTACGATAATTTGGTTTTAAAGATTAATTAAACAAATAAGGACATTTATAAATCAGTTATTTATTTGAATATTCAAATGCCGTGTTTTATTAAACTTTAAGTTTTTGAACGAAATTCGTATGTGAAGGAAGTTCTGGTCGAATATCAGAGATATACGTTACATATTTAAGCAAAAATATTAAATGGATAAGATTTTGTCGATATTAATTGATCGCAGTTAATTTGAAAATAAATACAATAATTTTAAGTTATAGTTTGAACGATTTCTAGGAAGATAAATCCAAATTAGAATTATTTGTGGATATATTGATTTGACAATGATTTCAAACAGCGCTACGATTGGCTGGTTGGAATCGTACGATATTTTGTTTCGAGAAGTAGGGATCATTGCGGTTGGGGTGAGGATAGTTGAGGACAGAAAAAAGACTATTCATTAATTGTTGGGAGCTGCTGAAGAGAGGTGGTCAGGAGTAGAAAGTCTGGTGGGTCATTTCGCGTTTTATAAATTGTGTTAAGAGGGTACTGGGAGGTTACTATGTTAAAATTCCGTTGTACATTAATTTTATTCGCGTTTGAAATTATTTGAGAATCTTAACGTAACTTCAAGTGTTGAGAATATATAAAACTCGCATCGTTTCATGCTGAGATAGGACACCATTTCTGTGATTGCGAAGTATGGGCTCAAGGGCTCATATGGAGTAGTTACTCACGCCTGGGAGAGTCTTCCCCGTGACTTCATGAAACAATGCAGGATGGGAACGGAGATTTGGAAATCTACCTGTCGAGTGGATTGTTAGGATTTTGAATATCGAATTGGGGTATTAGTGAATATTATATAAACCCGCCTCGATTTATGCTGAGATAGGACACCAATTCTGTGACTGCGAAGTATGGGCTAAAGGGCTCATATGGAGTAGTTACTCACGCTTGGGAGAGTCTTCCCCGTGACTTCATGAATCAAGGCAGGATGGGAATGGAGATTAGGGATTCTGAAGTGGGTAGAATCAGTAGATAACATACAAGCAGCAGTGATGGGGGGGTTTTTAGCTAGGAGTCCCTTAGGAAAGCCAATCGAAGTGATCGGTCTTGGGTGGAACATCTAACGGTGCCAACGAAGCCCTTGTCCTCTGTCTAGCTAGGGAGCTGATCAAGTTAAGGCGAGCAGCTATTCGATTTTACCTGTCTCAGGGTCGAATAAAGCCTTCTGGGTATCGGTGACCAGTGGCCCGAAGTATCGGTGTCGTTGGAGCTGATAGCTCAGTCTTTATTTATATATTTATTTATACACACAATTATATATCTCGTTAGGGCTTTAGTTAACATCCCTGGCTTCGGCCGTTAACTAAGGCAAGCACACAGTCACAGGTCATACAAAATCAAGTCTGACTAGCTTGTTCCCTTACAGAATAGGAGTAGGTACATTACACACCACACGTTTAGAATTAACTAAAGGGAGGAGTTTATTGGGGTTAAAACACATATATAGTCTTTATAGGTAGAAGGAATAGGTACACATTCTTCTCGCGGTAATATAGGGCGTCGGCTATGTAGGTAGAATCGAATTTGTATAGGTTTTTGATAGTCAGTTAATTGCGTTTAAGTTATGTGAACGGTTCTCATTATAATGAAGTTATTAGGCTATTATTTTGGTGTGAATGAATACTGGGGGATTTCGGGTTGGAATCCAGGCATTTAACAACGATTATCTAAAGTGTATCCTCAGTGTTGACTACCTTCATAATAAAATGTGAAATAGATCTTACATAATACCAGTTGAATGTGAAGGGCATGGTTATCATTGTGACGAGTATCAGAAGGTGGTTAAATACTCACCTATCTACATGTAATCTAGTAAGATTCAGTTAAGTCATTTGGCTATTGGATACCATAGACCGATTGATTATGAATGTCATTATTCAATATATTATTTATATTACCAAATATAATACTTGGTGCATTTATTTGATTGAATTGGGTTGAATGGATATTAGTGGAGCATTCTCACGGTAGTTGAGAACCGTCCAATTATGGACCTATGTTCTATTGTCCGGTAACCTAGACGGAAGTTCTTGTATATGAATGTCTTCAATAGAAGATGTAATTTCTATATAAGTTTCAATCAGGAGTGTAGCAAGTGTAGACTACTGTATGAAATACCTGTCTATTCTATATTGAAATCTACGGCTTCTAATGAGTTGGTCTTGATCGCAACTATCAGTATATTATACTATATGCACAGTGATGCCTGAACCTTTGTATTCAATTGAGCTTATTCGGTTGTAATAAGTGAGAGAAATTATCATTAACGAATATTAACATTCTTGTAATTGAATGTCACGATTTTGTATTTATATAATACAAGTGTAATCCAGTTATGGATTTGGGGTAAAGGGTTATACCGGCTGCCGCGGTATAACTTGAACAAAGTGGACTAGGCCAAGTGGCGTCTGCTATATTTATAAGGCAGAGGGGAGTTGATCTGTGTTGGTGCAACTCACTGTCATGGCGTATTGGAGGAGCCCTGACCTCGGGGGGGGGCAAATAAAAATATTTGTGTATTATTACTGTTCGCTTCACTTACATACTCTGTTGCTAAAATCCTCGAAATAAGTCTTATTACGCTTACATTACGTCGATAGAAAGTTTATTCATTATCATATTCTAAATTTAAATTAGTAACCTAAAAATAGGTTAGCCTAGAAATTTAGGTAGGTAATCTTATTAATAGTTCATTACATTCTGTTTTCCAAACAATCACGATAGGTTATATGTTGCGATAATTAAGTAAATTAAGTAGGTACAGAATTATGTTAGGAAGGTGAATTGGATAAGTAGGGACTTAATTTAGGACAACAGCACAAGCTACCTCTATAGAACGAGGGGGACTACTGGATCATAATAAGAGTCCTAGTTCCCACTAGAACGATCATTGGCCAAACTAGTTACTAAGTAGGTAGGAATTCGGAAACGTTTGAGTATAAGTATGTTTTTATAATAAATCGGAAGTCGAAATAGGTAGGGGATGGTATAGGTAAGGGAGGGTGTTACAATTTGGTGCCGCGTGACCAGGATAGGTATAAAATAGTATGTAAAGGTACAAGTGTGTTATTCAATATGTGTAGTAGATTCCACCAAGCGCCGTCAATCTCCAGTATAAGCAGAACAAAATGGGGGTCGTGAGACCAGGATTTAAGAGTAAACTGGCTTCACGGTACAATTTAGTGATTGTGAGACTAGGATGACTGTTCGTGCGTGTTTGGTACAATTTCCTGGCGTGAGATTACGATTTAAAAATAGAATAGGTGTAACTGGAATAGTATATTTTGAAAAGTGAGTAGCTACGAATTATATTGTCGAATGTGTGGGTGTATGTAACTATATTGTTTTGCATGCACCTACATTTAGTCAAAATATCAGTAAGAAATAGCGCTCGTTTCTTTACACGTATACATAACTATGATAAGTTATGGTTATGTATTTTGCTAAATGTGATTGCAATGATGATGTTGAAACTAACAATATAGTTTAACAGATTAGTTTTGGTAGTTATAGCTCCAATGAGCTATATTAGTTAGTTATATTACATTTTATAATTTAGAAAGGATATAATAACCGTGTTAGTTGATTTATAAAAAAATTATATAATGATGAAGTTTTATATATTTACCTACGTCAACAACTATTAGTAAGATATTAGCATCCTTGAAAATTAATGTAGCATTGAATTATAGGTAGATTATAAATGCAAACATGTTTTATTTGAATTATAAGGAAGGTACGGTATATCTATACCGTACAATTTGTTGCCGTATATAGTAGGTAAGGGGTCAGAACATTGTGCTGTTGTAATAATTGTGAATTCTTTTAGAAATTTGGAAGTTTAGTTAGAATTATTAAGGGGTCGTAGGATTATATAATCTATTATAGAATGTCATTTAGGCTTATTCGGATAGTTAATGTTATAAAAAATGGGGGGTCGTAGTTCGGAGTAAGTTATTTACAAACGAAAGGTTACATTTTGTTAGGTTTGATGTTTTAAAAGTGTTAGGGGTAGAGAGTAACTTTAAATACACGGCTAGGAGAAGTTGGGAAGTGCCATTGCAATGCAATGACACTTTTCATTTTTGTATTTTGAATTCAAAAACTTGATCAAGTTAAAGAGGTTCATAGAAGATTCATAGAAAGTCTAAAAGTCTAGTGAAAGTCAAGAGGCTTAATAGAAAAGACGAAAGCTTAAGTATAGAGGCTGGGAAAATGGTTAGACCAAAAAGATTGACGCGCACATCAGTTCGCTATCGGGAAAATAGGACAGTGGAAGATGAAGCAATTAGTTCTGTCAATTTGAATTTGGAACCAAATGAAACCGTGGTCCCACCGCCCACACGAAGAACTATAGTTGAAGGGACGAGAAATAGAGTGATAAGAAAAAAAAGAAGTGCGGCGTCTGCATTAACTAATGTTGTTTATAGAAGATTGAATCGGGCCATAGGAGTCTTGTCTTCGAAATTAGAAATTTTATCAACGGAAGTAAGAAGTACGTCGACTGCACGAGTTTTAAATAATGAACAGAACCTAAATGACGTGATTTCACCAACGGAAGGGAATTATTCGAGTGATAGTCGAAGGACTCCGGTTGTAGCTCGGGAACATTTGAGGGAGATGATTGATGGTGTTGGGTTGGAGAATTCATCGGATACTATGAGATTAACGAATCAAGATAAGGTTAGGAGCATTAATTATCATATTAGAAACGTGACGTTAGAAAAACCTAAATACGGAGACGTAACTAATTCACACCCAGTGACGTTTTTGGAAGATTTAGAATCTTATTTGAAGAAAATTGGTCATAGTGAAAATCAATTAGAATTATTACAAGAATGTTTAGTTGGCGAAGCCAGGGAATGGGCTAGAGTATATAACACCCGGTGGAGTACTTTACAGGACTTTAAGGCAGACTTTTTGGCTACCTTTTGGGGAGAAAGCAAACAAAACGAATTACGTAGAGTAATAGTTAATGGAGTTTGGGAGCAAGAGAAGAATCCGTCAATGTTAGGACATTTCTTAAGTTTAGCTGGGCAAGCTCAGATGCTTACTTTTAGAATTCCTGAGAGACAATTAGTAGGTGATATCATTAGACAATATCCCAAGTTCGTACAGCAAGGTTGGTTTACGTCTAAATTGAGCACCGTAATTGAGGCTGCGGAATATTTAAGAGGGATGGATGACATAGCTGATCAAGGTAGTAGCTCGAAACGAAGCGTGATAGGAAAGGGAAAAGAATCGGACAAGAATATTAAAGAACCTCGACAGGCGTATAGAAGATGGCCGAGGCCAATAGATAATCAAATACGGGGAGGAGCAACAATGGCGTCTGCAGCAGTTCAAAGTGCAGTACCATCGGAAGAAATGGTTGTAGATTTAAACTAGAAGGGGCTGGAAGCTTGATTCCCGATCCAGTCTCAGTTATAGGGAGTGTAGCTTTAAGATTGATGTGTAAGATGGGGTGGAGACCGGGTATGTCTCTTGGAAAATTAGGAAATGGGATTAGGACGCCATTGAAACCCATGTTAACAAATCGCAAAATTGTTGAGGGGTTAGGATACAGACCGTTAGAATCAAAGGAGTTGTTTATATATAATCAGTTAGTAGAAGTGTTTCGTTCGGTTGAAGAGAGAAGACAGAAGGGGTTGACCGAGTCTTTTATATCAGAGATTGTGTTTGAAGAAACAGAAAACCAAACAGAAGGTACAAATTTCACTTCGGAAGTGAAAGTACGATTATTTGATGTAGAGGTAATAGCATTGGTGGACACGCGGTGTGACATAACTAGTATATCAGAGGACTTTTATAATGAATTGAAGGCTGACGAAACGCGAGCAATACCTTGGTTGCCTATTAGACCATTCAATATTAGAACAGCTGTAGGACATAAAAGCGGACAGATCAAAAAGGTAGTGTTGTTACCGTTAATGTTAGGGGAATTTGTACAGCAGACAGGATTCATAGTAGTACCGGGCTTGGTAAATTCTATCATATTGGGGTTCGATTGGGTGAAAGGAAATGAGGTAATTATTAATGCGGGCAAGTGTGAGAGAGGATTGATATTGCAACAAGCTGATCAAAGAGTGGTGATACCATTTTTAGAAAGAAATAATGGGAGAAGTTTTAAGGAGGTTCAAGAATCTATGTCAGTATTAGCAAATCAAAGAAATGCGGATTGGTCGGAAATAGAGACGGGGGTTGTGTTAACTTTCAGGCAAAGGGAAGAATTGTTGAAATTACTGTGTAAGTTCGAGGGATTATTTACTTCACGGATTGGTAGGGCAAATTGCTACCAACATCGAATTCTTATGAACTCTAATGTACCTATTGTTAAGAAGAGTTATCCAATACCTTATGCTTATAGAGGGAGAGTTGAGGAAAAATTAAAAGAAATGGAAGAGTTGAATATTATTAGTAGGTCAGCCACTCCGTATTGTAGTCCATTAAACTTTACCATTAAAAAGGATAAATCTATTAGAGTATTACTAGACGCTAGAGAGATTAATAAATTTATGGTGGCTGAAACAGAGAAGCCCCCAATACAAATTGATGTTATGAATTCGTTTCATGGGGCTAATTATATAAGTATAATAGATTTGAATAATGCTTATTTCCAAATACCGATAACTGAAGATAGCAAGAAGTATACTGGGTTTACTTTTAACGGGAAATCTTACGTTTATAATGTGTTACCACAGGGGTTGAAGACTTCAGTGGGGAGTTTTAGTAGAGCTATGGATATAATATTAGGACATGAAGTTAGGGAATATTGTGTAAATTATCTGGATGATTTAGCCATAATAACGACGGGAACCTTTGTTCAACATTTAGAGCATTTAGATGTCGTGTTGGGGAAGTTACACGCGGCTGGGATGACTTGCAATATAAAGAAGTGTGAGTTTTGTTGTGAGGAGGTTAAAATGTTAGGATATATAATTTCTACTCGTGGATTAAAACCTGATCCAGACAAAGTCAAATCTATCCAAGATTTTCCAATTCCTAAGAAAGTAAAACACGTAAGGGCTTTTTTGGGGTTATGTAATTTTTATAGGAGGTTTATTCAAAATTACAATAAATTAGCTCAACCATTATATGATATGTTGAAGAAAGGTAGAGTTTGGCACTGGGGACAGTTAGAGCAACGAACCTTTGATTGTATCAAGGCTTCGTTCATGAAAACCATACAATTGCATCATCCTGATTTTACTAAACCATATTATTTACAGACAGATTGTTCGCAAGTGGGGTTAGCTGGGGTATTATATCAAATAGATGATAATGGGCAAGAGAATGTGTTAGGTTTTCATAGTAAGGCGTTGAGAGGGGCGCAGTTAAATTGGACGGTGACTGAACAAGAGTTTTATTCGGTAATTTGTTGTCTAGAAAAATTTGAAACATATTTGAGGGGTGCAAAAGTAATTATTCGGACCGACCATAGGGCGTTGTTATTTGTTAAGAATTGGAAATTGTATAATGCTAAAATAACTCGTTGGATCAATTATTTAGAAAATTATCAATATGAAATTCAATATATAAAGGGGAGTGAAAATGTAGTGGCGGACATATTATCGCGATATCCACCGGAGGGGGAAAGATTACAGGAGGAAAAGATTAAAATGCCTAGTATTTTATATATGGAAAATGAACAAAATAAGGTGTTATTTCGGAAATTAAGGCAAATGGCAGTCTTACAGAGAGAGGATGCAGGAATAAATAAGCTAATCGAACAAATTTGCGAATCAGAAAGGTCGGGAAAGGCGCTAGTAGGGATAGCTAGTAAATGCAAACTAAAGGGGGATGTTTTATTTGTAGAGAGAGGGGGGGGTAAAGGGTGTTCGATTTATTTACCGGAATGCCTTAGAGAGGAAATAATTAATCAGGTGCATTTAGAAATGGGACATCAGGGTAGTTATAAGATGCTGAAATATTTAAAGGAAAGGTTTTATTGGAAGGGTTTGACCAAGGACGTTAAACGATTGGTTAGGATTTGTGGTATTTGTCAATTGACGAAACATTCTAATTCCAATAAGGTGGGACCGTGTTGCTCAATTGTTACGAAAGACATAGGAGATTTAGTTATGGTGGATATATACGGGCCTTTACCGTCAGGGAAATTCGGGATGAATTACATATTAGTATTACAGGATTCGTTTAGTAAATTCGTGAAATTTTTTGATTTAAAAAGGGCTACTACGAGAGCGGTACTTAGCAAAGTGAAAAAATTTACTGAAATTATAAAACCGAAAGCTATAATGTCGGATAATGGAACTCAGTTTACTAGTCATGCGTGGAAAGAGGAAATGGAGTTGCTAGGGATTAGAGTAGTTTACACAACAGTTAGGAATCCTCGTCCAAATACAGTGGAGAGAGTGAATAGAGAATTAGGAAGATTGTTTAGGACGTATAATAGCAAAAATCATAAAGGTTGGGTTGACACTCTACCTAAACTGGAAAAATTATATAATAATACTTACCATGAAAGTACTGGGTTTACTCCTTGTGAAATAATGTATGGAGAGTCAACTTGTCTGTCTTTCGATCAGATTATTGATAAGGAGGGGGTAGATTTGGACTTGGCGTGTGTTAGAGAACAGGTGAGGGTAAATTTACGGCAGGCTGCGGATAATCGTGAGTTAAAATTCAATAAAAGATATCGATTAGTTGAATATCAAGTGGGAGATTTGGTGAAAATTAAAAGATTAAACAAGTCTGACGCTTCCTTAAAATTAACCAAGAAGTTCGAGGCGATATATGAAGGACCATTCCTTATAGCAGAAAGTCCTTATCGGAATGTGTATGTTTTGGTAGATCCTCAAGCCAAGGAAATAAGAGGAAAATTTAATGCTATACATTTATCCAAATATTACATTTGATAATTTGAAGCTGGGGCTGGATCGGGGAGTCATTATTTAAGATTGTAGGATTTATAAGTTACATTGATTTAATTGTTGTATTGTAGTGTTTTGGTATAGATTTTAGAGTTAAGTTATAGTGATTAGTTGTAGTTTTTATATTTAAATGTAGTTTTGTAAGATGTATTGGTTAATTATAAAAAAAAAAAAAATAAAAAAAAAAAAGAGACAAAATTGGAGGATAGGGTAAAGCCCATCTGACGGTATGAGGTGGAAATTAGTGAAGAAAGAAATCTTTCATTATTATAATAAGATTTATTTTTATTTTATCAAATTGAATTTAATCAAATCATCCCTTCAGATGGTGGGGCGTAGGGCGGCTTTACCATAAAATATATATGTATATGTATTTATATCTATATGTGTACATATTTATATATATAAGGAAAAAGAATTAACATCTACATAAATTAGATAAAAGGGAGTACAAGAAAGAGTAGGATATGTAAAATGAAATAAAACATAATCACCTCTATGTTGTTACATGATAATGCTGATCGGTTGGCAGCGAGAAAAGTCGCGAAAGCGGACTCTGATAGTGCAAAAGGGTTGTCGACTAGGTATGATTGGGATTTAAAATAGATGTGGAAGGCTGAAGTGGAGCTGGATGTAGTCATTAAATTCAGAATGGAGGGTCATCCCAATCAGCATTATTTTAAAGGGGGGGAGTGTTTGAGAGGTCGTGTTATGGTTTGATTCCCTGTACGCACCACATGTTGGATTATGAAGGATTGCCAGGAGTTAGGTTAAAAGACATATTTTGATATTGAGAAATCAAAAGTCTAGGCATACCGTTAAGGTACCTTCATAATTCATCAACTATACAATTCGGTTCACAAGGCCAAGATCTAAGCACACTATACATACGCCCATATCAGAGTACTTGCTTGTCGATTCTATTTCAAGTGGGGTGAAGTCGTAAACATACGTTATTGTCTAATAGTCTTTAAGGAATTTGGCTTTTACGCGAGGGTGGAGATATTAGATCGCATAGAGAGCATAAGATTGCGTCTCTTGCCTCATCTCTTATCCGGTTCGCTTATCGTTCAGTGGCCTCACAACCCACTGCCTTCAGTGTTGAGTCAAATTCTGACTTGGATATTGTGTCGTGTTGAGATCAAGTTCACTAACAAACTTGGCGGTGGGCTCGAGTGGTAACTATTTTGATGTTGGGTTAAATTACACACTACATAAAACAAAAATGTGCAGGAATTGGATTATAACTGGAATCGATTATGTAAGGGAGGATTCAACATTTTCTAATTATAGGGAAGATTTTAAATTGGGATAATATTCAATGACAATATATTGGTTATAGGTTAGGGTGAATCTTTACTCCGGACAAAATTGGGAAAGATTTGTACCTGCGTCAACATTCAGGGGGTCGAGATGTAACGGAACGAAATCTGTCATCTGTTGTAGTAGAAGTACATTCTTAATCACACAGATGGCGCTAATATAAATTATGTTTATTTATATGAGATATGAAGAAAAACCTTTTTGAATATAAAATTACGTGATAAATTATTACGATAATTTGGTTTTAAAGATTAATTAAACAAATAAGGACATTTATAAATCAGTTATTTATTTGAATATTCAAATGCCGTGTTTTATTAAACTTTAAGTTTTTGAACGAAATTCGTATGTGAAGGAAGTTCTGGTCGAATATCAGAGATATACGTTACATATTTAAGCAAAAATATTAAATGGATAAGATTTTGTCGATATTAATTGATCGCAGTTAATTTGAAAATAAATACAATAATTTTAAGTTATAGTTTGAACGATTTCTAGGAAGATAAATCCAAATTAGAATTATTTGTGGATATATTGATTTGACAATGATTTCAAACAGCGCTACGATTGGCTGGTTGGAATCGTACGATATTTTGTTTCGAGAAGTAGGGATCATTGCGGTTGGGGTGAGGATAGTTGAGGACAGAAAAAAGACTATTCATTAATTGTTGGGAGCTGCTGAAGAGAGGTGGTCAGGAGTAGAAAGTCTGGTGGGTCATTTCGCGTTTTATAAATTGTGTTAAGAGGGTACTGGGAGGTTACTATGTTAAAATTCCGTTGTACATTAATTTTATTCGCGTTTGAAATTATTTGAGAATCTTAACGTAACTTCAAGTGTTGAGAATATATAAAACTCGCATCGTTTCATGCTGAGATAGGACACCATTTCTGTGATTGCGAAGTATGGGCTCAAGGGCTCATATGGAGTAGTTACTCACGCCTGGGAGAGTCTTCCCCGTGACTTCATGAAACAATGCAGGATGGGAACGGAGATTTGGAAATCTACCTGTCGAGTGGATTGTTAGGATTTTGAATATCGAATTGGGGTATTAGTGAATATTATATAAACCCGCCTCGATTTATGCTGAGATAGGACACCAATTCTGTGACTGCGAAGTATGGGCTAAAGGGCTCATATGGAGTAGTTACTCACGCTTGGGAGAGTCTTCCCCGTGACTTCATGAATCAAGGCAGGATGGGAATGGAGATTAGGGATTCTGAAGTGGGTAGAATCAGTAGATAACATACAAGCAGCAGTGATGGGGGGGTTTTTAGCTAGGAGTCCCTTAGGAAAGCCAATCGAAGTGATCGGTCTTGGGTGGAACATCTAACGGTGCCAACGAAGCCCTTGTCCTCTGTCTAGCTAGGGAGCTGATCAAGTTAAGGCGAGCAGCTATTCGATTTTACCTGTCTCAGGGTCGAATAAAGCCTTCTGGGTATCGGTGACCAGTGGCCCGAAGTATCGGTGTCGTTGGAGCTGATAGCTCAGTCTTTATTTATATATTTATTTATACACACAATTATATATCTCGTTAGGGCTTTAGTTAACATCCCTGGCTTCGGCCGTTAACTAAGGCAAGCACACAGTCACAGGTCATACAAAATCAAGTCTGACTAGCTTGTTCCCTTACAGAATAGGAGTAGGTACATTACACACCACACGTTTAGAATTAACTAAAGGGAGGAGTTTATTGGGGTTAAAACACATATATAGTCTTTATAGGTAGAAGGAATAGGTACACATTCTTCTCGCGGTAATATAGGGCGTCGGCTATGTAGGTAGAATCGAATTTGTATAGGTTTTTGATAGTCAGTTAATTGCGTTTAAGTTATGTGAACGGTTCTCATTATAATGAAGTTATTAGGCTATTATTTTGGTGTGAATGAATACTGGGGGATTTCGGGTTGGAATCCAGGCATTTAACAACGATTATCTAAAGTGTATCCTCAGTGTTGACTACCTTCATAATAAAATGTGAAATAGATCTTACATAATACCAGTTGAATGTGAAGGGCATGGTTATCATTGTGACGAGTATCAGAAGGTGGTTAAATACTCACCTATCTACATGTAATCTAGTAAGATTCAGTTAAGTCATTTGGCTATTGGATACCATAGACCGATTGATTATGAATGTCATTATTCAATATATTATTTATATTACCAAATATAATACTTGGTGCATTTATTTGATTGAATTGGGTTGAATGGATATTAGTGGAGCATTCTCACGGTAGTTGAGAACCGTCCAATTATGGACCTATGTTCTATTGTCCGGTAACCTAGACGGAAGTTCTTGTATATGAATGTCTTCAATAGAAGATGTAATTTCTATATAAGTTTCAATCAGGAGTGTAGCAAGTGTAGACTACTGTATGAAATACCTATCTATTCTATATTGAAATCTACGGCTTCTAATGAGTTGGTCTTGATCGCAACTATCAGTATATTATACTATATGCACAGTGATGCCTGAACCTTTGTATTCAATTGAGCTTATTCGGTTGTAATAAGTGAGAGAAATTATCATTAACGAATATTAACATTCTTGTAATTGAATGTCACGATTTTGTATTTATATAATACAAGTGTAATCCAGTTATGGATTTGGGGTAAAGGGTTATACCGGCTGCCGCGGTATAACTTGAACAAAGTGGACTAGGCCAAGTGGCGTCTGCTATATTTATAAGGCAGAGGGGAGTTGATCTGTGTTGGTGCAACTCACTGTCATGGCGTATTGGAGGAGCCCTGACCTCGGGGGGGGGCAAATAAAAATATTTGTGTATTATTACTGTTCGCTTCACTTACATACTCTGTTGCTAAAATCCTCGAAATAAGTCTTATTACGCTTACATTACGTCGATAGAAAGTTTATTCATTATCATATTCTAAATTTAAATTAGTAACCTAAAAATAGGTTAGCCTAGAAATTTAGGTAGGTAATCTTATTAATAGTTCATTACATTCTGTTTTCCAAACAATCACGATAGGTTATATGTTGCGATAATTAAGTAAATTAAGTAGGTACAGAATTATGTTAGGAAGGTGAATTGGATAAGTAGGGACTTAATTTAGGACAACAGCACAAGCTACCTCTATAGAACGAGGGGGACTACTGGATCATAATAAGAGTCCTAGTTCCCACTAGAACGATCATTGGCCAAACTAGTTACTAAGTAGGTAGGAATTCGGAAACGTTTGAGTATAAGTATGTTTTTATAATAAATCGGAAGTCGAAATAGGTAGGGGATGGTATAGGTAAGGGAGGGTGTTACAACCCCTATAGGAAAGTCTATGCCTTGGCGTCGTCCATCAATTAGCACGTGCGTCGATTTGCAGGTAAGGTTGACTTAGTTCACAAAAACACCCGTAATAATTTTTTTTAAAGAATTTTTTATAGCATTTATTATGCTAACTTTTAAGTTCGAAAGGGAAAGGTAGTGAGTTCGATACTACTTGAGCATTTCCGATGTTTTTCGAACCCGATATAATAATAATAATAAACATCATAATCTCATATCTATTTATCAGATGTGTCCAACGTTAGCTCTGATTTTTTAATTTTCTCTGTGCTGTCCGTGTGATTCACAACATATACAAATATTACACTATTAGGAGAACTCTAATATAGTGGAAGACTACTAATATAGTGGAAAAGTACAATGTGTCTTACTCAATATGTGTAGCAGATTCCACCAAGTGCCACCAATCGACAGTTTAAATACTACTAGGAGAGTTATTTAAGCAGCTTGTTCATTATATCCTGTACTCTGTGACAATACGATAACCCATTTATTGAAGACGCCACACTCCCAATCTTGAGAGAAAATCAGTGCTAAAGCCAAGTCCATTGTTTAGCAGGCGCACCAATTTTCAGGTGAAGTTACACTACACACACCCTGTTATCTGATTTATCTATACTACGAGTATTATATAATTGTAAACTGGAAATCTTTGTTCGCGATGAGCGCAACAACTACTGAACGGATGATGCGGTTTTTTAGAAAGGTCTTGATCAGACTTAAATTCTTACGTTCGTTTGATTGCAATCAAACAAATAAAGGTTGCTGTGGGGCGCGGTTACGGGATTAGTATTTACATAACATATAACATAAACTCACGCCTGTATTCCCCGAAGGGGTAGGCAGAGGTGCTAGCACCCACATTTCGCCAGTTTATGTTTAGGTCCTGTTACGTGAACACTGGTTCCGGTAATAAAAAATGAAAACATTTGAACATAGCAGTAATAAACGGTAAATACCGGTATCTCGCGATTGCGGCGCGTACCCCATCACTGGGTGGTGAACGCGGTCATTAACTTTTAAGGTAATGCATCGTTCTAACGCACATATAAAATGAGTCACACGAATTGATAACCAATCAGCGCATTCCGTCAAACGGAGAATCAGCTGATGGCCCAACACTAACCGACAACAAAGAAAAAACACGCCCCGCGCTCGCGCCGAGGTAGACGGCAGATTCATTCGATCGCGAGACTCCGCGGCGGAACGTGCAATCGTAATCTTAACGCGTAACTAGATAGAAATCTAGATTCTGCCAGTTACTATTATATTATATTATATTAGTGTTACGAACTAGTCTAATATACGAAGTAGTATTAGAAATTAAATATAATCAGTTTCCCAACATAAGGGGTAAGTCTAGTGTCCTTAATAAACAGTGCGCGAGTATTAAACGATAGTCACGTAAATAATAAAGTAAAATAACATCGTCATTCGCGTGTGACATCCCTGCTTAGACCCCTAGGAGCTAAGCGTGATGCTAGCTCATTTTTAGTACCTGCCTACCTGCGGTCGTGAGTTCGGTAGTTACCTAGCTGTAGTTTGTCTTTGTGTAAATGTAATTAAATTAAATTTAAAGTAAATTGTGATTAACATCGTAATCGTTAAAATGTTGTAAGAAAGTTATTGTATGAAGTGTGTCCATAATATATGTCGCGAGTATACATGTCGACAGACAGCCGAATATAGTAATTGCTTAAGAACTATTCAATTAGTTGTAATGTTTGATTGTTCGTATTCTAAGAGAAAAATCAACACGGTGTATATCTCGCCATAATTTTCTACGGATACCCACATTTTGAGAATATGTAAATTGTCGAATTTTAATCTCGTTTTAAATCCACGGTTCAGCATATATTAGTATTAGATCTTAATTATTACTGAATCATTTGTTTATGGTTGATTGAACCGTGGTTAACGGGATTACAGACGTACTTACGATAAATACTTACGATTAGGAATTCCGGAACAATCCAGTTTTATCTCTTTGTTTTATTGTTTATTTTATGTGTTATGTGTACCTACCATTGTACAGCGCCGCCGACCTTAGGGCCCATGTAGAAAATTATACGTTGGGGCCTGTTGCATTGGGTTCACGCACCAGTGCCTAATCGTGTGGTTGTCTCCTCAGAACTTGGTACCGGCTGGAATACCGGTCAACTACATACCGTCTGGAATATCAGCACCGCGCCGTATCGGCCCACCTCCGAGCCAGCTGAGGTGCCTGCCCTCTCCGTACCGTCTTGAAGACGGCCTTGGCGACGACTCCGGCGGACCGAACTAGCAGCTGCGAAGCCTGGTGACCTTGAGGGGAAGACAACGTCACACTCGCACGGGGCCAGCCCGGAACCCCAAGTTGAGTACATTACTCAGCCTGCCGTTTATAGTGACGTGTACTCGTACCCGAACCGACACTCGACCTTGAATTAGAGTATTTTTATTATTGTAAAGCAGGACCTACGGATTAAAGTTATAGATCTCGTACCAATCGTTTTCTTCATCCTTGACCCCGTAGGGCCCCGTATCAGTCCCAGATCGAACCAAAGACCTCGTCTCAGCAGTCCATTGCCCATACCACTAGGCTACCGCAGATGTACGGGATCAGTATTTCTGTGACCAAAAATTAGAAAATTTCTGTGAGCTGGTACTTCATGCCAATGCGTGGTACATTTTAAGGAACTTTAAGAAATTTTAAGGAACTTTATCTGGGTCGCGGTAACAGGATCAACCTAAACAACCTAAACTTTACTATTTCGAAGTTAACGCGGACAAAATCGTGGGTAAAAGCTAGTAAAATATATAATACGTACATATTAAGCCTATACAAAAGCTTTCAGACTCAAAGCAAATTCTTCTCTTGGGATCTAATTCCCTGATAGCAAAGAACACATAACTTGCTCCATATCTAGGCCTACTAAATATACTTATCTCAAAAGTTTACGTGAGTAATCCTAGCATGTAGGTTACACATTATCAGCTCAGTCGTGTCACGCCAGATGACTCGACAGTCACAATATAAGCAAAACATAGAACCGCACTCAATGTCTACTTGTAGGCGTGGAGGTCAATTACAGCCACTAGAGATATACCTAATTAATGTAATTAGTTATACGTAACATACAGTAGTCACAATGTGAATTGATGTACTGTCGATAACTAACAGTTGTATGTTTGTCTAGGTAAAAATAAATGAGAAAGTAACTCTGTCTGTCTGTATGTTACGATTTCACTTTTCACAAACCACTGGAACCACTTTTAATGAAATTTAGTATAGGGGTAGATTAGATCTTGACAAAGGATAAAATATAGCATTTGGTATATCTACGCAGGTGGAGCCGCGGGCAAAAGCTAGTTCGATTATACCCGTCTCAATAATTTTCGTGGTCCTCACTTTTAATAACAATAAACTTATTTATGTACCAGTCGTGTTTATTTTTTCTCAGTTTACGGAGAAGTGAAAAGAATAGATCCCACTGCCTTTCATGGAAACATTATCTTATTATATCAAATCATTCCAAGAACAGTTTTACCTTTTCTAAGCTCAAATGGGCCGCCCACCATCTACACACGCCCCGTAAAGATGGACGTCGAAGAGATAGTAAAAAAATAAAAAAAAAGCAAATTGATTCCGATTGTTTTCGGATTTTTTGGGCAACTAGCCATAATTTGATAAATCGTGTGAGTCTGTCATGTTCTATAGAATAATATAATTTCAATGTCAGCGTTAGTCTATACACAGAGCGTACTCTGGTTTATCATCGAGCGCAAGTTTCGCATACATGTTCCCAACCATTCCCAACCCAATCGCCATATTTTCACAGATGACTTCCACATATACAAATAATTTAATTGTGTGGTGGGGTCCATCAGACAAGCTATATTATCTAAAAAATATGTCAATGTAACTGTCAAAATATCGCCATAATGTCTCCTATCATCAGAATAATTCACTCCCGTACGTGTTACCCAGGGACGCAAGGAGCCCGGACATAAATTCCGGGACGCAAACTGAAGCCAGCTGTTTCGCTGTTTTGGGGAAATAAATACGGATTAGACGCGCCACGGTAAAGCGGAGTACACACCGAACGTTGAATTATTGATCGCGCGGGCTTTAGTAAGCCTCCGAGTCTGTCTCTGTGAATACCTTCTTGTGTTAGTGAACTGGATGCTTTAGTGTTTTACTGACACACTTTTGTTTCGTAATGGACCTGTTTTTTATCAGTATAAAAACAAACACAAAAACAACAAAAAACAGGTCCATCTTTATCTTAACAGTTTAAGATAATAATTGATCAGCTAGTTCACTAATGGGTGAGTGGCTTCAACGGCCTATGACTGGTTGCCATCTAGGTTGCCACATAGTAATGTCATCCATTACAGAGGTGTCATTCAGGTCCAAAAATTACCTTCAAGGGCTTTTCGGTTAATTTTTATAGTGTAATTAAAAAATAATTTATCCATACTAATATTATAAATGCGAAAGTAACTCTGTATGTCTGTCTGTATGTTACACTTTCACGCCTAAACCACAGAACCGATTTTGATGAAATTTGGTATAGGAGTATAATAGACCTTCAGAAAGGACATAGGCTATGTTTGGTCGCGATGACCGACATCCACGCGGGTGGAGCCGTGGGCAAAAGCTAGTTCTGTATATACCATTATAATAACACTTAAAAAACGTCAAAAATAAAGACTTGCAAATGGACCATTGTAATGGTTTGATATCTTTGAGAGTAGGTAGTTCCAATAAAAGTGTTTCAATAATCGATATGTCGCGTTGTTTATGGTCGAACACCTCTGAAACAGCTAGACTAATTGTAATGCTTTTTGTGTAAATTTACTGAGTTTGAGAATAGACACTGGAGTTTTTTCATACCTCCACTTCCCATTTAATAGCGAATTTAGTATTTTTGTATGAACAATACAATTTGGCAACGATTTATTGACGTAGGTATAGTCCTTTATTTGCATTACGTCACTCTCACATTATCATTCTACATTTTTGCCCATAGCTATGTTAGAATTTATTTTGCTCCGAAAAATAGTTTTAGCTATTTTCCACCCAACTAACGCCTTTCCTTCATCTTAATGCGCCGTATATTACATTTGCCAACTAAAGGCAATAAAGCATTCAACGCCATGTTAGCAACAAAATGGCGCTTATTCGGTTCGCTTGCTACAAAAGTGTTAAAATAAACTAAGTATTTGAGACATCGTAGACACGTAGAAGTACGTTCTACGAGGCTACGTGGCAACAAGATTTATTGCTACGAAGCTCTACGCTCGTAGCTCTATTGTGAATAGGGTATCGCTAATTGTCACAATAAACAGTTTATTGACAGTAAAGCCGTTTTCTTTGAAAGATTAAATATTTTGTTGTTCGCTTTTGTTTGTTCGTGTTGCGTAATCGAAAGTCTTTATTTGTTATAGCTCGTAAAACTTTACTATCTAGGCTTTCAGTTTTTGATTGTATTGGAAGAAACTACATAGACATCTCGAATTAAATTAAAAGATACAAACTTGCTTGGCTTAGAAATTACCCTCAGAGAAAATTGGTATGGTTGCTATCGGCATTAGCTTAACACGTTCCATGTTATCGACCTTATCATCATCATTCTCTGATCCTATTCCAAACTCTATTGGAGTCTGTTTAAATCTAACTGCAATCGATGGACCATCTCTTGTCGTGCCCACTGTGCCCTGCACGATTGTCAATGAAGTGACAGACGGTACGGTCAAAGTCGCCGAGCTTTGGGCTGGGTACATCTAAATATTTAAATTGTTGCCACTGACACGAAGAAGAAGAATCTAACTGCGATGCAGCTGAATATAGATATTTTCAGTGAAATGACTGTCGTCTGATTTCCACAGTCAAAAGTTATGAAGTTATACTAGTCGGACATTTGTGGGCTCCAACTATAACGGCTGCCATAGATGTTCGTATGACAACTGAGACCACTGGCTTAACAAACCTCATAAAAATCCATACTAATATTATAAACTAGCTTTGGCCCGCGGCTCCGCCCGCGTGGATGTCGGTTATCGCGACCAAACATAGCCTATATCCATTCTCACGGTCTAATCTACCCCCATACCAAATTTCATCAAAATCGGTTCAGTGGTTTAGGCGTGAAAGCGTAACATACAGACAGACAGACAGACAGACAGACAGACAGACAGACAGACAGACCGACAGACAGAGTTACTTTCGCATTTATAATATTAGTATGGATGCCAAAGTAAGTAGTGTCGGTCTGTCTGTATGTTACGCTTTCACGCCTAAACCACTGAACTGATTTCGATGAAATTTGTTATAGTGTTAGATTGGACCATGAGATATGACATAGGTTTTGTTTGATCGCGATAACCGACATCCACGCGGGTGGAGCCACGGGCAAAAGCTAATTGGATATAAAAAGTAGTGTTGTTGTCTGATAAAATATAATCTACCTAGCCTTCTACATCTACAGGGAGAGACAAAATGACCCTTGTATTCTAAAGAACCACAGTTATAAACAAACTGCAGTTCACAATACCTAGCAGGCCGTAAATTCATACGCTGCCATAGAAGGGAGAGTCAAACTGTGGTCTTCGGTGCAGTGATTTATAGTCAGAAGGGGCATCTCTCCCAGCAGTGGACATTAACATACTGAAACTTTTCTATTAGCGACTTGAGTGTGTTTCTTGTCCCTACTAAATTATTAGCAATATTACAGTCCTTTTCACGCCCCCTTTTAAACAACATACTGGGTAAAAGTTAGGAGGTTCTTTCTAAGAGAAGTTTGACGTCATTTTTGTCTAATATCTTAATTTTATTTTATTTCAAAAATTGGTACAGAAACAGACATCAGATATGTATGACTATGATTCTACACATTTTAAACCTGAAGTTCACTCACATCTGTACACAGCATTTCAGTTGACTTCAGTGCCAGTTTAACTATTAGTTAGCTATAAATATAAGTAAGTTACGACTAAGTTTAGTGACAAAAAAATTATATTACCTCACATAATGGTTTCAAACTATCAATGTAAACCTTTGAGAACGCCTTAGAGCTAAAACCGGTCAGGTTCCTAGATAAAATAACGTGGAAAAGTACAAGTGAATTTTTAATTATGTGTAATAATATAAGTTCCACCAAGTTCCATCAATCAACAGTATAAATAGCATGATATTATCTGTTGGTTGGTCCGTGTGGAATTTGATCCCATAGATTTCCATTATTAAAAAAAGTATGCTATGCGTTATTCCAGGCTGTACCGTTTCCTCCCATCGACATCAAGCCCCGGTTGAAATACCTGGGGCTCGTACTCGACGGTCGGTGGGACTTCGGAGAGCACTTCCGAAGTCTGCGCCCCAAACTGTTGGTGTCAGCTAACGCGCTGATGCGGCTGCTGCCCAACTTGAGGGGCCCAGAGGACTCCTGCAGGAGACTCTACGCGGGTGTCGTGCGGTCCATGGCCCTGTACGGGTGCCCCGTGTGGGCGGACGCCCTGCGGGCCAGGTTCGTGCAACTGCTGCATGCACCGCAGCAGACGATGGCCTGCAGGGCCATTAGGGGGTACCGCACGATATCCTTTGAAGCGGCGAGTCTCCTAGCCGGATCGCCACCGTGGATCCTGGAAGCGAGATCCCTTGCGGCACTGTATCGGTTCCGTAAGGAGGCGCGGGAGCGGGGATACGATCCCGAGCCCGAAGACATTCGGGCCGAGAGGTCCCGGCTCCACGGGATCATGGTGGTGGAGTGGGAGCGACGACTTGAGCAACGACGCGCAGGGCATGCCGTCATAGAGGCGGTAAGGCCCATCATGGGGGAATGGCTCGAGAGGCCACATGGCAGCCTCTCGTATCGACTGACGCAGATTATCACCGGGCACGGGTGCTTCGGGAGATATCTGTGTCGGATCGAAAAGGAGCCAACGTCCGAGTGCCATCACTGCGACGCGAGCGAGGACACGCGGCTGCACACGCTCACCGAGTGCCCGGCATGGGCCGAACCGAGGCGGGAGCTAGTGGCGGCCCTGGGAGTGAGAGTACTCACCCTCGCCACCCTGCTCACAGCAGTGGTCCGCTGCGCGGACGCGTGGGCGGCCGGCGTCTCCTTCAGCAAGCAGGTAATGGTCGTGAAGGAGACGGCGGAGCGGGAGAGGCGGCGCGAGCGAGAAAGACTCGCGGATCGCGCCGCCCGCGCGCACAGGCAACTCGGGCGTCGGAGGGCACTTACTGACCTCCGTCCCCCATGAGCGCGGGCCTGGGGGTGACGGGTGGAGCCGCCTGTCACCCCAGCAGAAGTAGGCCACGGCGGCGGCGCGCTGAATAGCGCGCCTCCCCATTCCGGGGGCGAGTTGGGGACACCGTTGTCCCCCCTCCTGAGGAGGGCCAGACCGTAAGGGATGGCCCTGGGTCAGCCGGGGTGCGAGGGATATGTCTTTGACAACCTCACCTCCAGCCTAGCACCAAGACCCACAGTCGGCGTGCGGTTTTAGTCGGTTCGAGTCCGACATAACCTCCTCTTCCGGCTCCGGCAGGGGGGGTATCCGTGGGGATTTCCGCACGAAAGAAAAAAAAAAAAAGGCTGTACCGTTTCAGCTCGATCCTTTTAGCCGTTAGAATGTGATTGAATAACAAACATCAAACTTCTCCACAAACTTCTATACAAACAAACATTTATAATATTAGTCGGAGTTGAGTATGAGTATGTTTCTGGAGTTTTGGAAAAATAATTCAATAACTTTTCCTATACATGTAAAACGACAAAAGTCAACAAATAGGACGGAATTTGAACCCGAGACCAATCTCTATCTAGGATAAATATTTCGTCTTTTTGTGTACCTACCACTTAGGGGGCAGACAAGATTTGACCAACAGTACTACTTACACACTTTGAAATTTTTAAACTCTCGCATCCAAGGCAGCCTTCATGTCTGTGTCATTGCAGATAAAATGCAAGAGAGCCGCCTCCGCTGGTGTGGCCACGTATTGCAGCAACCACCAGGATACGTGTGTAACGAATGCCTGGCAATGGCGCTACCGGGTCCATGTAGAAGAGGTAGGCCCAAGAAGTCTGGCTTGGCGTCGTGGAGGGTGAAACAGGGGTGAAAGGGTGAAAGAGGGTGAGGGTCTCACAACCTGGGATGCCCAAGATCGTGCGAAGTTGAGGAGGAAGAGCCGGAAGGCGGACCCTGAGCTCCGAGGGCACCGAGGCCTCGGATGCAAACAGGACTAACGTCTTTATGTAGATGAGTTACACACTTTATTCACATCGCGTGCCTCGGATGCAATCAGGACTAACGTCTTAACGACTAATATCTTTAAGATAATGACTACTTACACTCTATATATTTTGATTCCTCAAATCTCGTTTACGTAATAACTCAACAAAATTATCAAATTTCGACTTCTTACACTATTTTAGTCAGTCAAATTTAATCCGCATACAGTATCTCGTTCCAATTCCTTATAATAAGGACCGCTGTAACAGTATCTCAATATATAACGTAAAAGGCATCCGCGGCTATCTGAGACAACATTCTAATTTAAATAGTTCTGGGCCCGCAACTTGGGCCCCGATAGGAGAAGCTTCCCTCAATAAATCACCCCGCCAGTGGCGGTCGGACGCTTAAAAAGTTAAGCCGAGATGTTCCTCTCTCATTCGTTTTATTAACTCTATTCGGACTGTTTTTATTCTGTGGGGGTTGTAGCATCCGAGTGACAGTAATGGCTGAATTATTTCATTGTGTGTTTTCGTTTACTTGAGATTTTATTGTTGGAATTACGGTAGTAATAGATGTTATGGGTCCAAAGCATAGGGTAATCAACGCTAATAGCGCTATTATTTTAAAGTTTCATGTTTTTGGGTTTCCGGACCTGAAGAGGTAAAAACGGAACCCTTATAGAATCACTTCATTGTTTGTCTGTCAAAACATTTTTCACAAGAATGCATAGAGGTATCAAATTAAAATTTATACCACAAAATCAGATCTATATCGTCATGAGATTGTACAAAAGTCAATATATATTGCTGTTTAGGTAGCTTAAGTTCTGTATACCTGCAATGTACCTACAAAGATCACATATTTTTTCCTTGGTGTACAAAATAAAGAGATACTTTACTTTAAGTTACGGAACTTTCGGTTCGCCAGTGCGACTCGCACTTGGCCGGCTTATTTATTTAACGTTTATTTTAAACAGATTTATAATCATCGTGGTTTATTTATCTTCCCTAAATGTTGAATAGGTCCAAAGGGCGAGCAAAAGTGTAATTACTAGTAATTATAGCCTCGTTAAGAAACTTTTATTAAACAGTTGTCTATACGCTAACGGCCGTTATTAAGAATTTTCTAATAGAACAACCAATAGCACTGTACCATACCAAAATCAAACAATGAATTGTGCGAACGCTGGAATAACCAATTTATCATACATACAGTCGCATGAGTCTTAAATGTAATAAACTAAAATAGTCTGTATTTAAAAAATACTCATTTGAATTTAAAAAAAACACATATCATAACAATAAATTATCCAAACAACTTTATGCCCAACATCAATAATTTATGACTGCACTTGTACTCCCCACACCCAAAACTTAACACTAACAATATAGAATAAAGTTCCAACCCGAATAGTTCCAGATTTATTATTAGAAGTAGGAGAGTAAATACACTTACTGAAGATCGAGCTTCTAAACACTGAAGGCGGGGGAATGACAAACATTGCGAGTGAGAAAAAACAAAGGAATAAATGAAAAATCCATTACGAGGATAAAGGAAAACACCTCAATAACACTCGATGTTCTCGGAGCAGGGAATCGATTACGGTTTAAACAACGTGAGCCAACGCTCTAAACGTTCGAGCAAATGGAGAAACTGTCTAAGTGGAGACCTTCCCTAATTGCGCGAGAGAAACTAATAAATGCTCCTAAAAATATCGAACTTTAATTTCTATTGTACACTATGAAGTAAATAAATCATTGGGTTCGTTTCGATTTGAAGATACATTGAGAGAGAAGAAAAGTTTTCTATTTCGGATCACGTTATTAATTCACAATCGTGTTTTTATTATGTCTTATTTTTTGATAAAAAGCTTCATACTCGTACGTATTATTCTTGTATTTGTTGATTAGGAATTTGTAATATAAGATAGTAAATGTAGCTTAGATTAAGTAAAGTTAACGTCAATAGAAAATAACTGTATTTTATACACTAGCTGGTGCCCGCGACTTTGTCTGCGCAGGATTAATACTGCTCCATTCCCTTGAGTAGTAGCGTAATGATATATAGCCTATGTGTTATTCTGATGTATAAGCTTGTAAGCTTGTAAGCTTGTAAGCTTGTAAGTGAATGTTCTGACGAGCTCTTCCAATTAGTCCCACCCTCCCCTTTCCTTCACAGGACGACACGTGCAGGGCTAAGATGTCATCCATTTACGGTGCAGAGTATACCTGCTAGAACCAAGCGTTTCAGTGATTCATTCCTATGCCGCACCACTAAGGCCTGGAATTCCCTGCCAGTTCACGTGTTTCCTTCTTCCTACAGTCCTGGGTCCTTTAAGCGGGGCGTGAAAAGGCATCTAATGAGGCCGTCAAGCTGAGTGCCACCACTGTTAACATGGTAAATGTTTACGATGGTGACCCTCTTTCCGAGACTTTGCCTTTAGCTTAACATCAGGCGAGGTGAAGTCAAATTGACGTGTCCTGTATAAAAAAAAAAAAATTATTGTAAAGTTTCATGAAAATCCATTCAGTAGTTTTTACGTGAAAGAGTAACAAACAAACATCCATCCATCCATACTCACAAACTTTCGAGTTTATAATATTAGTAGGATTGAGAAATGAAGCCTATGACTGTGACTTTTATACCTCTGTAGATATTCATATAGTGCAAAAATATATAATAAAGAAATAGTAAAATAAAACACATGACTAACCTAAAATGCTCGGAACCTGGGTTCAAACAAACATTCACTTATTGCAAATCTAACACTTTACTACTATTGCATTACCACTTGGCTACAAGCTCCACGCAGTTTTACTCTGAAAACACCCAATATTCACTACATTTTATTTTCTAGTTGTCACTGATATGGAACAAAAAAGTTGTAGTTGTTCATTCTTGTAACAAACTCCGAAGCCATTACTCGGACACAATCAAATGCGAAGATTTACAACTAACTGGTGTAGTATAAAGCTGTTACACCCGTTTTTTGTGTAACCCATAAAAGTTTTATTACACAAACGAGTTCTACGAGTTTTGATGATATATCTAGTAAATAAATCTCGCTAATGACCTTACTGTTTGTATGTAACAATTGTTACAAAGTCGTTTTCAATAATTTTTTCTAGACGCTTATACCAATTATTTGGACTTCAAAAGGATTTTGATTTTTGTTAAATCATTTGTGACATGTAACGCAAATCCATACTCCATACTAATATTATAAATGCGAAAGTAACTCTGTCTGTCTGTCTGTCTGTAGGTTATGCTTTCACGCCTAAACCACTGAACCGATTTTGATGAAATTTGGTATAGGGGTAAATTAGACCATGAGAAAGGACATAGGCTATGTTTGGTCGCGATAACCGACATCTACGTGGGCGTAGCCGCGGGCGAAAGCTAGTTAGCATATAGTTAAAGGAATTTTTAAAAGGTAGTAATAGTAATTATAATGACTTGATGGGTTTTTGATCAATATATCGAATTTTCTGGCAGCTGCTGCTGTTTGCACCAGATTTTTGTTCGTTGTTTGGCAGATGCATTTTGACTTATAGATAAGCTTGGCTTAGGAATAAAGGATGTTGGTAGGGCAGGGTCACTGTACACCCTACATACGGCATGATCTTAGTATATAAAAGGGGAGACAGGGTCCACAATTCTAGCTTTCTCAACGATTTATTCTCGTACAATAGGTAGTTATGCGATATCCTTTCCCTAAACAACAACAATGGCTACCTAAAAGACCTTGTAATATTCCCTCATTCTTTCCTAAGCAAGTCTGGTGAATATTATAAGAAAGTCATATATTAGCTTTATGCAGCGGTATATCGGGCCCCAAGGAACATTACGCCTAATACGTTACCTAACTTATGAGGCGCAGTGAGGCTGGGCGCAGTATGGAAACTATTAAGTGCAGAGAGTTAGTGAAATTGCGGTTTCATAAAAGAATCTTTGTAGAGTGTTCTAGTTGTCTACGGAATTCAGATAAGTGAGAATACTATTTGCATGGTCTCTTGAGACAACCTTCGATACCACTGGGACTTGTTTTTTTTTATTTTTTACGTGCGGAAATCCCCACGGATACCCCCCTGCCGGAGCCGGAAGGGGAGGTTATGTCGGACTCGAACCGACTAAAACCGCACGCCGACTGTGGGTCTTGGTGCTAGGCCGGAGGTGAGGTTGTCAAAGACATATCCCTCGCACCCCGGCTGACCCAGGGCCATCCCTTACGGCCTGGCCCTCCTCAGGAGGGGGGACAACGGTGTCCCCAACTCGCCCCCGGAATGGGGAGGCGCGCTATTCAGCGCGCCGCCGCCGTGGCCTGCTTCTGCTGGGGTGACAGGCGGCATCGTGGTTTGTTGTAGTGAAGCAATTTTTTATTATTTTAGTCATGCATTGAATATATCGATCAATAAATTAGTGCATTGTAGTTCATTAGTGAATATATGCGTATCCCAATATATGACATAGCTCTCAATGCTACCATAGCATCAGTGAATACATTATTATTTCGTAGTAGTAGAGTAGAATAGTACCTCCCCAGCTCTTCCTGTGGGTGTCGTAAAAGGCAACTATAAGAACTATAATGGCTGTTTTCCATCGACAGTAAATATACAGCCCCAGACAAAGGGCCAGCTAGACGGCAACAGGCTCGCCACCTATCATGTCGTGGGAGTGACAATCATAATTGGCGAAACTTGGGTACTAATTCACTTCTGCCTACCGCTTCAGAGATTTACAGACTTGAGTATATGTATGGATGACTAGAAATTATAACTAAGTACTAAAATAAAGTAAAGAACATACATACATGTATATATGTTATAATAAAATGAAACTAAAAATACACAACAAAACTTCAATTAATTGGCTTTCTAACGGGTACGAAAACAAATCAAGTGGATAATACTAAGCCAATGAAGAATTTGTAAGCGCACAAAAACTTATTTAATTAATGGTAAATTATTCTCAAACAACACCCAATCCTATTAAGGGTCGGTATCAGAAATCTTGTAACTTTTCACCTTTAAACTTGTGAAAGAAAAACGTTCAGAAATTCAGTCCGAAATAAGCTTCTGAGTTTCTCAGCGATTACCATAAAACTTGTTTAAATGGTAATATTAGAATACGTCAGTCGCCGCAATCGTCTCCCTTCGAATGTTATCTAAATCTATCTCAACAAAAATATATATACTATTTTCGTTCCTAACAAAAATGTTAACCTACGGTGTAATATTATCTCTAACCCGCTATATTTTTATACACTGTAATAGAGTGACATGACAATTTTTACTATTCAGGATTTTCTATTTCAAGGTGCCTGATTCCATGACGTCAGTTTGACGAGGGACTGCTGTGGATTTAAACAGTCCGTTTGATTCTTAAACTCAATGATTTTGATAAGCTTATTGTAATGGAAACGACATATTATCCTGTGTCAGTGGTCTCCTACTATTATTTTATTATTTCGATAATTATTCATAACACATCAAATTATTAAAATAGTCATAAGAAAATGTAATTGAGTTTCTGTGTTTGCTGCTAAGTTTCGCAGTATTTCCCGCGGTAATTTATGTGAATTTATTGGGAAAAACTAAAGTTAATAAAAAGCTATACAGCGATATAGGAGTTAAAAGTCTATAAACATTGAATTAAATGTCGCAAAAACCCATATAATTGAATTTATTACCATTATATTGATCATAACTGAAAGGAAATCTAAACGACACTTTTCCAGTGTAGCAATTAAAATCGCTCACTCTGTGGCCTTACTAAATCGTTGTTCTAAATCTAAATGGTCACAGGTGTAAGCTTTCTCCCGTGATATCCTATATTTAAAAACCTAGTACTCACTAACCACCCAGTAAACTATGAAAATAACATTACCTTTGAATACGGTAATATTTTATTTTTATTCTAACATGGATATTATCCCTGTGACATTAAAATATCCTGATAAAAACCCTTGTCACAGTGGAGAATTAATCTCGCAGTCTGGCCACTGAATGGGGCATTATGGAAGTGGGTCAAAGGTGTACTTTTATAAGAACGGCCACGATTTGAAAAGGATTAAACGTGGACGGTTGCAAATTACTACAGTACGGTTGTGAACGAAATTTTGATGTAACATGGCTTGTAATGTTCATGTTCAGTTTTAATTACTTTAAAGGCACTGTTTTTGTACATTTTCGTACATTGAAGTACTTTGTGATATGGTTTATTTGATTAGATATTGGTGAAGTAAGCAGTGAAGAGCGGCTGTTGTTGGTTTTACATGAAACATATCAAAATCTTCGGGGCGGAAGCTATTGCACCTGCAAGTGGGTACAGCTGATGATGATTGACACCTATTTTCTTCAAGATGGTACTTGCTGCTGTAAGAGCCAACCAAAACGAAATAGGACGAATAACAGAGTGAGCCCCTAAAGTGCTAGTGTGAGATGCAACTAGAATAGGTGCTTAGATACGAAGAGAGCATTATTTTATACATGACTAGCAATCCACGTCCTAGCTTCACCTGGAAATAAATTCGTAAAAATCCTATAACCAATTGCAGCACCAGCTAGATAACATTACCCTCCTTCCTTTAGCAGTCGGGTAAAAATAGCAAAACGTAGTTTATAACCATCATTGAAACGATTTGTGCCCCGTGTCAAAATATTGATTAATAGTTTGTGAAACGTACACAAACAAATCAATGTAAATTTTTAAACCAGATTCTAACGCGATTTATTTTTTAATAGTGATCATCCTCCCGTGACCATGGCTGCTGATATGTAGTCAAAATGTCAGGCAAAGTAAACAACTAACTTTTAAACTCTTGCGTTTCATGAGTCAGCCTGTGACTACGGCTGGTGCAACCTGGTCGAAACGTCAGGCAAATCAAAGGTATGTAATGTAACTATAATATAATCGCGAATCGCGTTAATTCCCGTTATCACTATTGTAGAAACGTAAACAATTCATACTAACATTATAAATGCGAAAGTAACTCTGTCTGTCTGTCTGTCTGTCTGTCTGTCTGTATGTTACGCTTTCACGGCTAAACCACTGAACCGATTTTGATGAAATTTGGTATAGGGGTAGATAAGACCATGAAAAAGGACATAGGCTATGTTTGGTTGCGATAACCGACATCCACGCGGGCGGAGCCTCGGGTAAAAGCTAGTACCAAATAAATCGTGATAGAATTTTTTGAAGGGCGAAACGTAAGTTTGTATTGAATGTCACCCTTGTTACAAAATTCAAATTCATATCACTCATAGCAGCACGTAGCAAGTCCCCCCGGACTATCACTACTAATTTTATTCTTAATTTTATCTTTTTTATTTATGAAAAATGTTCTTATATAAATAGCAATTAAGCGGCTAACATCCTCGGGGTGCAATGACTTATAAGGTAAGGTCGTGACTCGAGTGCCGAGTCTTTAGTTAATAGGTAAGTACGTGATTAGAATTGCGTTACCAATTTAAAAAAAATAAGTCTGGCATGTAGAATTGCACGCAGATACTAACGCATTTTGTAAAGTTTTCTACATATACATACATATAATTACGCCTGTAAATGCCTGAAGGGGTAGATAGAGGGGTATTTACACCCTTATGTCGCCCACTATGATTTTCAGTCCCACGTAATAGGAGGCGAGCCTATTGCCGTCTAGCGGGCACTTTGTCTGTTAATGAGTTAAGCTATATTCAAGATAAGAAATGAAAATGAAAATTTCTCTTGTGACGTTATCAGTTTTAGTAAATAAAAATCAAACGCTTAGTTTTCATCCTAATTGACCTTTAAATTATGAGTAAAATCCATACTAATAATATAAATGCGAAAGTAACTCTGTCTGTCTGTCTGTCTGTATGTTATGCTTTCACGCCTAAACCACTGAACCGATTTTGATGAAATTTGGTATAGGGGTAGATTGTTTGGTCGCGTTAACCGACATCCACGCGGGCGGAGCCGCGGGCAAAAGCTAGTTACTCATAATTTCACCAGCTAGCTTATAACTCAGTCTAAAAGCATAAAAATTTTATTCTTTTACTCTGAGGCATAATTGGTTTAGTAAGTATGTTCACTGAAATATATGAGTGCCAATCACTAGACAATTAGTTTACCAGGGGCGTATAACTAATGGGAAGACGTGTTTATATTCCCGGGACGCTTCCTGGCAGTCTAGACTGTGTCTGACGTAGGTGTTCATTCTCCTGAGACCAGCCTTGACGCAACTTCTACTAACTTTTATGTATGTACTGGATTGAAGTAAAAGTTTCCAGATTTTCTTCCGAAGAGATGTAAAGTTAGAATTTGTGTTTTTTTTTATACACTCTTCATGCAAGATACATGTAGTGAAAATTACGAACTAAAGAGTATCTGGGTAAATGCCAACTGAACTAAAAAACGGGTGGGTACAAAAATTCAAATTGAGTTCCATTTTTTAATTTCATTTAATGTCGGGCGCCCCCTCAGGTACTTTTTTAGACTCGCAAGCTGCTTCTAAATATTTTCTGATAAACAAAAATTCCATTACACTGCTGCCATATCCCGCAGCTGTAATGTGTTATTTAAAAAAACATAAACACATGATGCTGACAACACATTCAAAATGTCAGTGCAAGGTAAATCGCAATAGAATTAGTTAAAATAACATTTTCTAAATACAACAATTTCTATTAAAATATATATTTTTTAAAGTGAATGAATGAAAGAAGACAAACGAAACAGGAGTATGAGGCGAGTGTGGATGGTACCGTCGGAAGGGGAAGACCTAGGCGCACATACCTGGACCAAATCGGGGAAGTGATAGAAAAGGGGCAGGTCAGGAGTACCCTAAACCGACGAGCATGCATGAAGAATGTAATGCG
The DNA here is from genome assembly GCA_914829495.1 of Eilema sororculum. Taxonomy (NCBI): domain Eukaryota; kingdom Metazoa; phylum Arthropoda; class Insecta; order Lepidoptera; family Erebidae; genus Eilema; species Eilema sororculum. Next base: position 19,324,186 of record OU618543.1, on the reverse strand, counting down.
AGTGAATGAAGCGAGTGTAGTATGTCAGGATCGTAGCAAATGGAGATCCGTGTTCTCTGCCTACTCTATGGGAAACAGGCGTGATTTTATGTATGTAATGTATGTATTTTCAGAAGTTCACGCGAATGTCACTCATTGAAAAAAAAAAAGTTTTTTACGGATTCTATCGCGATATATTTGTTATTATTTACTTTTAAACCGACGTTTTGGCCACTTTTCAGCAGCCATGATCGCGAAGGGTATGGCCGAAACGTCAGTTTAAAAGTAAATAATAACAAATATATTACGATAGAACCCGTAAAAAGTGGTTTTATTTCAATAAAACTAATTACGTTTAAATAAAAAACTAATCACCCTCAACTAATTTCCAACAATTACATCGAAAACATTGTATTAGTAAAAAGACACTTAACACGATCACTTTGGTAAACAAAGCAATTCGTTTGGTGAATTAACGATTTCGTGGGGCGCCTTCCGCATAGCAAGACGCTAAGAAATTTAATTAGCTCTCATTGAGATAATTCACTGCCTCCACAATAGGCCGACGTAAAGACAACTTTCGTTAAGTATTGGAACACACAGAGAGTTATTACATGCAACCTGTCAATATTTTTCCTTTTTTTATATGAACGTTGCGGAACGTTGCGTTACTTATTATAATGAATGATGTCTGTGAATGTTTGGTTTTTATGTGACTTCTATGTAATCTCGTAATGAATTTTTAATATCTGTAAGCAACTAGCAACAAATAAGTATTTTAAAAATTCACCTCACAGTAGTTTCAATCGAATATTCACACATTTAATGTACAATTCTTTAATTTAATACATAGGTACGTTTCTTTCACTTCGAGCAAAAGCATAAAACTATGAAGTAGGTAATACCTACCAATAAATTATTAGCGTCAGGTGTCTGTAACACTAATAAAATTATACATATAAGTACTTTGGCAATACTATAGTATTTAAACTATCATCGCCACTAACATTACTATTAGAGTTATCGAACATAGTTTCAATACTATTACGAAATACTGACATAAACCACAGCAAGCTGCGCAAACAGGCGATGACGTAACGATTCTGAGTCCACAAGTTTAGGCACGGACAAGTTTGCTGAACATAACGTCAGTGTGTCCTATTATACTAAACAACAGATCTTGATCCAATTATCTGACAGATAAGTAACAAGGCGAGAGACGAAACACTGAACACTGGTTGCGTATCAATTATTCTGTTAGTATTTATTGACGTTGTACGGTTTTGTACATAAAATTTGTTCTACGAAAGTTAGTAATTGAACTGATTTTGTATTTGAGAACAAGTTAGAGTGGGCGTTTCTTGAAGTTGTATAGAGAATGGATTAATATTGATACTTGAATTTTCTTAAGAATATTTTAAAAAGGCAAAGACAAAGGACAAAGACAAGACAATACTTTTATTTATACTGTTAAAGGTGATGATCTATTTGAATAACAAATAATATTATATTAAGGTATTCTTTATTAGGAATTGTTGTATGTGACTTAGGTGGCAATTCAATGTCTTTATGGTTTGTTAGGGTTTAAATAGCAATACACAGTTAAGCCAAATAACAGTATTGGATACTGTTATTGAGATTCATTCTTTTTTATTAACCGACTTCTAAAACAGAGGAGGTTCATAATTCGATTGGCAGTCGGTGCCTAGCCTGAGAGGTCATATTTCACTTGATTCCATCATAGTAGTTCAGGCAGCACAAACAAAGTTGTACATTCAGCATCATAAATATCTTGACGACCGCCTGGTCGTCAACATATTTAAGACTTCTCAAAACGATCTTAGAACTCTCGTATTAGGAGCAAATCAATCTGCTTTATTGATTTATATGGTACTAGCTTATGCCCGCGGCTCCGCCCGCGTGGATGTCGGTTATCGCGACAAAACATAGCCTATGACCTTTCTCAAGGTCTAATCTACCCCTATACCAAATTTCATCAAAATCGGTTCAGTGGTTAAGACGTGAAAGCGTAACATACAGACAGACAGAGTTACTTTCGCATTTATAATATTATAGTATGGATAGCTTTTTCCCGCGGCTCCGCCCGCGTGGATGTCGGTTATCGCGGCCAAACATAGCCTATGTCCTTGCTCATGATCTAATCTACCCCTATACCAAATTTCATCAAAATTGGTTCAGTGGTTTAGGCGTGAAAGCGTAACATACAGACAGACAGACAGTCAGAGTTACTTTCGCATTTATAATATTAGTATGGATTATTGAGCGATTATTGAGCTCGTTGGGTGGTCTTATCGCGCTGTTTATTATCTTACTCCAGCTTGTAAAAATATACCTATCTCGCTTCATCTTCAATATGCACCTATGAACAGTGTGTTCTATTGCCTGCTTTCGCATTCGGAACCTACTTGTATCAACTCAATGTTCTATAATCTTTACCACCTTGCTACATTATACTATTTATGCTTGCACTACCCACCAAATATAGTAATTATTATGATTCCATTAAAAGTAATTTCCTCAAAGAATAAACTAGTATATTATATACTGCGACGCAATACTATTATTTTAGCATGTCCGGTAAATTCTGTATGGAAATGTGAGTTAATGTCTTATAATCTATGTCACATCGCTGCATTATATTACTTATACCCACATTATCCGCCAAACATATTAATTACTATGATACTTCTAAAAGACTTTATCGGAAATAATCAGCAAGTATATTGTATATTGCAATGCAATGCTATTATTCTAGAAAGTCCGGCGTATTCTATATGGGATTATCACATGGGTATGAGTTGTCGCTCAGTCAAACTCGAGTATTTTGTTAGTAAAGGTTGGATAAAGGTATTTTGTTATAGTGCTACTTATTATGGTATTGTATACACAAACAATGATTAAATATAAATATGATGGACTTGATATCTACTACCAGAACGTAAGGGGTCTACGTACAAAAACTGACAAATTTTACCGTCAGATGTCTTCCAACTCGCACGATATTATTATTCTAACTGAGACGTGGCTCAATGACTGTTTCCTAGACACTGAGTATTTCGACGATCGTTATATCGTATGGCGACGAGACCGAGATTACGATCTAACGGAACAGGAACTGGGCGGTGGCATTCTTATCGCGACAAATAGACAATTGGCGGTCACCTCTCAGCCCCTGTTTCACTCAACCGCTGAAGACCTTTGGGTAAATATACAACTCAATGTGACTCACTCGAGGGAACCCGTCAACTTGGATATTTGTGTAATTTATTTATGCGATCAGAACAATGGTCTGTCCTTTTCTTCTCAATTAATTAATTTTATTACGAAATTAACCCAATCGATTATGGATAATCCAACTCATAAATTTTTAATTGTAAGTGATTTTAACATGAGTGATATTGTGTGGATGCCTATAGACAACCATTCGTATTGCCCGACTAATGTACGTACCAACAATGAACATTTATTGACAGACGAATTATGTACTACATTAGGACTGTCACAGTACAACGGCGTAGGCAATTCACAGGATAAACTCTTGGACTTAGTTCTCTCAAATTTATCAGTGAATGTATCTAAGTGTAGCGACCCCTTAGTGCGTATTGACCCCTATCATCCAGCATTATTAATAAAAATTGAAGATCTGGAAGTATCCAGTCTCGAGCATGCACCGCGCTCCCGTTTTGTGTTTAATAAAGGAGACTTTGAGTCGATTAATAGAGATATCAATGATAGGGACTGGGAGAGTGAATTCGTGGAAGGATCAATAGACGATTCTGTTGACTTTTTCAATGAATATGTGTCTAACATACAAAATAAATACATACCTAAGAAACTTATCCCCAATAAATCGTATCCTATTTGGTATAATACATCACTTATAAAATCAATAAAAGAAAAGCATAAGTACCATAAAAAATTCAAAAACTACGGTAATCTATCTGACAAATTGACGTTTAACTTGTTACGTGAGAGAGTCAAATCCATGGAAGATCTTTGCTACAGAAATTATATTAGTCGCACAGAGCAGTCAATAAAAAACAACCCAAAATTATTTTGGGCTTTTGTAAAAAAGCGTTATAATTTAAATGTATTACCTAGTAATCTAGTATACAATAATGAATCTTTACAAACTGGGAACTCTATTTGTAATGCATTCAGTTGTTATTTTAGTTCTATTTTTCTCGCTCACACCAATAACGACTCACTTAGCCAATCCTCAACTATACACAATTCTTATTCGCCACTTAGCGCAGTGACCGATATATCTTGTGTTAAGGTAGAAGTTGATGAAGTATTTAACCTACTCAGGAATTTAGACGTATCAAAAGGCGCAGGCCCAGACAATATTACTTCAAGGTTCCTTGTGGAGTGTGCACATGCTATATCCCGTCCTTTAACTATTTTGTTCAGGAAGTCATTATCTTCATGTATAGTCCCAAGATTATGGAAATCGGCTTACATAACACCCGTCCATAAAAAAGGTTCCAGAACCGATATAAAAAATTACAGGCCAATTTCTAAACTATGTATAATTGCGAAAGTTTTTGAGAGAATCATTTTCAAACAACTATACTCAGCCGTCGTGAAATCTCTAAGCCCTTACCAGCACGGGTTTTTAAAGAGCCGATCCACAGTAACCAACTTAGCTCTATTCAACGACTACCTCACCGAAGCTATGGATGGTGGTGGGCAGATCGATGTTGTGTATACGGACTATAGTAGGGCGTTTGATAGAATTGAACATAGTATCCTATTAAAGAAATTATACGACATCGGAATACACGGGGATCTTCTGAGATGGTTCTCCTCATATGTGCATAACAGGTCACAAGCAGTTGTACTTAACAACTATATGTCTAGCTGGGTTCCTTTGCCAAGTGGCGTTCCCCAGGGTTCTTTGCTAGCTCCGTTATTGTTCATCATCTATGTGAATGACATTGACCTATGCCTACAGTCATCCTCACTTCTCTGTTTTGCAGATGATATGAAAATTTTTAAGGCTATATCATCACCCAATGATACGATAGCTCTTCAAAATGACCTCTGCCAACTTGAGGACTACTGTCGGACTAATAAACTGGACCTGAACCCCCTAAAATGCTCAGTTCTCACATATACCAGGAAGCTATTACCTTTATCAACCACTTATGCACTTGGAGGTACAACGCTACCGACGAGTAACACTGTACGAGACTTAGGCGTATACCACGACGCCAAGCTTTCCTTCGAAGTGCATGTGGATGCTATAGTAAAAAAAGCCTCAAAATCACTTGGATTCATTATGAGACTGTCAAAAAACTTCACCGAAGCTAAAACACTTAAAATCCTCTACTGTACTTTTGTCAGGAGCCATCTAGAATACGCATGTCAGATATGGAACCCCTGTTACGACAAGTATATCGACCGTATTGAAAATATTCAAAAGCGCTTTATCAAATACCTCTGCTTCCATCAGCGCATTCCATATAACTCTAGCAATTACTTCCAGCTTTGTCGGAGATTTCATCTCTTACCTCTAATCAACCGTCGTGAGATAAGTGACTTCACCTTCGTCCTCCGAATAATTAATAACGATATCAACTGTCCCGAGCTGTTACCAAAATTTTCATTCAATGTACCATGTAAGTCAATTCGATTTAATCCACCGCTACGAATTCCGAATGCTTCTACAAATTACAGGCAAAACAGCTACATAGTGAGGGCTACTCGTAACTTTAACAGACTATGTAAGCAGCACGATATTGACCCTTTCTCGACTAGTGTGCCCGCGGCAAGAAGGTGCTTGAGCCTAGCTTTTTTCAGACCCATTAATTGATGTCATATATTGCTAGTATTGGCAGTTAACTAAGGTTTGCGCAATGCGTGTTTATGTTCACAATGTCTTACCTATGCAGTGACTATAAGCGAAAACTTGTTACTGGCTTTCTATTGCCTAATCCAACGCTATTCATATTTTGTAGCTGTAAGTTTTCCATGTAATAAATAAATAACTAATAAAAAAAAATTGTATGAACTAAAGGGGTGTACTAAATATCAGATCTATCCATTTACTGGAAGGGTTATAAAAAACGAAATTAAGATCATTTTGGGCTTACTTAGCTCGTCAACATCTTTCTGATGCTAACTGTACCGACTTCTTAAAGAACAGGAAATCTGTAAACAACACCTAATACCAACTCATGAAGAAAAATCTTGTTAGTGAGAATATAGGTACAATACATTTCATGACAAAATTTTTCTTACGAACATGACTTCAAAATTCTCCGTAAAAGACTTACACAAGCAGTATTCTATCATCGCACCGCTGGCCATAGACAGGGAATTCATCCCCACACATTGCATCCGAATACGGTGCGTACCGTGCGGTATGAAAGGAACTTCATTCCACGTACGCTCAAGCTGTGGAATGAACTCCCTGCCATGGTTTTCCCAAGCGACTACAATATGGGGTTCTTCAAGAGGGGCATTAGAAGGTTTCTTCAGGGTAGGCAGCGCGAGTGTAGCGCCCCTGGTGTTGCATACGTCCATAGGCCGCGGTAACCACTTTCCATCAGGTGGGCCGTGTGCTTGTCTGCCACCTAAGTGGTATAAAAAATAAAAGTGTTAATACGAATAACTTTGAAACCAGATGCCGGTATATAAGATTTCTCTGTCGTGTCATTTTATGGTGATATGTCACATCGTGTTATGTTTTATAACCAATTCGAGCTATCCTTTTAGCGGCCATAACATATGCATAAACAAGCCCAGACGCCATAATATGAGTTACACCGCAATGCACTCGTATATTACACATCCACATGAAAGTTGAACTATGTGGATGCGGCAAGATTGAATTTTGAAAGATGACCCACCGCTAAATTATTTATGGTTCTATTTGCTGCGTTTGACTGAATAATTTATTAACGGTATGCAGGACGATTTAGTATCTAATCGATATAAATTTTATAAGATGATTAATTAGACTTCCAAAATATATTATGTTCAAATTCTGGTCCTAATGAAGTTTACAAACTATCCTTAAGAAATTTTAATAAATATACTGTCTATATGTATTCCTCCAATTTTTCCAAAAATGTAACATACTTAATTATAGGCTACAATTAGCTGTTGCTCGTGGCTCCGTCTGCGTGGATGTCGGTATCAAACATAACCTATGTTCTTGCTCAAGGTCTAATCTTCCCCTAGGTATAACAAATTTCAACGGTTTAGTGATTTATATATGGAAGCGTATCATACATACAAACAGACTGACAGACTTACTTTCGCATTTATAATATTAGTATGGATATATTATTCCTTAATGTTATGTTCAACGCAAGTTGAAAATTTGAAAATATTATTTACTCGCTTTTGCCCGCGGCTCCGCCCTCGTGGATGTCGGTTATCACGACCAAACATAGCCTATGTCCTTTCTCATGGTCTAACTTACCCCTATACCAAAATTTCATCAAAATCGGTTCAGTGGTTTAGGCGTGAAAGCGTAACATACAGACAGACAGACAGACAGAGTTACTTTCGCATTTATAATATTAATATATATGGAGTATGGATTTTTGGATACAATTAACTTTAAAATTACCGGTTAAGTACAGTGTTTTGTTATTGTTACTAAACAAAGTGAGTACAATTGCGATTGTACCTTCTCCATTCTTTCATACTCGAGTAAAATAACCCTTTTAGTAGTTCCTCGTCATCCTACCACAGGTCGGGTAACTTCATGTTGCCGTAATGTAAAACGTCCCGGTCACATTATTATTATTTAACTTTGTTGCTTAGAACAAACGCTGTCCCTGTTGAGACAGGAGAATTTCAAAATTCGAAATAACTTTTCGTTTGACAGTATTTTTTTCTGTTACAAAAGAACGCTTTTGAAATAAGAATGGAATTTATGAACGAGGTTTGTATCATTTAAAAATTTAAGACTAAAATCAGTTTCTCATTTTTAATACTATAAAATATCTAGGTAAATTCACCCAATATACATGAATAATATCATGTACATCCGTCTACTGGAAGGGGGTAAAGAAACGAAATTAAGATCATTTTGGGCTTACTTAGCTCGTCAACATCTTTCTGATGCTAACTGTACCGACTTGTAAACAACACCTAATACCAACTCATGAAGAAAAATCTTGTTAGTGAGAATATAGGTACAATACATTTCATGACAAATTTTTCTTACGAACATGAGTTCAAAATTCTCCGTAAAAGACTTACACACGCAGTATTCTATCATCGCACCGCTCGCCATAGACAGGGAATTCATCCCCACACATTGCATCCGAATACGGTGCGTACCGTGCGGTATGAAAGGAACTTCATTCCACGTACGCTCAAGCTGTGGAATGAACTCCCTGCCATGGTTTTCCCAAGCGACTACAATATGGGGTTCTTCAAGAGGGGCATTAGAAGGTTTCTTCAGGGTAGGCAGCGCGAGTGTAGCGCCCCTGGTGTTGCATACGTCCATAGGCCGCGGTAACCACTTTCCATCAGGTGGGCCGTGTGCTTGTCTGCCACCTAAGTGGTATAAAAAAAAAAATCATACTCGAGTAAAATAACCCTTTTAGTAGTTCCTCGTCATCCTACCACAGGTCGGGTAACTTCATGTTGCCGTAATGTAAAACGTCCCGGTCACATTATTATTATTTAACTTTGTTGCTTAGAACAAACGCCCCTGTTGAGACAGGAGAATTTCAAAATTCGAAATAACTTTTCGTTTGACAGTATTTTTTTCTGTTACAAAAGAACGCTTTTGAAATAAGAATGGAATTTATGAACGAGGTTTGTATCATTTAAAAATTTAAGACTAAAATCAGTTTCTCATTTTTAATACTATAAAATATCTAGGTAAATTCACCCAATATACCTATACCCAATATACATGAATAATATCATGTACATTATGAAGTTCTACATTTGCAAGCCACAACCATTTTGATATGATTTTAAACAAGTTTTACCATCAAACCAAAGAATAAAAAAGTTACTTGTAGGAACTTCGTAACAATTTTTATGATTCTTAATTACAAATTTTGACTAGTTTTTTTTCGAAATCAACCAAAATACTTTGTCAGTCATAACTCATACGCCGTAGTCAGGTGACAAGGTTAACATAGTCATTATGCTGTAGGCAGTGTAGACAAACCATAGACTACAAAATATCAAAACCCTTAACAACAAAGTTATAGCTACAAAATGAAAATTTGAAATAACAAACAATTTAAAATTTCCACTTTACCTTGAAATGTGAGACACATACCTTTAAAGGTCAAACGCTGGTAATTGCGTGACATTTAAAACTACACTGTAAAGTATAGACGATGGCTTGGTATTAAGCCTGGCTAGTAATCAATAAGGCAAGTGTTGTGGAGATGAAGTTAACACAGAGTTCCCTTTATATTGGGGAAGGTCGAGTACCCTACACTATGTAGACGGTCCTTAAACAGAGGGATAGCTTGTGAGCGTACGTATTAGATCCTTTCTTCACAATTTTGAAATTATTTCGTGGTATCTTACCTCATTTCATATTTAATGCACCATGTTGAAAATAAATTTTATGTAGTTGTGTATTGAACAATAGTAGTATTTGCATTATAACGTCAGTGATACTGAGCATTAAAAATTTGGAGCCTGAGGTCTGCACTATTTCCTTTATTGATTTGTTTTGAATTTAGTTTAGCTTAGGGAATAAAGAGTCGGCCTTACGATCGAGATGTCCGAATCCTGGGCTTTACACTACCAACGTGAACCCACTCCTAGCACAAGCAATTTAGTTTATTTGGAGGGGTTAAAGGGAATATTAGTAATTTCGGTTGCTAATATTTTTATTACATTATTATCCATACTAATATTATAAATGCGAAAGTAACTCTGTCTGTCTGTCTGTCTGTCTGTCTGTATGTTACGCTTTCATGCCTCAACCACTGAACCGATTTTGATGAAATTTGGTATAGGGGTAGATTAGACCATGAGAAAGGACATAGGCTATGTTTGGTCGCGATAACCGACATCCACGCGGGCAGAGCCGCGGGCAAAAGCTAGTTTTAATATAATTTGAGTATTAAAATTAGGCCCTATAACTTCGTCCAGAACCTTATGCGTCAATCAGCAGGGCTATTTAGTCCCTTTGAGGGCTAAGCCATCATCTTGGTCCATAACATATTACACACTTAAAAAAAAATACATTTGTCTTCCTACCTTATAAGTAACAATGTCTACAATATTTACGATGGCAGGAACTATTAATAAGCCAGTTTCGCAATTCTTAAACGTGTTGTCACGAATTTACATCATGCATTCTACTACTAGGAGTCTTATTACTACTCCCACCTACCACATAATAATACCCTATTTTTCTTTCGGTCGCTCAGTATGTACACAGTGTCGTGTGCTGACGAAGCCTCTTGCCAAACTCGAGTTGAGAGCCGGATGTCTCGACTCGTCAAATTCGAACAAAGACCTGATTATGAATACACTGATACTCTCTTAGACGTACTTAAATAGGATTATACGAAGTTAGCGTGTGTGAGCATGTGGGAGTTTCAAGTTCATTTTTATGGCTTTTTCTTTGACATTTTCTGCAGTAGCTGCTATCGGTTGCATATGATATAGGGTTAGCCTGTTGCCTATAATCAGGTACATTAGTGAATATGATGTAAAATTAATTACACATGGGAATATAAATAATTAAAACAAATTTGAACTTCCGCCAGGAGCACAACTTTTTGAAACAATGGCAATTAAATTAAATGTCAATGATACTGTATGAGGAAAAGTTGAATGACATGAAAATTTGTCAAAATCTGTAATACGTTTTAGAAGTTACTGGGGAACATAGCTAAAGATATTATAGGTATATGGATGCATGAAGCGGACAAATACATATTTACCCTTTTTAACTTCGTTTAATCCCAGTGAGCTAAGGAGCGCAATTCTCTAAGATGAAATATTACATTATAACTTAATTTACTCTGAAATTTTATTTCATTAACATAAACTAAGTCAATTTCGTAAACTGAGTTATTGGAGGCATTCAAGTAAATATAATATAACCTTAAATAAGCATGAGATAGAAGGGAATCCATTGGAATTTTTATTCAAGATCAAATCAAGTGTGAATTTGATCTGGGTTCGACTTATCTCGACGTGTCGCGTGAATGTCGGATGCATGACGTGGGGGTAGAACGTTCGACTGTGACGTCAGAGGTCGCGAGTTCGATACTCTGTTAGCGTGAATATATTTGCATACATGAATATGTCTATTTGTATTAGTCTGGATGATTTTATACAGATATAACTAGTGCGATATATAAGCAACGCACACAGTTTTACATATGTATATCCTTTACGGCCCCGAATGGTACAACCTCCGGCCTAGCACCACGACCCACAGTCGGCGTGCGGTTTTAGTCGGTTCGAGCCCGACATAACCTCCCCTTCTGGCTCCGGCGGGGGGGAGGTATCCGAGGGGATTTCCGCACGAAAAAAAAGGGTACAACCTTGGTACAACATATAAATTTATTAAATATAGGAGTTTATTATTATTCTCATATTCCATTCTATTATTATGCCGTTGGCTTGTTTCCATTCCGTTCCCACGTTGTTCCCGGCAGTGTATCATTCACATGCGGTGTCGTACAAGGCGACTAAGGGATAGGGATGTTTAACATCAGTCAGATGTGTGTATATACAGCCCAAACACAGCCTCAGATGCATGGTTTGAGTTAACAATAGTGCCCGGAATGCGGCAATAGGCTCACTCTCTATTACGTGGGAACAAATCCAATGATTAGTGAAATATTATAGGTGTTCATTCATCTCTGCCTAACCCTCCGGGGATAAACGCGTGATTATATGTATATATGCATGTACTAATTACATGTAGTTTTTTTTTGTATTCCAAGTAACTAACACCATAAGAATTTTTTTAATTACTGAATATGTATAGTCAGTACAGTTAGTTGTTAAACCGAGTAGTACTGTTAAACCTAGAACCAAAATGATAGGTAAACTGTCAAAAGGCAATATCGGTCAGTGCTCGGAGATGAAATTGCTGAAATTCGAAACTTAATGGAGTCCTCTTGATTCCTGCTAGCGAGGCATTACCCTAAATTGACGTGTCGTTTCCGTGAATTTTAGCAATTTCACCAATTGCTGACTTATTACAGATTTCGCCGAATTCTGCACGAGTTTACACGCCATGTTGGTGAAAGCGTTTTGCTCGAGTATTTTAGGTATGGTAGTACTTACTCAATTAAATTGAGTGCGACCCGCAAAAATCCTTTTAAATCGACAGGGATAACAGAGTATATTAGCACTTTTTATTCTTATATAAATAACTTTTAGGATATGTTTGAGTACCTAGGTATTTTATATAGAATTCAACTAATACAATATACATAAGTTCTAGGCCTCCTAACATTTTAGAGGCCTATGTCCAGCAGCAAACTACAATAGACTAATAGTAATATTTTTATGATTATCCTTTATTCACGTAAATAACCATATAAAGTACATTTTTAAATATATCCTAAAATACAAAATATATTTAGAAATATATTTTATATATATTGAATAACACACTTGTACTTTTCCACTGACTTTTCGTAAGTCAGTGGAAAAGTACAAGTGTGTTATTCAATATGTGTAGCAGATTCCACCAAGCTCTATCAATCTCCAGTATAAACAATATATTTTATATTTTACGCCCCTGGGGTTGCATACTTCTATAGGCCACGGTAACCACTTTCCACCAGGTGGGCCGTGTGCTTGTCTGCCACCTAAGTGGTATAAAAAAGAAAGAAAAAAAATAGTGTTCCGCAGGCAGCGGGTACGGGGACCAAGCTACCGGTGGTTAGGGCTCCAGGGAGAGGAATCTCCTCATAATACGTGCCGTATCGAGGAGTACCGCCTTCTGCATCAGGCCCTCGACCCAGCTGCCTAACGAGAGCCTCTTAAGGTGTTGGTCAAGGCAATCAGCCCAATTATTATTAGGTTATTACCTTATTATGAGTCTTAATTAAAACTGCCGGAAGTAAGGGATGGCACAATTATCGAGCGTGTCACCAACCTGGTGTATCCCTCAGACATATTATTTCTGGTTGTACGCGTCTTACTAACGGCGGGTACTTGCACAGACATTCTGTTTCGAATTCCATTAAGCTTCGAATTTCAGCAATTAGTTTACTTATCATTTTGGTTCTAGGTTTAACAGTACTACGCGGTTTAAAAGCTAACTGTACTGACTAAGCCAGAATAATCCATCAGCGACTGACTCTGAAATACAACCTTGTGAAAGTTGAGGTGCCGTACTGTGTATGTTTCTGAGCCAGTTCTAGAAAATAGCCATATCATATTGTACTGGCCCGGGATCGATCTATCATCACTGATAGGACTAACAGGCCTGACATTGTGGTAATAGACCGATCTGAACGCCGACCATTGATTGTTGATGTCACTTTCCCTCATGTCGAGAATTTCGTGAAAGCTGAGAAAGATAAACAAGTTAAGTGCTTGGACTTGGCCCACGAGGTTGTCGACATGTGGAATGTTGACTCAGCAATCATTGTACCGATAGTCATATCAGTCAATGGACTAAAAGCAAAGAGCCTCGGCCAACACCTGAAGAGGCTCGGGTTGGATGCTTGAGTCAAAGGCCAGATGCAGAAGGCAGTGCTGCTTGATACGGCGCATATCATGAAGAAGTTCCTTTCTCTGGAGCCCTAACCACCACCGGTAGCTAGGTCCCTGTATCCGATACCCGGGTGGGCACAATTTTTAAATACATACATACATCTTATAATCACGCCTTTATCCCCGGAGGATTAGGCAGAGGTGACACCCACATTTCACCAAAAAATGTATTCGGTCCCACGTAATAAGGAGTGAGCTTATCGCCGCATTCCAGGCACTATTGTTGACTCAAGACTCAGTCTTGAATCTGATGCTGAGTCTGGTTAAACAGCCTTCCCTTAGTCGCCTTGTACGACACCGCTTGGGAAGAGATGGGGTGGCCCAAATTTCTACTCTGCCGGGGACTATGCGGCACTATTTTTATATTTTTAAATATAATATGTTTTATATGTATTTAAAAATATAATTTAAAAGTTTTTTTAAAATTTTTAATAATTGATAAAAAAACATATTTTACAATAAAAAAAAGTAATAAATATAAGGGACAATAACGGGCCATAAAAATGTTCTGTTACTAATTTGAAAAACAAAACGCTGCTATTACTAAACCAAGAATAAGCTATTAAGCGTCATTTTAATTACAATGAGTGCTTCATAATTTTAACTTTTTTTATAACACAAAGGCCTAACATTCTGCATAAACCCCTGCAAAAGCTTTAGCAAAGCTTTTAGAGGAGATCGTAACTCCTTAAGTACTGTTTTAATGACGTCCCTTAGTGTTTTATAATTAGCGAGAATATACGCCGGATGTATTGTTGGGGAAGATGGTGAATTTTGGGTGACTCTGTTTCGTACATGCGGCTAAGTGACGATTGCAGTTATCAAGGCGATGTTTTGAGTAATTTTATTATGTTCACGCAAATGACAGCCTCTGTGGTGCAAATCTTTGTAGGTACGCATGAATATGGCTATTTGCATTGGTCTGGGTGTTACAAAAGAAACGTATATTTATCCGCATTTTAGATTTCATAACACAAGCTATAAAACCTTACCGTGGGTCTAGATAGCGTTGTGTAGAATGCTGTGGAATATTTATTTACTTACTTTATTTATAATGTATCTAATCTAAATATACTAGTAACTTTTGTATCTGTAAGGAACCGGTAATTCTAAGTCGCTGAGTGTACAGTCAGCGTTAGAACTATCTTTGTACAAAATTTCATTTCCAACAAAAACCATTTTAATAATTTAAATTATCGAATACATAGGAAAAAAGAATCTTCTTGGGCGGGACTCGAACCCGCGATCTTTTCCTTAGAGGGGGAATGCCTTGACCAACTCAGCTACCGAAACACACCCGAGAAGATTCTCTTTACACAGTTCGATTTGTATAGTTAGCATACTACGCTGTAAAATTATTTCAAATTTAAATTATATTAATGTCCGAACTGAAGATATGTACAGTCAAAGCGTCATAAATATCTTGACGACGAAGTCTCAAAATGACCTTAAAACTCTCGTATTAAGAGCAAATTAAAAAGTTTCATTGGTTTATACGGTATTATTGTCCAAATAGGTGTACATTAAACATCAAAACAAGTTAGGTCAGGTCAGCTGAAAGAGGGTCAAAAAATGAAATTAAGATCATTTTGAGTACTCTGTTCATTAAGATCTTTCTGATGCTGACTGAACCAAATATCACACTGACAGTCCTTCAACAGGAAGGGGGGACCAAGGAACTAAGATCATTTTCAAGACTTTGTTCATGAAGATCGACCTGATAATAACTGTACATAGCAATTGACAACGAAAACGTGTTTATACTGTGTCTAAAATTATAATGACATTGCTCAAATGAATATGAAAAATTAACTACAAACTACTAAAAAAGTAACTAAAGATCTTTAACATAGTTCTGTTGATGGTTGATGTTAGTAGGTTCACTTGACCAAAGTAACAGGCTCCGAGATAGTAATATAGTTGGCCCAGTTCAGATGGCTCGTTCTAGAAGTCACTAACTGCCTGGCAATCGAGTTAGCGCTGGCTGCTTCGTAGGCAATGGGTGCGAGAGACTCTTGCCGTCCATGTGTAATTTAGTTATAGTTTTCTTTAGTTTTAGAGTGCATGTAATTTAATCAATGTTTTGTTGATTTTGTAAGGCTATTAGTGAGTTTTACTATTATTTTGTGTGATATTTTACAAATGTATTGCAGGAAGAACTTAGAAGTGAAATTAAAATAAAATAATTGATTTGAAATTTTGCAATATTTGATATCTTGATGATAAATCTATATATTAATTTTGTTCCATCGAGCTAATCTAATATCGAAATTAGACCCATAAAACACAAAGGAATTTTATATGGGCTCATCTATATCATAAAATAGAAGTGCATTAATAAAGTTTTGTGTTAATTTTATTATCCATAGTTAAAAAAAGTTATACCATAATATTTGATTTTCAATTTATTTCAAACGAACACAGCTTTTTGCCTAATCCATAACTGTTTAAACTCTAATCATGATAAATATTGCAACTTTGACAGCAATTCCAAACTAATATTAATTTTCAATTTGTTTGAAAGTTGTAATGTTAATTTAAGTTTAAATCAATTAGGGAATGCGATTTATAGCTTCAACTGTTTTATGGTGACCAAAACAAATTGTACTTAATGATTTTTGTTACTTTCAGTCGTGCTTTGTTTCAATGAAATTCATATTGCACTCGAAAAAATAATCCTAATATTGGTAGTAGTGAGATTTTTGTCTCAGAAGAGTTCTATTGAATTTTATATTGGAACAAATGGAACTATAATATAAATGCACTCATCCCGATAATTTCATCCGTTAGTTGAATAGAGTAAAGAAATATGAAATAAATTCAAGAAATGATGTCATCCAAGGTTATTTATTTCGAGAACATGTTAGGAGTCAGTCATGGAAGTGTAAGTGTGCATAATTGCCTTTATAACGAAAACTATAGAATATTATAAACGGTAGAATTTGAATCATTAGCGTGTGATATAGCGATGTGGTTGCATTATGTTGTAGTTTTGGATTTCGATTTACTATGCATTTTTATACCTAAATACATATAATATTACTAGCGGACCCGACAGATTTCGTTCTGTCAAAAAGATTTGCTGTTTTTAGGCTTTTCCCGGCAATTATTCGAATTTTTCTCACCTTTTAAACCTTCCCTAGACTTCCACGAACATTTCAAGACCAAGATAAGATAAATCCGTTCAGCCGTTCTCGAGTTTTAGCGAGACTAACGAACAGACGCTGATACAGGTGTTCATTTATTTCTTAAAAGACACAGGTTTATGAAATTTAGTGCATCTAGCTCTGAAAATGACGGACTTTCATACAAACTTCCATCCCTTATTTTACCCCTTTAGTAGCAGAATTTGCAAAAATCCTTTCTTAGTGGATGTTTACATCATAAAATGCAACTAACTGTCAAAATTTCAAGTTTGTAGGTCCAGCGGTTTAGGCTCTGCGTTGATGAATCAGTCAGTCAGTCAGTCAGTCAGTCGGGACAAGTGATTTTATATATAGATAGACATCAAATATTATATAAGCAAATTTTATTACGTATATGCAAAAAATGCATCAAACTCTCATGACAGCTTTCATAAACAAAATTATTGCATGCCTAAGTAAAAACCATTTTAGTGCAAATTTTCCAGACACATCACTTTAAATTTAAAAACATGAGCTAAACAAAATAAATCTTGGCTGCAGCGAAATTCCCATTCAAAAAAGAAATCCTGGCTTGTTAAGAACGATACATGCAGAGTCGCAAGTGCGAGTCAAAACGTTACGGGCATAAAATTTAAAAGAAAAATATCACGGAGGATCCTCGAGGCTGGAGATCACCACCATGCATACAAATGTTCAGACATGTTGTCTCCACTTGAGGTCTTAAGACTGGAAGGTAATGTGGCAAGCTACGCGTCGCGTGTTAACGTACATTTTTCGGCACTTCCACGTAGGCAAATAATGTTCTAATATAAAAATTTATAGGGGTTTTCGATAGATAAGTAAAATGTAGAAGGTAGATAGTGAAAATATTTTAGATGTTAATATTACCGACTATGAAGATAAACAGTTTGATATTATAGTAAATATAAGATTTTATGTATCTATGCAGATTATATAACTGAATTCAGAGCGGAGTAGAATTCTGGCCACCCCATCTCTTCCCATGTGGGTGGCTGTTTAACATCAGATACGATGCATGGCTCGAGTCAACAATAGTTCCCAGAATACGGCAATAGACTCACCCCCTCTTACGCGGGACTGAATACGTTGATTGGTGAAATGTGGGTTATAATTCACCTTTGTCTAACCCTTCGGGGATAAAGGCGTGATTATATGTATGTATCTACGTTTAATACATCTTCCTATGTTCCAACATATGTATGCATTTGTAATTTACTTACTTCTATATATTCCCGAAGAGTTGTTGGAGGTTCAATGACAGTAAAGGAAGCTTGTGAAGTATGTAAGGATAGATACAGATGGCGAATTATTGTTCCTGGCTACTCTGGAGAGAAATAGGCGTGAAAATATGTATGTATATAGAGATAAAAATATATTTTGATCTACACATAATAGAGAGTAAGTCAACCTGTCATATTTGCCGAATCCATGCTGCCATTCCCGTTAACCTCTCCAGCTAAGTTGAATTGCTTGTTTTGGGAGGGATTTCCGATCGACAGTGTAACAGGATTCGAATCCATGATCACTCGCTCATAAAGTCGACTCCTTAATCACTAAACTATCTGTTTCCTTTAGTGTTTATCATATACTACACTACCTACTGAAATAGGTCCAGAGTAGAGTAAGACCTTTTATCTTTGTGTGCCTAATTCGCTTTGAGCCTAAGTCGCGACAATGAACTACACACTGTTCTCAGTGTGTAGTACTACCTTCTGGTAGTTGCTATAGTCACTCATGTTTATTCCGAACCGGACCCGGTCGCGAGTTCGGTTAGAAACTTTGAAATTTGTTCGAAAAGTAACTCTCTTCCTAACCTGACCCGACGTCTCGTTCCTATTAAAACCCGAATTGCGCAGATCTGGCACTTCGCCGGCCGCTGCCGAGGCACGCTCGCTTCGCTCGCTCGGCTCGCTGTGGTCACAGTTCTAACCTAACCTACAGAAGTTCGCACTTCAGTTATTAAAATTAACAGAAATATGCGCAATTCGGGTTTTGATAGGAACGAGATGTCGGGTCAGGTTAGGAATAGGGTGACGTTCGCAACAAATATCACATATTTTTTCAAGTTTCTAACCTAACTCGCAACCAGGTCAGGTTTTCGGGTCTGGTTCGGAATAATCAGTCACTCATGCTTCTACGCCCAATAATGTACACAAGTATAATGCACTAATGTATTCTTAGTGAGCTTATTATACATTGTATATGTTCTGTGGGTCTGTCCCTGGGGAGAGGAGATAACGCTCGAGTGATACCCCGGTATTCCGCCTGCCGTTAGGCGCAGGCAACATGTTTTTAAAACCACCGACGAAAAACGAGGGGTGGGTTAACCTGTTTATTTGTGCATTTATATTTTTGTGAATTTAGAGAATTCTTGTGACACCATAGTTCACAAATGGATAGCTCGTTTTGAGTGTAGTCTTTTTTGTTTTACGGCAGGTATAATGAAGATAGTAAAAAGACTAGTGGTACCATGGTTTTTTTATTACAGTTAAGGACTTGTAAAAAAAATTATCTTTACACCGCGATAGTTTAAAAATAATATTAGTCGTATCATAGCAGTTGCACCTTCTATTTCTTCTATTGAATCAAAATTTATTTAAAATTCAGACCGATTAATATTACTTTTTCTAACTTCTAATCTTAATCGACTTTTGCTTTATTTTAAAAATTAAACTTTTTGAAACTTTTGATTATATCTCAAGCTATTAGTCAGCTATCTAGCTTAGCTCCTAGGTACGTTTTCAGACTATTGCCTAGAATATTCTAACGAAAACGCTCTGACGACAACGCTCTGTAATTATACCCCTGAGTGGTATAAAAAAAATACCAAACCCGAAAATCGTCTTCACGACCTTATACATACGGAAGCCAATAAGTACCAATGCTGCATAACCAATAATACAATACAATAATCTCTGGATATTATATTTATATTTTTCAGCAAACCTACCTAATTGGGACCCCTGCACATGACATACTCTTATTATTTTTCGGGAGTTTTCCTAATGATTAGCGGTCGCGAATCATTTGGTGTTGATTGGCACTGTCCCTTTGTTTTAGCTCGAATTGTTCTTCGGAGCCTCTCGTGATGAATGGGCTGAGGGTCAATAGATGTCAACCTTTATCGAGTTGTATTGACGAAGGAAAGTATTTACTCATTGGTGTATATTTAGGGGATTAATGCGGCGGAAAGGACGCTGTCGAGACCAAATGATCATGGATTTATTGGCTGAAGCTGTTTATTTTCTTTTTCAACTTTTTTAACCGACTTCACAAAGGGATGTTCTATAAACGATTATAGGAATTAATTGGTGGATACTTGATATAAAATATTCAGCTAATATGGTTTACTCCAATTGTGGTTAACCATTGACAATTATATTTTTATTATATACTACTGCTGAAGTTCTCCATGTCTCTTGTACGACTGTTATGAGTCTGATGACATACTTATATACACTTTATCTGTACATATATCTTTAGTATTTAAGACAATCATACTATAGCGTACTGTAAATTCAAAGTCGCTATAAAAAGAAACAAATATCGGTTTTGCCGGGTTCATCAGTACACAATCGCCATTATCAATAGGTAATTAATAAATTACCGATAAAAATTCTATGTTAAGTGAAGGGCCTAAGCTCAAGAGCAGTGGATTCATGACAATGAAAGTTAATTACTTACTTTTTACTTTTATCGGTTTATCGGACGGTGAGTTGGCTGCTCATCGTCCTTACAGAAGCAGGCCCATAACGGCAGCGTGACGTGACGGACTCACGCACGCCTCCCCCCTCCTATGAAGCGGGATGATACCCGAAAACCCCCCATAGACGCGGGATAGCACCCGAACAACCCCCTAGACGAGGCCGCATTAAAGCCGTGGGTCTGTTGGGAGCCCTGGGACATCCTTCCGAGGGCTTACCCGGGGCTCCCAACCATAGGCTGCTGGGCGATACCGTGGGGGTTTTAGTCGGTAGGAGTCTGGCATAACATCCATGAAGGGTTTCCCCCACGGTCAAAAAAAAAAAAAATCTGTTCTGTGCTTGTATTAAGAAATTGTACAAAGTGGGTAAGTGATGTTAAATTTATTTGAAAGTAATAAAAAATTCAGTACTTCTTGAAAATAATTTCATTTACTTTACCCTGTGCGTGAAAATGATTTTTACGTACCTAAGTAAATACTTTTCATCATTTAAATTATTTGTTGAGCAAACTCCACGCAAGCTTTGGATAAGATCACCGAAATAATATTACAGAAGTACAACTTCAGAACTTAACTATGTATTTTCGCAAGTTTGGAACCAGATAGATAGATAGATCATTCTTTATTGTACACCAACATACCAGATCACTGGTATTTTAGATTTATGAGAATAATTATCCGAAAGTTTTATAAGATAACATTTAAAATCTATACCACTGCATATATGACAATATGACCATCCTACTAACTATGCGTACATCCTACTTCTATCAGTGGTACCTACTATTATTTATTCTGTGACAGTGGGGATATTTGTTCAGCGGACTTAAAAGCAAATGAAACAAGATAATTATTATCTCTAGATATCATGAAATTGCATATTTTCTCGATAGTAAATAGCTGTTAAACGATTGCTACCTATATTACATTTTTAGTTCTGATAAAAGAATTACACTTTCAAACATTAGTGTATTGATGATAAACACGGCTGATGGTCATAATTTTCGTTCTTAACGTACTATAATTCATATTATACGAATTTCTGGCCTTACAGGATGACAGTAATACTTGAATGTAGTTAAATGTTAGCAATGATATTACATAATGTTAGTCAATTTTGGTCATGATTTGAAATGTCATATGCAGTTGAACTTCTGCTTCAACTTCATTATCGTTTTAAAGAGGGTTTCACACTGATAATAATTCACGTCCTAGTTAATTTTGCGCAACCCACGTAATTAATTTCACGAGGCTTCACATATAAACACAAACATGTATTATAATCAGAGGAAGAAGGTCCTGTTTATTTACAAAAGTTTTGACACATGATATTAAAATTGAATTACTGTTTAAAATTATGCAACCAAATATTTACTAAAGTACGGTAGTATGATCGAGTTACGCATCATTTTATAAAGCTAGCTAAGCCCACTCCACCTGCTTGAATGTTGATCATCACGACTTTGATCTTATCTCCAGGTCAGCTGATTGCGATTGAACATACGACGTAGTATGATCGAGTTTCGCATCCATACTAATATTATAAATGCGAAAGTACTCTGTCTGTCTGTCTGTCTGTATGTTACGCTTTCACGCCCTAACCACTGAACCGATTTTGATGAAATTTGGTATAGGGGTAGATTAGACCTTGAGAAAGGACATAGGCTATGTTTCGGCGCGATAACCGACATCCACGCGGGCGGAGCCGCGGGCAAAAGCTAGTCCTTTCATAAAGCTAGCTAAGCCCGCGACTCCACCTGCTTGAATGATGATCATCACGACTTTGATCTTATCTCCAGGTCAACTGATTGCGATTGAACATACGACGTATTTAAATTCTGACCAAGACCTTTCTAATAATAAGAATCGCATCAAAATTCTTTTGCGTCCATTATAAAAAAAAAAACACAGTAAAACAAAAATATTTTGTTGTTTGAATGATTTTTTTTTATAGCATTTATTATGCTAACTGTTAAGTTCGAAAAACATTGGAAAAAATGAAATGCTCAAGTGAGACTCGAACTCACGACCTTTCGCTTACAGGGCGACTGCTCTGCCAACTGAGCTATTGAGCACCACTTGAATCATTCCATATTTTCCTTCTCTTTATATCCGTCTATAAGGGCGACGGTGCAGCCATCTACCAACATTCTTACGAACTGTTGGAAACAATGAATGATTTTTCAACCATTTTTAAACATTGAATTTTGATGACTGCGCCCAAAGCGAAAGGTCGTGAGTTCGAGTCTCACTTGAGCATTTCATTTTTTCCAATGTTTTTCGAACTTAACAGTTAGCATAATAAATGCTATAAAAAAATTTCATTCAAATATTTGGGCGCAGTCATCAAAATTCAATGTTTAAAAATGGTTGAAAAATCATTCATTGTTTCCAACAGTTCGTAAGAATGTTGGTAGATGGCTGCACCGTCGCCCTTATAGACGGATATAAAGAGAAGGAAAATTTGGAATAATTCAAGTGGTGCTCAATAGCTCAGTTGGCAGAGCAGTCGCCCTGTAAGCGAAAGGTCGTGAGTTCGAGTCTCACTTGAGCATTTCATTTTTTCCAATGTTTTTCGAATATTTTGTTGTGCTTGCTGGTTAGGTTGGCTTGGGTCCTGGAGATTTTTTGGAGCCCCAAAATGTTTCCAGTGCTGGTGGTGGATATGGAGATTATTAGAGGCATGTATTTCAAATGATACATTTTATTTTTGGAAATCTTTTTTTGCAAATATTATGAGGATTTACAAAAAAAATATAGTTTTGCAATAACTTTGTAGTTTTGCGAAAACTGCAGTTTTGCAAAAATCTATTATCAATCAAAAATTTTCCACATTCGCACAAGTACTATACCGACATCATTATACTATTAACTGTACCTAAATAAAATGCGTATGGTATAAATTGAACTGTAACAACGTCAAACCGTAATTTACATGTAAAAGCTGGATAGAGCAACGCTAGTGTCCATTTAGAATATTTCAGAGTAACTGCCGATAGAATGACTCGTTATTTTTTAAATTGCGCGATTTGTTTCAAAAAACTTTAGCACAAAATAGGCAGGCTCAATATAAATAAAGTGGTGCAAGCTGAGTAATGTGAGCTAGTAGCCAGCCAGTAGAAACATCAATCACGCCAAATGTTTAAAGAAAATGCTATAAAATTGTATTGGATTATACTGCGATGCATCTATAAAAAAATAAATAAAAATAAACACTGCATAAAAACAATAAACTAAATAAACCATTGTTAACATGGTAAGTGTTTATAATAGTGACCCTCTTTCCGAGACTTTGCCTTCAGCTGACCATCAGGTAAGGTGAAGTCAAATTGGCATGTCCTTTTATAAAACAAGTGAAGTTAATAAAAGCGTGTTAAAAATGCAGTTAAATGTACAAAAATATTTGCACTGACTGGAAATTGAACTCACGATCGTTGAATTGACATTTTGCTTTTTTTTGTCACAAGGAGACTAAGATGGCGGCTCATTCCTGTCTTGAATGGTATTGTCAATAGTAGTACTTTGAATAAAATTATATATTCTATACGCTATAAAAAATTCAAAAAAAAAAAATCTCAGGAATCAACTAACCGATTAATTTTTCAGGTCTCATTTTAAGAACTAGAACGTCCCAACAAGCAAATTAGTCATATAAGGTTGAGTTTATTCAGCTATTCGGTGATATAAAAGTCGAGTAAGTGTGAATTATTCAGCACGTGTCGTATAAAAGTATCTTATATAGCATTTTAGTTATTCAGCATTTCGGTCACATAATGATGCTGAGTAAACGTTTACTCTGCATACTTACATGACTAAAGTGTCGTATAAGATTTGCTGTATAAGTCGCTAGTATACGACGCTTATGTCACTATTTCGTCGAGTAAAAGCACATTATATAGCTTTCTTGTGACACAGTCGAATAAAAGCTACATCGTTGCTTTTATACTGCTATTATGTTGTATAAGTTGCATTCATACGACTATTACAAGCCTAGTGCCAAGTGTCGTATAATTGCTTGTACTGCTCAATTATCACTTGTCTTAGTTTTCTTGTGTACAGTAAGTGGTTGATTGAATAAATAAATAAACAAAAGATCTTTTTTAGAAAACTTTTTAGGAAGGTCTAAGGAACCCTAAAATATAATCAGCGTGGTATCATGGCGCTTATACTGCTAATTTGCTGTATAAGAAGCTATTATACCACCTGTAAATGAATATTGATATAAAAAATATTTGTTATTATATTCATATTACTAAGAATTGAAGGGGGGCGTTAAATATTTATGATAAAACCTAGTATATTTCATCAGAAAACTTACCTTCGCAATACTTTGCAAACCTATGCGTAAGTTTACGAACCTACATTTGGTGCAACCTACAAATTAACATGTCTGCTAAATAAATTGTACTTATAATTTTTTATAATTTTTAAAACACAACACGACGCACTTGCTTAATTTAACAAACAAACGTAACATAAAAGTCATATAAGTTACAGTTATAGCGCAACTTAAGCTTGTAACAGTCACTCCGTTACCTTTATACGATGTCTATGTGACTGAATTGCTGAATAAAATGGGCCCAAATCGCGTTGTATAAACGTTTTCATTACGTTTATACGACTTCTATTAGGAGCCAAAATGCTGAATAATTTACGTTGCCGCGACTACTACACGACATATTTTTGCTAGTTGGGGTATAGCTAAGCATAGTAGCCTATTCGTAACAACAGAAATAAAAACTTATACTCACGCCTGTAAAGCCCTGAAGGTGTAGACAGACGTGCATTGACACCCATATTTCACCAACTAACAACTAAGACGTGGAACTCCCTGCCAGCTCACGTGTTTCCTTCTTCCTACAGTCCCGGGTCCTTTAAGCGGGGCGTGAAAAGGCATCTAATGAACCCGTAAAGCTGAGTGCCACCACTGTTAACATGGTAAATGTTTACGATGGTGACCCTCTTTCCGAGACTTTGCCTTTAGCTTAACATCAGGCGAGGTGAAGTCAAATTGACGTGTCCTGTATAAAAAAAAACTATGATTTTTGGTCCCACGTAATTGGGGGTTTTCGTAACAAATGTCTACTAATCGCTTTTTACCTACAATGAAAAAATAAAAAAAATATTAAGAAGAAACAACACGATGGAATTCGATTACACACAAATTGCAATAAACAACAAACTTCTAAATAAATAATAAAATAATAATTTAAATAGCTTCACAATTGTGAGTTCATCATCTCACTTAATATTTTATAAGATGCACACAGCAGACTGTTATAATGAAGTGAAATATTCATCAGCCACTGTCTGGAGACCTGACTGCCGCCTCAACATGTACCTACTTCTAGCTGACTTATTATATTTTTTCTGAATAACGCGGCGTCTATCGTAAATGAGAACAGTAAATAAATAATACCGACTTATAAATGTAGTAACTATATAGTCCAGACAATTTTGATTGAAAAAACTAAAAATAGCTTTACACTATCTAATATTACACAAATATATTGTCTTCTATTTTAATTTCATTTATTATTTAATCTAGAAATATTTTATCTCATAGTCATAAGACTATATTGTTTTCAAACATAATATAATTATAAATAAATTTACTGTCAACAGTCACTGGTTAACTCAACATAAATAACGCTTAAAACCTGAAGAAGTTCTGTAACATTTCAAACAAATTACTAATTACATTAATGCATCATATTACTATCATCGTCGAAAGTAAACAGAATAGGACGGCGGCGGCTTGCGTTGTCGTTGAATTTTTGAGAGCCCCATGTGAGACAAGCTCGTATTTCGGATGAAAATCTGCGGCGGTGGCGTGCGAAAAAAGAAAACTTATTTGCATACAATTTGGCATGCGTCTGAAGCGACTTGGTTGGGCGAATTATGATTGCTGTTGATCGTGGGAATTCTATTCGTTGGCTGTGTTATGTTGTCGCGTGTAGTGAATGAGCTCGAACTTAAATATTTTATTCATTCTGGTCACAGCGTATCAGTTATGAAAGTTAGACTTCATTTTTAAGTCAATAGCTAGTTATTGACTGCTTTTCTTCACACTGTTTCTACCGAAAGTATGGAAATAATAATATAATCAGATAATAAAAAATATCACTACTTTTTCAGCAGCAATCACATCATATATTTGAATAAGAAATTATATTATACTAGCTTTTGCCCGCGGCTCCGCCCGCGTGGATGTCGGTTATCGCGACCAAACATAGCCAATGTCCTTTCTCATGGTCTCATCTACCCCTATACCAAATTTCATCAAAATCGGTTTAGTGGTTTAGACGTGAAAGCGTAACATACAGACAGACAGACAGACAGAGTTACTTTCGCATTTATAATATTAAGTATGGATATTTTAGCTTTGAAGATTCTGGTAATCATAGGGTCTTGTTGGCGATACGCTACTACCGATAATGATTCGTTCTCGATTCCGTTCAAAATTTAAAAACTTGTACAATCAAGCACAAGACCGTGTGTGGATGGATATAACGTTCATTTTCTTTGTCTCACTCCTCTTTGTCTTTCAAACATTAAAGCGTTGAACACACTAGAATTAAACTAAAATGAGGCGTACCTAACAAAGTTATCTCCTATGTAACTTCTATCTCACGTCGAGTTGTAACCGAGTTTTAATCACTTATGTTATTGCGTCAACGGGAGCCGCAGACGAATAGTAATTGTATCACGTATAAGCACTTTAATTTTTTATTATAGGCCTGTTTATATGAACCAGAGCGTGAAAATACTTTTATTTAAAAGTTATTTTATCTTTGGAAAAGCATTCTTTGACCAGAAATAAAATGTTTCTAACGACATAATATTTGCTGGTCCTGGGGTCTTGTATTATTTATCTTTGCGGTTTATTGTAATTTTTTGAATTCAATATGTAATTGTAATTACATATTTCATTCAATAAATTTGTAATTAAATGCTTATCCTTTCCTACTTTCTAAAGAAAATCGCGTATCTGGTACCACACAAATTTACAAAATTTCAATACTTATTTTGTAACTTCATTAATATAAAAAACTATGTAAGTAAAGTACCTACATTATTTGGGAACTACAAGCTAATTAATTAATTCAATTTACGGTTTTTACAAATAAAAACCTAACCACTTGATGTCCATAAGTAACATTACAGAACGACATTACACTTTCACGAATAATAAATGATTTACTCAGATCTATTTCCCATTCCTCCAATATTTGTAACGTAGAATTTAACAGAAAACCATATCAAACAAAGAAAACAGCTGTCTTATCTAAGCTTAACAGAGGTAAGAACCCTACAGGATTACTTATTAAGTAGATTACGGGGAACGTCGGGAAGTCGGCCCCGACTCCGGAACCTATTCAGCTCGTAGACGGGCGATGAATTTTTGAGAGGCCTTCAGAACGTGTGTGAGACTGGCGACTGAAAGCTTTTTTTTCAGAAAAGGAATCGGCGTCGTAGATAATGAGCGAGACAGACATTTAGTTGTTTACTACTTAATGGAATGTTTTTACCTTGATGATTTTGTTAGGTGGGTTTTCTTTTTGTTGTGTAATGGAATGTACTTGTAGTTTGTGTAAGATTGTTTATAGTTCCTTGATAAAAACAACACATTAAGTGTTAATTACATGACTGGGGGTGTGGAGCCTACTAAATACGTTTGAAGTCAAGACAGTTTCCTGTGGAAACTGTAACACTTGCTGATTGTACGATGAGGCTTTGAAGCAGGCTTTTTGCAGTGTGCTCAGACGTTAGTTACTTCCATAAAAGTTGCTTCTTCCTACAGTCCGGGGCGTGAAAAGGCATCTGATGAGGCTGTCAAGCTGAGTGCCACCACTGTTAATATGGTACATGTTTACGATGGTGAACCTCTTTCTGAGACTTTGGCTTTAGCTTACCATCAGGTGAGGTGAAGTAAAATTGACGTGTCCTTTATAAAAAAACAATATAAGCAAAAATAAGTGGAATAGAAAGAGTCAGCGAACCCTCAGGCTCCGAGTGAGAATTTCGGACCAGACTGTATTATATACACCTATTTCTGTTTTACGTCTTGTTTTTTTCTGCAGTATTTCTCTTCAAAAGTAGCTATTTATTTTTAGACGAAAACTTTTACACTTGTGCAGGGTTATAGTTACTCTGTCCTATTACTAACAGGTTTTACCATCTAGACGGTTGGATATTACATGCGCTCAGGTGATGCATGAAAACGTCTTCGAGCGCAACATGTAGTACTTTATGTTCGTGTTTAGGTACCATTTGCGAGCTCCAAGTTAGTAGGAGTCTGATGAAATATAAACCAAACCTGTCCTAGTTGAAACCGACTGGTAACTCATAATTATTTTTTAGTTATACAAGCTGACGCGGTTGCTACCTTAAATAATATGCAATGAAATTCATCATAATCATATTCCGCAACATTCTACACAACGCTATCTAGGCCCATAGTAAGCTTTTATAGCTTGTGTTATGGAATCTAGAATGCGGATAAACATACTTATATACTTTTTTTTTTCGTAAATACATACATATTATACATAGAAACATCCAGACCAATGCAAATAGCCATATTCATGCATACAAATATTTGCACTGAGCGGGAATCGAACCCGCGCCTCCTGCGTGGCAGTCGCGTGCATTACCGCCACGCCACAGAGGTTGTCATAAATTAATATACTACAGTTGTGAATGGTGAAAATTTTGAAAAGGCAAGCCGGTGGGAAAAGCTCCACCCACTTATAGCAATTTTGTATAAAATACTGCCATGCTTCTGTCAGTAGGACAAGGCAGTAGGAATCGGGTTGTAGGGATCCCCCACCAATGAAGTACTACAACCACAGTATAACGATTCATATTTATTGCTTATTCTATTATTTTCGATTCATATGAAAAAGTTTGTTAGACTGTGCTATGATTAAGCAAAATCATTACAGAAAAAGGATGCTTTATGGTTCTTTGTGTTTTAAAACTTCTTTTAGAACTTCAGTACCGTAGAAACCTAATAACAAGTCTTCGAACCCTAAGTGATGAGAGTCTATATAAAAAAGTAACAGATTTTCCTTGACTCGATTTTTGCTAAAAGCTAAGTTACTAGGGTCGAAAAGCCGTTTCTTTAGAAGTAAAATAACATAGTCTTTATAATGGGCCGTTTGTAATGTGCTTAATTTACTTAAATACTTGCCTAAATGAAGATTATAAAGTAATTGAAATTAACAACAGGCTCAATTTCCAAGAATTTCACGGCGAAATTGAGAGAGAATAAAATAGTTCATTTCTAGAATGCTGCTGCTCCGAGTATTCACATTTTCTTTCTGTGTCAAAAATTTAGTTTTTTTAGTAATAACAAAAACAATCATTAACTTGTGTTCAGCAATTTGATGTCATTGAAGGATTAAGCAGAAAAATATTAACATGCGAGGTGGTTTTGATACTTCAGGCGAATAAAAGCGGATAAAAGAAGTAAGAACGGAAGACTATTGACCTATGTCACATTATGACAGTATTTAAGAAATACCTAAGTATGTTTATCCGTATTCTATATGCCCTAAGTACATGCCATAACAAAAGCTAAATTATGCTTTGCTTACTTTGGGCCTAAATAGCGCTGGACAGAATATCGTAGAATGTTGTAGACTGTCGTAGATTATCGTAGATTGTCGTAGGCTATCGTAGACTAACGCAACTATGGCAGACTGTCGTAAACCATCGTAGATTGTCACATGGCCTGCTTCCACGATAATCTTCGATGGTTCCTTGAATGTCGTAGAATCTAATATATAAAATTCTCGTGTCACAGTTTTCGTTGCCATACTCCTCCGAAACGGCTTGACCGATTCTCATGAAATTTTGTGAGCCTATTGAGTAGGTCTGAGAATCGGCCAACATCTATTTTTCATCCCCCTAAATGGTGCAGCGGGAACGGGATCTGACGCCACGAGGGCAGGAAAAAATTGGCGGTACGAAGTTCGCCGGGACAGCTAGTAATTATATAGGTGAAAGAAATAACTATGGACATCGTCATAAATATTTTCTCGGAATACGTATACATGTTATGAAACGATTAGCGTGCGAAAAGCCTAAAAGGTTCAATACCGTTTGTGACTCAAGGACCGTCGATAATCCTCGAGGTGCGTCTTTGTACCGATATTTTTTCTTTGCAATTTGACTAAATTTTTGTAATAATTCCACTTTTATTACGTAGTCGATTTGGTATCTTATTTACCAAATGGACAATTCGTAAATAATGTGATGCGAGGTAAAACATATTTTTTTTGTAACAAAATTAAATACTACTTCACTATAATAGTCGAATTTTGATTATGAGGATCCTATTGAGATTTATTCGATGATATTTTATTATTTAGCCTGACGCTTCCGTTACCCTTCCAGCCCGTGATCATGGCTGTTGCAACGCAGGAGGTGCGGGTTCGATCTCCTCTCAGTGCAAATATTTCGCTATTTGCATTAGTCTAGGTGTTGCTATATATAATATGTATCTATTTACAAAAAATAGTATCTAGGTATGTTTATCCGCGTTCTATATTTCATAACACAAGCTAGTTAAGTTTACCATGGGTCTAGATAGCGTTGTCTAGGATGTTGTGTGTGTGTGTATGGAAGTGAAATGTAAGGTGATGGATATGGATCTCTGCTAATATTTTCTCGCTTTACCGGCTAACTGTAACTTTAATCAAGTCAGGCCTTCTAGGGATGAGATGTCTCGATGTGCTCATGCATGTATGAGATTGTTTATTTTTTATATTCAGTTATTTAGCGTTTTGCGGTATTGAACTGTACGCCTCATTAACAGTATAAGGCGTACAGTCAGTGTCTCAATACCGTAAAAAGTTTTTTATATACGAGAGTCTTCAACGAAATAGCTATAGATAATATTAAAAAATAAATTCTTGAATATAGAGTCGGTGCAGCATCAGAGAATATACTGATACATAATTCAATGGACGTTGTATAGCGCAAAGTTCCATCGATTTGACAATATTGTTTTTATTTTTATTTTTAAAAACAATATTAGAACCAAAGTTACTATTATTCCCTCTAACCCCTCCAACTAAGCTATGCTTGTGCTAGGAGTGGGTTCACGTCAGTAGTGTAATGGCCAGGATCGAACCCGGGACCTCTCGATCATAAGGCCGACTCCTTAACCACTAAGCTACCGACGCTTCATAAAAATATCAGTGAACAACCCATGTTTTAGTATCCTACTTCCTATTTTCCTACTAATGAAAGTTTGAGAAGATGTTGGAATGTACAAACATTCCAACATCTTCACAAACTTGCAAATGTTTGATAGTTTGTACTTCAGTCACATTCTAACGACTGAACGGATTTGGCAAAATCAGCTGGTGTGTGTATATAATATAAACGTAAAGATAAGTTCGACTTATAAGTTAATGATAAACTAAAGATTAATAATGTAATTGAGCGCAGTCAGCGCCTTTCCCCTTTACTACTGCAGTATAGGCTAAAAGCATTTACCTGTAAGAAGTTATAAGAGACAGCGTTTTATTGATCCTAATACTGAATGAAATTTAAAACTAGAAACACTCACTAGGCACTAAAAGAAACTAAAATAAATAAAAGATTTACATGCATAGTAAAGATGAAATGAATGAATAACCTACTTATCGTTGTTTTGTTTGCCAAATTTTATAAACCGCCTTTCAAATTTAACCACAGGTAGTTAGAGAAGCGTTTGTCCTCCTTTCCGCAGAGAGAAGGCTCCATCTATTAAACCTAGTAGTCCTCAGACAACCTGCGGTTTGGAGCCGAGTCGTTGACAGTATGTACCGCAATAGAAACGGACCACACATTTTAGAACTAGTTCACCTAACCACGCGACTACTCTGTGTCCTTCTGTCCTTAACAATTTGCAAGTTTCATCTACCTACGAGCAGTTGCTGAGAATTTTCCAACAGAAAATGACACGCGCACTTTTTACCAAACCTGATTTGTAACTGAGACCGCAGTCACTCTGAGTTTATCTGCGAAACAGTGTGAATATATACCCAATATCGTTCATGTTTATTACTATTTACTTAATTTATATCTCACCAGATGACTGTTACAATTTACAGATCTTTCAATAATAAATTATTCCGTTCTTTGCGTACCAACGCTTTGGTTGGTTATTTAAACCAGAAAGAGAAATGACACACATCAACATATTTATTTACTTTCATACCAATTTGTCGATGTTCAATAGTTGAGCAACGATTCGTGTACATACAACGCTCCCGTTGATTGTTTAAACCAAAAACTGAAGATACGTCGAAAGGAGCTGTACGTAAATTTCATTTACTGGTAGAAAGTGCCGGGAGCCCCAACGCAAACTCCACTTAATTACTTTGTTCCTTCTTTATATTAACCAGCTCTGTGACATTAATCTTCCCAACTGTACATTATTTACCTACGCAGACGACACTGCTGTGGTTATACACGGCCCAAATTGGGCAGATATTAAAACCTCTGCAGAACGAAGTCTTATAATAATAAATAATTGGCTATCTCATAATCTCTTATCACTCAACCTTTCAAAGACTCAGTTCATCCCTTTCACCATTACTAATTGCACCCAACCACCACCTAATTATGAGATTTACGTACACTCACATTGTAATCAGGTCAATAACTGCGGATGTCGCCCTATAATGAGATCACAGAACACAAAATATTTAGGGGTATATATCGATCACACCCTAAACTGGCACTTACAAATTGAGAAGCTTACTACTAGAGTTAGACGCCTTATACACATCTTCAAAGTTCTTAGACATGCTGCAGATCTCGAAACACTTAACATGGTCTACTCCGCTCTCTGCGTATCAATCATCTCCTACTGCATCCCAATCTGGGGTAGCGCTGATAAAACGCACCTTATTAAACTAGAGAGAGCGCAGAGAGCGGTACTAAAAGTTATACATTCCAAACCATATAGATTCTCCACTCATGAACTATTTTCTATTGCGAAAGTTTTAACAGTTAGGCAACTTTTTATACATCGGGCGATTATGCGCCTCCATCCGCGAATACCCCTACCAGATATCACCAAAAGAAGACCCTATAGAGGCTACCCTATACCCCTACACAGAACTAGTTTTTCTACTCGACAACTACCAATTTCCAGTAGTAAGGTTTATAATACTGTTAACAAACTTCTACCCTTACAGCTTTTAAAAAAGTACGAACTAAAGAATAAGTTGATGAACTGGCTTCAGAATTTAGACTACGGTGACACGGAAAACCTTCTAGGTTAATGCTAAATACTTCTCCCAAAATTTTAATTCCTTCGTACATATCCCAATATAATAGACAACATATACACACACTGACTCACACACACACTTACACACACACGTACACACACACACAGACACACACATACACACACACACATATATACGCTCACACACACAAATATGCCCCAAACTTACATCTAGTCATCATTCAATTATGAAAATATCAATCAGATAATTGTCACCTTCTCATTTTCTGTCTCATGTATTATTATTGTCACTTTAAATGTTAAATACTATTGAAATTGAAATGTAAACATAAAGTTCCCAGCAATCCACTGAATTCCAGAATACAGGTAAATACCTAGTCTGGAATTTCAGAGTATTCTAACATAATATAACCAGTTATAACGGCAAACCAGTTTGTGCTAAATGATGTACAGTTTTTTGTGAAATAAAGTTTTTATTATATTATTATATTATTATTATATTATTCGGAACCCTTCCGATGTATCATAACCAATTCGAACTCCAATATATTTTAAAAGATCCTATATTTTATGAGTTAAAATGTGGCTACATCCATCGTGTAAGGGAGAGGCACTTCAATTTATGTGCGTAATTAAGTGGAGTTTGCGTTGGGGCTCCCGGCACTTTC
Source organism: Eilema sororculum (assembly GCA_914829495.1). Taxonomy (NCBI): domain Eukaryota; kingdom Metazoa; phylum Arthropoda; class Insecta; order Lepidoptera; family Erebidae; genus Eilema; species Eilema sororculum. The sequence goes on along the minus strand of OU618543.1, from coordinate 19,289,692 downwards.
TACCAGTAAATGAAATTTACGTACAGCTCCTTTCGACGTATCTTCAGTTTTTGGTTTAAACAATCAACGGGAGCGTTGTATGTACACGAATCGTTGCTCAACTATTGAACATCGACAAATTGGTATGAAAGTAAATAAATATGTTGATGTGTGTCATTTCTCTTTCTGGTTTAAATAACCAACCAAAGCGTTGGTACGCAAAGAACGGAATAATTTATTATTGAAAGATCTGTAAATTGTAACAGTCATCTGGTGAGATATAAATTAAGTAAATAGTAATAAACATGAACGATATTGGGTATATATTCACACTGTTTCGCAGATAAACTCAGAGTGACTGCGGTCTCAGTTACAAATCAGGTTTGGTAAAAAGTGCGCGTGTCATTTTCTGTTGGAAAATTCTCAGCAACTGCTCGTAGGTAGATGAAACTTGCAAATTGTTAAGGACAGAAGGACACAGAGTAGTCGCGTGGTTAGGTGAACTAGTTCTAAAATGTGTGGTCCGTTTCTATTGCGGTACATACTGTCAACGACTCGGCTCCAAACCGCAGGTTGTCTGAGGACTACTAGGTTTAATAGATGGAGCCTTCTCTCTGCGGAAAGGAGGACAAACGCTTCTCTAACTACCTGTGGTTAAATTTGAAAGGCGGTTTATAAAATTTGGCAAACAAAACAACGATAAGTAGGTTATTCATTCATTTCATCTTTACTATGCATGTAAATCTTTTATTTATTTTAGTTTCTTTTAGTGCCTAGTGAGTGTTTCTAGTTTTAAATTTCATTCAGTATTAGGATCAATAAAACGCTGTCTCTTATAACTTCTTACAGGTAAATGCTTTTAGCCTATACTGCAGTAGTAAAGGGGAAAGGCGCTGACTGCGCTCAATTACATTATTAATCTTTAGTTTATCATTAACTTATAAGTCGAACTTATCTTTACGTTTATATTATATACACACACCAGCTGATTTTGCCAAATCCGTTCAGTCGTTAGAATGTGACTGAAGTACAAACTATCAAACATTTGCAAGTTTGTGAAGATGTTGGAATGTTTGTACATTCCAACATCTTCTCAAACTTTCATTAGTAGGAAAATAGGAAGTAGGATACTAAAACATGGGTTGTTCACTGATATTTTTATGAAGCGTCGGTAGCTTAGTGGTTAAGGAGTCGGCCTTATGATCGAGAGGTCCCGGGTTCGATCCTGGCCATTACACTACTGACGTGAACCCACTCCTAGCACAAGCATAGCTTAGTTGGAGGGGTTAGAGGGAATAATAGTAACTTTGGTTCTAATATTGTTTTTAAAAATAAAAATAAAAACAATATTGTCAAATCGATGGAACTTTGCGCTATACAACGTCCATTGAATTATGTATCAGTATATTCTCTGATGCTGCACCGACTCTATATTCAAGAATTTATTTTTTAATATTATCTATAGCTATTTCGTTGAAGACTCTCGTATATAAAAAACTTTTTACGGTATTGAGACACTGACTGTACGCCTTATACTGTTAATGAGGCGTACAGTTCAATACCGCAAAACGCTAAATAACTGAATATAAAAAATAAACAATCTCATACATGCATGAGCACATCGAGACATCTCATCCCTAGAAGGCCTGACTTGATTAAAGTTACAGTTAGCCGGTAAAGCGAGAAAATATTAGCAGAGATCCATATCCATCACCTTACATTTCACTTCCATACACACACACACAACATCCTAGACAACGCTATCTAGACCCATGGTAAACTTAACTAGCTTGTGTTATGAAATATAGAACGCGGATAAACATACCTAGATACTATTTTTTGTAAATAGATACATATTATATATAGCAACACCTAGACTAATGCAAATAGCGAAATATTTGCACTGAGAGGAGATCGAACCCGCACCTCCTGCGTTGCAACAGCCATGATCACGGGCTGGAAGGGTAACGGAAGCGTCAGGCTAAATAATAAAATATCATCGAATAAATCTCAATAGGATCCTCATAATCAAAATTCGACTATTATAGTGAAGTAGTATTTAATTTTGTTACAAAAAAAATATGTTTTACCTCGCATCACATTATTTACGAATTGTCCATTTGGTAAATAAGATACCAAATCGACTACGTAATAAAAGTGGAATTATTACAAAAATTTAGTCAAATTGCAAAGAAAAAATATCGGTACAAAGACGCACCTCGAGGATTATCGACGGTCCTTGAGTCACAAACGGTATTGAACCTTTTAGGCTTTTCGCACGCTAATCGTTTCATAACATGTATACGTATTCCGAGAAAATATTTATGACGATGTCCATAGTTATTTCTTTCACCTATATAATTACTAGCTGTCCCGGCGAACTTCGTACCGCCAATTTTTTCCTGCCCTCGTGGCGTCAGATCCCGTTCCCGCTGCACCATTTAGGGGGATGAAAAATAGATGTTGGCCGATTCTCAGACCTACTCAATAGGCTCACAAAATTTCATGAGAATCGGTCAAGCCGTTTCGGAGGAGTATGGCAACGAAAACTGTGACACGAGAATTTTATATATTAGATTCTACGACATTCAAGGAACCATCGAAGATTATCGTGGAAGCAGGCCATGTGACAATCTACGATGGTTTACGACAGTCTGCCATAGTTGCGTTAGTCTACGATAGCCTACGACAATCTACGATAATCTACGACAGTCTACAACATTCTACGATATTCTGTCCAGCGCTATTTAGGCCCAAAGTAAGCAAAGCATAATTTAGCTTTTGTTATGGCATGTACTTAGGGCATATAGAATACGGATAAACATACTTAGGTATTTCTTAAATACTGTCATAATGTGACATAGGTCAATAGTCTTCCGTTCTTACTTCTTTTATCCGCTTTTATTCGCCTGAAGTATCAAAACCACCTCGCATGTTAATATTTTTCTGCTTAATCCTTCAATGACATCAAATTGCTGAACACAAGTTAATGATTGTTTTTGTTATTACTAAAAAAACTAAATTTTTGACACAGAAAGAAAATGTGAATACTCGGAGCAGCAGCATTCTAGAAATGAACTATTTTATTCTCTCTCAATTTCGCCGTGAAATTCTTGGAAATTGAGCCTGTTGTTAATTTCAATTACTTTATAATCTTCATTTAGGCAAGTATTTAAGTAAATTAAGCACATTACAAACGGCCCATTATAAAGACTATGTTATTTTACTTCTAAAGAAACGGCTTTTCGACCCTAGTAACTTAGCTTTTAGCAAAAATCGAGTCAAGGAAAATCTGTTACTTTTTTATATAGACTCTCATCACTTAGGGTTCGAAGACTTGTTATTAGGTTTCTACGGTACTGAAGTTCTAAAAGAAGTTTTAAAACACAAAGAACCATAAAGCATCCTTTTTCTGTAATGATTTTGCTTAATCATAGCACAGTCTAACAAACTTTTTCATATGAATCGAAAATAATAGAATAAGCAATAAATATGAATCGTTATACTGTGGTTGTAGTACTTCATTGGTGGGGGATCCCTACAACCCGATTCCTACTGCCTTGTCCTACTGACAGAAGCATGGCAGTATTTTATACAAAATTGCTATAAGTGGGTGGAGCTTTTCCCACCGGCTTGCCTTTTCAAAATTTTCACCATTCACAACTGTAGTATATTAATTTATGACAACCTCTGTGGCGTGGCGGTAATGCACGCGACTGCCACGCAGGAGGCGCGGGTTCGATTCCCGCTCAGTGCAAATATTTGTATGCATGAATATGGCTATTTGCATTGGTCTGGATGTTTCTATGTATAATATGTATGTATTTACGAAAAAAAAAAGTATATAAGTATGTTTATCCGCATTCTAGATTCCATAACACAAGCTATAAAAGCTTACTATGGGCCTAGATAGCGTTGTGTAGAATGTTGCGGAATATGATTATGATGAATTTCATTGCATATTATTTAAGGTAGCAACCGCGTCAGCTTGTATAACTAAAAAATAATTATGAGTTACCAGTCGGTTTCAACTAGGACAGGTTTGGTTTATATTTCATCAGACTCCTACTAACTTGGAGCTCGCAAATGGTACCTAAACACGAACATAAAGTACTACATGTTGCGCTCGAAGACGTTTTCATGCATCACCTGAGCGCATGTAATATCCAACCGTCTAGATGGTAAAACCTGTTAGTAATAGGACAGAGTAACTATAACCCTGCACAAGTGTAAAAGTTTTCGTCTAAAAATAAATAGCTACTTTTGAAGAGAAATACTGCAGAAAAAAACAAGACGTAAAACAGAAATAGGTGTATATAATACAGTCTGGTCCGAAATTCTCACTCGGAGCCTGAGGGTTCGCTGACTCTTTCTATTCCACTTATTTTTGCTTATATTGTTTTTTTATAAAGGACACGTCAATTTTACTTCACCTCACCTGATGGTAAGCTAAAGCCAAAGTCTCAGAAAGAGGTTCACCATCGTAAACATGTACCATATTAACAGTGGTGGCACTCAGCTTGACAGCCTCATCAGATGCCTTTTCACGCCCCGGACTGTAGGAAGAAGCAACTTTTATGGAAGTAACTAACGTCTGAGCACACTGCAAAAAGCCTGCTTCAAAGCCTCATCGTACAATCAGCAAGTGTTACAGTTTCCACAGGAAACTGTCTTGACTTCAAACGTATTTAGTAGGCTCCACACCCCCAGTCATGTAATTAACACTTAATGTGTTGTTTTTATCAAGGAACTATAAACAATCTTACACAAACTACAAGTACATTCCATTACACAACAAAAAGAAAACCCACCTAACAAAATCATCAAGGTAAAAACATTCCATTAAGTAGTAAACAACTAAATGTCTGTCTCGCTCATTATCTACGACGCCGATTCCTTTTCTGAAAAAAAAGCTTTCAGTCGCCAGTCTCACACACGTTCTGAAGGCCTCTCAAAAATTCATCGCCCGTCTACGAGCTGAATAGGTTCCGGAGTCGGGGCCGACTTCCCGACGTTCCCCGTAATCTACTTAATAAGTAATCCTGTAGGGTTCTTACCTCTGTTAAGCTTAGATAAGACAGCTGTTTTCTTTGTTTGATATGGTTTTCTGTTAAATTCTACGTTACAAATATTGGAGGAATGGGAAATAGATCTGAGTAAATCATTTATTATTCGTGAAAGTGTAATGTCGTTCTGTAATGTTACTTATGGACATCAAGTGGTTAGGTTTTTATTTGTAAAAACCGTAAATTGAATTAATTAATTAGCTTGTAGTTCCCAAATAATGTAGGTACTTTACTTTATAATTATACAGTTTCTTAGACGATAGTCCCCGGTCGAGCAATACTTGTCCAAAAATAGTACATACCGTATTAATACTTTTATTGGTATGTGTCCACCAAACCATTTTTATTAATTCCCATTCGAATTTGAATGTCAATCTGACAGTCAGATCACGATATTCATGGCCCACGTGATAATATAAAAAATAAGTGATCCAATCGAGCCGAATATTTAAACTAAAATTATTTTACATGGTATTTGTAAGATCAATAGAAAACATTAAAAGAAATTATAATATTGTTACGAATGTGACGTAACATGACGCAGCGTAGGAACGGTAAATTCGAACATATTGTCAAGTGATAGCGGTGGCTGGACAGTTTAGACCACCGCCTACTAATAGGATGGTCGACGGTTCGAATCCTGTTGTTACGATATGTGGTTTTTGTGTTTTTCTAATTTATGTATACATATTCCTAAATCTTTATTTGGTAAAAAAAACCGAAGATTCTATATTTAAATTCTTCTAGTTACTAGCAGAAAATTCTGGAAGAATAATAAAAATGATAAACGAAATGAAGATCAAAATATAATTAAGCTATTCTAGTTGATCATAGAAAAATCTAGAGAAATAATAAAATGAATATCGAAAAGACGATCGTAATTAGGGGTATAAAAGGGGCTGCCAGAGCGGTGAAAGGACAGTTAAGTATAAGAGTTCAAAGTGAACAGAAGAAGAAGAAGAAGGAAAAAGGAAGAAAAGTGGAAAAGAGTGAAGTGCAAGTAAAGAAACCAAAAACAATAATTTTAAATTCTGCTGGATTTCCAACGGGAATATCTTCCTGCGAAAAATGGAGGGAGAAAAACAACTGATAATAAGGTCAGAAAAATGCCTTCGTGATATTAAAATTTGTAAAATATGACTAGTCTTTATTAACAGATTCTTGCTTTGCTTGTCTTCACGAAGCCAATAGTTAAAATGTATTGGCATGTTAATTAGTTTTAAATACCAACTTAAATCAACACTATATTATTTCATAATCACACACACAAACACACCGACAGACTACATTACACAACAAAGCACTAATATACACTTACTCTCATTGTTATACAACCATATTTGGGAATCTGTAATTACTATCCTATCTGAACAATATCTATTTACAAAAACAAACCTCGCACCATATTATTTGTATACTCATGCCAACCCCACAGAACAAAATCATCTAACTCAGACGGATCACCATATTCTCATATTATATCTTCACCATACTCCAATTTCAAAAGCACAATGTAGTGATGTACTTAAATATATAATATCTGTGACAAAGTTAGACAACTTGGCTACAGGTTACGAGATAATGGTTTCTAGTTTCGAAATTTTTCTTAGCTCCAATGGCTGTAATTAATAACATAAACAGCGAACTTGATTCGCTAATAAAAGGAAACGCCTTTGTTTGTAATCCTGAAGAATGCATGGAGATGTTGAAGCCCCTGAATAGAGACATTATAGTCTTTCACTTAAACATACGCAGCATAAATGGAAACTTTACTAAGCTTCTAACGTTGTTAAATTCGATGAAATTAAACTACGATGTTATTGTCTTAACTGAGTGCTGGCTTAGCAAGGTTACTGCTAACCTACCTGTCCTAAGTGGGTTTGAATCTTACGGTACCGAAATTAATAGTAACCAGAATGATGGCGTCGTTATATATGCAAGATCTCGACTACAAGTAACTGTAAGTGAACCTAACTTCTTGGGTGGGAACTGCTTGATCTGTACAATTAATTGCCTAAAAATTGCGATAGTAGGAGTATATCGATCCCCAAGTTATAAAACCACGGAGACTTTCGAAATGTTTCTTGATAGCTTAAATCACATATATGCCAGACTGTCTACTTGGCAGAATATTGTTTTAATAGGTGAAATGAATATAGATATCAAACTAAACAGCATAGATGAGCGGAGACATGAATATCTAACTCTAAACGTAACACACGGACTACTGCCCACACATCTCTCCCTCACACGCTTTGATAAATGTTTAGATCACACATTCATCAAAACTCACTTACCTGTCACTACTCTAGTCCTAGACTCTGACATGACTGATCATAAACCACTGGTCCTATCCATAGCAAACGCCAATCCCGAACAAAACAGAACCTACTTATCCACCCACGTTAACCATGACGCAATTACGGCAGAGCTATCAATGACGGACTTCTCTAAATTATATAATAATGATGACCCTAACTTTCTAATGAACACTTTCATAAATTTATTAATGAACATAATATCCAAACACACTACATCCAAGAAGCTCCCTAGAAAGCAGAAGATAAAAAAGCCGTGGATAACTATAGGACTCCTGAGATGTATTAGAAATCGAGATAAGTTACACACACGTTCAACTCAGGCTCCTGAAAATCTGATTCTTAAAATCACATACAAGCGCTACCGTAACTTTTGTAACAGTCTTGTACGAAAAAACAGAACTCGAGAAAGCAAAAAATAACCCTAAAATCCTATGGGAAAAAATTAAAGAAATTACTCACACTCAAAAATCAAAATCCAGTCCCATTGAGCTGCTCAACATTCTTGACAGCCCTAAGTCCTCCATAAATCAAGTGTGTCGCACCCTGAGCACTGTGGGCAAAAATCTAGCGGATGCAATCCTGTCTAGTGGTGATTCCCAGCGAAAGTCTATCCCAGATGACACACACACCCCTCATCTCCCCCCCTGCAATTCACTTGTTTTGTTAGAGGTGGATGAAGAAGAAGTTGAAACGCTCATTCTTCAGTTACGTGATGATTGCGCTATAGGCTGGGATGGAATTTCAGCCAAAGTACTGAAACAAAGTAGGAACTACCTTATGCCGCCGTTAACTCACATAATCAACACCAGCTTGCGAAAGGGTATATTTCCGGATGCACTGAAAAAAGCAGTTATATATCCCATTTATAAAGGAGGAGACAGAGGCAGTGCCAATAATTACAGGCCCATCTCAGTCCTAACTCTAACTAACAGTCCTCTCGAAGGTTCTTGAAAGGGTTCTGGGCAACCGGTTGAAGACCTTCCTCGAAACACACAATATTATATCTAATAACCAGTATGGATTCCGCACAGGTGTGTCAACTGAGGATGCTGTCTTAAATCTGACGCAGCTGGTTGCTAGAAACCTGGATAAGAAAACCTAGGTATCTTTTTAGACTTAACCAAGGCATTTGATACGGTCTCAGTTCCCTCACTTATTTTGAAGCTGGAACGAGCAGGCGTAAGAGGAATTACCTTGGACATTTTTAAAAGTTATCTCAGTAACCGTACCCAACGGGTTAAAATTAATCATCATCTTAGTGACGAAGAACCTGTCTTATACGGAGTCCCTCATGGAAGTATTCTAGGGCCAATTTTGTTTCTAATCTATGTAAATGATCTATGTAATATGACACTCCCAAATGCACAAATGTTTGCTTATGCTGACGACTCAGCTATCATAGTTTCCGGACCAACTTGGGTCAGTGTCAAAAATAGCGCAGAATTAGTACTAGAAAAGGTAACAAATTGGCTCAATACAAATTTCTTAACCCTTAATTATCAAAAAACTGCCTACATACCTTTCTTTCTCCGCCAAATCACCTCCCCAGACTCTGCTTTCTCATTAACAGCGCACACGTGCCCACAACAAGCAGCGCCCTGCACATGCCCGAAACTTAAAAGAACAGAGGTTGTACGATATCTGGGCGTAGAAATAGATACAGGACTAAGATGGGATGAACATCTAGAAACATTAACCACCAGAACAATGAGGCTTATACACGTCTTCAAGTCACTCAGAGCTGCAGCAAACTTTGACACTCTAAAAATGGTCTTCAAAACGCTGTGTCAATCAGTTATAGGATATTGTATCCCGGTCTGGGGTGGAGCAATGAAGACCAACCTACTGAAGCTCGAGAGAGCTCAGCGAGCAATCTTAAAAGTTATGAGTCGAAAACCTATACGATATCCCACAGATCAGCTGTATAATGATTGCAACGTTCTGACGGTCCGTCAACTATACGTGCTCCGATGTGTTCTAAGGAAACACAATAGCATTCCCCCTTCTAATCCCAGAAGACGAACAAATTATCCTTCGGGCACGCTTCATAGAACTACCTTTGCTAAGCATCAGTTTTATATCATTAGTACTCACATCTATAAACAGATTCACAAAAAACTACAGATCATTGATTTAAATAAAAAGGAGTTAAAATCCAATTTGACAACATGGCTTCTTCAACAGGACTATGCACAAACCGAAGCCTTAATGACATACATCACCTAACACCACAATCCAATCATGCGAAAAAATCAACACCTACTCACGTAAAGCCACACCCTACTATACATACACATATACAATACACACACACACTCAACACACACATATACACACACACACACACACACACACTCAACACACACATATACACACACATACACACACACTAAATCTTAAGATATAAATTATAGTATTTAATAAATAACTAGTGCATTACGGGTCGAGCGACCCAGCCTGTTGACGGTTCTCTGGTAAATGAGTAATGTAATGTATAAATAGCCGAACACTGTCTCCTAAGACACAGGATATCCTAGTTTAGGAGACAGGGTCCATCATAATTATGTTAACATAATTTACTTTAGATTAGTTAACAATGTATCTTTTAAGGTCAATAAAGTTTTTATTATTATTATTATTATAAAGAGGAGAGAAAGTGCAGTCACGCTGTGTCGCGAATAAGACTGTAGACGCAGTGACCTCCTAGTGTATCGTGCGGTACAGTCGCGTTGTGAGTCTCGCGAATAATACTATAAGCGCAGTGACCTCCTAGTGCATCGTGCGTTACAGTCGCGCCGTGAGTGTCGTGTTCAAGATTCGGCTGTTGGGGTGTTAATGTACTTTTAGTTTATCTTTCATAATAATATAAAGGGTGATCTTGTTGTTAAATGTTGTCGTTATATGATTACGAGTTCCTTGGGTGTATATTGTGGACATCAGTAATATAAAAAAATATGGCCTGCAGTTACGATTGCACGCAGAATAACAAGATGCAAATCAATAAATGTGTTCGTGGCTGAAAAAACGCACGTATTTGTAAATACGTAGGTTGATGATTGCAGTTGACGATTACTTTTACTGTGTTATTCATACCTTTGAGTTAACTGCAACATAATAAACATATATGACATTATAGATCTATTCTGAGAGCGGAAAAATTTAATTATAAATTTAATTAGTAACCTGTTCAGTTCGCATACATAGGGAAAAAGAATCATCTCGGGCGGGACTCGAACCCGCAATCTTTCCCTTACAGGGGGAATGCCTTGACCAATTCGGCTACCGAGACACGCCCGATGTGTATAGTTAGCATACTTAATGCTGTAAAAATTAATTCAACCTGTTCAGTTATTCAGATCGAGGTCTAAGGCCATCTTTCTCTTCATATTGTTACGGGAGACGGGTAACGGGATTGGAAGTAAACAACTTCGTATGTGAGACCGCTTTATTAACACCCCAACAGCCGAATCTTGAACACGACACTCACGGCGCGACTGTAACGCACGATGCACTAGGAGGTCACTGCGCTTATAGTATTATTCGCGAGACTCACAACGCGACTGTACCGCACGATACACTAGGAGGTCACTGCGTCTACAGTCTTATTCGCGACACAGCGTGACTGCACTTTCTCTCCTCTTTATAATAATAATAATAATAAAAACTTTATTGACCTTAAAAGATACATTGTTAACTAATCTAAAGTAAATTATGTTAACATAATTATGATGGACCCTGTCTCCTAAACTAGGATATCCTGTGTCTTAGGAGACAGTGTTCGGCTATTTATACATTACATTACTCATTTACCAGAGAACCGTCAACAGGCTGGGTCGCTCGACCCGTAATGCACTAGTTATTTATTAAATACTATAATTTATATCTTAAGATTTAGTGTGTGTGTATGTGTGTGTATATGTGTGTGTTGAGTGTGTGTGTGTGTGTGTGTGTATATGTGTGTGTTGAGTGTGTGTGTGTATTGTATATGTGTATGTATAGTAGGGTGTGGCTTTACGTGAGTAGGTGTTGATTTTTTCGCATGATTGGATTGTGGTGTTAGGTGATGTATGTCATTAAGGCTTCGGTTTGTGCATAGTCCTGTTGAAGAAGCCATGTTGTCAAATTGGATTTTAACTCCTTTTTATTTAAATCAATGATCTGTAGTTTTTTGTGAATCTGTTTATAGATGTGAGTACTAATGATATAAAACTGATGCTTAGCAAAGGTAGTTCTATGAAGCGTGCCCGAAGGATAATTTGTTCGTCTTCTGGGATTAGAAGGGGGAATGCTATTGTGTTTCCTTAGAACACATCGGAGCACGTATAGTTGACGGACCGTCAGAACGTTGCAATCATTATACAGCTGATCTGTGGGATATCGTATAGGTTTTCGACTCATAACTTTTAAGATTGCTCGCTGAGCTCTCTCGAGCTTCAGTAGGTTGGTCTTCATTGCTCCACCCCAGACCGGGATACAATATCCTATAACTGATTGACACAGCGTTTTGAAGACCATTTTTAGAGTGTCAAAGGACTGTCTTACAAATTATCCTTCGGGCACGCTTCATAGAACTACCTTTGCTAAGCATCAGTTTTATATCATTAGTACTCACATCTATAAACAGATTCACAAAAAACTACAGATCATTGATTTAAATAAAAAGGAGTTAAAATCCAATTTGACAACATGGCTTCTTCAACAGGACTATGCACAAACCGAAGCCTTAATGACATACATCACCTAACACCACAATCCAATCATGCGAAAAAATCAACACCTACTCACGTAAAGCCACACCCTACTATACATACACATATACAATACACACACACACTCAACACACACATATACACACACACACACACACACACTCAACACACACATATACACACACATACACACACACTAAATCTTAAGATATAAATTATAGTATTTAATAAATAACTAGTGCATTACGGGTCGAGCGACCCAGCCTGTTGACGGTTCTCTGGTAAATGAGTAATGTAATGTATAAATAGCCGAACACTGTCTCCTAAGACACAGGATATCCTAGTTTAGGAGACAGGGTCCATCATAATTATGTTAACATAATTTACTTTAGATTAGTTAACAATGTATCTTTTAAGGTCAATAAAGTTTTTATTATTATTATTATTATAAAGAGGAGAGAAAGTGCAGTCACGCTGTGTCGCGAATAAGACTGTAGACGCAGTGACCTCCTAGTGTATCGTGCGGTACAGTCGCGTTGTGAGTCTCGCGAATAATACTATAAGCGCAGTGACCTCCTAGTGCATCGTGCGTTACAGTCGCGCCGTGAGTGTCGTGTTCAAGATTCGGCTGTTGGGGTGTTAATAAAGCGGTCTCACATACGAAGTTGTTTACTTCCAATCCCGTTACCCGTCTCCCGTAACAATATGAAGAGAAAGATGGCCTTAGACCTCGATCTGAATAACTGAACAGGTTGAATTAATTTTTACAGCATTAAGTATGCTAACTATACACATCGGGCGTGTCTCGGTAGCCGAATTGGTCAAGGCATTCCCCCTGTAAGGGAAAGATTGCGGGTTCGAGTCCCGCCCGAGATGATTCTTTTTCCCTATGTATGCGAACTGAACAGGTTACTAATTAAATTTATAATTAAATTTTTCCGCTCTCAGAATAGATCTATAATGTCATATATGTTTATTATGTTGCAGTTAACTCAAAGGTATGAATAACACAGTAAAAGTAATCGTCAACTGCAATCATCAACCTACGTATTTACAAATACGTGCGTTTTTTCAGCCACGAACACATTTATTGATTTGCATCTTGTTATTCTGCGTGCAATCGTAACTGCAGGCCATATTTTTTTATATTACTGATGTCCACAATATACACCCAAGGAACTCGTAATCATATAACGACAACATTTAACAACAAGATCACCCTTTATATTATTATGAAAGATAAACTAAAAGTACATTAACACCCCAACAGCCGAATCTTGAACACGACACTCACGGCGCGACTGTAACGCACGATGCACTAGGAGGTCACTGCGCTTATAGTATTATTCGCGAGACTCACAACGCGACTGTACCGCACGATACACTAGGAGGTCACTGCGTCTACAGTCTTATTCGCGACACAGCGTGACTGCACTTTCTCTCCTCTTTATAATAATAATAATAATAAAAACTTTATTGACCTTAAAAGATACATTGTTAACTAATCTAAAGTAAATTATGTTAACATAATTATGATGGACCCTGTCTCCTAAACTAGGATATCCTGTGTCTTAGGAGACAGTGTTCGGCTATTTATACATTACATTACTCATTTACCAGAGAACCGTCAACAGGCTGGGTCGCTCGACCCGTAATGCACTAGTTATTTATTAAATACTATAATTTATATCTTAAGATTTAGTGTGTGTGTATGTGTGTGTATATGTGTGTGTTGAGTGTGTGTGTGTGTGTGTGTGTATATGTGTGTGTTGAGTGTGTGTGTGTATTGTATATGTGTATGTATAGTAGGGTGTGGCTTTACGTGAGTAGGTGTTGATTTTTTCGCATGATTGGATTGTGGTGTTAGGTGATGTATGTCATTAAGGCTTCGGTTTGTGCATAGTCCTGTTGAAGAAGCCATGTTGTCAAATTGGATTTTAACTCCTTTTTATTTAAATCAATGATCTGTAGTTTTTTGTGAATCTGTTTATAGATGTGAGTACTAATGATATAAAACTGATGCTTAGCAAAGGTAGTTCTATGAAGCGTGCCCGAAGGATAATTTGTTCGTCTTCTGGGATTAGAAGGGGGAATGCTATTGTGTTTCCTTAGAACACATCGGAGCACGTATAGTTGACGGACCGTCAGAACGTTGCAATCATTATACAGCTGATCTGTGGGATATCGTATAGGTTTTCGACTCATAACTTTTAAGATTGCTCGCTGAGCTCTCTCGAGCTTCAGTAGGTTGGTCTTCATTGCTCCACCCCAGACCGGGATACAATATCCTATAACTGATTGACACAGCGTTTTGAAGACCATTTTTAGAGTGTCAAAGTTTGCTGCAGCTCTGAGTGACTTGAAGACGTGTATAAGCCTCATTGTTCTGGTGGTTAATGTTTCTAGATGTTCATCCCATCTTAGTCCTGTATCTATTTCTACGCCCAGATATCGTACAACCTCTGTTCTTTTAAGTTTCGGGCATGTGCAGGGCGCTGCTTGTTGTGGGCACGTGTGCGCTGTTAATGAGAAAGCAGAGTCTGGGGAGGTGATTTGGCGGAGAAAGAAAGGTATGTAGGCAGTTTTTTGATAATTAAGGGTTAAGAAATTTGTATTGAGCCAATTTGTTACCTTTTCTAGTACTAATTCTGCGCTATTTTTGACACTGACCCAAGTTGGTCCGGAAACTATGATAGCTGAGTCGTCAGCATAAGCAAACATTTGTGCATTTGGGAGTGTCATATTACATAGATCATTTACATAGATTAGAAACAAAATTGGCCCTAGAATACTTCCATGAGGGACTCCGTATAAGACAGGTTCTTCGTCACTAAGATGATGATTAATTTTAACCCGTTGGGTACGGTTACTGAGATAACTTTTAAAAATGTCCAAGGTAATTCCTCTTACGCCTGCTCGTTCCAGCTTCAAAATAAGTGAGGGAACTGAGACCGTATCAAATGCCTTGGTTAAGTCTAAAAAGATACCTAGGTTTTCTTATCCAGGTTTCTAGCAACCAGCTGCGTCAGATTTAAGACAGCATCCTCAGTTGACACACCTGTGCGGAATCCATACTGGTTATTAGATATAATATTGTGTGTTTCGAGGAAGGTCTTCAACCGGTTGCCCAGAACCCTTTCAAGAACCTTCGAGAGGACTGTTAGTTAGAGTTAGGACTGAGATGGGCCTGTAATTATTGGCACTGCCTCTGTCTCCTCCTTTATAAATGGGATATATAACTGCTTTTTTCAGTGCATCCGGAAATATACCCTTTCGCAAGCTGGTGTTGATTATGTGAGTTAACGGCGGCATAAGGTAGTTCCTACTTTGTTTCAGTACTTTGGCTGAAATTCCATCCCAGCCTATAGCGCAATCATCACGTAACTGAAGAATGAGCGTTTCAACTTCTTCTTCATCCACCTCTAACAAAACAAGTGAATTGCAGGGGGGGAGATGAGGGGTGTGTGTGTCATCTGGGATAGACTTTCGCTGGGAATCACCACTAGACAGGATTGCATCCGCTAGATTTTTGCCCACAGTGCTCAGGGTGCGACACACTTGATTTATGGAGGACTTAGGGCTGTCAAGAATGTTGAGCAGCTCAATGGGACTGGATTTTGATTTTTGAGTGTGAGTAATTTCTTTAATTTTTTCCCATAGGATTTTAGGGTTATTTTTTGCTTTCTCGAGTTCTGTTTTTTCGTACAAGACTGTTACAAAAGTTACGGTAGCGCTTGTATGTGATTTTAAGAATCAGATTTTCAGGAGCCTGAGTTGAACGTGTGTGTAACTTATCTCGATTTCTAATACATCTCAGGAGTCCTATAGTTATCCACGGCTTTTTTATCTTCTGCTTTCTAGGGAGCTTCTTGGATGTAGTGTGTTTGGATATTATGTTCATTAATAAATTTATGAAAGTGTTCATTAGAAAGTTAGGGTCATCATTATTATATAATTTAGAGAAGTCCGTCATTGATAGCTCTGCCGTAATTGCGTCATGGTTAACGTGGGTGGATAAGTAGGTTCTGTTTTGTTCGGGATTGGCGTTTGCTATGGATAGGACCAGTGGTTTATGATCAGTCATGTCAGAGTCTAGGACTAGAGTAGTGACAGGTAAGTGAGTTTTGATGAATGTGTGATCTAAACATTTATCAAAGCGTGTGAGGGAGAGATGTGTGGGCAGTAGTCCGTGTGTTACGTTTAGAGTTAGATATTCATGTCTCCGCTCATCTATGCTGTTTAGTTTGATATCTATATTCATTTCACCTATTAAAACAATATTCTGCCAAGTAGACAGTCTGGCATATATGTGATTTAAGCTATCAAGAAACATTTCGAAAGTCTCCGTGGTTTTATAACTTGGGGATCGATATACTCCTACTATCGCAATTTTTAGGCAATTAATTGTACAGATCAAGCAGTTCCCACCCAAGAAGTTAGGTTCACTTACAGTTACTTGTAGTCGAGATCTTGCATATATAACGACGCCATCATTCTGGTTACTATTAATTTCGGTACCGTAAGATTCAAACCCACTTAGGACAGGTAGGTTAGCAGTAACCTTGCTAAGCCAGCACTCAGTTAAGACAATAACATCGTAGTTTAATTTCATCGAATTTAACAACGTTAGAAGCTTAGTAAAGTTTCCATTTATGCTGCGTATGTTTAAGTGAAAGACTATAATGTCTCTATTCAGGGGCTTCAACATCTCCATGCATTCTTCAGGATTACAAACAAAGGCGTTTCCTTTTATTAGCGAATCAAGTTCGCTGTTTATGTTATTAATTACAGCCATTGGAGCTAAGAAAAATTTCGAAACTAGAAACCATTATCTCGTAACCTGTAGCCAAGTTGTCTAACTTTGTCACAGATATTATATATTTAAGTACATCACTACATTGTGCTTTTGAAATTGGAGTATGGTGAAGATATAATATGAGAATATGGTGATCCGTCTGAGTTAGATGATTTTGTTCTGTGGGGTTGGCATGAGTATACAAATAATATGGTGCGAGGTTTGTTTTTGTAAATAGATATTGTTCAGATAGGATAGTAATTACAGATTCCCAAATATGGTTGTATAACAATGAGAGTAAGTGTATATTAGTGCTTTGTTGTGTAATGTAGTCTGTCGGTGTGTTTGTGTGTGTGATTATGAAATAATATAGTGTTGATTTAAGTTGGTATTTAAAACTAATTAACATGCCAATACATTTTAACTATTGGCTTCGTGAAGACAAGCAAAGCAAGAATCTGTTAATAAAGACTAGTCATATTTTACAAATTTTAATATCACGAAGGCATTTTTCTGACCTTATTATCAGTTGTTTTTCTCCCTCCATTTTTCGCAGGAAGATATTCCCGTTGGAAATCCAGCAGAATTTAAAATTATTGTTTTTGGTTTCTTTACTTGCACTTCACTCTTTTCCACTTTTCTTCCTTTTTCCTTCTTCTTCTTCTTCTGTTCACTTTGAACTCTTATACTTAACTGTCCTTTCACCGCTCTGGCAGCCCCTTTTATACCCCTAATTACGATCGTCTTTTCGATATTCATTTTATTATTTCTCTAGATTTTTCTATGATCAACTAGAATAGCTTAATTATATTTTGATCTTCATTTCGTTTATCATTTTTATTATTCTTCCAGAATTTTCTGCTAGTAACTAGAAGAATTTAAATATAGAATCTTCGGTTTTTTTTACCAAATAAAGATTTAGGAATATGTATACATAAATTAGAAAAACACAAAAACCACATATCGTAACAACAGGATTCGAACCGTCGACCATCCTATTAGTAGGCGGTGGTCTAAACTGTCCAGCCACCGCTATCACTTGACAATATGTTCGAATTTACCGTTCCTACGCTGCGTCATGTTACGTCACATTCGTAACAATATTATAATTTCTTTTAATGTTTTCTATTGATCTTACAAATACCATGTAAAATAATTTTAGTTTAAATATTCGGCTCGATTGGATCACTTATTTTTTATATTATCACGTGGGCCATGAATATCGTGATCTGACTGTCAGATTGACATTCAAATTCGAATGGGAATTAATAAAAATGGTTTGGTGGACACATACCAATAAAAGTATTAATACGGTATGTACTATTTTTGGACAAGTATTGCTCGACCGGGGACTATCGTCTAAGAAACTGTATAATTATACTTTTGTATGGTTTCTGAGAAAATCGCTACGCATGATTTTCATTACTTTCTTTTTTCTATTCCGATTCTTCTCCTTTCATTTCGGCGATGCTTAGTTTAGGAGTCTTAGTAGAGAGTATTTAATTGAAGTCCTTAACAGTATAAAACCTACGTGAAGTCTTTTAAAAGTCACACGCCATGTAACACACACACTGGCAAATAAATAAATGTATAAAGAGAAGGTAAATAGGTATAGTTACCAGAGGGAATATTACATACTATTCCCTTTGGTGCCTGATTTAATTTCGGAAGGTCCGGCACAGCGGAAACTTTGCTCAAATTGGAGCCGCTTCACTTAGAAAATATCTCCACTTCTGTACATAAGGTCAGTAAAATAGCATTTTAGATCTTACTAGCTGTCCCGGCGAACTTCGTACCGCCAATTTTTTCCCGCCCCGCGATCGGCGTCAGATCCCGTTCCCGCTGCACCATTTAGGGGTATGAAAAATAGATGTTGGCCGATTCTCAGACCTACCCAATATGCACACAAAATTTCATCAAAATCGGTCAACCCGTTTCGGAGGAGTATGGCAACGAAAACTGTGACACGAGAATTTTATATATTAGATGTATCCCATAAAGCAATGAAAACCCACCGAGGAACTATTAAACTGTCAACAATATATACCTGTCTTAGCGTTTTATAAGGTTCTGATAGTTTGAACATAGGCTTAATAGCAGCAAAATTCTTCCATATTTGGATTTATGGGGTATTTATTTTGTTTAATAAACAGTGAATACACTACACAAAATATTACTATTGTGTTGGGATTATATATCTATAACCCGCAGTGCACTACAACAGGCTAATTGATTGATTTTAAATTAGTCAACATCATCATCATCTTTACTTTGCTATCTATCGCATCAGAGGCTCTCACTTTGAAGTCGGAGGTACTCCTCGGGTTTTTATTGTAGAAGAATCACATTGATTTTAAATTAGTATTCTTGCTATAGAAGTTTATAAAGGAGTGATCCTTGCGACTGTTCCTTTTATAAATTAAGTTTCCATGTTTGGATGACAAAAGATTGGTTCTCGATCACGTGATTGTTTACAGGGATTGGTATTTTGTTAAATTTAAATTTGTTAATTTTGTTAAATTTCTGTAATTCCAGGGCTCATTATGTTTTAAATCACTGCCAGACATAGTCCATCAAACGGTTAACATAATGTATGATTGTCGTAAGTATAGAATAAAATTTATTCTTGCTTGCGAAGTTTGTATTAAATATAAACTTCGCAATATCAATGTACACTGTACAGTCAGCATCAGATCGAACTTGATGAACAAAGCTCTTAAAATGATCTTAATTTATTTTTATACCCCCTTACAGTTGAGTGATTGTTCTGATAATTGGTACATACCTTTAGTTCGGACAATAACACAATTAAAATCAATAAAACAGTTTGATTTGCAAAAAGGTATTAAGAAATACCTTAGTTTTATGATCATTTTGAGACTTTGTAGTCAAGATTTTTCTGTCGCTGACTGTATTTACAATACTTCTAAACTCTCGCGTTCCATGATATACAATAATTAGCAGTCAGCAGTAATTAGTGTAACCTGATCGAAACGTCAGGCAAATCAAAGGTATGACACTTATAATAATAATAATAATAATCATTTATTTCAGACGAATTATGTCCATATGTGTTAGTAACAATTTGGTCTTACAACTATGTTAGTACTACATGTCAATAAATTAAAATATAAATCGAGGGGACGCGCTAGCATGCAGGCACGTCCACCTTTGTAGGACGGGAAGGTCCCACCTCCCGGACAATACCTTCAGGATGCTGTTGGTGCTGCCTAGCAGTCTATTGCACATAGACGCGCTCCGCTTTCTTATTATAGCATAGAAATCGTCGCAATGTGCCTCCGCGAACATATTTGATGCGCTACAATACCTCGGCAAGTTGAGCAGCACCCTGAAGGCATTGTTGTATTGAACGCGTAGTGCGCTGTACGCCCGCTGCGTGAAGTTGGTCCACAGGCTGCACGTGTAGAAGGACTGGCAGTATGCTTTGAAAAGTGTAACCTTGACTGGAGTGGTACACCGCGCAAACCTGCGCGCCAACATATTGCACCGGACGGACAGCGCCCTACGCTCCCTCTCAATGTCAAGATCATCTGATAAATCATCGGCGACCCAGTGGCCAAGATATTTGAACTTTGTAACCTTGTTTAAAGGCGTACCGCAGAGAGTGACTGGTGGAACAGTTGAGTAGCATTTAGTACCGGCTTTAAAAATCATAACTTCACTCTTCTTTGTGTTATATATAAGACCATGAGACGCCGCATAAGATTCACAGATGCCTATCAACTTACGTAACGCACCGATCGATGGGCTCAGCAACACCATGTCATCGGCGTAGCTGATGTTATTTATACACACACCATCAATAGAACAACCAATGTTAGTGCTGCTGAGCTCACCGATCAACCCATTCATGTACAGGTTAAAGAGACGCGGCGAGGATATACCCCCCTGCCTAACACCGCACTCCAGTCCGTACATGTCCGAGCGCGCATTCGACCATCTTACCCTATTTTGCTGTCGACTGTACCAGTATTGAAACAAATATACGATCTCACGCGGTAAACTGGTATCGTATAGTAGCTTCTGCCATAGTTTATTATAATTGACAAGGTCAAAAGCTTTTGACAGATCCAGATAACAGGCGTACACTGGTGTATTTCTAGTTGTGTAGTACTGTACCGTCTGCTTGAGACAGAGAATAGCACTCTCAGTTGATAACCCGGGCCTGAACCCAAACTGAGCGTCATGTAGTTCCAGGTGCTGACCCAACTGTTGGTCAAGCAGACTGTCCAGTACCTTAGCAATGACAGTCGCAAGTGAAATTGGCCTATAATTAGACAGGTTCGACAGGTCGCCAGTCTTATCTTTTACAATAGGCACAACGTCCGTACACATTAAGTCGTCAGGCAGGAAGCTATGACTAACACATAAGTTGAAGAATAATGCAAGCACTCTCGGCAGATGTACACCCGCATACTGCAAGTGCTCGATGCTAAGACTATCGTGGCCCGGGGATTTGCCTCTAACCATGTTTTTTATAACTCGGGCAACCTCCTTTGCTGAGAATCTGATGTTAATATTCCCGGGACGATCGTCCGCCGCGAGCACCTGCGCCGCAGGCCCGAGAGGGGATGACACACTGAAATGAGTCTGAAAGGCACAGGCTATGTCATGTGGGTCGTGTACACCGCCCACACTCACCGGCAAGCTAGATTTAGGGTTCAACTTACGCGTGTTTTTCCAAAAATTTACAAAATTTTTATTCGAGTGATGTTTCGCTATAATGTCCATCTTAATTTGAGTTTCATTGTTCTGGCAATGTTTTAATTTTGATTTAAATATTCTTTTGGTTTCACACATATTATTATATATATATCCCGATCCAGGCTTGCCGTACGTTACCCATGTTTGAAACCAAAATCTCGCCTTTCGGTGTGCGTCACTAACATATTTGTTCCACCCAACTATATATTTATGTTTCGGTGCCATCACTTTGCAGCTCAATTTGGCAGCTTCCATAAGAATATCGACAATCTCGTCATACATTTTAGTCAAAACCGTTTTATGATGCTTATCATTACAAAATTTGTCAGTGCAGTTATTAAACTCTGTTGAAAAGTCAATTAATTTTAATTTAGAATTACAATAATAGCTATATGTCTGTATTTGACTGTGGTCTCTCGACCCCCACGTCACGTCATTAAACGATTTTGCTCCTATTGAAACTTTAGGCAAAATAATATTTAGATTGCATTTTACCAATAAGGGATAGTGATCTGACCAGTATGTGTCATACAATACATCCGTATTTACAACCGTGCGCCTCGCCGCGCTCGATACAACGCAGTGATCGAGCCAGCGGCGGCTGCCGTGCGACTCACTCACAAACGTATAGGTATCGCGCGGCATGCACTCAACGTCTATAGTTGACCACGACCGTTCTGAACAAAATGTTATTAGTTCGTCACAAAACAGCTCACCTGGGTGTGCGTTGAAGTCACCTAAAATAAATACCGTTTCCACGTCACTACTTTCAATTATTGCATCCAGTTCGCTTAAACAGTCCGTAAACTCCGTTAAATTATCCGTTGTACAAGTAGGCATGTAAACAGATATCACAATCATAGCCCGATCGCTGTGTACCAGCTTCACCGCCGTTAGACGCACACTTTTACACGGTATCACTGATACTGACGGGAAAACAGCCTTCCTCCAGAGCAAGGCGACACCACCGTATGGCCTCCCTCTGAGCACACCAACTGATGTATCAACAGCCGAGTTTGCAGTAAAAGAGAATGCATCATCAATACCACCCACGAACTGTATATCGTGGGGTAGTAGCCAGGTCTCCTGAAGCGCCACAATGTCTGCCTGTCTACACAGTCTTCTCACACATTCCACTGACCTGATGACACCCTTACAATTAAAGGATATAAGTCTGGTCGCACTATCCATCCACTTGTAAGTTAATTCCTCGCATCTCCCGATAAGCAGGTTGTGTAACCTGCTTTCGTTTAAAATCAAAATAACGGCGATATAAAATACCTTCAGGCCAGAAGTCGTCCCTTAAAATTAAATCTAACTTTTGCTTTGGTATATAAGCTATATAACCGTTATAATCCTTACTTAATTTCATATTCATTTTGTCCACTTTTATATCTAAGTTAGTTTTTTGCAAAACATAAGTTTTGATGTCACTTGCCGTTGTCTCTTTGGACACATTATAAACATATACTGGCACTTTAATATCCGCTGCCTTAAAATTACTATTGGAGTCTATGATTGCTTTTCCTGTACTACCGATGAAACGATTCCTCACCTTTCTTTTCTGAACCAAGGTCCACTCCTCATCCTTAGACTGAAGCTTCGGCTGCTCACTTTGCACAGCCTCCGAGAAAGTTTTCTTAGTGCTTGTTAAACACGGGTTCGCCACTGGCACAGGCAGAGTCGATGGTGGCGGCGGGTCATTGCTAAACGTACGCACGTACATATCGCTCGCAACAAGTGTCCGTCCTGGGGTGTTATGAGTCACTACCTCGCCTACCGACGAACGATCAGCTGTTACTTCTTGGCCGGTCGGCACCTTTCCTACATGTATTACCCGCGGGGTTTTGAAAAATTCACGCAGTTTTGGCAAGGAGTTCTGCCGTTTCCGGGTGGGTGTCTTCTCCGTACTCTGGGTTTCTGTCAATGGGTGCATACAAACAGGAGATAGTCCCATGGGTCCACTTTCGTACTCAAAGTTGGTTCGCAGACCAGCGCCCCGTTTTACAGTTACATTTTTATTAGCAAAGTTGTTGACAAGTGAGGCATTTTTAAGTGCTTCAACCTCCGCCCGCAGCTCATGCAGCTGATTCACAGGTGCGTACTCGGTGGAAATACGATCCAGTTCACTCCGTAATAGTACCAAATCCTTCAGAATACGGGTCACATCGACATGGTCAAATAAAACTGGGGGTAGTTTCTGCAAATCTCGAGCAACAAAAACAGGAATATCCTCAGGATCCGTTTCTTTTAACAAACAAACTATATCGTCAATGTCACGTACACTCTTTCCTTGTCTTCTTCTTATCTTCTTTGGCTTTGTTGTCGTTATTGAGTCAAACAGCAAACTTTTAGCTGTTAAAATATCATTCTCGTCAAAGGCACTTATACAAATACGGGTAATACTTTGCTCATCCATCACGTCCAGCTTATTACAAATGAAAGCTAACACTTCATTTATTACTACATTGCAATTAGAGCACTTTACTACGTTCGAGACCATTGTTTACAGCAAATCTATTCACAGTACAGGGCGCGACGCAACTATTGTTATACCATGCTTACGTTAAAATACTTACAATACTTTCAAATTCATGGCAACACTACCGAGATGTTAAAGTATTGCACATTATTCTCAAAACTGATCCAACTGAGTTTGCTTGACAAAGGATGAATTCTACAGCCCACTGGCGATATTGAATTTTGTAGTTAACTACAAAACTTCTATAAACCCGCAGGTTGTCGGACTAGAACTTCAACTATCTGTCGGAATTCAAAGGTCAAGAATCCTAAAGTGTAGGATGGGTGACGTGGCTAGTATGATTGTTACAGTTACAATTAGTTACGACCCTCCTCCAATTAGATCAAGTCAGTATTTCATGTATTTCAGTATTGTACAATTTTTATTATGTTTTCAGGTACCGTCAACCTATGTAACAGCTATTCATACCGTATTTTGACAAACGCTGGTGTTAATATTTTCAACGTAGACTTAACAAGACCCGACAATGACGAAACATTGTTTGAGAGAGTCAAAGAGGCTGTGATAACTTGTGAGGCAATTGATAAAGGGTGTTCATCCAGGTTTTACAGACCAATTAGTCTATCAGTCATGGTATCTGTGAAGGAACCTTACGAATTAGATGACAGGGTTGGTTGCTTTACATAATCATACATAAATTTTGGTACCACATTATTGGCGACAAATCCGATAAAACAAAAAACAGTGAATCACGCGAACAGGAACAGAATTCCACGCGTGTGAATGAGGGCGGGAAACAGAATTCAACTAGTTTACCATAAAGGTCAATGATCTTTGAAAGTTTTGTTCAATTTGATACTAAGATATAATTGACTCGTATTTATGTTTCCAACTTTAATAAACAGGCATAACTGCTAAATAATAAAACTTGTAGACGTTACGTGCACTCCATCATACTACATGGGCATAAAAGGGATGGTGATATTGCATGCCCTTTTTAGGGTGTGCCTGTTTTTCCAACATGTGTACACAATTTATGACAAGCTTTTAACGAAATGACAATGTTGTGAAAGATATTTATACGTGTAAAGTAACAACATATGAACGCATGTATAAAGACTTATATGTATAAAGTGCAGCACCTATAAAGATCAAAAGATTCCATCTGCACGTACGTTACATTATGAGTCTCTGTAGCGTAGCGGTAGTGTACGCGGCCGCTACACATTAGGAGCGGGTTCTATCCCCCGTGTCAGTGCAAATATTTGCATGCTTGGGTTGGTCTGTCGTGCCTCGGAGAGCAAGTTAAGCCGTCGGTCCCGGTTACCATACGAACATCTATGACAGTCGTTACAGGTAGTTGGAGCCCTCAAAAGTCCAAAAACTGGTTTAACTGCCGCCTTTGGGTTGTGGAGGTCAGATGGCAGTTGCTTCACGGAAAATATCGAAGTTCAGCCAAATTTGCAGTGAAATTCGACTGGACTTAAGCTAAGAGGAAAGAAGAAGATAGTAATAGTCAACTTTAGCATCTTATTTATACAAATAGTTACTTTCTATCTCAGTTACACAGATTACCTAAATAGTTGGAACCCATGAGTTGTGAAATCGGGCTTAGAATACTATGTGGGTCAAGTTACGCACGATGACTAGTATTAATACCTACATACCAGTTTGCTATGCTTTAATTATATTTATTTTTTCAATAGTATCCAAAATAATTTACCTTGTTCGGGAATCAAACCGAGAGAAGACCATAAAGCAGAGAAAGTCAGAACAGCCGCTGCTTTTGAGTTTTAAATCTACTTATAAACCTTGTAATGTTACATCGTCGTTATTTCAACGGATTAGTGAAGTTTATATTGAGTATAGACATAACAATTATTAATTAAAACTTTGTTTCAGGTTGATATTATAATTTTAAAGGATATTACAAAGACGGAAGAACTGCTTGAATTTCGGAAACGAAATAAGAAATTTTCACCGATACCAATTTTGGCATGGCCGTCGAATTACAGAATTGAGGACCTTAATGAATTAATTAAGGTTAATAAGATATTACATTTTGTAAAAAGGTAACTCAAAAAGGTATAGGTAACTTAATGTACAAAGATATTTTCTTTGTTTCAGAGGTCCGCTGGCATTATTTTGGACATGAATTTTAATAGTAATGAAATTCATGATTTTTTGCATGTAATCAAAGCTGCCAAAGAGGTAAGTAAGTATAAATTCAAAATTGGTACTATTATTCAAAGGCAAAGTCTAGGCTTTTTATTCAAATTTGACGTTAATAATATAAAACTAATTTTACCACCGCTTATTTAGGCGCTGGTGGAGATGAAACGGTGCAACAAATTCCACATGTTATAGAATAGAACACTATACACGTATGCACAGACAACATTCTACCATTTGTTTTTGTCTTTACTAACTTTTTTTTATTTTTTTTTATTTAAATACAATTGCAAATATGGGTTGTAGACAGTTGTTATATGTAATGATTACGTTTCGCCATATTTTACCATGATAGGCATGCAATTTAACATTAATTTAACTTAATGAGCTTCTACTGTTTTCAACGGAAAATATAAACCGCTAGGGCTAATAACTTTAAGTTTTAGCAGTACAGGAAGCTCATGAAGTATATAAGGATAGAGACAAATGGCGGCTGTTGTCCTTACCTACCCCGGAGGGAAAAAGGCGTGAGCATATCTGTGGTGCCAAGGTAGAAGGGGACAAGTCAAAAAACACAACTTTTCAGCAGGGGCAATTAAAGAAAACGCCAACTTTGTTTTGGGAGAAATTTATTTTATAATCAACAGTATGTCAAAATACTCAAAGTATTTTTGTTTATTTTCATATAATAATGTAGTCGCCATGTCCTAGTGATTATAAAAAAATATTTATGTATTTGTTATATAAATAAATTGACATGTCTTATTTTTCCTTAACAAGGAGAATTTACCAAAAAAAAAAGAATACTGACTTACCTCTTTATATATCATTTATATATGTCATAATATTGATAAATCTTAATCAAATATAAATATATCTTTATATTCGTCGCTCATAAAAGATTAAGTAAATCGCTCGTCAAATTTCTTCGATCAAACAATCCAATTAATTGTGGGTATCAATGGGTGGATTGAAGCAAACAAGCAACACAAGACGTATCATTTAATTCATATTTATTGCGAATCGAAATTCAATCATATTACATAATCAAATAATAAATGAATAAACATACACATGTCGTCGTCTGTATGTATAAAATTCAATTACCTTTTTTATATTTATCGTGCGAAAAATCCCCACGGAGCCGGTGGAGGTGGTTATGTCGGACTCAAACCGACTAAAACGCACGCCGTCTTGGGTCTTTGGTTGCCGGAGGTCAGATGTCCGAAAGAATATCTCTTTCAGACCCAGACCCAGGACCATCTCTTTCGAGATGGCCCCCCTTCCGGTTGTGGGGACCATAGTGTCCCCATCTAGCCCGGTTACGGGGAGGCGCACTTTGCGCCGCCACCACCACCTGCTTCTGCTAGGGTGACCTTAAGTTTCACTAAACTCATCAAGTCAAGATCACCTTGGGGGACGGAGGTCAGTCAGTGCCCTCCGACGCCAGAGTTGTCTGCGCGCGCGACGGCGGCGCCGTCAGCGTGTCCCATTCGCTCGCACGTCGTTCTGTCGTCTCCTCCACGACCATTACCTGCTCGCTGAAGGAGACACTGGCCGCCCACGCGTCCGCACAGCGGACCATTGCCGTGAGCAGGGTGGCGAGGGTGAGAACTCTCACTCCCAGGGCCGTCACGAGCTCCCGCCTCGGTCCGGCCCACGACAGACACTCGGTGAACGTGTGCAGCCCCGTGTCCTCGCTCGCGTCGCAATGATGACACTCGGACGTTGGCTCCTTATCGATTAGACGCAGATATCGCCCGAAGCACCCGTGGTGATAATCTGCGTCAGTCGATACGAGAGGCTGCCTTGTGGCCGCTCTAGCCATTAACTAAGTGACTACCAATCTCTCGGTAAATGTATATCTGTATCTCTACGCTTTTTTTCCTTCAATTTGGCCATGAATAGACTCGCATTCCATATGCGTATGCCCTGGAACTAAAAACTTGTGATTGATTTGAAAATCAGGTCTTAGTTTGCTTATACACAGAAACATAGCAGCAACGTGGCTATTTTTATTGTGTCCTCCACACGTGTGATACTAAAAAGTATAGAAGCACGATGCTATTTGGAGCAAAAACTTTTGCTATATGTGAAGCTAAGCAATCGTTAATCGTTAAATTAAACGTCCAACAACAACAGCTGTTTGTAAGAAACTATATTAGTCTGGAGAAGTAGGAAGACACTATTGGATGTCAAAACAATAAACTCTTTTAATATCATTTGATCCTTCTTTATCCTTTTTCTTCATTGAAAAACCTGCATCCGCTTCTAACTGGGGAACCTCAAGTTCCCTCCTTAAAAGTTCAAATTCTGGTGTTAAAGATAGTTTATTTTTTTATTTTTATGGATTAAGTATTGCACGTATCCAAAGAGGGTTTCTTAAAAGATAGACCCATACTCCGAAAAACATTTTCAAAATAGGTGTATGATACGGGATTCGTAACTTTCTCTTTGTACATTTCGTAAATTATTGATAGTGGCGGTAAATATTGATTCTCCTCATGCTTTACACTTTCAACGCAGCTTAACACTTGTAAAAATATTTTTTTCATACATGTCTTTGGAACAAACTACACCAACTCACAGTGCAAAATGCAAGCAACGCGGGTTGACGATTAGGTATTTAGGCACAAGTTGACTTATCACACAATATTTAGTTGTATTAGTAACCAATTAGGTATGTAAAAAGGAGATAACTACACATAAATCCTTTTGTATTTTTACGAATTTTCGATTTACGACTAGACTCAATTTGTTTTTTAAGCATCATGATAATAATATTCATTACATTGACTCAAATCCTTTTTACCGTAATAGATTTTGATGTTTTGTATTCAATTGTGTAAAAACCCATTTTTCGAAATTTCTGACTTGTCCCCTTTTACCTTGACACCACAGATATATATGTATGTTTCAGTAATTGTTGCCTTTTCAGATTTCGATACAGATAGATTTTTATCGTTAACCTGGTAAAATACGTACGAATATTCTTGTGCAAAAATAGAACGAGCCGCTAGTACTCTATAAAATGGTCAAGATTGAGATAAAATATCGATAAACCCTTCTGTAATATTTCAGTCACTTCTTACATCCAATAGAAAAACCTTTATATAATCGCATTATGTTGCAAACATCAACCCTTTTCCGTTTTCGCGAGTACGGTAATAAAATAAAATGATCGGTGCGACTGGTGCTTCATTGAATCTGAATTCTGAATATGGAATAGGCCCACTCTCGACAGACAGCAATACATTGATCTTTCCCGATTTTTATAGACATAAATTAGGTGTGGAAAGTGCCCGCACTTAGGAAATGTGCGATATCAAAATGACATCGACAGCCTCCGTGGCGTGGCGATAGTGCACGCGACTTCCACGCAGGAGGCGCGGGTTCGATTCCCGCTCAGTGCAAATATTTGTATGCATGAATAGGTATGGCTATTTGCATTGGTCTGGGTGTTTCTATGTATAATATGTATGTATTTACAAAAAAAAAGTATATAAGTATGTTTATCCGCATTCTAGATTCCGTAATACAAGCTATAAAAGCTTGGTACACGCTATCTAGACCCATGTGTAGAATGTTGAAAAAAAAATGGTCCTCAATGCAGTCTGCTCTGTTATTTCTTGACTAAACCTTAGCGTAAGCAGCTCGCTTCTAAAGATCAACATTTAATACTTCAAAGTTAATATGTACTGATTCAAATTGTTTTGTCAACCGACCGAAAGGTGTGTACTTACCAAATAATAGATCAATCAGTCCACTCACAGGAAGGTGGTAAAGTTTCAATGACTAAAAGCCAATAAGCAGGTCAAACAAAAAAAAAACCGTTTGAAAATAGATCAAAGTTTTATTGCTAAGCATCACTAAGCACACGAATATTATAAGTGTTCCATGTTGATATTGTTCAAACTATGAATTCAGTGCCTAACTGACTATAAAATTGAATATATACCTTTATATACCGCATTGCTCCAATCGATGAAATTCCGATGCAGAATTATTTAAACATGCTGAAGAGGTCACCTAAGAACACTAGAGCTCCTTCATTCGACCACGTACACGATATCCTTGAAGCTCTTGTACAGGCACGAACTCCCCAAAGCACACTTAACTATGAAGTTCAAATAAGTTAAATATTTGAGATTTTAACCTAGTATTTATTTATATTGCAGAACTTTCCATTTAGTGAGAGTCACTAAATGGAAAGTTCCATCCACTATTTTCGTAATTATACTAATTATGATTTGTGATGTACGGATATTGAGTTGATTATTCCCATTTTTAACCCCCGACGCAAAAACGGGGTGTTATAAGTTTAACGTGTCTGTGTGTGTGTGTGTGTGTGTGTGTGTGTCTGTCTGTGGCATCGTAGCACCCAAACGGGTGAACCGATTTGGATGTAGTTTTTTTTGTTTGAAAGGTATATTAGTCGGGAGTGTTCTTAGCTATGTTTGGAAAAAATCGGTCCAAGATGGCCGCCGTCACAACATATCGGAATAGGAATTTCTTCATAACTCCCTCAATATGGGTATCAAATGAAAGAGCTTGACTAGTAGATCACTTTAAAAAGTAAAAAATAAAAATTAAATTAAAAATTTAAAAAACCCCCGTCTCAAAAACACTTCCAAAAAGTTTAAAATAAATGGAGTTTGCCTTTTAACTTTAACGGTTGCCATGTCGGGGGACCTTGAATTGTTCCGATAATATAACGGAGTGTTTAACCAATTAGGGTCCCCCGACATGGCAACCGTTAAAGTTAAAAGGCAAACTCCATTTATTTTAAACTTTTTGGAAGTTTTTTAAATTTTTAATTTAATTTTTAAAACAGAAGAAGCGATTTCAAAATCATATTTATAACATACATATTTTAAGTTATAGATACCTGCTAAATAGAAACCAAACTTGAAATCAAACACAAACCTTCTATAAAACTATTGTTTTGATCAAGGTAGATCAAAACAATAGTAGATCAAGTTATAAATCTCAAAATACTGCTGCGTAACAAAAAGGTATTAGCAAATAAATTATTAGGTTACTAGGTTTTGCCCGCGGCTCCGCCCGCGTGGATGTTGGTTATCGCGACCAAACATAGCCTATATCCTTTCTCATGGTCTAACCTACCCCTATACCAAATTTCATCAAAATCGGTTCAGTGGTTTAGGCGTGAAAGAGTAACATACAGACAGACAGACAGACAGAGTTACTTTCGCATTTATAATATTAGTATGGAAGTATGGATTTAGTTATTAAATGAATAAATTCTTGCTTTTTAAGTTTTTTTAAATCATTTTCGTAACCGAATTTAGTTTTTTCAGGCATTTAAACCAGTATTCCACATTAATTCTCATATGATACAAGACTACTACAATGACAAATCTCAAGTATTGGCTAGACGGATAATCGCTTACACCAATAGCATCATAGAATATGGTATAGACGGAGTGGTTTTGGAAGGTGTAGGAAAACCAGCCGATGTAATAATAAGAGGTGTTGTAAGAGCCACAGAATTAGCACGGCTACAAAAGGATTATCATAAGGAATATTTTCGACATAGCTTTCAGGTAAATCAACATCGATAATGTTCATATTTAGATACTCACGCTTTTAATATAAAGAATAAAAGGTGTATTAACCCTCACTCATTTATTTATATTTTACTAGCTTTTGCCCGCGCTTCCGCCCGCGTCGATGTCGGTTATCACGACCAAACATAGCATATGTCCTTTCTAATGGTCAAATTTCATCCAAATTGGTTCAGTGGTTTAGGCGTGAAAGCGCAACATACTGACAGACAGACAGATAGACAGAGTTACGTTCGCATTTATAATATTAAGTATGGATGTTAAAAAAAAATACTACGGAATCATAACAAGGACTGTTTTTTGGTTTTACGCAATAAGGGGCAAGCAAGCCTCATTGAAACAAAATCTAAAGGATTCTATCACGATTTACTGTCCAATCCAAAACAGTCCTATTACTACGCCGCCTAGTACGATATTTTCTTAATAAAGTGCTTTATTTAATATATTGTTTGTTATAAAAACTAGCATATCGAATAAGAAGTAAATACATTTCACCGTGTCCAATTACATCATATTTAGTTTCTGTTAAAACTAAGACACTTTGTTCATGTTTGTGTTCTTTGTACGCAGTAAATCACTACGTGTATTTATTTATTTATTCCTAAAGCACTACATTAACTGGAATGGCTTTGTCTCTTTGAGTATGCTCACTATGGCCTATATTTTTATTCTTACTAATATCAGCATTGTAGGTATAAATGGTCGTCTTATTAATTGAAATTTACAGACATACATACCGTGCCTGCCACCTATATCTGCAGCTTTCGGTGCATCTATAGCTGCATTGAACTGTGAAGCTAAGGCCATTATCGTATTTACATCGTCAGGGGCTTCAGCCAGATTAGTCGCGAAGACAATACCACCTTGCCATATAATAGCAATCACTACTCGCAAATCTACAGTTCGTCACTTGCATTTATACCAAAAGGTATTGCCGGCATATTATGAAAGTGAGTTTTAGCCATTTTTATGACAACTTAATGAGGATGATCTTTATATAGTACAGCATATTATTAATACTATTTAAACATAGGTATACGATCTGGTAAAAGTTAATTGTGCTGGCATTTTCTATGACATCTGCCACAAACGGTAACAAAAAAACGTTTGTAGCGGTTATTGGGGACTGTCGATAGAAGTGGAAACTAAGTAACACCAGAAACTTTTTGTTCACCCAAAGAGTGTTCAACGTGCCTAAAAAGTTGTATTGTCGTGACGTCATAATGGACGGTGCGTAGGTCGTATGATATGTATGGTGAAAGGTGAAGCCGACGCGAGTTCTTTGATTTTTGTTCACTCACAAAGTTTTTATTTCAAATCACTTCAAAAAATGTTGACATTATAACAGTGACTTGAAACTCAAAATAGAAACATATTAACATAACGTTATGCAATTACAGAAAATCGCGCGGGATGCTGGCACGAAGAATGCATCGCCCGGATAACTTTTGGCACGTATTTCGGCTTTGAAATCGGACTATTCAACTTCTCAGCCAAATTAGTAGTGCTCACACCCCAAGAAGAAGGCACTGGGTATTGCAACAGTTTCCAGATAATTAATGCATGTAATTTACAGGGATAGTCAGAAGCGAATAGTAGTAAACCTTAAATGAAATGTGATCGATGGAGAATTCATAAATGGTAATTTTATGAAATCTTGTGAATCTTCATGTCTAAAATATTTACAGAGTGGAGGATTTTTTATGTCCGCTGGAGGGGAAGTCGAAAGAAACATTTTTATGTTTTAAAAAGAAACAAAACTGCATTAAACTTTGAACTCTCTTGACACACCCGATAACCAAACCGTTTAAAACTTGAAAAACTTACATCCTATATTTTTATGGCATCATTCGATAGTAACTGATGATTCCTTGAGTAAAAGTGCTGACACTGTTGGCATTAAATTTATAAGCTTAGATTTCAGGCATTTCCTTTAATTTAATTTACCATGTTTGTTAGAGAAATTTGATCCTTATGATTGCTACTATCCATTGATGTCATAAAATCACTACTAACTTTTTCGGGTTTCGGTTAAGATTCGATTGCCGGGTGTGTCAAGAGAGTTTTCGAAAATCATGTAATGCAGTTTTGTTTATTTTTGAGAATAAAGGAGTTTTTCCCTTGAGTGAAATTCTCTATCTCCGGTATTTCGAGTACTTCCTTCCCAGGAGGTATGAAAACCTTCCACCCTGTAAGCCTGTTCTAGGTAAGCTTGCTCTATCATCGTCCTCATCGTCACTTCACTAGCAGGTGAGATAGTGGTCAAAAGCGGACTTGATAATTTAAAAAATAGAACCTGTAAATACACATATTGCAATATGTTTACTATTTTTGTGTTTAATTTTGCCCGCACGAATTCCCATCAATTATAATAAATAGAGCAACGGCACAGAATAGATAATAGCACTAACGTAACAACGGTGTCTTCTATATAAAACCCAATTCGTTCCTGCGTTGAATACTGCCCGCATCTCTGGGATGGCCTCGCAAAGTACTTACTAGACACCTCGACAGGTAGCAGCGACATGTGAATCGCATGATTGGGAATCCTAAGGCCACGAACACCCTAGAGCCTTTACAGTTGCGTTGCGTCTTTGGCAGTATTCTACCGTCTCTACCATGGTGAATGTTCTGATGAGGTCTTCCAATTAGTCCCACCTTCTCCTTTCCTCCACAAGACAACACGTGCAGGGCTTAGATGTCACTCGCATACGGTGCAGAATATTCCTTCTAAAACCGAGTGGTTTGGTGAATCATTCCTATGCCCCACCATTAAGACCTGGAACTACCCTCCAGCTCACGTGTTTCATTCTTCTTACAGTCCCGGGTCCATTAAGCGGGGCGTGAAAAGGCATGTGACACCACCACCATTATTAACATGGTACATCCTCACCTCACTTCTTTCCGAGACTTTGCCTTTAGCTTACCATCAGGCGAGGTGAAGTTAAATTGACGTGTCCTTTTAAAAAAGGTACAGTTACATGTCTACACTAGATACACAACATGACGTTACGGTCTTCTCAGCAGCGGAGAGAAAGATATACTTGAATGAATTTTTAATATTTGCATAAACTTGTAACCATACCATAAAGACTAGCTTATTCTAAAAGTCTACAGTAGGCCAACGGGAAGTATTTAACAACTTGTCATTTTAATAGTTTCCTTACGATTCGCTTTCTTTTCTCTTTTGACCCTACTGCGCGACGCAAATGTGTGGTAATGTGTTTATCAGCCTATGTATGTTATATTAAAGCACTTTATAGACCAAACGCCTCAGCTGATTTTTATGATTCACAATCAATAGATTCCTCTTAGTCTGGTGAGTGTCACTAAAGACATGACGATAGTGAAAATTCAATATGGCGACTACGGATGCCATATTTAGAAAAAAAAAAAATATAATATGAAAAAAAATATAAAGTCAACAAACTGTATCAAGTGGGGTATCTTTGATTAGGTATTTAAAAATATTTTTAGTTTTCTCTCAACATTTTTCAATTCGACTATACTACATTGTATATCTATATTGAACCATTCTCATCTATAGGTTTTAGACAGTAGAAATTCATTCAATTGTGAT
Source organism: Eilema sororculum (assembly GCA_914829495.1). NCBI lineage: Eukaryota > Metazoa > Arthropoda > Insecta > Lepidoptera > Erebidae > Eilema > Eilema sororculum. The sequence goes on along the minus strand of OU618543.1, from coordinate 19,254,275 downwards.
GTAGTACTGATGCTGAAAGGAAATCCAGTCTGTTAAATAGCTAGCTAGGTACCCATTTGCAAATCGTAAACCCGATAGAAATATATGTCGGGGCCACCGTCACGTGCTACGCGGACGACACGCTAGTGACGGTGAGTGGCGCTACACACCGCGAGGCGACCCAGAGGGCCACGACCGCTGTTGCTCAAGTCGTGGATCGGATCCGGCGGCTGGGTCTCGAGGTGGCTCTGCACAAATCCGAGGCCTTGTTCTTTCATGGTCCTCGGCGCGGGCCACCCCCGGGATCCAGCTTGACAGTAGGAGGTACTCCCATCGACATCAAGCCCCGGTTGAAATACCTGGGGCTCGTACTCGACGGTCGGTGGGACTTCGGAGAGCACTTCCGAAGTCTGCGCCCCAAACTGTTGGTGTCAGCTAACGCGCTGATGCGGCTGCTGCCCAACTTGAGGGGCCCAGAGGACTCCTGCAGGAGACTCTACGCGGGTGTCGTGCGGTCCATGGCCCTGTACGGGTGCCCCGTGTGGGCGGACGCCCTGCAGGCCAGGTTCGTGCAACTGCTGCATGCGCCGCAGCAGACGATGGCCTGCAGGGCCATTAGGGGGTACCGCACGATATCCTTTGAAGCGGCGAGTCTCCTAGCCGGATCGCCACCGTGGATCCTGCAAGCGAGATCCCTTGCGGCACTGTATCGGTTCCGTAAGGAGGCGCGGGAGCGGGGATACGATCCCGAGCCCGAAGACATTCGGGCCGAGAGGTCCCGGCTCCACGGGATCATGGTGGCGGAGTGGGAGCGACGACTTGAGCAACGACGCGCAGGGCATGCCGTCATAGAGGCGGTAAGGCCCATCATGGGGGAATGGCTCGAGAGGCCACATGGCAGCCTCTCGTATCGACTGACGCAGATTATCACCGGGCACGGGTGCTTCGGGCGATATCTGTGTCGGATCGAAAAGGAGCCAACGTCCGAGTGCCATCACTGCGACGCGAGCGAGGACACGGGGCTGCACACGCTCACCGAGTGCCCGGCATGGGCCAGACCGAGGCGGGAGCTAGTGGCGGCCCTGGGAGTGAGAGTTCTCACCCTCGCCACCCTGCTCACAGCAATGGTCCGCTGCGCGGACGCGTGGGCGGCCGGCGTCTCCTTCAGCGAGCAGGTAATGGTCGTGAAGGAGACGGCGGAGCGGGAGAGGCGGCGCGAGCGAGAAAGACTCGCGGATCGCGCCGCCCGCGCGCGCAGGCAACTCGGGCGTCGGAGGGCACTGACTGACCTCCGTCCCCCATGAGCGCGGGCCTGGGGGTGACGGGTGGAGCCGCCTGTCACCCCAGCAGAAGCAGGCCACGGCGGCGGCGCGCTGAATAGCGCGCCTCCCCATTCCGGGGGCGAGTTGGGGACACCGTTGTCCCCCCTCCTGAGGAGGGCCAGACCGTAAGGGATGGCCCTGGGTCAGCCGGGGTGCGAGGGATATGTCTTTGATAACCTCACCTCCGGCCTAGCACCAAGACCCACAGTCGGCGTGCGGTTTTAGTCGGTTCGAGTCCGACATAACCTCCCCTTCCGACTCCGGCAGGGGGGTATCCGTGGGGATTTCCGCACGAAAAAAAAAAAAAAAAAGATAGAAATATATGAGTGCCGTCTGCTATCAAACTTGTTTCGATGTTTTCAGCATCAGGCGGGTTCTTTGTTTTTAATAATTTATTTTGTTATGCATTTTTTACGCAGTCTTTTATAGTTTGAACCAATACAACTTTTCGAGGACCTTTGCAAAGTTTGAATGTCAGCTGTTCAAAGCTCAATAATTCATATTCCTCAAATCCATAAATCAAAATTCATTACACTTCTTCATAAACCAAACGAACCACCCAAAACAGGAAACAATTAAGTCTATTAGAATATTTCATTAACAGCATCTGGTAACCCGATTACATTGTTTGTTGTATTAATAATGCATCTATTTGTGTTGTAAATAGTGTTAAATTTGTGGACAAACATTTCCGTTTGACAGTTTTGGGGAAGCTCTGTTGATTGTTGTCTGTAGTGTTGGTACAAATAAAACAAAGGTTTGCCACTAATTGGCAGTTCGTGGCATTGGGTTTTGTAAATAGCTGATACATTTTGGAATACACTGTAGATAAGATATTGATATTTTTAATCTTTAAAACTCACATTTGATGTAAGTACTGCTGCAAGACAGAGCATAATTCTGATATGAATTAAATGGTTAAGTACTCCCTTACGATATTCCAGGAGGAAAACCTTTAATATGTTACCTATGTACGTGTTTCCATCCTTTCGTGAAAAAGCACCTAGCCATCTAGCTAAACATCACAGTTTTAGATCTATAGATGGCATCTGTCATATTATAGTATTTTTTCTTGGACTTCACCAAAGTTAATATTTATTCAGTGTGCAGTAATATTGAAATTAAAATAAAATGTTAAATTATACACCTTTAACCATTTTTAGTATACCATTACCGAACAAATCCTTTCAAACAAGATCACACAATAGTAACAAAGGACAAAAGTAACACTAGACAATAAAATCATATCTATTGGATTCACCTGATAGTAAAAATCGCAATAAAAACACAGGCACTCCCAGCAATGATCCAACCTTAATTAGAGAGTGAACAAAACGCATACTGACAATAGTTCATTAATAAACCTAGCTAGCAATAACGAACATTGCTTATTAAACAAGAACAGAACGTGTGCAATACTAATTACGTGGCATAAACAGATTATAATATGCATGAGTATGCAACCGAATGAAGTACCATTTACATAGGACCTGATTATAATGAAGGCGATGGTACTCGTAACGCAAAACTAAAATGCATTTCACATTCTCACACAAAGGATATCGCATCCTGTAACAAGAATCCTCTGCATTCGGTCCATCCTAAATTTAGGGTATTCCGCAAAAAGATCGAAAAAATATATTTTGATTGACTATTTTTTTCTATAACGGATTTTAACATTACTATATTTGTATTTTATTACCTACTCAGAAAGCTAATAAAAAACCAAGGCAATGGTATAGCTTAAAGTTATTAAGCTCGCCATGTTTACAAGGTAGCTGGGATAGACTGGATGCGCAAGGCGAAAGGTTGGATGCTGTGGTGAACATTAGGGGAGGTCTATGTTCAGCAGTGGACTGCATCAGAGTAATTGATTGATTAAACTGCCAAACAAGTAACATTAGTTCTGAAAATACACATACTTAGATCCACTCGCTCATCGCTTGGATACCGCACAAACAGCCGGAAAGGAATTTAGATCATGAGAAATAAACTAATGTTTGCGGTTTCACGTAGCCATTCACATTAAATCGGTTTTATTTTGATTATAGAATTCAAGTTACTATTACGTTTAAGTGCCTCATAATTTTTGAGTGCACATAGAAGGTCGTTAAGTTTAAGTGTCAAAAATTATAGGTGGCATAACTGTGCTTGATGCTTGGTAAGTATAGCCTTCTCAAGTAATATTAACTTTAAATAATTATAGTTTATTGCAAAAAAAAATAATAATATTGAGACTTTAAATATCCACTTTACTCTTTTCCTTCGCTATTTTGAGCTACGCTTACTGCAAAAAATGTATATAGGTATGTTTAACTATACTCTGCAATTCGCTTTATATACAATGCGAGATCAAAAAAGTATTATAAAATTTACGTCGTAATTTGTGTTATTCTACATATAGCTACATACCTATATCCTGCCAATTTAAAAAAATCACAGTTTTTCTCATTTGTTTCACACTGTTTCTCAATCTGACATTTATCACAAGAAATACGTAAGACACCTACTTCTACAGTAATCATTTACTCAATTTACTTGTCAAGGTTACATGATACAAACTTCATTTGCTACCTACGGCAGTTTACAGCTTTCAGTGTATTTTTAGTGTATAATTCCACGGTTATCATTGGCTTACACACGTGAATACATATAACCTTAATATACGTATATAAATTACGTAGCACGTTGTTTGTCCGCGATTGACTCCTAAACCACCCAACAGATTTTAATCAAATTTGCACACCGTGTGCAATTTGATCCAACTTGAAAGATAGAAAAGCTTACATCTTAATTTAGTGATAAGTGACATCCACGCTGACGAAGCCGCGGGCAACATCTAGTTATAGTATAGTTTAATGTTAATTATCCGTACAATAAAATACTATTAACTCTTTGACAGGCTTACTGGATTTAATAACGATGAAAAGTAATTTATATTTCAAACATGGTTGAATTCCATTATGAATTAAATATCATTGCAATAGACCAAAGTATCTATTAACTGGAATCCAGTTCATTAATTACCAAACGAGCACAACTCGCAAACGATATTATTGTGCCTGCAGCAAATTGATTGTTCCTATAGTACCTAGTTGCACAAGAGAAGTTAATTCCAAATTAATAATTCAACTTTGCATTTATTTTTGCATGCAGTTTTGTGGAAGAGAGTTAGAAAATGGGATTACTTGATTGATCGATGCGTTTAATAGCTATTGCGTAATGCAAAATATGCTATTCCTGCAAATGGTGTCTTCAACAGGTAAGTTGCGATACCATTCGAAATTTGGTCTTTTAATAGAGTGATTTTGAGGGAATCAAGAACAGGAGTCACAAAAACTTTATGCAAATATTGCTACGCGGAAAATGTTGCAGAATCACCTACGGCTTTGTAGATTCGTCGAGGGCTTACTAATGTCACACGAAATAAGACTAAAACAGGGATATTAAGATGAGAGCCTGCTTTTGAAGGATTGTACTACCAAAAAGAGTTGGATGCTACGGCTCTCCGTCACGTCAAGTGGAGCGTTCCATTGTTGCCTGACGTTAGTGATATGACGCTGTTTGAGACGCCAACGTAAAAACGTGCTTCGGTATTTGGTTTAAAGACAAAGGAAAAGTCTCTTTGTTTCATTGCTAATACTTTTTTAATCTTACAACGTAGACTTCCTACCTGTATTCTTAGGTTGAGTCTTTGAAAACTTTTAGGTAAGATTCATATTCTTGAATATTGGGGCAATTAATTTGTGAATTTGACTGCCTCGGTGGAGTAGTGGTAATGAGTGCGAGTTCTGTGAGGTCCCTTAAGAAGATTTCTATTTGAATTATTTTTTATATCATTTATTATGCTAACTTTTAAGTTCCCTTCCCTTCCTACCCGTCCCCTACCGTCGCCCTTTAAGACGGATATAAAGAGAAGGAAAACTTGAAATGATTCAGGTGTGGCTCAATAGCTCAGTTGGAAGAGCATTCCCCCTGTAAGTGAAATGTCGTGAGTTCAAGTCTCACTTGAGCATTCTATTTTTCCGATGTTTTTCGAAGAATTCTATTGTCTAGGGTCAAATAATATTGTCACGTAGTTGTCGAAGACCAAAAAAAACTACAAAGAAGTCTTCAAAATAATTCTGTAAACAATAATAAGCCACGAAATAATCCGAAAACTTATCGCTATAGCCTAAATGATTGAAACTGTGATCGAACAGCGCTTAGACACTTTCCAATGGTGTACAGTAACACTAAAAAAGATAAAAAAAGTAGTTTCGTTGAATTTTCCAACTGGCAAGCGTTTCAGTCGATCCGTCCATTGTTTCTTTAAACGTTTCCAATAAAAATGCAAATATTGTAGTATCTATGTTGTAGGTATATGTCGCCCGCGTTTGACTTTTAAACAAGTTTATTCCGTATTAAGTAACTCGATCGTTACTACTATTTGCTTTCTGTAGTTATCAAATGCTTTATTTTGTAAAATGTCATGAGTTTCTTTAATCGGTATTTTGCTGAATATATTAATATTACTTTTAGCAATAGTATAAGGTATCTATTCTGCGTATAAATTAAACTCTCAAAGGGGTCTTTAAACTAACTACCTCTGATTAACTTAATAGTTGCTACTACTGTCCCAGCACCCCACGGAGAACGAATCCATGGAATGCTGAGAAAAACCTCATACCTCTACAAACTGATAAATCTGATTGACAAACTACGGCACAGGCTATCTGCTCAGGTTTCGGGAGTCAGACGGCAGTTGCTATAGTAGTAGGTAAAAGTTAACATAAGAAACATTTATTAATATCATCATGTCTGTGAACAAAAAGAGCTAGATATTTTTGCTACATTCCTGTGCGCGAAGTAAAGGCGAAGTAAAATGAAATTCAAAATTCGGTAGAATGACTATCGCGTAAATATTCGTGTAAATATATTCCATAATTTCCCAAGTGACAGCGAACGGTGTTCGAAAGATACGTCTTGTTTTTATTATTTTTTGGTACGCTAGTTCCCAATTTGTATGTTTGGGCCATTTAGGTAATTGATGCCTTGATGTTTGCAGTAAAAAAATACAGAGAAAACAAAATGGTTCACGTCTTAATACTTCGAAATATATACCCACCTATATTTTTGTCTCAAAGTAAGTAGGTATTTTCACTTATTGTTCATTATTACCATTTTAGTACGTCTAAAGGCCTTTGCATACGTGACGGGTTTAAGCGCGGACGAGACGGGAGCGTGCCACGTGCGGAGCGGAAAATATCACGTCGCCCACGATATTTAAGTTTATAGATAATTCTGGAAATGAAAAATTAACTTTTCTTGTTCACAACATTAGTACACAACGTTAGATGTTAGATCCGAATCACTATCACGTTTTGTATGCATTAACACCACATTTTCCCACGTGCCCGTCCCGTCCGCGCAAAAACTTGTCACGATATTCATGTAGATGTAGGTATATGGGACCGATGTTATTATATTATAATCGTTTTTTTTTTTTTATAAAATATACTGGCGATTTGTACTTATTTCTTCTTATACACTATGTACGGTGCCATCAGTGCCTATGCTGCTAGAACATTTTTTACCGATTTAGATAGGTAAAAATGAACGTCCTAGACGGGACTTGAAGCCGCAGCGAGTTCCGAAATGGGGATAGCTCTGACTAACTTTTTAAATAAATTTAAACTATCTTGTCTCACATTTTAATCCAACGAAATAAAAAAAGTAGTTTCCACACTATTTTACTTTGAAGTCAAGACGGCAGGATTTTAAGAAGTTTATAAGAAGTACTGATACAATGTTGCAGTCTGAACGGAGGATGAGGCGAGGTCGGATCAAATTAAATTGAAGACTAAGCGGAAACCGCGCGGGAAGTGACCGGACCACATTATACCTGCGTTGCTGGTGCAAGTAGATTTTCGGACAATCGGGCATAAGTCTGGATTTAAAACGTTCACTCCGGAGCCACTTTCGGAGTTGGCAGTCTGGCATTTTCTTCTCCAGTTTGTACGGTATTGGCCATCCCTGGCAGTGAGACCATAGGCACGTCTTTTATCTTCTAATAAATATCCAAAACTTCTTGGGTTTATCCTTCCTGCCAGGAGCCAAGGGTAGAATGTAACATTGCGATCATTTTACTGAGTAAAATGACTCGTATTCGTAATAACCTACTCAAATATTTTTTTGTCATACCTATTAGTGTTTTAATTGCATACATAATTGTCCACTTTAAATTTCATGTTACAGGTAATATTCATATTTCATAAACAGTAATCTCTAGGCAATCTTGAAATACACCATATTACTACTATCAAAAGCAGCATTGTATTATTCTGTATTTTTTGCTATACTTTTTACAGCGGATTGAACGAATCTCCAGTGTTTGAAATATATATATTTGAAAAAGATTCTGCTGCGGCGAATGAAATTCGAATTTTTAGTGAAGTGCAGAATATTCTGTAAGGCAAGCAAAATGTACATACTTTATAGCTTCTTGTATCAGTTTGAAAATTCAAATGTTGATTTAAGTTTGAAGAGCACTGCATGGAAAACATTTTATATCAATATTTATATATTTAGACATAACTTTTACACCGGTACTGTAGTAACGAGAGCAGCTGTTGTTAATGAAGTATCTGGTTCAATTCCTGAGTAGGTGAAAAAGCGTATTAATATGTTGGTTTTAAATCTCAAAAGTATTTTACTCTGCTGGCTGGTAACATTGCATACCTGAAATACAAAAATAAATATCTTTGTACATATCTGGAGGTAGGACACGACGGTATTCCCGTCCCAATTGAGCAGTCCGATTGGGGAAGTACCTCGTCCTACAGAATATCGCGGCCATGATAACCTCGTGTTTTCAGCCGGGTATAGCCAGAACTCGCTGGAGACATTTAGTGCTATCAGTAGGAATATCAAAGGTTTGGTTTGTCCTGCTCTGACCTCTGCACAAATGGCACAGAAACTCTATGTTCTTTCAAGGCTGGCAGCACAAGTTTGAGTCCTCTGTGTTGCTTACGTCCATATGCTACGGTAACAACTATCCACCAGGTGGGCCCTGGGCTTGTTTGCCACCTATAAATATTTTTTTTTTCTATTTCAGGTATGCACACTTTAACCCTAAAAGCTATTTCATACAGTCTAAATACCTTTCATTCAATCCATATGGAATTGTGGAATATTTATTCATCAAACACTACACCAAATACAGTTGACATTTCAAGACTTTCGACTTAATGTTACCTATGTGTTCAGAGTAGTTTTGCTACAATTAAATAAACGAAGAAGTTGAGGTTTATAATGAATATTAATGGTGAAAACTCTTAGAATCAACCTTGACATGGGCCCGCGAAACTCCGCGAAGCTAATATAAATCACGTTTAGTACAACTTTATAGTGTTCTGCCGCTTAGAACCTCTGCTATTTTATGAAGATTAACAAAACGGTTTTGACTGAGAAACGTCTAGAATTTGAGATAGTGAAACGAAACTGAAACTCGACTTTGAAGGCGATTGCAATCAAACATAACCATTATCAAAACGCAAATAAGACACAAAGTTGAGTTTTCTAAAATATACTCGTATTATATTACAGTGGCTTTTGGTTGGTAATGAGATTGACACAGATATACTAAATCTCAATGCGAGCATTATAATAGACTGGCTCTATAACTATGCATTAATGAACTCGCAGATCTATAAGATAGGTCTGAATAATACTTCAAATAAGCTCAAATGCTTGATCCACAGAGATAATGCTATACCAACTTTAATTCATATTAATATTATAAATGCGAAAGATACTCAGTATATCTACTACTAGCTTTTGCCCGCGGCTCCGCCCGCGTGGATGTCGGTTATCACGACCAAACATAGCCTATGTCCTTTCCTATGCTCTGATCTACCCCTATACCAAATTTCACCAAAATCGGTTCTGTGGTTTATGTGTGAAAGCGTAACATACAGACAGACAGACAGACAGACAGAGTTACTTTCGCATTTATAATATTAGTATGGATATGGATTAGTGGCATAGCTTAGAATTTTAATTCAAGGGGTTGTCGGTTTAAAAATCACTACCTCATAGAATTGACATAGAACCTTTTGTTTATCTTTTATACTTGCTAATTAATATACCCGCGTATACTGCATGCTGCACTACTCAGAAAAGTCACAATGGTTAAGCGGGGTTCTCAGTTCTCACCATAAAAACATCTGTATGTAACTGTAATATATGCTTGATACTCCAGAAACGTAGTGTTTTTGGCGACATCATCAGTAGCTGACAACTCTGTTAACTCCATCATCTGTCGATGTATTGTAGTGCCATAATTACGCCAATAGCCAAAATCCCAAGCGGACTATATTTACTGTGATGGTCCCAATCATATGTTATGTTTCATTAGAGCCGCTTAACCGGTGATTAGCCTATGGTGACACCCACCAAAGATGTATTCTTACTTTGAAAAAAAGTAATACCAGGTTAGGTATGAATGTTGACAAAAAATATAAAATCACATCTAATAATAACTATTACAATTTCCTGGCAAACTAAGTTGTAAAAAGTGAATAATAGCTAATAGTCATGCTAAAAACCAGAATATATATATATTTGACTAGCTTTTGCCCGCTGCTCCGCCCGCGTGGAAGTCGGTTATCGCGACCAAACATAGCCTATGTCCTTTCTCAAGGTCTAATCTACCCCTACACTAAATTTCATCAAAATCGGTTCAGTGGTTACGGCGTGAAAGCGAAACATACAGGCAGTCAGACAGACAGACAGACAGAGTTACTTTCGCATTTATAATATTAGTAAGGATTTGTCGGTCTGTCTGCTGTATGTCTGCCCATCTTTTACGGTATCACGCCTTAACTATGGAACCAATTTTGATAAAATTGTGTACTGAGATAGGATAAACCTTGAAAAAGGGTATGAGCTGTGTTTGGTCATGATATACAGGCAAGTGGAGCCGCCGGCAACAGTTAGTATTACAAAAAGGTCATTTTTATTCTATGCTACTTTCAATTCATGTTCGGTATTCACTTGAACAAAACATTTTTATATGATAAAACACCCTTTTTGGTATTCCTGGCAGAACTCAAATAAATATTTATTACATCGACCGTAATATTATGATTATTGTGATATAAATTCAGATACAAGAATCACGGATGAGAGGAAGTCGTCACATGCATGGTTTATTTACTTCTTGATGTGGAATAGATTCGTATTATTCAAAGTTTGAATATTTACATTCAGAAAGAGAATGACGCTAAATTGCCTTATCCAGACTCATCTTCATCTTAACGTTATACAGTTAGCATCAAAACGATCTTGACTACAAATTCTCAAAATGATCTTAAAACTAAGGAATTAAGAGCAAATCAAACTGTTTTATTTATTTAAATTGTACTATTGTAGGAACTAAAGGTGTGTACCAAATATTAGAACAATCAGCCAATAGGAAGGGGGGGAAACCAGGCATTAAGATAATTTCGAGTTCTTTGTTCGTCAAGACAGATCTTCTGCTGACTGTCCCCGTAATAGCCGATCCCAGGGTTTTTTTATTCCTACCACTTTTGACTTACACGAATTTTCTGCAAGCGAGGGCCTTCAGAAAACTGCGACAGTCTCATCCGCCAAACAGCAGGTATACCGATTGTAGTAGTTTATATTTGAGATTGGTTTGGTCCCATAGACTGGTGGGGACCCGGATACCTTTCATGAAAGAAGGTTGAAGAACCTATATATTATCCAGTGTATTCTAAGGATTTTTTTCATTGTAGGTCGCAAGAAGAATGGCACAGAGCTAACTTGTGTGGTAAAGAAATTATTTTACACTCCCCAGTCTAATGAAGACTAATCGAATCGAATCTTTTTGACATAGTTTCTTGTTCGATGCTTTTTGGAGTCAAAGTAAATACACCTCAAGTTATTTGTTATCTTAAAATTGATGCTGAAATTGCTGATTTATGAGCTTGAGTTGAGGCTTTGTTCTAGTCTAGACTTCAAGGGGTTTTTAATATCGTTTTGAATAACCCACTGTATACCTCTACACTTTTTTTCTTCAATTCCACAATCTTATTTATATTGTCATGTAAGTAAACATTAATCAATAAATTGTTTGACAAATCTAGAGTGCAAAAACGGGTTACTGGAGATTATAATATTATTGATATAGATAATCAGAATTCAATTTCGATACGGTCAACTTTTGTTCTGGATTTAGTATTGGCCTTAGCGATTGGAATTGGCAATTTTCAGACGAATACCCCTTTAAACTATGTACTTATAGCATTTATTTCGAATGATTGAGTTTTGCATGATTAAGTTACAAATATTAGCGTACAATATTTTACGGTTATAGTGAACAGTGCACAAAAAATCTTAAACTGCATTGCAAATTGTTTTACAGTTTAATGAAACCAACCATGATATAATATTTCAAACTAGCATTTGCCCGCGGCTCCGCCCGCGTAGAAGTCGGTTATCGCGACCAAACATAACCTATGTCTATTCTACCCCTATACCAAATTTCATCAAAATCGGTTCAGCAGTTTAGGCGTGAAAGCGTAACATACAGACAGACAGACAGACAGACAGACAGACAGACAGACAGACAGAGTTACTTTCACATTTATAATATTAGTATGGATTAAAAAAGTTGTATAAATTACTCATCTCTTATTATTCATATTATTTATTGCCTACAATTATAAATATGTACAATTATACTCAGCACCCTTTCCAGATATTGCAATATTATGGTTACATATTACTTATTAGTGTTTTCTGCTATAAGACAGATTCTTACAAAGTAATGATGATTTAAGAATTATTAGAAAATGACAAGAAAGGTAAGGTTAAAAAATAGTGCAGATTGCATTAATTAATTACATTTCTATGACTGAATAATATTATTTTTCTATGAATATTTGCAGCTAAAAGACAAACTTATGGAAAAAATTAAAGATTCTAACTATTTCGTTCATTATAATAAATTATCCTCCCTGTAGTGTAACGGTAAAGCGTTCACTTAAGCTCAGAGGTCATGGGTTCAATTATTTCTTCTTGCAAATTAGTAGGTACACTTTTAAACATGTAGCTATTTTTTGTAGAGTACTTAAAATATCATACCTAGAGGCTTTGCCCTGACTCATATGAGGCATGACGTACGAAGTTTTGCTTTATTATAACTATATAATATGTATTTATTTGCAAAAAGAAAATTCCAAGTTCTGCTTAGGAGCTAGATACATATTAAGGACATGGAGTAAACTAGATAAAATAATGTATTACAAACCGTAATAGAAGCCATATTGATTCAACAGCTAAAACTCGACTAACTTTCATAAACACCCTCCAGGTTAACCAAGGCTTTAATTATAACACCCACCCACATTGCCTTGATATATTTCGGTCATTAGTAGTTAATGAATTATTTAGTTAACGAGTCAAGTCGGCAAGCACCCTTATTGGCTGAATTATTTCTACCTTTTCTACTTTCAAATAGCATTTTCCGTTAATTGCTGTCTGACTGGAGCTCACTAATTGCTTAAGTTCAGGATCTCTTAGCTCTTCAAGTAAAATGGTCGACTACTATTAAAATAAAAATTTCTTAAGAATGTTTTGAAGTTGTTCATATTTTTTCCGAATGCCTTGGATTCAGACGGTGAAAAACAAAGGGTTGGATAAATAAAACAAAGGTGAAATGTGTGCTTTATTTTGTTCACCAGTATACCATTTTAAACTGCGTTGTTTTAGGTACTAAAAGGAGTAAGGCCATAATGAAACTGCAATTGCTTGTTTGTCTTAGTACCACAAAAGAACTACTTGAAGAATTTTTATGACTGTGAAACGTAACTTGACCACGTATGGTACATTAAATAAAAATAATGTTCCAACAGTGCATTCTACTTTGCCTCTAGCCTCTGTGACGTGGCGGTAGTGCACGCGACTGCCACGCAGGAGGCGCGGGTTCGATTCCCGCTCAGTGCAAATATTTGTATGCATGAATATGGCTATTTGCATTGGTCTGGGTGTTTCTATGTATAATGTGTATGTATTTGCAAAAAAAAAGTATATAAGTATGTTTATCAGCATTCTAGATTCCATAACACAAGCTATAAAAAGCTTACCATGGATCTAGATCGCGTTGTGTAAAATGTTGTGGAATATTTATTTATTTATTTTTTACTTTATGGTATACAATAAATATAAATAAATATACGTTTAACTTCGCAACAGAGCCTTCCATCCTTCAATCAGTAGATAGGTGCATACTGTGCATAGGCTTGTAGGTGAGTTTTTTTAGTCCCCAAAAGATATTGTTGAGACTGCACACTCATACCTATTATCTATTCTCTGCTCATACTTGAGATTGAATCATCACATATTAAAAGCCATACATAATCCAAAATATTTTAACGTAGATATCTTACAAAAATTTAGGTAATTGAGAATCCAAATTTCTTTCGAAGTTGGTGAAAAAATATTAGGTCGATTACAGTTTTCATACGAAAATCTTTCTTCTTACTTGACACATAACTAACCAAAGGTCCTTTATATCATGTAAAGTAGTTTCACCTTTTCAAGAGACGGAGCTATGCAGTGGGGTCACGTAGTGTGAAATGTAAAGCATCCGGTCCGCGCTTCTAGGACAACTCTTGTTCATTCATGCACTGTGAACCAAAGACGGGTTTTTCATCTGCCATATTTTCGTGTCTGGCCTGTAGTTAGGGCGTGCTGAATGCATTGTAAGCGTTGCGTTGAGATTTGAAAATATGTCTTGTAGAATGTTCATCTTTAAGGTGATGAACTTGTAATTAGTTAGTCCCGTTAGGTGTACCCACAGTTAAAACCGGCTTTTGACATGTTTGGGTAATTTAGTTTCGCTAAATATTGCCAAAAGTATAGTTTTTTATTTAGAAATGTTAAGTGTCCAGACGATTATTTTAATTGTAATCATATTATAAAACTTTTAATTGATTCAACACTGCATAGATTAATCTATAACATATCACAAAAAACTAAAAAACTGCAAAAAAATCGTCTTTTGCGGTTCCTATGGCACGATATATTAGCTAGTCCGATAAGTAGAAACGTAAAAATAAAACATAATCTAGGTTCAGTTAACAATGATAATTCATGCCATATTTTCTAAACTTTAGGTGAAAACCGACGCGCGACATTTAAAAGTAAATAATAACAAATATATCGCGATGGAATCCGTGAAAAGGGGTTTTATTTCAATCAATTCATATGTTTACAATTTGTACTTTTCCACTCCTATACTTTTATTAAAAATAGTTATTTTAATACGCATTGAAGCGCTTTAAGTAATGCATTTAAACAGAGTAACATAAATCTCAACCTCTGAAGTCTCATTATTGAAGTTTGAATTCTAAAAAATACTGTATCACTTTCCACTAAATACAATTTATGCTTTTCACTTGCAAGTCATGTATAATAAATTAAGTCGTTTTACCATTGGTCGGGAGCAGGGACCTACGGAGTCGTACCGGTAGAACGTTTCATAAAAATGCAAATCGTCCGACAACGTATTGCCGTCAAGATGGAAACTCTACAGGAACTTTCTTCATCGAATTAAAATACTTTTAAAGACAATGTCATTTGTTGGAACTTTTTACGAGGCTTTGGCTATAGTGACGAAGCTGCTACAATGAGTGAGGGTAACAAAGGTATTTTTTTATCTAAGGTTTTAAGGAAATGTTTTGTGGAGTTGAATGTCGCCGGTAATGAATGCGTTGGCATTAAAGAACTGTAAAGAAGTGATGAATACTTTATACACCACAGCTATGAAGGTATGTTGTGGCAGCCTTTTAAATGCTTATAGAGAAATAATGTTATTGTGTTCACGTCATTACCGTGCATTTATCTACCATCTTATTTTACACAAGATACAGAGAAAATAACCGTTGCACGAGTGAAAATGTTCAAAATGGAAATGAATATTTATTTTTATATATTCTATTAAAGTGACAAACAAACACTTAGATCAAGCGCTAAATTTCTACAAAACTATTTGTTACTTTTGCGATTTTACATATACTTGTACATACACATTTACGTAGGCATACTAAGCCTGTTGTGACAATATCAGTATACTCCTAAGTATATTTATTTACTACAATGTAGTACAAAGGTTGTCTGGAAGTCATCGCTGTTCGCGATATGAGAACACCCACTGGGATCATTGTCTAATTAATTATGTGAGTACGTCTAATATTTTCTAATGTATAACAAAGAAAATCGTGCCTACTTGAGGCCCTGTGTACAAACTGTACATGTAAATACGTACGTACGGTTACGTACATTTCACAAAGTAAGAATATGATAATTCTTACTTGGTGTATTAAATTTCAGTGAACAATAATAAAGATATTCTTCTTTTTACACATATACACCCAACGATAAAATGAACATATGAGAATCAAACATATTATTTACACATACACATAATAAAATAAACACAAAAAAACATACACCTAAACATATATATTTTCAATTTTTTTCGTGCGTAAAACGTAAATTTTATTGTAACGTCAACCAAAAGATCTAAAAATAACCTAACAATTTTATATTAACAAACCTAAAAATAACGTAACCTAAAATCAATATTAATATTACATTACAAAATGCGAAAGTAACTTTGTCTGTCCGTATGTTACGCTTTCACGCCTAAACCACTAATCGGATTTTAATGAAATTTGTAATAGGGGTAGATTAGACACAGAAAGGAGATAGGCTATGTTTGATCGCGATAACTGACATCCACGCGGGCGGAAACGCGGGCAAAAGCTAGTTTACTAGTAAAATCTTCTTTACGTACCTACAAGGCATTTTCTTTGAGAAATCACCCACTTGAAAAGTAATCTTATTTATGACAATTTCGCTTTGATCTTTTGAAGCTTATAGACCAAAAATATTTTCTAAAACGTGCCTCGAGGTGAAAATGTAGACCAGTCGTCCTTTCAGTCCTAGCTTATTGCGAACACTATTGGCTTAAGTTGCCTTTTGAGGCATTATTCTGGAATCAAACAGAAATGAATGTAAAGAAAATTATGTATATTTGTTTACAGATTTTTATTTTAGTGTCGGCAAAACGTCAAACTTTTGACATTGCAGCATTTAAAGATTTTATAAGTTACGTGTTAGAAGAATGAAGTTTCTAAGAATTCAATTTGTCTACTGCAGCTCACTGCTAGACATAGGTCTCTCCATTGGGAGAGGAAAAGGGAGATAATCTATGTAATCCTTCCAAATCTAGTCAGTCCCAAGAACATTTCCTAACTTGAAATTCATCCATCTGACTGGAGAGCACTCTTCCCTTTTCTATTATTACCATCTAGTACAGAATCACACAGAATATACCTACTGGAACAGTCAGAATAACATTATGGATGAAGAAATTGGATCACAACATAGAAAATCTTAGTGCATTAATAACACAGTAACGTGCCATATAAAATACTCTATACTCTTTGTTGAGTAAGAGGCCACCCTCGCCGGTACACTGACTGGTCCGTCCTGGACAGTATCATTACTTCCCCGGCGCTGGCGGCCATTTATCATGTGAACAAAATGACTGGAGCACCTGCACACAACTACTTATAAACTTTCTGACTTTTAAAGAACTTGTGTAATTTGTGATTTATGCACTAGTATCGAACTAATAATTGGGCACGCTTATAGGATTTAACTCCACCTGTTCGTAAGCAGTAAGTAAAGATCACACAATAAAGGTCTGTAAATATTACAGTTCTGGACTAAAATTTATAAATTTATTATTACTTATTAATGCTAACAAAGATGTGATAGGTAATTAGATAATATTGTTATATAACAAAACTATAAATTTTAGTCAATATCGTCTTAAACCAAAGTATGGATTCGGTATTCCGAAGAACGGATTTTTTCATCCTCACATGTGTTTGCTCCTTCTTATTATTTCAGGTTCTTTAGACTGAACATGAAAAAGCACCTATGAAGGGCTTTAAGAGTTTGAAGGTTTATCCAGACCCAGACAGATGGTTTTTATTTTTAGGACTTCATCTTGCAACAGGTCAGATGTAGCCAAATCAACTGACCAAAAATTTTACCTTCAGTCGAGTACCAGTCCCGATTGTATCCAAAATTTGCGAAATTGGAGCCCGGGGCCGCTATCCTTCTCCTTCCTTCCAAGTGTACCTGACTGATAGGCAAGGTTGCGAAGACCTTATTTCGGATACACAATAAAAAAAATACTAACACTATCTACTCTGCGAGATATCTCTTGTATTATCAAAACGCAATAAAACTTTTATAACACAATCACTGGGGAGCAATCTCGCTACTAACAACATTCCTTTAATTTCGGTAGGTGTTTCATTCGTACTTAATTAACTTTATAGGCCGTATCCTTAAATTGATGCAATAAAATCTTAGTAGCGACAACGTTTAGGTATCATCACGCGTTACAGCGATAATAAACGTCTTGCTTGATATCGAGCCTAGTTATTTTGACCGGCACCTGCCTCTTTTTGTAGCATTTGAAAGAGATGTGATATTTTTATAAAAAGCTCGTTCCTAATAAGGTTCTTAATAACATGAAACGATAAGACGTAATCCTTCGGTACGTATAAACAGATGCAACAATTTATTTTTACCACTTAGGTGGCAGACATGCACAGGGCCCTCCTGAAGGTAAGTGGTTACCATGGCCTATGGACGTGTGCAACACCAGGGGAGACACACTTGTACTGCCGACCCCTGTAGGAACAGAGAGTTTCTGTGCTATCAGTGCAGAAGACAGAGCAGGACAAGCCTTTGGTTAAGTTAAAAACTCTCCAGTGAGCTCTGGTCATCCTACTCACCGCCGGGAACACAACATGAGGTGATTATGGCTGTAGTATTCTGTAGGACGGCTCAATTGGGACGGGAATACCGTCGTGTCCTAATAGTACCAACGGTTAATGTGGCGAAAACCTAGTTTTGGGAATGAACTCTATAGATCCTATTTTAATTCACAAAGCGCCGCACGAACAAAAAATGTAGATCTCATATTTTACCTTTGTTTTATTCAATCAATTGAGCATTTTTTATCATGCTTGATAAAAAATAATGTTAACCCTAAATTATTGCTCGCGCAGTTCCACACTCACCATCTGAATGGTTGGCGGTCCACAAATGTGCGTTTCTCGAGAAACTTTCTGCCTCGCACAACTAAACTGTGGAATGAACTATCACCAGCGGTATTTCCGAATCAATACGACCTTGAAACCTTCAAGAAAAGAGCGTACTCTCTATTGAAAGGAAGGCAACGCACTTGTTACTCCTCCGGTGCATGGACACCCCCATGGGCGGCGGTGATCGCTTACCATCAGGCGATCCGTCAGCTCGTTTGCCTCCCTATTCCATAAATAAAAGAAGGCGTGGGTTCGATACCCGCTCCATTTAAATATTTGTATGCATTGTTTGATTGATTTGCATTGGTCTGGTCGTACTTCGGGGAGCACTTTAAGCCATCGGTCCCGGTTGTCATACGGACATTTATTGCAGTCGTTACGGGTAGTTAAAGCCCTCAAAAGTCCAACAACTGGTCTAGCTGCAATGCTTCTATATCGCCTTTGGGTTTTGAAAGTCATGTGGTAGTCGCTTCATAGAAAATATCGAAGTTTAGCCAAATTCGCAGTTAGACTGGTAAAGTGGACCCTAGACTCCAAGTTGAAAAGCTTCGGATGTGACTGGGATTAACTCTAGGATGAAGAAGAAGAAGACTGCTGATGTCTGAGACGGAAAGTCGGAAATCTAGACACATTTCCGTGACGATCTTGTTATATTAAGATAAGACAAAAGACGAATATCATTAACAATTATTCCGTCATATTGAAACGTACAGGATAAATATTAATGTGTCTCGTTAGTTAACCCTGTCAGTGTCTGTATAAATTATTTCTTATACAAATTATTTCAAACATTGTAAGTACCCTATTGTTTTCTGTAATTAACACAAACTGTAAAGTGGTAGCAAGTTTCACGACTCAGTTTTATGATAGATATTAACGATTGGGTCGTGAAAACATAATTTTCATTGTAACTACTATAGTTACAATGAAATTGAGAACCTATTTCTTTAATGGAATATCTTTAAATTAATTGATGTGTACTTTCTAAAAGCTACTAATTTTAAAATTATTATATCTTCATGTTTCATATTCACTTTTCTTATGGGCAGCCAAAGGTTTAAAAACTTCCATTTTATTTTCGTCATTACTAATGGATTTACGGGGCCCAACAAGATTTCTTCTCAACCTAACCTGTAAGTCCGTATACCACTGTTCATGGATGGGCGTAGCTCTGGCATAGATTTTCTTCTAGAGATGGTTATCAGTCGGTTGTAGACAAGTCAAGTAAGCCATACCAAAAGTAGAGAAATGAGTAGGTGGCTCTGAGCTTCAAGGTTTCAGTGAACAAGCATAAGGTTCACCTGATGGAACGCGGTGTCGTGATCTACAGATTTTAGGGCCTTTATACTCGTGCTGCTGAGTTTGGGAATAAAGCTAAAATGATGATGAAATGGTCTCTTATGATGGTGGTATGCAGTCAATTATCATAAAGCGATGTTCTTGCGTTACGAAGATAATTAAGACTATACAAATATTTCAAATCACTACTCATTAAAGACTAAAGTCAGAAAATTATCATAAATCAATTTGGAAGCAAACAGAAATATCAGTAAATCACGAAAGTAAAACGAAATCCAAATTCTTAGAAGGCCAACCTTTGTTTTCTTAGGACGGACCATTTTAATCGTAAATACCGACGCTTACTGTACAAACGCCGAACGATTTCAGTTTTTCCCCTTCTAACTATTACAGGCTGTAAGAAATCCATCAATTTGTAACAGTAAGTGATTTTCTGAGTGGAAATAGGCTGATCGGAGACAAGAAAATGTAACAAAAAATATTTAAGTCACAATTTTTTACTCCTAGACACTACACTTTTACGTCAATGTTATAAGGTGGTTATATTATATCCTCGATATTTGGTAATTTAGAATTCATATAACTTATTGCAACCTAGATGTTGTACATTGTACTTTAGTTTTTTTACATTTATATATATTTGTTTTGAGCGTGGGTTTATGTGCTTAACACCATTATGATAGGAGACATAAACAAGGACTGTGTTTGCCTCACTTAGCGGGGGTTAGTAACGTAAAGCTGACTATGTTTTGCCCCATGTATCCAAAAACAGATTTTTTCTTATATTTTTGTTGACAATCCTCCGTGTGCTGATCTACTGTTATATATTTTGAAAAACGTTTGCTATTTTTGTAAAATATGTACTTTAACTTAAAACCTTCCGCTTGTTTATGCTAATAATTGATGTGTACTTCACACAATGATGTTTAAATATTCTTAAAGCTGGTGAGATATCGAAGTATGAGAACCCCTCTAAAGCTTCACCTATTATGGCTATACTATACCTATATCTGTGCGTCGCCGGTCATACATCTAAAGGGAAGAAAACCTTCAACATAAGGAAAGGAAAGGTGCAAAAACTACGAGTTTTTTCAGCGCACGTCCCAAGGGGCTGCCGTAAAAGATACGTAAGTTATTTATCTCGGTATTACAAAAACGGTACTCCGAGCTGCTACAGTAAAATTTTCATAAAAACTATGTCCAATTACGGCACTGACCTCGTGGGACGCAATCCAGTATCCAAAACTGTACGCGTTAGCAATTTTGTATCCATATATTTTTATTTTCACGAATAAGAGAATCCGAGATAAAATACGGTGGTAGGTAGCGCCGAGGTGCGGGGACGTGCTGTTAAACAAGACAGCTACTTTATTTATGCCCTCAATATTTTACAAACCATAAAACTTCTTCGCCTTGAAAATAACGAATGTTTTATGTTAATAGGTTTCTTTCTGTGTTCACATCGTCCGAGTAAAATTTTAATTGATCCAACTTTCTACTATGCAATATACAAAATTGCAAAAGAAAACCAATCGACCGTTTTTATGGAAATCATAAAATCACGCTGATTTGATAGGTTCGAGGTTTTTACGATCTTAAATATACCTCTCGATTTTTTTACGCTTCAATTTATTTTGATTCTGCCATTTCTTAAAAATTATGAACCAAATTGTTCATCTCGATTCATATAAAATATTATATTTTATTTAAAAGAATAATCTTCTACGTTAAATTGATTACGATAATTGCATATTGCATGGATGGCAACAGGGTCTTTTCTCTTCACCATCATTTCAGAGGCCTTCACCTCAGGGCCCAGAGTCGACTTTTCTGCTTTTTATTCTCAGCTTTGTTCAAACTAAGAATCAGACATCTCTCGTATATTTTTATCCCTACACAAACATAATAAAGCATAGTGAGCAAAACAAATGATCAAAAGCTTAAAAAACTGCAACAAAATTCGTCCACATATAATTTCTCTAGAGTCTCAGTGCTCCACTAGACTCTTATTTATTCGTGACGTTTAACCGCTCCTTTCTTCTGGATTATGTCTTTGTATAGGAAGATTAATAGTGAGGTGCTTCATCAAAGAAGAAAAATGCAATTTTCCAACGTGATTGAAAATCGTTCGCTGCACTAAGCTTGGATTACCTGTCCAATGTTCTGAGAGGTTTCAGTGGTGCATTGGTTTGTTATAAAAATAAATTTGCATTGCGCATGGTCTTGAGAGGGAGTATTGTATGTTTTATTGCTTACTTATTTATTATCGTCAACAATTAGCATGCTAACTATTCAAATCGATTTAAATTGGAAAAAGTGAATGCTCAGACGGGACTTGAACCCACGGCCAGTCCCTTACTTACTGAGCCAGGCCTTGAGCATTCGAAATTCTCATATACAATCGATTTGAACCTAATGATATTGATTTAAATCTTTCGCTATTTTTAACTGACTTCAAAAAAGGAGGAGGTTATCTATTGGTCTTGTGTATTTTTTTTTCTTAAGGAGCCTACTCACGATCAGTCCGCCTGCAGTTTCTGATCCTATCGAGCGGTCTGTAGTCCTAAGACAACACTAAAGCTATTTTGGCCTGCCGGCCATTCCCTGCTGTCAGTTTTGGTAGTACACACGATCAGTTGGGAGTCGACAGTTGCCCACCGTACGATGGCTTGCTGGCGGAGACTACAACCCGTAGCGACGTCGGATTTGTCCGCCGAACCGAATCATCATCATCTTCTTGTTCTTCAAAACAATTAAAACTAACAATTAATTTATAAATCTAGGTATAAGGAGACAGTCCAGAAACTTTTTTTTGGTGCGGAAACCTCTTGTTTAACCTTGGAAGGGTTACCCCCTGCGAGGAGGTGAGCTAAGGAGGTTATGTGCGTCTCAAACCGACTACAAGGACTACTAAGAACAGAAAAACTAATTTCGACCTTAATGACATTTTCTAAATTACACGTCGTTTCACATCAATAGATGCCGTTGAACATGAAAAAACGAAAAAAAAACTATTCTATGTGATGTTAATAAGGTTGAAAATTGCTTGCACTTGGCCGGCTGCCTGTGAATGTGTGTTCATTTGCCTCACGGCGATAGATTGCCCAGCTAAAATTTGTCGGCGCTAACCGGAATCGTTAAGCGGCAAACTATCAGATCGTATCAGTCGTCAATCCAAAATCAGTCGAAACTGATCGTGAGAGGCCGCCTTCACGGTTATTTCAAATTAAATTTTGAATCGATATACATTCAGTCAACAAAGTATCGGGAATGAATGTTTTGTTTATGGTTCCAAATTCAAATTTTTGTTTTTTTTTGTTGTTGTTTGATTGGCACAACTGCTTTCCATTTTGGCGCGGAGTTTGAGTTACATCTGTCATTTATGTTAAAAACAGTGCTGTTTTTAGTTTTATAATATCTAGTGTGTATTGCGAATTTCATAATGGACAAAAACATCGAACAAAGAGTTTGTCTTAAATTTTGCATCGCCAATAGAATTTCATGTTCGGAGACACTGAAAATGTTACAGAAGGCTTACGGTGAATCGACTTTATCAAAAACACGTGCTTATGAGTGGTACAAAGCGTTCAAAAGCGGTCGAGATGTGATGGAAAATTTGCCTCGTTCTGGTAGGCCATCAACGTCTGCAACTGAAGTTAACATCGCAAAAGTGAAGGAAATAGTGACTGAAAATCCTCATTCAAGTTTGAGAGAGATGGCCGCCGAACTTTCTGTATCTCACGAGTCGATCCGTACCATTTTAACTAATAATTTGGGTATGTTTCATAGCATAGCAGCAGGTTTCGCTGCCCGGCTAGTCCCTAAAGACCTGAATTTTCTTCAAAAACTAAATCGCATGAGAGTCGCTGAGGACATGCTAGAACGGGTCCAATACCAACCCAACATTCATGAAACGCGTTGTTACTGGTGACGAGACAAAAAATGTCAAAAAATGTTTTGATGATTGGATTATTCGTTGGCGTAAGTGTATCGTTTCTGAAGGAGCATACTTTGTAGGTGATAAAATAAATTTGGATGACTAACAATTTTTTTTGTGTATTATTGATTTTTTCCCGGTAGGTACTTTCTTGACAGAGTAGTAGGTACTGATAAAAAAATTAATACAGTACCGGGAAATCGTATATTTCAATTCTATCATCGGTTGCTTCTAAAGATTTTACTTACTTTTACGTAATCAGTACGAATATATTACAATGTTTCTTTATCACTCTAGAATGTTTATCATGCTCGTAATCCACACCACAATTCCAACATGATCTAGTAAAACAACATAATAATAACTTTATGAACATGACTACGCACTTTCATAACATAATCTTAGTTCACACATTGTTGTTGATCCCGTTGCCTATAACAACGGCCCAAAACGATAGTGTTTCTAGATTATAATGCTCTATAATAAAAGCACAAAGCTACCATTCCACGTATGTCTATCCTCACATTACTACACTGAAAGTATTCACCAGGAAAATAAAACTTAATCCCATTATGACCCGCGTTTATATTGTAGTCCGAATATAATGTGTGAATAATGTGGACCTTCCATTCAATAAGGGCACCGTTTCTTTGTCGTGGCTCTCTAAAAAAGATGTCTACCCGTTAGCCGGTATTAAATTATGGACTATATTTTGTGTTAGTGTGGCAGGGTCTGCTCTTTTAGTTAAGTAATGTGTTTTACCTGAGAATTGTTGGGTTAGATGATTAAAGGAAAACCGTTTTGTGAATGCCAGTTTGAGAGAAAAGTGGTGACTTTATTTAGGATTGTGTGATAGTTTTGTAAAGTGGTAGAGGCTTTGTAAGCGTTGGTTAGGTTCCTAAATAGAAATTGCTGATGTAAAGTAACCAACATGAGTACGGTCCAAGTATTTTGCTAGTGATAAAGATAATCTTTTAAAAGGTTATTAAAGGTGGGCTGTATAAATTCAGCCTCTATATAAGTTATAAGCCTGTTTTATATTTTGATATATTGACAAAAGTTTGTTCATCTGTTTGCGTGCAAGTGTGAGATTAGTTCAATTCGCTTGTCAACAGTGCCACGATTTTTTCTAGCAGCAACAAGTATCAGATAAACACCAATAGTTATCTTAGCACGTGAAAAAAAAAATACTACGCCAAATAATTCTAAGACACAAAAAATAAGAGTAACTTATTATAAATAGGCTCTAGATTTCCGATAAACACACTTTTATTTGTACTACGTCCCTATACCAAATTTCATCAAAATCCGTTGAGTGGTTTAGGCGTGAAAGCGTAACATACAGACAGACAGACAGACAGAGTTACTTTCGTATTTATAATATTAGTATTTATGGATATAATTCATGGATACAAATATTTCCACTGAGTAGAGATTGAACTCTGACGTAACACGCCACGCCAAGTGTCAGTATAGCAACTGGCGAAATGTTGCAAGTATTCATAAGAGTTGATAACAATAACCGCTGACTACCAAACTTGCCAGTAGTATAAAATGTACACAATAAAAACATTCTACAAAACAATAGTACCTACCAAACAGCTCATTTTTATAGCTTTCACAAAGTTATATATTTTACGACATAAATTATCTCCATCCTTAATCTACATCCTTACAAAGTAAGGCACCGAAAAACAGAAACAACAAATAAAACGTTTTCCCGCAAATCCTTTAAGGAAACTTCTCTAGCATACGGTAGAAATAAATCTTCTATAGCTACAAGTAAAGTTATGCAAGGGAGATAAGACGAACAGATACTTGCAGCTCATTTCCCATCTCGGGAATCCAAGTGCTCGTATACACCAAGATAAACGTCACTTTGTTGTGAGACAAGTTAGGTTAGTTTCTATTGTTTTTTGCTACTAATATTTTATTTAAGAACTTGCTGTACAGTAACACCCAGTTTAAAAAAAAGTTTTATAAAAATCTTCACAGTTTTAAGAATAAATGCTGATCATGCCTCACTAAACCTGGTAAGCAACGGAACAGGTGCTTGCGCAAGCTTTCTGCTCGGGATTATCAGTTCTTAGAAAACACGACAGTCAATAAAAAAACAATAAGTGTACCTTTGGCTCCAAAGTCATTTATATTGAACGCAATTGGGAAATCGAAGGAAATCGCTGTAAGAATGATAATGACACGTCAACCGCTCTTATGGTTTAGTTTACTAATTAAAATTTAAAGCCTGACAATGAATATTTTGAGAAAATACAATAATGGTTTTCTTTTACATATGATTCTCAACTGACAGTATGCTCGTGCAGTTTTTGAATGGTAAATAAATAATAATCTTATTCCATTAAGTCAAAGCTTAAAAGAGTATTCGATTGCTAAAGTCTTGTCATATATTTGACCTTGTCAAAACGGGATAAGGTTGATATTTAATTCAAAAATGCTCGAGCACTTTTCCTCCTAGTCTGAATTGACCCAAATAGTGTCTTTTAAATATTGCATTTATCTGTCTTATAACTTACTTTAAACTTCATGTACTAAGTTTAACTATCAAACTAAAGAGGATATCCTATCGGAGAAACTTATTTCAATATTTTACAAAAGTTTTAAAATCTTTAGTGTCCGTAACTGTACGTGTTGCAGTAAGAAACTGGGCGAATGCGAGCAAACTTTTCGATTAGCATACGGCAGATAAAAAGAAAATGCGATTGTTTGGTTTTCTCTCTTTAAGTAAAAGTTACTTGATTTGAAGTTCATGAAGGTGGAATTTCCTTCTGGATACTTCAACTTCAGTGGAACTAGCGAAGCAAGTATTGACTTCTTAAAATCTGACTTTTGACTTCGTAGAATTGTAAATAAATTGTGACTTAGCTTTCAATATTAATTGTTAGTGTGGAATGCAGGACATGTGATAGTGGTTGCACTACTGTTAAAACTTATCGTTCATGGAGAATGCAACAGACATTCGCTTATAAAAATATATGCTCCAAAAGTACGTATGTATGATAAAGTATGTCATTTAATTATTCCTATACAAATTCAAATACTCTTTCAAGCATTATTTCAGGTATCGATGTTAAAACAATGAAGATCAGAAATAGAATCGAAGTCGTCAAAATGCCATTTTCTCTTTCAGGTTCATAGCCAATAAAACCGAACCGATCATAATCTCTGATCTGATTGATCCTCTGCTTCAATTTAATCTAGTTCGATACAATGATTACTGTCACGAAAAGTAATAAATTTTAAGTCCACAACATAACTTTGTAATTCAAGAAATTGCCTTAAAACTGCAGAACATAAAAACTTTTAACGATAAGTTTTTATAGATCTCTGTTCGTAAGCACAGCTTAAAACTTCCCATATCTGCTTGTGGAGTTATGAACTATGAGGTATGGGGATGTTCAATTAACTTTGAAGTACTTTCCGTAAGGATGCCGAACTTGAAACTTTAGTGTATTGTTCAAACTATTAAAGTCCTTGTTACTTTAATATCAGTTTTAATAAATAACCATTATTTTACGTCAATATAAGAGTATTAATATAATTACTAGTATGTAATATACACTGGAATGGATTTCGCAACATAATATTAGTATCCTATGCATCCAAAGGTTGCCTTGAAGAAATCGCTATCAGTGGTAAGGCAGCGTCAATTATTCTTACACTAATGCAACACTGACTCAATAGACACTTATATCTTAAAGAACTATCAAAGGATGAAAAGGATCACTGATTTCAACATTAGCGATCTTAGTTATCCCAAATCATTGTAATTATTGAATAAATTGAAATTAAAAGTTGAAATTTAGAAATTTGTTTGGTAGCTCTTTGAATATCTTAGTTTCATCGTATAAGTGCATCTTTCATAGCCATTGCTATTCTTCACTATCCAGTTTCAACTTTTCTGCTTCTACGATTGCCATCATTTGCACCATGCAAGGGGAAACTTATACTTTAAAATTTTATGTTCACTATTTTATGGTAGTGATAAACTTCACACTTCGTCTTTTCTTCTAGAGAGAGAAGAAACATAGTGTAGTGTACCAATATAATCATTTCTGTCCTTTCTTGTTTCTTGATTTATTGATAACGCTATTAATAAATCAAGAAACAAGAAAGG
Source organism: Eilema sororculum (assembly GCA_914829495.1). Classification (NCBI taxonomy): domain Eukaryota; kingdom Metazoa; phylum Arthropoda; class Insecta; order Lepidoptera; family Erebidae; genus Eilema; species Eilema sororculum. The sequence goes on along the minus strand of OU618543.1, from coordinate 19,226,423 downwards.
ACTACAGGCTATTTATATTTTAGAAAAGCAATATTTAGGGCTATGCTCAAAATAATAAGTGTGTATCCTAAACGGCAAACATACAATTTTATTAAAACTGTTTGATGAAATTTTGTGTATGAATTCGGGTAGATGGCGCTACAATATAATAATAATTCTGATTGAATAACGTGTGTTATGTCCACCTGATAGATTTAATAGTATATTACGTAATATTTCCAAATATAAATTACATTTTAATTAAATTAAATTGATTGATACGCACATTTATGTTCGTAAGTAAAATAAAGCAGCGGATTAGTCAGAAAGGCTACAAATAATAGTAAAAGCAGAAAGTTATTACAAATTATTTTGTGATATCGTAGGAAATGTGGCTACATTTTTGGCACGTTTTCCCCAGCGCTTTGTATGCAATATGGAATTTAATTTGTAATTTTGTCAGCAATGTTTCAACGTACCAGTCTCAACATAAAAGTTTTCAACGCTTTTGGATATCAAAACTTTAGTGCTGCAACCTATATGAATTTCTATTGCTATAATTTGAATAATAGAGTATTTCCCCTATAGCTCCAAATATAAATATAAAACATACTTATGTTTTAGAAACTTTTGCTAAACAATCAGCCTTTTCATGGACCAGGTGCTAAACGTATTTTCTCAGCTTGACCTTTTTTTATCGTGCGATAAATCACCACGGATACCACATCCACGGAGCCGGTGGAGGTGGTTGTGTCGGACTCGAACCGACTAAAACGCACGCCGTCTTGGGTCTTTGGTTGCCGGAGGTGAGATTGCCGAAGGCATATCTCTCGCACCGCGGCAAACCCAGGACCCCCTTCGGGTTATGGAGACCATAGTACCCCCTTCTAGCCCCGGGTACAGGGAGGCGCACTTTGCGCCGCCGCCGCGGCCTGTTTCTGCTAGGGTGACAAGCGGCTCCACCGATCACCCCCAGGCCAGCGCTCATGAAGGACGGAGGTTGTCGCTACCTACTCCAAACTTGTCTGTATACTTTTTCTTGGGTATTTAATCCAGTTCAGGTAAAATCATTTTGTTAGAGGCCTATGTCCAGCGGTAGACCTTAGTTAGGTTAATGTTCTAAAATGAAATTAATTACGTTCTAAGAACATAACCATATCTAATCTTATAGTCAGATTCAAAGTCTATATAACTATGAATGAACAAATCCTCAAAACATGCAGTTTTAAACTACATGTCTAATCCAGTATACATAGGATACTCCACTCGAGAAAATAGATACGACACCAGTACGAAAAACAAATTGGGTTGAAAAAGAAATCGGTCAATAGGTGCCGAACCCAAAATCATAAAACGATTTCCATTCCCGAATCAATCTTTGTTTTTCACTGAACCCAATTTCGATAACAGTAGCAGACGACCTTTGTAATCAGGAATATACTCTGGCACAGCTTTGATATACACTAGTTTATATTCATTATATCAATAGAATCCAAATTGATAATACAGATTTTGTAATTGAATTTGTAATTATATCAGAATTATTGTAGTGGCTACAGAGGAAAGTCAACGACATAAGTTGAATAACACTAAAATGCTTGTTATGCTATAGTATTTTATCAAAAAAATATGTATAAGTATTAATCCCGATGGGACAGAAATTTAGGGCCACTATGGCCACTGTGGCCATATTTTTTGATTATCTACTCAATAGTAGATAATAAAAAAATATGGCCACACAAACAGTCAATACTGTAATAAAAATGTTATTTCACCAAAATAAATTTGCTTTTTGTTAGTCATAATTCATGGGACGAATATAATATAGTTTAATATGGACGTTTCGTAAAATCTGTATAAAATAAGGCAGCACGCATTTTTTTAGTCTAATAATTATGTTTCAAGAAGGTAATGGACAAGTTTTCATAAGAAGGCTACCTAAAGCGAGACCCATCTGGTATAGCAAGCACTTTTAACTTTGGCGATCTAAGCCCTCTAAAAAGAAAGAAAAGGTATGCATGTTTAACGTTGGCGTAAGCTCATAAAAATATCACTATACATAAAATTACAAATTATATGATCAGACAAACGGTAAATATGCAAATAAAAAAATATAGGTATATTCGATAATTCTTTATGCTTCATAAACCTCATTTAGAGCATTTAGATCAGTTTGAACACATAAGTATACTATACATATAGTACAATATAATAACAAATAAAAACATAATGAAAGTTAGATTATGGTAACGATAGGTAGTTGATATAGCCGTGTCTCTGTTGGGGAGTTCGCACGTTGCCAGATTATGAAGATACATACATTGCACTTCTACACCCTCAGGATAGCCATTTCAGGCACTTGTTGCGTTTTCTATGCGATTATTGTTGTTGTAAGAAGTTGTTACTTACCAATTATGATATCTGTTACATTACGTTGGTTTCAGATGAGCGTATTTTTCTGCGCGTCGTTTGAGCGTTTACACGAGCGCTATATTAAGCGCTTCAAACAACCGGACTCGCGTAAATGGGCATTTTTCGGCATGCTTGCTCGAACCGGTAGTGGCGTCTCCCGTGACTCGCGCTTATGCGAGCTTACAAGCGCGTCAACGCTCGAACGAGTTAAGCGCTTGCCAAGAGGTGCGCCTACACGCACCTACATGTGCTTCCAAAAACGAGCTTATACGTGCGTATAAAACGCTAGTCTGTAGCCGTCCTTAGTTGTTTTTATGTACTCGTTACAGCAGCCTATCAAAAAAGACATTAAGCTCTTTTCTATGACCTTTTGACCAAACGCCATAAGAACTAAGGTCATTTTTATTGTATTTTTTCTGTGTTTTTGCTATTAACTTACTTAGTCGCTTTCTTCAACCATTTACGCTTCGCTTTTATATTTACTTTGCTGGAAAACACGTAAAATTCATTCTACATAATATTATGTAGGTTCTTTCAGACGCCATAAAGTAAAACGAGATGTGATATTACATTCTTTCTTGGAGAACAACAGGTTATATGTTTATTAAAGTGCGTCGGTGTACAGCCAACACGACTTCAATTTTAATATTCGTTTGGTTTATTATTATTTGGGTAGGCAGAGTAAATAACAATTTGGTGGATACATAGGTTCTTGTATAACTCATATTGTTGCATTATATTTTTTCGTAATATTCTAATTGTTGATTGTTTATAATATTTCTGTAGGTTGCCTGAAAGAATTCGCGGTTATCGATAAGTCCACCCATTGTACAGTATAATATATGTTTAAAATTGTTTTCTTGTAATACTTTTATGGTGCACTTACAATAAATAATATTTTATCGTTATCTTTATTGTGTTACTTTATACATGGCAGGTTAATATGATTTTATCCTATCATAAAGTCTTGTTGATGTGCCATACGTTTAGCAAACATTTAAAAGATTAAACTACCTAGAGAAAAAAAAGAAAGGAAAGTTAGTGTAGACTTTTGATACAAATCACACGTAATGCAACACACATTCGATTTAACGTTAAGGAAGAGAGTAAGTATCTACTTGATATAGACTAGTACAGTGAACATAGCCACGAAAATGTAATGGAAGTTGTTTTTTAAAACACGTTTTACGAAAAAAAAAACATTATTGGTGTAAAAAGGTCCCTGATCTCAAGTAACAACCGGGTAAACTCATAAAAATTTAGTCGTAATCGTGCTTGCCTCACACTTCTACGCGCGTAACGTCCTAAAAAAATATTTACTTTGTATGTAAAGATTGAAAATCTTTATCCTCAGGCGCACTGAAGAATATATTTTTTTACAATAAAATCGATATTGGGTACCCTTATACGACGAAAGTAACAAATCATAGATATTTACGTCACAACATGGCGGACAAAAAGTTTAGGAACGGAACATGCAGGAACATTCGTCGGAATTGGCAATACCGTAGCCGAAGCGAGCACCGGATAGTTCTCCAAAAGGAATTTGCCGGGGAGAAAAATTAGATTTGCGAAACAGAAACGTGTCCGAACTGAGATGTACGGTTAGTTAAGAAGTGTACTATTGACAGTAGCGATGCGATGATATATATCTACTTACTATGATGATTGTGAGGGTGTTGGACGTAAAAGTTTACACGAATGTAATTCATCGTAGGTAATTAAACAGTTTTAACGAATTCTTTTGCAACTTTTGTGTTATATCTACATATCTCTGTAATATTTAAAAACCGACTCATAATAGAAACTGATTTCATATTCTCAATAAAATATTTTCTATTTTTTATTGGTAAGACAATTTGTTTATAGTTGTAAAAATCATTTACGAGCTATAAAGTGAAAAATATACACTTTAACGAACAGTGCCCAGTTGCGTTGGAATTCTAGAAAAAATAAACCGCAATTAAACAATTTTGCAACATAGTTTCAGTATATATTTTCACGAAGCTTCGCAAGGAAATACGATATGGCGATAAAAGTCATTTAAGTTTAAAAACCAATTTTTTGAATTTAAATATAAATAAAATAACAAATTACATTGCGACTCTGACAAAGTTTAAATCAAAAATTATTCCACGGGGCAATGTAAATTCACCTTTTGAAGAAGTATAATGGAAATTTCAACCAACCACTTGAAAAGTCTTTTGATCTTGAGAATTTTACTGAAACGTTTTGGTGAAAGGCTTACAGCACCATAGTTAGGTGCCGTTGAAACTTTCACAAGTAAGCTTAAGTTTTAATATGGGTACAGGTGGAGGAAAAGGTTTCTACTTAAAATATAACATTATGTAGGTACTCGTATATAAGGCATTTAAGTGAGCGGGTCGGTCGTTGATACATTTATGTACACCGATTACGATTGGTTTAAAAAGACGTAGGTTAGATACACATGGGTGTTTTTTTTTAATAAAAAGATACACATGGGTGCGGATTTTTGTTAAGAAATCTCAATTTCCTGTCACTATTTCAGTATTACCGTCTTCATTCTTTGCAATATTATCTTTAGTTACGTTTTGATTTTAACGGTATTGCGAAATTATTATCTTCAGGTACTTTCTACCTCAATGATTTTATTAAAGCATTTATTATGCTAACTATACAACTCTATTATATCAGAAAAATTAATCGCTCAGGCGGGGTTTAATGGCTCAGTTGGTCCAGCATCCCTCCTATAAGGGTGAGATCGCGGGTTCAAGCCCCACATGAGCGATTCATTTTTCCTAATGTAATCGGACTTTCTACATTTGCCCCCTCATAGGCAGAATGTTTACTCTCACAGCTGAAATCCAAAATGGTTTTTACCCTATTGAAAGGAACATAATTCTACAAACATTAAAATGTATACAGGATCAGTACGATTAGTTTCCCTCAGGCGAAATGTGCTCTTTTAGTAATATATTCTAGTTCTAAAGATGGATTAACTAAAAAAATACGAGTCTGATTGTCGAAAAAAACGTTGAATTCCATCAAAAGGAGTTGCATTCGTAAAGTGCTGAGAATACGCGGTTGAACCGCTCTGAATTTCCCTCCTACTCTGAATGGGTATTCACTAAATGCAACCTCTTTCTTTACCTTTTATGACTGCAAAAGACGGGAAGCTCATTCCTTCTAAGACTCCGTGGATTTTTCTTATTGCAATCATTAATATTTTTCGGTTCTATTATTTTTTTCAGTTTGACCCCGCTTTCTTCGTTGCGAATTTCGTGTACTTCATAAAAGTCTTTTAAATTTGACTTTTGTTTGAAAGTTCAAAATAATATTACGAAAATGCGGTAAGATTTTACATTTCTGTGCTGGAGCTGCGGTTTCTTTGCAGAAAGGATTCTTTTAAGCTTTTAAAATAGTGGATCTTCGTACCGTCTTGCATATTTATGTTCACGATACACAAACTGAATACGTCATTAAGATTACCAGTACTAAATCCGCTATAAATAAATATTCTTTGACAGTTTATACAGCACTACTATTGTCTATTCTGTGGCATTAGCTACTTATACTATGCTTAATTCCTGGCAGAGTAGAATTTAGACCACCCTATCTCTTCATATGCGGTGTCGTACATGGCGACTAAGGGATATGGATATTTAACATCAGACAGATATTTAAACAGCCCAGACAGCCTCAGATGCATGGCTCGAGTCATCAAAAGTGCCCGGAATACGGCAATTGGCTCACCCCCTATTACGTGGGATCGGATAAAATGTTTTTTTTTTGTTTTTTTAATGACGGACAGACGCGTTAAGCGACTTTGTGTTTCTATGTATAATATATATGTATTTACAAAAAAAAAAGTATATAAGTATGTTTATCCGCATTTTAGATTCCATAACACAAGCTATAAAAGCTTACCTGGGTCTAGATAGCGTTGTGTAGAATGTTGTGGAATATTTATTATTTATTTAATATAATATTATTCACTCATATGAGAATACGTACTTTAGTACCTTTAGTCTCAGTAGTCCGGTTGCTAGTCCGGTTGACCGCGTCTATTTAGTAGCAGCAGAACAATAAATATCAATGACATGCCTACATTATGCTGCGATAGCAATTCCTGGATTCGCTTATCGGAGTTTGCTACAAAAATTTATACTAAGCAGGAAACGAACCTGCCAACTATAACTTACCAGTAGAAAGAACTATGTAGCATGATAAGGCTCATCTTTTCCTACGATGGTTACCATCAAGTAATAAATAAAATATTACCCACTATAACCCATATTATATCTTCAAGAAAAAGTGGTTCCTGATCAGATTATTCTAGAATAATTGTCGGAAAGTAGGCCTTATATTCATACTACGCCAGTGGTATGATGTAGTGTTTAGAGCTATCAAGGCAGTAAATGTATAAATGTACCGCCAGCTTTATGTTAAGGGATAGGCAGAGTCATTTCTTGCCTTGAAAGATAGACAGAGGGACAGCGAAGTGGTCCTACAAGGGTTTAGATTTGTTCCTTTTGAGGTACGGGACCCAAAAAACAATGATGGTTCTCCGATATAAAAGGCGTAGTAGGTACTCTTCAAACAGGCGAGGAGATCACATGTGCCGAGACCGTAGCCCTACGAGTGTTGTTACGATATCACTACATTGTCACAGAATAGAAACATAGTAAAAAGCAAAGACGCTTTACGCGTCTGTCCGTCTTAAGTATGCTTATATCTTCAAAACTACGCTACGGATTGTGATGCAGTTTCTGTTAATATATAGAACAATTCAAGAGAAAAGTTTATATACATGCTTAATATAGTAGAGGGTGCAGTGGGAATGGGAACTGACGCCACGCGGGTGGGAAAATCAATGGTGGCATGAAGTTCGATGTAAGTAGCGTAAGATAACTGACTGATAAATCTGACGGCTGAAGAATAGAAGCTAGCCTAAAAACTCTTCCTGCGCAATGTTGGAGAATAGCAGTTTCTTAGAAATTCAATTGGATTCCCCTAGATAGCGCTCACCATACGACTTAATAATCAATTTAGTATGCACATAAATTCTACGACTGAACCAATATTGTTGGATCAATTTTTATTTAATTTGGATAGAACATGAATAAAATGCAGTAGATAAAAGCAAGTAAAATAAGCACATATACCAGACTAAAAATATCTCATTCATACACAAATGCAATAAAGAAAAACAACTTTTTTCTCCACACTGAGGAGGGGAGTTCTGAAAATATACTTATATTGTTCCCTCATTCTCCTTGCTTCGTACAGTTTGTAACGGGCGCTTCCAAAAGCACAATAAAGTATTGATTGGTCCATTTACAGATCCACTCTCTATTAAACTTTTACAATAAAAGAGGGAACGGTTTGTAAACTTACCTTTATGGGGGTTTTAGAGTACGTCTGTGGCGCTATTTTCGGTGTAGTACTGTTTTGGATGAATTGAGACGGATTTTTGATATTTATTTCAGTGAAAATTTGAAATATAATAATGTTTTGGTGCTTATGATAGTCAGCATTTATATTAACATAACATAAACTCACGCATGTATTCCCCGAAGGGGTAGGCAGAGGTGCTAGCACCCACATGTCGCCAGTTTATGTTTTGGTCCCAATGTAATAGGTGGCGAGCCTATTACCATTAACCGGGCACTTATAAACCTGAGATAAATACACACATAACTTCGAAAAGCATCGAAAAGTCATTGGTGTGTCCCATGTTAAACCTGGGATCGAACCCGAGATCTCTTCTCAGCAGTGCTACTGCAGATTTTTTTTTGACATTTATGACATTCAATACCTCGCAGTTATGATACTGTGGAAAATACCGGAGTAATACTAGTTTGACTCACACTGGGTTCTATACAAACTTGACGTTTTACAAAGTGCAAGGTACAAAATCTAACATGTTATCTAAAAAGTATCAGTAATTTATTATATTACGTAGCGCATCACACCACCGCAGTCATAATTATGTACTGTGAATTCATATTGACGTAGTAGTTGCTACGAAGCGTAGTAAAGGTCTACGAAAAAATATCAATACGAAATAGTTGTTAATAAGCAGCGTAATTGTAACAGAGGTTCGACTCACCGTTTCGAGAAAAGGTAAGTGAGTTTGTTCTGTGAGGGAATACTCAGCAGGGATTTGTTATCAGGAAAAAACATAGGTTGAAAAAATGTGTAACTGACCGTAATAATGACCAGAAAACTCGTCTCGCAGCGGACCTTCATTTGCATAAACTCCTGAAAACTTTATATAAATAGATGAAACACTGCTCAAACTAGGTCAATGATTCAATAACATTAAACGTTACACTTCAACTGGGTTATCATCATAATTGTGCACATTTAAGTTGAGAACAAGCGTTTATTCGTAATTCATAATTGTAGTTGACTTCACATAATTCACAAAATGAAACCTAACCATAGAACTGCTTCAAAATTATTACCAAATGGTTATTGTAATTGTTTCAAATACCAAAACATTTTTCAGTTCAATGTTGAAGGCAAAACACATGACGTCACAATTTTATATCTACCCTCCTTTATGATGAGCCCGACAAATGGAAGCGGACTGCGGTGTGAAGATAAAGAAGTAATACCGTGTGTACCGACGTGTTTTATTACATCTCGTTGTAAATGTCGCATATATACGTACTAGGGATAATTGCTGACGTTGGAAATGATCAATGCGGTTGATTCTTAACTGTGGTGTAACGTAAATTAAGATTTTTACTGCGTATTTATCATTGACTTTTAACAAATGCTTCTCAAAAAAATGGCAACAACAGTAAGCTAATGTCAATTTCCTAAATGTATGTATGTTATGGGATTTATTATTTATTAATCAATTGATGATGTGTAGTGTGTATTATAAATGTTTACTTACATAGCGCGTGAAATTGGCGCAAAATTACATTTTTCCACATTAATAATAACATAACATACTCATAAACTCACGCCTGTATTCCCCGAAGGGGTAGGCAGAGGTACTAGCACCCACATTTCGCCAGTTTATGTTTGGGTCTCAATGTAATAGGTGGCGAACGTATTCCATTAACCGGGCACTTATAAACCTGCGATAAATACACACATAACTTCGAAAAGCATCGAAAAGTCATTGGTGTGTGCCATAGTAAACCTGGGATCGAACATGAGACCTAGGCTTATTTTATTATATTGCCAACGATAATCTAAAAATTAAGATGGATATGTACCTCATATTAATGATCTAAACATCTGCCTTTTTGCGCTTTACCAATACGGTAAAGCGCAAAGAGGCAACATTACAACCGCAAAACAAAGTGGCTAAAACGATTTCAGTAATAAAAGAAATAAGACTTTGACGTCATTGTAAGTAAATGAGGCGAGGAGAGAGAGAATGCAGGAAGTAAATTAATTAGCTTGTATCGTCGGGACTTGGAGCCGTGTCGCTTAGTTAACTTCATTATAGTTGCTCCTGCAGTTAGGAGCGAAGGTTCTTAGCTAAACTATTATGGCCATCGCCCAAGTATACTTAGAACAGTTGCCAACTAAAAAGTCTATATAATAGAGATGTGAATGTTAGGAATATTAAGCTAAGCATAGGACTGTTTAAAATGAAAATTGAGATTGAGATGAACTGATTGAGAGAATTAGAACTTAGTTATTTTTCTAAACCAAAACAGTGGCGTCAATTCTGTTGCGTGTCTCACTCACTAAACAACTTTTTTAAAATCATCGATTCCATCACGATTTATTTGGTGTTAATTTATTACTTTCATTGCTCCCGACGTTTCATCTGCTTAGCAGTAGCCATGACGGGGCACCCCTTATCATTTTTTAAACGATTATCATCACTATTTTTAAACTATGGCGGCGTATACTCATACCTAGTTTATAATAATTCGGAATTTCACGCGATATATTTTGGAAAACTTACTTTAGCCGACGTTTCGGGTGCGTTACAGCGTCGTGGTCACGACATGACTTATCATAAACCATGAGATTATCATCTCATGAACTCCAATCCCTTTTGCATCTTAAGATTACTTTTACTTTGCTTTACTTTTAGTCCGAGGTACACTATTCTACTCCTTCTGTCGATATGGATTGATTCATTTCGGTATTTAAAGGCATGACTTCTTCCTGACCTCATAACTCCGAGAATATACCGTCCATTAGCAGGTAAACCGATTTGCAGATGACCTTAACTTGGCCCGGTAATCTTGAGATGATCTCATAAACACCAGTAGTAAACTATATTGTGATGAAATTTCTCAGTCAGATTACTCCCTGTTTGAACGTTGATAGTTCCTATTTACGTCATAATACATCGTAAAAGTCTTAATATAGGGCATGTACAGCTATACGAATAACATGCATTTGGTGAGAAACTTGGTAGATTAAAAATTCCTCCGACTCAGTTATAGGAGCGACGTACACCGCATTCATAATTCACCGACTTCAGAAGTTGGCGAATAGTGATTGCAGAGTTTAAGATTTTTGTAGTATAGGTTTTTGTAGTGTAACTACACTACAAAAACCTATACCTAAAAGATGAGGTATATACCGAAATCTTTCTTCACCATTCTGATCAGAATGAAAATGAAAGTCAAAAAGTATATTATGTTGAGAATACAGATTTTTTCTTTATTAAAGCTACTGAGCATACATTGCGTAAATTTCAGAAAATACAATACGTGGGTTTCGCATTTTGCATTTACACGAACTGGAAAATCTTAGCCATAATACGTATTAGATATTTCTAATTTTCATAATTTTTATTGGAATTGCCTTCGCGGAGGTGACCCCAACAGCTGAGAGGAGAGGTTTTGTTCTTCAAGCAGTTTGCAGGTGAACCAATCTTTTATCCGGTACACCATATTATAACATGAATGACTATAGTGAATCAGATTCTAAACCAAATCCGAAAACATAATTGACTGAATTTTTTATAGCATTTTTAATGCTAACTTTAAAGTTCGAAAAACATCGGAAAAAAATGAAAAATGAGACTTGAACTCACGACCTTTCCCTTACAGGGAGAATGCTCTTCCAACTGAGCTATTGAGCCACGCCTGATTCATTTCAAATTTTCCTTCTCTTTATATCCGTCTTTAAGGGCGACGGTGGTGCCACTACCAACATTCTTACGAACTGTTAGAAACAATGAATGATTTTTCAACCATTTTTAAACATTGAATTTTGATGACTCCGCCCGAATATTTTACTGCTTAGCATCTTAACAAGATTAACCGAACAGTATATACCTCATCTAAAATCATTGAATAATTGATAGAGAAAACTAATTTAGTGCGATGATAAAGGAAGTCCGCCTTATTGGTCAAATGAATAGTGTAGCCGATCGTCCAATCACCAATCGTCTGGCAATCAAAGTAATATCCGGATTACGCTACAAGGTCCAACTTCGAGGGGCACCTTTACAATCGAAATTTCAAACAGTTTATTCTTAAGACAAAGCTTGGAAACAGTAATGGGGTTCGATTACAGCTTTGATTCCGCAGGGGATGGGATTATATAAAAGCAGTTTTAAAAATAAAACATGAAGAAATATGAAAATAAAAAGAGTTCGATATTGTATACAAGCTGTATTTGTGATGCTGCATAATTTGAACCGCAACGTTTTTCAGGAGGTACTGGATGAGGCCAATATTTTATAGATTTTTCTCTAACTTTCCTTTAGTAGTATCACCAAGTAAGCAAAAGGAATCTTCAAGTGGGCTTTGATTAAGCCAACTCACAGATAGATAGCGACTATCTATCCGACAGTAAACATAATATAGTTCATGAAAAGGTGCAAAATTTACAACAATCAGCTAACCTCCTATTGCGAGAATTGAAAATACCGTTTGCCATTTTGTCAATTTGTCGTCAGATAAATAAGTAATAGTAATAGTAGTCTTTAATGAATGTCTATAATGAAAATAAGCTTGCGTAATTAATACCTCAGAATTGGGTCATCTCGGGGGTACAGTTTTGTGGGTACAAAATGGAAGCTCCCATAAAAGTAGAACTAATAATAAAACTACACCTACATTCCTTCAGGGTTAGTAAAATCTCAACCTAAAACTTCTCCGTGAATAAAAGACTAGCAAAATTGACTTACTACCACTTCAAGCCACACGACATAATCCTCTCCATTCAACCCTACGGCTGCTCGAATGGTCATTCAACATACATATCAATGCGATCGCTCACATTATTATTTCGTCGTCCATCGGCGCGTTTCCGGGGCCGTCACACCAACATTTTCACCCGTCATTTCGGACCCTCCTCAATCGCACAGTGCGCAAATTGAATTTGATCCGTAACAGGTTCACTCGGTCGTTTGTCTCTGCATTGACGGGTTGTTTTCCGTTTTTTTGTTATTACTATTTTTGTGTCTGTTGATTGGTGGGTGTCTAGGGAATTTGGTTCGTTTAGGTATTCCAATAAAACCTGAACACTGAGCACCGTGGCGTATGATACAAGATGAAATGTTTATAATGTTTTTGCAGTATCTATAAAAAGTCTATACATAATACCAATTTCTAAACTATTATATTTCATAATTTACAGTAATGTTAACATATTGGACAAGTATTGATAAATATTGGTTAAGTATTGGACAATTTAACTGCGAACTTGCGATCGTGTATATTTACGTTAACATTACTTTTCCTGTCTTGAAAATTGCGCCTATGACCATCATTCATTAATTGCAGCAGAATGCAGAACGCAGACACACAGATTTTCCAGTGATATGAAAGCATTAAATATATGTATTACTAGCTTTTGCCCGCGGTTTCGCCCGCGTGGATGTCGGTTATGGCGACCAAACATAGCCTATGTCCTTTCTCAAGGTCTAACCTATCCCTATACCAAATTTCATCAAAATCGGTTCAGTGCAGTGTTTTAGGCGTGAAAGCGTAACATACAGACAGACAAACAGACAGACAGACATTACTTTCGCATTTATAACATTAGTATGGATTCCAGGTTGTATATCACTGTCATTGTATTAAAACTAAACTTGCGATGGAGAAGGAATACAGGTTTTTTTTTGTTAAAGAATATTAGCAGCTAAAATTACTAATATTCCCTCTAACCCTCCAACTAAGTTAAATTGCTTCTGCTAGCTTGCTGTACCTACCAAATATTTTCACAAACTTTCATACATATATATGTAATTAGTAGGTACTTTAAAAAATTGCATTTCATTACTTTGTCAGTATTAATTACTACCGCAGTATACCATAAATACAACTACATAATACAAAAAATTGTATCTCAGGTTGAAACATAACAAGTCTATCAGTCTATATTTGCATTAAAGAAATACGTTTCAAGATATCTTCCCACAATAAACCCACGAGCACTAGACTCAAATACCCACCATCCCACTTGCAATATTCTTTGAAGAGGTTCCTTTTCACCGCAGACTTTGATTTTATATTTTTTCCACGTTTTTCAACACTTTAAACCCTTTACTCTGCCATAGATTCAATGGTTCCATCAGATACGATCTAAATTACTATGGCTATGTACATTTGGGATTAAAAGGGTGTCTGGAGCCGGAAGCAATTCATGGGAACCTTGATAGGTAGACGTGGAGATAGATAGATGTCTATCTGTCTAAGTGTGGATTTAAGCGCCTTTGTTATTACGTAGGTGGAGTAAACGGTGTTATTACTAGGTGTAAAAAAGTTATAAAAGTCGTTTCAAATTGTTCCTGCAGCTGATTTAAGGCTACTTATTCTGGAAATGAGATTAGACTGTTTCAGTAGCAAATGAAGAAGTTTAGTACTCATCTCAATTTAGATTGGAAAATTTAGCACTGTTTGATAAAAAAAAACTCAGTAATTTTTGTTGATTGAGTTATACATATCGTTTTTTAAATATATTATAAAAGTTTATATATATAGTTTATAATAATGCCAAATTTTATGGCAACTGTGCATGAAATAAAATATCTGTACACGAGATAAAGTGCCACATTTTATTTTATTTTACCATAAATACTCTTAAATTTCTTTCAAGTCTAATAATAATTTTAACTTTAAGCCGACATTTAAATGTTTTTAAAACGCCTTTCATCATATAAATTAATAAAGTTTAAAAGAAACTTAGTGGCCTGTGTGTTGCTTGGTGTAATTGCTTCGAGTAGTCGCAGTTACCAGTTCAAGGAGGCATGGGAAGTTGGAGGCGAACAACTTGGAGGACCGCCGGGAAGCAGACTTATTACTGTCAAACGTACAAGGTGGAGCCACACTGAGAGCGTTCATAACACAAACATTTTAAAAACGCTGTAGTGACAAAGGTTACTATGAGGACCTCCGGGAACCAGACTAATTATTGTCAAACGTACGAGGTGGAGCCACACTGAGAGCGTTCATAACAAACATTTTCATCATGGTTCATCTCAAACGTTATTTCATAATGTGTGTTAAAAGAAACGCAATGTCATAATTAAATTTGCTGTCGTTTTTGTGAAATAATGTTCTCGTGGGTATATTAAATGTTCTGCACATAAAGTATACAAAACAATTCCAATGTTTTTCGAACTTAAAAAGTTAGTATAATAAATGCTATAAAAATTCATTCAAATATACAAAACATGTACAGAATTTCATTTTAATGATGGTGAGTGATTTGTTGACTGTAAAGGAAAATAAATGGTTGAAGAGTAAATATTTATTTATTTTATTTGAGTGATTTTTTTGCAAAAAGTCATTATTATCTTAAAAAATTAAATTGAAAATTTAAAAAACCCCTCGAAAAAATTGAAAATAAATTGTGTTTGCCTTTTAACTTTTGATATACTTACACATATTGAGAACACTTGTACTTTTTCCACAGTATTTATTCTATTACACCTGACCTGTTTCACCTTACGGTATTCTCAAAAGTTTACATTTGCCAATGGTTTTGGATGTCCTAATTCTTAAAAAAAAGGTTTTGTTTCAGGAATTAGAAAAAAAATGTTTGTCTGCCTTCAGCAGTGAACTGCGATAGACTAATTGATTGACTGATTGAATTTTTGCATATTTTATGTAAATACCTTCAAAACAGTTTATGATATTTCATTTTAGGTTTGTGATTCCGCTCACACTGAGGCCACACAATTATTACTGTCAAACATACAAGTTCGCGTTGAGACGCAGTTCGCTCACTGACGCTGTTGAATTTAGATAGCATTATCGTTTGCCCGCATTTCAGTTATGGCTTTATGCATGTAAACTATCTAAGAAACTTTCTCTCAATGTTGTTTGAGTGCATACAGTTGTTTTGTTCGTTGCGTTTATAAAACCAGAACTCTATAAACGTTATTTCTTTTAACTTTTTAGATCTTGTGTCAGTATTCCCAATTAAGTGATGCTGTCTAAATATTTGGACTCAAAATATTTAATAACATATGCCCGTACATCTGAAGACAGAAGCGATCAAAGTTTTAAAACAATTGACCACCTCATTCCTGAGGCTTCATCTTTAACTTACCATCAGGCTAGGTGACGTCAGATTGATCTGTAAATAAAGTTGAAAAGAAAAAATAATAATACGTACCTAGTCTAACCTCCTGAAGGAAGAGGAAATGATTATTATCATCGTCATTCTTGCGCTAGTCCTGCCCTCTAGATTAGTGGCAAATCGTTGGCCGGCGTTTTTTTAGAATAGAATGACAAATGTATGGGATTTGACGTTTACGACATGCGTTGACAACTGTCATACGTCAAATCCCATTCATTTGTCATTCTATTCTAAAAAAACGCCGGCCAACGAACTGCCACTTGTCTACAGGGGCTGGGCCGGGTGATGGTATATTGGAGCCAAATTATCATCGATAACAATTCGTGTATCTACATATTATGTACTTTTATATCGTCTTGGATCAATAAAGAGTCTGTTCTCGTTAAACGCTGATAATGATCTTCATAAATGGCATGAATCGTTTCTATCTTTTAGCATTTCTCGATACATCATCCCAATTAAAGCACTCTTCGTACTCACAATCACTCTTCGTTATTACAATCATAAAGAAATGTAAAAAAATCATATAACTTGATACGAAACTCAGTGATCTTCGTGTAATTGTATTTTCTTTTCAATCCCAGAAAAAAATGCCATTTAGAAAACGTTATCACGGCACCTTTGTAGCGTCGAAAAGTTTAATTCCAAATTGTTAATGTTCATTGAACAAAATAAATTGGGTAAAGTTTCGTCAAAAGATAAAAGAGCCTCACTTCTGAAGTAAAATCTAACACAAACACACACAAGATCGTATAGTGTCTACTCACTTGCGCAAAATTGTTTTGTTCTTTCATGGATTTGTCAAATGTCGGCTATGGGCTTAGTTTGTGCCTCTTGACTTTGTTATGTTCATGTGACTAAATACATAACAGATATTTGACATTATGTTATTTCAATTCAAACTCAAAATCAATCTGAAAGTATTCATTCAAAATTGTGTAGCACTACTACAACTTTTTTACGACAAATTCTGCTTAAAACTAAGTTTACATTGCTAATGCATGCAGGCCAATGCATCTATTTTATTTACAGTTTTTTCCATTGGCACCAGGTTATACCTACCTAAAAGGTTAAATTCTTATGGGTTTGGGACCCTATAGTGGTCTTCAATACCCAAAACAACCTCCTCTGTCTGCTGGTTACTAACAGAAGAGGCTTTCCTTGCACCATTAAAAGCCAATTTGGCTATAATACTATAACACAGGCGCCTAGCGATATGATGCAGGTATCTTCTCAGTAGAACTAACCTACCGAACCTGCGAATGAATCATTTTCCAATGATTTATCTTATTTAATATTTTTTTGATTCTTGATAAAAGTAAATGACATATTTAGAAATTTTGACATTCATATGTGCTCTTTATGTACCTAAACTGAATAAATCAAATTGATTCTTTGATTCTTCTTTGATAATACATTTCGGAATAATGTGAGAAATGTCATATTCCAAGTCCTGAATAATAAATGTGTAAATATTTTAGCAACATATATATATATAAAAACTAATATTTACTTACCCTATCAACAATCACAAACATGTCGGCAACATCTGTTTTCACAAATCAAAATATAACGAGAGGGGCTTCCCCGCAAAGAAAATAACTTCGGGCCGCCGGCAAATGAGATTTGTAGACGGTTAACAGACAGTTTAGTGTGGACTTTACATATGCTTTCTCGTAGTAATAACAGAAACTAAATGATCTGGAATAGTGAACAAGACATTTGTAGTTTTCCACAGTATACGTATATTAATATACTTACTATGGAAAAGTACAAGTGGCTTATTGTATGTGTAGCAGTAGAGATGTGTACTCCCTGCCAGCTCATGCGTTTCCTTCATCCTACAGTCCCGGGTCCTTTAAGCGGGGCGTGAAAAGGCATCTAATGAGGCCGTCAAGCTGAGTGCCACCACTGTTAACATGGTAAATGTTTATGATGGTGACCCTCTTTTCGATACTTTGCCTTTAGCTTAACATCAGGCGAGGTGAAGACAAATTGACGTGTCCTGTATAAAAAAAAATTTAAAAAATTGACAAACAAACTGTCAATCTGTCTATACAATCTGTCCTCAGGTATATCAAGATTCAGACTGCGTGTCATTCTAGAATACGGGCCTTAGTGTTGGATACGTGAGTGCAACCGGCAGCTCTTGACCGCCTGATCACACTGTCATCTCTCTTCATCTTAATGAGATGCATGTGGAACACGTCGTGACACATTCTAATGCCTGTTTCTACTAAGATGACAAATAATACACGCATCATACTTTTTTACCATATATACTTATATATATACGTTACACATATTATGCAGAGTTGTATACGCACACTTATTATCACTATCACTACATAGCACAAAGCAAAGTCGTTTTCCGCGTTTGTCCGTTCCTACGTTTGCTTACTAAAATTACACTACGGATTTCGATGCGGTTTTTTAATAGTTAAAATAATTCAATAGAAAGGTTTATATGTATAATAAATGTTTAATATAGTAGACGGTATATTTTTTTTTTAATTTATTTATTTAAGTAGGTACATTGTTATCTTATGAGCTAATACATTGTCCCACAAAACCGTACAAACGGTTTGACTGTAGGATCATGAAGAGTTACAACTAGATACTACATCAAATTAATTCAGTACATAGATATAGTGTAAAATTATGGCAGTGAGTCCAATAAGTGCTTTTTTAATTTAATTTTAAACATATTTTTCCTGTTTTCCTTTCTTATTTCTTCGGGTAAGCTATTTAGTATGTAAGGTATTCTTTTATTTAGCGTCCTATCGCCATATATATTATTGACCCTGGGCACTACAAATTTGCCCGCCGTCATTGCTCGTGTGTTGTACCTGTTATCTACATGACAAGTCTGCGTTGGATTATGCTCTCGACTGCCGTGATTTATGTTTAACACTGACCGGTAATATTTTACATATTTTAAATAATTTAAAGTAATCGTTTTGGTAATTATCTTTGATTTTTTTATCAACTAATAGTTAAATAAATCTTAATTGCATGTTTTCTAATTTATCTATGTGTGTTTTATATGTAAGCCCATAGCAGTTTAGCGCATAATCCAGGATAGACTCCACCAAACTACTATATAGGAGTTTTAGAGTACCACGAGGAACTTTGTAACTTAGGTGATGGAACTTGACCAACACAGCTCTGAGCTAGTCACATATGAAGTGTACATGCTCTGTCCAGGAGAAGTGTTCGTCAATTTTCACCCCCAAATAGGTTACACAATCTCTCTATCGGTTTGCAGCCACAGTTGACCAGATTATTGTGAAAGCATTCATATGAATGAGTGATCAGTGAATAAGGGAAGTCTATTACTGGTAGATAGGGCGAATGTATGATCATTAGTTTTGTTTTGTCCGAATTAAGCACTATGCCATTATCGTGTGACCACTTTACAACTGCATCTACGTCCTGTTGAACTAGTCTACAAGTATCGGCCAAGTCGGTGCCCGCGCGTAGCACGCATTTTTTTTTTTATCGTGCGGAAAATCCCCACGGATACCACCCCCACGGAGCCGGTGGAGGCAGTTATGTCGGACTCGAACCGACTAAAACGCACTCCGTCTTGGGTCCTTGGTTGCCGGAGGTGAGATTGCCAAAAGCATATCTCTCGCACCCCGGCAGACCCAGGCCCATCTCTTTCGAGATGGCCCCCTTCGGGTTGTGGGGACCACAGTGTCCCCATCTAGCCCCGGTTACGGGGAGGCGCAGTTGGCGCCGCCACCGTGGCCTGCTTCTGCTAGGGTGACGGGCGGCTCCACTGGTCACCCCCAGGCCAGCGCTCATGGAGGACGGAGGTCGTTCTGCGACCTCCGACGTCCGGTTCGCCTTCGCTCTGCGCGGGCTTCCCGGGCCCGGAGTCTTGTCCGGACCCGACCGGCCGCTTCCTTCTCGAGCATTACTTGCTCGCAGAAGGAGACAGCCGCACCCCAAGCGTTCGCGCATCTTACCATCGCTGTGAGCAACGTGGCGAGTGTGAGGACTCCCACCCCCAGAGCCGCCACTAGGACCCGCCTCGGCGTGTCCCACGCCGGGCACTTGGTCAGCGTGTGCAGCTCTGTGTCCTCACTCGCATCACAGTGATGGTACTCGGACGTTGGCTCCTTCCGGATCCGACACAGGTAACTCCCGAAACACCCGTGTCCGGTAATTACCTGCGTCAGCCGGTACGAGAGGCTGCCGTGTGGCCTCTCTAGCCACTCCTCCATGATGGGTACGCGTAGGTCGTCTGCGAACATATGCGCTGTGCAATACTGCAATGTTCTGCATAAGCTATTTACATGCATTAAATAGCACACAGGTCCACATCCAGAGCTTGCGGAACGCCGCACCGCACCTGCCTGTCGTCAAAAAATTGGCGGTCAAAGTTCGCCGGGTCTGCTAGTTTTTTTTATAAAATAAGGTGACCCTATTGCGGCCAATCGAAGAATCGACAACGTTTTTTGTTTATGTTCTAAAAAGAAATTGAATGTACAGTCGTATTTATTATTTTGCTCCAAATATTATTTTCTCCCGATTATATAAATCAATGTATTACAGAAAAAAAGCATCGTCAATTTTCTTCAAATAATATAGATACAACGGTTCATTTAGAAGGGGAGTTATTTGAATTGAAAATTCTTTGCGATTTTTCATTAATTGAGATGAATTATAGATTGTTTACTTTTTGTTATCCAAGAGATATTACCGAAGGAAAGAATATCGGTGATTATCCAATTTATAAAAACAATGTGTTTTGGTTCGTATTGTATGTACTGCCGTATTAGTAGTTAATTACGACTTTTTTTAATTCGCTTGCACTTGAATTGCTATTATGTTATTACATCAGATATTATTAGTAGCATTGCAAAAGAAATTTGGCATATTTGACGAAATTATTACAAGCTGCAATTGTTACTCAAATTAGTTGGTTAGTGTTTTATTTATTAAATACCTACCTAATTATGTGTTGATAACATAAAACGAATAAACAGACAATTGTGATAAAACTTTGTCAGCTTACATTTCTTAGGTATACGTTTTATCCCGTAACAATGCCGGTTTGTGTCCCTGTTATAGTAGGGCACGCGTAGAAGGAAATCGGGTAGTAACTCGAGCGCGTCAGATTAAGCTAGGGGAGGCTAGTTACATATTTACAAGTTCCTCCAGCTGGTAGGCAGACAGTAAGCAGTTCGATATGGTTAGGTGCGCAAAAAAAAAAATGGTTCAACGAATTTACACCTCCGCATCAGATTAGTATAAGGTAAGTTAGTTACTAGCTTACAAGTGTCCATTTTGAAAATCTCACGATTTAAGCGTAACCTAAGGGCGTGGGAAGCTTGGAAAGATAAGTCTGTTTTTACTCGAACGCGGTTTTTTTCAAATTTTTACTTCCATAAAGTCAAGTTTAACTTTACACGCAACTTCTAATATCGTTAAAACAATGTTCGGATGCTCTCATAGTTTATGAACTTCCGCTATGTTAATTATTCTTCAAGACTTGTTCTTCGTACGAACTTATCTACACAAAAGTTTGTAAGGAACTCTAGATGTGCGAGCTCAACTTGCACTTGTCAAATTTTTTTTAATAGATAGATATTTGGGTCTTTACAGCTGTAACTTAAATTCAGCGTCTAATAGAAATTACATAAGATTAGACTTGATCTGTAATCTGAGATATCCCTCTTTTCTAGCGCATATAGGACGTCTTAGCTGCACACAGACACACAGCCTGATGAGATAAAAAACTGTGGTGTTTAGCTTCAGTGAGATTTTTCCCGAGAGAGATTCCCCAAGGAAAAAAATGACTTTATGAAAAATTCTGTATAAAAATATTCCAATAGCTGCCGTCAATATGACGAATTTCAAATGTTTCGAAATACTTGTTTACAACATTAAGGTTCAGTTTTTAGATTTTGCAATTATTACTTGTTCTAAGGCACAAGTTACTATGTGATCTCTTACTCTAGAGTAATTAGACAGACAGTAGTTAGCATCCTAAATAAACAAGAGTTACAACGCCGCGGACTCAATTAAATTCCAGTTGCTCTGGTAATTAGTCAAAACTGGGCAATCTAAAATCCAATTTAAATCGTAATAGGTACGGCAAATTCACCCTTAGAAGTAGCTTTACACATTTCGAGGTACATATAATCATAGGAAGAGCAAGCTCGTAAAGAATGTAAGGATATAGTCCAATGGCGGGCAGTTGTCTCTGCTTACCCCGGAGGGAAATAGGCGTGAGCGTCTATATTATGTACTTAGATCATCATGGTTCTAAAACTTACTCTTTCTTACTAATAAGACATATCAATTTTTATTACTGAAAATTACTAGAATTTGTTTTTATCAATTTATTTCACGGCAAAAGTTATTTGCGCGTATAACCTGTATAAATTTGTCCTGATGTGTTTGTTCAATGAACAAAGTATGATACTAAATGATGATATTAAATACGTATAATATACAGCAAAAATAAAGGGCACTAAAAGGTAGCAAAAATAAGATACCTACTGTTAGTAGGTTAGAGACAAAATTGAGATAAAATTTACGATAATCTATTCACTATCTCCAGACCAAAGTGTAAGCAATAACAATGTGAATATATACATTTTAAACAAGTACACATACTTCTAGTTTATGTAACCAAGTAAGTACTTATGTACGTAGAATATCTCTATGTGTCACTCGGAAATTCTTCCCGTTTACGTTTTAAAACTGGCGTTTATCCGCGAGACGCCTCCCACGGGGCAGTTCATACAATATTCATACGCTCCTATATAAAGCTGATTGCAGACTTAAACACCTATTCGGTATCTCAACGAGCTTTTGTGTAGCGTTCAGGGACTATATGCTTGAGTGATGAAAGATTTAGTTTGAATTAATAATAATGTGAGTAGCGAGAAAGCAGCAGTAAAATAAATAATGAATAAATATTCTAGGATATTATACACAGCGTTATCTAAATGCCAAAGCAAAACTAAGCTAGCTTTTAGATGCTCACTCGGTGTAAACATACATGAATGTGTGTATTTGCATTGGTTTCGAAATGTTTACATAAAAACTAGCTGATGCCCCTGGCTTCGCCCGTGTGGGACTTGATTCCATTCTCACAACTCATAGGAACTAAATTAATTTCGTTCCTTGACGTTTCTGTGAGCCTAGTATTCCATGCAAAAAGTACCAGGCTCCAAGAAATACTTTTCCGTGACAAAAGGGCCGTTTTAGTTCGAACTTTTCTCACCTTTTAAACCTTCCTTAGACCTCCATCTCCACGAACATTTCAAGATCAAGATAAGATAAATCCGCTCAGTTGTTTTCGAGTTTTAGCGAGACTAACTAACAACAATTGATTTTTATAGTATATAGATGGTGTATGTACTTATAATGAATAATTAAATTGTTAATAATAATTATTCATATTTCGGTACATATATGTTCTGTACACTAGAATCTGTATTCTAGGCTGATCTTGATTTGGATTTAGTTCAGTATCTAATATATTTATGATCCCTGATTATTAAACATAGAATATAAATCTTCACTCATATAATCCTAATCATGTGAAAATTCCTGTGAGATTTATGGCTTCCGACTGAACTGAGGAAAAATCAATTTTAATAAAATTTGTGGCAAATGTGCACACGTCTCAAAAAACTAGCCCATACGATCGTTCGGCAACGCTCCGTATTTGTGACAAATATCCCTGTTATGTTTCCTTTTGCATGTCAAAAAGCTCTCACAATTCATATGAATCGAACCTGTCTAACAGAGTGATACAATGTGCAAAACGGCTGTATTCAATCCGGAATAGTTGTTATACATATAAATAGTTAGACTTGCTGGATTTTGTCCAGTTGATACTTTTGTTCAAGCCGTTTTGTGTGCAGCACAATGGCTACCATTGTATATTTTTGTTCCTAATATTTTTAGTAATCTTGGAAATTAGTTCGCAGGTGGTTTTCGTAAATGTTACTGAATAATTTAAACATTAATGTAGTAGTGTGGCTGACTACGCGGCACATTAGCCCGACTGTGCCTTAAGTCTCGGATTCTATTCCCAGATTTGGCAAAATATATGATAACAAGGGGATAAAAATGTTTTGTAATTTTTGTTATATCTTTGTCTTCCTACCCTCAATTTTTTCAGCTTATAGTACCAAAATAAACATATTTATAAAACATAAACATAAAAGCTCTAGTATGTTGTATTTTTTTAATTTTGCAGGGGTATTAAGTGGGACGGAAAATCATACATGAATTACATACAGTACAAGAGTGTAACAATGATATGGATGTCAATTCTGTTAATTAGTGCTTACATCTTCAGTGATTTAGACGTAAAAAAAATGAAAACAACATGTATCTGTAGATAGGCTTAGTATACCAAATACATCATCAAAGAAAAAAAAACAAATAAAAAAAGCCGAACAACCGTTTAACAAACGATTTTTAAACAGCTTTTTGTTGATATTGCCCTCTTAACCCGATTCACACATCATTAAGAACTAATAACAAGTCACTCGACAAAACAATTTCAGCTTTTAGCCGTCACGGTACGTCATCAATCATATGCACACTGGGGAACAGAACAGTGCTTGAAAAACATGCCTCAAACGATTCATCACGGATGGTAATTATCCTAACTGCCGTTTTCTACTGTAAGACATTCGGTTTCAGTTGGTAGACCGTGGGTGCTTTTGATGCTGACTCTGTTAATACTGTTTACTTTATTTATAGGATAGTAACGGAAGGTGCACGGTGGTTTAAATAGCCGCTTTATCAACTGACAATGACTGTAGTAGTATTGGGTGGGTTATTGATTTGTTGGATATGTATGCAAATATTTGCACTGAGCTGCTAAGTAGAGACGTTCTTTTTATGGCTTTGTCTAAAATAGGCCAAGTCTTAAATTAACATCTGGTTGCAAAAGGTTCAAGTCCCATAAGATGTAAATCACAAAACTTCCAAGTTGCATAACGTCTACATGCAGCAGGTAAGCTTGTAGGTAACGAGCATGCATCATCAAGTAGGTAAGGTTGGCTTTGAAAATCTTGGTGCAGCATTTTCATACCTATTTAACCCTTATTTACCTATTTCGTAAAAGGTTCGTATAAGATTATAGGTAAGCATGAGAATTAACTAACTAATTTATTTAAGTGACTTAGAAAAAATAGAACGCATATGTTTTAAATTGAGAATACTTTATAAACAAGGCCGACTGAAGTGGTTAATTTCAAAATACCTTTGCTCCGAAAATTGTAGGCTTAAACGGACTTTAGGTGTTCGCCGATTTACGTGACCACCTTAATTAGTTGGATATACCTTCTTGCACCTGCGGAGGAAAGGGATTTACGGCTTAAAGAGGTCTCGAGTCTTAGAATATTTGGAGCTCTTACAGCAGTCTCGAGTATAAATGGTATAATTCCATTTCTAAACAGGTTAATTTTATTTGGGATATTTAGGGCCACACAAAATAACTATCAGGTTTTAGGTGAATTAGTACTTTTCTAGGCGAATCAGTTTGAAAATCCCCTTTTTTAATCCCCGACGCAAAAACGACGGGGTGTTATAAGTTTGACGTGTCTGTGTGTGTGTGTGTATGTGTGTGTGTGTGTGTGTCTGTCTGTGGCATCGTAGCGCCCAAACGGATGAACCGATTTGGATTTAGTTTTTTTTGTTTGAAAGGTATATTAGTCGGGAGTGTTCTTGGCTATGTTTGAAAAAAATCGGTCTAAGATGGCCGCCGCCACAACATGACGGAATACATAATTTCTTCATAACTCCCTCAATATGGGTATCAAATGAAAGAACTAGTAGATCAATAAAAAAGTATAAAATAAAAATTTAAAAAACCCCCGTCACAAAAAACACTTCCAAAAAGTTGAAAATAAATTAATAAATTTTGATTCAACGGTTGCCATGTCGGGGGACCTTGAATTGTTCCAATAATATAACGGAAAGCTTAACCAGTTAGGGTCCCCCGACATTTTATTAATTTATTTTCAACTTTTTGGAAGTGTATTTTATGACGGGGGTTTTTAAAATTTTTCATTTAATTTTTTTTATAATGAACTCATTTACCTTAATCAGGTGTATCCAAATTTCAGAATGTCACTTTTTGAAACTAGTTAAATAAATTCAAGTAAACAATTCCAACACCTCACAGTCTGAAATGCAAGTTTTAATCTTAAACAAGACCGGGTTTAAATGTAATTTCGATTTATTAAGCATCCAGATTGATATAAAATGAAACTAGGACGAGAACAGGCAAGACTGCTCTGCGAAATCTCCACAATGCGGAAGAATTCATCAGAATGCTTGCCTGTAGAATGAACGCCTACAACACGGTACCAAAATTGTGGATTATATTACCTACTTTTTATTTATTTTAGTTACTTTGGGATTAAAATACCGGTAAAAGTTAAGTTAGTTTAAATTGTAATATGAACTAGATAACGATATATTTGAATCTTTTGCTTAGAATGTTACAATTTTGCTACGTTACGTTTCGCTGGTGGCGTGGCCAGCGTGCTCTTATTTATTATAGCGCCTTAGAACCATAACATGGCTAACGTGAATAGCGTGAGGAGCGTGGCAAGCGTAGCTACCAGCCAGATACGTTGACAGATACAGGCATATAAGTATGTCAACAATGTTAAGTTTGAGATTACATTTCATAAACGTGAACAAAAATTATTCCCGGTGGATGAATGTACACTCTTTTTATGCAAAAGAATAATTTTGTTAGGTTACGCGTTACAGTCTTTCAACGTACATTAAAATATCACAATGCTTTTTAAAGGTTTTATTACCGTGTCTCCAACATTTGCAACGGGCTTCTCTCTCGTGATTTTCATCGTGTTATGAGAAAGGCTGCCCAAGCTAATGAGAATGAATTGCACTCGGCGTCTGCGAGGCCACCGTTACTTTAGAATTAGTGCATTTTTCACTGCAAGTCTTAATGCGATCAGTCTTCGTTTAAACTCGGATTTATTAGCGACTTCAAATTGATTTAATATGTTTATACGGATTTTGTCTAGAGTTATATTGAAATAGAGCCACTATTCACATGAAGATAGTTCATCGTTTAATTGTTGTTTGGATTGTAAAAATATTATGTACTTACACACCTGTATGTATGCTAACTAACCCTAGTTACAGGTATTTTTTTATGAAGGACATGTCAATTTGACTTCACCTCGTCTGATGGTAAGATAAAGGCAAAGTCTTGGAAAGAGGGTCACCATCGTAAGCATGTACCAAGTGGTGGCACTCAGCTTGACGACAGATTATTGACTAATATATGATGTTTTTTGTAGAAATATCACCACAAAACATTCCGAAACCGTCTGAATTACTACGGTAAAATTGAGCACCCTAAAGAAAGAGTTTATTATGTTAATAATTATAATGGACAAATTAATAAGTAACTGTTGTAATGATGAGACTGCGTGAACATGTTAATGCACTATGTTTAGTTGTCAAAAATATATGTACTAAAATAAACCACATAATGGTTCAGAGAACACATTCCAATTTTGTGATCAAATTTTACCAAAGTATGCAAAACCCATTTCGTGTAAATTTCAGGACGTTATATTTTAATAAATAGCAATCTAGCTCCGATATAATGAACTTTCAAAATCAATCACAAATAGAATATACATTATCATAGAAGCAAAATTAGAATAACCTTAAAATAGAAATTAGATTCAGAGTCCAAGAATTCAAAATGAAGGGAGCCCGGAACCACTAAGGAACTTAGTGGTTAGATCCCGACCCCAACACCACGAAGAGTAAGGTACAACAAAGGGATTTTAGTGTGTTGCCAACTATATATAACCGCATGACTTCGGTGCATCGCAGTACTCGTAGTTTAGTAATATAAATATTCAGAGTTTAATATTACTTACCCCCGCCAGAGCGAGGGGGAGGTTACGTCGGACTCAAGCCGACTAAAACAGCACGCCGACAGAGGGTCGTAGTGCTAGGCCGGAGGTGAGGTTGTCTTCGAGATATCCCTCGCACCCTGGCTGACCCAGGGCCAACTCGAGAGGGGGGACAACGGTGTCCCCGACTCGCCCCCGGAATGGGGAGGCGCGCCTGTGCGCACCACCGCCGTAGCCTGCTTCTGCTGGAATAACAGGTGGCTCCACAGCTCCAATCACATGAATCATTGATCTCGTTCCTACAATGGCCAAGAACGAATTCTCGTGATAACAAATAAGTAGCCAATGTGTTATTCCAGATTATAATATAATCTATATCTTTGCAAATTTCTTTCAGATCCAATGAGTAGTTTTTTGTGAAAAAGGAAGAATCGGGACAGCAGAGAAGTAATACAAGATTATATCTTAGACCTTTATTGTTTAAACACGATTTAAATTTTTGTATTCTATTTACATTTAGTGATTATAAAATATACAAAAGTGTAGAAGTAAACAGAAGAAAAATAAAAGACCCAGACTTTCTCAAGTTCATTTCATACATAGGCACTAATATCGTATAGTTAATACAATAAACGTAATATTCAGCATTAACATAAGCTACGTTCATTTGAAAACACGGAAGGCGAAAAACACACGATGCGTTTAGACGCCACACGTGCATTTTGTCCCATTTAAATATTCTGATACGGGATGAAATTCTGATTTTAAACGATGAAATAGCACTTGTTGAGACAAGTGCTATTTTGTCGCTTCGTTTTGTTCATGAAACTTGATAAATAACAGGTAGGGAGGCCATGCAGCTAAATTTGTAGTCACTCGAGCGTTGCGGCAACTTATTAGAATTGGTAGATTAGATCTACCAATTCTAATAAGTTGCCGCGACTCAAATCGAAAGAATAATGTCTATAAAGTTTCCACTTGGGTGGGGGAAGCGTATATATAACAAAATAATAAACAAATACAAATATCATCCATTTTCATTCAAGTTTTGTACTACTTTGGTCTTCTTTCATATTTTTCAGTTATTTTGGTTTGTATAACTCTAAAATAAACATAAAAAAGACCGCGTTCGAGTTATACAGACATATTTATTATCTTTACAAGCTGCTCTCGCCCTTAGCTAGTAACTAACCTGCCTTATCCCAATCTGATGCGTAGGTGTAAATTGATATAACGCTTTTTTTGCGCACCTACTCATAATGAAAGTTGCCTACTGCCTGGAGGAATTTGTAGATTTATGTATCTAACTCTCCTAACTTAATCTGATGCGCTCGAATTACTACCCAACTTTCTTCTACGCGTGCCCTACTATAAATAGAAAATAAAAAGGTACCTAATGAAGCGTTTAGTTTTTGACCGGTAGATACGCCCAAGAGATTTTATACCTCACCATGTATGTAACCTAACTGCCTTTTTATGTACAGCTGACAATATCGACTAAGAGAAAATAACCAAGCAGAACCCTAGCAGAAGCAGGCCGCGGCGGCGGCGCAAAGTGCACCTCCCCGTAACCGGGGCTAGATGGGGACACTGTGGTCCCCACAACCCGAAGGGGGCCATCTCGATGATGGTCCTGGGTCTGCCGGGGTGCGAGAGATATTCTTTTGGCAATCTCACCTCCGGCAACCAAGGACCCAAGACGGCATACGTTTTAGTCGGTTCGAGTCCGACATAACCCCCTCCACCGGCTCCGTGGGGGTGGTATCCGTGGGGATTTATCGCACGATAAAAAAAACCAAGCAAAAAGCTTTAGATAAAATGGAAGAACTAAAAATGGGTCATTATTTTTTGGACCTAATAAATATTGTTCAACAAAATACTTATATTTGACCAGATAAAAAGAAAACTGCTGTAGACCGTAACGACTGACCAAAACTGATAGCAAATAATGATATATGACGACATTTATTTCACGTACCATTTACCAAATTGCTGTCCCACTTCTAGTAGATAGTAAGTAATTTTTCTTCGATCATAACCTTCACAGGCCCTTTTAAGGTTATAACAATGCCCATGATAAATGTTATACTTACTTTATGTTTGAATACTATAAAATTACTACAAATGTTGTAGGTACACAATATTAGTAACATATTGAAGGAATTTTTACAGCATTAAGTATGCTAACTATACAAATCAAATACATAGGGAAAAAGAATCTTCTCGGGCGGGACTCGAACCCGCAGTCTTTCCCTTACAGGGGGAATGCCTGACCAATTCGGCTACCGAGACACGCCCGATATGATTCAAATTTCCCATCTTATACGTCTTTAAGGCGACGTGGCGTCATCTACCGATTTTCTTACGAACTATCGGAATCAATGAATGATGTTACAATCATTTTTAAACATTGATTGTTGATAACTGCGCCCAAACAATTGAAGGAAGAAAGATTTGTAAGAAAATCGGTAGATGACGCCACGTCGCCTTAAAGACGTATAAGATGGGAAATTTGAATCATATCGGGCGTGTCTCGGTAGCCGAATTGGTCAGGCATCCCCCTGTAAGGGAAAGACTGCGGGTTCGAGTCCCGCCCGAGAAGATTCTTTTTCCCTATGTATTTGATTAGTAACATAATTATACTGTGTCGCTTCTTTCCGTTTGGGGTTGGTAGAGATATCATAATAACATTTTGTTGCGATGCTGGCATAAGGCTTCGCTCTTTTTACTTTCATAATTATTGTTTGAAACGAGCATATTGTTTGAAGACGGTTATTTTTGACCGAGAAATTTTTATAAGCTTTGAATTCAACTTGAACTAATGTGATGATGCTGAAGACTCAAAAAATATTAGTAAAATAAACTTCATTCCATGATATACAATAACACTAACGTCAGGCAAATCAAAGGTATGTATGTACCTATACCATGATCGCGTTAATTCCCGTTAGTGTTATTGTATATTAGTAAAATATTTTTAATGCCTTTACAATCGCTGCGGTTCAGTGCAAAATTTTCGCCCGTATGTCATTATCCAAGGGCCCCAGTTCCTCGCACATGTTTATCCAATTTGGCGTAGTCTGCAAAGTTGTGAGCTCGCAACACGTGTGACGCTCAAATTAGAGATTCATATTAATTTAGGGCTTATAGTGACAGCGCTTTGCGGCGCACCCGCACTAAGACGGTGAACGACGAACTTACAACGAATTTGCAACACTTTGATAAGGTGTTTGGTTAAAGTATAATAACTATACTTATGCCAAGTAAGGAAGTTTATCTTTCGTGTTTAATTGTTCTTTTTTTTATAAAGTAGCTATGGCGTTAATTTTTTGTGCTTTTTACTACTATTTGTTTTTTATTTGTATGTAATAATTTATTATGTAGAAATTTTTAAATCAGTCTGACGGTATAAGTGCTCTGGAATCAATTTTAATGATTCGATTAACTTCTACATCCTAGCGTTAATCCCAGTCGTACCCTTAACTTTTTCAGCTTGGATTCTAAAGTCCGCTTTACCAGTCTAACTGCGAATTTGGCTAAACTTCGACATTTTCTGTGAAGTGATTGCCATCTGACCTCCACAACCCAAAGGCGACATCGAAGCATTGCAGCTGAACCAGTTGTTCAAGTTTTGGTGGCTCCAACTACCCGTAACGACTGCCATAGATGTTCGTATGGCAACCAGGACCGACGGCTTAACGTACTCTCCAAGACACGACCAGACCAATGAAAATTCCCATATTCATGCATACAAAATTTGCACTGAGCGGGGATCGAAGCCGCGCCTCCCACGTAGCAGCCGCGTTCACTACCTCTACGCCACGCCATTCCATTATACAAATCATTAAACCCATTATACAAACGTGCTTATAAAACGTGTCAAAAATATGTTAAAAATATAGCATGGTAAATCATTACTCAAACTGACCCAACATTTTCGGGTGTTCTCTGTTCAATTGGATAAAATTAAAGCTAGTTTTGAATTGTCACATGTTGTGCATAATATTCACTTGATTTCACTCGTCACCGGTTTTAATATTAACTTTATGTGAAACCATAACTATGTATTCAGTTGGACAAACTCAATAAAGAGTCCTACTGGTTTATCTGCATTGATATGCTGCGCAGCTTCTCATTTTGAATGCAAGGCACAAAATTAACCGAAATAAGTAATTCACAGCCTGCACAACAAATATTCTTGAGTTTAGGAGAGAGCCTTAAAAACTTTTGGAGTGAAGTGTTTTGCAATTGAGTTAGAAGCTTTTAGTTCAAAATGTTAATAAGGTACTCGCTTTTGAAATAAAGAATAAAGCTGCTGAAGTAACTTCGGGTTATTATCAAGTTTGATGAAAAATTTACAAAATAATGACTTCTTCAAGTAACGATAAATGGCACGAAACGTGAAAAGCATCAGATTTTAATGTTTTATTTATAAGTGACCTCTATTTATTCCTCTTTAAGTGCACTTTAGTTAAGAAATCCTGTAGAATCGATGAGCTTTTACTTTAAAAAATCTGTGCAATATATTGTATCGTTATCCATACCTATTATACGAGTAATGATAAGAGAAACGCCCAAGATGATAATACCCTTTTAAAATAACTGAAAATAATATTTATTTAAACAGTATGAAACTCAGGACAAACAAAAAATAAAACTTATAATCCACACACTCATAGCTTCTAACGCCTCTGAAAAATAAAAATAACATGTGAATATACCTACCAAATAATTTTAACGAATTCTTCATGAAGTACGCTCAATGTTTAAAGTTGGGCTTAATTAATACGCGGCGACACTCCATTCGCTGAAATTAAGTACTAGCGGAATTTTATTAAATGTGCCATGCGTTTGGTAGACTGACAAAAATCACGTTACTGACTCTGTGTGAAGGATGTTTCAATACTAGATGCGACAGCAGCAAAATTTGGATTTGACTTTACATAATTTTCAAATTCTAGCTTGAAATATTTTCAAACATTGAACAAAACAGGAGCCTCAAATGCGAGGAAAGAAAATGCATTCAACAAAATTTATTCAGCCATTTATTGGCACTACACGTTTAACATCTTTTAACTATCATACTTCAGTAAAAATGGAAAATGATACGTTGATTTCTAACTTAAATTTTCACACGAACACAAGATTCTCAATCAAAGAAAGATATTCACTTCACTAATCGCATATCATCGTCCATCGTTCATACTTTGACACAGAAATAAAACACAATCCTATTTGCAGTCTCATCGTCTACATTAACATTTAACCAGTAGACCGCAATAATCCATATCGCATCCAGTACGCCAAAACGTGGGAGGCATATAGACGGGTAGTAGGGGCTGGCAGTCTCGAGGGCCGTCTGCCGTAAAGTATCGTTTAATGACGTGTAACGAGCATGGTCTCCGTACAGCAGTTGCATGTACATGAAAAAAAAAACGGATAAGTGCAAGTTTCGTTCGTGGAGTGGGCACCGTAGCTTTTATTTCGAGGTAGTCTTTTACGAGTTAACGAGTTCTTAGTAAAGACTTTAGTCCATTTTTTAGTCGTAAATTTTGGGGTAATGACCTTCAAGTTTGTTAATAAATGCTGCTGCTATTACCAAATATGGTACTTTATCAGAACAGCGCTGCTTGTACAATTATAAGGACCTGTACTTATCTACTATATAAAAATAAGTCGGGTTTTCCTACCTGACGCTATAACTCCAGAACGCACGAACCGATGTGGCTAATTTTGGTCATGAATTATTTGTGGAAGTCCAGGGAAGGTTTGTACGTTGAGAAAAATTCGAATAATTGCCGGGAACCGACATCCACGCGAGCGGAGCCGCGGGCAACAGCTAGTCTACTATAAGAAGTGCACAAGTCAAGTAGACGTGCCTTTATGAAGTCTTCTAGGTCAGTGGTTTGTTCTGGAGGACAACATTATTGAGAATACTGTTTGTGTCCTCTAAAATGTCTACATTTCTAAAATTTTAAACATTTTAGAACGATGGAAAGTTGAATGCAATAAAATTGGAAGTTATAATATTTCAAAACCTTGTCTTAATCTTTTTTCAAAAATTATCTACGCATAATCTTAATTTCTTACCTTCTAACCTGATAAAGAAATAAAGAAATATCTAAGAGCCCAATAAAATACAAGCCTAACTATATTTTATTCAAGTGCCTTTAAAACCCAACTGCTGTACAAAGTCTACTTGAATTACATTATACATCTGAACCCCCTTTTAGAGAATATTCTACCAAAGTCCAGCTGTTGAGTAAGGTAAAAATTCTTGATAAAAAAGTTAATTAATTACGTATGCAAACTGACAAAAAGTCGTCCATGTCGTACCGAGCCGCTGCTGTAACGTGCCGAATGGTGAAACGGGAATCAGATAATGAGATTGTGCAGCCTCGTGATTAAATCATTGCGATGGAAAAAAATGTTGAATATCTAATGATTTTGATTAACGTGGGACGGACTGGTATGGGTTTTGTAAAATAGGTCTGCATTTAGAGCTTGTAACACTCTCTCGTAAAACTCTATGATGTCTTAACTTAAAATTATTTTTATTAAATTCATTTAGATTAGAATGAAACTCTTGCTTGAAATTTTGAGATTTCAGACGTAAAGAAAAAATAGATAACATTAAGATAAAATATTCTAAACTATATCAACTGTATTGTAAAAGTTTAAAAGATAGTGTGCCGAAAGCCAAAGTTATTCGATTAGGATCAAAATTTATGAAATATTCTACAAATTTCATAAAATGGTTGAGCATAGGTTCATCAATTTTATGAAATAGACTAGCTCAAACTCATTATTAAACATGGTGGAAGATTTTCATCCCAACTGGAACGGAAGTACTCGAAATACTGAAAATAGTGAATTTTACGCGAAGGAAACATTTTTTATTTTAAAAAATAAACAAAACTTTACACAAATCATTTCGAAAACTCGCTTGACATCTTCCACCTTGTATTTTTAAATTAAATATTATGAAGACAGTCTTTTGAGTGACAGACTTCTTCTATGGGCTTGGCAAATATTGCGGAAGGATTTTGAAAAATTCAACATTTTGCTGGACTTGGTAATGTTCGCCAGTTTTAATGGTTTAAATATTCTTCCTTCTTCTCAAATTCTTAAAACATTACGAACTGAAAAAATTAAAATAAGTACATCAAGTATCACACAAAATAGTTTAAAGAAAACCCGGTGCCTTGCACGCCCTGAGCAGTGAGCAGTGGTTCTCTTCTTTGCCGAGCCAATGGTGGGTAGTTCCAGTTTTATGATAAATTCTATCGACCACAGTCACATCCTTGTTCATTGCTTTACACACAGGTAGAGAAGAGGGGCGCAGTGGGCAAGAGAGCAAATACAGCATTGACTGGGATGGGGTCATATAGCCTCATCTATATTATATAAAAATCAATGCCACTTTTCTGTTGTAATGTTCACTCAACTCAACAACGCCTTTACCGATTTGGCTAATTTTGGTCTTGAATTATTCGTGAAAGTCCAGGGAAGGTTTGTACGTAGAGAAAAAATCGAATAATTGCCGGGAACCGACATCTACGCGAGCGGACCGCGGGCAAAAGCTAGTTTTGCTATATATTCATTGTATTGGTAAGCTTGTTTCCAGCAGATGATGTATATACTTCCAAATTGATACTGTAGTTGATGTCCACGTGGCGGATTTTTCTGGTCTGATGAAATTTACCGGAACTGAGTGTTTCTCTGCCCACATTCAGTCTCTTTTATATAATAGGAGCAGCGGTATCTTTTATACAAATAAGTAATACATAGGTTGGTTTCTCCTGGCGTACTGTTATCATTTCTGGGAAAGATTTACGTATTTACTATTAGATACCTACTTATTAGACGGAATCGATAATATCGCAGTGGCGTGCGTTGGTAGTCATCAGGTCACTAACATTGTATAATGTCTGCAGTTGCATAAAGTCGTTGACTCTCTGGCTGTATTTTACCATTTCTACCGCACCACGGCGAGTGAAAGAGCCTATTAGGAGTCTTTCAACTAATCTCTCCTTCCTTCCGTCAGTCACATACGGTAGAAATAATGCCACCTCTAACCAAGCTGTTCGGAACTTCATTTCTTTATCAGGCGGATAAAAACTGTATTGCTCTGCCCACACATGTGTTCTCTTCTTTTTAAGATTCGGAGTTTTTTTATATAGGACACGTCAATTTAACTTCACCTCGACTGATGTTAAGCTAAAGGCAAAGACTCGGAAATAGGGTCACCATTATAAACGTGTACCATCTTAACAATGGTGGCACTCATCTTTATGGGATCATCAGAAGGCTTTTCACGCCCCCCTTAAAGGACCCGGGACTGTAGGAAGAAGTAAACCGTTAGCTTGCAGGGATTTCAGGTCTTAATGGTGCGACATAGGAATGGGTCACCAAACCGCTTGATTCTTGATGGAATATTCTGATCCGTATGTGGATGACATCTGAGCCTTGCATGCGTTGTCCTGTGTAGGAAAGGAGAGGGTGGAACTAATTGGAATAGCTCATCAGAGCATTCACCGTGGTAGAGACGGTAATACGACAGGGACAACTATCTCCCAGAATACGTAACGTGCTTCAGAGAAGGTGCAACGATTTACTTCCTCCATGAGCGCGGTTTTGATGGTGACAGCTTAGGCTGCCCATCACCCTAGCCGAAGCAATCCCTGCTCTTCACGTTGAGACCGCCTATTTATGATAGGTAACCAAGGCAGGTATACTGGGGTACCTAACCCCAGAATACCCCCAATGCCCCATTCCTCTGTTAAATTTTAATCGGTTTGATTCCAATACTGCGCTTGCTCCGGTGTGGTGGAATCGGTATCAATGAGGGATACCATTTTCAGTTTTATGACTTCTCAGGCGGGTGGGACCACTATTTCATTCACCGAAATGAAGAATTTTGTATAGATCTAAGAATATTACATAATAAGTTCTACTATTACTGTCACACAGCCAAGTTTTATGTACTACCTATAGAATACTAAGCATAGAATTTATATTTTACTTCAAATAAAACTATAAATACAATTAAATACAACAAATACACAATAAAATAAAAAAGTTAAACAAAAGTAAATAAAAACCATAAAAAAGGAAAATTACATTTTAGATGGATTCGAACGCGACTCAGCTAATTTATAAGTCCACCGCAGACGTATTGAGCCACAGTTACCACGAAATCATAGTGTGAAATAGACGTTTACAATTATGTCATAAAACATTCTGTCCCATTCCTTGAGATGTAGAACTCTGGCCTCTCGAAGTTCTTCAGATTCCTATGACCGAAATAATATCTTCTTGTAACATTGTTGCTTCTTTATTGGTTCGATCTATTCACACAATCACAAATTGTTAGCCGTGATTATGCTATTATTGACATAACTTTTTTATTTATGAACCGATTTCAATAAAACAAACACTAAATGTTAAGTGAAGCCTACCACAATATATTAGTGAAAACCGCAACCAAATCTGTTCAGCCGATTATGAGATTAGCGTGCACAAACTCACAGACAAACAGAGAAACAGATAAACAGATAAACAGACAAACAGACAAAAATTCCAAAAATCGTTGATTTGGCTTCTATTACGTTTATATAGTCCCCCTATAACAATTTTTCTCATTTCCTTTCCATGTACAGACATCGATCGTTTACAGATTTATTATATGTATAGATTATAGAAATGGAGAGATTCTGATTTCCTTACCCTAAATTCAAAATGGAGTACAATGTTTTCTTATTTCGGTGGTCTTACTTATCCAGACTAATGGGTAACTTAATCATGCAGTAAAGCACGTAATTGACGCAGCGTAAATGAAATGACGGTAGTTAATAGATATTATTATTTAATTATGAATTTATCAGGATATTAGGGGTTTTAGAGGTTGAGGCGTGAATATATTACTATGTTTACTAAGTGAAAGAGTTTTCTTAGTATAATTAACAACGTGGAACACAGGTATTATATCAACATAATGGGAAAAGCCACCAATCTTCTCTCAAGGGGTCCGTTAAATAATTTAACAAATTGGTTCTCAAGGTAAGTTTAGGGCTGCGAACCTGACCACACACCCTTTCAACGGCGGAAGCCTCTAAGAGGCTCGCCAGACATCGAGCTCCGGAGGGACGTAGGAATTGCGGAGATTCGCATTAAGGATTTCTTGTGGTCGGTACAATGTGGTTTATTTAGTTAAATGTATATTTTATGAAGTACGTTCACGTTAACCTAAATATAATAATAGTTTGCTTAACGAAAATTTACAGGTTTTTTTGAGATTCATTTCATTTCTTTCAGTGCGCCTATATTGAAAGCGTCGGTGAGAAATTACGCCTTATATAAAGGTATGGAGTTAGAGCGGTAAAACGTATTTTTTTCTGTTAAGATAGTACCTAAAATGTCATCAGAAAAATGGCCCAACAGAAAGAAACAGGAAGATCCTTATAACGGTTATAGGGATATCGCTACGGTAGTGTTTTTTTTTTTATACAGTACACGTCAATTTGACTTCACCACGCCTGTTCACAATTTGATGTTATTAAAGTAAATAAATAATAAATAAATAAGCCTTTATTGCTGTTAGGTACTTAAAATAACATTAGGTACTTATTTAAAACATGAAAGTACAAAATAGAGGTAGGTACTAAAACTAATTTTTCCTTTATCATCATTCTTTATACCAAAACAAAATTTTGTTTAGATATAAGAGGGGAGAATCCAAAGCAGCTTTGAGCTCTCCCCTCTTAGTCTTCAGCTTGTCTTTTGACAAAGACCTCCTCTAAGCCTTTCCATTTCAGTATATCCTTTGAGGCGTATCCATTCCAGACATCCTTGTCTCTTAAAATCATCTTTCCAGCGCTTCGGCTGTCTTCCTCTGGTTCTTATACTTTCTCTAGGATAACGTTGATATATCGGTTCATTTATCTTTGTTTTCTCTCAACGTTCAAATTTAGTCTTTTTCTTTTATCCATTTTAACCGTATTTTATCTCTCCTTATTCCCAAAATACTTCTTTCAATTCCATTCCATTCCATTCTAAATTCTAACAGATGTTAATTCAACAAAATTTTTTTTTATAAAATTTTGCGTTACAGTATCTTTTTTAATTTAAATTAAAACGTCACAACTGTTATGTTTTACTTACTTATATGGGTCTATTAAACCAAACAAATGTCATGTTGTGAAGTTTATTCATATTAAAATAATAGGAGGTCAAAAGCATTGTCGCTAATGAGAGTAACACTAGTGGCCACGACGCGGCTACACTCGCATGCGGTTACGTAGTAAAATCACATGAAATCAGCTGAATTATTAAAAAGTTTCAGTACAAGTTTCATAGTTCGCGACTTTATCGAGGTTTTTATCTTACTTGCTATTCTCTTAGTAAATTACCTATGTAAAGTTTCTTGCATTGTTTTCTGTACTGATGAAGTATCGTTTAGCATCGTTATATAGTTTTATACGCAATATGGTTTTTCATTATCATTTTAGTTATTGGATGTGCAAGGTGGTGGATTAGTTGCTGTATTGGCTGATATTGGCTCACATTGGGAGAAACCTATGTCCAGTAGTGGTCTGCAAAAGGCAAGAAAGATAAAGACTTCTTGTGAAAGTAAAATATCTATTATCTTGCTGCTAACAAGGTTTAGGAGTAGATTTAAGATTGTTATCATAAATAAATTTGGTATTAATTATTTATTTGTTATTGTACTCTGACCTACTTCACTTTCATTTTCATGTAAATAATATTTATTACATATTTGCTCGTAAAGTGGTAGTAATTACACTAATTTCAATGTCGTAATGTATCTCATTACGTACTTGTGCGATAATGTAATGTAAAAGGCACGTGTTTTTTTTAATAAAGTTTTAAGATACTCCGTCAAAAAATGAAGAACTTTTAAAAATCTTAGCAGTATCGTCTGTTGATCTACATTGATACTTATAAGAATATATATAAACATTATCGTGTATTACAACACAGAAGACTTATATCGCACTTTGAAATTGCGACACCAGTCTTCTTTCAAATAATACTAATCTTATTACCCCTCCGCAATATTATTTTAAGCATTTTTCTTGCTGACGTTACTACTTCATACAAATTTTGTATAAAATGAAGAAAAAAAATCAATGGGACGAATCAGCGAAGGATAATTTTAATTATTTTTAATTTCTGTGATTCGTCCTATTGGGCCGAATCTTTATAGGACGAAACAACGAACTTGTCAATATTTTATGAATAAAATTAACTTTGGGAAATAAAATATAACAAATAAACATTTAATTCTTTAATTTTATTAATTTTGACAATAAATTACAACCATTGAAGGAATTTTTATAGCATTAAGTATGCTAACTATACAAATCGAATACATAGGGAAAAAGAATCTTCTCGGGCGTCGCCTCAAAGACGTATAAGGTGGGAAATTTGAATCATATCGGGCGTGTCTCGGTAGCCGAATTGGTCAGGCATTCCCCCTGTAAGGGAAAGACTGCGGGTTCGAGTCCCGCCCGAGAAGATTCTTTTTCCCTATGTATTCGGAATTACAACCATTTATCTGTAACACAAACACAAAAATATTAATTTACTTTATTAGTACCTAATACTGGCTGTTTTTGTACCTGTGCCTAAAAAAAAACGTTGATGCGCGCGCATCGCTTATTTGTGGACAAGTAAAAATAATTTCGCGCGCTTTTTCTTTTCGCTGTATTGTTTTTATTTGAAAATGTCGTCAAGTAGTGATGAATTTATTAATTTGACACCGCCACTCTCTCACTCTTGCCTGAAAAATTTACCGATAGATACTTACAAGCCTATCAAAATTTCATCTTATGGAAAACAAGCCAAAATGCAAATTCATTTTCAGAAAATGTGTTTTTAGCCTATTTCATGGAACTTTCTCATAAATATAAGTCAAGCTCATTGTGGTGCTACTATTCAATGCTAAAAAGCACTATGAAAACAAACCATGGTATTGATATCAAGTCATACTCCAACTTGCTAGCATTTCTAAAAAGACGCTCAGATGGCCATATGAGTTAAAAGTCTAAAGTATTTTCGGCTGACAATATCAAGACGTTCCTAAAAGAAGCTCCGGATTGCCGATATTTAGCAACAAAGGTCAGTTGAAACTAAATAATTGTGATTAATTTCTTTCACTTTCGTATTTCTTTACTATATAGTTGTTTATACGTTATTTTTATCTCTTTTTAGGTTGCATTAATATTCGGTATAAATGGTGCATGTAGACGTCAAGAGTTGGCAAACATCACAACTAATCATATCGAGAACCATGGGCGAGTTCTTCTTGTCCAGGTTAAAAACACAAAAAATAAAATTCCAAGGTCGTTCACAATACAGGGCCCTTTTTACGACGTAGTGAAGAAATACGAAGCGCTTCGTTCAAAAAAAACTAATTCCAACAGATTTTTTCAAAATTACCAAAATGGAAAATGCACTAAGCAACCCATTGGCATTAATAAAGGAGAATGCCAATGTTCGTTTCGTTTTTGAAAAACCTAAATAAAAAGTGTATGGCTACATAAGGAACTTGATAAATCATGAAATATTTTTTTAACAATCTTTTAATTCACTCAAACAAAATCGTATGTGGGGTTTAAACTTTAGTTTAATTAGTGGTGAAATCGATTATAATTGTCTTCTCACTCAAATGCACATAACATAGATAGTTTCAAATGGAGTAGGAATAACATTGTTGAGATGGAAGTAGTTACCTACCCATGTAAATACTGACGATAAAAAATAATTTTATCAGGGACTTTTTAGCACGTTTATCAAAGATTTTATATATAAGAAAATCAGTAAATGGGAATTATTTTATCTGACAAAATACAATGTCTTTGGCGTTTCGAGTCATGAAGTAGGCTATCTAAATCAAAATATCGTCGTTGTCAAACCAAAATCTGCTATGTGCATTTTTTATAATTTTAACATGATGAAAATTGCGATTGGATTTTAACAATTGCGACTGGCAAATGAACCAATCTATTGCATGAAAGGCTATGTGCTTATAAGTACTATACGACGCACTATGACATCTTATTCGAATATGCTATGTGGAGCAGCTAGAAATTATTGTCAAATAAAATCTGCTAAGTGAAGAGAGTGCACATAGCAGATTTTGGTTTGACAGCGACGATATATCTATGCGATTATGACAATGAGGGTAGGTT
This sequence comes from Eilema sororculum, assembly GCA_914829495.1. Lineage (NCBI taxonomy): Eukaryota > Metazoa > Arthropoda > Insecta > Lepidoptera > Erebidae > Eilema > Eilema sororculum. The sequence goes on along the minus strand of OU618543.1, from coordinate 19,184,410 downwards.
CGTAGAGGACGCTTTTAGAGCTATTTTGTTGTAAGATGCGAGACCATGCCGTTTGTGAATTTGTAAAAATGATAAAAACTAGCTCTTTGAACGAAATACAAATTGTTAAAAGTTGAAAACTGTCGTGTCATGTCTATGGTCATGGCAGAGCTCCTTTCAAACAAAACGTCTTTTAGTAACGAATGTGCGGTTTTGGTTTTCACTTTTAATGGATAGTGTTATTATTGATCGGATCAAAAACATACAGCTCAAGAAAAAGGAGCCGCTGGGCGGCAATATCATAATTGGCGAAACGTGGGTGCTAATACACCTCTGCCAACCCCTTCGGGGATTTACAGATGGGAGTACTTACATGGATAGGTGGATGTTATTATTGAGTGTCGTGTTGAGTGTTGTGTTAATAGCATATTATTGATTATTGTATTGAGTACGTGTACAGTCGAGTCTTGGGATTACTGCACGTTCTAGAACCTTTTTGAGGATTTGTGCTGTGCCCACATTATGACTATATTGTGGTGCCTAAGTTGGGCTCGATTTAGATCCGTTCAACCACCAGCTGCATTTTTGCTCAACATATTTCATGAATATGACGATGATGATATCATAGATTAATAAAACTTGCTTAAAATATTCTAGCAATTTCATTTTCCACTTCCTATACAAACCTGTAGGTACATTTAGCATAACCTAGTAGGTAAGTAACTAGCTGACCCACCCCGACTTCGCTCGGCACAGTTCTATAACACGATTGCAGTGCCACCTACCGGGTCCAAATTATGTCTAAGACTTTCACGCAAGTGCAAGCCATAGGTTGACAAAGATAAAGATTTATCGTAACTATATGAACGGTGGCGCGACTATACATTAAATAGGGTTACAATATAAACATTGGTGTATAGGTATCAGAGTTACTTATAAGTGTGTGGAACTATTACTTCTATCTTTCTGGACAAAAAAAATTAATTCCCTGTTCATCCATGTGACGACTAGCACTTTCTGGACAAAATTGATTTGACGGATTGATGGACATTTGCTTCAAAACATAACCCTAATTTGAACAGCAAAACGAAGAATGAGAGAAAACCCCACAAAATAACAGAATATTTTTTATTGCCTATGAAAGTACGATATCAATCCAATTTAATATCCGAGTTTCACCGTCATACAAAATTATTTGTTATGAAACGGCGGTCCATTGAAAAGTGGGCAATCTCCTTTGGAGCAATGCCGAAAGAAATTGCCACTTTCTTAAATTTGCCTGAAGCTCATGAATACACAGGGCACAGTTTCAGAAGGTCCTCGGCTTCATTGCTCGCCGATTCAGGTGCGGACTTATTAACACTAAAACGCCACGGAGGGTGGCGGTTGAGCAGTGTAGCCGAGGGATACATAGATGACTCGATAAGAAATAAAGAAGAAATTAGCTCTCGCATTACAAGGAACATACATTTGGAGTCAAGTGTTGACTTTCAACCATCTACGAGCACACACGCGTACATTCCACCATCTCGTCGCCGCAGCCGCCACCGCCTCCGCCGCCGCCACCGACGACTACAGAACTCTGGTCTCGTTTCTCCTACTTTCACTCAAGAGAGTGAGAGAGAAACTCGGGAAATTGTAACTAATAATAATAATTTGACAACATTAAAAGTGCCAACTGGCAACGTAACAATCACTTTTAAAAGTTGTTCAAATTTTTATAACTGCTTTAACAATTGATTAAAGATTTATTCGTTTAACAAAGTCAGAGTTTTATTCATTTCCTCGTAAATATGTTATAAAACGTCGTATGACATACGTGCGCTTTGAAAATTACAGCCTCTGCTACCTTATAGCCCTCGCCGATGGCTCGGGCTAGTAATATCGCCTCGGCTGTAATTTTCAACTTACCGCACTTATATCATAATGTACTATTACAGCCACGGTATTTACAGCGTGTTCTTGTTATTTATTAAGGAGAAATAAACGACACTCGCGTAATCCCGGCTTAAGTTTTTACTTTCCAATATCCCAAGTTAACATCACGATAAGCCCAGTAAAGGTCGAATAATTCATGGTACACCTTACGACGTATCCTGAAGGTAATTAATTTTCAAGGGATTACGGTACAAATGCCCAGGATAAAGAAGGTTTGGCCCTGACCGTTGTGCCGTGTTGAATTAACAATGTTGACACAAGAACGTATTACTTTTTATATTAGGAAGGAACTAATTAAAAATCTTTCTTATTTAGCGATCTTGACGAAGGAGGTTTTGAAAAATTCTTCTCTAATTTTAAATACTCCATTCGAAATCCGAATCATAAAATGAATTAATTTCGTACGTTTTGTTCCTGTTTGTGCCTTGTTTTTTTTAAATAAAATATCCAGCTTGACCAGGAATGGAACCGCAAAAGGCCTCAGGCCTTCGAGTGTCGCAAGTGCTCACGAGTATCATTACTATTTAAGCTATCAATATGCTTACTTTTCCTAATTAATTGCATTTATATCTATACAGAAATCCTGAAGCAGTAATTTTTTTTCTTCGAGAGAGGTGAACGATTCGAACATCAACTTCAGAAAGAAAACGAATATCTATTGCAGCGCAGAGGATTAAAATAAGAGAAATAAACACACTACATACAATACCAACAAATCTGTCTGACGACGTTCAAGTTCTAGTCTCCACGAAAGCTTTTTCCACCTATCCACTATACAAACAAGGACGCCCACAAAAAACGTTTCTATGCAAATAGGGGCAAATAAACCGTGTGTGAGTCAGTTGCGAAGGGATCTAGGGCGAATAGATGTGGTTGCAGAGTATTTATGGGGAAGATGTTTTTGAAGTCTAACACTATTCAGGTAAAAGTCCTTTATAAATAGAACAACATTATCCTTTAATATAAATTGAAGGGTAATGCTGTTTTTGGGGCCCAAACATCAAAATTTCTGGAGTCTGGAGTCAGACTGTACACCGCATCTACCACTGCACTAAGTTTTCTTACGCTTGCCTGTGTTGACGGAGAAATAAAGCTGTCCTAGTAAGAACACGAAACATAATTATATATATGGATAGAAAACACTATTGTAGACCCACCAAAAAAGTTCAAAAAATAATTAGTTCTCTTTCTTGGTTTCTGCAAAGGTGTTGTACATCTTGATGATCTTATAGCAATTTGTCAATAAAAAGATAATATACATACCTTATAACTTTAAACTTGTAGAAATACATTCCTTCAATAAAGCATACTAGAGCTCACAATCTAACCCACTTCATAAATTACTTACACCGAAAAGTGTAGTAACATTTTCTTCGCAAAAACGGTTCCAGTAATTCCCTAAGCCTATGTCAAGCAACTCCTCTCGCGAGATCGCATTTTCGGTGGCGTTTTATACGCGACGCATGCTTGATTCCCACTATACATATTTATGATGCCGTCTCTCCGAAAGAAAGAATTTTATGGTCTGAAGATGGGTGACCGTACAACAATTACTTGGGGTCTCTGTTTATGGAGGCCTCTGATGTGTTCAGAATGAAAGTTGGAAGTGAGTATTGATTATCTTGAAAGACTTTTGTTAAGTACTGAAGATGATTTTTATTCTGTGTTGCATACCTAATTTGCAGGGTTTATGTCTTTGCTACACTATAATTTTTTAATGTCTGGACAGACTTAGATGTGTGGAATTTTGTTAGGATCTTTACATCCGTTTAAATAGCACTTGTTATTTATTTAACGTTATTTTTAACGTTCATAACACATAGTGGGAAACTCTTTGAAGAATGCGAACTGCTACGTACCTGTAAGATTTCGAAGTTTGGTCCTCATCTACGGAGGAGTTTAAAATGAGGTCATAGGGGTGTTTTTGTAAACATATCCCCATTTTGTGTAGCCATATTCACAACGCCATCTGGTGGATCATATTGTTATTTTTCACAACTTGCATTACGTTTTTGTAGTTTTTAAGCTCTCAGAGTGTTGCATCACTCTAGAGATTACCACGGATTTGACGATTTGATTTTATTATTCACATCAACATTCAACATCACACACATCACAACAACATACAAATTTACATCAAAAGCTTGACTTTTTGAGAATTTTTGTTCGTATTTCAAAAAAGCTTCTACCAAGAGCAATGTATCAAAGGGGACTTAACAAAATAAGCAATTAGCGTAGTTACACAAAGTACATCAATACAACAACACTATCTCTTAACATAAATAGTAGTTGTGAGGATGGAATCTATAACAATGGGCACGGTAGGAATTGGCAAAATAACCGCTTCCAATGCTACGAGAAGTCAATTTGCGCATATATTAATACAGATCAGACGATATCGAGCCGTTTCTACACTGTGCAGGTACTAGAAATAGAGTAGCTTACCTAAAGTGTTTTAATAAATATTTATGTTTATGCATAGGGTGTTTACAAAAGCTAGAATTGCTTTTAAGGAACGTTATAATACTTTACTCACTGAAAAATTATCAATTCGAACTAATATTATTTGAAAGTTTTTGAGGACAGAAGATCCACACACATATGGATGTTTACAACGAATCTGGATGAAAATTGGTACTTACAGAAATAGATCATTTAACCTAGAATGACACATAGTCTACTTTAAGCGGACTCCAAGCCCAATAGCGTGTTGATGATAAATTCTAGTCATCTTTTATCTCGGAGTAGGTTCGAGAGGGTTGAGTGAACGGATTCAGTAATACACGCGTATTACGTGGACTCGAAGGTAGCAGCTGTAATGAATAAAATAAACCTTATATCTATCGAATACTTGCTTAAGAAATTAACCCCCAACTGAAGAGCACAAAATTCACGGATGCAGTTTGATTCCATTCGGATATTCGAATAAGAAGTGCAAACATTCCTCCTCGGGTTAGATAGTAGATGCTTTTAAGACGAACAGCTTGCAGTCAGTAGTTTGTCCAATCAATCGTAACTTGTACGATAGATTGTGTGCTCTGTGGTGCCGTTTCGCAGCTTTCGTAGAACTGTGAGAGCTAACATAGAAATTGGAACTATGTCTAGTATTGTTATAAGAGAATAATCTGCATTACTAAAGAGTCTTGTTATAATATTTTGTGTGGCATCAAATATGATTGATACTTTTATTCATTTTAGTGGCAATTTTTAGTACTTAGTGGAAGTTAAAATTATCTCAAAAAATATCAAATACGAGATATCTTATTATACCGTACTTTTTGCAGAAATCGTCAACGTCATCAAAATACCAAAAACATATTTACAGCATTCCAAAATCAAAGCTCCACAGTCCAAAATCGAACTTAAATTCAACCTGGTTGCATTGCAATAATATGTACGTTCTAGTTCAATTTCACTTACAAAGCGACTAGCAGGACGCAGCAGTCGTCGAAACGCAAACATTGTTCGCATCGCTAATTTACCGCGTACAAAGGAAAAACATACGAGAATAAATACCGGTATCCTGGCTATTTGGCTGCTGCACGGGGAATTTCCCTAAATTTACGTAGGTAAGCCTACGCTTTAGAACAACGGAATGGGAATGTGGAGGAAAACCGATACGATACGGTTTTGATAATTTCTCGTTTGAAACTTTATTAGATTATCGATTTTACAATAGTGAGCTACATGCAGTACTTTGTCTTTCATTAATACATTGTTGAGTAAACGGATTGCGGTCATTTTATAAAGAAATCATTATGCAATGTATGATTTTAGATTGACATGGTCATTTACGTCGACAGTAAAACACTCGCCCTAATATTTACCATGTTTGTTATAATTTTAGAGGATCCGATATTTCAGCGCTGTTTCAAGCGGGGTTTACCATTGGTGACCGAAATAAACAGCGCCGAAATATCATATCCTCCAAAATTATAACAAACATGGTAAATATCCCGGCGAGTGTTTTACTATCAAAATAAAACATTGCGTACTATAATAATTGTCATCCGTTATTAGTTACATTATTTTTAAGAAGCAATTCCCAATACATAATTGTTGGATAAAGTACTTAAAGAAAAAAACATTAATAGGTAATGTTCTTACAAAATCAGTCTAGACTTAATATCCAAAATAATCTTTACAATACTGTTATCTTCATTAAAGTTGTTCATTTTATTTTCTTGCAACAATGAAAGTGCGATATTGAATGTCTGATTTATAGGACAACTTGAGCTTAACAATATTGTACGCTTAATTACGTGGCTGGCTGATTCTTAAAGGTAATGGTTATCACACAATATACCTTTAGCTTTCATGTTATAATGGTACTCATTACGAAGATGATTGGCCTGTCATATTAAAAGCTATTTTAGTGTGTTTCAGAGAATCTCGGCTTTTATTTTATGAGAACTAATCTGTGTAGCTGTGAGATGTATGAAGACATAGGAAAAAAAAATTAAGTAACTTTCGTCTTAGAGAAACTCACATTAATCTAAGTTTATAGCCTGTTAGACCTAGCTCAGGTGATCGTAGCGGCTGCCCTTGGACGATCTAAGTATAAAAAAACACCAAAGCTCGCGACGATACGTAACATATAATATTTAACTAGCCTAAGTATCTTACTTTCTCCATCTTTCAGCCATTTGAGTTGAAGTGTACCCAAATTACCACACCAAAAAAAGGTCCCCAAAAAGATTTCTAAAGAAGCAGAAAATAGAAATATACAAAATCATTCACAACGAAACAATGAACAAGCCGAAGGAAATTAAGTTTCCAGTAGTAGATGTGAACAGAGAACGTTCAGTATAATTGCCGTGCGGTTAACTGAGACCGTCCGGTGTTACGCGAACAATGAGACCTGGGAGTGCGGTGACCAAATGGTCACCATTTAGAGAACGGAAATAATAAAGACGTTTTCGTATTCATGCAATGGTAATACTGGCTAGAAATACTGGAGCACTCTAAAATGCTTGTAGTGTGGTCTGAATTTGTATTGTTAATGGTATGTTCTCAGAATAGTATTTAAAAAATGGGATAAAGATGTATTAAGATATACAATGGAACTTTATAGCGTTGGCGGGTTAAGTCTGCAATAAAACATAATTATAATAAGGAAAGATTGGTTTGTTTGTAATCAATTAAGTCCATAAACTCAACAACTGTAGGCCCATTTCAAAATAAATATAAATAAAAAATAAATATAAGTTAAATTATTTACATAATTAATAAAAAAAATCCCAACAAGAAAAAAAGGCAAACGTGTTTGTTTGAAAATATTTATGATCACCCTCGTGGCACTGGCGCGCGCCTTTGACAGGTAAGTTGGAGGCCTTGGATGCGATTCCCGCTCATTGCAAATATTTGCATTAGTGTGAGTGTTCATGTATAGGTATTATATGTACCTATGTATTACATAAAAAATGTGAATGTGTTATCCACATTCGAGAAGCCATAATACAAGCTTGGAAAGTTATGTTTACCTTTGATCTAAATATTGCTATGTAGAATATCCCAAAACATTATTTATTTTTATTTAGTTGTTTCCAAAGTAGTCTTTGAAAGCACGTAAATGATGGTCACCTTATCGGTGACGTTTATACAAATTCAGTGAATACATTCAGAGACGAGATAAAATTGTTTCAGTAGACAACGGTAATAATAGGCTTGGTTTTAAACAAGATCTGTATTTATAAAGCAGTGTGATAGACCTTTATTTCAAGTTCTTTATTTTACAGTATGCAGTACTTTAAACAGTACAATTTTAACGGTTAAGTTGAAAATTCTTGCGTTAGGTAATGTACAGATCACAGAACTAATAATAAAAGACATTTATTTTTTACAATCATCAACCAAATTAAGACATCAATCCAGATTCCATCGGAGGCCATGGTATCCTTGGATACAATCTTGGGCGTCCAAAGTAGTAAGACCTTTTTGCACGCATGTCACCCTCTACGACGCCGAGCCAAAACTTCTTGGGCCTACCCCTGCTACCTGGACCCAGTGAGGACGCCATTGCCAAGCATTTATTACCCACGTAGCTGGGCGGTTGCCGCAAGACGTGGCCGCACCAGCGGAGGCGGCTCTCTTGCAATTTATTTAAATGCCAGATTTTAATATCGCATGTGACGCCAATCATTTCCCACTACTCGCCTACTACCTTCTACTAATACTTTCCTAATACCTTCCTTGACGTCGTAATCGATGTCACCAGACACGTGAAGTACAGATCCCAGATACTTAACCTGATCCGTGCGTTCGACCAACTCATCACATATGCGGACGGGTGTGGGATCTGTTGAGTTTAACGCCAAGTACAGAATACTTAGCATTAAACTTCACCACATTTAGCTTCAGACCACCGTCAGACGGACAGACGGTCAGACGACCTTCCACACTTTCATACGTCGCACCAATCTGTTCCTGTCTACGTACATAAGCACAATGTCATAAGCATACATAAGCAACCATGGAAATTGCTCATGTGAGTTTATGATGCTGTCCGGCAAAACGTCTTATACCAAGCTGAACAGGTAAGGACTAACTATGGATCCGACGGTGATGGGGAAGGTTTTCGTGTCGCGAACAGCAGTCCGAACCACGGAATTTTCGAACCATTCATTTTATACATATTATATTAATATTATTAGTACCTATATATACAAGTAGTTGATCTAAGGTTTTATTTAGCTTGCAGGTAATATAATGGAATTAGGAAATAAAATAGAGAAAATGATATACGTAATAAATTATTTTAATTGTGATTGACTTTATGAGAAGTAGAATAGAAATTGAATATGAACCATACATCATAAAATTACTTAGTTAGATCAATAACAAATTATTTATTGTATTGTATTTCTATTTAGACCCTTGCTTCAACAATACATTTTGAAGATGTTTAATCCGGTCGACTAAAAATTATTATTTACAAACAGTTTATCTTTACAATTTTTGATCAAAATCCTCTGAAAGCTTTTGAAATTAAATATTCAAAATAGATTTCAGCCTCAAATACGATATAGTCACAAAAACCGTTTACGCTGAAACGGAGTAAAATAATTCCGTCGGGAAAAATGGTAATATCAAAACCAGGCACCCTTTGCTAATACATTTTTTACGAGAATATTTTTCGAAAGCCGCTGGCGTTTTTAAGTCTACAGATCACAAAAAATAACAAAGAATAATGGGGTGACCGCAGACATGCTATAAATATGTTGGTATAACGATGTGAATAATTTAACCGGGGTTGGGCCTAAATAAATATTGTTACTTGTACGGAGGCTTCGTCACAACCTGTAAGTTATCGCACGGACACATGTTTGAGTTACTTAAGGGGATGACGCACAGAAGCAGGTAATATTTATTACTATGTTTCACTTGACACTTTTAGTTGAAATATTTATGATACTAATAGTCCTTTTATTATTTATATAATGATAAGCATTTATCACCTTAACGAAATCAGACCCTGAGTTCCAAGGAGCAAATGATGACGATATATGTATTTTTATTAATATCAGAAGCTATTAAAGAATTCCACTATTCACAGCATAACTCCATGAGTATCAACTCAAGGACTTGAAATTAATCTTTGCCATTCAATAGACTTCTAAAGATTTAAATAGAGATGCTAAAATAAATGTGATCAGTGCTCTCAGTGTTAACTGCGCACGAACTGGCTGTCAACAGATTGCAGTAAAGACACCTACTGTTTTATATACCGTCCTGTTAGATGTTTTTTGGTTACTATATTCTTAATTTTCACATTCCTGACCTTCTTTTTCACAAATGGAATCACGTGATCTCACCATCACGAGTGTTCCTGTGTTCTGTGTAGCTTAAAATCAACGTACACGGAGGTAGGATACGCCGGTATTTCCGTCCCAATTGAACAGTCCGACTGGCAAAGTACCTCCACCTTACAGAATACCGCGGTCATAATAACCTCGTGTTGTGATCCGGGCAGTGATTAGGGTAGCCAGAGCCAACTGGAGAGTTTTTGTACTGTCAGTGGGAAATCCAAAGGCTTGCTCTGCTTTGTTTTCTGCACTAACGGCACAGAAACTCTGTGTTCTTACAGGTTCGGCAGCACGAGTATGATTCTCTGTTGCTCACGTCCAATCTTTCCGTCAGGTGGGTCGTGTGCTCGTTTGCCACCTAAGTGGTTTAATAAAATAGTTGCGTCGCTTTTATATTGAACAGCAATTCAAGTGATAGCAATATTCAAGGTCACTGATGGTAGTCAGCGCCTTAATACATAATACAATATTGACTTTCATTTGCTACGGCGTTAACTTTGTTACATTGTTCCAATTGTATTAATTGTCTAGAGGATGGCAAACTAACGGTACAGGATGTGTATATCTGTGCCTGTGCGCGTGTGTGTGTGAGAGAGGGTGTATGAGGGAGTGTTTGTGTATATTAACTAAAATTAAAAAAGGGAAAGTTGTCTATTTCCTCCCTATGAGTGTAACTTTGAATGTTCTTGAGGTTCTTGAGGCAACATAATTTATATTGGAAACTAGCTTTTGCCCGCGGCTCCGCCCGCGTGGAAGTCGGTTATTGCGACCAAACATAGCCTATGTCCTTCCTCAAGGTCTACTCTACCCCTATACCAAATTTCATCAAAATCGGTTCAGTAGTTTAGGCGTGAAAGCGTAACATACAGACAGACAGACAGATAGACAGAGTTACTTTCACATTTATAATATTAGTATGGATACTATTATTTCATTTCGTCATCATCATCATCATCCACATAAAGACGTTAGTCCTGATTGCATCCAAGGCCACCATGCCCTCGGAGCTCAGGGTCCGCCTTCCGGCTCTGCCTCCTCCACTTCACACGATCTTGGGCGTCCAAGGTAGTGAGACCGTTTTCACGCGTGTCACCCTCCACGACGCTAAGCCAGCACTTCTTGGGCCTACCCCTTCTACCTGGACCGGGTGGGGGCGCCATTGCCAGGCATTTGTTACCCACGTAGCTGGGCGGTTTCCGCAAGACGTGGCCGCACCAGCGGAGGCGGCTCTCTTATATTTTATCTGCGATGTGTGTGTATTTCATTTCGTAGTACGAAAAAATTTAAATAAATTTACCGGTTTATTCTTTGGTCTCAAGTCATAAAAACCCAACTACTTAGTAGCAACTAACAGTGTATATGTCCCGAAATTACGTTGCTTCGGAGAATCTCCTAACAGGAAAACCGAATAACATAAGTGTTATAAGGTTTTCCTGTTAGAATATTCCATGGGGTAAGGCCCGTCCCGTGAGTTTAGTCCAAGATCTCACGATAACATGCAAACATAAGCGGAAACTTATACCAAGGGACCAACGAATCTGTTATATGACTTGATGTAAATAGCATTGTATTCCCTTGATCATTTTAGAACAAAACATAACTTAATTTAACTTTTAAAGTCTCGTGTTCCATGATATTCAATAATAATAACGGAAACTAACGCGATCATGGAATGGGTACATACGTACCTTTGATTTGCCCGAAGTTTCGCCCAGGTTACACCGGCCGTGGTCACAGGCTGCCTGGCTCAATAGTGCACGCCCGCCGTCTTCGAGTCCGTAAGATATTAGGTTCTTCATCCGTGAGGTAGTACCTTCAAATCAAAGGTACGTATGTACCTATACCATGATCGCGGTAATTCCTGTTATTATTTAACTTAATTTATTTTAACTGATGGCAGGTAAGCGGTTTATGTAATCAAATGAAAGTGAATGTATGAAGTAATGAATAAAGAAGGAAAGAATTCGTTCCTTCTTTATCATTATTTTCCTCTTTGGAGATACACATACGAACAGTAACAAGTAAAGTGTACTGCTGCTCAAAGTCCTTATTACCATGTGGATTCCGTACACAATTGCAGATTATTTTGTGATTAATTTCGAATTAATAACTACACGTGTTCCCGATATACACAAAAAGTGAACCTATGAAAGTTCCGTGAGGCACTTCCGAAAAACCCAAAAAAAAAAGTAGTATTTAAATGGTTCAAATTCATTCCTATTTCCACGTAGTCTAACTGTTCTTCAGTAAGTGGGTTGACTTCAGTCATATTATTATGACTATATAAGTAGCCGCGTAGTTCCCGGCAGAATAGAATTTGGGCCACCCCATCTCTTACCATGCGATGTCGTAAAAGGTGACTAAGGGATAGGGCTGTTTAACATCAGATAGATATATACAGCCCAGTCTCAACCTCAAAAGCATGGCTTGAGTTAACAATAGTGCCCGGAATACCCCCTATTTAGTTGGACCGAAAAACTGACTGGTGAAATGTGGATGTTAAGTCACCTCCTCTTAACCCTCCGGGGATAAAGGCGTGATTATATGTAGTACGTACTAAACTGATACTTGTTACACAAAATTAACTATGACATTTAATGATATTTGATCATAAATTACGTTAGCAAAATTTAACTATTCATACACAGATTTAATTGTCAACACTAGACTGTAACCAAATTGTCTATTATTCAAATGGTGAAAGGGAAATGAATATGAAAGCTGTTTATAAATTATCAGAGGCAATAACGTTCCACCACGCTGCGATGCATCTGATTCATTATCTGACTCGGAGCGGCCGGCGCAAGCTGCGCAACCGGTACGGCCGCCGGTTCGACCGGCGGAGCCGAAGTCCTGGGCCGAGTGCATGGCGGCCATACGCGCCGAGATGGTGGCGCAGGAGGAACGCACCAACCGACGGATGGAGACGACCCTGGACATCGTCCGCCGTCCTCCTCTCGCACCACCGGCCGGATACGCCGCCGCAGTGAGGGGGGGCCCTGCCTCCCCGGCGGTGCTGGCAACCCCATCGGGGCCGGCTCGCCGCCCCTCTCCGGGTCCTCCGCGCCCCGCTCAGGGCGCACAGGGCGCTCAGGGTAAGGGTAAGGGGAAGGGCAAGGGTAAGGGGAAGAAGTCCCCAGCCCTGGCCTCAGCTCCGCCCCCGGCTTGGGCTTTAGTCCCAGCCCGGGCCCCAGCGCCGGCTGCTTCCTCGAGCCCCCCGTCGGGGGGCTGGGAGGTGGTCGGCGAAACCCGGAAGAGGCGGAACACCAAGAGGAAGGCAGCCAAAAAGGCAAAGAAGGCTAAGGCTGCTGCGAAGGGAGCACCGGGGAGGCTGCGCGTCCCCCGCACAACGGCTGTCGTATTAACGATGACGCCGGAGGCGGCGGAGAGGGGACTGCAGTATCCCGACCTGGTGAAGCGGGCCAGAGGCCTCATAGACATGGGGCCCCTCAATCTGGCTAGGCCCCTCCGAGTGACACAAACTCGGACGGGCACCCGGCTTATCCAGGTCCCAGGTGCCTCCAGCGGTCCCCAGGCTGATGCCATAGCGGCCAAGCTGAGGGAGACGCTGGATGCAGCCGACGTCCGGGTGTCCAGGCCTACCAAATGCGCAGAACTGCGCATTTCCGACCTGGACGACTCCATCACGGCCGAAGAAATTCGGGCCACCGTGGCGGAGGCCGGGGGCTGCCCCCTGGAGGCGGTAAAGGTCGGAGCGATCCGCTACGGCCGTCGCGGACAGGGGGCGGCAGTTGTCGGCTGCCCCATAGCAGCAGCCCAAAAGGCTGCCGATCGGCGGGTCCTCGCGGTGGACGGCGTTGTTGGGGTGCGGGTTCAGCTCCTGAAGGCTCGACCGGCTAGGTGCTTCAGGTGCCTGTCGGTCGGGCATGTGGGGGTGCAGTGCACGGCGGAGGTGACGGTCGGTGACCGCTGCTTCCGCTGTGGCCAGTCCGGTCACAGGGCCGGTGGTTGCGAAGCTCCGCTTCACTGTTTTAGGTGTACAGCGGAGGGCAAACCGGCCGACCATCGGGCTGGGAGCAAGGCCTGCACCGGAGGCGAGCCGAAGCCGCGAGGTGGGCGTTCCGCCAATAGTTCGCAGCGGGATGCGGAGATGGTTCCATAATGGATCCCCAGCTCCGCATCCTGCAGGCGAACGTGGGCCACGGTGTCGATGCTCAGGCACTTCTGCTCCTGAGCATGGCACAGTGGTCCATACACGTCGCCGCTGTCGCCGATCCATACACTTACCGGCCTCCCGGGCCTGCCTGGGTGTTCGACCTGGATGGATCGGCGGCACTGGTGCGTAACGCCGCTGCGGGTGCCCCTCCCTTTGTGGTGATCGCAAGGGAGCATGGCATCGTAGCGGCGCGTGTGGGGGAGATTACGGTCGTGGCCGTCTATCTCACGCCGGCATTACACCGACGCATAGGGCAGTATCGGCGGTCGCTGGAGCGGCTGACCGACGTCGTCAATGCCTGTCACCCTCGCCCGGTTCTGGTGCTTGGGGACTTCAATGCCTGGTCTGAGGCTTGGGGGTCCCGGCACACGAACCCGCGAGGCAGGGCTCTGGAGAGCTGGGCCGGTACTCTCGGTCTGGTTCTCCAGAATCGCGGGGCCGAAGCCACGTTCTGGGTGGCGGAGCGCGAATCGATCGTAGATCTCTCGTTCGCGAGCGCTTCGCTGTCGCAACGTGTGCGGGACTGGCATGTCGTCGTGGAGGTGGAGACACTAGCGGATCACCGATACGTTCGGTTCGATGTCTCCCCTCCCGAGAGTGATGCGCCGGTCACACCGGCCCCACGCGAGCCGCGCTGGGTGCTAAGGGGTCTGAATAGGGAAGCTCTCCTGGAAGCCGCCCCTGTGCAGGCCTGGGCCATGGTGCCGGGCAGGCCTGACGATATCGATGACGAAGCGGCGTGGTTCCGGGAGGCCATGACTGTTGTTTGCGATGCGGGTATGCCTAGGGCTCCAGCCTATAGTCCGAGGCGCCGGGTCTACTGGTGGACTGCGGAGATCGCGAGGCTGCGGCAAGCCTGCGTGATCGCGCACCGCCGGTGGGCCAGGCTCCGTAGGAGACGTAGCCGCCCCGCAGACACAGATCCCCTAGTGGCGGAGTTACAAGAGGGATACAGGGAAGCCAGGAATGCCCTCCGAGCAGAGATCAAGCGGTCCAAGGCAGCTTCCTATAGGGAGCTGCTGGAGACACTGGAGCGGGACCCATGGGGGCGGCCTTACTGCTTGGTAAGAGGAAAGCTGCGCCCCCGGGCCCCACCGCTAACCCAGGTTCTCGAGCCGGCTCTGCTTGGAGGAGTGGTGGAATCCCTGTTCCCGGTCCCCTGTTGCGCCCGGCGTGGTTATTGACGATGACGTGCCCGAGGTCACTTGGGTAGAACTAGAGCTGGCGGTGCGACGGCTTAGAGCCAAGAAGAACACCGCCCCGGGACCCGACGGCATTCCAGGCCGTGCGTGGGTCCTAGCTCTAGGGGAAGACGGTCTCGAACCCCGACTGCGAGGGTTCCTCAGCGCATGCTTGGAGCGGGGCCAGTTTCCGAAGATGTGGAAGACGGGGAAACTGGTCCTCATCCGCAAGAACGGACGCCCGGCGGACGAGCCGTCTGGGTACCGGCCCATAGTGTTGCTCGACGAGGTGGGCAAGCTCTTCGAAAGAGTCATTGCCAAGCGCCTCGTCGAGCACCTCTCTAGAGTGGGGCCGGACCTAGCGGACACCCAGTACGGCTTCCGCCGGTGGCGTTCCACTGTGGATGCCATCATGCACGTGAGGACTCTGGCGGAGGATGCGGTCGCCCGGGGCGAGGTGATGTTGGCGGTGTCCTTGGACATCTCCAACGCGTTCAACACCTTGCCCTGGAGTTGCATCAGGGAGGCGCTCGTGTACCACGACGTGCCTCTCTACCTCCGCCGCATAGTCGGGGCGTACCTGACGGAGAGAGCCGTCATCTACCCAAGTGCGACCGGCGTCGGTAGGCGTGAGATGTCGTGCGGTGTCCCACAGGGATCGGTCCTGGGGCCGCTCCTGTGGAACATCGGATACGACTGGGTGCTTCGCGGTGAGCTCGCGTTCGGTGCCACCGTCACGTGCTACGCGGACGACACGCTAGTGACGGTGAGTGGCGCTACACACCGCGAGGCGACCCAGAGGGCCACGACCGCTGTTGCTCAAGTCGTGGATCGGATCCGGCAGCTGGGTCTCGAGGTGGCTCTGCACAAATCCGAGGCCTTGTTCTTTCATGGCCCTCGGCGCAGGCCACCCCCGGGATCCAGCCTGATAGTAGGAGGTACTCCCATCGACATCAAGCCCCGGTTGAAATACCTGGGGCTCGTTCTCGACGGTCGGTGGGACTTCGGAGAGCACTTCCGAAGTCTGCGCTCCAAACTGTTGGTGACAGCTAACGCGCTGGTGCGGCTGCTGCCCAACTTGAGGGGCACGGAGGACTCCTGCAGGAGACTCTACGCGGGTGTCGTGCGGTCCATGGCCCTATACGGGTGTCCCGTGTGGGCGGACACCCTGGAGACCAGATTCCTGCCCCTGTTGCGTGCGCCGCAGCAGAGGATGGCCTCCAGGGCAATTAGGGGATACCGCACGATATCCTTTGAAGCGGCGAGTCTCCTAGCCGGATCGCCACCGTGGATCCTGGAAGCGAGATCCCTTGCGGCACTCTATCGTTTCCGTAAGGAGGCGCGGGAGCGGGGATACGATCCCGAGCCCGAAGACATTCGGGCCGAGAGATCCCGGCTCCACAGGATCATGGTGGCGGAGTGGGAGCGACGACTTGAGCAACCACGCGCAGGGCATGCCGTCATAGAGGCTGTAAGGCCCATCATGGGGGAATGGCTAGAGAGGCCACATGGCAGCCTCTCGTATCGACTGACGCAGATTATCACCGGGCACGGGTGCTTTGGGCGGTATCTGCGTCGGATCGAAAAGGAGCCAACGTCCGAGTGCCATCATTGCGACGCGAGCGAGGACACAGAGCTGCACACGCTCACCGAGTGTCCGGCATGGGCCGGACAGAGGCGAGAACTAGTGGCGGCCCTGGGAGTGAGAGTTCTTACCCTGGCCTCCCTGCTCACAGCAATGGTCCGCTGTGCGGACGCGTGGGCGGCCGGCGTCTCCTTCAGCGAGCAGGTAATGGTCGTGAAGGAGACGGCGGAACGGGAGAGGCAGCGCGAACGAGCGAGACTCGCGAACCGCGCTGCCCGCGCGCACAGGCAACTCGGGCGTTGGAGGGCACTGACTGACCTCCGTCCCCCATGAGCGCGGGCCTGGGGGTGACGGGTGAAGCCGCCTGTCACCCCAGCAGAAGCAGGCCACGTCGACGGCGCGCTGAGAAGCGCGCCTCCCCATTCCGGGGGCGAGTCGGGGACACCGTTGTCCCCCCTCCCGAGGAGGGCTAAACCATAAGTGATGGCCCTGGGTCCGCCGGGGTGCGAGGGATATGTCGATGACAACCTCACCTCCGGCCTAGCACCACGACCCACAGTCGGCGTGCGGTTTTAGTCGGTTCGAGTCCGACATAACCTCCCCTACCGGCTCCGGCAGGGGGGTATCCGAGGGGATTTCCACACGAAAAAAAAAAAAAAAAATTCATTATCTGACTTATTCCCTGCAATAGTTTCATAGTTATCACATGTATATTATTTTGTATACAGTTGAATAGCACGTTATGAATCGCAAATACAATAAAATTATTAGTACTTGTAATGGTATGCTGTTTAACACTGCCTTTTCTCAAGGGTGTTGTGTACAAGGTGTGAAAGCATAACATATAGACAGGAAGACAGACAGAGTTACTTTCGCATTTATAATGTTAAGTATAGATCTTAAGATCAGATTTTGTGTATTAAGAGCACGGAGATAGTATTCCACATGGACGAATCTGTAGACTTAGGTTAGTTAAATATAAATGGTCAAGCATAAGAGGCACATTTAGGTAACGAACAAAACATATTTAAGGAGGTATATAACATAATTTTATGAGTAACTGTTTGATTTGTACATTATCTACTCTGTGATTGTACTCTATATAAACAAAAGGTTAATTGTATCCGTCTAGATGTAGTCAAAATACATTATAATTTATGTGCCACGTTTATTGCTCCGACCTTTACGAGAGACGTCTTCATCTCGGCCCTGTCCTTGTGTAGCGTCCTCACGGTACCTTCCACTCCCGAGTCCTCAATAAATTTGTTAACGTGATCGCCCTTCATGCACCCTTTTCGCAAGAGTGAACAACAAACTGCTCGTCGTCCTTGAAAATATATAACAAGTATAGATAAATCAAATATTTGTCGGTCCTATATTTATTTAAGATTCGACAAAGGTAGTTTATAGGTACCAGTTAAGAAGAAGAAAGGGTAAGAAATATCTTGACCTACAAAATCTCAAAATTATCTTAAAACTAAAGTATTAAGAGCATTTCAAACTACCAGAACTACCAGCGTCGGTAGCTTAGTGGTTAAGGAGTCGGCCTTACGATCGAGAGGTCCCGGGATCGATCCTGGCCATTACACTACCGACATGAACCCAGCACAAGCAATTTAGCTTAGTTGGATGGGTTAGAGGGAATATTAGTAACTTCGGTTCTAATATTCTATATAAAAAAAACCTTGCATCAGAAACTAAGAAGGTGTAAAAAGGGAAACGAATTGAATCTACAGAGAAATTATAGTAATCTAATACGTCCATACGTCCATAGGCCGCGGTAACCACTTTCCATCAGGTGGGCCTGCGCTTGTCTGCCACCTAAGTGGTATAAAAAAATCTAATATTAGAATGAAAAGATTTTTTTTATATTTGGTCCGTCAATTGAATGCACTACGTTAGATGGTAAAAACTCCTATTTCTGATGGTATTGGCTTAACCTAAATGGTGGTTCATAAGTTGACGGCCTTGATATAATGCTTTTTCATTTTTCATGCCCCGCTTGAAGAACCCGGGACTGTACGAAGACCCGGGAAGTACGTATCTGGGGAGATCATTACAACTCTTTATCGAGCTGAAGACGAAGGAGGCCTCAAACCATTATGTTAGTACCATTAGTATTTGTAAACAGACCTAGAAGTCTTTAGCTAACCTCGTGCCAAAAATAAAATACGAATAAGAGTTAATATTATTCATTCATATCTTAGCCATCCGATCAGCAAACACCTGTATATCGCTTGTTTAAAATTGACTTTCTGTAAGTTATATAAAATGCAAAATCAACGTGTCAGCAATCCGTACGACGGGGTTCACACCAAATCGTATTATTATTGGCTAGATTGTTTTTATTGTACAAATTCCTGCTTACGTACTGTTTGTTTTACGCCTTTCCGTTTTATTAATATACGGTTTTATGGGTTTAATTGCTTTAAGTTTCTCGCTATCAGCTTTGTAGTGTTCTTTATCATGATGTTCTGGGTCAACATTGTCTGTATAAATACTTACTACAATACCACGTCATTTGTAACTTAATTTATTTTTTAATTATTCGACTAATATTTATAAATTAATGTGAGTTTGTGAAGATATTTTTTATGCCACTGAGGTGGAAACAAGCATACCTGATGGATACTTACCGAGGGTTATGGACATGTGCAACACCAGGGAAGCCACAATCTGCCAGGCAGGGAGGGACAGGGAGTCACAGTGCTGCCGACCCTCTAAGCGCTAACTTTCTGTGCTGTCAGTGTAGAAGACAAAGCAGGACTAGGCTTTAATCTCCCACTGACAACACAAACACTCAAACTTTATAACTCAATCACAGTCAAAAGGCTGAATGGATCGGGCTGAAAGATAAATACTTTCAAATTTAATGGTCAAATTTATTTCAAGTAATGAAAAATAATATATTATAAATATTTCAACAATTACGATGTCTCTTGCTGTTGGTGTAAAAACGTTCTGTCCTCTAAAAGGAACGAATTTCCACTGGTCCTACAAAATTTGTACAGACTTTCGTATTTTTTCAGCTACCATCAAATATTCTGGAAATTAGCATGAACAGAACAACTTTGTATCTTTTCGCTCTCCACATCGTAACTAAATTATTTATTGAATACACAACTTGGTGTGTTAACTTTCAAATGCATATCAAGTATCGCAATACCCCAAGCAATATGGCGAAAGAAATGTAATAACTGCTTTAAATAAGCCTCAACTATTTTACGAAACTGTTATTGGATGGGAACCCTTTATAAGAATGCAAATTTTATTGTTTTTGAACCGAAACTAAGGCCCTAAGGTGCACTTTACAACTACAGTTTGTTCTATAGCAATATCCGAATAATACAGCGGCTAAACATATTCTAAACCTTTTTTATAACTTCGAAGCAGTTAACACTAGAATTGCTACAGTGGGTTGTTTGGGATATTTGAAGACATGAAAGTAAATTTTGTCGTGCAATTTGACAAAAAAGAAACGTTTCGAAACTTTATAATTGAATACATTACTATTGAATAAGAACAATAATTCTATACTACTTAAGGTGGACTAGTTGTACTCTATTTGACTAAGTCGTCGATTCTTCCCAATACTGCTTAATATGTTAGCTTGTTCTGAAAAAATATATCTTGCAAAATAAAATATTGCTTAACCAAAATGAAAATATGACTTTTCATTATTTTTTTTTACTTTATTTTTTATATATTTAATGACTTTTCAATGCTTTTCGAAGTTATTTGTGTCTTTATCGCAGGTTTATAAGTGCCCGGTTAATGGCAATAGGATCGCCACCATGGCACCAATGGCAATAGGATTACATTGGGACCTAAACATAAACTGGTGAAATGTGGGTGCTAGCACCTCTGCATACCCCTTCGGGGAATACAGGCGTGAGTTTATGTTATGTTATGTCATTATTTCAAATTTCCAAAAAAAGTTAAAATATAAACAATCCAATTTCACTTTTAAATTTTTTTTAAATAATATTTTAATGATATTTCACCATAATTTGTAAATACCTTATAATAATATATAAGCTCATTAAATAAAATCTTTGTTGTTTATTGCAATTAATTACCTTATTGCTTACTATTAATTTTAGTTTTATTTTAATTCTGATTTAATTACATAAGGTCAAGTTATTTTTTTATCTACGATATAAAATAATAAAATATTAAATAAATTTTAATAAAGTTCATTATATTATTACAAAGAGGTCATTTTTCGAAAGTAATAAATGGTTAAATGCCCAATTTACTTGGCGAATAACGGGTACTAACTTCGTCAATTAAATGAACCAACGCATCCATACTTTCTTTAGAACGTAATAATAGTCGTTTCATCATTTCAGTGAATAAAGTTCACTTAAATATTAATATTACAGTCTTTTTTCATAAACTGAATAACTGAAATGAGTTTGTGACGGGCATTGTAAATATTGCTCCCGTTTCTTACCTCGGTGTCCTAGTTTCCTCTGTTATATAATCAAAAAGTAATATCCACAATATCATTGTTTTTTAAATTAATACTTTTCGAGTATTTAGCTGCTGATTTTTTTATTATTTTGACAGTAGACTTCGCCCGCAGCTCCGCCTACGTGGATCTCTTATATTCGGTTCTACCATAGGTAATATAGATTTTATAGTTCTACTCAGTTGAGTACTAACTACATCAGTTATATGCACCAATGCATCCATACTCTCCATAGTCGTTTCATCATTTCAGTGAATAAAATTCACTTATATATTTCATAAACTAATTAACTGAAATGAGTTTGTGACGGGCATTGTAAATATTGTTCATGTTTCTTACCTCGGTGTCGAAGTTTTTTAGTTTTCTTATTGCAATCAGTTGATTGCAATAAACAACAAAGATTTTATTTAAGTATGACCAAGACCTTTCTAACAAAAAAACATTATAATGAGTTTAGTACTATTTGCGTCCATCGCAAATAAATCCATCCAATTTACAATTATATAATAGTATAGATAACTTGGAACTCTAATAACTTCCAATAAAATTTTCTATAATCAAATTAAGGATATTTCAATATTTTTATTCCACATGAAAGCAGTTTACTGGATAAGCTAGAGGTTCGTAATACAAACAAAACAAAATCACTCAAGGAAAGTTCTATTAAATTATCTCGCAAGACATCAAGACAACCACACGACGGAAACATCCAACTGCCTGAAACGTTCACTGGAATAATTTTCGAAGCAATTTATTTTTACATTCCTTTTTTATCTTTTCGAGCGCGAATTTAATTGCCATCACTACTTCTTCAGAAAGCGGTTATGGTCCATTTAGTTAAATCGTAACTGCTTTATTCTTAGCTTTTCGAGTTTTGCAACAACAAAGGGTTCTTCAGATAAAACAAATAAATTGTTTCCCGGGGCTAACGCGAGGAATGAGTACTATTGAAAAAAAAATGGGGTTTTTTTGTGAACTCTTTCCGGAAATTTGATTTTCACGCTGATGAGCAACGCAAAAGGCTTAGAATTTTGTAAGGATTTTAAATTGATACCATTTTTGTTAGAACTATGCTTATCTTAGCTCTGTTTAGATAGTACCGCTATTGGATCTGAGCCTCCTTTCAATTTTGCGAGGTCCTAGTACACCTTACTACTTTACTTCTATGGCAGTCCTTCGAGAATATTGTAGAAGGGTAAAAAAATATATGGTTCACCTAATTTTAGATGTGGTAACCTGTACCTAATTGGTTTTAGCCATAACATAGTAGGTATACGGGATAACTGTAATTTCCCGGCACTCATCAGAGTGAATCAAATATTTATCGATGTGGGAAAGCAAATATACGAATCGCACTAATACGAGGCGGACTATAAATTTCTTTCGTATTTAATAATATTCTGATCATAAAATAATATGAGTCTATAAAAATATAGCTACCTACTTATATCTTAAATGAAATTGCTATCCATACCAGCTCTGAAATAATATTCATCCATTTTTATAAAATGTTATGAGAAAGATCTTTTACTCTCTCTAACTTTTAAAGTGAAAAGTTAATTTATCTTGATAGTGAAACCGCCATTTATATCTCCTTTTATTTTATAATCCAATTTCGCTCATTTTACTGTATAATGCAATCCTAAAGTCGTAAAGTTTGGTTTAAACGCTGCTTAAGGGTTGAAGTTAAACTTGAATAAAGGATAAGTTTTGGTGCAACTTATTGAGTTTTTAAGACATTATATGTATATGTTTATGTTTCTTAAGTCCTTATTCCAGAACGATACTCCATCCTGAAAAAAAAAAATAGATAAATTATTCTATAGGACCATGGATGGATTGATAATTATTTATTGTACATCAATCTCGATTTTCATTGACAGATTTGGCAGACTGTCAATGACAATCTGTCCAACACATAAACTTAATATACAACTAACGTAAAGTTCAGCATCAAAAAATGTATGAAATATATTATTATTCTATTGTCTTAGAAAACAGAATCGGCACTCCACCATAGGGATAAGCGCTGAGTAGGCCCTCGATGTCACATCAAAGCTCAACCGACGACGGTCCACTCAATTCAAGAGTGGTATAAGCTCCATACAGCCGTCACGACGTCCCTATATCGTCCAATATGCGTATGAGGTAGGTAGTTATATATTTTTCAAGGAAGAACCTTATTTAAAATAGCATACTATAGGACAAATGATTGCCTGAAAGATAAAAATGTCTGGCTTGAGCATGGTGCAGGCCCCTTGTAAAATATGTTTTAGTAATGTAGTAAACATGAGTGAGATGCTGACACCTAACTAAGAGTTCTGTCTCTCACAAAGATTTTAAATCATAACTAACGGTCTACCACACCAGTAACGAAACAGTTTTGGACATACAGAGTGGAAAAAACATAAGATGCTGAGGAGAGAGAAAAAAAATCCTGACAGTTCGATCATTGGAGTTAGTAGGAAAGTTTGGATTTTTTTTTGTCATTAGGATAAAGAAATTGCAATCTGAAAAATAGAGACTGAGTTAGATTTGGAACACCCTTCAACATATATATTTTAGTAAAGAAGGGTAAAAGTCTATAAACATAATGTGAAATTTTTTGGCTCTCCTGAAAACCTTTCTTCTGCGAATACGGTGATATTGTATTATCAGTTTAACCTAAGAGTTTAGATTTTTGCTATCCAAAAGTTCAATTTTGAGAGTCAGTCTAACAAATTGGAAGACATTTATCCAAAAGTTCGATCATGAGAGTCAGTCTAAAAGTTTGGAAGATATTTGTACTAACTGTTCGATCACCGTAGTCAGTCTAACAGTTGACTATTTAAATTAATACACTGACGGACTCATAAACTGCATCAAAGTTCAGGTTTACTCTAAAAGGATTTTTTATAATAAGTATGCAAACTTTTTAGATTAAATTATATAAATATGGAAAGACTGGCTCTTAATCTTAAAAAAAAAAAAAATTAAAAATAGAACTGCAGTGAAACAAATGAATATAGCCGGGAAAAGAAAATTTACTTGTAGTATCAGATTTGCGTGTTATTTATAGCAAAGTTTTAAATTGATTCTCATTGATTTTTTTTGTTTTTTCAATTGAATTATTGTTACCAGCATAATTGTTGGGTTAGTTTTTTAACACATCGAGAGTTTTTGAACCATATTATGGATACTTCGTCCGAACAAGCGGCACAAATTGTAGCATTGTTGCGGGAGGGCTTGGATCAACGAACGATTGGTAGAAATTTAAATTTAAACCAGTCTACGGTTTCTAGAATATACAGAAGGTTTGTAGAGACAGGTTCTTACAGGAGGAGACGTGGTACAGGCAGAACTCGAGCAACCACAGGTCGTGATGACCGATTTATTGTTATAACTTCCCTGCGAAATCGTTTCCTCACGTCAGTTAACATCAAAACCGAGCTTAATGAAGTGCGTGGAGTAAACGTGTGTGCACGAACAATAAGAAGAAGGTTAAAGGAAGCGGATATCACCCCTTTTAGACCAGCAAATGGTCCAAAGTTGTCTACAGCTCACAGACAAGCTCGCTTAAGATTTGCGCGTCATCACCTGAATTGGACAGAAGAGCAGTGGGCCTCTGTATTGTTCACGGACGAGTGTAGGACATGTTTATATGGTGCAGATGGTCGCAGAAGAGTCTATCGTCGACGTGGGGAGCGATATGCTCAAAGTTGCATTGAGGAGCGTGTTCCTTTTGAGGCGGTTCATGTATGGTCTGGGGTGGCATATCGATGAACGGGCGAACAGAACTTGTGTTCATAGACGTGGTCCGTCAAAACAGTAATAGAGGGGGTTTGACAGCACATCGCTACATAACAGAGATATTAGAAGATCACGTGGTGCCTTACATGGGATTCATAGGCGAAAATTTTACTTTAATGCAGGATAATGCCCGGCCGCATGCAGCTGCACAAGTTCAACATTATTGCGAAGAGGTTGGGATACGTACAATGAATTGGCCAGCACGCAGCCCGGATCTTAATCCCATCGAGCATGTTTGGGACAATTTAAAAAGAGCTGTATATGCGAGAAACCCTTCGCCCACGACAGTGGCAGCACTAAGAACAGCACTCTCAGAAGAATGGGAGAATATTCCGCAAGATCTTTTAAAAACCCTTATAAAATCTATGCGGAACCGATTAGAATCCGTAATAAGGGCACGTGGGGGTAATACACCTTATTAAAACACAAATAAACCCTTGCATAAAGTTTGTGTCTATTGTTAAAACCAATTTTTTAATTAAACCAATTTTTCTTAAATTTCTGTTTTTTCTTCAAAAAAAGTCTTAAGGTCCTTTCCAGTACATAAACTTAAACTTAAAGATATGACCCTACGCTGTTTTAAAGTTCACGAACCAATCTACAGGTTTCAATTTAAATCTGTATAGAAAGTATGCATACTTGGTTAAAATATTTATTTCAAAGTCGTCTATTACTTTGATGCAGTTTATGAGTCCGTCAGTGTATATTTTTGTATGTGTTATATTTTTGTAATCATCTCAAGCAGCAGGACAATATTGATCAGCATGTTTAATGGCGCACCAGACAAACCCACAGAGGTTTACGGTGTGTACATACTGTAAGATTGATGTATAATGATGTATATTGTAGTAAATAAATAAATTAAAAAAAAAAAGTTAGGACAAAATAATTCCGAATAGTTCGACCACCCGAGTTGGTCTAACAATTGGGATAAGAAAAATCCAAATAGTTCAATCGTCGGAGCTACTCTGACAGTTTGGATTTTTTTGTCTTAACAGTCCGACCACAGAAGTCACTCACACACAAGGAAAAAAATTGTCCTAGTTCGATTATCGAACTACAGGTAAGACAGAATGAAATAAGCGATAAGGATAGTGGTCTCACACCATAAACAAGACAGTTCTAGACATACAGAGTGGAAAACACATGAGATGCTGGGGTCTATCAGAAAGCTATCAGTCGAAAATTGTGTTCAAGCAATTGACTTAAATAAGGGCAGAAACTGACTCAGGTTTTCGTCTGCCATACATTTCTTCTCCACCAGCGTCTTAGAGACGGTGGTAAACTTAGATGAAGTAGAATTAAAATTCGTCGATATGAAACAATTTTAATGTTCAAAATTGAGAATAAATTACTTTGATTTTGTCTTTGATATACTAGATGCAAATTAAGGAGAGATTACGTAAATAATTAATTACATACAAATATTGTTCCGTTTAATAATACTACATAACATAACATAAACTCACACCTGTATTCCCCGAAGGGGTAG
Organism: Eilema sororculum; assembly: GCA_914829495.1. Taxonomy (NCBI): domain Eukaryota; kingdom Metazoa; phylum Arthropoda; class Insecta; order Lepidoptera; family Erebidae; genus Eilema; species Eilema sororculum. The sequence goes on along the minus strand of OU618543.1, from coordinate 19,157,990 downwards.
GCAGAGGTGCTAGCACCCACATTTCGCCAGTTTATGTTTCCTTGCGATAAATACACATATAACTATAAATTTACATACATATATTCACGACTGCCCGAAGAGGTAGGTAGGTAGATGCGTACCCACATTTAGCCAATTATGATTATCGGCCCCACTTCAAGTCGGCACTTAGTCCTTTATAATATATGTAGTTAGCACTAAATTTGTTTTAATATTATTTCTTTTTTTATGTTATAGGGTCATACTGACGAGACACAATGATTACACTTCAGTATTATATTCATAGAAACCACATTTGTCTCATAAAACGTTTAGTAAATAGAGCTTTCTATGTACACATAATATTTGGGCAGAGTTACAAACCATTTCAAAGTATATGAGACCGCGACGTCAAATATAATAATATCTCTCTTATGTATACTAGCCAACATTATACTGTGGTGATGCAGTGGCGACGAGTCCCTTTAACAAGAAACCCACCACCAAATTGTCTTTATTCTGCCTTCATTCATGCTTGGATCGATGTAATTTAGTTTTTCAGCTTCTGTTTGGAAATTTTCCCCCTTCGCCATTATAGATAGTGAATTTAGTCATTAAAACAACATTAAAATGTATACTTATCAGGTATGTCATTATTATTATATATCAACTTAACAAAGGTAGGAGGAATGATTCTCAATTATAAATGTCTTATTGCATAGTCAGCGATCATTTTAGAATTCCTTATAAATTTAAGCAAGACTTAAATATGAAAGATTCATAGTCCCAGTCTCTAATCCTTAGGTTTTTACTACAACAATGTTTTAGAAAAACATCAAAATGCAACTCACATTATTTTCAAACCCATACGTATCTACACATTTGGAATCTAATAAATAATAAACGAGTTTAAAAAATAAAACGGACTGGAGAGAAGTACCTCTCGTGACGCATAAATATTGTATGAAGTGTACCGTAGACAACTATTGGACGGTAAATGGTGTTTTATGGTTTAACATTATTGTTTTATCGTGGTAAACCGAGATGGGACTTCTGAATCTATTGTTTGTTGTGTTTCGGATATTACTTTTGTATATTTAGTTTTGTTTTGATATATTTGTTGTTGAATCATAATAGTTTTGTTTACTAGGTTTATAGTTTAGAGATATGTATTATGTTAATTATTTTATTCACAGGGCTATATAATATACATATTTAGTGAAAACCTAATGATATAGAAGGGTGAGCAAAGCAGTAGCTTCAAAATTTCACTATAGTACTATTAGGTATACTTGTATTATTGCTGCCAACTATGTCCCTCATAGTTTATCAGTACGTTATGGTTACTATACATGGCTAAGGGAGATAACTGAGATAAGAGACTTTTTTCATCTTAACGTTAATCCCAGTCGCATCCGAATGCTTTCAGCTTGGAGTCTGGGGTCCGCTTTACCAGTCTAACTGCGAATTTGGCTAAACTTCGATACTGTCTGTGAGGGCTGCAACTACCCGTAACGACTGCCATAGATGTTCGTATGGCAACCGGGGCCTAAGCAAGACCAGACCAATGCAAATACCCATATTCATTGGGCGGGGATCGAAGTCTCCTCTCTCTGGGGCCTGCGTAGCGGCCAGAGAGAGAAGAGACTACATACTGGTTATGGAATCCTATGTGAGATAGTCTGGTACTACAGACCTATGGCACTGTAGAGATAAGTATGTCCAATAAATAATAAAAAATAGTAAACGTCCTTTAGCTTAGCAATTATATGAATAAAATTAAAAAAAAAATTGTAAATAGTAAATTAAATGTTCTTCTCATTTAATATTTTTTATTGTAAATTACATTTTGTACAATAAAAACCTTCTATATTTCCACGAAGAGAGCAAAAGTAAAATACTCATTAAAAGTTAAATTGTTATTAAAACTGGATAACGAGACAAAAGAAGTTGAAAACTCAATACTTCTCAGAAACGTTACCAAGACTTTGACATTTTGGGACCAGAGTAAATTGTATCTAATAGATTTTTTGTATAGATTCATTTTATTTATTTCGTAAGCGTCCTTTCTATCAGAAAAGCAAATCTAATATAAATTATGGTCGATGAATTCAAACACATTATTCTGAAAGATATCGAGATTCAAACTAAGTTGTAACGTAAGACGACGGTGAATTATGCTTGGCTAAAATACAGAATAGAAAACAGGCGTAAAATCAGACCAACTAAAAGTATCGATGTTTAATACGAACGCTTATAGTTACGAAATGGTTTGTCATGTAGAATAAGGGGCCAAATGTCTGAGCAAGTAATAGAGAAGGTAAACTCGAAATGAAACCCTGTTCTAACCCATCTGGCCACCGTGGAAACAGTTAGTAACCCAAAGCCTCCCAACCTATGCCCACCAATGGATTGCGATAGGCTTATTACCTTAATAATTAAGCTGTTTGGGCGATGCCTTCGTGTGGTGTCGCCCCGGATCGTAGTAAGTAAAGAGAGAGGACCTGACTGTCAGACATCTGACTTAGGAGATGTTTACCTTGAAGTAAAGAAATACCATCACTCGCATGTTACGAATCTGGTATATTTCTCCCATTTCCATAATTAATTTCATTTATAAAAAGTAATATTCTAACGTAACAGATAATATGCAATTTCATGAAAACCCTACTATATTGACTCTAGTACCTACTGACTGTATATAACTTCAATAGATGTAGGTATGTGTATATTTACGATTTAAGTCTTTAATTGTTCTCCGATAAAGTTGGATTATATAAACTTGTTTAGAGGTTTCTTACTAAGAATATATAATACCAGTAAATGATTTAACAGCCTAACTGGTCTTAAAACTTTAGACTACAAAAGCTGGGTTAAGACTTATTTATGACTGCTTTGGTAAGTAATTAATTGGCAAGACTAAACATCAGGCAGTCAGAATTGGTATTAGAGGTTGAAATTTAGCGACGAGTGTGGTTTCAAATACGACCTATTTACACATTTTATTGTGTTTGGTATAATTTAACCTCTAAATTTATTTAGTACGGCATTAGTGTATAATCAAAATTTTAAGTACTTAAGTAGGTTTCTTACTGATCTTCTATGCTTAATTTGGCTTAGAAACCATACGCTAAATTTTTATAAGTATAGCAAGGAAAAATAATCCATTTTCATCATGACATGTAATCATTTATTAATAAATACTTGCAGTTTAATTAATGTAGTATGATAATATCAGCAGTAGGTACTATAATTATAAATGTTTCAGATTAAAATTTATTTTCAAATCAATTATTTTAAATAGTATTACGAAAATGTCGACTCAATCAAAAGTCTTTCGAAGAATTCTGGCTTCTTCAAGGCCTGTAAACACTTTAACTACGTTTATATAGGTGAACTTTTATAAGATTTCTAAAAATAAAGCCGAGATTTCCGCAAAATGTACATATGGTTGTTACAACCGTATTTGCTTGAATTTTAGATATTATTCTACAGTGAGAATTTCGTCTGTCTGGAATTCTGTCTCGCTATGTGGCTCCAATTTCTGTCTTGGTGTCAGGTAAGACATAATATACTGTCCTATTCTTGAAATTCCGTATTCATTTTGAGTTTACCATGAATCACGTAATGTCGAAGTCAAAATTTTTGCAGACTGTCTTTTGTTCTTACATTTCTAGTTTGTAACTAGGTCTTTTATACACGTGACTGTACTTCGTAGGCAAATGAAAAAAAAATTGACATTTAAAAATGTATGACACAAGAATACAGTTTATATAGATGTGACCAGTTTATTGTATGTATTCCTATTAAAATGGACACCCAAAATTGTGTGAAGTGGAGGAGGAAGAGCCGGACGGTGAACCCTGGGCTCCGAGTTCTCCTTGGCCTTGGATGTAATAAGGAAAATACGTCTCTATGAGATGATGAGATGTGATCACTATCTTTATCGTCATATTTTATCAATTTCAATGAGGAACCGCTGTAACTTCATCTTAGTTTAGTTACCACAGTTGCATTCGAGCTTTATATACGACTAGCTTTTGTCTGCGGCTCCGCCCGCGTGGATGTCGGTTATCGCGACCAAACATAGCCTATCTTCTCATGGTCTAATCTACCCCTATACCAAATTTCATCAAAATCGGTTCTGTGGTTTAGGCGTGAAAACGTAAAATACAGACAGAAAGAGTTACTTTCGCATTTCTAATATTAATTATGGATATGGATTTTGACTGCCCTTTGACAGCCCAACTCATTCATAAAAGCCAGTCAGTTTCTTTCTTCATAAGTTCAGGGTCTTGGGTTCCGTACATACTTCATAATAGACTATTTTTGAAATTATTACGTTATCGATTTAGATGAGAAAAACTAACTGTCCAATATGGGGCTTGAAACAATAGTAATAGTTAGAGAACGATATCGAGGTGGCTGCACACGGGATCTATTTTGTGACACGGGGCAACTGAATTGACGCGATATGCTGTCGACTCGATAGAAAAAAAAGAAGAAGCATACTAATTACTTTAATTTTTTTATTAAATTAACTCGGTATGTTTAAACACCTTGTCACTCCAGAAGATATACTCATAAACAATACTCATAATTCCCAAAATTCAACGCCTGTAACTGACAGAATAGTATTCAGAGTACGTTCATATAATTTTTACACAGCCCGTCGTCACTGACAGCACACGATAAATACAAATATTTCATTTTCCAAATTAAACTTTATCCCCCAAAAAATAAGGATTATTTCGTCACAGTTTTCGATATTATTTATATTGAAGCGTACCTAATGGGTCGTGCATTTTTACGCTTGAATGTTTTATTACTTATTTCAGCATAATTTAATAGCCAAATACAAGTGATAAACTGAGTTATTACACTTCACATGAAATAAAATTTACATTTATGGTGCTATTAAATGGTAACTGTTTAATTAAGGTAAACGGACTAAATTCAAGTATAGGAACGGATCAATCACAAAGAGTTAAATAATCAATTTCATTTATTCAGTTGAGGCACATTAAAGATCATATTATAAACGATAACAATTTCTGTGAATGATGAAATGATTTTTCGAGTGAAGCTTTTGGCACCGGTAATCATAATATACTCGTACCTAGCCATAATAAGTTATTTAAAAATCTACTCCCAATTGCAGCAAATCCAACATTTTAGGAATTCAACTTTCTGTACCTGGAGAAATTTCCTAGTACAACAATTTCGTTTTTTTTTTGCAAGTTTTGATATCCAGCTTACGAATTCTGTACAGTTTAATTCATAGCAATATAAAGAAACTAAATCAAAGTTTACTATAGCATTTAAGCAGAAAAAAAAACAGAAGTTAGTTGTACCGAATTCATAAACACTAAACTCATTGTAGTTCATTCATCCACACGAAAATAAACGTATCAACACCAACGCATTATGTTTAGATGTGCAATAAAATGTATAAGGCTGAATCTCCAGGAAAACTGGCCCCATGGGCATTGGATTGATGACCTCTATGCCTCAGGTGATCCACGGATAAATTGCTATGGTGCAAAAGGTTTTTACTTTATGACTTGCTGTTTTGGAGAATATTATCCCCAAGTTTGTGTAGTTAGTGTTTATGCGAGTAAATGTCAGGAAGAATGGTATTCTGGTGCGTTAGTGTGAAAGGATTTTTATGATAAAATGTTGTTACATTTTTGTTCTTTGTAATATGTAGTGAAATTTATAAGAATACTAAGTAGCTGACCAGGCAAACTTTGTTTAGCCGTTATTAAAAAATGGAAGTTGGTAGACGGAAAATCTACGGTTGTATTTATTTTGCAATGTCAAGTAAATTAAATACCAATAAGGTAGGCTGAAGAGAACATAAGTTACTATTTAAGTGTACTACCTAACATCTTCATATACCTTTGGTCAGCAAATAAATGATTTTATTTTATTTATTTATTTTATAAATAAAAAGATGTGTCAAAGAAATGTTTGCACTATCACTTGAGAATTTTATATATTAGATTTAAAGGTAGCCAGCGACGAAAGTTTATATTAAACTGTATAATTATCCTGGGGTCAATACCATTATTTCCAATTTTATTTTGACATCTTAATTTTATTTGTAACTAACATAGCCAAGTAAGAAATTGTCACTAACCCAATGAGCCAATGTAGCTTAAATAAAAAATTCTTATTATTATTATTATTATAACCTACCCTATAGAAATACAGCTTGTTATGTTCTACATTTACCCTCTTTCCGAGGCTTTGCCTTTAGCTTAACATGAGGCGATGTGAAGTCAAATTGATGTATCCTTTTGTAAAAAAAAACTTCAAATATGGTAATTATCCACACGTAAGAATTTCTTTGATAGCGGCCGTCAAAAACGATGACCCACGAATTATTTTTGAACAAATTCAAAATGAATGCCTCTGTGAAAGGACGGAAATATTTAAGGGTGAACAGGTTTTTCGCTTAAAGACCGGATGTTTGGGACATCACTGAGGTCGGGTTATGTGCTGAATGAATGTGAAAATTTTGTGGCAGTTTGGAAGCTGGGAAACTTTTAATGCGCCGTCGCGCGTCGGCTTTTTTAGTTTCAACCAATACTGAATGTCCATTGCGGACAACAGTACCTATAGGTATGCGAAAAATGTCTTTCATTTTCATGCAATTTGCGGTGTTGGTCCCAGGTGGAGTAGAATAGGGCCACCCGTACCTTCCTGCGTGTGTAAGGTGACTGAGGGGTAGGGCTGTTTTCAATCCTACAGTAAACATACAGCCCAAGACTAAGCACCCGCATAACGGCTCATCCCTTAATACACAACAACTGTGTATGATGTTTGTGTCTTTGTACCTATATATGTAGATATGTAAAGTCCGAAGTCACTCGTATAACTAATGTCATTACTCACTTAATTTAAAGAATCAGACATACGATAATTTAAAATCAAAATTTTAAGCATTTATAAATTTGCCGACTATAGAATTTAGAGATAAAATTCAGAATAGTTTTACAAGATTTTATAAACCTTACAGACAGAACATTAAACTCATTAAATTATATACAAGTCCCTGAAGCGGTTCATTCCATCTCATCAAGATGAAAGCACAATTTGCATTGCTGTAAGGCGAAAGCATTTTATATAAACATTGATATTAATTTGCTACAAAAACAATGTATAAAGTTCTTGCTAAGGTTCTCTGTCTGGTTTTCGCTACTGTTATCTTATGCACCAGCATTTGCAGAATGAACTTTAACTGAAGACGAACTATAATATGTATTCTTTGTATTAAATTAGATAGTAAATTACAGTAAATTCTTACTTTTTAATCATAGCTGCGTATTTTTCAAAGAGTTATCATAGGTTGATACGCAGATTTTGCCTGCAATTAAATGTAAAAGACGAATGCCAGAATCCGTAGTCCATCTACTGAGAATATTCAGAGATACTTGGATTGCACTTTACCCAAGGTAACGGTAATTGAACACGGTATTGAGAATGATAATAGAATAAAAGATAAGGAAGGAAGACGTAAAGCGGAACCCTGGCTTAAAGTTGAAAGCTTCCTAGGCGACTGGGATTAACTTCATCCTAGAAGAAAAAAGAATGAGTCATCATAGTATCTATCAAATTTATATAATAATAGCATTAATTTATTTATTTTCTCTATTGAAGTAAATGTTCAATCTTGTACCAAGCCTAATGTTAAAGGATCGCCTAGATTAAAAAACTTGCTGAAACGGTTTAGGATGAAATGCAATTTAAGCAACGCTTTGTAATATATTTCATTTGGGTATCGCTTTAATGAAAATACATTGCGAAGTTTTTATCACAGCATTTGAAAATCCTCACCAAACGTATTTGAGAAGCTACAGACTTTCTTATTATTATGGTGGCAAGTTTTTTATTACTTCATACATACTATACATACATACATATAATCACGCTTTTATTTACGGAGGGTTAGGCAGAGGTGAATTAGCACACACATTTGACCAATCCCAAGTAATAGGGGGTGAGCCTATGCCATAGAATTCCGGGCACTATTGTTGACTCGAGCCTATATCAGAGGCTAAGTCTGGGCTGTATATATTTGTCTGATGTTAAATAACCCTATCCCTTCGCCTTCTACGACACTGCAAGGGATATAAGGTGGCCCAAATTCTTCTCTGCCAGGAACAAGGTGGCTAATTTATTATTTCAAGAGAAGTTATTATTTGATTAACGGACCATATTCTCTCTATAAGGTAAATCAAAAGAAGAAACAACCGCTACTGAACCCCAGGTTCATAGGCATGTTTAAGTTGAATCATCAATCAATGACCAGTGTTGATGACGCATCATCAACATAAAGTGGATACTCATTGAACTAGTAATTACAGAAAAAGAAAGAACAGGAAAATAGTACGGATCCTAAAATATGACTAGGGTACCTCATATCAATAAGCAGTAACTAATTTGGTTGCTTAATATAATACAGTAAGATAATAACGTACCCTCAGACAGAAGTTGCTTCCAATTCGACCTCGGAAAAATGCTCGTACTCGAGCATTATTACATAATGCTTTATTCAATTCCGTGGAAGTGAATGAAGCACTAGGTACCTATATTCAAGAATTCTCTGAGGTTCTATGTTCCTACTTTATACAGGTACGAAATTCTTGAGGTATAACTTTAAAGTTAAATTTCTAGTTCACTCCGCCAACTATGCTGGCTGATAAATCATGCATTGTAAACGCGGTTCACATATCGAACTGTACTTGTACAGTAAAAATACTGCGGTTTTGCTTGTGTATCTTATAAACTACTAGCTTTTGCCCGAGGCTCCACCCGCGTGGATGTCGGTTATCGCGACCAAACATAGCCTATGTCCTTTCTCAAGGTCTAATCTACCCCTATACCAAATTTCATCAAAATCGGCTCAGTGGTTTAGGCGTGAAAGCATAACATACAGACACACAGACAGATAGGCAGACAGACAGAGTTACTTTCGCATTTATAATATTAGTAAGGACATCTTATTCTATTCCGTTGATACATGCCACTCCACCTGTGTAAAATGCTGATCCCGATTCCATGATCCATATGAACTTGTTACGGATATAAAAATGTGTTACAGACCATAAGATCAATCTGTTCCAAATGTCAATTAAATTGAATCAGCCATTCTAGCACGATTGAATAGCATACATGCATCCATTTATTAAAAAAAATACATTTAGCATGTTACTTAGATTAGTATATCATGTAACACAAGCAATAATAAGAAGGTGTACAAGCCAGCGACAACTAGAATATAAGCTGTCTGAACTCCACTAGTGTTAAGAAAGTAAGTTATCAACCTGGACAAACAACAAACAACATCACACAAAAGGATCTTCTACGTTGATTAGCACTGCCCACCCCCTGTAAAGGCTGTTGACCTGTCGTATACTAACTCCCTTAATCGCCGCTCGGAATTTACGTGTGAATCTCACCAGCTGATTCTGTCTGTATTTTTATTTCAAACCACATTTCAGAGTTAAACTCGTAAAATATGTGTAGAAATATATTGCATTTAAACGCAATAGTCAGCCTTTTGGATACAGCGTGTATTTTTGTTTCATTACAAAAATAATATTTTCAGATAGCGAGATAGTTTGAGATCAATATTTCAAAATGAAGGGTCCTGGGCACTGAGCTTTGGTGACCGCTTGGCAATTTCATCTGTGTGCTTCCGTGCTTCGTAGGGCACGTTAAAATTCAGTCCCAACTGTCAATATTCGTGATGTCAATATAAACGACCTGAATAACTCTATCCATGGTTTGAATGAATTTTTCATAGCATTTATTGTGCTAACTTTTAAATTCGAAATACACCACGACCTTTCCCTTACAGGGGGAATACTCTTCCAAGAGAATGGAAATTTGAAGTGATTCAGGTGTGGCTCAATAGCTCAGTTGGAAGAGCATTTTCTCTGTAAGGGAAAGGTCGTTCAAGTCCCACTTGAGCGCTTCATTTTTCCCGATGTATTTCGAATCTATCCATGGTTGGTAAATAACCAAAACTCAGGCTGGCAGGTGAGATGGCAGTCGCAGGTGATAACAATTTTTTTGAATTTATTGGTATAGGAATACTAGGTGAACTGTTCATACGCATCATAAAATTTAGGCTATATTAAGACCTAATTTGACTAGAATCGCAATATGATGCAAATATAAAACAGCATAAAAGAGATTCATACTCAAATATGAAAAATTCTTACGCAAAAATAACAATGTAATCATGGCGCTAGGGCCTTAATAATTCTTTCCTCCACTTTAGTCAAGTCACAACATGGCCGTTACACGAAGATAAGGTATAATAAGGGTTATGATTAAACGTAACGCATACTAAAGGAGTCGTCGAAGTAAATATGGTAGCTCGTTAAATTTGTTAAAATACCGTGAAATATCGCGCAACGTTGGACACTCCCGGGACTCTGCAGGCTTTATCAGTCTCTTTATATTTTTCTAATACTCTCCTTAGAGGATTTTGCATCTTGAATACCGCACGGCTCAGCGGGTTTCGCTATAAAATGTTATATTAAAATATGCCTATGGGGCACTTTTGGATGTGACATGAGATGAACATTTTCAATTTTTGTCGTCACTTGTGCTTATTTTATGCAGCTTTTAGATTCTTTTGTGTTTAGATGTGTCAGACACATTCTAAATGGTTACTTTATGTCAAACTGCTATACACGCGTACACTGTACATACATTTATAACTATCTACTAACACAAATAAACGTCCAGGCAATATAGCTAATCGAGCTGCCATTATGTTTATTGCCTTAACGTAAACTTAATCTGTTAAACTGTTTGACCTGTAAGTTTATTTGGCCGAAATTCAACTGCTTCAGTTTTTTTTTTTTTCCACGATTTTTTTTTTCCACATTTACTTCCACGAGAGTACTCCCACTTCTTTGATTTTCTATCCCTCTAAGCCTCACAAGTCACTCGCAGGTGCAGACCTGCATGTGACATGTGAGGCTTCTTCACCCTGTGGTAAAGAGTGGTGGTTTAGGGTAAAACTAGTATGAATATTCCCAATTTAAGCGTGTTATTATTCTAGAGGTATCATTTGTGTCATCACCAAATATTACAGTTGTTAAAGAAGATATCATTTTAATTATAATTAAAATTCTACAGCCTCTGTGGCGACAGTAAATGCAGGAGGCGCGGGCTCGATCCCCGTATGAATATGGGTATTTGCATTGGTCTGGTCGAACCTCGGAAAGCACTTTAAGCCATCAGTCCTAGTTGCCATACAAATATCTACGGCAGTCGTTACGGATAGTTGGAACCCTCAATAGTCCAACTGGTCTAACTACAAAACTTCGATATCGCCAATTAGTTGTGAAGGTCAGATAACAGTCGCTTCACGAAAAAACACATCGTAGTTTAGCCGTATCTTATTTAGACTAGAAAACCGATCTCAACTGAGTTGGCAAAATGGCTCAGAGAACAGTAAAGACGATATAAATATATAGACAGTTATATTTCAAAGGTAACAAGTACACAGCTAGTAAGTGGTTACCAGTGGCTATAAACACTTGCAACATAGATGATGTAACGTTTACCTCTCCTCTCAGGCGGGACTCGAAACTATATTAAATTACCGTTAGTTAAGAATGTAATTTCTCTTGTACACATAAAACAAATATAAACTGAAAATGCAACAGAAACATAATTTTAACGAGCTTGTCTCGTTCATATAACTTTGAGGGCAACATGTCAGAAAAGTACTTACAAAAGGATGAAAGAAGGTACCAAACAAAGTACAGACGTGCGCAGAATTCGCGTTAGCACGTTTTACAATTTGTTACATCGCTTAAATTGTAATAAAGCTTCAGAGTAACACATACGCTTCAAACCAATTTGCACGTAACTATACTTAACCATTCACAGAAATTTAAACCATATTGTAACCGCAAAAGAGTCTAACTTTATAATGTTACGCTAGCTGAAATAAGTCACATTAATACTGACAAAAACGTCGTGTGAGGTTTATAGAAAGAGGTGTACTGTGAATCCCGGATGGATACAGTTCGTATTCTATTTACCTTAACAGATGCCGTCATTATTCCTTAAGCATTCCTTACAACTGAGCGCTGTGTGGAATGAAATTGACAAATTCAGAGAGAGCCCGTCATTTCTCATGGGTTCGTGTGATAATAACGTGTTTAAACAGGATTCTTGGGCCTTGTTAATAAGTAATCATGCATTATTTGGAAAAGATATACAAACTCGTACTTACTTATGTAAATGAACTCACGTATTCAGCGAAATATTACTGCGTGTCATCATCATAATTTTTAGGTTTGTTCTCGGTTTCCCTCGGAATCCAGGCTCTATTTAAGTACTCTTCCTCCTCATTTCGGTTGATCACTTCAACCTCGAGAGAAAGCTCTGCCTCTTTTCCTGTAACTAGTACCATTAGTGGTACGACTGGGATTTTTTTCCCCACTAATGCCATTTTTGTCCTATTAACAGCCGGTGTATTGATATGCAAACATGGGTAGCTGGTTAAGGAGTCGGCTTTACGATCGAGAGGTCTCGGGGTCGAATCCTCAGCCGGGGTGCGAGGGATATGTCTATGACAACCTCACCTCCGGCCTAGCACCAAGACCCACAGTCGGCGTGCGGTTTTAGTCGGTTCGAGTCCGACATAACCTCCCCTTCCGGCTCCGGCAGGGGGGGTATCCGAGGGGATATACGCACGAAAAAAAAAAAAAAAAAAGTGTCTAATCCTCGCCATTACACTACCAAAGTGAACCCACCCCTAGCACAAGTAGTTTCGGGGTTAGAGGGAATATTAGTAACTTCGGTTCTAATATTCTTTTTAAAGAAAAAGAAAGGATCTCGATGGGCCATTGTATTCATTGTTTCAGTACCGTAAATAATATTGAAAGATACGTAGTCATACTGCCTCAGGAGTAGTTCACCAGATTCTCGATTCACCAGATTCGCAACTTACCAGATTCTCAACTCACCAGATTCGCAGTTAACCAGAAGTATAATCAAAAGCAAAATTAATTTATATAGTAGGTATATTAGCAACAGGAAATAGAAATTCTAAAAATTATAAAACAAAAATATTTTTCCTCGGTTAATAACCCGGTCAATTTAAACCAAAAAATGATAGTGAAGGTACATAAATTCCCAACAAGCTGAAAATGAGTTAAATTGTGCTTTTTCTTTTTCTTATATAGGACACGTCAATTTGACTTCACCTCGCCTGATGTTAAGCTAAAGGCAATGTCTCGGAAAGAGGGTCACCATCGTAAACATGTACCATGTTAACAGTGGTGGCAGCCTGTTGACGGCCTCGTTAGATGCCTTTTCACGCCCCGCTTAAAGGACCCGGGACTATAGGAAGAAGGAAACACGTGAGCTGGCAGGGAGTTCCAGCTCACGTGTATCAAAAAAATTATAAACAATACCTGAAAGTTCCCCATCATTCCCGTGTGAGGAAAAAATATTATTCAAGGTCAAAGGTCAAAAAAATGAGTTTTTCGCGATTTTCAGCAAAACGGTAAGTTTATCATAAAAGTACCTCAGACAAAATTGTAGATCATAAAATTATCTATAAAAAATGCGTGAATAGTTTTTTCCTACGAGCCACCGTTTCTGAGATATACCGATCCAAAAAGTTCTTCGAATGTTTAAATTGACCGGGTTATAAACAGATAATTTTTTAATAAGATAATTGATATGATTTTAATGAGGCTTTCATTGTAATATAATTGATGTTAGGATAGGATAGGATAGGGGACTCTTTTGTCCGCACTTAGCCTCTCTTTTGGGCCATTGTGCGTAGAGAGTGCTGGCTAGAGCAGCCAGCCTAGCTCCGCCCAGAAACGCAGAAGCTTACTGGGGGCTTCACAGGCTTCGCGGAGCGACCTCACTGTGCCGAGGATTTGGGATCGTTGGGCGGCCACTGCCTCGCATTCCAGTATTACGTGGGCGGCCGTTTCCTCGGCGCTGAAGCACCCCCTGCAGAGGGGACTATCCGTGACGCCGATGGTATGTAGGTGCTTGTTGAGGGGGCAGTGGCCCGTTATTGTCCCCATAATTGTCCTTAGACTTGTTCTGTCTAGTCTTAGGAGACGTTTCGTTAGCCGTTTATTTATCGACGGCACAGCCTGTTTTGATTGCCTGCAGTCGATGGTTTGTACCCATCTTTGGTTATGTAGTTCCACAGATCTCTGGCGTATCCAGGTACGGATCTGTGAAAAAGGGATCGGCAGTAGTGGTAGTGGGCCAGCAGTGGTCATATCGGAGCCCCTCCTCGCGAGTTCGTCCGCAGCATCGTTTCCGTAGGACCCACTGTGCCCTTTTATCCACTGTAGCTTTACTACATTATGGGTGGATAGCTGGTTCAAAGCAGTTTGGCATTCTGCCACTAGTGTGCTGTTGGTTGTTTGGTGGTTTAGCGCTTTTAGGACGGCTGTGCTGTCGGTTAGGAGCTTTATGTTAAAGCCCCTAACCTGCTTTTCGCTTATTGCCGTCGCTGCTGTTGTTATGGCGACACACTCGCATTGGAAGATTGAGCTGTGTTCGCCTAGTGGAAGGTGGATATTCAAGCCAAGGTCCAAGGAGTGCACGCCGGCTCCTGAACCATTCTTTGTTTTGGAGCCGTCAGTATAGACGCGCATCTCCTTAATACCAGAGTAGTCCTTTTCCTCGGCTTGCGTTGTTATCTGGTATTTTTTGTTGAAGAAGTGTTTTTTGAAGGTTTTATCACAGGGAGCAGCTATTAGTGTTTTGTATTCCATCGCCCGCCCAAGAATTGTGGTGTGGGGACTATTGTGGTTGTTTCCCCAGAGTCCCAGGTGCCACATTCTAATGGCGGTGATGGTGGCTTCCTGTTGGATGTATAGGTCAAGCGGCGTTAGGTTCAGAGTTACCTCCATAGCTGCAGTTGGAGTGGTTTTCATGCATCCGCAGATTGATGAGCAGGCCAGCCTTTGGAAGGACTTTAATTTGGTAATCACGGTAGACAGTTCCGTGCGGGTCCACCATACCAAAGCCCCGTAGGCTAGCATGGGCCTTATCACCGCTGTGTATAGCCACAGTGCTATTTTTGGCGATAGTCCCCATTTGCTTCCCATCATTCTTTTGCATTGGTAGAAAGCGATTGTGCACTTGTTCAGTTTGTAGTCAAGGTGCCTGTTCCAAAGCAGCTTGCTGTCGAGAATTACACCTAGGTATTTTACTTCTTCCTTAAGTGTTAATTCGGTTGCGAAGAGTTTCGGGAGCTTGTATGGGCCCGGTGCTCTTCGGTTTGTGAACATTACTAGTTCGGTTTTCTGGGGGTTGACCGAAAGTTCGTGCTTTGTGCACCAGGTTTCTATTATTTTGAAGGCCTGTCTCATTCGGTCGCAAATGGCACTTTCGAATAGTCCCGTTATTAAGATCGTGATGTCGTCCGCATAACCTATAGTAAAAAGGCTGTTTGCGTTCAGATCTGTTATAAGCTCATTTACCACCAGGTTCCATAGTAGGGGAGAGAGTACCCCACCTTGTGGGCATCCTCTGCCCACAATGCCCCGAGTTGTGGTGTTGACTGTGAGCTGCACGGCCCTCTGTCTGAGCATGTTATCTATCCATTCGATAAGTGTTGAGGGCACGTCGTGTTTGAGCAGTGCTTTGTTGATGCTGTCAAAGTTGGTTTTGTCAAAGGCACCCTCTATGTCAATGAAGGCACCAAGGGTTGTTTGCTTTGACTTCAGGGCTCCACCGATGCGGGACACCACATGGTGGAGTGCCGATTCTGTTGATTTGCCCTCACTGTAAGCGTGTTGATGGGGGTGTAGAGGTTTCAGTGCTAGTACTTGGGTTCTAATTACCCTATCGCCTAGCCGTTCAAGTGTTTTTAGCAGGAACGAGGTGAGGCTGATAGGCCTAAAAGATTTGGCCTGAGTGTAGTCAATTTTACCTGGTTTGGGGATGAATATTATTTTGACTTCCCTCCATTTCAAGGGTATGTAGCGGTTTGTGAGACAGCCTTGTAGCAACTTGGCTAGGTGGTCCGCTATGATTGGTCCGCTCCATTTCAGGAGTCCTGGGAAAATACCATCCAGGTCTGCTGCCTTGAAAGGTAGGAAAGTGTTAATTGCCCGTAGCAGTTTTTCTCTGTCTATGGTTTCCCGAGCAACCTCCCAGTCTTGGATGCTGGTTGGACGGTGGTTAGTGTCTACCCATGTTTGTTCATTTGCTATTTTGCAGCCCGGAAAATGGGTAGTTAGTAAAATTTCGCATGTTTCAGCGTCATTTGTTGTGAAAGTGTTGTTTGCTTTTTTGAGGCAGCCAATGGAGTTTCCCTGCTCTTTGGAGAGGCAGGTTTTAACCTTGGAGGCCTGGTTACTATTTTCGATGCTTGTACAGAAGCGTCTCCAGCTTTCTGCGCGTCTCTGTCGTATTTCGGTTTTATATTGTTTTTTTGTGTTTTGATACTTATCCCAGTCAGTCGGTTCCCTGGTGTTGATAGCCCTGTTGAAGAGTTTTCTCAACTTTCGTCGCAGCCTCTCAAGGGACGAACACCACCAGTGTCGCCCCTCCCCAGACTTAGGTGTGGTGAGGGGGCAAGACTGCTCGTAGCTTGAGATAAGTATGGATGTGATTTGGTCTGTGTATAGGTCTAAGTCCGAGACTTTGAGGTCTTCTGATGGTAAGTGTAGGTTGTTTATACTGGCTTTGACTAGGCCTACAAATTTTGGTATGTCTGTCTTGCGCGGTAACCTACGTGGTTTGGGTTTCGGTAATGCTATGCTTAGATGGTAACGGATCCATCTGTGGTCAGAGCATGAGGCCTCGTTGGACACGTGCCATCCGGTGATGGACCCCGCTATTCTGGTCGATGCCAGAGTGAGGTCAATCACCGTTGCGTGCCGTTTTGTAACGAAAGTAGGTTCTGAGCCTCGGTTTAAAATGTTGAAATTATGCGTAAAAATAAAGTTGAGCATGTCCTCACCTCTGGTGTTGCTGTTTTTGTTACCCCACAGAGTGTGATGTGCGTTCGTGTCGGCTGCGACGATGATGTCCAGACTCTCCCTCTCGCAGTACTCAGCCAGTGCGCTGAGCTCCGGTAGGGGTAGGTCCTCGTTGCCAGGCAGGTAGGCGGAAGCGAGGACGATGTCTGGCTTGTGCTAGTCACTTCTGCTCAACTTGACGGCTGTCAGATCCCTTGAGCCGAATTGGTTAATTAACAGTGTTGGTGAGTGTTTTGGGAGGTAAATGCATGTCCTTGGTTTACTTACGGAAGTATCCAGCAGCAGTTTGCCTCCGGCGTTGTTTAGACCACAGACTTTGTTGCCGTTGATCCACGGCTCCTGGATCAAGGCTATGGTCTGTGGGTTTTTCTCCAGCACTCTGCGCAGGGAAGCCGTCGCAGCCAGGCTGTGCTGGAGGTTGGTCTGGACGATGTCAATCCCGCAAAGGGGAGGAAGGGAGGTCACCAAGTTCACTCCCTCCTCCCCCTCCCGGAAAGCACTCCTCCTCCGACTCGTGGAGTGGCGACAGAGGGACATCCTGCTCCATGGCCGCTGGTTGAGGTTGTTGCACCGCTGATAGCGGCGGCGCTCTGGATGTCGACGCTACCGGTTCAGGTGGGACTGCGTCCGGTTTGGCCGGTGTCGAGGTGGTTTCCCCTTTTGGCACGGTTGGCGGCTTTTCGAGGAATATCACATAGATATTCCCCATCAGGTAGTATAACCTGCGATCATTCGCCCTCACCAGTTCTGCCTCTGCCTCCGTGATGCGGAAGTGCAGACTGGTCTTCGTGCCGTCGGGGTGTACTTTGGTCGCGGTGCGGTCCCAGGTATTTATGTTAAGGTGCCGGTTCTGTCGCGCCAGAAGCCTCTGCATATTTTCAGGGCTTTCTACGCAGCCCGGCACGCTGACCACACAAGGGATTTTCCTAGGTATGGCCGATTGGGGCCGGACCACAAGACCGGTGTTGGGTAGTGGTGACGCTAGGGTGCTGACGGTCTTGACTAGCCACGCCATCGTAAACTCGTCCTCGCACCATGTCGTGGCTAGGAAGGTGGCGGCCGCCTCAGCGTACGACCCAGAGGTCCTGCCGGAGTTCCTGGCCTTTTTGCCTTCTCCGGTCGGGGTTACGGTATCCTCTGGCCGTGAGCGCTTCGCCGGTCTCGCGTTAGTTTGTTGGCGTTGGCGTGGAGGCTTTGGAGCAGCTGAAGGGCCTCCTACGGGTTTCCCGGGGTTGGCGGGATGCCTTGCGGCATCTGCTGCATCCACACGCGCCGCTGTTCGAGCCTTGAGTCGGCGTCTTTTGGCCGCGGTCATCTTTTTCTGCGCCGTCGACCAGGTGGTGTTGGTTGCAGTAGGCGATTGTATGGCCTCTCTGAGAGAGGTCATGTCCATCGCCTCGGTTGTTGCTGGTGGTTGGCCAGAGGTCACAGTCACCTGAGTACGCGAGTCCTGGTTGGCCGGTTTACCCCTGGTTGTCGGGGTCACGCCCTTCGACTCAGCCTGTTCGGCTGGGTATGGGGGTGTGGCGCCTTGCGGCGCAGTTTGTCCAGATCCAGGTCTCGACGTATTTGGTGGGACTCTGCTGGGCCCAGCTTCGGGTACAGGACGTAAAGCTGCTCCTGGTAGTTTGCCAGAAGGCTTGTCCTTTGTACCCTTGGCTGTTAGGGTGTGGGAAAGGGATGCTTGTGCATGTTTCCTGCTGTTTTTAGGTAGGGGGTTTGGACAGGATACTGCTTCTGCAGCAGCGATCTTGCCCGATGGTGGTCGAGTTGGGGCCGATTCTGCTAGTGCAGCAGCAACCGTGCCCGTTGTGGGTTTTGAAAGTACTGCCTCTTCGGCAGCGATCTTTCTGGTGGTGTTGTTAACTATGGCCTCGGAATCCATGTGTTTTATCGAGAGAAGTTTCACCTCAGGAGCTCTCCACCCGCCACGGAGCCCTCACGTCGGGGACGTCGCTTGTTTAAACAAGCGATCGTCAGAGCTACTCCCTCGGTATAGGTCCCCAGAGTTGAGAAAAAGACGCGTCCGCACACAACGAGATGAGCAGGGCTTTCCACAGCATGAGACAGTGCTGCTTCCGTCCAAGCCACCGCGCCGTGCCGACTGTATAATTGATGTTATGAGGAACTAGGCTACTTCTAGTTTTAAACCGCATTAAGATTCCGCACAAAAACAATGAAACCTATAAAAAGGTTAAGAAAATACAATTCCACGCGTACGAATTCGCCGGCATCAGCTAGTGTATGAATATAAAGAAGCCAGATGCTTATAGCAATCAATTACACAAATTTTATCATAAATAAAATGTGCAGTGCATATTCTATGTTCGTCATACTGATACGCATTTTCTATTTGATAGTACAATATCTGGTTAACTGCGAATCTGGTGAGTTGAGAATCTGGTAAATTGCGAATCTGGTGAATCGAGAATCTGGTGACTTGCTCCTGAGGGGTGTCATACTTAGGCAAGGCAATGTTAAAAAAGGAGACTCCTGCACGGATAGCGTAAAGGTCCCCTTGACAGTACAAAGCCTCCTAAACGAGCTGCGGCAAAATCTACACACCACCAGCAAATACAAGGATATTTTGAATTTAACCGGTGAAGCTGGGCTGCTTGTACTCATTCTGGAATAGATTTTAACTTGTTAAAGGTAAATACAGGACCCGCATCGAAGTGCGAATCTCGGGTATTTCTGTGCCTTTATCATGGTATTTTTTTCATATCTTGTAGTATTACGCTATGTTTTCTAACACTTCTACCAACATAACTAAATGCAATGAAAAATGAAACTAAGGTATGAAAATATACGATACTTTGGTAGATGTGTTAGAAAACATAGCGTAATACTACAATCTTCTACCTTTATATACACCTTTTTTTTCCGTGTGGAAATTTCCTCAGATACCCCCCCTGCCGGAGCTGGAAGTGGAGGTTATGTCGGACTCGAACCGACTAAAACCGCACGCCGACTGTGGATCGTGGTGCTAGGCCAGAGGTGAGGTTGTCATCGACATATCCCTCGCACCCCGGCTGACCCAGGGCCATCCCTTACGGTCTGGCCCTCCTCGGGAGGGGGGACAACGGTGTCCCGACGCACCCCCGGAATGGGGAGGCGCGCTTCTTTCAGCGCGCCGCCGCCGTGGACCTTTATATACACCAATACAGGTAAACTCCATTGGACTATGTTACATGTTTGTATCTGGGCTTGTAAGCAATCATGAGGCTTGATTCAGATCCTATGTAAGGATGGTCTTATGTAATAATATTATTGTGACGTCATAATATTTAGTAGCCAAATCATTTACTTACTAATATAGGTTTGTTGGATGATTAAAATTATAAGTACCGATGGAACTCTTACCGCTCTCTTATTTTTTCATAGGTTAATAAGCTCACATAAATAATTTATTTTAACTACAGGAAAATAACCATTTTTCTGTTTAGGCATCATTCTCTTTGACCTTTTTCCCTACTCAGTTTTTGTCCGCTTTCCAGTCTGTGATGTGGTGGAATTAGACTAATCGGACATTATAACTCTTTATTATTATTAATGAAACAAAAGAAAATATTTTACTACAGGTATACCGTATACCTATATCATAGAAACAATATTTTTCTGATATTATAACAACGTAATATAAATGACGCCGTTGAACGATCAAAAATTCCAATTTCATAAAGTCATATTAACTGTTATTGGGTCTTTTGTTACAGACTGTTCAATTAATGTTTCAGTTTTATTACTGTAGAATATTATATAAGGTAACATAAGTTATGAAGGCATATTTGTCTAACGAAGTTAGGGTTTCTATTATAAGTGATGTTTTAGTTTTATTGTTATAATAATGTCTCGTCGGAAACTTATTACGAGAAGCTGAAAATTTCATGTATAGAATTTCATGTATTAAAGGTTGGATTTAGTTATTGTGGGAAATGAAATGTTTGATCAGGGTTCTAAGTTGAGGGAGTGCTATACCCATGGTTATTTATGCCTATTCGGGACTTCACGCGATAAAAAAAAAAATTCACTTACTTTTGCCGAAGTTTCGGGTGCGATGCTGCAAATTGTACTGGTAATTTAAATGGTTTACACCACGATAGCCCAAAAAAAGAGTGCTATACCATTTCGAATGAAGTAACTGCGATTGTATAAGATTGTATTTGACTATATTTGGACCACAATAATATTAAAGTACCTGACGGTCAATACTATACCAGCATTGAAGTCGGTGACAAACTATGCAATTACCAATTACCAAGGCGTTCCAAACGATGATCAGCTTTTCCAAAAAGAGTTTAATTATAACACGCTTTATTAAGGATAGCACGCGACAGCAAACAAAAAAATAAAGAAAAAAGAAACAGATAGAGAGAAGAAACATAGACTTATAGACAATCTTATTCCCCTTTTAAAAAGTGCCATTAGTTCCCGATGTAATTGCATTTACAATGAAATATTTAAGAAATAAGTCGGTCTGAACAATTAATTAGAGTTCTCTATAGCATTCGTGGAATAAACGCGCCGGCAAACGATGCTCGCCTGCTTTTAATAGTCTCGCACTTGGGGCTGCTTCTAATTACTTGTTTACTATTTAATATATACATTTACGTTCACATAATTCATTATGTGTGCGAGCTGCTGTCTTAAGAAAGCCTTATATACGATCCTCATTTAAAACAGATTCTCGTAATGATAAAGGCTTAAATTCAGGTACAAGTTGGATTTGCCATTCCATGCAAATAATTAAAATATATATAACGCTAGGAGTAAACTTGTGTACTCGAACAAACAAATATTTGCAGTTTTTGGAAATTAACTGTACAGGTGGCTAACAACGAACGAAACGAAAAATCATTACAAATGCGTAATTTTATCCCTTATTTTTTAATATACTACAATTTTATACCAATTTCTATTAATTTTAAAAAGTAAAAACGGAATAATTATATACAAACATGTTTACAAACGTCGTCTCACCGTTTGTCGATCTAAAACGTGTTTTTCTCCGCCTTTCAGTATGAGGAGGAAAACGTCAAATAAACATAGTGTGGTAAAAAGAAGAAGTTGAACCGGCTCGAGACAGAATATAAACTTGAACGTGTTGATCAGAATATGATAGGGTAAGATAGAATTCCTTGAGAGTTATCATAATCTAGCGTGGTAACATCGTGTCTATTTAGCAAGAAAGCCTTAACCATATACGTGTTTAAATATACGACTAACGCATACGTTTTTTAACCAAAGAAGCGGTATTACATTGACAAAGGAAGTGTGGCCCTTTCTGAACTCGATGCTACATTGTAGTACAAAATAAATCATCCCTAAACTGTAGGCAGCCATTTATCAGAATAACGAGGTTTTTCGAATCTCTTTTCGGTGACGCGTGGTTCATTTATATTTTTTCTTATCCATTTCAACTCGATCACATGTAAGGTATTACTCTGCGTCGTTTTAAAACGTTATCGCTCTGTCTCGGGTGAAAAACGACTATTTGTCAACTTGAATCCTTAAAGAGTGTGATGGAAATACACTTTTATAAGAAATTCGTACTTTCTGTAACTTTACTTTACAGCAGACAATTAAAATTACTACTGAAAAACAATCCTATCTATTATTTTATTTTGTACGTATTTGAGGCGCACAAATTAATTACTAAATCGAGCAGGCTTATGGATTATTTCAATTGTAAAAGTACCTTTACAAAATTTTGGTTCATTTTTGATGTCATTGTAGTTGCAGGTTTTTCGATTTTTCGTGATCATCAAAAAAGAAAAACAATTTTGAGGTGAATACAAAAACAACACCTGTCTCCAGGTAATTTTGTCTGCATTGATTTGTGTATTGATATTCTAGAAACCACAGTATAAGCACAGGATATGGATAAACTACAAACGTGATCAGTTTCTTGAACAAGAACTTCAAATGCCGATATTCCTGAAAATCTATATATATAATAATAAATAACTTCAAGTAAAAATGAGATAGAAAATAATATGCTATTACAGATAGGAAATGTTCGCGTACTGCAGTATGTTCCGCAGGGGACCTAGACAGCCGGCGAGATGGGACTTCAACTTATGCCTTACTCCTTTATTTTCACTAGACCATACTTTTGCTAAGGTGAACTTCGCTTTTATAAGGAATTGGTCTACTGAGATAATCCTTCAAGAATAATATAATGCATGTAATACGGGACTAAATGTATGTGATTAAGAGATATTGCTTCTACGATGGAGTACTTTTGGCGTAGTTCTCGGTGAAGTAGGACACAAAATGAGCCCGGGTTTTTCCCGTGGGTGTTGTACATGTGCCTACATTGCAGTTAAGAGACAAGGTTGTTCCTTTCCCAACAGTGAACATACCTACCATGAAAGCAATAGGCTCACCGAGCAGGCGAGCCTATTACGTGGACCTAAAGACTTATACGCACTATATTATACCTACTAAATTAAATACTATTGGCCTCTTTTGGGGATATGAAGATATTAATAATCGTACAAAATCTGTCAATCAATAAACTTAAATGTACCTACCATATGTCACCATATATAAGTCACGAATTTTATCTCATACATACATACATACATACATAAACTCACGCCTGTATTTCCCGAAGGGGTAGGCAGAGGTGCTAGCACCCATATTTCGCCAGTTTATGTTTAGGTTCCAATGTAATAGGTGGCGAGCCTATTGCCATTAACCGGGCACTTATAAACCTGCGATAAATACACACATAACTTCGAAAAGCATCGAAAAGTCAATTGGTGTGTGCCATGGTAACCCTGGGATCGAATCCGAGACCTCGTCTCAGCAGTCCATTACCCATACCACTAGGCATTTTATCTTCCATAAAAAATTTCATTTCAATTAGAAGGTAACTTTTACAACAACATTAATGAAACATTAACAATTCTATATTGAAAAGAGACCCATTGTATCAATTACTCAAATCTTCTTCCAATAATAAATTACAATCATATCAAAACATTTATTCATGCAAGTTTCGAAATTGATTTCAACTCAAAGGATTTTGACGAAATTATAATAATCTCTCAAAAGAACCGTTGGAATTGAAAGTATGGATCAGACGGCATTAGCATTTATATTCAGATTTTGAGGTAAAAGTTACTTATCGTTGCTTAGCATTCTCTTTAGACTACCTTCGTGAAGAAACTTTGTATTTAAATTATTGTATATATTTATGAATTATCTTTCTCTTCGCGGCTATAGAAGATTAGGAATATTAATGTTAAAACAAGATGTGGATTGCGACATTCTTCATTATTTCCATTTGAAAATGGGTTTATAATATTTGAGGTATTCATAATTTTTGAGATATTCGAAATACACCGGGAAAGACTTGAACCCACGACCTTTCCCTTACAGGGGGAATGCTCTTCCAACTGAACTATTAAGTAAGGTCGTGGGTTCAAGTCCCACTTGAGCGCTTCTTTTTCCCGATATATTTCGATTTTAAAGGTTAGCAATAATAAATGCTATACAAATTTCATTCAAGTAACTCTATTCTTTATAATGTATGAGACGATGTTGTTTATAATGCTATGGACTTAAATAACTTCAAGTTGATGTATATATAACATAACATAACATAAACTCACGCCTGTATTTCCCGAAGGGGTAGGCAGAGGTGCTAGCGCACCCACATTTCGCCAGTTTATGTTTAGGTCCCAATGTAATAGGTGGCGAGCCTATTGCCATTAACCGGGCACTTATAAACCTGCGATAAATACACACATAACTTCGAAAAGCATCGAAAAGTCATTGGTGTGTGCCATGGTAAACCTGGGACCGAACCCGAGACCTCGTCTCAGCAGTCCATTACCCATACCACTAGGCTACCGCATCTACCTATCTATCTACCGCAATCTAATACATTAATAATAAAAATAAAATGATATAATTCAGTTCTGTTTGACATCAATATTATATAAACATACCTATTTTCATATAGTGAAATAAATCACACGAGAAAAGTACTGAACTTGACCCTTTCATGTAAACAACGTAGACCTTTTGATCTCGGCTACCAACCGTGCCATATTTCCCCTGAGGGTTTAGGCACGTTGATCTAATAATTTCACTATCTTATTATATCACCGATTTGATCACCTAACGACGGTAAAGAGTACTTTACTTTCAATTCAATTATGGTTATAATAAACATTACTCTAGTTAAAGTCACGTTAAATAATCTTCTTGTTGCATAAAACTGCAACTGATAAGAACATTGGAAAAAGAGATAGAAATATTAGAAAATACGAGAGAAAAGAGCCAGCAAAATAATACCTACAAAAAAAATAAGAAAATTAAAACAAATTATCGTGCCTTTTTGGTTATTTATTACGAATATTAGGATTCATAAATAAAAATTAAATTATCAGTCCATTAGAAACCAAATTGAAATTTTAAAACTTTCCATTTTAAATGCCCAGAATTTAAATCTTCTAGAAGCTATATACTGTCGCTTAATGCTGTCCCTTGATGCTCTAAGATCTAAGTAAAGTTTAGTGCTAAGAGTCCCTCGAGATTTACGGTAACTACGCTATCAAATCAGTACTTACAGACATCCCGAGGGATCGCACGTAATCAACATTAGACAATGGTCACAGTTATCTTAGATAAATTGTGGGACATCAGGCTGAGAGTACTTTTACTGTTCAGGGATTGGAACGGAATTTCATAAGCGTGATGTTTTAAAGTATGCCTTGGGTTATCTACATAGGTATTGTGTCTCTTTAGTACAGTCAGCGTCAGAACGATCTTGACCACAAAGTCTCAAAACCAAGGTATTAAGAGCAAATCAAACAATGTGTTATTGTCCGAGACTAAAGAGTCAACAGGAAGAGGGGAAAACTGAGAGACCATTTTGAGGACTGATGCTGCCTGTACATGTATACAAGTTTGGTATTGTAACTTTTAAACTATCGCGGCGTTTACTCATAGTTTGAAATTTTCGGGACTTCACGCGATATATTTTTGATAAACTTACTTTTGCCGACGTTTCGGGTGCGTTGCAGAACCCGTGGTCACGACTTGACTGGCCTGCGAGCGTCGCGCGGTGTGCAGGAAACATTTTTTGTGCGCCTACCCTCCATTACTTTCATATTGAATGTAAGGCTGGCGACACACCACACTCACTATGTCAGTTTTAGACGGCATCGGCACTGTGTTTTTCGGTTTCACTATTTTGATCACTGGATTCCAGGTCCCGGATAATTTGAATCCATCTTCCCTATTGATCAAAATAGTGAAACCGAAAAACACAGTGCCGATGCCGTCTAAAACTGACATAGTGAGTGTGGTGTGTCGCCTTACATTCAATATGAAAGTAATGGAGTGTAGGCGCACAAAAAATGTTTCCTGCACACCGCGCGAAGCTCGCAGGCCAGTCAAGTCGTGACCACGGGTGCTGCAACGCACCCGAAACGTCGGCAAAAGTAAGTTCATCAAAAATATATCGCGTGAAGTCCCGAAAATTATACACTATAAGTTTGGTATTTATCATAATCATCTTTAAGTTAGACCGTTCACATCCGAGGAGATTTCACCACGGAGTCTGGGGTCCGCTTCCCTCACTTCGCGCAGTCTTGGGCATTCACCACACCATTGACCATGACTCTAAGAATCCATGCCAGCACTTTTTGGGTCTATCATTTCTACCGGGACCTAGAGGAAGCGGTATGGCCAGGTAACTTGTCTTGAAATAATAAAGAACTTGCCATAGTAACCTATAAGTTGTAGCTTCTAAGAACAGACCGGTGAGATTGGTTTCGAGCCCGAAATTCTTAGTAGGGCCTCGTATACCCCGAAACACATACGTAATATAATGTTTAAAAATATTTCATAACCTTGAAAAACGAACCTGTCCAAAGCTAGCAGACAATACCATCCACTTTATTTTTCATTGCGTCTCATCTAACATCTGTAGGGTCCGTCTCCTCCAATTTAGGCAACAATTAAACGTAAGCATTAATTACATTGGCCCCTACCTCCACCGTTTCTGGCTTATTTCCCTTTTGCTTATTCAGCAGGAGCCATCGCGTTTTCATAGTGCTAGCTAGATGTGACTTTGAAACGATGACTGGTCTGGGGAAACGAAAAAAGAAAATTTAGGTGAATTGCAAGCCTCCTACTATTACCTTATAACTGGTATGAGGAATACGCCTTTGGTATGATTTCAGAATGGTATGAGTTGTCGTGATATGGAGGCGGAACAACCCACTATTGTAACTAAATTGATTATCCAGTTAATATCTTTTGCCGACTTCACAAAGGATGATCTCTACTCCATTTAACGCGGTGGTTTTCTTTCTGCGTGATTAGCATTTTTTCCCAAACGATTTATCTGATTACGATAGTTATATGATGTCTGAAGATATTTAGTGTTCTACTTAGCAACCACAGAAGAAAATATATATAGAATCAATTTTCTAAGTTTCAATCATCCTACTAATATTAAAAATGCAATACCTGGCATAATTATGTATTTGTAAAGCAATTAACAAATCTCAGAAGAGACTACTGAGATTTCTTAATTTACCTTTTTCAATTTCGTTAAATTTAAAATGCATATTTTACTAGAATTGCAACATGTCCATGCCACATCCATTAATTAAACGTCAAGAACCATGTTACGATTTTATTGTAGGCAATTTACGGCGCGATATACGGGTCCCTTTAACGCGAACCCTCCGTATAATTTGGATTGTGGGACTAATAAGAAAGAAACAATGCTAATGAAATAATACCCACTAATGAAGTGTTTACGTATCATTTTAATTAAAATTTTCAATGTATCATGGTTATAAGTTATTGTGGCATGTGTTAATAACTAGACTTGGGTCTTAGCTCAATTAATATACTGTTGTACTACATGCAAACATGCGCTGAATATAAAATTGCTTGAGTAAAAACATATACAACATTGTCATGTTTACAAGGTTTCATTTGAAAAAAAAATACGACTCTATTACATCCACCTTTAACAATTCATTTTATAATAAGATATTTTTTTACTAAGACTTAACTTTAAATACTTATAATTTATTAAGTAAACATTTTCATTTCTTCATAATATAATGAATAAATAAATAAATACTCCACAACATTCTACACAACGCTAGCTAGACCCATGGTAAGCTTTATAGCTTGTGTTATGGAATCTAGAATGCGGATAAACATACTTATATACTTTTTTTTGTAAATGCATACATAAAAACACCCAGACCAATGCAAATAGCCATATTCATGCATACAAATATTTGCACTAAGCGGGAATCGAACCCGCGCCTCCTGCGTAGCAGTCGCGTGCACTACCGCCACGCCACAGAGGCTGTATATACGTATATACGTGACGTATTACTGTGTGATCGACAAAGAAGTTTACTTAGTTAAAGGCGTAATAATGTTGTCAGAAGCAAAAATGTTCAAAATTGTACTGGTTTTAAAATATCATATTAACCGGCTACTGGATATAGCATCGATAGATATTTGAGGAGGTAGCAACTTCTACATAAAGTGATCAATTATTATACATGTATTTACTTGAGATATGAGTATATTTAGTGTGGAAAATTACAGATGATTAATTGAGTATTGGTGCTGGAAAAGTGCTCCTATGAGCTTTTTGAATTAAACCTACCCTCTCTATTCCTAATCAAAACAAAAGCACAGGGCTGAGTTGTCACCCCTTTATGGTGAAAATTAGGATTAATGGTGAGATGATGATGAATAAATTGATGAACATAATTTTGGCATTATTAATACATTTCATAGTTTTCTAATGCATAAAGTGAATTAAGTTTTAAACCATTTTGTATGCTTACTATTCCAATTGATTAAGATTGGATTTTCTTCTTAAATCGAGAGTCCTGGCGGGATAGTTAGCGGTAGTTTCGGTCCGGTAGCTTATTGGTTCAAGCATTCTCCCTGTAAGATACGGATTGCGGGTTCAAATCCCCCCTGGACCGGTAAAAAAAAATCCTACGTTAATCAAGATAAGGTGAAGTGAGCTATAAAATTAAAAAATGAAAGCGTAAAATTCTTTCGAATAGTTAGCATACTTAATGCTGTAAAAATTCATTCAATTGTTTGGGCGGAGTTATCAAAAATCAATGTTTAAAAATGATTGTAACATCATTCATTGATTCCGATAGTTCGTAAGAAAATCGGTAGATGACTCCACCATCGCCTTAAAGACGTATAAGAAAAAATTTGAATCTCATCGGGCGTGTCTTGGTAGCCGAATTGATCAAGGCATTGCCCCTGTAAGGGAAAGACTGCGGGTTCGAGTCCCGCCCGAGATGATTCTTTTTTTCCCTATGTATTCGAAGGTGAAGTGAGCTATAAAAGTAAAAAAATAAAAACGTAAAATTCTTTGCCGGAAAAAACTATAATTTTTTCATGATAAAGGTGGTTAATGACTCTACTTAAATCACTCTTATAACTCGAGTGAACTTAGTTAGTCACAAATTGTGCGCGGAAAGTAATAAATCGTGTCCCCTGGGTGCCTGTAGCTCAAGGCTAATTGTATTATTATTTATGGCCGCTAAGACAATATTGTCGTGTTTGCAATGTTTCGCTCAAATACTTGGCTAGACACTTTATTAGATCGGGCCCCAATTAAAATGAAATGTAAATATGCTCCTAGAAATACTGGTAGCTGTGATTTATTGCGACTTAACTTTGAAATGCGATTAAATACTTTCACAGTAATGCTTATATATTTAGGCCCTTACTAATGAACAATTACACAGAGTAATTAAAGCTGTTGGGTCAAAATTTTGTATGAATTTGAGCTCCTCATTGAAATAAAATCACTTTTTACTGATCATGGATTTGAGCTAATAATCACGCCCAATCCCTGGAGGGTTAAGCAGAGGTTAATTAACACCCACATCACACCAATAATTGTAAATACACTGCGTATTTTATATTACCTACTTAGTAAAGATCTAAATATATTGTTTTTCAAGTATATGGGGTCATCCTCACCTGCAAGCCAGTGCTCCTACTGATTAACGGATGAGACCGTGGAGTAGACTTTCCTCCTCACACAGTTGAAAGGTCAGAAGGCAGTCGCTCCCATAAAAGCCAAGCCCTGGGCTCCGAAGTGGAAAACCAGGAACAATACTAAGATAAAAATATTACTAAGCAGTGTATATCTTAGCGTCAGGCGACATATTTTATTTACTATAAAAATGGTCAGACGGTTTAAACCCAGTCAAACTATCATTTCAAAGGACTCAATTTGAACACAACTCATGTTCATTAGAACTGCATTAAATTTAATCATCAAATTGAGTATTTAATCCTCATTAATTACTGACGTGGGGGCGTCGGAGCGTCAAGCTTCCTCGAAGCGCGGTATTGATATTTAATTTAATATAATATCAAGTCCGTGCTAAAGTATTTTACTCCTACTTAATTGATACAGTATTAGTGGAGATAAACATGCAGTAACGGGCGAAAACTTATTGATTTTAGATGTTTGGAAAACAGTCGAGTGTAGGTACAGTCAGCATCATAAATATCTTGTCGACAAAGTCTCAAAATGATCTTAAAACTCTCGTATTAAGAGCAAAACATACTATTTTATTGATTTATATTTTTTTTTTCTTTTTTATTATTATTATTGTACAAACTAAAGGTGTGTATCTACTACATTGTAGTATTACGTTATGTTTCCTAACACTTCTACCAAAGTATCGTATATTTTCATACCTTAATTTCATTTTTCATTGCATTTAGTTAGTTGGCTTCATTCATTCATGTATTTCCTCCTCTATTTTAATTCTTGAATTAAATTTTTATATGTGTTTATATCTTTTATTTTTTATTGCTCTAGAATGCTGCGTTTCAGACAGATTTATCAGAACGTTGAAACATTGTTAATACTTGTCGTGATATATTGTTTATCCAGACGCGAAATGTACATTCGTCCACATTTAGCTTTAAGAAAATAAGTATTGTAAATTGACGACTAAAAATGCCGCAGTGCAGTTTGTTACGCCGCGCCGTTTCTTCTACACCAGCGCCTTGGAAGCGGTGGTAAACTTAGATTAAGTAGAATTAAAATTGACGTCATTAAGAAACAATTTTATTGTTCAGCATTGAACGTTTAGTCCACTCTCGACCCCTCGACCCCCAATAAATAATGTGTCCACTAGACCCCTAACCATAGTTTACACTCGGCCCCTGGGGGTCGAGAGTGGATTTTATTTCACAGTCAAGTTTTAGTTTCCTCTCGACCCCCATTAGTACACTTAGGATGATAAATCATTCATCAGTCTACCCATATATGCATATTGAAAATTGGTCCTTCGAGAGGTGTAGGCGTATAATGACATAAACGCAATGTTATGTTTTTATGTTATGTGGGTTTCCTCACAATAGTTTTCTCCACCGTCAGCAATGGTAAGTTATATGACTATTAGATTAATATTAGACAAAATGATTTTTATATCGGTACCGACCCGTCCACCCACTGGAGTTTCCCACTGGTGGGTGGAGGGGTAATTCACGATTACCCCTTCCTCCCACCATGCAAGTGTGTACCGAAATTTATTTGTACCGCCACTCGGGATTGAACTCACAACCACATGCTTGTAAGGTCGGTTATATGCTCACTTAGTTACCATTGCTTTTTGTATAGTCTGTTCATGACTGTACCAAAATATTAATTTTAGATAATTATCAAATTAGGGGGCGAGAGTAGACGAGATAGGTTTAAGGGCCGTGAGGACACCAATAAAGAAATCTTTATTTAGGGGTCGAGGGGTCGAGAGTGGACTAAACCAAAATAAATAACTATCACTATGATTAATAATTAACCGCATTGTTAATAATTAATAATTTTTTACATAATTCATTGCATAATTAATATTTCATTGTCACAGTTCTGCGCTAAATATTAAACTTCCAAGAAACAATCTAAAACCTGCTCATATTTTACTCGGTACGTATACGTACGTGCTGAAAATTTCGTGAATAAAACCACTAAGAAACTGCGGAACTACGCGGGTGCAGATACGTGCAAAGCAACTACACGGCTTAGTATGCACACAGTTATGCTCAGTTGCCCGTATTCGCTTGCGGTTAAGATAACGTTGGTGTGCCCGCTTCCTCTCATGCACGTGTCTTTCACGCTATCTGGGTACAAACTTGCCGGGTGCATTGCGGATGAATAGTAATTCTAAGTCATTATTCCCTTGTTGATTGAAGTGGATAGTTGGATTTAGTATGTTAAGAAGTAATAACTCTCATAAAATCATTATTACACATTAACATTTTTATGCTGTTGTCCGTCGCATCTAAGGCTATCTCCTTAGAGCCCGGAAACCACTTAAGCCTCGTCTTTTTAGTTTGGTTTTTACGGTTTACATGAGAACGACTACCGCCTGAGAGGGAAACCTTGAGCCTCGTTAGTTAATCAGCAGGTATACCGACTTGTAGGTGGTATGTCTTTGCCTATAGCTTACCATCAGGCGAGGTGATGACAAATTAACGTGTAGTTTTATAAAAAAAAGATGACCAATGTGGGATCCTTAACATCCATAAAACACATAGAATCAACGTGATTGATTATTCTTTTTATACTCTTAATTAATCATTAATTCTGTAACCGTGTAACAGGATACCCGCATCTAAAATTGAAACGTTAACATGGCGATGATAAGGACTGTCCATTATTAATAGTCGAGTTAATCTTCTCTATTAATTTGGCTTTCCTAAATAGTATCTGTGACTCAGTTCCATATTATACCTACATCTTTCCGTTATAGTTTAAGACCAGATGAAATAATTACTAACAGATTTTTTTATACAGTTATGTGCCGCAGCCACTTAGCGTAATCAGCCGTTGCATTAACCGCCTAGCCTAAAGCTTAGATTGTTAACTAAACGGCGCCGCTCAATCAACGGCCTGAAATATGTTCAGCCATTTGATTAAACACCTAGGCAAATGGCTTGGATCGATGACATTTCATTACAGCAAGGATATAGTGGGCTGCATGGTTAAAAAAAACTAATAACGCTAATGCGGGAGCTTGCCTTCTAACCTAACCGATCTAAATTGGTTAGCATTGCTTTTCTAAATAAACTTGTAACTTACTTTCTGTGTTATTTCCGGATGGGCTGTTGAATAAGCTAGATGGCTGCACTGTAAAATTTCATTTAAATAGTTGGCTGCGACATAATATTATACCTATACATTTATGTAAAAGTTTACCAAACACAAAGAAAGCAATCACGCCACGTCTTAGTTTAAAAAAAACTAATATCGAACCCCTGCTTGTGCAAACTTTATAAAACCTTTAGTTTCAGTTCGCAACGAAATTTTCTCTTCAGGCAGTATCCGATACACGTTAGCTTATCTATTAAAATGTAAGATAAAGTAATTCCAAACTAGTTTCCCTGCAACTTAGTCGCCAGATAAGACTCTTCGGTGTGAGTTTGCAACTTATAAGAATAATCGAATTCGTTTATTTGCAAAGAATACGATATAATATTGTATTGAAAACTATAAACGTGAATGGATTAAGTAAATTGTAAGAATTTTCAAGTTAAATTAGGTATTGGAAAAAATTATTGACATTATCTTACATTTTTAAAATTTCTATTCAACTTACTAAAAAGGATCTAAATTCGAAAATGTTAAAGAGGTGTGTTTTAAATAATGGTAAGTTATTTTTATAGCGGTATATAGATTGCAAGGTGGGGGCCTCAGATGCGTCCAGAATTGACACAATAATAATATGGGTGAATTTTAAAATGAGTAAGTAGAAAGAAATAGGCAAATATTTCTGCCAAATAATAATGTCGACATCTTTTGCGACCTTCGACCCTTGTTGATACAAGAGCCAGTTAGTATAAAATTCAAATATTGAATTAGATATAACAAGGCCAATAATTGAGGAGTGGAACTAACCACGCAACTTCGGCTTGTCAGCCCTCACGATAACTATTTATTGGCATGAAAAGGTAGTAATGCCGGAATAATAAAGTCCAATAAATTTGAAATTTCGACATTTATGAACTGTAGTGTATTTATGCAATTGTAGTAATTTATTTATCAACGCAAGATTTCCTTAAAAAGTTAGCTATGACGTAATTCGGAGATACACATCCAGGGTAGGTAGAGAAAACAACCCGCCGTTTACTTCTATCATAATATACTTGACGAACGTCCTCTTCCTCTACTGTCATTAATTTGGAGATACGAGTAAATCCACATGTAATATAAGAGATGATGAAATATGTAAGATGTAAACTAACATATTTTTCATGTATATGTTAACGTTAGAGTGTGGAACCCGTTAACGTGCACATTAACTAAGTAATCTGCAGATTAGCTCATACGATCAGTTAGAACAAAAACGCGCGGTATCCACGACCTTGCTTCGCTTGCTCCCGCGCTGTTGCATAACAATTCATGACTAAAAACATTGATATAAAATGTTTTCTTTTAAAACAATCTGATCCATGCACTTTACCGTGTTCTTGGTCGCACGTATGCCTTTCGCACTTTAACTGATGTGGGCAGATAATCTGTAAAATACCTAGATAATCTGCTCTCTACCTGATTTTCGCACATTAACGGTAACATAAATAATTATTATGAGCACAATATCTTTTGAAAATCAGAAAAAACATTCATACTCCCAAACGTTCAAGATGACTAAACTAAAATAGTGCACCAACTGTGTACGGCAAAGCTCAAAGTCAATTCGAATATAATCTTTAGGATTTGTGAAATTCAATTTTCTCGTTGCACCAGCAAAACAATAAGCTATCTAGTTGAACTCATATCGATTTTCGATAGAAAAGTTATATCATTTTTCAAGTCTTTCGATTAGAAACGAAACATCTAGGGAAATCTATAGTGTAAATATTTATAGGTTTATTTTTCTTAAAAAACAAACAATCATCCGGCAAATGTAGTCCATTGCGAGTTAAATTAAATTGCTTAGTTCAATTTTTCTAAAGCAAAAGTATATTTGTCTTGGGTGTTGTATACGGAACCCACAGTTCACGAGTTCGATTCACATTGGACTGCTTAATCCATACTAATATTATAAATGCGAAAGTAACTGTCTGTCTGTCTGTCTGTATGTTACGCTTTCACGCCTAAACCAGTGAACCTATTTTGATGAAATTTTATAAGGGTAGAGTAGACCTTGAGAAAGGACATAGGCTATGTTTGGTCGCGATAACCGACTTTCACACGGGCGGAGCCGCGGGCAAAAGCTAGTCTAAATACATATAACTCAAAGGACTGACATAGTGATCTATCAACGCACAGCCCAAACCACTGGACGGATCGGGCTGAAATTTGGCATGCAGGTAGATGTTATGACGTAGGCATTCGCTAAGAAAGTATTTTTGGAAATTCTGCTACTAAAGGGGTAAAATAAGGGATGGCAGTTTGTATAGAAATTCGTCATTTTTAGAGCTAGATGCGCTAAATTTCATAAACCTATGTATTTTAAGAAATAAATGAACATGTGTATCAGCGTTTTAACTACTAAGATGGTAAAATAGGTGATAAACGTTTGTACGGAAAGTTTGTCATTTTCAAAGTTAGAAGCCGCGATAGTTTAAAAATAACATTAGCATGAAACTTCGTACAACTACGTCTTTTCAGAGAGGTTTTGTCGCGATAACCGACATCCACGCGGGCGAAGCCGCGGGCATAAGCTAGTCGTGTATATACCCTAACTTTTTATTAAATTTTATATTAATATCTTCTAAAACACTTGCTTAAATTATCGCTGTAATTCAAGCGTTAATCTTATTTGTTCCACTGAATTGGGAAGGATTTTATGTTGAAACTTAAATTGGGTATTCCCAAGAGACTATCATCCAAACAAATTTAAAGGTTTTGGGAATCAATGACTTGAAAAGTTATTTAATCTTATAATAGACGAAAAAAAGATTACGAACTTATACACTTCCTGTGATCAAAAAAAAGAATAGCTTTTTCGAACCAAAATATTAAACTTAAACTACCAAAGTATTAGCTATAATTCAGGCTTATTAAATTACAGATTCCCCCCTGAAAAAAAATTATGTTCAAAATAGCATTTTATCACGGTGGTAGTCAATGATTTATCTCATTTTCAGTGTTATTTATATTTTCATCTAATTTTCGTTTCACTTGGGTGGCAGACAAGCACCCGTAGCTTAGAATGTAGCTTAGAAGTGATGGATATAATTATGATACGAGTACTTTTTATACCGGGAATAGGTTACTGTGGGTAGTGATCACGGATCACCACGGCATAACTATTTCTGTGAGCCTGGTACTTTTCACATGAAGTACTAGGCTCACAGAAACGTTGACTGCGTGATCTGTATTTTTGTGAGACTGGCACTTTACTGATCACGCAACTGACGTTTCTGTGCGGCTTAAAATAATATAGGTACTTGTGCGTAACTGTGCAAGTTTTTAAATCTCGAAAGTAATTTTCGAACAATTAATGATTTTCGGGGGGAATCGGTAATAAGCTCTTTTTCTGTTCCGTGGTAATTAGCCATTTATTATGCCAGTGTAATCATTGATATAAGGGAAAAAAATAAAAAGTTAAGTAAAAAAATCTTATTAATATCGCAAAGAAATAAAGACGTAAAGAAATAACGTCTTATCGTGACCCCTTCATTTAAAATTTTATATACTTACCTCTTGTAAATAAACCCACTTTAAAAGCGATTGCTTGTTTACAGATGTGACTTGTTAAACTTAATTTACTCGTGTCAGTAGATGTAGGAGAAACTTTATGTTCAATCCTCTCTGGTTTGCTTGCAGAAATGCTAGCAGACGTATGAGGTGTCATAAATTCCGCTTGTTCGTCACCAAATACAGCGAAAACATATTCCAGTTTTTAACCGTAGAGTATATTCAATGCATTTAATTTAATAAATTTCAGACGTCAGCCTGCCAGCGTTCCTGTCCTCAGTCCACAGTACGGAAGAATTAACTAGGAAAATTCTTGCACCTACACTAGTTAATTCTGAAGTATTGTGTAAGGCTGATGCAGTGAATGCTTGGAAAATTGCATGTCCAAACACCGATCTCCCAAGGAACCTTTTCTCACAGCGTCAGTGGGACGGGCCGCTCTGCAGCTTAGTAAGACAAAATTTACTAAATACATGTTCTAGTGCTGTTGAGCGGGCCTGTTTGCTGGCGGTTGGAGTGTGGGAATCGGGTCTTTGGTTACAAGCTCTTCCGTCGTCTAACCTAGGAACTATGTTAGACGACACTACCTTCCGCATTGCAACATGCTTACGGTCGGGTGCGCCATGTGTTTCTCCGCATCGATGCCGTTGTGGAGAGGCTGTTGACCGACTCGGCCACCATGGCCTGTCGTGCTGCAGGAGTGCGGGCCGATTTCCACGGCATGGCCTTAATGACATAATCTGCCGAGCTCTTGTCACCGCCGGTGTGCCAGCTGTGCTAGAACCTAACGGTTTGGCGCGCGACGATGGCAAGAGACCGGACGGCATGTCATTAATGCCTTGGAAGATGGGTACTGGTGGGCTCTGGTGTGGGACGCAACATGCGTCGACACCATTGCCCCTACCCATATACCTGGCACGGGTGGCTGTGCTGGTGCTGCCGCAGCTTCTGCGGAGGCTCTCAAGCGGCGCAAATACTCTAATATTATCGGAGATTACGAATTTGTGCCGTTTGGAGTCGAAACGTTGGGGTCATGGGGTCCGAGCGCCCGCAATCCTTCAGGGAGATTGCGAAGCGTATGGTCGACGCTTCCCGTGACCAGAAGGCTGGCCTCTTCTTAGGTTAGAGATTAAGCATTGCCATACAACGTGGTAATGCTGCCAGCCTTCTGGGAACGCTACCGCAAGAGGCATGCGATGCGGAGGAATTTCATGACGCAATTTAATAATATTTTGGTATAATCTGTAAATATGTATTTAAGTTTTACTTTATTTAGTTTCAGTTTTATTTTAATAATATATATATTTAATTAACCTGTAAATAAACTTATATTATGTATTATCATAAATTCAATAAATGCATTAAAACATAATTAGTATTATGTGCGTTTAATCAAATTATTGTACCATTGATAGCGTAAACTTATAATTATTATTATTAGGTGCTAATCGATTCCTTCCATGTTCAATTTGAATTCATATGACTCGTCCAAACTACGTAAATGCTGATGATATGGAATAACAATAAAATTTTCTTGACCTCTTCACTTGCACCACTACTCAGTCTTAGATAATACTTAATCATATTCTGTCCTCCTTGGATTAAATTATCTCTATTGCTATTGCAGTAACATGCGATATATAATTAGATACTAGCATCAAATCACTAATCACTGATCTGTAACGTCTGTCGATAAATGGATTACGAAAGGTCAACTCCATATTAACAATCCGCTTGCGGCTTCTAAACAAAGATTTGGAGCCAACTAGGTTAAGGATTAATGAGTACCATGGAAACATGACGTCAATATGTTTTAATGATATTGTCAGGTGCTATTTCAAAAAGGGTCCCCTATAAAATGGCTTAATAGATGCCTAAAGGTTCTCAGTTTTTGTTTCTTTATAATAACTCGTTCGTTTGTGGATAATAACATAATATCGTAATCCCGATAAATGAATGTCATAAATAGAATAGCATATTTTTAAACTAAAAAAAATGCAATGTTCCTCAACCTAGGTATTAAAACTACCACGTCAAGGTAATACACAACTATAGTGCAAATGCATGTCACGAAACCTATGAAGATTAATTAATTGAACAGTCTTGTTTGCTTCGAGATCATAATTAAATTTCATACTCCTACAACATAACCTAATAAAAGTCGTTAAAAATCTAATTTCTTAAAATGATAAAATAACACACTATTATTTAAAGTTTATGTGTGCATAAAATGGGGTTGCCTTGCTTGTTTTGCGTTTTGTCGCCGTAAATTCTCGATGCATTAAAATTATGGGACTTTTACGAGTTCTTTATTTCTCTTACCTGTGCTAGGAGAGTTTCATTCAAGTCTAGATCGTCAACAATTTGGCTCATATGTCGCCTTGTCCAGCAGTGGACTACGATTGGCCTAATCGATTGATTGTTATTATACAAGTATGAAAGGTATACGTATAGTTGTATGTATGAATAAAATATTTGAATCGAATATAATGTATTAAAGGATATAGAAGCTTTCGGAACCGGGACCGCGGTCCCGTATTGCCCTTTTAAAATCAAGTATTATTTTTTTAATTTGTGCGGGCCAAGCCGCGGGTAAAAGCTAGTTTAAGTATAAATTAAGAAAAGTTTCGGACTTACACTATCGATTTTGGTGACGATTTATTAATTTCTGACATACACAATACCATAAAAATATAAACGACTTAAGTACTACTAAGAAGTATTAATTATATTCTAAGAATCAACCTCATCTCTGTTAGAAAAACTCTTTTTGCAGGACCATCCAAAAGGTACAAACTG
Source organism: Eilema sororculum (assembly GCA_914829495.1). NCBI lineage: Eukaryota > Metazoa > Arthropoda > Insecta > Lepidoptera > Erebidae > Eilema > Eilema sororculum. Next base: position 19,118,504 of record OU618543.1, on the reverse strand, counting down.
TAGTAAAAAAGCTCATCAGTATAGACAAAGTACTCGTATGTAGCTCCACTTGCTAGATCATATTCTTATTTTTAAATTAAAATTGTATTTAGTAGTTAAGATATTTCTTACTCGTTATAAATTAAAGTTGAAGTCTTTCAAAAATTTTACACTGTGTTCTGAAATATTTTTAAAAGAATTTAAATTGTTCTAATTCAAATTGTTCTAAGTGAGTCCTTAGGTTTATAAAATTGTAAGTTACGTACGCCTCTCTTTAATTTTACTGCCAAAATGTATAATGAAAACGTTTTGGTTGTACCTACATACTGTTTACCTACTGTTAGCTTTTTTAGGCTAATATACATCTGTTTATTACTCATTTAAATTATAGAGATTCTTTGGATTACTATGGAATAATAGAGAAGTTTCCTAAATAGCTGCAAGGAACAGTTGCAAATTCATAGGTATTATTTATTTTATTGTTGTTATTTGCACCAAAACATAGTTTCCTTACAGAACTCTGCAGTGCCTGAAATGATACTCTATATAATGGGAAACACCAATCCAAAATTGTAATCTCCATGAACACAAATATTTGGACCAGCCAGGAATTGAAGCCGCGAACTCTGACGTAGTACTTGAACATTCTGCCGCCTTCTTTACTCCGAATGCATAATTCAGATGGGTGATTTACCACGTTCTCACCTGCTAGCTAATTGCAGAGGTACGTTAACCGGATTTAAGTTACAATCTGGTTACGTAACGCTTAATGAATTCAGTCAGAGTTAGTTAGTCCCGACGTGAACAAGAGCTTTGCAAAGTCCATTGTTGGGACTTAAATGAATGGTTTAAGTATCCAAGTATTGGTGAAGTGTAACTAAGGCGGAGCGTGTGTTGTTTTGTTTTAGTTGTGCCTTGAACGTTTTAGGAAGTTGTATTGATTTGTAGAAAACTACAGGTATAAGGATTTTGCCAGGAATAATTCCCTTCTAGGTCGACTGTTTATTTTTAATAGCCTTTTATGAACTCCAAGCATCTAGTTTAATTTGAAAGTCAACTAAAACTGGAAGATGAATTTGCTTTTCCATTTCTATTTGAAATTATAAAAATTGATATATTTCTATGTCGCAATTTTACAAAATAAATATCAACTTAAATATTTAATGCAAAGTTTTTTAGATTATATCAATATGGCACAATATGGCACCACCGTTGTAATAATTAAAATATTGCAGATGTGATAAATAAAATGAATATCAAGTAGATTTTTACGTGTATAATAATAACAAAAGGCTTTATGCGAAACTACAGCTAAACGAAAACGTTATAAAGTTGAAATTTCATTGTAAATATCGGCGGATGTCGGCCTGATGGCACTGTTGTATGGTTTAATAACTAACGCTGAACGAGTCAAAAGAGCGTGATAAAGAATTTACATTTAATGAAGGAGTACTGACTGCAGACGTAGACTGGCGGGCAATACGTGGCGGAAGATTTGCATTTTTATGAAAACTTCCATGACATAGCCAACCGCGTTCAAAAAGAATATCATCACTTTGTTTCTGACAAAGATTGTCTTTATGACAGTTTTGTGGGTGTTTTTATTCGCTACGACATAAGGGTGCGTTGTCGCACTGGTTCGACGTTTTATGAATGAAAGAGTCAAAAGTCGAACGGAAACTGCTACTTGGCGTGGGTCCAGCTGACCGTCAGCTTACGTTGGAGTTAAATGTTTTTTTGGATTGTTTGTGTGTTTGTCTTGGTTAAAAGGTTTTTGGGAATGGTTGGCAGTTTTAGGTGGCTGTGATTTTTGGCAAAGGAGAATTTCGTTTTAATCAATTAATGCAAGAACAGGACTTTAATGTTTACCTACGAGAGTTTTGGCAATCGAAGTCAGATAAAGGATACATAAGCCTGTTTTATATCTACTGATGTAGATTATAATGAACTGAATGCAGAAGTTTCTTCTGACGCACAAACTGCATAGGCGGAAAACGTTAATTTGTTATTTTTACTTCCAATTATTCGAAAAAAATGGTTGCCCTATAAAATGAATAGTTCAACGAAAGCACCACTAATAAATAATAACACAGCCATAAAATATTTTTTCCTAATCTCTAACTAATTTTAGCACAACTATATCTATAACCATAATAATATAGTCCAGCAAATTCAGTGATTTATTTAGTTTACCCAATCCTTCGTTTTGAATATAGCTTCAGCCCGGTAGTAATCATTTTCCAATAGCGGCACTACATTCTAAACTATATTCAATAAAACGTAACTAAATTCTTGAACCTTTTAGTTACTGCATTGAACTGTAAAGTGAACAGTGATTGTGTTAGGTGCAGCGTTGTGTAATATTTTCTCTATTTCATTTGTTACCATCAACATTATTTCAGCATTTAAATTACATAATTATTGATTATAACACCAAGAATATCACGCACACGTTTCTACTCTGTATCATTAGTTAAATGACTCAAGGCAAGTATTTCGTTGACTTCGTTAAGGTCCGTATTACTAGTATTATAGCAAACTATACACTCGTTACGTAGGTAGTGGTTAGATAGCTCGCTTCTTTAGTTATCTATAGATGAGAGGTAAACTTCGCTTTTGCAACTAATAAGAAGCAGACGTGACCTATACGCGTAAGTTTAGACAGCTGTGCAGCAATTTGAAAGTGATACTAGTAATTGAAGGTTAGTTTCCAACAACTACTGAATAGTCAAATAAGTTAGGTAGTTTTTATAAGGTAACTTGCATGAAAAACGATTTACTGACGTCATACAATTTAATAGTCAAATCAGTTGGGTGGATGATTAAAAATAAATAAAAACTATAAAATAAGAACCGACGCAATTTTTCTCTTTTACCATTCTTAATTTAATAAGTTTGGTTAGATAATTTATTTAAGTATTAATACCCAATTACTTGTATGGCTGACTGTGGTCTCTGCATCTATCAGAAAAAAATATTCCTATATTAAATACAAAAATAAGCTCACGCCTATTTGTCTCTGATGGATGCAGGGACCAGAGTCAGCCATATGCCTCTATTCTGATCCTGACACACTTCACATATATAAGGACAATTTATTAAATAGTAGTTACCAACCACGGAGAACAGAATATGTTCTTCATGTTACCAGCCTACCTAAGTCTTTGAGTAATGAAATGACACACTCTGAGCGTATTACGAATACTGAGGTGAGGTCTCACAGACGTACAAATTAAAAAAATATGAAAAACTTATAAAACGTGATTTAAGTTCCTGTAGCTTTTATTATTGCTTGCCATATATTCAGAGTAACTTTTGGAATTAAAAAAATAATACTAGCACAATGTCACGATAACGACTTACTCAATTTCAGAAACTTACTTGGATCTCATTTTTTAAACTAACGTAATATGCAGTTCATTTTTGAAATACAATAAATATTATTGTGAACAGTGAAGAACTTCTGACCTTACATAATATATGAGATAATAACATGAACTGATATTATAGTGTCTGCATCCCAAATTTCACTTATAACGTATGTATGACATGTATGTATTCTTTTTCAATGGCAAAGAAACGTCTCTTGAATATATCAAAGCGAATGAGGGGATGCCGTCATAATGTATATTTTTCAATTCTTGGATACTTTTTGTTCCGAACTCTGTTCAAAGTCTGTTTCATGACAAATCCTCATTGATATTGATAAGTGAAATAGATCTTGAATGTATGAATGTATGGTTGATTTTAGAAGCAGTTATAGAACAACCAATTAACCTATCGCAATCCATTGCTGGACGTAAGCCTCTCCCAATATTAGGAGGCTTTGGCCTACAGTTTTCATCCTCACCAGACGGTTTGGTACAGGGTTTTATTTCGAGACTTCCTTCACTCGCAGTGATGTCGTCTGCGTATTTTTATAAGCCGCCTCTAACGACCTCCTTTGGATGACATGGATTGGTGATGTTTCTATTATTTCCCGTCAGCACACGAATAGCCTTTGAATTGACTTTTTCATTCACAAATATACTCTGTAGGTAGTATACTATTTGTATGTCTGTAGCAAACATACTCAACTGCCATATAAACATCATAATAATATTTTTTAACCACAACCTAAACCCCTGACATCTGCTGTCATACGTCATTCCTTTTTATCATCACCGATTGCATAAATACGACTAGTATTATTTTTCAGTGACAAAGGTTCGTTTTCTGAATAGCAAAAGCGGTGAATCTCACTTTTTCAAGTGGCAAGGGTCGTTTCGTTTATCGATTTTGTATCGAGAACGCGCTGCGAATCCCAATCGAGTTTCCGATGAAATTTCTGAGACAGACGTCTTTTTTCTTGTGTATATTTTTTTTTGTTGCAACACTTGGAATGTAAACGTTTTGATTAGACGGCTGTACCTATTGTCTGTTTTTGTTTATGGATATAAAGTTCTGGGTACTTGTACGTGCAATGTTTCGTATTATTTAATAGAATCCAACTTTATTGGTGAGACAATCGATTCAGTTTTGCCGGCAAAACCGGTATCTTTTCAGAAACATTTTTTACACTTACATCTTTAATTATAGACGTTTATGTTTTCTACCATAGATGTGCACTGTGTATAGTATGCATGCTCAACCAGGGAAGTCTGATCATGAAGAATGAATGAAGAATAGCATATAATATAATTTTCAATTATATAGCCATTAAAAACGCTTGATTGATGACAATAGGTTCACATTTGTAAATAGAACTGAAAATATTGACGGAACCTTTATAACCAACTCTTCAAAAAATAAAATACTGACATCAATATGTCAAGTTTATTATCTAAGAAAATAATGACCTTTTTGAAAGATTAAGAACTTCAGTAAACGACTTTATAAGTAATAACAAGTACAAATCTTCCACACAACATCAACTAGTTTATTCCAAGACGTTTAAACTGTGAAATACGGACTTCCTAGTTTGTATACCGCGATATTTTCAAAGCGCATGTGTTATGTGTGCCAGCAAATAAAACTGCATTGAAATGTTTATACAGAAACTTGAGACCCTGCATCTTGTGTGCTTTCGTTTACAGCGTACTCAAACTTAAAAATGTAGTACAAGATACTTTTAGAAGATTGTCGTGTGAATTTGGGCTAGGATTGTGTGACAAACTCCTAAGTTCACATGTGATTTTGTTGACTGTTTATCGCGATATCCAAATTGAATACGATGATCTATAGAGATAGAAACTATTAGATGTTCCAAAACTCTTAAATACTACTTATATATAATACGGGAGTGTATGGGGCCCCACTGAGACTGAACGTGTGCAAAGCCAAGCAAGCTTTCCTCCTAGGTTTAGGAATTCAGATGACAATTTCTCTCATAAATGCTGTATAAGCCAAATCAAAACTAGAGGGAGTAAATGAACTTCGCACTTCAACCGAGCACAACACCAAGATGATGATGACGAATCTAGTATCTGCCAAAATTCAGCTAGTTCTGTTCCACCAATCTGGGTGTTACTCGGAATTTAGTATCAAACATACATAATCAAAATCCATACCTCCATACTTCCATACTAATATTATAAATGCGAAAGTAACTTTGTCGGTCTGTCTGTATTTCTGTATGTTACGCTTTCACGCCTAAACCACTGAACCGATTTTGATAAAATTTGGTATAAGGGTTGATCTACGCGGGCGGAGCCGTGGGAAAAAGCTAGTAAATAAATTATATTACTCCTTCTATTTTTGTTATGTAGAGTAGACGAAATACAAATTGTCGATTCTCTAACAAGAACAATTAATCGGAAACAATCACGTTCTATAACTTTGTGATATAATTCCTGCAATGTTTCGATTCACCTTTCACTCGGTATTCATATCTATGTCTGGTACCATGTTAAAGAAAAGTTTTACCTTACTTGATGAGGAATTCGTGTTGGTAATGTGCGACACAGACTTTTGTCATCAATTTCTAAATCATACACAGTGTTTTTGAACGTTTTCAAATTCGATCATTAGAATAGAATAGAATTACTCTTTTAAAAATCTGCGGTAGCTTAGTGGTATGGGTAATGGACTGCTGAGACGAGTTCTCGGGTTCGATCCCAGGTTTACCATGGCACACACCAATGACTTTTCGATGATTTTCGAAGTTATGTGTGTATTTATCGCAGGTTTATAAGTGCCCGGTTAATGGCAATAGGCTCGCCACCTATTACATTGGGACCTAAACATAAACTTGCGAAATGTGGGTGCTAGCACCTCTGCCTACCCCTTCGGGGAATACAGGCGTGAGTTTATGTTATGTTAATGTAGAATTACTCTTTATTGCACATCAAACATAGAATATATACAGAGGATACGTATATGATAGAAAGTTGTACAATGGGCGGCCTTATAGCGATCTGCGATTTCTTCCAGACAACCAGTTTGGATGGACTGAACTATAAGAACAGAAGATTTGTAGTGTACACTAGAAGGGTTGGAGACTAGAGACATACCTACCATAGGAAAAAAGTATACCTATTTCAACTGTATAAGGTGATACATAGAAGACGACGGCGTTGTCGAATTCACATACTACGAAAACAAGCTATTATCACGTTCTAACGATTCATACTCGTTATACTGTGCTATTATATTATATCAAATTATTTTCAGTGCTGTTGGCATATAGCATTCAAGGACTAATTAGTACTAGCTCTCAGAATGTGTAAACTGTTTTTCGTTCGCTGTGTGAAATTCAGATACACTAATTAAACCCCTTTAAGTTTGGATCTGGCATTCTTGTAACTTTATCGACGCCATGGCCAAATTTAAAGTAAACAAAGGATTGTTGATACCTAGGCCTATATTCTAGAATGGTACTCGGTTCTGAATCTCGATATGTCTGGAGACATTGTGTAAAACTGTAGACAATCTGTCAAATATTTCAATACAATAAATGTCGTCGTATAAATAGAGATTAGATGAAGGGCGTAAAATTCCGTTGTTAGTGTAAGCAGATAGAGCTGATCGAGTTCAGACAACTGTCATAGTAGATACTCACACAGAAGCCGTTTTGGTTACTACCTAGTAACCAAAACGGCTTCTGTGTGAGTATCTAGGTACTCAGTTGGCAAACAAACACCTCGTGATGATATCCAACCCATTTGACAACGACGAGCTCGCGCAATAAAAAGATGACATATTTTACTTTAACCAGAGCTAATTCTGTTTCACATATCTATTGCAGAACATTGCAATATTGAAAGACCATTAAGTAAAATGGAGGCGTCATGAATCTACCATTAATACCTAGCCGCAAGCCACGCTGCTCCAATTTGTTCCAATTCCGAAGTTTAAACAAACTTTGTACGAAACTTTGCATGATTCCGTGATTAAATCGATTTCGGATTGCCGGTGAAATTCCAAAACTGCCGATTCGTCGTTAGAAGTAAACGGCTCACCAAAGTTTCGGCACGTAAAATTTAAAATCCAAACATTATTTGATTTCGCACTAACTCGTTGGTTTTAATTTTTAGAGCATTGCCAATGTGAAAATTTTCTCCTTCATTTCATAATAATAAAATTAATGCATACAGTCTATTTATAGAAAAAATATATTACATGCTCAAATAAAAATAATTCTAAGTTAAAAAGTATGCTTAGCTCTATAGGTATTATTGCCTAAAATTCTTAAAACACAGTTTATTGTTTGTGTTTTATTATCTGCCAAATTGGAATTGCCTTTGATATAATTATGAGTCAGTAGATTTTCAAGTTTTCATTTATAGATACATACTTCATCAAATAGGGTCCAAGAATCTCGTCTAATAATATATTTAAAACTTTTTTGCTTTTGTTTAATGTTTTAGGATTAGATAATTCTGAAAGTTACCCCGTCAAAGTTTTACCTTGATTTTTATTCAATTAATAATTTGTTATTTTGAACTCAATTTCAAACAATATTATAATATTTTGAATAAAGAATTTCACAAGTTTCCAAGTTAAATTCAATAAGAAAAACAATCAAGTTCAATAAAAGCTTTTGAACGACACCTTCCATTGTGTTGTCACTCTTAACATCGGAATTACAAGTGAACTCGAAGTAACTGTTTCAATAAAAGACGGACCCATAAAGTTGTACTGAAAACTTTATGATAACGTACTATTGAGTCAACTCTGCCTGCAAACTAAAAGAAACTGTATTCAATACTTGTTTCAATCATCAAGATTGAGATGGTAGTACAGTCAGTGGCGAAAGTGGCCGACTGAAAACAGAATGTCAAACCTCCTGAACGATATTTGTGGTAAATGTGGGTGATTAAATAGTTGAAGAACCAATTCAGCAATTGGTAGATTGTAATCCATACTCCATACTATAATATTATAAATGCGAAAGTAACTCTGTCTGTCTTTCTGTCTGTCTGTCTGTATGTTACGCTTTTACGTCTAAACCACTGAACTGATTTTGATGAAATTTGGTATAGGGGTAGATTAGACCTTGAGAAAGGACATAGGCTTAATTTTGTCGCGATAACCGACATTCTCGCGAGTGGAGCCGCTGGCAAAAGATAGTGTTGAAATAAAATATTTAATAAGTACTGTTGTCAAAAGTTTCAGACAGCTACTGTTAATACATCTTCACAGATAAGTTTGCGTGAATTTTTAGTTAAGTTATTGTGGATTTTGTATGTCATGAAGATCAAATTGATGGAAGATAAAATTAAATGAACTATATTGGTTTACAGTTTTCGAATATTGAAACGTTTCAAGGTAGGGAAATTTTTATGAATGCTAAATTTGCCTACATCAAAAATTTTTATTCGGCTGTAAACTTGGTCTCATAGGCAACAATTTCTTAGGTGCCATAAAAGGGTAAGTGTTTACAGAATGAAGGTTTTAGAGATAGTGAATATTGTATATTTTGTTGAAAAATATAATTTTACCACAAACTTCTATGTCAATAAATTTGTTAATTTTGCTGATGTTAGTGCGGTAGCCTAGTGGTACGGGTAATGGACTGCTGAGACGAGGTCTCGGGTTCGATCCCAGGTTTACCATGGCACACACCAATGACTTTTCGATGCTTTTCGAAGTTATATGTGTATTTATCGCAGGTTTATAAGTGCCCGGTTAATGGCAATAGGCTCGCCACCTATTACATTGGGACCTAAACATAAACTGGCGAAATGTGGGTGCTAGCACCTCTGCCTACCCCTTCAGGGAATACAGGCGTGAGTTTATGTTATGTTGTGTTATGTTAGTGAACTATACATTATTTTTATTGCATTGCTATTCTTTATATCTTTTTTTTTTTTTTTTTTTTTTTTTCGTGCGGAAATCCCCTCGGATACCCCCTCTGCCGGAGCCGGAAGGGGAGGTTATGTCGGACTCGAACCGACTAAAACCGCACGCCGACTGTGGGTCTTGGTGCTAGGCCGGAGGTGAGGTTGTCAAAGACATATCCCTCGCACCCCGGCTGACCCAGGGCCATCCCTTACGGTCTGGCCCTCCTCAGGAGGGGGGACAACGGTGTCCCCAACTCGCCCCCGGAATGGGGAGGCGCGCTATTTAGCGCGCCGCCGCCGTGGCCTGCTTCTGCTGGGGTGACAGGCGGCTCCACCCGTCACCCCCAGGCCCGCGCTCATGGGGGACGGAGGTCAGTCAGTGCCCTCCGACGCCCGAGTTGCCTGCGCGCGCGGGCGGCGCGATCCGCGAGTCTTTCTCGCTCGCGCCGCCTCTCCCGCTCCGCCGTCTCCTTCACGACCATTACCTGCTCGCTGAAGGAGACGCCGGCCGCCCACGCGTCCGCGCAGCGGACCATTGCTGTGAGCAGGGTGGCGAGGGTGAGAACTCTCACTCCCAGGGCCGCCACTAGCTCCCGCCTCGGTTCAGCCCATGCCGGGCACTCGGTGAGCGTGTGCAGCCCCGTGTCCTCGCTCGCGTCGCAGTGATGGCACTCGGACGTTGGCTCCTTTTCGATCCGACACAGATATCTCCCGAAGCACCCGTGCCCGGTGATAATCTGCGTCAGTCGATACGAGAGGCTGCCATGTGGCCTCTCGAGCCATTCCCCCATGATGGGCCGTACCGCCTCTATGACGGCATGCCCTGCGCGTCGTTGCTCAAGTCGTCGCTCCCACTCCGCCACCATGATCCCGTGGAGCCGGGACCTCTCGGCCCGAATGTCTTCGGGCTCGGGATCGTATCCCCGCTCCCGCGCCTCCTTACGGAACCGATACAGTGCCGCAAGGGATCTCGCTTCCAGGATCCACGGTGGCGATCCGGCTAGGAGACTCGCCGCTTCAAAGGATATCGTGCGGTACCCCCTAATGGCCCTGCAGGCCATCGTCTGCTGCGGCGCATGCAGCAGTTGCACGAACCTGGCCCGCAGGGCGTCCGCCCACACGGGGCACCCGTACAGGGCCATGGACCGCACGACACCCGCGTAGAGTCTCCTGCAGGAGTCCTCTGGGCCCCTCAAGTTGGGCAGCAGCCGCATCAGCGCGTTAGCTGACACCAACAGTTTGGGGCGCAGACTTCGGAAATGCTCTCCGAAGTCCCACCGACCATCGAGTACGAGCCCCAGGTATTTCAACCGGGGCTTGATGTCGATGGGAGTACCTCCTACCGTCAAGCTGGATCCCGGGGGTGGCCTGCGCCGAGGACCATGAAAGAACAAGGCCTCGGATTTGTGCAGAGCCACCTCGAGACCCAGCCGCCGGATCCGATCCACGACTTGAGCAACAGCGGTCGTGGCCCTCTGGGTCGCCTCGCGGTGTGTAGCGCCACTCACCGTCACTAGCGTGTCGTCCGCGTAGCACGTGACGGTGGCACCGAACGCGAGCTCACCGCGAAGCACCCAGTCGTATCCGATGTTCCACAGGAGCGGCCCCAGGACCGATCCCTGTGGGACACCGCACGACATCTCACGCCTACCGACGCCGGTCGCACTTGGGTAGATGACGGCCCTCTCCGTCAGGTACGCCCCGACTATGCGGCGGAGGTAGAGAGGCACATCGTGGTACACGAGCGCCTCCCTGATGCAACTCCAGGGCAAGGTGTTGAACGCGTTGGAGATGTCCAAGGACACCGCCAACATCACCTCGCCCCGGGCAACCGCATCCTCCGCCAGAGTCCTCACGCGCATGATGGCATCCACAGTGGAACGCCACCGGCGGAAGCCGTACTGCGTGTCCGCTAGGTCCGGCCCCACTCTAGAGAGGTGCTCGACGAGGCGCTTGGCAATCACTCTTTCGAAGAGCTTGCCCGCTATTCTTTATAGCGCGATCTGTTGGTAATTAATGGTTTCATTTCAATAACTGACAGTAATTAATAAATTTTATTAATTACTGTCAGTTATTGAAATAAAACCATTTTTAAATAAAGTATTTAGAACACAAAATGTACTCGTACATATAAAATTGATTGCTAACGATTAGTACACAGTTAATCGTCCTCGCGCAGGGATCACTTTAACCTTGTGGAACTAGTAGAGGGTGCTCCCTATTGGTTTCATTGTTGATAGGAATTTATTCGTTGTTTTCCCAAAAGGTGTGTCGGTTATTTTGTTTCGAAATACATCATATTCTTGCTGTTCTTGAAAATTAAGGGATATAATACAAATAGACACGCTTTTCGAGTAAAGTAGATAAGTTCACAAATGTAGTTTTTAGTACATAGTCTCAAATGTGTAAAATGTATGTGAGGTAAGATTGATTGTGTAACATAATAGAGTAGATCTATTACACAGGAGAATATATTATAACCTATTTCCGCAATCGGACTGGCTTGCGGATGCACCGGCCTTTCTAGACTACATTACATTATGGGTATAATATCGAAGAGAGTCATTGTTTGTTATACATTATTATTTTATGTGTAGGCTGAAACTGCCACTTTAAGTCGTGTTGTGGCGTTTTAAACTTGTTTTCTCTTATTTTTGCCTTTTTTATCCTTCCTTTATTTATTTTATGATTATACCACCTGTATCCAGTGCCGTATAGCGCAATGAAGCTGAACCACTACATAACTATCAATGCAGCATAATACAATATAACATCAATTTCCATTTCTCGACAATCTTGTCCATTTTCAGGAAATAATAACAAATTTAGGAAAATGGTGCCACATATTTTGCTGGAAGGGGATAAAGAGTTTGAGGTTGGGCATTATGCAATAATTCCTAACTTCAAACTCTTTATCCCCTTCCAGCAAAATATTCAGTTCTTTTGAAAAGATATGGGGTTGGGTCAAGTTAGCGTCGGTTACCCCAAAGTGCTAACGTGCACTGAGTACTTGTCCACACACGTGTACACTGTAGGAAGTCATGGGTGCTTTTATGATCGCCCTCAAAGTGGCTGCACACTGGGCAAACAGGATTTGATACGACATGCCGTCGACTGGACACAAGAAGAAGAAGTTACCTAAACTCCTTTATTGTCTTTTTAAACAATTAAATTAACTTTCAATGTTTGTAAACTTCCTTACAATTGGACATTATTTACAAAGTTTCAAAATCAAGTCAACTACGTAAATCATAGTAAGCACCACTATTTCTTCCTTATATTAAAATGTGAGCAAAGCGTATAATCTTCAAATTAGCTAGACACGAAGCACGTAAAAATATTATTCACAAAGAAATTATACTCCCCAAGGAATATAACGTTGCCTCGTTTCTTTTTATACCGAGGCAACTTCACTGCAACATTAGTTTGCCGATTTAGCCCAGTCTCCCTCCAAAAGTAGGTAATATTTTCCGAAGATAAATTTTAAATGCTGAGTTTTATACACTTAGTTTGGTGCATTATAGCGTTGTTACTAAATTTATTGTTCCGTGTGTTATGTTTAATGCCACAGTACTTTGTATTACATTGTATTTTTATTCGTATAGGTATTCTATGTTTTAGTGTACTGTTCGCAATAAAGATGCAATTAAACGCAGTTTAGTGTGAGACTTCAGTCTCGACTCCATTTGAACATTACTGAATATGATAATTATGAAGTGAATATATTTTCGAACTTAATGGCAATGGTCAACAATCACAGTTATTTATGTATTATTACATAAATAACTGCGATTGTTGAAATAAACAAGAAGTTGAAGTATGACAGTGATAACATAAGTTATCACTTTCATACTATTTTTTTTTAAATAGAATAGAATTTACCACGTCGCCTCAAAGACGTATGAGATGGGAAATTTGAATCATATCGGGCGTGTCTCGGTAGCCGAATTGGTCAGGCATTCCCCCTGTAAGGGAAAGACTGCGGGTTCGAGTCCCGCCCGAGAAGATTCTTTTTCCCTATGTATTTGATTTGTATAGTTAGCATACTTAATGCTATAAAAATTCCTTCAAGAATAGAATTTTTCAAGTATAATTTAACAAATATATAAGCACTAGCTTTTTCCTGCGGCTCCGCCTGCGTGGATGTCGGTTATCGCGACTAAACATACCCTATGTCCTATCTCAAGGTCCAATCTACCCCTATTCCAAATTTCATCAAAATCGGTTCAGTGGTTTAGGCCTGAAAGAGTAACATACAGACAGACAGACAGACAGAGTTACTTTCGCATTTATAATATTAGTATGGATAGTAGCTACTGTAATGTATTCGTGATAATTTTGGTATATCAAAATCGTATCTGCACCCGTTTCCAAAAACAAAGTCGATCTATGTTAATAATAAACGTATTTGCACCCCATTCGAAAGCCTATCTGAATTCATTAGTATGAAAGAATTGGCGTCGAAATATTCACATGTGGCCAGTTACAGCGGAAGGAATAACCGAAATACATCGTATGGGCCCCTACCCTGAAATTTAAATAAGTATACATCAGCTGTAATAGCCATAATCGCATGAATCGTACGAATAAACTCGGTAAACGAACGAGCAAAGACCGGTTAGAATACAAGCGGTAAGCGATAAATACGTATACGAGTACAATATAAAAGAAACCACGTGGTTCCTGGCAGAGTAGAATTTGGGCCACTCCATCTCTTCCAATGCGGTGTCGTACAAGGCGACTAAGGGATAGGGCTGTTTAACATCAGACAGATATAATACAGCCAAGGCTCAGCCTCAGATGCATGGCATGAGTCAAAATAGTGCCCGGAATCCGGCAATAGGCTCACCCCCTATTACGTGGGACCGAATAAAGTTATTGGTGAAATGTGGGTGTTAATTCACCTCTGCCTAACCCTCCGGGGATGAAGGCGTGATTATATGTATGTATGTATGTATAAAAGAACAGCTGTAATACTAATTCACTGAGCTCAGAAAGACACGCTGTGTATAAATTAAGAGTTTACTCATATTACGGTTATACGTAATTTCGTTTAACAAATGTGGATATAACAAAAACACCAATATGTAGATTAAGTTAGCCAGTTTGCTGTTATATAACATAATTTAAATATGGAAAATAAAAAGCTTGCATGTAAATAACTAAAATTCATCACTATTAAACCAAATAACACATAAAAATAACATAACTTAATTAATAGATCATTTGCTTCGATATAATAATCGTTATGAGCACTTTCAAGAATGCAATCAGCACACTGGAAAAATATAATTTGAGAGTTAAATCGCCATTTACCACATTAAACGAAGAAGATCGCTTGCAGTACGACCTCGGCTGCATACGTCGCTGGATTTGCGTCTGGTATTTATTTTAACATCAGTTTAAATCCTGACATACGATTACGACAGAGAGCCATACTGACCGTAAATATTTGTTAAACACACGAATAAACAATATGAATATACTACTGGATTAGGTTACTGTAGCCATTGAATTGTAAAAGCTATTGTAATCATTTTGTCATTTGTTACACCAGGTTGTATGGATGTAATTGTGTGTGAGAGAACCGAATAAGATTAACCGTATACCATTTTTCTCATAATTTACATCTTATTGCTTTCACGGCTTATTTGTTCGGTGTATAAATATCTATCTCCAGGGAAATATTATAGAATGTTGCACTACCAATAATAAGGAAGTTTTTTTCTATTCATGTGTTAGAGGGAAGTTTTTCAGTAACGAAAGAAAACGAGTTGTTTCTTACTTCTATTCTTTTTTTTTTTGGAAAATAGACCTTTATTTGTTTCCAGGATCACTACTACATTTAATTCGAATTATAAAAGATGTGGATATTAATTTGGGACTTTTGAATCTGTTTGATTTTTTTTTGATTTTAAATCGTTTATTTCTTTTTAAATAGTACAGGTTTCTTACAAACATATCCCACAAAACCGTGTGACTGGTTTGTCTGTGGGTCACAGTCTCTTTTATATTGATGATAACTTACAAACATTACAATAAAATCACAATAGATCATTCACATACGCCCATATAGTGTTTTTTCAATTTTGTTTTGAACTTTTGTATGTTTGTTTCAACTCTGATGTCCTCAGGTAAGCTGTTCAAAAGGTATGGGAGACGTTTTTTTATAGTCCTGTCACCATAATTATTGTATACTCGGGGTACATTGAGTTTACTGGTGGTCATTGAGCGAGTATGGGTAGTGTTGTCGACACGAGTTAGACCATGCTCCCGACTGTTATGGTTGTTAACAGCTAGCAAATATTTATACTGTAGTCTAAGTGGTAGAATATTACATATTTTGAATAATCTGTTGTAGTTGCTTTTACATTTATCTTTGGTTTTTTTACTTACCAATAATTTTAAGAAACGTATTTGTAGAGATTCTAGTTTTAGCAAATTTGTTTTACAAGAGGATCCATAACTGTCAAGGGCATAGTTCAAGATCGAGTCTACTAATGACATATATATACATTTTAAAATATCTTTGGGTACTTTATAACTTAATTGGTAAAATTTTGCCAGTAGTATTCTCAACTTATCACAAATATAATCTACATGCGGAGTCCATGACAGGTTGTTATCAATTTTCACACCAAGGTAAGTAATACAATTGTCTTGTTGTATAGGTTTACATTTACAATTAAGTTTATTATTATGTATACATAGGTATTCGTGTGCAAACAAGGATGAAGGCTGCTCAGATGGACGCATGTAGGGCGAGTGTATTGCAAGAAATTTAGTTTTATCCGTGTTTAGAACTATGCCATTATCATGCGACCACTTGACAACCGCGTCCACGTCTTGTTGAACTAGTTTGCAAGTCTCCGCCATATCGGTACCAGCTCGTAAGGTACACAGGTCGTCAGCGTACATGTACGCTGAGCATTGACGTGTACGGAGCAGACTGCATAGGCTGTTCACGTGCATGAGGTAGCAGATTGGCGAGCAGCACGAACCTTGAGGGACTCCTCGTGTCACTTGTATCCTATCACTAAGTGTGTCGCTCACTTTTACTTGGTAGGAGCGCGCCGCCAGATAATCACGAAACCATCGGTTTAGAGGCCCTGCCACCCCACACTCCCCCATTGCTTTAAGTAGCGTGTCTGTCTGTAGAGTGTCAAATGCTTTCTTGTAATCGTAAAAAACTGCAATTATAAACTTTTTATGAGCTAAATTATTGTTGATCTCATCCGAGAATTTTGATAATAATGTATTTGTACTTTTGCCTTTTAAAAATCCGTGTTGACAATCGTTTAGTACTTATTTGGTTTTCAATGCATTTTTCCATTATTTTGTCTATACTTGATAAAATAGCTATTGGTCTAAAGTTCGATTCATTTTTGTAATCACCTTTTTTATGTATAGGCCTAATTATCGTCTCTTTCAGTTTAGTAGGTAATATAGAATTTTTAACAGACAGGTTCGTAAGTCTGGCCAACACTGGACTTATTTTGTCTATGGTTAACTTAAGATCCGACATGCGAACTAAATCGGTTCCGGGTGATTTATTACTTTTCATGTTTCTGATTACTTTTTTGACTTGTTCGGAGTCCACTGGCTGCCACCTCATGCACCTGTCAGTTGCTTCCACGTATGCCTCTCTATTTAACCATATGTCCCCACGTGTATGTGTAATATTATCTATATCCTCCTTAAATCTAATAGCAAATTTATTACATTTATCTATAGTTTTCTCTTTTTTATCCATATTTGACAATATCAAAGAGTCTACAGATCGTTTACATTTACCTAGCATATTATTTATTAATTCCCATATCTTTTTAATGTTTTTATTACAGTCTATTATTCTTTTTTTATCGTATTCATTTTTACTCTTATTTATCCTTTTTTGACATTTATTTCTAAATTTAATATAGTTTAGACGTTTCAACATATTATATGGATCGTTAGACCAAATCTCAAATAACCTATCCCTTTCCTTCATTAAGGTCTTTAAACCATTTGTAATCCAGGCTTTATTGTTTCTAGGAATAGATTTAGAATTATGATTATAACACACTTTATTTTCGGAACACTCCATATAAATGTTTTCAAATATTTGACAGAATTTTTTGTATAAAGTATTTGGACAATCTATCAACAATAAACTATCAAAATCAACCAACAACAATTTATCCCTAACCTTTTTATTATTAAGTATTTGTTTACTAATAGGTATCTCGAGTGGCATTGTCGCTCGCTCCTGCATTCTCGGTGAAATTAGAGCGCGTCTCCACTCCACCACGGCCGTGACAAAATAATGATCCGATATTTTTTGTTTGATTACTGCTGAACCTATACTTGAATTATAAGATCGTATATAAATATGATCCAGGCAAGATTGTACGGGTGTTCCCAATACAATTTCGTTTCGTGATATGTCATTAATACATCTAATAAATCCATATTCGGCCATCAGGCTTTCATAACTGCTAACTATATTATCTTGGTAGTTTAATAAGTTTATATTTATATCTCCACAGACAATAACTTCAGAGTTTCGAGGGAGTTTGTCTAGTAAGTTCCGTAATTCTATAAGAAAAAGGGTACGTTTGTCCTGTTTATTAATTCTGGGTGGTCTGTAAATCGATATTAAATATATTTGTTTGTTGTTACAGTCTAGTGTAATGGAAACGCACTCTGCCGATTTCATTTCGTACACCTGCGTGGACTCGCACACCCGTGCGCCGAGCCCCTCCCTCGTGTATACTAATACCCCACCTCCGCTGCGGCCTATCCGCAAGTGTGTGTTTATGTTGAATCCTATAATATTGAATAATGGTAATAATGAATACTTTATATTAGGTTCAGTAATAATTATAATATCTAGTTTTTTTAGGCTAGTATCTATGGCAACCATCAGTTCGTTAAAATGTTTTTTTAGTGAACAAATATTTACATGCAATAAACTTAGACTAGGTTTGTTTATGTATTTGTTGAGCCAATTATAAATATCATCAGTACATGCATAATCGACTGTATTGTAAGTTATACAGTCAAAGTAATCTAGTTGATCGAATTTTATATAACGAGTTTAACAAATTCTTTAATGCAGGTAGGTAGGTACATTCCTATTTATTTGCGTATGATGAAGAGTTACGGTTATGAGGCTGTGCGGTATTTAATTTAACAGGTCACCTATTTCACTTTCATAATTCAGCATCGTAGTTTTTTCTCCTTCTGTCCTCTTTATTAGAATCTTGCCATTTGATACCCAAATATATTTATAATTTCCCTGAAGTTGTTTTTTCGCATTCCATAGTAAGGTTTTCATGTACTTTGTTAAGTCCTCATTTACAAAAATTTTGTTGTTCAGTGATCCTCCAGTTATGTCTCTGCTATTCACATCGATCAGCTGTTTACGTTTTTCCAGCCAACTGTCGCGCGACCTCTTAGCGGATGCCTTGAAACCCACTAAAATTGAAGGTGGTTTCATTCCTTGCTTTGGCTGACGGCTTCTCGTGGCCCACTCGATATCTTTAGTGCTGGCTCCAATTTTGTCTCCAATTTTTGTTACTATGTCCTTGACGTTCTCATCAGGTATATATTCTATTCCAACTATTTCTATGTTGTTTTTACGGGTGGATTGTTCGAAGTTTTGTACTTTTTGCTCAAGCGCAAGGTTGCATTTTTCTAAATATACACATTTCTGGCTCACATGGGTCATTGACTTTTCCAGTTTCGTTATTTTATCTTTACATTGTTCATTTTCATGTAATAATGTATCATACTTGTCTGATAATAAACTTATGCTCTCCTGTATAGTATCCAAATGTTTTCTTAGGCCAGGGATAGCACTGACCTTTTTTTGTATGTCTTTTAAAATCTTATCAATTCCTTGTGCTTCTTCGTCTATCTCTTCTTCCTCTGAGTCTTCGTCTTCACAGTTGTTGCAACAGATTCGGTTTTTACCGGCTTTCATATCAGCGGCCAGACCCTTTACACATCCTTTGTGGAAAGTTCCTTTACACGGTCCTTGGCACAAAAAGTGGGATCCTTTTTTTGAAAGCACTTTCTTACACTTTTGGCACTCCATTATTAGAACACTGATTAACTTTTACGCAAACACAACCAACTTATAAAGCGATATTAAGTAGGTAGATATTTATTATTATTAACGAACGCTCGCGCACGACACAGGTGTGCACGGCACGTGCGCATCGACGAGACTGTTTATATGCAAACTCACAACTCAAACTTTACTTCAAATCAATTGAACATCTTAGGGTCCATTTTTTGAACCACAGTAAAGATTTTTTAAATTTAATTTATTTATTTATCTCAAATCACACGATTCGTATCTGGTTAGAAACAATATAACTTAGAACTAGTGTTAGTAGTCAATTCATTTGCGTTATAATTTCAATTGCAATACAATACATGATTTGACCATATTTAGTTAAAGTGACTATGGCTTACAAAAAACAGTATGTAGTATGCGATTCCCCATTCCGGGGGCGAGTCGGGGATACCCTTGTCCCCTCTCCCGGGGAGGGCCAGACCGTAAGGGATGGCTCTGGGTCAGCCGGGGTGTGCGGGATATGTCAATGACAACCTCACCTCCGGCCTGGCACCACGACCCTCAGTCGGTGTGCGGTATTAGTCGGTTCGAGTCCGACATAACCTCCCCTTCCGGCTCCGGCGGGGACATGGCGGCGGGCACAAGAAAAAAAAATGCGATTCTTATAATGGAATAAAGTAGAATTATGTAATTATAAACAAAGCTTTGAAAGGTTTTTATAAAATATCAAACTCTAAGTTCCTGGTTTCACTCTGTAGATAACCAATATCATATACTAAGCATTTACTTTAAATTAATTCATGTATCAAACTCGCCTTGTAAATTAAGATTATAAACTGTCATCACCAATCGCGTTAAACAATTTACTTGAAAGTTCTTAATTACTAGACAATCCCAAGGTAATTACAATAACAAGTATAGAGTTAACACTTTACAAGAAGCTCAAACAGTCCTTTTGATGTAAAACTTTCTTTGTCTCCAGACAGTGACAGATTTCCTCTCCATTAGACAAATTGTTTTAAAAAGTTTCCGATTCACAAAGTTCCATGGCTATAATGAAGGATATTACTCATTGTGATGTTTGGATGATCATGTAAGTGGTTTTTGTTTTATAAATCTAGAGATTAGCTACAAATCTTTTAAATACCAAGGTTATAGAAAAAGTTGGTGTTCAGAAGAAGATCATCTTTTTATATTAACTGTATTTGAATACACGTAACTATACTAACTATAACATGCAGAACAAAACAACTTCTTTGCTCGTCCCGGAGAACGGCACCGTAAACGGTAAAGGTATGAGAGGAATGATCTCTCCGCTGTGGTTTTCCCAGATGATTAGGTACTACACAGGGTTCTTCGGGTATCAGAAGGTTCTTACAGGGTCGACAACACGAATGTGATGCCCCTGGCATTGTACACCAAGGTGGTATATAAAAAACTAATATAAATCACTAGAGAAAATACCAATATTTTTATTGACCATTGTACTTTTGACAACCTTTTACCTTACATTAACGGTTACTCAAAATTAAAAGTAACTTCCAGTATGTGCGGATGATCTTCAGTTTAAATGGATACAATACATTATAGATAAGAACCATCTCAAATAAATTAGAACTCAAAAACATTACATTCATTAAATAACTATGATACACCTTTTGTGCGTCAACTTACAGTGATAAACCATAATAACCAAAAAATAAAATAACATATAATTTGTAACAAACATGTGAAAAAAAAAAGATCTGTGATCTTACGCACCAAAAAAGCTTAGCTGTATTAGAAACATAAAGAACAAAACTCCACAAAAATGTCAAAACATATTTCATACCGTCACGTACCGTCCTAATATTGCAGACAATCATAAAATGAAACATCATAAGGGGAATAAAAACTGGTACCTGTGGCGAAGACACCGGGAAACCACGGCCGATTGTCAGCACTGCGGGGACCGCAGCGATGACACAGCGCTCCACACGCTGGTGGAGTGCACGGCGTGGGCGCAACAGCGCCAGGTCCTCGTAGTGGGCTTGGGCGTGGACACTCTCTCGCTCGAGACCATGGTGGGAGCCATGGTCTCCAGCGGGAGTAAGTGGGACAGCGCCGCCTCTTTCTGCGAGCAGGTCATGCTCGTGAAGGAGGCGGCGGGGCGGGAGCGGGAGAGAACTCTCCCACCCGAGTTCCGCAGTCGGCGGCTTGGGCGCCGCCGGCGTGTCTTCGCCGAAGACCATCGGCCTCCATGACCGGGGGCCTGAGGACGATCAGTTGGCTGCTCATCGTCCTTACAGAAGCAGGCCCATGACGGCAGCGTGACGTGACGGACTCACGCACGCCTCCCCCCTCCTATGAAGCGGGATGATACCCGAAAACCCCCCATAGACGCGGGATAGCACCCGAACCACCCCCTAGACGAGGCCGCATTAAAGCCGTGGGTCTGTTGAGAGCCCTGGGACATCCTTCCGAGGGCTTACCCGGGGCTCCCAACTATAGGCTGCTGGGCGATACCGTGGGGGTTTTAGTCGGTAGGAGTCCGGCATAACATCCATGAAGGATTTCCCCCACGGTCAAAAAAAAAAAAAAAAAAAAAAAAAAAAGGGGAATAAAAACTGAAAAGAGCTCGTAACGACGCAGGACGGGGTCTTAACAAATGGTTGGTCATCATTCAAGGCTATGACCTCAGGGTGTTTGGCTCTCCTTGCCCTGTAGAAGAAGATAAGTCGTTTCATTGTGTGCAAACCGACGATAACGTTGCTTTCGATTTATTATAAATTGAGGTCTGGTAAGCTGCAGTCTTATTAGCCGATATAATGGCGATGTTAGGAAAAAGGATACATATTGTGTAGGTTCATTGACTGTATGTTGATAATTTTTTTCTTGAGGTTATAGGGCCAGTTTGATTCAGTTGTTTGGGGGCTATTTACTTGTCACAACGTATTTTAAGTTAGTATTTAGTTTGGGAATCAGTAGTAGTGGTAAAAAAGGTTGCTAAAATAACATCTAAACTCTCGCGTTCCTGGTCCTGGTCGAAACGTCAGGCAAATCAATGGTATGTAGTGTACTATGATCGCGTTAATTCCTGTTATCATTATTGTACAAAAAGCTTGGTAAAGTTTAATACACTATAAACTTTCCGTAATGAATGGTGGCCAGTGCTATTATGAAACAAGGGCTATTATATTTCTTATTATTTATTAAAGTGAGTTTACGATTCAGCGTGTACATCAGTTTAATCCCTAAGAGGCGGTAGTAAACGTTTAATACTACCACAGATAAAAAATATTGTACGATACTTTTGAAGTGTAATCAAGTACATATCTTTGTATGATACTAGCTGTCCCGGCGAACTTCGTACCGCCAATTTTTTCCCGCCCCGCGATCCGCGTCAGATCCCGTTCCCGCTGCACCATTTAGGGGGATGAAAAATAGATGTTGGCCGATTCTCATAGATACCGGATAAGCACAAAAAAATTCATCAAAATCGATCAAGCCGTTTCGGAGGAGTATGGCAACGAAAACTGTGACACGAGAATTTTATATATTAGATTATGATCACCGGCGTTGATACATATTTGTTATAACCCAGATATCATTCAAATATTACTAACTAAGAAGCCTTCCTCTTTTGTCAAGGTCATTCTGTTATCGCAGCCTTATTCATCATCTTTTTAGCAGCTGAAGGTTCGTTTACCCCTTCATCTCTTTTTGGTTAGACTGCATCGTAAACTTCATCTTAGTTCCGTTCTCGGTCATTCTTGACTCTTTCAAAATAGAGCCCACTACTTCGTTTGGTTAGGTTATGCAGTATATACGGGTACAACCCAGAGTTTTCCCAACCTCCAGAGGAAAAATCGCACTAAAGCCTTGTCCGTTAATCAACAAAGTATTGCATTGAGACCAGTTGTTAGACTTTTTTGAGCTCCAACGATTGTCAATGGCAATGCAATGATACTTTCCAATCTAACCGCTCAAAACTAGATTATAAAAAATCATAAGCTCTATTTTTCCTTGAATTGAAGTAGGTACTTGGCTTCTTTGAGAGTACGTCAACACTGTAAGAAGATTTTCATGAAAATCATCCATATCTTTTTTAACAAGAAAATTTAGCCGCGGAAAGGAAAAGATACTCCATCTTTTTTGGCGTGTAAAAGCTTCAACCTCCGTAAAAGGGCGCCTAAAGCAATTTCGTATGTTTAGATTTGATTTTTTGCCCAATAGATTGTTTCATAAGGATAAAACAACTTTTTCTAGGATAGTAGGCTATATATACCGAGGATTGAGATTTAAAGACACAGTAGGATATACTTTTTTTTTAAGATCTAAAATAACTTTTTTCTTTCTCTATTTCTTTGACGAATCGTTGTGATCTCCAAGTAATTTCTGCAGACTTATTGATCTATGTATGTTCTTTATTATAAATATACCTCATAACATAGTGTACATTCACTTCGTTTTGCCTTTGGTAAGGTGTTAGTTGAAAGTTTTTTTAAAGAGGCATCAGAAAGTTATTACAATGAGGAATACTATTACTGTAATGGATTTTTTACTTGAGGTTGTTTAGTCATTAAATTTTCACCTAAATTCTGAGCCGAAAGATTTATGATTTGACTAGCAGGCGAGTAAAATAAGAATGAGATTAAATTTCATACCAAGACGCAGCGTAATCACGTTATAACGGCTTTCTTAATCACCTTTATATTGTTTTAACAATCATCCTAGATTACATCCAAGATGTATATATTTTACGATTAGAATATATTACACGGCTTGATTAACATAAGCCTTATACTTCAAGCTGTATTTACCAAACCATAACCTTCTCCATGAAACTCTTGCTAAAACATTGTGTGTTCAAAACGCTGGCGTTGCGTTGTTATAAATCCGTTTCGCTCGTAAAGAAAATTGTGTAATATATCATAGTGTTAACACCGTGTGAGAGAGCCCGTTTATCAACTCAAGTCCTCTAATAATATCTGTTATGAATGTTATTCCACCTTTTTTAAAATTTTCTAGACATAAAACTGGCTTGATCGAAATGAAACAAAAACGTAAATGAAAAAGAAAATTAAGTATTTTTTTAAGAATTTACTTTCGAATAAAAAACGAGCCTAGTTTGTTCTTTTTTTCTTAAAATATCGGATTAATATTTACAAATACAAACTTTTTAAAGTTTCTTTCGAGATATGAATCTCGATAAAGCCGCACAAGACTTCCATCTAACAACCCGTTCATAAGAACTATCTATAAAGTCTCTCTATGAATTATTCTGGTTCTTATTCATAAATACTTAATAGTATTGTTTAACTATTGAAAGTCGGTACTGCGTTATTTTCCTTAGGTAAATGAAATTTTAGTATTCATAAAAATTTTATGGCTTTTTACTCTTGAATATTTGATAGTAATATAATAGAACAAGTCGTTAAACTGAATCTAATATATAATTTATAACAGATTGCACACAAGAAATATGGAAAAAAAACAGTAACAGTAACATAATATTATTTTTTACACTACATAGGTGGAAAACTAGCGAAAGCAAATCACTATCGGACCACTTAAGTGTCACCCGTAAGTTTTCTATTAAAGTTTTTTGTATAGCGTTGTCTAGTCAGGCTAAAATCTCATGATAAAATACTTTAATTCATTTTTATCTTTCTCTGACAGGATAAAAAATTATAATGTCAGCACCAAAACGACTAATATAATATATTCACGATAAGTTTAATTAGTGACTGTTGTCTTGTATATAAAACATGTTATTTTTTATGTGAAATTAATTAACTTCATTAATTATTTTCGAAGCAGGTACATATTTTTTGGTACTTTAAATATTGATATACAACTCTACATATTTTGTCAGCATCTTTTCAATTACAAATCATAACGGGTGCATGAGTAGGGTTTTCAAAATTCAATTACAGAGCTTCGCGTGTCTCCCCTACATGTATGTATGTTTTATGAAAACATTTTACAGTATTATTACATACAGCAATGGGGCACTTTCATAGTAAACGTCTTGTTCTTGGGGCACAGAAATGAAATTTACATTGGTATGACAAACAGGGGAATAATAAAATGCACCTCTTGTCTTGAATTTAAATTGTCCTTTTTATTTCATAATTTGAAATATGTGTAAGTTTTTCAACATGAGATTTTATGGATATAAAATTTTTGTACAATGAAAATATTTTATTCGAAAATTTAATTTAATTTTGATAAAAGTATACGAATTCATTTCATATGGTAAGTAGATCGAGGATCAATCAATTAGCCAATCGCAGTCCACTTCTGGACATAGGCCTCTCCCGATTTTGGGAGGTTTTAGCCTACTGTTGCCAGACGCCAGCCCGACGTGTTGGGCCCGGGTTTTATTTCGAGTTTTTCTACTCTTGCATTGATATCATCTGCGTATTTTTCCGTTAGTCACTTCTTACGACACTTCTCGGATGAGATGGGGTGGCGATACTTGTATTATTTCTCCGTCCCCACAGGGATAATTTGAGGTCAATAAAAGGTATTATTAGGGTTTTTAAGGTATTTTTATTAGGGTATGATAATTGCTTATTATATTCAGGAGGTTAGTATGCTACGTATGTCTACTCTAGTAGTAAAAAAAGGCTGGTTAAATAAACATGTTACACGAAACAAAAGTAGTAACACAATGTTTCCTCTTCAATTTCCGAATGGAAAATTGGATTTGATCCTCAACACTATTCGGATGGTCGTTTATCTCAATTCCGTAGGCACAGACAAAGAGATCTGCAATCGGAATATGTGTGCCTATCATAAATAAGCCATCGATCTCCATTGAACAACAGGTCAACAGATCGAATTTGTAATGTAACATATACATTTCCTTTTTTTGAGTATCTCATTCATGTATAAGCGGGGATAGGAGTACAAAAATAGACATGTACACATATTATTCTATCACATAGATTACTGGAGTAGAGGAACTGATATCTTTAGTTAAATTTCTCTAGACCGTATCAAGGGATGTATGAGTAGACTGCAAACATAGCAAATAAGTACATTTTTCATGGTCACCGACATCCATGGGCTCTTTTGGAAAATCAGAGGGGACAGCTACAAAAATTGCCTTACTTTCTGCTGATAGAAAGGGGAAATTAAAGTGGATATAATAGGAAGTCTGCTATCACTGTCACCAATTATAAAAATACTCGATCAAGGCGGCCCTACTATTAATACTAAAGAGGTAAATCATAATGTATCCAGAACAAAATATTAGCATTTATCATCTTCTCTTTTACCCCATTTAAACTTGCAAGCAAACATTAAGCAAGGTTCTCGATAATTATTCAACTATACTAAACCCCAAATTGTAAGGAATTGTAGGTTTTAAGCAGAATATACACAATTTACCTCTACCATTTCCAGATCTAATACAACTTCAAACTAGAACTTACGTAGGTACAATTGTAGACAATACAAGACTAGTTATATAATCACTTCTAACAATACGCCATGTTTGACCAAATTCATGCCAGACACAATCAATGTTAGTGTTCGCTTATATGCATAAATGGTTTTAGAGGAAACTACGCATTCAACTATTCAACTAATAGAATGAACATGCTCCTATTGGTAAACAGCATATTATTCAAGAAATTAATCACTAAGAATCTAGTTATCAAAGAAAGCCCTTCAAAATTTACTAAATTCAGTTTTTTTTTTTTATCCAATTTATTAAATTTCTTGTATAAAAAGACAAAAATGGAACATCCTTTTAGCTGACGAAGTATTTTACCTTTACCTGGTGTATTGATGGTACTACAAAGAAAAAAATGGAAGAAAAATATTATGTAATTACTTACTACAAGCTTGCGTGATGAAAATATTCGTTACTTATGTGTATTAACAAACACTTCCTTAAAGGAATTTTCTCTTAAGAAAAGTGTTGATACAATTTACGTTCGAACAATAATTGGTTTACCCAAGCAATATGCTTCGGTGCCGCAGATATAGGTAAGTACTATGTTTAATTACAATGTGGGAGGTCCCCAGTTTAATTTATGTAGGTGTTATTTGTTTTTTTTAAGTAGGTAGTATGTAGTTTTAACATACTTTTATTAACAGAAATAGAACACGCAAAGCACCCCACTTTAAAAAAATACGAGGTAGAGATATACCAGGAATCTTACTATTACTCATATTATGAATTATTCATTAAACTTTGAATATTATTGTTAACATAGTGTACGCTTCATAAAGTGTTCAATGTAATACTATCGAGACGATACGGGTTCTTTCCCACTGCGCACGATGCCTTTGTGAACTCATCTCTAACAAAAGCTTTTACCTTAATTGGATTAACAAGATTACTAGGAATACACGAACCTCTGTATAAAATATGGTCATTTTAAAAATAATGGGTTCATACTATGGTTCAGTGATGACACAAGTCACTTCAGCAGCCGTATGATGAGTAGCATTTTTTTAAAGAATATTAGAACCGGAAATACTAATATTCCCTGTAACTCCTCCAGCTAAGGTAAATTGCTTGTGTTAGGAGTGGGTTCACGTCGGTAGTGTAGTTGGCCAGGATTCGAACCAGGGACCTCTCGATCGTAAGGCCGACTCCTTAACCACTAAGCTTCCGACGCTGGCAATTTTGGAGCACTCTGCACATTGCAGGTTTCTATACTCAGCAGAACTAGAGTTATTTAAATCGGACTATAGAGACCCATCAAGATATTTGAGGTTCATGCCAACCTCAAACTGTCTTACATCTGTACATTTGCTGATTAAAATGTGAGGCTCTGGTGTAGGTTTACCAATTTCGGTTAGATTTTCACTAATATCCACCTATGTGACGTGTAAAAGTAACACATATTCACGCAAATACTCACACACTTTTACATTATATCACGACAGCTTCTATGTGAAGCATTAATATCATTATAATTATATTGAATATTAATAAATATCCACTCAATAAATGGTTCGTTTTATTCAATTATTAATTGAAACTGACTTTATAGTGGTTGTTATAAATACCACGCGATTTACAAAGCATTGTTAATTTACGGGCGACCATTCTGTGGTTAAAATGATCGACAATCACAATTATATTAAGTAAATATTGCGAAATAATTATTCGAATTTCAATGCATCGATACCTCGCGTGATCAATTTCAAAACTTAGTATCCGAAACTGTTTCTACACGCTGTGTGAGGAACTTTGTTGCAAAACTTTGGTGTAAATGGCTGTAAAATTAATTATTGTTACTTACTCGTTCAATGTATTCACCGGTATTATTCGTACAACTTAGATAATTTGTATTGTAACATCTATGGTGACATATTCTAGCAAATAAATATTTGATTTGATTTAATTCAAAAGTGCAATATGTGAATTACTACTTGTGAAACTGAATTTACTCTTAAGACTATTTAATTTTGATCAGGTTTTTTTCTACAGCTTCAGTATCAAAGTAATCACATGGATGATGAAGTCGTACGTTTTTAAAATACAACTATAGAATTGATCTTCTTCTTTATCCTAGCTTTAATTCCAGTCGCATGTGAAGCTTTTAGTCTGACTGTGAATATGGCACATCTTTGACATTTGCCGTGAAGCGTCTGCTATCTGACCTTCACAGCCCATTGGCGATTTTGAAATATTGCAGATAGACCAATTGTTGGACTTTTAGGGCGCCAAATACCTGTAATGACTGCCCTAGATGTTGATAGGGCAACCGAAACCAACGGCTTATACAATGGAAACTGTGAATATACCACTAACAAACATAAAGTAGGTATATATAGGTAAACAGAATGTCGCAATAATCAGTCACTCTAGACGCACAGGAACCAGTATAAAGTAATCCTTAGAAGGCAAACAAAATAAATAAGCCCATTTAAATTTGAACAATAAATCGTCTTAAATCGCTACAAGAGTTACTAGGCAATCAAGATCTCAATTAAGTATCATCCTTAGGGCCTGTAACCACCTAAAGCCCTCGGGCAATGACATGTTTATATTTAATTTCTGAACCGAAATGGAGTCAACATGGCTGTATTTCTGAAATTAATTGTAACCTCCGTTTGTCAGCTCGGCAATAGTATACTGCTTACAATGATGTAGAGAAACTAGATGAGATCACCATCATTACACAATAACAGATTTAGTATTCTAGAACGACTGTCATATTTATATAAAGTTTCAATCATATTAATGACAGTGTTCTGGTAGCTGTTATAAAAAAAACAAATTTGATTATCCTATTTTAAGTCTGACAAGTCTAACGCCCGTATTCTAGAATGACAGCCTGAATCACGATTTATCTGATGACAGATTGATAGTTTAACATATGGCCAGTACAATCTGTCCTCAGGTGAATCGAGATTCAGGCGGAGTGTCATTCTAGAATACGGGCCTTAGACTTGTCAGACTTAAAATAGGATAATCGAATTTGTTTTTTTTATTAGCTGCCAGAACACTGTCATTAATATGATCGAAACCTATAAATA
The DNA here is from genome assembly GCA_914829495.1 of Eilema sororculum. Classification (NCBI taxonomy): domain Eukaryota; kingdom Metazoa; phylum Arthropoda; class Insecta; order Lepidoptera; family Erebidae; genus Eilema; species Eilema sororculum. The sequence goes on along the minus strand of OU618543.1, from coordinate 19,088,705 downwards.
TGACAGTTGGCGACAATACAGTCGCCTATTGCCGTATTTATGGTTTCAGTGATATTACCATTATGAATACCTAAACAAATAATGAATCAGGAATGTAATATAGACTTTAAATTTCTTAATATATTGTTACATTAGTTGTACACATCCAAAGAAAATATGTAAATTGTAGGAGCACCCCAATGAAAGTCGGTTATATCACATATAATATTATCAGATTGTGGAAGGAAAGTGTCATGTCGTGAGTGAGTATTGAGGATTCGATAATTCTAGAGTAATGCATTATATTTTAATTATCACCAGCTCACTTCATTAATGATATAAAATCTAGTGAAAATATAACACAATTCTTCCAGTACGAATAGTTCTATGTATTTTCCGATGCGGTCGACATGGAAATGCCGCGGGCGGCAAATCCGCGCTCGCGCCACGTGGCGTCCACACCACAAAAGTGCTTTTTGATAGACAGCCGTGCCGAGTCCCGGACGTTTAATGCCCTGTGTCGGATACAGTGGAGAATTTTTCATTTAACGACCAATACAAGATTAATTGCTGGCAAATTTTTGTTTCCATTACAACGAATCGTTTGTAAATTGATACCAATATTTGTATAACCTTTCATGTTCTTTGATGGGCTTTCGTTGTTTGTATTTTTTACACATAGATATTAATATATTAATCAGCTTTGATATTTGAGAATATTACCACAAATTGCCTAAATACTGCAGGTATATTTACATTTTATTGTTTTTATCAGTATCGCCCCTTCTGTGCTGTAGTATTCACGATACACGAACGACGAAAAATTGCCATCCAACTCCCGGATGTTACTCAGTCATGGCCTTTCCTGCACCCAACACGCCTCTTTCCGGTGATCTTGCTTATCCGAATCATTTGCAACAGTTTATCTCACCCATGCTTTGACAAACAACTCATATGTTACATTCTGCTCACCAAAGCACCCTTTTTCTATCTTGTCACCATATGTCAGCATTGACTCGCGCTTGAAATAAGGTCTTTATATTTTTCCTTATAAACCCTGTCGTTTTATTTTTTAAGTCGCTTGCCATTTTTACTTTAGCGATAGATATGCAAATCCGCGTTTTATAAAATATGCTAATCAATCTGCTCAACTTAAGCATTTGACATTATTTGAATACGAAATTTCCCGTTTTGATAACAGGAAAATAAGTTAAAAGATTCCATCATTGAGAACGATAGCTTCAACTTGAGAAGAATTGGAATGTCCTTTAGAAATTCGTGGTATTTTAACGATAATAGGCTATGTTTATATTTATAAGGTCTCACATAAAGTTCATGATACTAAAGTTGATTTTATTAGTTGCTTTCTGTATACAGGAATAAGCCAACGTAAGAACGAAGCGATGAAACGAAGAGAAAGTTATCACGTTTATCTGAGTTAACATAAACTGCAATTACCCAGTCACCAAACGTTCTCAGGAAGGAAGCAAACATTTTCTCGGGCCTAAGAACGGGAGAAACGACTGTAGAGAAAAAGCTAAATAGATATTTTATCACTTTTATAGCCCCTTACTTTGAACTCCGTCTGAGTTACGCGCACTGACTTTTTACGTACGTTTCTTTCGTACACTTTGATGTAATTTGACGCTTACGTACAGCGCTGTTTTTCTAATGGGCCGTATCAAAATCAATGAACACGCTCACAAAATTATCTGTGCGATCTGTAATGGAGTCATAGGGATTACCTGAATGTCGGAAATGGCCTGTCTAATGCAGCAAATTTTGACGTGCTTACGGCTGAAACATTATTTATTTAATTGTTTCATATAATTTATATGCTTCATCTATTACAAATAATTCATTTCATTGAAATTTGAGAGTGACATATGATATTATGACGAAAGGAGACCTGTACTCCATGAAAGTGACTTATGTCTTGCAATAATTTTGCTTTTTAAATGGGATAACCGCTTCCAAAAAATATTTGTATTATTTTGGACGTTAAATTTTGTTTTGTGCTTTGTTATTGTGTTCACTTTTCATGAACACAATAACAAAGCTATGTTATTTTAATGCATGACTTAAAGAGATTTGCTTCAAATTTCTTCCGGCTCTATTTGACCCGGTTTCTATGTGATTTCATAAAAAAATGTTTTCATATACAGTACTAGGATAAGGCAATGAAAAGTGAACTTTAGTGGCATGTTGGCCAACCATTTGTAATGTTTAGCCGAATACTGTAATTGGTAATAGAGGTGGCTTGGATTAATTATTATTACCGGCTGGTCACGCACGTTATTATTTTTTAGTCTAATCTCAAAATATTTTCTGAATATTACATAACGAAATAGGTTCTATGATAATATTGCAGCAATAAGGCTAGCAACCCTTGGACTCAATACGTTAGAACAACTGATTGATGAAAAAGTCGAACACTGTTTTGTGTTGTCGTAGAATCTACTAACACACGGGTTGCATCCAATCGCCGCATTTTGAACCTGAGGTCCGTTGAATGGTGTTGTTTAGTATGTCAGCATTTTTGGGAGCATCAAAGCTTCATCTATTAATTACCAGGCATACCGGTTAGCAAGTTGGCTTGCGCCTCAAAGTTGTTAAATTTATCCTTTAAGCCTCAGTAAGCATACCTCAAATCCTCCACAAGTTATTTTCTCTTAATAGCTGTCCTATTTTATTTACAAAAACTGTATATAAAAGTAAAAATACTTGTAGAAATAGACACTCCAGTATGCTCTACGTTCACCATAATTCAAGACACAAACCATCGGACAACTTCCAACGTTGCAACATAAACAAAATTTTCTTCCAAGCGTATTCTCCTTACTGTAATTGCCATTTCGAGGGTCATGAATAAAACATCTGCTTACTTAGATTCACCGTATTCGATTGTGGTTAACATATTTCTTGTTTAATGGAGACGAAGAGTTGTAAATAAATTGTTGCTAAAGTATTCCAACCAGCACTCGCTTCTGGAGAAGATTAAAGAGGCAAAAGACTTATCAGTTTCTTCGCGTTATGTAGATTTTACGATTTATTTGATTGTATTTCTTTTTGCGCTATAAATCGGAAGTAAACTTATTGGTACAGTCAGCATTGATGAACAACATGCTCACAAAGATGATAATTGCTTAAATAACTGCTTAATCCATACTAATATTATAAATGCGAAAGTAACTCTGTTTGTCTGTCTGTCTGTTTGTATGTTACGCTTTCACGCCTATACCACTGAACCGATTTCGATAAAATTTGGTATAGGGGTAGATTAGACCATGAGAAAGGACATAGGCTATGTTTGGTCGCGATAACCGACCTCGACGCGGGCGGAGCCGCGGGCAAAAGCAGTGTATAATACGTGAAAGAGGATTTGATATGGAGAGCAATGACTTACTAAGGAGATGATGTTAGATAGGGGAGTATGTTATGTTGTGAATTTGTGACCACTACATACATGTACTCATACCTATAAATCCCCAGAAAGAGAGGCAGAGGTGTAATGTGGGTGTTAACCACATTACTGAAACTATGATTTTCGGCTTCAGAGTGCGAGCCTATTGTCTTCAAGTGGGCTCTTAGTCATGGGCTGTATATTTACTGTTAGACCAATACTATAAGTATCGGAATAAAGCCAACCTCACCTGCATGTCGGTACCCCTGCTGAGAGATAAACGAGGCTTGGCCAAAGTCATCTGGTCTATATTATCATGATTACCTTAATTCCTGCAAACATAACCAATAGTAAAATTACATTGTTTACTTTAAAGTAACTAAATTAACAAAAATAAACAAACATATTTTAAAACTGTAGCTAATTTCGTATAATATAGACGTTGTTTTATAATTACAGTGCTTTAATTTTGTTCCGGATTAAAAAAACAACCTTATTACGCTTCATTAACTCAGGGAATATTATGTAGCCACGCAACGTGGGGCATATAAGTTTTGTTGGCTATATAAATTTAAAAGTTTATGAAAAAAGTGTATTTTGCAGTTTTTCGGAAATATACACCTTAGTCTCTGGCATCCCTTTTTAGAATATTGTGAGACATACACAAAACAGCCATCTTGTATTAATATAGATTAATTTATAGGATTGTAGCTGAACCCGTGTGTGTTAATTCACCTCTGCCTAACACTCCGGGGATAAAGGCGTGATTATATGTATGTAGGTATGTATGTTGTAGTTGTCATTGTGTTTGCTTTTGGCATTCTACAGCCTTCGTTCAACTGCGTTATATTCATTAAAAATTCTGCGAAAATCACTTCCGAGAAGGGAGTGCTCTTTGTAGATTTTTCTGCTTCGAAATTGCAACCATCTCCATCAAAGGATGCTTAAGGAAGAAAAATGAAAATGATCCAACATCATTCTTTAAAATTGGAAGCGCCTTCGACTCCGAAATTAGTCATCCAATTATTTATCACCTGACAAAGCGATAAATCATTATAACAGATCACAACTGTGAAATATCAGAGGCAGAAATAGAGGAAACTCCGTGACAAATTCTGCTCCATAATTTGAATTCGTTCCGATGTAGAGGCAGCTGTCGTTTGGTGACACGGGCACGGATGCGCGAGGTGAGAGTTTTGTTTTAAAAAATATACCATTTACGTGTGTTTTGCTTATGGAATTGTTGCTAATTTCATTTTAGAATTATTCTGTTTGTTACTTCACTGAGGCGGTGCGAAAAATGGAGGGTTTTGTGTTCTCTTATAGCTCCTGTAGCGCTGAACTGATTTTGATGCAGGATATATCGTTAGTTTCGGCTTAATTATTAGAGAGCTCAGAATACAGAACAATATTCTTAGACCCTTATGTACACCAAGCCAAAAAAATGGGTTTACCACTAAAATGTATCTTTTCAACTTTACAACATATCAGTTGAAAGATTATCATAAGGGTATACCTACGTAAAAATGGGTCCCAATATTTTACTCCTGGTGTTGCTTTCATAATAATATTAATAATTATAAGTATTATTATACGACTATAATATTCTAGTCACTATTGAAATCTAGCGCACGTAGGTATTTTGTATTAAGATATTACATTTCAGGCTCTATCATTGCGTGTGTCTTCAAGAATACAAATAAGGGTGAGAATATTTATATAAAGAATGTTTTATTTACTTCTTTACTACTTTGGCGGATAGACATGAATACCCACATAAAATAAATTACGTGGTTGTATTTCATTGCTACCCTCAGTGTACGAAAAACATAGTATATGACGTCATGAAATGGCTATTATTTTGTTGACGTGTACGCATTTTGATGCCAGAACCCCGAAATAGCAGGTTAAAGTCAGGCTTGTGCCATCAATATAATACAAGTATTATTTTGTCGTAATGATTACATACGAGTACGACTAAGACGGCAAATAAATTTACAGACTGCCTAAAGAAAAGTGGCCACCAGCCGCGGAGAGTTAACCGCATTGCCTCAAAGCTGAGGATTGTTTTGTGTCCCGTATAAAGAGTCGTCATCAATTTTACAACTATGAGCTTTATTTATACTTTAAGTCCTTCTAGCCATGTTGCACACAAATTCAATTCACAATTTTACTGCGTGCGGTAGTGGGTTCAACTCCTGCGTTCGGTTTGTTCGTATGAATATTGTATACTTTCATCGGTTAGAGTATTGCTGCGTATAATTATGGCTTATTCCCAATTTCCACTTCTACCGATTTCCCCAGAAAATGATTTGCTCTCGATTCCCTTCGAAATTTAAAAACTTGTACCTGCAAGTTTAATTTACAAAAGAGAATGTAGGTATTCGAAAATGTGGATTATATTTGGAGCCCTATACAAGTAGATATAGTGCGATTAGCTTACTTGTCAAGTTACTTCAAACCTAGAAATGTAGCTAGTGAAATGATTGTAAAATAAACATGTAGATAATTGTCCCTTTGACGATATTAGGTAAACCACAACTTCAATCCTTCAAAACAAAGTATCATATTAATAACATAGCACTGGAGACAAAAGCCCTTCTAGTTACTTCACAGAACCATCTGTAAGCCTCCTTACTGAACAACTGAAATCCTTTCTAAGAATCAATGTTTTTATGAATTCACGGGAAAAAGCTATTAAAATGTACTGATTTCTTCACATAGCTTTCCAAATTTCATATTATGTTTTTTGTTCATATTAATTTTTTGCTACTTTGGGAAGTTGAATACCGATAATTGTATTTGTATGTGATTTATTCTTCGACGTTTAAGGCCCTGATACACAATTTAAGAAATAGATGTATAATGTACCTCACGTACCAGCTGAAATTCATTAAGTTAGTTTTTAGGTTTACTTGAATATACTTGAAAGCAGCTGTATGCCCCTAGTTTCCAACTAGACCAATTATTATGATACAATCCATATCCATACTAATATTATAAATGCGAAAGTAACTGTCTGTCTGTCTGTCTGTATGTTACGCTTTCACGCCTAAACCACTGCACCGATTTTAATGAAATTTGGTATAGGGATAGATTAGACCATGAGAAAGGACACAGGCTATGTTTGGTCGCGATAACCGACATCCACGCGGGCGGAGCCGCGGGCAAAAGCTAGTATTACTATGTAATTAAACAGGAGAACATCCTAAAGTAGTATTTCCACTTTATATTTAAAAAAAAATATTGCTCTGCTACGTAAAAACGTCTGTATGTATATATATTTTGCTATCACTGATAGGCAGTTAATCGCTCACAAACAGAAAGTCTAATCCAGGAAGAAAATAAATGAACATAAAAATACATCTAGTCTTAAACGCGTCATTAGGCGTGACTGCTTGGATGATAGCCAGTCTACTATTTATTATTCCATTTACGTTCCACTTACAGTTTAGTGAAGCAACTTTGTTTTTTCGACCGTATAATCTATTCATAATGGCTTTAGCCATTGTGGAAAATATCAGTGGAAATTAATTAATATAAGTAGTATAAATCATTTGCTCCTCAACAACAGAATTCACCCCTCAAGTACATAAAAGGAAGGAAATTTAAGAAGTCTAATTTAAACAGGTATGACTTCCAATCACTACATTGTATACAGCAAAGTCACTCTCCGCATCTGTCTGTCGCTATGTACGCTTAGATCTTTAAAACTGCGCAAAGGATTATTATAGAGCGAATCAATAGGAAAGCATTTTAATACATGCTTAATAAGACAGAGGGTGCGGCGGGAACAGGACCTGTCGTCACGCGGGCGGAAAAATTGCAGGACTTAGTTCACTATAAAGAATATTTGTCTAATAACTCCCTTAATTAGGTGTAATTAAAGTTCTGCTAATTTAAAGGCAATTTAATAACTGACTTTGAAAAGGGATCAATCTTATACACTTTTGCAAACTTGACAGCATTTAAGTTAGGTGAAGAGAGCTGAATTAGTTTAAACTTAGACGTACAGCTGATATTATAACTAGACAACCTTCGAGACGGTCATGTCAAAAGCTATTAAATGAAGATAGATGTGCGCTTTGATTTTCTCATTATGAGTACCAAGAGGTTTTGAACGAGCGAATCAAGCTCGATAGGTGTCGAAGACGTTAAAATTACTATTTTAATACAGGGATCATCCACAACCTTCAATTTGACATTGCTTTTCTAGGGAGAAACTTAGTTTCCGACCTGACTAAATCTGGTAACTGGGACCAGGACAGGGTCAAATGATATACTTACACTAAAAGTAGTTCTCTATTACTAGAGTTGTTTTGCTATTATTGGTTATGCCGAAAGATCGTTCACTGCAATGACATAATATCAATAAATCAATCAATTAGCCCACCTCAATCCACTGCCGGAGTCATTGGGAGAGGCCTGTTTCTCCCAACGACTCCCAGTGATCTAATCTAGCATTTGCTAATTGAGATTTGCTGTAATACCATGGCTAGAGGAAAGCTATAACACAGTCAAGCAAGTAAGTAACTAATAAGTTAATTAATAAGTTAATTTCTAGTACACATACGTTTTAATGAAGCAAATGATGTGAAGTTGATTATGTTACAGTTACGCATTCATAGGAATAGTAATTGTTTTTTAAATGATGGCACTGTAAGCTCATTTAGCAATAAAAACTATTATATTAAAATTTCAAACGTTCAAAACCATTTTATGCAATATTAATAAATCCTAAACACCTCTCACTATCAAAGCTTCTAGCATAATCAAATTAATACAATCTTCGTAGCGTGTCAGTAGGTCCCTTGGGTGACCATTGACAAATGGACGAAATACCCGCTTGACAAACAACCACATACCGTGTTGTTAATAAAATTAACTGCCGTGATTAATCGTGTATACGACTAAATGGAGTAATTTAATCACGCATCGTTTTCATTTTTAGTTTAAAAATCAGTTAAATAGATTCTATTACAATTGGTTTGGGATTAGTGCTGGATATAAATAGTTATATCCATATAACTGTAAAATGAACCGCTGCTCCTCTAGACAAGTGGCATTTCCCAATGTATTCCGAATTAAAAAGTTAGCATAACAAATGCTATAAAAATAATATTTGGGCGGAGTCATCAAAAATCAATGTTTAAAAATGGTTGAAAAATCATTCATTGGTTCCAATAGTTCGTAAGAAAGTTGGTAGATAGCTCCACTGTCGCCTTTAAAGACGGATTTAAAGAGAAGGGAAATTTGAAGTTATTCAGGTGAGGCTCAATAGCTCAGTTAGGAGAGCATTCCCCCTGTTCCAGGAAAAGGTCCTGGGTTCAAGTCCCACTTGAGCGCTTCATTTTTCCCGATGTATTTCGAATTTAAAAGTTAACGTAATAAATGCTATAAAAAATCATTCAATTAATTAGCTTGCAGGTGTATCGTGGACTAGAATGCCAAATGGAAATGTTTTGACGTCCATGACAGTAGTCAACGAATGTCATAAAAACGTCAAATCCCATACATTCGTCTTTCTATTCTACGATACGCTGGCCAGTGAGTTACCACTTGTCTAAAAGGGCTGGTCATCCTTCGCTTAAGGATTGCCTTCCCTTTCCATTGATGCAACATGGGTGTCATGTAACTTTACCCTACTACAATAAGAACCTTTCAGTCGCAAACACGAGTATATGAAATGAACTCGTTTTACCAAATATTTTATTAATTAAATTCACAGAGTGAAACAAACGCCGGCGTACAGGTGCGATAGTCACACATACAATGGCGCGTGCTCACCGAGCTAGATATTTCGGCTAACTTGGGCAATTTTAGGGATTCTATGTACTTTCTCTGTATTGTGAAAATAGTACGACAGTTAGGCTCGCTAAACTGTTTTAGAGTCTAATTATCTCCACTAGCTCTGAATTTTAGTAAATAGTTTATACTACTAATGCTACAAACGCGAAAGTTTGTGAGTATGGATGGATGTTCATGAAACTTTACATCAGAATATCACATAGGCTATATATCATCACGCTACTACTCAAGGGAACGGAGCAGTGATCATTAATGTTAACAAAATCGGCCGGCATCGGCATATACGCAGAAGTGACAGTGTGGTAATTTCTGTTGCTGTTTAGATAACTATATTATCAAGTATAGTTAAAGAACATGTAAGCTATCCGAAATACTAATCCTGCGTGGTTTATCGATTTTGTAGAAAACTTAATCACCAATAAACAAACTTTACACTAGTTGATGATTTACGATCCAGAAAAAGTATTATACTCAAATCTACTTGCTTCTGAAGAGAAGAAAGGAGGGTGCCATCCTAAGCGTTGCCAAAATGTATCAGGAGCTAATGGGAATCTTTATCGTGGTTGACTTCTACCTACTTATTCGGTAATCTTATATATAAAATTCCCGTGTCACAATGTTCGTTCCCGTACTCCTCCGAAACGGCTTGACCAATTCTCATGAAATTTTGTGAGAATATTGAGTAGGTCTGAGAATCGGCCAACATCTTTTTTTATCCCCCTTAATAGTGCAGCGGGAACGGGATCTGGCGCCACGAGGGCAGGAAAAAATTGGCAGTACGAAGTTCGTCGGGACAGCTAGTAGGACTATAATATTTATGATGGAAAGCAGAAATGTTCAAGTCATTGGGAGTGGCCAATATCCAGCAGTAGACTGCAATAGGCTAATTGATTAAATGATTGATGTCAAGGGTCAAAATCAGTTCTACTCACTACAGAGCACAGTACAATCACTTTCTCGCAACTGAAGCTAAGCTAAGCCAAGCATAGCTATTTAATAGCATAGTTTCTTAATAACAAAAATACAACGATAACGCAAGAATAGTCATCAACATTATACTCGTACCAACATCGAACTCCTCAAAGCACAGTCATAAAACGTAGAATGATTACAGTCTCACTGTATATTAAGTACCTATGTCTTCACAATGAAACCGAACCCATGTGAAACAAAAAGAGAAATATTCATGAGCAATCGTAATTCTGGAAAGTTGAGGTCCTATGAAATAATCAAACGATCATGTTCGTCGTCAACTCGCTCTGAACATTTGGTCATCAATAATGTATGAATTTCAAACGACAAAGTATGAAGACAAACAGAGACGCTTGTAGGTTCATTTGCACGTGCCAATAGAATACCGCGTTGCTCACATGTTGAACTTCTGGAGCGGGTATGTTTTTGAGATTAGCGGAGTTACATTTGAATGTTTTAGTTCTGAAGCTTTGATTTCGTTTACATCAGGAATTTGACCATTATAGTTTGTAATATTCCTAGGTTTATCTAACAGATTTCTCGACACTAACTGAGGCTTGCAGCTTCGTCTACTAAAATAAGCGTTTGCGTCTGTGATTTCAAAATTGAATGTTTTTCATATATTCTAATATTGCCATATAACATAATAGCTATTAACTGCATCCAATTTCCCAATCCAATCGCATCCAATTCCAATTGAGCCAATCTCACCTGCAAGCTAGATGAGGCTCTAACTCTGGTTTTGCTCTCGGGATTGGAGATCAGTAGGCAGTTGCTGCCGTAAAAATCGTAAAAGCCAAACCTAAGAAAGACACTGGGTTTCGAAGTGAAAACCTCCGACGACCAGGAACACCGCAATGATGATGATGACGATACTGCGGTAACTTCCTTTTACTTCATTACTGCAAAAACAAATTTAGCCTATTAATGAGCATGAATACGGCTCTTTGGCAGATTTTCTTTTTGATATTGGATGGTTAGACGGTAGTTGTTCTCGTAACGAGCCAAATAAAATTGTATATACCTCGAGCTTTGAGTTAGGAACCTGCAATGCAACTGGGATCACCGCTAACACAATGATGATAATGCTGATGCTGAAGACCGCTAAGATAATGAATTATATTTTTAGGTATACAATCAACCAAATAATAAACATCTCAAAAACTTTTCAGCCGTGTACCAAACCGCTCTCGCTACATCCCATCTACAAATCATAGCCGTAGAACTTGGTTGCGAGCAGTCGCGACAGAACGTGCCTTGCATGTCTAATGTCGAAAAGCGGATTGAATGAAAGTATTGTTCAGGAACAGATAAAATGAAAAAACGAACTCCTAGGTGAACGAACACAATGCCTTTCAAACCCAAGAACAGTTGTCTCTTCACTCAAATTGAATAAGTTTCCCGCAGTGCTTTGTTATCGGGCATTCCATCGAGGATTTCTGTGCTAACATGTTCTGTGTTCAAGACTGCGTCTTGGTCATATTTGTGAATTTAAGATTGCTGGTTTTGTATTCATGTTCCGTTAAGTAAGAATTAGCTCTTCATTTATTTTGACGTCTTCATGAAAAGGTTCATAAACAGAATTTTTGAAACAAAATATCTGTAATTTGAAATTCTAAGGCTCCTCTTGGTCTCAGCCATAGTCAGTAATAAGTCTATCAGCAAATCCTAGACAACTTCATCCGTTCATCTAGCTTAGGGGCTATCCGTTTGCTGATTATGAATGAGTAATTTGAAGCATAATAACATGTATGCATTAAGCCTTTTACTAAAACAACTGAATTTACATTCTTAAAATGCTTAGCACAGCAGAGCATCTAATTCTGTCACTAGGAGGAATGAAAATGATCCCCGAATTTCAGTTAATTTAGACAATAACTGAACAGTACATCCAAAATTTACCGAATTTAGCGATAATGTATGTACATGTCATTAACACTTAGATCACAGAACTCTGTAGGCGATGCTTATGCGTGTTGAATTCGTTAAAACATTGATTAATACAGTGTGATCATTTGTATTTACTAACCACTAACTTTCAACACATTAGCAATAAATAGATTTGTTATTATTTTTCCTTTGTTATATTTATTTTATAAGTGATTGTGAATAGCGAGAGCCTCTGAAAAAAGTTTAAATAGGTTAATAATATACCTGCATAAAGGTTTGAGTTGTTTTACAAAAAAAAAGTATCTAAGTATGTTTACCCGCATTATAGATTCCATAACACAAGCTATTTAAGCTTACCAGGAGTCTAGATAGCATTGTATAGAATGTTTTGGAATATTTTTATTTATTATGTTCTAAAAACATCTGAAAAAATGAAACGCTCAAGTGAGACTTGAACTCACGACTTTTCCCTTACACTTTCCAACAGTTCGTAAGAATGTTGGTAGATGGCACCACCGTCACCCTAAGACGGATATAAAGAGATGGAAAATTTGAAATGAATCAAGTGTGGCTCAATAGCTCAGTTTGAAGAGCATTCACCCTGTAGGGGAAATGTCGTGAGTTCAAGTCCCACTTGAGCGTTTCATGTTTCCGATGTTTTTCGAACTTTAAAGTTAGCATTAAAAATGCTATAAAAATTCAGTCAAATGTTATTACATGTCTGATTATTATAGAGTTCTATGGTTTGAATGATTTTTATAGCATTTATTATGCTAACTTTTAAGTTCGAAAAACATCGGAAAAAATTATATGCTCAAGTGAGACTTGAACTCACGACCTTTCCCTTACAGGGGGAATGCTCTTCCAACTGAGCTATTGAATTTGAAATGTTTCAGGTGTGGCTCAATAGCTCAGTTGGAATAGCATTCCCCCTGTGAGGGAAAGGTCGTGAGTTCAAGTCTCACTTGAGCATTTCATTTTTTCCGATGTTTTTCGGGTTCTATGGTTGTTTTGATACCTACAGTCAATCTTCAAGCAAATTTTATCAAAATTTGAGAGAGATAATTATTAACCAACACGACTATCTAAAGCACTTCAGTACTATACTATCTTACCTATGCCTGGGTTCATCTATTTGATACCTATGTATTGTTGGTTAACACCGTTATAACAATCAACTTGGTTGAAACTACTGGTTTCACGTTATTACGCCATGCAATAAAAACCCATGATACGGCGTTTTACGTGAAAAGTACACATAAAAATAAAACTTTTATTTATTTTTAACGGGTTCTAAAACAATATATTAAGTGTTATTTTTATTTATCCTATCTTCCAGTTACCATGGGTGCTGAAAAGCAACAGAAACGTTCGGATCAGTGTAAATATATGAAACTAGCTGTGCCCGCGACTTCGTCCGCGTGGAATGTACTTAATAAAAAAAAAACAATTTGTTTTTTTTTTGTTTTTGGCATTTTTTTTTAGCCTAAGTTACTCTTTATTACATAAGCTATCTGCCAGTGAAAGTCCCGTCCAAATCGGTCCAGCCGTTCCAGAGATTAGCCAAAACAAACAGACAGACAGACAGACAGACAGACAGACAGACAGACAAAAAATTTAAAAATATATATTTTGGTATGTGTACCGTATATACATTCATATGCATGTAGTAGAAAGCGGTTATTTTAATATTACAAACAGACACTCCAATTTTATTTATTTGTATGTATATGTATATATTTTGGTATGTGTACCGTATATACATTCATATGCATGTAGTAGAAAGCGGTTATTTTAATATTACAAACAGACACTCCAATTTTATTTATTTGTATGTATGTATGTATGTATGTATAGATACCATTAAATAAATTGCGCTATTACCAGTTATTCTAACTCAATAAGAACCCACATAAAAATATATACCATAAAGTCTTTTATACTATAATTATAACGGGAATTAACGCGATCATGGTTCCCGTTATAATTATAATATGTTATATAATATAATGATAGTATATTATGGAACGCGAGAGTTTTAAAGTTAGCATAAAGACTTTGTCATCTTCTCAATGCAATATAAATACCATTTATAACATATTTGCTCGTAAAGTGGTTGTAATTACACCAATTTCAATATCGTAATGTATCTCATTACGTACTTGTGCGATAATGTAATGTAAAAGGCACGTGTTTTTTTTTAATAAAGTTTTAAGATACTCCGTGAACGATACTTTTAAAAACCTTAGCAAAGAGGTTTTATGTCAAGAAAGTGGTCAATATTTTATGAATAAAATTAACTTTGGGAAATAAAATATAACAAATAAACATTTAATTCTTTAAATTAATTAATTTTAACAATAAATTACAACCATTTATCTGTAACAAAAACACAACAATATTAATTTACTTTATTAGTAATACTGGCTGTTTTTGTACCTTTGCCTAAAAAAAATCGTTGATGCGCGCGCATCGCGTATTTGTGGACAAGTAAAAATAATTCCGCGCGCTTTTTCTTTTCGCTGTATTAATTATTAATTTCCTCGTAAATATGTTATAAAACGTCGTATGACATACGTGCGCTTTGAAAATTACAGCCTCTGCTTCCTTATAGCCCTCGCCGATGGCTCGGGCTAGTAATATCTCCTCAGCTGTAATTTTCAACTTACCGCACTTATATCATAATGTACTATTACTAACTAATAGTGTTAAGCAGAAAAGAATACCCACTACAAGTGACTGGGGAGAATTCGTTTAAGTGTCAGATTACACGGTTCATTACGGTGCATGTCAACAACGTTCAGGGGATCCTTACAATGATTATTACAACTTCAGAGCACCCTTACAGGATGACAAAGTAAAAATGTCTTTTAATAACCTTTGGGTGTTTCTTTTAGACAACTAATGGTACATTCGAGCAAACGCGAGTAGAGTTTATTCTTAGAATAAACAGGCAATATCACCCATATATTGGCTGTTTATTCTAGGAATAAACTTTACTCGCGTTTGGTCGAACCGGCGCTTATTCCTAACTTAACCTCTAAACGAATCATCATTATCTAGTTGCATCTGAGACTTTTAACTAAGAGTCCAAGGTTTGCGGACCCGTACCATGTTAACAATGGCGGTACACCACTTGACGGCCTCATCAGATGCCTTTTCACGCCTCACTTAAAGGACCTGGAACTGTAGGAATAGGAAAACACGTGAGCTGGCAGGGAGTTGCAGCTCTTAATGGTGTGGCATAGGAATGAGTCACCGAACCGCTTGGTTCTTGAAGAAATATTCTGCACCGTATGCGGGTGACATCTAATTTGCACGCGTTGTCCTGTGTAGAAAATTAGAGGGTGGGATTAATTGGAAAAGCTCATCAAAACATTCACCATTCAGATTTGGCTTTTATGGATTCTATAGGAGCGACTGCTGTTTGATCGACCGAGAATGGGATCCGCAAAAAGAAAGCCTGCGTTGGAGCTCCGCCCAACAGTCATAAATAGTAAATATTCCACAACATTCTACACAACGCTATCTAGACCGATGGTAAGCTTTTATAGCTTGTGTTATGGTATCTGGAATGCAGATAAACATACTTATATACTTTTTTTTGTAAATACATATAATACATAGACCGACTTATATGTAAGCTTACCTAACTATAGTATCTTTTTTATCGTCCGCAAAATCCCCACAAGCCAAAGCCGGTGGGGGATTATGTTGGACTTGTACCTACAAAAACGCACGCCCCGCCGTCTGAAGGCCGTTGGTTGCCGGACGTGAAGTTGTCTTAGACATAGGTATCCCTAGCACCCCAGCCGTACCTTTGGTATCTGAAGTCCATTAAAATCTTCGTTTAATGAACTCCCAACCTATTTCACTATAGCTGTATATCTGTATGGGCTATAAACTAAAGCTAATAAAATTATCTCCACCATCGATGTTAATGATAAGCGGCTAATGATTCCTAAAACGTTAAAAGTAAACCGCTAATGGGCCCAGTTTCACCTGCGACCCGGAAAGTTAGCGCGTTAATTGCGAACACTCGGGCGAGGGTAATGAAGGCGAAAGTGCATATCACTGTACATTGTACGTGCTGGACAGGGTTGCTAGGAACATTTGTAATGAAAACTATCATAATTAGATTTTGTTAAGTAGCAGCATTTGCCTATATTTCTCTAACTCGCGTATATTTCTGTATTTAAAATTTTGGTGTAAACTCATGAGAGGCCACATACTATATCTCTCATTATATTGAAGACTAGCTGTGCCCGCGACTTCGTCCGCGTGGAATGTACTTAATAAAAAAATCTGTTTTTTTTTTGTTTTTGGCATTTTTTTTAGCCTAAGTTACTCCTTATTATATAAGCTATCTGCCAGTGAAAGTCCCGTCCAAATCGGTCCAGCCGTTCCAGAGATTAGCCAAAACAAACAGACAGACAGACAGACAGACAGACAAAAAATTTAAAAATATATATTTTGGTATGTGTACCGTATATACATTCATATGCATGTAGTAGAAAGCGGTTATTTTAATATTACAAACAGACACTCCAATTTTATTTATTTGTATAGATGGTCTCATTTTTTTATATGCGGATCGAGTCAGGGAGGGTCTCTGGCTCCATCTGCTGACCATGGCTGTTGGAAAGTAACTAAAATAGGTAACCGATAGGACATTTTGGATGCTTTTAATCAACCATTGTCATGGGGATAAAAGCAAACGAGATTATCAGTGTAAGTATTACGATTAAGATGTCAGAATTCCATTCCCGAATGGTGTAATCCATATAATATTATATCCATATAATATTATTATGTAACTCTGTCTGTCTGTCTGTATGTTACGCTTTCACGCCTAAACCACTGAACCGATATTAATGAAATCTGGTATAGGGGTGGATTAGACCTTGAGAAAGGACATGGGCTATGTTTGGTCGCGATAATCGACATGCACGCAGACGAAGCCGCGGGTAAATGCTAGTTATTTATAAAAGTGAATCTTTGACACGAGAAGAAGTATAAATATAAAAAAAGAATAGTAAAGATAATTAAATTTAAAACTATTAATGTACTATTACCTCCTAGAAGTTTGAACCTGTAATTTTTAATTTACCTCCTTTTTGATTTATACTTAATATTACCTCCTAGAAGTCTGAACCTGTATTTTTTAGAACTTCTAACTTTCAGTCTAAAATACTTTTCTGAATAGAAATCAAAGTAGTCAGGCGGTAAATTACACGTCTATTCTTTTACTACAGTGAATATAAAAGGTTACTTTTTCACGTGTCGTTAGAAAACGTTGGGTATATATTTCACGTTTTCTAAGTAATATTTTCTCGCACAAAGCAGGTGCTAACCCTAACGTAACTCGATGGCTTGGGAGGTAACTTTGCTCGTTATTTATTATTGAGCCGCTGTCCTGTACCGACTTTAATACGTTATGGCTCATTTCAAGTCTGTATTATTTTGAACAGATGATGAAGTAGTTTTCAAGGGCTATTATTAGCCTTTATTATACCACTTAGGTGGCAGACAAACCCACGGCCCACCTGATGGAAAGTGGTTGCCGCAGCCTATGGACTTATGCAACACCAGGGGCGTTACACTCGTGCTGCCTACCCTGAAGAAACCTTCTAATGCCCCTCTTGAAGAACCCCATATTGTAGTCGCTTGGGAAAAATATGATACTTAATATATTTTTGAAGAATTAAAAAATATTATGAAAAGAGTTAGGTGTGTAGCCACGCGTGTTTTTATCAATAACTATAACATCTTAAATAAAATAATTAAAATATAAAATATCCGTACGAGTATCCGTAGACGACCCCACCTTTGCCCCAAAGACAGATAACTAGGCTAGCTTGAATGGATTCAGGCACAGGTCGATAGGTCAGTGGTAAGAGCATTCCCTCTACAAGAGAAAGATCGCGGGTTCGCAGATCCCGCTAGACCCGAATCAATTTTTCCTAACTTAATCGATTTATAACTAGCATTCTAAATGCCCTATAATTTAATTCAATATTGAAATAAAACCACCTTTTACGCATTCTATCGCGATATATTTGTTATTATTTACTTTTTAAACCGACGTTTCGGCTGCTTTGCAGCAGCCATGATCGCGCTGTGACTCATGATGGTATGTAGTTGTCACATAGTTTGAAGTATAAGTTATCTTAAAATATCCGAATCATGGTGAATTTATTGGTGTTCCTATTTACGCAGAATGAGCTCACTGTGTTGTTAACTCTTGCTGGATTTTGCTGCTTACTGGTTTTGATTAAGTGGATGACTGGGTCCCAAGCTGGTGGTACGTTCCATCCATCCTCTCTATTAAAATTTCGGTGTTTTTTAATTACAATAGCCTAAGCCTAAGCCAATTAATTCAATAGTTAAGCTAACTTGCTTGTGTTAGGAGTTTGAACAGGAATTTGAACCCAGGACCACTCGAAAGCAATGCCTTATCCATTAAGTTATCAATCTTGTTTTAGTAGATGCTGTTACTCGTACCAATAAAGTGATAAGTTAACACTTCTTTTTCTTTCAATTCCATTGGCCGGTGTCAACACTGTGTAAGTCGCCAGCGTCAAAACACGATGATATATAAACGAGTCCTGTGGCTTTCTGCCAAAATTGTGTTCTCGTGGACATACAGACGTATTGATTGGTTAAAACAGTAATAGATTAATCTGACAGCATTATGCTTTCTCGCAGATAATATTAGATCCGTAAATCAGGAAATTTTGCTTAATAGTTTTAGAAAAAGTGTAAATGTTGAGAAAATTTTACACGAAGTAAACAGAGGAAGGCTTTGTAAATTTGAAGTTTAATTAAATATATCTTCATGATAATAATATTTTCTTTGTTTAATGTCAAGTAATGGATCTTGATAACTTAATTCAATTTAAATTCCAAAGTACTCAGTTAGTGTTGATGATTATGTTATTTTTAATACAATTGAAGTGAATAAAATAGTGTTTGATTTGCTCTTAATACGAGAGTATTAATATCATTTTGAGACTTCGTCGTCAAGATATTTATGGCATTGACTGTACACAAGTAAATTGATTCATAAATATGATAGCATAGGGCTACGAGGGATACGTGTGCAATATTTACCGTACAAAGCTTTCACGGTTGAATCTAAAGTACAAACATATAAAAAAATCACACCCGATTCAGCTTAAAATATTCCATACATATCACGGGAAAAAGTGTTTATTGTATATCCCTTTCGCCAATCCCAGTTTGCTCACGTACCGTTCTTGATAACCGTGTGTTCGTTTATGGATCAAAGCATAAATCCGTTCCCGAAACGCTGGCCTGTTCTCGTACTACGAATGGATGCGTAGTTTTGGCGTAGTACGAAACTTGTAACTCATATCGGAATTGCGGACCTTCTTTGGCATATTGATAAGGCTAATTTCGATAGAAGTGTGACCATTATGGTTGATTAATAGGTCATGTTTTGCAAATAAACATGTTCAATGTATTTATTGTTGTTGATAAAGGACTATGTGATATATGTAGGTACATAATATTATGTAGCGTGTGATTTTGAAATTTACAATTCAAACCAATGCAAACATACATATTAATACACCTACTGTAAATATTTGCGCTGAATGGAAATCATACCTCTACCTCTCACTTAACCCGGGCGGGAGGTGCGCCCCTGACACAAACTATCACTACTGGATAAAAATTACCACACTAAACGAATGCCATTAAAAAAAAGGGGAATAGGTCAATAAAATAACATAAAATATAATAATACCTATACGTCGTTTGATTTTTTTTTCTTTTGTTGTGAGGACCAAAATTATTTTTAAATTTATACCTAATACCTACCCCTAAATTGAGGTCATTATAAAATAATTGAACATAATTTCATTAACAATTTAAAAACAATCAACATAACATAGTAAATTCTTACATAAATGAATAATTGAACTAAAAATCTACTTGGTAACAAATATCTATTCTCATTTTATAACGTCAGTAACATCCAAATGTTGGACGCTAGCTGAAGTGCAAGGTAGGTAGTTTACTTCGTGATATTTAATAGGAAGCTACTCAGAAAATTAGTATTGTTTAGTGACTAGCAAAAAAAGTTATGACGTAGTTTTAGGTGTCTGTGGTTTTTTTTACCAGGTAGCGCCTCCTGCCGGGTTAACAGTTAAACGCTCTACCACTACGCCACAGAAATCGTCCTGTATCAAACTCAATCAACTTATGATTTTTTTAACAGTGCACTAAATTTTCAATATTATAAAACTATTAAGTATATGTTTTCTAGCTTAAAAATCTTTTGATGTTTCATTCTTTTCTACATTTTAGGTAAACTGGAAGAAAACACAAGGTCTAATCTACTGAAAACAACCCCGGTTACACGAGCAGCCCGGGTGGCAAATGAGGTGCATGATAAGATCATCATACTTTCTAACGTTTTATGTGAACTCATATAGGAATTTTGTTGTTGAACTTTCATATTTTTATATTTGACGATATAAAAATATGAAATTTCAACATAACAGAATCCATAATATTTTAATAGTATTGTATGGTGACATCCCATCAAACTTACTCGAGGTACCTTGTCTTGTAATAAATATTATGGGTAATAAATAATATGTATGGTGTGTCTTTAATAAATGTTTTCCTTATGTACACAATCCTACTAATATCTCTGGATGTTTATTACTCTTTCACGTCTAGAGCGATTTTAATAAAATTTGATATGGAGTTCGCTAGTATCCTGTATTAACACATAGCCTATTTTTGGTCGCGCTACCCGGCATCCAGGTCGGCGGAGTTGCGGGAAACCTAGTATACTAAAAATAAAAATAAACACCGTTTTAATAAAACTATGTACAGAGTTATTTTTGCTTTTTTAAATCCCTCCTACGTCTGAAATCTTAAAACCATACTTAGAGCACATCCATAAATAAAAGCTTCATAATTTATTGTAAGATTTTTTAGTATATATAGTCAAACCGAACCGTATCTGCCAGCCAGATAAGTATCAATTCAAAAGATAGCTAAAATAATCATTTACCAAGACTCTGCCAATAAAATTTCAACACAGCAAATTGAAAGAATCAAACAAAACGATAACCATCTGAAAACAGAAAATTCTACCCCAAGTATAACCGCACAACAGCAATTTAACTCAACTCTTACATTCATATGCCTCTTAATGTGTAAAGAACGTGACAATGGTCCAATATTGTTTTTACCTTTCAAAAAACATCGTTAAAGGCAGTTAACACGGTATAATGGACCCGGCCGGACGGCGTACCGTTACGGTTTATGTTGGATACCAATTCCGGTACAGGGATGCTCGTTGAATTCCGCTGGATTGACCTGAATTTAGAATGACCTCTGTAACACTTGTGTAGGTACAGAATGTTACTGAACACTGACACTTTTACAAAGGTTCTGAAACTAGTTCAACTTATCCACATCAACAATTCTTTTTAAGTGTTAACGGCCAGTCAGTGTAGGGTGTCGTAGTTCTCACTGCTGCAATAAACCTGATGTCCAGGTTTGATGCCTGTTGCAAAGTTTTGTTCGTTAGTCATAAATAGAAACCTTTTTTGAAGTTATTTTCTTCAAAAAATGTATTGTTAGTGTCACTTCAAAACATGATGTAAGTATAGGTACTCTAACGACGCCCCACCTCCTCCACCGGGTCCCGGTATTAAGACTAGACTCAAGAAGTGCTAGTTTAGCATCGTAGAAGATGAAACTTGTGCCTATATCTCATGAATCTACTCAACACCGTGCAAAGTAAAGGAACAAAAGTGGCCCCGGGACTCTAAGGGCAGGGATTCTTGGATGCGACCGGGATAAGCACTAAGTTGATGAAAATAATTCGAACGATGCTCCATTTATCTATTCAAGTAGAACAAGTATTGTTAGAAAAAACAAACTCGCATTCTAACGTGCACTCTGAAAAAAACATAGGTCTATAATCTTCCTTTTTGGTATAGATTGGTAATAAATAATAATTCACATGCAATTTTGATTCCAAAAGTGCCAACAGCTTTTAATTTAATTTTACGGTAATTTATGACCCGAATTTATGGCACCTGTATGGTCAGGTTCAAAAATAAATAAAAAATAAGGAGAAGTACAACTGCCTTATTCAATATGCCAATCCCGTTGCATACAAAACGTGCACTAATGCTATAAGAACGCCTTTGAGATAAACAAGGAATCATTCCTATCATGAATTATCATTGGCGTGATTGAGTAGCAACTAGAGACTGAAATAAACTAGAAACTATTAGTAAAATATAGTACAGTAACAAAATAAAATATTTACACTCCTTTCTACATATATAGGTATAGATAACCAAATCCGCTGAAAACAATAGAAAAGAATTTATAAAAGAAAAACATAAAAGTAAAGGCACGTGCAATATGAAAATTCTCCCAAGAATGTGCAATCAAAGTAAATCCACTCGTAATAAAAATATTTCTCTTAAATAACTTTTTAACTTTTGCATTCTATGATTTTAATCTTTGGAAGTAATGCGTCAGGCAATGCAAATACCTTCATGGCGTTAATTTCCGTGAACAAAAAAACTTACTTATATACAGTTCGCTTTGTTAGAACGATTACCGCGAATAACGGTATTGTTTTGCGAAAATACTAGTAAACTACGGCATATTTTATATAGTTTGAAAAAAAGTGTGGTAAAGAAATCAAATACACTATTTTGGTGCTCTTTATTCGGTGGCGTGTGGAAACCCTTTCTCCTAGACTGGAATAGAAATCCGTGATAGCTAATCCATATAACATAACATAATAACATAAACTCAAGCCTGTATTCCCCGAAGGGGTAGGCAGAGGTGCTAGCACCCACATTCCGCCAGTTTATGTTTAGGTCCCAATGTAATAGGTGGCGAGCCTATTGCCATTAACCGGGCACTTATAAACCTGCGATAAATACACACATAACTTCGAAAAGCATCGAAAAGTCATTGGTGTGTGCCATGGTAAACCTGGGATCGAACCCGAGACCTCGTCTCAGCAGCCCATTACCCATACCACTATACTCCATTTGTTTAGGTATTTAAAAAAAGGTAAACAAATAATAAAAAGGGTTCTTCTATAGGGGCATTTTTCGTTCCGAAATAAAAAGAAACCAAAATAAAATCATTTTAGAACTTAAAATCCATTTCTGTCTTATATTTTTCTATATTTAACTACTCGGTTTAATATTAAGTTGCAATTATTATTTCCTAAGCTGAAAAACTATAATAACTATATTATTTAGAATGATTTTTAAAAACTATTGCACTGTGCCTACCATAAAGAAACTAAAAAGACAGATATTCAAAACAGTTTTTTCCAGATCGCGCCATACGTGCGTGACTGTTGGTGGAGCGCTTAGGTACTTTCTTAATTGTTTCCCACATAATTTAATTGTATTTCAATTTTTGTAATTTAATAGACCGCTTCTATGTATCGAAAAATGTTTGAATATTGGCGCTCATTTGTTGACCACTTAGTGTTGAAGAAGGCCAATGAATGGCGCTGTGAATGGATCTGTTCGAACTATATTTTGAGAACGAGGTTTCTATGAGCGGGACTCTCAAGCTTCAGGGCTGACGTTCAACTCATTCATTTTTTAATCAGTCTCTAACACGCCGCCAGCACCGAAAGATGTCTTTTTTGACTCCGCTAACGCACAAAACGGAAGTTTGAGTAATCCAACTCCTCGTTTCTTTCTGTGTAATTCTATAAGTTCCTTGGCCACATTCTCAAGTCAGTATAAGGGAAGTGTATCGGAAGAAAACGACAAATTCAAGAAAATAACCAGCCGGTCGAAAACATACCTACCTGCCAGCACGTGCCAGGAACCACGCCTGTCTGCAGCTGAATCCTCACGAGGTGGAACACAGGTCAGTGCCGGTTTTCTTACGTTTTCATTCATAGAAGCGGTCACATGAGTATTTCCTTTCTATTACAACCAAACGCCAGGTCATAGGAGCTTATACGCTCTGTGTGCAAACACACCAATTGGTAGGATTATTTACACGTCCCACCACAATTTATGGTCCTTACGAGTCGGATAGGCCAGTAAATAACATATTCACGTAATTATTGGTGAATAATATTTCTTTCCTATTCATTTAATTAAAAGATTCACGTAATTTTGGTGAATTCTTTCCGCCATCTTAGTTTCATTACTTTCTTTCGCTAACAGATTTACGTAAATTATTTGGTAAATTCTGCATTTAAAACGCTAAATCTACGTAATAATTGGTAGATATTTATAATAGTTGGTGATTTACGTATTAATTGGTAAATAATCATCATTCTATTCGCATACGCGTAACTTTGTAGGTACCTACCTATCTAGGTACGTAGTTAGTAGTTACATTCCCGCTCCGCTGTGCTACTTGCGCTATTATATAATAAGCCGTAGTACAATTTTCAATAAAAAAGTAGGTATATCTAAACTGTTTGTGTTGAATTACTATTATATTATAGTAGGTACCTTACAGATAATCTTCTTGTTATATTTCAATAGGTAGGTCTTACCTATCGTTAATTTGCAAACATGTCGTCAGATCTCGAATCGAAGCTTATTCTGTTGAATCAAAAGAAGGAATTATTGTTTGCACGCATTAATCGTTGGTATAAATCGTCGAAATCAGTTGTGTGTTTTGATATAACGACGCGAGCCAATGAAGATTTTTTGGCCGAGACCGAGACCATCGATGTCGTTCGCGATAAATTCCAGTCGATTGTGGATCAAATGAATAGCTTAAATTTATCATTAGAACCCCCTGTGGAGCCCGACTATTCTTGCCTTGACTCATTCGATGAATTGTATTCGAGAATAAAACGCATTAGAAATAAATTATCTACGCCCAAGGTCAAGGAGATCGCCTCACACGGGTCGATTAATTCAAACGCGTCTGTAGTGAAATTGGAAATGCTTGTTATTCCGAGTTTTGACGGACGCCCTGAAAACTGGAATACATTTTATCAGTCCTTTAAGGCCAATATTCATTCAAACACACAATTGTCTGATTCGCAACGTGTGCAATACCTATTCTCAAAATTAACCAAAGACGCATTAAAGTTCACTGCCGGTATTGTTCCGTCAAGTGAGACCTACAGTATAGTGTGGGACGCCTTGGTCAAGAAATACCAAGATAAACGCTCATTAGGTTCATATTATCTTAATAATATATTAGACTTAAAGAATTGTTCACCTAGTGTGAACTCACTTGATTCATTTATAGGTATATATTCCTCCTCTATCGCCGCGCTTAAAGAGTTAGGTATAAATGATTTAACGGACTTCATATTTCTACAATGTGCCTTGAGGAAAATGGACACTCTAACCATCCAAGCCTTCGAACTTTCTGTTCGAGGTGTCGATATACCTACGACGCAACAGCTGATCGACTTTGTACAAGATTATGCTAAGATGATTGAACGGTCAAACCCGCGGTCTTCGTCATATGCGAAGTCGTCCACTGCTGGGACGCCACAGTCTAATGATAGGCGTGTACAGCGTAATTCTAAGTCGTTTGTTGTCAGTGTGCCGATTAATAATAAGTCGAATGCGCCCGCCGCAGTTGACGCGTCATGTTGTTTATGTGGCGGCCGCGACCACCGACACCTGTATAACTGCGCTCAGTTAAAAAATATGCAAAATGCAAAGGCTAGATATGAGTTTATTAAATCTAAGCGTGGTTGCGTGAATTGTCTAAGCACATTACATAATCTCCCGCAATGTAAAAGTACGTCAGTTTGTTTCTGTCAGAAAAAACATCATAAATTATTGCATTTTTATAATAATGTTAATAATTCGCACTTGCATGCGACGACTGTTGCCGCATCCCCGCCGCCCCAGTGTGACCTTGTTAGTCCCACTCCTGAGTCACCGCTCGCTTCAAGCACTGTGCATTCGTATGCCTCTAGCCATAAGGGTGATATTCTCTTGGCAACCGCTCAGGTGTATGCTCGCCCTAAAGGTAGCACTGGAAATAAATCTGTAGTCAGATGTCTAATTGATAATGGCTCACAGAATAACTTAATAACATTGTCCTGTTGTCGTTTATTAAATTTACCAATAATACCAATGAGTAATTCTGTTGTCAAAGGTGTTGGCTCCACTTCGCACACGATAATAGGCTATGTGTATTTGGACATTGAATCTCGTATTTATGCAGATCATAAGTATACTATACATGCGTTAGTTATGAATAGCCTTACGGATCAATTGCCCTCGCAATTAATTAAGTGTGATCGCGAGTTAAATCTTCGCGATTTACCGCTTGCTGACTTAAGCTGGAACATTCCAGGAAACATTGATATAGTATTAGGTGCACAGCTCTTCCCGTATATTTACTTAGGAAATAGAGTCGAGTGTGGTCCCAGTGCCCCTTGTGTACTATCAACCGCGTTTGGGTATGTACTTATGGGTGATTACCCACGTAAAGTTGTTGTGCCTACAACCGCATCCTTTTCTGCGCTAGCACTAAATGATTTAGTGCAAAAACCATGGGAACTTGAGGAAGTTCCTGTGAAGCGCCTATTGTCTCCAGAAGAAACCGAGTGCGAGAATATTTTCACATCTACTGTGACTCGCGATGACGTAGGTCGTTATACGGTTGCGCTGCCGTTCTGCAAGGATCCCTCTGAACTAGGGAACTCGCGCGGCGTCGCTCACCGCCGGTTTTTGTCGCTCGAGCGTAAGCTTCGTCAATCACCAACCGTACGCGAAAATTACAATAAGGTTATTCGGGATTGTTTGGATAACGGTTGTCTTGGTCTCGTTGATGACTCTAATTTGTCTATGGATGGTTATTACATACCACATCACGCAGTAGTTCGACATGACAAACCGATGCCGCGTATTGTGTTAGACGCGAGCGCTAAAACCCACACTTGTCTTTCGCTCAATGATATTTTACATATTGGTCCCAATTTACAGGCAGACCTGTTTTTATTATTATTAAATTTTAGGTTATTTCCTATCGCAATGAACGCTGACATAAATACTCACCGCAAATCGCTTGAGTTTGATGTTGGCAGTCATGTCGCAAAGGTTTTAGGTCTCTCGTGGGAGCCGTGTGGAGATAATTTTTATTTCACATCCACCTTGGTAGATGAGAAGTGCACTAAGAGAAATATACTCCCCATAGTTGCACGACTATTTGACGTGCTCGGGTTGGTGGCACCTGTGATACTCTACGCCAAGTTGTTAATTAAGGAACTTTGGCTTAGTAAGAGTGAATGGGATGACCCTGCTCCAGAGCATATACGCTCACGCTTTTCCGCTCTCGTTCAAGAATTAAAATTGCTTGACACTTTAAAAATTCCGCGACATATAGGTGTCGAAGTTGATTGCGAATTACGTCTTGTCGCATTTTGTGATGCCAGCCTGAATGGCATGGGATGTGTTATTTATGCACATTGTACCCACCCATCTGGCATTCAAACTCGCATTTTGTGTGCGAAATCAAAGGTCACTCCGACAAAGATTACTACGCTTGCTCGATTAGAGTTATGTGCTATTTTGCTTATGTCAAAGTTAATAAGAACTGTACGTGATTCGTATGCATTACGCATTCCCGTTACTGACATTTACGCCTTTTCTGATTCCACGATTGCCTTATCATGGGTTCACTCGTCACCACATCGGTGGTCGATTTTTGTTAGCAACCGGGTCACTCAGTGTCAAGAAAACTTGAACGCTAAACATTTTTATCACGTCGCCGGAGACATTAACCCGAGTGATTGTCTATCACGCGGTATGCTCCCCTCGCAACTTTTGGCTTATGATTTGTGGTGGAACGGTCCAGCATGGATCCGCGGCCCCCCTGATGAATGGCCTATTAAGTCATTCTCTCCCGCCAACTGTTCTGACTTACCTGAGCATAAGGCAAATGTGTTGAGTGTGACATCAAAACACACAGAGTCGCCATTGTTATGTACATTAGCACAACGTGTTTCTTCTTGGCAGAAACTACTACGTATCATTACATACGTTTTAAAATTCGCACGATTTAAATTTAAGATCGAACCTCATTCTGTATCAGGATTACATCCTGTCCTTCTCCCTAAACGCGATCACGTTGTTGATCTAATAATTCAGCAGTTTCACGTTGTCAATTGTCATACTGGACCTGGACTCCTCATGTCTATCATAATATATAAAACGCGTACTGGTACTTACAAACTCGCTGTAAGCAAGTTGTATCCTATCCCAACGCAATAACTTACAACGCTAAATAGAATCTTAAACTTTAATTTTTAACTCAAACTTTAAACATACTTTAGATAGAATATTGTTAGTCTAAGTTGTTATTTTAGCTATGTGTATTATTATGCTATACAAATTCACTATGGGCTCTAATCAGCCAGTGTTCGCTTGTTTGTTTCGTAACGTCTTGCGACGTTCCAAAGCCGGGTGCATGGTGGAGCGCTTAGGTACTTTCTTAATTGTTTCCCACATAATTTAATTGTATTTCAATTTTTGTAATTTAATAGACCGCTTCTATGTATCGAAAAATGTTTGAATATTGGCGCTCATTTGTTGACCACTTAGTGTTGAAGAAGGCCAATGAATGGCGCTGTGAATGGATCTGTTCGAACTATATTTTGAGAACGAGGTTTCTATGAGCGGGACTCTCAAGCTTCAGGGCTGACGTTCAACTCATTCATTTTTTAATCAGTCTCTGACACGCCGCCAGCACCGAAAGGTGTCTTTTTTGACTCCGCTAACGCACAAAACGGAAGTTTGAGTAATCCAACTCCTCGTTTCTTTCTGTGTAATTCTATAAGTTCCTTGGCCACATTCTCAAGTCAGTATAAGGGAAGTGTATCGGAAGAAAACGACAAATTCAAGAAAATAACCAGCCGGTCGAAAACATACCTACCTGCCAGCACGTGCCAGGAACCACGCCTGTCTGCAGCTGAATCCTCACGAGGTGGAACACAGGTCAGTGCCGGTTTTCTTACGTTTTCATTCATAGAAGCGGTCACATGAGTATTTCCTTTCTATTACAACCAAACGCCAGGTCATAGGAGCTTATACGCTCTGTGTGCAAACACACCAATTGGTAGGATTATTTACACGTCCCACCAACTGTCAAAGTCAATTCGCAGTTTGTAATTTGTATTTATTGTTATTATTCGGTACCATAAAGAGCTGCGAAGAGCATGTAGGTACTGAAAGAAGTGGAGAAGATATTGACGACACCTATGATCGCTTTGTAATTAGTGTTAGTGATAGTTCTTCGGACTCAGACTAAAATTTTATTCAGTGATTGAATTTGAAATCACTTTGATTGTTATTATAATTTTGTGAATGTGTTGAACGTGTCAGTTTAATATTATAAATTTTAAAATTATTTAATAAGGTAAATATAGTCTTTATGTTCCCCATAAACATGCACAAAAATACTATTGTCATTGACGGTTGACTATCTCTGAAATCCACCATTTTTCTTGTTTACCTTTTTTTAAGTACCTAAACAAATGGAGTATAGGCTACCGCTAATCCATATATCACCTTCAATACCTACCACGACTGCATTTAAGAAACTTCTTATTCTTAATTATTTTTTTATTATGTCATTTAGGTTGAAACACAAACAAAATGGGTTCATCAGTCATACCGTGAAAAGGTAAGACAAATGGAGTTTTTCATATTCATAGCATTAATATGAGCAAATTAATTATAATATTAACAACAGTTGTGTACAAAAGCATATTGTACCTACGTGTACAAAAGCATATTGTGCCTAATCTTTGTCTGTGTTTATACATCCTGGCGTTTAGACAACCCTGCCACGTCCTCCCTCGGTGACCATTACCATACGGACATGGGTGGGTGCCCCTTTTATTCAGATCACCGTTTGTTCCGGTCAACACCTGAAATAATGTGAAATTGTACGAGAAATTTAACTTCAGTTGTGTGTGATTTAGTCGTGCATTATACAGTGTCCGTGACAAAATTCAGTGTAACCATTATTGTTGGTATTTCGGTGTAGTTATGACTGCATGCCGCTTATTGTTTATTTTTATTTTCATATACCTATTCACAACTTTGTAACTTATATACATACATATAATCACACCTCTATCCCTGGAGGGTTAGGCAGAGGTGAATTAACACCCACATTTCGCCAATCAATGTATTCGGTCCCACGTAATAGGGGGTGAGCCTATGAGCCTATTGCCGCATTCCTTGCACTATTGTTGACTCGAGCCTTGCATGAGGCTGAGTCTGGGCTGTATATATCTGTCTGATGTTAAACAGCCCTATCCCTTAGTCGCCTTATACGACACCGTATGGGAAGACACGGGGTGGCCCAAATTCTACTCTGCTGTATATAGGTTTATTTTTTAATTTATGCCGTAGTCAGAGCAGAGCTAGCACGAGGTAGGCGAATTAATATTCGATGCTAGACAATTTTAATTGGCAGTTGTATAATAATATATCAGAGAAAATTTTAAAAGAATACTGAACGGGAACTTTACGCCCCGCTAAGAGCCGGTGGGCTTATATGATAGGTTATGTAATGACCTGAAATACAGAAGCAAAGAGCGTGCAGCGGTCTGATGTCATTGCCTGAGATGACTGAGAGAAATGCCTTTAATTATGTTGCATTGTACAGAGTTACCCTACCTAAGTTTTGAGACAAAGATGAAGCACAAAAGGCACTTTACATTTAAATCATAACCGTAAACTCACCTAACTTACCTCCAGTCTATCAAAACTTACAGTAGCGTATCACCTAAGATAGGCTAATAAAACAGCAATATAAGGGTAATCGCTCGTGAGCCATTGATAAACGAATCGATCTAAGTTCCTCGGAGTGACTCGCAACTCACCGTAACTTTAAATTGCTACAGAGGAATTTTGCTTTGAAGGACTTCGGCAATGACGCGGGATATTTTGTAACGGAATCTGTGAAAGAGTTATGTTTTGTAAATAAGTGTACTGTGGAGTTCATTGAGAGGGTATTATGGTTAAGTGTAAGTACTTGTATGTTTAACATTTTATTACTGGCATGAGATTAATGAATCAGTTTGTGTACTATATGAGTATAATGATGATTGACTATTTTGTCATTAGCTTTTTATTAATAGATCTTTTTGAAATTTGAAAGTTTAATAGTTGACATCGGAAAATGTTTTGGGATGAAAACGGATAAAAGAATTACATATATTAATTTTTGGCAGCAAAGGAAAAGGGTTCAGATCGGAAAAAATTAGAGTTTCGTGGGTTGAGAACGGAAACACTAGGTATGTATCTAAATTAGCGATCTCCTTGGGAGAATCATATAAAAAAGCATTAAATATATCTACGATAAAAGACGTATTATTATCTGCAAAAGTAAAAGTACCTACTCAGTACATACAGGATGTATTTTTGAAACGCAGTGAAGGCAGGTTAACCTTAACAGTTGTAGTAACAGCAAAATGTTAGGCGACCTACCCTAACTTTTTGAGAGATTTTAAACTGCATTCACAGATTTTAGAAAATTCGTACAGTCAGCAAGGAAAATGCTAACATTCCAAAAAAAAAGTTTGGTTCCCATATGAAATACGATCCTATTTCACCCTGTATTTATATCATTTAAAAGAATGTTAATCGGTTAGCGAACTTATATAGTATGATTATTGTTATTATATATTTACCCAAAGAACAAAACATGTACCCGGGTCCCAACAAATACGTAAAAATAAATCGATTCCACTATAAAATCTCAATGATTCTATTAACGAACCGAGTGCACAAAGCTCTAGTCTCGTGAATATTTATTTTACACAAGTGCAAACCTATTTATCTGAGATACGCTCCGAGATCACATTTCACGTAGATTTGCAGAAGAAATTCAATCCGAGGCTCACAATGAACGGAGCGAGGATCTCACAATAGTGTTGCACACATATTATCCTCCGTTGTATTCTGTTCTCTTCTATTTTCTTTTAGCTTAGCACTAAGTTCGATGGTGTAAAATAGAATAAACATTTTTGTGATACAATTTTGTTTATCGTTTTAATGATAATGAGCTTATTGAAATAAAACCACTTTTTACGGATTCTATCGCGATATATTTGTTATTATTACTTTTAAACCCGACGTTTCGGCTGCTTTGCAGCAGCCATTTTCGCGGTGTGACTCACGATGGTAGTTGTCACATAGTTTGAAGTATAAGTTATCTCAAAATACCCGAATCATGGTGAATTATTGGTGTTCGTATTTACGCAGAATGAGCTCACTGTGTTGTTAAGTCTTGCTGGATTTTGCTGCTTACTGGGTTTGATTAAGTGGATGACTGGGTCCCAAGCTGGTGGTACGGTCCATCCATCCTCTCTATTAAAATTTGGGTGTTTTTTAATTTCAATAGCCTCGCGGATCATCCTAGGAATATATCTGTGTTCTTTGGCGAGTATCTGTGGTTTATCAAACCTTAGGTAATGGTTGGTGCCTTTTTGCGCGTGTTCACATACAGCTGACTTTGTTGAGCGTTGGTGTTTTATGTCAGCTATGTGTTCTTTGACCCGAGTGCCAATGCTTCGCTTGGTTTGACCAATATATGAGAGCCCACAGTCACAGTCTATTTTGTAGACCCCTGCATCTTGTAGAGGTAGTTGGCACTTGACAGATGGTAAAAATTTACTTATCTTCGTTGGCGGCTTGTAGTATGTGTTGATTGAAGCTCGCTTCAAGATGTAGCCAATCTTGTCAGTGACCCCTCGTACATACGGTAGTACAGCAGGCTGGCGTTCGACCGTGGCTGGTTTTTCTCGGGATCTGTGACTCAGGCGCGGTGGTTTGAGCTTGTTGTCTTGCAGTACTTGCTTGACATGTTGAAGCTCAGCGTTCAGGTGTTTCTTGTCACAGATCCCACGGGCTCTCTGAAACAAAGACATTCCTACGGTAGCTAACTGTTTAGGGTGGTGGTGAGATTCACCGTTTAAGTACCTATCAGTATGAGTCTTTATCCTATACACAGTGTGGCTCAAGGTATTATTAGGATTTCTGATAACAAGAACATCTAGGAAAGCTAATGAATTATTTGCCTCTGATTCCATTTGCCTTAACAGTAATAATAACAAATATATCGCGATAGAATCCGTAAAAAGTGGTTTTATTTCAATGAGTGACATTCGCGTAAACTTCAGAAAATATCAGATAATGAGCTTATTAGGATACGTGTGAAACTAGCTTTTGTCCGCGGCTCCACCCGCGTGGATGTCGGTTATCGCGACCAAACATACCCTATGTCCTTTCTCAAGGTCAAACCTATCCCTATAGTATACCAAATTTCATCAAAATTGGTTCAGTGGTTTAGACGTGAAAGCGTAACATACAGACAGACAGAGTTACTTTCGCATTTATAATATTAGTATGGATAATTTTAATGAGGTACTTTCCCTTCATTACCCGTGTTACTGCTGGTAGTGATTGGTAGTAACACGAAAATGGTCTCGTGTTACTACTGCAGCAGTTAGTGGTAACACGGGTAAAAAAACTACCCGTATTACTAATGATAGTAAGACTGGTAGTAACACTGGTAACGAAGGGTACTGTCGACTCCTAGAGTGCAATCCACAATTAATTAACATGTTATAAGAAAATGGTGTTTTCGATCGAGTTTAGGTATAGTGATCATATCTTTGGTTGAGTACTCAAAACCTCATTAGTATTCATATTCGATAAATAGTATTAAAATGTTACATACAACATACATCATTATAATCACGCCTTACAGTTTCGTGAACTATTATAAAACTCATGCTTATAAAAGCATGAGCAAGCAACTCATGCAGATAGATCCCGTGCTACGCTGCATGATGCGAGGCAGTATTCCAACCGCCTTAAAGAAATGTTTTTTTTTTTTTATACAGGACACGTCAATTTGACTTCACCTCGCCTGATGTTAAGCTAAAGG
Organism: Eilema sororculum; assembly: GCA_914829495.1. Classification (NCBI taxonomy): domain Eukaryota; kingdom Metazoa; phylum Arthropoda; class Insecta; order Lepidoptera; family Erebidae; genus Eilema; species Eilema sororculum. The sequence goes on along the minus strand of OU618543.1, from coordinate 19,054,711 downwards.
CAAAGTCTCGGAAAGAGGGTCACCATCGTAAACATTTACCATGTTAACAGTGGTGGCACTCAGCTTGACGGCCTCATTAGATGCCTTTTCACGCCCCGCTTAAAGGACCCGGGACTGTAGGAAAAAGGAAACACGTGAGCTGGCAGGGAATTCCAGGTCTTAGTGGAATGTAGACTAAAGTAATTCCTGCAATAACCTAACTTCAAACTGTAAAAATATCGTCAAACCACACGTTTCTGATGTTTCCTATGTAAATGTATAGTAGCCGTTATTGCTATACTGTTTGTTTTAATGTGATACCGTTGCGATGTTATCGTTCTATATAATTGAATTCTGTCCGCCTGTCCCGCCAGATGTCGTCACTGTTGCACAGAGGTACGTTGCTATGAAATATTTGATAGGCGCCCCGCTTTTGGATATGAAACCGTTCCGAGTGAATGCTTTTGTTTTGATCAAAATAGATTTTTGTGGTTAAATACTGCATCGTATTTATTCTCTCTATATTTTGCTGTAAAAGGTTTTATTAAATTCTTCGTATATATGTTACCGAAAATGTGTATAATCCGGAATTCTATACAATGCCTAGGCATTGTATACAATGCCGAGTGCGCAGCAGGTAATGTATGAAATGGTATCAAAGAATATTTTTGGTGGTTATAAAAAATGCAACCACTTAGGCTAATGCTGGAGCCTCGCTTTCGCTTCAGTCTTCTAACCTATAATATATCCAGGTCGGGGCGCAGTGTCCACACCACGCAATTTAAGTTGGATAGATTAGGTTATTTTTTTTTATTCATTCAAAAATATTATATATAAATATATATATAAATTTTCCACAAAATCATCCGCAAATACAGACAATAACCCATTTATTTCACACATTTCCGGTGGAACTGCAGGAATTCTATGTTTTAACACACATTTCCTAGGATTTGTATACAATTCCTTGATTTCATAAATTTCCGGTAACATATATAGTTAACGATTTCCCAGTCATATCCATATGAGTCCAGGTTTTGCTTGTTGTTTTATAGGTATATCGGCATACTTCAATTCGTCATCTTTAATTTGGCTTGTTCATAAAAGAAATCAAATAAAAAAACCGGTCAAGTGCGAGTCGAGTCACACAAAAAGGATTACGCCATTATCTAGCTTCCCTTAAATAACGTCAATTGTTGTACGGTTGGCTTCCTTACAATAAAATTGACATGACGTATTTTTGACACTTGACTTGTACATATATTGCAAAAATGAATTAACAAAGACAAGGCTGTCTCTTCAAGTCAAGTCAAGCATTATTGGCATAAACCTAAAACTGTAGTTTGCTTTTGTATAAGCACCTTTAGGCTTACGTCATTCATATGATAATTTAATCAGTGATCGGAATAGAGAAAGTTATTTCCAACCAATAACTTCGAACGTTGGATATTCAATATTGATATAACCTCCCTAGGATATTAAAATAGACTTTGAATAAAATTTATGGAAATTGAAAGATCATGAGTATGTTGTATTAAGTATAGTGATTCCAATGCAGTTGCAAGAATGTATTCCATACCAGTACCTATTATCTAATTCGAGAGGTATTTTCTTTTAATCAAGTTTTTTTGTATTCCAAACGTAACTCTGCTTGCTCAGACTGGAACTATTGTAATACAGAATATTTAGTAACCCCTAACAAAACCTTAGACTATAAGTACTTGACTTGTTAGAGGTTGCGACTTAGTATGTCCTAACTAGAGATTAACATTCATAAGTATGTCATGTTTATGTACATGGGTTTAATCTAAATCTTAGAATACAATTGAATTGATGTAGGTATATAAAAAAAGGTATTGTTACTGAAAATTGCACCGACAAAATAACAAGGTGTTCCATCACAGTTGTCTTTTATCAGGGGCTCTGGGTATACTCTAGGTTGGAACTCTTCAGGAACCCTCTTCAGAAGACCTCTTTACTGACCATCAGAAACTACACAAAACTCCAATGATACTATGAAAGGGAGAAGTGTATATGCCTATATTTCGGTTACTATGTTTTTCCGTCCTACCACGACCCACAGTCGGCGTGCGGTTTTAGTCGGTTCGAGTCCGACATAACCTCCCCTTCCGGCTCTGGCAGGGGGGGTATCCGAGGGGAATTCCGCACGGAAAAAAAAGGGGGCGAGCCTATTGCCATCAAGCGAGCACTTGGTCATGTTTACTGTTGGATGGAGAACAGCTCTATCCCCTAGCTGCTTTCTACGATACGGGAAAAAATGGGGTGTTCGGTGGACATATAACATAACATAACATAAACTCACGCCTGTATTCCCCGAAGGGGTAGGCAGAGGTGCTAGCACCCACATTTCGCCAGTTTTATGTTTAGGTCCCAATGTAATAGGTGGCGAGCCTATTGCCATTAACCGGGCACTTATAAACCTGCGATAAATACACACATGATTTCGAAAAGCATCGAAAAGTCATTGGTGTGCGCCATGGTAAACCTGGGATCGAACCCGAGATCTCGTCTCAGCAGTCCATTACCCATACCACTAGGCTGTTGAAAATTCCTAATTGTTCAAAATTTTTCATCCTTTATTTTTGAATGATTTTTTTATAGCCTTTATTATGTTAACTTTTAAATTCGAAATACATCAGGAAAAAGAAGAACTCAAGTGGGACTTGAACCCACGACCTTCCCATATAGGGGGAATGCTCTTCCAACTGAGCTATTGTGTCACACGTGAATCACTACAAATTTCCCTTCTCTTTATATCCGTCTTTAAGGGCAACGGTGGCATTTATTCTTAGTATAATATCTCAATACTTGACAATACTTCGAAAACTTGGGTACAAGATGGATGCAGAATAACAGTTAAAAAAATTATAAAAATTATTTCTGGGATTTTTCAGTAGCACGTATTCGAGGAAATGCACAACAGGACCAAGTTACCAAATAATAAAACCTACCAGATAATGTGATTATTTTTCAGTAAAATGGAAATCAGTGTCTATATTAAACATGTTAACGCAAAAACCCACACGGTCGCTGAAATGTGTCGTACCACATTATGTAAATGGAATATACAACCTGAATAAACATCTAGTATAAATGTATTAACGTTCTGACGTTAAAGATTTTCACACCAAGTCACGTAGATATTGTATGTGTGGAATATTCTGAATTTCAATACTGCAGTAAAATAGCACCAGTCGTGCATGAACAAAACATATGTATCAAATTGTAAGGGCAGATGCCAATACCGCTTTTCACTTTTTAGCTTTATAAAAAATAAAATCTTCTCAAGACAAATATTAATTTGGTCAGGATGATATTTTTTTTAAAAGACAAGTCATATTAAGCTAAAGGCAAAGTCTCAGCAAGAGGGTCACCATCGTAAACATGTACCATGTTAACAGTGGTGGCACTCAGCTTGACGGTCTCATCAGATGCCTTTTCACGCCCCGCTTAAAGGACTGTAGGAAGAAGGAAACACGTGAGCTGGCAGGGAGTTTCAGGTCTTAGTGGAGTCATTCCTATGGTCTTAGAGCATAGGAATGAGTCACTGGAACGCTTGGTTCTAGTAGTTATACTCTGCACTGTATACGGAGGCCATGGTCATATCCATAAACAATCTATATGGTGGCAGAAGTTTTCATCTTGTGAGTTATTTTTCCAACGGAGTTGGGATTCGTTCAACCTAACTACAAAATGGCTGAATTTTGACATTTTCTGTAAAGTCATCTATTCTCACCTCCTAAACTATATGGCTTATCCATTTCTTTTTGAGAAGTCTTGTCTAGTCTCTTCTTCTTCTGAATGTCTTCAGTTTATATTAAATGTAGCTTATATTACACATAAGCACATACCTAATCTACAATATTAAGCATTTTGAAAGGTGAATAATAAAATGAGTGAGTAAAACAGAAAAGATTCTGTTTATTTTTAACACGTAGACTATATTATTGGCAAAAGTGTATTACACTTATTTATTCAATAAACACGGAAGCTTGGAGTTGGAGTCAAATCCAATATTCGTCGTTTCAATGTCAGCGCTCGCTTGTATTTGTTTACACGTCGATCTCTAAGAGAAATGTGCTTTACATTCATGGTGTTGAAGGAAATATATTATAGAAATAATATTTATCACTCTCACAACGTTTTTATAAGTAAATATTACTTACTACCGTTGAAACTTTAAGACATTTCAAGTGAAATATTATATTGTAATAAGTTTGTATCTCAGAAATCATCCTCCAGTGAAAAATTGTGCGATGCAGGATCGATTTTTCAGGTTGCTATCGTTAGATGGCACTGGATGTACCTATATGGTAGTAGAATACTTTGTTGTATTAAAACATAAACATAAACTCACGCCTATATTCCCCGAAGGGGTAGGCAGAGGTGGTAGCACCCACATTTAGTATTATTGAGTACAATGTATTCTACTATGGAATAACATATTAAAGTATGAACCATGTTTGGAATCATTTTGGTGCAATTGAAAAATTGTTGCACTAGGTGGTATACCCCTACACCTAAATTACCTATTTTACGGTCTCACTCAATAGGTGGGTGGTGAAAGCTACCTACTGATATCAATTAGGCCTTTTCATTCAGATTTTAAGCTGAATTATTCGGACAATAAAGGAAGATTGGAACTTAATACAAATTATAAACCCGTGCAGACGTCGATGAATATCAGTCAAACAATATTAAGTTTGAATGAATTTTTTATAGAATTTATTATGCTAACTTTTAAGTTTGAAAAACATTGGAAAAAATGAAATGCTCAAGTGAGACGATAATCGCTCAATAGCTCAGTTGGAAGAGCAGTCCCCCTGTAAGGGAAAGGTCGTGAGTTCGAGTCTCACTTGAGCATTTCATTTTTCCAATGTTTTTCAAATATTAAGTTTATTGAGATATCCTTATATAAATGATGTATAAAATATAATTATATATGTATTATAATAATAATATTATAATGTTCGGAGGTCGGCCTCTTGAAATGGCTGTGTTAATTACTTAATTAGTCATTTGTAAGTTGTCAACAGTCGTAAACCTATTGGGTTTTATTACATCTAACTAATATATTATTACCTTTCATGGGCTCCCCTGCAGAAGTGAGTAATAAAAGTTAATATCCTCCCCATTTGGGCTTAATATCGGCACCTCTGAAGATTTATTTACTTTTCTATTTATTCATAACTGGGATCAATATAGTTTTTATAATACATTGCGGGTTGAGTTCTAGATGTCAATCTTTCTGCTCATATAAACCAAGTAATGTTAGTTAATTGCTAACGTTCACTCGTTGAATAAGAGGCAGTTAATTTGTGCGTCACTACGATTTGTAACTTATGAGCGTGCCCATCCCGGCCCTCGTCGTGCATGCAAGTTAACAAAGATTAAGAATGTAGAACTGCTCATGAGGTTTATGCCTGTTACCTGTCGAAATAATACTTTAATTTGATAATGTTTAACAAAATTTATGTAAACTTAATAATAGTTCTAATAATATATATTACCTAGTCGGTGATTTATTGTACATTAAGTATTTCTTATTTAAATTCTTTTAACTATGTGATTTCTACTACATGAAACACGAAACAATTATAGTATAAAATATGGAAGGAACATACCTAAGTATATTTAGTTTTTCTGATTTTAAACTTTAAATTAATAATTTATTTTAAAATAAGACTTTTTGCCTTCTCGCAATAAAACTTTGAATTGAAACATGGGAAGAAACCAGAACAAAACTCGTATGCGCTGCTAGTATCCCGTTTGGTGCAGGTCGTTTTAGGACGGAAAAAAATATTGTTATGAGAATTTAAAAATCTCCTTCAAAATGAAAACAAACCTATCTGCACAGTTTAGTCATTGCCCCGGCGATTGATTTATTCGGCCCTATTTACTTGCGCGTGCGCACGATACAAATATATCATCGTCGACGCTTTGATGCACAGCGCCGCTTGAAATATTTACTTTGGTATTTGTTTAATAATTTCTCAACTTCGTCATTATTACTTTTATTTCAAATGAAATTGGATATTATTTATGGCCAGAAATTCATTTCAATGGTACATTCCTTCTTATTATTTTTTTAATAAATCAATGATGTGTCTTATGTTTAAGCCCACTCACTATAACACATAAGATATGATTAATGAAAAAGATACAGAATTTAATGATTATTCAAATTTTAATGACTCGTTTCATATTGGCCAACTTTTAAAATCTGTTGAGTAAATAGTATGTGTAAGATCAACTGTAAGGAAGCTGTCTGTTCCTATAAATTAACAAAGTTTATTCATAACCAACTACGCCCTGCTGTTTTACATGTAGTTTATTTTATTGGGATATAAAGAAGCTTAAGTTTTAATTCAAATATCTCTATTTCAAAATTTACATCTGTGTAGTGCAACACAGTGCCACACAGATGTAAATTTTGAAATAGAGATATAAAAAGAAGTAATAAAATAGTAAATCACACACACTTTTAACATTTTATAACATGAGTGGGATCAATATATTTTTAATTATTTGCTGGTTATTCAAACTAAATCGAAGTCTAACAGTGAGTAAGCAAATCTTATACAAGGTTACAGATGCAACCTGAATCACCGCTATGAGATGATGACCCCAAATCCGAAAGAAAAGTCTTTGCTAAAGCCTCATCCATGAATTAACAAGTACCGACTTACTTACTTCGGTGGCATACGAGCACGCGGCCAACCTAATGGGATGAGAATGAGAAATGGGAACTTAATACTCTCGTATTAAGAGCAAATCAAACTGTTTTATTGATTTATATCGTAATATTGTCCGAACTAAAAGTGTGTACTGAATATCAGAACAAACAGTCAACTGGAAGGGGGTCAAAAAAATTAAGATCATTTTGAGTAGTCTGTTCATCATCATCTTTTTGATGCTGACTGTACTTAACCAGGAGCATCACGTCAAGAACCTTCCGACATTGTAAAAACCTTCTAGGCAAGTAAAGTAAGTAAGTAACTGTAAGGTTGATTCGGGCCCTGAAGCTCCATTCGGGGCTCCAGATACTCCCTAAGCTGTCGACTTTGCATAAAAGGCAGTAAAGGAAGATAATACTTACCCGAAATTTCCCCATATGTGGACTAAATATAAAGTCTTTCAAGTCAAATATTCGCATAATAATTATATTATACAACCAGGAGCTTAAAAGTGATTATTATAGTTGTTTTAATAAAGGGGTGACGTCACAAACCGCTTCAGCGGCACCTGGCTTAATCCTATAATCACATTTTACGATAACCGCAAGACGTAAAGGGGTGTATATTTTTAGTCAGCTTACGGTAGTGCTATTATAACTGTAGTTTATTTAACTGTAGTATATTATACGTATCATTATTGACTGACCCGGCAAACGATGTCATATGTATATTACTAGCATTTGCCCGCGGTCCTACTATTTATTTTTTAGGCTTCTTTTTTCCTATTTCTGCTCATCTAGCCTCTACAACCTTTAATCATGTAAGTGATTTCTTTAGTTTACCATTTGTGAGCAAGTGGGTCATATGCTTGTTTGTTATGTTCATAATAAAGAATGGGGTAATCACCCGCCAGCTAGATCGATGGTTCTGTTTCGTGACTGCATAGGTTGAGAATCCTGTTTTGCACAAATATGTTCTTGGGAACAGGAGAAGAATATTTAGAGCCATTTTGTAAAAAATTGGATATTCCTCATGGATTCTGCACCAAAAATCGTTGAGAGGAGCTGTTTTGAACAGAGATTTCAAACTTTTTATCACATTTCTAAAAAATATTCCTTGTATGACATACTTTTGGGCTTCTGCAAGTTGGGTGAAAAAGTGTTTATATACCTGTGTCCATGCTCAAAGTGTTCAAAGTACTTTGAGTGTGGCAGTACTTATTGATAGTTACAAAAAAATCCAAATCAATTATGCAGTTGATTGGAATCAATATGAAAATTCAATAACAACAGATATACCAACAAACAATATGGTTAGACAATAAAAACACAACACAATTAACCATCTGTCCTCTTCACAACCTTAACTGCCTTGAAAACAAATGAGCCTAATTAAACACACATTCAAACACCACAACAGTTCTAAAAACAACCTCAATATAAACTGAACTAAGTGATAACCCTTCATTATTACTTCCAGAAACGATTTCAATATTGAAACCAAAATGTAACGTGCATTCTCGTACATACAGTTTGTTCCTGCTGTAATTTAAGCGGGTGCTTCCCCATGTCAGCGCTCGTCCTTCTTAATCCTCTTTTATGGGCTCAACGTTATAATTTTAACCTGTATTATTTTATATGTGGGACCATTATCGTGGATTAACGTATTATTTATGTATTCCACATGTTGGTACACGTGTTTGTCTGTTTTTGTGGTTATTAGAAGAATTGAGGTGTGCTTGTGTGATTATAAAAAGTAATTAACAACCCCTGCTTCTATGGCTGAGAAGAAGTTTTGTTTGTTACAATGAATGAAAACGATAGCCTCCGTGAAGTAACGGTAGCGAATGTGGCTGCTGCTACGCAGGAGACGCGGGCTCGATCCCCGCTCCATGCAAATATTTGTATGCATGAATATGGGCATTTGCATTGGTGTGGTCGTGCCTTGCAGAGCACGTTAAGCCGTCGATCCCGGTTGCCATACGAACATCTATGGCAGTCGTTACAGGTAGATGGGGTCCTCAAAAGTCCAACAAATGTAGTTCTAGCTGCAATGCTTCGATATGGCCTTTGGGTTGTGAAGGTCAAACGGCAATTGCTTCACAGAAAATATCAAAGTTTCGCCATCTGGAGTTAGACTGGTAAAGTGGACCCCAGAATCCAAGCTGAAAGCTTCGGATGCGACTGGGATTAACGCTAAGAAGAAGAGAAGACAATGAATGAAAACAGTAGTATAGACCGAGTCTACGTTAGAAGATCTCGCATCCTCTGCATGAGTCAGTGTCAACCTATTGTGTGTGATTTCAAATCTATACATATAATAAATCTGTAAACGATCGATGTCTGTACATGGAAAGGAAATGAGAAAAATTGTTATAGGGGGACTTTATAAACGTAATAGAAGCCAAATCAACGTTTTTTGGAATTTTTGTCTGTTTGTCTGTTTATCTGTTTAACTGTTTCTCTGTTTGTCTGTGAGTTTGTGCACGCTAATCTCAGAATCGGCTGAATGGATTTGGTTGCGGTTTTCACTAATATATTCTGGTAGGCTTCACTTAACATTTAGTGTTTGTTTTATTGAAATCGGTTCATAAATAAAAAAGTTATGTCAATAATAGCATATCACGGCTAACAATTTGTGATTGTGTGAATAGATCGAACCAATAAAGAAGCAACTATGCTTACAAGAAGATATTATTTCGGTCATAGGAATCTGAAGAACTCCGAGAGGCCAGAGTTCTACATCTCAGCCAAGTCAGGTCAGGTTACTGCAGAATCTTCGGCACAGCAAGTGTCTTGATAGTATTCACATTGTTCTCGAACGATTTTCTCTCAAATCCAACAAATTAGTAAGCAGCTGGGGCCTTACTGCGAAAAACGAACGAACGTTCGAACGAACGAACGACAACCCGAACGAACACGATCCATTAAAGTTACTCCGAAAACCTTTCGTTGACGACTGACGGATTCCGCCGTTTTCGTAATCATAGACAAACGTTCTAATCTAGATAAATAGTTTGGATCAATATACTTTAAAAATCTAAAAACCGTTAACAAATGAAAAATCTAAAAATATAGTTGTATTCTTATGAAAACAGCGTCAAATTAAAATATGTATGAGATTTTGGTTCTAAAGTTACCGTGCAGAAATTGTTGAAATTGAAATTCTAATTGTTTTCCACTGATATATCCGTGTCTTAGAGTATTTAAAGTATAAAAGAGAGAGAGGCTTACCTACGGAAAAAAATTGTATACCTTAAATTTTCGATTTTGTGAATAGAATGAAAAGAATATGAGGGCTATTGTGAGAATCCAGTAAACTGATTAGTCAATGGACCATGATTTGACCAATCAGGTCCTACTACGATGGAAGGCAACATGGTGGTTGGCGTCAATCATCAAGATAGAAGACCACCATGTTGCCTTCCACCATGTTACCTTCCATCTAAAAAATAGGGAAAGAACCTTATTTTCAAAACTCAGAAAAACCTCATTTTTATAAGTATTTCAACGTGAATAGCCCCAACCGTGAAAATAGAAACCAAAAAAAATCCTTATTTTTTAATACAAAACAAAAATGTCTAAACAAACCGGCTATTAAAACATTGATAAACGAGGTTCGTTACTTAACACAATTCATAAGTAAATTTATCATAGCGAAATAATAATATTAAAATACAAAATCATTTGAGAACATTCACGTAGATATAATAAATCTAATTACGTTGCCGTCACATTTGATCTTGAAAAGGATGGAAATAATTATGCTGATACAATATTAATAACGGTGAATGAAGAAGGAATTCTGTCTCTTGACGAGACAAATGTAGTATTAATGAGTGCGTCGTTGGTAAAATATGTAGGTTAATTTTGAAGCGCAGAGAATGTGAATTCAGGTATGTATCGGTTTAAAGAACTTTATTTCTCATAAGAACAATAGTAGTTCGCTTAAAATGAGATACAGTGACATTACTTAAAAATAGTATTAACGTTTGCATCTGGCGAGCTGGGAAGTCAACAACACATATAACTATTGCACAGTATGTAGGTACTCACACGCATGCATTCAAAAGCAAACCTAAAGGGCATGTACATACGCCTTAAGTTTACCTTTGAATGCATTCACACTCTCGCAGTTTTTAATATGGTTAGGTAATTTATTGTATAGCTGTGCGCCTTCGAACAATAATGTTTTTTTGCCATAGTTAGTACGAGGAGTCCTAAGTTGTAGTTTGTTGTTGTTTCTTAGATTACGTGTGGTTTCTTTTCTATCTAGCTGTATATTTGATTGTATAGACTTTGTGGTGATATTTTTTACTAGCAAGCAGGTGTTGTAAATGTATAGTTGTGATAGATTTAATAGTTGTGTTTTTTTATATAAGGTGTTTGTTGGTGTACGATAGTGGTAATGAAACAGCGTTTTGATGATCTTATTCTGGGTACTTTGTAAAGGGCCTAGGTTGGTTTTAGCGGCCGATCCCCATATTACAATTAAATATTCTAAATGCGATTTTACTAATGAATTGTATATGATAGTGCTTACTTTTTTTGGAATACAGTTGTTGACTTTGCGTAACGCGCCTAATAGTGTTAATAATTTATTTTTGATGTGATTAATGTGTACTTTCCAGGTAAGTGTATCATCTACCCATAGTCCCAGGTATTTTTCGTGGTCGGAACGTTGAATAATTGTATGAGTTTTATTATAATGAAAAACGACGATAAAAATAATATTATTTTCCATGAAAATTTTATAAGTTCTTGGGTTGGGGGAGAAAGAAGAGAATTGTTACTACTTTGACCCTCCAGAAGGCGCTATGCCAATTTTTTTAGACCTTTACTCCAGAGAGAGCCAAGTATGGAAAGGAGAGCGAGACCCTTTAGAATAGCTAACCATAAATACTGATGAGCATACTAACCTTTGATTTTTTAATGAAATATTAGGATTGAAAAGAGTTACAATACAAATAGAACTGTAAGTTGTATATACATATATGCACAGAACAGATATATGTTACAATATTTTTTTAAATAGATACCACTTGGTATATATTTTATTGTAAAAACACTATAAGACCTTACAGTTAATTTCTGTTTTTTTTTTTTGCTTTGTGCGTACGTCTTTAGTTTTTTTTTAAAGAATATTAGAACCGAAGTTACTAATATTCCCTCTAACCTCTCCAAATAAGCTAAATTGCTTGTGGTAGGAGTGGGTTCACATCGGTAGTGTAATGGCCAGGATCGAACCCGGGCCCTCTTGATCGTAAGGCCGACTCCTTAACCACTAAGCTATCGACGCTTATATTAGTTATAGGCATCTTATTTAAATCACGTTATTAGCTACCTGCCATAAAGTCTCTTTATTTTCCCTACTCTGTACTACCCAACCGTCCACTGCTACCCAACACGCGTGTGACGTTTAATTTTGTACGTCGATGATTGATGTTGTGACCCGTCCATTTGTTCATTTTCATACTTTTGTTACGTCCGCGAATCTAACTGGTCAGCTATGTTCATTGTGCAACTGTATTGTTTCGAATTGATTTATGTAGTGAGAGTTTGATCATAAAGTGTTATGGTGTTATGTTGATCTTGTTAGCTGATCAATCAAATTGAGGTGATTAACTTTTTACAATGTAGTTATGAAAGTATGTAAAAGTTTAAGATCTCCGGGGCCCAAGATAACCTCCATCCAGATCAATGCAAATCCATTCTTAATATTATAAATAAGAAAGGAACTCTGTCTGTCGGTCTGTATGTTACGCTTCCACGCCTAATTGATGAAATTAGGTATAGGGGTAGATTAGACCATGTTAGGCTATGTTTGGTCGTGATAACCGAAAACATCCACGCAGGTGGAGCCGCGGGCAAAAGCTAGTATTACATATTCATACGCATACGTACTAGTTATATCTCTGCATTTAGCAGGAATGGAACCCCCTGACTGAGTAGTTTGAAACCTGAAAATTTTAAAGCTACAGTATTCGAAGCGTCGGTAGCTTAGTGGTTAAGGAGTCGGCCTTACGATCGAGAGGTCCCGGGTTCGATCCTGGCCATTACACTACCGATGTGAACCCACTCCTGGAACAAGCAATTTAGCTTAGTTGGAGGGGTTAGAGGGAATATTAGTAACTTAGGTTCTAATATTCTTAAAAAAAAAAAAAAGTGTACAGTATAGAGGTTGGCATTATCATTACCACAGACAAAACAGCTGACGCCGCCTCTTAGGATTCAAATTAATACTCTATGTAAATAATAGACTAAAACACCGGTATATTCACTTTAAGTAACGAATGACAACAAAAGAAGCGAGAACATCCGAGTATTAATGGATTATATCAACGTGACGCGGTGAATCCCCTTTGTTAAGTCAGCGAAATGTTTGTCAAATTGAAGCACATTTCTATAGACAATGATATTGTTTCGATATTATGCAATGGTAGGTGCTGTACATATGTTCAAACGGGTGTCATGGGGTTTAATTCGCTCTTGAACTAAATGATTAAATTGGGTGATTCATGGATAAACTATTCTAAGTTTAGTATTATTACTAGCGGCCCCGGCGAACTTCGTACCGCCAATTTTTTAACCATGGCATGGCATCCGATTCCGTTGCCACTGCACCCTCTACTATATTAAGCACGTATTATACATATAAACCTTCTTCTCGAATTACTCTATCTATTAAAAGAAACCGCATCAAAATATGTAGCGTAGTTTTGAAGATATAAGCATACATAGTGACATAGGGACGCGGAAAGCGACTTTGCTTTCTATGTAGTGATATGACGTCACTATTAATTGAGTATTTAGGAAGTTTTCGTTGTCCGAAGGGGCAGGCAGAAGTGTGTAATACCCACATTTCGCTAAATATGATTTTCGGTCCCACGTAAGATCTCCTACGTAGGGGGCGAGACTATTACTGTTAAGCGAGTACTTAGTCTCTGGCTGTATGTTTACTGTCGGATGGTGAACAGCCCTATTCCTTCGAACTTCTTCGATACCCACAGGTAGAGATAGGGTGGTCCTATTCTACTCCAACGGGAACCAACACGACTAGAATAACATTACTTAGAATCAAGAATTTTAGGTTTCAGACTAGCTTTATACTGTGGCCACACTACCCTACCGTCTAATACCGCAATAATCAGGGCACTGTGGAGTGACAATGTCATATCAATCAATATGACGTCAATACATTTTGATTGGCATTGTAAAATTATGGCTATAAATCGTGGTAAAACCTATGCGCTGGTGAAATTATTGCGGTAATTATTGGCATATTTCAATTTCAATTTCAATTTATTCAATATTAACAATAATTTGCTCATATTATCTATCTTATATTAAAACTACATTACACTGTGTTTGATTTACAATAATTAGTTATTATATTAATTATTGGAACAATTTATTTCATAACATTTTAGATGGAACAAGATAGAATAAACGACGGTGTCTGTGCTAGTATGAACTGTGTGACAGACACCAATACGGTGTGTAGCCGTAACATTAGATGGTTGCATCGGGTAGGTAACAGTCAAATTAAACTGTTAATGTTTTTTTTACTGTGACTTGACTTTGACTTCACCTAACCTGATGATAAGCTGAAGAAAAAGTCTCAGGGAAGAGGGTCACCATTACACTAACAATGTTATGATAATGGTCCTCAGTTTGACGGACTCATCAGATGCTCTTCAAACCCTGCTTAACAGACGTGATTAGGTAATACTCATACCATTTACTTAGTCGGCGTTAATAATCAACACAAATAGACTAAATAAAGAAACAAACAAACAGAATGGTCAAAAGTCATAAGGTTTCTCTATAAATAATATACAGACGGATTCGAGAAACCTTATAAAGCGATACGATTCGTTTGGTAAACGTATAAAATGTCAACGGTCCGTTTTTCAATTCATGTTTATTTAAAGAGTATCAAGTTACTTTTCTATACTTTGATACTGCTAGTACGTTCAATACACGGTTCATTTATTTATGATAATGTACAATATTACTTAGTACAATATTGTACTGTATTAGTATATTGTCTAATTTTCGATAACTTAAGGCAATGTGCGTCACCATGTAAGAATTAAAATAATTTATTACCAGAAAATAAAATTAGCATCGTTTGGATAATTAAACACATCATTGTAATATAAACATTCTGAGTTGAGTCATGTATACGATAGGTATCAGAAAACTTTTTCTTCTAGCCCACTTGGACTCTCAGCAAATCTTTCCACAGCTCCCTAACCTTTGCTATATTTTACTTTACTCTCTATAATATTCTGCAGAACTAAAGAACATAAAGTAAGTTTAACCCTTTTAAAAAAGTATTGTCCTAAATATTATATAACAACATCGCAAGCTTCTGCAATCACATCTAAACATACGGTTATAGTTGTATACATTCCAACAGATGCGGGCTTGTCACTCACACTCGCTATTATACAGTCAATAAGTGATGCTATTGTATACAACTACCTGATATTGACATGATTGAAGGACATACGGGCCTGTCCGTGTTCGTGTCTCATTATACTTTGTTATTTATGTCATGGAGCTGTGTTGCAAGTTAATAGAATGTTGTTAGATGGAATACGGCTAACGAGATACTTGTGGGATTCGTACAGGATGGTGTTATTGGTGATGATGATTTAGTAAGAGTGACGTAAACAATTATTTCATAATGTGGAACTGATAATAATTAGCTTTTGTTTATGTACGAAAAACAGCGCTTCGTAGGTAGTTGTCTTACACTAATCAGTACATTATTATAGCAAAAGCTGAGAAAGCGACCAATATTTGATAAGTACACCACATTTTAGTATTAATAATGTCTTCATTAATGACTATAATTTTAAATAAATAAATAAATAAATTAAACTTTATTTCAGATCATTGATCCATAAATATTAGTAGTACACGACACTTAGAAGCTATGTTAGTAACAAAAGAGAAACACAAATCACAAAATAGATGGTAAAATAAATTAATTCATATACCGGCGGTAGGCGCTACCTGAAGCACTGGACACATGCATATGTATATGCACCCAATGCGCCATGACAGCGCAACACGGCTTTTCGCTGATGACCTTCAGAATGCTGTTGACGCTCCCACGCACCTTGAGCATCATAGATGAAATCCTCTTTCGCAGGATGTTGCTAAAACTATCAGTGCGCGCTTCGGCAAACATTCCTGACGCACTGCAGTAACGTGGGAGCCCCAACAACATTCTGAAGGTATTGTTGTACTAATAATTTTAAACGATTTTTCATTGCAAAACTGTAAAAGCACTGTAAAGAATCGTTGACTGTCATAATTAGGTGAAAATTATTACTTATTATTACCTGTCTTAGCTCTATGAAAACACTTCCATAGTTTAATAATGATGTAAGAAGGAACGATCAATCAATCAATTATTCCACAACGTTACATAATATAATTAATTAAGTCCAACTTCTAAGGTGTAACATGATACAGAGTTGAGTGTAACCATGAAAAATTAAATTAAAAGTTATAAAAACAATTAAATGCAATTAATATTTGAACATAGGTTTACTGTTATATATTTATGTAGTTACATTTTTTTGCACATGCTCGCGATTTATACACTGGCAAAATTAATAAGAAAGAAATGGTAAAAAGACAGGTCAGAAGTATTCAAAACCTGCCTGTTTGCATGAGGGTTTAAGGGTCCGTACTACCTCAAATGACATAGCATAAACGTGTATAATATCAAAAGTTCTAAAGCATGGACTTTTTAATTCATTTGTGGTAAAGTTGAGGATATATACTAATGTTTATGTGTGGCAAAAACACGATTACGTAAAATTTTCTTGATAGAAAACCATTGCAAAGTTACCTCTAAACCGTACAAATAAAACGATATTATGGATTAATTACGCAAAATAGGATCACTAAACTTACACAATAAATTGCAGTTTAGTGGTTAAGAGACATTATGTGTTTCAAATTTTACAAATATACATTGGTTTCTGCGTAACGAGCAAATATCTAAATTTTTACTCAAGCGATACCATTAAACTTAGAACCGCCCTGCCGCCCGGCCTCCTCCTCAGTGTTGCTTCGGCTATCATACGGGGAGCTTGTGTCGCACGCGCTCTGCGCAGACGATTACGATAGACGATACGAAAGTATTCAAGTACCTATCTTTTGACAGGCGAAATGGGTAATAAAGTAAACTGAAAGAGGAAAAGTGTATGTTGGCGTAAAAAAATATTAAAACATATGTATTATGTAGACAGCCTCTGTGGCGTGGTGGTAGTGCACGCGACTGCCACGCAAGAGGCGCGGGTTCGATTCCCGCTCAGTGCAAATATTTGTATGCATGAATATGGCTATTTGCATTGATCTGGGTGTTTCTATGTATAATATGTATGTATTGATGATGATTCCGTGATGGTGGTATCCGTGGGGATTTTACGCACGATAAAAAAAATAGCGTTAGTGAACGCGACTGCTACGCAGGAGGCGCGGTTTCGATCCCCGCTCAGTGCAAATATTTGTATGCATGAATATGGCTATTTGCATTGGTCTGAGTGTTTCTATGTATAATATTTATGTACATACAAAAAAGTATCTAAGTATGTTTATCCGCATTCTAGATTCCATAACACAAGCTAATTAAGCTTACCATGGGTCTAGATAGCGCTGTGTAGAATGTTGTGGAATATTTATTTATTTATTTATTATTATAGTAAGTATCTAATCAACCTACCTAAGTAGCTTATACTGTACATAACAATTTGCAATAGGTACTATATTAGTAGAAAGTAATAAATAGGTCAGTAAAAACCTACCAATTTCAAAAATTTGGATTGAAATAGGCATACCTGCCTATGTATCGACAAAAATAATCTTGCAGTAGCAGCCCAAGTCTTTCAGGCAGGTCCTGCCTACTACAGGTCGCTCACTGCGACGACGCGACGGACGACGCGGTTGGGCGACTCAGAGCCGAAAGTCGAAGTGCGGTAACTCCAACTTCTGTAGGTTAGGTTAGAACTGTGACCCCAACACATGAGCCGAGCGAGCGTAGCGAGCGTGCCGCAGCAGCGGACGGCGAAGTGCCAGATCGGGTTATGATAGGAACGAGACCGTCGGGTCAGGTTAGGAAGAGGGTTACGTTCGGAACAAATTTTTAAAGTTTCTACCTAATCCGCGACCGGGTCAAGTTTTCGGGTCAGTTTCGGAATAAACGGAATATTTCTGTAAATACATGAGTACCTACCAACCCGAATGATCATAATATAAATATAGCAGTAGTTAGGTACTACTACCATACGTATTCCTATATTTATTATAGACAGTACGTAATTATGAATTTCCATTCATCTGTTTCTATTGAAGGGTCATCGCCATCTGTGGGCTCAACAATCTAGCCACATTACTGGCTGTCAGATTCTCTGCCCATACGGGGGCCCCGTATAGGGCCATACTTCGCACGATCCCCAGGTACAGTCTCCTGCAGGGAGCGTTGGGTCTCCTGATGTTGGGCATCAGCCGCGCGAGTGCGGCTGATGCCCCCCTCAGTTTTGGGACCAAACTTCGGAAGTGATGTCCGAAGTTCCACCGGCCATCGAGCGGCTGCTGCCCAACATGAGGGGGCCGGATGACTCCTGCAGGAGACTCTACGCGGGAGTCGTGCGGTCCATGGCCCTATATGGGTGCCCAATATGGGCGGACACCCTGACGGTCCACAATGCACGTCTGCTGCGTGGACCGCAGCGTGCAATGGTCAGCAGGGCCATTAGGGGGTACCGCACGATATCCTTCGAGGCGGCGAGTCTCCTTGCCGGATCCCTACCGTGGAACCTGGATGCGAGAGCCCTTTCGATGCTATATCGGTATCGTAAGGAGGCGCGGGAGCAGGGACGGGAACCCGAGCCCGAAGAAATTCGGGCCGTGAGGTCCCAGCTCCACAGGGACATGGTAGCGGAATGGGAGCTACGACTTGGGCGACCAAGCGCAGGGCACGCCGTAATAGCGGCGGTAAGACCCATCATGGAGGAGTGGCTAGAGAGGCCACACGGCAGCCTCTCGTACCGGCTGACGCAGGTGATTACCGGACACGGGTGTTTCGGGAGTTACCTGTGTCGGATCCGGAAGGAGCCAACGTCCGAGTGCCATCACTGTGATGCGAGCGAGGACACAGAGCTGCACACGCTGACCGAGTGCCCGGCGTGGGACACGCCGAGGCGGGTCCTAGTGGCGGCTCTAGGGGTGGGAGTCCTCACACTCGTGACATTGCTCACAGCGATGGTACGATGCGCAAACGCTTGGGGTGCGGCCGCCTCCTTCTGCGAGCAAGTAATGCTCAAGAAGGAGGCGGCCGGTCGGGTCCGGACCAGACTCCGGGCCCGGGAAGCCCGTGCAGAGCGAAGGCGAACCGGACGTCGGAGGTCGCAGAACGACCTCCGTCCTCCATGAGCGCTGGCCTGGGGGTGACCGGTGGAGCCGCCTGTCACCCTAGCAGAAGCAGGCCGCGGCGGCGGGCCTCCCCGTAACCGGGGCTAGATGGGGACATTTTGGTCCCCACAACCCGAAGGGGGCCATCTCGAAAGAGATGGTCCTGGGTCTGCTGGGGTGCGAGAGATATGCTTTTGGCAATCTCACCTCCGGCAGCCAAGGACCCAAGACGGCGTGCGTTTTAGTCGGTTCGAGTCCGACATAACCGCCTCCACCGGCTCCGTGGGGGTGGTATCCGTGGGGATTTTTCGCACGATAAAAAAAATAAAAAAAAAAAAAAAAAAAAAAAACCGGCCATCGAGCCCCAGATACTTCATCGAGGGCTCGATGCCGATGCTGACACCCCCTATCTGTAGGCTGGATCCCGCAGGTGGCTCCATCCGAGGTCCGTGGAAGCACCAAGCCTCGGACTTGTGAAGAGCGACCTCGAGACCCAGCCGCCGTGTCTGACCCACGACTTGAGCAACCCCTGCCGTGGCCTTTAGTGCTGCGTCTCGGTGCGTTGCTCCCCGCGCCGTAATGATGGTGTCATGCGAACCGGACGTCGGAGGTCGCAGAACGACCTCCGTCCTCTATGAGCGCTGGCCTTAGGGTGACCGGTGGAGCCGCCTGTCACCCTAGCAGAAGCAGGCCGCGGCGGCGGCGCAAGGTGCGCCTCCCCGTAACCGGGGCTAGATGGGGACACTGTGGTCCCCCTAACTCGAAGGGGGCCATCTCGAAAGGAATGGTCCTCCTGGGTCTGCCGGGGTGCGAGAGATATGCTTTTGGCAATCTCACCTCCGGCAACCAAGGACTTGGGACGGCGTGCGTTTTAGTTCGAGTTCGACATAACCACCTCCACCGGCTCCGTGGGGATTTATCGCACGATAAAAAAAAACGAGGGTGTCATCGGCGGAACACGTTACGCTGACCCCTCTGAGCAACGTACCACGCAGCATCCAATCGTAGCCGATGTTCCTCACCCTCCGTAACTACGGGCACGTCGTTCTCCACCACCTCCCCTAGGTGCCGTCTTCTTAGGGGCGGAGGCCTTGGCTTGGGACCAGGAGCACCACTGGGTGCAGCCGTCGTCGCTCAAGACGCGACGACGGGTGCCGCCAGCGGTGGGCGGTATGCCCGGTCCTCGGACGCCGAGGCGTCGCTCGATGACCTCCAGCAGCTGGACCACCGTTGGTGTCACCTTAGATGGAGCACGGAGAGCGGGGGTTTTCACACCCCGAGCCTCCCCGGTGGGTACAAGGAGGCCAAGAGGGCCCTCCATACGGCCATCAAGCGGTCCAAAAAGTTGGGCCGCGAGGAGCTGATAGAGACTCTGGAGCGCAACCCGTGGGGGCGCCCGTACCTTATGGTAAGGGGCAAATTACGCGCTAAGGCGCCCCCACTGAACCAGAGTCTCCAGCCGGAGCAGCTGGAGGTGGTCCTGGACTCCTTGTTTCCATCAAGAGCGGAGGAACACATTCCTCCGCGCATGGCTCCGTCTCAGGCGCCCAGCGCGGAAGGCAGTGAGAACAACGTGCCCGTGGTCACGGAGGGTGAGCTAGGGGCGGCTGTACTGCGGCTTAAATCCCGCAGAAACACCGTCCCTGGACCCGACGGCATTCCAGGCTGAGCGTGGGTCCTGGCTCTTGAGGAGCTTGGGCCTCGACTTCTAGGGCTCTTTAGCGCATGCCTCGAAAAAGGCCAGTTTCCCAAGGTCTGGAAGACAGGAAAACTGGTCTTGATCCGAAAGGCGGGGCGGCCGGCAAATTCTCCATCAGGGTACCGGCCGATCGTGTTGCTTGACGAGGTGTGCAAGCTCTTTGAGCGCATTATTGCACAACGCCTCGTCAGGCATCTCACACGCGTGGGGCCTGATCTGGCGGATAGCCAGTTTGGCTTCCGTCAGGGGCGCTCCACGGTGGATGCGATCATGCGCATTAGAGGCCTGACGGAGGAAGCAGTCTCACAGGGTGAGGTGATAGTGGCGGTGTCTCTTGACATCGCCAACGCCTTCAACACCTTGCCCTGGAGCTGCGTTAGGGAGGCGCTTATCTACCATGGAGTGCCTCCCTACCTCCGTCGAATTGTCGGGGCCTATCTCTCCGAGAGGGCCATTACTTACCCGAGTTGGCTAGGGCCGGGTCGGCGGGATGTATCGTGCGGTGTTCCGCAGGGATCGGTATTAGGGCCACTCCTGTGGAACATCGGTTACGATTGGGTGCTGCGTGATCCGTTGCTCAGGGGGGTGAACGTAACGTGTTACGCCGACGACACCCTCGTTACGGTGCGGGGAGCAACGCACCGAGACGCAGCACTAAAGGCCACGGCAGGGGTTGCTCAAGTCGTGGGTCGGATACGGCGGCTGGGTCTCGAGGTCACCCTTCACAAGTCCGAGGCTCTGTGCTTCCACGGACCTCGGATGGGGCCACCTGCGGGATCCAGCCTACAGGTAGGGGGCGTCAGCATCGGCATCGAGCCCTCGATGAAGTATCTGGGGCTCGTACTCGATGGCCGGTGGAACTTCGGACATCACTTCCGAAGTTTGGTCCCAAAACTGAGGGGGGTGTCAGCTGCACTCGCACGGCTGATGCCCAACATCAGGGGACCCAACGCTCCCTGCAGGAGACTGTACCTGGGGATCGTGCGAAGTATGGCCCTATACGGGGCCCCCGTATGGGCGGAGACCCTGACGGCCAGTAATGTGGCTAGATTGCTGAGCCCACAGAGGGCGATGGCCGTCAGGGTGATAAGGGGATACCGCACGATCTCAGGTGAGGCGGCATGTCTCTTAGCCGGGACCCCTCCATGGGACCTGGAAGCGAGAGCCCTTGCGTCTCTATTTAAATGGCGCAAGGAGGCGCTGGAGCGGGTCAATGGCCTGCGTCTCGAGAAATCGAGGCCCAGCGGTCCCAGCTCCACCAGGAAACCGTGGAGACATGAAAGGTGCGACTTGAGCAACCAAAGGGGGGATTCGCCACAATCGCGGCTGTCAGACCGGTCATGGAAGAGTGGCTGGAGAGGAGACATGGTGCTCTCTCCTACCGGTTGTCACAGATGCTTACCGGGCACGGTAGCTTCGGTAGGTATCTGTGGCGAAGACACCGGGAAACCACGGCCGGTTGTCAGCACTGCGGGGACCGCAGCGATGACACAGCGCTCCCCACGCTGGTGGAGTGCACGGCGTGGGCGCAACAGCGCCAGGTCCTCGTGGTGGGTTTGGGCGTGGACACTCTCTCGCTCGAGACCATGGTGGGAGCCATGGTCTCCAGCGGGAGTAAGTGGGACTGCGCCGCCTCTTTCTGCGAGCAGGTCGTGCTCGTGAAGGAGGCGGCGGGGCGGGAGCGGGAGAGAACTCTCCCACCCGAGTTCCGCAGTCGGCGGCTTGGACGCCGCCGACGTGTCTTCGCCGAAGACCATCGGCCTACATGACCGGGGGCCTGAGGACGGTGAGTTAGCTGCTCATCGTCCTTACAGAAGCAGGCCCATGACGGCAGCATGACGTGACGGACTCACGCACGCCTCCCCCCTCCTATGAAGCGGGATGATACCCGAAAACCCCCCATAGACGCGGGATAGCACCTGAACCACCCCCTAGACGAGTTGGTTGTTGGGAGCCCTGGGACATCCTTCCGAGGGCTTACCCAGGGCTCCCAACTATAGGCTGCTGGGCGATACCGTGGGGGTTTTAGTCGGTAGGAGTCCGGCATAACATCCATGAAGGATTTCCCCCACGGCCAAAAAAAAAAAAAAAAGCTGCTGCCCGTAGCTTCGCCCGCGTGAAGTTTTGTTCCCGTTCCTGCAACCCATGGGAACCTTAACCCGGAATAAAAAGCGACTTATGTGTTATTCCAGGTTCTAATTTACCCCTGTATAAAATTTCAGCCAGATCCATTTAGTAGTTTTTGCGTGAAAGAGTAACAAACATCCATACATACAGCGATACATACTCACAAACTTTCGCATTTATAATATTAATAGGATAAGTATAAATATATTATAAGTTTTATGTAAATTATCATTACAATATGCACACTTTTCTCAAAAGTTTGTTTATTGCCATAACTTTCTTGATGTCTAAATTACTAGCTACTTTACCCTATCGATTGATAACGCGTGAACTTGGCGGCCGAGCCTCGCGTCGGCCGGCCCGGGGTCATCGCGGGAGTGAGATAGATGCATCTGCGCGCGAGTAGTACCGGCGCGAGCGCGTTGTTGAGGCGCGCGGGGGTAAAATTTGAATTCGAGCTGGAGTGGTACGGACTCTTAATGACAGTAGAGGAAGCTGGAAGCTCATGAAGTATGTAAGGATTTTTTTTAAAGTATATTAGAACCGAAGTTACTAATATTCTCTCTAACCCCTTGAACTAAGCTAAATTGCTTATGCTAGGAGTGGGTTCACGTCGGTAGTGTGATGGCCAGGATCGAACCCGGGACCTCTCGATCGTAAGGCCGACTCCTTAACCACTAAGCTACCGACGCTTCCGACGTATTTTCCCGTAAACATTATATTACACATAGAAACATCCGAAACAATCACACACACACAAATATTTACAATGAGTGGGAATTCAATTAATTAATCAAATAAATCGTGAACATAATTATATAAGTACTACTCCTCAAACGTGAGCTTCCAACAACAACATGAGTCACTTTCGTCCTTACGGTACTTTCAATCTAGTGGTGACTCACACCATTTCTTCACTAACAATCAAAATTAATAATTCCGTATCTTTATGACGATTAAATATGAAAGTGACAAAATAAACAGCTATAAACTGCAGCTATGTGGTAGTGAACACTTTTATTGCACCAGCGTGATATGTACGTAAAATCCCACACTACGTACGCGTATAATTGTTTACTTGACTTCGTGGGAACGCCAATAGGACGGAACTGGAATAGAAGGATGGACCTTTCAAACTATTATTGATTAAAATTTGTCCAGATGAACAGTTACTGACCAAGGCATTATATACGCAAAAATCCTGTTACGTTTTAGCTTACTTGTTAGGGTTTCAAGTCTCACCCTGGACGTTGAGTTAGACTATTTTGAATAAAAATTTGTAGGTAAAAATAACCATAAAAATATGGTAGAAAATAATATATTACAGATTTCACAAAAATAACGACTAAATTAGAAAAAAAAATATTGAAGGCAGAATCGTATAATGATGCACGCCTAGCCTGCCTCACCTGAATAACTGGAGAAGAAGTATCATCACAAGCAGCAAAATGCTTATGAAGTAGCGCTTCCATCTTTCTTACCGTTAAATTATTTTACAATCCCTCTCTCTTCTCTCTCTATTGATGTGACAAAAGAAAAATAAAAAAGTGTAAGTGGTTAATTTCTTTTCAACACTTGACCTTTATGTATAGATCAAACAGTAGCTTATTGATGAAACAAATGTCTCAGCACTTCGTGTATTATAGAAGTTTGACCGGATGGAAGCTGTTAACGATTAATTCCAATGAAGTAGTATACGATGGATGTAAATTAAAACCTTTCCTTTGACGCGTTAGTTTGATATTTTCATTTCAGACGCATTGTTTATATACTTCTTTGGATGATGTCGGTAGTGAAGCGGTTTTGAATGTGAGGTAATTTTTAATAGGATTCAGTGAAGAATACTTGCTGACGAGACATAATTGTATTATATTATGATAATGTGTACATAGTGAAACACCTTTGAGGTAAACAGTCCTTTATGCTTAAAATAAAAGTTTTAAGTTCTTAAGATTCAGATGGTAGCTAAAATTTTAAAAACAATTTCTGCCGTTTCTGCAACTTCAGAACCGACTTGTAAGAAGGGATAAAAATATTCACAGCGTTAAATGAAAATGTCTAGCAGTAAATTTGTCGTCATTTAAACAGATTAAAAGAAAATGTAGCGTGATATTGAATGGCGAATTCATTTGGACCTTTCCCGCTTCTTGAAATTTATAGGGACCTTGATGTTTTTGGCTTACTGAAGGTCGGCCGAGGAAAGTCTTCACATTTTGAAATGTAATAAGAAAGCTTCAATTTTGTTCCTAAAACTTTTAAAATTTTAATAAAGCACAAGTCAAAATTATTTTTATTATTATAAATCTATACTAAGGCTCGTTATTTACCAAAAAACCGTTTACATGCAGAGATTAACAACATTCCGTTACATCAGGAAGAATGAATTACTCAGGTGGGGCTTGAACACCTTTCCCTTACAGGGGGATGCTCTTCCAACTTAACTACTGAGCCACACCTGAATCAATTCCGATTTCCCTTCTTTATATATCCGTCTTCAACAACATGTTCTAAGTCATCGATTTAAGGTTATTACCGGTAGGTAGCGCGCTTACCTAATAATTTAACAAAATTTCACGAATGTTGGTAGATAGCTCCACCTTCGCCCTTAAAGACGGATATAAGGAGAAGGAAAATTTGAAATGATTCTGGTGTGGCTCAATAGCTCAGTTGGAAGAGCATTTCCCCTGTAAGGGAAAGGTCGTGAGTTCAAGTCTCACTTGAGCGTTTCATTTTTTCCGATGTTTTTCGAACTTAAAAGTAAGCATAATAAATGCTATAAAAATTCATTCAAAAATTTCAAGAAATTCAAAGTTTTGTTATTTTGTATACAAAAATCTTTATAAACAGCAGAAGATGTAGGTAATGTGAAGAGAACGATAAAACTGTTTTCTTTTTACTACGAACGCTTTGTACAATGAACTGAAGAGATTATCGCAAAGGGTTCAATAGATTTGTATAATCTATCGCCTGTAATACTCCTGTTAGTGGACGTTAAACATCAGGCAGACCATGTGTTTATTTGTGTATATACCTAACAAACTTTTAAATTTTACGTTCCATGATAATATGTTTACGAAAATGACGTGCTCTTGGTATGAGTATGTAGATACTTTTGAGCTGGTTGAAGTTTCGACCAATACATCAGTAATGATCATAATCAATACGTTTTTATATTAAAAACTAGCTTTTGTCCGCGGCTCTGCCCACGTGGATGTCGGTTAGCGCGACCAAACATAGCCTATGTGTTAATCCAGGGTGTCAGCTCAATATCAAATTTTATTAAAATCGCTCCAGCAGTTTGGACGTGAAAGAGTAACAAACATCCATACATTTATCCATAGTTACAATCTTTCGCGTTTATAATATTAGCAGGTTAAATTTATTTTATCATTTGTAAAAGCCAAACTCATTCTGATAAAATCGATATTTTACTTATGACATAAGTATTTGTACTTTCCACCAAAGCTATGTCACAGGGGATTCATCAAATACACAGTTTTGAAATGAAAAAAATAAATGGAATTAAAAGTAAAATATAGTATTATTATTATTCTAAATTCTATTGTTTGATCCAAATGTTCAACACCCCCGCTCCATACTCCACCTTTCCGCTTCTACTAAATCAGTACAAAAGTTTTCGATAACAATTACCTACATCATGAACCATAAAACCGATTCAATTACTACACATTTACCGTAAAGAATGCATTATTTGGGCCAGATGCTTCTACCGTAACAGAATTGGCACGACCGGCGTGTCAAAATGACGAATAGGCACGTGACGTCAACAATAGGACCGATGCACCAATAACTATTGATGATCCACGAGCGGGTAATAAGTATTAGAACTTAATGCCTTAGAGAACTATTGAATCACGTTCCGCAAATATAGCGGCGGTGAACAATTGTGGTTATTTTGAGATGGATGTTGAACTTCTACAATAATTATTGCTTATTAGTTGGGACCATATAAGGCAGGTTTGTTAGAGTCAAGCTAAAAGAACGTACTTAAGATCAATTTATTGATTTCCAGATCTTAGATGCTTGTATGAAGCTTAGGAAAGCTCGTTATAGTATAAGAAAAAAGTTAAGATAGTCTACATATTACGAAGAGAATAATTCATATTAATTGTGGGTATAATAAAATTATCATTGATAGTTTATAATGTTTTCGATCGTACTCTTTCAGAAATTATAACATAACATAAACTCACGCCTATATTCAGCGAAGGGGTAGGCAGAGGTGCTAGCACCCACATTTCGCCAGTTTATGTTTAGGTCCCAATGTAATAGGTGGATTTTTTTTTACGTGCGGAAATCCCCTCGGATACCCCCCCTGCCAGAGCGGGAAGGGGAGGTTATGTCGGACTCGAACCGACTAAAACCGCACGCCGACTGTGGGTCTTGGTGCTAGGCCGGAGGTGAGGTTGTCATAGACATATCCCTCGCACCCCGGCTGACCCAGGGTCATCCCTTTCGGTCTGGCCCTCCTCAGGAGGGGGGACAACGGTGTCCCCAACTCACCCCCGGAATGGGGAGGCGCGCTATTCAGCGCACCGCCGCCGTGGCAATAGGTGGCGAACCTATTGCCATGAATACACGATAAATACACACATAACTACGAAAAGCATCGAAAAGTCATTAGTGTGTGCCATGGTTAACCTGGGATACGAACCCGAGACCTCGTCTTAGCAGTTCATTACCCATACCACTTATATTTCCAACATTTTACAATTATTATAGGTACATACTTTCTCTATCAATGCATAATTATTACGTCATTGTCTTTCATTGGAACATAAATCTCGTAATTCAGATGGATGATTTCATGGGTACAGGTAGGTTGAAATAAACAACATAACATAACTAGAACATCATAAGGAATATATTTATATTATAATTTACTTATGATGGTATGAAGGTATGAAGGCAATTAACCGATAAGGTTAATTACCTTCATACGGGATCATCTTCATCAATGAAACTATTATTGATTGAAAGGTAAGTCACCTTTCTGCAGTCTAAAGATAAACCTACTCATTATTGAATCAAAAGCCGAAGACGGTGAATTGACTTTGTGATTATAAGCACCTATATCAAAAATATTTGCAATAGATTAATCTCTCTTTAAAACTAGTGATTTTTATTCTTTAAAAATCTGTCAATCTATCGTTTATATTTAAAAAACAACAGATTTTCGATAGATTATTAGATCCTTGTTACATTCTTTTGGACTACTTCACAACTGCAAGTAATTTAAAATAATACTAAAAGATATTACGAGACGATATACTAATTTACTATAGTATAGAAACTGGTAAAATAGAGATTTTTCTTATGTACGAAACTAATAACATCAAACAGGATAACCATACAGCAATACATTTTACTGTCGTTGAACTATTTTAGGACTTACGTAGGTACATGCTCAAATAAAAAATCACGTAGACTCCGTAACGATAGCTCCGATTTACGATTTTCGGTTGTTCAATACATAACATTTATAATTTTATGTTTGGATTATGCTTCAGGATCGTAAAAAGTTTTACGGTTCTATAAGTGCGTTCAAGTATCAAGTCTTTTTTCGGTAACGCTTAAGTGAAACAATAAGACGAGGAAAATGTTGTAATAAATATTATAGGATATCAAAAAAGAAGTATAATAGTAAAGTAAAGAAGTATAAAAGTAAAGTGTAATAACATTAGATGGGGGATTACAAGATATCAGAAACTAAGATATCATATCATAATATATGTGCAATAATATAATTTTATCTATTACCAATGTAATATTAGAATTAGTATGAAGTTACGTATTTTGTTGTGGGTGGTCTCAGATTTCAGGGTGAATAATGTCTAAGTAAAGTTTAAAATAATAATAAATATACCCAATATAGAAAAGTACCTATATTGGCATTGAATATAACCTGTGGCACACGTCGGAAGCTCTCGACAAAATGTATGAAAAATTTGAATTGTAATTACAACATTCATAGATCGTGCACATGCACGGTAGTGTTGATGTGTGGGAGACTTCAAAATGTTAGGGTTGGCATTATTTGAAATCGTAACCAATATTTGAGCGAGCTAGCATGATTTTTCTCGCTCTATCCCTTAATGTCATGACTTACATCACATCCGACAACGGTGCCAATCCTGTTGTCACAAACGTATTCCATCTTTGTCTTCAATTCGAAAAAAAATTGATGGCGATACATTTTAGTCCCCTCAAACCACAGAATCAGCACCAATAACAAAACACTACTACAACGATATCTTTATAGAGTAGTTAAAACCGATTGTGTCCATGAAAGACTAACTATTGCTCGCGACTTCAGATGCATCAAATTTTCATCGGACTGAGATCTGATCTTATGACCCACAATTTTATTTCTGGGATAACACATAGCCTATGTTATATCAGGGGCACTAATCACTATACACTAAAAAATATATGTCGTAATTTGATGGCAGAAAACGTAATTTCTGTTAGTAGCCAAAATGGGTTTAAAATACCATTAGCATCAGAAAAAAAATACTGCGTCAAATAATGTGGGTCTCATTTCGATATCTTAAAAAAATACTTACATCGCGTTGTCACTGTTAAGACCATTACCCCTGTCCATTTGCTGTGCAATAATCTCGTCTTGGACTTCTTTTTCTACCTCATAAACTTATAGCATTTAATATTCTGTTTCTTGTATTTAATAACGTAAAACCATCGATGTTAGGCCTCGCCATACACCTGTTCACAGCTTATGACATTTTTACGTTCCGAAAATAAAAACTGAATTGTTATATGTGACCAATATTCTGTTAATAACAACTTTAGCAATTATTTGATAATTCCATTTGAAGGATAAGATCCATCAAACTACCTGCGATTAATAGTTAATGAGTAATGATTTTTTTTTAGATTTTTCAAAAGATTTCGGCTCTTCTGAAAAGTTTGACATCTGGTACTTAAAACAATTACGTTTTATGCTATCGAATCATAATTCAAAAGTTTTATATAAATTTAATTATTAAAAAATAAAAACACAACTGCCGATTGAAACAAGTTTGATAACACACGGTAGTAATTTTTTTTCATTCAGTTCATAAGGGTATTTACATATACATTCCTATTAGCTACCACATTTTCACATTTTATGTACGTTCTTAGGTAATTTTTTTTATTATTATTGCATGGATAAAAATAACTTGTACGCTGAATAACTTTAATTTGAGACATCAATAATATTGTGCTACATTCTAAAACCGTATTTTTATTTAAATTTTTTATTGATACACACGGTTTTAACTACTCTATACCTTGCAAAACTCACGTCTATAAAGTTTCGTATTTATTTTGGCACAAATGTATTACAGATAATGTCGTACTTTATTGACGGGTAATATAACCCTTCAATGCACACTCATTTACTGACGTGGAATTGCAGTAGGTATTTATTTATAAATGCTAACGAAACGAAACTATATATTATCATTTTTAATGAATTTTCATTATTTGCACACTATTTGAATTATATTTTCTTCCAATGTGGGTTTAATGCTTAATAAAATTTACAAAAATACCGAAAAAATACCTACATAAAGTAAAAATACGTCTTGTTGGTTAGCCCTGCAACTTTGATAAAAGTACTTACTACTACTAATATTTTGAGCCAAGCGGCACCGTGTCGGGGGAAATTTAGGTTCCGTGTTTACATCAAGGAGTGAAATATCCAATGTCAAATGAACGTATCGACGGTCCCTACGTACATAAAGACATGTCAAAAACTGCATTTTTTTTTTAATTGCTTATTCGCTTTAGATTGTCCATATTCACATACCTGCATAATATTTTTTTTTAAATATGATGTATTTATCTTCATTTACAAATCGTATAAGAGGACAAGTATTAGAATTACAACGAATAAGTGTCGTAGATGCGGATATCTATACATATAGTTTTGTACGGTGTTTTAAAATGCACGCCTCTCGCTATGGACACGGTCATGTTTGACTTAACGTCATTCACGGGGACTTCCCAATAAGATGATCGATGTTTGTTCGCGTGGTAAAATAAATAAATGTTTTGACACAGTTTAGATTTAATGGTGTATTTTTTTATTTTTTACTGAAATCAGTGTAAAAGCGGCCATATCAGACATATCCGCTTATACTATGATCCAATCATTAACATTAAATTATCTCACAAAAATTATAAAAATTTGCATGCTTCTTCATAATAAATGATTCCTAAATAATCATTACAAAGAAAAAAGTTTTTACTATTTTCGAAGTAGATGAAGTTATGTCCTACATGTTTGTATATACGTGTAACTATTAAATTCTTTTATGGATTTGTTTTCATTTACGTTTACTAGGTACTGCTTAATAAACATTAATTATTTTTCGAGACACGTCGTGTATGCACCGAAAAACACATATCAATGGATCTTGAGGATCGGCATTTGAAGGTTTTCAGCGATCACCTATTGGACATTTCTAACAACGAAAGATAAGCTTCCGAAGCACATAGTAATGGATAACAAAATGATAATGAAATGAAATGATTTTTTAATATGCTATCATAGTGATTTTAAATTATATTATTGATACGGTAGGACAAATTTGGAATGATGGAATTGAAAATTCTTAATCTTAATACGCAATCTCTGAAAATTAAACACCACAACCAATATTTGGTAGTGATATTAATGAAGAATCTTTGGTTTCAACACCAATGCCAAGCCCACCCATGACCTTTGGGGACACTGTAAATGAATGTAACTATTTAAGCGAAAGTACTGTTACCCTATCTGATATGCAACCTTAAGATCAATCCCTTTATGATCCAGCTAAATGTTTGTTTCATTGGTTTTAAATTCTGGTTGGACAACTGTGCCGGTCAGAATCGCAATCGCATTGTTTTATTCGCATTTAAGGTAAATGTGTGCCATCGGTTTTTGGATACTGGAACTAAACATTAAAAATCACAGTTATCTAAGAACTTTTTTATTAATCTCTTGGAATCCTGTGTCCATTATTTTTCTTATTTCTTTCACATGTGACGCAAGAAAAGACCACTGCTGAGAATGGTCACCTAGATTCCAAAAAGTTTTGAATATTTTTTGGCGACTTTTCTTTTACTTTAATTGCCAGTTAAATGGACATGCACCCTTTATTATTTTTGCCATTTGATGTTTCCATACTTAAATAATGCTATGATGTTTATTAAATTTTACAATTAGGTAGATAAGTAAATAATTAAACTGAGGCTCATACTTAAGTAAAGCTGTGATGATAATTAAATATTACCAATTACATTATTCAATACCTTCCTTCCCCTTCCGACTCTTCAGAGCACACCACTGCCACTGCAGGATCACCTCACTATCCTCGGTAATGCTGCAAACTGAATAACAAAAACTATATCGAGAGTATCATCAAATCAGCCTCGCGTAAACTCGGGAGTCCTGAACAGAATGAGACGTTTTTTCACGCCGGAGCAGCGGTGTCTTCTATACAAGACCAAAATTCGTTCCTGCGTGGAATACTGCGCACATCTCTGGGATGGCTTGGCAAAGTACTTACTAGATGCTCTCGACAGGTTGCAGCGCCGTGCGGCCCGCATTATTGGGAATTCTGAGGTCACGAACACCCTCGAGCCTTTGCAGATGCGTAGAGATGTTGCGTCTTTGGCAGTTTTCTACCGTCTCTACCATGGTGAATGTTCTGAGGAGCTCTTCCAATTAGTCCCACCCTCCCCTTTCCTTCACAGGACGACACGTGCAGGGCTAAGATGCCATCCATTTACGGTGCAGAGTATACCTGCTAGAACCAAGCGTTTCAGTGACTCATTACTATGCCGCACCACTAAGACCTGGAACTCCCTGCCAGCTCACGTGTTTCCTTCTTCCTACGGTCCCGGGTCCTTTAAGCGGGGCGCGAAAAGGCATCTAATGAGGCCGTCAAGCTGAGTGCCACCACTGTTAACATGGTAAATGTTTACGATGGTAACCCTCTTTCCGAGACTTTGCCTTTAGCTTAACATCAGGCGAGGTGAAATGAGACCACAAGTACTTATCATTTACCTGATATGAAGATTGTAACTTAACAATAAATAATTTTCAATTATAAACCTTGTTTAGTTAATAAAAAATAATAGTGATAATTTTATTCTAGGACATGTCTTTGTTTACATTACAAGAAATGTCCTACCCAGAACGAATGAAACCGCGTATAAAGAGCGATATGTCTTCATGGACGTATTTTTTATATCCATGGATGGCGATCTTAGGATTTTTAACGTATCCGTTTGAAAACAATAACATAATTCTACGTTTTCATAGAACATTTTATTTAAATTTTATTTTAGACACTGTTTTCTTCCTTCCTGCGTATAAAAAGGTATCATAGATATGTCTGACATGCTTTTATTTTAATGTTAACGTAGAAACAGTCATCTATCAGTTTTGCCAGGAAAATGTAAAAAAAGAAAATATCTATAAATACCATTATACAGTTCCTAAAGCTAATAAAACATTGTAGAAAAAAAGTATTTATGATTTTACATGGAATTATTTCTAGAGCGATTTGAACATAAAATACGCTCTCCTGTAAACCTCGGTTTTTGACATGTCTTTATATACGTAGGGACCGTCGGTATGTATGTTGCAACTTTTCAACGTTTTGTAAATCCGTTTTAATGTATATACATAATAAATGATTTTTGACGTTGACTTTGAATACAATCAAAGCGGGCGAAGTCGCTGGCAGAAGCTACAATAATTCACTAAACACTCACCCATCAAAATATTTTTGCAAAACCCATTATTGTGCCTACATGTTTGTAATTTCAATAACAAATAGTTTGATTGAATTGTGATATTGTGTTATAATTTATCTATTTTAGAATTCATTAAAATCTACATCTGCACATAAGATATATTATCCCAGAAATACACACACACAGACCCAGAAACACACAGAAATAGGTAATATTTTCTATTTTTTTAAATTTTCTGATTCATGAACATGTAGTCTCCCAATGTGCGCTATTTCTCCCGAGCCGCTATTTCTCCGCCTTCTGCATCCAGTCAGTATGTTACAGTGAATGTCCGAAATGCAGCGTATGTTAAGATAAATAATTGTCTTTTGACTTTCTTATTGTATTTTTGGATGTAAACGAAGGGTAATTGGTAATGCACTCCGACTTGATCATCTCTCAATTCACGACTCACACTGCAATCAGTTTTGTAGGACTTTTAACGAATTTAATCCCGGACTAAACCGGTACACGGGCTGCGGTAATTATTTAAATAGAAATCATGCATTTCAGGGTTAAATCAAACTGTGGTTTGTGCGATAGAGAGGAAGCTTTACAAAATCGAAGTAAGCCGATCTTCTCACTCTTCTCCTCGACGTATCGTACTATGCACATTTGAAAGGCACATCCCTTGTATTATGTGCCTTTAATCGTACCTCTGATTCGAACGTGCGGGGTGAGGAAATGAAATCTGCGGGGGGGTGGGAGCTTCCATTCTGTACGCTAGTACTATTATCTATTCTGTGCCTGTGGGTAGTTTTCCCAAACTGCATATTGGACCCTCTCATCAACTCAACAATTTACATGGAAAATTAGGTCACTTCCCAATTTTAAAGTAGCACTTTTTGAATGTCTTTACTATGTGAATTTCTCATAATCGTACAATTGTGCGCACATCTTCATGTTTATGATGTTTACTCATTTGGCAGTATCTTGGATATGACACTGCCTATAAAATGCGTCCCCTACCGCAGTGTTTATGTACCAACGAATGTAGGTAACTCACATTAAACTATCCCAATCCTAAAAGTATTATCAATACATTAATATGTATTGACAGATAAAACGTTAAAGCTATCGTATCTTGATTTTCTGTTCTTATTCTCTTATACCTGATGAAATTCTAATCACAATCCTATAGATACTAGAGCAAGATTTAATCCTATCATTGCGTTCTAAATAACTAGTCAATTATCGGGTACAACTTATCAGACTGCACTTATCAAATATTTAAAGTTATTCAGTAAAAAATGTCTCAACGCGAGTTTCAACCTTGTGTATACAACTAAAGAGTTTGATATTGCTTGTGAATTCCTTAACAAGGTAAAGAATGGCCTGACCAGAGTACATTATCTACTTAGTTTAGTTTCGATCGACACAAAACTTTATAACTCGGGCTATAAGATTTATTGTAATGAAATCGTAAAGATAGCATTTTCCTGTTCGTGAGTTATAGATGACTGTGCGAATCGTAAATAGTTCGGTTTGGTTTAATAAATTCTTTGGGTCCTTTGGTCGTAATCGTAAAGCGAAACTGATTTGCCAAGATTTAATATGTTTGCAAATTCGAATTTAATTATTATATGGAACTTGTAACTACAGCTATAAAGTGGCCTGACGAAATTGTGCGATTGTTCAAAATTTCAATTTGGAAATTCAACCGGCAGTACGGACAATGTTATGGGCTCCCTCAAATTTGTGCTAAATTTGTCCTTAAGACTAAGTGACTTTGGTCGTAATAGAGAAAATTTTGATTAAATTCTATTGAGTTATAACATACCCATCATAGCTGTCTATATTGAAAGGAAGGCAGAGGTTTATTTAAGAACTATGTATTACGTTATTTTTCGGCCCCGTATGACCTCTGTATCTATCCTCTCTCATTCTTAGTTATATATGCCATCACATGCTATATTAACTGTTTCCTGTTTTTTAAACTGCACCCAAAAATTAAGTTTTATGTTCTTATCTCAAGATTTGGCCTATCTCCCTTTATCTTTGTTTATAGGTAAGGACATTATGAATATTTGAGTCAATAATGTAAACGAAGGTGAGTAGCTATTTATATGCATAAAAAATTCACAGTGTTAATACGTCCCTAAAGGAGTGGAGACAGATAGTAGTAGCCGTGTTTCAATATTTCTCATCAGCAATTAAGTTATCAACATTAATACTAATAAAGTCCAATACGTTACTCTTAAACATATTTCATATGTAGCTTTATTCAAACCAGCTTGAATGGGAAACTACACTGCACAAATCACAGCTTTATTAGATTCCAGAAAATTTATCGCCTCGACGACTGCTAAAGGAGACTGATCGTGTTTCTCAGAGTCAGTGAAATGTTGCATCGTTCACTTTTCAATTCCCTATCGAAACTTCAAATGTTCCTATTTCTGGTGATTCAAATCTGGACCTAGACTTATAACTGTGCCAATCGAGTGATTTATCTCTATTTCTTGATTCAATTATTTGTTTTGAGATATTTGATTTTCTAATTTATTTAATCATAGAATTGCTTATGCTATTAATCTTATGTAGGCAATGTAACTGGTTCAAAACTAACACGATTAATTTTCGAGTGACTTTGATATTATTAGATTTATTAGTTTCTATAAACCTATTAGTTTGTTGTTTTATGTCAATATTGATACTTATAGATCGATGTGATTTCAATATTTATGAGTACCAAAGATCCTCCTTGTTCCTCTTTTTCTTTTCTGATAGGTATTTTCTCTCACTCTCCGTGTGCTTTAATTGCTCGGCCTCAAAAGTTGAAGAGTAGTTTACTTGATAATGGTAAAATGGAACATAATAAATCGACACTGGATTTAGGTATAAAATTCAATAACGTTCATCATATAATTTGAGCACATTCATCACTCCTAAAAATTTACATAAAACAGACATCAGAATACGTATAAAACACGTTTTTCGAAAAAAATTCATTTGATTTTATACCTAATTGAGTACAAAATACATCACACCACACTAATGCTATTATAATTAGTCATTATGGCAATTGGCACCTCTGTGCTTAATCTAATAATCAAAGTCTCACCAAGTGTAATCAATACGGGCTCATTCATTTGTTAAATTACTCTATGGCTTGTCACAAAATATTAGAATTCTCATAAGACATTTGATACTAAAACTGAATCTCAAATCACGATGTAGAACGAACTTTCATATTTGTATGAGCACAGAAATATTGCTGGAACCCGTTTTGTCGTCACGTACAGCGATCATTCTTCACGCTTTGTGACATTTAGAACGTCTCACAAAAACAAAAGTGTCATTTCGATATCACTGAAATGTTGAAACAGTAGAAACATTTCCTTGTGCTCGTCTGATTCATAAAGCTCTTTGTTGATTGAAATTTTAGATTGTGATTTGACTTTCCGTCGTCACAACAACATTGATGTATTAGTGACAGAAGATTCGGACAATGAAAAGTACTTAGTATGCGTATTATAAATTTTGTTTTCTCGATACCCAAAAAAAATATAGCGGTCGAATTAAGAATCTTCTCCTTTTTTTAAGTTGCTTAAAAATGTAAGTACATGATTTTTAAAGATTCTCCAATTCTTTTTCTTTTTTCGCCTATTTTGATGTTTTATATTATGCCACCTTTCATCTGCTGTATTATGGTAAACGAAGTGTGTTAACAGGCAGAACTTTGCCACAAAAACACCCAATTACGCCCTTTTGAACACGGGAAATTCAAGTTCCATTACTAATGTAGCAGTTGGTAAAAATTTTTAGCGAACTAGATTTTATAATAATTGTGTGCCTTTGTATTATAATTGTAAGCCTCCCAATATTGGGAGAAGCCTATGTCCAGCAGTGGAATGTTTCAATCGAAAACATTCTTCAAAATATTTAACAAGATAAAAATATTTAGATTCCATGAAAAAGGAAATAAATCCGCTGTTTGTGAAAAAAGAACTGCTAAAAGCAGAACACAACTGAGCTAAATATTTAAAAAGGCTGTCCATATTGTAGTGTGTACGTATCACAAAGAAACAAAGCTATTGTGGGAATTAATTCCAGCAAGCAAGTTTTTCTAAAACAAAGCGTTAGTCCCGTTATTATGAATAATGAAAACAGTGTTTGTGACTTTCCCGCTTAGGACTTTATTGGTACGATACAAAACGGGTAATGCAGGTGCACGAAATTCAACTACGTGACAGTCGTGGTGTGTTCGAACAAATGGAATTTTGCATTAAAAATACAAGTAGCTAGACTCGTTGATGCAGCCGTGAGCGGTAAACCTAGTTCTTTTTATGGATTGAATGCAACATTTAGCATTGAAAAGGAAGAAAAGGTTAAAGTTGATTGCAGCAATCTTTATTATATATCGACCGCTAACACTGTACCGTTACCTTATTACCCGCGGTGTGTCGGGAGGCCAGGTAAAAAAGGAGAAAGTAAGAGCATTAGCTGAGAGCGAGTGAAATTCCATTCTGAGCGCTGGTATCTTTACCCACACTACATACTAGACTCATGCCTGGTGTGCCACAAGGAGACAATCTGCGCCCAAATGAAATTCACTAGCAACACTAGCTACTATTATAGAAATTTGTGAGCAATTTCTTTTATTGAACCGATATTTCCGTAAAATTGCAATACCGCATTTAAAGTGTACAATGCATTAAGGACCAATAATAACATGCAGATAAATTTATCAAAGTGACGCCAATTAACAATGCTGCATGATTGCTCAATATTGCAAAGCACTCTAACACAGTCCCTACAGACTCACCCCGCAGGAGCTTTAGCGTCCTAATTAGCAATAAACCTAGTGTAATATGTCTGTTACTAATTAGGATGCTAAAGCTATTCAATTAAGATTGTTTGGCCTAGATTTTCTGATGCCACTAGGTACTGAGACAAGACTGTAGGAACAACTGTTTTCTATGAGAAGTAACTTCGGTGTAGTTATTAGCTATTTTTGCCTTCAGCTTCACCGACGATGTTGTGAAAGTTGGACTTACGGTGCAGTGCTTTTCTCTAATAGGTAATTTATTTCCAAGATAGCGTATTTATATATTTCACAAATATTAAAAAACCACATTTATTTATAAAATTTTATCAAGAAAAGTATTAGAAGGATTCTTCAGGGTAGCAGCACGAGTGTAACGCCCCTGGTATGCGTCCTTATGCCACGATAACCACTTTCCATCTGGTTGGCCGTGTCTGCCACCTAAGTGGTATAAAAAAGGGTAAATTCTTGCAAATATTTACCTATATTACTGCATTAAAAAAACAATGGTTAAAATACTGTTCGATTGTACTTAAAGCCACATTCAAAAATATTAACTTGGCTTTTTATAGGTTAACAAGTACGAATAAAAATAGTTGGTACTAAAGCATAAACCAACGTTTTAACTTAATTACGATCTGATATTCTACTTTGACACATTTCTTTATTGTTCCGAATAAATGGTGATAAAGCCACTTTTACGACTTCACCAATGGACCTTGGCAGAATTCATTCTTTGAAAATTTATTGACGGACCAATTGAATTTATTGTCAAAACTAAAAGTTTTATTGCAAAAATTTACATGCATGTTTGCGAGATGCGAGCTTTAACGAGCCTGTTACTTTATTTATTCGTCACTGTGTGGTGCTTTACCCCGTAATTTGGCTTTCACTGTGATGAATTTGCCAGCCTGTCATAAAATGTTCCAAACATTATCTTATAATTAAATTTTTTATTACATATTGTTATAGAGTGGAAGAATTTCATGCCCCCTAGAGTGGAAGTACTCGAAATACTGAAGATAGCGAATTTCACTCAAAGGAAACATTACTTTATTTTTTTAAAGTAACAAAACTGAGTGATTTCACGGATTTATTTTCATTTAATTTACCATGTTTGTTAAAGAGATTTGATCCTTATGTTTGCCACTATCTATTGATGCCATAAAAATACAGGTGTCATTTTTCTGGTTTTAATTGGTGTGTTGTTAAGCGAGTTTTCGAAAATCTTTGAATGCAGTTTTGTTTCTTTTAAAAATAAACGAAGATTTCCTTTGATAGAAATTCACTATCTTCAGTATTTCGAGTACTTCTCGTCCAGGGGGCATGCAAATCTTCCACCCTGTATACAATCATTTAAAAACCTTTAGTCTCGAGTAATCAAATGATGGATGTTGAAGCTATTGACACGATATTTTGGATCTGTCACTAGATCTGTTATGTTTCACAAAAGAGTCAGTTCCCACTGGTTAGACTTACAAATTGACTGAATTTGATCATATAATACCGATCTAGAAGAATGCCAAGATGCGATTTCCACCTACACTCTCATCATTTCTTCACTTGTGGTGGTACCGGTAGAAATCGACAAGCTAAATAACTTACTATCCTTCCTTCGGCAGTCGGGTAAGAAAGAGAGTAGAACTGTAACCGCAAAGTATGAAGTTTGGATGCATTCATGTTTGCACCGTCATCATCATCACAATAATGAGCCAAAACCCACTTGCATTTTGAAATCTGAAGGAGTCTTCCGCCTCAACAGTTAACAATAAAACCCAAAGATATTAAATAGGGACAACCGCATTATATAAAATAATTATAATAAAATCTACATCAGAATGATTAAACGTTTAAGTATATAGTATAAATATAATAATTTATCAAATAGGTTAACTTGATAAATTATGTCAATTTGGAAGGTTAGATCATACTTATTATTAATGTTTAAGTGATAAATATTTACGAAGGTTTTATTGTACCGATAGGGCAATTATATTGCATTATACATATATCGGCTGGACCGCTGTAGCAGCATTTAGCAAAATACTAATTAGGTTTTGATTATATCATTATTTTGTATCTAGACTGATTTTACTTGATTGTATGCCATATAATTTTAATCAACACTTTACGATAGTAGTCACATAAATCAGATGAAATATTTTAATTCAAACGATTAAGATACTATAT
This sequence comes from Eilema sororculum, assembly GCA_914829495.1. NCBI lineage: Eukaryota > Metazoa > Arthropoda > Insecta > Lepidoptera > Erebidae > Eilema > Eilema sororculum. The sequence continues at coordinate 19,014,001 of OU618543.1, read as the reverse complement.
TTGAAAAACCTGTTATTAGCGATGCCCAGTGGGTAATATCTCACTTTACCATTAAAACATCTTGATAAATAAATTAACATAAAGGAAACAAGCTTAATCAAAGCTTTAATAAAGAAATGAAACCTCTTAATTTAGACTTTCAGTTCTAATTATTAATAGTCGGATGAAAATAACTTCACAAATTACCACAAGGAAATGTTAGGGATCAATATATTTGTTAATGTCCTAATTAAAAGAATACCTAACTAAGGTTTTAATAAATTAATGAAAATATATTCGATTTCACCAATTTTCATTTTAAGTTTTCACTATTTGGTTGAGTAAAGTATTATAACGAAGTTTAAATTTAATGCGTGACGTACTGTGTAAAAAAATACCTAATGAAATTATATTATTCTTTAAATTGATTACTTTTTATATTGTTTAGAGGCAAACAAAATACAGCTAATAATTTAATTTTATTAATTACTTTAATGGTGTAAAAAATATTGTAAGTATCACTTGCTATATAGTTATATAGAGTTTTGCTAAGATTTCAATTTTTCGTCCTTGCTGAGTTTAAGTGAACTCAATAGCAGTGACTAAGGAAAACAACATAGTTTTATGTAAGACTAATTTGTACCCGTTACCGTATAAAGTAGGTTGTTTTCTAAACCAAACCATGCATTTAATTAGCCTCCTGAAACTGTATAAAAGAACATAATTATTAACCTAAGCAGTAACAAAGCGAACGAGTTGAGCAGTGTTTATAAACCCGGCGTTGGGCGCTGAATCCAGCCTCATTGAATTAAGTGGTCAAAGTAGAGCCGCGGACGCCGCGGTCGCACGTGTACAGAATGCCTTATCACTAGGCTCACCAAGCGTTGCAAAAAGTGAAATATTTTGCATATTTAATTTTTGTTTCGTTTCAATTAAATTACCTAATTGTTTTATTTTGTTATTAATAATTTATTAATTTTTGAACATGTATTTGTCTACTGAAAGTAAAACGTTTTTGTTTTGTCATTTCAAAAAAATATACCCTAATGCAGATAACGTAAACAATAAATAAATTCTTTAGAGAATGTGAAAATGTATATGGCAGATAAAATAACTTAAAAAGCTGCAAAAAATTAATTAAATCAAAGCAGTCTGTAAATGTTACTGTCAAATTTAGGTGTCCCTCAAACCCCTTCAAAGCGAAGGATTAGTGGCCTTAATTAAAAAAAATGGAGCTTTGCTCCGTACAACCCACAAAAAATAAAATACCTATTTACTAGTTATTACAACTCGTGCGAGTTAACATGGCACCTGGCTCGGGGCTTTGCGCGGGGGAGCGGGAGGCGTGTACGCTGACGCTACTAGCCTCGCACGGCGAGAGCGGGGTCGCGCGCGGGGAAGCGGGAGGAGGGTGTCTTCGAGGCAGGTGCCATGTTAACTCGCACGAGCTATATTAATGTTTCAAAGCTCTCTAATCGATTTTTATTACAGCCATTTTCTATCGCAGGGTCTAGGTATAAATGACATAAACACTGCTGTCGAATATAATACGATTATAAAACATTGTATAATTAATACATTTATTTAAACATAATACAATTATCTTATGGTCCAAATTAAGAGAGCAGAATAAACCTGATGAGATGATTGCACTTTTAGAGTACTGGTATTATAACCATCAAATTAACCAGGTCAAATGGTCTGGGGTTTTCTCGGAGAAGTATGGGCTGCGGTGCGGTGTAAGGCAGGGTGGGTTGTCCTCGCCCTCGCTTTTCAGCCTATACATCAATCAGTTGGTCGAGGAGCTCAGCAGCACAGGTGTCGGATGCTCTATAGATGGAAAGACAATTAATAGCATCAGTTATGCGGACGACATGGTGCTGCTGAGCCCTTCGATTGACGCGCTGAAGCAACTTCTAGAAGTTTGTGAGAGATACGCGTTATCACACGGTCTCCTGTACAACATAGGAAAAGTGATTTTATGGTGTTTGGCGGAAGGTTGAAAAAGGATAGGGCGATACCGCCTGTATACTTGTATGGTAGGGCATTAAAGAGAGTTTCGTGTTTCAAGTACCTTGGCCATGTTGTGACTGAGGATCTGAGTGATGACCAGGACCTGGAAAGGGAACGAAGAGCGTTGTCGGTACGATGCAATATGCTGGCTCGCAGATTCGCAAGATGCACGAAGCCGGTAAAGGTTACTCTTTTTAAGGCTTACTGCCAGACCTTCTATACGTGTAGTCTGTGGTTCAGATATACGCAGAAGGCCTACAATGCTCTTCGAATCCAGTACAATAACGCATTTAGGGTGTTTTTGGGGCTCTCACGGTTCTGCACTGCCTCGGCAATGTTCGCTGAAGCGGCTACAGATGGCTTTGCGGCAATAATGCGCAAAAGAACGGCATCGCTATTGAGCAGAATACGAGGGAGTACCAACAGCATCCTGAAAATTATAGCTGAAAGTGCTGATGGTGTCTTTCTGGAGCATTGGTGTCGTATACATAATGACGGCCCTGATGCTTCAGGAAGATATATGAATTGATTTATTTTTAATTTTATGGTTATTTAGTGGATAAAATGTACTAACATAGTTTATTAAGTTTGTGTTACTAACAATTATTGTATGGATTTTTAGTCCGAAATAAATGATAATAATAATAATAATAAGACAGGAGTTGCTCACCTGCTCCATAGAACTGGTAGTACCCTGGAGCCCAATAATTATAGACCGATTACATGTCTCCCAACGGTCTATAAACTTCTTACATCCATCCTGAGAGCTAAGATTAACAATCATATAAACAATAATTCTATTATGTGTGCCTCTCAGAATGGATGTAGGAATGGGGCCCGGGGTACTAAGAAGCTCCTCCTGATTGATATGGCTATTAGCCAACAAGCTCGCCGCAATCGTAAAGATCTGACAGCATGCTGGATTGATTACAAGAAAGCGTTTGACTCGGTGCCACATACATGGCTTTTGAGGGTGCTGGAGTTGTATAAAGTGACAACTCTATGTACCTTCTTAAGGTCGTGTATGGGGCAATGGAGGACGGTTCTTTTCTATCCAGGGTGTCGTCAGGCTTTGGGTGGCGGCGGCGTGCCGATAACAATAGAGCGGGGTATTTTTCAGGGGGATAGTCTGAGTCCCCTTTGGTTCTGCTTAGCCCTGAATCCACTTAGTGCTTTACTAGTGAATTCAGGGTTAGGTTATAGGCTACGAAGAGAGGGTCAGATGGTATCCCACCTCTTTTACATGGATGATTTAAAGCTATTTGCCCACACCAATCCTCAATTAATAGCTTTACTGAAGGTAACAGAAACATTCAGTAATTCTATTAAAATGGCGTTTGGTGTGGACAAATGTGCAGTCATTCATGTAAAGCGAGGGCAGGTGGTGGAGTCGTAGGGTATACAGCTCTCTAATTCCACTAACCTAAGATCACTCCTCGTAACCGAGACCTATAAATACTTGGGTATGTCACAGGCGTTACGCATCAATGAGGTCGAAATGAAACAAATGTTACAGGAACGTTTCTTTGGCCGCCTGAAAAAGGTACTTAACAGTCTTTTGTCAGGTGGTAACAAGGTGCGTGCCTGTAACAGTTGGGTCATGCCACTCTTGATGTACTCTTTTGGCATACTCAAGTGGACTCAGACTGAACTCGATACCATCGATAGGAAAGTCCGGACTCAGTTGACTGCATTTCGAATGCACCACCCACGGTCGTCAGTCATGAGATTGTACATCCCGCGGAAATGTGGGGGTCGAGGTTTTTTAAATGCTAAGACCCTTCATAATCGCGATGTGTGCAATCTCAGAGACTACTTTCTTAAGTCGAACTTGGACATGCATCGTGATGTAGTCAACGTTGATACCGGGCTCACCCCGCTCGGTTTGGCTAAAGAGAACTGGCGCAGGCCTACAATAGTTAGCACTGACAGCCGCAGGGAGGTATGGCAGAGTAAGGAGCTACATGGTAGGTTCTATCGGGCCCTACACAGGCCCGAAGTAGATCTGCTAGCATCCGTATCCTGGCTATGTTTCAGTGACCTTTTTGGGGAAACTGAAGGTTTGGTCTGTGCAATTGCAGATGAAGTTATTAAGACGAATAACTACCGGAAGTATATCATGAGGGATGGCAAGATTGACATCTGTCGAGCGTGTCACCAACCTGGTGAATCCCTCAGGCATATTACTTCCGGTTGTTCTCGTCTTGCTAACGGCGAGTACTTACACAGACATAATCAAGTAGCCAGGATAATCCATCAGCGACTTACTCTGAAATACAACCTTGTAGAAGTTGAGGTGCCGTACTATAGGTATGTTCCTGAAAATAGCCATATCACATTGTACTGGGATCGATCTATCATCACTGATAGGACTGTTATAGCTAACAAGCCTGAAATTGTGGTGATAGACCGATCCGAACGCCGAGCATTGATTGTTGATGTCACCATTCCTCGTGACGAGAATCTCGTGCAAGCTGAGAAAGATGAACAAGTTAAATACTTGGACTTGGCCCACGAGGTTGTCGACATGTGGAATGTTGACTCAGCAATCATTGTACCGATAGTCGTATCAGTCAACGGACTGATAGCAAAGAGCCTCGACCAACATCTGAAGAGGCTCGGGTTGGATGGTTGGGTCAAGGGCCAGATGCAGAAGGCAGTACTCCTTGATACGGCGCGCAAAGTGAGGAAGTTCCTCTCTCTGGAGCCCTGACCACCGGTAGCTTGGTCCCTGTACTCGATGCCGGTGGGATACTATTTTTTATATTTTTAAATAGATGTTTTTTTTATATGTATTTAAAAATATAATTTATAAGTTTTTTAAAATGAATAAAGAGGATAATAATAAGTCTACTAACAACTAATAATATATTTGAATTCAGTCAGTTGACACTTACGGCCGTTCCCAATAACATACTTACAGTGAAAGATAGATCGCAACAGTCAAATTTGACGTATCGGCTGCTAAAATTCAAAACATGGTAACTGATTTTTTGCGGAAAAGCGCATCGCGGTATAATTTTATTTTCCGAAATTGGTGTGAAATAGGAGTTACTATGTTTTGAATTTAAACAGCCGAGCACTTTATCCGTAGACGTGATCTATCTTTATTTTATTTTATTTTATTTTATTTTATCATTTTAGGAAAACTTACAGCTAAAAGATAACAATAGGTAAATTCATATAACAAAGTGAGGGCCATTTACAAGTTTTCACCGATATAAATTTGGTATAAAGTTTTTAAAAGATTTTACGGCAACACAATTCTACGGACGGTTTACATTAATTTGTTACATTCAGAATGATGTTCACCTTTAGAATTGCTAACCATTGCCATCTAGCAATAGTAAGCAAGCCCAAAAGTAAATTCCTAATCCATAAAGTAGTGATCGCATAATAATTTCTTTACTTTAGAGATACCAGTAAAAAATAAGTCTATATCAACATCCCGACATGCCACATTGTATGCACGGCAGGCTCGCAGTAGATAGGAATTTTGCCTATAGGTGGTTCTTGCCATAGGAATGTGCAGCAAGTTTGGCTTGCGTAAAAACAATGGAGGCGCGTAAAAGCCTACCTTGTTTACCAGCTCCGGTAGATCTACTGATCCATTACAAATGGACATTAGGAAGGTTAAATCCGCTATCTTACGACGCTCAAACAGAGGTAAAATGTGAAACTTTTTACAGCGAGTATGATAATCGGGCAGAAAACAGTTAGATCGGAATTGAATGTACCTTAAAAATTTCCGTTGTATACTTTCAAGACGCTCATTATAAGTGTTATAAATCGGGTTCCACACTTGTGAAGCATATTCAAGGATACTACGAACAAAAGAGCAATACAAAATTTTTATAGTTTTAATACTATTGAAATCGGCCGAGATTCTTAGAATAAAACCCAGTGCTTTCGTGGCTTTGCTAATGGTGTTATTAATATGTAAGTCAAAGAGAAGTTTACAGTCAAAAGTAACACCTAGATCTTTGACAGAGTTAACCCTAGTTAAAGGAGTATCGCGAAGAGTGTAAATACAATCAATAGGCTGTGGTTTACGCGTAAAAGTGCAAGTATAGCACTTGGACACATTTAAGTCGAGCTTGTTCACTACGCAATAATTCTGAAATCGGTCCAGATCCTCCTGCAGCGCAAGAGCATCTGCGAGAGTGCTAATCTGCTTCATGATTTTCATGTCGTCAGCGTACAGCAATATTTTGGACGACTGAAAACAACACGCTACGTCGTTGATAAAAATATTGAAAAAGAGTGGTCCCAGAAGCGATCCCTGGGGCACACCCGAAGGGATGCGCATTGCTCTCGATGAATATCCATTTAGCACTACAGTCTGGCACCTATTCTCCACGTACGACGTAAACCATCTGAAGAGGTTGCCCCGAATACCCATAGCCGACATTTTATCCATAAGTATGGAGTGATCTGTAAGTATGGTATTGGGAACGGCGGTAGTGGACCACGGTTGACAACCGCTTGTGTTTCTCAATATTTTTTGGTACTACCGGTTTTACAGTAGTTTGTAGGATTTCTACGCTAGCCCATTATGTGTTTACCTACAGCAAAAAAATGTAGCAATTTTATTAATAATTTCACTTAAGAGTTTGTAATAACCTTGTGCAATTTGTTGGAAATTCACCAAATTGGCAAAATTCGCACTATGCGCAGTTGTGACAGAGATTATATTATTTTATTAATATATTGAAATTTTCACAAAGTGAACTTTCTCAATACTACTGTAGAAATTGATAATCATGCAACTTGCCATCGTCTTGGAGCTGTTAGAGTAGGCCATAACCGTCCCATTCTGGTGAGGTTTAGTTCTCTGGGGATAAAAGCCGCAGTCTGGAATGCGAAGACACGTTTGAGAGGGTCTTCCATATCAGTTAAGGAGTTCTTAACGAAGATCCGACAGTCAGTGTTCGTCAAGGCCCGCTTGCACTTTGGAATGCGTTGCTGTTGGACACAGGATGGCGTTATAGTGGTCAAAACGCAGGACGGACAGCGATGCAAGCTCACTACTCCTGAGGAACTTCAACGACTGATGGATAAGCATCCTAAACCGGCATCAATTTCCAGGGACTAGAGTTGTGTTGTCAAGAGTGAACAAATTGCTTGGATTTCAAATCTTGAACCGTCTGTGATTGCATACTTCTTATAACTTTAAATATCTCCTTGTGCCCTAGTTCCTTTAGTTTGCATTTTTTTGTTTTCACATACATCTGGCGTAAGTTTACTTATTATATAATTATTATATTCAAGTCTCTCCATACATTTGCGGTTTACCTACTTATTGCTAATATAAATAACCTGTCATTGACATTTTTGACAGTTTTGACGTTCTATCAACTTGAAATGCTATTTCTGGCACAAGGGGATTTGGCTCTAACGCACTATTTTGGTTACTGTATTTTCTCATTTTGTACTGTCATTTTTGTATAGTGTGTTATAATTAAATTTTATTTTTCCAGAAATTGTGACTGTTTGCTGGCGGGTGGTGCAGGGACTGAGACCTAAAACAGCTCAGCATATTTATTGTACTGGTACATTTTTTTTTTTTTTTTAATAATCTGTTGGATATATAAGTATTTTATAAGATATTATTTTATTATATATATTTTTATTTTATCATAATGAGTGATAATACCTCATCCGATAATGATTCCTTCCATTCTGCCTGTGATACGGATACACTATCCGATGACATTAGTTTTAGTTCAATTTCAAATAGCACGGTCATCCTCGGTGATAAACTTCGGAATCGTTTTGAACAAAACATGGGACGGTCATTTAATGTTTGTCATATAAATGCACAAAGTGTGCCAGGACATTATAGTGACCTTGTTGCAACCTTCGCTGACTCTCACACCCATGCAATCCTGATTTCCGAGAGCTTTTTGAAACCTAATCTTCTCTCTACATACTACCCACTTCCCGGATTTGTTCTTATAAGGAACGACAGGTTGGGTAAGGATGGGGGTGGGGTTGCCATATATCTCCGTAGTGATCTTCCTTTTAAAATGGTTGCCTCATCTCCATCACAATACTCAGCTAGCGCCGAATTCCTTTTCCTTGAGGTCTGGGTTAGGGGTGCCAAGGTGATCCTTGGCGTTGTCTACAGTCCCCCCACGGTCGATTATTTCACCGATTTCGAATTGGTTCTAGAATCTTTGGGGTCTGATTACGAGCATCACATCATCATGGGTGACTTTAATACTAATCTTCTCGCAGAGGACTCTTCAAGGGCCCACAAACTCCTTCACATAGTCGAGTCAGCCAGTCTTCACATTTTGCCACTTAAGGCCACACACCACAATAAAGACGTGGAAGACACCTGGCTCGACTTAATTCTTACTTCTTCCCCTAATCTTGTTCACTTACATGGCCAGTTTTTGGCGCCGGCCTTCTCACATCATGATCTGATTTACGTCTCCTATACTCTTAAACCTCCTAAACTTAAACCTAAAGTGCTGCATAGGCGTTGTTTTGGTCGCATGGACGGTAATAAATTGTGCGCTGATGCAGCGGAGATTAACTGGGCGCCATTAGCAGAGGCTACCACAGTTGATGATAAGGTTTTAATCTTCAACAAAACCGTAAATACACTCTTCGATATACATGCACCTGTTAGGAGGGTGAAGCTAAAACATCCCCCGGCACCATGGCTTACAAGCGAGGTCCAAATTGCAATGAAACGCAGAGACCGGGCATTCGTTAAATTTAAAAAAAATCGTTCGGATATCAATTGGGACTCATACAAGACTGTCAGGAATCGGTGTAACCAGGTGATACGTAACGCCAAACGCCAACACATCTTTGACAACATAACTGGCTCATCACCAGCTGATGTGTGGAAGTTTCTTGGGACATTGGGAATTGGTAAGGCAAGGCAGCTGGAGCTACCTAAGACAATTGAGTTGGATACCATCAATCGTCATTTCTCCACCTCCCTTGCAATTGATGGCCTAACCAAATGTCAAACGGTAGACTTCATAGCCGGCCTAACCAGTCCCAGTTATACGCCCTTTCAGTTTTCTCCAGTAACATCGGATGAGATCAAAAAAAATATCTTGTCCATAAAATCTAGAGCAGTGGGCTGTGACAATATTAGTCGTCGGATGATTACCACTATCCTGGACTATCTCCTTCCGGCCATATCACACATAATCAACTTCTCCCTAGATTCTGGACAATTCCCCGCGTCGTGGCGCAAAGCCTTTGTCCGCCCCCTTCCTAAAATTTCTAATCCCTCGCTTCCTAACCATTTTCGTCCGATCTCGATTCTTCCCTTCCTATCCAAAGTGCTGGAGGCATGTGTACATAGACAGTTGTCTAACTTTATACATCGCAATGACATATTAAGTAGTGTACAATCTGGATTCAGACCAGGACACAGCACTACCTCCGCTCTCCTAAAGGTAACGGGTGACATCAGGGATGGCATTGAAAAGACCAAGGTTACTGTGATGGTCCTGGTGGATTTTTCCAATGCATTCAACTGTGTGAACCACGACATTCTGCTCGCAATTCTTACCCATATTAAAATCTCATCTGATGACCTGGATTGGTTCTCTTCATATCTTCAGGGGCGCCAGCAGTCAGTTTGTGCCGACGAGAAGTCATCGAGTTGGTGCAATCTTGACTCTGGGGTCCCTCAAGGCGGTATACTTTCTCCTCTTCTTTTCTCCATATTTATTAACTTCTTAACCTCCGATCTTCAATGTGCGTATCACCTGTACGCCGATGATCTGCAGTTGTACAGTCAAGCGCCTGTGGATAACATATCGGAAGCCATCGATAAACTAAATGTAGACTTGGGTTTTATTCGTAGCTGGTGTGCCAGGTTTGGACTGGCCGTCAACCCTGACAAGTGCCAGAGTATCATAATAGGTAGTAGTTATATGATGGGAAAGTTGAAGGACATGACCATGCCGGCAATTATCTTTGATGGGAATGTTATTCCCGTCACACTCAGTGTGAAGAATTTGGGCTTACACCTGGACTCAACTTTGAGTTGGCGGGTTCAAGTAACTAACGTCTGTCAGAGGGTAACTGGGACATTAAGGGCTCTTTACCGCCTTAAAAACTTTCTGCCACCTAAAACCAAGACAATGCTTATGCAGACCTTAATCTTCCCTATTTTCGACTATGGTGATGTGTGCTATTTCGACCTGAATGCAGATCTGCTCAATAAACTTGACCGACTTCTCAACAATTGCATTCGATTCGTCTACAATCTAAGGAAGTATGACCACGTTTCTACTTATCGTGCAGAGCTGGGTTGGTTGCCTATTCGACGTCGGCGCAGTCTAAGAGCTGTGACTTGGATATATACCCTATTGAATTCTCCCAATGCGCCAGCTTATTTAAGATCCCAGCTTCACTTACTCGGATCTAACCATAACAAAAACTTACGCTCATCTAATAACCTACTTCTACACTGTCCCACTCACACTTCTAGCCTTGTCCACTCTTCTTTCTTAGTGCAATCTATTCTTCTATGGAATGCACTTCCTCTGGAAATCAGGATGTCCACGAACCGTTTCATGTTCAAAACTAGAGTACGCCGGCTCTACAACAATCCATAGCTGTCTGTGGGGGTTGTGGAAAAGGCAATCAAATTGGTGAACCGATGTCATATCTGTAGGATGGAGAAATCTTTTTGTCTGTATGTATTCTATGGGTATATGTAGGTATATTGTGTATATATTATATGTACAATATATGTATGCGTATATTATTATATTATGTGTGTAAGTATTGTATATGTATATATACATATATATAAATATATGTATTTGTTGTTATGTGTATGTAGTTTATGATATTTCTATAGGTTTGTATTCATAGATAATACTATTAAATTTTTGATTATTATTAAATAGTTTATTATTTTTTACAAAATTTATTATTTGTACCAAAATAGGTCAAACCAACACAACACTTCGTGCATCTACCTTGGACATAAATATCTCTGCATCACCCTAAGGTTGACTGGTAGAAAATGCCTATGGCATTAAGTCCGCCTTTGTACATTTATTTTGTATTTGTGCAAAAAGTTTAAATAAATAAATAAAAAAAAAATCAAGTTTATAACTGGGTAATAAGCCGGGACAGTTCTTTTCTAATTAATTATGCACTTAGCTTGGTCACCCTACATATGGTGCACTAGTAAAAAACTTTGTGTCGATAGCCGTTCTGTCCATGGTTAGCTTTGCAGTTTTGTTAGCAAAATGAGATTAGCGCTACTAGATATACTAGTACTTGTTAATACTATACTTTAGTTCGGGAGCGCCTTATCTTCTATCTCAATGCATTCCAGTTGACCCTCCCCGACCAAAGCAATCTTGTCAGATGGGGAAAAGCCACAGATAAAACATGTAACTCATGTGGTGAAGCAATTGGTACTGCTAGGCACCTACTGGTGGGTTGTAGGACGCTATTAGACCGGGGTCATTACTCGCGCCGACATGATAAGGTATTAGAAATCGTACGTGAGGCGGTAAGTTTGGCGGTAGCTAGAGCGAAAAAGGGTTTAACCACAAACCAAAGAAATGACGTCGCGTTTGTAAAGGAAGGCTGCTCAAAAAAGACAAATCAAAAGCCGTACTCAATTTTGATAGCAGCCGCTGACTGGACATTACTCGCAGATTCGTATGAGAAACACTATAAAATACCGGAGGATGTTTGTGCCTCGTCATCCAGACCCGATATATTCCTATTTTCAAAACAGCAAAAGCGTGCAGTACTAGTAGAACTCACAGTACCGTGGGAAACTAACATACCTAAAGACCACGCTATAAAAATAAACAAATACTTTGACCTGACCAACGAGTTAACCAAAAATGGCTATGTGGTTAAACTCTACGCCGTGGAAGTAGGAGCAAGGGGAATTCCAGCTAAATCCCTGTATAACTTATTTAAAGACCTCGGATTGCCAAGAGCTTCAGTAAGCTCTTTACTCAAACGAATATCTAAAACGGCGTTGATAGGATCTTACCAAATTTGGATAGGTAGAGGGGGGAACACGACTGACGGTGGAGGTGAGCGCTGATGCATCACAAGGTGGCCACCCTAAACCTACACCTGGGTCGCAAGTCCCAGGCGCCGTCACAGTGTTCCTCTCTGTACCACGCCATGGACCCGGCGACCGCACGGTGAATCCATGGAATGCTAAGAACCGGATCTCATTTTACAGAAAATGTTTTATATAATATTTGGTTCTTATATTTTTATTTCGAATATTATTGTTTTAAAGACAATTTACCACAATGAATCACTTTTCACAGAAACACAATTTAATGAATTTTTTTTCACATATTTTTGTTTAACATACTTATCAAACTGTAGAATTATTATTTAAGGAATCTTAAAAACAACCACTAACCACCATCTATTTCAAACAGTAAAATTTAGATACATTTTTTTTCCCGATTGCTTGTAGTAATTTAATTAGATAATACCCCGACTCGGATAGGTTAGGTTAGAAGCTCCGCTTCGCTTCGCCCTCGCCTTAGCCTTCGTGGTTATTTTTTTTTAAACCACCCAGAAAATATCTTTGCGCAAATAAGTTTTATATGAAATAACCAATATAAAAAAGAAGAATATTTGATTTGTTATTCTATGAAATGATTATTGTAACATTAAAATTAATGTGAAACAAAAGTCAATGATTTAAAAATCTTTAAAGTAAGTATTATGTATATTGATTATTCTATGAAACGAAATTATGCGAAACATTTTCTGTAAAACGAAATTATATGAAACTTTTGTCTATAAAACAACGCACACCCCTTTAGTTCATTGCATTTATTTAAACAAAGATTTTTAATATGATTAATATCAAATATAATGAAAGTATGCACACTTACCTTCTTTTTAAAGTAGATATAGTGTGAATAAAATTATATTTAAAGATTTTCATTATTCTTAAATTTTAAATATTAATTACAGTCTGTCTAATCAACAAAGAAATAAAACAAGATTATCTATACGCATAGTAACAATATAATTTCAATGAAAAAGAACCCTGAAGACGAAAATTCCAAAACTATACACTATTTATACTATTGATTGATGGCACTTAAAGGAATCCATTGTTACACATGTTTAAGAAATGGAATATTTAAAACGTATAAATGTAAAATCTTAGAGAATGCCTATATAGATATATAGAGAATGTATAATAAATACTGTGGAAAACGTACAACTTTGTTCCCATTAAGTATCCAAAACTGTAATCAAATAATGTATGATTTGAGATTAGGTAGCCTAGTGGTATGGGTAAAGGACTGCTGAGACGAGGTCTCGGGTTCGATCCCAGGTTTACCATGGCACACACCAATGACTATACGATGCTTTTCGAAGTTATGTGTGTATTTATCGCAGGTTTATAAGTGCCCGGTTGATGGCAATAGGCTCGCCACCTATTACATTGGGACCTAAACATAAACTGGCGAAATGTGGGTGCTAGCACCTCTGCCTACCCCTTCGGGGAATACAGGCGTGAGTTTATGTTTATGAGTTTATGTATTGAGATTAAGATTCGTCAGTACACCGTGACCATGGCGCTTGAAACATGGCCGAAATATCGGTTACTCAAAACAAATCAACAAAATCTAATCTCTAAAAAGGTCAGGCGTTACACTACTAACATAAATAAATATTCCACAACACAAAACATAATTAAACATAAGACAGTATACTATACAACATAATTAAGTAATATTTCAATAGAGTACAGCATAGTGCCTCATCAAAATCTACACGTAACAGAAGTCACAAAATTAAACAAACGAACCGAAACTCCTGGCACTAGGAGTGTGAACATGTCCTCAGGTATACTCAAATAAAATTCAAACACAGTAACTTAACGAACACTGATTTACCCTTGTAACAAATACAGGCACTTGTAGTTTTGAATTAAATTGATGGAGAGTTGTTACCTTAGAAAGTAAAATATATCGGGTTGTAATATTTTAATTTGATCGTCTATTATACAATTATAATAACGGGAATTAACGCGATCATGGTATAGGTACCTAGTACATACCTTTAAATTATCTGCAATATGGATTTCAGTGATAAAAAACATGCAGCCTCGCTTTTCTGTGCAGTCGGATAAACACCGGACAGTTTGCTTACAGAATAGGGACACTGTGAGTGTGGTATGTGACGGTACATGGCGAAAACAAAATATCAAGAATGTGCGGGTAGATGAAGAACCTACTAGCTCACGGACTCGAAGACGGCGGGCGTGCACTACGGAGCCAGTCAGCCTGTGACCACGGCCGGTGTATCCTGGTTGAAACGTCAGGCAAATCAAAGGTACGTATGTACCTATACCATGATCGCGTTGATTCCCGTTATTATTATTGTATATCATGGGACGCGAGACTTTAAAAGTTAGTTGATCGTCTATTGTCAAGCCCATTTTTTTATTGTTCAGCTGTTAAAACGCCCCCGCCTTCAGGGATTTACTGTATGTGTGCGTGCATTGCTCAGCTCTTATATAGCGTAATGCTGTACAGCCTTTAAACCAGTCCAAAAACTAGGTTATCAAATGTAAATAAAAAAAATTAAATTGCACATGATAGTTTCAGAGAATAACGCGTTTCGAAATACAAACTATTGAATTTTATTTTATATTACTACAGGTTTACACACCTATTATATTACAGGTATATAACACCATCGATTAATTAGCCTATCACAGTCCACTGCTGGACATAAGTCGCTTGCTATACCATACAAGCTTCCAATTATATTATATTTGGAGGCAAAATTGGGTTCATTTGATAGTACAAAACGCCGTCAAAGGCCCAGCGCACACCGGTGGAAGCGCGGCGGCGCGCAGTTTCAAACAACAATTTAATATTAACCTTAAATACCATGATATACGATAGAAAACCGTATATCAAGAATAAGTTCGCGCGCGGCGCAAGGAGCGGCCGCAAGAGCATGCGCGCGACTGTAATTTCGACCGTATATCAAAGCTCTTAAGGTTTATATTAAATTACTGTCTTAAACCACGCGCCGCCGCGCTTCCACCGGCGTGCGCTGGGCATATACTTATATACCTACACTATTTCAGAAAATAGGTTGAAATAGGTTTTTTTTAATAAATCACCGATTTTTCAGGCAGAATAGTAACACAGTGTGTTGCAATGAAAAACCTTTATAAGTATTCAAGGCCAAAGACGTAGAGCAACTGCAGATTCAACCCAGATTTATAATAATATTGACAAAAAATTGATAGGCTATTATATTACGAAATAATGTTTACCTACCATTTAAAACATAAATGTTCAGAAAACCAAACTCGGTATGAGCATCCCATCACTATTTAATTGTCCCCCCACAATTTACAGGTGTCGTGTCCTAATTCCGTGGCGTGGGACACTACAAGCCCGGTGCGGGTAATCAATCAAGTCTGTCCCAACTCAGAATACAATTATGAACTTAGTTCCTGTCGCTAGTGTTGTGCCGATGTGATTAATTAGTTGTTGGTTTCTGTGTTTTGTATAAAATTGTGAACACTTGTGTGTTTTTTGAGAATGTATGTGTCTTACGTATTAAAATTATATTTATCGATATTTTTTCTGTTTTGACACGTTCATTATTTATTATTTGAAAGCGATTTATATGCTACCCATACAATTATATAAAAATAAAAGCTATGTACAACACTAAGAAATCCTTGATCAGTTTATTGTGAACTAAAACAAGAAATGAACAAAATATTTGAAGTACTGTTCAGTTTAACTTTCAATAGGTATTGTCACGAATATGTGACACTAAATAATGGACAAAACTTTAACTTTGTTATAACTCTTCATTTTTGTCACAAAACGTAACTGCTGTTTGTTTGAAAAGTAGTGAATAGCCCAAGCCCACTATGAGTTCCGAGTAACATTTGTTTATTTTCAAAACTATGTCGCAAGTTTACTGTTTACTCAATTTATCAAGATCTGTATCGCTTATTTTAGCATATGATTACTGTCTTAAACTAATTTATAGGTAACACTAGTAACTTTAGCTACTACATTTTGAGTATCAAGTGTGAAGCTTACTCATTTAAAATTAATATTAAGTAAAATGATGCTTATCTGTGACTTTTAACGGACTTCGCCTCACACTGCCTCGTCGCAGGGCAAGATATGTTACACAGGTAGGCTAAACTGTATACTATGTACTCTAAAAGTTCTAAGTGTGATCGCACATAAATATTGATTGTTTAATCCTGCCATTCATCAATTGCACTATTGCTACATTTATTTCATAAGCCTCTATGGTCGATCTTTACTAGTTCCCTAGAATGTATGACTTGTTCATGCTATACTAGTAGTATAAAACAGGGGACACTTTAACCTCTTTCATGACATGTTGTTAGGTCAATCTAACATTCGCTCACAATCTTCCAATTCAATTTAAACCATTATTGATCATTTTCATCATTTTTTATATATATTGATTGTTTAATCCTATCGTTCATCAATTGCACTATTGCTATCCTACATTTATTTCATAAGCCTCTATGGTCGATCTTTACTAGTTCCCTAGAATGTATGACTTGTTCATGCTATACTAGTAGTATCAAACAGGGGACACTTAACCTCTTTCATGACATGTTGTTAGGTCAATCTAATATTCGCTCACAATCTTCCAATTAAATTTAAACCATTATTGATCATTTTCAGTACCTGGATACATGCCACTGTAACTAGTCTCAATTTCATTGAGCAATATATAGGAGACTAGCTTTTGCCCGCAGCTCCACCCGCGTGGATGTCGGTTATCGCGAACAAACATAGTCTATGTCCTTTCTCATGGTCTAATCTACCCCTATGCCAAATTTCATCAAAATCGGTTCAGTGGTTTAGGCGTGAAAGCGTAACATACAGACAGACAGAAAGACAGACAGAGTTACTTTCGCATTTATAATATTAGTATGGATTATCCTATGGTCAGAAACAATAATTCTAGCTTAACATGTGACACCTTATAACGCAGATATTCATACTTCCATATCCATACTAATATTATAAATGCGAAAGTAACTCTGTCTGTCTGTCTGTCTGTCTTTCTGTCGGTCTGTCTGTATGTTACGCTTTCACGCCTCAACTACTGAACCGATTTTGATGAAATTTGGTATAGGGGTAGATTAGACCATGAGAAAGGACATAGGCTATCTTTGTTCGCGATAACCGACATCCACGCGGGCGGAGCCGCGGGCAAAAGCTAGTACGTTATAAGGTGTCACATGTTTATAATATTGGGCAGATGCAGATGCAGATCTGGAGTGCATTCAGTCATATCTCATCATAAATATGTTTGATAATACACAAATTTTAACGAAATGGAAATCCCAAAAGATGCTGTCTAGCCAACCAGCATTTACGACGCTCGCGCGCTCGCGTGTGTCGTGGCCTGGCGCTAGCTCTGTTGAAACAGTCCACACGAGAAAATATACGATGAAATTGAAATAATCTATTTGTGAAAGCAATTCTCCAAGCAGATCGTGTTTGGTTTTACCACAAGTTTATTTCTGATAATATTAACAAAGGTCGTGAAATAAGTTTCGGAGATTATGGTAATTTTATTGATATTGGTATAGGTGGCTTTATTTTTTATCCGTTTTACTTTTAGATTCAGTAGTTATGATATAACTACAATTAGAGAAGTTTACAGTCAGGATGAGACATGAACCAGTGACCAGTCTCTTTTTACCGACGACAGAATGGAGACGGTATATGCGTTTGGGGTGAGAGGATGTTTGTGTGTTTGTTTATTTAAATCCATGTTGCCATTTTCTCCGAAACTACCAATCCAAATTTGATGCAGTTTTCAGCTATGGGTTTGGCTTTAATTGGAACATGTTCTTAGATAGGTTTTACAATGACAACTCAACAGAGGGCTCTACAGCAAGCATTTTTAATGCAAATGAATGTTGTGTGAGTGTGAAAACTTACTATATGGCGATTGGCACACTGCGACGCGCGACGCGGCGTCGAGCGTTGTTGCGTCGACGCGGCGCACAGTGGTCCGGATTTGAAAAATGAGTGACTTAGGGATCAACTTTCTCTTTTCGAATTTTTCTTTATGGCAATGGATAGATCTTATTAACCCTAATAACAATTGTTCTAGGTAATTTTCTTAATGCTTATGGTTTGGGTAAAAAAAAATATTTTCAGTTTTCTTTGTATGGAACGGGTCATAATGAGTTCAATTTCTCCCAAGTCTTTAGCGATCCGGCTTTCAAACCTTTTTTTTCTTATTCCTTGTCCTATTTGCTATAATGTAACACTATTAACATGTACCTAAACTTGCAATTCTACCAGATAAAGGGATCGAAAAAAGTGAAAAATATTGAATTTTGCTATGCTAAGTTTTTAATTTTTTTACGTTCCTGTGGCCTATATTTTGTTTATGGGGCCCCACTAAGATTTTTTAGACCAAGCTTACTTCAACTGCTAGGCTGTACACAATGTAAACATGCTGATTGATAGACTAGATACTGCCAAACATTGTAAAATTTATATTTTGTTTATGGGGCCCCACTGAGATGTTTAAGACCAAGCTTACTTCACCTGCTAGGCTGTACACAATGTACACCTGCTGATTGATAGACTAGATACTGCCAAACATTGTAAAATTCTACATAGAATTCTATCTATACCTTATTGTTATGAATAACTTATCTAATTCAATTCAAATTCATTTATTTCGTGAAGTATAGGTAATAGAATATACGTTATATTAGTCTAAGTTATGATCCGCCAAACGCATACAAAATATTAAAACTATGTCAAAATTTATAAAATAGATAAATATGTCAGAATCCAATTAAGTTAATTAGGTCAGAACGTAATCGCAAAAAAGTCCAAATCAAAATTAATCGTTTCCAAAAGTCGTCGTCAAATTGAGTAAAGCTTGCAGTTTAAAAGAAACTCCATCTTCGGTTATTATAATGTCTTCCTACTCTGGATAACACTTTAATTTTGCTTCCAATAGTTTATGATAAGAGGGATAGAAATCAGAGCCATCTTCGCGGGCAGAATTTCTGAGGTTCATATATTACCACTTAGATAACTTTAGTGAAACTGCTAAAGCCAGCGCTTTCTCGGGTAAATATGTACGATCTTTTCCTTTACTCTCTCTTAAACAATCTTTGACTTTTTCTTAATCTTCTGGGTAACTGAGCAAATGATCCATTATTTTTCCAATATCTTCATTTTCATTAGATTTCAAGGTGTTTATTTTAACTAATTTTTGATCTTCTGGCGACAACGATTTAATTTATTCTATTTATATTAAGATTTAATCGCTCTAAACGTCTTCGTTTCTATCTTAATCTTTATTCATCAAAACATTTTCAGTGTGCTTCTGGTATTGATGGTGGCAGATTTTCAACATTATCAATTTCATCTTCTAATTCAGGATTCACTGATAGCCGAATGAATCCTTTAGGCCAATTTATTGAATTCTAACCACTTCTCATTTCTTCTGATAAATTGCGACTCGATTGTTCCCATTTAGTACCTACATTTGAGCAAAACCTCTGGCAAAATTTTCGGAAAACAATATTATATATTTAATATTTAATAGCTGTTGTAGGTAAACGTCTGAAAAAACGTTTTTACTGTCCGTAAACGATTTCAACTCATCTCTTAAGATGGCAAATAAATCCAAATTATTAACTAAACTCCCCATAATTAATAAAAGATTAAAAGATCACTAAGTAAGAAGCAGTGCCAATAAACGAACACAAATAGTAAATTTAAAAACACTGTCTTTTTATGAGCCAATTGCGAATCTTGAGCATTATAATATTCATATTGTAGGATCTAGGTAGATCATCATTTTGCACAATACTAGTTCTAAATTTTACCCCAAACTTTATGGGAGAGTAAGATTTAGATATTTGTCTAAATTTACACTCTAGCTAGCACCATCTACGTAACTTCATGTATTTTATTTAGTAAATTATGTCATTTATATATTTACCAAGCTAAGTAAAGCTATTTTGACGCACCAAATAACTTTACTGTATTCGCTAAATCTTAATTTGCCATTTTCACCTTTTTGTGATTTAATCTGATATGTATTTGACCATTTAAAAAATCTAAATCTTATTTCTCCCAAACTTTTGGCGTAAAATATTGAACTGGTATTGCTCATTATTTTGATCTACCCACATACCTATATAGTATTATAGTTTTGAAGTTCTAATATTCAGATATTAACATAACGAATTTTAAATGCTATGAAGTGAAACCGGTGAGGCTTAGGCAATATGTTTATTAATGTTTATTGGATATTGTGAAAAGTAGCAATGACTTAATTAGTTATATTGGTTAGATCAAGATTCTGTTTAGGGTTGAAGTGATTATGACAATAATTAAAGAATGACATCAAATAGGAATAATAATGCGTAAATGAAGTATTTTTTTGTAAAAATATACCAGGGTTGCATCAATTTCGATATATGTTATTGCTAAATTTCGTAATCTTACTATTTTATACTTGAACGTATGTAAAAATTCTATGTAAATCTTTACAATGTTTGGCAGTATCTAGTCTATCAATCAGCAGGTGTACATTGTGTACAGCCTAGCAGGTGAAGTAAGCTTGGTCTTAAAAATCTTAGTGGGGCTCATAAACAAAATAAGGGCCACAGGAACGTAAAAAAATTATAAATTTAGCATAGCAAAATTCAATATTTTTCACTTTTTTCGATCCCTTTATCTGGTAGAATTGCAAGTTTAGGTACATGTTAATAGTGTTACATTATAGAAAATAGGACAAGGAATGAGAAAAAAAAGGTTTGAAAGCCGGATCGCTAAAGACTTGGGAGTAATTTAACTCATTATGACCCGTTCCATACAAAGAAAACTGAAAATATTTTTTTTTACCCAAACCATAAGCATTAAGAAAATTACCTAGAACAATTGTTATTAGGGTTAATAAGATCTATCCATTGCCATAAAGAAAAATTCAAAAAGAGGAAGTTGATCCCTAAGTCACTCATTTTTCAAATCCGGACCACTGTGCGGCGTCGCGCTCGTCCCCTCTACGGAGCTCATTTTGTATAGAAAAACGCGGGGTCCCACACACTGACAACGCAATCACGCGCGTTGCCGCAGAATACGCGCGTACAAGCAGAAAACGCGAGGTATGGCACACTGAAATCTGCATTCACGCGCGTGTTTTTCGAGGGATTTTTAGTCCGAGAGCTGTTAGAAATTTCTGTGTAGGTAATTGAGACGAATTTTAAATTAATATTATTGCAATGCAACATGACAAATTTAGAGCGCTTTCACATCAACTGACGTCCGATATCCAATATCCGATATCCGAGATCGGAGGAAGTCAAATATCGATGCCCAATATCGGGTATTGGAGCCGACACCACTGTTTTGGCTCGTTATCGGAACACGCAGAGACTGCAAGCGACTTTCAACCTAAATGGCATTTTCTTAGTTACGTCTCTTTTCGCGTTAATAGATGACGCTGATCACGAATATAAGAAAAAAAATTAGTTACTATGTCATGTCAATAAGTCGAAAGTAGCTTGCACTTCTAATCATTTTCTTTTCATCTCTAGCGTTCTTAATATAGTCTGGGCTATCGAGCTAATGGTCGGATGGCTTTACTTTACTTTTCTCAAAATTTTGGATTACTTCATACACCTACCTACCAAAAAAATTCTAATATCTCTCGGACTATCGCGCCAACGCGCGTCGACGCCCGACGCCGCGTCGAGCGTTGCAGTGTGCCAATCGCCTAAGTTCGATTTTGATGCAGTTTCCAATTATTGGTTTGGGTTTGATTGGTGCATGTTCTTAGATAGGTGTTACGGTGACAATCCACTAGATGGCGCTGCTGTAAATATTTTAGGGCAAAGAGGGGTTTTTTTAGAAAAAATAATTATTTTTCTTGTTATGGAAATTCTCTCACCCATTGAGCTACCTGGAGGTGTTCTGGGTAACTGAAATTCTCGCCTGTTCTATGGTGATAAACCTGTATATTAACTTCTTCCTATTACACATTCAAAAATCTTACAAAATAGTTACATAATTATATATTATTTTAAACTAAAAAGTAAAGAAGAATCTGTAGGATGTGCGTTAAGCCGGTAAGTAAACTAGAAGTAGGCGACGAAATCACGGGTTTCCAATATTATTCAGCCAAAATAAAAGTTGTAGATTCGTCCCCCATATTGGTGCCCATTGGTCCCTCGGTAGGAGGCCAGTAATAAAAATGTTTATACCACTTAGGTGACAGACAAGCATACGGTCCACCTGTGGTTACTGATTAATTTATTAATTTTATGGGTTAGGTCAAACTAAATAGCCACCATTGTTAACATGATAAATGTTTATAATAGTGACCCTCTTTTAAAGACTTTCCTTTTAGCTTACCATCAGAGGTGAACTCAAATTGACGTGTCCTATATAAAAAAGCTCTTATTATTTCAAATACTAAAGTGAAGAAAATCCTCATTGCCGTTTCTAATAACTAGAAATCTTTGTAAATGCATGTTACTATGACGCGGGCTATATGGGTCGACGGTATCGCACCAGCCAGCAACAATATTTCAACGGTTTAAAAGTATAAAGGAATGAGCATGAGCTGAATGTACTATTTGTATAGAACTAATCCTGTACAGAGCTGACATTTTTGTGGATAGCTGAAAATTTTTAGTACCTTAATTTATGCCGTTGCATTGTCACACTGGTTATTTTGTGTTATTTAGGTAAATTTATTTGTAGTAACTTATTGACTTATAAATGAATATTGCACAACATTCCACACAACGCTATCTAGACCCATGCTAAGCTTAGCATAACACTAGCTTGTGTTATGGAATCTAGAATGCGGATAAACATACTTAGATACTTTTTTTTGTAAATACATACATATCGACGGACTTGAACCCGCAGTCTTTCCCTTACTGGGGGAATGCCTTGACCAATTCGGCTACCGAGACACGCCCGATCTGATTCAACTTTCCCATCTTATACGTCTTTAAGGCGTTTCCCTACGTATCCGATTTGTATAGTTAGCAAACTTAATGCTGTAAAAATTCATTCAAATACATACATACTATACATAGAAACACCCAGGCCAATGCAAATAGCCCTATTCATGCATACAATTATTTGCCCTGAACGGGAATTGAACCCGCGCCTCCTACATAGCAGTCGCGTTCACTGCCGCCACGCCATGGAGGCCGTCAAAATTACTAAATTGTTGGACTTGTGTTCACGAGGTTGCAAGTTCGATTACAACATAGTAGTGACTTATATCCATCACGAGCACAAGTATATTGTTGGTAGCCAAGCTAATAGTGTAGGATCTATCTCTCCACTATTTTTAATGAAATAGTAATGTTTAAGAGCTTATGAAGGTGGTTTAGCATATTCAGACGCTTTTTAAATTGACTTTGACAATTACAAAAAAAACAACCAATTTACAGTCAACATTAGATCGATTTTTACTACTCTTATACTAAATGTATACAGTTTTAAATCAATAAATACGTTGTACTTTCATTACTGTGAACCACAACAACCCATTATCATTCTGTCTCCAATTTCAACGCATGCGGGTATCTTAATCACACTTCATTCAAAATTATGTCACGTCTATTCATTAATAACTCTACTTACGAGCACATAGAGGTACAGTGGTAGTTATAATGTTACTAAGTTTAATAAAAGTATAACGCCTTTGTAAGAGATAAATTAAGTTGAGAATTTGGAATAGAACCAAATCGTAGAAATACTGGTAAAATTTTGTAAGTCGGGTACAATTCGATTTAAAATCAGTTAATAGAATTTATAAATCGATGTCGAATAGCACTGTTCTGACTAGCCGGCTAAGTTTTCTCAGTCTGGAATATTAATGTCCTTCTGTAGTTAGTTAAGGAACTACAGAACTGGTGCATTTCTCTAAAAGTACTCTGCTTGAATTTTAAGCGCTAAAATTAAATATTTTTTCATTAATATAATTATTTGCTTGTATTTTGTTTAAAGCAACAATTTGAAGTTTATATTAATGTAAAATTTAATATAATATAGTTCAACGCTATTGAACATTATATTACTAGTACTATTCTCTATTCTGTGATTATATTATTATTATAGTGGAATAATCAGGTACGACAGAAGTACAATAAACAACGACGTTTTGATTTTAAAAAAATGCATTAATGAACCCATTGCAGTAAATGTTTCAGTGGCTTATTGGACGATTCGCACGAATTGAACTCGCCCGAAACGTGCGAATCGACTCCTTTAAAAATATAAGTACTGATTAATTTATCCACTACATATACCACATACACAGTAAGTAACCAATAATAATAAAAAAAATACTTTTGGAAGAAGACAATTCTGAAAATTATAAACTCCGATGCTTTAATTTCGAAGTTCGAAGCTCTTTCAGTTTATGATATTTACTTGTGTAGTTAGTAGTTATGATATTTTTTGTCTATGAGTACTTTACTCATAGTCAAAATATTTCCAGCGAAAAAAAAAAGAAATACAAATATTTGTACGAACAGTAAAACAAAGTTTGAACTAGTTTAAAACGATTTTCAAAATGGAAAAGATAATATTGTACGTCATTCATTAACTTTTGTGCACAACTCATCAAATAACCAAATATGAAATATAATAGCTTGAAGTTTAAACCGTAATCAAAAACAATAAAGTTCAAAATAAATTTAAAATAAATCAGTGATACGCTTAACTATACGTTCATTAGGTTTTAAAAACCTTCGAGCGTTTTCTAATGAAGCATTACTAAGGAATTTTAACAGCTACTAATATAACCAGAAACCAATTTAATGAGATCCACACCTCTTGTTGAACATTCTAAATAGTTCTACTGTAGGGGACATTTATAACGTAAGCAACAGGTCAAAGTAAAGTGGTGGTTAGGCATAGTACAGCAATATTTCACTTTTAGATGAAAACAATTGGTAAATATTAAACGACCGGCTGACTTTTTACGCCCTCGCTGGCCTGATTTATTTTGGAGATATTATGAATCGGTACATGAATCGATTAATCTTTGTTCTTTAATAACATGCATCGATTTCAATGAATTGCTTATGAATTTTTCATATATGCTGATTCGATATTGTCTTTTGGTATTCGAAATTTGCTATTGATTGGTATTTTTTTAATTTATATTGTATATTTATGTCTCTTTATAACCACGTGCCTTTACATAAGCCACGCCTCAATTGTGTTTTTTGAGGTACGTTGATTACCTCGGGGAAATGTTTTAAAGAATGAATAGATAGAAAAAGATAGGTGTCTAGTGTCTAGCAAAATACACCTTGCTAGATAAATGAGTGTTATTTTATTTAAAACATAAAGAGGTTTAACCCACCTGACCTTATCTGCTGATTGACAAAGGAGACGCTGGAGCATGATTTTATTGTAAAAATAGGAGACCGAATTCCGGGCTTGAAAGTACAACTAACTTTTAAACTATCGCCTTCCATGATATACAGCAGTCGGATAAACAATTAAACACCGGATAGTTTGCTTACAGAATAGGAACGCTGTGAGTTCAGTATGTGACGGTACGGTCATGGCGAAAACAAAATATCGAGAATATGCGGGTAGATGAAGAACTTACGGCCTCACGGACTCGAAGACGGCGGGCTTGCAACACTGAGCTAGTCAACCTGTGACCATGGCCTGTGCAACCTGGTCGAATCGTCAGGCAAATTAAAGGTACGTATATACCTATACCATGATCGCGTTAATTCCCGTTATTATTATTGAAAGTAAAAGCCTTGCAATCAACCGAAATTAGTGTTTGAACGATGATGATAAAGTGTCCCAAAGTAGGATTTTTTTTACTTTACTACAATTTCTATTCTATTAGATCTTCTTGTAAGTATACCTAATTATAATAATAGTTTAGATGAATGGTTAAATGGCAATCATTTCACGGAGACTTTAGGAGTAAGAACATCTTAGTTACATTGGAAAACCGACCCCAAGTCTCAAAATATGATGAATGGCTTACAACAATCACTGAAGTCATGAAAATGAAAGATTGGGCAGTGATGTATCTTATAAAATATCCACCTTTCCCCTGTTCCAGTTTCCGTTCCGTCTCTGTAACCGGGCAAATATTGTAATCTAATAAAATTAATCCAACTCGGAAATATAATTATTTAAAGGTTTAAATACTAGCCACAATTATACTCCGCTATCAGTACAAATGTATCAAAAATCACTTAATAAATAAACTTCAAATAAAAAGCTCTCCAATATTAATCTAATACCAATAGATATTTGATAGTAATAAGCTTACTGAACTGAAGCTCAATTTTATTAAAACGAAATTATAATGTAGTCACCCTTTATAAAGGGGTCGTCTGGACCCCACGTGGTACTCAGAAGTGTATTGGTACTATTTGGTACCGATTGGAATCACGCATAGCGTTGACATGTTTGAACAAAATGTATGCACTTCTATGTTAGGGGAACAAGTGTAATAATAACAGGCCACATATTGTTAGGGAGTGTAATTTTTGTTCTTATTTGTTTCCGATTTAGACAGGTTATTTTGACAGAGTAAACATTAACCCTTGCACTTATAAAGATTTTAATAATAAGTGTCATGATGATCTTTAGAGAGATATTTGATTATTAGAATGATTTTCATCTTCATTATTAGAATTTGACAGCCAGAGATGTAATCCTACTAATAATTATAAACGCGAAAGTTTGTAAAATTGTTGAATTGATAGATGGATGTTTATTACTCTTTAACGTCTATACGGCTAGGAGTTCGGGGCAGTGGTCCAACTGCTCTGTCCAACCAGTTGGACCACGGGTCTTTACTAGGGGCAGTTGTCCAACTTTTAAAATATTTGGACCACAGCACCTTTTGAGAATTTCCCCCAATTCATTAAAAATATGTAAGTTACCAACTCTAGAGCGATTTTAATAAAAAATTGTATGTAGTTAGCTGACATGGATTAACACATAGACTACGTTTCGTCGCGATAACCGACATCCACGTGAGAGAAGCCGCCGGCAAAAGCTAGTATAACATAAAAGTATTTCTCGAATTAATTCTTATAGCTCCAAAACAGGTCGCCATTGATTAATGGATCAATTGAAAATACCACGGGAAAATACGCACTTTAAAAAAAAAATTACCAACCCCATAAGAAATTGAAAATAAAAACTTTTTGTAGAAAATTATATACTGCATAAGACATTCCATGGGGGTTTTTCACACGATAAAAAAAACTGCATAAGACATGAGTTTTGAATTTTGATAGTGAAATTCAAGGCTTATTGGACGATTCGCACGAATTGAACTCACATAAAACGTGCAATTCGACTCCTTTAAATATTATTTTATTCTGTAGGCGATTCGCACTAAGTTAATTTATTGGTATGCGAATCGTCACCTCCAAAACTATGTAGTAGGCTATTGGCACACATTTTATTTTTCAAACATTGACACGTGTTACAGTAGGTGAAATTATTGACATACCTGCTACACCATATCATACCGTTATCAGCCAATTCTGTTACACTGGACATCGAAAATACCAAAGTACTTTGGTGAGGGGAGGCTTATCACCTAAATTTTGATGTATTATATCATATTTATGGCATCCTGGTATACTTTATTACAATGACGGGATTACGATTGTCAAACTCATTGTAGGTACTCATAAACTTATGAAACAAACTCATTTATCATCCCAAATATTGTAGCTGTTTGTGTACCGGTATCATGTTTTAGAATTCTCGAGACTAGTAAATTCTAAATCCATATCCATATCCATACTAATATTATAAATGCGAAAGTAACTCTGTCTGTCTGTATGTTACGCTTTCACGCCTAAACCACTGAACCGATTTTGATGAAATTTGGTATAGGGATAGGTTATACCTTGAGAAAGGACATAGGCTATGTTTGGTCGCGATAACCGACATCCACGCGGGCGGAGCTGCGGGCAAAATCTAGTACTAGATAAAAGTTGGTTCCCGGTGGTGTAGAATAGGACCACCCCATTTCTTCCTGTGGGTATCGTAGAAGGTGACTAATCGATAGGGCTGTTCTCCATCCGACAGTAAACATACAGCCCGTGACTTTGTGCCCGCTTGACGACAATAGGCTCGTCTCATATTACGTGGGACCGAAAATCATAGTTGGCGAAATGTGGGTGTTCATACACCTCTGCCTACCCCTTCGGGGATTTACAGGCTCGAGTATTATGGTTGTATTTGCAGATAAAAGTTAACGATGTTCAGCATCTCATTAGTGCAAAAAAACTGATTTGACGTCTTTATTCTAATATAACATCAAATCTAGACACCGTTCTCATTATATGTACAGTCAGCGTCATAAATATCTTGACGACGAAGTCTAAAAATGATCTTAAAACTCTCGTATTAAGAGCAAATCAAACTGTTATATATTGATTTATATGATATTGATATTATTGTCTGTAACTAAAGGTGTGTACAAAATATCAGTACAATCGGTCAACTGGGTCAAAAAACTAAATTAAGATCATTTTGAGTACTCTGTTTGTCAACATCTTTCTGATGCTGACTGTACCTACGGCTTTTCTTAACATATACACATATACACAACATACCTGAGGTCATCAAAGGCAAACCTCCCACGTTACTGAAAGGAGACTCAAGAAGAAAACTTTTAGGGGAAAAATAAAAAAGGAAAGGTAAAGGGGTATTTTTTCCCTACTTCTGTTGACATTATAAAATGCAACACTTAATGTATCTGATACAAAGCGATGGGTGATTTACATAATATCAATCCGGGTTATTTGGTGTCGGCAGCCAGTAGCGTTAAGGAATCTTTATGATCGAGATGTTCCGGGTTCGCATCCTTTCCATTACACTAATAACGTGAGCCCACTTCTAGCACAAGCATTTTAGCTCAATTGGGTTTTTAGAGCAAATATTAGTTATTTTGGTTGCTAGTATAATATGAAAAAAAAAATATCCTGGCAAAGCATGATACCTTAACAGAATTACTGAAGAATTGATACTAAGAAGTAATTAGTGTAGCGAAGTAATTTAAAATTTATATTTTATCTTTTATCAGCAACCTAGATCTATGAAGCATGCATTGTTGTATGAATCTATAAAAAATATGTTAATTATTGAGGCCCATCATACCCCCTATACATCGTTCTAACAATCATATCATAATCAGCTGATTCTTATTTATCTGTCATCGAATATTCTAACCTTTAGTTGAATAATACACTGTCCAATAGTACTATCCAACATCAGAACCAGTGGTTAATCGATGTGGTACGTGTGTGGCCATAAAATAAGTGTTTAATAGAAGAAATATAATTTTGTTTTCTGGATCGGCAGCATGATAAAATATTCGTGTGTAAACTTAGCAGATGGACCTTTCTCATTAGAAATAAGTGAGCATTAATATCTGATAAATAATTTTAAAATCCTACGAACGAGCATATTAACCTAGTGATAGTTTCTTTACTTATAAGTATACAAAGGCAGAAACGCAATACATATGGTCATGTCCGTCAATACGTGATGCACGAATACGTTCAAAGAAAGGCATCCATACTAATATTATAAATGTGAAAGTAACTCTGTCTGTCTGTCTGTCTGTCTGTATGTTACGCTTTCACGACTAAACCACTGAACCGATTTTTATGAAATTTGGTACAGGGGTAGACTAGACCTCGAGAAAGGTCATAGGCTATGTTTGGTCGCGAAAAAGGAGGGTTAAAGGGGGAAAATAGGGATTGAAAGTTTGTATGAAAGTTCGTCATTTTCAAAATTAGAAGCATGAAACTTCGTACACCTACGTCTTTTGAGAAAAGCTTTGTCGCGATAACCGACATCCACGTGGCTGAAGCCGCGGGCAAAAGCTAGTAATACTATAATGAAAACCTACGAAAATACAATTAAGTTTAGATGCATTTACTACGTGATATGTCATCGAAGACTATACTTATTAGTTAATTAAAAAAAAATGTATAAAACATATAATAAGAAAGTGTAGGTAAATGTAGACATATTAACGACTCTTTTTACTAAAATAACTATAGCTCTTACTGAAAAGAAAAATGAAAATGTTGACATAACAGCTGTACATACCCTGAGTAATGTTTTATTACTAAAAGTAGTTTTACTGGCCACACTTTCGTGGTGTTTGGCGTGGAGGGACGTTATCACGTTCCGTGTCCCAGCGGAGGGCAACACTGAGGGTAGACAGGTTCAACTAATGATTCTGGCCTGCACATACTTTTTTTGTAATATTCGTCTGTCTATTTTGGTGAGAATATTGTGAAACATTGGTTCATAAAAGTAATGCTATTGGGGATCCTGAATGTCTTTGCTTTTGTCGCTAAAACAGCTATAATAATAAAAAGAATAAAATGACATTGGTCTTTATACGTTTGCTTTATTTCATATGTATATATTAATATTTAAAATAATTTCTTTGTAATTATTGAAATGAAAATATAAGAACAATTTAGTGATAACATTCAAAGCAATTTCGCCAGAAGCAATTTTTACAATTTTAATAAATATGAAGACGAAAATAAATATATTTTCAGCTAAACCTTAAATTCAAATGACTACAATGAAACAGATTGCCCACAGCAATTCCAATTATAAAATATGATTCATTTGGAAACGTTAGTGTCATTCCAAAACTGGAAAAACAGATTTGATAAAAGAGAAAATTCAATTATTCTGAATACAGAATAACTAATGAACTTGTTAATTAAGAGCGGACGATAAAGTTGAAAATAAAGGGAATGCAATTAAAGCGTAACGGTTATCAAGAAAATAAAATATGTAAGGTCTTTGCACACTTTTTTTATTGGTATCAATCTGGGGAGATTGAATTTGTTATGAGTTTTGGTCCCTATTTTTAAACCCTAACGTTCCATGTTATATTAACCAAACCAACCATGTATCAATTTGAGAAGTTTTTGAACTATATAAGACAATGAAATAAATATATAATAACAATAATATTGAATAATAATTGATTAATAAACTTAAATAGTATCGAAAAAAAATTATAACAATAAAATAAAATCCCTGTATCGTGAAAATTAAATTTATTTTATCGTGAAAATTAAATTAAATTAATTTTCACGACACATGGAATCCTAGTGCAAACTGAATTTCAAAGTTTTATATAGAAGTTAAATCTACTTAACTACATTTTGTTTATATTTTAAATATTGTATTGGTAGAAGATTAAATTACCGTTTTTATAATGGCAAAATGATTTTTCTTATGTCTCAACATTTGGTGTAAAAGGATCTTAAAAAAATTAAGATATAAAATAAAAATTGAATGCTACTAGACAGTTAAGCGGCCTACGGCCATACCTACTGTTCGTTATGGTCTATAAAACAAAACGAAATTATAACATTCTGCTAAAATTGCAAGGTTTGCACAAGTCTCGGGGCTGGGCTACCTACCGAGAAGTGACATACTGACAAATAAATAGACCAACATAGAGGCAAAAAATACACTTCAAAAGTTTTTGAGACTGATATTTTATAATGACAATCATGGCAACACCAGATAACGCCAAAAGCCTGAAATATTACAAGGCCACTAGTTAATTTATTTGCTATCGAGCCTAAAAATTGTCACGACAATCCCATGGCATATAGTTTTTCATTAATATAGTCACTTATAAGCGCTAGTTATTTAAATTTTCTGTTCGAATGATTAGGATAGAGCTATTCACCCCCTATTAACTAGGGCTAATTGCTATTGGGGTGCTAATTGACTCACCTCTACATTACACTTCTTTGACAATATGCAGTTGAGAATAAAATGTAGAATGGGCTATTTGACTATTTTTTTTTACTTTCGAAAAATGACCACTGTCTTATAATATAATGAACTGTAAAAGTAAAATTTTCGTACGACAAATAGTTTTCAAAATATTTGATTTTGAAAATTTCAATTTGTCGCGCCGCCCGAAAACGCTCCATACAAAATCGTTCTAAATTGTGACGTCACGCTTCGGTAGCGCGTAGTGAAAATGTATGGAGTGCAAGATAATATCGCATTTATCTCGGTCTACGTTGCGTTTACACTTATATAGTTCATAATAAAAGTTATTTAAAATTTAATGAGAAATCTAAAAAGTTATATATTTGAATTGAATTTGATTGTTTATATTTTGACTTTTTTTGGGAATTTCAAGTAATGAAAAGTCATAGTTTCAGTTTAGATATGCAATATTTTATTTTGCAAGGCATATTTTTTCACAACAAGCTATCATATTAACTAGTATTTGGAAGAATCGACGACTTAGTCAAATACCCTATTGTACATGTATATTTTGTTTGACAATTGTTTTAATACCTATATTTATGTTTACGAGTGAGAACCTTGGAGAAAACTATCATACGCCGAAGAGCTGAAAATGTACAAAATACACAGCCTACAAAATTGTATTCCTATACATTAAGTACCTATTGTTGTTTAAATTTACATTATCATTATTGTTTTGAAACTAACGTGTAACTTCTGAATAGCACGTATATAGTTGTAAATATACTAAATCTTTGCGATAGATCACCCTAACTTAGTGAGTTTATACAACTAAACTTACACTTGAATTTAGGGGAAACGTTTCAAGGGAGGGAACAATATTTCTCTTAAAATTTGAAGTTCTTATCTACGGAAGAAAGTGATTATAATAAAATTGTGCTATTTTATTTGCATTAAATAAAATTTCCCTTATAAAATTGCTCTTCCTTATTATAACTTTTTTTTTTAAATTTTGACGACTTCTACACTGTAATCATACTCCATATCTTTCACGTAGTATACTTGTCTGGCAGTAATAATACAGGTATTGTAATATTAATGAGAACCCACTCAAAAATGTCCGGGTTATAACAGAACATACACCAAACACGCAACGTACGTACTCCAATAGAAGTTTAAAATGTTTTGCCAACATATTTAACTATATTTAAGTTGAAAGGTTTGAAACAAAACGTACTAGTTAAAGTATCTAACCAACAGTGACTTAGTATGTTATTTTTAAATAATGAATGAACTCTGAAGCAAGAGGTTAGTCAACATGTCAACATGTAAACGAAATTTCTAAACATTTAGCTGGTACTCTTGTTCACCTGTAAATAAACCTCAAAGGAGATTTTATCTGAGTCAATGTTTGTCCGGAGATAACACTCGATCGAGTATCTCGCAGGCTGTTGTCGATACGCCGCCAACGCTCAAATAATACGCTGTCGGTCATAAACTGCCTAACCACTTGAGTTATGAATTATACAAAGAGTTTTCTAGTTCCGTCATCGCTTGCTCGTTGTATAGCAGGCTTAAAAAATGCAGATAGAAGTTATGTACGTATGTTCTATTGAATATAATGGTGGTAAACGTTCATAAAATATAGTTTTTTTTTTAAATTACGATTTAGATAGTTTGATTCTTTCTGAAATCATTATCATGGTTCACGAGTTCACGCGATATATTTTGGAAAAACTTACTTTTGCCGACGTCTCGGGTGCGTACAGTGCTAGGTAAATTAGTCAGTAGAAAAAAAAAATTGAGTACGTTGGCAATAGTGCACATTGGGAGGGTATATACTACCATTCGATTTGGGCGGTCGAGTACTCATTTAGTTCATGCCTATATCCAGCAATGGGCTGCGAAATAATATAATAATAGATAGAAAGATAGATAACTCTTTATGTATACCAACATCAGATTACAAGAAATAATAGTAAGGATTACAGTAGGTAATAATATTTAAATGCACAATAGGCGGCTTTAATTAATAATCTTATTGATTGTGGGCAAAGTTATAATTACGCACAGGTTTGGTCACTTATTTTCGATTCTAAGCTGATTGAAGTTAACCAGATTACTTTCACATACTTTGGCGGACTCAAAGATGGAATTCAGTCCCACATGACACAGGACAACATGTGCAGGGCTAAGATGTCACCCGCATACTGCGCAGATTATACCTGCTAGAACCAAGTGGTTCAGTGACTCATTCCTATGCCGCACCATTAAGACGTAGAACTAAAGACGTGTTTCCTTCTTCATACAGTCCCGGGTCCTTTAAGCGGGGCGTGAAAAGGCATCTGAAGAGGCCGTCAAGGTGAGTGCCACCACTGTTAACATGGTACATGTTTACGATGGTGACCCTCTTTCCGAGAGTTTAGCCTTTAGCTTACCATCAGGCGAGGTGAAGTCAAATTGACGTGCCCTTTATAAAAAAAAAACCTCAAAAACTATACAGATATCATTGAACAAAACCATTTTGTCAGGCTAATGACCTTAGTCTTATGTAATTACACGTTATAGGATTTAGAAAACTCCTAACTGAAATGTTAGTTATGTTAGGAAAGGAACTACACAGTATTTTGATGTTCCTTATTTTTGGGGCTTAACAAACCAATCGAATACTCCGTAAATTTCGTTAAATCAACACACGATTGATCAGAAACGATCGGATATGTATCAACCGATTCCTATTAAGGAAGTATTGGAACTAGAAGCGTAGTCCTATTCAGTGAGGGGCCAGACATCATTAGGTTAATTGAATTGAAGATACTATCGTAGGATGGATAAAGCTTATCAGGAGTATCGCTGTCACCCCGAGATCAATCGACTGCCTCGTTACTGGAGCTAACGATTGCAATCGGAATAAGGTCGTTTGTTGCCTTTTTAAAGAGTTTTTCTTTTAGCTGAAAGTGTTATTAGAAAGAAATAAATGAGATTGAACAGCTTTTGCCATGTTTGGAATTCCAGTAGCGTTAGGCAGGTAACGAGCCAAATAAGTGCTTACCTAAATTTTTGGCAGGAATCCCAGATTCAGTGTGTGAAAAATATTTGTGAACACGACTTGGATTTTATAAACTAAAAGTTTTATTTATATACATGCACCAATACTTTATACTCTGGGTGTCATAGTGCAAGCCGGTATAGATTCTAATTGATGAACGAGACTTCTACCGTCAATGCAAGGCAATGGAAAGAGCAGAAGATTTATCCTTGAGCTCCAAGGGGCAAGCTTCTTATGCAACCGGAAAAAGTCTGCAATTAGCCCTAGTTTGGTTTTCTTGGACATTTGATATTAAATGTGGTATTTAGAAGGTTTTACTGAAACCATAGTAATTATGATAATGCCGGAATTCCACGCGAATATCACTCATTGAAATGAAACTACCTATTTAAACTAGTCTATCGCGATTTCTTTTGTTCTAGCTTTTGCCCGCGGCTTCGCCCACGTAGATGTTGGTTGTCGCGAATAAACAAAGCCGATATATTATCCAGAGTGTCAACTAACTCCATCCCAAATTTTATTAAAATCACTCCAGTCGTTTATTACCGTTTTTATAATGGCAAAATGATTTTTCTTATGTCTCAACATTTGGTGTAAAAGGATCTTAAAAAAATTAAGATATAAAATAAAAATTGAATGCTACTAGACAGTTAAGCGGCCTACGGCCATACCTACTGTTCGTTATGGTCTATAAAACAAAACGAAATTATAACATTCTGCTAAAATTGCAAGGTTTGCACAAGTCTCGGGGCTGGGCTACCTACCGAGAAGTGACATACTGACAAATAAATAGACCAACATAGAGGCAAAAAATACACTTCAAAAGTTTTTGAGACTGATATTTTATAATGACAATCATGGCAACACCAGATAACGCCAAAAGCCTGAAATATTACAAGGCCACTAGTTAATTTATTTGCTATCGAGCCTAAAAATTGTCACGACAATCCCATGGCATATAGTTTTTCATTAATATAGTCACTTATAAGCGCTAGTTATTTAAATTTTCTGTTCGAATGATTAGGATAGAGCTATTCACCCCCTATTAACTAGGGCTAATTGCTATTGGGGTGCTAATTGACTCACCTCTACATTACACTTCTTTGACAATATGCAGTTGAGAATAAAATGTAGAATGGGCTATTTGACTATTTTTTTTTACTTTCGAAAAATGACCACTGTCTTATAATATAATGAACTGTAAAAGTAAAATTTTCGTACGACAAATAGTTTTCAAAATATTTGATTTTGAAAATTTCAATTTGTCGCGCCGCCCGAAAACGCTCCATACAAAATCGTTCTAAATTGTGACGTCACGCTTCGGTAGCGCGTAGTGAAAATGTATGGAGTGCAAGATAATATCGCATTTATCTCGGTCTACGTTGCGTTTACACTTATATAGTTCATAATAAAAGTTATTTAAAATTTAATGAGAAATCTAAAAAGTTATATATTTGAATTGAATTTGATTGTTTATATTTTGACTTTTTTTGGGAATTTCAAGTAATGAAAAGTCATAGTTTCAGTTTAGATATGCAATATTTTATTTTGCAAGGCATATTTTTTCACAACAAGCTATCATATTAACTAGTATTTGGAAGAATCGACGACTTAGTCAAATACCCTATTGTACATGTATATTTTGTTTGACAATTGTTTTAATACCTATATTTATGTTTACGAGTGAGAACCTTGGAGAAAACTATCATACGCCGAAGAGCTGAAAATGTACAAAATACACAGCCTACAAAATTGTATTCCTATACATTAAGTACCTATTGTTGTTTAAATTTACATTATCATTATTGTTTTGAAACTAACGTGTAACTTCTGAATAGCACGTATATAGTTGTAAATATACTAAATCTTTGCGATAGATCACCCTAACTTAGTGAGTTTATACAACTAAACTTACACTTGAATTTAGGGGAAACGTTTCAAGGGAGGGAACAATATTTCTCTTAAAATTTGAAGTTCTTATCTACGGAAGAAAGTGATTATAATAAAATTGTGCTATTTTATTTGCATTAAATAAAATTTCCCTTATAAAATTGCTCTTCCTTATTATAACTTTTTTTTTTAAATTTTGACGACTTCTACACTGTAATCATACTCCATATCTTTCACGTAGTATACTTGTCTGGCAGTAATAATACAGGTATTGTAATATTAATGAGAACCCACTCAAAAATGTCCGGGTTATAACAGAACATACACCAAACACGCAACGTACGTACTCCAATAGAAGTTTAAAATGTTTTGCCAACATATTTAACTATATTTAAGTTGAAAGGTTTGAAACAAAACGTACTAGTTAAAGTATCTAACCAACAGTGACTTAGTATGTTATTTTTAAATAATGAATGAACTCTGAAGCAAGAGGTTAGTCAACATGTCAACATGTAAACGAAATTTCTAAACATTTAGCTGGTACTCTTGTTCACCTGTAAATAAACCTCAAAGGAGATTTTATCTGAGTCAATGTTTGTCCGGAGATAACACTCGATCGAGTATCTCGCAGGCTGTTGTCGATACGCCGCCAACGCTCAAATAATACGCTGTCGGTCATAAACTGCCTAACCACTTGAGTTATGAATTATACAAAGAGTTTTCTAGTTCCGTCATCGCTTGCTCGTTGTATAGCAGGCTTAAAAAATGCAGATAGAAGTTATGTACGTATGTTCTATTGAATATAATGGTGGTAAACGTTCATAAAATATAGTTTTTTTTTTAAATTACGATTTAGATAGTTTGATTCTTTCTGAAATCATTATCATGGTTCACGAGTTCACGCGATATATTTTGGAAAAACTTACTTTTGCCGACGTCTCGGGTGCGTACAGTGCTAGGTAAATTAGTCAGTAGAAAAAAAAAATTGAGTACGTTGGCAATAGTGCACATTGGGAGGGTATATACTACCATTCGATTTGGGCGGTCGAGTACTCATTTAGTTCATGCCTATATCCAGCAATGGGCTGCGAAATAATATAATAATAGATAGAAAGATAGATAACTCTTTATGTATACCAACATCAGATTACAAGAAATAATAGTAAGGATTACAGTAGGTAATAATATTTAAATGCACAATAGGCGGCTTTAATTAATAATCTTATTGATTGTGGGCAAAGTTATAATTACGCACAGGTTTGGTCACTTATTTTCGATTCTAAGCTGATTGAAGTTAACCAGATTACTTTCACATACTTTGGCGGACTCAAAGATGGAATTCAGTCCCACATGACACAGGACAACATGTGCAGGGCTAAGATGTCACCCGCATACTGCGCAGATTATACCTGCTAGAACCAAGTGGTTCAGTGACTCATTCCTATGCCGCACCATTAAGACGTAGAACTAAAGACGTGTTTCCTTCTTCATACAGTCCCGGGTCCTTTAAGCGGGGCGTGAAAAGGCATCTGAAGAGGCCGTCAAGGTGAGTGCCACCACTGTTAACATGGTACATGTTTACGATGGTGACCCTCTTTCCGAGAGTTTAGCCTTTAGCTTACCATCAGGCGAGGTGAAGTCAAATTGACGTGCCCTTTATAAAAAAAAAACCTCAAAAACTATACAGATATCATTGAACAAAACCATTTTGTCAGGCTAATGACCTTAGTCTTATGTAATTACACGTTATAGGATTTAGAAAACTCCTAACTGAAATGTTAGTTATGTTAGGAAAGGAACTACACAGTATTTTGATGTTCCTTATTTTTGGGGCTTAACAAACCAATCGAATACTCCGTAAATTTCGTTAAATCAACACACGATTGATCAGAAACGATCGGATATGTATCAACCGATTCCTATTAAGGAAGTATTGGAACTAGAAGCGTAGTCCTATTCAGTGAGGGGCCAGACATCATTAGGTTAATTGAATTGAAGATACTATCGTAGGATGGATAAAGCTTATCAGGAGTATCGCTGTCACCCCGAGATCAATCGACTGCCTCGTTACTGGAGCTAACGATTGCAATCGGAATAAGGTCGTTTGTTGCCTTTTTAAAGAGTTTTTCTTTTAGCTGAAAGTGTTATTAGAAAGAAATAAATGAGATTGAACAGCTTTTGCCATGTTTGGAATTCCAGTAGCGTTAGGCAGGTAACGAGCCAAATAAGTGCTTACCTAAATTTTTGGCAGGAATCCCAGATTCAGTGTGTGAAAAATATTTGTGAACACGACTTGGATTTTATAAACTAAAAGTTTTATTTATATACATGCACCAATACTTTATACTCTGGGTGTCATAGTGCAAGCCGGTATAGATTCTAATTGATGAACGAGACTTCTACCGTCAATGCAAGGCAATGGAAAGAGCAGAAGATTTATCCTTGAGCTCCAAGGGGCAAGCTTCTTATGCAACCGGAAAAAGTCTGCAATTAGCCCTAGTTTGGTTTTCTTGGACATTTGATATTAAATGTGGTATTTAGAAGGTTTTACTGAAACCATAGTAATTATGATAATGCCGGAATTCCACGCGAATATCACTCATTGAAATGAAACTACCTATTTAAACTAGTCTATCGCGATTTCTTTTGTTCTAGCTTTTGCCCGCGGCTTCGCCCACGTAGATGTTGGTTGTCGCGAATAAACAAAGCCGATATATTATCCAGAGTGTCAACTAACTCCATCCCAAATTTTATTAAAATCACTCCAGTCGTTTAGATGTGAAGAATACCAAGCACACACTCACAAACTTTCGCCTTTATAATATTAGTGTGATACTTTAAACAAAATCACTACAAAAATGTTAAATAAATTTAAAATTCATTTATATGTTCGTATTCAAGACGATTTTCAATAAAGAATGTGGTTTGTCAGCTGCCAGTATTAAAGATCGTGAGAGGTTGAAAGTAGTACCTTCGTCAAGTGGGACCACACTTGACGTTGCACAGAATCTTTTCAATTTGATCCGGGACCGTGATCAGACCTATATTAAGTCTCTAGAGCCTGATTTGCATGAAACTTATTAAAAATAACGTTATGAGATCCCTCGACCTCGATATGAAGAATAAATTATTCTGTTACGTTTAGATTTGAGGAATTTTTCATTTTCGTTTTCTTAGTTTTAGATGAAGCTATTTTGCTGATATTGAAAAATAGTTCCGTGCTTACTTTTTTGCTGCCTACTCATATCTCAGCTAGATCGACGAATATTCTTATTTTTCGTTCGCACACAAAGATTGTATCTACGAGTATATATATATGCAAAGTGTGACACGCGAGCAGATTATACCAAGAGCCCAATGAGACAATTTTTTGTCTACTTCACCAAAATGTATATCGAATTTAATTAGTCTACTAGTATTGTCGTAAAAGTCAAATAAGAGATAGGGCTGTTCTCCATCCGACAGTAAACATACAGCCCAAGATAAAGGGCCCACTAGACGGCAATAGGCTCGCCCCCTATTACGTCGTGGAACTGAAAATCATAATAGGCGAAACGTGGATGCTAATACGCCTCTGCCTACCCCTTCGGGGATTTATAAACGTAGGTATATAGATGGATAGATAGATAGATAGATACTAATATTGTAATAGATATTCAGGCTACATCTTTACTTTTAATTAATCTTCTAAATAAAATTATTCAATTGTCTAGAAATGAATTTATTTAATCAAAATTGATGCGATGGAAATATTATTTTCTCTAAAGGATATCTCTTAACAGAGGAACGAGTTACAATTGTAAAAGTTTAAAAATTTGCCGTCTTTGTGAATATACCCTTGTGAATTGAGAGGTTCCCAAGTGTTCTTCAAGTATCGCGCCCTTGAAGTGTAATCTTACAATATGTATTATGTCTTATGTGAGTTTCAATGTTTTAAGTCATAAAACACTCGCCTCATCACATGGCTTACACCGTAAATTTAAAAGCCTTTATACGTGGGTTTGTGGGGCACCCCTCCATTACCATAAAATTACGTGATATCACTTTCTTTTGATGTGTCGTAAAAAATAAAAAAAAACGTGAGTTGCACAGTAAACCTTTTTAGGATTACCCCTTGCGGTTTTGTTAATTAAATTTTTGTACATTTCCATGTTGATTTGAGCGTACATGTGAAAGAATGGATTGTGTCAGCTGATTGCCTCACCATATGAAAAGAATGGGTTGTGCGAGCAGGTTGGCCGTTGTCGGCTTATATTTTCCAATTTTAAAATTTTCGATGAAAAGTAACTAAAAGAATAGTTCTGAATTCTGAATTACCTTAAGTCTGCAAGATATGAATCTATCCCGAGTTGCAAACAGTCCGCTCTCTTCTCGTACCTCCAATGTTGTAATTATTTTACGTTACTTAACCGCAATGAACTTCAAAAACATTGAGCGTCAGAATCTGCGATTCCCATGGAAAGTTTAACCCTATTTTCTTGAAACTTATGAAAAATCCACTTCATAACAGCTATTATGTACCTACCTGTCATATATGTCATAAATGTCAGGATTCATCAATGCTTTAGTAAAATATTACGAAGCAATTGTTAACAAAATGAAAACAATATTTGCATCAATAAACTCATCACCAAAAATCTAGCAAATGATATAAGGCAGACTTTAAAATGTGTAAGAAATTTTAAATTTCATAGTGACACTTCAAAACAACCCTCAATTTGTAGGTTGACAGATAAATAACTTTGGACATTTCACGTAAAATGCTAATTTGTCACGTGCACGAATGCAAATAGAAGGCGACAGCTGCGCACGCGCTGAAGGTCCAACAAAAGGGCGGCCATCTAAACGTGCGTTTAATATTGTCACTCTAGTATCCACATATGAATTAGGGGGCGCGTAATAATGCGTGATTTGTATCAAGATTAATTTTATGGAATAACAATAACTGGACGTTTATCAAATGTTTAGAAGAAAAATTGGGCTGTAAATATATTTGATACTTGTTGTTGTTTTTTATAACAACCATCTGTATTAAGTTACAATACTTGTGATGCTGGTCTATATTTTCAGCGTTGGGTACTTCTGGACCATATTACTGTAGGGTTTAAAATTCATATGAATATTACAACAGTAGAAACACCACATGCAATAAATTCAGAGTTCGAAAAGTGGTGGTTTTTAATTCAGCTAATACAACAATCATCATCGAGTACCTAACGCTTTTTAACATCAAGCATCATCCCTCTATATGTTGCTCTTTACATCCTCTACCATACCCCATACTACAATGCTTTTTATTGTGGTCCATCAATGTCACTTCAGCTATACCTATCAACTTCTCAAACTTTTCAGATTGCAATAATTACAGTAAATACTTTGTACCGCATTGTAAACATTTACAAAAAACGAGTTGTCATTCTTGTCATCAGTTCACAAACCTTGTTATAGCCTTTTTGTCCCGATACTTCCTCTACTGTTGACATCATAAATAATAATTTACCGTAAACGTTCCAATAAAGCTGAATTTTGTTTCGTTAAAACCTTTTTCGGTCGAACGAAAAAACGGATTTGCGAACAGCGCAAATAAAGGCTAACTTAAAATGGTAATTGGTATGCTGACACGATACCCGCGAGTAAATATTGTATGTAAATAAATAAAATTTAAAAGTCTTTGTCCGAAATACTATGAGCTTTTTAAGCTTTTATTGCGATATATTCTTTTATTTTCGCCTGTGGTGATATGAATAAAAATGTAAGAAAGGTTTATAGTTGATCGTTGATCATCATTACGAATTGAATTAAAAGGAATATTTGGCATTTAATTTGGTGTTATTTATTTAATTTCGGACGCTTCTTAGCAGCTATGATCATGGCGAGGTAGTAGAAGAGATCAGTTTGGCTCCATAAGTCTTGGTGGGGGCACTAACTATACTCTAGTGTTAATATCTATGGATCAATGCATTCAATAGGTATATCATTAAAATAAAAGTAATATTACTTCCATTTATTAGTCAGAAATTTATTCACTTATTAATAATATATTTTATTATATTTCCCTACACAGACCCTTATACGCACACCCTCTAGAAAAACAATAAAGTCCATACAAACACTAGCCGTCTGTTTCCCTATAAACCCCGATATATTCTTGAAAACGGGATTTATGTCAATGAAGTCGAAAATCGTCCCCTCGGCAAGGCATATCAACACATCAATATATCAGATCGGGGCTGCCATTTGTCAGCCAACGCTATTTATAGAACAGATACGTTTGGTAGCCAATCGATAGCTGGCAGTATCTAAACGTATACTTACTTGATAGTTTGAATGTTAAGTGCGCGTGCACTGAATAGTTTTGATGAGAGATATAGAAGATAAAGATCTACACTAATACTGTGAATAAGAAAGCAACTGCCTGTTTGCTTTTGTGTTACTAAATCTCTGAAACGACTGCATTGAAACATAAAAAGCAAAATACTTCGTTTTTTTCGTCCGGAAATCCCCTCGGATACCTCCCCTGCCGGAGCCGGAAGGGGAGGTTATGTCGGACTCGAACCGTCTAAAACCACACGCCGACTGTGGGTCGTGGTGCTAGGCTGGAGGTGAGGTTGTCTTCGACATATCCCTCGCACCCCGGCTGACCTCGTAAGGGAAGTATACTACTTAAAACTACATCTTCGTGTGTGTTACCGATAACTAACAGTTACACCTTTTTTCTCAGGATAGGCAAAGAGGAAAGTTATTCATTATTTCTGTCAATATACCTCCTGATCATCTTTCATGTAAGCCAGCCAATTATTTGCATTTCTTCACTGGTTTTCTTCAAAATACGACTAACTCTCAATCCGTGTATATTCCATCACGTACGCTCATTTACACGCTTACAAATCCTTAATCATATCAACAGTCTCGCTTATTACCCTATCAATCAAAGTTTTGACATATAATTTATCAACTACACTCAGAAGACTGATTTCGTGATAATTGCGGCATTCCTGCTCAGAGCTCAGAAATATGGATACTAACCGCTTTTGTCCAGTCTTCCAGAATTTGATAATGTGTGCATCATCAGTCCAGCGCGGCAGTGTAGCAACTGAAACATAAAATTTGGAGCCCAAGATCAACTACACTTCACCCTCTTGTTTATCATGACTTTTATGAGATTGACAGTCGTTTGATCTCCAACCAAGAAAGAACGCCTGCATTATAGCTTCGTCATCTTCGTCTGCGACTACCATCCTTACAGCAATATTCACCATCTAAATCGCCAGCCTGTTATACCCATCAAATTAATTTCTGTGCTTTATGTTACATTCGACGAGTAGGTAAAGTTAATTTCTAGAATAAACAGGCAATACATATTGGCTGTTTATTCTAGGAATAAACTTTACTCGCGTTTGGTTCCGGCCCTTAGTAAACTTGAAGGGGTTAAAAGAAAATCGCAAAAACAGATGAGAGTGCTCAAAATTTATAACAGTTTTAACTTTAATAAACACTAAATAAAGACTTTAGGTATTTATTGTAACATCAATGTAAACCTTTGAGAATGCCGTAAGGCGAAACCGGTCAGGTTTAAAAATAAAATAAACTCAGTGGAAAAGTACAAGTGTGTTATTCAATATGTGTAGCAGATTCTACCAAGCGCCATCAATCTCCAGTATAAACAGTCTAATTTATTTGTTAAGTATTAACTCCCAAGGTTTAACCTTCTAATAATGTTCATCCACAGTACTTTTATCGATAGCCAAAATTGGTAATTCTTCTCGAGGCGCTGAGTAGATACTTATCAGTAACCATCTATCCTAAACACCAACTAAGTCCCATTAACACGTGCGAACTGAATTTATCACATACAAAGTAATCCACTATAAGATAGTGGATACTCGTATCAGCAATTGAGTCGAGGCGTGCCTATGCTCCACCAACTGTCCGAATTGGGACTCTTTCATAATGG
This sequence comes from Eilema sororculum, assembly GCA_914829495.1. Taxonomy (NCBI): domain Eukaryota; kingdom Metazoa; phylum Arthropoda; class Insecta; order Lepidoptera; family Erebidae; genus Eilema; species Eilema sororculum. The sequence continues at coordinate 18,969,288 of OU618543.1, read as the reverse complement.
AGGATAATTTGTTTTATTCTTATATGGTTAGACACGCGATATTTTTTGTTTATATTGTTAGAGGATAGGCTAACAGAATTGTAGACTGGCTTACTTTCATGAAAATTGTGTGGTTATTTTCTTTTTCTTAATACAAGAAGGAAGTATACGACTTCTTACGTTGCGAATCCAAAAGATTCAACTTTCTCGTTGCTACCTACCCTACTACTACTACTACTACCCTACCCACAGGAGTCGGATGGCAAATAACCAAAAGGCAAGAAGGTAAAAGGAAGTGAGAGACACGCATTCTATAGCAACTATAAGAGTACATGTATATCTATAATATAAAAATGAATCGCTAAATATGTTGGTAAGCGCATAACTCTACAGCGCCTGGAACAATTTGGCCAATTCTTTTTTTTAATGTTCGATGAAGTTCAAGGATGGTTTTTACGGCGAGAAAATTCGAATTAAAGCTGGGAACCAACAACCACGCGGGTGAAGCCGCGGGCAAATGCTAGTTTACTGTGGATCTTTCGTGCTAAGAAACTACAACTGTGCTATCTACAATAAATAAATATACCTAAGGTTTATTTTTCAGCAAATTGCATGCAATTATAGAAATTATTGTTTTATTTCGTTCAACCCTGAAATGCTCCGATTCAAACTGTTCTTGGCCAAGGTTACGGACTGACGCGATGCAAGGTACGGTTGTCGTGACTTTTTTTAACCTACAGTTAACCTACCTATTCAGGAACGCGTAGATAGTCAATCAATCGTACTAATAACCTGAAAATGGTCTAGAGTTGTCCCCTAATAGAAAAGTAATAGTTTTGGATTGACATTTATTTATGTAATGGGATTTATAGTTATATATTACTTGTTAATAAAGTAACAATATATAAGTATGTTATGAACCTTTAGGGTGATATAGAGTAATAGACTACATAAATAGTTATAGTACAATGACTATTATCACTAGCTTTTGCCCGCAACAAAACGCGACAAAACATAGCCTATGTCCTTTCAAGGGCTAATCTACACCTATACCAAATTTCATAAAAATCGATTCAGTGGTTTAGGCGTAAAAGGGTAATAGACAGACAGACATACACACAGACAGAGTTAATTTCGCATTTATAATATTAATATGGATTAGCACTCTCTTAATTGTAACATTTTACGTAAGTAACTGCTAAAAAACAACCCAAATTTCTTATTATTTTGAGGGAGAACTTTATATCCGAGATAATAAACCCTAATTTAAACAAATACAAACAAGCCCTAACACTCATACGTTATACATTGAGAACAAGATACAATACTTTGATATAGGGTACGCCCTATATGAGCAAGATGGGTGCCTGTGATTACAAGCCATAATTGATCACAGCTCGTATACTTGTTACTCCACTTAGATTTGGGTCAAATAAATTAGTAACGCTATAAACGATGACGTATGGACTATTATAATGTTTGTTATGGACTATATTTGTTAGAAGAGTAAAGAAATAGAACTGAACAGTTTGCAAATTTCATCTGCAATATTATTATCCATACTAATAATATTATAAACGTGAAAGTAATTGTCTGTCTGTCTGTATGTTACGCATTGACACCTAAACTACTAAACCGATTTTGATGACATTTGGTATAGGGCTAGAGTAGACCTTGAAAAAGGACATAGGCTATGTTTGGTCGCGATAACCGACATCTACGCGGGCGGAGCCGCGGGCAAAAGCTCTGTAATAACTTTTTAAGAGCATTTCACATAAGTAGTCATTTCTGACCGAGCTGTCATGGTGATTCTTTAAAACCATATCACCAAAGTGTGTCAGATATGTCCCCTATTAATTTGGAATGTTTTAGTTCGAAAATTAAGTAATATTTAAAATTTATCTTTGGTTCTGTCATATACACTTCATGAACTTCCCTTAACGTATTGAAGTTTTCATGCAAGCTTAACAGTTTCAAGTACTCAATATTTTTCTTATAATTTTTTCAAATCTCTAATTTGTTCCCTCAACATGTATTTTAGTATGTTTCATGTATACTTAACTCGGCTTCTTTTCATGACAGGAACCTCCTCCTGCTGAACAATACTCAGAATCTCGATTTATGACTTCTTTTGAAGTCTTTGGTCTATGAAACGTCAAAAATCATCTATCTATGAAAAAAGAGATGCAGGACTGAATATTGTTCTAAAATACGGACCTTCCTCTACGAAATTTCTAAATCTATTTACTTTAACAAAAACCATACTGAAACTAGTGAGAACAATTAAAGTTCACTTGTAAGTAGTGCCTGGTATTTGGGGTCCTGTGGTCACATCTACTTCGCATAGGTACAGCGAAGTAAGGTACTCAATCGGCTATCAACTTAATTGATCACAACGTCGGGGTACCTTTTGCAGCAATTTGGGATGGTTAAACGCTTACTTGGGCGTTTCGTGATTAATCTTCAGGGTTGTAATTGCGACTTGTTGGTTTTAGACATTTGTTTTGTCGTCTTGTTGTGTTTGGTGTGTAATAGGGGTGTGGTGTAATTTTGTACCTATTGATTTTTAATTGTATTGTGTAATTGGAAAGTGGTTCAATTCGATGTATTGGATTCTCTTTTTTTATATAGGACACGTCAATTTGACTTCACCTCGCCTGACGTTAAGCAAAGGCAAAGTCTGGGAAAGAGGGTCACCATCGGAAACATGTACCATGTTAACAGTGGTGGCACTCAGCTTGACGGCCTCGTTAGATGCCTTTTTACGCCCCGCTTAAAGGACCCAGGACTGTAGGAAGAAGGAAACTGTGAGCTGGCAGGGAGTTCCAGGTCTTAATGGTGTGGCATAGGAATGAGTCACTGAAACGCTTGGTTCTAGCTTTGGTTAAAGGCGTCTGTTGGTAGTATAGCTAAATAGACGTGAAACCTAACAGAGACTAAACAAATAGTTAATTTTGCATTCATTATTTAGTAAGAATTTATTTCATAAACCATATTATCTAATGCTTATGAAACTCAACACACACTATGTTTACCTACGATCTAAATATGTGTCACCCTGTCAGCACCATAATCCATATTGCCTTAAGCCTGTAGCACTTGGCAGAGTTATCTCAAAGAAACTAAAACTAACACAATTGTCACTGTGAGCTGACAATGCCACAATAAATAACAAACATTTCTAAACAACAGTAGCAATTTTGCCGCTCACCATCGATGGACTCTGGCGAAGCTCCAATGGGAAGAACTAGTTCAAAACAACGTATTTTTTAACAATGGATTCTTTAAATGCCACAATTTTATGTTTATAACTTTCTTTGAACAAATACTGAGTTGAGGCATCATTTTTTAAAAGTTGTACGTGCCTTATAGCTCCTTTTGACCTCTCAGGGCGTACACTGATTAAATTCATATTATTTTGAATAATGATAGGTCAGAAGAATTGGAGGGCTCTCATGAAAGTTTTAATGGCAGAAGAGGAAACTAGTGGAGTATATAAGGATAAATAAGCAGATGACGTACGGATGTTGTCTTTATGTAAATGGGAGAGATAAAAGAACGAATGTATCCATACTAATATTATAAATTCGAAAGTAACCTCTCTCTGTCTACCTGTCTGTCTGTCTGTTTGACTGTCTGTCTGTATGTTACGCTTTCACGCCTAAACCACTGAACCGATTTTGATGAAATTTGGTACAGCGGTAGATTAGACCTTGAGAAAGAAAAAGAATATTTTACACTTATACGGGCTCCGATGTCCCGTATAACACTGTTTGAATATTTATACGAAATAGTATGTTTCAAGAGTCTATATTGTTTCTAAAAATATCCTAATAGCATTTTTCTAGACTTGACAACATTAATCTCATACCAACATACACATTTAATCACAAAAATATGCCTTGGGACCAAAAAGTCAAGGTAAAACTTTTTGTAAAACGCATTAGTCTAATCTGGCTTAAGGCTCAATGTTTACCAAGATGACCGTGACAGGCAAGGGTCGGCTATCAGTCCAAGTGCCAGAATTTACACAGGGCTTAGTAATATATTATCTTCTTACTAAAGTACATAATATTTCTTGGGGTCTCTGAGAGTCGAAGGGATCAGCTGGCTGAGATCTGCAAGAACTCAGTTAGTTGTGAAAATTCATTGTACTGAATTTTGTTAGACGTTCTAAAGTGGTGCAGAGTTTTATGAATTTAATTTAATTTTTCATTCGGTATGTTGAACACTACTATGTTTCACATAACAATTTTTATGTCTTAACTTGTACTCCCAGCGTCATAAATATCTTGGCGACGAAGTCTCAAAATGATCTTAAAAATCTAGCTAATTAAACTATAAAGCAAAATCAAACTGTTTTATTGATTTAAACGATATTATTGTCTGAACTAAAGGTGTGTACCGAATATTAGAACATACAGTCAATAGGAAGGGGGAAGGAAGGGGTAAAAAAAAGAAATTTAGATCATTCTGAGTACTTTGTTCATCAACATGTTTCTGATGCTGACTGTACTGCGAGGTAAACTATTTGTCTTCACCTGTCTTATTACTTTTTATACCACAAGATTGAAACAGTTTGGTTAATGGCAAACGATCGTCCCTTCCTGCATTTCCAATCCCATGGGATCTCGCTCTATCATTAGCAATATGTTAGTACAAGACTGTCCGTCCCACTGAGAAATGGTTTAACACAATGTTTTTTTTTATTTACTACGTACGTATGTACGGGTGTATGACGTCTGTGGTACTGCCACTACCGTAAACCGTGGAAAGAACTTCTCAAGAGGTTATTTTTCAGTATGCAAGTTTTGTCCTTCACAAATAAGTAACAAACAAAACATTGTAACAAAATTTTTTTTCTTAAAACATCTGATGAAATAAACAAATTTTGATACTTAGTATCCGTACACCCTACCCAAGAATTTTTCTATTATACGCAAAATTCTTGATCCGTTCCGCGATCGTATTAAAGTAGCAAGTCATATGAACATTAAGGGGACGAGAAGTAGACGCGGCGCCAATTACTCCTGGAAACACTAACACTATCTAGGGTGGAAACGATAAACCATAACATTCATAAAGGGAAAGTGTCGTAGTACATACAATCGGTGCCAATAAAACAGCGAGCCCTACACCCCATGCAATAAGCAAAGGCGAAATAGCGCGGAAACGTTGGGGGAAACAGTATTAATACTTATGGTTAATTGTGCCGGGGAAATGGGTGACTAAAATTACGCTGGACAAGAAAGAAGAAGGCAAGAAATTTGTTAAATTTCAAGGGAAATTTAAAAAATATATATATGGACATCAATGCTTGCAGAATTGGGCTACTTTCTAGAAGAAGAAAAAAGAGGATAAACGGCCGGAAGAAGCAAAGTAATGCAGTAATATCATCAACCATCGTGATGAAAGAACATAGACCACTATTCTTGGTACTCGTAGTAACCTAAAAAGGCAATTCTTTCGTGTCTAATCACAAAAAAGGTAGTAAAAATGTATGTAGACTGTGGTCTGCTCACTACCTGTGTACCTGTTTTTATGTATACCTTCCCTTCTTTTTTAAACTGATACTACTTTATCATTTCTGCCACGGTGCTGATTTCATTCTTTTCGAGTGTAAGATATATGAACCCATGTTTATTTAAATACTCATATAAATATTATACAATAACATAAAATATTATTTATTCAAAATATCTCGCTTTAAAGTATGGGGCGCAATTTTAGCGCCCTCCAACTGAAGGGTGAGTCTTCCCTTAAGACGTGTTCGGACTATACAATGGCTAAAGGTGAGATGTACAGTACAGTTCATTACAAATATCGCGACCCTGAACCACGGGTAACACTTCTTACCTATGTTATCTCGGTTAAGCCGTTGTAAGACATCATAGAACTAGATTTTTAACCCCAAGGTCGATGTGATTTGATAATGTCACTTATATGTTATCATGACTCATTCGCAACTAAATGGTTGCTACAGGTCAGTCAGTAGTAATAGATGGGTGATGAAATATAAAAGTCGCGCATTTCGATATTGCCAAAGAGAGAGAGAGAAAGAGGTCATGTCACTGGGTTAATTCTGAGGTTGACTACCTGTGTGAAGCAACATTATTTTTTTAATATGTAATACTAAATGGATTTAAACTAGGCATTGCTTATATACTTCCGAATCTTCCGTAATAGCGGTACGTTAACTTCTTTTTCGTATAAAAATCGTAAACATTACTATTGTAGGCATCTTATTCGTTTGACCTTTACCACTTAAATTCTTATCGAATAAAACATTCAAATGACTAATTATTCGTTTCTCCCATACATTAATTCGAAGGAACCGTACAAGTAAATATCATGGCATGTTTCAATTTCTAAGAAGGTATGCACTGGCTATAGAACCGTGAGGGGGCTTGACAATGTGTTAAATTAGTTACCTACGTGAGTCTCATCTATACAGCTTATATTAGACAAGCTACGTGAGCTGCACTCGTGATACCAAGTGAAAATAAATTGTTTGTAACATCATTCTTCATAAAAATAGAAGTATATTAAGCTCTATTTGTGTGGGAGTCACCTCTGACTATACCGTATTTGGATAGAATTTTTCTGTTATTTTCTTTGTGATTGTATAAATAATTTAGTGACTTTTGAGATGTTTGTGTAACTATAGTGTGTCAGTCTATGTGTTGCTTCGAATATTTGTGTTCGTATTATTTCTGCTTGTCTTTTCTATTATGTCGCAGTTAGGCGTTAGTTAGTAAAGCAAGCATTCATATAGTCAGTATGGGAAACAAACGATTTCAGCGCTACTTTATCATCATCCTCGAAGCAATTTCACTATTGGTAACTCTGATTCCGCTTATCGATTTGGATCAGTACATCGGATTTTCCTGGAACGAATGCCGTATGACCCCGTAACTACGAGATGAAAGCCTGCATTTTAAGTAGTTGTTAAGCAAGTGCAGTGTTTAGCAGGTGAATTAATGAGAATGGGCCTCAGTTTATGGTAGGGCCCTGTATACTAAGTGCGGCGCCGCTATTTTATAGATTTTTGTTTGTGACGTAACGTTGCATCTTTGGGAATGTCACATTATGATCTGAAACGACAGTTAATACGTAGCTTAATAGGAGTCTCTGTGTTTATTCTTTGGTCAATGTGCATCATCCTTACACACAACATTTAATTATTATTTTGATATTAATAGTAGAATCATTATTTGGCATTATTAACGGAATTACAATTTTGACAACCATGAATTATATGACATGTTCATGAAACAATTTGAAATGATAATAATATAATATCTACTTTTCTTAATTTTTAATTATTAATATTGTGTGAGAATTATCATTTAGTTTAGAAGCATGATGAATTATAAAACAAATTATTACTACTATTTTGCTAATCTGTCGCATTGGATTTGCCTATAATGACATAGTATGTATGAAAATAAATAAAAATAAATAAAACATAGCTGTGTATAGAAAAACACAGGTTTTCTGTCAAAAAAATCTCATTATATGAATCGAAATCGTGCGTACAGACAAAAAAGGGTAGGCGAAGTGTAGGCGCTATCACACCTTAGTGTACCTTTTGGGGTATATAAAGAGGTAGAAAAAAGAAAATCTGCATCTTCATAGGTACTAAATTATTGCACTTTTTACGAACTTCCGCATGAACTGTTGCAGTAATAACATTTTCTTATGATCACAAAACCCAATTCTATTCTAACCCAAAGAATGGAATTGAAAGGAAAAAAAACATTCCTCTAAAAATGTCGAGGACATGTACACGTAATGCGCATAAAATAGACCGGTCTGTCTCGTGAACAATATCCATTAGGGAAATTTTATCATCGGGAACCATAAATTACGTAGACCCTTAGTGTCCTCACTGGGAGAAAGAACAGAAAGTTATATTTACTCAATTCAAGAGCAATAATTCGAGTTATGTATGATAATTTGATCTGGTGATCAAAAGCCTCGCTTACTGACACCCTAACAAGTTATTAGAGCCACTAATGGGTGCTTTTCTACGCAAAACAGCTACCGATATTGCCCTATAAAAAGTCTATTGAAATGGGTACGCACCCCTTCGATTATTTTAAATTTTCCATTGTGGGGTTTGAATGCATCGAGAACAATACACTGCACTGGGTATGAAATTTTTAAATGAGTGGCCCGATTATTTCTTTTAAGATTTATTGGTAGGTATATAAGCTGTTCAATCAGCACTACTAATATGGAAAAATAACTAACGTACGACAGCGAGGTATGTTATCTCAAGATTTTAAGCGAATATAAGCATGAGAATTAATTTCTATTAAGGACGATTCCCTAGTTGGACATAGTGTTATCGGTAACAGTAGCTAAACACACTTATTCATCAATTTTTTTAGGAGTTATGCAAACTCTACCATGCAATAACAGAGGTGGTCCCAATCCCAACCCTTAGAATGACAGCTATGACCTGATAAAGTAGCTATCACGAAGATTTAGAGAGTTTGTCTCTTTTAGGTCCGTGGTCCACCCACTGGTATGCTTGATACTCAATTGTATACCAATTATATAATTAACTGATATCGATTGAAAGCAACCATTGACCCTGTCAGAGTATAATCCAATATTTGTAAATTGCTAGCTTCTGAAATGTTGGTCTTAACCAAAACGAAGAAACTGGAGCATAATGCAGTATTGTTAGGTAGGCAATACACCTACTACTAAAATAATGTTAAAACTTTTAAATCACTTAACTTTCCTTTAACTTTTAACAACGCTCTACAAAAGATTCATGTTTCCAAAACAGCACCCCAAACACCGGACCCATTTCTTTTAAGAACCCAAAAAGTCATGACTTAAAATGCTTTTTTTTTTCACTAAAAGAAAAATGCAACAGTTCCATTCACGTCTAAACGATAACGAAGGATAAATATGCAACATTTATCAGTACTGTAAATATGCTAAGTGTCGTATAGAAGTATCGCGTCCCTACTTCCTGGCTTGAAGGCGTCTGTAATAATGGATTACGAGTCTAGACGCGAGACAAAGCCGCTTCGAGCCCTTGAAAGTGAAAAGGGTACAGTGAGGAGCGTAGCAATAAGTAGAGCGGGTAGCGGAAGTAACAATGTGAAACGAAGTAAAAGCAATGAGCAGATGAATAAAACTCATTGCTTTTGATGAATAAAACTGTTTATACTGTTGATTGATGGCACTTGGTGGAATCTGCTACACATATTGAGTAAGACACTTTGTACTTTTCCACTTAATTTTATATTTCCCCTGACCAGTTTCGCCTCACGGCATTCTCAAAGGAAAAGTAGAAAAGTACAAAGTGTCTTGCTCAATAGATGAATGAAATCTTTACTGTTTAAAAAAATTATAAAGTAAAAGAAGAAAAAAACATGACAATAAAAAATATAAGAAATAATTCAAAATCACAATAAATTCACATTTCGCTCTTTAACATGTTCGAAGCATCTACTATAGACGATGCATGTATCGACTTCATAAACATAAGACATTGCCACCCACATTAATAATTAGTCAGTCATAAAATTCAAATATAAATCTAACAAACTGCACTTCAAATAACTGCATATGAATTAATAGTAAAAAATAAAATAACTTGAAGCGACAAACACTTTAAACTGCCAGTTTTCCGTGTCAAATATTCACGTCAAATGCTCGTTAACTTTTATATCTGTCGTGTGTGAGCAATTGTTATTTTGGACACATTTTAGTGGCGGTATTAAATTCGCTGTTTTATAACCACTAAAGCCGGACCCTTTGTTACGCTATGCGTGCAGCGAGCGAGTGACTCAAGATTGATGGTAGGTTCACATGACATGGTTCGCCCTGAGCTGAGCTACCCTTTTGATGACTTCACTAACGATTATTTATGGAGAGGATTTGCTCTGATCCCCGTTTAAAATCCGTGCTCTCGAAATTTTAAATCCCTTTTAAAGGAAATATTTGATACGAAAAAATACTTACCGGTGAATTGCATTGCAATGCTTATACCATTTTCATGTTTGTTTTCAGCCTTGAGCTTTTGTCATAGTTAACTGATATACCCATGAGTGAATTTCATATTTTTGTGTCTGATAAACTGATAACATAGGTGAGTCGTACATACTATGGTATTTCGAACATTCATTGGCTAAGTAAGCTCTTCGAATAAGCCATTTTTTGTCATTGCCATGTCAAAAACTACGAAGCAAAATAACAGTTTTAAACGTATGAAATGTGAACTAACAACTTCCTAGATTTAGAATAACATTTTAACAAAGTTGTAATAACAAATATTTCTGTATATTCGTACAAAGTAACTTATTAAAGGCACAAGTGTAGAACAAAGTTAGAACACCTAGCACGTGCAGTTGGAAAATTTTAAATTACAAAGAAAATAAGCTTCCGCCTTGCATACAAGTTGGTAGTTTGTTGCAAACTTGCATAGAATCTGCTCAGTTAAAATATAACCGCTTTGTTTACAGGTTATTTTGTTTCATGTTTTTGATTAGTTGTAAGAAGTCTTGCGTCATGTTATGTATCTTGGATAAAGAAACATAATGTAAAATGTATTGTATGAATATTGCAGTCTTGTCTTGAGTATCTGTGTTCTCTTCGTGCATAGCGGTTAGGATACATATTAACTGTCTTTTAAATTCGTAAAGTGAACACAAAAGTAACCCACATCACTAAACACTTCATTAGATTTTCTTAAAATAGTACTAGTAACTGGAATTACTACCTAGTTCCATTAACAAATCCAGCTATTTGACTGAATTTTTATAGCATTTTTAATGCTAACTTTGAAGTTCGAAAAACATCGGAAAAAATGAAACGATCAAGTGAGACTTGAACTCACTACCTTTCCCTTACAGGGGGAATGCTCTTCCAACTGAGCTATTGAGCCACCACACCTTTCAATTCTCGTTCAATTCTTCTTAATCGGTGTCAAATAAGTCTTTTCAATTTATTCAATAACAATTTAGCTGTTAGATGTGCCTTTCGGGCTTAATGTATTTCCGTAGATTCTAGAGATAAAATTACACAAAAAATGGGTAGATGCGCCTTTTTCTCCTGATTCCGAATATGTATATAACTCAACTTTGAGAGCAGGTAGGGAACAGTTGCAGAGTAGGTAAGATCATATTATGAGACATTTCTCGTTCGCTGGAAGAGTCGCCTCTAGATTAGTTATGCAGCCCTGATAATGTGAGAAGACTTTTTTTTAAATTATGAATAACTAGCTTTTGCCCGCGGCTCCGCCCGCGTGGATGTCGGTTATCGCGACCAAACATAGCCTATATCCTTTCTCATGGTCTAATCTACTCCTCTACCAAATTTCATCAACACAGACAGACAGACAGACAGACAGACAGAAAGACAGACAGAGTTTCTTTCGCATTTATAATATTAGTATGGATTATTTATTAAATTAATGAAATGTCTTGAAAACATCATCATTGCATTAGTCCCAGTCGCATTCGAGGTTCTCACCTCGGAGTTCGTGATTCTCCGGCTTTTACTCATTCACTTTAATGCTCTTAAAGCCAGTGCTTCTTGGGTCTAAATCTCTCGTCAGGGCTCAACGGAGATGGCGTAACCGTTTTAAAAAACAACTTCTTACACGCCGAGGCAACCTTTTTTGTATCGTGCGCAAAATCCCCATGGATACCACCCCCACGGAGCCGGTGGAGGCGGTTATGTCGGACTCCAACCGACCGACCAAAACGCACGCCGTCTTGGGTCCTTGGTTGCCGGAGGTGAGATTGCCGAAAGCATAATATATCCCTCGCACCCCGGCAGACCCAGGACCATTATTATATTATTATATACCATCATATTTCGAGATGGCCCCCTTCGGGGTGTGGGGACCTTAGTGTCCCATATAGCCCGGGGTACTTACTTACTTGCTCGTAGATAGAGGCAGCCGCACCCCAACACACTGAGATAAGTGTTCGCTACATGCCTTTTATATACTGTATATAATACTTCACAAAAATGGATCCAATTTTACTAAACAAAAATGTATCTAACAAGTGTGTTCTGACTCTTTTATAAGTTCCCTGGTTAATAATTCTGTCCACTCGACACAAAGCTTTGTCGTAATTTCCCCGGGCTACTGGTTATGTGACTCAATTTAGCAGAAAACTATGAAAAAGAAAGAAAATAGTTTGACACTGTCACGCGAGGTAATAATTCTAGTGATGTGTTTTTCATGTATTTTCAACAATTCTCGTTATGATTTATTACAATTATTTTAAACATTAAAATTAACTTTATTCAGGACCGGTAGGTTTACACGTGCCCTTACGACCTAGTACATGTTTTGACCCAGGTCCCCACCACCAAGACGTTTAGTGTCAAGAAACCTCACCTGAATTCCGGGTATACCTGATGAGTGATTAGTAAAGCACGTGGCTCAGACGTAGATTTTCATCTCGGGGTTGAGGGGTTAGGTGGTAGTCACACCCATAAAAGCCGTAAAACCCAAATGAGAAGAGGAAGAAGGAGTAAGTGTACTCTGGGCAATGAGACCAAAGCCTGGGATGCAACCGAGAACAATTAAAATGATTGATTGATGGTTCAAGCTCAAAATACAACACAATGTATATTAACCACTACGTTACTGTTACGATTTTTCTGTTATTTTACATTATATTTGCAAAAAGCACTTACAAAATTTACCCCGCAATCAATATGAAATAATTATATATTCTGCTCCTGCACGAAAGCGCGTGCCATGTCATCGTGGACTTATCGCCGTGAGCCTGTCACTGCCCGTCACTATACCCCTCGGTCGTTTAAACGCAATGAATTTAAACATTGCACTAACTTCGAATTTTTATTATTTTAATTCTTGCATCGAGATTTAACTGCAGGAATTTTTTTATTTGTTCATTGCAGAATTATTGTTTCAGCGATATGTTTCGCATCACGACTATTAACTATAAACCATACATGCTAGCCAGTGCACCTGCAAAACAAATGACGAGGCTCTCAGAGTTGATAGGTGAAATGGTAGTTTCTTTCATTCTTTATAAGTAGATTCTAGAGTTACAACCTTGAGACGCATCCTGGTAATTCCTATGAGAATGATGAACAAAATAACCCCCAAAACCTCTGCACTAAAAGTGAATAAAAAACCATAACAGTTCACTCAAAATGCGTGTCCTTAAATCCAATATACCAACACAATATTCCCCAAAGACTGTCCGACGCGAAAAATTATTGATATCACATCAGCCACCCTCCAAATTACAGTCAGTTCTGTCTAGACCGCGGGGCGGGACAGTTGTACGTGAACAGCATGCCTTCACAGCTCGTTTGGCCAACAGAATGCCAAAGGCGATTTCGGATTGCACACGTACGAAGACAAAGTGTAGCTATTGTTATTGACAGCCGCACAGATTTCTTGGCCTTGTTAAAACTTTTAACGCAGTTTTGTTACTTGCAGATGATAGTTAAAATGTGATTTTGGAATTTCTTTCCTTACGTTTTTATTAGGAATTATAATGTTAATAATAATCAGCGTTGGTTTGTATGTTTTTGTATAAGTAATATTTAACCGTAACTACAAGTAGGTATATTTTAAACAAAAGACAAAAGCAACCTGCTTATCCCAAGCTTAACCAGCTTTGGAAGTTGACTCAGCCACGTGTATTGTGTCAATTTTGGTTCTGTTAGTAGAAAAATTATTTAGTGTGACTTTCAATATACATGTCAAATAAGAATATATTATTTTAACTATAGTATCATCACAATACAGTTCTAGCGCGGTTAAGAGCTCGTATCCATATTAAATATGTCTATGTAAGTCTATAAAATCTCTCAACAACGCTTGAAAAACGTGTCGAAACGGTTTATACAAAAAAATTAACCCAAGAAGGTTCATTTCTATAATCCAGTAAAGAAGGCTTCCATTTGCATGCAAAAGCACTGAGTTCGTTATTCTATAGGTATAGTGGAATTCATGAGATTTTGTTAGTAAAAAGAATTCAGGTGAAACCTAACTCCATTAAAGGGAAAAACCTTAATTACACAAGGTTTTTTATCTAAGACATCCGTTATGGATGCTCCAACTAATGGAGACCCTAGAGAAAGTATCTCTGGAAAAGGAAAAAATCGACAAACAAAATTAAATTACCCTCCTTTTTTCGGCAACCGGGTATATAGACTCAATATTTGTAAGTCATCATCTAGAAGCACAATTTTTACATTTCGCAAGGCTTTGCAAAAACAGCTCTCAGTTTAGGAAAGCAAAAGATTAACGCAGCAGCTAAAAGATAAAAGTAAAAACACAATCCGATTGTGGTACGAATCAGCTTAGTCCCCCTCGGCTTTCTGCCTATATCTACGAATATAGATAGAGCAAATTCCTAGGGGGAGTCCCTGTTGTCCATAAATATCTTTGGAACCAAAAAAGTGTGAAATTAACACAGGAAATAATAATGAGGCTTATTATTTCGACTCCCGAAAACCATTCAGAGAATATTTTTTGTAATTGAATTAATTTTGGTCGGGAAAACCTTCGCTTGCGGAGTTTTAATGCTTGGGGAAAATGGCAGTGACGCAATTATTTTAAATTTTATGAGAATTGCATTTCACCAAAGTCGACGTTAAATTTATTGAAAACTATTTTTCCTGGGTCCTGCACTCGCATTATGTAGGTACCATTTTTAACATTTTAATAACTTAAATTATCGAGATCATAGCAAGATAAAATAAGTTTTGTGAGTTATAGGTGAAACCATAACATAACATAACATAACATATGTTATGGTTGATGAAACCAGAAGTAAAATAATTTAAAAAATGTTCCATAATAGTGCCGACTTTATTGTCGCAACATTACTAAAAATTGTTATACCTAATTAGTCCCAGTAAAATGATGTACCTAAGCCATAAAAATTATGTAATATTTCACATTTTTCCGTCACTTTCAAGCCTAAATTCAATCCGATTCAATGCGATGCCGATGCCAATTAGAAGGAAGAATTGCTTAGTTTAGTGAGATGCACCAAGTAATTGGCTTACACTGAACTAAACAGCAGTAATATTATACCACTGACATTTCCGGTAGCATGGTTTTGTCCAGCCCAAGTTCCAAGACAATTCTAAGTCTAAAGCAGTTAACCAGTCAGTGAGATGAATCTTATGTACGATAGTCTGTAATAAACTAGGATTGTGCAGTGCATCGTGGCTGTGGGCAACGGTCCGTGAGACGTTGGCTACATCCCTCGAATCGTGAACACCGGCCTTAATACACCCATTCGTTTTGAAGTTACGTAATTGTGTGTCTCGAGAATTTAGTCGTGTTTTGGTAAAATTTTAGTAATAATTTTATATGACTTTCCATCTGCGAATCTTGTCCTGGTATACAGAACTGAATGATTCGAACTTAGATTATAGTAATAGCTAAATGAAGGATTGTCATACACTAATTTACTATTTTGATTTTAATCATATTTATTAAAATCATAGTAAGCGTAGTGTACTTTAGTTTGTGTTTTGGCACTTGAACAAAATAATAAATAACTACTAATATCAAAACTTCATCATAAAACTGTAAAAGAAACTTCCATATGTACATCCATTTAAATTTATAGCATTAAGAAGAATCCTTTCCATTGCAATCAACGAATATTGCAGATCATGGCAGTGGCCAACGATCCGTACGACGTTGCATGCGAGACACCCTCGCCGAAATGCGAGCACTAACTTTAGGCTGGCCATTCATCATGCGACATCATAATTGAATGTTGCAAGTTTTTGGCAAGGAATCTGTTCATAATTTTCTTGGCAAACCTTCTTTATAAATCAAGGTTTGTATTTTTATTCCATTAAGACGGCTCATTGATAGAATCACGCTGTGAAAACCTCAAAAGATGAAGACGTAGCTGTGTTGAAAAGATACAAATCATTTCATTTCATCAAGCACAGAGTCAACTTAAAGAGCTCTAGAAATTCTATTCAACCAACGAAGACAATAGTTTATTTTAACTGTCAACTTATTCAAGAAGCGCGCTCCAGTCAAGCTACTGCAATACCACCACTTTAATTAAATCTAAACAAGTACTTGAAATATTCTAATATGTTATTATATTATAGTTTTGATAATGTGTTTAAAACATAGAATTAACAGATAAATGATTTTGGCATCTCATCAAAAATAAATACAAGTATTAAATATGTAGGTGTACTTATTTGTTTAATAATGTTTCAGATAGGGCGCAATACCCAGATTGATTGACAACTTGGAAAACGTAAGTGTTGGAGTATCGCATATGTTGGACCTCTGACCAAGTAGATCACAATTTCATGTATTGTTTGATAGATGTGTATACATAAATGACTAATTTAGAATATTTTTTAATTCAAACGTACAACAACCCTCCTAATTATAAAATAAAACCGTATACAAACTAAAAATAATATCACCTACTTTTTCATTTAAGAAAAATAATGAAAATCTAGTAATCAGTGTCCCGCCTTAAATTCTTCACAGAAAAACCACATACATGAATTGTGGGATGCTATCGACGGCCTTACTACATTCATATTCATGTATACTATACACGCCTATACTTGTGCACTGCGGGGTTATGGAGAAAAGTTTGATTATTATTTTGTGTGAAGGGTACAACACAACCAAACAGTATTACAAGTAAACAAGTCTTGGGAAAGTATTAGACGTAAGAATAATAAAAGTATATTGTGGTTCATTGTAAATGTGAAGAATTATGATAATTTATATGAATTGCCTGTCAAGTTTGAGTACATGACGGTTATATCGGTGGTTGGGGTGTAAATCTTGAACAAATAGTTATAATTAGGTGTAGATAAATAGAAAAGGGAACTCGTAGTATTACTTATTTTTGAAAAACTAATTTTAACTTTTTTTGTTTAAAATTTTCTTATTTGAGAAATTAAATTTAGAAGACGTCAAGATAAATCTATACTTAATCTCAAAACAAAGTTTTTTAGTACTAATCTTCTCCTCACTCATTTAAGGTGTTCAAAAGAGTGTAAAAAACTATATAATGGCAGACCTAAATCCGTCAGAACTATCGAAAGATAGGATTACTGTGGAATTAGGCACACCACACCGACAGGATTTAGTGTTCTTATCATTGGATCCCTTAGTCGAATGCTGAGAGATTCTGTCAAAAATAAAGTAGACCTCACGTCTACGTAGCGGAGATTACGTGTAAAATAAATCAGAATATAACATAAATCTTTTATTGAAGTAGATGGTTGGGGTTCTTAAAAAAAGTTGTGGAGAAAATTAGGTATTACCTATAGGGCTTTTCTAAAAGTAGGTATATAATAATTGAAGTTACTAATATTCCCGTTAATTCCTTTAGCCAAGCTAAATACATGTGTTAGGAATGGTTTCACGTCGTCGATAGTGTTATGAACAGGATCCAAACCAAGTTCTCTCGATTGTAAAACTGACTGCATTTTTACCAATCTGTAGTGCAAGATGACGTTATCGTGAAAAGTGACTCGTACTCACTACCATCGAAGCCGAAGATCGTGCAAAGAAGATGAAGAGCCGGAAGGCGGACCCTGAGCCAGGGCAACGTCTAAATGTATATAATGATGATGATGGAGTAGTGAAGGATCAATCGTAAGACAGTGTCATCCCATCAATGTACAATTATATTGATTTTATTGATGCCCAAACAAATGCGATTCGTCCCCACACTGGATCATGATATTGTATCGCGATATTGTGCCACTGACAGTGGCAGTGGTACACCCAGTGGCATATAATTGAGTATACCTATATGATTTACCTACTGACTATCTAATCACGCCTTTGCTGCTGTTACGGAGTACGAAACCTTATAATTATGGCTTCAGTACAAATACCTATAAACTTTACCAGACTTACAAACGTGAATCTTATCATTTATTTACTACACGTTTATCTACGTAGGTACGTGAAAAAGAAAATTCATATACTGTGGACTTATAGAATATGAATTTCCTTCCATATACATACGACACGCTATGGGGAGATGGAGACTCAGAAGCTTCTAAAAGTTTTAAAACTTTAGCAGGATGTTTACGCTTTGTACGGCTCCCGTGGGAGGTGATGGAGTGGTTTTATTTTTGTCTGAAATTCTCAGGGCCACGGTCAACTTAGGTGAGAAATGTACGTCATTATTTTTTAATTGACGTAATTTATATTTTCCGGCGTGGTGCAAATTTGTGTTCATCAATGTTGTGTGCATAGGGCTAGGGAAAAATTATGATGAAAGGATTGTTTAAAACACATTTCTAAATATTAATGAACATATAAATATTTTCCTATTTCCTTTAAAATATAAAATTCTTGATAAAACATCCATATACAAAATATAGTGCAAAAATCAAGGTCTCACTAGCGACATGAATTCATGAAATCAATCATTCAATCAATGAGCCCACCATAGTCCACTGCTGGACATAGGCCTCTCCCAATGTGCGCCATTTCATCCGATCCTCCGCCTTCCGCATCCAGTCTATCCCAGCCACCTTTTTCAGGTCGTCAGTCCATCAGGCTTAGGGGTTTGCGTTTGCCTTCTCTCGGTCTGCACTCTAGGACTCGTCTGCTCCAACGGCCATCGGTCCTTCGACAGATGTGGCCAGCCTATTGCCACTTGAGCTTGCTTATTCTGCGAGCTATGTTGGTAACTTTGGTTCTGTGTCGGAGTCAAATGTAAACAAAAAAAAAACGTAAAGCTGAAAAATATAGGCAGTGAAAATATTTGTGTTAAAACAATATTAATGTATGTGGAAACCAAAATGATATTCAATGAAATATCATCATTATTATCATTCTCACGCTAGTCCCGATCGCTTCCTAGTATTAATTTCTGCATAAAAGAGTATCGACGAACTTTAGAATGAAATCGTAAATGAACGGAGCGGAAATGCAACACAGCTATTACAATATAAAAACGTACAGAATATACAATACTGTTGAATCTCAAATAAACGTTAGTCTTTGCAAAAACTGTATTCCGTGTCAATATTAATTCCAGATATTCATATGTGACCTGGTTCTCAAAAAATAATGATTTCCTCTAGCGATAATAATTGCTCCAAGGTGTTGGCATAAAAATAAACTAAAATAAAACAATGTATGCTGCAAAGTTTTAAAACAATACATTGAGCCTTGTATACCGAAATTCTATGCTTACAATCTGCATTATGGGGATTTTCTTTGTTCCCGGTGGAAAATTTCGAAGAGCATAACGGAGTCGGTGTTCATTAGAGCGTGGAAATATTAACTAAAAGTTACGCCACCTGGGAAATGGTGTAGTTAGTTGTTTTCATTTGTTTTGTCTCATAAATTTCGAGCCGTCCGAGTAGGAAAGTACCTTAACTCTTTACATAACTGGCACTAAACAAGGGAGCTACCATGAAATATCCGAAAATTCGGACTCGTACAAAGCACGAGCGATGGATGTAACATTTAGCTATGTACTATCATGAAGACTCTTCGGCTTTTTTCTGATTTAAGCCCGAACTGTGATGTATCGTCTTCGGACAACTGCTTGCAGTAATAGTATGAGTTTACTGGGAGTGGGGTATAGTCACCAGTGCTTGCTGAAACATAGAGTTAGGTACGCATGAAACTTGAGAGTTGTTTACAAGTTTCAGAAAAACAAAAATGTTATTTCATAATTTATATCAGCTCGGTGTTCAATGGTTGTTTGTTACTTTTCTTATTTGTGTATGAGCTCTAGCAGCATGTTGAAGGTGTTCGCGACAGGATGGAAGGAGCTGTGATGGGTAGGTTCACCAAGTTACAGGTTGAACGTGGGACTCGATAAAAATGAAGAAGTCTTCAGTGTCCAGACTTTCCTTTTCGCATTGCAGATAAATAAATATTAAACATATTTTTTTTTATTAATTCTGAAACGCAACCGGCGTTTTAATGAAAAACATGTTACTTCTACATATAGACTTATGTATCGGATTTTCTTCTTAGGCCAGCAACCTGCCTTTTACTGATATCGTTAACTATCGAGAACTTCCAGCTACTGTCTTTACGACGATGCTTCTTTCAAATCAGAAGACAAATACTGCTCAATAATCATAGGTAACTCAAGTCAAAAAGTGAAAGTAATTTTTAAATCAAAACTTGGTTTCACTACTCAAAGTTGTTTGGTAATATATTAATATTACCCTTGACTAGAACACTGGTTTGAAGTCTATAAAGTTACAAGAAGTTAATATCATTTCCACGGAGCTAAATTTATTCATAGATTTGAATTGCCTTTGAAATATTTGCCGATAAAAGACTGATTCGAATTACAACGACGAAGAGTTCAAGGTCAATGTCATCGGTCTCTAATAGATTCGAAACTTTCGTTGTGGTTATGAATTATAATATAATTTTGAATGAGATTTTAAAGCTATGAGTTTGCTAATTTTCGTATAAATTTCAGTCAGATAAGTTAAGTGGTAGACAGGCCCATGGTCCACCTGATGGAAAGTGCTTACCGTGGACTATGATGGGCGTGATTAACACCAGGAGAGTCCCACTCGCGCTGCCGACTCTGCTCAATATTCTAATATTGGTATATCTATCAGAAATTTGGCAATCCGTAACAGGTTCAGGTAGCTTATGCCTCTCGGGAGCTAGTGGCGGCCCTGGGAGTGAGAGTTCTCACCCTCGCCACCCTGCTCACAGCAATGGTCCGCTGCGCGGACGCGTGGGCGGCCGGCGTCTCCTTCAGCGAGCAGGTAATGGTCGTGAAGGAGACGGCGGAGCGGGAGAGGCGGCGCGAGCGAGTAAGACTCGCGGATCGCGCCGCCCGCGCGCGCAGGCAACTCGGGCGTCGGAGGGCACTGACTGACCTCCGTCCCCCATGAGCGCGGGCCTGGGGGATGACGGGTGGAGCCGCCTGTCACCCCAGCAGAAGCAGGCCACGGCGTCGGCCGGCTGAATAGCGCGCCTCCCCATTCCGGGGGCGAGTTGGGGACACCGTTGTCCCCCCTCCTGAGGAGGGCCAGACCGCAAGGGATGGCCCTGGGTCAGCCGGGGTGCGAGGGATATGTCTATGACAACCTCACCTCCGGCCTAGCACCAAGACCCACAGTCGGCGTGCGGTTTTAGTCGGTTCGAGTCCGACATAACCATAACCTAGTTCCGGCAAGGGGGTATCCGAGGGGATTTCCGCACAAAAAAAAAAGGTAGCTTATGCCTCCTAGAAAGGATTTCTACGCACATACATACAAAAGTCTGCTGAAAATGAATGTAGCACCTCTTATTGTTTCCGTTCATTCGTAAGAATTTCCTTTAGATAGCTCCTTCTGCGTCACCGCGTAAGTTGATGATGATTTCAATTATCTTGAACAAGTTTAGATAGCTCCGTTAATCAAAGTATGCCCCTAAAATGTACTGTACGAGTTCAAATCCCGTCCGTTAGTATTTTTTCGTAAATTAATATTTATTTATAATATAAAATAATTAGCATGTAAGTTTCTGTCTGATATTATTCATCTCCATTTTTTCTTTATTACAGTGTTTATTTGAGTTGGTAGCTTAATTAATGAGAAAGCAGACCATTAGGCTGCATATCAGCTTTCCATAAAATATGTTTGTTAAAATACCAGGAAGCCATTAATATCACAATATTTAAAATTAAGGTAAGTACGGTACATACGAAATCAGATCTATTGTGTCCGGGTTTGTAGCATTAATTAAAGTACGTATTATGTTTTCTGTACTTTTACAGATAATGGACCGAATAGTTTGAAATAAAATTCAGAATTGGTGAACATTCTCCATTATAGTTTTCTTTCTATAATCACGTACAAGCAGCGTCAGAACGATCTTGAAACAAAGTCTGAAAAACTAAGGAATTAAGAAGAAATAAAAATTTTTTTGTTTAATATTATTCTTATAAAATTATATATCACAACTTTAATTATTTTTAACAAATACAGGGTTTTTTTAACATTAAATTAAAACTTAATTAGTAAACTAAAACATTTATTAGAATATAAAAGAAGTGGAAAAAGGCCCCCCCCCCCCTTTTCGACTTCTTTCGAAAAAATTCTCCCCATCGATGTCGACTGCTAAAAATTGGTTTATTAATTAAAATTGTATTGTTATCCAAACTAAACTAGTGTACCAAATATCAGAAAAATAGAGCAACAGGAAGGGGGGGGGAGGGGATTAAGGCATTATAACAATTTTGAGTTTACTTTGTATCGATCTGATGCTGATCGTACAATGAAGCTTTTTTTTGATAATAAAGTTATGTGAGTAGTTTCAGTCTTGTTTATCATAGGACAGTTTTGATAAGCAACGGTTTTTTTTTTATCCGAAAAAAAGGCCATACAATTTGAACTTTCGCTTGATAATAAAGCAGTGGTAATATAATTCAAATAGCATTTAAAGTGCTTATATTAGCTTAGCGTGTAAGCATTAGACATGAACATATACAGCAGCAGTATATTTAGCCCTTTGTGAAAACAGACGTGTTCAGGCCATTAGCGCGTACGACTCGCGAACTATTCGTATTAATTAAATTTAATTGTGTAGAAACAACTCGAAATACTCACGTAAATCTCCAAATAAAATACTAGTAATTTGTGTTAATCGTAAAAATTGTTAGTGAATTTCGATTAATTTGAGTTAAATCCTGGCTAACAGTCGGTCTTCGATTCCGTTCATATATTTTATTTTCATGATAGTGGTTATGGTACGTATGGATGTTATAATAATAATTATCAGGAATAAATTAATTATTTGAATTTTTTATTTGAAGCCCACCTACAGTCCCGGGTCCTTTAAGCGGGGCGTGAAAAGGCATCTAATGAGGCCGTCAAGCTGAGTGCCACCACTGTTAACATGGCACATGATTGCGATGGTGACCCTCTCTCCGAGTCTTTGCCTTTAGCTTAACATCAGGCGGGGTGAAGTCAAACTGACGTATCCTAGATAAAAAAAGTGGAATACTTTAGGTGTGCTTCGTCTGGGTGTGCTATAATTGGGTGTGCTTCACGGAATACCTCATTTTAGTACCTATGCAACCGCTTGACTTTGCAATCAGTAGCAAAAAAGATGCATTTAACCAAAAAAGTCAGAAGGAAATATATTGACAACTAATAAGAAGTCGTCCCGTATTCCTGAACAATAATATTAAATAAGTACTCAACACAGAATTATTATTGATAATCTATTAAATTTGTTAATGAAAATCGAAATTCAGGGCCGAGTATGGTTCTGGCATACGGGCCTAAGTCTTGTGTCTCTAAACTGGTAAATGCGGCCTTGTTTATGTCTCTTAAGGTATAAAGGTTAAATAATTATATATAACTCTTATGTAGAATCTACCAAACACAACGTTTTCCTGAATCTAGTTGTGTATTATAAAAACTTACAAACATACATCAATGTTATTTCCTTTAATGTGTTAAATAGCTATATTATCTGAAATATCAAAGGACAACACTACTCAAATATTGATAACAAAATGTAATACTTACATTAATTAGTTATACTGAATTAATTTTAACGATATGTTCTTGTTTGTGATAGAACAATTGGGTCATTCAGTTTGATTATCTATTGTGATAGAAATATCGAGTGTATAATTACATAATATTCTGTGTGTTTCAATTAATTTGATGTTTCAATTCATTCAATTAAAATCAGAACGTTGACAATTTACTTAAAACATACAATACGGAATAGGTATACTATTATCTATTCTTTAAACCCCGATGAAAAGATAGGGGTGATATAAGTTTGACGTGTCTGTCTGTATCTAAATAGCTCTCGAACGGTTGAATCGATTTCAATTTAGTTTTTTTTTATTAAAGGTGACCTTATGTGTGTGTGAGTGTTCTTAGACATGTTTGATGAAAATAGGTTGAAACGTTTTGATGTTATTAAAATGGGGACGGGGGATTTCGGCAGGGATTTATTAATTTTTAAATTTACGAGTATTATTTACGGATTACTGAAATTACCAATTTACCCGAACCTAGAATCTATGATTACACGATCGTATGCCAATAACAGTCCAAACTATAAAATAGCAAGAGGTTAACCTGGCAATCAAATTAACGTCTAACTAAAATACATAAAATTATACATATAAGTAGATATATTTCCTTATTACAGACTTGTTTACTCAAAGTTATTTGCAAAACAAAATGTCCTGAATACTGCCACCAGTTTTATGATTATTACTATTTGCGCGAGCGCTGGTAAGCATCATAAAATATTTTTGTGACAGATAGGCCATAAATTGATTGGCTGGTGAATAAAATAGTTGGTGAATAACGAAAAACTGAATATACGGACACGGTAGCGCGACGGCCAAGCTCGAAAAAGGTAAAAAGAGAAGGACGAACAGGCATTTGAACTACTAACACCTAATGAGACCTATTTACAAATATTTTGAAATAGATTCTGTGCCTACAAGAACTTAAAATATCATAGTTTTATATACTAGTTCGGGACTTATCGTGATAAAATTGTGTGACCACTTTGAGAGTGTTGCAACGCACCCGAAAAAAAAGGTAAGCGATAATGTAAGTTTCCAAAAAAACGTAGTGATACGTCCCGAACTAGTATATAAAACTATGAGTTTACACCGTAATAGTTTGAAAATAACTTAAAATATAGTACGTACTATTAAGTGTGTTCAGTTTCTGGACAGGCAGGTTCCTTATTTTTTTAAAAGAATATTAGAACCGAAGTTACTAATATTCCCTCTAACCCCTCCAACTAAGCTAAATTGCTTGTGCCAGGAGTGGGTTCACGTCGGTAGTGTAATGGCCAGGATCAAACCCGGGACCTCTCGATCGTAAGGCCGACTCCTTAACCACTAAGCTACCAACGCTATATATTCTGGTCTTTTTACACTGACAATGGGTTATTTTGGGAAATTTGTAACATTATTACATGTTATTAATGTAAATTACATACTGTCGTAATAGCATAACATTTTAAAATTATCTTAACGTATATTGCATTGAAAACAAAGTTACATTTGAATCATTCACCCACTTATCCCTAAGGCGTGAAGTTGAATTTGTCATCAGCGTTTCACTTCGTAGCCAGATGTCGCTTAGCGATCCCCCATAACAGTTCTAATTGAGTTTTGATCCCCTAAAATATGTGACTTAGAATATTCGCTAGATTATGTTCTTAAGAGAACATTTATTTCATGTGCTAGTTTAAAGTATTATTTCTTCGTTTTGATTGAATTATAACAGTGAAAGTTAGTAGACAACTTAATTATGATTGAAAAGTTTTGCTCGTATTTTTACACGATTTACTCGTATTTGAGTCTAGGTTGTGTTGTGCTACTAATAATATATTCTAATGTTATTATTTCTGATAAACACTATGTTTAATTTGATGCATATTTAACTCATAATGATGTAATGTTATTATTTCGGTAACTAGAATTAATTGATTAACAACAAATTCCGTTGAATTAAGAGCCAAGAAGCCATTATCTACTGTAGACTAAAACACATAAGGTTGCCAATAATCTTGAAGTATTGGGCGAGCTTCCTAGGTTTTTTTAACTTCTGCTCTTTGGCAAATGTGCTCAGGAATTGCACAATTTGGTTCCCCTCGCCCTATTTCACCATCAGATAACCAAACGTAAAGCTCAACAGCACCGTTATACGTTTTACACTCTGCACATGCGCGCTAAGTACTTAATTTTTGCTACTGATTTTATTTATCTTATAAATACCTAAATATACGTGAAGCATCTTGAAAATTTGTAACAATTTTAATGCAGTGAAAAACACACTCAGAAACACTCTCAGTGTTTGCAGATGAACTGTTCTCGGCTAGGTACTGTCAACTGCAATCAAGGTCTTGATTTTGCTAAAGCAAAATCATATCATACCACGTATACTGCAAAAAAATCATTTCATTATAAACTTTAAAGCAATGCTGTTATGGTCCAAAATTAAATTCTTTTTCCAGAGTGAATGAAAAAGTGTTTTAAAACTCTTTTCATTTAATTTTGGACTTAAACTATAGATATAAAGTCCAAAATGTAATGCCATTTTTCGCCGTGTCTGTTGTACAACAATTGTTCTGTTTTATTTAGTTTCTACGAAAGGCTTTAGTAGAATCTAGGGCCATAAGATTTATTTATTAATTTTGTACACACAAAACAAACATAGAAATCCATAGGTGGTATTAGATGTACAGAGGCTTGCAAATGATGTAGACCCAAGTCTACATCATTTTCAAGGCGGTATCTTTAGAGCCAACTCCAAAAGTCGTAGTGGGCCTTACATACTGTAAATCACTGTAAATATTATAAATTAACTGTTTAAAAATGTCAGTGATGGAGGCTTGTAACATTTGACGGGCGTATACGAGAGGAAGAGATCGATAGTGGTACATCTATTCCTTCTTGTATTTAAAAGAAATATGTATATAAGTAGTTATGTTTATCCGCATTCTAAAACCTACAATATAGCTCTGTATAGAATACCGTGAAAACACATGAATTAACCAGAATTATTCAGAATTATAAAAATATTTAAGACGACCTAAAAAGTTTCCGTTCAGCAAAAAAAATTCAGATTTTATATGAAAAAATCGAAACGATTTCAAATCACTCGTAACTCAACTCGATCCACAATCACACTTCGTAGTACATTAGTACAACATATATTACAGTTAAAACCATCGGAAAATTGGACCTCCTGCAATATGCTTTATTCATGACACTGCCACGTAACCGGTGCGTCCAACAATTGTATAGGTACGAGTAGGTACAACATTTTGTGATACAAATTGGAATTTTGATGAGGAATTATTTGACAGTTTGAATATTGAAACACGTACTCCTATTAATGAGATAGTGTTGTGTGCTACTGGTAATTATAATTTGGTACAGGTCGAAAGAGGCACATCTAGCTCTGCAAACATTTATTCGCCACGGTCTGTATACTCAATCAAAGAATCAATTTCATTTATTCAGTTTAGGCACATAAAGAGCACATATGAACGTCATAATTTCACATTGATAAATAAATAAATATTCCATAACATTCTACACAACGCTATCTAAGACCCATGGTAAGCTTTTATAGCTTGTGTTATGGAATCTAGAATGCAGATAAACATACTTATATACAATTTTTTTTTTGTAAATACATACACATTATACATAGAAACACCCAGACCAATGCAAATAGCCATATTCATGCATACAAATATTTGCACTGAGCGGGAATCGAACCCGCGCCTCCTGCGTGGCAGTCGCGTGCACTACCGCCACGCCACAGAGGCTGGCTGATGAATGGAATGTCAAGAATAACACATAAAATATGTAAATCATTTGAAAATAATTCTTTACTGGTTCGGTAGATTGGTTTTACTGAGAAGATACCAGCAAGAAACTCAGTGAACTCGATTCTCTTCCTTTAACTGTATAAATTTGTTATAAATAAAAGCATATTTAAGCTTTTATTTATAACAAATTTATACAGTGCGAACAAGAGAATAAATTAGGATGACCATGCATCTTTCATTTAAGTATTCGTCCACTTTATATACCTTTTTTCCATAAAGTCACTTACTATTAAAAACACCGCATTTTTTTCTTAAAAAAATGAATTACAATGTTTGTTAATAAACCATTCCAAGTGAGATGAGCGCGAATAAAACAGTAGTCTACTATAAGTTATTGGTTGGCTATTTTATTTATTATGTATATCGTACCTGAGGTTGTGTGGCGTTGTTAGCTAAGGCACGATATCCTCTAATTTATGCTATACAAATTGATTCATAATAATGTAGTATATTGTAGAGAGTACCAACGGTAAACTCTTCATGATTATGACACAAAAGGAGTCATGCTAAAACATACCGATTGATCACTACCCCAAAAGTTTTATTCACCTTAGTATCGGTATAACCGGTAATTTGTACATTATTAAAAGAAAATCACGCGAACAAAGTCGCGGGCCTTATAGACAACAACATATTACGGTTTCCACATTAAAGTTCATATTACGTTCGTAGATTAACGTTCCACTGAAAATTTGCAATCATCATCAATCACCTACATTATGTTTCCTTTATTACATTATTGATGAAAATGGTGATAATGTATACAATATTAAATTTCCTCGTCTACTATAGTTCGTTCGCGTTAAGAATGCAGTGAATGATAATGATAACTATCCGTCGGCCTAGCCCTGGCCCCTAATCAAACAAATATATTTTCAAATTACAAGGTCAAATTCACAGCATCCAGTTGAAGACATTGCTTCGAACGCAACTGTTGTGTCCTGTCATTTGTGTTAAATTTATTTCTCATTCATGTTCTCTGATTTAAATTCTTAACGCGAACGAACTATAGATATAATTGAAGTCGTAATAATAGTTTTCTAGTGATTAATTGCGTATTAACAAAATCAACATACAAGAAAGCTAAAGTGTCGGTTTTTATTTCTGATCAATTTATTATGTATAATTAACTTTACATAAACTAGTTTTCTAAGTTTCTGTCTGACTTATCACTTGAAAATAAAAACTTCAAAGTTAGACATAATCCCATTGCGTTGAAATTTCGCGAGGACTTAGTTGAAATCGTAGTAGATTAAGTTAACTTTGACTTCTTTTGACTTCGAAAACATTCAGTGGACCGCGCCAAAAAATGACCTTTGAATTTAGAACTCAATCAGTTATTCGAAGGAGTTTATTGGTTGTAAAATGTCTTTCACTGGATATTAGAGATAAATATTAAAATCTGTTACGTATTTAAAGAAAATTACAGAAGAGATGATGGCGATCAGGACTAACTTAATTATCATGCAGATGATAAGTATAGTTTAAACATTTTAAGAAATATATTTCATTGTTTATGATAGTTCCGGACGTCACCCAATACATTTTTGGAAAACTTACTTTTGCCGACGTTTCAGGTCGTGACCACGGTTGCTGTAACACACCCTATGAGCATACGCCGCCATAGTTTTCAAAAATAACATAATATATAGAAATAACTCTACATAAAATAAATAATATCATTGCAAAGATACATTATTATAGAAGCTCTCAAAATAACCCGGACGTGAAATAGGTGAGACGGCATCATACGGTCGGATTTTCCCTTTGAGTTCAAAAGGCGTCAATTCCCTATCAATGTCAGCTTTGCTATCACTATAAAGGCTAACGTTAAGCTGAAATAGATTTCAGTAGGGGTTACTTTACCTACTGTGGAATTAAAAAACTAGCTGATGCCCACAGCTCTGTCAGAGTGGAATTCTGATTCCGCTCCAGCAATCTACGGGATCTATTCCTGTACCAAAATTTTAGTCAGAGCGCTTGAAAGAGATTGAGTAGCAAACATTCAACGTCTTCACAACAATTGCCATTAATAATTTTATTTGTTACTAGCTTTTGCCCGCGGCTCCGCCTGCGTGGATGTCGGTTATCGCGACTAAACATAACCTATGTCCTTTCTCAAGGTATAATCTACCCTTATACCAAATTTCTAAAAATCGGTTCAGTGGTTCATGCGTTACAGCGTAACATACAGACAGACAGACAGAGTTACTTTCGCATTTATAGTATTAGTAAGGATTTGCATTTATTTAATTAACTTTACTAGTACCTACATAGAGACAAACTTTACACATATAAAACAACTAACTTACTTGCGTTATTCACTTTTACTGAAAAAGAAGTATCAGTTTAAAATTGAATTATTGAAGATTACCTAGAAACGACAACTTTCTTTCCTTATTGGACAACACCTATAAAAAGTGTCTTACAGTTAGGCAGATTAGATTCTTCAACATTATTTAAAAAATAATTATTAAAAATAAAATACACGACTGATACTGAAAAGACCAAAACAAGCTTGATAACCCATATGCAAATGAAAAACCGGATGAAAATTAAGGGGTAAGTACCGAAGTTTCGCTTATTTCGGTAAGCTTGTTCCGATCTTTTAGCATTAGTGGGTTTTATTTTTAATTACTTATTATTTTTCAATTATTTTTTTAGTTATGACATACGTATTTGATATGAGGTAATATAGAATATTTAATTACAAACATACTTACAAAATACGCGCGAAAAACATAACCCTTCTTGGCAGTTGGGTAAAAAACAAATACTCGTTTTCAACAAAACTTCAGTACAGAACTACAGTAAACAATCACAAAGAAATTACAAAACCGAATGCACAGCCAAAAAAAAAATAGAAAAATGTTGCCTCAAAAATTGTCAACACCCCAATGTTCGGTCCTCATATATCATGAGGATTTATTTTCACCTTCGCTCCTTTCTCGATTTCTTCGTAACGCCTTAATTCAATATTAAATTTTGCTCTTTCCCCCGTTCTTCCTATAGCAGATGTCTTTACACGTCTTGTTATTCATATTTTACATACGAGTTACATTAGGGATCTAAAAAGGGACTCTTTGGAATATTGAGCTCGAGTAATGAAGTCGGTTTAAATTAATAATTTGATGTGTGAATGCCTTTGCTTGCGACACGTAAGTTTTTGTGCTGAAAACCCTTTGATATATGAGCTTGTGCTACAGAATGCAGTTATAAATAATGGGATGGTTTATTTTATGATGGGCTATTTAATCATTATGAGTTTATAACTAGGCTGGTTTACTGTGTTTTTTATATTAAGTCCTCCGTAGTGATAATCAGTTCAATACCTGTAGGTAACGTTAGCAGTTCGTTTTCTGGAGTAATATTGATGGATTCATTTTTACCGATATATTAGGTTACAGTACAAATTTTTACCCTCTGATATATTGGTATGCCTGACGATAAATTCAAAACCTTTGTAAAAACCACCTTATCCAAAAAGGCATACTATAGGATAGATGATTACTTGAAAGATAAAAATGTCTGGCTTGAGCATGGTGCAGGCCCCTCGTAAATTGCTATAATTACAGCATGGTACTGTATTAGTTACGTGACTTATTTGTTACATTATGTAACTTTGTTTTAATTCTTAATTATAAAGAGTTTTATATACTTGTTGACATTTAGCTTTAAGAAAATAAATATTGTAAATTGACATCCAAAAAATGCCGCAGTGGAGTTTGTTGCGCCGTTTCTTCTCCACCAGCGCCTTGGAAGCGGTAGTAAACTTAGATTAAGTAGAATTAAAATTGACGTCAATAAGAAACAATTTTATTGTTCTATATTGAAAAATAAATGACTATGACTATGACTATGACTATTGATTTGAATGTTGTTATCTTCAAATTGATATAACTGAAGCCCCATTAAAAAATTAAAACAAAAAAGTAACAACTACTTTCAATACTCACGTCATCATTGTGTTTGTTAACTTCAAAATCTTCAATAATGACGATCACAAACCACATGAATGCATAAATTAATTTCTACATTTACGTTCCCAACCAGCTTGCTAATATAAATAATAGGCAGAATAATAAAAGAACCTTACGAGAAAACTGTGAGATTTTATTGCTATTAATAAGCTTCCAATAACCTGTAATTACAATGATTATGTTTACTGCTATGACTAATACACCACCCACGAAGTAACATAATACATTCACACCTTTATGCCTTCGGTCCCTACATACCTGATAACCTATTTCTACGTTCGTAAACATTTTCATATAAAACTACAGTAAATGAAAATACAACTATTTTATCTTCTTCCATACGCTAAAACATTCAAATAACTAAAATAGTTTCTTCACACGACTATCTTATACGCATTTCTTCGAAGCAAAACAATTAAAAATTCATATCTTTAGTATTTCCTTCGCCAGATCCACGAGTTGATTACCCATTGCTATCTTTAACCATAATCTTCAAACCATCACATGAATAAGGACTTTATATTGATGTGAGTAAAGTATAAATTTGCATGTTGTTCGAAAAATTGGCATGTTTTACGAAGCGGCATTTTGGTCACAATGATACCACCCAGTGGCGATTTTATATTGCAACCAGGAGCTTCTCACAGTGTAATTGAGATGTTTCTTCGAATCGACGGTAGATAAGGTTTATCAGTGAAAATGGTTATGTAAAATCGGCACGTGGGAAACAATGGAGGTTGAAATGTGAACAACTGTACAAAATAATAATTTCGCTTCATATTACTGTGATAAGAAAGGTAGGTATTTAGACCGCAAAAAACAAGATCTGAACTATCACTTAGTAAGCAAGCGCTTAGGGGCAAAAGCTCATTTTTATGTTGGAACGTTTGAAAGTTAAAACGACGCGAAAATTATATGTATAAGTACTGCTATATTGAAGACCCTGGAAACGATTTCTTATAAGAAGTAGTCGCGATGAAAGAGAATGAATCTCTGTCCTCACGTAAAAGATGCTCAGAAAGATACCTAATAACCAGAGTGCAAATGGTGTGTAACTGGTGAAGTGAGCTTCAAGCGGTCTTGAGTCCAAGTCTTGAGTCTTGAGTCCAAGTTAAACTTTTGATACAATCGAGAAGAACGCTTGGATATCAGAAATGTCCGAAAAGATTAACTGTAGAGGTTAATATTTAAATATAAACGACATTCCTTAATTTGCATATTATGTATTTACAGTAACACTACTCTATCTGTTTCACTAACTGATCATCGCATTCCATTGAAATACTTTCTAACTTACTCGTTATTTAGATTTATTGTAGTTGAGTTTTATGTTAAAATACAAAAACAGTAAGTACCAACAAATAAACCAGCAAATATAAATCAGTACAACATATTCACTTATCTAAAAAACAGAAACAATTACATTGTTTACCAATCTATCGCTCCAGTAACTTTAAACAATGTCCAAATTAGTTTGACCCCTACATTGACTCCGAATAACAGATTAACGGGAATATTATCCAAATGGCGAGGGAGAGGTGGCAGGTCTTGTTATAGTAGGTGCGTAGCAAGGCGTGCCGCACCATATCTCCCATTATACCGTTCCGGTTCAACGTGACACTATCACGCACCGGGACTGTCAATGTACACAATCACTTCAGAAAAATCAATGATAAGAAATATTTGGAATGTAATGATTGACAGCGATAATAGTGTTTGGTAAAGCTGTTTATCCAGAAATGGGACAGATGGATACGATCAACTTTTAGTTGAAAGCGTAATTTAATGGGGAATACAAGAAACCTAGTTTGTAATAACGATATTCGTGACAATATAATATATTATGTACTTTATTGAATTCACTTTAAGATATAAGTACTTGTAAATGTAACGTTGTTAGTACTGGTCCAGTAATGTCAATAATTGTATGATTATTGTCATTGCTGATCTACTCGTAGTAAAGGGCGTTTTGGAGCCCTTCCAAGATCTATGTGTCCCAAACTACAATTCTCTTGGGGTTGGAAGGTTAAAAGGCAGAGTCACTTGCATAAAAGCCGCATTGGCGAAAGATAAAGGAGGATTAGAAGTAAGCGGTCCACGGACACCAAGGCGAAAACCTCGTAAAGTTGCAAACGATATTTTCACCTTGAAAGAGGAGGAACAATGCTGAGACTACATCTTTAGTACGCACGAAACACGTGTCAGTCATATTGACAAGCCCTGCAAAAAAATAATGTGTGGCATTTGGCTGCTGCGATCGTGGCCTTTACAAAACGGTCGTAATATAAATATATAATTAATAAAAAAAAATTAATCTTATTTAACCTTTTTACGTATAGCAAAATTTTCATATATTCTGGCAGAAGTTCTTTCAGGGATATTGCGTGCTAATTCATAAAACACTTTGTTCCAAACGTTTCTTCGTCGTTTCTATTATTAAGATCGTTAATCGCCACTGCAGTCATTATCATTTTTAATAATTAGGTTCAGCCTTAATGACATCACGACACGCTACATTTGATCACAGTAGTTCACTGTAAAGCGAAATTCACAAGTTTTTACGCAGTTTTCATTAATTCTATAGATTTTATTACTTTGAGATTGTTAGAGCGGGAATCAAAGGGCAACCCCAATGGAAGGGACTTTCAAACACGCAAAGCGTAAAATTAAATATTGAAAAAAAGACCATGCGTTTTAATCAAATCGGTATTAGTATAATCTTGTAGGAATGTGCGTTACGATAAATTGGACACAAAGACACTTGGTTCCGTCAATACGGATGTGGGATCTATTTTGTAGAATAACGATATCAAAAGTGAACTTTTGGTATTATGTTTATTTTTTTGGCATAAAATAAAAATATTATATTTTTAAAATGAAAGTTTTAGTTATTTAATGCGATGAATCAATTATAATAACATATTTAATAAAAATATTTGGCGGCAGCACTTAAAATACAACAAACAGCTATTAAATATTTAACCTATTTTTTTATGTAATAGGGAGGCAAACGAGCAGATGGATCGCCTGATAGTAAACGATCACCGCCGCCCATGGACACCCGCAACACCAGAGGAGTCACAAGTGCATTGCCTTTCTTTCAATAGAAAGTACGCTCTCCTCTGTGGCGTGTCTTCTATAACCATCTCACTCAGATCGTCACTTCATCGGTAATTTACTTCTAAACTAAAGTTTTATAAAGAATACTTGACAGCCTCCTGTGCGTGGCGGTAGTGAACGCGACTGCCACGCAGGAGGCGCGGCGTTCGATTTCCGCTCAGTGCAAATATTTGTATGCATGAATATGGCTATTTGCATTGGTCTGGGTGTTTCTATGTATAATAATATATGTATGTATTTACAAAAAAAAAAGTATATAAGTATGTTTATCCGCATTCTAGATTCCATAACACAAGCTATAAAAGCTTACCATGGGTTTAGATAGCGTTGTGTAGAATGTTGTGGAATATTTATTTATTTATTTATTTATTCTTGAAGGTTTGTAATTTGTTGGGAAATATTAAGAGGTATTAACTTTGGCTCGCAGCTTCGCCAGAGTGGATGTCGGTTATCGCGACCAAACATAGCCTATGTGTTAATCCAGGGTGTCGGCTAATTCCACACAAAATTTTATTAAAATCGCTCCAGCCCTTTAGACGTGAAATAGTAACAAACATCCATCCATCCATACTTACAAACTTTCGCGTTTATAATATTATTAGGAAGTTTTCATCGAAAGAAATCCATACTAATATTATAAATGCGAATGTAACTCTGTCTGTCTGTCTGTCTGTCTGTCTGTCTGTCTGTCTGTCTGTATGTTACGCTTTCACGCCTAAACCACTGAACCGATTTTGATGAAATTTGGTATAGGGGTAGATTAGACCATGAGGAAGGACATAGGCTATGTTTGGTCGCGATAACCGACATCCACGCGGGCGGAGCCGCGGGCAAAAGCTAGTTTTATAATAATAATACTTATTTATTTCAGACCAAAGTTGCTTTTTTCACTAACAACTCATTGGTATATATTATGCATTCCGAAGCTGCGAACATGTTGGCATTTGTTGTATCAAACTGGCCGCCTGTGTGTATTCAACACAGTTTAAAGGGTGCCACGTGTCTGATCGTGCCCACACCATTACACAGGGATGCTAAAATCCCCAGACTTTCAGTTAATAAATTGAATATTATATTTGTTTGTTTGCTCTCCATGTTGGAACAGAATATTAAACTGGGTTTGCGTACACTATCGACAATTAGAAACTCGGAATTTATTGATATTGGAAAATCTGGTCTGATAGTATAAGTTTTTAATTGTGTCCATACTATGTTATGTTTACCTGTAAATAAAAAAGATTGCAATTGGTTTTTATGAAATCAGATGCTTGACTATAAGATTTTATCGACAAAGATAGCAGAAATTATGATTGTTTTAACAACAACAGGTTTTAATATAAGATTCAGCTTTTAAATTTAATATTGAGTTAGAAAACAAATAAAGTCAAAAAATAATATTCATTAACATACCATATTATACTCATAAAAATATTCATTATAAAACGCTAGCCGTACAAATAGCTATTTCAAAGGGGGTTTAATCGGAGTTACAAATTCAATTTGCCCCGTCGAAGGCCGATTGGGGACGATATCGGAATAATTTGCATAGTTATTATAAACATGGGTCAGTCCTGCATAAACTGTGCTCGATGACAGCTACCGTCTCTCGAATGCAAATAATGTACGAGAATCAGATTCAATGGATTGGGCTGGATGGTTTTATGTAACAGGTTTTTGTTGATTCTTTGTGCCTTTCCGACAGTTTTAAATATTCATACGAATTTTTATTCTTTGAGTTGCCGATTGATATGAACTTTTCGTTTTTATTTTATTTTGCTAGTTACGACATAGAATGCCTTTATCACTCAGCCAGCAGTCAATGCCAATAAAAGAATCAAACGTTGATTAAGTGGATTTTACAATATGGGTCTGTTATTGTACAAAAATTCCATTAAAATACAACCAAAAATAAAATTATTGTATTTATGCTTTACGGTGTCCGCTTACCGAGAGTTGGGCTTCGTGTTCATTCATATATATTACCAAAAGTTAAATCACCCAAACATTTTAGTGGTTCAAGGTCTTTATGATTCGAAGAGATATTTATTAGAAAAGATATCGCTTTTAATAATAAGTTATATACGATATGTGTACAAAGGAAATTAACAAAACTTTTAAGGAAAAAAGAGATGAAAAGGAAACAGGAAATTGATTTGATCATTATTGAAAGTTTTATTGTGCTGTTATCAAAAGCTGAACAAGCGTGAGTTCGACATATTCAGAGGGTTCTGTGAAATTTTGTAAGATGATTTTGGAAAGATAATATATTCTTTCATCATGGAAATCGAGATTGTTGATTTATTCCTACTCCTCATACATCCTGCTCTTTTTGGGTATTTTGATCAATTCTAAATGCCAAATGTAAGTTTTTCATTGCAACAATTTTTGATATAATAAATGATATATCTATGTTTATATTTCTTATAGCCGCGTAGTTCCCCGCAAAGAAGAACTTGGGCCACCCCATCTCTTCCCATGCAGTGTCGTATAAGGCGACTAAGGGATAGGGCTGTTTAACATCAGACAGATATACAGCCCAAACCTTGTCTCAGGTATGGGCTCGAGTCAACAATAGTGCCCAGAATATTATGGCAAGAGGCTCATCCCCTATTACGTGGCACCGACTACAAATTATTGGTGAAATGTGGATGTTAATTCCTTCTGCCTAACCCTCTAGGAATAAAGGCGTGATTATATGTATGTATGTATATTTTTTATATTCTGCCGTCACGGGCCGTTGCGTGCCAAATTGTTTGTTTCTTGATCAACGAGAATAATAGATTTTGGTTATCAAAATATGCGGCCAGACAGGAAGCACGATTTTGTCTGTCTTAAGAGAGTGTACGCCTAATATTTTAATTTTAATTTCACCGTTTTCTTGAGATAAATATCTGAGAAATAAGCAAATCTGGGAATCCACGAGGGTTTTTTTATTCTTTTAACCTACGGATCCCTTCATATTCGCGGAGGGTCCAGTATTGAGGAAAAAGAAGTCAAATATCATATAAATCAAACTAGTAAACATAAAAATACATCATAGTCATGACATATCCATTAACAACCGCATCTTTAATATAAAGGGTGCTTTACAGCACTTCAGGTAAACACGTCCAATTTACGTTGAGCCGCAATGATGCTTTCAATCACCCCTTTATCCTTTGTAATCCAAAGGGGTGAGGGGGGTGCTAAAGGTCTTATCCGGTGGTTGCGGCTTCTACCAAAGGCAGAGAATATAGAGTAATCAGAGGGTGTGTTGAGGCTTTGTATTTCATAATCAGATGCATCGTTATGATTGAATGTAGATGGAAGGACGATGCGATGTATATTAGTGTATTGAAGTCAAATTATATTTAGACCAATGGATTGCTTAGTAGGTGGTAGTACCAGATTTTTTCTAAGATGAAATATGATTGACGGACAAGTAGTTTGTTGTAAGCCCAGTTTAAATTGCCAAAGCAACCTGAAAATAAATATAGTGCTTCTACGTAAACGAACACATTCACATAATTCATATAGAAGCATTCTGTTGGTATATGAATTATGTATACACCTTGACATATTTACTTACGTGGACGTCAGTATTTTTGACACAACAGAAAGTATCTGACCAATAATTTAAAAAAGTAAGCATTTTCGATTCATACAATGTTTACTGTTTTTCTTAATTTATATACTGCTTGGTCCTATACAACATGAGATCATAATAAGATGTTAATACCTACTGTTTACTTCACTTTTTACCTAAAACGCTCTGGCAATAGTTTTACTTTTAGAATAGCGACAAAATGTATATCTAACAAAATGTCGTGGGCACAAATTGAACCATCGAATCAATATTCAGTGCCCAAGAGAGCCGTAAAAGGTGACGAAGTTATAACAGTTTTGGAAAATAGATATTCACACCCTGGGTATTATTTGGAATCACCAGAACATCTGGCGCTAAACTATCTTACCGAAATGAATAGGCGGGTGATATTTTTTCTGTGTATAATAATGTGTATAGTTAATTGCTGTGAAAGTGTATCCAATTATAAACTATTGATATGCGACTATTATATTTGCTATGGCCGCAGCTCGATCTGCGTGGATGTCGTTTGTGGTCATAATCTCCGGTTTTTCTCAGCCAATTGCGATTAAACACAATACATGTAAGATTTTTAGTCTGACCAAGAACTTTTATGCATAAAATTTTGTTACTCAATTCATTTTATCAGTGATTAATTTATAAGTAGTTCTATGATCTCCAGACGATAAAATGAATAATGTATAGGGTCTATTGTCCGGTTGAGGGAGAAATGACGAACTAGTTTAGGTTGCGTAGATAAGATTTAATAGCACAGTTACACAGAAGAACGATTCACACACAGAGAGTAGAATAGACAGTAGTTGAAGATAGAAGTTACAAGTTGATAGAATAGCGAACAGAGTACGAAATAGAAAGGCACTAATTACGAAGTATTATTACTATATGGGTAGCGGTAGGTCTTAGCGGGCGACACGGGTTATAGGCGCGAGTGATCGTGGCCGACTGAGCTCGCCAAGTGAACGGCCGTCGCAGGCGCACCTCGACGCGCGGGCGCCCGGGACAGCAGCGGAGCCCGCATAAATATCTAATACGAAACTCCGCGTTCCGCGTCTGTCCGTGTGTGGATTGATTTATTATAGATAAATAAATTATATATGAAACAGAGTGTAAGTGTACCTAATATGGTGTGTCGACAGATATATTTATATATAGGTACATATTTATATTGTTTAGTTAATGTGTGCTGATATTATGATGTGTGTAATGTATGTATGAATAAATATGATGAGTAGGTACGCCACATCACTCCCCTCCAGAGACCGTCCCTACGGGCGATATAGATCAGGAAATCGCACACGGCGGCCAGAGCGCGTCCTTCTGACGTCCTCCTGAGCTGGAACTGTATGTCTTATAGGAACAGGGTCGGATAAGGGACTTGAGATTTGAATGGGATCGGGAATGGCAGCGGGAACAGAATCAGGGTTGAGGTTAGTTAGTATGTAGGCTGGTTTTAAGCGGTCTATAGATACTACTACGGTTTTCCCTTTGACCTGTATCTTAAAAGTTTTGTCCCTTCGACTGAGCACCTTATAAGGGCCAGTGTAAGGCGGCTGCAAGGCACAACGTAGTGCGTCATCTCTCAAGTATACGTGACTTGAAGTGGATAGGTCTTTGTAAACAAAGACTTTGCCTTTATTGTGACGTGACGCTGGTACCGGTTGCAGTTTAGATGTAAATCGCTGCAGCCGAGTGGTGAAATCCGATATGTCGGTGTTTTGAGCGGCTGTGTCCTGGAAGAACTCGCCAGGTAATCGCAACGGCTCACCGTATACCAACTCGGCTGAAGATGACTGCAAGTCTTCTTTAAAAGAGCTCCTAATGCCTAAGAGCACCAGGGGTAAGGTGTCCACCCAGTTACTGTCGGCGTGGCACATGATCGCGGCTTTTAACTGGCGGTGGAAACGCTCAATTAAGCCATTTGTTTGAGGGTGGTAGGCAGTTGTTTTACGGTGTTTGAATCCGATCATTTTTCCTAAGAATAGGAAAAGTGATGATTCAAACTGCCTACCGCGGTCGGTAACAATATCCGTCGGGCATCCAAATCTGGATACCCACGATATTATCGCCTTACCGACCGTTTCCGCCGTCATATCCACCATTGGTGTAACCTCAGGCCAGCGAGTGTATCGATCTATCACTGTCAGGCAGTAACGATACTCCTGTGAAACGCTTAAAGGACCGATGATGTCCACATGGATGAAAGCGAATCGCGCCCGAGGTAAATCGTAGGTACATAAGGGTGAGGTCACATGGCGATAAACCTTGGAGCGCTGGCATGCGTGGCATTGACGGGCCCACTCCCGGCAATCCTTGCGCATGCCTGGCCAAACAAAACGCTCAGCTATAAGTTTAGCGGTTGCGTTTGCGCCTGGGTGGCTCAGACTGTGGAGACATTCGAAGGTCTGTCTCCTCAGAGATGTCGGGACGTAGGGTCTGCGGGAGTTTGTGCTGACGTCACAATAAAGTTCCGTTTGTGACCCAGGAACTTTAAGCTTCTTCAAGCGGAGGGCAGATCCTTCCGCTAAAAGCTGAATCAACTCTCGGTCGCTAGCTTGAGTTGAAGCTAGCACGTCCAAATCGACTGGCATCTGCAGTTCTTCGATACGAGACAGTGGGTCGGCGACGACGTTGTCTTTGCCCGCGATATGTCTTATATCGGTTGTGAACTGCGAGATGAAGTCGAGGTGGCGGTACTGTCGAGGGGAACAGTTGGTTTTGCTCTC
The DNA here is from genome assembly GCA_914829495.1 of Eilema sororculum. Classification (NCBI taxonomy): domain Eukaryota; kingdom Metazoa; phylum Arthropoda; class Insecta; order Lepidoptera; family Erebidae; genus Eilema; species Eilema sororculum. The sequence goes on along the minus strand of OU618543.1, from coordinate 18,928,542 downwards.
ACTGAAAGCGAAACTGATAGGTTTATGGTCTGTATAAACCACGAAGTGTCTTGCTTCTAGCAGGTGACGAAAGTATTTGATGCTTTCGTATATAGCTAGAAGCTCGCGGTCGTAAGGTGAGTATTTCTGCTGAGAGGGACTCAACTTCCGCGAGAAGAATGCCAAGGGTTCCCAAGCTCTGCCATCTACTTGTTGCTGCAACACTGCACCCATCGCCAGGTCGGATGCGTCTGTTACCAGAGCAAGCTCGGCCTGACAACCTGGGTGAGCTAGTAGTGCAGCATTAGACAGGCTTGTCTTGCACTGGTTGAAAGCTGTTAAGGCTTCGCCGGTAATGTCGACGGGGTGAGAAGCCTTAACTGACCCAGTGAGGAGAGCATTCAAAGGGGCCTGAATAGCTGCGGCGTTGGGCAAGAAACGCCTGTAAAAATTGACCATACCTAAAAATCGTCTCAGCTGCCGGATGGTCTTAGGTACTGGGAACTCGTTGATGGCCTGGACTTTTGTCTCCAGAGGTTTGGTACCAGCTGCAGATATTCGGTAGCCTAAAAATGTGACTTCACTTGCCCCGAAAACACATTTTGAGGTGTTCACTAAGACACCATATTCCTTCATACGGCTGAAAAGCTGGTGAAGGTGCGCTTCGTGTTCCTGCTCATTTTTAGATGAAACCAAAAAATCGTCTAGGTAACAGTAGCAAAAGTCCAGGCCTCTGGTCATCTCATCCACGAACCTCTGGAACGTCTGCCCAGCGTTCCTTAGGCCAAAATTCATGTAGGGGAATTTATACAGGCCTATTGGAGTGGTAATGGCGGTTTTGGGGACATCAGCCTCGTTAACAGGGATCTGGTTGTAAGCCTTCGTCAAATCGATGGTGGAAAAAATTTTACAACCAGCAATAGACTGGGCAAAGTCGTGGATATGCCTAATGGGGTAACGGTCTGGTATAGTTCTTGCATTAAGCATGCGATAATCGCCACAAGGGCGCCAGCCGTTACCCTTTTTAGGCACCAGGTGTAGCGGTGAAGCCCACGGACTTTCAGAAGGACGGGCCGTACCGCTGTCCAGCATTAACTGGAATTCCTGCTTAGCAATTTTGAGTTTGTCAGGTGCCAGTCTACGGGGGGTGGATGATATAGGTGGTCCAGGTGTAGTTCTAATGTGGTGTACGGTGTTGTGTTTTACAAGTGTGGGTGTGCCTGAAGGGCGTGTAATTTCTGGAAACTTACTCAGTATTCTATGGAACCGCGTGTCACCCGTTGAAACCTTAACAGAAAATATATTAGAATTTGCAATACAAGCCGTAGAAGAGAGGGTAGTAGTATTGTCTACTATGCGTTGGTTTCGACAATCGACCATTAAATTATAGTGACTCAAAAAATCTACGCCTATAATAGGTTTGGTTACATTAGCTACCGTGAAGCGCCAAGCAAAGCAACGCCTTAAGCCTATGTTTAAATTTAGATGTACAAAGCCAAAGGTTTCGATTAACGAGCCGTTTGCTGCGGTCAGCTGAAAATGTGTCTTTGCTCGACGTTCGCGGAGCAAAGAAAGCGGGTACACGCACAAATCGCTCCCAGTGTCCACTAAGAACTGGACGTGGCTGCTGTAGTCCGTCACGAAGAGGCGACCCGACGAAGTAGGGCAATCGTCTGTCGCCATTAGCGACTGCCCGTGGAGTTTCCCGACTTTTGGAAGTCGCAAGGCTTCAGGCACGTGTGGGCCTGCGCGCCGTATTTAGCATGGTAGATGCAGATTGGGTATTTGCGGTAGCAGGAATCCGACCTGCTTCTGCTTCTTGACTTCTGGCGACGGTTACGACGGTCGCGTGGTCTCGCACGTGCGACCGCGGAACAAGAAGCCCGTGTGTGCTCCTCTAGCTTCAGAGTGAGATGCTGCACCATCTTCTTCAGCTCGGCGATCTCCCCGGCCTGGTCGCGCGTTGCCGAAGCGGCAGCAACGTTACGCGGCGACGCCATCTCCTGAATACGGTCAGCGAGGTCCGACAGCTGCTCCAGTGAGTGAGTCGGCTGGGAAGCCAGGACAGTCTGGATGCTCTGGGGTAGTCGACTGGCCCAGATTGACTGCAGGAAGTCTGCCGGTACTGAAGGTCCTGCCAAATCCTGCAGATGCCGCATGAACTGGGATGGCTTCCTATCCCCCAGTTCTTCATGGGTCAACAGTTGCCTCACCTTCTTTTCGTGGGAGGCCGACAGCCGCTTGATCAGCTCCGTTTTTATTTTTTCATAACGGTTTTTCAGTGGAGGGTGGATGATAATATCTTTGACCTCCTTGGCATATTGAAGGTCAAGGCTGTTTGTGACGCTAGAGAACATTATCGAGTCCTCACTGATATTATGGCTCTCGAATTGTCCCTCTAGCATGGCGAACCACAACTCAGGATCCTCCGCCGAAAAAGGTGGCACTTTTATTCTATTATAGGTACCAACCTTATGCTCTTCCAATGCCTTGGGACTGGGTTTCCGTGTAGTGACGTTGTCGTCGACACCCGCGATCTCGCTGTCTGTGCTCATCTTGATACGAAGTTCGTAATCGGGGTCACCAGTTATAGGATCTATTGTCCGGTTGAGGGAGAAATGACGAACTAGTTTAGGTTGCGTAGATAAGATTTAATAGCACAGTTACACAGAAGAACGATTCACACACAGAGAGTAGAATAGACAGTAGTTGAAGATAGAAGTTACAAGTTGATAGAATAGCGAACAGAGTACGAAATAGAAAGACACTAATTACGAAGTATTATTACTATACTAGCTGTTACCCGCGACTTCGTCCGCGTTTTTTCGGAATAGCTCAAACTCATTATTAAACATGGTGGAAGATTTTCATCCCAACTGGAACGGAAGTACTCGAAATACTGGAAATAGTGAACGCAAAGGAAAAATTTCTTTATTTAAAAAAAAAAACAAAACTGTATTCAAATCATTTCGAAAACTCGCTTGACATCTTCGACCTTGTATTTTTAAATTAAATATTATGAAGACAGTCTTTTGAGTGACTGACTTATAAATACAGGGCTGAACTACTGAAAACTACGAAAATTGACAGACTTCTTCTATTGGCTTGGCAAATATTGCGAAAGGATTTTGAAAAATTCAACATTTTGCTGACGAAATCATTATCAAGCATGTGATGAACATTGTTATATTTAGACTTGGTAATGTTCACCAGTTTTTAAATATTCTTCCTTCCTCCCAAATTCTTAAAACATGCTGCCACCACTTACGAACTGAACAAATTAAAATAAGTACATCAAGTATCACACAAAATAGTTTCAAGAAAACCCGGTGCCTTGCACGCCCTGAGCAGTGAGCATTGGTTCTCTTCTTTGCCGAGCAAATGGTGGGTAGTTCCATTTTTATGATAAATTCTATCGACCACAATCACATCGTTGTTCATTGCTTTACACACAGGTAGAGAACTCTTCTCCACCTGTGTGTAAAGCAATGAACAACGGCGCAGTGGGCAAGCGAGCAAATACAGCATTGACTGCGATGGGGTCATATAGCCTCATTTTGCTATATATTCCTTGTATTATTAAGCTTGTTTCCAGCAGATGATGTAGATACTTCTAAATTGATACTGGAGTTGATGTCCACGTGGCGGATTTTTTCGGTCTGATGAAATTTACCGGAACTGAGTGTTTCTCTGCCCACATTCAGTCTCTTTTATATAATAGGAGCAGCGGTATCTTTTATATACCTAATACATAGGTTGGCTTCTCCTGGCGTACTGTTATCATTTCTGGGATATATTTACGTATTTACAATTAGATACCTACTTATTAGACGGAATCGATAATATCGCAGCAGCGTGCGTTGCTATTCATCAGGTCACTAACATTGTATAATGTCTGCAGTTGCATAAAGACGTTGTCTCTCTGGCTGTATTTTACCATTTCTACCGCACCACGGTGAGTGAAAGAGCCTATTATGAGTCTTTCAACTAATCTCTCCTTCGTTCCGTCAGTCACATACGGTAGAAATAATGCCACCTCGAACCAAGCTGTTCGGAACTTCATATCTTTATCAGGCGGTTAAGAACTGTATTGCTCTGCCCACACATGTGTTTTCTTCTTTTTAAGATCCGGAGTTTTTTTATATAGGACACGTCAATTTTACTTCACCTCGACTGATGTTAAGCTAAAGGCAAAGACTCGGAAATAGGGTCACCATTATAAACATGTACCATCTTAACAATGGTGGCACTCATCTTTATGGGATCATCAGAAGTCTTTTCACACCCCCCTTAAAGGACCCGGGACTGTAGGAAGAAGTAAACCGTGAGCTGGCAGGGATTTCAGGTCTTAATATTGCGACATAGGAATGGGTCACCAAACCGCTTGGTTCTTGATGGAATATTCTGATCCGTATGTGGATGACATCTGAGCCTTGCATGCGTTGTCCTGTGTAGGAAAGGAGAGGGTGGAACTAATTGGAATAGCTCATCAGAACCTTCACCATGGTAGAGACGGTAATACGATAGGGACAACTATCTCCCAGAAAACGTAATGTGCTTCAGAGAAGGTGCAACGATTTACTTCCTCCATGAGCGCGGCTTTGATGGTAATAGCTTAGGCTACCCATCACCCTAGCCGAAGCAATCCCTGCTCTTCACGTTTAGACCGCCTATTTATGATAGGTAACCAAGGCAGGTATACTGGGTAACCCCAGAATGTATGCCCCATTCCTCTGTTAAATTTTAATCGGTTTGATTCCAATATTGCGCTTGCCCCGATGTGGTGGCATCGGTATCAATGGGGGATATCAGTTTCAGTTTTATGACTTCTCAGGCGGAACAGACAAAAAAGACAAAATTCTTCATTTCGGAGAATGAAAAAGTCGTCCCACACTTTTTCATTCTCCGAAATGAAGAATTTTGTATAGATCTAAGAATATTATATAATAAGTTCTACTATTACTGTCACACAGGCTAGTTTTATGTACTACCTACAGAAATACTAAGCATAGAATTTATATTTTACTTAAAATAAAACTATAAATACAATAAAATACAACAAATACACAATAAAATAAAAAAGTTAAACAAACGTAAATAAAAAACCATAAAAAAGAAAAATTACATTTTAGATGGATTCGAACGCGACTCAGTTAATTTATAAATCCACCGCAGACGTATTGAGCCACAGTTACCATGAAATCATAGTGTGAAATAGACGTTTACAATTATGTCATAAAACATTCTGTCCCATTCCTTATTATTATAGCGTGATGATATTAATTATGAAAGCCAGGAGTCTTTTTACTGAACCAGCTGCTTACTAATTTGTTGGATTCGAGAGAAAATCGTTCGAGAACAATGTGAATTCTATCGAGACACTTCATGTGCCGAAGATTCTGCAGCAACCTGACCTAACTTGGCTGAGATGTAGAACTCTGGCCTCTCGGAGTTCTTCAGATTCCTATGACCGAAATAATATCTTCTTGTAAGCATTATTGTTTCTTTATTGGTTCGATCTATTCACACAATCACAAATTGTTAGCCGTGATATGCTATTATTGACATAACTTTTTTATTTATGAACCGATTTCAATAAAACAAACACTAAATGTTAAGGGAAGCCTACCACAATATATTAGTGAAAACCGCAACCAAATCCGTTCAGCCGATTCTGAGATTAGCGTGCACAAACTCACAGACAAACAGAGAAACAGAGAAACAGAGAAACAGATAAACAGATAAACAGATAAACAGATAAACAGACAAACAGACAAAAATTCCAAAAAACGTTGATTTGGCTTCTATTACGTTTATAAAGTCCCCCTATAACAATTTTTCTCATTTCCTTTCCATGTACAGACATCGATCGTTTACAGATTTATTATATGTATAGAAGATGGGTAGCGGTAGGTCTTAGCGGGCGACACGGGTTATAGGCGCGATTGATCGTGGCCGACTGAGCTCGCCAAGTGAACGGCCGTCGCAGGCGCACCTCGACGCGCGGGCGCCCGGGACAGCAGCGGAGCCCGCATAAATATCTAATACGAAACTCCGCGTTCCGCGTCTGTCCGTGTGTGGATTGATTTATTATAGATAAATAAATTATATATAAAACAGAGTGTAAGTGTACCTAATATGGTGTGTCGACAGATATATTTATATATAGGTACATATTTATATTGTTTAGTTAATGTGTGCTGATATTATGATGTGTGTAATGTATGTATGAATAAATATGATGAGTAGGTACGCCACAAATGTTTTGTTCATTCACAGTAAGTAATCAATAAATTAGAATTTGTTAAATTACTTTTATCGTTGACTGTACACGTTATTTACCACCCATGAAACTTTGTAATAAGTGATTCCAATTCCATCCGTAGTTTTTAAAACATTCTTTTTTTAATTCGTATCGAAAGATAATGAACCTGTACTAATAATTTGTAAGCAATTCACGGACACATTTTTATGAGCAGTCTTAGTGGTACGTCTGACCCAAGACAGAAAAGTACCAAAGACAGGTCGATAAGGATTAAGCAAAAGGTTTGGATTGAATAAACAATGTGACGGCCAAGCCTGCGTTCTGTGTTAATGTACAAACATACTTAGAGATCATTTATTGATATGTACGGAAGCTAGCTGAGATTTGCTCCTTGATGCTGCAGTTAATGGCATATTACTACGGTAGGGGATTGTTATTATGGGGTTTGATAAGCAATGATTTCATAATGGTATGTAATAATATATAATAACGAATAGTGCAGTGATGCGTGCAGTTGCATGTCCTACTTTTTGCATGAAGTTTTGGGTTCAAAATCTGGGGAGGCAGTGTGAAATTTAAGGAGCTAGGAAAGCTCTCAATTGCCATTAAAAATTACCCACCCATTAAGCATGTGGATCCAAAGTTAGCAAAATATTATAGCTTAGGGCTGTGTAGAGTAGTAAAGCAAATTATTATGGGATTATAAAAATTGTGTCGCGGAGGTTGACATCCCTGCGAGGGATATGTCAAAGACAACTTAAAGAAATCACTAGACGTAATGACCGACAAATATTGTAATGTTAAAAGTGAGTATCAGGAATATATTCTGGCCATGAAGGATCTGATGAGTCCAAGTTCCACATTAACATCTAAAGATAATTTACTAAGTCCTCAGCCAGTCTGTAAGTCCTCGCTGACTTCACACAAAAGCCCTTCACTTGAGCCAAATAATAAACACAGTAGTTCCTTCACTGAACAAAATAATGTACAATCAAAAATAGTGATGTTTTGTGATGAATTGGGGAAATCAATGGGCCAGTTGCTAAGTTCATATTTGGAACAAAACATAATTAACTACTGTATGCCAGGTTTAACTTACTTCAATATTATTGAAAAAATTAAGAGTCACAGTATAAACAGCGACAATACTCTTTTAATTTTAGTGGGAGACAGGGGAAATGCAGACAGAAGTGCGGTTATGAATTGTTTTAATTTGCTGAGCTTATTAAATGTTAAAAATATAATTTTATTTACATTTCCATATAGCCGTAGCTTGTCACAGGTAGAAAATAATATTAGATATAAGCTCAATCAAACATTACATACATTGACATTTCATAATCCAGATAAATTCCATTTGATTAATATAAATTTATATTTAGAAAATAAACTATTATTGACAAAAGATAAATTCTATTTGAATAGATTTTTTAAAAGACAGATAGCATCTTCGCTATCATATTATATTAAATACTCAGCCAAGAACTTGGCTAACCAACCTGCTTCTTTTGAGCAGAAAAATGACAATGTTTGTCTTGCGACCTTGGAATCTGTTCCAAATAATAGTGACAATCATTTAAATTTAATTCTAGGACAATAGAGGAAATCTCTAGCAATCTAATTTTAGGGACAAAGGAAAAGTCTATGTTCATGAATATTATACATCAAAATATTGAAGGTTTTTCTGGCAAAGAGTTAGAACTAGAATTGTTTTTAAATGAAATGCATATTCATGTACTTTGTGTAACTGAACATTGGTTAAAAAAACATGAACTATTAGTTAGTATTGATAATTATAAAATCATTAGTTCGTTTACTAGAGTTGCCGCTGAAAGAGGTGGTTCATTAATTTTAATTAATGATAAATTAAAATCTAAAGAAAGAAAAGATATAGTAGCACTCTCAAGTGAGCGAAATATTGAATTAGCATGTGCAGAGCTTGAGCAACACATTATTGTTAGTGTCTATCGACCTCCATCTGGGGATTACCACCTGTTTGAATCAATTATGGAAGAAACCTTAAAAAAAATATCTAAATGTAAGAAGACGGTAGTTGTATGTGGTGATTTTAATGTTAATATATTAGAAAAATCCCAAAACGCGTTAAGGTTCCTCAATCTTTTTAAATCTTTTAACTTGCAAAATCTTTTTTGTGAACCAACTCGCACCACACCCACAACAGCTACCTGCTTGGATAATATTTTTACTGACGGCAATGTAAATGAGAAATCTAAAATAAAATTTATAAAATCAGATCATACAGGTCAGTTAGCTAGATTTGAGCACCAACATGTCCCATTACCTAAAAAAATTATTGTATGTAGACCAATCACAACTTATCGATTAGAAAAATTTAAAGAAAACCTTAACAATAAAGTACCTCTTTTGGAGCCGAACCGTAACGAAAACCCGAATGATCTCTACAGAGATTTGTTCGGAGTAATCCAAAACGAATTTAATAACATTTTCACAAAAAAAACAATAAACGTTAATCAATTCAAAATTAAATTCAGTGATTGGGCTACACCTGGAATCTATAAAAGTAGAAAGAAATTGTATGAATTATATGAGACAAAGGCATGTACAAATGATCCACAAGTAATTGAATATACTAAAAAGTACTCAAAAATGTTCAAGAAAGTCTGTTCAATAGCCAAATCCAATTATATTCGGACTAAAATACAAAAATCTGCGGTAGCCTAGTGGTATGGGTAATGGACTGCTGAGACGAGGTCTCGGGTTCGATCCCAGGTTTACCATGGCACACACCAATGACTTTTGGATGCTTTTCGAAGTTATGTGTGTATTTATCGCAGGTTTATAAGTGCCCGGTTAATGGCAATAGGCTCGCCACCTATTACATTGGGACCTAAACATAAACTGGCGAAATGTGGGTGCTAGCACCTCTGCCTACCCCTTCGGGGAATACAGGCGTGAGTTTATGTTATGTTATGTTATGTAAAATACAAAAAGCTGACAATAAAATTAAAGCAACATGGAATGTTATAAACAAAGAAACCTGTAAAACAAGGTCACGTGATCGATCTTTTGAGTTAGAAATAGATGATAAACACATTAATACTGATTCTGCAGTGGCCAATGCATTTGAATCTTTTTTTACAAATGTTCCAATTACCACTACAAGTAAATTAAATTCCTCAACAAACGCAGCTGCTATTCTACTTGAATCTAGTGTTGAAAAATGTAGTGTTAACTTTGATTTTCAGTATATTGACCCCGCAACCATACTTGAGACCTTTAAGCAACTAAATATAAAAAAGACAGAGGATCTTTGGGGCATTTCTACCAATATAATAAAATCAGTAATGCCCGTTATTGCACCATATCTCGCATTCATATTTAATCAATGTATAGAAGATAAACAGTTTCCTACTCTCATGAAGTATAGTAAAATCATACCGTTATTCAAAACAGGGGACAAAAGTGATCCATCAAATTTTCGGCCCATCTCCATACTCCCAGCCCTTAGTAAAATCTTTGAAAAAATTATATTTAATCAACTGCTTTCACATTTTACGCATAACAAGCTACTTCATGATAAACAGTTTGGTTTCACTAAAGGTAGAAATACGACAGATGCAGGAATTGAACTCGTTAAACATATATTTGATGCATGGGAAAAAAAGCAGGATGCCATCGGTATCTTCTGTGATCTATCAAAAGCTTTTGATTGTGTTGATCATGAGACTTTGTTAATAAAATTAGGTCATTATGGTGTTTCGAACGGCTCACTTGGCTTGCTTAAGTCTTACCTCACTGGCAGAGTACAAAAAGTTAACATCAATGGCACCAATTCATCTGGAGCCCCTTTAGTCATGGGAGTACCCCAGGGCTCGATATTAGGACCCCTTTTGTTCTTGATATATGTTAATGATCTTCCTTACTTCAGTAAAGATCTTTGTGAAATAGTATTATTTGCTGATGACACATCATTAATTTTTAAACGTGATAGACAAACAGAAGTACTTGACGATGTAAATAATACCCTTTCTAAAATTTTGCATTGGTTTACAAGTAACAACTTGCTGCTCAATGCTAAGAAAACAAAATGTGTAAAGTTTACTATGCCTAATGTAAAACAGGTTGATACTAGTATTACAATGAACGATGAATCTGTTCAAATAGTTGATACCACAGTTTTTCTTGGAATAACTATAGATAATAAACTGCAATGGGGTTCTCATATCACAGCCTTAGCAGGAAGACTTAGCTCAGCTGCCTATGCGGTTAGAAAAATGAGGTCATTAACTGATGAGGAAACGGCACGATTAGTTTATTTTAGCTACTTTCATAGCGTTATGTCGTATGGTCTGATGCTGTGGGGCTCAGCTGCCGATATTGAGACTATTTTCATATTACAGAAACGCGCGATACGAGCAATCTATGGCCTCGGACCCCGTGACTCGCTGAGAGAAGTTTTTAAGGAAATTAATATTTTAACAGTTGCTTCCCAATACATTTATGATAATATCTTATATGTACGCAAGAATCTAGATCTCTTCAAAAAAAACTCTGACCAACACAATTATAATACCAGAAACAAAAATAAACTTGCAGTGCCAAAACTTAGGCTTCATAAGGTTGGTAATTCGTTTGTAGGCAATTGTATAAAATTGTTTAATAAAATGCCTCAGGATCTGATAGACATGCCACTTAATAAATTTAAAATTCAAGTGAAAAATTGCTTAATAAAAAAAGGTTACTATAAATTAGACGAATATTTAAATGATAAAGATGCATGGTCATCCTAATCTCATCTCTTGCTCGCACTGTAAAAAATTGCTATAAATAAAACCATATTTAAAATAAAAAAAAAAGGATAATCGAGTTCACTGAGTTTCTTGCTGGTCTCTTCTCAGTAGAACCACCTACCGAACCAGCGAAAGAATCATTTTCTAATGATTTATTTTATTTATTTTTTCTGTGATTGACATTACCTACTTGTAAAATTCTGACGTTCATATGTGCTCTTTATGTGCCTAAACTGAATAAATGAAATTGATTCTTTGATTCTTTGATTCAACCTCACCTCTGGCCTGGCACCACGACCCTCAGTCGGCATGCGGTTTTAGCCGGTTCAAGTCCGATATGACCTCCCCTCCCGGCTCAGGCAGGGGAGGTATCCGTGAGGGTTTCCACACGGAAAAAAAGGAGGGTGACATCCGTAGCGATGGTTGTAAGAGTAGGAGGAAGAGTCGGAAGTTGGCAATCAGGCAAATACGTCTCCATGATGAAGATATTACAGTTGTATACTCGTATAACGTTTTTTTGATCGAACACCTCAGAGAAAACGGCATCGTTCTAACACTAAAGTATTCATCATAGAATTACTTCAAAAGTTAACCCCACTTTAGATTCTGAACATTCGGAAATCAACCAAATTACGAAATAAAACTCGGCTAAACCGATTCTTATCATCGATTAGACCGCAGTCTACGTATACATAGACGCATTGTCGTGTAAATTGGAGATTTACGCAAGCAATAAATCAGTCAAGGGATCGTGTGTAAGCCCGCCAATACGTTACGTCCGACCGCTGTCCCCCTACACTACCTTTGTAAAAATAACTATATCAGGCTTGACGTGACATCGTGTGGGAATAAAAATGTTTGAAAGGTGAATTTGCGGTTGTGAGTTATCGGTTAGGTCGAGAATGTGCGGTAGTGTTTAAATTTATTCGCAAATTTTCTGGCATTTTGTTTCTGATTGATGATTTCATCCATTCAGTCCAATATTTTTTCAATCTACATTTCACTTTTATCGCATATACGTACTATATGTTTTTATTGCATGTAATGAAACGAATATAATGCACTGTACGTTTTCTAATGATTTATGAGGGGCTATGATCTAAGTAATCTTCTTCTCGTATCAATGGCTGCAATTTATAACATCTAGATGAGTCTAGCCAAAAATTCAGCGACATTGACCGCATCCTCCGTCACGTCGTCGTTCAGAATTTACAAATTTATTTGTTGTTTACATCTCCAGAATTGCAAGCAAAAAATATTTTAGAATATAATAGCCCGTTTTTTCCAGGAGGCTTGGACCTTTAAAATCACGCTAAGTAGGAGCTTAGCAATAGCCGTAAAAGTTAGTTAGACGTTACCCCGAATGGAAAGGAATAGTAACGCAGGACACAGTTAATATTTCATAGACGTATCATGATTCTACAAGCATTTAGCCAACTTAATAGCCGTTAGCTGTCAGTATAACTAAGAATCTTCTAATATTTTCGTGAAGCTGCTGACCCACTGGTGATGTTGAGGTTTTGTAACTAGACCGATACATACCTATAAGGCCGGGACTCCACCAAAGCGGAGATGTGTACAGTGTGCTGCGTGCTTTATGAGAAGAGATGTGCGGTGGGTTAAGTGCTCAGTACGCATTCTGACACGAAAGGTAAACGATGTCGTTATTACTAGAAAAAAAGTTACTTCTTTTACTTGAAGACGAAGAAGAATTTGGGCTGCTGGTGGGCGAGAGGGGGGAGGATGTCATCGCTCACAGCACGCAGTTAACATCTCTCGTCTGTGCTGCGCGTTGTCCGCGCGCAACCCACATCTCCGATTCCATTGCGCCATACAAATATTCTACGTCTCCGCATAGCGATCTCCACTGAAGCTGAACGGAGAGGAGATGTATCAATAACGCGTTACTGTTGGCTGTTTAAAAAACATCTCCTCTCCGCTCGTCTCCGCTTTGGTGGTGTCCCGGCCTAAGTGTATTTGCCAAATCAATAGATAGAAGAATGACGAAGCGGTTTCAGTTGTCACCTCGCCAACTTCCACTGCGTCGAGTACTGTTTGATTAATCGATTCATCAATAAACATGTTGTTCTTTGTAAGAATGTGTTCATCCTATTTATAAAGTAAATAAAAGAATACAAAGCTTTTCTACATTCATAACAGTTATGAATGTAGAAAAGCTTAGTTACAGTTACTGTAGAAAAACTAATTTGAAATAAATGAAAATTAAACTTTTTGGAGGTGTTTTTTGTGACGGGGGTTTTTTAAATTTTTAATTTAATTTTTATTTTATACTTTTTAAATTGATCTACTAGTCAAGCTCTTTCATTTGATACCCATATTGAGGGAGTTATGAAGAAATATTTATTCAGGCATGTTGTAGCGGCGGCCATCTTGGATCGACTTTTTTCAAACATAGCTAAGAACACTCCCGACCCGACTAATAAAACCAATAAATTTAAAATTTCCAAACAAAAAAAAAAATTAAATCCAAATCGGTTCATCCGTTTGGGTGCTACGATGCCACAGACACACACACACACACACACACACACACACACACACACACACACACACACACACACACACACACACACACACACACACACACACACAGACACGTCAAACTCATAACACCCCGTCGTTTTTGCGTCGGGTGTTAAAAAATGAGAATATTCGATGATGACATTGTTTCGTTTAAAATTTTTGAGAAACGGGTTTTTCATCTAAGTAATAATGACGCCACATGCCTGTATCATATTCTGTAAAAAGCTATAAAAACAAGTAGACGGATACTATATCTGTTCGTATTTCAACTTATCATATAAACACATAAATGCATTTTACCCTTTACCCACAAAAGCCCAACAAATATAAAACTAACATATTGATTTTTCCTCAATCTTTTGATTTATGATACACAAACTTTTAAAAGGTCGCTTCTCACCTTGTTAGGCGGTAAGATAAAAGTATCGCAAAAGTTGAACGACCGCGCCATGTGTGTACAAACAGAATATATATAGGTAATATATTATAATATAACGTACAAGGAATAGCACTCTCCAGCTCATTACGTTTGAAAGCTTATTGCTACATATTATTAAGTTCTTCACAACTTTCTGAACATCATAATGCTAGAAATTTGTTTTGTTACTTATTCGGTTTTGTTTCGTTTGTAGCTATGGATTCTGTTTATAAAAGCAGATAACTTGTTAGTCCAGCAGCAGTTTGAGTTAATTTTTGCGTGCAATCGTGAGGCCCTAGGTTCATTTCCGGGCAAGTGTTACTAGAGAAAAAAGTAATTATTTAACCTGAAACACTAAAATAACGTAGACAATTTCGGGTTCCAAGTCAACCTTCTCAACAAACTAGTGCATCTACTGATTAACCGACGAGGTTTTTAAGCAAGCTATACTCACATGGTTGATGGGCCAGGTAGTAGTCACACCTAGACAAACAATTAAAGAAGGATTAAGCTGACCCCGAACTCTGAAGTCAAAGCCTCGGATGAAAACTGAACAATACTAAGATGATGATGACGATTTTAAACACTTAAAAGTAATGTTACAGGTTGTAATCAATCCCAATTCCAACTAATTTCACTTAAATAGCCTCACTCACTCAACATTCGTGCATTACCAATAAATAATGCATTGGACGCATTTAATGGTAATTACTTCGTAATGAGTGGCACAATAATTATTTATTATTCCGTATGTGTGCACTCCAGTCGTGTGGTGCGTGCAACGGAACGATATTTCTTCTGATACACGGACAAATAAGAAGAAATTTTGATTGTTCAATGGAACTGTTCGCGATGCCAAGTAATTAAAGTTTTTTAATCGAATTCATCTGTTATAAGGTTATAACTGTTATTAAAATGATATACATAATTATATAATTTTGTAAGTATTCATTGTTATGAGCGAGTTACGAATGTAATTTGAAGAAGTGCGATTATGTTTATTGCACGAATTACTTGCCAGAGGTATATGTATACGATTACACAAACCGTAAATACCTAATTTCAGAGTAAAGTTAGGATCAACTTATTTAAAATTGATAACCAAAGGAAGTCTTGCTAAAACCTCGTATCTTCCTTGGTCAGAGCGGTAGACTGCTGATTATATTAATTATTGCTCATTAGATTTTTACTCATTTCTAAAGACATTTTTATGTTTAGTCTGTGAGATAATAACCCCCACATTCTCCGGTAGTGATGTGCTGGTGAATCAATTTTTTGTTCACCTCTGATTCCATGTAAGTTTCGTGGTTTCACCAGTCAGACGTGCGACCTACAAAAATGTTGAACTTCAAAATAAAGTCTCAGATTGAATTCTAAAGTTTATCAATATCAAACGATATTCTTTTTAGGTTGTTGAAGAACTTCCTTCTTTTCAAGTAACTTGTTTTTTTTTCAAGACACGTTTTACATTATTTCATTTTTTCATGTCTTGATTCTTGGTTATTTAATTAATTTCAGTTTGTTTGCATTATACTTAATCAGCGCATTATTTGTTAATATCTTAGTTTTATCAATGCATGAATGAATTTTTCATAGCATTTATAATGCTAACTTTAAAGTTCGAAAAACATCGGAAAAAATTAAATGCTCAAGTAAGACTTGAACTCACGACCTTTCCCTTACAGGGGGAATGCTCTTCCAACTGAGCTATTGAGCCACACCTGAATAACTTCAAATTTTCCTTCTCTTTACATCCCTCAAATCTCACTTGAGCATTTCATTTTTCCGAAGTAATTCGAACTATAACAATGCAACAAAATAGCCATTTAGTTTGTATAATTTATAATAAATAGCAAGACTTATATCGTAATAATTATGTAATATACATTCTTCCAAACATAATAACCGTATGTCACACACAATAATATTCAAATTGTAAACATCGGGCGCGTGACCGTTTTTGTCACAAGATACTTTAGAAAGCGGTAGCCACATCCAAATATTCATCAGTTATAATTTTAAAATAATAAAGAAGGTAAAGAGAGAAATTTTACCTCTTAATGTGATTGAGTTATTTGATTTTTGACCTCATTGAATAAGGTATTTTGAAACATGAATATAATATTGAATAACACACTTGTACTTTTCCACTGACTTTATTTCTAGACCTGACCGGTTTCGCCTTACGGCATTGTAGTGTAGTGTTTCCGAATTATAATTTTTAAAACAGTATGAATATAATAATTTCAAGTAAGTTCAACATTGCGGTATTCGCACAAATGGGAATGCTACTAGCCAACAAACAATGGTCTAATTGATAGTAATATACAAGGTCCTGCAAATTGCGTCAAGTTATTTATGAAAATACTTATAGTAGTCGAATAACGAAGCTCAGCCACATCACAGTTAGACTGGAAAGTCGACCCTTTTAAGTCATCTAAGGCCCTTACTGAGTTGGTATGATGATGATATAACCACAGTATAACGAGGGATCTTACAGTAGTTCATCGCGTTTGATGTTTGCGGAAATGCCGCCTTTTGCAGTTTTGTCAGGGTTGTCACTTCAGTGTTTATTTACCTATAATAAATTTTTCTGTAACATTTTATATATAACCCCTATTTGGATCTCTTTGTTCTGTTAAGGTACATTAACTCACGCTAATATAAATTACTAGCTAATGCCCGTGGCTCCGCTCGCATGGATGTCGGCTATTGCGACTTTTGCTTATATCTCCGGTTATACTCAACTAATTATGATCAAGCAAATGTAATATTTTAACTCGTGAGTTTTTGGATTTCGATTTCGATTTCGATTTCGATTTCGATTTCGATTTCGATTTCGATTTCGATTTCGATTTCGATTTCGATTTCGATTTCGATTTCGATTTCGATTTCGATTTCGATTTCGATTTCGATTTCGATTTCGATTTCGATTTCGATTTCGATTTCGATTTCGATTTCGATTTCGATTTCGATTTCGATTTCGATTTCGATTTCGATTTCGATTTCGATTTCGATTTCGATTTCGATTTCGATTTCGATTTCGATTTCGATTTCGATTTCGATTTCGATTTCGATTTCGATTTCGATTTCGATTTCGATTTCGATTTCGATTTCGATTTCGATTTCGATTTCGATTTCGATTTCGATTTCGATTTCGATTTCGATTTCGATTTCGATTTCGATTTCGATTTCGATTTCGATTTCGATTTCGATTTCGATTTCGATTTCGATTTCGATTTCGACCTTGGCCGAGCCATTCCCTGCTGTCAGTTTTACGGCTACACACAATCAGTTGGAAGTCGACAGTTTCTTATCGAATGATTGCCTGTCGGCAATTGTCTGATATCGGAATTGACGACCACTTTAACGACGATCAAAGATGTTGGTCTTGAAATTTAAAAAAAAGTAAGTTTTCGGGGTGACTAATGATAAAATCCATTTAGTGATCCAAGATGGCGGACTTGAAATATCCCAAAAAGTCAACATGAGTATCGTTTACGAGGTTTTCGGGATTGCTAATTACGAATATATCATCCATTCAGTCATCTTGGATCGCTACATGAATAATATATTCGTAATCAGCAACCCGAGTACCTTGAAAACGATACTCATATCGATTTTAGTGAAAATTTCGAGTCCGCCATATTGGATCGCTAAATTGATGATAAATTCGTAATCAACGACCCGAAAAACCCTGAAGGCGATACCCATATCGATTTTGCTGAAAATTTTGAGTCCGCCATCTTTTATTGCTAAATTGATGATATATTCGTAATTAGCGACCCCAAAAATCCTGAAAACGATACCCATATCAATTTTGGTGATCATTTCGAGCCCGCCATCTTGGATCGCGAAATAGATGTTATATTCACAATCAGCAACCCCAAAAACCCTGAAAACGATACCCATATCGATTTTAGTGAAAATTTCGAGTCTGCCATTTTGGATCGCTGAATTTACGATAAATTCGTAATCAGCGACCCCAGAAACCCGAAAAGCGATACCCATATCGATTTTGGTGAAAAATTCGAGTCCGCCATCTTAGATTGCTAAATTGATGATATATTCATAATTAGCGACCCCAAAAACCCTGAAAACTATACCCATATCGATTTTTGTGAAAATTTCGAGTCCGCCATCTTGGATCGCCAAATGGATGATAAATTTACAATTAGCGACCCCAAAAACCCCGAAAGCGATACCCATATCGATTTTGGTGAAAATTTCGGGTCCGCCATCTTGGATCGCGAAATGGATGTTATATTCACAATCAGCGACCCCAAAAACCCTGAAAGCCATACCCATATCGATTTTGGTGAAAAATTCGAGTCCGCCATCTTGGATCGCTAAATGGATGATTTATTTGTAATCGGCGACCCCTAAAACCCTGAAAACGATACCCATATCGATTTTTGTGAAAATGTCGTGTCCGCCATCTTGGATCGCTAAATATAGAAAACGAAAACAAAACATTTTAACAAACAAAACGCTTCATGAAAAAAAAAATAAACACGTGATTAGTGTGATTACAAATGAGACAGCCCTGAATCCTTAGTACCGAGTAAAATGTATGGGCGTACCGAGTAATACCCCGTCTCCCACCACCCCTCTCCCCCCGCACGATTGCTCTGTCTAGACGGCTTCGTTGATAGACTGTATGTAGTATGAATCGTTAGACTGTGATATAACAGTAGAGTTTAATTATTTAGCTTGAGTAAGTTGGCTCGACTGTGAAAGTACGAGTTGTGCTTTATTTTCACAGTTGAATTTAAATAGTGATATAGTACATTTGAATGGATTTTTAGCATTTAGTATTAATATTAACTCAAATCAATTTACAAAGAAAAACTTTGAAAAATCATTAATTAGTTCCGAAAACATAGCTTGTAGAGCGTCGGTAGATAACTCCACCGTCGCGGCGGATATTTAAAAAGAGGAAAGATTTGGATTGGTTCGGGCGTGGGTCTGGTAGCTTAGTGGACAAAAGCATTCTCCCTCTAAGAGAGGGACTGCGGGTTCAAATCCCACCTGGAAAGATCGCAAAGTTTTTCCTTTCTAAATCGATTTGAATATGGTACCTACATTTTACTGATTCGTAAGATAGAGCTTTAACTCTTTTATTTACGTTTGATTTCACATGGTACCTAACATTTTACTATTTGCAAACCACGGGAAAATTCAAGGCACAAAAAGTTTCTAAAATCATTACGAGAATTGCATTAAAACCTTGATTTTGGGGAAGATAACCGGCTCGAAACATTCGAAATCGAAACATTCTAATATTCACGGAACGGAAAAGAGCTGAACAGTAGATACAGTTAAGCTTTTCAAACAGCTTCAGTTTCCCTCATTGTTACAAACCAAAACGTTATGGGTTGAACTTTGAACAAAGTTTCACCATCCCATATGGTACGACTCCTTTGAAAACGCATACTACTGGGTCATAACATCCAATGTTGCTTTCCAAGTAAACTCGTATATTGTCTTTATACGGTACTATAAAACATTGTAATCACTGCTATAGGCATAAAATGCGAGTCTAATTTCGTTCATAGCGGGCTCTTTTATGCCTCTGTTCCTCTTCTATATTATTTTAGCAGAAGGTCAAGAAAAAAGAAGAAACTACTCGTATAGAAAATATACTTATGTACAATAAAGACTGTGTCGAATATAATATGGAGATCCCATTCATCTTAAAGAAAGAAGAAGATATAAGATATTCTCATAAACTGTTCAACTAACATATAACTTTGTCTATCACTTGTTGGTTTATTATTTGTATCAAGTTCCTAAGTAAATATATCAAACCACACTTTTCATACAGCTTCATGTAAAAAACCCCCGTCACAAAAAACACTTCCAAAAAGTTGAAAATAAATCAATAAATTTTAATTCAACGGTTGCCATGTCGGGGGACCTTAACTGGTTATGTACTCCTTTATATCGTAAGGTCCCCCGACATGGCAACCGTTGAATTAAAATTTATTCATTTATTTTCAACTTTTTAGAAGTGTTTTTTGTGACGGGGGTTTTTTAAATTTTTAATTTAATTTTTATTTAATACTTTTTAAATTGATCTACTAGTCAATCTCTTTCATTTGATACCCATATTGAGGGAATTATAAAGAAATATGTATTCCAACATGTTGTGGCGGCGGCCATCTTGAACTGATTTTTTTCAAACATAGCTAAGAACACTCCCGACTAATATACCTTTCAAACAAAAAAAACTAAATCCAAATCGGTTCATCCGTTTGGGTGCTACGATGCCACAGACAGACACACACACACACACACACACACACACACACACACACACACACACACACACACACACAGACACAGACACGTCAAACTTATAACACCCCGTCGTTTTTGCGTCGGGGGTTAAAAAAGTATTTTGTATTTTCTATGCGTGACCATATAATTTCATTATTGTTCTGCTCAGTGTGATACATATTATAAACGATTATATATGTACTCTCGTATTAGATTACTAAAATGTATTTCCAAAAAGCCAAGAAAGTGTTTTATAATAATGAAAATGAAATTCGATCTCAAAGAGATTCTTTCAAATATTTCATTTTGTATCAACTTAAATATTTAAGATGTGTTAATAAATCGAACAAACAATTTTGATTCGGATAATGAAATGTGGTTATAGAGTTACTTTGCTATGCATAACTATATACATAAAAACATTCATCAAACAATTTCACAATTGGATTTTAAACCTAATCTCAAGAATCCTAAGGTGTATTTTCATCAGACAACGTTTGTGGAATTCAGTCTTGGTGCTACTTGGTACATTTGCATAAAAATTATTATCATCAAGCAGGCCTGACCAATCCAAGAATGGGGTCGCCACAAATTTTTGCCCACACATGTTTTTTTGTTTGTAATTGGATACATTCTGTCCTGTCTGTTTGTCCGTTAAGAATTTATATCATTCGCTTTTAAATAATGCAGAGGAACCGGTTGATAATTTTAAAGTTTAACAAAATACCTTTTGTGTTGTGACATGTTTGTGGAGATTATTTCTTTTTTGGTAGCTAAGTGGACAACTTCGGAGAAACTTTACCAAATAAATATTCTCTTATTAAATTGAATTTTGCTTGTATACGATTTGAACCTTTGGCTTGTGGTTTCTCTTGCTTAACTTTTAATTCCTTTTTACCATCTTTTTGGTTGGTCCCATCAAGAGACATGTCATAAACTTATGCTTCATTTTTGTTTACGAATGATCGATCATAATCATAATCCCAATTATTTCTACTCCTATCTCCTGTTGTTGTTGTTACTAATTAAAGGATGTATATAAACAATTAAATGTTTGAATCAAAGTACAAAAATATGTTTATATATATTAAAAATTTACTACTAATTTACTCACTTTTATGAGAAGTTACACCAGATAAAATGCAGCGATAAAAAAGTAGCAATATTATAGGTAAAACTTTTTCAACTAAAATTCTCATTTGACTATAATGTGTCCTTTTCTTTGGAAGTACAAGTATCATAGGTCAACGTACTAAAGAAGACATAACAGAAATCAATAAGCATAAAGCAATGCAAGACTGCTTGTAATAAGGTCATTCACATGACATTCCATTATGTTCTAGTAATTTCTTCAGTACCTCATGCATGTCACTTATAGGTGATTCGTTTGCTGTATTAGCTGTATAAGGTAGCAAGTCAATGACAACAGATATAAATTGGTTTTCCATTTGGTACTACAAAGTTATTGTTTACTTTCACAACTACTGTAAAAGGAGGAAGTTCTTCATTCGACTAAATGTTCCTTTATTTGTAATTTAACAGTTTCCTACCCGATTTATGTGTACATGAGACTAAACTACCATTCACAGTTACCATATAAAAACATATATAGCAAACACTTTATTGAATATTCATCAAGCTGGTCAAGCGATTCAGAAATACTTTTATATAGAAAAGAATAAAGGCTGTGCTAGAACTATTCCTTTATTTTATAAGAATGAAAATGTGCTGTGTGAACACTCTAGTAACGTTTACAGTACAACACATATGGAACAGGCACTATAAAAATGTGCAGTTCATTGCTGTGTGAACCTAGTTTTATATTTTGTTTCTTGGTTCCACCAATAGGGCCACCCACTCTCTTCCCATACGTGTCGTAGTAGACAACTACTACTAAAGTAAAAAATAGTTTCAACATACAATTTGAAGTCGAATTTTATAGTTAGAATTATTTAATGTTTTAAGAAATTCAATACAAAATTAGATTCAAAATAGTGAAACCGCGAACAAATATAGCATAATGTAGGTGTTGATATACCTCTTCCCACCCATTTGGAGACATAATAGGCGTGAACAGATATACTTAAATGATTATAAAATATTTTGTTCAATGAAGCTCATTTTATGAAGTCAGCTTCAAAAGTGTAAGTAGAAAATCTCTTGACTTCCTTAAGAGGGATTATTATATTTACATTCAAGACTGTCACAACAGCAATGTCATTTAGACTTAATCTGTCACTATCATTTCCGTTGTCTGTCACATCGTTGAATAAATGAGGCGTTGTTTGTCTCTTACGGCAAAAATGATAATCGATCTTTAACATTCAGATTTAAGATATCATGCCAAGTACTTACCGAGGATTTAAGATTTGATGTCAAAATTTGATTGACTTAACAAATATACAGTGCAATGTATAAACCTATATTTTATACACATTATACAAATTTTATATTGCATGAAAATGAATTTATATTTTGTTTCTTTTAAACAGGTCAGTTATTATTTACGTACCCTAAAACGGTTAGAACCTTTTAACTCCCCTTGTAGATGCTATATACGTATTGATGTAGATGATGATGAGAAATGAGAATGTAGATAAGTTATTTTACTGCCGATAAATTATCATTTTTGTTTTAAAAAAGGGAAAATAAAAGGAGGTGAAAACCAAAAGCGGCGACCCCAGTATCTCAACCCTATAATTCATACTGTTTGTTATTATAAAACGATTAATGTCAGTTTGTTTGTTTGTGTATCAAAAATAACGGTACTGATTTTGAAATACCTTTTGTGTGCAAAACCATCTAAATCACGCGCGGTTGTTGTCAATCCTATAAAACCATGTAAGCGCTCATTTTTTAAGTTTACATATTTTTCAGTAATTGTGTTATCAGTCGGCCATATAAAACAGTATAATTTTCAACCATTGAATAAATCAATGCAATAAGTGAGTTATTAGCACAGCTGCATGCCAATCACGTACAAATGTTAAACCGCTCGTGATAAATCAAATTGTAATTTCAATTTTTCACTCCATTACGTCAGGCTTAAGTGGTTACGTTTAATGGCACGTCAGGAAGATACGCAGCCATGTATAACGTTGTATAGATATTATCGACTTATGCGTAGCATTCGCATGCGTGAAGTATTTGCTAATCTTTAGTTTGTGGGTAAAGTATGTGTAAAAAATGAGAATATTTTTCCAAGTAAGGTTTTTTCTATGCCTCCTTTACTAGGTCAATTTTAAAATAACATTCTGAATCTTTTCTTCATCGAAGCGCGATTCTCGGTTGCATGCATGGTTTTAATTTTGAAGCCCAATGCGCTCTCTCTTATTTAATTAGGTTTATATTGAGTCTTTGGAAACGAAAACAGCCTGAACCCCTAACCCTGAGGGGAAATCCGGTACCAGAGCCACCTCTATCAATCTGCATACCGCGTATAATGATGGCTTCAATGCTAATTCTAAATTCAATCTTTAAATAGTTTTCAAATTAATGTCTACATATTAAGTATGAATCGTCTAAATAGCGCTTGTTGAAGATAATTCCTGTATTATTTATTGCACATGAAAATTAAAAGATATATACATTTTGTGGTAAATGAACTTGTTATAGTTGGGAGTAAGAAGTTGGGAATTGATTACAGTCATAACTGGGAGATAGTCCACAAAGAAAATAAAGTGTTACGCTATTTTTCTGCCTCACTGAAATATGCATCTTTCGTTACAAACGTAACTTTGTATTACTTCTTTTTTATATCTTGAGACAATATTATCTATACTTCTTTATGGCAAAATTATTTAAAGGCTAAAATATAATAACAATAAATAAAATATACTACGACAAAATTTGATCACGCTTTGAAGGGTTTTAAAACACAACCATGTTACTAGATTATTCGAATATTTAATGGTCAATTTATGAATAATTACACTTTTATCACCTAAAAGAAAAGTTTTTGTAAAGTCAACAATAATGTTTCTAACGGGGACAATGAGTGAAATATTTTCAATTATAAATCCGCTCCTAAAATATTTATGTAAACTTTTGATTAAATTTATACTAGAAGTACTAACCTTTGTGAATTCTTTTCTTGTGATAAATGAAAGAATTTTGAAAGTAAATGTAAAATAAATACTTACGCCAAACTTCAAAAGTCCTATGATTTATGGAATATAAAGGGTAACAATGGGGTTTATACACTCCTTTCACCATTGATGTACAATGTTTGAGAATCGTTGCAATATTTATGAGTAAAGTTGAAATTTTATTTTTGGAAGGGTTACAGTTTTTCTTGTTTTCACTTTTAGTTGGTACCAAATAATTCACAAAATTACGAAGCATACCAAACTTCCCTTGTACATTTAAATTGAAAAATGCCAATACTAGCAAACGCATAGCGATTTCCCAGGGGTATTCAAAGTTCCATATAAGATCTCAAGGTTCTCTTACTGGTTCTGCTTAGAATGTTGACTTTTCTTGAAGCATTGGCGTCTGACTGATTTGTTCTACCTAAGGGTATTCTATTATGTTCTAATAGAATACGACTTGATTTTAGTTGATTCCATGGCAACGTTTGTGATTAACCCCGAGGTTGCCGGGGGTAAAACGGAAGCTCATTTCAGGAAATGATTACCGTGGGTTCAAAACCCATGCTTAAGCCTAAGTTTGCATTTTAAATATATATATATAAAAATAACTATTACTGAATAGTAATAATAGTATTTTTTCTCGTCGTCATAAATTTTTAATACCGTGAGCCTTTATTGGCACTGTCAATTTATCAGTCATTAATCGATTCCTCCGCTAAACTTGTTTCAGGAGCGTCGATTATTCCGTTGACAGTTGTTCGATAATTGAACTGGGAACAATTAGCTATCGAGTGGTTAATATCCGTGGCGCTGTCACTACACGATTGGGTCCCTTGGCAATGGACACTCAACAATGTGAAGTGTAAATCGATTCCTGGGTCAAAAGTGACAAGATGATTTTGGATTGTGTTTATTGAGGGTAAATTAATTTTGAAGACGAGATACAAAGTAGGTGTAATTTAGGTTTATGAGATAAACGGTGGTGAAATGGCGTCTAATTTGCAGTTAAGAGGTTATGCGTGGTTTACAAAGATATGGATCTCAACACATTTGATAATTAACTAAATATAAATTATGAAAATTATATATATGTATCGTATTGGTATTGGTATTTTTGAAAAATTTACTTTAGCCGACGTTTCGAGTGCGTTGCAGCACCCGTGGTCACATTTTCAAAAATGTATCGCGGTAAGTCCCGGACATTATAAACTATGAGTAAACGCCGCGATAGTTTAAAAGTTACATATGAAAATTAACTGTGCGTCAGTAATGTGGTAATTACGGTCGGATGATTTTTTTTATTGTACTTGTGTCCGTAACTGCACGCAATTTGAAAAAGTACACAATAAAATGGCAATAAGCTCACCCCGCTCCATCCCTTTGAAGTAACGAGACTAAATATGAATCAGTTATAATTTATCATAAATAATACCCCTTTGCATTATTCCATAATTATCTTGTTATCTAAGTGTAAAAATTACTTCACTTTTCCAACATAAATTCCACAGCATTAAGTCTTTATTCAGCGTAGTTGAACAAAAAATATAATAAGAGCTTATCTCAAAGTTGTAACTTGCGCTATTTTTCATAACTTCAAGCCATTGGGCTGCAGTGACCTACTAGAAAGTCTCACGTAACAAGCATTTGTAAAAAACCCTTTTGGATTCTAACCTTTTTGCTGAAGCTCTTTATTGGCTTGCTGACGTTTTATTTTTTTTGCCGCTCAAGGAATGTTTTCACATTTTTCCTGTATTCTGATTCGGCTCGCTCGTGTTTGTATTTATCTAGGGAAACAATTTAGGTCATTTAATGAATAAATATGTATTGTGTCTGCTTGATTGGGTATTGGAACAATATATTAGTATACAATGTTATTCTTCCTAATACAAAATACATCCATAATAACTTTTATCTGCGTTATGGGTGGAAATAGTTAACAGCACCCTATTTTTTGTCTTAGGTACCATTCGGGCTTCCCCTACCATCATTGAACCTTTTACATAGCTCACTGACTTGCCTTCTAACATTTACTTTATTTACTCGATTTTTCATTAGCTTTCATTAACTCGATTTTTTCAAACAACGGGATGTAGAAATCACACTGCGTCCGTTTATCAGCATTGATCTATCTATATATCTATTATACTTCCATGCTATTGCTACTATAGCCTACTCTTATTACCATATAAAGGTGGGGTCGTTAGGTATTATGGACGGCAAGGACTGGCACTATCCAACCGTGAAGACGAAGAAAGGTAAACCAAAGAAGGGGAAAACCTAAGGGATAGCAGGATTTCACGTTAACATTAGGACTACTTTAGAGTGCGAATTTCACCAATCGCATTAGTAATTTATGGTTCATGAACAATTTGTGTATATGATTGATTAGTTTTTACGCACCTCTTTTATGCTCCACCAGATCTCTTATCATCAGAACTCCCTACTACCTGTCTAGTAGATAACATATTTTCTTCTAGGTTATTGTAATGTACTGAGTAAAGTTTGAATCTACAGCAATTCAATTGCAATTTTGTTGTTTTAACTATTACGGGCTGCTGTGTTGTTAGGCTTATATAAGCATCGGTAATTACTTATAGTCAAGCTGGTTGCAACTCTAGATAAGTTATACATTGTTTAATTAAGACAATCAAATCAAACGGGAATAGTGCAAGAGTTCAAGTGGTAGTGTCGTTGACTGCTGCGACAATTATTTGTGTGATTCAATAATATTTAATTGCTCTGAAACTGGGTGTACTTTGTGCCGTTGATTGAATTATGGAGAAAGATGGAAAGATAATCCTCCAATACAGGAAGTGATGTTTTTGTCATAAAATGTCGATGCATTAACCAATACGCAACAAAATACTCTCCGATTCAACATTAACGGCTTAATACAGAGGAAGAAGACTTGCTTCTTCCTACAGTCCCAGGTCCTTTAAGCGGGGCGTGAAAAGGCATCTGATGGAGCCGTCATGATTAAGAATTAGATTAAGAAGATTAAGCCACCACTATTAAGATGTTTGCGATGGTGGCCCTCTTTCCGAGACTTTGTCTTTAGCTTGCTATCAGACAAGGTGAAGTCGAATTGACGTGCTCTATATAATAAAAATATTATACTTAAAATATTTGTAGTTAAGTGTACCTACACTTTATGAAGATAATAAAACTAGGTGTTTCTTATACCTCGCAAAAATGCAATATATGAGAACAACTTAGCAGGTTTAAAGTCCATAAAAATTCGCAAAGTGAAACAACACAAACGTGACCAGCATACCAACTTAGCAACTAAACCCGAGTAAATCTCATTACAAAGCTAAATGTCCTAAAACTAAAAAGTTAAAACTCGAGTTGAACATACGAGCATGTACGAAATGTTACGTTAACAATGAATACTCCTCTTTTTTTGAACGCCTGGTGAATGCTGTCGAGTTGCGAAAAAATACAAACAATAAAAGACCAAGAGATGCGAGAGACGAGTTTTCGCCGCCCTTGCCATAAAATTAAATGGGTAGAGGGCTTTTTGCGGAACGGTACGCGAAAGCCGCTCTAGCCGTGGGTTCGGAAAATCGCGCGGGTTAAAACTCCTCCGAGGGTTACGTACTTGTTTAAAAAAGGACATAAACACCACTTTTCTTGCTGGTTTTGGTGTTTTATTCCAAATTTGAATTAGTCCAAAGCCAATACACTAAAACAAAATCAATTATCAATCAAAATAAAATTCAGGGTTGGCAGCACATGTGTACCTAACCCCCCTGGTGTTGCATATGTCCATAGGCCACGGTATCCACTTGCCATCAGGTGGACCGTGTGCTTTTCTGCCACCTAAGTGATATTAAAAAACTGAAATGTACTACGTAGAAACGCTACGTAGTGTATCACGCTCACGCTTAAACTTAGCTTGTTTTTAAAAGTAAATATAGGTAGGTATATAAGTAACTTACCTACTACAATCGTCTCACAAGTGGCAAATCCCCTTCTTGATGGAAGGAAGGATGTGTTCTCTTTTTGAATGAAACTAGTTTTCTGTACGCATTTATTTTGTGCTTAAACAATTCTTACCTGCAATGCGAGGTCGAAAAGGGTAGCTTAACCGCATTATGTGGTTCCAAGGTACTAATTCTCGTTCATTTTCATTTTGAAAGTAGTCGAGCGAGCCAAAATGATTGGTTGCTCCGTGACTTATCGATGTAAACATCGATTAGCGAGATGGTAGGCTTCTGCGGAAATTACACGTTGGAACGTAAGCAAGTTAGTAATCGGAGGTCTATAGATTCTGCGTTAATATCTGGTATGATAAAGAAAAGATACCGTAAAATGTGAGACTAAATTGGTAAAATCTATTAATATTATAACTATCATGATCGCTATCAGTGAGTATTATCAGAGGTATCGGGGTATTTTTCGGGGTTCCGATATTTTGAGGTTGTTGCAAGGACCATGATCACGGAGGAACGGGAGTATTGGCGATGAAAAAGATCGAGATCAAGTTGGTAGTGAAATAAATAATACTGTGGTAGTGTCGATATGCGAAGTAAAAGAACTCGAAAGAGGGTAGATTGATATTTTCCACTAATATATTTAATTTTGTCTTCGAAGGATTTAAGTCCAACACCTTATCCTTTGATCCTGTCTAGCATTCCCTGCAAGGAATGTGAAGACTCAAGAATTAGCCTGCTCTTCCACCTGCAACGTGTGAAGTAAATCGATTGTGGTCTATATTTTCGGTCTTTATACTGCTCTCGTACAGACTAATAAAATTCCAAAACAAATAAAAGTAATCCGTTTTCAAAGCATCGTTTCCCAGATATCTCTTAATTTTCTATCATAATTCCATCTTGTTAGTTAGTTCTCAGAAGCCAACTAGACAATCACATATAAATCAACTTGCTTCTAATGAGTTCCGGGCGACTCAGCGAAGGCTTCGAGTACTTGGATATTTAAACATTTTATTATTATTGGTAAGTTTGCAGAGAATTATAGCACTTTGCACGCATTAGCATTCCGTTTCGACCACCAGTAAAGAGTTTTGCAATTACCGAAGCCCTTCTCAATGACTTATGATCTGACATACTGCTCGGACGTTAGTACACTGTGATTTTACCATAATATTTTGAATATGTGAAACCTTATCTGTATGTATGTAACATTTTTTTCCTAAAAGGCTGAACAGATTTTGAGCATTCTTGTGTATGAGCAGGTAGATGAATAATTAATTTGAATAAATAATTGAGCCTATTACGTTTTGATGCAATCGGGATCGCTTTTATTCTTTTTATTAAATCATATTGTTGACGTTTAAAATTCAAACCCCAGTAATAAGATGAAACCTGCATTGATATGTATATTTATCGACTTTTGTTTTTGACTATATCAGAAAAAAAATGTTCAAAATCCAGTGCCCCGAGAAAACTTAATTTTAATTTTTTTGTAGGATTCTCGAATGTTGTAGAATGTTTTGATCTATCTCTTTAGCCAAGAGTGCATTTGATATTTCCTGAAGAATACGCGAATCTCCGAGAAAAAATTGGCCACATGGTTCCCGGCAGAATAGAATTTGGGCCACCCCATGTCCTTCCAAGCGGTGTCATAGAATGCGACTAAGGGATAAGGCTGTTTAACATCAGATAGATATATACAGCTCAGACTCAGCTCAGCCTCAAATGCATGGCTCGAGTTAACATTAGTGTCCAGAATACGGCAATAGGCTCACCCCGTATTACATGGGACCGAATAAAATTACTGGTGAAATGTGGGTGTTAAGTCACCTCGTGATCGTATGTATGTATGTAAAAAAAGGAGATTTATCTCAATAGGGTGTGCTTCTTTATACATTTACCTTAACCTGTATCATATTCATGCAACTAAATTAATTTGAATTTAAATTCCTCAGTGCAACGCCTCTGATTAGTAGAAAATATTTCACGTTGACCTTATTTTCTTCACAAACCGTAATTTATATCACCACACTTGGCCTTCAGTCTTCTGCAGCTATCTAGGCCAGCCCAGCTTTCCTCTAGCGGTCACCGATCTAATAAACATATATAACTAACAACGATATACTGATTGATGATGATAACCATGGTGAATGTTCTGACGAGCTCTTCCAATTAGTCCCACCCTCCCCTTTCCTTCACAGGACGACACGTGCAGGGCTAAGATGTCATCCATTTACGGTGCAGAGTATACCTGCTAGAACCAAGCGTTTCAGAGATTCATTCCTATGCCGCCCCACTAAGACCTGGAATTCCTTGCCAGCTCACGTGTTTCCTTCTTCCTACAGTCCCGGGTCCTTTAAGCGGGGCGTGAAAAGGCATCTAATGAGGCCGTCAAGCTGAGTGCCACCACTGTTAACATGGTAATTGTTTACGATGGTGACCCTCTTTCCGAGACTTTGCCTTTAGCTTAACATCAGGCGAGGTGAAGTCAAATTGACGTGTCCTGTATAAAAAAAAAATAAAAAAAATAACCAATATTTATATTTTCATCTTCAGGTATGAAGAAAAAAAATCAAGGAAAACTTTAATTATTTTCAACTTCTGTGATTCGTCATATTGGGCCGAACCCCTATTTATAGGACGAAACGCTGAACTTGTATTCCAATGAATACGGACTTGTCTTCATCCTAGCGTTAAGCCCAGTCCGAAGTTTTTAACTTGGAGTCTGGGGTACTAACTGCGGATTTGGCTGAACTTCGACATTTTGAAGCGACAACCATGTGCCCTCCACAACCCAAAGGCGATATCGGATATATCTGAACTATAATTTAGGGAATGTGTGATTTGTGTCATGATGTCTATTGATACAGCTGTTTAGGTACTACTGAGAATAGATAGACAGCATCTAGGGTGTAACCAATTTCTTATTTAAAGTATACAATGTTTATTGTAAATTGATGCTATTATTTATTCAGTTGGGCTTTATTGAAGAGTGTGTGCCATTGTGTTGACGCTGATAAAGCTTATGTTACGGTACATTACTGCTAAAAATTGTGTCAACATATCTATGCTTAATAAAAAGTAAATGACTGTTTCACGTACAATACAAAAAAAGCTGTTGATAATATATACGTGAGGTAAAAAATTTAATGCTTAAACAGTGATAGACACAGTGTCAGCTGTGTGACAAGGGAGTCGCAATAGACTTTGAATGCTATTGAATTACAAAATTATTGCTGCACATATCTTACACCTATTCATTTTTCTATACTATAATCTCTCGCTAACTAAATTGCAGAGAGATCTATTCAGCCATTTGAGCGCAATTGAGTAGGTAATATAGGTACATTCAAACATCTTCATAAACTTTCGTATTTATAATATTAACTAGCTTTTGCCCGCGGCTCCACCAAACATAGCCTATTTCCTTTCTCAAGGTCTACCTCTATGCCAAATTTCATCAAAATCGTAAAAGCGTAATATATAGACATAAAATTCTAGTGTGTCAGCATGCATCATAATTCTTTATTGCGGCAATATTTTAGATAAGATGAACCAGTCAGATGTTACGCGAAAAGTTCAATTTTAAAGTTAAATTTCTACTCAAATAATAAACCACACCCTACTTTGTATTCTACGATAGTATTATTCGTCTACCAGTCAGTACAGTTTATTGTATTTGTTGCCATTGAAATATTTAAATCTTAGATATTTTTACAACCGCACTCATCAACGTCAAGAAGAAAAATATACATTTTAGTTTTTACGTCTGTGTGTCTCGAGACGGACAGGTTTGCTTACTTATGGTTTGTTTTTCACTAATGCAGTCCTAAGTTTAACTTCAGAAGCTTTGACTAACACAGTATAACCATTTTAGTTGGAAATGAAAAGTTCTTTCAATAACGAAACTGTCTATTAATGTGAATTTTGTTTGTTTAGAAGATAGTGAACTTTAGGGCTTCAAACACTCTCATCTTCCTGTATGTGTTCGAATACCAGACCAGACTATACAAGGTGGAAGATTTCGACCTTAACTGGAGGGAAAGTACTCTAAATATAAAAAAATTAAAGGAAACGTTCTCTTAACTTTAAATAAAAAGAATAACAACGAACTGAAAAAGAATAACTGCATTCGAGATTTTCGAAAACTTCCCAATCGCAGTTATATCGACGTTAAATTAGTAGTCTGCTGTATTTTGTACTGTTACGGGAGACTTTGGAGTTCGCTTTTTAAAAAAAAGATTTAATTGATTTCACTGGTATATTACTTTTAAACACACAAATTAAAATAATTATTGAGAACTGGTAGATTTAGGAGATAGAAGAGTTCGCGGTCAGAGTTGAGACGAGACTGAGGCTCAAGTCCGGCGGATCTTGGGACTGAGCAAAAGTGCTGACATGAACAGTAGGACGGGGCGAGAGCTGACACAGCCCTTTCGCTAACATTAGGGATCCGTAACAGCCCCCCGATTAAGAGGAAACTATACCTTTTAAAGGGAAGTTTACGGTAA
This sequence comes from Eilema sororculum, assembly GCA_914829495.1. Lineage (NCBI taxonomy): Eukaryota > Metazoa > Arthropoda > Insecta > Lepidoptera > Erebidae > Eilema > Eilema sororculum. Next base: position 18,895,745 of record OU618543.1, on the reverse strand, counting down.
AAGAAATAGGAAAGTCGAGAAAAGAAGAATAAAAATAATTGGAATGATATATGGCAATCAGCCAATGCGAAGAGGAGGAGCAGGGATAAAATCGGGAATTTCAATTCCTTCATCTTCAGATTCAGGGTTTTGATTTCTAGCAGTTCTTAAAAAGGGGAGATTCCTATAAATACTAGTTCTCTTACAAAGTTTAAATATAAAATAACTTAAAACTAGACATAGAATTAAAACAATTATAATAGTATAATAGTCTTCATACAAAACAATTTTGGGTTTATCAATTATTTCTCTAAGTTCTTTAAGTAACTTTGGATTTTCAAATGCAATAGTATCTAAATCAATATTTTTTAAGTTTACAGATGGGAGATTTGGTGCAATATTCGTATATTTTAATTCGTTACAGCATAAATCATTTATAATGTTTAATTTGGTATACATAGGTCTTAAAACTACGTTTACATTGTTCTTAGATATTAATCTTGTATCTCTACTATATGCAAGACATCCTTGAGGTAAGTCCATTATTCCAGTACCACTTATATTTATTTCAGTAATTGATGAATTACATTCTATACTTAATTTAGTTTTTTCAGACATGACAAATAACCATTTGTTATTTTGTAAAGGTTGCCAAATATTTACATTACCAGTAAAGAATTTAGTTAAGCAGATATCGGGAATTGATGTAAGTATTTTACTAATGATCTCCGTCTCACAAGAAGGAGTGGCGAAAGAAGAATAGGAAATAGAAGTATCGCAAAGGTAATGACCGTCTTTTATTGATTTGCAACCATTTAAGTTATCTAGTTTGCAGTACGTGGACTTATCTTTACTTATTCCTAAGTATTTAGAAGAAGGTATGATAGTAGTATAAGAGACTGGATCCTTAGGGCTGTAAGGCGCCGGACAAGGTAAGTTATGATATAAGAGAAAATTAGTTGGATTCACTAAAGGTATTTCGAGTACGAATACTATTTTATTCTCGCTTAAATAGCATGAAACAGAGGATACATTAATAATGTTTTGAATATTAATCAGGTTTAAAAGAACGGGCAGTCGTCGAGGACTGGGAATGAATTTGTAATTTTTATTTAGTTCATCGTAGAGTTCTTTAGGTGTTAGAATTGTGGGGTATAGAATATTTGATTTGCTGAATAGTATCGCATTAACAAGGTCTTCTACTTTAAAAGATAATGTTAAGAGACTATTCTCGATCATTGAGGTTAGTTCTACTATGCGGGATCTGATATTTAATTCGTTGGTCAAATACGTTAAATTTCGAACATCTATGTACAAGGCGTCAATGGCAACATTTAATTCATGTTCGTTGGATTTTATGGTTTGGATGGTTTCATTAAATGTGTTAAGGGTAGAGGAAGTTATGAGAATACTTTGTTCTACAAGGGATGCTAATTTCTTCTGATCGGACTGAACTTCTTGAATCGCTTTATCGTATCGCGAAGCATCATCTTCATTCATGGTTCCGAATAACTTTTTGGATAGTGTACCGACGATGCCTAGAAGGGCTCCTCTTTTGACTTTGTTAGAAGTGAGATATAGAATGGCATCGCTATCACGAGTTATATCTTCGTAACGAGTTATTAGAGGTTGAAAGAGGTTGTAGCATTCTACGTTATTTAAGATTCCAGAGTTTTCACAGAGTGATTTAGAGGCATTAAGAACATAATATAAATTATTAATATGTGGTTTTATATATGATATATCCACAGGGATGATTACATTAAGGTTACTATCTATTAAGTTTAAAGACCCCAGAGGGTCAAAGTAAATTCCTGAATTGTTCGTCAGGGGCTCGATGAGTTCTTGGCTCAAGATTCCCGAAGTAGAAATACTGTAATGAAAGTACAACTAGTATTAGTTTTACTGATTTTGAAATAATTTACTTTATCATAAGTTGAGGTTAGCTTTCAGCTCTATGAGCTAATTTTAGTTGATCGTAGTGGTGAATCACATGACGTCTATTTATGAGCAAGGTTAGTGTATTTCTACCATTAATTTTAACCACCTTGTAAGGTCCTTTCCAGATCGGTGAAAGGGCTTTACGAAGGCGTACATGATTCTTGAGATAGACGTAATCTCCAACTCCATATTGAACTGGACGGGAGTGAGCATCGTAATAGCGTTTAGATCTTTCTTTAGATATTTGAATGTTTTCTAGAGCTTTCTCTCTTGACAATTTTAGCCGATGATTGAGTGCCTTTACATACTCTGGGTATGTAAGGTCTGCCCTTAATTCATAAACAGAATCAGGTATGAAGGCTTTCTGGCCAAACACGAGTTCGTATGGCGTGAAGTTCGTTGTGCAATGAACAGCTGTATTATAGGCCAACATTGCGGTGTAGACGTATTTGTGCCAATTTGATTGGTTTTCGTTTACGTATGACTTTAAGTATTCCTTAAGAGTGGAGTGGCTCCTTTCGAGAGCACCTTGGGTTTGTGGATGATATGGAGAAGACCATAGTTGTTTGATTTTAAGGAAATCACATGTTTTCTTAGATAATTCTGCTGTGAAGTTGGTGCCTTGGTCAGTTAAAATCGATTTAGGAATGCCAAAGATTGAGATAAAGTGTACCAGACATTCACATGTATCTTCTGCTGTAGCGTTAGACACTGGATAGGCGAGGGAGAATTTTGTTAGGTCATCTTGTAGAGTGAGAATGAATTTTAGGTTAGTTAGACCTGCTTCGGGTAATGGACCTACAAGATCAAGGCTTAATCGTTCAAAGGGTTTAGTAGAAGTAGTAGTGATTTGCATCGGGGATCTATTTATCTGTCGTAGAGCTTTATTGCTCTGGCATAGTGAACAATTTCTTACATATATGTATCTATATCGCTACGCATGTTTTTCCAGTAATATCTTTCCCTGATTCTGTTAAACATGCGGCCTGATCCTAAATGGCCAGCGATAGGAATATCGTGATTTTCTCTGAGTATTTTTGCTATCTCAGAAGGAGTGGGGAAAATTGTAGTATTGCGGTAAATATGAACTGGGATTTGTGAATTATTGAATATGTAGCAGAACATATTATATATTTTTATCCAGGTGTATTTATCAAATGGGTTTCGGAAATCTGTAATGGCGAAACCACAATCAATTTCGGGATTTAGCAGTATTTCGGATTTAAGGTTAAGTAGTGATTTAAATATATCCTGATATGAGCTGTTACTAAAATGGTAAACTTTTGTGAATAAGAAGTATATTTTCTTTTCTTTATGGGTAAAAGAGATGGTGGAATATAAGGTTCTCTCTTGATTTAATATAGTTTGAGAGTTTTCCATTTCGCTTAGTATTTCTTCTATATATGGATTTGAGTTATCTAAATCTATGGAGGTAGGTATTACAATAATTTTGTTGTTGCATTTTAATATGCTATCATTATATTCGTGAACTATTGCATTGCTATTAAATTGTTTATTGGACATTGTTTTTAGGAAGTTACTATAGTTTTCGTCTAAAGGAGTACTAGTGTCAGGAGGAGAGGCATTAAGGGGAGGAGAAGTAGAAGAACTAGGAACACTAGCAGGATTTGGAATACCAGAGGGTCCTGGTATTGGTTCAGGAGATTCTGCATCAGGATTTAGTGGAGTGATCTGTAATTCAGGACCAAGAATTTCTAGTATATCATCATCATTCTCTAGCAAGTCTACAGAGGGTATATCGTAGGAATCTAGAGGTTCGGAAGGCAGTTCTATGTCGAGGTCGTCTAAAGTCAACGGTGAAAAGGTAGGAGAGGGAGACTGGCGGTTCAATCCGGAAGTAGAAGGAATAGGATTGTCGTAAGGGTTTTGAATTGGGTTTACAGGAAATCTGGATAATGCATCAGCGTTGCTGTTAATTACTCCCTTTTTGTATTCGATCTTATAATCAAATTCTTCTAGTTTCAGACGCCATCGGACTAGACGTGAACCGGGATCTTTGCAATTGAATAACCATTTTAAAGGTCTATGGTCCGTGACAATTGTAAATTTGTAGCCATATAAATAGGGTCGGAATACTTTGGTACCAAATACTATGGCCAAACATTCTTTTTCTGTGGTGGAGTAGTTTACTTCGGCTTTGTTGAGTGTTCTAGACGCATACGCAATCGGACGGTCTTTTCCAATATCCCCTTGAGACAAGATAGCGGATATAGCATAGTTTGAGGCGTCACAAGTAAGAACAAAAGGTTCAGCAAAGTTAGGATAGATGAGGATCGGTGCGGATGCTAGTTTTCGTTTTAAGTCTTCAAACGCTATCTGTTGTTCATTAGACCAATTAAAGAATGTGTCTTTCTTTAGTAATGTAGTCAAGGGTTTTGCGATTTTGGAAAAGTCTGGAATGAAACGCCGATAGTAAGATACGAGACCTAGAAATGATTTTACGTCTTTGGGACATTTAGGAACTGGGAATTGAGACACTGCACGGGTTTTTTCAGGATTCGGACTAACTCCTTCGTCACTTATTACGTGACCAAGATAACAGACTTCTTTGCGTAGGAATTCGCACTTGTCAGGCTGTAATTTGAGATTATGTTGACGCAGTCTGTCAAAGATTTTGGATAGTTTGTCACAGTGGGAAATAAGATCATGGCTGTATATGACTATGTCGTCGAGATAAACATAGCAATGGACACCTTGTAGACCAGCGAGGGCTGTATTCATGAGCCGTTGAAATGTCGCGGGAGCGTTTTTAAGCCCAAAAGGCATCCTTTGGAATTGGAAATGACCTTGGGGAACAGTGAAAGCAGTCTTGGAGGCATCTCTTTCAGAGATAGCAATTTGATGAAACCCAGAGCAAAGATCGAGAGTGGAGAAATATTTACTATGTCCCAATTGATCTAATATTTCGTTTATTTGAGGTATCGGGTAATTCTCCCCAATGGTTATATCGTTTAATTTTTTGTAGTCGATAACGATTCTCCATTTCTTCTGTCCAGAAGAGTCGATTTTCTTAGGGACAATCCATATTGGGAAAGACCAAGGAGAAACGGAAGGTTTGATTATGTCTTGGGAAAGCATTTTCGAGATTTGTGTATCGACTTATTTTTTATGGATTTCGGGGAATCTATATGATTTTACGTTAATGGGTTCCGAAGGGGATGTATTTATTTCATGTTGTAGCAAGTCAGTGGTCGACAATTTGTCGTGGGGAAGGTGGAATATGTCGGAGTACCGTGAACAAATGTCTAGAAGATGGGACTTTTCCTCCTCATTGAGGTGATTTATTCGCAGCATATTTAGTACTTCATCCCTTCTATCCATGGATGATTTGGGTGAACTAGAAATACTAGACTGGAGAGAGGCGATTTCGAGAGGTTGTAGTTTTATTTTTATATCTGAAGATACGGTGACTGGTTTTTCGGAAATGTTGACTACTGATATATTAACTCTATTGTTTCTTTTGACTTTGACAACACAGTTAGCAACTAAGAGTGAGTCAGAAATGTGTTGATCTAGAACGAGTCCTTCGCGGCACTCGGGGTTATCCACTGTGCATTCTATTATTGTTTCAGAACGAGGCAGAATGTTATAGATGGGTTGGCTGTATTTTAGTTTAATCACAATATGTCGGATTTGGAGCGATGACCCGTTGTAGTTAATTATTGCATCGAGGTTGTCTAAAAGGTCGGTTCCAATTATACCATCGTAATTTAGATCTATTTCTTTAATTACGTGAAATCGGTGTGTTAGCTCAGGTTCGTTTAAGAATAATTGCAATTGAAAGTGACCTAAAGTGGGCATGGTTTCTGTGTTGGTATTAATTCCTTTAAGTTGAATGATATCTGGTTCAAGAATTGGCATGCTTTTGATTGACTGTTCTTTTATCAAACTAACGCAGGAACCTGTGTCAATTAAAAAGGTAAGTTCACGACTATTCACTTGAGTGTTGAGGACTACATAAGGTAAGTATCTTTTCGTGGAGTTGGAAGTGATTTCGTATATATTATTTTGATAATTGTCTTTTGTTTCAGGTTTTGAGGATGAAAATGACGTTGAATTAGATTCTAAGTTTTTCACGTGATTTGCTGTAGAAGGAACTGGCGATTGGTAAGATTTAGTGGATATAGAAGGGTTTGTAGTCGTAGATGATTCGGTAGGTACAGGATGTTCAACGGGTGCAGGGGGTTTGGCAGAGGCAGTGGATTTAGTAGAGGCAGTGGATTTAGTAGAGGCAGTGGATTTAGTAGAGGCAGTGGATTTAGTAGAGGCAGTGGATTTAGTAGAGGCAGTGGATTTAGTAGAGGCAGTGGATTTAGTAGAGGCAGTGGATTTAGTAGAGGCAGTGGATTTAGTAGAGGCAGTGGATTTAGTAGAGGCAGTGGATTTAGTAGAGGCAGTGGATTTAGTAGAGGCAGTGGATTTAGTAGAGGCAGTGGATTTAGTAGAGGCAGTGGATTTAGTAGAGGCAGTGGATTTAGTAGAGACAGTGGATTTAGTAGTGGTGCCATTGACGTCTAAGGAGTTGTTCTTTTGTTGAGGTCTCACGAGACACCGCCGTGAGCCTGTTATTCGTTTAAATGACCTTGATCATCTTGGTTTTGGTTGGAGTCCTCGTTCACGTTGTGAACGCGGGGTTGTTGCCGGTTTGATTGGCCCGGAGGATTATTATTTTGGGTAGGAGATTGTTGGTTTTTAGCGCGGTTATTATTATATTCGCGCTTTCGGCACTCTTCAATCGAGTGACCTATGTTTTTGCAATATCTGCAAATTTTGGGGTCGCCTTTAGGGTCTGTTTTTACATTGTTAACGTTTTGGCGACGTTGGGGGTTTGAGGTATTATTTTGATTTTGGTTATTCGAAGCGTTTCTTTTATACATTATTTTTTGTATTTTTTCCTCAGAGATGGCGAAACTTATTGCTTCGTTTAGATTTCGGGGAGATTTGCATCTAATAATGTTTGAGATGCGTGGTATTAGTCCAATAAGGAAGTGATGGAGAGCCAGGTCTTCCATGGCCGCGGTACGGCCTGGTGCCTCTTTGGCTTTTGTGAGAACGATTTCTGTTAGCAGTTGTGAAAGACATTCCTCGATTCTAAAACCGAATTGACTTACAGTCTCGTTAGCGGCTTGCTTGCTTTCTTGCAGTTCCGCTAAAAGATGTGAATAGTGTTTAGTGTCTGCAAATTGAGTTTTTAGGAATAACTTCAGTTGTTCCCATTGAGTAAAAGCTTTGATTGAGCTAGCGATCTCAGCTTTCCCTTGCAATTGACTTAGAATGTATCGGAATAGTATGGGCTTTTGTTCGGTGTTAGCGAGCTCATAGGCGTTGTTGCAATTTGCTAGAAAAGAGTTCAAAGTTTGTCTATCGCCATTATATGGTTTTATAAATTTAAATAAAGTATTTAAGTCGATGCTGAGTGGTTGTATTGGTATGGATTTACTGGCTCCAGGTACAGATGTTTGAGCTGTGGCCGCAGCTCCTGTGGCTACGGCTGCCTCTTTAGTGCTCATTTTCTAATTTAGTTAAAATACACAACGAAATTGATAAGAATACACAGGTAAAATACACAGAATTTAAATATAGTACACAGAAAACAAAAATACAACACACAAAAACAATTGGTAAATAAAAAACGAATAAGCAAATAGACAGATTACTGTTCCTTCTTTTTTGAAGTCGGATAAAAGATTCAGTGATCTAAAAATAGACGCGCACAAAGTTAGTACAAAGTTCACTTAAGCGCGAGTGTCCGGCGTCTGGAACTGATAAGAGCGGCGCACAAAGATTCGGCGAATTAGCGGATGTTATGACTACACGCGTATGGTGTACTTCACTGCACTAGACATCAAATCTGCACTTACAGAATACTGATGATGATGATGTGGGGTGAATACATGTTCACCTTACTGGGTACTTATGGGTTTGCAGGACCGGTGTATTCCCTTCTTAGGGAATGCCAACACGTACTCAGCACGGCTCAGCAAGACACAGCACAGCACACAGCACGCGATCACTCGCGGGATACGGAGGATACACTCACTTATAGTATGTTCACAATTTGCGCGTTTTACGGATATCGGAGGGGTAACCAGGATTTATAAAATCCCTTTCCGCTGCCACCAATGTTACGGGAGACTTTGGAGTTCGCTTTTTAAAAAAAAGATTTAATTGATTTCACTGGTATATTACTTTTAAACACACAAATTAAAATAATTATTGAGAACTGGTAGATTTAGGAGATAGAAGAGTTCGCGGTCAGAGTTGAGACGAGACTGAGGCTCAAGTCCGGCGGATCTTGGGACTGAGCAAAAGTGCTGACTTGAACAGTAGGACGGGGCGAGAGCTGACACAGCCCTTTCGCTAACATTAGGGATCCGTAACAGTACGATTTGTAAGTACCGGAGTATTTACCCCCTTACTCATGAAAAATACAACACCCCCCCCCCCCCCCTCCTCACTTTACACCGAGAGAAAACCCTACGCCTGAGCTTCTTCCTCCGTTAACGTGAGTCTCAGTAAAAGTGAGATTGACTAGTCCAAAATAAGTAGTATTTAGTATAGTCCAAAATAATAGCAAGCCTTTACCATCAAAAGAGCACTATCCCAAACTAAATTTATCAGAAGTATTAAAAACACAAGATACATTTATCATTGTACTGAAGTACTGACTTGATAAGATAAAAAGCTCTGATACTTTCTACTGTGACACCGTTTCGAATTAGTTTAAGGCTAATTTTATTCCGTACTAGAGCTGTGTATTACCTTGAGTAGATATCGTAAAATGCTGTTAATGTACCCATTTGCCGATAGTAAGTACAGCACTAGGACGTTAGGTTGGGTGTACACTTAGAGCATTTCTCTTGGCTAAGAGTTTATTCCTTGCTATCAAGTTGTTTATATATTATGGCTTTGGAGACTTTATGTACACTAAGTACTACTGTTCTGTTTGCTGAATTAATTAAGTTTGGTGTACCAATTCCTTAAGAAACAAAAGACGTACAATCACGTACCGTAAGCGTCGGTAGCTCAGTGGTTAAGGAGTTGGTCTTACGATCGAGAGGTCCCGGGTTCGAATCCTGGCCATTACACTATTGACGTGAACCCACTCCTAACACAAGCAATTTAGCTTAGCTGGAGAGGTTAGAGGGAGTATTAGTAACTTCGGTTCCAATATTCTTTAAAAAAAACTAAAGTAGTCTTTACAAGCGATAGGTATATTATAGACGAACTTGTCTCATAAAAATATTGTTTGCATTCAAATTTTATTAAATGTCATCATCAGATTATTCTCCTATTTTTTGTCATCTTAACTATCTTGGGTGTATTTAAAATGCTGCTTGTAGTTAATGCTGACAAATTCGTTGTTTAAGTCGACTGTACTGTATACATGTACATGTTACCTATTAATATATCCAATACATTTAGCCTTAGCTGGAATACGTAGCGTCCAATGTAACTGACATTTACGACTTTGACATCGTAAACTGGCTGTAAGACGAAGTTAAGACTATGTTAGCTCACGCAGACGTTTTCACGTTTCATTGGCTCGTTTAGATGAACGTAAAATGTTCAATATTTTGTCTAGTGAACCTTTGATAAATGAATTATTCTAATGTCAACATTTTTGTACTTTGTTTCGTTTGCTGGGTATATATTTGAAGCTTCTCATTACATTTAGAAACATTGAGCCGACAGCAACAGGCTTGTTGTAATTCTTGATGCGCATTAATGGCATATATACTACTACTACTCTTACTATCTCCATTCCATGATTAAGTGCCTGCTTGATGGCAATAGGCTCGCCCCCTATTACTGTTTTTATACACCTCTGCTTACCCCTACGGGATTTACAGGCGTGAGTTTATGTATGTAATCTGACTATATAGGATCAAAATATAGCGAGTGAAGCATTAGCTGACCCGGCAAACTTCGTTTCGCCTTGGAAATTAGAATCAATAATGTTATGTTCGGTTTACCTCAATTAGCTGTATCAAATTCTCCTAATTATTTTTAGTACGGAGAGCATTACGATAGGGGCACCATACGCTCACTAAGCTCCCTACACCAATAGGTCACCGGAGTCCATATAACCACACCATCATTGAGCCCATACGTCATCGGGTCCCATACACGTATGGGGTCTATACAGCACCGGAGCCCATAGGTCAAGGGATCCCATATACCCACAGGTCCCATATAACTACAGAACTCAGACCCAGACCCATACAACCATATATCTAATAGGGCTCACTCGCGTTTTTGGACATAAATTAAAAAAAAATATAGCCATGGCCCTCATACGTCCACAGAGCCACCAACACCCACCATAAAGATTTTCGCAGCCTAAGCTGGAAGTCAGTACACGTACTCTTCTATTTCCGTCCATCGTTTGCTTTACGTGAACAAATTGCATTTTTTACGAAAACTCCTTTTATACAAATCGAATACAAAGGGAAAAAGAATCTTCTCGGGCGGGACTCGAACCCGCAATCTTTCCCTTACAGGGGGAATTGCTTGACCAATTCGGCTACCGAGACACGCCCGATCTGATTCAAATTTCCAATCTTATACGTCTTTAAGGCGACGGTGGAGTCATCTACCGATTTTCTAACGAACTATTGGAATCAATGAATGATGTTACAGTCATTTTTAAACGTTGATTTTTGATAACTTCACCCAACGAATTGAATTAATTTTTACAGCATTAAAGTATGCTAACTATACAAATCGAATACATTCCGATAGTTCGTAAGAATTCATCATTGATTCCGATAGTTCGTAAGAAAATCGGTAGATGACTCTACCGTCGCCTTAAAGACTTATAAGATGGGAAATTTGAATCAGATCGGGCGTGTCTCGGTAGCCGAATTGGTCAAGGCATTCCCCCTGTAAGGGAAAGACTGCGGCTTCGAGTCCCGCCCGAGAAGATTCTTTTTCCCTATGTATTCGATTTGTATAGTTAGCATACTTAATGCTGTAAAAATTCATTCAACTTCTTTTATAGTCTATTGACGATATTTGCAGCACGCATTCTGTCAATTTTACGTCAAATGTCAGGTTACATTTTAAAGCTCTAGTAGAATAATAAACATATTTTTTTCCAATTCGAATTTCAAATTCAAAATTTTGACATGACAACGTCTGTCGAGTTAACTATTTTATATGGTGGTTAATTATTCTTAAATTTTATTATTTTCCTCGCAATCTTCTTAAATTTTTCTTACAACCTTCTCTTGATAATAACAAACACAACAAAAAATGAATTAGCGATTTTGGTCCAGCCGTTCATGCGTGATCTCGTGACCTATATGTATAAATAAAAATATCTATATATGTATATATAAAAATGAATCCCTATTTCCCTAAATAGGGAATATTTTTTTTATAAATATAGATTGCGCAATATAACTTTACTTCCCTCAATTTAGTTTCACAACAAATTAGCACTTATTTAGCATTCACGAAACTTGCCGCGTATCCGGACGGCCGGTGGTCTGGCGGTGTGAAAATAAAAAGTTAATTACAGTGCACATAGCTCACTCAGGTAAACACGTCTGGACACCCATGGCGAGTCACAGACTATCAGGATACTGTAATCTGATATGCAGTTAGATAATACTCGCTGCATGTTCATGTGTCTATGTTGGTGGCATGTGTCTCATCTGTTCTTTGATGTATTTTGGTTTAATGCATTATAGGACTTGCATGTTTTGTAGGTATTGCAAGATTTAGCAACCGATATAAAGGCTTGATGGTAGGCTGTTACCCATTTTGTTCACAATTTTATCAATAAACAGTTTTATAATTTTTAAAGTAAGTTATTTTTCCATATTACAGTACATCAATTTGATTGTCCGCCTAATGGTAAACTGGGGTAGTCCCTACTTTGTAGAAATCAAGAGAGGATATTTCACGCCCCATCAAGTCAAAAATCATTTATTCTACATAGACCTAAATCGGAACTTACAAAACGTAAAACGACCTGGGACTATACAATGAAGAGAAAACAAGAGGAATTAGTGCGTTCCAGGTCTATCTTTATCATTTCCTCTATATTTTCTGTACAGTATAAACACATACTACTTTTTACTTTACCACTTTTGGGTAAAAAAACAAAATTCAGTCTATATATAACCCGTATCATTCCACAACATATAACACTTTGCGATGTGATATTAACAACGTCGATAAATTAGGGAGTAATGTACTTCTAAACGGGATTCGAAACCGATTCCCATAAAGTTAGATAATAAACTCCGATCCGATGATTTTGCAAAACCTCATCCAATCTATTTTATTAGTTATAGCAGAAATTCTGTTATTTAATTTCGTTGATTGTAATATAATAATATAGTGCTGTTTCAGACGTCACCTGCATATGGTGAAGAATATACCATCAAGAACCAAGTGGTACGGTGACTCTTTCCTGTGCCACACCATTAAGACCTGGAGTTCCTTACCTGCTCACGTGTTTCTCTCGTCTTACAGTTCCGGGTCCTTTAAGCGGGGCGTGAAAAAGCTTCTGATGAGGCCGTACCACCATTATAATTATTGTCATGATAATTTTTTTTTATCTAGGACACGTCAATTTGACTTCACCTCGCCTGATGTTAAGCTATAAGTATCTGTTATGGTGACCATCTTTCCTAAGACTTTGAATTCAGCTTACCATCAAGCGAGGTGAAGTTAATTTGAGGTGTTTTTAATAAAATAATTACACAGAAGTCTTTGGTTACAAAGTGTTATCAAATGATTAAACGATTTACGTATATGACAGAATTAACCTCAATATTGCAAAGATCTATAAATTACCGAAGATAACCTCATAGGTCACAGTATGTCACGTGTTCACTCAGAGCTGGGTCGACGTCATTAGATAGTGTCAATAGTCGGGAGAAATGGCACATCCTAATGTATTGGCGACAATGTGTCATGTTGACTAATAGTTTTGATAAAGCTATCTATATTATTTGTCACACTAGATTGCTATTATTAAAATGCTATATATGCTATATATTAATATTACATTAAACTCATCTCACTGCAACACAACACACAGACTAGAAAAAGTGGAGTCTGAGGTGAGGTGAAGACCATCCATGGTCATTCTAGACTGGAATTTATGCAAAAATGATGATGATTGCATTAAAACTATTTTTAACAGATAGTATTGTGATTCATATTAATGTTAATATAGATAGAAGATAGTCGAGTTTTTAATTGTACGAAGGCAGCTAATGTTTACTGGGTTGTAAATTTTTGATGAAATAAAAATAGTGTTGTGAAAATATTGTGAATCAAAGATGAATTTTATTAGAATTGTCATAAATTCTAATAAAATTATTATTTGATTCTTTTTTTATATATATAAGAATATTAGATTCAAAGTTACTAATATTCCCTCTAACCACTCCAGCTAAGCTAAATTACTTGTGTTAGGACTGAGTTCCCATCCTTTCATCAAGAAAGTCATAATAATTGAATGTGCTGCTGCTGTACCGAGAGTGAACGAGAACTGAATGCATCACTGTGACCTTGAATATGGCATCATTATTTCACAAAATTACATTAAATAAATATAAATAAAATAAATAAATATTCCACAACATTCTACACAACGCTATCTAGACCCATGGTAAGCTTATATACCTTGTGTTATGGAATCTAGAATGCGGATAAACATATCTACTAATATACTTTTTTTTTGTAAATACATACATATTATACATAGAAACACCCAGACCAATGCAAATAGCCATATTCATGCATACAAATATTTAAACTGAGCGGGGATCGAACCCGCGCCTCCTGCGTGGCAGTCGCATGCACTACCGCCACGCCACAGAGGCTGTCATTAGCTGCTGCCATTTGACTTCATCTAATTAAAACATCCAATATTAATTTGAAATTGATTGAAAACTGAGTTAATTAAACTATTCTGTATAGATGATATCATCTGCAAGACAGCTACAAAAGTTATACGTCAGGTTGTGGTCTTCCGCAATACTGAGCATTTGGTCTGTAATCCCAGTCTAGTAATACTTTTACATAGAAGTCAATATTTCTATTTCCATAATCGACAACAGGTAAACTGCCACACCTACCACAGTCAAGTAATAAACGTACTGTTGTATGTGGTTATCGCCTGACAATGGGTAACAGTTTCCTATTATGACTTGGAACTGTGCTTACCTTACTTTATTGCCTGTATTATGGACTGAACAATCAGCTGTGTGGAGAACATATTGTTTCTAACTTCAAATAGTTGGTAATAACTTCATGAAAGTAAATTATAATATAGTATGATACACTTACACGGAGGACAGAGTTTGATTAGATTTCGCCATGGTATGATACAATGAAATAGAGAAATAATGTAACAGTTATGGTATTTTTTAATATTTGGAGCAAATAATAATCGGAATTTACGCGAATATTGCACGAGTAATGTTGTCTGTTCATTTTACTATATACATACTGACATAATGTTCCTATTTATTTTAGTGGTATATTTAAAAAATAAATTGTAAATGATGTAAATATGTTCATATAAAGTTTTATGAATAAAACTTTCATTTTACTTGTTACTTTATTTTTAATTTGTGTACCTAAAACATTTTGTATTAATTTTATCTGATGACCACACCATATTACTTTTGTTTTGTTATGTCACTGCCCACCCTAAGGTATATGTAAGGAATCACTTCCAGTGATAAGGTATTCATAAAGAAACAGCATATATACAGGAACTAACAACCATATCTGGCATATCCATATAACCTCGTCATTACTTAAGAATTACTTACCATTTAAATACGGGTTGCTTTACAAAAATGTCGCCTTCTTCGACCCTCTTTGCTGACTGTACATTACATATACAATAAACTAAGTTACGAGTTACGGCTAGCACAATATTTACGGCTATCCATAAACGTCGGCCGAACTGCATGACAGGAAGAACGAGGTAACTGGAAAATAGGGGTGGTCATTTCGTCATCGATTTAAAAGGTTAAAAGCCTTGTTTTGTACCAACTTTATGACTTTCGTATTCCATGACTATTTGTACGGAATTGTACTCGTAAGTTCGTTCGTGTATAATAGGCTGACCATCGGAGATGGGGATGAAATCGCGAGTGAAAAATAGCCTTCGTCCATACGTATGTTCTAAGTCTCCTCATTTTGAAATTGGAAAGGTAAGTGTCAAATAAATGGATATATATATATGTTTTTAAGAATATTAGAATCGAAGTTACTAATATTCCCTCTAACCCCTCCAGCTAAGCTAAATTGCTTGTGGTAGGAGTGGGTTCACGTCGGTAGTGTAATGGCCAGGATTCTAACCCGGGACCTATCGATCGTAAGGCCGACTCCTTAACCACTAAGCTACCGACGCTATTACCCATTGTCATGTTTTCTTCTCTTTTGATTTTAATAAATCTATATTTATTACACCACCTGTTACAAACATGGTTTTAAATTTATAGGCAAGTAATACTCGAAATGTTGGAACCTGTGACGTTGGAATTGTTAAATTTTCTTGTAAGTTTGTTTTTAAAGAGTTCTGTATGGTATGAATTACATTTCCTTTTTTTATAAAATCAAATCCTATTTTCATAAGATTTATAAATAACAAATGAACTAGTAGTTATGATAAAGAACTCGCATTTAAAGTCGTATAGTTTATTATATATAAGTAGGTAATTGCACGCATATACGCACCAGCTGCAAGTCACTGCGATTAGTCTGCGTTTTCAAACGCAAAAATTACCACTTGTCTAGTGTGCTTCCGTGACAGAGGACTTAATGACTATGGGGAGTCGGAAAGATGAAAAAACAAGAAAATTGCAACCGAGTTTCTCGTCAAATTATGTATTATTATTATTAGTTATGAATCCATTTAATTCAAATTATATCGTACATTTTAATGTATTATTTCCCAAAGAAACAATTTATATCTACATATTTTAGTTGGTACTAACTTCTTTATTCTCAAAAAAACCTCAGTTTTTTTGGATTTATAGGTATTATCCGATTTAAAAAGTTATAAGTCTTTATTTGTTAGAAAAAAAAATGGTTCCGTTCATAATAATAATAATAGCACGAACATATTAATAATTATGTTAATGCAATCCACACTTCATTTATAATAAAAAAATATTTCTTAAAATCGTTGGTATTCGGGAACCTATTTCGATTGGAATTAGAATTTTAAACGAGCATTTTAGCAAAAAGTTAATTTCCTAGATGGCGTAAACATAGTTCCATACATTCTATTACATAGTCAACCTAACATAGATACATTGCCGGTATTCATTCACTGAACTGTTAAACGGCTTGTTATCTTTAAACAAATTCTCAGGCTTACATTTCCTTACAAGTGCAACTCTGGTGCTTCTATTTAGAGAGTGCAATATCCTACGGATGAAACGAGCAAGAAAGGAATACCTTGTTAAATATCTTTGTGTAGAAATACTGATTAGTAATCAATTGAAATAAGTGTTTGGACTTAGACTAAGTGTTTATCATTAATAATATCAAATAATTATGAAGACTACAGTGGAATAAAGCTAATGCCAAAGGCCATCTTTGGCCTAAAGCTCAGTACTATTCTCTATTATGTATGTGTCTAAAGTGCCTGTCAAATTGCGAAAATGTAAGTTTTTTTGGTTCAATGACGTCTTTGTTTTATTGTTTTGTACATGACATGTTAGTTGATCAAGAGTGTGAGAACAGTTAAGAATTATTTACAGTTAAAATATCCCGACTCGTGACAGTGTTATATTAGGAGAATTCTATATGCAAGGATACGTAATACGAGTTATTTATATGCAAAATTTAACCACTAGTGCGGGCCCAGTATGTCTTTTCAGTTCTGTGGGCGGACGCCCTGCAGGCCAGGTTCGTGCAACTGCTGCATGCACCGCAGCAGACGATGGCCTGCAGGGCCATTAGGGGGTACCGCACGATATCCTTTGAAGCGGCGAGTCTCCTAGCCGGATCGCCACCGTGGATCCTGGAAGCGAGATCCCTTGCGGCACTGTATCGGTTCCGTAAGGAGGTGCGGGAGCGGGGATACGATCCCGAGCCCGAAGACATTCGGGCCGAGAGGTCCCGGCTCCACGGGATCATGGTGGCGGAGTGGGAGCGACGACTTGAGCAACGACGCGCAGGGCATGCCGTCATAGAGGCGGTAAGGCCCATCATGGGGGAATGGTTCGAGAGGCCACATGGCAGCCTCTCGTATCGACTGACGCAGATTATCACCGGGCACGGGTGCTTCGGGAGATATCTGTGTCGGATCGAAAAGGAGCCAACGTCCGAGTGCCATCACTGCGACGCGAGCGAGGACACGGGGCTGCACACGCTCACCGAGTGTCCGGCATGGGCCGGACCGAGGCGGGAGCTAGTGTCGGCCCTGGGTGTGAGAGTTCTCACCCTCGCCACCCTGCTCACAGCAATGGTCCGCTGCGCGGACGCGTGGGCGGCCGGCGTCTCCTTCAGCGAGCAGGTAATGGTCGTGAAGGAGACGGCGGAGCGGGAGAGGCGGCGCGAGCGAGAAAGACTCGCGGATCGCGCCGCCCGCGCGCGCAGGCAACTCGGGCGTCGGAGGGCACTGACTGACCTCCGTCCCCCATGAGCGCGGGCCTGGGGGTGACGGGTGGAGCCGCCTGTCACCCCAGCAGAAGCAGGCCACGGCGGCGGCGCGCTGAATAGTGCGCCTCCCCATTCCGGGGGCGAGTTGGGGACACCGTTGTCCCCCCTCCTGAGGAGGGCCAGACCGTGAGGGATGGCCCTGGGTCAGCCGGGGTGCGAGGGATATGTCTTTGACAACCTCACCTCCGGCCTAGCACCAAGACCCACAGTCGGCGTGCGGTTTTAGTCGGTTCGAGTCCGACATGACCTCCCCTTCCGGCTCCGGTAGGGGGGGTATCAGAGGGGATTTCCGCAGGAAAAAAAAAAAAAAAAAAAAAAGTATGTCTTTTCAGTTCAGTTGGAAATACAAATTCAAATTTTTCTTTTCTCTCTTTCTTTGGGTATTAATGGCCCAGTTAATAATATTATGGTAAAGTTACATATAGTTACATAGACAATATTTTCCTAGAGTGTTTTTCTCTATAGCTATGGTCACGGGCCGCACCCAACCTGTGAATATATATAGTAAGTCGACTATCTAGTTGACTTACAGTCGACTATCTAGTTAACTTACTTCGAGACATGTTCAAGTTCAACTAATGTTATAGCCGAAATACTTCGGCTACAACATTAATCGAACGTGTGGAAAACTGTTCAATAAATCGCAATGAAATAGACTAACTAAATGCAATGAATGAAATATGACTACTATTGTTAACGACAAGTACATAGGATATCACGAAAGGGTATTCTAGCAGTAAATTGTGCTAGTAGCTATTTATGTTCAAATATTCATAATTCTTCGTAAAACTTTTATTAGATACAGTTCTAGATCGATAGTAAGCTAGTATGGAGAGGTATTCATTGTAATCGCTTAACCTATCATTTAGGCTTGAACTATGTTACTATAAAATATTTGTATGTTATGACAGATTTTTGGTTTTTTTTTCGTGCGAAAATCCCCTAGATACCTACCCCGCCGGAGACGGAAGAGTCGGTTATGTCGGACTCGAACCGACTAAAACCGCACGCCGACTGAGGGTCGTGGTACGTTTAAATTATGGAGGTATGATGTCATTATATAATAATACGCACTGCAAATGGTAACTCGGCATAGAATCCGTTAAGTTTTATGTCAATGAGTAATATTCGCTCGAACTTTCTAAAATAGGATGTAGATAGGTAAGTTCTTATTACATTTTCTTTGACCGAGGATTTTTCTCATTTCGAAGTTAGTTTGTTCGAAGTTTTTATTTGGCTTTGTAGTAAATATATACGTTTCATACATTGCTGTTTTACTCATCATCATTTTAGCACGACCCCGGTTGATTTTCACCCCATATCCTAGGATCCATTTACTCATTAATACTTTTCTGGAAGGGACTAGCATCTAACCTCTTGATCACCTAAACCTTGTTCATCAATTAGCGGTTTACAGGTGGAGGAGGATAGCTTGTGTTACTACGGTACGGTACGATACCGTACGGTACGGTAGTAATACGGATATATAGAGAAGAGAAATTTCAAGTGATTCAGGTGTTACTCAATAGCTCAGTTGGAAGAGCATTCCCACTTGAGCATTTAATTTTTATAATCTGCGAAAAAATAATAATACGTAGGTCCTGAAAAAAAGTCATTTGAAGTTTTTGGATTTATTTATTTAGAATCCATGTTTTTAAACAGATTTGTTAACTTACACATAAGGTCCGTTTTAAAAAAATATAAATATTGCTACAAAAAGTACGTACAGTTACTGATGTATGGCTAACAGAATTATAAAAGAAAACTGTGAATTATATCGCTTAATTATTATAATCACAATTCTTAAAACAACACTATAAACACGAAACTATGGATAAGTTCAAATCTACCTGAGCATCATTAACGTAATTTTGATTATAAATAAATTATTTCTTTAACATTATTTTTAATAAAGAATTAATTTTATTGAATATACAATTGTTAAAAGAAATATATTCTATCTACAATATACAAGTAACAAACATTTAACTATGTACATTCAATAGTTCAGACTAGTTCACGATCGTAGTCGAAAATGTGAAGGATTCCTTTCTTACAAAATTTACACAAGAAACGTCACTGACAGTCGAAGTTGTCAATTTTTAGTATAAGTGACTGAGCAACATATTATGAAAGATACCCTTGTGAAAGGAATGAAACAGTTTTTTTAACATGCAGGATACAAATGCAGAATGTTAAATGAACTAGTTCCTTGTCTTCCACTTTAGAAAATTACTTGAGAAAGTCAATGCAGTTGAAGTAAAACGCTTACTCGGGAAAACAAGAAAAACATTATTGTAACTTCGAAAGAACGTAAATGTAGGTAGACGTTAAATTTATTACACACATATCACTGTTCATATTGCAGATAGTTCCTCTGTATCTGCCAGCTATATTAAAAAAATAACATTACAATATGAAAAAAAAAGTAATATTATTTCAACAGGAAAACGCGAGATATTTCCCACTGTTCGCAAGCTGCGAAACCTAATATTGTTTTGTTCCTGCCTATAGTTTGACAGTAGTTACAATTTTACGAGTGCCCAGTCACAAGTGCGAAAGTCGTAAACGATGTCAAATTGCTTTAACATGACACGGAAGATCTCGGGGTGAAATTCAAAATTTCACTGTTTCACTACATTATCTGTACATACGGCATACCGCATAAAGCTCTCTCAAAAAATTACAAAAAACTTTTCTTATCAACATATAATTAACCTATCTATAATGTATGTACAATTATTGCTATCGAATGTTGCGCTTTCAACGCTCCAGTTACTTATATAAACTGGCTTATTGCCTCCGCTACAAATAATAAATACAGTCATAAATGCTTTTAGAATACACTGCTCCAAATATTCCCTACTTGCTCAATTCGCAAATAGTAAAATGTCAACATGGACATTCTTATTCAATACTTTGGAAGTCTAAAGAGTTATATGAGAAAGATTGCTGAAAATAGTAGAATATTTTGAACAGTGTAAAAGATCAAAAGCAACTAAAACTACAATAAATTGCTGCCATCCATGATATGCCTTCCAATTTATAACGGAATGATAAAAAGCGATTTCGCAATCTTTGTTTGAAATCGTAACAAGCAACCTATATAAATATCTATAATTCATAATAATATTCCGTATCCTGATTTATTTACGAATGAATCTATTAACACCAATTATTATCTTTTCTTCACATTTATTACTTGAACATACAAAGAAGATACTTAGTACTTTTTCTGTTTTAACTGTGCTTTGTGTTACGAAAATTATAACACATTGAGTGCAAACTCAGATCAGTCTTTAAGTAACATGTTCTTACACAAAAAACATTGTAGGTATGAAACATGGTCTCGTTATTAAACAATTTTGAAAATAAATCATTATTCGTTTCTATTAGTTGATACAAATCAAACCCACACTAGGTATGTTTGCGCCGCCCAAGGCAATAAATTCTTACACTCACATGGAGTTTCAGTCTTATTTTGAGTCAATAAGAATACCTAAATTTATTATGATAATGCAACTTTTCAATGATCATTAAACTAAAATATAATAGATTTGAAACAATATACTGCACCCCAAGTGTTAAGTAAATAGAAGAAAGTGAGAAATGAAATTATTTTGCTATTTTATTCACATTCGGGCGGCGCAGATGGTTCGGTGTTAACGAATTGTGCGGGCGGGGGCGCGACCTGCGCACGCGCCCGCGCCATTGCCTAGGCAAGCGCGGGCGCGGAGGGCCTCGCTCAGGGACGGTGTGGATGAGCTGAACTTAATGATGAACTACTCACCCCTGAGTCACTACTTTTCTCAGACGCACAAGGTTCCCCACCGGCAACAAATTTTACTACATTAAGCCGATGGTCAGATTCACAGGTGTCGTCCCTGGCACCACCAGGAAGGCCAACACTACGGGCAGTGGTTCGTTCAGTACCTGGGCCTGGATAGCGTTCAATTCTATCACATTCGGCGTCATCTGGCTGCCGCCGACGAATAGATCGTTTTACTTGTGGAGCGGGCTCCGGTGGTCTATGTGCTGGCTCATCTGCTCTGTGTACTAGGGGGGAAGTGCGAACTCGAACACCTCCAACGCCAACTCCTGCCTCATAACATCCCGAGTCTCGTGGAAACTGCCGACGTCCAAACGGAGAGTCACCTCCTTCGGAACTTGATCCGCCTCCATCAACCTCTGCTTCAGCTTCGCCACCTACGAGAGTGGATAATTTTCTTAGTAGCTTCAGAAAACATGTATTATTTAAGCAGACTCTTTATATTATATATTATTGTGGCAACTCACATTCAAGCTGGTGTAAAAGTTGAACTGCAGCGAGAATACGTGTCCGATGTTCAGGGGTCATAATTCCCAGGTAGTCTAAATCTGATGGTTCGATCTCTTTGAACAGCTCAATATCTTCGTATCCGTTTCTAGCAAAGGCCACTGCGTACTCTGGCAAATCTATCCTCCTCAATAATTCTTCTACTGTACGTGGTCGTGTTTCCCAAAGTCTCTCGCGGCTTTTGCACCATTTAGATGATCTGGACCGTACAGTATCCCTCTCAGATAATACTTCAACATTGCTGAACTTGAAATTGCCAACTTTATTGTTTAATACACCCCGCCATATGCCAGACGCGTTCATATTTATCACCTCGATGATGTCTCCTTTCTGTTGACAAATACCACGTTATAAGTAATGCCTTACTAGATTTGAACATTGTGTACGCTTTGGTATTAAGTCGTCTTACCTTGTATCTTAGGGCATCTTTCTCGTAAATATTGGGTATGTAATCGACGAGCGCTCGAGCTCGGCACAGCATTTGCGGCACGAGTAAACTCCGCCCGGCTGGACTTAATTCTATGTTTTCTTCTGCCGAGAGAGATGAGTGATTACTACCGGCGCGAACCAATGCTTGTGTGCCTGTACATAAATATTCTGGCCTCAGATAAAATATATTTCGTAATCTACAACCAATAGATTTTAAAAGTAAAAATACCTGGATACATCTTTGTTTGACTGTGAATGGGTAGGTTTTAGTTAATTTTAGTTATTTAATGCGATGCGATTAGTAGGATTAGATTACGATGCAAGTAAAAAATGCATTTACGTGTATTACAAAGGGGGTATCTGTAAGTAACACATTGGGACGTTATAATACATAGAAAGGAAAGACAAACTTATTTACAAAACCTTTATATTAACACAAACAAATAACTCAATAAATCCACTCACTACTTCCTGATCCGCTGGGAAGACTTTCGAAAGAACTATTAGAACATGGAAATGCTTGATCGCCACTCGTCCGCCTATCGCTCCCTTCGGGACCCCTCTCTTGTCTTAATCGTGATATTTTTCTCTGGACGTCTTGCCTAAGACCTCGCACTTTCCCTGCAAGGTTCGAAACTCCATCACATTCCTCGGCTGACTGGAAAGATTGATAGCATTGTTAGTCGGGTAAAGGTTATCAAAATCAAAAGCAATATGTATACTACATAGCGAATTTTATTGAACTATAAGGATTGCAAATGTACTTTAAATAAACACTTTTTGACCAAAACTGAAATTACCTTGTGAACGGTGGCTATGTGTTGTGAATCTGTTTCACTCTCTTGATCTTCATAATCTGACGAAGCGGGTGATAAAGGATCAGCACCTATCCGATATCCGGACATTTGCCTGTATCCTCTTCGAGAGTCCCGTTCCGAACGGTTGGATTCTAAAGAGATACCAGATAATCTTGATCCAATAGATTGGATGTCTGACGCGGCGTAATCCCCACTTTCCCGATCTCTCGCCGTTCGCAGGGGGATCACAGTGGTCGGATAGGGACCACTCTGTGGAATAATTAATCCCCTTCTAGGGGTTCTCGCCAAACTTATATCGCCGGCGCTACGAAGAGATATCACACCTTCACCTCTCGGCTCGTTTCTGAGATTAAGCGTGAAGCAAACACGGCCATTTTGAAACGTAGCAGCTGGCGCTCCTCCACCCATCAAAAAATCTTCAGGGTCACTCTCGTACGGGGGTTCGTCGTACCAGTGCCCTCTTCCTGAGAGACCTCTCGCTTCGTCGTCGTACATATATGTGTCGTCTGTAAACGAGCCCTCTATTAGACTTCAGAGCAGCATAGTTCCCAGTAATGCAAATAAAAAATACGTGCTAACAAAATTGCGAAAAAAGTTTACCGTAAAAATGCTTCCCACATAGTGGCGATTCACTGACAACACTGCAATTAAAGCTGTGAACGAACATCGTAAAGCCGTGCGTGGAATTTTGCAAAATATTTGTTTCCAAAACATGCATTTAGCATTTTGTCGCAAAGTAAACGGTATTTTTATGAATGATGAAAGGCTTTATTTTGTATATGAACTTCTATCGCGCTTTCGTTCTCAAGCTGATTTTCTAACGACAAAAATCGAACACTGGCAAAGATAATTTGCTTCAACAAATAAAAAATATGAATGATAGATACACATCAAAAGCATACCGAATGATTATGGTTTCGAATGTAAAATGAGTCATTTAAGAAGCATTCCGCTCTATTGCTTAAATAACTTATTTTAAAAATTGTGCAAGCAACATGCGGAAACACGATAGCATTCTTATCTAATATTCCAAAGCCTGATTGTTTCAATAATTATTCTAATGAGTTTTTATTGACCTTAGATGTTTAAGACGTTAATTTAACTTCAAGAAATAATCAGATTTTGTGATATTACAGTGTGACATACAACTCAAATCTTTAAACATTCTGAGGATATTTTATCATTTTGTGTCACTGTTAAGAAATATAATAGGATATACAACATACCTCCAAAAGGGCCTCGGACACCATCTCTTCCCATATTCATAAGACCATGTCTTATATCTCTTAGAATCTGCAACAAAAATAAAGTGCTTAAACAAAAAAGACTAAAATATCACACCAGAAATATTTGCGGAAAAATTCACGTCCCTAAAGTAGATAGCATTATTTTAATTTTGCAAGGAAACTGAGCTAACCATTTTGTAGGGGAGTGAAGCAACAAGATAGGAGAATTTTAATTTTAAAAATAATGAGCAATTTTCATGAGTCCGTTACATTCTGCTTAAACAATTTTTGGATTTTGCAATTTCTACCACCCGTCGAGTTCATTTCAGCTTCCTTGTGCGAAATAGCAATGCCTTGAAGTAACACATAAAACATTTATTTTATATTTAAAGTGGCCATGTTTACCTACCTACAGGCAGACCAATAATAAATATAAATGTGCCGAAAATTTAAAAATATTTTCTAACAAAATATTTTTCTCAATGCGTGAACACGATAATAAATATTCAAAGGGAGTAATAAAAAGACCACTTTCTTGTAAGTAGAAAAGTATTGAACATTAACTTAATTTATGCACACTTAGTTACCAAGACGGCGCAGTTTATACGCGAAAGGGATTTACGTGTCGCACTGTTCTAGAAAATGAGATTTTAGCACAATTTCACGGAAATGGATCGCTGAAAATACACGTAATAGTATATTTGCTTTCTGTAACAACTGGTAACAACTCATATTATACTTATGTACTAACGGTTGGGCAGGTATTCAATTAAAAAAAAACAGGTTTGTATCTATTTGAGATGTGGACTTCATCAGCACATGCACATAGGCACTATTTGTTTGCCATACCAGATACTGAATGGCAAGTCTAGTATTCTAATCCTTTCTAACTATCAAGGCACCTTTAATAACTGACTATTACATTCATTATTTGCTACTCAAGAGTAATAAGGATGTCTTTGTTAAGAACAGAGAACCGTAGAGTTTAGACAAACAGTAAAATTTCAATGTTCAATATTCCAAAGTTCGACCCATAGTTTTACGAGCGAAATGTGCTGAGGAAGGGGCTTCGGAAGTTTCGTAGGGAAGCGATACAACTGCCTCTAATAGGCTTAGCCTGAGATTAGGGCACGATTAGCTTGGCTCGGTAGGTGCGCGTCGAATGCTCGAGCCAGTCAGGAGATTACATGTTGGTGCGAGGCTGGCATCAGATTAGTTTCGGATGTTCGCTTTGGAACGAAGGACTTTTTATAAATTGTTTCATTGTTTTCTATCCACAAACGTGAGTTTTATTTTATAACGGGACATTTATTTGTTTTTATTTTGTCTGGGTATTATGTATCGGGATTTTATTTAGCTATGTTATTTTTTTTAGATAATTGTAAGTGATATTTATTGAAATTGTAATAAAAGCTACTAAATGAATGACTTACTTCTTCTTGTTCTCTTGCTAATTTATCTTTTTTCTTCATTGCTTCTTGAACTTTTAACTGTAACAAAAATACTTCATATTAATCATTGAACTTTATTCATTGTATTTGTCACTCGTCCCCTTAACATTATTTACATTCTTATATCAAAACAGGAATAAATATTAAACACATACCAAATGAGTGTTTTAAAAATATCTCGCTAAATTGAAGTTTTGAATACATTCATGGGTTTTAAAAACGGGATTCATCGTGCCCAACATGCATATCAAAATAACCATGTCATGCTAGATATATCCGTGCAAATATTGCCAAACTACCGAGCGGTGCAAAAATAATAATGATGATTGAATAAAGATAGAAAAAAGTATAAATAAAATGATATCCGTAGAATTGTGAAAGGGTTGACACATTATTTGATGCAATAATATTAATGATGTAGAGCCACCTCCATTTCTTGAGCATGCCGATTAAAAAGCCAAAAGTTTTGATGGATTTTGAATTTTGAAATCTGTTATGACTCTGTTTGGCAAAAAATATAAGTAATATTAAAAATACATAATAATTCATTATTTCTTATTTTGAATATAATAGTAACAAAACTACACATGTATTACATATAGATATGATTATAAAATGATAAGCAAATACAAATACATAAATAAATTCAGCTTCTAAATTTAGACAGTACGTTTAAATTCCTAATAAATTTAATCTATATGTTTCTATGAACAGTAGTTTTCTTAAGCCAAACATGAATACAAAAATACAAACATAAATAAACAAATATCTTTACACAGATAAATGAGCTAAGTAATTTGCCATCCAGAGCGTAACAGATCACGGCATTTTCCTGCAACACCTTTCAGGGACAGAGCTTATATTGTATCTTTAACTGAAAATTAACGATACAACGACGGAAGTCTTTTATATGACAACAATACTTTTTTAGATGCCACTAATTCATTTTCAAAAAGAGAACAGTACAAAAATGTGGTGGCATTCTAAAAAAATAATAGCTCTATCATTTTCAGATGTTGAAGGAAAATTTTGAATGCTCACCCTATGTATAGTTTCCTCGAAGGTGTTTGGTTGGGCGGCACTCATTTGGAAAAAGCGGAGGCGATCATAGTCTCTTGGGTCTACCATGGACCTGAGGGCCGTGTCGGGGCCTGGCCCCAGGCCGAGGCCACTTTGTAGCACGCTGTCCGGTGTGTCCACCTGTTGGAAAGTTACGCTTATACTTACTGACTAATGTTGCTAGTTTTCCGTCGTCCCTATGATATCGCCATAACTAAAATTTTATAATTCTATGATATAGTACAAAGTGGTTACGAAGATTATTGTGAAAAATTTAATTAAATTCAGGTGTTTTTAAATTATGTTTAGCAATTTTATTCAGAGGTACTTTTGGGTTTGTTTTACAACAGCAAATATCACACACGTTTTCTTATTGAGCTTTTACCTAAGGTTATTACGATTAATATACCTTACGTAATAGTAATAAATTGATTAAATACTATGAAATGGTTTTGTGTAAAGTAAAAATTTGCATAATCCATCATTTCATTGGCTAGACATTTTTCTTATAAAGATTTTGCGCAAATACAATCACTAGCTACTTTAAAAAATTTTAACTTTTTCTCGAATCACCGTATCCCCTTATAAAGAAAGTATGATAAATTATCGTCTCAAGTGGAAGTTTTGAACCATCATTATTTAAGTGTAAATAAAGTTCTATAAGCGATTAAGTTCGAAAGTCGTATACGCTACTTTAGTTTTGTTATTCATTTAAGTTATACAACTACTTTGCATGCGAATATTTTTCATACAAAATTAACTATTAAAAAAATTACTTTGTAGTGTCCGCGTGATGAATATCGTACAATGTTGGCACATTTACAACAACTAAGCACATAAATTTCACTTTATTAAAAAGGCTAAGTAAGCAAGCTAGTGTTAAAGTGATCAAGTTATTATTTTATAGGAAAAAGATTAAGTTATTTTTCATTACAAAATAACTTGACTTGAATAAAAGATTTTTAATTCGTATTACGTTTCGTTTTCATACTAAGTAAGTAAAGATTGGATTCACTCGATGGTAAACGGTTATCATGAACTTATGTCACTCGGCCGTTACCAGGGTGACATGAGAAGTCAGAGAGTGGGGCAGTTTCACAAAACGTATAACACATGCATCTCATGATGTTAAATAGGTACAATCGGGATAACCATTGGGGTTATGAACCCAATGGCTTGTCGACTTGCCCGGACTTCGATCTCCTACGCTTTCTTCACCTGATGTTCTCCTCTGGAAACTACGACATAATAACTGCGCTAGAGCCTCACTTGCAGTAGGTATACTCCGAAGATCTCGGTGGGGCTATTTATTTATTGATATAAATAAAGTTACTATTCTTAAATAATCTGAAATAATCCATGTTAACTAACAATTTCACGGACAATTTTTATATGCAAAAACAACATACCGAATATAAATTATTATTTACATAGTTAACTACTACATCAACGATTAACAACATTAAACAAACATCGTAAACGAACAATCCAATCACTAAAATACAAATAAAATAAACAAAATCACACTCCACTAATTACCATGCGTTGATGTAGTGTGGAACAACAATAGATTTTCATTTATCATTTTCATTTAGTAAGGAAAAAGCTAAGGATATCTGCATCACAATGAGGGCATGTACGAATCAATTAATCATAGGATACACAAAGCTCGCCCATTAACTTCTTACTTGATAAGGGAATAATGCGAATACCCTACAATAGGCACCTTCTATAATGCGACAAGCGATGCCCAAACTCTAGCTCTGCTCAATTTATTGGCCCCTTATCAAAGTCACACACGTTTTCTTTATTCAAAAATATCATTTTAAAATTATTCGACGGGTGCTATTGATTACTTAATGCTTTGATAGTAAAGACCTTCTTCGATTTTTAAACGGATTGTCTTATTTCATGTGATATGAATAAATATGTCTTTATTTTTTAATTATGGTAAAATATTGAACCGATAATAATGATTCCACTTAGTACCAACTGATAATTCCACTGCATTTGCCACTAATACTATAAATACGAAAGTTTGCTTGTTTAAGTACTTCACGCTCACTAGGCGGAATGAAAATTATTGGAAAACTATTGAAATGAATGTTGAATTGGATATTTGTTTTATTTGTGATTAATTGCCGGAAAATAATTCTTAGTGAATGCTTAGAACATAAAAGGCTTGAGCTGACAGCATTTTATAGTTTGTTTGTGTTTTCAAGTTTGACAAATTCAGGCTAGATAAGAAAAGAACCGCCGTTAACATCGCAGGGTGTATATATATATCATGTGAGAGTGTCTGAGAGCTGGTAACTTTTTCAAACTATATGGGTTCAATGGATTTAAATACTAGTCTGTTAATTTTTCAACATAGATATCTGTAAAGCCGTAGAAATCTTGGTGTATTTTTTTTACTTGAATACATTTCAATTAATTTTCATTTGCGGCCAGTGTTCTGGGCTCCTTTGCACCAGACGCAACTCGGGGCTGGTTAGTTACGTGACAAAAGCTTGGCTGGCTACTTGACTATTATTATTAAAAAAAAACGTTTTAACGCAATATTATTAGATCTGATTATTATTACATATTATAACAAACATCATTGTGGCAATCGCTTAAAACTATTGGTCATACATTTCCGATATAAGCATCGAAATACATAGCTTAACAAACAAACGAATTAAAATTCAACTTGTATATTTAAGTAGCAATATCGTTACACAGAACGCTCTGTTAAATTAAATAAAGCAATTTATGCAACATATTGAAATCACTAGAGTAAACAAATCAATATGTAATTGATTAAATGTTTCACCAGATACCCACTAAACTCGTCATGTAAATTTAATTTTGAAGCTTATTTATTTCGTCATAAAGTTTAATTTGCAATAACGATGCAAATCAGTAATTCAGGGTTTCATCTGACACGTTAATTGGTGACAACCAATGAAATAATGATAGCATTTATGAGTTAATTTATTCATTTTGTTTATTTGAATAACTATTTAATGATTAAGCTGAATAATACTGAATCATAAGCTGTAATTTTGTTTTAATTAAATAATTTATTTATAAACTTATGCTTCAATTCAACATCATACTTTAGGCATATCTAATTATCAATGTATAATATTAGTCCCTGATAATATCCTTAAGATAATTACAGTCGTGAAAACTGTGATTATTGAGTTTTAATAATTGCTGCAGAATCAAAACATGAGAATATAAAGTTCTACGGAACCGTAAGCAACAGTTAGTGACCTAAATAAATGCTTTTGTCTCCAAATAATTCAGTGGGTATTCCGAAGAATGAACCAACTAGGCGAAACATTCGGATTATTTAATAATGCAAAAATATTCAGAAACAAAGTTGCATACAATTTTCACAGCGAAACGTGGTAGGAAAGTAATCTGCGTCAAAAACAATGCTCCTGAATACATAATGGTACTAAACTTGTTAAATGCTGTAGCTAGGGTTGTCAACGTTAGAAAATTTTCACGAATGTTTTTAAGGACTGGGCTGGACTGATACGTACATGACATAATATAATTATTGTAATTGAAATTTATTGACTTTGTAATTTATTGACATTTGAAATTTATTGACAATTGGAACTTATTACCATTGACGCTTATTGACATTGTAAATATTGACATTTAAATTTACTGACAATCCATTTTGAGTGATAGCATGATCTGACAAATTAATGATTAATGAATATTGCTGTGTTACATAATTTTATATTCATTGTTTAGTTATTGTGTAAATGAAAGGTGTGAGAAATTATGAATTTACCACTGTAACTATGGAATTCTAATGTTCTGAAATAAAGATTGAATTAAAAAAAAAAATTAAGTGCAGCTCGTGTATGAGTGAATGTAGACGTTTGTCACTTCTGTACGTGCTTACTTGGTAAGGGGAAAAGAAAATCCTTACTAATATTATAAATGCGAAAGTAACTTTGTCTGTCTGTCTGTATGTTACGCTTTTACGCCTAAACCACTGAATAGATTTTGATGAAATTTGGCAGAGGGATAGGTTAGACCATGAGAAAACACATAGGCTATGTTCATCACATCCACGCGGGCGGAGCCGCGGGCAAAAGCTAGTAAGAAATAAAACCTTAAACTTTCCGTTTCAAACTACAATGATTCTTCTTACACATATACAAACTCTTACATCTGTGATTGCACATTTCCAATCAAAATGTTTACTGTAACATTTATATCAATCTGAACTCTTTATTCAAAGAAGAAAAAGACGAGAAATAAGACTCTTGGGCAACATAATCGCTTTAGAAACAAAACCTTTTTTTTTTTTTGACCTTGGGGGAAATCCTTCATGGATGTTATGCCGGACTCCTACCGAGTAAAACCCCCACGGTATCGCCCAGCAGCCTATAGTTGGGAGCCCCGGGTAAACCCTTATAATAAAGAGAAAAAAAAAAGACAACACTCTACACTCTCACTCTCAACGTTAACTAGAAACTCCGCACTTCATCCACATTCGGATACGCCAAGTACGGAACTTGCTTTCGTATAGGTAAGTTGTATATTGTTATATAAAGAAAATATTCCGGAGCCTTTCTCATAGAAAACGGTGTTCTCGGAAAAAGAATAAACATCATTTCTTATTATTCAAAATATAACATAAATCATAATCGTATGTATTCTATTTTAGGCAGCCCTATAGACAGAAAATAACTTTCTTGGAAAACTTTAATATCGGCTACGTTTTAATCTATTCTATACGAAAATCTCTTTACGGATTCATTTGCATACTTCTTGTTCCCGTTTGAATTGAATTTTATTTAAGTTGTATACAAATCGAAAGTAACTTCGTGAATTTGCCGAAAACTTGAAATATAGTTTCTGATAGCACCTAACTGATTTTGGGAGGCTACAAACAAAGTTTGGAAACATTGAACTTCTGTTGAGGCGGGGATTCTGAGTTATCGACGGTTAAGCGTTGTTTAAACTTTAAAGATGTGTAATTAATTACAGAATTTATACTAATGGAGTGAATTGCTTTTGTTATAGATTAAGTTATGTCAGCAGGGATTCGATACGACAATTTTAATTGTGAAAAATTGTACTTTTAAGACGATTCACTTCTTTTGTCGCAGACGACGCGACGACATGGCGGCGCCGTTGCCACATCGCTGCGTCAATGCAATAACAGCGAAATAGCATTGAATAAAATAGAAATAGACTTTACTAGCTTTTGCCCGCGGCTCCGCCCGCGTGGATGTCGGTTATCGCGACAAAACATAGCCTATGTCCTTTCTCATGGTCTAATCTATCCCTATACCAAATTTCATCAAAAACGGTTCAGTGGTTCAGGCGTGAAAGCGTAACATACAGACAGACAGACAGAGTTACTTTCACATTTATAATATTAAGTATGGATTATATCGACTTAAATGACTTTTATATTTAATACCTATCCAGAAAAGATGGCAAGCAAACATATATATCTTTTGATTGTAAACAATTACCGATGGGTAAATACTTGATACGAGAGACAGGTAGAAACTCTCTTGTCTTTACAACACCTCACAAATGAATACTAAACCCCAGTTTAATATTATTTCACCTCTTTACTAAACCACATAAAGAGTCTGATAAGGTCAACTAATTCCCATTCTTATTACCGAACTACTAAACTCTAAATATACTAACCACTAAATTGTCCAACAATGCAACATGCAATACACATTTTGTCGGTACAAGATGGCCGTATTTACGATCTTCGAAACGCTAAAAGCGACTGTGGAGCAACTATAACGTTTTATTGCCCTCTATGGAGCACAAACCATACATGAACTGAACATAGACCAATAATACCTCTCTCAAGAAGTACCCAAGGCAACGTGCCAATCGACTACATAAGTCACATAAAGGAATAAAATACTATGCCAGAAAACGATGGTTTTAGACTATTCTTACTTAGTGATATTTTGCCATGCGATTTGTGGTAGGTATATTGTTTGTTCTTGCTCTAATTTATTCTGTCACATTCGTCTGTTTTATTTTTTGGATATTGTTATGTTATTGTTATTATTATTTCTATGTATAATATGTATGTATTTACAAAAAAAAAGTATATAAGTATGTTTATCCGCATTCTGGATTCCATAACACAAGCTATAAAAGCTTACCATGGGTCTAGATAGCGTTGTGTAGAATATTGTAGAATATTTATTATTTATTTATTGAGAGAGTTCTAGTTTAAAGAGCAGTATCTTTATTATCACCTCTGTAGTGACAACAATTGGACATAGCGTAACTAATTCATTTCTTCTTCATTTAAGTCTTAGCAACTCAAGTTTCTATTTGATTTTGTGGTTTAACTTCACATTTCAATCGATTTTCAACTGGTCATTTTGGTATGCCAAACAAAAAATAGTAATATTTATGTTTATCCTTCCGACACGAGGATTCACGCCTCATAAAGGATTATAGCAGCGGTACTAAATTTGAATTACACATAGAACGGCTAACTGAAGTCATAAAATCATTTACAGGACGTCTGGTCAAGGATGCATGGCTATATTCTAAATGAGTCTAGGGATTAAAATAATAAACTAGTGGTGTGTAAGGTCTGTCTCTTTCTCTCTCTAAGGTAACTGAAAGATTCTCATGGAATTGCAACAAAATAACATATATATATATGATATTTATAGACACACATACCTGGACCAAATCGGGGAATTGTTAGAAAAGGGGCAGGTCAGGAGTACCTTAAACCGACGAGCATGCATGAAGAATGTAATGAGATGAAGCGAGAATAGTATGTCAGGCTCGTAGCTAATGGAGATCCGTGATCTCTGCCTACCCCTATGGGAAACAGGCATGATTTTATGTATGTATGTATGTATATTTATAGGTAACTTGGTTGTGAGTATCAATTCAGTAATGACGTCATGACTTAGTTGCTATAAAATGTTATAAATCAAAATTCTCAGTAGCAGAGTAAGGATAGCGAAAATAAGATTGTCTCTTTGGCTGTGAAAGGCAAGGCCCTAATACGTGGGATCTAAAACAGTACAAAACACGTCTACCTACTCCTTTCGCGATATAAAGCCGTGATTATATATCAAAAACATTATCACGCATTTACGATAGACGCAGGTCCAGTCGATGACCCTATTTGTCACACACCTCTCGAGTGGGGCCACCCACTCAATTCGTTCCCTATTGTCTATATTCGGTCACTTTCCTAGTCATAGTTTGTTAGAGAGATCTGATGTCGATAATACTACCAACAAGCAATGTAATTATTTTCATTGCTGAAATTTGACCAAAATATAGGACACCATTAAATGGCTAATTTGACAAAAAAAATTAGCTATTACTTCACTTGATTTTTAAAACAATGTAATCAAATCTTGAAATTCTAAAACATCGATTTGAAAAGCACTTAGGTACTAATGTTTTGATTATGAGGTACGCTAGAAAATTGGGATAGGGATAGATCATAAAGTCTGGAATAACTTTTAATTCCTGGAATACGTTTCCATGAGTTACGTCAACGGGATCAAGATTCAACACGGGCAGAGCTATGAGCAACAGCTAAGTAGTCAAACATAAATGTTTTTTGAAGCAAAATATATAAGCAGGTCAAAGATTAAAGAAAAGTTTATGCCAAGAAAAATCTTCTCACTAAAACACCGTATTCCGCAAAATAACAGCAAAGCTAATGAAGTTTATTCGCGGATTTCCGACGTAATATCAAGCGATGACGGGGCATGCGACTAAGCAAAATTTAATTTACCGCAGTGAAAATTGGCCAGACTTATTATTAAAAGGAAATGTTGCTTGACAGTGCAAAACTGATTTATGTAGGCGACACACGTTGAATTTTTAATAATTGCTACTAAGTGAATTATGCATTTCAAAGAACTTCAGGAATGCGATGATCATACATGTACGTTTTTGAAATTCGTACGTAATTCACAATTAATTTGGAAAATGGAAAAAAATGGAACTCAATTTTTGTAAGATCAGCATTTCAGAAGCACGGTACTACTTAAAGTGTTTTTAAAATGTTTAGATTAAATATTTTATAGTTGATTAATTTTGTTATGTTAGGACTGATAAGATAATGTTCTGGGATAAAAGGTCTGTAAATAAAATAAACAGATGAAAGAATAATAAAAATCTGTATTGCATAATTTCACGTTTGTCATTATTACCAGAATTCTAGATATCAGAATCCAATACTCATTTCAAATATTTTATGAAAGTTCCTCAAAAGGAAATGTTTTTGCGACGCGTGCATTGGCATAATTTTTGCCTTTTATGTATTGAAATAGGTGCGCCTTATGTTGTCACTTCAACCCACAAAAGAAAGAATTTGTGTCAACTGGCTGTTTTCGCGAACTTTACAAGAATTTACACACTACAATAATTCCGTGATATTATGTGAGGTTTATTTATTTCCAATAAATGTGTAAATATAACTTTTATTATTATTCTACACAGACTTAATTAATTTCTTGGGTTTAAGAATTAAACCGAGCAAGCATAAACCGAGCAGGTCTCATTTTGTTGCTATTACTAAGGTGTAGTTAGTTAAAAAATAATACATTTACATAAAATTGAAAATATAATAAATAAACAGAATTACTGTTATTTGACATATAATTTTGACCTATAATTGGGCTATAGGTATAGCTAGTAAAATATGATTGGGCTTCTAGGGTTAATATCTATTGAAATACAAGTCAAATCTCCTAATTCAAATTAATAAAGGTCAATATACCTATTAAATACACAAATCACATTACTAATAAAACAACAATTCAACCTCATTCATCATAGTAGTCCTAATCTCGATAA
This sequence comes from Eilema sororculum, assembly GCA_914829495.1. Lineage (NCBI taxonomy): Eukaryota > Metazoa > Arthropoda > Insecta > Lepidoptera > Erebidae > Eilema > Eilema sororculum. The sequence goes on along the minus strand of OU618543.1, from coordinate 18,859,987 downwards.
CCTTAATGTTACTTTCGAGTAAGGGATTACGTAGCAGTACAAATAATAGCCATCCAGTTCTGATCCCCTAATCAAAGCTGGACACAACTCGGTCAATAAACCGAAAAAAGGCAACTTTTGACAAGACTAATCCTAAGTGCAAGTTGGCCGATAAGGATTATACCGGGCTCTAATGGTCTTTATCCGTTAGCTCAACAAACGGTCATAATTCACCGTCTTGCGTTGGCTCAACCGACTTAACTTTGGCAGGCGTCATTTCTCAAAAGGCATGCGGAGACGTACCACCCCCTTCCCATTCTGGAGATTAATAAATATATTGGTGGACGTGGAAAAATGTAGCACTTAATTTGGGTGATGAGTTGCGTATTTGATGCGTGTTTCTTGTGTGCGGGTGGCGGAATTCATATTTTTCTTGTTTTCCTCAAAAGGGGTTGTAATTTCTTTTGTATGGGTTCAATTAGGAATGATCTCTTGGGTGCTAATTCATTGTATGACTATTGTTCTACGATATTAAAGATATATGTACGAATGGTAATTGAGGTAGGTAGCAGTAGTGAAGGGTGAACATTTTGAAAAGGGAAACCTGTGGAAAAAAAATGTTCCCTCTTATTGAAATTTTGCCATGGTTCTCTTTGTAGAGCTAGCCGGTAGGAATCGGGTTATAAAGACCCCCGCAATGGTAGGTAGGCTTAGATATAACCTCAAAATGTGGCTCCGTTAATTTAATTCACCTGAGCTATTTCACTTAGGTGCAATAAATACACTTTTAGTCAATTTTAAGCACCTGTACCGCCATTCATAAAACAAAAGAAATTATAAAGAGACATATGTTTTTACTTTCAGTAGTACCTAAATATACCCAATCTTAATACGGCATAATGAGTCTGGCTTCAGATGAAAATTAAAATTGTGTTATAATGAGCAGTTCTTTCAAACTGAAGTTCTTACAAAACTAAACAAAATCGTACAGACGAGAACTATACGAAAGCCCCAAAACATTCCGAAAAAAAATTAACGTTTCACATACGTATAGGTTTGTTCCAACATACGGCGCGTCATACTAATTGCTCGGAGTGCATGTCAAAGGCGCACCGGCGGCGTCGCGCCGGATTCACATAATGGGGGGTAGCAAAAGGGAATGTATGGAAAAAGAGAGAGACGCCGCGTGACGCGACCGTGTGCTCCAACTAAGATTCGGTTACAAACTGTTGTTGTAACTAACGAGAAATCGTGAGACGACAATAGGGGTACGCACCCTACGATATGTGTATGTACCAAGTTTAAAGGAGACTCAATTGTTTTCGATCTTATTGTTCAATATACAGTTTGGGAAACTTGTCGAAACTATATTGGTAACGGTTTTGTAGTTTAAAACTTTTCAGTAATAATACATTTGGAGACAGTAATAATACGGACATACAATGACTATGTACTTGCTATAAAGTAATCATTTTGATTTTTCTTCTCTTTGATGGTAAGCGGTTACTGTGACCCATGGACGCTTAAAATAACGCAGATAACGTTTTTCGTTTCTATATTTTTCTCTACTTATGAAGTAAAGACAGAAGACGAATGGATAAGAAGTTTCTTGTAGGCTAATTGTATGAATATGCAGTAGAATGCTAATTTTAGATCTCCTCAAAGTCATACTAAACTCATATTTGTATATTCTGCAAATTATGGTCATCATTTACAACGTGTGCATAGGATCCCAAGTCTTCATATTTCAAAATATCTACAAAAGTTTGTAGTAACTTATAAAATGAAATAGAAATTGAATGTGCATCAATAGCGTTTTGTTTACGACATCACAGAAATACACCACAATATACGGTATGTTGCAAAATTCCACCATGTCCACTTTGTTACCAATGGAAACATCCGTTTATAAATAAAACAATTCATTAAGGACCACAGTGTTACTCGTCAGTCGTCCATTATTACTTGTCAAGCGAGGAGTGTCAGGTTATGACCGGTGCGCTTCATGGCATAACGATTCGCTGACCACCCACGCGCACGCATAAAATTGTACAGATATGCCTTGAGATCTTAAAATTGTGTTCAACGTTGCTTTTAATTTTGTCATTTCACGTGGGTACAAAATGTTTCTACAAGTAAATATCATTTCTCAATGATATTTTTATACCACTTAGGTGGTTGACAAGTACATGGCCCTGATGAAAAGTGGTTACCATGACCTATGGACGCAAGCAACACCATGGGCGTTTCACTCGCTTTCTTGAAGAACCCCATATTCGCCAGTCGTTTAGGAAAACCACAGAAGGGAGTCCTTTGGGAGGAACTTCATCCCACGCACGCTTGAGCGTGCGTGGGATGAAGTTCCTTTCATACCGTACAGTGCGCATTTAATGATATTAATAAAATAATGATATTTTTTTTTTTCTAAATCCTCCATTAAGTATAAATAAGTGAAAAACTAAAGAGTACGAAGAATTGCAATATCAAAAGGGAGGAGGGCAGAGTAGAATTATTTGAAAAGAATTTAAGAGAGGCGAGTCCTCTGATTTAAATTTTTAATTTCAATATTAAAAATATATCTGCTACACTCTTCCCAATTGTCTAGACCTGTGTAAATCCTTAATCACAGCGGTCTTAAAATTTAATTAAACTTATTCTATATTCAAATAAGAGTTAGGCTTACTTTAAATCAACCGGTTTCTTTTGTAATAAACGAAACATTAATACATAATATTATATGGATTAGTTACGTAACTAAGGTGAATATTCAAATATGTATATAAATTACACCAAAATAACAAAATTATGCAAGCAATACGTCATTTCATATATTGGTGCGTTGAACACACTTTGGCACAAAAATCAAATACATCACACGACAAATTACGTTTACCTAGTTTACTTCTACAAATAACTGAATTTATCTTCACACTACGGTACATCAAGTCTGGCATTTCACTCGTCAAATATTTGATCAAACGTTGATTGAATCCGAATCGATTCTATTACTCTGTGCAAAATATGTATTCCTAAGATTTTATTTCATATTTAAGGGTTGAGGTGGTTACTATCAGATCAGGAGTAACATCTCAACTTAAAGCAGTCTAACTTGAATATATTACATCGATAAATTCGATGATAATAAATATCTTGGTTCAAATATTTGAAGAGAGACATCATTCAAATATCAGAAAGTAAATGATTGATATCCTCTCCATGAGGCTTTGGAATTTAGGGCCAAAACGTGACTGATTTTTATATTCAGACGATTGGCATATCTGTATAATAATGGTAAAAAACTTACTCTTTGTGGAGGCAATCCTTGTCGTGGACTATGCATGTGCTTCGGCGAACAGGATCCATGCTTCTCTTTTCTATGAGACTTCAATCCTCGCAGCAGCCTTGAGAACGTCGTTACTTTCTTCTTGGCCGTGCCGAGGCAGTTATCTAGGAAAAGAAAGCTGGGTGAGTATCACTTGAGAAGGTTTTGCCGGATTTTAAATGCCTATAATATGCCTATAGAAAGAGGGACTATTCGTGTGTTAAGTACCATTATGAATGTTGACAATTTTTTAATTAAAAATTTAGAATACAACAATGTTAACGGAAATTAACGCGATCATGTTATAAGTATTGTTACTTTCAATTTTTCTGACGTTTCGACCAGGTTACACCGGAAGTATCCGTTAATATTATTGCATATCATGGAACGTGTGAGTTTAAAATTTCGTTTAAAAAGTTAGCAGATTAATATTGCTTATCATCCGTACTAATATTATAAATGCGAAATTAACTCCGTCTGTCAGTCTGTATGTTACGCTTTCACGCTTAAACCACTGAACTGATTTTGATGAAATTTGGTATAAAAGTAGATTTGACCTTGAGAAAGGACATAGGCTATGTTTGGCGATAGCCAACGCCTCACGGGTGGAGCCACGGGCAAAAGCTAGTTCAGTATATATTAATCTATTGTTGTAGACATGCTTGTACTATACTAGTATTATATTATAAAATTACCGCATGGTTTGCTTCCGTAAGTTAAAAATAATAAACACATTTCTGAGGGGCATGTAAATGACTAACGCACTATACTTAGAAAATGGACAACAGAGCCCACCTGTGAATTGTACGCAGTAAGTGCCACTTACTGCTGTATAAGTGTTCTGATAGAATAAGCAATTTCAGGCCTATCTATGTATGGTAAACGCTTTTTGTTCTCCTTTTTTGAAGTCGGTTATTTCTTTTCTTGTACATGTCTGACTATAGTTGAACAAAATGGACATGAAAAGGAGCTTATTTTAATGACATTTTGAAGCGTCAGTAAGCAACTATTCAAATCAATGAGTCGGTTTTACCATCGAGAGGGCCCTGGTTCGAGTGCTGGCCATTACTGACACTCTTCGTAGGTGTATCCTCACACTAGACGAAAGGGATTAGGGAGAATTGACTGGTGAAATAGGGCATATATTTCACAACATTCTACACAACGCTATCTAGACCCATGGTAAGCATAGCTTAACAACCTTGTGTTATGGAATCTAGAATGCGGATAAACGTACTTAGATACTTTTTTTATTGTAAAAACATACATATTATACATAGAAACACCCAGACCAATGCAAATAGCCATATTCATGCATACAAATATTTGCAAGTACGAGAATCGAACCCGTGCCACGCCACAGAGGCTGTCATATGGTTAACTTCTGTGCAGGTATATTAATAGGTTAATTCTTAACATTTTTAGTTTTAATTACAGAGTTACTCTGTAAAGTCTACATAGTATCGAAACTATTTAAATCTTACCTCAAAGATCGCAAATTTTTAAGCTTCAATGAGATAAAGTCGATGCGAAAATAATTAACAAAATATTATCGTTGTAAATTAAATTAATATTTACTGAGTCAGAGATCATCAAAGAGGCTTTCAAAGTTAATCGAATTGATATTATAAACAGCAATCGTTTTTTGTTTTAACAACGAGAAATATTATTATTTAATAAAACAATTACATGCTATAATATAAAAATATTCTTTGAAACGTGGTTTTGTTTGCTTATAATTGGACTTAAGAACAAGTTTGTATTTTTATCTCGCTGTAGCCGATAGGTACCTACATAAATTATTATAGTATATTATAATACTGAATATTGACGTGCATTAAAATACAGGTAGGTACGTTTAAAGTTTAAAAAGTTACTGAAATTTGAATGTTTTTTATAGCATTTATTATGCTAACTTTTAAGTTCGAAAAACATTGGAAAAAATGAATTGCTCAAAAAATGAATTGGGCGCAGTCATCAAAATTCAATGTTTAAAAATGGTTGAAAAATCATTCATTGTTTCCAACAGTTCGTAAGAATGTTGGTAGATGGCTGTACCGTCGCCCTTATAGACGGATATAAAGAGAAGGAAAATTTGGAATGTTTCAAGTATCGCTCAATAGCTCAGTTGGAAGAGCAGTCCCCCTGTAAGGGAAAGGTCGTGAGTTCGAGTCTCACTTGAGCATTTCATTTTTTCCAATGTTTTTCGAAGTTACTGAAAATTTATCGCTGTTTTTAAGAGCATAGCTATACGTATAGGTCGATTCATATGTCTTGGACCTAAATCGCGAGATATAAAAGGCCCTGGCGCGTGCAGATTGTTTGAATTTGAGCTTATCCACCGCTGTAATGCCCCATACTATCTTCAAAAATACCCATGCTATCTTCAAAATACATCAAAGAAACATGTGCTGCGCATATAGAGCACATTTTAGGTCCAAGATCGAGCACACTATACTGGCTTGTCGGCTGGGCAATAAAATCTTTTCAAGTTTTTTTTTTTTAAAAGAATATTAGAACCGAAGTTACTAATATTCCCTCTAACCCCTCCAACTAAGCTAAAATGCTTGTGCTAGGAGTGGGTTCACGTCGGTAGTGTAATGGCCAGGATCGAACCCCGGACCTCTCGATCGTAAGGCCGACTCCTTAACCACTAAGCTACCGGCGCTTAAAGTTAATCTATGCCTTTCCATTATGAATCCAAATCTATGCCACGGGGTTTTTCTTCGATCGCAGACAAGCACACGGCCCACCTGTATAAACAGAGAGTTTCTGTACCGTCATTGCCAAAGCCAGAGCAGAACAAACCTTTGGTATTCCCACTGACAGCACAAAAATTCTCCAGTAAGGATTGGCTATACTCTTAGGTTTGTTCTCTGATGCACATCATAACAAATTACGTCACTGCTACAATTGGTACTACTCATGTGTAAGCGACTTGTTTAACTTAAAATCATAATTAGGCACCACCAAGTCTGAAAGCTTTCTAACCTAATCGGTACACCCTAGTTTCACTTTTAAGTAAAACAGCTAATCTGATTTCAAACCTATTAAGTTCGAGCTTGACTTAATGGCTTTAGAAATAAATTAGGCTGAAACAGAATCACGACGCGCCGAGCCTATATTAAAAGTTAATAAATCAGGCACTTAAGTCCTAGTCGTGTTTGAAGTTTTTCTTTACTCTGTGGCGCGTCTTCTTAAAGTTTTAATGAATCGTGTAATTACTCTTTTGCTTGAGTGAAATATATAGCTACTTAATTAGATCATTGCGAAATATAATAACATTAATATTTTATATTGACTACTATAAAATAAGTCACTTGTAATTCTCCACAGTGGGTATTACTGTGGAAAAGTACAAGATACTTATTCAACATGTGTAGCAATTTCGGCCATGGCTCAACAGTATGTGTAAACTGTCCATTTACTACTATACTGACTGCCTAAACCCACGTCGGTAGTGTAATGGCCAGGATTTGAACCCGGGAAGTCTCGATCGTAACGCCGACTCTTAAACCACAGACCTACCGACAGGTAAAAAATTATTTGCATCTAATCATACAAATGTCAGTCAATGTACCAATATTTGTGCTTAATACGACAATATAAACAGCCTTAAGGCGACGATATTTCCTTCATGTAACCCACCTACACAAATACAGCTAACACCTTTGGTTATAAGCTATTTCAATGTGAGTATTTGGATTAGAAAGCCTGCGCCAGAACATCATCCATCCATCCATGGCGTCAATTAGGAGACGTACCAACTCGCATGATGGTTGGTGGGGACTCAGGGCGTCATTGAAAGTAGCCAGCGTAAAATGCTGATCCTATTTACGCGCCCACAGTAATTTTTTCCCAGTATGTAAAGTTGCATAATATGTATTAAACCAGACTACAATTTATAACTCTATGCCAAATTTAATTCAGATTCGATCAGACGTTTTAGCGTGTAAGAGTTATAAACATCCATTCATCCTCATAAAGTTACTTGTTTTTGTTTCATATAAGCAGAAATTAAACAGTAACTAAATTATGCTTATAATTAGATGAGAACGTTAAAATATAAAATAATGTTGTAACTGTACAAGAATGCCTAATAAGCTTACATGTACCTAAATAATATTAAAAATATCTTATCGCTTTGTGTTGTTTCTATAAGAATTTTCCTTCAAGAGACATACAAAGTATTAAGCTTCTAAAATGATTTTCAGCACCTTTTAATTTAGCGAAAAATACTTACCGCTTGGCGGGAATTCGTAGAAATACGCGGAACGTGGACTTAAGCAACTGAAACAAAAATAAATTTTCTTATTACTGCGAAGAAAATCACACGTTCTTAGAATAAATATAAACAGTTTAGCAAATTAAGGGAATGTTTAACTGCATTGAGAAAGAGAAGAGCCGTGTTGGTATTTTTGACAGCCTCCGGCATGGCGGTAGTGAACGCGGCCGCTACGCAGGAGGTACGGGTTCGATCCCCGCTCAGTGCAAATATTTCTGTGCATGAATATGTTCGCATTCTATATTCAATAACACGAGTTAGTTAAGCTATGCTTACCATGGGTCTAGATAGCATAGTGTAAAATGTTGGGAAATATTTATGATTTATTTTCATTTATAACTAATTATTTACAAATATCATAAAAGAGTGAGAGCAGTTGATACTTTTGTTTTATTCACTCAATAATTCTACAACCCTATACGAACGTTAACCACCAATTTAATTGATGGTTTATGATTAATTAACCAATTACAAAATCCAAATTAAGATATTACCGATTGAAATACATATTTGTTTACGGAATATCTCTCAATATTCGATATACAGAACAGTTTTACCTTGAATATACAGAGAGGTAGAAAAATCGGTATTACAGTATTCGGAATTCAGAAAATTGGAAATTAATCGACACCGGCATTAACAATACGCCGCTAATGATGATAGTCCGTGAAATGAGTGGTTAATGAAATCGTAAATTTGTAAAGAGTTCCGTTTTAATGTGTCTGCAGCCTTAATCAGCTCCGATAAAATTGATCATTAAATCTATCATGAATTCATGACGCAGGTACCGGCGTGTTTATACATTATCCTTCAATTATTTTTATAGGCTACATTAGTATGACTTCACCCTGCTTGACGTACTCTAAAGGCAAAGTTTCAGGAGGGTTACGATTACAGACATCGCTAATGTTACAATAGTGGCTTTAGCTTGACATTCTCATCATAAAGCATTTTCACGTAGGACCTGGGACTGGAGGGAAATGTACGGTTGCGTATCAACTACGAACAAGGTATTCCGCTATTTCAAAACTCTTCGAATGTAATTAAATATGCTTGAGTTCAGTGAAAACGATTACGTGAAATAAACAACATAATATGTACACCACTTTACATTTAAAAAGTATGTCTTTAAAGTCCAAATTTAATTGGATACCTATATGAATGCGCAACAAAATCGGTACGATTAATATTTATGCATTGGATAACAATATCTTTAGATAAATGACAATAAATTTGAGCGTAACGTTACGAACAAATTAATCTGTTGTTTAGTACTAATGCATTATGTTTAGATAATATAACTGCTAATGGAGGAGTACGCTTGCTATCAGGTTGCCTATTAGAGGAGGCATTACTTTTCTTTTTACACTTATTTTCTTGGACAGAGAATAAAATTAATTATACGTAAATCTTCTTACGATAAATTAAAAATTTCACCTGTTTAGTTTACACCTGGCGTACAGTGGCAAGTTGTTTTTATTTTTAAGAGGAATTCAGATTTGATGCTTTTTTTAAGGAATTTCAACACGATTTAGTAAATAAATAATCGTTATTTATAATATAAAAAACACAATAGACATCGTCATAGTTCCTGACAGTTTATTCCTGAATAATTATTGTAATAAAAACTAACAATTATTTATATATTTATTTGAACGTTAACGATAGTTAGTCATTAATTTATGCGTATTATATCAAACAATAGATGATACCCACTGTCCATAGTCCATACATTCTATATGTGAGTCCCAAAACCTATTATACTGTAGGGATCGCAATAAATCAGACTGAGCGGTATCATATCAGCACCATGCAACGGGTATGCAATGAATATTGATTTTCTCAACAATTTAGTTCTACCAATATAATAAATCTGTATTAAGTTAATTTTATACATTCATACGGCGTTATTTTAGCAATTACATTGAATAATGTATTTAATAGCTGTTATTTATAATATTGTCTGTTTGTAAATGGTTGTATTCACTGGCAATAAAAGTTGAAAATAACCTGTTATGACGACGTAATTTGTAGTGCACACATTTTTCTGCGTTTTAAAATGATAAATAGAAAATATACCTACTCTTTTATCTCTTTTTAGACTCCGCTATACTATTGTGTTCTATAATAGAACAAATAAGAAAATAATGTTAGCACTCATTCTATGACGTGAGTTAAAAATCAATACACAATACGCAGAGCCAAGCTATTTCTGCTGAAAAAGCTTGAGCCTTAATTTAAGAGTTTGTTTAAATAAATATGCTAAGTACGAGTATAAGACAGAGGGAGATGAAAACGTACCACACAGTAAATCTATCATAAAACAAATAATGAATACTATTTAAAAGCATATACACACATTGATATACACAACCGAACAATATGTTATTAACTTAATAAGAAAACCAAATCCTTCTATTAAAACTAAAATATCATCCCGCGTAGCGTCCTCTTGAGCAGCTTCCAAGAACTCTTAAGACAATGTCTACTATTGTCAACCGATTCATAAAGCCCGCTCAAAACCGGATTTCGTCGTAATCGAATCGAGCTCAGCAAAACAGAAATAACGAAGTGCAGCGTTCAAGCACTTAGATACATTCTGTCTAGTTAAGCCCGTGTATCCGCGTATCCCACAGACCGCGTATCGCAGCGTTTCTCACCATTTCTCGTACCGCATAGTACGTAATCGCATACCTTGTTAGCAGAATTCTGTGCGTTAATTAAATAACGAGTTCATATATCGTATTTAATGTTTGTGCAATGCTTATAAGTGGGATGTACCTGGTACTTTATTGATTTATGTAAATACGGGTTTGATTTCTCGCTTGTACTGTTTGTAGTGCTTGGTAAATATCGAAATTACGCCGCATAATATGCGTTGAAAAGGATTTGTGCTATTCGTATTGAGATACACCTGCCTGTCGGTACGTTTGCATTTCTGTAGTATCTCATTATTCATTTTATAGATATTAAAGAGATTTCACCCGGTCTGATAGAAGCATACAAAGTTGCAAGATGGTGATTCTTATTTCCTTGCTTGTCTGTGTGGTGACGGAAAAACATATCACCACCCCGTCTCATGCGAAGGATGTGGTAAGAGGCGACTAACGGAAACAAACGCAGGCGATATCACTACCAGAGAAGGAAAATTCGAAATAAAACCATAATAAATTGATTGCTCATAGAATGATAGAGATATGCTTAAAAAGGATTATGTGGAAGAAGATATGACAAAGAAGGGAGTGACTGAGGAAATGACATCTGACAGGAATAAATATTCTAATCCATACTAATATTATAAATGCGAAAGTTCTGCGATGCGAAGTTGTGTTCTGGAATCTAGAATGCGGATAAACATACTTATATACTTTTTTGTTTGTATATACATACATATTACACATAGAAACACCCAGACCAATGCAAATAGTCAAATTCATGCATACAAATATTTGCACTGAGCGGGAATCGAACCCGTGCCTCCTGCGTGGCAGTCACGTGCACTACCGCCACGCCACAGAGGCTGTCATGGAGGAATAGATGGAGGAGAATGACATGTTGCACCGACCCCAAATAATTGGGATATGAACAGGATGATGAGAGAGGTTACCGAAAATAGTAATAATTTCGGGTACCGGCACTCTTTAACAAACCATATAACAAAATGAATGAAAAAATACGTACGTACATACATACGCTCACGTCTATTTCCCTCCGGGGTAGGCAGAGACAACAGCCCGCCATTTGACTCTATCCTTACATACTTCACGAGCTTCCGCTACTGTCATTAATCCTTTCATGCAAGCCCGGTTTCGACTAATTCTTACCTCCCCTTTTATAAGAATTTTATTAATTTGGCCAATATGTGTACTGCGAGGAAGGTTAATGAAAAACATGTTTAAGGTCAATGATTTTCTTTTATATACATTTTCCGATAACATTATTGTAATGAGAATAACAACAATGATAAATGTTATACGTATTTTATGTAAATGGCATGTCAGTTTGTATTCTAAAAAGATACAAATGAGCTACATTCGGACATACGAGGTAATGTCATTGTTTTTAAACGAAGTAAATAAATAATTTAGTTTGATTTAAATTGATTTGATATTATCGCACATTATAAACATATGCGTCGATAGTCTCACTAAAGGAAGGCCGAAGGCCGTGCGAAAAATTGCACCCAGACCCCAGAGATGGACCCCAAATTTCGAGATGCGACTAATCGCATCTTGAAATCTGGGGTCCTATCTTTTGCACGGTCTTCATAGATGATATTGCTGATACATTGTAAACAAAATAAATTATTTATTCTCACACCTAAATATCCCTACACTTATAAAATTATAGGATAGAGTTAATGAAATTTACACAAACGTTCCCAACTAAACACCACAATTTACCCACAATTTCGGGTAGGTATTATTTCCCTCACACAATAATCTTACTTCAACTGAAGTCTCAGACAAACACAATTTGAATACTTAATCAAACATTACATTACATATGCTAATACTATAGTGTTAAGATGTACTCATCAACATTTATTCCCATCAATTGACACACATTCATATGGAACTTTGCATAATACGTGGGTTCGTTAACTAGTGTTTTACATACGTGGGTGTATTTATTAGTTATTTATTGTATTACAACCGACTCTCCGTCAGTTTAGCGTATGTTTATTAAGGGTGATCAAGTGGTTTGTTTAGTTTTTATATTATTCTGTAGACAAGAGAGCCAGAGAGGCTTGGCAGACGTGGGCGGGAAGTTTACTGGGTTCAAGTGGTGTTGTGACTTGAATAAATGGTCTAAGGTCAACATACTGTATATTATAGCCACCGAATTGAACCTTTATTAAGGTTTATTTTGATGTACAAATTTCATACTTACCGTATTTAAAATAACTGCTAAAATATAGTTTATAGTTTCGTAATTCCTAAAGTTTTGGAAGCCTTTAATGACTGTAACCTACATCAACTTGTAAACGTGTATTGATAAATTATTACGTCATAAATTATATCAATTACAGAAGCCAACCTACATCAAAACGTAAGCACATTATTTACCGTGAATTTCAAACGATAATTTAACATCAAATCGAGAATTCGCTTAACTTTGTTCACACAAGCAAGAGGGGTATCCTTATTTTAATACTTTAAGAAGTCGCAAGCTTTGATGCTTGGTCGGATGCGAAAAGTTCTGGGTTCTAAGGGATGTCGTTATTTAGGAATTCCTTCATTTATATTTCAGGAAATGGGCGAAAATTTGCAGTTACCCCTAAAAAGTTTTTACATATTAATCTGGTTATAACAAGATATTTTTCGTTTGATGAATGGACATTCATCATCATTCCATCACTGTTATTAAGTATTTAAGCCTACAACTTTAGCGTTGAATGAGTAATTGTAAAATTCAAAGTGAATATTTTTTATTGCGAACTAAGTGTCTCGGGCGGTTTTACATATCACGTTTTAGAAAAATATTTAAGTTAGTCCAGGATTAATTTTATAAACTTTTACTTTATACCCGTAATAAAGAGTAACAATATACCTAGCCCCCTAGACAAGTGGCAATTAGTTGATATCGTGGAATAGAATACGGATATATTGGATTTACGACTGTCATATACGCCAAATGCCATACACTTGATATTCTATTTCACGATACGCTCCAGCGAGTTGCCGCTTGTCTAGAGAGGCTGTTGTTATTTTTAGACGGGATATCAGTCACTTGCATGAAATTTTATAGTATTTATTATGCTAACATCAGGAAAAATGAATTACTCAGGTGGGGCTTGAACCGTCGCCTTAAAGACGGATATATAGAGAGGGGCAATTTTAGTTGACACAGGTGTGGCTCAGTAGCTCAGTTAAGAGAACATTTCCCTGTAAGGGAAAGGTCGTGGGTTCAAGCCCCCAGCAATTCAATTTTCCTGATGTAATAGAAGGATATCAGTTAGTCAGAAATAAAGTTATCAAAATTGAATGTAATACACCTCTGTTTCTCTAAGTATCCTTGCGATAAGTGCTACATACCAACAAATAATATTTAATTAGCGGTATACCTAGTTACTTTAAACACTATGTGAGTAACATAAATTTTATTACAAACGCCGTAAGTGATAAGAAAACTTAATATGCAAATGTATACCGCTTTTATTCATATAGAAGGGACTTTGAAATGTAGCATGTTTTATATGCAGCCTTTACTTTACTTAATAAATAGATATAATCGCAGCTCTATGAATGCAACAGTTAGTTTATAAACTTGAAAATAAACATATAATTTATACTCGTATGTAAATATAATTAATTAAGTAAGTGAAAGGATAATAAATATAAATAAAGAGGTGAGATATGATTAGTTGTCTGGGAAAGACTGGATGCAGAAAGCGGAAGATCGGGTGAAATGACGCACATTGGGAGAGGCCTATGTCGAAGAGTGAATTACGGTGGGCTTATGATGGTTAAACACAGATATATTATTTTTAATTGAAAAGGAATCCTAGAATATGGTTATCCATTGTTTTACTTAGGTGATTGTTATTTATTACGCATAGTAAAACATTCAAAAGTTGCAGTGCCCAAACCACCTTTACCTGCTAGCTACACCTACCGAACGACGCATGACTCTCTGAAGTAGGTTCTCCACTCAGGGTCCTGGGCTTGCAACTGAGGTTGCCTTGAAGGTCTGCGTGGATCCAGTTAAACCCATGTCCAAGGATAAAGTGACTGTTCCTGAATAAACTGTACAACATTAAACAATAGTCTCGGAAAAGAACTAGATGTACGATTTGAATGAATTTTTTATAGCATTTATTATGCTAACTGTTAAGTTCGAAAAACAAAGGAAAAAATGAAATGCTCAAGTGAGACTCGAACTCACGACCTTTCGCTTACATGGCGACTGCTCTCGAACTTAGATGTACGATTTTTACTATCTTAGTTGTAGAGAAAATAAACAACAGTATAATCACCTACAAAATGCTTCTGCATATATTAAATATAATGAGTTAAGTATAATTATTTTGTAACGGTGTCATTAAAAAGTTAGTCCACATAAAAAGTAAAAACCAATTATATAAAGCTGTTTCATAAACTCATAAGCTATTAAAATATCTTTCCTAGAAATTAGTTGTGGAACCAGTTGTGTAAAAATAGATAAGATGTCCATCATAATTCCTAAATGCTCGTGTTTTATTTTGTTTTGGGAACTAAATTGGCGGATCATCTTTCTGATATGGTCAACTAAAGGCGGAACTAGGTCAACTAAAGGCGGAACTATCGAACTAGACATCGACTTGAACCCCGACCATTGCGCTACCTAAGTGAACTCTCACTCATAACATAAGCTGTTCATCTTAACTGGAGTAAGTAATTGGTGCCTAGGCATATACATATAGACCAGACAAAAAAAAAATATATTGTAATTTTTTTACGCCTGTGTGGCGTGGTGTTGGTGAACGCGATTGCCACACAAGGGGCGTGGTTTTGATTTCCAGTTAGTGCAAATATTTGTACGAATATGTCTATTTGCATTGATTCTACAGCCTCTGTGGCGTGGCGGTAGTGCACGCGACTGCCACGTAGGAGGCGCGAGCTCGATTCCCGCTCAGTGCAAATATTTGTATGCATGAATATGGCTATTTGCATTGGGTGTTTCTATGTATAATATGTATGTATTTACAAAAAATAAAGTATATAAGTATGTTTATCCGCATTCTAGATTCCATAACACAAGCTATAAAAGCTTACCATGGATCTAGATAGCGTTGTGTAGAATGTTGTGGAATATTTATTTATTATTTATCTGTTGGTTTCTGGGCCTCGTTGGTGCCCTAATGCCGTCTGCCCTGGTTGCCATACGAACATATATGGCAGCCGTTACGATACCATTAGGTCACCTATATTAGTTGAATACCTCATTACTATAAAAAAGGACCAGTCGTAATTAAAAGCCTTATACGTACGGTAATAATTTGTAAGCTAATAAAATCGTAAACTCTTCCAGCCGCAGGTACCTGCCCACTCAAAACAGTTGCCATAAATAAAATAATCTTATTTCAATCGAAAAACACATTAAGTAGTAATTCATTAGGCAAACTAGCGGAGCAAAGATCTAATTAGCATTGTACGACAGACCAGATAGGCCACGTGGGCGAATACTCGGTATTCCTGCCTACAAATTTATGTGAACACCTTTCCTTGTTGTTTTAGTATTCGTTTCTTGATGTTAACTGCTTAAGATAAGTGATTTTGGGCTTGTAACTATGGTGATGGTAAAATAAAATGCTTTTTTTGACTGAGAGTTTGAAAAAAAAGCATAGGTGATTGATATACTTTGGTGGGTATCCAATTGATAGCGCACATTTTATTATATGTAGTATCACCACCCCATATCCTCTGAAGGGGGTCATAAGAGGCGATTACTGGATAAGTATCCTGACGATATCACTGTGAGAGAAGGAAAACTCGATGTAAGACCCTGCACCAATCTTAAGTAAAGTTCAGATGTGGACTGCTATGCTTATGCTTATAATTTTTGTTCTTTATAACGTAAACATAGTTAGTGAATTGTTAAGCTACGAGTTGGCAGCCAACTGCAAACAGCAGCAACAGACTACGTGTCGCTGCAATACTACTTTTTTCTATGTATTTCTATGAAATACCTTCCGTAGCTTGCGACACGTCATCGCTAATATTTTATAGAAATCGATGTGAAGAGAAGATACGTCGTCTGCTGCAGCTGTTGGATGCGGTCGGCGACGAATATATACTTTAAATCCTCCTTAGGAGAACTACAAGCGTAAGTATATAGAGTAAAAAGAAGCCATATCTATTCTAACTAATCTAGGTACAGCCTCCCTCTGAATATTTGGTTACAGAATAACAACCGAACCATGTAGTAGGTATACATACATACATACATACATACATACAGACCGATAGCATTAACTAACACAATCTCAAAAATCTTCTTCTCATGGCTTCAATTCAAAATGACTAATTTCATGATCAATAACAACTATTTCAGGCCAAATCACCAGAAAGGGTTCCTACCCGGAATTTCTGGATGCCTGGAACACAATTCACTACTGGCGGAAAGCCTCAAAGATGCCAGATTAAATGAAAGGCAAATAACAGTTTGTTGGATAGATTTAGAAAACGCTTTTGGCTCAGTACACCACCAGCTTATGTTGTTTGCATTAAAATGGTATAACTTTCCGTCGATCATCCGGGAAATAATAGCCTCTTATTACGATAAATTAAAATTTGTTATAAACACCAAGGATGGCCACACGCAACCTTTAAATTATAATGTAGGTCTGTTCCAAGGTTGCTGTCTGTCACCTATAGTTTTCAATATAGTAATAAATATTTTAATAGATAGTATTACCACACATGAGAGAAAGTGGGGCTATCGGTTTAAACTAAACGGTAAATACACGGAATCCATCCTCGCATTTGCAGATGATCTCGCAATACTTACTCGCAGCCCAAAGCAGTGCCAAGACCTGTTGCGTGAAGTGGATGAATTCTGTACATGGACAGAAGGAATGAAAACAAAACCTAGCAAATGCTATTGTCTATGTCTGGGTAGGCGGGGTACCAGATATACCTCATATGATCCAGGGCTTAGTATAGGCGGGGAAAACGTTTCGACTATATCCGAAACCGTGCCTTTTAAATTTCTCGGAAGACAAATAGATAACAGAGGTTGCACTCCAGCTTTAGAAGAAGTAATTAATAACTTCATTATCGATATACAAAAGGTAGATCAGCAGCCACTAAGTAATGTCAAAAAAGCGTGGATTTACGACAACTATTTAACCTCGCGTCTTAACTGGCCGTTTCTTGTTTATGATATAAGCCAGAGCCTTCTCAAAAAACTAGATGCGAATGTTACGAAGACATTGAAGTCGTGGCTGGGGCTAGCTCAGTTGGCAGACCCATCGACATTATATAGAGCCTCAAATAACTTTGGAATGACGTTCAAGAAACCATCGGAACTATATAAACATCTAAGAGTAACCAAAATGCACGTCCTAGCTAAATCAAAAGACGAAATCGTGCAAGCTCTTCCAAAAGACCAAAGTACTAAAGAGCTCGAGTCGCGCCTCCAATTCCATAAAAAATTCATGATAGGCTCGCAGACTGGTAGGGTAGGTTTGGGTAATACTAGGAGGCAGTCAGACAAAGACATAACAAAATCTTTTCTTCAAGTAGATGAAAATAATACCTACAAAGTGCACGCAATGAACCTAGAAATACAAAACGAATGGTTAACACTAGGTGAATTTTGTATTCCCATAGCCTTAAAATGGCGTACCTTAATATACGACTGGTCACCGGCTCTCCTTAAATTCTATCTCAATGCATTCCAGTTGACCCTCCCCGACCAAAGCAATCTTGTCAGATGGGGAAAAGCCACAGATAAAACATGTAACTCATGTGGTGAAGCAATTGGTACTGCTAGGCACCTACTGGTGGGTTGTAGGACGCTATTAGACCGGGGTCATTACTCGCGCCGACATGATAAGGTATTAGAAATCGTACGTGAGGCGGTAAGTTTGGCGGTAGCTAGAGCGAAAAAGGGTTTAACCACAAACCAAAGAAATGACGTCGCGTTTGTAAAGGAAGGCTGCTCAAAAAAGACAAATCAAAAGCCGTACTCAATTTTGATAGCAGCCGCTGATTGGACATTACTCGCAGATTCGTATGAGAAACACTATAAAATACCGGAGGATGTTTGTGCCTCGTCATCCAGACCCGATATATTCCTATTTTCAAAACAGCAAAAGCGTGCAGTACTAGTAGAACTCACAGTACTGTGGGAAACTAACATACCTAAAGACCACGCTATAAAAATAAACAAATACTTTGACTTGACCAACGAGTTAACCAAAAATGGCTATGTGGTTAAACTCTACGCCGTGGAAGTGGGAGCAAGGGGAATTCCAGCTAAATCCCTGTATAACTTATTTAAAGACCTCGGATTGCCAAGAGCTTCAGTAAGCTCTTTACTCAAACGAATATCTAAAACGGCGTTGATAGGATCTTACCAAATTTGGATAGGTAGAGGGGGGAACACGACTGACGGTGGAGGTGAGCGCTGATGCATCACAAGGTGGCCACCCTAAACCTACACCTGGGTCGCAAGTCCCAGGCGCCGTCGCAGTGTTCCTCTCTGTACCACGCCATGGACCCGGCGACCGCACGGTGAATCCATGGAATGCTAAGAACCGGATCTCATACATACATACATAAATACATATAATCACGCCTTTATCCCCGGATGGTTAGGCAGAGGTGACTTAACACCCACATTTCACCAGTCATTTTAATCAGTCCCACGTAATAGGGAATGAGCCTATTGCCGTATGCCGGTTAAGTCGAGCCATGCATTTAAGGCTGAGTCTGGGCTGTTTAAATCTATCTGATGTTAAACAGCCGTATCCCTTAGTCGCAATCTACGACATCGATTGGGAAGAGAAGGCCCAAATTCTATTCTGCCAGGAATATACATAACAAAATTACGCATAATAAATGGAAATAAAATTTGATAATATTACTTTTATTTCTATTTAAGTTTAAATACAATGATTAAATTATGAAGAGTGTTTACAACTGTTCCCGAGCTTCTACACGCGAACAGTGTGTTTCATAACTTCTGTATGTGTTTTTATTTCGCGGCAAACCAGGTTACGGTATGATTACTTCACAATATAGCACATTTTCAGGCGTCGTGTTCCTGCATTTTTAATCCATCAATGCCAAAATATTGTTGTTTTTATATTAAAAATATTTTTTCATTTGTATATTTTTGCAGAGGTTTCAGAAAGAACACCGAAAGTTAATCAACCATATTTTAAATTTCATATGAACGGGGTGCGAGTCTATTGCAGTAAACTGGTAATTTTAACCATAGGTAGGTACATCTTATTGCTTGATATGTCTGAATAGAAAAATTCAATAACAACTCTCTTGATTCGCATTTCAAACTAACGATATTGATTAATAGAGTATTAAATATTTTTTAATACTCTATTAATCAATATCGTTAGTTTGATGAAATGAAACTTAATAAAATGGATAATAACCCTTCGCACGAAAGCTAAAAGTTATTTTTAGTGCAATTATGTGACTACTACCACTTTTGTAACGGCATTTACCAACACTTTACCTATATAAATTGTAGGTCTGTATACAGTTAAGGTCTTAACTTGCCGCAATAAAGATAGTATTCTATCTGAATAAGCTCGCTTAACATCCTTGGTCGCCGGACATATCCGTCAGGGTGTTAATTTGAATTTATTTTACAGCTAGTATCGGTGTAATGAGAACTTACTCCAGGGACCCTGTGTCAGTTAGATTGACGAATGTTTATGCGCTAAGTTCGTTCAGTTGACAGTTGGAAAACTGTGGTATTGTGAAATGTTTCGGGTTTTAATGATGTTTTGATTTAATTATACACTCAGTAAATATAAAAAAATTGTAAAGTTATAAATAGGTAACGTTGTTTTCTGCTCGGGGTTGAGAGATCAGATCGCAGTCGTCATATAAGAAAAGAGAAAGAGTAAGCAAATCCCGGGCTTTAAGTGAAAGGCTCGCCTCTCCCGTTCCGCCGTCTCCTTCACGACCATTACCTGCTCGCTGAAGGAGACGCCGCCGGCCGCCCATGCGTCCGCGCAGTGGACCATTGCTGTTAGCAGGGTGGTGAGGGTGAGAACTCTCACTCCCAGGGCCGCCACTAGCTCCCGCCTTGGTCCGGCCCATGCCGGATACTCGGTGAGCGTGTGCAGCCCTGTGTCCTCGCTCGCGTCGCAATGATAATGCCATTTTGTTCTCAGCGGCCCTCAATGTGATTTGATCACTATTGTTACTGTTTTTTAGAAGAAAGCAAGCCTCTCTGTTTCTCTGACCCTTTTGAATTATTCCATTCCTGTCTCTTCATGACTTCTCTTGGCTAGTCGATGGTTTGATTCAGAATTATGCGTCCACCTCACCACATTACAGTCAAAAATATAATATTTCCATAATAATAATATTTTTCTGCTCCATAGTTGTTTATATTCGTATTAAAAGAATGCAGTCTCTCCCAGTAGCCGTATATCACTATAACTATTCTCAACTCGGGGGCCGCTTCTGTCGCCAATCGAATGTCTGATTTCAATTTAGATTAGCATTTATACATGCAGCGCAAAAGCTTATCTAACGAATACACCTGTTAAAGTCCAAATAATTTATGACCACTTCGACCATTCTCGTTATCGTTAACATTTCGTGTAAGCCGACCGCGAATTTCCTTAAAGGATAAAATCGTTTCAGTTACGTAGGCATTCGCAGGGTTAATTGCGAGTTATTGTTGTAATGATCCTGAAGTGTACGTTACATCGTTTTTTGTTAATTAAAAATTTAACAAGTTGAAGATAGAAATTATGCAGTTTACGTGATTTTGTTTTCTTGTCTGTGTGATAGTGATAGTGTCAAGTGATACTGATGATGTAGGTGATGGGGGTGATAGTGTCAGTAGTAATTTAAAGTATTTATAGTAAAACCAACAATTCCGTGAACAGAGGGTGGCATTAAATAATGGTTTACTATTTGCGATAAAACTATATGCGTTTGACAGTGCCAACCGTAGTCCCTTTTTTCGCTATTTCACGGCATTGTTGATTTCATTATCAACTATCTGAAATACCGAGGCTATTGGACGAGTATAAATTTACATCTAAAATTGATTGTTCTATATTTGATCGGCCTCGAATAAGCTGTGATATAATACACAGAATACGAAATGCAAGTTTGTTTACATTTGGATTTACATTGGTAGTTTAATTACTAAAACCAAGTATTTATTAAATGGTTGGATTAACAAGGATATTAGTAATGAGCAAACCAGCTAACAATTTAAATTAAAAGAAAAAATCAGCACATAATACCAGCCGAAACCAACTGTGCTTTTGAATAATAAATTTCGATAGTATATTTTCAGTTTCAAATAACATTTTAAAACAGAACCGGAGAATTGAATTCAGCTTGATGTGAAGTAAATATGGACTGGCAGCTATAATACAACTGCCAACATGTTGCTGCAGATTCATTCGGAAATTCCAAATTCAAATGTAATTGACATATGTTCTGATACCAGCAATGGCAATTTCTGGAATAAGCTTCCTGGATATTCGAATGATAAAAGCTGTTTATTTTGTAGGTATCAATCAATCAAACAATTAGCCTATTGCAATCCACTGCTGGAAATGGGCTTCTCTCAATATTGGAAGCTTTTGGCTTTTGGGCCACTGTTTCCAAGTTGCCTAGATGGGTCGGCGCTGAGTTTTATTTCTAGTTCTTCTCTTGTAGTGATATCGTCTGCGTATTTTTCTTCTTCTTACGACAGTCTACGGATGAGACGGGGTAGTGATACTTGTATTCTTACTCCATCATGACACGGATAAATTTTTGTGGATAGGTGTTGAGTAAATGACGTGTGTAAGGGTATACTCTACCAAGACCTACGGGCCCTAACCAATCTTAACTCGCTAAATAGTTTTCAAATAACCATCAAGTGAAATGATATTTTTTACGTCAAGATAATCACTTGGAACCAGGTGCAGGCACAGGGTTAGTCTAATGTATAATATAGTAAAGTTTTTATAAATTAATCATTTAGACATGTCATAATACAAAATGGAGCACATTTCCGCGCTCGTTATTAATAAGTACCTATAGTAAGTTCATCACCTTTTAAAACTTATATTATAACTATTATAAGCTATACTTAGTTTAAGTCTTAAATATTCTGGAATATTCTTATTTCAATGCTAAGAAGTGCAGTACAAAATATAAATATATCGGTTTACGATCACAGAAAGACTTGCACCATACTTTAATAGAAAAAAGTCACTTTGAGACCGTAAATCTCGCAGTCACATGTTGCATATTCAAGTCTTGTCGCATCGTGGTTTTAGATTTGTACTTGCAAGAGTTAAGTGGATTTGAGTTGAGTGATTATTATTTTATACAAGATAAACACGTACTTTGAAACTTAACGATGTAGTATTTTCTTGTACGAGTAATTTCAATACGACACAGTTGATGAAACTTTATTCAAAGTTAAGAATAAATATAGCGAAATCAGAAGCAGCTGCAGAACACATCCTTTATGTTAGTACTATTATTTACTGTGCTCATTTATCAAAAATATCATCGTCATCATCATCGTCATCTTAGCGTGGTCCATAGTTGCATACAAAACTTTCACCACAAAGTTGGGGTCCATGTACTCCTTTTCCTTTAACTTTGGCTTATATGACTTCCATGGAAGCGGCTTCTACCTAACCTCCAACTCCAAGAGTAAAGAAACACCAATCTCGTTTTGTTAATCAACAGATAGGTATACCAGCTTACAGAAAAGGTTGACCTGGCCTGCTAATTCTTAGAACCCGTATGTCCCTTTATGTCATCAATATAAAGAAATTCTTTGAAGATATCTAGGTAACTTTGTAATCCCCGTTCGTAAGTTTAAAAGACACAATGTTTTTGTTGGCATCATAAGTACTCACCTTTGATAATTATGTTGTTGATTGTGCATCAGAGGTTGCGTGGGTTGCGCCAACAACAGTTGCTTCTGTTGCTGTTGCCGTTGCAGCATCTGTTTACCGAACACGCCGTAACCGAACCCATAAATTTCGTCCTCTTCTTTCTCTGTGAGACAGCTTGAGGGCTGTGAAAGAAGGAAAGTTTATCGTGAGAATAATTTAATAGTCACCTAAGTACCATTTTTAACAAAAGGCAAGCTCACTTCACATTCAGTTTAGTAAATATAACAAACTGGCAGTTATCCGCAACTTCAGCCCATAGAATTATGGTCCCATTTAAGCAACTCATGAGAACCTAATCCCGAGATATATAGTAGCCTAGGTGTTATTGCAGACTGTAATCTCTCCCTAAATTCAGCCAGAAATAATAAGGTTTATTTTGACAGGAGTGATTGACGTTTGAAATCCCAACTCCTAGAAAAAAGAGCCCCGAAAATCTTGATGCTGTCTCATACATTTCCCAAAAAACTACTCAGCTGTTATAACATAATGATTTTCTTGAAATCCATTCCGTTATCCCACCTTTTAACCAAATTGTTATAGTGCCTCGAGTAGAAACTATACATACAGCTTTTTTGGTAGCTGTTGAGGTATTACTCCGAACTACTGATACTGAATCTTAATGGTTTTTGCCTGCTGTCTCGAGTAATTTTTTTATTTAATTCGTTGATCCTACTTTCTATTAATTTTATCAAGGTGAATGTTTATGAGGATGGATGCATCTAGAGTCTTTGTGAATGTAAATGATAAATATTTATTACATTTTCATATGAAAACAGCTAAAGATATTATCTGGACGTTTAACACAGAGATAGATGATAGTCTGAAACAGCATATAGGTTAGGTACTCTTTTTATCGTGGGAATCGGCAACAACTAACAAGTAGTAAATAATATTTTTAAAAACACGTTTTCAACTGTTCGATTGTTTCAAACGGCTTTCCACGCTAAAGAAAAGATATTTCATATTTTTTTATTCCTCTCCCTTTCTCTTTCCTTTTAGTTGTTAACGTGTTAAAGACACTTTGACAATTGGCACATAATAACACACGTATTTTTTACGATGAAAGTTTTTATGTACTTTTTATCGCGAACAATAAACCGCAGGGCATCAAAACCTGCATTTTAAAATAAAAAAATATCGTTTCATTTCTCCTCATAAAAACTTTACACGAACAAAATTACGTGAAACTATTTTTTAAACCTAGTATAATAAACACTTCAATATATGTCATCAACTATTTATTATTCTATTCCTCGTTAACTATGAATAACTTGGGCAGTTATGGTTAAACCACACCGTCTCGAGTCTCAAATGGGTGTAAAGTGGCCAAATGTGGTATTTCCCGTGTACCGTGTAGAAATTCGTCCTCTAGACCGGAACTGACAAACTGACATAGATACGGACAAAAGCTAATCGGCTAAATTGTCGAAATGAGACTCTCGCTCGCATCGCTCGCTCCGTCAACTATTAAAATTGACTTAACATTCGATAATACGACATGATGGA
This sequence comes from Eilema sororculum, assembly GCA_914829495.1. NCBI lineage: Eukaryota > Metazoa > Arthropoda > Insecta > Lepidoptera > Erebidae > Eilema > Eilema sororculum. The sequence continues at coordinate 18,835,288 of OU618543.1, read as the reverse complement.
CGTGATGGTACTAGAGATTTATATCAAGCGTACAGCGCAGATATCTCCCAATTTATTTTAAGTATATTGTGGGTCAATTCGCATCAAAATATATTTCCTATTAAAAACTCGTAATACAACTTCCTGAATTATTATCATTCTTTATCCAAATACGATAAAAGCCCTCTGTAATCCGCTTAGTATAATTTCACGTAAGATATAAATTTTGGGAAAAAAAGTTGATAACACTCGTGATATTGGAATCTCAATATTTCCGGCTAATTTTACACAAAGTCACGATTTCAGCCGCTTAGTCTGATTACTTGGAATGATCCTATCATTTATTCATACCGTTTTAGTCTGAAGGCCTCTGTGGAGCATCATTATGACGTTGTATTTCCGACTGGGTTGTTGTTGCAAGTCTGTGCTGTTTGACAGAAATTAGCAGGGTGATTTCTGAATTTAGGAACTTGTCGAGCGAGTGTGATGGGCATTTCCACCGGGTGCTCTCAGGGACGGACTGTTTAATTAGTTTAGACAAGGTTTAGACTTATTATGTATTTATATGTATTTGACTTAATAAACGATATTTGTTTGTATGCGATTAAACGAGTAATTACTACTAAGATATATGTTTAAGGCTCCTAATAAGAATGGTTTTATATCTACCTAATGATGAATGACGTAGATATCATCAGTCCAGGATGGAACTCAATTAACAGAGAAGATGAACGATTGACCAATAATCTAACGTAAAAATATTGTACTCTACTATTATCTATTCTGTGACTCAAGTTACATCCTGGTTGAAATTTATTGTCAGTCGACATGAAATGCACGACACCAAAACTGTCAAAATATTAAGAATTTCCAGCAGTTACTGGGGAGTTACCCGATATTTTAAAATCGGTTTCGGTCTTCAGTGAATTTTAATTATAATATCGAACAACTTTTATTTACAAGAAATAGTATATATCTTATTTTTTGTAATAGGTGATGATATTTTAGCTACAACTGAAAATTCTCAATATATTACACATAATTTGAATGAATTTTTTGTAGCATTTATTATGCTAACTGTTAAGTTCGAAAAACATTGGAAAAATTGAAATGCTCAAGTGAGACTCGAACTCACGACCTTTCGCTCAATAGCTCAGTTTGTAGAGCAGTCGCCCTGTAAGCGAAAGGTCGTGAGTTCGAGTCTCACTTGAGCATTTCAATTTTTCCAATGTTTTTCGAATATTACACATAAATTAAAAAAGATTAGCACTAAAATAATATGAAAAATGCAACTAAGTAACAATGACTCATGATATTCAAATAAAAATATATCATTCAGTAACATTTTATACGTAGCAGCAAGCGTTTCATTGTGGCAAAGAAAAGTAATAATTATAAAATCGTGTCTGGATATTAACTCACCGAACTAGAACTCACCGAATATTTTCCAGGCACATAAATAGGTTGCGAATGCGACGTGGTCAGATTATTTAAAGCCAACGACCCGGGACTAGCTGAGGGTGGAGTCTGAGGTGTTCCAGGGCCTCCTAGCACCCTCATTCTAGGAGACATTTCATCCCATTCATGTCTTCTTAACTCTTCTAGATGGTCTAGAACGTCTCCGTAGTGTGTTGAGAATAGATCCGCATACCTGGAGGCTAAGCCTTCTAGGTATCCCCGATCGCCATCCTGTTGACAAAAAAAAATATAGGTTAGATTTCAATGAAAGGAAATTTAAATTAGACGTTGCAACGCAGATATCCAAAAAGATGGATCGCCTGAAATTGACTTTTTCAGTCGAACAATCGATAAACCGGTTTAAAAAACTACATATGTACATAAAATCAAGCCTGTTTCCCATAGGGGTAGGCAGGAACACGGATCTTCATTTACATTTTTTCTATATACTACTCTCGCTTCATTCACTCTCATAAAAAAATATAAAACATAAGTATAAAAATTATTAAATGTTCATCGCAGTAAGTTATACTCAGACTATCTGTTGTTTTAGGCAAAACATTCTACTTTTCCCTCCCAGTTGAGATAGGTAAGTAGTTTCTAGTACTAACTGACTTAAATGAAATAACTGGAACGTTGATAACCGTCATTGTTTTAATTATTATATTGCAAAATCGCTACAGGTGTAGAATGCAGGTGTATGCGGACGTTCCATGCAATATAAATATTTACAATTGCCCATATACTGGATATTTACATCGCGAGTATCGCGACAAGGTCACGCCAAGGTTTCGTTTAGATTTTTGATGATGATGTTTATTTAGAGGATTTTATTTATATACTTTAACAGTTCACTAGATAACAAACAACCTATAAAACTAAGAGTATTCAATCTGATGTCCAAATTAAAAAAAACCTACTAACGCAATAAAAATGGCACTAAGGGGACATCATACAATTGGCAATTTTGGCAACCATGAGCTATAAAACGCTTGCAATATCTTCAATATTGCAATATTGCAACCAAGCCGCACGATAGTGGTATCTTCATACCACCATCGTGCGGCTTGGTTACCTGAAAATTACGAGACACCTAGCAAAAGAAAATTGCAGTAATTGATATTGATCAGATCTGGTGACGTATGACTTATCGACAAGTGCTTTCAGACAGGTCTTGTTACAAGACTTGTGACCTTTCACGAAATTGTATTTGGCATTCTGTTTAATTTTCAGCTTCACCCAATTAAAGTTGGTGGTTTTAAAAGCAGCTATATCTACATTTGCATTCTTCAAGCGAAGTAATGACCCCAGATTCTCTTTTTGCAGTCACTACTAGCGTTGAAATTAATGATACACTGCAGGCAAAACCGTGGGTGTCATCTAGTAGCAGTTGGTAGTACCTATAATAAATGGTTTTATTTCACCACGTTCTACAACCGCAATCTAACCATGCCACTTCAAAATTAAAGGCAATTACACTTTATAAACAGTAATAAAACAACAACAATAAAGAAGAAACATTTGTTTAAATTAAATGTTGAAGGTTTTAAAGTATTACCCAATAACCGCCTGTATTGCGAAGGCATTATAAAGTCCAATTTAATTCGCAAAGCTTGTTTTAATAAAACTTAACAAAACATTAATAAACTCCTTCATTATAGTAAAGAAATAAAATTTATTAAGTCGATGACCCCCAATAACATCGAATACACTGCTCTCACCGTTGATTACATATATGTGAAAAAAGCTGTTATATCGTATAAAGTATCGAAAATCAACCAAACTGAACTGCACTGGAAAAAGCTGAACAAGGATCAGTAATTTATCATGGTTGATTATGGAGAAGAAACCCTATGCATTAAACTATAAAGGTCATGACTAATATTCACTCAAAACATTTTAATAAGTATTTCAAGTGATCATTTAAATCTATTGATCCAATGGCAGTTGAAATTAAACGAAGTGATTATCCCTATTATAGCTAATTACAATATAAAGTGAAAATTGTATAAAAACGCAATTACTGCTAGACCCGTCTGTCTGGAGTGTTCTCACCCTGCAATTTCCGCTGAGATTCAAAAGGTAAGAATCGACGTAAAATGAGGTTAATTAAAACCCAGAGAAAATTATAGTCCGGTTTGAATTTTATCAGATGTTTAGCGATCCGTATTTTGAAATGTATAATAGATAATGTTTATTAAAAAACGCCATTCAATTGATGGTATTGAAAGATATAACTAAAATATTTCATACTGTATGCTCAAGATCAGATCCAGAGTAAGGTAAAGCAGAATTTACATATCTTGGACCTAAACTAAAATGTTCTCAAAATGTGGTTAAGCTAAAGGCAAAGTCTCGGAGAGAGAGTCACCATCGCAAACATGTACCATGTTAACAGTGGTGGCACTCAGTTTGACGGCCTCATTAGATGCCTTTTCACGCCTCGCTTAAAGGACCCGGGACTGCAGGAAGAAGGAAACACGTGAGCTGGCAGGGAGTTCCAGGTCTTAGTACACGCTTCTTGGGTGTATTTTGTAGATGGCAAGGGGTGCTATGGTGGACGATCTCGAATTCAATAATTATAGATTATTACCAGACAATTCGCGGGCACTATATAGGGCCTTTTACGTTTCGCGATTTAGGTCCAAGATAAATGGTTCGACCTACACAGCAATAAGGTTTTCCAATGAGGTCTTTCGTTATTGAAAAGCCTCTATAACTGCACCTTATTCTTTAGCTAATATAAAATAAACACAACGGCTATAAATTATTTGTCTTGTAAATACTTTATATTTGCCTTAAATTCTCAGACGATAATCTAACTAAGTGTCTGTGATAAAGAAATGATTGACTATTAAAATGACAACAAAGCGCTTTAGAAATTAATACAAAGATAAAAGTGAAGTTTACCCTGAGCGTCGGCGGAGTGGGAAGCAAAATAAACAAGTCAAAATAATCTCGACGCGAAACTCTTTCATTAAGATGAGGAAGAAGACATCGACTAAAGAAGGATAATTTCTGGTGTTCCTTAGCAGATAGAAAAAAAATAAGATCATAATTTTTTTAGAGTCATGTAGTTAATGTGGTGTGAGATGAAACTGTAATGAATAATTATAATTAATTCACTTATTCTATAGTTGAAGTACACGTATAGTTCACGCTAAAGTAATGAATACCAATAAAATGTGTTTAAAAGCTTAAGTTATGGATACATTTAAGTTTTGTGAGCAATAAACTAAAACTATCACTATTTTATGGGACTTAAGTGGATGCACCTATATAAAAACCCTTGAAGGTAATTGCAAAATTAGTCGGCATTTTACTCAGTTGGTGGTCTGACTATTACCAAGTGCGTTTTAAGAGTTACAACGTCTTATATCTGCTTGTCAGTCTTGTGCTTTCTTTAACTTAGTTTAAGGTCTTACATATTGCATTCAATTAGAAGTAATGTTTCGACATCCTGTACTTGCTTGATTAAGAATGACATAGTCAATCAGAAGCAATCTATCAATCGGGTAAAAAATCTCAGATGTATCGTTGAAGACCCGCACTTAGAATTCCACTAGCGGTTGCGCGTAGAGTCAAAGATGGCCGAAGGTTTATTTCCATTTTTAAATGAGAGCGGCTGAGAGCTTTGTCGGCTCCGAGTTTGTGCTCTGCGTTTTAAGTGGATTAAATCGCTCCACGCTCGTAAAACCGACAAGTGCTCAAGCTAAGAATTAAAGTAACCGTTCGACTTTTGCATGAGAAAGTGCTCGCGGGACCTTGCATCGCACTCACTCTGCGCGATTTGATTCGGTCGGTTTTTATTTATTTTACTGTAGAAGCTCTTTAAATGAAGTCTTTGCGAAGTGCCACTGCTTTGTGAATACTCAACTAAAGAAATTCATTAACACTATCCAAATGGTGGCGCTAATTGTGAATGCGCCCCACGATCGGTTCGCGTGCACGTCCAAATGAAATGGTCAGGAGTTTAGGTTTTCTGACGAAAAGCTTGGAGATAAAACATAGTAGATGAACTAAGTCAAAGAACCGCCATAAAAGACGATAATAAATCGCTCATGATGCTTTAGCAGAAGGCATAGTAGGTAAGCTCTTGAATTTAAATGGTATATTTAGACCACGACCAGTCGTTTAGAGCATAGAAACGGGTTCATTGTATAGTTTGCCAACGGCTGCTGGAATGTTTACGAAAAACAACCAGACGAAAAGTTAGGTAATAGAAACAGAACATGGTATTCGAAGAATTCTTTATATCATTTTGTTTGAGATTATTCGTGGAAGAGAGGTGGAGTGGAACGACTGTAGTGAAATAAATACAAGGTTTGTTAGAAAACATTCATTACAACGAGCATGACATTGTTGAATAAAAAAATATGTATGTTTGTTTCTCATAATATTAGACTCACAGCTCGACGGCTTCATCAGATAATTCTTGTGTAATAAGAAGACTACTGTGGTCTGTCCTCCCAACCCCGAGACGCCAGCTCATACCTGAGCCTCGTTCGTGGGTTGGCAGGTGTACCAGATTGCAGGAAGGTTGGTTTAAGAAATTGTTAAAATAGTATCGGAATATAGTCGTAAACTTTTTTTTTTATTTTGATGATTTATGCAGTAACATAAAACCACAATATGTGTATAAGCGTAAATCGAGAAACAGAACAATGAATGTGACAAAAAACGTTTTGTTATCCAAAAACGTGACTGATATCTAATATTCTTATGTGTCGCGCATACCCACCGAAAAACGTGGAATACCTAATAACCTTGAAATTGAAGAACTTGGGGTGCCCAATAATTTACGTCGTCTGTAAATAAATCGGTAATCATGGCGCAATGCTGTATTATACGATGTGATACATTTATTATGATACAGTCTATAGAAAATTGGTTGCCTTATAACAGGCTAAGATTGATCCTTGATAAAATTAGCTGATTCCTATAATAATATCTTCGTTTTAATCACAAACTTCAATGCAAGATGTTCCTGTACGGAAAAAAATATATTGATCAGTTGTCATAAATAACGGTTGACAAAGCCACATTATATATGGAACATTATCCTCATCCTTTTTAAAACATTGCATGTAATTTTGCGGAATATACCTACCGTTTTATGTTTTAAAACGGACGAGGATATAACATAACATCTTATTGACCATAAATAAGATGTTATGTTATATGCTACCCTGTAAAAAGTCAGTTAATTTTGAATTTACAAGTAAAAAAAATACAAAAAAGAAACCAAGTAAAAAGTAAAACTAAGACTAAAATTAAAACGCATCGTAGAATTCCTCCGCATCGCATGCCTCTTGTGGCAGCGTTCCCAGAAGACTGGCAGCATTGCCACGTTGTATGGCAATGCTTATTCTTTGACCTAAAATGTCAGTTCAGTATTTATATTATATTTGGTATTGATATTTATTATTATTTAGGGAGATTGCGAAGCATACGCTCATCCCTAAAGAGATCGCAAACTCAGGCCCATGGCCCTAAAATACAATATATAATATGCTACCTGAACATACCATACATACCTATATTTGCAATTTTAAGAATAAATAAAAATATAACATAGTAAAGCCAGCATCACATTTATCTTAACTAGCAAAGTACTCAAAAAGATCTTAATACCATGGTTTTAAAAACTTTTTAAACTATCGCGTGCCATGATATTTTTAGTACATGTGAATATGTATGAGTATGTAGTAGGTATGTATGTGGTATGTATATAATATGTGTGAGCGCATTGTGTATATCAATCTGACTGTACCAAACACATTGTGATATATGGATTAAATTCAAACACAACAAAGAGAAAACGAAATTATCAAGTCGGAAAGAGCCGATAGCATTAAAGTAATCAATTCAAGTCGCGGGTTACACCCGAAACGTCTGCGTCATCGAACTCAACTTTAAAATGAGTATAAATTGCAAAACTTGGGCATTATTTGCGTCGTCTTCGCGTAGCAATTTACTCAGTTTTTCCAGAATTTCATTATAACAAGTTTAATTGAAGAGAGCGTCCGGTACATAAATTTAAACTTTTGGCATGCATTTTAATCTGCTTACCGGTAGTTGGTTCGAGGTAATGGCCACTAAATGAGTTTCTAGTTCACTTTAAATTGTTGGCTCGTTAATAAAATAGGTGTAGGTCGAGGTTGGTTGCACTGGTTCCCGGGGCTGTCCTTTAAAAGTTGTAATGCATGGACATTCCTTCTCGTGTACGTTGCTTAAAAGGTGGAAAATATATGCTTGGTCTAGTGTACATTATGAAACGTGGTTCCTAGTTCCGTGTGTGAAACCAATATCCTTAGGTACACATTTTTAGAAAAAATATTTAATCGTTAAATAATAATAAATGGCGGTACAATAGGTACTACAAAAGAGGTCCAACGGAGTATGTTTTATTTGATTAAATTTTAAAGGTCCAGCGGGCGCTGAAAAAGAGGTCAAGTGGGCACATTAAATATTATATTTTGAAGGAGGTCCAGTGGGACCTAAAAATGAGGTGGAACGGGTACTTTTGTGAGAGGGTAGAATCTCGGAGGTCGAACGGGTACGTAGCCAAAAAAAGAACTTTTTAATTGCATTGCAACTACTGCCATTAGCTAGCCTTTTAAACGTTTTGTAAGACCTAATAAGTTAAACGTAATAACAATAATTACATTCCTGTGCACAATCGTTTTAACAAAAAAGTCATAAATACTTTAATGCTAGATGATGGACTCTTGTACGACATAAGTACAAAATGAATATAATAGGCAGTAAAATACTGGTTTAATCGGTAATTTATGCTCATCAAGGGAACAGATGCGGACAAGCTAGAAGTTACCATTAAGGCTCTGTCATAAAACTGGTCCCAGATGATATGTAGTAAGTATATGGCTCGTCATGTAGTTTATGTGGTGGTACAACTTTATATTGTAGGCCTTGAGATTCAATAAGAGAATTGGCCTGAGCGTAAGGGTAAATTGAACACTATAATTATTTATTACAGGTACTTTTATTTAAAATAGTAAATTGGTTCAACGTTGTTTAATTTTACGAAATTATTCGTGCAATAATTTTAATCATACAGTAGTAAATTAAATTACAGTCCAAGGATTTATGTTGTTTCTTTTTTCATTATTTAAGTATACATTACTGTTACTACCCTGATCACGTATTATCAGTATCATGTTTCAGTGTATTTAATGAAACTGATTCCGTACATGTAATTAATACTAAACACAAAAGGTTATAACTAACTTTATTATCTTATCTTATAATCATTTACCTTTGGTTGGGTAAACGATCGTCGTATTTCGTAACTTTCATTGTTTTTGGAATTGAATATTATAATAAATTTTGCACACTAACGGGGTTTCCAGTTAAAATTTAAAGCCACCTTAATGAACCTTTAACATACAACAGTGGTAAGGGTTAAATATTTTCAGTAGGTAATTTCAATGATATATCGAAAATGAGTGTTACCTACTGTCATGAATGAAGTCTCGAGATTGATTCCCAGGTCTAACAAAGAGCTTTGTTGTTAAGTTATTTTTAAACAAATTATAAATTCAGGACATACTTATTCGATGATGGTTGACTTCAGTGGAACCCAAAAGATAGTTGGCTTAATACGCCTCTGATTACTTACCAGATCTGACAAAGAGCTTTGTTTGTTACGTGAATTTCAATAAACGTATAAATTCCGGACATCGTGATTCATTGATTAACCATCAATGGCACCCAAAACATAGTTGGCTTAACCATGATCACCCTTTAGACGCCGTGAGTACATAATTTCAATGTACGATAAAAGTTCCGAACCTTCCGCACTACGAGGCTGCATACCTACTAGTAGACCGTCGATAATATTATGGCAGCACGACAGTAAACAAGGTGGTTTTTTTCTGTTTGTGGTATGGATCAGTCATTATTGTGATGACATCATCATTTCTTATTAGCAAAAAGGTAAGAATAATAATACACTATTTCTATTATCTGAAAGTGAAAGCTAAGCAAAGCTTTTGAGCATCTTGTTACATCAAGCTATTGCTACTCTCGAATGGAAAACTAAAGGCAAAGAGAACTTCGTATTTGGATACTGTTTTATTTTTGTAGCAATGTACACATGTATTTTGATCTGGTTAGGTTTTGAGATTGTTCGGTTTAAATTCCTTTTCTTTTCAAAAAAATGATTCGGAATCTCCAGTAAGAAGGAAAACTATAGAGTTACCTTGTTCTGTGTCGTCAAAAATTCTGATAGTAAACTCATAATAATATTATAACATAATTGTTTCCAGATATTGCTTGAACATTTAATTATATAGTCCATATAGTTCCCACAGGCATTCCAGCTACTTACATCAAACCCTCCCTAGTTAGCCGCGGCGAGCTGTGACAGTCCAAGCCTTTGTGAAGGAGACGCCTGTCGGCTCATGTTGTGCCATTACAACCATTGTATACTGAGGTGAATGCACCAGAGGTATTCAATGCAGTATTAATTACCTGACGAGGGTGATGAACAATTATATTTTACGCACGTAAGGAGCCTTCTTATGGACGTTCAACATTTCATTTAAGAAGGCTCCAATGTTTTTTGAAGCCTATAGTCGTACAGGTTTACAACGGTTTGAGGTTCAATGAAAATCTAAAATATCTATTGGTATGAAAATATGTGTTCTTAAATTGAGGACAAATCAAAATCATCTATATTAAGTTCGATAAACATTGGAAAAAATTAAATGCTCAAGTGAGACTCGAACTCACGACCTTTCCCTTACAGGGGGACTGCTCTGCCAACTGAGCTATTACTCAAAGAATTAAAACCACAAGAAAGAGAGAGAGAGGAAAGAGAGAGAGAGAAACAAGATTACCTCCAACCTATAAGTATAGGATCCTAATATTGTCCTGTAACATATATTTTCTAAACTAGTTCAAGCGTTACTTAAACTGCAAATGTAGCGAGCAATTCAAATTATTGACGTTATCTTCACCACCTATACTTAATTATATCCAAGTGGAAATTTCCCAGAAATAGTACATAATTTTACAATTCTTTCTATTTTTCTAAGACAACTAGCTACCTAATTAATTATCCCTTTGTCGCGGGAACTTCACATGCATCTAATTAACTGACACGAGGTAAACCCAGGTTCAGAACAATTATTTGTGACTCACACAAATGAAAACCCCGTGACGGTAGAACTCACAATATAAAACGCAGTGGTTGTTAACAAAGTGATTTTCCGTTTTTTTAACACTAGGGTGGCAGACAGGCATCAAAGTAGTTACCGCTACCTATGTGTACGTGGGCAACTACAGAAGCTTCATGCCCTTGCTGCCGATCCCGTATGAAACTTCTAATTTATTATTTTTGAAGAATGTAGTAAAACTCTAACAAAATAGTTACTATATTAGAGAGCGGCAGGTAAATATATCAGATTATTTATTAATTTAAAGTATAAACATCAATCAGAATTTTTTCCAAACTCCGAGTAGGAGAGAAATTTTCGGTCCAGACAGATTATCTGACAGCACTGGACTGCACCGTAGGATCGACGAAGAAATCGAAAATAAAATTGTTGTTTTTTATTATTTTCATTTACTCCTTCATTCAAAAATTAGAAAACGTTCTTGCAAGTTGAAGTTGTATGGCAATTTTTGTGAAGGAAGTACTTGAATGAATTTTACAGCATTAAGTATGCTAACTATACTACACCGTCGCCGTAAGGACTGATAAAAATAGAAGGGAAATTCCCGTTGTCCCGTACAGGGGGGAGTGCCTTGAACAACTTCAAGGCACTCCCCCCTGTACGAGAAAGATCGCGGGTTCGAGACCCACTCGAGAAGATTCATTTTTCCCTATGTATTCGACTTTGTGAAGTAAATAAATAAATACAAAAGTCATAAACTTTACATCTATGTGAGGAAAAAAAACAATTTCAGTTATTTATAATTATTATGTATGCTATAAACTATACGTATAAATCTTAATCTAAAGACACAATCAAAGAACGATAAAAATAACAGTGCACATAGGCCTTTAAAGCAAAATAGTTACTCGATGAGATAAGTTAATTTATGTAAGTTTATAGAACTATTCTATTTATGCATTAATATGAACATGAGTGACATTTGTGGGATTAACCTACATACACATCGACAATGCAGTTATAACTAGGTAATAAAATATTGTCAATTAATTTTTCTTCCGAAGTGAATTGAAGAGTATGTTTACGATGCAAGTAAATCATAATTTCGATTAGAAATTTTATAGATCGAGTCAGTTATCAGAGTTATAATTTATTTTTAAACTTAGGTTACAAAACTTTGCATAAGTATTTACTAAAAATAGGTATGTCCTGATGCATTTCTCCTTCAAAATTTAAACTCACTACTTACAAACAACCAAGGAACCTAGATCAGTTCAGAATATACAAATAAGAGACCATAATAACCAATTTAAAGGAAGAATTGTACTATTTATCTGCTAGCAAACATTTTCTAAGCAGTTGATTCAGTAACATGTATCGGAATGGCGAATGGCGAATACTATTAAGAGATCACGAATCTAAAATAGCATTGCATACGATGTAAATAAAAAGTATACAAAAGTTACAAAACAAGAGACAATGGATTACGTGGCACTACTTAGCTTACATTAGGATTTTAAATTTTCGGACTAGAGCTAGCAAAAATATGGTAATAGAATTTACATTGCAGATATATTCGATTTCTAGTTCAGAATTTGAATTGAACAATCTCCTGTATTCGTGAGGAGGTTGTTAGAGAGGGCAGTTCCCTAACAGAAGGAAAATCGACATGACAGCACATTACGTAACCGGAGGCGTCGAACAACGTGTAGTAACCGCCTGCTGTGCCACAGGTAGCTAGAATGTGTTTGAGACTAGTTTGGGCATACCTGTATAAAGTGATTATACAACATGATAACGCTGTAGAATGCAGACATTACACTGATACATTTATTTTCGTTGTATTTTTTTATAGTTTAGTACGACAAAATTTTAAGAGATCACAGTAGTTGAAAATGGAACTACTGTGTTCTACCATCCATGTGGTGACGGAGAATGAAGAAGAAATTGTACTATCCTTGTATCGCCACCCCATCTCATCCGAAGGGTGTCGGTAGAGGCGAGTAGCGGAAAAAAAGGCCAGATGACACTGCCAGAGAAGGATAATTCGAAATAAAACCCTGTACCAACCCGTCTGGATAGCGTGAAAACAGTAAGCCAAGAATTCCCAACATTAGGAGAGGGTTATGTCCAGCAGCGGACTGCTATAGGTTAATTGATATCATTGTACAGTCAGCGTTATAAATATATTGACGAAGAAGTCTCAAAATGTTTTTAAAACTCTCGTATTAAGAGCGATTCAAACATTTTCATTGATTTATAAGCTTCATAAATACCTTGACGACGAAGTTTCAAAATGATCTTAAAACTCTCGTATTAAGAGCAAATCAATATGGTATTATTGTCCGAACTAAAGGTGTGTACTAAATATCTGAACAAACCGTCAACTGAAAGGGGGTCAATTTGAGCATGATTAAAATAATTTTGAGCACTCTGTTCGTAAACATCTTTCTGATGCTGACTGTACAAATATTTATACTTACACAATATAGTAAAATCGCAACAAACTAAAACAATCACAGCACGATCATGTACTGAGGAGGCGAATCTAAAATAGCGCGTCTGGTCGGTCACTAAACAAAGCAAATGGAACTACAATAAGACGAGGTTCCGCGTGCCGCGGAGGCGATGCGACGCCGATACGATTTATGACCGGTTTCACCTGCCCTTTTACAGCATGGAAATGTGCGTTTTCATTCATCGGCTATAATAAGCAAACATTGCCAAATCCGGTGGCGTCAGTATCGTTAAGAATTACGCATTAAAGCATTTTATTAATATTTTTGTATTACAGTAGCATTTAACTGTAATGAAAATTACATCTGAAGTATCTGCTCCTAACTAGAATATGTTTTAAATGTGTCTACCTATACTAATATTCTCTCTATGTATCACCCTAAGGTAGATACAAATAATGCCTTTGGCATTAAGTCCGCATTTGTACAACTGTACATAAAGTTAAAAAAAAAACAGGAAATATTTGTATTTTTGTATGTGACGAATAAATTCAAAAATTACTGGACCTATTTCAAAATAATTTTGCCAGAAAGCTACGTTATCAGGTACCAACATAGGCTATTTAATTATCATCATCATGCTACTATCAGCCATAAACGGGGTCAGAATTCCACGCGGGTTGAGCTGCGAGCAAAAGCTAGTAATCTATAAATAAGCCTAACTTTAAACATAAGTGAGCCTTGTAAGTGGAACCTTGCAAATATACTCCTATACCCGATTTTACTGTCTTTGGAAAAAAATGAGCCCATTTTATTCTGAAAAAGTTTAATGATCCTTTTAGCCTTGCTTATCGCAATGAAGGTTTACTTTACGAACCAATTTCTACACCAGATCATTAATTTCTAAATGTCTAATATAATATAAACTTTTGCGTACCATACCGTATCAGTAGACTGCTTCCAAGCGTCACAGAATTTGATTAATTAAGTTACTTCAATAAATCTTATGTTCTAGAAAGTAAAGACAATTTCATGCTCAATAATACAAAATGTATTACTGACACTATTTCTTAAAAGGGCGTTCCTTCGCTTGAAATATATAGCAATCAGCAATCTCCTTTAAACTCGAGTACATTTCAGAAACAATCGCTTGTCATCAGTCGGTGTGAATCAAAATATAGGAACCGTCTTTAGGAGAAACTCCGAACAACTAGCCATAAAATAAGACTACTATATGATTGTCGTAAACTTTAATACCCAGCAAATATTGGAAAGTCAACTTATAAGTTATATTTGAAAATATTTATTGTAGCGAATCGCATAGCACTTTAGCCAAGACGGAAATGTGAAATCTATAACTAATGTACAGAAGGGATATTGAATCTTGATATCATAGATGATGCGTGTCTGGAGTATTCTCAAGATAATAAAATAATACGATAGTTCCATTTCATATTACTACGTCGAGACAATATTGAAACAGATATAATAATGCACGAAATACAAGACGACATCTATAAAGACAGCAGTTTAATGAATAGATTTTCTGAAATATTAAACTGAACTTTAAAGATTTTAATATAATAAAACAGCTTTTAACCTAATTTCAGGCTCAGTGTAAATAATGAAAGAATATCAAATAAAACACAATAAAGTAGATTAAAAATAGTTTTATTTCAGCAAATGAACTAATTTAGATTAATTTAATACAATAACTAAATTGACAACATATCAATAAAAGAACAGTGAGAACTTGCGGTGCGTTCAATGACCGTTTGTGAACTGATTTATGAAAGAAAAACGACAACGATGAAGTTACTGATAAATAGGTAAACTGTAAAAAATGGTCAATGATGTCATTGCATTTAGGAAAAGCTCCGAACAACGAGCCATGAAATAAGACTACTTTATGATAGTCATAAATCTTGAAACAAAAATTATCAAAACGAGGAGAAAGAAAAAGTTTATTGGAACATTGCATTAACTTCATTCATATATTATCTAAAAAGCTTTAGTCACTAACATTTATGACGAAATTTTTTGATATTTCAGTGAAGACTAAAATAACCAGACAGAGTATTTTTATTATTATAAATGTCTAAACAGTTGAACATACCATGACAGAAACGTTAAGCGGTTGTAACAACATTAATTATACAACATTAAACAGTGAAGAAGTCTCAAAATGTATCGGAGCAAAAGAACATAATGAATTTAAAGTAAGAAAGCATTAATTCGACGTGACAGCCATAGAAATTACTGACAAACCGGAGGTTATTTATTTAATTGGCCCGACTGGAGATTGACAATGACGTATTGTTTCCTCTACAGTTGAACTTGCAGTACATTGATAAACGTGGGCAGACGCCATCACCGGTGATAATATCGCATAATAACAAGCTTGTGAAATAATAAGGGATCACTTGAGTGACGCATTGGGATTATGTATAGTCAGGAAGTAAGTGAGGAATAATTACGTATAGTTGCTACAGTTTTTAGTCTGATACTTTTAGTCTTTGCCTTTCAAAAACATGTACTTTAAATAAATGTACCCAATCTATAAAACACTACCCAAGATTTTGAAGTTTAGCAAACAATCCAGTACAAGTAGATACACTTACTAGATTGGTAGATAACATTTGACCTTAATATCTTACATACATCTCTCCATAATCTCTGTGCCAAATTTCATTCAGATCCGTTCAATGATTGTGGCGTAATTGATTAACAAACATCTATCCAAGCTTTCGCATTTAGCAATAAGATTATTGCTTCCCTAGACAAGATTATTGAAAAAACTAATAGGTAGTAATCATTACCTTGTTGTGTAATATGATATTCGTTCATAACTCGATAGTAGAACCTCCATAATTCAATTAAAGACTTACCACGGTATAAAGTGCAAGACCTGTCTCTTGTAACAACATTGTATATTACCGCTAACTGTCGAATTGAATAATTACACAGTTATATTTCATAGGTAATTTCTTATTGGTTGTATAGTAAGGAGGCAAGGAACTTTCTTAATCAGACTGAGCTCAAAGTTTAATAGGCTTTTAACTGCGAAAGTATTTTCGAAAAATAGCATGTAGTAAATGAAGAAAACGATAAGAAATAAAGTCGAGCAAAGTCTGCGTAGTACTTCGTTAGGAGGCTAGAAGGTTACATTATTTACTAAGAAGTACAAAATTTCAAGCCACCAAACATTTCTACTGGTCTTATTACAAGGAGTGCATTGTAACAATACCGAGTCATAAAATGTTATACTGTCGGATTCAC
Source organism: Eilema sororculum (assembly GCA_914829495.1). Taxonomy (NCBI): domain Eukaryota; kingdom Metazoa; phylum Arthropoda; class Insecta; order Lepidoptera; family Erebidae; genus Eilema; species Eilema sororculum. The sequence continues at coordinate 18,818,973 of OU618543.1, read as the reverse complement.
TAGATATTATAAAATATTTTACAACAGAGGCCATAGAATCGCGGGCGTACCTCACTGTCCATAAACCACGTACCGCATAGACAAAAGCATTTGAATATTATACGTGGGCAGCAAGTGACAGCCGAATGAAAGCGCCACATATTCAACTGCGACTCAATCGTTTGATCGTAAATATTGTATTGGCGTATTCTCCCGCTAACATCGGAATACTATCACTTGAAAATATATTTGAATTGATAGTATCGACACCGGAAGTCAAACCTCATTCGCGACAGCAATAAATTAATAAAAGTTATGGATAGTAAATCGTTGGGAACAGTGTCAATAATAAAATAACAGAAAATAAATCGCGATAGAAACTGTTAAAGAATGTCATTTATGTGAATAATAAAAATTGATTTTAAATAACTACGAAAACTCACTACCTCTCCCTTACAGGGGGAATGCTCTTCCAACTGAGCTATTAGAGCATTCCCCATTTAAGGGAAAGGTCATGAGTTCAAGTCTCACTTGAGCATTTCATTTTTTCCGATGTTTTTCGAACTTAAAAGTAAGCATAATAAATGCTATAAAAAAATCGTTCAAAAAAGAAATTTTAAATAACTAATTTTTTTAATCGGTTCATTTTACGAAATACGGACAAAAAAATACTTTTCCGAAGTGGAAAAAAATATATTTTATCAACAAACAATTTTTCATTCAAAATTTCAAAATAAAGGATGAGCATTCTAAATTTAAAATATCCAATCTGTCAACGGTTGAGCGCGTGTGTTGTGCGACGACGAATGGTTGCAAACGATACCTACATCTGTTGTCTATTTTCAGATTCATCACTGCCGAGACGACTGTCTGCACCGGAACTCGCTTCAATCCTTTTTTATACGAAAATCTCTACGATGGAAGGAAATCACGCAATCGACACTCCCAAACTTCAATACCCCATCAATTTAGAATAGTTCGGCGAGATCCCGAAATGTTTTGAGTAAAAATATCTATGCAATCTGTTGGAACGAGCAGCTTCCCGGTTTCCACGCTTATCGCAAAGCTTTGTACTCAACGCATTAAGCTAATTTGAATGGTGAAGGGCCGCTCAAAAAGCCGTTGTTTGAATTCTTCTCTTTAGTCGGGCGGTTGCCGGCCTGATTGTGGGAGCCGACGACTGCATGGATCGCATTCTGTTCGTCGCACAAGAAGACAGGCGCATTGATGGCGACTTTTTGATTTAACCGGTACGCCCGCTGGGAGCCGTGTATTTGCGTTGTAAATTTAACGTACTCATTACATGATGTTTTATTTAAATTGGAAAGCGAAGCAATTGCGCAGCTCTTGTGAAAATAACTACCCTCGGAACTTTATAAATAACTTACATAAGTTTAAGTTAAAAATAAAACTTTCAACGATGAAATCGGATAAGGTGGTAATCTCAGGTTGTCATCACAACTACTAATAAGCAGAAGCTCTTGAATATAACTCCTTATAATAAATCCGTTAAGGTTCATAATGATGTTTAAAATGAAACTGTTGACGAATGTCCAAGATGTAGCACCGTGGGTGAAATCATTGACAAACGACTTGCCCTGACACATTGGTGATAAATAACTGATTGTGTTACACTGCATTTTGCCGTTATAATTAATTGACAACACCTATCTAAGCGGCATAAGCCTTTCAAGCCAGTTTAATTATTAATCGGACCGTTTACCGCTGCGTTTCATAATTTGTTTTCCATTATAAAATAACGACAATTATCGCCAGTTACGGATGAAATGAAGGCAATTTCTCCATGGTTGGAACATGCACCCCGTTGAGTTGAATTTATTTTTTATTGCTTTATTATTTTATTGGCATTGCAAGTGCAAACTGCCTCTCATTTTAACGATTAATTTTTCGAATGGCATCAGAACATAAATCTGCGAGCTTTAAACGAGCACTGCCTCCAGCTAGAGGAGCTACCGCATTAATATTGGCTAAGATCATTTGTTATTTCTTACTAGTCGTTCGCACAGTCTGACGTTAATAAGTGACTAGTATTAAAGGTATATGAATGAAGTCGTTTCGGATACAAATGATTCAACATTGTCTACAAACTATTTCCTTTGAAGTCTATAGTGGCAAGTTAATTTGTATATTACTATCGTGGAAGTATTTGTTGACTGAAAAAGCGTAAACAGTCTAAAATAACGAGCGAAATGATCGTTTGCCCAAAATAGTAATGGTTATTCCGGTATCGTTCGTCTGAAAGTTAATTGCTGCATTTTTTACTCGGCCGACTGCCACGGATTCTGTAATTTGTCTTCCCAGAAATGACTCGCGTCGTCGAATGCAAGCGACATGTAGATACGACTCGACTTTTTTTGTGTAGATACCCCTCGAATTTTGGTTGGCGTAAATTACGTTTTAGTCGAATCCCCCAGGGAAACATTAGACGGGTTCTTTCGTAATTACTGCTTTAACTGCTTGGACAGAAATGTCAAACACAACTTACTTTTGTGGATGGAATTTCCGACGATGTTTATATACAGAGTTTCATCCGTCTCTGACTCAACTTTTTGTGTGGGTACGCGTAAATCTGAATCATGGGGTGTGATTAAAAATGTAACAGATGAATAATTGAAAACGGAACGGCACAGCATTGCGGTCGCGGTACACAACTTTATATTGCAATCAATACAGTGACGTTCACAATGCGGTTGTGCTTAACGATCGCTCAAAAGATTTACGCTTACCGCTTGCGCTATTTACGCGTACCGCTTTTGATATTTATGATTACGCTCACGCATATTACGGAACGTAATACTGGCCGTGACCCCGCAGTGCCCTGAAAATACGATAGTGTCTAACCGCAATCAGCCGCTTCCTATATTTCTCTAAGCTTCTGTAACATTTCTAGGTTTATGAGTTACTGTTTTGAGCCAATAAAAATGGTAAATGAGTGCGATAAATTTTAAACTTCATTGCGAAAGTAATTTCACTACAGAGTGAGAACATCAATCCATTGAAAAATGTTAAAATACGTAGTCTAATAAATTTCGTAGTCGCGATTCACGTGCTAATACAAATCTGAATAACAGATGTCGCCAGAATAGCATTCAAGTCTTTTGCAATTAAAATATTTATGACTTTTGTCTTTGATGTAGATGCATGTGGGTACTCCGTGGTTATTTACATGTTGTACTTGAAGCCCGGTGAGTTATTGTCGGTGTTCAAGTGTTTGAACCTTATCTTGAAAGGCATTAAGTCAAAATATAACTCAATTAAGATAAGACAGATAAGTGTAGCTGTATATTATGAAGATTAAAAATAAATCTATGCAGTAGGGCTTTCCTAAATACTGTATGACTGTGATATTTTATACGTTTTAACAATGTAATACAATATCACAGCAATACGAAATATGCATTTGTGAAATAAGGAAGAAAATTTTGAATGCAAATGATAGACGTACATAGATAAATAATATTTTAGTCATCTATTCAATGTTGTCACCCTGATTATGGCGTAATTTTGGTATATCTACTATTTAGAGACATACTTAGTAGATACATCATTCTTTGATTACAAATAAAAAATGCATGTTCTAACCGTGTCATCACTCATCAGTATTTCATTACATCACACAATAAACACAATCAACTTGAAAGTAACATTATCTACATTTTAAGCAATTAAATATTACTGGAAAGTCCACCCTTCCAGTAATAAACAATAGCGATGTCAGTCACTAGCTTCTTAAAAAAAAGGACAAAGAATAAATAACAATTTACTACTAAATAAAAGAGTTAATTACATACTCGTTCTAAACGTATAAAATTAATATACCGACGATAGCAAACAAACCAACAACGACTGACATATTACAGTCCCCGGCAAATTACAGTTTGCATCGTACGTTTGGTTAGTAATTATAGTACGATATCGTCTATAATAATCTAGATAGTGAACAGCTAAAATTGTTTTATATAGACCACTCTCTGTGATGGGTACTTTTACAATGGCTGTCGTGAAAATTGAACGATGGATTGTTAAATGGTAATTTAGTTATTGGTCTTATTGTATGGATATAACAGATGTACGATATCTGATACTTGAGTCAGTATTATAGTTTATTGATAGGATATTGACAACGGTAGCGCATTGATTGTGGATTTTGGTTGTGTTTTGTCTACTTCTTAGTGGCTATACAGCCGTGAGTATGAAAAATTGTCACTAATGATAAAAATTTGAGCAGATATTATTTACGGAATATCAGAAACTGAAATTAGAATGGGTTCACATCAGAAATAAGTAAGGTTACTACTTGCTTGCTACTTTTTTCGACCACAACTCAGAAGTCTTTAAATTTAGGTCATTAATTTTAATTACTGATAAAGTAGTTTCTTAACGAGATTTGTATACATACAAGCATGCTATGAATGATTCGCATTGTGTAATGTGACATACTAATTTCAACCATAATAGACTAATTACTACATAATCAACGATTTTATGTCTCAAACGATGTAGAGTAGTTTATTTAACAAACGATTCGATTAAAACACTCAATTGAAATCATTATCGATTTCAATCTCTAAATGAAACCCGTCTATTCATTCCTCTTACGTCCACAAAATGTAATATCAATAAATTTACCGGCGTATGTTTTCTAATTTAAATAATTCAGCTATCTATGTACGATGAGTATTTGAAAATCGATAATAATCTGACTTTATATGCATTCATATCTCGAATTCTGACACATTTGTTGCTACAACATCGATTATTGCATACATCATTATCAAGAGAACAATTTTATTTAAGATAAAATGAGAATTATTGAAATTGTTTAATGCATGATGTTGTAATATTGTACCTGAAATCGATAAATATTTACATCAAATGATGTAGATTTTATCTTAATCTTTATTATTTCGTTTGTTACTTCTAAGCAGTCGCCTAGGTACAATAACCTCGGACATTGTTGCTTCCAGATGGAAACAGTAGGAAATAGTGACCGTTGATTTTATTAATACGACAACATGTTGCAAGCAATACCATCTTTTCATTTACGAATCAATTTATATAGGGTGAACAATTTGCTGTTTTTTTTTTTCAGTATAAGTCCACAATACACCTTTGACGGTGCTTTTATTCAGTTTTATATTTTTATACACTCTAAGAAGTTCACCAACTGTGCAACTTTAAAACGTTTTAAAGGAAGTGAAAACCAAGCGACTAGACACATTAAATATTGAAATCTATGTCTACAGCAGGAGTGAGGGAGAAAGTAGCACCTGGTGGCAATATATTGGAATGGATATATTGAACAAGTGCGATAGGGATGGAGCACACGCTTGCAATATTCAGGATCTTGGCAGACACCTTAGTGTGCAGTACTTTACTTAAAGGTTCAACTCGAATAACTTCAAACACAACCGAACAACTTGCTTTCTGTTAAGGTAGGACAAATATACGGTTGATTCTTTGAAAATTATATTGAAGTAAAGAAATTAAACTAAAAATTTAGCTTAGTTGATGTAAACTGGCTATAGGTACATCATGTATTTAGGAATCCTATGAATCTATAAAACGCCAACCTCCTCTGCTAATCAGTACACCTAATATTCAACGGACTAGGATCTTCCTGTGGAGGTAAAGAGGTCAGGCAGCAATCTCTCCTGGAAAAGCTGACATACCAATCAAAAATTATAAGCAGACCCCAGTTTCCAGGGTCAAATCTTTGCACGCAATTAGGAAAATATGATGATGATGGAGAATCTTCAAAGAAAAATAAGTATACATTATATTATAGTGTACTACTATAATGTAATGTTAGTGTAGTGTAGTGTTAGTATTAGTTATGCATATTTTGTAGAAGATATCTCAAAATACCGCTTCAGAATACTTCGATAGCATTCATACGTCATACCGATTTTACAATATTTGGCAGAGTTCAATATTTCCCTATACTAGTTTATACAACTCCGCGATTCCCGTGCCAAGTTGTGTGAGCTATTTTGTAAGAATAACTGCGTAATAATAGTCAGCAAAGCCATAAAGTTATGTTAAGTTTAGTGTACGAAGTTAAAGCCAACATTTTGGCAATGGAAAATAAATTGATTGAGGTGTATCCGATGAAAACGAAGATTTTATCAAGGAAACTCATAATTATCAGCGAAGTGTGAACCTAACGAATAATGTCACGTAACTCCAACTTGGAAATAATGTAGGTTACTTTTCTTTGATGAAATGAATTTGGCAGTAAAATCGAATCAAAATTTATATTTTTACTAGATTGCGACCGCGGCTCCGCCTGCGTAAATGGTAGTTATCGCAGCCATAATAACCTCAGATCAGCCCCTCTAGACTAGGAGTAATTCGCTGGCTAGCATTTGTTTTGTTTAATATCGCCAATATTTACTAGTTTATAATAATTATGATAAATATTTATTTGTATTCTAGAACTCATAACACAAGCTGTTAAACAGTGCTACACTGAGTTCTGTAGAGTATCCTAAAATATTTACAAATAGGTTAGTAAGACCAAATCATATTTAATATTTTGTTAGAAATGGTCTAGCTAGACCTGTCATTTGCAGTGCATCGTAATCTATTTGGGTCATCTTCCTAGAAACCCCCTGTGCTATCGTCTAGTTATTAATATTTAGGTCTAAACTATCGATAACATAATACTAGGCTATGTTCAGATATTCTACCGATATCAAGAACATAACAGGTTTACATAATATAAATCTTACTCTTTGAGGAAGTAATGCTTTATTCCACCTTGTGCACCTTGGTGATATGTGATAAAAATGAACAAATATAAAAAACTAGTTTGGCCCGCGGCTCCGCCCGCGTGGATGTCGGTTATCGTGACTAAACATAGCCTATGTACTTTCTCAAGGTCTAATCTACCCCTATACCAAATTTCATAAGAATCGGTTCAGTGGTTTAGGCGTGAAAACGTAACATACAGCAGACGACAGAGTTACTTGCGCATGTATAATATTAGCATGTATAAGTCTATATATTTCACCGCGGAACAATTTCACCGAGGCAATATCACACAGCCTCACAGGTGACATGATTCATCATTATTCGTGTCCTTGTAAATTTTCACCTTGCACTCAACAAATCACCGAAGTGAAAATCGATTTATATCGATTGCAAAAGGCCAAAACGTCCCAACATTGGGAGAACCCTATGTTCATCAGTGGATTGCGATAGAGAAATTGATTGATTGATAATTCGATTGTACCGGCTTGCAGGTGCCGTTTAGGCCCCAAAGATCTGACTATGTTTATTAAAGCCTGTCTTTCAATATGTCACGAAAATGTCTTGGCCCCCTCCGATTTTTACTTTGGTGATAATTTCCAATTATCATCGGTTGATACTGTTGGAAACGAAATATAGGGTAAGACTATTTTTTCAGTTGAGTCTGACTATCACGCTGAACTGATTTTAATGAAATTTGGCAAAGAGGTATATATAAAACTTGGGAGAGGATACAGGCTGTTTGGTGGCGATAACCGACATCCACGTGGGTGAAGCCGCGGGCAACGGTTAGTTATTTCTAGAACCAAAAATGAGGATGATGATGAACTAAGGACGTTTATTACTTTGCTTTTCTTTTGTTATTCTTATAGTTTCTCTATACCTACTAGTTGTAAAAAATATGAAGTTAATGTAAATACAAACAATCACTTTTGAAGTATCTCCATAAATATCTTTTCAACGAAGTCTCAAAATGATTTTAAATCTCTCGTATTAAGAGTAAATCAAACTGTTTTATTGATTCAAATTGTATGATGGTCCGAACTCAAGATGTATATATCAGAACAATCAGTCAACTGGAAATTATAATTTTGAGTACTTTGTACGTCACCATCTTTCTCATGCTGACCCTAATGTAACTTATGTACTTTCCCAGCTGACAAATAGAAAAAGACCTAACATAACGTATCCATTTCAAGATCAATGTTGCTTCAAATATAATATTCCCGTGCTGGAGTCTTATTGCAGTACGTTGGAACAGGAATTGGTGCCAAATTGCTTCGCTTTGCCGTGCACGCGTCATTTACTCGCCGCTTAGACTAGCTAGAATAAGAGTAAGTGGAGTTATAGGCACAAAATATCTTAGGAATGGGGAATACTTACTCCTACTTACAACGAGAACATAATATGCATTCGACCTCTATTTGGATGGTTTTGTTAGTTTATTTGTTGGTAAATTTATGAGAACTTCACTAGTGTCCTGCCTGAATCATTATTAAATGGAAAAAAACTGATGAATGGTACCGATCTTGCTCAAATCAAAAATACTCAAGAAGAAATGCTTATAAAAAAATACGTTCGAAGCATTTCAATGGGTACAAATGAAAAAATGATTGTATTTATTATTCAAGACTTCTAGAATATCTATACTAAATTGTGGTAATATTCAAATCTGGTTAATATTAAAAAATCTCGGTTTATCCTTCTTTAGTAACTACACAGGTGTGTAATTTCAACCAGACAACATCGTCTAATTGTCATCTATTCCTATATTTAATACTACTCTATATTATAAGTCAGAATTCTCAGAGCTTTTCCGAATTTTTATCATTACAAAAATCTTCTCCATAATGCCAGATGTTGAACTAAATCCTCTAAATATATTACCTAGTAATAATAAATGCTATATAATTCTCGAAATAGGCCGTCTGTATAATATAATATCCTATCATTCCTCGTTCACCAATGTAAGCCTTAAGTAGTTAGGTTATTTTCCGTACAATGTACGTTTATTTACTCTATTCATTTCATGAAGAATAACTTCTTAGAGAATTGATATATGTACTATCGTCTTGACAATCACTGTATGTGAAATATAAATCGCATTGAAAAGGGTTCACGAAAAGGGTATAATGTATGAAAGCGACAGTCGGGATGGAGGAAAGAATCTATGTCTACTTTCCTTTTTGAGGCTTCAGTTGATAAGATGTTTTAGAAGCTGAATATGATATTTGATTGACTTTTGACATTTGCTCATAAATGTTTGGTTAGTTTTTGAGCATACTGAATTTACAATAACAATAACGGGAAGTAACGCGATCCTGATGTAGGTAAGTACATATGTACCTTTGATTTGTCTGACGTTTTGACCAGGTTACACCGGACGTGGTCACAGGCTGAATAGAATAGAACAGATAAAAAAAGCTGAATTTAGTCTGCTACAATGGGTTTCTTCAGCTGAACCTTTTTCAGGTCATTCACGATATAGGAGTAATTCTCCCATTTAATTCAGCAGTCTCCACTAATGTTCATAAAGTCTATTAACATTCTCACAAAAAATCTTGCGAAGTATTTACACATGGTTACTTTATACGCACAGTTTTTATAAAATATTCCTAGATTTTATGCTATAAGTTTTCTAGAACATCAGCAAAGTGCTTGGTAAAATATCTGTTTGAATCTTATCTGATACTAAACCGATCCCTAGCTTAGTAAGCAGTATTCTCAAGAGCGCTTGTAAAACTCGACCGTCTAAGTCGCATTTTACAAGCGCTCTGTATTGAGAAACAAATCTTATTCGTTCAAAATCTGATTGAATTTGTATTGTATGCTTATGTTCTGTTTGTTCACAAACACACATAAGTACACAATCGAACTGACCCGAACTATTCGACCCATTCAGTTGTACACTCATGCCATTATCACAACTTGCAACCCTATTAGCGCAGAATAATTTAACTGTGGGCGTTTCTACTTCCTAACCGCCATAACGCAGATCTCAGCAGGTTCACCAAATATCCATGAAGAACAATATACGGTGACAGAGCTATTTACGGTGCGTACAATGAGACAATTACCGTCACACAGAGCTGTTTATGCCTCCAAGTAATTAGTAAAGACGTTCAAGAGCGTATTATCAACAATAGGCCGGATATGCGCCTCGACGCCGCTTCCTACCACTCTGCCACGAATTATCGAAGCTCCGGCCTCTCACTCGTTTGTTATACAAAGGAATAAGATGTCAGATAGTTTCTTTGTCAAGCAGGTGGCTAATTAAATTTTCATGGTTTGATGTATTTTCGATGTGAACTAAATCGATTAAGAACGGATATCGGAAGTCAAGTTTTCAAAGAAATATACCTAGTTCTAATTAAAGGGTTTCAGCGTTTGACACTTTAATGACTTTACTTAATGAACCGCACTGGAAATAATTTATTGCAATATTAAAGGCACGCATGGCATAACAGGTATAAACAAATACGTAATTAAAACACGGAATAAGTAGGGATAGAAAAAGAAGAGAGTAAGAATTTTTGGTGAATAAAGAATGCAATATAATCTTTACATTTTAACTTGATAAAATATTTTGAGACACGTCTTTTAGAAAAAAAATGAATGCTAACTTTTGACTGAATTTTTTATATTATTTTAATGCTAACTTTAAAGTTCGAAAGTTTCCGAAAACAATTCATACTACTTATTTAAATTAAGAATCTATTTTTCCAAGCTTCTAAGCTTTTAAAACCAAAGCTTCATTTTAACGATTCATGAAATCTAACCAAACCACTAGTTCTCCCAAAAGATTCCGGTACTTATTTACGCTCTATAACATTTATTCCCGTGTTATTTCACCCGCTGTCCGGCCCCTCAGACAGCTTCATTAGCCCCCACGTGACGCAAATTGCGTGAACAAAAGATACAAAGGAAGTTGTTGTGATACTAACGATTGCTGAATTGACAGCACCGTGGAGGGTCGTTAAGAGGAGAGAAAACCCAAGATTGGCATGTGCGAACATTGAATAATTTTTTTCGCTAGTAATTTTGTTTAAACACGGCATGCCAAGAATTTACTTAGATTATTAGTAATTGAAAAGTCGTACTCTCTCCTCCAGACAAGTGGCAATTTAGCTGGCTGCCATATTGTACCTAGTATGAAATTGACACGTTTGCCAAACGTTTGCGACTATTCTACAATACGCTGGTCAACGAATTGCCACTTGTGTCCCGAGGAGGGCCAGACCGTAAGGGATAGCCCTGGGTCAGCCGGGGCGCGAGGGATATGTCGAAGACAACCTCACCTCCGGCCTAGCACCACGACCCTCAGTCAGCGTGCGGATTTAGTCGGTTTGAGTCCATCATAACCTCCCCTTCCGGCTCCGGCGAAAGAGGTATCCGTGGGGATCTCCGCACGAATAAAGCCATTTGTGTAGGGAGATGATGACGTATGTTACAGTTCAGCCCCTCTAGACAAGTGGCAATACACTTGTTGAACAGAATAGATTTATCAATGTATAGGGTTGACATACATTGACGACTACGACTGCCATAAATGTCATGAGCGTCAAAGTACGTGTCAATCCAAATACATTCAACATTATATTCTACAAAACGCCAACGAATTGCCAGTTGTGTAGGCGGGCTGGTGGCTCACCAATTATTGGCACGGAATTTGGCATACGGCGTTTCACTATTAACTAAGAGAGAATCTAATCTGAGTTGCAAACCAGGAGAATCCTGTTTATTTCAATAGATTTTCGCTGGTGAATTTCAGCCTTAATGTGGTGAGGGCCCCGCATACATATTCATATGTATACTCATACGACTTCTTCGCGCAACGCGGTATGCGGATGAGGTATGCGGTACACTTTTCCTGCCACATGGAAAAATGCAGTATACTTGGCAGTGATGTTCTCATCTTTTATTTTTAGAAATGATCCGGGTTAGCAGAAACATTTTCTACTATTTTCTATTTCTATCTTCTAATCAAGGAAACGAGTTCAAATAAAAAATTCCAAGAAGATTTTCTCTCTGGACGCGCTTTGGGGTATGTTTGAGCGACGAGCGAAGGGTTACAAGAGAGAGATTTTCATTCGTTTTAATTACATTTTGAATTACGTTTTACAGTTTGAATTTCGTCTTAATCTAGTCTTTGATAAGTTAGAGTATTAATCTCAAAAGAGTTTATTTTCTTTTTTATTTCAGTGAAAGGATTAGACAGTACATGGAAACGTCTGACATGTAAAGTACATTTTTGCTAAAAAATTGATAATACCAAAAATAAACGTAATAACTGCAATCGTAGTAAGCCTTTTAGTGAGATTCTCATAAACAAAGCTGAGCTACAAAAGTTTCTCATTTCAATACCTAGTGAAGCCAATATAGAAATAATTAATTGTACTCATATGAATGAATTGTATAGCATTAAGTATGCTAACTATACAAAGCGAATACATGGGGAAAAGTGAATCGTCTAGGGGGATCGGGACTCGAATCTGCGATCTTTCCCTTACAGGGGGAATGCCTTGACCAACTCGGCTACCGCGACACACCCATCGGTTATTTAATTCAATTCCCTTCAATATTATTCATCTTTGAGGCATTGTACCTACATAATATTTGAAACCTAACTAGCAGTACTTAGAACTAAACGGTTTACCTTTTAGTCAGGTTTACACTTATTAATATGTTAAGTTTTTTTATATTATATTGACAACTATTAATCCTTCTTTTAGTAAATAAATATGTATTTAATCCATATTACACGTTTAGGGAAGAGTCTTTACCTACAACTGGGCACGTTACCACACTGCTACTGAATATTTCCTAATATTTCCTTTCCTACACGAAAATGGAACATAGGACCTCACATTCGCACGCAACCACAAATGGACCAATAAGGCATGGTTTTAAAAAGCCAAAAATACATTAATTACATTAAACAAATTATTTATGAACTTGTGTTGTAATTAATTTGAGATATGAGTCACGCTACAGAAAACAAAATTGCTATACCGTGAGTTCTGTTCCAGTGTCTACGCGTGTTTTCTGTAATTTAAGAGTCATGCTACCAGGTGTTAAGCGTATGATATATATACATTTTTACTCTTCTACACAATATATAAGGCCGGGTTCAGAGGTATGCAATAATGTATCGTGTAATGTAATGAGAATTCTGTAGACAGGAAGGCCCAACAAAGAGGAAAATTAGAAGAAGTAAGTATACGTAGAGATGTAAGTCTTCCAATATTCGCGTAAACCGTATGAAATACCGAAAATATACTTCATCTTAACGTTGATATTGAGTAAGAAATTAAGGAGATATTTTTTCCTTTTATGAGATACGTAATACGTAAGTCACTTATATTGGTAACCTACATGCTTTGATTAGATGATTGTAGTTCAATTCTGCACGTAGACCTCTACTAGTGTATAATTTCCAGCATAAATATTGACCCAGACACGTCACAACAGTTATATTATATAAATATAGATATATATATAAATATAATATGTATTTTTGGGTGTCTTTCGTGGATAGCACGGGGTGTTAAGGAAACGTTGCTATAACTGTAGCTTTCAAATCAAACCAATCCTCTCCACCAGCTCAAATTCACCAAAAAAATTATATCAAACCAATTGATCCTCACCAAGGTCTCGTTTCTGTCGCGACTATGCAGATAGGTATACATCACCAATTATACATTATAGCACCTGATTATCTACCTGACGTGTCCAGTCTTCTATAACCATCTCACTCAGATCGTCACTTCATCGGTAATTTACTTCTAAACTAAAGTTTTATAAAGAATACTTGACAGCCTCCTGTGCGTGGCGGTAGTGAATGCGACTGCCACGCAGGAGGCGCGGGTTTGATCCCTGCTCAGTGTAAATATTTGTATGCATGAATATGACTATTTGCATTGGTCAGGGTAAAAAAATTGTATCTAAGTATGTTTGCCCGCATCCTAGGTTCCATAACACAAGCTAGCTAAGCTTTCCATGGGTCTAGATAGCGTTGCGTTGTGTAGAATATTGTGAAATATTATTTATAAAACTTTAGTTTAATTTAGTCCCACCCAAAAGATTCACTTTTTCTAATGTTTTCGAAATATATTAACTAGTTCACATTTCATATTATAAGATAGTTTGAAACAAATAAATCAAACGAAATGATTTTAATGTGACAGCCAAATAGGCCTCACATAATATAATCAGAACCAAATGATTTATTCATAGTGTGTAAGTTCCACTTTGTGTAACGAGTTATCACACGTAATGCTCCTATTAAATAAGGTATGCCTGCTTAATAATGCACAAAAGATGTCATCAATTACGTCCCATCCCTTAGTCCCGAGTGTCTCTTTGATCTTAACAAAAGGGATAGTTGTATGTTCAGTAGTCTACGCACGATAATATGGTACAAGTTTGGGTTAATAGCGGTGAAAATAATGCCAGAAAACATAATATAAAGGTACATAATAATGTTAGGCCTGTACCTCTGCGATAGGATATCTGGAGGTGTATACACCAGGTATGTCCCACTAAATTCGAAGTGGACTTGTTGCTATCAAAGGATTGTAGGTAAGGAAGAGATATATGTGTTTAAAAGAAATATCTCGAACTTAGCGTTCTCAAAAAGCTCAATAGTAAATGTGTTTCTTTTCTTTACTATTTTAATCACCTATTTCTATAATAGTCATAGTCTTTAAGCCTATCCCTACGTGATATAGTGTCAGACTATTATATCACATGCGATGATGGGATTTAATGATCAATGATAGAAATACTGACTTAATTATGGAGTTCCATTTTGCAGGCTCAAGTATTACCTAAATATATGGTACAGTCGTGTACACACAACCATAACAAATACCTCAGAATATTTCTAATCAATAAATCTTATCTTCTGCGACAGGCCATCTGTTAACGCGACAAGTTCATGCCTTGAAGTATATTAATAACAAGCTACGTGCGTACCAGGATCAATAGAGCTTCAAAGTAAATGACAATGAATGGGCATCCGATGGCACGCACGTTGTCCCGTACTCGTACCTACACAGAGCGCGTAACGAGGTATTTGTTTCATCAAATTTATGTTGTTGATGATCTAAATGTGCGCTCTCAGAACGTATGTGTTTGAATTTCGAGTGTAAACGCAATGAATGGGGTAATGAACGTGATCGGTGGAGTTGCGGTATCATGTGCTGACGTTACTTTTTTTCGTTTTGTGATGTGTCAGCTAAATATGTTGTTACTTTTCGTTGAAATATATGAGCATGATTATACGAAATATTGACATTATGCAACCGCAAATTTAGAAGTTTATCACAGACCGGCTATTATAAAATGAAAGCAGAAGAGTAATGAAAAACAAGCAGAGAAGAGAAAAGAAGGGTCAACTGTGCGAGTGTGATGCGCTTGTTGTTGCACACATCTATTGGCCAGGGTAATCACTTTCCATCATGCTTGTTTGCCACCTAAGTGGCATATAAAAAAAGTACGCCCTGTATAAGCAGATTGCAGAAAACTACAATTTGACAACGCTAATTTTGAGGTTAGAAGTTAAAGTGAATTGCAATCAATAACACAGAATTAATGGCAATAGAATCAAAGATTATTATGGTATTTTTATTTCAACCCTATATTTGTTTATCGTTGGGTTTCTAACAGTGGGTCATCAAAGTTCTTCACTAGAGTAATATTCTTACTACACTAAATTTCAAACTATAACCCGAGATTCCTAACTTGATACAATGAGTATCAGCTGTCTGTTATTCCTGTCTCAGTATTCAGTATTCTACATTAATCACAATAAACTGATACTCTATAAAGTGACGCTCATATAATCTGCCTTCAAAACCTCCTTTATCAACTAGAATCACACCACACGCTGTACATAAAGAGCCATACGGTCGCACATGAAGGTATAATATTATCAAAATTAACACGCTCCGCCGTGAAATCACATAGTGCGGGAACATCGATACGCAATTTAGTGTCGGAAATGCTACGTAATAGCGTACTTAGTGGTACGTGTCGTACTACGAATGCGTAAATTTGTTGTTCGGCGTATTGGCGTAGTCGTGTGAACTTAAGTTATGATATAGTTGATGGTGGTTTTGATTTTTGATGCAAACATATTGAATTCTGGTAAATTATTTTATACTCAAATTGGTATCTAACATCTTAAAGGGGTATGCAGAGTCGGAAAGAGACACTACTGCTCCGTTTACCGGATGGGTGATCAGCTTTTTGTAGGCCATTTCACCAATAAACGGATAAGGTGAGGATGAGATAAGGTGCTCTTTAAATTTTCTTTCTCCGGGAACAATCAAAGGAGATGTTTCATTTTGGGCCAACTAATGTACACTACACAGAAAAAAAGAGAAAAAAAACTGGTTCTTGGAAAAAATACAATTACCTTTGGTTGACTCCGAAATACGTTGTAGTAATTGAAAGAAGAATGTGACATTTTTATTATATGACAACATTTTGCGAGATAGATAATGGCTACCAGTTACATGATGGACAATACCGTTCTAAAACAGCCTGAAAACAGCATATATATAAATTACTAACGGAACTTCAATATTTACTGTTGAATATTTTTCACAGCATTAAACACCATGGTATATTTAATTTTTTTTTAAATATTGACGACAAACAAACATGCTGGTTATTTTTGCGGAACTATATTGTGTTCAATTATTCTCGTATAAAAAGACTCGTTTGTACTTTATTTCTGAACGGCCATGTTTTGACAATTGCCATGTCATTGTCAATTTTTCAATTGTCAACATGATGTGTTATTTGACGATACTAGCAACCACAAGAAACTATTTAACCTTACGAATATATATATTTTAGTGTTATAATAAACAGAATTATAAGTTTTAAATTTTTTTAACACGATTCACGAATTACAATAATATCTAGTTTACAAAGAGAACGCGCATAAGTCCGCCATCTTTGTTGTGTTGCAATTATGTGATATAATTATTTCGATTTAACACTTAAACGAAGTAATATTATAAAAATGGAATAGTGGGAAATGGTAACTATATTGCTTAGCTATATTTCTCAGTAGTGTACAATAGTTGGCCCAGACTCCATACATTTATGAAACATCTCCTTTAGTTGGATTCTTTACTTCAGAGTTTAATCAGAAAGCATTGCAATTTTACCCATTCTATCAGCGGTGGTATAAACCAGGGGTACAGCGGAGCAAAACCCAATTCGTAGCAGAATGACAAGTATTTCAATTAATCTAGCTATCATAGGATTCAAATCAACATTTACAAATATACAGCAATTCCTTAAAACATTGTATCTCTAATGACAAAACAACAAACTATACCGTATAAAGCTGCGTCTTGGACATATTAAATATCCAGGCGAGAAAATTACTTTGGTACAAAAAACTACTTTTTATATTTTTGATACAAGTAACACGTGGGAAGAATGACTTTTCCCCTGTTTTTGGTGGTGATTTTGAATGGAGTATTGTTGTCTAGCAGTGTCGGATACCGTTTCATATTAGATCGGTCGAGTTCTAGTTTGCTACCTAAATTATAAAATGAAAATAACACTAAATTTCATATAAGTACTAAACTGCGAAAAATTTCCTTTCCTCGGAATTCTTTCTTGTTATTACAAAGCGGAACATTATTTTTTTCACTAATTATGTCCTTGGCTTATAAATTCTGAGCCCTTCCAAACTTTACTATGAAACTTTGATAAACAAAAAAATAAAAAGCCATTTTCATATTTCGTTGGGAATCGTATTAAAATGAAAACAAAAGGTTATTTTAAAAGTTCACAGTCACCTTTACAAAAGGTGTTTCAGAATTAAAATCTCATTACGTAATAGCACATAATAACTTCCAATTTGGTTACATTTTGGATAGAACAATAGCAGCTGCCCCATTTGTCACCCTTATTTATATAAAAAACGGACATTAAAGCTTATTTGGACACACTCGCATTAGGACCGGGCTATTTTAAAAATTGGTCTACTATTTTTAAGAAGACATGAACATCCGACTTGTTTAAACTAGTCGAAATATTTTGACTGTGGCGTGAATATTATTATTTGTGTGAATTACAGAATAAGCGCCGTTTAACATAATAGTAAGTAGCAGTACCTATACTTCTTTATTAGTAGGGCACTATTGTGAGATGAAGTCAAATAAAATCTATGATAACTAAATGTTAAAACACCTTTATCCAATACTTCAAAAATTATATAAAGGTTATGAATAAATCCACTAAATGTGTAATAGTGATTTCATTTCTGTAATATGTCAAATCAATTAAGATATCACCGAGGACATGCTAAGTTCTCAGCAGTCTACTGCTGACCTCCATGGCGTAAGTAAAAGAAAATCCACTTAATGAATATTAAAATCTTCTGTTAATTCAAATCAATATATGAATATATTTACATAGTCTGTCCATTCATATTAGTTAAAGGATGCAGGCTAACAATGATAAACAACCATCCTGTCTCCAATCGCTATCGTAGCCTTAAGCTACATAAAAGTAAATAATATAGCAAGCCTTAGTCAGACATTTTAACGATATCAACTGCCATTAATATCTGTCGGGCACTTACTTTCAATTTGATCCTTAGTAGAAGAAAATACCACATCTTAACCCCCACCTCGTCTCACTGAGCAAATGAGGAAACTTAGCAAGTACTTACTTCGGAAATGAATTTCTAACAAGCTTACGTTGAAATAGGAAAGGCATTATACCTACATTATGAGTGTTACTTTCTTTGCGTGTTGAGAGGGTTAAATGCTGCTCAACATTTTTTACGTTCAACTGAATAGGCGAGGTTACTTTGTGAGCAACGGTTATGACTCAAATACCAATGACTTATTCATAAGTTTTTAGACGTATCAAAAACCTTTTTACGACGAACCCGTCGTTGACTTTATTTATAATATTTTGTACCGAAATTTTATTGATGTATGTCTTCTGAGGTCGAGAGCCAAGGCCAATAAATTCTACGCGTCTAATATGTTTTAGACATACATTTTCTGTTTTTTAAAATTGACATTGGCCAATATTATTTAAATCTTATCTTCAAAAATAATATCTACTATTAAAATACTTTATCTTCTACCGAAATAAAATAATGTTTCAGTAGCATATGCAATGCAACGGTAAGTATATTCTGTTATAAGTTTTAGACTTGCACATGAGTTTGGTAAACTCTTGTAATTGCGGTGTTAAGCTTCTTTACTACCTGGATTATATTTCTCCCATAGTAACTTTTTAAAAAATATTTTTAGTATTCAACATTTAAGAAAAAACAAAACTACTAAAACTGGTTCCATTTGTTTGATAAATCGGACTGTTTGTGAATCATTTTATCTTACACATTTAATTAATTATTAAAATCATTAGTCCTTTGGAGTAATAAAAAAACATGTTTCTAAGTTAATGAAATCAAAATATAATATGGATTTAATCACATTTTGTCACGTGAGTCAGTCGCACACCGGTTTTTTCCTCACAGCGCTACGATGGCTTCTCCGGAATTAAAGTCCGCGGCCTGCCCATTAACTCGATAATGGCGAAAGCTTCCATTCTATTAAGTTGAGAAATATTTTAATACTTTTGTAGATAACAAATTATTATGTTCACTCATAACATTCCCCAGTGACAGCAGTGAATCGAACAAAAAATATACCAGCACTCAACAGTAGACTCGACGATATTACCGTACCTTCCCACACTAAACAATCACAATAATTACCAATACCCCTACTTTTTGTTGGTTAATCGTAGCACATAAAATATTTTGACGTGACGATAACGACAAAAGGGGCCGAACTTGGCTTATCTTATCGCCGCTGAGTGTCGGGCCGCTAATGACCAATCGCCTACCGCCCTTTAGTTGTGTACTTCCGAAGTTCCGTACGTAGTGACAACTTCATCATTGGAAGTTCATTTGCATTTCACCAACTTGTAGGAGAAAAATATTCTTAATTCTTTTCAAGTGTAGTTTTTGCGCAGATTCACGGTTTTGTTAATTTCAAAAGTAGTTTCATAAAGAAACCATCACTTGGGATGAAATTGTAGGTAATAAATATTTTATATTCATCTTTATAGCCCATATTCTCAAAGCGTGTTATCTCCTTCAGAGATCATACCACATGTTTGAAACTGTTTCTTTATTTTTCAATTTTATTAACACTCGTAATATTTATTTTATCTATAATTGATAGTAATATGTATACATAATAATAATCAAGTACTTAAAATGAATAAAAATATATAATATTCAAAATTCGTGATGTATTAAATTTTCTAGAACTATTTTGTTAGTGCAAGAATACGTTCGCCATAATCAACAAAATGAGAATATTTTAACATGAATGTATTGCTAAAATAACACTAAACACAATAATCTGAAACAAGCCAAGTCTTATTAAATCGCTTTACGCTAGCGATACCATCAACGAAAATATCCCAAAACAACCGAAAACCATTCTGATACGCCATAGTAAATTGACAGTAATATAGCGAACCAAATAAAGTTGTAGATAATCTTCAAGAGAAGGTATTTTCCTACAAGATTCAGGATTCGTGCAGCGTAAGTCGGTCGGCTGACATGTGATTTATTCCTTTTATCTTAAAGAAGTCGGCTTTTCATCTGAGATAAGTCGGTTCGTACGTAAATCAAAGCATGTGTGATTGTTCGAGCGATGAAATTGTAATGCAGCTTTGAATTGTGGCTCTGGAATGTTCACTGGGCTGTTCTAATTTTGTTATGGACTTATTGTGGACGTCTTTAGTTTATTAGGACTGTCGCTGGCTTGTAATGTTACAGGTTGAGAAAATCTCAGATTTAGATCGGGATTGAGATTTTGTTCGCTGAACAGTTAGCTTTATAAACTTGAAAACTTTTATTTTTAACCAACCAAATATCTGTTCTATATTCAAATCAGTGTTAATATACAATTACTAATAGAAGTAAATAAAATAAATATTAATACACCTATACTGTGTCTATTTTAGGATGATAATTATGACAGATGACGCATATAAAGTACTATATTTCTGTACAACATACAAAATACCTCCAAAAATGATCGTACCACAGAGACGAGCCCCGCTCCACTCGTCGTAGTAGAGCGTCTTGCAAGAATACCGCACAACCGATTATAGACTAATTAATCGAATAAATCGAATTACCATAGTTAAAATTACTACGTATTTAAAAAAAAAAATAATATTATTTGCTAAGTATAGTAAAAATATAAATATCATAACATAAATAATAATGAAAAAACATAAACGTCTTTGTGTTTTTGTAACTATCGATTCCAAATTCTACGGGAACGAGAATCGAATAGATTCATTAACGATTACACACCATGGGGTAGCCACCTTGGACATTATCATCCTATATTTGACAAAGTATAGTGTCTGAATTCGAATGACAACAAATTAAAGAATAATCTTTAAATGTTTTCGCAGACACTGGAGTTATGATTTGTATGAAAAAGGTAACGTTTATACACTGCAATTGAAGCAAATAAACGTGCGGTGTTAATTTGTCCGTCCGCACTCTATTATATTAAAATTTAAGTCACTAAATCACGTTAGTCAAAGTAAATCTCACTTAGCATATTTGTTAACTACTTACTTACGCACTGTTAGAACGTATTTCCGTGATCTTCAAAATTGGATTAACACATAGACTACACATTATCCTAACAAAATAAACCACGTGTATATAATTACTAATACTCCTAATGAACTACACGGCCAGGGCTACGATTTAAGTAGTGATCAAGTGTCACTGTATAGTCATTTGACGTTAGATTTTCACTGTTTAATATTAAACATTTAAGTAAACTCAGAGATAATACAAGACTTTTTGATGGATTTCTTGCGTGTAATCAACAGTATTTCATGTAATCAACATGAAACATTTACTATTGCATGTAATCAACGTGAAACAATGACTATTGCATGTAATCAATGTGAAACAATTACTATTACATGTAATGAACATGAAATAAAACAGTTGTTATGGGTCTAAATTTACTTTTAACTGTTTAATTGTAAACAACTGAAATCCAAAGTGGATTTATCTTTTATCAAGAAATTCTTTGAACTATAAATGCGATACGTGACCCGCGTTTCTAATTAAAAAATTAAGTAATATCGCCTGTAGGTGTGAACGGTATTCACATGCTCCAAATAAGATAATATGAAGCCCTCTTTTTTTTTTCAAAACAAGCTTTCTCCCAAGACTCATTAATTACAAGCAAAAGAGTAATAACCAAATTTTCCTGCCTTCTTAATGACTGGCAGGTAATATAAGGCCATAAAAGTATAATATAATGTTCGATTAATATATCGAGTTTATGTCATCTTGGAGCCCTACAATATATTCAAAATTAATTAAATTTATATTTTACGCTTTAACTTCGATTCTTACACAGTAGCGCATATTCCTGTTATGATGATATATTATTAAATATCTAGTTTGATATTATTTTACTACTGAACTGTCTAGCTGATGTCCAATTAAGTTTCATTACATAATCGTCAAGCACATAATTTAAAAAACAATTAAAATGAAAGTGCCACTATTTGTGAAGTAATTATAAAACTTACGACTAGTGACTAATCGAAAAATATTTAAAACATTCCAAGTTATGCGTGGGAAAAGTTTGGAAACTATTAAAATAATGTCGCACTTAAGTGATTTATGAAACTGCACTTACCCATATTTTCATAAATTATGAAATTTACACAAGAGCTGCTTCAGCGCTAAGCACCTTCGGTTATTGCGCGAAGACTCGTGGGAAAGTCGGATTATGGTGCAACCAGCCACCATAAATTAAGCACGTACTTATTACCTTCGTGCTAACTGTTCTATAATTATTTGATACCATTAGGTTTTTTTTGGGGCTAAAAGTGGCCTATGTGTAAATGGAAGATGTAAGCTATTGCGAATTTAATTTTTACTCAAATACGATGAATATAATGTTTAAGAAAGGTGACTGACTAGAAATTTCTTTGATAAATGATCCTATACTCAGAACAGGTGCCACACAAGCAAATATTGCTATTTTATGTAAAAGTTTCAGTGCAAAACTCAATACAGGCATAATATTATAAAATTATACAACTTAATATTAACTGCAAAAATCATATCGGGCGTGTCTCGGTAGCCGAATTGGTCAGGCATTCCCCCTGTAAGGGAAAGACTGCGGGTTCGAGTCCCGCCCGAGAAGATTCTTTTTCCCTATTTATTCGATTTATACAGTTAGCATACTTAATGCTGTAAAAAAAAATCCTTCGATTTCATTTCTAATATTTGTAATTGAATTCCTTAAGATGTATCTTAATTCGTTTAAAAGTTTTATTATTTCAATTTAAGTGGATTAGCTTCCAAGATCGCAGAAAGTGCATATATCATCTCTGCTTACCCCAATCAAAAATACTTAGTCTTTTAAAACATTTAATACTATTCAAACTACATAAAAACTTTGAGAAACTATTTAACCCTTAAATAACCTGCGCTACATCCGTAAAACCCCGCTAAGCTCCTAATAACTATATCGAAATATAAACAAAGGACAAACACGAAGGTGCCCCCATAAAACGCCAATTAGTATACAGTTTCCGTGTTCTAATAAATCTTTTAATCTTAGAACGTTATCACAAAAGAGCCGAAAGACTCTACTCCACCCATTTAATTTATTATGTCAATTAAGAAATTCTTCACACGCGTCTCTGCAATTACGAATGGAACACTTTATTACAATATCTGATGATTGTTTTGTGATTCTTGACCACGGAACACGATTGAACTGGAATTAACAGTGTACTGTCCTATTTTAAGTTGTGACAGTATGTCACGATCAAATATTAGTATCGTTGTGAATCATATAATAGGGAGGAACTAGGAAAATCTGCGGTAACCTAATGGTATGGGTAATGGACTGCTGAGACGAGGTCTCGGGTTCGATCCCAGGTTTACCATGGCACACACCAATGACTTTTCGATGCTTTTCGAAGTTATGTGTGTATTTATCGCAGGTTTATAAGTGCCCGGTTAATGGCAATAGGCTCGCCACCTATTACATTGGGACCTAAACATAAACTGGCGAAATGTGGGTGCTAGCACCTCTGCCTACCCCTTCGGGGAATACAGGCGTGAGTTTATGTTATGTTAATGTATGTTATGTTATGAACAAGGAAATAATGAAAAAGAAAAGTAGATAAATACTTATGACACGAATCAAAATCAGTATAGGCACAGAATAGGTCTCAATCTTCTCACCATATTAGGGAAGAAGATATTGTCTCACTACTTCGTACTGAAGAATGCAGAGCTATAACACTTGTAAAAGAAAAGAAAATTCATAGTAAATTTATTGCAGCAAAAGTAATTGCTTTCATTTTATTACTATTACTGCTGTCTAAACTTGTAAACGACTTAGATCATAAAACTTTAGATTCACGATCGCCTCTAGTACTAAACACTATTAACTTAAAAGCTATTTCAATAGACAGAATCAAAACGTTAGAAGACATGTTATAAAGGTGATATAAAAATCCTTTATACCTAAAAGTCTAAAGTTTGTGCGGAATAGATGAATAGACATTTATTATTCTTTCACGCAAAACAGTTTAACGAATTTGGATGACACCTAGTACATACGTAAAGTACGACACAAAGTAGAACACAGGCCACTTCTTTCTCCGGGAACAGGTTTCTGAGAGTGAAAAATTTTATTCTCTTTCATACAGGCAGGTATGAATATATCCTCAAGATCAATCCATCCTTGAAGAGGAAGAGGGCATGCCTCTTCCACGCAAAAATTATATTTAGGTTACCAGTTTTACTTCTAATAAAGTTATTACCCTTCAAGAGTGTCGTATTCTGAAATTCATCACCTTCCTTATTTGTTAATTGTTATACAAGGCTTGAAATAAACTTGATATTAATTTATGAAATCGGTAAGTACGCGGCCCTTGAGCCCCAATATATCGTGGTACCGGTCGCGGTCGAGACCATGGGCAGTTGGGGCATAGAAGTGAAAAAACTAATGGCTGACATAGGTCAGCGATTAAGAGAAAAGACTGGTGACTCCCGCTCCGTATAGTACTTGGTGCTGGTGCAAAGGCTAGCTATTGCGATCCAGCGCGGAAATGCCGCCAGTGTTCTGGGTTCCTTTGCACCAGACACGACCCGGGGCGGGTTATTTACGTTACAAAAGCTTGGCTGGCTACTTAACTACTATTATTATAATTTTGTATAATGTAAATTTATGAAATATGATAACTTTATTAATGAAGATAAATTACTGTTGAATATCGTTTGGTAGGTTCAATTTCTTAAATAACGGGACATCGCACTAAGACCGGTACACATCAAGTGAATTATGGTGAATGATGACTAAATAATAAAAGCAAATGAAACAGTGTTGATGCCATTAAGTAAAAGCAAGTCCAAGTTGGGTATCAACTGTTCATTGGACACCAAATGCTGAGTACTGTTGTACTGAGAAATGCTGTTTCAAAACTACAATTCTTCTTAATAAATTTAAAAAAACTTAGGTAAGTCGTAAATAACTATATATCTACATTCTTGTGTTTATAAACCAAGGTTTCGGTAAGTCGGCAATGAAAAAAAAAGTAAATCTATTTGACAAAACTTTTTATCCTCTTCAATCCAGTCGCTAAAACTTTCATTAAAGTAATATTATCATCACACGATTATTTCAAAATAATCTTAAAATTCGTTTGACGTTGATGCGTAAACTATTACAATAAATAATAAACATACAGTTATAAGACGTCAGCCGCACACTGATCAAAGTGGCATCTTTAAAACGGTCATAAAACCACTTACGACCTCCATAATGATGTCTTTAAAATGACACGTTCTGACGTTCAACATCACATCGTTTCGTCACAAATCGACAAAATTAACCCATAACTACTTAAATATATCCTATACAGATTAGTTATAACTACAATGATATTATAAACAACATATTTCCAAAAATATATACATAATTATACGAAAATATCACAGTGATATTCTGAATAGTTTGTTATATACAAGTATAATGGCATACCGTATCTTAACCAATATGTCATCTCAGTTTGTTTATTAGAAAGTTAAGAGGAACTAATTCAATGTCGCATTAAGTCTGACTGCGCTGACAACTATATACGATGTAGGTTTTATGAGTTCTCAGTACGATATTTATTACATTTGTCACTAAGAAAGCAGTTAAATCAGGCACGTTTTATTTTGTCTAACGCGATTCAAACTCTTGATTTTACGATTACTTTGAAGATAATTTATTAGGCGTGTTCGATGAAACGTTAACACTTGTAATCAACGTCAGACTCTAAGCAAACTTCCACTTTCAAGTTACCTAATTCTAATTACCTAGAAATAGTGACGTCAATAGTCATGTCGATAAAGTGTACATATCGATACACGAACATCGATATGACACAAACAATGTACTCTGCTCCTTGTAAGTGGATACACTAAAAGATGAAAAAGAATTCATCAATACAAATACACTTTGCGAGGAAAGGTCCCGTAAGTGATATCATGTTGACTCGCAATAGCGGAGGGCCTACAGCTTGTTTGCTCTCGCCACAATCTCAGATTGGTAATAAGATGCGACACATGTATTATCCCGATTAAATCCCCTTGGAAAAGGGGCTTAAATATAGTGATGTGTAGGTGACGTCCCTTCTCGATCGTTACACAGCTCGTCGTTCTTTTGTAATAACATTGGAATATGTCAATCATAACATGCGTATAAATTTAATACATCAAGCGACTGAAATTGCGTTACAATGAAATAACATATTTTATTTATTTACATATATTATTTAAAATAGAATAATGCAAAATTGTATGTATCTAGACTAGCTTTACTTTTACAATGAGTATAGAATGACGATAACAAAATTAAAGGAACATTTTCCATCGATATCGGCATGAAAATCAAATGAATCGACAATATTATTGGTACGTCATT
Source organism: Eilema sororculum (assembly GCA_914829495.1). Classification (NCBI taxonomy): domain Eukaryota; kingdom Metazoa; phylum Arthropoda; class Insecta; order Lepidoptera; family Erebidae; genus Eilema; species Eilema sororculum. The sequence continues at coordinate 18,792,172 of OU618543.1, read as the reverse complement.
CGCACGGCACTACTCGATGATTGATCGCTCGGCTTCTCGCCTGGGCTTGTCAAGACGAAGAATAACATTGTTACGGCTCTTGTAAACGTCTCACTGACGCAAAATCCTCTTAAAGGAGTAACTACGAAAATAGAACCGGAATTGTACTATCAATATTTGATACAAGCAAACGCATACGTGGGCGTACATGCAAAGAGATTAGAAAGATTTCATTTAAAAGTTCACAGGGTGTATGCAGCTAGATATGGTTACTAGGCATAGTTTCTAATTTAAGGATTATATAGAAGGCAGTGTGTAGAAAGGAATATAACATCGTGCAATTTGTTAGATATTATGAAAAATTAAAACCGTTTGGCCTGGCCGTAGTCGGGTAAAAACTGGCTAAGACTTAGAAGAATCACTGGAAATCCGAGTCACACCACTAGAAGTTTAATAGAAAACTTTTTCATTATATGTTGTTTTTATAAAGAAACTTACTATAATTGGATTAGCAAAGTAGTACACAAAGTCAGATCTGAGCGTGTTGTCGTTGTGTGATGTTAGTGTAGTGTTAAATTGTATTTTCCTGTAGAGGTTTGCTTCCTTTCTGCATCTGCTCAGTTACTTTTTGCCAATATTATAAAGAGTAAACCTATTGCCATAAACACTTGTCCATTCCAGGTTGTTACAAATATTTTTTCTAACAGTACGTCCGTCTTCACACACAGGATCACATTCAAAAAAGGTGCTGAGTCATTGAGACAGCAAACTATGAGAGATACAGTATGATATTGTAGTGCTCTGCCTTAAAAAAATACTGTCAAAGAGTAATGAGTAATTTCCTTCGCTCTCTCTAGAACTCAACATTTTTTGTGGTACAGTCAAAGTCAAAAGTAGTTTACAGAAATTGTAATTTATTGATCACCTAGCTCTTAAACCGTCCAAATGACAAAGAAACCATGAAATATAATAATTTAGTCCCGTGTGGTTTATAAAAGTAGATATACATTATACTAAACTTATACATTCATGAATTATTGAGACAAGTGTACCGATAAAAGTTTCAAAATTGGCTGTACCTACAAATTTTATAACATACCAGAACACCGCACAAAAAATAAAAAAACACTAAATTCTCACCGGAAACCCTACTCTTTTACAACTACTAACAATTTTATAACGCCTCATAAATACTGATAAAATTGCAAACAAAATATACCAAAAACGAAATAACTTGGGATCGAATAAACTGCTTACCATAATGGTTGGCTATGATCCTTTAATGGATAATACGAATGGACGGAAGCCGTGAGGATAAAAAGAACGAGACAGAGAATGTGGACCACCGAGCTAGCGGTGGACATCAAAGGACAGACGAATATATAATCACACCGAACGCTGGAAGCGTCATCGTAACAATGTTGACTTTTTATTAAAAAAAATGTTTGTTCTGAACTTTGATTGGTTTAGTTACGTGCTGACAAGTTATATTCCGGATTCAGTCAAACAAATTTACCAATATCAAGGACTGCGTTCTTTTTAAGCCAAACTAACGGAACGGAATCAGGATCAGTAATTTCAAATGGGTGGAGATGCTGGGAACTACTAGGGTAAAAAGAATAAGCTTTTATAAGCTAACGTCTATCAATATATCTATTTATGCTCAGTAATGAAAACTGTAGCTGCGTAAAGAAATATGAAAATGTGTTAAAGGTAAGTAAAATTTAATAGTTCTTCGGAATCAAGTATTGTCCACCTCACTGCTACTTATAGGTATAGCGTGTTGAATGTGTTCGATTTTTAATTCGCGTGTTCATAATCATTCTAATAGTCAGAGATATATAATATTCAATTAGCTTAGAACGAGGTTTTACTACATAGCTTGTACCTACACAATTTCTTCTTCAAACATAGGTACTAGGCGTACAGCAGATAATAGGAGCCACAGTGTTCCTTAATTTGTACCTTGTAAAACAATATCAGCTCTACGCACAAACCGCAAGAAATAATATAAGATTAAGTTAGGTTAGGTTAGTTAAGTGCAGAGTATGGTACACCGCAGGGGTTTTTAACTGCACAGATTCCCCACGGCACATGGTCGTCAGTAATACTTCTCTTGATGTAATAAAAATAGAATGTAATAAAGCTACTTCATATCAGTTTAATGGAGTTTATTTATAATCGTGGACAATTAGTTTTTTAATTTAAAGCTTCTTGTAATGCCCACAAAAACTCATCAGTATGAAATATAAGAAAAAGAAATGAACTGATTAAATTTAAATCAGAATTAGAAATTAGAAATGTTATACCGCTTACGCTTACCCGTAAAAATTATAATCTTGATAAAATAAAAATGTAACAATTTTAATATTATCGTCATATCTAAAATCTAACACCGTTTTACAAACGGCGACCTCATCGCAATTTGTGATCTTTTCCGGGCAACCATTTAATGAAAAAAAAGTTTATAAATAATGAAACTTTCAAATGAAAGGAAACCGTGGAGAAGGAAATGATAGCGGAGTTGTTGCAAGGCAATCGAGTCGCGTGCCATCCAAACGTCATTCGGTAGGAACGTTATACCTAGACGACCTTCGACTTATCCCACCCGCATTCGGCGCGCGTTTTTATTAGGAGAAATATGAATGGGGCATCTCCGTTACTTAATCATATTCTGTCCTCCGTGAAGGAAACCCACTCATCCTTTTGAAATATTTTAATATAGGTGTTCAGGTTATTCAATCAATAAATTTTGCTTCTTGCAGACCACTGCTAGACTCTCCTAATATAACATGCCATGGCACCTATTTAAATGTAGTTATTTCATATATACATCTTTAAGTAGTGCAAAAAATATAAATGCATTTTCACCGCCAAAGTACCGACCGCACGATAGTACACTTTAGTAAGCGCGCTATCATTACTTCGATAATTACACTAACGCATCCAGGTATTAAGTATCCCTGTATACTTACACGCATATTAGAAGTACAGCGTCAAAGGAAATAATACGACTTCAGGACTGGAGCTCGTAAAGAATCATTATAAGTGAAGATGAATGTGTTTTACTGGAGTGTACTTACCTGGAAAAGAAAGAAAAATTCCGTAAGTATTATGTAGGAAATATTTTATGTAGTCGTCTAAATGTAACTGAGGGTCTTACTCTTAAGATTGATGTGGTTATCTATTTCCATTTTCAAAGAGAATGGTAAGGAGAGTCCTCTAGTTTGCTCTTCACGTGAAGTGTGTTTAATAAAATAAGAAAATATACCAGGCTGGTTTTCGTTCTATTTGTTGTAGAGTCAAACTTGTACAACGTTCGTCCTCCGTTTATCTCTTACCTTGTTTATCTTTGATAATAAAGCATATTTCTGGCAATACTAATTCAATTATTAAATACATAAGATTGGCCTAATTAAGTGCCTCAACAGATAGTCGCTTGCAATACCAGAAGGCTCTCGCAAACATTCATTGCAAACTCTCAATAACCATAAGCTACCATATATATTATTATATTAGGTGTGCTTATTTCCGATTACATTGCTACTGTAAAATAATTTTCTGTTATTATCGGCTATACGATATTTATTATTTAACGGTTTGCTGAGCTGGAGTATATACTATAAAGAACTATTAAAGTTTATAGGAAGGGTGAGGCTCGTTCTATGAGAAACGGGTCTTTTCCTAAACCCATAAATTCAACATTATCTATATTATTCTAATTATTAGATGAATGTTGGTAAGTATTTATTTATTTATTACTTTACTAAAGCCAGGGTTCAATATATTCGAGTTTATATAATATATATTGGTGAAGATTAATAATTAAACTTATTACTAAATTCAATTTTGATTAATGCAATTTGATCTCTAAGCAAATTGTTACCGGTCAATGTCAAGGGCTATCTATTAAGAAAATTATATGCAGTAATATTGTAAATATCAAGTGATACTTTCTAATAAATCTTATCTTTATACTTCGTATTGAGTTGTCATCGTATCAAGTTTTCTACAACCTGCGCCTAACTTCAAAGAAGCCGCTGGTTTAGCCAGTTATTAATGGCTTGATATCATGTACTAGCGCCACTTAAAATTATAGAATTCATGTTTTAAGCGTTTATCGGTGCGGTGAAGTTGATAAAAGTATTACTTTCAGTAATTTGCAGTCTTAAGTTAACTTTAAATTTATTGTATGAATAATTTACTATGAAATTGGTTCTGTGGTTTAGTGTAGTAAAACGTTATGGATGGATATAGGTCGTTCAACTGTACTTAAGATCTTACGGTATTTTTAATGTTTAAAACGTATTACGCAATACAGTTTATTTTAACAAAAAATAAAACAAAAATTAATAGTGACGCCACAAAACACATTTACAAAACAAGATTAACGTTAAATTAAGTGATTTAAAACAGTATAAAGAAGGCAATACGAAAACTTATTAGGGGCCCGCTGAGTGAAATCGTGACGGAACATTAAATAACAAAAAAATAAAAAATTTATGGCACCTTATTCTGGATAATTCGGGCCCAGAACAAGGTAGTTACGGTCTGATGTTACGCATGCAAATTGTCGATTCACTGAATGGAGCAGGTATTTTTTCCATTCAGCCTCAATTTTGTTATTGGAAACCTACCGTTACCTTTTGTTAAAATTGATTATCGATTTATTCGTAATACCAACACAGTTAATTAACAAGTAATTTAAAACGCGGAAATGCACCTGAAAAAGCTCATATGAATACATGCAATTAACCGTTATTAATGTAAGCCCGATGAGAATGATGAATTTGTAATTTTATATCCAACTAGCTGTGCCCGCGACTTCGTCCGCGTGGAATGTACTTAATAAAAAAAACCAGTTTATTTTTGGCATTTTTTTTTAGCCTAAGTTACTCCTTATTACATAAGTGCCAGTGAAAGTCCCGTCCAAATCGGTCCAGCCGTTCCAGAGATTAGCCAAAACAAACAGACAGACAGACAGACAGACAGACAGACAGACAGACAGACAGACAAAAAATTTAAAAATATATATTTTGGTATGTGTACCGTATATACATTCATTTGCATGTAGTAGAAAGCGGTTATTTTAATATTACAAACAGACACTCCAATTTTATTTATTTGTATAGATGAAAACATACGCCAATATAGTAGAGGTAGAGAAATTACTGTAGTAATTTAAATATCACCGCATGGATAAAAGTCACCTCAATTTATAGTAAACCTCAAATCGGTAAAGTTTTGCACGAAGCGATATGAAAATGGCGGCTCCACATTGCGACTGCGGTTGCGTTCATAATCCGATTGTCGATACGGCAAACGTAAAGTCGAACAACCTAATGCAAAACAAAGAAATAATAAAGGTGCGTTTTATACAACACGATAGTCTTAAGCTTTTATTGCTGGCGGGAGAGGCGACAAGGCTAATAAAACATTTTCTCTGTAGAACGCCATTATGGAACTCGATATTCGTGTGGGTACCGAACGTACTCGAAGTCGGTTGGGATTATTCGATTTTAGAAATTAAATCTTCATAGACGTGAGTTTGGGAATTGAATGTCTCGTGAAAGATTTTGAACGTATTTTGTAATCTCCGGAGGTGAACACAATTTATCTTTGATAAAATACTCATAGCATTTAAACCTTTTACATAGACTAAAGAGAAAAAATGTGCGTAAGCATAATGATAACCATTTTTTTACCAGTTGAATGGTTTACTATGCTATAATAGACTGATAGAAGATCTGATTACCGTCTAAAATACTACATTTTAACCCAACCGATATGATCTTTAAGGGACCTCAAAATTTTAATGGAAGAGATTCTTTAAATAGCAATGGTGTGGCGTAAGTTAGTGCCGACTCAATCCGCGTATCGTATGTGCAATGAAAATAAAAGAATAGAGAACTCGGTTTAATTGGCGTTGGTGCGAGTAACACGATCATGAGTTCTGGGAAACGTTGGGCAACACAACTCTTATTGTGAACGAGGCAACAATGTGTGTAGGGAATACTTAGATGGTGCTTCATAAATACTAGTACTGGTTAGTAGAAATGGTGTGGATAGGATGTATATGGTTAGTTCCAGGTTGAACGTAAGCGATAGGTAGAGGGTAGTCTTTAACTTGTTTCTTTTTTGCGTAATAGCTATGAATATGACAGTACGTCTGATATTTATTATTGTGAAATATTGTGACGATGGACTAATGTATGAATAGATAAAAGTTTGATCCTGTATTTCACAGTATTACTAAACAGATGAGGAGGAACATCAAGAGATAGATCTGCACCGGGAATAGGTCTAGTGAAACCCAGAATTAATTTTTCAAGTAGGTGGCAAATGAAGCGGTAAAAGTAGCCGAGTTTTGGGCTGGTCATATTTAATATCACAAATATTGCCATCTCGATACGATAAAGAAGAAGAAAAACAATCCGATCGTAATAACTAGTAAGTATATTATTGAATAATAATATAAATAGGTATCAAAAAATATATTACGGAAATTATAAAACCAAACTATAAAATCAGAATGTTTAGTCGATCTATTTCTCCAATTTTCATACGAAAACATCAGGAAATTTCCTAATTGTCATTCTATCATCAGGAAGCTTATTTCCATTCACAAAGCAGTGTCGCTGCCGGTCTGTGTATCTAGACACAGATCGGCAGCGGCATGAAAAGAGACATCGCCCAAAAATAACATAGTGACAATTGTGGCGAACAAAAGGCGAATAGGACCAAGTTTAACCCTGTCCGGTCGACATTTTGCCAACACAAGCGAGAAAATTGAATTTATTATCGTTTTTATTTGAGTGACGTGTTATTTTCACACGGAGAAGGGAACGCCGGAATCCAATCAGTCAGGCGGCGGATACGATAGCTCCGATACTACAGTCTACCGTTGGAAATGGCGTTTTCTATTCCGTGTGTTCCACAGGATGGAAGGATATGTAATTTTCATAGAAGTGCCGGATCTCATCTGATAAAAAACTAGTTCTGAGATATTTTTTTGAAAATAGGTAAATAAGATTAGGTATCTGGTTGTGTTCTGTTTTGAGAAACGCTGTTCGTGTGATGATGACTCAAGGAAATATTTTTCATTTTGAAACAAAGATATGATTCACATTTTTTTTGTGTTTCATCAAACACAGGAAGAAAAATAGCTGAGAGGGAATATTTTATGCTTTAGACTATTATTTGTACCAATATTTTTTTTATTTAAATTTAGACTACATAAAAGAACAGGCAAATTTGCGTATTTCCCTGATAGGTTTCATAACAGTAGAGGAATCTCGTGAACTGTTTATATCATGATGTACGCAAATGACTGGCCTCTGCCTATCTCGAAGTGAGGACATGATCACAATATTATGTACCATATAAGGTTTATTAATTTCTACATTTGGATATAAAACCTAATTATTTTCGTAATCAACTAATTTATAAATTGCAAATTAAACACTTCGCACGAAAGTCGCAGTCGTTGAAATTACCGGATAACAACCACACTACGTAATTACATTCATACAGAGCTTTGTTTTTCCAACCCGATATAGGGTGATCACAATAGTTCGCGTCCATTATTACTCGGCGAAGAAAACAAAGAAAAAGGCGGGGTTACACCGAAGGGGTGGTAACTGCATAGCACGCTAATTGGTTGAAATACCTTTAATATTGATGCTGTAAAAGTTATGAGGTGCTATCAAGGCTAGATTATTTCATTAGTAAATACCCAAGCAGCAATTTCTTTTAAAACTTGACTGCTCGCGTTTTGATTGGAATTTATATTAAGTGTAGGCATACCTACACGTATTAGATCATTAAATTTTATTTGTTTTAAGTTATAGAGGTTATTTATATTGCAGTGTGAAGACTAAACTATTTGCAAAATATTCAATTAAGCTGATTTGGACTTCAATATTCAACTGAATTAATCAAGTATCAGTCTGGTATACTAATATATTGAAGCAGGTTCTACTTGGCATCCATATAAGCTAGGCACATAACTACATTTTACAAAACAAATTTTATAAAATCAAAATAAGTATAGTTTATCCAAATTATTTGAAGTTTAATTTACCCTCATACATGAAAGCGTAATATTTTCTTATTCACCTTGGACTGAAGGTCGTACCTATCTCATATATAACAATTATAATAACCCCAAATCATGTATCACACTCAGAAGCTTAACCCTTCAATGGTAATCTATACGTCACCGAAACTGTGGCTAGCCGCTAATTTATTACCCCGCAAGGCATTTTCCGGACATTTTTCAAGGCTGTTCAATGGTTAAAGCCCATACATTACAATTAGTATATTTGATTAGGTTTAGAACGTAGAATTGTTTTAGTGATCATTTATTATCAGCTTTTTGTTGGGTAATTTATACTATATAATAACCTGTGATTCCATCAATCAGTCAATTAGTCTATAAGGTAAAAAATGTATCTGATTCTAATAAAAGTATGAAATGAATGAAATAAAATTTAAGTGACGTGTGTTTTCCCCTATTCTTAGTTAGTCATCGATTCGTAGGGAAACCACTGCCTACAGGCCACTTCCCAAGTGTGTTTATAGCACCCGGTTCTCTGTCAACAATCTACCTTTAATGAGACGTCAAATATCGGTCTTAAATTCGTGTTTTGAACGAACTGACCATTCTGATACCAAAGCCATGGATGACATTCTAAACGAGTTTAAAACCAGTTCAAATTCCAAATAAAAACAATGGCCCTACAGTTGTGAATAAACGGATTCCAGTTGAAAAGGTATTTCGGGGTGCTTGTTAAATCCAATAATCTAAACACCTACATTTGGTTCAACCGTTAGGCACAATTCTGTCATATTTTTTTGTAAAAATTAATGTGGTTACAAATATATATATATATATCTATTAGGTACATTGGATACTATATGTTTCTCTCTCCCAAATCTTTTTTATCAACAATGAAACCCATAACTTGAATATTTTGCACGATCTTTCTATGAGAATCACAAAAATGCGTTTAAAATTTCTATGGTTCCCTTTTCTATTCTGTATATTTACTATAGCCGCCCTTTGTATCTACTTATTCTATTCATATATGTATCTGATTCAATAGTTTCCCCTCTCATCTTCTTCAAAGTATGTCCCCGGGCAAACAGTTCCAAAAAATATAAATGTGATATAACATATTTTTTCAATCATGTATTATTTTTCTGAGGTTGGTACAACATCATGCATTATTGCATAGCAGACAAAATCATACACTAAAAATGAATCTAAAGAATAATGCAATTTCAAAGAAAGCAAACATTTCCAACTCGGCGATCACAAAAATGAAACTGGTTTCATCCAGTGAGATTTGCATAAAACTTGTTTAAATGTTAATCGGTGTGCTTGGGTGGATTATGAGTTGCCCTCTAACATGACCGACCGGCGTATGTGCACTTAAATAATTTGTACTCCGACTAGGGTTAGTTTTGAAATAGTTGGAAGCGAATTCTGGTGGTTTAGAACTTCGTAATGATGGCGACCACTGACCACTTTCTTTAACGATCACGAGAGGTCAGTCGTTTAATGAAAATTCTTTGCAAATTAATTACTGTTCTCATCTCTCTTGTAAGAGGACGGAACGAATTTCCGAGAATTGCAATGCAGTTTTTATGTCCTTGTTTTAAATCTTTATTACTTTAATTAGCATTTATTATTTGCTAATTTAAAACGAACGCTAAAAGATTGCTGTAATACTGGATCCAGTCTGTATTGATGGTAATGTTTAAAGACTTTTGGAGGCAATTAATTCCATTAGGCAGAGAGTAAAGATAAAGAGCATGGAGTCTCTCAATTCAAATTTCTGTATTGATAATCAGAAACATTTAGCAGAACTACACAATCATAATGTAAATATGCTAAACATTATCTTGCGACATAATGTTTACCAGTAATACCTAAACATAACAAACATTTCACTAAATAACCTAGAACAATTTATGTATTATTATCGTAGTTCTACTTCTCCTAATTACATCTTTATTGTTATACCAGCTGTAAGGAAAAGTTTGTGTTATTGTTTTATCTCCATCTAACCTTCCCTTCCGGTCCCTTCGATTACAATTCCGATCCCGACTGAGTTTATTAATATTATACTAGCTAATCTTATAGTTGCTACTTTACCCAGTTTGTTCCAGGTACCAATTATGGTATTAGTGGAAAAACCTTTCAAATTACAACACCAAATGCAATTCCAAGAGCCTAATTACATGCTGCATACGAAACATCTAATCGATTCTCATGCATCTAATTCAACTCATGCTGTTTTTGTCTTCCATCAATTTAAGTCATCTACAAGTTATACACCAGCTGATTTGCCGACGCTACTTATAATGGAATATTACCAAATAGTAAATTACTGTGATCTTGGTCAAATTATGCCAGGAACGACGCGTTTCTATGTAATTGGTGGTAGTCAATTTTGCTTTGGAGTAAGGTATAAGCTGTAGTGGTTTATGATTGTATTTATTTTGAATTAAATTTATCACAATATGAACACCCGTAATGTCATATTAGAATCTTGATCGCCGATGAAATTTGTAGGTACAGTAATAAGTGGCAATAAAAAATAATGGGCGTGAGTTTGTAATGCCATTTTTATTGTTTTCTCATAAACTAGTATCACAGTCTACTGCTTTATAGGAATTTGGTCCACTGTACTATAAGTACAAGTATCATAAATGTGAAACTTTAACTTTGTTTATAAGCTACTTGACTAAAATCATTTGAATAAAAAAAGATTATGCCTGTGGTACTTGTTCTTCTTGTAATAAGTTTCTGAAAGGTCGTGGGGCTAGAGATAAAATGTTGAGAGTTGTAACCCGCTAGTCGTTTTTAACTTAGAATCGTCTCGCACAGTTCCCGTATATAATGATGATGATCGTTGCCAAATAAATAATGGAGGAACGTCAACGTCACATGATTCATATAATGAACGAATATTTGACATCGCATGCATAAGATTACAAAAAAAGTATAGTGAAAACAATCTTAATAATGATATCATTTGTGATAACTATGACAAAAACTGTACTTACTAAGAAAAGTACAACACACACAGAATTTGAACGAAAAAAAGTGTTTAAATATTAGGTATTATAACGAAATTTATTCATATTTACCTATATAAAAAAAGTGATATACATAGTCACAAAGGTTAAAGCATAGGAGCCTACAATATTACATATCACGCCTATGTATCTCCGGGGTAAGCAGAGACAACAACCCGCCATTTGACTCTATCCTTACATAGGTACTTCACGAACTTCCTCTACTGTCATAACATTATTCCTTTTATACAAATCCACCGGTTTCGAGCTTCTGACCTGCTATCTTTGAAAACTTGGTTTATTTGGCCAATGTGTGTAATATATCATCCCTTCTTCCTACAGTTCCAGGTTCTTTAAGCGGGGCGTGAAAAGGCTTCTGATTAGGCCGTCAAGCTGAATGCCACCACTGTTAACATGGTACATGTATACGATGGTGACCCTCTTTCCGAGACTTTGCCTTTAGCTTATCATCAGGCGAGGTGAAGTCAAATAGACGTGTCCTTTATAAAAAAAATATTTATGTTGGACGTTTTATTAATATTCTAGTGTTTTGTAGAAGTAGAAGTCTATAGTGACAATAGTAACATATAGGTACATACCTACACCTAGTAGTGGCCAAATCTACCGGACCAACTAACCGTTACCCGACATTTATTAATCTGGCTTATCGTCAAACACCTTTTCTATAGATGCAATTATAAGATAAAGAGATAACTGTCATAATTACATTAAGAGCACACAATGTAGGACATCTATAAAATAATATATACATTTATTTTTAATGGAGGTTGCAGAAATTCATTGACATGTTTATCTCCATCGACATTATAGACTAATAATATAACAAACTATGTAAACATATATGTGTATATAATGTACATTAAAACGGTTCTACCAATGCCGAGAAAAATTAGGTTATCTTCACATCTTTGGACTCATCCTATGAAGTTTGGTATCAATCGATTTGCGGACATATTTGATTCACCATTAGGGAAAATGTCATACACATTTTCCCCACATATTACTAATTAGTCTCGTGCATGCAAAGCAGGGCGAGTCACTAGTTAGCTATAAATTATGGATCACTTAGGCAAAAGAAGTCAAACGGCGCTAATTTGCCTATGTCAGGGACCTTGATATCTACACTAAAACGAAAACACTTAGCTACGTTTAGTAATTCAGGTTAGATCCAGGATTTTGGCTGTTTGGCTGTTTGCCTGAACTATATATAAACACGAACTTACTGCAAGTACTCTCGTGAAGAAAAGTTTACGTTAAAAATTTTGAGATAGGAAAGTTAAAAATATACAAGTACGATAATAATCCGAAAAACATTGGAAAAAATGAAATGCTCAAGTGAGACTCGAACTCACGACCTTTCCCTTACAAGAGGACTGCTCTTCCAACTGAGCTATTGAGCCACAATGTCCGATGTTTTTTGAACTTAAAAGTTAGCATAATAAATGCCTTAAAAAATTCATTCAAATACGATAATAATACTAAAATTTGGTTTTACTTTAGAAAGAAAGGTGTTCTTTAAAAATAATGCTATCGTCACTCTATTAAAATGATCAGCGTCACTAAGAAAGAAGTAAAACAGACAGGAGTCGCTTTCGAGGGTTCGATAATATGCCACGGTAAGCTCATACTATCAAAAAGGAAGTAGACTTATTCACTACCTGACTAGTATATAAAAGTCTTTCAACAGTTTGAACTAAAGCCGCGTGGTTCCCGGCAGAGAAGAATATGAGCCACCCCATGTCTTCCCATGCAGTGTCGTACAAGGCGACTAAGGGATAGGGCTATCTAACATCAGACAGATATATACAGCCTAGACTCAGCCTCAGATATAGGCTCGTGTCAACAATAGTGCCCGGAATATTATATACCCCCTATTACATGGGACCGACTATAATTATTGGTGAAATGCGGGTGTTCATTTACCTCTGCCTAACCCTCCGGGGATAAAGGCGAGATGCGTATGTACGTATGTTTAAACTAAAACATGTTGTCCAATAACCAACACCTAACATTTTTTGTTACATCATACCATTAATACTACATCTTAAATTCAAAGAAAAAACCACATACGCGGAGGTTATGATGCTATGAAAAGAATAGCCACTTATTAGACTACCTTTCATCCAGAGTTGACCTGTTGACCTCAAGTAGCCGGTAACATCGATAGGTACACTCCTCGACGATCGAAATCACTTAACGGTGTACAATGATACTTGTACACTAGATGTGGCTATTTAAGTCTATTCGTGATGTACATCGATATGAACGTTGGTGTTTGTTTTTCGTATTTCAAGCGATACTAACGTATTGCATGCATTTTTATGAAGAATATAAGCGTGGTATAATTTATTGGTCCCGGTTTTCGGATTAGAGCTATAGATTTGAAGATTTTTTATGGAATTCAACCGTGTGAAAACATGAATAATATTAATTATTAAAATATATGTGTTATTCTCATAATTTTTTTTAATATTGATTTTAGTATTTAATAGCAAGTCAAGTAGTATTTTTTTCTGATTCATTATACCTACCTAAAAGTTTTAATTTACCTTTATATGAAGGTCTTAATGTTCCAATAGATAGGTGACCACGATTGTAACAGCTTTCAAGCTGTGTTTTAAAATATAGATTCCTATTTATATATCGTTGAATATTTATAACCCACATTCATATACTGATCATATCCAATCCCACGATCTAAAACAGTAGCAAAAAATAATTTGTTTTGTTACGTGAATATTAGGAACCTGTTCTTAAGAAACAAATACCAGTTTTGAGCCACCTCTTATGCAGAATGAATATCATAGCAAAATGTACGACGAATTTATTGGATACTCCTATTATTGTGTTAGTTATGATTCCGAACCATAAAGTTTGTTACCAACTATTATTCCAAGTTTAAAAAGCTTTGCTTTGCAGTTTCTATGTTTGAATAATTTCCCGATTTATTACTTGTTAACTTTGTATATCTGCATTTTTCGCTGGTTTTTCGGTGTATTACAAATTTCAAAATAATCATGCTGCGAATATACCGACACGAGGCGTGTAATAAACTCATATTTCATTGACTTTGTCTTACTAACGACCCTTCACGATTTTGCATAAGTTCCATAATAAATGATTTTTGGTATTCAAAAGTTTATTTAGGATGAAGTAGGTAGATAAACCTTCTTAAAATAATATACGTGCCTAATATTCACATCATAATTCATTCTGTGGAGATGAAAGAAGTTATTGCAGAAAGATACAGACACCAAGGAGTCATCCTCGTCAACTGAACGTACTTCTTCTTCTTTAGTTTGGCTTATACAGTGGTGTTTTGGAAGCGACTGACCTCTGATACCCCAACACTTAGAGGAAAGCCCACGCCAGAATTCCGTTGGTCAAACAACTGTTGTATTTGTTTTTAACTGTTGTAGTTGGCTGGCAGATGAAATTGACTCCGACCCTGAAATTGTCTTCGCTATTACCACCTTTACCGAACTCATTTTGCGTGACATTACTGAGAATTTGTGAATAGTAAAACCTAAAAATACTTTGACCGAAACGGTAATCGAACGGGGCGTCATGATTACATGCAATCATGGTCCAAATGAGGCACTGTATAGCTAATAATTGCAATTAGTAATTGTACACCGATCGAATCTTAGTAAGTAGGTCGGAGAAAGGAGGACGTCTTGCGATTTTCTGTTCGAATTTTGTGCTACCTCACTGTGTAAATGCTTCCATTCTAGAGAGAACGACAACTAAGTAATACTAATTGCTTAAAACAGTATTCCTGATAGCGATTAGAGTACACGAACAAACTTCAAAGTGGGTCCGACAGCGGGTAAGTTATTACTTTTGATAGACAACGTTGAAACAAATGATAACCAACAGCCAAACAAGGTATAATATGTACTAAGTATGTGATTCTGAGCTACCTAAACTTAACCTAAAACTGAAATATAAAGACGTGAATTCGAATTTCGAACAACGAATTCATTACTTTTCCATTCCATTGCCTTATGAGTAAACTTGAAAAGTTTTCACGTTAACTCAAAAGTCTATGGAATGCAGATATTAATTTATATAAAACAAGTCCAAAATTTACATAATAATATTTGGACAATCGTACAACTGCCTAGTTAATTAGAATCAAAGTTAAGTAATCAAGTACAGGAGACTTTTAAGATTAATGAGGCGTTTTGGTGTACAAAGACACGACCGTGTATAAAACTGATTAATTATCACTGGTCAGGTAAAAAACCTGTTTCAAGTGCCAAGTCGAATATTTTAGACACCTGTCTCAACTTGGAAATATTGGTAGCTGTCTCTTATAATGGAAAGATAAAGAGTCTCAATTTTTTATACTCATTTTACAGAGGCTTAATCAAAAAATTAACAAATTAATAAAACGCAAAGGTCATTTTAAAGGCATTATACGCTTTGTGTAAATAAATATTGAATGTTTTGTAATAGAGTTGTGTAAGTTTATAGTCAATCAGTTAATCATTTTGATGTTTGTTAGCAAACAAGCTGGTGTAGTTTTTAGTCAGAGAAGATTGAAAGCTACTGGTACGGTTTAGAAATATTTCGCGTAGGAGTTTATGTGCTTGCCAAAGAGTATTTTGTAGCTAAAATTTTTAGATTATAAATAATGTTCTCACGTAATAAGGATATCGTTTATTTGTCTCGATCTGATTTCAATAATCAATTTATGCAATTGCAACATGAGAAAGTGGAAGTTACGCCAGTATCAAAGCAGGAAAGATGTGGTCTCTTCTACATTAGAGCGTGGTGTATGCAGTATGCACTATCACGATATTATTTCTCGATAAAATAAATGCTATAACAGTGGATACTTTAATAACAGTTACTGCAACACTCAAGTCATTCCTTGATTCTTGTGTAACAGACATTAAACGATTAGGTAAAAGTGGTCATAAGCTTTTATCAAAAATTCTTTCCTCGCTAGTTTTATAGTCTTGGAAATCTGGCTGTACATGTACAAAAAAATGTTTTCTAAATGAATAAAGATATTTGAGTCTTGAGTGTTTTAACGTTAACGTTACGTTATTCTACAGAGTATATAATAGCATAGCCTACATCTTAATAATTGACATTAGTGATCCTTGGGGATTTATAATATACATATTTAGATAATATATAAAACTTTAAAGTTGGTCATTAGTTCATGTCTTTTCCAGACGTTGTACATCCAGTAGTATTTACCTGTGCCCGCGAACAATAAATCGGATTGGAAAGCAGGCATCTCGACCGTTGTAAATCAATCAACCGATCATGAAATATGATCACTCGCAATATTATCAATATTCCACTCGGAATATCGGATTTTGTTGATTAATTTCGATTGTTTTAATCTTAGAATGGGTAACGTTTGTTTTTATTTCGTAAATTGAGTTTTGTATTGTGTATTTTCTTCGTTCGAAGTTTTTAAAAGCAGTCAGTTGATGCGGTAGCCTAGTGGTATGGGTAATGGACTGCTGAGACGAGGTCTCGGGTTCGATCCCAGGTTTACCATGGCACACACCAATGACTTTACGATGCTTTTTGAAGTTATGTGTGTATTTATCGCAGGTTTATAAGTCCCCGGTTAATGGCAATAGGCTCGCCACCTATTACATTGGGACCTAAACATAAACTGGCGAAATGTGGGTGCTAGCACCTCTGCCTACCCCTTCGGGGAATACAGGCGTGAGTTTATGTTATGTTATGTCAGTTGATGAATCAATCAATTTTGATAGTACCTACTGTGCAGGAACGTAATACTATCTGTATGCTACTGTGTGTACCTATTTGGTTACTAGTAGAATAACCAGAAGGAACTCTACTTACTGAAGAGTTTTCGTGCTGTCAGTGGGAAAACCAAAGGCATGTCCTGCTTTGTCTTCTACACTGCCGGCACAGTAGCAATCGGCAATACGTGTGTGATTTCCCTGGTTTTGCACACGTCCATAGGCCACAGTAACCACTTTGACTTGAAAACACGTTAAAAGGGGTGTTAAGATTTTTTTTTATACCACGTAGGTAGGTGACAGTACTTACGTTGTAATAAAAAAAAAACATTTTCTTCTGGAAATCTTACAAAACGAGATAAAGAGTGATATTTTGGTCATTCTTATTGTACAACAACTAGATGAGGGAGAACGTCACTTAACCCTAACAAACATTTTAGTCTTGTTTTTTAAATAAAACACACATACAATGGCATCCAATAAATTGGTAGTGTTTTCTCAGCCATGTTTGTTAGTAATTTGTCAGAAGGAAAAGTTATTTATCCACTATAATGAACACCTCGGCTTATCTCGGTGCAGCGGTACAGTTCTGACGTTCGGTGAGCCAAGCTGTGATTTATTTACTTTATCCAAGTCAGAAGTCTGAGCATCCGACTGTTGCTTTGTTATTAAACTATTCAGTTTGTGAAATATTTCTGAGAGTTCTTTTTAGTTGAGGAAACAAAGTTCATTTTTAAGTAATGTGTTGGGGTTTATTTTTTAGGGTTTTCAAGTTTGTATAGTTTATATTATGGAAGTATTGTGGTTGCTTTCGACTTACAAAAAATTTAAAACACCCCCGTCACAAAAAACACCTCCAAAAAGTTGAAAATAAAGAATAAATTTTAATTTAACGGTTGCCATGTCGGGGGACCTTAACTGGTTAAGTACTCCTTTATATCGTAAGGTACCCCGACATGGCAACCGTTAAATTAAAATTTATTATTTATTTTCAACTTTTTGGAGGTGTTTTTTGTGACGGGGGTGTTTTAAATTTTTAATTTAATTTTTATTTTATACTTTTTAAATTGATCTACTAGTCAGGCTCTTTCATTTGATACCCATATTGAGGGAATTATAAAGAAATATGTATTCCAACATTTTGTGGCGGCGGCAATCTTGGACCGATTTTTTTCAAACATAGCTAAGAACACTCCCGACTAATATACCTTTCAAACAAAAAAAACTAAATCCAAATCGGTTCATCCGTTTGGGTGCTACGATGCCACAGACAGACACACACACACACACACACACACACACACACACAGACACGTCAAACTTATAACACCCCGTCGTTTTTGCGTCGGGGGTTAAAAATAGCCAACACTATGATAGCGTAGCATTTACAATTGTTTTCGGGTTTGTAGATATTTCTTTATCTATATGTATAGAAACCTAAATATGAATTATTTTTTATTGATTCGTTTGTTTTTGTCAATAAATTTAATAAAATTATTTTACATCGTAGTTAAAAAAAGTACTTATACCGTATGTAATTCAATCAGAATTAAAATAATTTGTATTTTAATTTGTATTTAATTCACTAAACTTTCAATTTATTGACCAACTAGCTTTTGCCCGCGGCTCCGCCCGCGTGGATGTCGGTTATCGCGACCAAACATAGCCTATGTCCTTTCTCAAGGTCTAATCTACCCTTATACCAAATTTCATCAAAATCGGTTCTGTGGTTTAGGCGTGAAAGCGTAACATACAGACAGACAGGCAGACAGACAGACAGAGTTACTTTCGCATTTATAATATTAGTATGGATTAGTATGGATTTATTGAAATGCATTGCCGGTAGTATCTTTTAATACAAACATGACGTCCTAACTTGCATTTCCGGGTCAAGCAAAATTACGATTACGTTTATCAGTTATGTAATTCTTGAAAGTAACACTGAGTCTAAAGTGAGGTTCGATAGATAGGTAAATAATAAGCTCGATCCAATCACGAAGGGGTTATAAAATAAAGTGATTGACCTGAAAAGTTTATGATTAGACTTAAAAACTGGCACATATTTTATCGAGTTCCAATAACGAAGGTACCATGAGATAGTACCGTAATAACATAAGATATTTATTACTTAAAGATATGAAATATATTCTCGTTTCATTGTTAATTGGTTCGGTTATTTACATGACAGTTTATAATAGTTGTGTGCTGTATTGTGGCGAATTAATGTGGTTCAATATTGTTGATTAACAGTTTATATCTTTGGTTTTTATATAATAACTTTATTGTTATTCTGCTTTTAAAAAGAAAAAGATAGAAAAGGGAGCGAAGGTAAGAGAAATGAATCAATGTATCAATGTAATAGTAGTAGATAAAACATTTGTCACAAAAATTGTGTGGGTTAGATGAAACTCAGATGGGTTGCAACCTGAATTCTAAGATCAAAATGTCACCAAGTATTTTGACATAATTCAACTAGGACATAAAAAGTTGGTGAAGTAATTCCGAGGTGAAATAAGGACACTACAATTTTTACTTCGTTTATCTAGGTGAACAATGTGGAATATGCCATAACGACTACAAAAAATAATTTAAAAACATCAGTGAAATAAATTATTAGATATTTAATGCATTCTATAGGAATAATGTATTGACTCTAGCGAATTACATATCATCCTAAAGGATTCATAGCACTTAATCAGTAATTATAGCATTGGAAACTGACGTAAATAAAAAAAATCAAAGCATCCTACATCATGATACTGGCTATATAGATTCTTTACAATTTTATTTTGGAATTCTAAGCTATGCTTTAAAAATCCATGCTTTTGTTGCGCATTTACCCGTTTTACAATACCCGTGGGAACTCTCCCAGTGGTTCTTTTTTAGCTGTGTCTATCAATCGAACTTTTTTGTTGGACATGGCGTACGATATTTTTAATTTAACTGAACTAGTCTAGCTCAGTTTTATAATATTCCGGTACTTTTGTGACGAACTGTACCTACCACCTATGTACCATTTGCTATGGAATGCACTTCTTAAAATAAAATTAGCAAAAAAGACAGTATACATTACTCACTCACTCATCACGTTTTTGTACTTCTATAAAAAAAAATTAAACTTAGGTATCAGACACGGCCTAAGTAATGGAAAATGGTCACATTGACCTATGCACGTGTGCTGGTGTTGCACTCGTGCTGCCGACAGTGCCGACTCTATGAAAACCTTCTAATGCCCTTCTTGAAGAACCCCATATTGTAATCGCCTGGAAAACCACAGAAGGGACTTAATTCCATAGCTTATTCGTAAATCTTCATTGGAATTTCGATCTATTAAACTACTTCCACTGCTGACTGTACCACTAATGTAGTTATAACATTTTCGGCACAAACTCCACTAAAAACAATACACAGTGCCGAACTAATTTCCCCCTTTCTTTTAACTAAACAAGCTCAGTCTCTAACAAAGAGAACATCAAAGCACAGAAACCCGCCTAAACTTCATACCGTAATTAACTGAACTCAAGTTTTTCCACCAAAGGGTTCGTGAAACTATTTCCCGTTACCATGACAACGCATAAATAAAAATCACTGTGTTATTAGTTGGAAATTGTCCGTCATATTGTAATTGCATTGGATTAAAATAATGCATCGATTTTAAACTTGAATGTATGTTATGTAGTTCCCGATGGAGTAAAATAGGGCCACCCCATTCCTTCCCGTGGGTTTCGTAGACCCACAAACACTAAGGGATAGGGCTGTTCTCCATTCAACAGTAAACATACAGCTTATGATGGCATGGCAATAGACTTGCCATCTATTACGTGGGACTGACAATCTTAGTGAAATGTAGGTATTTAATTCACCTCTGCTGGAATGTTGATCACAATGTCGACGGAATATTCCTTATGCCTTGACAAAGGAATTAAAATGTTGATATTATGGGCCTTAATTCAATAAAAAAAAGATTCTTTATACACCGGAGGGTCACATCACACCGAGGAAATACAATTTGTGATTAGGAGTGTCGGCGATTCAGAAGAAGTAAGATTCGAAAAACATTGGAAAAAATGAAATGCTCAAGTGAGACTCGAACTCACGACCAAATATTTGAATGAATTTGGGCGCAGTCATCAAAATTCAATGTTTAAAATGGTTGAAAAATCATTCATTGTTTCCAACAGTTCGTAAGAATGTTGGTAGATGGCTGCACCGTCGCCCTTATAGACGGATATAAAGAGAAGGAAAATTTGGAATGATTCAGGTGGTGCTCAATAGCTCAGTTGGCAGAGCAGTCGCCCTGTAAGCGAAAGGTCGTGAGTTCGAGTCTCACTTGAGCATTTCATTTTTTCCAATGTTTTTCGAACTTAACAGTTAGCATAATAAATGCTATAAAAATTCATTCAAAGAAGTAAGATGTTTAATCTGTATTGTAGATCCTAGAACACAGGCCATGTTTTTATGTCTAGATGGCATTGTATGTCGTTATTCTCAGATATTATAATTTGCAAGCGAGTCCTTAATGTTCGTATCGTATCACATCAACTTATATTATTAGATATAAAAGGAGCTTAATATAAAAATTGATTACTTTTTTGTATACTTTCGATTATTATAACGTCCTTTTTATGATGAATTATGACTTTATGACAGATATTACATATAATAAATGAGTTGTCGATCATATACAATATGAATATATAAAACTAATTTATTCATAACAAGATATGTCATTATGCAGATGTCACAGATATAGCAACAATGATTTAATAAAATGTGGTGATAAATTTTGTGTCGAATAATAAATTAGTCGTATGTGGGAAATAGCATTAATAATTCACTGGTCAACACCAAAAAATTATCCAGACATTTCTTAAGCGTTTTTGATTAAATTAGGGGTGCTGATTACGAAAACAGCACTAGATTTTTTCTAGCAGCTCTTGTTTTTAAATTACACATAGGTTTTAAATTTTCACAAAAAATATATTTTTAACCACTTTATTTTACAGAATTGATTTCAATGTGTACAAAATTGTCTCTTATAGGACTTTCTTAAATGAGATGCCAGCTCAAGATCCCGACAAAGATTCCAGCAGTAATCTGCCATCATATGGGTGTCCCATCTTCCTTGATATCGTTCTGCCATTACTCGTAGATCTTGGTGAAATCTTTCACCCTGCTCTTCACTAAAGTCTCCAAGATTTTCAGGAAATCGATCCAAATGAGAATGTAAATAATGTACTTTAATGCTCATGTTACACCCAAGATCTCTCAAATTTGACAACCTGTCCGGTACTAGTTGTAAATAGTTTTCTGATTTATGATTGCCAAGAAAATTTTGAATTACCAAAAAAAATGATTTCCATGTTCTGTTTTCGAGATCATTCATAGAATTGACAAAATTTGGATCTTTGATCAATCGTCTAATCTGTGGACCATCAAAAATACCTGCTTTTAACTTTTCTGCACTTAGCTCTGGAAATTTGTTTCATACGTTAGCAAAACATTCACCGTCTTTGTTAAGGGCCCTAATAAATTGTTTCTAATGCCGAGTTTAATATGAAGCGGTGGCAATATAAGTCGATCTCAATTCACTAAAGGTGGAGTTATTACATTTTGCTTACCAACAAATAGTGTCTCTCTCAATGGCCACACTTTTTGAGTCCAGTGGTTCTTTTTATCGCGGCTGTCCCACAAACATGAAACATCGATATTTCGTATAACCTGCTTGTTGCCCTAAAAGGAAATTCACTATTTTCAAATCTACACAAATAACCCAGTTATGATCTCCATACTTCAGTTTTTCCAGTACTAGAGCATTATGCTTGCATATTCTTCTTTCATAACAGTTGAATGTAAAGGTATATTCACCACAAATAACACAAAACTATCTGGATCGTTCATAGAACGTCTCCTCTTCGTAGCCATGTTATTAATACGAACATATGATAAGTAAAACTTATAAAAATATGAATGTGAATGTATGAAACCCTCTTAAAGTAAATAAATGTGAAAAGTTAAAATATCTCAAAAACTAGAACTGCTAAGAAAAAAATTATACGATTTATGAAATGACCACATCAAAATACATTAAAACTGACATCAATATTTTAGGAAAATTTTATAAAGTTGTAAATTGTTGACCAGTGAATTCGCATAGATAGTTTCATCGCGAAGATTAATGGAATCAAGAGAGCATTTTAAAGTACGAAATGTGCCTAATATAATGTGCATAATCATGAGTTTTAAAAATAAAAAACAATAAAATGTATTGTTTTTTATTTTTAAAACTCATGATTTCTTGCACAAAAATCTGATAACATTATAGCCCAACCGAGAGTCAAACCCATTGCAGAGCAATCACAGTCTCAAGCGTTAACCTGTAGGTATAGGTACAATTATCTTTCGAAATTGAAACAATTTCAAGAGAGTTGACTGTTTAAATCAATTGGATGTGTGGAACATGTTCAGATTTTACTAGGATTATTGAAAACGACCTTCAGGCAAAGCTTTGACTATTCGATTTACTTTTTCAATAAAATGCACTGAATAATGTCGCCGCAACACGAAACACGGATCCCACAGCTAACCATTCGACGAGAGCGTCTAGCTACATTACTAAAACATCAATGCATACTCGACAATTCTTATTACAAGGACACCAAGGTTTAAAATACAGACTATAATAATTTTATGTCCGTGATACGTGCTTCGCAAATCAAGTGCGTTGAAGAGGATGGGTGTACCACGTCTATGAAAAATCGTGACGAGGGTGACACAATAAGTGAGGAAGGTGCGGGGGAGACAAGGTGCTTTAATCGGAAATACGTACCCTTCGAACGTGCAAGGCTAAGGGCGCACGTCGACGCCATGAGACAGACACTGACATCTACAAAAAATAACTTAAGCTCGAGTCGGGTAAATGCATTGACGGGTTTGCTTTAAGCATAAAATTAATAAAGTTTTAGTAAAGTTACATTACGACTAAAGACAAATATATAAGACACAGATTTACAGTAATAAATACACAGACTAATATGTTAAAAGGTATCTCATTATGTCAGGTAGGTGCATGTAGTCGAAACCTCTAACCGCCCACCAAACAGGGACTTTATTCGCATTGACAGTCCGTAATAGGAACGTGTTTGATCACGCATTCTTATTAGCTGACACCGGTGTGTTTATGAACCGGTTCGTTATGTTAACCTATGGAAACCTGCAGAATTATAACATATCCACTGGATACCTTCACAATGTTACCGTAAGGGCTTGCACAGACGAGGGGCAATGGCGGAAAAAATTTCCGCAGTGCGCTCTTATTATTACTCTGAAGCACCTACACTTTCTCCATGCATACTGCCAGGTGACATAAGTTATTGCACACACAAAGGGCAACCTTATTGTGGTACTTATATTAGCGCACAGCGGACACTTTGTTCGCTACTGCCCCACGTCTGCGCAGGCCCTAAGTATTCATATTTCGGAAGAGAATAATACCCGTGGTAGGTAGTTCGTTAAAGTTCAACTTTAGTAAGTTTGTGCCTGTATTCAATGAGGTCACGAACACCCTCGAGCCTTTGCAGATGCGTAGAGATGTTGCGTCTTTGGCAGTATTCTACCGACTCTACCATGGTGAATGTTCTGAGGAGCTCTTCCAATTAGTCTATTAGTCTAAACTCAGATAAATAAATACTAAAATTTTGACTAGAGTATTACCAAACTGATAACATTATGTCAAATATTAATATAAATAAATTTTATAGCATTTATTATACTAACTTCCTAATGTAATCGAACATTATGCCAAGTTTAATTTTAAATATACGGTAGTACGGTACCCTAAAATACCGAAGATTTATGAAAGAATTGAGTTATTTATTTCCCAAAGTTATATTCTCGACTGAGATAAATTGACTTCGAATTAACTTGAAAATATTAGGGTGTATACATAAGGGGTAAATCTTAATTCCTTTAGGCTTTGCTCTTGTCAGCAACAACTTTGAAATCTATTAGGTACCCGAATATTTTACGTAATCATTTTAATTAGATACGCAGCCAAAAGTCAACTTGTTTTAGAACATATTGTGCAACAACAAAAGCAACAAGGTAGTTGGTAAACTTTTGACTTGACTTGTGTGCTCATTAGTACAAAAGTTGAGTGTGTAACTGACTTGCCCATAACCGCTATTCAACAAACTATCAAAACTTAACGTGACAGGGTAAGCACTTGCTTCATGTAATCACAAAGATGCGGATGGATAATTAAGAGGCATCAAAATTATTACAATGAAGGCAAGGTTCTTATGATCTGTAGAGTAAACATAGTTAACAAAATTTTCTAGTATTCCGTACAATAGGTACTGGGTGAATGAAAATCGTGACAAAAATGATTATTATAAAACTGAATTCCAATTTCCCTTGGTTACTTCATACTTTGAGAATTACTTACGAATATGTAATAACTAGTTTTTACTCGAGGCTCCGCCCGCATGGATGTTAGTTATCGTGACCAAACATAGCCTATGTCCTTTCTCATGGTCTTATCAACCTGAATGAAATTTGGTATAGAAATTTCATCAAAATCGTTTCAGTGGTTTAGGCGTGAAATCGTAACATACATATTACGACGAAGACAGACAGAGTTACTTAGGCATTTGTAATATTGGAATGGATAAGTTATAGAATATATTGACATTTTGTCGTATTTGAACATGTCGTATTTGAATATTTCGTCACATTAATTCTAATGATGTAATCTAAGCCGCTAAGATCAACACCTTATTTAAGGATTGAGAACCAAGCAAATTTCGACTCTATCAAAACTGGATATGGTTCTAATTCAAGTATTCAATAATTTATGCATTCACATTATTACCGGTGTCGCCCCTCGAGTGAAGACTAATGAATTATCCCGTCAATAATATCAAAGCAAATGCCAGATGTCAATTTTCGAGTGACAACCGTTTCAAGGGTAGATTTTGTATTTTAAATTATATGTCCTAATTCATAGAAATTAAAGTTCAAAATGATTTGCACAAAATTATATCCCCTTTGGCAATAGATGTTGAGATTTTTACTTGATTGATTACGTTTCTAATGTGACAATTGCGTGTTTTAGATACAACAATAGAAATATAAATATGAATACATCTACTAGCGTATCTAAACACCTTAACTACGGTGAATTAGACCTGCAATTTTTTTCACATGAATAGGGTTCAATTATAATTAATATATTGAAAGATATCACTGAAAAATAGGATTTCAAAATTGCTATCAAAAAACTAAAGAGTAATATAATATGCAGTTGCGCTATATCCCAACCTTGAACCTCAGGATCAAGAGGTCCTGCCGTCACTCACTCCTGTCAAATAAAAGTTAGAGAAGGCTTTTACTTTTTGAACCTCGGGATCAAGAGGTCCTTCCGTCACTTACTCCTGTAAAAGAAAAGTAACGGAATGGTTTTACTTTTCTTTTACAGGAGTGACTACCGTCTGACACCTAATCCGGAGAGGAAAGACTGCTTCAGAGCATCGTCCAACAATCAAAAATTGTACAGTGTACAGGTTACATACGAACAGGCATGCAAGTGATATTCGGGTTATTTAAAAAAACTCGAAGCATCAACGTATATACTACTAGCTTTTGCCCGCAGCTCCGCCCGCGTGGATGTCGGTTATCGCGACCAAACATAACCTATGTCCTTTCTCAAGGTCTAACCTATCCCTATACCAAATTTTATTAAAAGCGGTTCAGTGGTTTAGGCGGAAAGCGTAACATACAGACAGACAGACAGACAGAGTTACTTTCGCATTTATAATATTAGTATGGATATGGATATGGATATTCAGTATTTTGATAGACACATAAATATACAATGTTCGCACAAAGCAGTAAGTTCAATACATGTATATACCTAATATATCTTCAGAACTAATTTGTTAGTAGAAGAGTGACGTGTGGTTTGGTGCATGCCACATGTTGCTTGTCCACCCTTATTAGCATATCAAAGCTCCATCTATATCCAATTACGATCTAGGCACCGTTGTGCTCCTATGGTAGTGTTTATCCGTTCATGGAGAGAAAATTGGTTTAGGTGTTCGTGTAACGTATTTAGTGCTTCCTGCTATTCATACCTAGTTTATATACCCATACCTACACCACATACCTAGTCTGTAATTTAGGTAGTCTACAATGGATACTAGATTTTAGATTAATTAGATAGGTATGTGATTTTATGTCATACTAGCAACCCGCCCTTAATATCGGCTTTACACTATCTAAAAATTGTTTTACAACTACATTTTAATAATTATTATTTTTTCATTAGTTTATCGAGGTATTTTAAACGGACCAAATTCAATGCGATCGTAATTAATTCATTGTCTTCTACTGCGCGCTAATCATTGGAAGAAAAACTTTTAAAAAAGCTTGGGCATTCTGTATGTTCGTCTGTTTTGTGAGGTTAATAAATATTACAATTACATAATATATATATTAACTAGCTTTTGCCCGCGGCACCGCCCGCGTGGATGTCGGTTCCCGGCAATTATTCGAATTTTTCTCTACGTACAAACCTTCCCTGGACTTCCACGAATAATTCAAGACCAAAATTAGCCAAATCAGTAAAGGCCTTGTTGAGTATAACATTACAACGAAAAGTGGCATTGATTTTTATATAATATTGATTTAGAGGTATTTTTAAATCACACGTTCTAAAAACGTATACTCTACTACCACGCTATCGATTAAAAATATTTTCGTATCCATAAAAATAAAGTTTTTGTTTTTTTTTAGAGTAGCGAGGTGAACTGACTTGGCTAGTGACACTATTTAGTAATTATTATCAGTCTCTAGAAAGAATGAATAATGTAGATCTAACCTACATACTAATTCCAAGTCCCTCACGGTGCACGACCGCAACGGGAATGAATGTGATCATGAATTATTTATCTTCAACTTCTTGACATTTAAACCTTTGCGATTCAGGAAATGAAACTAAAAATAAGAAAGAACCATGACTTAGTTAAAATATTAAGCTAGATAAGAGAGTTTTTTTTTTAATAAGAATATTAGAACCGAAGTTATTAATATTCCCTCTAACCCCTCCAACTAAGCTCAATAACTTGTGGTAGGAGTGCGTTCACGTCGGTAGTATAATGGTCAGTATTCGAATCCGGGACTTCTCGATTGTAAGGCCGACTCCTTAACCAGTAAGCTACCGACTTTCCTTACCGGCTTATCGACAGCAATTCTGCTGAGAGTTGTCTTTATCATAATACTCCTGCCCTAGTCCCATATTTATTTGAGGTCGGCGTAATATGTGTGCTTTTTTCATTCACGTTTGATTGCTGTCATCTCAACATTGACTTCCTTCCTAGCCTAGATCTTACACACGGTCCATCCATCTCCTCTTAGGTCTTCCTCTTCCCTAGTAGCCATCCACTTCTGCCTTCCTTAGTCCATCACTTTTTTTCAGACTGTGTGCGAAGAAACTAAATAGGTAATAAACTAATAACTGACAACCTCTGTGGCGTGGCTAGTGGTAGCAAACTTGACGCAGGAGGCGCGGGTTCGTTTCCAGCTCAGTACTAATATTTGTATGCATGAATATGGCTATTTTGCATTAGTCTGGGTGATTCTATGTATAATATATATGTATTTACAAAAACAAAAGTATCTATGTATGTTTATTCGCCTTCTAGATTCCATAACACAAGCTAGTTAGGCTTACTATGGGTCCAGATAGCGTTGTGTAGAATGTTGTAGAATATTTTTATTTATTTATAATACTCTTGCGGTTTACGTGGATTCTAACTTAATCAATCCATAAACCAATACGACAATTTTGAGCAAATAACACCGATGCTATTTTTTATAACGTTCCGTTTAAAGTAAACAAGCCTATTAAACATAAACTGTGTTCATTTCACAGCCGTCTATCGCTCTTTTACCTATTATACGTAAACTGCTCAGCAGCGGTAAAGTTAGTCTCATAAATCAGTACACACGTTCTAACATGCATGCAGTCGGCAGTCGGCATGAAGGCACCTCGAATTGGCATGAAGCCACGCACCCACACGAAGGCATTTCACACATCACCGGCGCTCCTGGCCATGACAGGAATAAGTTACTTTTCACGTTTCTTGAAGAATTTGTGACATAAAAATTATTGTATGTAACTGTACCAATATTTTCTTTGAATTTTGCAATTATTTTTTATTAAAAGGAGCTGAAAAGTAAAAAAAATAAGTAGAAGTAATAAAATTTTATTAACCAATTTGAGTGTTATTTAGTGCTTTATAGTAGGTATTTCACCGAGTGATTAAAATCAAAGTTTTGTTGTAAGTTATTCTTAAGTATCCGTCTCTATTGTAGATATTTCTTTTTACACATCGTACCTGAACTCATTGAATATCAAAGGAAGAAAATTGAAAGGAGTGTTCTAATTATTGTACGGTTTTGTACAATCTTATTCCTAAAAGGCCTAGGCTCTCACGATATTGTGAGTACAGTCAACGTCATAAATATCTTGACGACGAAGTCTCAAAAAGATTTAAGACTCGCGTATTAAGAGCAAAGTGTTTTATTGTTTTAAATTATATTATTGTCCAAACTAAAGGTGTATACCAAATATTAGAATAATCAGTCAACTGGAAGGGGGTAAAAAACGAAATTAAGATCAGTTTGAGTAATTTGTACGTCAACATCTTTCTAATGCTGACCGTACAAGAAGGAATGGCCTATACTGTTGCGTGTGCATCAAGTATTTTCAATCAATAAAATACATAATATGCTTCTATTGGAGGTAAGATCTCTAAAAGAAACATTAGGAATTTAAACGGAAACTAATTTCAGCAGAATTATTATAGGTAGAATTCAGGTAAATTTCCATTTGCATTTCCGAGATTTTTAGATAGAAATAAAATCAATGATTGTAACGGTTAAACCAAAAAAAAGTTTATAAAATGTAAGTTTGAAACACACCTTTGCTTACCCTGTTAGAGCGACACAAACGTGGTGCTATAGCCTCTTGTACAGTAAATTATTGATTAATATCTTCAAGTGTTCATTGCCTTGGAAACTTGCCCAAGTCATATTCAAATAAACAATACATTGTTAACATAATATATACCTGATATCCTTTTCAGGTATGTGATAATGTCAATGTGGTGATTACGCGATGACTATCTATTCTTTATCGGTAGATTTAGTTATGGGTTCGTGTGTAATAGGTATGTTGGTCATCTTCAATGTGGGAATAGTTATGACAAAACACACACCCTGTATTTGCTGCTTGGTGTGAAGCATCTATTGGCACACCTTGACAACTGATTCATATGCTGTGATGGCAACGTGATCGTCACATATTCTTTCTAACCCTCTCTATGCCATTACTCTCTGCCTTACCTATCTTAAGTAAGACGGACAGGACGGATCTTAATGAATTTTAGCAGAGAATTAGTACTTATACCTACATAGTCTGAAAAAGCACATAGGTTATTTTATTTCAAGAACAGCTTCCTGTAAGTTATGAGATCAAAACTAGGGGTAACAGCAGGGGTAGTCTGTTCACACGTAATGATTTTCTTGCACTTAAATAAAATGATACACAAGCACGTATCAACAAGAACTCACAACATAGTCAGGTGACAGTGGTATCACTCACACATTCCGACACATTTTCCTTTCCATAAAACTCTAAACTAATTAGTAAGACATGTTGCCGTATTATTTAGAGTTCTATTTTCTTTCCCTGTAGGATTTTCGCTATCTGAGTTAGGTTAATTGTGCTTATTAAGTGGCTGGGTTACGAGAGTAACAAAATAATTATATCTGACCATACTGCCTCCTGGGACCTTGTGACATCATATTGCACACCGTACAGCACATGAACCACCTGTTTTTGAGCAAGCGAAGTGAAAAATAAACTCAGAAATCAATATAGAAATGTTATAAATTCCAACGAACGCAGTGCTCCAAGCCCAAAAAAAAGAGATTTTTCAGATTGAATTCTTGATAGGATAATGCGATCATGATTAAATTCTGTCAAGTGTCTGAAACATAAAAATAAAACAAAAAGTGAAGGTGAAGCTTGTGTAAGCAAGCAATATGTCTGTCGCCACGTATCAATTCAATTTATTCCGACTTCGAGTTTCGCATGCAAAAACAGTGTAACAAAAAACTCATACGACAGTTGAAGCGAAGCCCTACCCGGCTACGACGAAGTTCGACTTGGCGAAAGTAATTAGTCGCAAGCTCGCGAGCTGTCGCCGCGTCACAACGCATCAATTGCTGGAAACTCGCTCTTGTGGAAAATTGGAGCTGTGACGTCGACTCGAGCGAGAAACGCAATCGCCAAAGCTATCGTGTCCGAATCAAAAATAGATCAAAGCAGCTACACTACAATATCCCTTTACAATATCTACGTATTTATTGATTCAGTAGTGGGACAATAAAGTTCATGATTCATACCACCAGAATGAACTTCTATAATTTATATCGCGTTGTTGGTCATAAGTAATAAGAATTAAATAGAAATATATCTTTGTCGTTTTGTTATTCATATTACATTACCGTATCTTCCTTTTCCAGACGTTTTAAGCGTTGATTATTCAGCGCTATCTCGGCGTACCATCTGGTTACATTAAGTTTTTGAATTTCTGTTTTATGTCTGTAAGAATAAGGCGATCTTTCGAGTGTTCCTTGTAGTGGCAGAAGGTTATAGTGAGGAGACATTATTTTGTCACAATGGTGGGTGCCGCCCACGCTACGGGCAGCAGCAGCGCAGTCTTCGGTGATGCACTGCTTTAGGGAACGAATAAATTACCCGGACCGCTCACGAGACTTACACCGCATACAGTTTCACAGTATCTTTACAATGGTATTCTAACGGGCGCACAAATGTCTTGAAGCTACTGTGAATATAAAAGCGATTGTAAATCAAATAAAAAGTATTGCGCAGTCACATTTACGTTCCATAACTTTAACGATACATACCGTTAGAGGTGAGAAAATAAGTGTTAATAAGACCTTCCGCTTGAAACAATAGTAGGAATTCGGATTAGACACGTACGAGCTAGAAGCACAGCCCCGCCGTGAGAAGCTTTGTAACCACAATGCTCATGGCGTCTCCACTAACCGCAAAGAGTAGGTAATCTAATACACGAAGCTCAGCGACACTGGCTTTCACGGCCGCAAATCTCATATTACACAACCGAGCTGTTAAATAAATTATTTTTCTAAAGTTATGCGATTATCGACCGAACATCAATGGAACGGGCCATGGTTATGGAGTTGCGCGGTGGCAAAATTGTTGTGGGCAAGCGGCCGATTCATAGATTGCTTTTTTTGTTGGGACTCGTGCGAATAAAAAGTATCAAAAATGCGCTCTCCACTCTGCAACGTAGGTGGCTATCGCGTGTTGTATACGTTTTACTGTGAAATATTCACAAGGAACGAGATTAAAAATGACTTTTATGGTTGTAACGCACAAGGTATTCTGAGATACACAGAATATAATCTGAATTTTACGATTCCACTAATGAACAAACCATTGAATATTTATTATGAACCACAGAAACCCTAGTTCTGAACTTTAAATTTTAATGCAACTGTTGCTTAAGCAACTTATGTTGAACAATATCCAGTTAAATAGTTAGTTTTTTTTTGTTTTACAACAAAGAGATTTACGCTTTACACAATACTCAAAGCTAAGCTTTGAAATTACAAGAATCTTATTTCACCACCACTCGAACATAAGTAGCAAGTACCGAGCAATTTCTGTCTCGCCGCGTTCGCCGTTAAATCTCTAGAGACGCATACAAAACGTTTATTCATCTTGTCTAACAAACAGAATTGTGAGAAAATAATTTGTTTAATTTTATTTACCAGTGGCTGTGAAGACACAAACCAATTTGGACAATATATTATCCTATTTAAAGTACTATACAGTAAAACGTGCCTATATTATACGGTTTAGACAATATAAATGATTGTACATTTTTACGATTTTTGCAAAGACAAAGGCATAATATCATTTTATAGTATTACTCAAAAGCATATAATGTAGTGACAGTTTTAAATTATATATTGTTTAAAATAATATTGTGAGATGTTTTAACGTATTTATACCTACCACAGCTAACAGGTGTGCGAGAAAAAGTTTTTTCTGAATAATTTCATACAACACGAAGAGACTTTGACCTACATCTTTCAACTATACGCTTTGTCCTGACGTATCTTATCACAATATTTTGTGGAAATGTAAAACGCTTATAAAAGTTTTGAATATAATACGAGTTTATTATTTTCTTGAGGTTGATACTGGTTTATTTCAACAAAGCCTAGGCAACTACAATAATATGGAAGAGTAGTTGAACGTTTTTTTAAAAGCATAAAGTATGTCAATTATACAAATCTAATAGATCTGGAAAAGTGAATCGCTTGGGAGCGACTAGAACCCGTGATCTTTCCCTTACAGGGTGAACCACTAGGCCACTGAATTAAAGCACCCTTAAGATTTATTTTTCCTGATGAATTCGAAGGGAAAAATATTCAAAGTATGGATTTTGGAAAACAAAAAAGTAGGATAAAACGCATCGGAAGTTTCAATTTGTCCAATTAATGTACCATTTGAAATACTTCATATTATTATTAAAAGTTTGAATGGAAAGCAAAAGAAAATACTGACCTGTAAGTAAGACCTCACTCTTAAGGTTCGCGTATCGATGTAGGAAGTTTTAAAAGTTAACAAAACCGATGCAGAAGATATAAAAGATGTTAACCGTATAGACATTCAAGAAACGGTTGTTTAAATTTACAAACACCACTAATTCTATATTTATGTACACATTAAAAATTACTACCGACTCGGAGTTATTTAACACGCCGCAGTATTTGTAACTATAAAATTTTACTACGATACTCAGTCTCCATAGTCAAAGAATCACTAATAAATATGAATTTTTGGCATGCGTTTCAAATAATAATGCAAATTTTGATTCATTTTCAATCAGATTATCACGAAAAACATCTAGAATTGGGATAATAACTATTAAAATACGGAAAACCAATAACAAGTATAGAATCACATACATTTGCATAATGACGATTAGAAGTGGATATCGAATTTGTTAATTTAAAGAAACGCGGAGCCAATGATGGTACAATACTAAAAATTTTAGACATGAATATTCGATTTCCTACACAACTGCCATTAATTTTATCATACAAGGCTCATCTAATTTTTATAGCAAAGTTAATATTTATTTACACCAATAATCGTAAAATTATAAATAAAGCTTTTTCATAGTAAAAAAATAAACATAATATAAATAAAAGACGATGTAGAACACATAAAAGATACACAAGGTTTTATGTTCAAAGAAGGAGCTATTACGCATGTTTGGTATAATTTTATTGATTCTATAAACAGAATAGACAATCAAGTCAAACAAAATAACTTTTTTCCAAATTCGTTACCCTCTAAAACCGCTCGCTGTTAATTACAAGTAAACAAACCCTTTAGCAATAACAAAGCCAAGAATTAGCCGAAATTATTTAACCCGTGAATTGGCTTTCGACGACTGTAAACTTCAAATCAAGGAGCGAGTTCACAAGAAAAGCCCCACCCGCTTTAATATGCACTTCACAATAGTAAGGGGTTCGAGTTTTGAAGAGGTAACTCCTTGTGAAGGCACTTTATCTTCCCACAACCTCGCTTCTATCACGAAGGGATGGATACGATTAGAAGTCTTAATCTTTAAGAGGATTTTACGATGGCCAGTGGCAGAGTTTTTTCGACTAGTCCGTGAAAGGTAATTTTCTGCTCGGTGCGCTTGAATTTTTCATCAGTCAAATTTTTTTTCGTGAAAGCAATCCAACTTGATTTAATGTAGTTGCCACACACGTGGTCATTGATGGTGGTATTTTTTACAGACTGCAAACTGAGTTGCACAGATAGCAAACATATGATAAGCGATGACAGATTGCAGACACTTATCTTCGCCGCTTCTTCGAACTGATTTGTTTTCTGTCTGTTCCTTATCTTCGGCGTAGTATTGTTCTTTATGGTCACAATAAACTTTACCCGTTACTATAATCACTATGTGAAATCTATCTATAAAATGAAATAATGTTTATCTGTTTACAAATAAAAATATGCCTTAATATCTATAACGTATTATATAGGTACAATGCCTCTCTCTTTTAAGCTTTCACATTAGGTACTTACAAAACTATTCTTAACACAATACCCTAAATAACATTTATGTATAAGGGTTTATATCCGGTAGATGTTATGCCAACTTTGAATAAAATACGTTACCCAAGAGCACGGTGTTCAAAATAAATTTTCGTAGACGGACAAAACAATGTTAAGATCAAAGGATGTTTTGGCAACTTTATAAGGGGTGATCTGGGCATGCGGTAACAGGATGCTAATGTAATCGTTCTTTTACGTAGGGTTCCGTTCCGTTATCATCTTGAATTGTTAGAGTAATGTTATTAGTATTTATCAGCTCACGAAATTAGGGTGTATTCTTCATTACATTTTGAGTCAAAGTTATTAAGTTAAAACGTCGTGAAGAAAATTTTAAAGAAGTAAAAGTAAAATTTGTTTTAAATGTTAGGGCAATCGAGCGTTCTGGTGTTTCGCGTAGTAGTTTCGCGAAAATACATTGAATTTGCATTGACTAGAGCGTTCGCTAGAAAGATCATGAAAATAGTCGTAGCAATGTTTGGCTCGGTTCTTTATTCAATAAATATTCACTTAATCTTCTGTTACAAATGAATGCTCAAATCTATCAGCACTTTAAGATTTACTTGCACAGTATAATAATTTCATAGAAACTGCCGTCAGATTATACTGATCAGCTAGCTAAGCTCGCTTATTAGCTTGCAAACCAATCGTAAATCAAGTGCAGTCAAGGAAGTATTTAGTTCAGCTATTAGACAACATGTCATGTAACCTGAATGCTTTGTTCCATTGTGGCTGGACAAGAAGTTAAATAATTTTGTATAGCTCTGGAGCCTAACCGTATTGTGAATTATTGTAAATGTTACGATTATTTGAATTACTACCTTGGACTATTAATTAGTAACTGTTAGATTGTAATTGTATTGTGTTTGATACTGACATAAGTTATGTTTAGCCCTTGAGATATTTCACAGAATAATTGTTACATTAGTCATTAAGAACGATTTTCGTAAAATATGTAAATGATATGAAAAGGAAAATTTGAGAGTAAAAAAAATCCATTTCTCTCTCTCTCCCTCTACTCAGCGTGTTTATACTTAGAAATTTGAATTTTTAATGTGCTTTTGATGCGATACATGATAACCTTAGCAGTACACAATATCTATTAATGAAAATATATTTCATTGTTCTAGAGTCAATGTGTTAAATGATTTTGGTAACAGATATGCAATGAACTCAATTATAATAAGCCGCATTGGCCCCATTCAAGCGCAATATTGAAATGCTCCAATTTGCATAGTTATTATAAACATGAGATTGGGGATTTACATCATGCGTGTGACAGAGACCGGTCATATGCCAACATGGGAAACAAAGAAGGACAGAAATAATAGTCAACTGATGACAGACAACGTGAAAGCGTCCAATTTAAAAAGGTCTGCACATCCTGTTTTTTAACTAAACAAACATAATAGTTGATTGGAAGTTGGAGGGTTCTATATAATTTAGTCGCCTCATGATTTAGTGTTGTGCCGTGAATTATTACAAAAGTAATTGTGTTAATTAACTGTGAATAACGATGTGAAATAATAGTTTAATTGCAATAGCATCGAGTAAAGCCGTGCATGTTTAAACACGAATTCTATAACGTACGTATTTCATTAATTATTATTTGTTTGTACTGTAAACTCTCAAACACTGCGGAGTGCCTTTTAACCACTAGGCGAGGTCGATGCAGCATGTTTTCATCATGTACTTCACTCTGCCACTTATAATTACTTACTTATGATTAATTCTCTGTAATTACTTGTCTTATATCATCCTATTATATCGTATCCATTATATATACCTTTCAGGCTATTCGTCCATAAGGTATTTGACGACCTATTCCCGGCGTTAACAGTAACCATAAAGTGTTTGTGTTTTATAGCTGTGCCAAGACAGTGAGGTTAGGTTAGATATTAAACAATTTGACGTTATATCTCACGTGTAATTACAACTGCCCATGTACTTAAAGACCTTGTATACGATAATAGATAGTTATTGAAATATGTTTGCACATGGCTCCCCAATTTTGATGTTTTCCTCAAAATATATGAAACACTCCACAATCCAATATGAACGAAACTTACGTAACCACTTTTGTCTGGCGAAAGTAGTAATCAAGCTAACCTTTCTTACCCACATAAAAATACAGAAACAAACAAAATATTTATATTACATTCTCGTACAGAAACCTTGCAAGGTCCCTAAAACTTGTAGATAGTGTATACCTACGTGACGGCGAATGGTCTCCGAGCCAAGGCAGGCACATTCCGGCAGTCGATCGATCCGGATTAGGCTTGCCCGACCGGCGGACTAAATAAACAATGTGACGAGACTGCTTCACCCTTTTAACGAATCCCTCTGTCCCCGTAAAGCTAGTACGTATTATTCGTTACTTTTACGTGTGATGAATTCATGTGTTTCAAGTGTTTCAACTGAGGTATGATTAAAATTTTCAAATTTACGATGCTGAGATTAAATTATGTGGATGTTTATCTGGCTGTCGCAATGATTTTATTATTTACAAGTAATTTATTTTCACGCTATTATTGCAGATATCATAAATTTAGTATGAATGTATACTTGGAATTACACAATTTACATTCTTTGCCGTGACAAAAGACAAGTACATTATTATTTAAAATACAATAAATACTTAGATCTATAATACAGTAATTTATATTATAGTTAAGTATATAATTGAACTATAAGAATAAGTAACAGTTAAATAATCAGACAACGATATTTAATTTCAACTGTTTGTACTAATACAAGCTTTAACTAGTAAATCTGATATTGAAACCAACAGAAATCTCGTTAAACCAACAGAATTCTTAGCATTGTTTTATTGTTAGTAATGGGATTAATAGGTCGTAATTTTTTTCTTATTGCTATAAGTTAGTGAGTAACAGTAAACGCACTTATAACGAATATAAAACTTACAGTGAAATAATAACCGTAATTTGAAGTGAAGAGACGAACTTACCTGTAACAAAAATAAAATAACAATTTGAAATATGCACATAAAAATTACAAGCGAATTAATAACAAGGTAGACCACTGTATCTAACCTTTCCCGTTAGATACAGTGGTCCAAATTAGGAGATTATATCTCCAGTGTTGGATTGCAATAGGCTTCAAAACCAAATCTAAGTTCAACTGCTATCAAATTCGAAGGGTGCATAGTTACAGCATCTTAGTTGCCAATAGTCATTGTAATTATCATGTTATGTAACTGTTACACGTTACTTAAGCGCATGAATCCATTCTGTTATTTTGTTGTATTCAATTTAGACCATAATAAATTTATATAATAGAAATCCTATAACCTTTAAATATAAAATGATTGAATTCTTAATATACTAATCTATATATATATAAAATTACTTGTCCCGACTGACTGACTGACTGATTCATCAACGCAGAGCCTAAACCGCTGGACCTACAAACTTGAAATTTTGACAGTAGATGCATTTTATGATATGCAAACGTCCACTAAGATAGGATTTTAGGAAATTTTGCTACTAAAGGTGTAAAATAAGGGATGTAGAAGTTTGTATGAAAGTCCGTCATTTTCAGAGCTAGATGTACTAAATGTCATAAACCGGTGTTTTTTCTTTTAAGAAATAAATGAACACGTGTATCAGCATTTTTCAAAATTTAACTACTAAGATGATAAAATAGGTTATAAACGTTTGTATGGAAAGTTCGTCATTTAGGTCACTATACAATATACATACATACATAATACGATATTTTCAGTCGGCTAGTTCATAATATATAACCATAATACCAGTCTCTTAATACGGCACAAGATCTCAAGAACTATTCCAATGTGTAAGATATCCTAATAGCCGCTTTGACTTCATCTTTCGTACCGATCGGGGAATAAGGTCGGTCGCGCATTATTATGCGAGGAATTCTACGCATGTTAAAGTAGATGCGGATGGTAAATGGGACCTGTTTATGTACTTTGTGAATAAAGTGTCTTTGAAAGAGTTTTACGGCAGTTACTTTGTACAGTTATTTGGTATTAGATGGTTTAAAAATGATGAAATTTGAAAATATCTTTTGAGTTTACTTCTTTGCCTCAAAGTAGTTTAGAAAAAATATTTTAAAAAATGAAACATCTGTTATGTATTTTTACAATTTGTTTAGATGCTGGTTTCTAAGCTAGGCTTAAAGCTGTTTTTTTTTCACACATTATCTTTTACCGCCAGAAGTACTACCTGATTATGACTAGTCTATAAAACCTTGCCTTGCCTACCCCGCTATGAAAAAGGCGTGACTGATAGGCGTGATAAACGCGAAAGTTTGTGAGTATGGATGGAATATGTATATATGTGTGGATGGATGTTTGTTACTCTTTCACGTAAAAACTACTGAATGGATTTTTATGAAACTTTACAATAATATAGCTTATACATTAGAATAACACATAAGCTATATATCATCACGTTACTACTCAAGGGAAGGAAGCCAGTGATCATTAACAAATTCGACCGGCATCGGCATATACGCAGAAGTGACAGTGTGGTTATTTCTGTTGCCACTCTAATAAAAACTACTCGAAACACTTATCCAGAGGGAGTCGCGGGCACCAGCTAGTGTATGTATAAAGTCTTACGCATTAGTGTCTCTGATTTTTTTATAATTTTTCGCAAAGAACTAATTCTCCTGCCTAGTTTAGTTATTGTCCTAATCAATTCTACAAAACATAAACCATTATGAAATTGATAGTACACACTTTACGACGGCTATATGTCTCATTAAGCTACGAACATTAACCTAAGGTTATTAGAACCATAAATAGGTTTGTAAGTTTATAAAGTTTATTTAAGGAACTGAATCTTTTACAAAAATATTGTGTCAGTATTGTGTAAAAGAAAGGAATTCGTAAGCAAGCACAGAGTTTAAATAGTTATATATTTATTGTATGACAACAAAGTTCAATGGTTATCAGTAGTCTCTCGGTGCACAATGAACTTGTAATTGTCTCATAAAGCTTAAAGATAGAAAAACAAGTCGTGCCATTTATGGAATAAATAACTTTCGCGTAAGGTTATCGATCAATTTTAATTCTGGAGACAAGCGAATTCTTGAAATCTGTGAGAATTTTGTACTGAGAAATCTTCATCAAAAGGTTATATACCTACCTATACTACTTGTAGACTTTTCTTAGTAATGATAAAAGTTTTACTTTACTAAAGTGCGTTCAAAAGTCCCAAAAGCCTTTTAACCAAAACGTACAAAATGGTGTCTCTATAACAGAGTCGTAACTCACCCTAAAATTTTATGGCCAAAATTTTGCCAACAAAATGTGGGATGTAACTAATTAACTCGTGTCACAGAAAAGGGTGGCTATGGCCAACTACGATCAACCGGACAGGGTTCATTTGCCTTAAAATTATGGAGGCATCCACTATACAACGGTCGTAAATAAACACCCAACCTGGCCATTCACTTGCCTTACCTAAAAATATTTAGTGATATAGTTATAATCTTCGTTATGTATACGTTTGATATAGCTTGTGATGAGATTTAAGACTACGAGTATGAAAACTCCTTACTGTTTTATTAATCTTTATTGCAAGACGTAAGTATAAATCATACAAAACTTCCGTCGTGCATTAAATAGGTAAATTTTTAAATAAACTGCAGTAGCTTGATAAAAATCAGTTTGAAAAAGCAGTAAATTATGTTTATTCTTGTCTTATTTAGATTTTCTTATGCTAGTTCAGTTTAGACTGCTAAAAGTGTTAGAGCCGTTTTTCACGATCCGCGATTTCGCGGACTACGCTCCGTAGAAAGGCTTGTCTGGGATACTACAGACACGTTTGTCATAATAAATGCCTCCATGTCTGCGTCCACGGCCGTGCAAACCACGCACCGTGGAAACCCGGCGTTAGTCTTCAAGTTTCACAAAAATAAACCTTTTTGCTACATTTAATATTTGTGTTTTATTATTTGTTTCAGTATTTGAGAGTTATTTTAGCGTAGTTTAAGAAGCTTACAAGGGATACGCAACATGCAACTATAGGACTTATAGGATTAAAGCTGAAGCTCTGAAAATTCTTCATTTAGATGTTCTGAATACTTTTTCAGCCTCACAAACGAACGTAAAATTTTATAGCTGACGCTGTTCTTTGAAGGAGAACTGAGGGAAAATTTAAGCTAGATACTAATAAAATGTGTTTAGAGCAAACTAATATAATTTTTATCATAATCCATTTCGGAGCTTAAAGGGAGGTTCATTATAATTTAACAACAAAGGTGAAACCGCAACTAGTGAACCGTGAACAGTCTATGTAATCATAATACATAACCAACATTTTAGCAGGTTTAAACACACCAAATCGTCGAAAGTTTATTTTCGCCTAACGCAAAGTTTGACCATTACAAGAAAATATGCGTTCATCTATTAAAAAATATACGCGGAGTTGAGCTCGCAGTGGCATGTTTATATTCGTATCGCGTGAGTATGATGTTCCCAGGCCTTAACACAACAATGAAGTAGCAAACAAAAACAAACCTTAATAAAACACAAATAGATGTCAGTTTTTAATGGTAATTACATCATGGTGCTGCAAAGTTTAGGTAACCGTTATACCTGTCATAGATTTGAAATACTGGCATTACTGTTTCAATTTTTTTGTGTATGTATGGGTATAAATAGATAATCAGGTGAGTATTAGTTGGTTAGAACACGTAACTGATACATTTAATGCAGTCAAAGAAGTTTAAATAAGTAAGGCTCTCTACGCATAAATATGTACGTGTACAGAAATAGGGAACTCGTTGAACAAGGAAAAAAGAGCTGCCATTGCACCTAAAATTATATTTTCTTTATTTTATTTTTCTTTAGTCTGGCGATCTAATCCATTACTTGTGGCAGAATTACTACAAAAAAGCATGAACCTGAGACTCGTAATGTAAACCCAGCACTTATGAATTAACAATTAATATGGAGATTCTGTACCTGTCAATTATCTATGCATTATAATATGTATCGGAATTCCATTAGCTAGTGGCGATCAAGTGTGACCGAATCTAATTATAATAGAAATTGCTAACAATTGACCATACACAATGATATTGTTACAAATATTATGTCTATTGTGTATGTGCACTTAATTTGTTCAACATAAAGAATAAAAAAAGTAATCAAAGCTATCAAGCTACCACAGAAGTATCAATCAAATGTATCCGACCTTTTTCAATGTTAGAATACACAAATCGATTTGAATATCGCGGAATTATAGCCTGTGGTTTACTGCAAAAACTGTGAATAGAAGGCCAATTGGATTTCGAACTAGAATTTTTTATACCTTTGAATAAAGCAATGGTTTTATAATTCATTTATACATGGCCTCTGTTTACTGTTTGGTTTCTGATATGAAATAATGTAAAGGATCACATACACAATCAATTTAATAAGCAATGCATTAACTTTCTGCGGTAGCCTAGTGGTATGGGTAATGGACTGTTGAGACGAGGTCTCGGGTTCGACCCCAGGTTTACCATGGCACACACCAATGACTTTTCGATGCTTTTCGAAGTTATGTGTGTATTTATCGTAGGTTTATAAGTGCCCGGTTAATGGCAATAGGCTCGCCACCTATTACATTGGGACCTACACATAAACGGGCGAAATGTGGGTGCTAGCACCTCTGCCTACCCCTTCGGGGAATACAGGCGTGAGTTTATGTTATGTTATGTATTAACTTTAGTATTTTATATATCGATAACCAATCTATAAGCCAAAGCAAAGGTGTCCCATTGAAGGTAATGACTCAAATTTTAGCTAGTGAAAACCGAGTATATTATAATATGTCTCTGTCTACCTCCTTCAGCATGAAAGGTGTACTTAAGTATTATTTCCATCTGTAACTGTATGTATATTCACATGCACCCTTTTATTGACACCTGTCCAATAAATGATAAGCAAGCCTTGCACCTTATCCTTAGTAAATGAATTAAGTATTTTAAACATTAAGTTGTTACAGTAATTTTTATCTTTACTAAGCCATATGTCGATAGACACAGAAATAAAATTAAGTTTACTACTTCATCTGCCTTTAACCTACCTTTAAATTAGTTAAACTAATTGGGAAGCAAATTATGTAAATTGATACAAAACCTGAACTATTGTCTACCCAAATGTATACACATCCCTTCCTTAAGAAAAGTAATGGTTGATCAGTAGGTACACAAGAAACTTCATCTGTCTTGAAAACATTTTTTCTTTTCTATTTATGTGATCCATGATCCATGTCTCATTTGGTCTCATTCGTTTATCACCGGAAATTTTAACTATCCAGGGCAACTGAATCGTGAATTTGTGCTTTATTGAGATATCTAAAAATTATATAGCTCATAACTATATAGATATACGATTATGAAAACAATCGTGATTTCTTTATTTATACGATACTAGCCCGCGTGCATGTCGGTTATCGCAACCAAACATAACCTTGTCCTTTCTCAAAGTCTATTCTACCCCTATATCAAATTTCATCAAAATCGGTTCAGTAGTTTACACGTTAAAGCGTAACATACAGACAGACAGATAGTGTTATTTTCGCACTTATAATATTAGTATGGATAGTAAAATTTCTTTGAGTGCGTAAATTGCCGAACACGGAATTCCTTTGCAATGTTTAATGTCGTGTGTAGAAAACAATTTCAAAAATTTGACTTTTTAGAATTTTGTAATTTTTGATGTTATGTCTCATAATTTCGGTCAA
This sequence comes from Eilema sororculum, assembly GCA_914829495.1. Lineage (NCBI taxonomy): Eukaryota > Metazoa > Arthropoda > Insecta > Lepidoptera > Erebidae > Eilema > Eilema sororculum. The sequence goes on along the minus strand of OU618543.1, from coordinate 18,748,358 downwards.
ACTTATAACGATTACCGATAAGTAGGTCATTCAACTATTGTAATATGAATCCGTAGTTCAGTTATACGTATAAAGGTTCAGTGTCTATAGTTTTCTTTACAATTAATTCACCAATAGCTAACGAAGTCTAATTTATTACTTCTTGTAATTCAAAATACACTGGGATTATCAGTAAAAATACAAAAAGCAAAAAATCTATAGATATTTTAAATAAAAACAAACTTATCCAAGTAATGTTCAAATTGCAGAAATTCCAATAACAATACTTGAACCCTAAACTTATGTAATATCGGCCGCTTATTTTCTCAACTCCCGTACTTCATTACTAAAAGTAACAAAACTTGAAATTGCTATTATCTTAGTCGGGCAGCGCTGCTCGTTACAAGTTCATCAAAGAACCCGTCGGTTACTCGCAAACCTCGAGATAAGAAAACACATTCCTCATCGAGTATTCGAATTATCTCAACGGTGTTGACACAGTTGCGTTTGGGTTGTATGGTACAAGTTATAGACGAATGGTGCATTTCTGAAATAGGTAATGAATACCCTTTCTCATGATGAACTGTGCAGTAACGTTAAACCACTTGGTTCTTTTACGAATAATATATTTTGGATTCAAGAGGAACGGTGATAAAAGCGAATTATAAATGCATTACCACATTCTACTAGAGTTTAATTTAAAAAGGCGTGAGCTATAAAAAATATATTTTCATTGTTTATTGTTATGCATAGTCTTAGTAAGTATCATATATATTTATTTAGTGATTTCACGTTGCAACATTTACGTACAGTAAAATTCAACTCGATTTGTCATATTTTCTACAACTTTCCGGTAAACCTTAAAAGTGGTCAGCGATTCTATGATAATTATAATGACTCAAGATGCGCAAAACTATAGAATATGGATTGTAAAAAATCAAAATGTATAATATTATAATGTATGTATAATTCACCGCGACGTCGCGTCACGTGAATAAAGTAATTTCCCGACGGATCACCGCTCAACTTCGTTAACTTGTACCTCAATCAGTTGAATCCAGTAAGCTGGCATATCTGAACCGCTGTAGTATTTATACAGCGCTGATTTCGATGACAATGCTGTGTAAACTGGGGACCGATAACCTCCGACCGGCCTGCTACTTATTTGTTCACTAATTATTGCCAGACATGTTTTGTTTTACCGATTTGTTTTTTTGTTGTTCCATATTTGATTTATTTTATTATCTGTGTAGACATTACAGTATAATAAAATTTGAATATATTCTAAGGTTGGCAGTGTTATTTCAATATAAAGGTTGTTTTTTTTTTGTGCAATTGTATAACAAATTGTAATTGTTCCTTTAAATTACCTTTTTTGGTAACTATTGTTTAGTGTAATTTTACTCATAATGATAATTACTATTGCTCTTATGCAAGCATAATTATACATATAGTAAATTGTAAGTAAGTATTATTTTACGTACAAAAGGTCATTGCAATTTAATGGATTCAATCACGTTTTTGTCTTTTTTACTTATCAGGTTTATATAGTCATCGTGGGAGACTAAAATGGTGCCCATCTAATAAGATACCTCAAAGTATAAAAACTTTATTTGAGTTTGGAGAGCGAGCCTAAAATGTATGTTTGCTTTTTCTTGGGTAAGTACTTCATATTTTATATTTGCAGCGTTTTGTAATCAAAGAAATTCAACTTTGCTTCGGAAACATTTGAAATAATATATCATGTAACTTCTATATTAATCGTATTAGAGTTAAAACGGTTAATCTGAATAATCAATCTGAATAATAAGGCCCTGGAACATGCAACAACCGAAATACGTTCGAAGTATTACGTAGGTAACACGTTTTAATGACCATAAGCGGTTTATATGAAATGGCACGCGACTTTTGAGTTATAATTCCTAAAGTCTTCTAAATATAATAAGGTATGATTCCGAAGGTGACCGCACACGACAACTGTAGACGCACGCAGCACTTAGCATTTACGCGTAATTCATTGCAGCTTCTCAATGGTTGTCCTTATCTGACTACAAAGTAAGGTATGTTATGTATGTGTTGTTTTTTTTTTCGTGAGAAAGTCCCCATGGATACCTCACTCGCCGGAGCCGAAAGGGGAGGTTATGTTGGACTCGAACCGATTAAAAACGCACGCTGACTGAGGGTCGTGGTGCTAGGCAGGTGAGGTTGTCCTCGACATATCCCTCGCACCCCCTTATGGTCTGACCCTCCTCGGGAGGGGGGACAACGGTGTCCCCGACTCGCCGCCGGAATGGGGAGGTGCGCTTCTTAGCGCGCCGCCGCCGTGGCCTGCATCTGATGGGGTGATAAGCGGCTCCACCCGTCACCCCCAGGCCCGCTTTGTATGTGCTGCATGCATCTGCAGTTGTCGTATGCGGTTGGTTTCGGAATCATACCTTAAAACATAACTTCCAATAACGGCTATTCAAACTTTATTTCAGGCATACTTACCAAACTTATACATAATTATGTTAGATACTAACTATTGTTTCGATATTTTTCGCTGAAGCCTGAGGCTATAATATAATCGACGACATTATCATAATCCATTATTGTCATTCCTGAAGTTGGATATTTAAGCAATTTGGGTCACAAAGTTACGATTACAATAACTAGTAGAATTACTTAACTTGAATAATTCTCAACAATAACTGTTTATTGTTTCGACTGTTAAAGTAATTACAGTTCTTTATTTTATATATAGTTTGTTTCTAGTTTATTAGACGCATTCACTTACGTTTTATAGATTTATTCCACCAATGTTATGCCATAGCTCTGTATAAAAATCATCTGAGCATCTTACCTCATTCTAGATCCTTAAACAAGCTTGGTGGAGGTGCCTATGTCGGAGTCAAACCGACTAAAATGCAAGGCGACTTAGGTCTTTGGTTGCTGGAGGTGAAGTTGCAGAAAACGGAAGTCGTTCTGCGAACTCCAACGTCCGATTCCCCTTCGCTCTTCGCGGGCTGCCTGAGCCCGGAGTCTAGTCCGGACCCCAGGGACCGAAACAGTAACCGCTACAAAGTGTTTTAACACTGTTTTTTTAAACTGTTTAAAAAGAAAACCCTTTATAACTGTAACCGAAACGTATCTGTAACAGATTAAAAGTGTTTAGGGTTCATATGTGTTAATAACGGTTACCGGTATTAACAGAAACGTCATTATAACGTTATAATTTATGTACTTGCACAGAAAAGAAACAACACGTTGACGCGACACGAATAAGTTACTTTTTTAGGTTACGTGTTGCATCGAGTTCTTCTACTCATTAGGTATAAGTAGGTACACTCCAAACTTATGACCGGGGCGGTGACCGCTCACACGCGTAGGCCTCGTATCCTCGGAGTCTGGGGGGCGTTTTACCAGTCTAACTGCGGATTTGGCTGAACTTCGATATTTGCCGTGAAGTGACTGCCATCTGACCTTCACAAACCAAAGGCGATATCGAAGCATTGCAACTAGACCAACTACCTGTAATGACTGCCATCTGCCATAGATGTTCGTACGACAACCGGGCCCTCGATTCTACTAAAGCTGCACTCCAATAATGTCATTAAATTTTAGACTTTATTTCCATACGTCTAAAGTTCAAAATGAAATGAAAAACGTTTCATTATACTATTTCATTCACTCTACAAAACGTCATTTAATTTTGAATTTTTAGTTTCTTATAGTCGCGGTGGCACGACTGTGGTTTGACTTGAGTAGAATCGACGCTCGGGACCGATGGCTTCCGAGGCACGAACAGACCAATGTAAATGCACTAAGCTTACAAATACAAATGGATACACATATTTGCATTGAACTGGGATCGAACCCGCCTCTTGCGTAGCGGCCGCGTTCACTACCGCTATACTAATATTATAATATACCGAACTATATAAATCATAACCATAGCAACTTTACTACGAGTACTTACATATTAGCTAGGTACATTTTTCATAATCAGTTATATTAGGTAGGGAGGCCACACAGCAAAATGTGCGACCGTCGCGGAGACCTATTGGAATTGGTAGATTAGATGATAGAAAGAATAATGGTATATAAAGTTTCCACTTTTAGTTGTGGTGGAAGCGTCTACATAACATGAAATAATGGGGTTTTTCAAGAAGGCCATTAGAAGGTTTCTTCAGGGTACGCAGCGCGAGTTTGTACCCTGAAGTACCCGAGTGGCGGCGTAAGACATAAACCTAATGTGGGCAAGGTTCACTACATGTAACTAGGTGGAATAGACCACTTCTCGAGGCCCTTTTTTCCAGTGGGACACAGGTGGGCGCCTTCTACATCGGGCATTTATTTTGAAATTAACGTCATCATCTGTTTTCATTCATCTACTTTAAGGTTTATGTCATGTTGAAATAAAATTTATTACTGCAAGGGCAGCTCGCGATGCGCCTTTCTTTGCTGTAAGGCGAGATCCTTTGGCCTGCGATGCCGTGGGCGGTCCCCCAGTCCGCCCATAACCCCCGCCGCCTCTGTCCCTGGTGTTGCATACGTCCATAGGCCACGGTAACCACTTTCCGTAAGGTCTTTTCCAAAATAATTTAATGAATCAAAAAAGTAGGTACGAACTTGTCGCCCAATAGGTACTTCTATTTACACTTAGAGCTCGATATGACGCGCACGAGTCGACGGGACTTGTTACGGTTTATGTTATACTAGCTTTTGCCCGCGGCTCCAACCAATCCGACCAAACATAGCCTTTCATTAACATAGCCCTAGGATAGGATAGGATAGGATAGGGGACTCTTTTGTCCGCACTTAGCCTCTCTTTTGGGCCATTGTGCGTAGAGAGTGCTGGCTAGAGCAGCCAGCCTAGCTCCGCCCAGAAACGCAGAAGCTTACTGGGGGCTTCGCAGGCAGGAGCGACCTCACTGTGCCGAGGATTTGGGATCGTTGGGCGGCCACTGCCTCGCATTCCAGTATTACGTGGGCGGCCGTTTCCTCGGCGCTGAAGCACCCCCTGCAGAGGGGACTATCCGTGACGCCGATGGTATGTAGGTGCTTGTTGAGGTGGCCCGTTATTGTCCCCATAATTGTCCTTAGACTTGTTCTGTCTAGTCTTAGGAGACGTTTCGTTAGCCGTTTATTTATCGACGGCACAGCCTGTTTTGATTGCCTGCAGTCGTTGGTTTGTACCCATCTTTGGTTATGTAGTTCCACAGATCTCTGGCGTATCCAGGTACGGATCTGTGAAAAAGGGATCGGCAGTAGTGGTAGTGGGCCAGCAGTGGTCATATCGGAGCCCCTCCTCGCGAGTTCGTCCGCAGCATCGTTTCCGTAGGACCCACTGTGCCCTTTTATCCACTGTAGCTTTACTACATTATGGGTGGATAGCTGGTTCAAAGCAGTTTGGCATTCTGCCACTAGTGTGATGTTGGTTGTTTGGTGGTTTAGCGCTTTTAGGACGGCTGTGCTGTCGGTTAGGAGCTTTATGTTAAAACCCCTAACCTGCTTTTCGCTTATTGCCGTCGTTACTGTTGTTATGGCGACACACTCGCATTGGAAGATTGAGCTGTGTTCGCCTAGTGGAAGGTGGATATTCAAACCAAGGTCCAAGGAGTGCACGCCGGCTCTTGAACCATTCTTTGTTTTGGAGCCGTCAGTGTAGACACGCATCTCCTTAATACCAGAGTAGTCCTTTTCCTCGGCTTGCGTTGTTATCTGGTATTTTTTGTTGAAGAAGTGTTTTTTGAAGGTTTTATCACAGGGAGCAGCTATTAGTGTTTTGTATTCCATCGCCCGCCCAAGAATTGTGGTGTGGGGACTATTGTGGTTGTTTCCCCAGAGTCCCAGGTGCCACATTCTAATGGCGGTGATGGTGGCTTCCTGTTGGATGTATAGGTCAAGCGGCGTTAGGTTCAGAGTTACCTCCATAGCTGCAGTTGGAGTGGTTTTCATGCATCCGCAGATTGATGAGCAGGCCAGCCTTTGGAAGGACTTTAATTTGGTAATCACGGTAGACAGTTCCGTGCGGGTCCACCATACCAAAGCCCCGTAGGCTAGCATGGGCCTTATCACCGCTGTGTACCTATAGCCACAGTGCTATTTTTGGCGATAGTCCCCATTTGCTTCCCATCATTCTTTTGCATTGGTAGAAAGCGATTGTGCACTTGTTCAGTTTGTAGTCAAGGTGCCTGTTCCAAAGCAGCTTGCTGTCGAGAATTACACCTAGGTATTTTACTTCTTCCTTAAGTGTTAATTCGGTTGCGAAGAGTTTCGGGAGCTTGTATGGGCCCGGTGCTCTTCGGTTTGTGAACATTACTAGTTCGGTTTTCTGGGGGTTGACCGAAAGTTCGTGCTTTGTGCACCAGGTTTCTATTACACATAACATAGCCCTTTCTTAAGGTATAATCTACCCTTGTACCAAATTTCATCAAAATCGCTTCAGTGGTTTAGGCGTGAAAGCGTAACATACAGACAGACTGACCGATAGAGTTACTTTCGCATTACAATATTAAGTATGAATGAAGTTAATTTCCATATACTTTTCAGTAATTCTGCTTTCTCACTTTGAAAAATATTTGTTCAATTAAATAACGCGTGTAGTGCGGACAGTGAGGATAGCCGGACAGCCAGGCCAAGAAAGGTGTACATAAAATTTTTATGCAAAACTTATAAAACCCCCGTCATAAAAAACATCTCCAAAAAGTTGAAAATAAATTGTGGTTAAAGGGAGGAAAACCACAATATTGATTTTTGATTGAATTTTTATTTTATACTTTTTAAAATTGATCTACTGACCAAGCCCTTAGATTTGATACCCATATTGGGGGTGTTGTGAAAAAAAAAGGAATTCACTATTTTTTGGTTGCGGCCATCTTGGATTCGAAAATTTTCATAGTTGTAGTATTTTACTAGTGAAGCCCTTGCATTTGATAGCCATATTAAGCGAGTTGTCTAGTATCTGCGGTAGCCCAGTGGTATAGGTAATGGACTGCTGAGACGAGATCTCGGGTTCGATCCCAGGTTTAACATGGCACACACCAATGACTTTTCGATGCTTTTCGAAGTTATATGTGTGTATTTATCGCAGGCTTATAAGTACCCGGTTAATGGCAATAGACCACATTACCTAAATATAAACTGGCGTAATGTGGGTGCTAGCACCTCTGCCTACCCTTTCGGGGAAAATAGGCGTGAGTTTATGATGTGAGTTTATGTATGTAAAGAAATATGTATTCCGATATGTTGTGATATCTTGGCCCTATTTTTTTTTTTCAAACATAGCTAAGAACACTCCCGACATTCAAACAAAAAAGCTAAATCCAAAACAGTTCATCCGTTTAGGAGTTTCGATGCCACAGGACACACACACGCACGCACACACACTCACAGAGACACCCTGTCGTTGAGTCGGCAGTTAAAAATACCATGATTTAAAAAAAATACTTCGAATACATAAGAATTGTAAGTTTGGCAACGTAGCCATTTCGGTGAACACTTATTAACCTGTTAACAGATTCATTTCTGGTACACTTATGTAGCCGTTACACTAACCTCATTATAACGATTAACAGAAATAAAAACAGATATATAAGTGGTACACTTTTATTCGGTAACCTTTTAATAGTATAACCCTTATATTTCTGTAACCTTTATGAATCTGTTTTTGGGTCCCTGCCGGACCCAACCGGCCGCCTCCTTCTCGAGCATTACCTGCTCGCAGGAGGCGGCCGCACCCCAAGCGTTCGCGCATCGTACCATCGCTGTGAGAAACAATCCCTGGTGAAGTTAACCAAACATCACATAATAATAAGACATTTTACCAAACCAACAATAACTATAGGTAATATAAGCGCCAAAGATCACCCTAATTCAAATTTAAAATCTTTTAAGGCGTGACTCAACCCTATCATAAAGCGCAAAACAGTTATTATTGTAATACAATATTCGTATTATTGTTAAATGTCTAATGATACCTTCCTTTGTCAAACACTGATTAATGTTCGCCCAAACGATGAACATTTAATTGATATTAATACGACACTCCATTTGTCAATATCATGTTGTCAAAGTGCAGATAAAGTTACGGCAAATAATTTGAACACATTAATTCATTCTAATAACATCTCTGAGATCTGACAGCCTCTGTGGCGTAGCGGTAGTGAACGCGACTACCAATGCAAGAGGCGCGGGTTCCATCCCCGCTCAGTGTAAATATTTGTATGCATGAATATGGGTATTTGCATTGGTCTGGGTATTTCTATGTATAATATGTGTGTATTTAAAAAAAAGTACCTAAGTATGTTTATACACCTTCTAGATTCCATAATACAAGCTAGTTTAGCTTACCATGGGTCTAGATAGCGTTGTGTAAGAAACTAATCGTTGGCGTTTTTGTAACACTAGATATTCTATAGTACCTAAATTTTTACAAGCTAACAAAAAAAATCATGATAAGTACATATTGTGTGCTCACACAAAAACACACAAATATGAACAAAATTTTAGCAAATTGTATTTAATTCCTAAATAGCAACATAAAACGAATGTGAAAAAATCGTGAGAAAGGTACATCAGGAAGTGAAGGTATGTGTATTTTATACCCTAGACATGAGTAACTAGATAACCACATTGTATGTTATTGAGAGTGTGAACTGAGGTTTATCACATCACTTATTTTCACGCAATGGATAAAGTCTTATATTACATAGGATGACTCAAACCGGATTACATTGAGTACTAACATCTTTAATATAAAATTACTATTCATTGACACCGACGTCTCATATTTTATATCCAGAGTAAAAATAAAATGATTTATATCAACTGCACTGCCGACAAGTCCAACAGAATTTTCAACTTTCTTACGTATTACATACCCGAATATAAACGAATCCTTTTTTGTTTTCCCATGAAAACAATTCGTCAAGAACGGCCCCACTTTCGGCATTCAAAAGGAAAAATGGAAGCCCAAACAGGCGAGCAACGAGTTAGGCCGTAACAAAATTCCAACAAAGGGATGATTAACGATTTTTCTACCCCCCAAACTCATTCAAGCTGCGTCGATATTGAATCCGTTAGACGGCGTAAAAATGAAAGTTTCCCTCTTTCTTTTTCAAACATTTGTGTTTCACGTACAGCTCAAATGACCAACAAGTAGGACGTTAACAGAAAGCCAATTCTATTCTATTGGAGACATGACGCTTGAAAATAATCTTCAGTAGAGTCACTGCTCGAAATATAAGCCGACGGGATAACACACCTTTGGCAAAAAATTCTAACTACAATAAGCGAATGTCTGAATGAGTATGAAATTTAGTGTTTTTTTTCCTCTGTATTCATACGATTATTTAATTGGATTAATTATGATTTGTAAACATTTTTAACACGCAAAAAGTTATCTACCTAAATAAATAAAGTCCTGTAGGCTTTTGTACTGATATAGAAAATGTGACGATGTGTAGAAGATAGAAAGATAGATGTATAGAAATTGAAACAGTAGTACAACAAGTTTACGATGGTGACCCTCTTTCCGAGACTTTGCCTTTAGCTTAAAATCAGGCGAGGTGAAGTCAAATTGACGTGTCCTGTATACAAAAAAAAACAAGAGTTTTCTTTCCGAAATGGGCGGATAAGCACGAATAACGAACATTAGCGGATTAATCCACCAGTGTGACCCTCACAAGTCGTTCGTGATATAACTACTGTAGCACTTTTTCCCTTAGTTAGTTGTGAACTTGTTCAAAATAAATGACTGCCATTTGAGCAGAGTGACAAGTAACTCAAACTTTGACATCGTTAGAAATTTCGTGAAAATACACTTATAACAAGCTGAAGCTCTGGGTATTGTTTTAATAACACTTTGATCCCAGTTTTTGAAAGGTATTTTGTCTTTTATAAAGATAATTGAGTGCTGTTGTGTGTTGTTTTGTTTCGTATATTTTTAATAAGTTTGTATTGTATCCAATTTAAAAGTTTGGACCCTCGTCAGCAGCCTTGGCAATTTAAGACGCCACCTCTGCTTGAATACTATGCATATTTATTTAACTTAGGCATGAATTGAAAGCTTTATTAATAGTAATTGTTTTGAAATTAAATTAAAATAAAACCACTCCAAAAATTCAGCGATAGAATTCGTTAAAAGTAGTTTTATTTCAATGAGTGACATTCGCGTCAGAACGTATCATAAATAACAATTTTTAATTATAATAGATCACAATGTGCCTGGCCAGCACATAAGCTACTTTAACCCATGTAAAATATTCCCATGGGTTCCTGAAACGGCACAAACAATAACTCCGCGTGAGTAGAACCGTTGGCAACAGCTATTTATAAATATAATTCTCAACACGCAAAAAATAATTACTAACAAGGTACCCGAAATTCGTATCTCATTCTGTGTGTCGATTGGTCTACAACCAAAACTTACCCATCGAAACAAAGGCATCTTTCTTCCTTTATGTCCTTTGATCACATTGAGAGTTTGATCCGGCAGAAATTCAATAGACCGTGATGTAAGTGGCTCATCTGTCGTACGTGCTCATGAGTTATCGGGTTGCAAATATATAAAGTAAAAAGTACAAAAAATTAGCTCGCTATATTAAGTTACGTAGGAATAAAATGGCAGGTGCGCGCATTCAGCTGGCGAGCATGTGTCTTGTACAAGTTACCTTAATTAATCGTATTCATAAATTGCTAAAATTTAAATTAGTGAAGTACTGCCAACAGGAATAACTATGCCAGTTTGTGAGTCAAACTGAGTACTGCTAATAAAGATATTTCCTCACCAAATCTATAAAAAAATGTTGCCGAGCACAAAACCCGAGAACGGTTGGATCAATTTGACTGATTCCTTTTTCGTATGTTCCTTAAGGTCCACGGAAGGGTTTTATAAAAAAAAGGTTCTCATGGGAACGGAAAAGAATTTCTATTTGAATCAGCTAGTTATTAATAAAGCACTCTTTAATAACAACAATTATTAAATTGTATTAGGAATATTTCACTTAGTATTCAAGTCCTGCTGATCCAATAACTACTACATTTTGTAGCAGCTGCGAGTGAATAGTGGAATCAAGTAAATTCTGGAATATTCGACTGTAATATTCGAGAATAAGATAAGATATTCAAGCGAGACGGTTTCACGATAGCTTCACAATAGATGTATGCAACTGACATTTAGATGATATAGGTATCGTCCTACACCTACGAAACCTAGAAGTTGCCTGTTCCACCATGCTTCACTTCGCGATATCCTTAGTCAGTTTAACACTATCAGGAAATACAGTGATATTAAATTAGACACGATTGCAGTTAAAAGAGTTGGTCTTAATCTGACTAGGCGGGGCCCCGGTTTGACTACGTTAATAGTACTATCAGATTAAAAATGAAATGCTCAAGTGGGACTTGAACCCACGACCTTTCCCTTACAGAGAGCTTGCTCTTTCAACTGAGCTGTTCAGCCACACCTGAATCACTTCAAATTTCCCTTCTCTTTATATCCGTTTTAGGGCGACATTTTTCTCGATGTATTAGAATTTTACAGTTAGCATAATAAATGCTATAAAAAATTCATTCTAATATACACTATAATTGTATTTCTCATCATTTTGTAAATGGAAATCTTAATAGCATTATTGAGGGTCCAATTTTAACATGGAGGTCCAATGGATCATATTTTTTTCTTTATTTTTTTTGATGAGGTCGAATTTTGAGGGTCCAGTGGGTACGTAGCCCATTTTTGCAGTTAAATTACGGTATAGTTAACATTCAGCAGACAATCACAAAATCTAAATAACTAAAAATATTACAAAGTTATAATCGCAATTGAAGGGAACGGTACAAGTATTTCAAAGGAAAAACGCTATTTCACTATAATCAGCTCATTGGATATTAAATAGGTACCTGAATAACATAACTGTTTCTTTTTACTATCAAATTCATCATCATCATCTCAGGTGTGCCAGCTTACAGGTGACATTGGTTAGGGCTTACAGATCGCGGTAGCCCTAGCACCCAATAGTATCACTAAATTAAAATAGTACCTAATTAATACAGAAGATAAATTAAGTATCGTTTCTCTAATAATCCATATCCATACTAATATTATAAATGCGAAAGTAACTTTGTCTGTCTGTCTGATTTTGATGAAATTTGGTATAGGGGTAGATTAATACTTATTCATTACTAGCTTTTGCCCGCGGCTCCGCCCGCGTGGATGTCGGTTATCGCGACCAAACATAGCCTGTGTCCTTTCTCAAGGTCTAACCTATCTCTATACCAAATTTCATCAAAATCGATTCAGTGGTTTAGGCGTGAAAGTGTAACATACAGACAGAGACAGACAGAGTTACTTTCGCATTTATAATACTAGCTTTTGCCCGCGGCTCCGCCCGCGTGGAGGCCGGTTATCGTGACCAAACATAGCCTATGTCCTTTCTCAAGGTCTAATCTACCCATGTACCAAATTTCATCAAAATCGGTTTAGTGGTTTAGGCGTGAAAGCGTAACTTTTCTGGTTTCTATCTCTTTCTCCATCCAAAGGTTGCCTGTAAGAGATTGCCACTGTGCGATAAGGCCGCCTATTGTCTATACCTGAAATGTACCTACAAACAACACATGTTCTTATTCCTTGGTGTACACAATAAAGAGATACTTTACTTTACTTTACTTTACTTTACATACAGACAGACAGACAGACAGAGTTACTTCCGCATTTATAATATTAGTATGGATTAGTATGGATATGGACAATTACAGTTAACTTTTATTCACCCTTTTTTACCTTTTCAAACAAAAACACCTGAGTAATTTTTTGTACTTGAATTATTTATTTATTTAAGTACAAAAATATCTCGTATCAATTATTCAACTTGAAGGAGTTTCTTAATAGAAAAGGGAGATTAGTACTTAAGGCGATTATAGCGGGCTGAGATACATAATCTGATCGACAGATGAGTAATACGGTGCTTAAAATTTGTAAACCATTTTGGTATAGATACTTTTGTTGTTTCGAACAGAACATTAAAGGATTTATTCTCTTCATAGATGGTGATACATGAGCTTTTGTTTGACAATCATACTAATATTATAAATGTGAAAGTAACTCTGTCTGTCTGTCTGTCTGTATGTTACGCTTTCACGCCTAAGCCACTGAACCGATTTCGATGAAATTTGGTATAGGGGTAGATTAGAAGATGAGAAAGGACATAGGCTATGTTTGGTCGCGATAACCGACATCCACGCGGGTGGAGCCGCGGGCAAGAGTATTCTATAATGTTGAAATATAACAATCTATACATCCAAAAGAAAGTCGTGTTAGTAACACTATTTATAACTTCTTTGAAGTTCGGCCTTACTATCGAAAGGTCTCAGGTTCGAATCCTGGCCATAACACTATTGACGTGAACCTATTCCACACAAGCAATTTAGCTTAGCTGGAGGGTTTAGTAATTTCGGTTCTAATATTCTTAAGAAAAAGTCAAGAACGGCTGTTCCTACCGATTTGGCTAGGACATAGGATATTTTTCATTCCGTTCGACCTTTATATATCCCGAGTATAGGTTCGTGTAGGTCGCGGTCACGGGATCAGTATTTCTGTGACCCTGGTACATTTGCATGAAGTACCTACCAGGTTCAGAGAAACTTTAAGGAACTTTATCTGGGTCGCGGGAACAGGAGCCGTGTCTTTAATACAGATTTATATTTGCTTTTTTCTAAATTTTTTAGAATTTTGAAGATAATAAATAAAACTGCGATGAACTCTGTTAAAACTAGCTAGTTTTAACGGATTCTATCGCAGGTTTATTTGTGTTATATTTGTAGCTACACTAGCATCCAACGTATCGTATGCTTCTCAAAAACAGTATTTTACTTTTTAGTTTTTTATACTCGTGCCTGTATCCTGTATCTTAGATGCAGTTGGCAGATTATGCTATCCATACCAACATTCGCTATTTTATTCGATCCCACGTATTATAAGGTGAACCTATAATCATCAACTGAGCACTTTTCGGATAAAAAACAATACTTTTTCTAAATAATAACGGCGAAACACGCGTATAAGTTCATATGCGCACAAATAGCTGCAAATAAAAAGATACAGGAATTTTCATATTTCTCTCTATATTTATGAAAGTAGTTGAGACCCTATGAAGTACCCATTTCGGCCGCTCTCCCTCCTATTAATACCATATGTTTCCGAACAACTCTTTTTCTTCATATACCATTTCCAATACTTCCTCAATCCCTTACATTATTCCATATTATTCTTCATAGGTACCACGAATACGATTGTTTGCTCAAAAGTAATTGGGGAAAATTATTCTTCGGTAACTTGTAGATATAAATCCTACACTTTGAACAAGGTTAAAAAACTGGTCTCTATTTTACCCTTCTATACAAAAAGAGATTCTTCTTAGTGCAACAATTTTTTGGTCGTTTGTAAATCTTTGCTCAATACTACTATGTTGGCCCCACTAAAGTTTAAATAAAAAATTTAAGTAAGTAATTATAATTTCTCTTATGCGTGACATCACAATACAGCCAAATATATTAGGCATACTATATTGTTTCATGTAAGTGTAAGCCAACTTTCCACACCATCGCTCGTAAATTACAACAAAGCGCTGCTCCTAGCCATAAAACTGCTAATCGGCACGCACGCGCGTCGGTCCGGTTAATGATATAATTAAAAATCCCCATACCAAGGTAGCGGTAAGTTCCTGGCTTTAGTAGCCTGGCTTAGCCTTAGTAAACCGAACAAGTTGCTCCCATTTGCTAATCTCCTAAGCCAAGTAACGACGCGGCGCAAGTGATAAACTTCTGTACTAAAAGTACTATACAGCTCAGGCAAAAAGACGCTGAACATCGCAACTGCTTTTCGCACTAGCTCACTCATACACGTTTAAAACTTAACACTGGCTAAAGGGAGAGAAAGAGAGAGAAAGATAAGGTACGGGATGAGGGTGCTCTTTAACCAGTAGTGAACATAAGCCCCCGTAACCGTAATTCAGATCTGACCTTTGTCTATTCAAGACGATTATAGCGCGATATATTGCAGGAGTTATAAGTTATGGGCATAATGTTGGACTCGGTGCAAAGTTTTTGTACTGTATCAAGACTTGGGTATGATAGTAGAAGAAAACGAAGTTATCATTATTAGCACTGATTCTTAAAAAAGAAAAGAAAAATCTGCGGTAGCCTAGTGGTATGGGTAATAGACTGCTGAGACGAGGTCTCGGGTTCGATCCCAGGTTTACCACGGCACACACCAATGACTTTTCGATGCTTTTCGAAGTTATGTGTGTATTTATCGCAGGTTTATAAGTGCCCGGTTAATGGCAATAGGCTCGCCACCTATTACATTGGGACCTAAACATAAACTGTCGAAATGTGGGTGCTAGCACCTCTGCCTACCCCTTCGGGGAATACAGGCGTGAGTTTATGTTATGTTATGTTATGTCTTAAAAAAGATTTCTGAACGTTTTACTTTTGTATATTCATTATTTTTATTGTATTTCAATAACGAATATATTTGACATAAGTACAGGATGGAAGCAAAAAATGGTATGTCAATAACACTGATATGAAGAGCATGTTTATCTCTTAACCGACACCCTGCGTTCCTGATCTATTTACACGAACCATTGCATCTAAGGCATTTTAACGCAACTTATTCCTGCTCTCCCTTATGCTTTGGACCACACACCGCCACTAGCTTGCCAGAACTAGCAGGTACGACCACGAATAGCGTCGAGTAATGAGTTTTGTTGTTCAACAGTTACCGCTAAATTAAGGGACACTGGTAACGATATACGATCTCGCAAATACCACTGCTGATGTTAAACTATGATATTAGGTGTTCAAAGATAATGGGTTAAACCCACTTTAAAACTCGTTACGTACCCATATATATCTTGGAAACAAAATAAGTGGGATGATTTTTTACATGAACATAAAAATATACATATACATAAACTCATAAACTCACGCCTGTATTCCCCGAAGGGGTAGGCAAAGGTGCTAGCACCCACATTTCGCCAGTTTATGTTTAGGTCCCAATGTAATAGGTGGCGAGCCTATTTAATAATTATTTAATTTTCTATTAACCGGGCACTTATAAACCTGCGATAAATACACACATAACTTCGAAAAGCATCGAAAAGTCATTGGTGTGTGCCATGGTAAACCTGGGATCGAACCCGAGACCTCGTCTCAGCAGTCCATTACCCATACCACTAGGCTACCTAGTATATTTATATAATTTACTAGCTTTTGCCCGCGGCTCCGCCCCCGTGGATGTCGATTATCGCGACCAAACATGTCATGTATGTCCTTTCTCGTGTTCTAATCTACCCTTATACCAAATTTGATCAAAATCGGATCAGTGGTTTAGGCGTGAAAGCGTAACATACAGACAGACAGGCCGACAGCTGCAGTGCAATGGAAACGCACAATGTGGTCAATACTACGTGAACCGAGCGGTGCATGCGCTCCGCTCGAAGTAAACAATAAACAAACTTTAAATAATAAAATGGTCCAAGAAAAATTATTACAGGTTAGTTTTGACGATTTGACACAGTTAGAATGCCCTATTGAGTTGTATAACACTTTGAGCCAGCGATTTTTTTCAATATATAGTGAATGTTATAAGAATAGAAAAGTGGTACATAGTAATAGAAATAAGGTATGGATTAACAGTAACCTTAAGGTAATGATAAAAGAAAGAGACAGGTTGTTTGATGTATGGAGTGAGGAGCCAAAGAATATGCTAAAACGTCTTAATTATACCAAATATAGAAATAAGTGTCAAAAAGCCATTAATAAAAGTAGAAATAAATATGACATAGAACGTATATTAGAATGTAAAAATGATATAAAAAAGATTTGGGATCAAATAAATAATATGTTGGGTAATACAAAACAATCTTTAGATACCGTTATACTGTCAAATATGGGAAGACAACAAAATATCAAAAACATTTGCGACCGCTTTGCGAATACTTTTTCAAAAGAAGTAAACGACATAAAACATGTATGTGGCGAAAAATTTCTGGACAGAAATTCATATGTAAAACCACCGGATATGTGCATGAGATGGCGGCCGGTTACTTGCAGTGAAATAAAAAACATAATTAAAAAAATGGATCGCAATAAGTCACCCGGGAGTGATCTCATTCGCATGTCCGACTTAAAGCTGATAGTCAATGAAGTGAGTCCTGTATTAACTAAGCTAATTAACTTGTCTGTATCACACGGTAAATTTCCTAACCAATTAAAAAAATCAATAGTTCGCCCTATTTATAAAAAAGGTGATCGTAAAAATGTTTCTAATTATAGACCAATAGCCATTTTATCAAGTGTTGATAAAATAATGGAGAAATGTTTAGTTAATCAATTAAATGAGTACCTGGTGAAAAATAAAATATTACATAGTAGCCAACATGGTTTCATAAAAGGTAAAAGTACTAATTCGTTATTGTCGAAATTGACTGACGATATTAACAACCACTTGGAAGAGAAGAAAATAGTAATTTTAATATTTTTTGATAACAAAAAAGCATTTGACACTTTAGACACAAACACCCTTTTAAGTGCAATAGAGGAGTGCGGAGTGGGAAAACCGCTGAATCAGTGGTTCAGTGATTATCTCACAACGCGTTCCTATCGTGTGAAGGTGAGTATTACATACAGTGACGAGATGGTGGTCAACTGCGGAGTGGCTCAGGGATCTGGATGCGGTCCTGTCAGCTACCTGATGCACGTTAACAGCCTATGCAACGTGCTGCAGCACTGCACGCCGTACATGTACGCAGACGATCTATGCGTGTTGCGAGCCGGCACCGACATCACCGAAATATGTAGATTGGTTCAACAAGACATAGACTCGGTCGTAAAATGGTCTCACGACAATGGGATTGTACTAAACACCGAAAAAACAAAATTACTAGTTGTGCACTCACCCTACTCTCAACTATCCACGCAAACCCCAACACTGTACACTCACGAATTTTCATGTCTTCATAATGCATTATTTAACTGTACCTGTAAACCTATAGAAATGGCTAACTCTGTTAACTACCTCGGTGTGAAGATAGATAGTAAATTCTCATGGCTCCATCACACAGAAAATATTTGTGATAAACTTAGAATATTATTATGTAAATTTTATCACTTAAGTTATAAGGTTCCAATCAGTACACTAAGGTGTATATACATGTCGCTAGTGGATTCAATAGTCAGTTATGCTCTCGATAGCTATGGTCTTACATTTAAGTCATACATTGATAAACTAGAAGCAATTCAAATGAGATTTATAAAACTACTCGTCAACAAAAAGGTTAAAGAAAAATATAAAAATGATTACACTAAATTATATAAAATATGTAAAGTCCTACCAGTTTCAATAAAACATAAGTACCTACTGTTATTGAATAATCATGGCGATCGAGAGACTAACTTGATAAAAGTCACTAACGAACATAACACCCGCTCGATGACCTCCGGCAAATATATTGTTCCTAGAATACACAATTATTACGGTGACAGAACTTTAAAAAAACGAATACCTTACCTTTTAAATAGGCTGCCGGAGGACATTAGGGAAGAACCGGACAAATTAGTATTTAAGAAGAAACTTAAAAAATATTTTATAAACTCACTTTAATAGTTACATTCTGTTATCATGTAGTTGTTACTCGTATTATAGTTCTGAGTAGTAAGTAGTATAGTAATGTAGAACGAAAAAAGAAAATTGTACGGAGACTAGATCCCCCAGTCAAACCATCTACTCGGTTTTGGGGGACAAAGTATGTATCCATATGTATTAACCTACATTAAATAAATAAATAAATTAAAAATTAAGGCAGAGTTACTTGCCTGTCACCCCAGCAGAAGCAGGCCACGGCGACGGCGCGCTGAGATGCGCGCCTCCCCATTCCGGGGTCGAGTCGGGGACACCGTTGTCCCCCCTCCCGAGGAGGGCTAGACCGTAAGGGATGGCTCTGGGTCAGCCGGGGTGCGAGGGATATGTCGATGACAACCTCACTTCCGGCCTAGCACCACGACCCACAGTCGGCGTGCGGTTTTAGTCGGTTCGAGTCCGACATAACCTCCCCTTCCGACTCCGGAAGGGGGGTATCCGAGGGGATTTCCGCACGAAAAAAATAAAATAAAAAAAGACAGAGTTACTTTCGCATTTATAATATTAGTGTGGATCTGGATATAGTACTACTTACCTAATTTATAATCCTATCCTATCCTACTTCCTGCTAATATGTATTACAAATCAGAAAATTTATGAAGATGTTTTGATGTTTGTTATTCAATAACGCTCAAACAGCTGAACAGATCTGGCTGAAATTTGGTACAGCGATAGCTTAAGGTTAGTTTTTGCAGGTACGTACGTAGGCGAGACAACTTGTACTTTAAAAATTAAGCAGTTATACTTTATATCCAACGGTATGAGCACGTTTAATCTTTTATCATCACTAGCCCCATTCCGACCGATAACTGGTGAGTCGCTAGTCAAATGATTTATCAATATAATGTGGTCACCCTTTACGACTTCCACGAAATCTGATGAAGTAATCTACACCAATTACAGATTACGACCATAAAAATTGAGACCAACGGAGCGAGAAGACGTGTGTGTAATTTACTTATACTTGGACTAACATGTTATCGCACTCAACAATTTACCTGAATACTTTTATACAATAAAGACTCTTGGAATACATGGGTTTAAAATCTGATTCAATCAACAACTCTTCGTAATGACTAAGATTTAATTAAATAAAAGCGACAATTTTGCGGAGGTCATGTTTATGTTAATTCAATTTGTGGCTGTGTCTATGTATAATGTATTAAGGCACTTTATTGGTGTACAACATTGGCTAAACGTGTTTGGTCCAGTGTTGACCTAACCAAGGGTTCGATTAACATTCCTCGCTCCGTATGATCGCTTCGGGACCCAATCTGTCCGATGTTCACATAATTGTTTGCGGACATGATTTTATCGGAAAACTACATCGGCCGAGGCTCCGAGAGACGTTGTTACGTTTCATGTTATCCATCTAGAAATTATGTGTACCCTCAGGAGTTTTGCAGCGAATTTTGCGAACGCGATGAACTGATTGAAAATGGAAATTCATATTTGGGTTTATTTAAGTATAGACGCAAAACATAAATATGTAAAAGACCCTGCCAGCGAAATGCACAAAAGTGCTTATTATCGTGAATTCTTTTGAATCAGGGGAGATAAAAGATATAGAATCTAATCGTTTATTCATAACTCATCGATAGTCGACAATAGTAGTGTTAATAATGTTTTTTACTTCATTATATTCTCAAGAAGAAAATGGATTAATTTGAAGACCTGTTATACAGCAATTTTTATTTTGCCAGGGGTTCCATTAAATTACAATAGCTTTTCGTATCGGCATAGTTTCTGTGTAAAATCTGTAAGGGATTTCTTATTATTAAAGGCTCTGCTCGTACGGAAACGAATTTCGAGGTACGTGACTACAGAATGTATTTAGTAAGTATTAGTCGAACGATAGTTGCTTTATTTTCTTTTTGTATGACGGCTTTTACAAGCCGTAACTTCCAGGTGCTTGTGATATAAATGTGCAAGTGATTTTTAATAGAGTTGTAGCTCCAAATTAAACCGCTTATTGAAAATCTTGGTTGCCAAATTCAGTCGCAAAACTAATGAATGTTTAACCTTTTATTCATTCTTCCTGTAACATAAAATGGAACCTGTAAGTTCATTTATAAGAATTGGAAAGTCTATGAATAAATCGTCTTATACGACGTACAATTTTGTGTTAGTTTTGTGATTACTGCGACATAAATAATGGATTGATTTGAACCTAACAGATTAAACCCTTTTCAGAACCGTAGTCATTAAATTAATCGTAATGTTTTATTGCGTCTACCTACCGAATTTATACTGCACGCGACATAATATTTAGCCAAGGTACAGTCGATTGTAGGCATGCAAAACAACGTTGAGCCATTGCTTGGTTCTTTATTACATTTACGCTTGTAAATAAAATCTTAACGGGTGTAATCGTAAATCTGGGCTGTGCGTTTTTTCTGTCCTTATTTGAACCAAGATATTTTTGGATTTAATTACAAATGTATTGGTACACTCGTGGGTGTTTATACGTTTCGTTTAAGTTTACGAGACTACTGAAAATTTATCCTAGAAAGGAGTACACGAAGACGTACCAAATATGGTACCGTAGTTTTAAAATAAATATTTGTTTAAGAAAGATACTTTGTTAGTCTTGTGGTTATATCAAATAGTCAGTGCGAGGATGATATCGATAAATATCTCACCTCCTCTATTTTTAATAGGCAGTCGTCTCAGTTCACGATAAAAATTCCATGATAAAATATAATAGTTTATTTCAAAACAATAATACAGATTGATGATAGATAAAAACCTAAGAATTGTCTAATATTCTCTTATTTTCTACGCATCAAATCAGTTGAAATCAAATTTAAGCGTACTATTAAGTGGCGAAATGTGGGTGCTAGCACCTCTGCCTACCCCTTCGGGGAATACAGGCGTGAGTTGATGATTGTTATGTTATGTTATGTTATTAATTAAGTTAGTACTAAATGGTTCCACAATCACGTGCAATTGATTGTTCACCAAATTTTGTCTAACATCACAGGCGAATACACACAAAAGTCTTGTCAAAAAGATGTATAAGATCGAAAGACTAGTTTATATTCCACAAACATCGAAATAAACAAACCTATACATTTAACACCACGTGTAAACGAAGCAAAGCAACGTACCATTTACAACCAGTAATAAAGGTCATTACAGTTTTCGGCGCGGCCTTTCGTAAAAAGCCGGGGAAAAAATAAGCCTAAATCTGCTTCCCTGTTTAATTTAGCGGGGATGTTGGCAAAAAACATTCGCTCCTGTTGCCTTTTTGTTCATCGAACACAGCGACACAGGAATGCATTGTTCCGTTACTGTACTGTCCCGAGCTAGTTGTAAAAAGAAGATATGACTTATCCTGACTCTGTTTATTGGTGAATGCGTCACTTGGTGAAAGAATTTGGAACAGTGATTCATTTTTACTGTGCACTGGTTTTACAACATTTTTTGGTGGAGAATGTTGTACGATTTTAATTTTTTTTTTCGAATACAGTCAGTCTGATGATATTCCGTCACCGGTGCTTGCGTACTCACAATTTTAGAGATACTACATGTGTTACAACTATCCCTTTCCCAAGAAGATCTGGCAACTGAAGCCAACACTAGAAAAATATCGTTTTAAGAGGAACAATTATTTATTGTTATTATCAATCAATATTAATACAAATTGTTATTCATCCCGGCGCAACTTAAGCACTAAAGTCCTTGAATCACAACAAGGTATATATCAGTACGAAAAATCATGCCAGGAAATCATATTTGATGGAACGCAATCTAATCCATATCCATACTAATATTATAAATGCGAAAGTAACTCTGTCTGTCTGTCTTTCTGTCTGTTTGTCTGCATATATGTTACGCTTTCACGCCTAAACCACTGAACCGATTTTGATGAAATTTGGTATAGGAGTAGATTACACCATGAGAAAGGATGGCTATGTTTGGTCGCAATAACCGACATCCACGCGGGCGGAGCAGCGGGCAAAAGCTAGTATTTAATACTACTATATTTTGTATCATGTTTAATCAATCGTGAAAATTATACTAACATGATTTAGTATCTATTAGTTCAGTTTATTATACACGGTAAGTAGATGGCCTCAAACTGTTATTGATAATCACCACTAAACATTTTGTTGAAATTCGATAATATTTAGGAGTTCGCTTTAGAGTACTGCTAAGGTATTCATAACATGAATCTATTAGTAACAAGTGTATCTATATTACAGGTTTTTTATCAATGCGAAATGTATCAAAACATTGCTTCCGAGTTTTACTAAGATTGATTTAATATCGTTGTAGGTCATTTACCGATAATAATGCTATATTTATCGCAATAATAACGTTTGTATCAAAAGCACTGTATTTATTATTATCCAAATTCGTTATAAATCAAAATAGCTGATAAGAATTCCTAAAATTATCACTAAACAATTAGAAAATTACTTTCAAATCAAACAGAGCAGGCGTTGATAAACACACATTCGCATGGAATAAATTACAACAGTCGAATTGTTTGAATTTAACAAAAATTTTAGCAATAAAAACGGGTCGTATTCCATTTTAGACCTTAATCAATTTCAAGTAAACTAAGTGAAAGTTTCAATTCGGATGCCATTAGGATCCTTCCCTTTAGATTGAACGACATTGGGACTACAGTTGCTTTATATTTAGACGTACTTTTTTTAAATCCATTTGTAAGAAAATTCTTTATTTATTTTGTTTGGCGTACGCGTACCATTATTCAAAACTGTACTTAGTAAGCTTTCATTTCTAGTAAATAATGAAGTGTTTCTAATAAAATGATAGACTAAATTTTGATTCTTTCAAATTATTGACGTGAATAACTAGTTGAATAAGTAAAAATATTGCAAAACAAAGAATAAGTTGCTGGTGACTACATTTAGAGATTTCGTCCGAACCTTAAATCCAATATACCATTAGGATCCCGATTACATTTCCGCTTATAATGATCCACAATCAAATACTATTATTTTCGTATTATCTCCTGATCGATTTGACCACCGCAGCCGGATGGGTCCGTACAAAATCGGTATATAATGATAGGTCTCCCAAAATCGTACAGCTTCTTTGTTAATTATGAATCTTGGGTATTAGCTTTATGTATTCCTTGTATCATGAAGTTTATTTGGTATCACTTATTATAACACTTCACTGTACACTTAAAAATGATTTGTTATATTGTGCACATGAAGTGTAACTCTAAATTGCTGAATCTACTGTAAAGATTTTCATTATAAAACTACTATTTATTGATCGATTCATTAAGTAAACTTAGCAGATGTAATGGCATCGGTTTTGCATACTATGGAAAATTCTTTCATGCTTGAAGATTTTTCTTCTTTTGAATAACTTGTTTAATTTTATGGTTCACTGTTAATAAAAAAGAAGATTTGAAAACGCGACTGATACCGCATACCACAACTTTTTGGTAATAATGAGTGCCTGTTGTCTTGCCTGGACGACATCGCTTGTAGCGATAAGGCCACCCTTTGTACTTTTTAGTATGTTGTCCGTATATGCACTGCAATTCTTTGGTGTACAATAAAGAATTATCTTATCTTTCGGTTTTAAAAATCAAAGGCGGTTCCATGCGCAAAAATAACTGTAATGATTGATTCGTAAAATGTTTTTCAATATGTTACGCATTCCTAATCTATGGATATCGCTGCGTCAACTTCAACCTTAATAAACATTGCACACGGCACTTGGAAACACAAAGTGCAAGCTCAGCGCGACGCGAACATTGCGCAAGGCGCCTGGCGACACAGAGTGCACCATCAGCGGCACGTGCATCGATGTGACATCATTCGCACCGTTCCTTGGAAACTACTAATAATTTTATGCTCATATTTGTTTCATACTTCGAAGCATTATCATTGTTACTAGTTATAATTTTTATTGTGTAAAATTACTTTATAATTAAATTTAGTTAAAGTAAATTGGTTTTTTTTGGGACCTCCGGCCGCAGCTAACGTATTTGGCGCAGTCGGTAGGATACTCGCGGGCCGGTTCGCGAGCTTTCGGGAGTCAAAAATCGATTTTCGCGTTCTCGAATCGCCCGGGCGGTTATCAAACCACGGTACGAGTATCGAAGAATCTACGGTGCTGCAGTCCAGAGGTGAATCCAGCTATCGATTCGTCCAGAAGAAATACAATGCTGTAAGTCCTTGAATCTTTCAAGTCCTTGCCCCTCTAACCCATAAGTGATACTTATAAGTAATTTTATTTCCTAACTATTTAAGTATATATTCTGCATAATCGTATGCATGATATTATCCCATATTATTTTAATTATTGTGTGTTAATTTAACTGTCCAAAATTTTTCACCCTAGAGAATCGCGAAGCGTTAGGTTAGATAGGTTAAGGGATAGGAATAGATTGAGTGTTATAGACGAGTATAGAAGTTTGGACGCTACAATGGATCAATACAACCCTGACGTTATCTATAAGTCCCTTAGGTTATTGCCTGATTTCGATGGTAACCCACACGTGTTAACTCGATTTATCAATTTATGCGACCAGTTAGTGTTAGCACATTTTAATCCAGCACCAGGTAGAGAATTATCCAATTTAGCACTCATTAACGGTATCTTGAACAAAGTGACAGGTCCCGCAGCCCGATTTATCAACGCTAACGGTATCCCCGATAGTTGGCAAGGGATAAGAGCTGCACTTATTAACAATTTTGCTGATCACCGCGATGAGACAGCGCTTTACAGTGACCTGTCTATGCAAACCCAGGGCTCTAGCACCCCTCAAGAATATTACGAGCGGTGCCTGAACCTATTTAGTACCATAATGACGTATGTTTCACTCCATGAGACGGTACCCACTACCATAGCTTCTAAACGATCCTTGTACCAAAAGTTAACCCTTCAGGCTTACTTAAGAGGTCTAAAGGACCCCTTGGGTTCCAGGATACGCTGTATGCGTCCTGAAACCATGGAAAAGGCGCTCGAATATGTACAGGACGAGTTAAATATCCTTTACTTACAAAACCGTAACGAAGGCGGGCCGTCTAATAGGAAAGATTGGAGTCATTTACAATCTAATAAATTTAATTTACCACTTAATAGCTTTAGTCCGAAACAACCCCCATTTAACACTCCTGGTATGCCGAGGCAACCGATGCCACCCTTCTTTAATGCCCCTGGTCATTCGCGACAGCAGTCGATGCAACCCATTATGCAAGGTTGGAATCCAAATAATAACCATAGATTTCAACAACCTCCAGGAATATCCAGAACACAGCAAATGATGCGTGCCCCTTTACCGAACTATAATCCTAATAGTAATGCGCTTAAATTGCCTAACAGTCCTCAACCCCAACAACCCTTTAATGGGCCACGTCCTATGAGTGGCGTGAGCCATTTCGTGCCAAAACCTCTACCGCCTACAGGTCGTGACTGGAGAGCGCATGGCAATCCTCCACCTAGTAACTATTTTAAAACTAGGGAAATCAACTTCAATGAATTCGGTTATGACTATGACTATGGAAACTATAACTACGCAGACTATGAACAAGTATATGACTATTCTTTAGATCAATACCCCACCTACTATGAGACTTTCGACTACACTTACTATGACAATCCTCAACCGCATCCTGAACATTCCGCAATAGAACCTGTAAATCAGGAGAGCTCTAACGTATCAGCTCAGGCTGAAAATTTTCAGCAAAGCCCTCAATCCGACAAGCCAAAATAGAATTAAACCTTCACATACAAAGACAACTTGGTTATATCCAGATTAGTAATCCCCCTCTGAAACTGTTAATTGACACAGGTGCTAATCAATCATTTATCAGCCCTGCCGCCGTAACCAAGTATTTTAATCATTTACCTCTTAATTATGAGCCTTTTGAAGTGACCAACGTTCACGGAACTAGTAGAAATAACCACTCCTTAACCTTACCCTGCTTTCCAGAGTTCAATGAAGCAAACGACGACATTACTTTGTACGTTTATAACTTTCATAATTACTTCGACGGACTTTTAGGATTTGACTTATTAGAAAACTGGGGATCAAAAATAGACCTTCAAAATAAATTGCTTATAACTCGGAGCGCACAGATACCTATAGAGATGTATGATTCGCGCAACGTAAATCTATACGAGGAGATTATCCCTGCAAACTCGTCAAAGCTACTAAAGCTACCTGTTAACACACTTGATGGTGAAGTTTATATACAGAATCAAACCATATGTAATTGCCTTATCTCCGATTGTCTAACCACTGTGACTAATAATAGAGGCTGGGTAGAAATTTCTAACACTACATTTAATGATCTTATCTTTTCAATGGATCGCCCTATAGAAGGTGAACTATATAACATTAATTGTGTATCTACTGAAATACTATCGGATCGTGCCCAAGCTGTTTTATCCCGTTTACGTACCGAACATCTCAATCCCGAAGAGTGTGCTAATTTAAAAAGTCTCTGTGCAAAGTATGCCGATGTGTTTTATCTTGAGGGAGAAGCATTAACATTCACCAACAAGATCAAACATAAGATTAGAACAACCGATGAGATTCCAGTACATACCAAAAGTTACAGGTACCCCTACGTTCACAGACAGGAAGTCAGAGATCAGATAAGTAAGATGCTCGAACAAAATATTATAAGACCCTCTGACTCTGCATGGAGCTCTCCCATATGGATTGTTCCCAAGAAGGCAGACGCATCTGGTAAAGTAAAATGGCGTCTTGTCGTAGACTTTAGGAAGGTGAACGAAAAGACGATTGATGATAAATATCCCATTCCCAATATAACAGACGTACTTGACAAGTTAGGAAAATGTCAGTATTTTACCACCCTGGATTTGGCAAGCGGTTTTTATCAGGTCGAAATGGATTCCCAGGATATCCATAAAACTGCTTTCAACGTAGAAAGTGGCCATTACGAATTCCTGCGCATGCCAATGGGCCTGAAAGGGTCCCCGTCCACATTTCAGCGAGTAATGGACAACGTACTGAAAGACTTGCAACACCAAATATGCCTTGTGTACCTTGATGACATAATTGTGTTCAGCACTTCATTACAGGAGCATATAGTTAATTTAGACAAAGTTTTTAATAAATTACGTGAATCTAACTTCAAGATCCAAATGGATAAGTCCGAATTTTTAAAATTAGAAACTAGCTTCCTTGGCCATATCATTTGTAACGAAGGAGTAAAACCAAATCCAGATAAAATTGCTGCTATAGAAAAATATCCCTTACCTAAAACCCCCACTGACATCAAACGTTTTCTCGGTCTCCTAGGATACTATAGGAAATTCATCCCCGACTTTGCGCGACTAACAAAACCATTAACTAAATGTCTTAAAAAGGGCTCTAAAATAACACTAGACAAAGCTTATGTAGACTGCTTCAACCACTGTAAAACATTACTAACAAATGACCCCATACTTCAATATCCAGATTTTAGTAGAGAATTCATACTTACCACGGACGCCTCTAACGTAGCTACTGGTGCCGTTTTATCTCAAGGCACAATAGGTTCTGACAAACCCATAGCGTACGCATCTCGTACTTTAAATTCAAGCGAACTCAATTATAGCACGATAGAAAAGGAGCTCCTAGCCATTGTATGGGCGACGAAATATTTTAGACCTTATCTGTTCGGTCGCAAATTTAAAGTTATCACCGACCATAAACCTTTACAATGGATCATGAATCTGAAGGAACCAAATTCTCGACTTACTCGATGGCGCTTGAAATTGAGCGAATATGACTTTTCAGTAATTTATAAGCAAGGAAAATATAATACTAACGCAGACGCATTATCCCGAATCGAGATAAATAACGAGGAACTTATGTCCATTGCAGTAAACCCTTCTGAAAAAAATCAAACATTAGATGACTCTAGAACTATTACTGCCCACAATCTTTCTGATAATTCCGCAACCGCGACAGTCCATACAGATAACGAGTCTCCAATTCTAGAGGTCCCTATCTCAGATCAACCATTAAATAGATTTACGAAACAAATTATTTTAAACGTAGTTGGCGACATTAAAGGACGACCTATAGTTACAAAGCCCTTTGACACACATACCCGTATTACAGTTCAGTTGTCAGAATCTAACTTAGAGGAGGACGTCGTTAAAGCTATTAAAGAGTACGTTAACCCTAAAATCAAAACCGGATTGCTTATTAACCCACCTTTGGCTATGTATTCTATCATTCCCATCATCCAAAGAACATTTAAAAGCTCCACAATGCAATTAGTTCTAACAAAAAAGGAAATAGAAAATGTTCGCGAATATTTAAGGCAACAGGAAATTATTAACAAATATCATGATGGAAAAACTAACCATCGTGGTATTAACGAAACTTTTCTAGCTCTGTCTCACAAATACTATTGGCCCAGGATGCGAGACAGCATCAATAAATTTATAAACGAGTGTACTGTATGTGGGCAAGCAAAGTACGACCGCAACCCTGTTAAACAGCAGTTTAAAATAGTCCCCTCACCTAATAAGCCCTTTGAACTTGTACACCTTGACTTACTCACTATTCAAAGTGAGAAGTTTTTGACGATTGTAGACGCTTTCTCTAAATACGCCCAGGCTTATTATTTGAGAGACGGAACAGCAGTTAGTGTAGTACAAGCTTTGCTTAGTTTTTGCACCCATCATGGCATTCCCATAACCATAGTCACTGATAACGGGCCGGAGTTCAACAATCAACTTATTTCAGAATTTCTAAGATTGCACAAGATCCAGCATCATAAGGTTGCCCCTCATACACCCAATGAGAACGGAATAGTTGAGAGGTTTCATGCAACCATATTAGAACATCTTAGAATCCTAAAGATTAATCAGAAAAGTGAATCTGTAATTAATCTCATGCCCTACGCCCTTCTGGCTTACAATAATAGTATACACAGCTTTACAAAATGCAGGCCAATAGAGTTAATAACAGGACATTTTGACCCTCGCGATGCATTTGACGTTGACCTTTCAGTTCACTTATTACAGCAGTATGTGACTAACCACAAAGACAAGATGACTGAGATTTATAAATTAATACACGACTTAAGTACTGACTCTCGCGAAAACTTAATGACTAACCGGAATAGAACTAGAGAACCCGAAGTTGAATACTGTCCCGAACAACAAATCTTTATTAGAAACCCCTTTGCTTCCCGTCAA
The DNA here is from genome assembly GCA_914829495.1 of Eilema sororculum. Taxonomy (NCBI): domain Eukaryota; kingdom Metazoa; phylum Arthropoda; class Insecta; order Lepidoptera; family Erebidae; genus Eilema; species Eilema sororculum. The sequence goes on along the minus strand of OU618543.1, from coordinate 18,718,531 downwards.
AAATTAGCTCCACGTTACACTCAGGACACTGTAATGGCAGACCTCCCTATTCATATATATACAAAGAAAAAGCGAGGTCCTGTGGCGAAACATCGGTTAAAAAGAGTCCCTAAAACCAATAACTTGTTACAGAACAATCCCGGTACTTCTTCTGCTCCTACAACCAGCAATAACTCAGGAAATACGACTTGAAAGTCTGGATAATGGTCCTGGGATACTCCCCTTTAAGCTAGGTCCTGCCCGGATCCTTTCCCATTACCATTCCTTCTTGCAGTATGTAAACCTACAGGAATTGCAAGAAAAAGTAGATTCTATTAATAAGCAAATAATTAGTGTTTCACCCGATCTTAATAATAAGACCCAATACTTGTTTCAGCCTCACTTAAACTATCTTAATTCTAAACTTAATAGTGTATCAGATCAACTTCAAACCTTCGAAACGAATCGAGTTAAACGAGGACTCATTGATGGACTTGGATCCATAATTAAAAGTATAACTGGGAATTTAGACTACACAGATGCATTACATTACGATCAGGCTATTAAAAGTATTCAAAATAATGAGAATAAATTATTAACTGAATTTAATACTCGCGTCAGTTTAACTAAAGAGATGTCCGAACAGTATGTAAAAATCATAGATAGTATAGTAGATAACCAACGTGAGATGGAAAGAATAGTAAATAAGATAAAAGAAAGTGACGCTAATAGAGACAGTGACCTTATAAAATATGCCCATTTTGCCCAAATACTGATAATCCTTAGCGATAATATAGACTCAATATCACAAGAATTAATTAGACTACAGAATATATTGGCATTTATTAGAACATCTACTATGCATCATTCGTTCCTTAATTCCCAGGAAATACGAAATTTAACGGACAGGTTAAATACGTTATATGGTAGTGATAGATTAGTGGATTTAGATATAAGAGAATATTACGATATAATTAAGTTAGGTTCATACTACGTAGGCAACGAAATAGTTATAGTTTATAAGTTTCCCATCTTCTCGCCTCATACATATGACTTATATAAATTATCTATTGTACCCAACAAAAATCATGAAATCCTTATACCATCATCCCCATTCCTAGCTATCCATAAGAAAGATTTCAAGCACATAGAGGCTGAATGCCCGAAGACCAGTAACTGGTTCCTATGTGAAGATAACCGGAGTCTGCAGAACCAACCCTCTCAGGACTGTATACATCAGCTCATAACTACGCAACAGACGACGCCCATCTGCAATCCTGTGACCATAGCGATGGACCAGCCAGCTTACGAAGAGCTCGATGACAGACATTACACCATCAGCTTTCCTGTCTCTACAAAAGTACATCTCTCCTGCGGTCAAGACTTCTACAAAGATTATAAGGGCAGTTATCTCGCAATCATCCCACAAGCATGCTACCTGGAAACAGCAGAGTTTACTATCTCCAACGTCAAGGATCGACTCAAAGGACACGTACTAACGATAAGTGATCTACCCAAGGAGCCTGACTACAATATATCTAAAGCGACTCTCAAGTTGAACTCAATAAATTTGGATCATCTTCATGCCACCAATATGAAGATCTCCCATCTTCCAACAGTTAATTTTGAAGAAGATTATACCACGATATATCATACTACCATCCCACTGTATGTAGTAATGATTGGAGCCTGTATAACCACCAGCATCCTACTCTATCGCAAGTACGCTGCAAGATCGGCCTCGAAGAAGATTCAAGCAAAGAAAATAGCACTACAAGGAATATATACCGTTCCGGAGCCAAGAGCAAGGGATAAGCAACCCCCACCTCAATTTACTACTAAATTCATCGGTGGTGGCTGTTCTTCGGGGGGAGGTGTTACGCATTCCTAATCTATGGATATCGCTGCGTCAACTTCAACCTTAATAAACATTGCACACGGCACTTGGAAACACAAAGTGCAAGCTCAGCGCGACGCGAACATTGCGCAAGGCGCCTGGCGACACAGAGTGCACCATCAGCGGCACGTGCATCGATGTGACATCATTCGCACCGTTCCTTGGAAACTACTAATAATTTTATGCTCATATTTGTTTCATACTTCGAAGCATTATCATTGTTACTAGTTATAATTTTTATTGTGTAAAATTACTTTATAATTAAATTTAGTTAAAGTAAATTGGTTTTTTTTGGGACCTCCGGCCGCAGCTAACGTATTTAATATGAGTCATATTGTTATCCTAATACGATTCCTCTAAAGCGACTCGCAAGTCTATATCTAGCGAAATAAATACACCAAATTGTTACAATCCCATCAGCATGTATAGTTTATTACAGTATCAAAATTTTGTTGCAATTATGCCATCGTTGGCGACTGGATAACCAAGCTCAGTAAATGTTCCAAATTTCAGTTAAATTCACGCAGTATTCAAAATTAACCACAATCACAGTGTATTTATACTGCTGCTAAATTACTCAACTCTGTAAATGTACCGAATTTCAACTACTATACTGTTCAGTAAACTTGAAACAATAGGTTGTAATAGACACAGAGAAAATGTTGGTTCAAATTCTTTGACATCATTGTATCTGTATATGTGTTGAATCAAATAGTATTATTTTTACTAAGCATATTTTTTACCCCAAAATGTAACATTATGGAATAGTTTGAAAGGTATATCTATAAATAGACAGGAACTTCTTTCTTTTAAGAAAGGGTAAACCGTAATCAAGCTCTTGACAGGCGGTTGTACAACCGCAGTACATTGAATAAACACACATGTCATGTGCGGAATCGGTTATCTCTAGGATAATTTCTTTACGTCAACGAAAATTGTTTTCAAATAAACGCGAATATGAAAAAGCTTACAATATAAAATAAATTATACAACAAATTAATTATAAAGAATTATAAAATAAGAAAGTACTGTTTTAATTTTTTACACTCAATATTTAATGTCGATTAACACACTTGTACTTTTCCACTGAGTTTAATTTATTTCAGTTCTAGACCTAACCGGTTTTGCCTTACGGCATTCTCAAAGGTTTACATTGAAACATTGAAACATCAATGTAAACCTTTGAGAATGCCGTAAGGTGAAACCGCTCAGGTCTAGAACTGAAATAAATTAAACTCAGTGGAAAAGTACAAGTGTGTTATTCAATATGTGTAGCAGATTCCACCAAGCGCCATCAATCTCCAGTATAAACAATATTTAATGCTTTTGTGTCCAGAGTAGGCACTAAAATACATTATAATAGGCACTTTCTCACTTAAGCATTTTTCAATTAGAGTAGCCAGAGACAACATCCATCTCCTTGCTATGATACAACCTAATTATTTTTATCATTAATTATATATTCTTGCCAGTTAGGGCTTAAGTAATACTAATAATGTTTCATGAGACTATTATCTATATTATCTCCACAATTAGCATACCAAAATATACATCATAAGGTTAAATCTATTTTCAGAATTTCTAAATGTTCATGATAACCAACACCGAAGCCATAATATCAATAAAATATGAAATTTTATGATGAAGTTTAATCTACAGAACCACGTGTCTTATTACTTACACAACCATACCGTCCAACCATGGGTTACTAAATTCCATCTAGTTTCGCTCATGTAACTTAAGTCAGTCACATGAAGATTTACTTAAGAAGTTAAGCGATCAGGTTCTTTCTTTGAATGTGACAATAAACAGCCTTCTTTAATAGCCAGCGTGGGTGATTATATAAGGTAGATACGCAACATGGTAGGTTTTTTGTGTCTATCACATAAGGCGCCTCGGATGACGTTCCCAGCGGGTAAGATACTTATAGAAACGATTTAATTAATTTATTGATGTTTACCTTTGAATGTCCTTTTGCTGATCTCTGACTTGGTATTGGTTTTATAGTATTATACAAAGTTTTTTGTTAATTAAAGGTGTTGATTTGATGCGTTAATATAGTTCTTGTCAAACGTTTAATGGTAAATTATTGCCACTTCTAAGGAAATCTGGAGGTGAATATTAATGCTATGGGTAAATAAATACTTATTTTTGTAGATAGTAAAAGAAATTGTATTAGTTGGTATGTAACTATCCTTTTAATTTAAACAACACATTGTAAAGCGTTAGGCTAACTTATTTATACACTTGATATAATAAAAATGATTAATTTACGTGATAACCGATATTCTGTAAATAAGTCCATGTTACAGGAGTTAGTAGTTTGTAGTTTGTAGTTATAGTGAGTAGTTACTTATTGATAATCATGTTAAAACCACGAATTACTTTTATCTTAAAGATTTTCAACATTGATAAGAAAGAAAGAAAAGATTTTTTTTTTATTTAGACAAACTGCAGCACACAAAAAATTGATCGTAATTGTCTGTCTGTCACTGTCCAGCTTAAACTATCAAAATGTCTACAAGACAATTAATGTTTTTGTAAACGTAACTGCAATCATACAATACTATTTAAAATAAAATATTTTAAAAATATCACGATATTACCTTCCGTAACTGTGGGTATATGCGAATTATGCTGTATTTCGCATTTCGTTCTATTTCTTTCCGTTTTTTCCTTTTAAATTGACAAAGGTAGCGCCTATATTGGTTTAAAGCGTAACATGAAAGAAACAATAACTGCTTACTGATAATATTGTTACATTCCGAGTAACGGTATCTATGATACGATTACTATCATTGGATGGAACAATACAACATTTTTACTTGAGTATCGTCTTACAGTTTTATTGTAATTGTGTATACTTTTACACAAATGCTGCGTAAGGTTTCTAATATTTTTACATTTCTGTAATGTACCTAATGAGTAAAAACTTTTTAAAAGTTGCATTATTATTGTGATTTGTTTGTCTGTGTCTGATTTTTAATACTATAATTTTGGTAGGTATTTACTCTAAAGTTTATGTGAACATCACCTTTGTGTGTGAAGGTGGTTTAATTTCAATGACTACAAATTTGATTGTCTTGCGAAGCAATGACATTAGCGATAATATAACGGAATGGCATACCTACCTATTTTAGATGCAACCCAAGTTTTATAAGACGTTAATTTTGAATTTCGAAGTCAGTCAATCAATCAACAATGATTTATTTGTTAGCGATAGTCTACTATTGCAGTCGCCCAAGATCGTGCGAAGTGGAAGAGGAAGAGCTGGAAGGCGGACCCTGAGCTCCGTGGGCACCGTAGCCTCGGATGCAATCAGGACTAACGTCTTTATTTGGATGATGAGTCTACTATTACAGTCCACAACCGGACACAGACCTCTCTCGATGTTGCTTATTCAGTATCTGATTACTGCTGGTCCTGTCGACTGGTTATAATACACGAGTAACCATTTACAGATACTGGTAACAGAAAATCTTTCAATTCGGTGATGAATTATTCAATGAACTGTTTTAATTACAGTAAGTGGTCTTAAGTAAAATGTTTCTGCCTAAATGGGCGAAGAAAGTAATTTCTTCATTATTACACCAAGCTAGATTCTTATCATGTATACGAAAAATAATTACGTGCTCTCTTCTTTCATTAACAGAAATTCATATGAAGCTATTCATACCCGCTTAAGAGGAAAATTATTTTTGCTAAATATCTTACAGGTTTCTATTGTGCTTCCAACTAAATTATAATAACAAATAAGTGACAGTATAAGTAAATTTAAATCTTTCAAGTATCAGTACCTAGTTATGAAGCATAGACTTAACAGATGTAATAGATGGTTTTCTGTTTTGCTAAAAACAGAAAACCAAAAATTCTAAAACTCATTGTTCCTAAAACACAAAATATTAATTTAAAATTACTATTTATAATATAATACAAAAAGCAAATTGGAACTGCCACAACTAAATTATCAATTGAACAAAATAATAGAGTTAGAAGACACTCTTTCAATCATTTATCGTGAAAAGTATCTATAGACTAATATGAATAATTCCTTGTTAGCACATTATAGTATTTGTCAAAACTTAGATAAACCACTGAATGAATGCTCCAATTTTTTCATTTAAAGTTAGCAGCGAAATTTTTAAAAGCAATAAATTTTAACTGAATTATAAGTTTCGATATTCGTTATTTGCAGACGAATGTTTGATCGGCCGCGGTATTTACAGCTAACACCCAAGTGTGAAACAGTGTGCAAATGAAAAAATTCCGCGACGCTTATTTCTGTATTGTTACCAATTTGTTGGACTACATACACCATTTTTTTTCTTTATTGCGTATCGTATTTTTCACTTTTTCATGTTGAATTTATTAATACTAGCTGTTACCCGCGGCCCGCGTGGATGTCGGTTATCGCAACCAAACATAGCCTTTCTCAAGGTTTAACCTACCCCTATACTATACAAAATGTCCTCAAAATCGGTTCAGTAGTTTAAGCGTCAAGCCGTAACAGAAAGACAGACAGATAGTTACTTTCCCATTTATAATATTAGTTTGGATATAGCTTACATGTTTATTAAAAAAAGTTAGGTAAAATAGAAACTACGTTATACTTGTGCTAAAAGTTTATACTAAAACCTAATTATAAAACATTTGTCTCTAAGCAGCAAAGGAGAATAAAACTTTCGTCAATAGACTACTATATTTATATAGTAAAAACTAACAAACTGAACGCGAGAAAGCCACCTAAGAAGCCAAAACAAAGTATCTAACAGTTTATTTTGAAGAACACCTTCTCGGAAGGCCCTTGTGTGTTTGATTAAGAACTCTTATAAATAAATCTTCCGGTAGACAGGTTATAGCTTCAGTTCTAAGCGTAACTCTTTGTGTTTTAGAGATAGTTATAGTTCGTAGGAATTGAATAAAAACAGGTCTGTTAGATTTTATTGGAATTTCAATAACCTGCTGTGATTGACAATCTTGAAACACAATCATTATTTTTATGATTCTAGTTGTATAATGTCTACTGTTTCACATTATTTTAATATTACCAAAAATGCCAATGATGCTAAGTTACCAATTTCGGCTGTTTTTATTAGCAATGCCTACTGAATCCATACTAATATTATAAATGCGAAAGTAACTCTGTCTGTCAGTCTGTCTGTATGTCTGTCTGTCTGTCTGTCTGTCTGTCTGTCTGTCTGTCTGTCTGTCAGTCTGTCAGTCTGTATGTATGTTACGCTTTCACGCCTAAACCACTGAACCGATTTTGATGAAATTTGGTATACGGGCAGATTAGACTATGAGGAACGACATAGGCTATGTTTGGTCGCGATAACCGACATCCACGCGGGCGGAGCCGCGGGCAAAAGCTAGTAGATATATAAAGAGAAGATAAGGTCCTTCAAGAAGCTTCGAATTTTTTAAGATCTTATCTTCTGATCGGATCACTATAATTTATTCTAATGTAAATTTTTGCGATGTGAAGTTTATAAGAATCTCACTATAGTTTTCTTCACTAATTTAAAAATAAAGCATATTATTATCAGTTAGTTCCTAGTACTAATATATTTATAAGTAATATAGAGAGTAATGTATTAAATGCAGCTATAATATAATAAATAAAATCAATTTGTACTAGTATGTTTGCTTTTAATAAATTCCAACAACCGGATTGTGGATGGAATTTGGATGCATCGAATGTTAACCACCAATCACTCAGCATGATGATTGACGGTTAATGCTTTAGTGGTTATCTTGCATGAAAAGTATTCAAATGTTGATAAAGATTAATAAAATGTAATATCTAAATTTAACAAAGTGTTTTAGACGAATGGCATTAACATTACAGTCGCATTATTAAAACAGATTTAACGACAAAATAATTTTTTGAAAATTGGTAAAAATGTTAACATGTTAACAGGATTGTACTGAATGTATCTAGTTTTAGAAATTAATGTTTGGAATGAAAAACCACTCTGAAATTCAATGTCAATCATTCTTCCAAACGTTATGATATCAAGATGACAGTAACAGCTACCTACACTATCAAATAACAATAACAATCACGATACTTAACCAAGTACTTGAATAATAGTAGTTGTATCTACTTGAGTATAAACTTTATTAAAACAAAGGCCAAAATTTAACTTTAAATATAACTTGAAGATATATGACAAAATGTTCTACTATGTTTCAACCGATAAATCTTTTACTTTATGAACTGAAATAAAAGTACGGGTTCTAAGGGATAAGAACTCACATCGATTCATGCCTTTGAACCCTATTTACAAGTCGTATGTGAGTTATATGATATTGTATACCTTATTCTAATATCTGAATATGAACCAAAAACAACAACAGTATCTGTAGCAAACTTGTCAAATTAGTCAAATTAGTCTTTCGTTGTCAAACTCAAGATAATAGAACAGCTGACAAAGACCAGACTTGGCAAAGTACAAATCTAGTTCCAACTATTTTAGATTGGACTAACTTTCATGACCTTACAATCACTGATGTTAATCTTCCTGGTGAGTCGAGGAGCAAATCTCTAAGTTTGCCGACTTTGGGCTCACAGACTGTGGGCACAGCAAACATCTAAAAGCGCAAAGCAAACTAGCTCAGCTCGTATTACACCTGCCGAACTTCAGTTGTTGATGTTTCTGACCTCTGGGATCATTCACTATTCACAGAATGCAACAATGTATTTTATTCAGTTCCGTATTTCAAATTCAAATTTGGTTGTTATTTCAAAGGGAAATTGTATCATAACTAAAATACGCTCAACTACATTCATATTTTGGAAATTAAAACGTAATGTCCTGATAATACTAACTAATGTTAAAACATATATTAAAACATACAATCACTAGCCACTAGCCCTTTAACTATTGTTAACGCTACCATACATAAAGTCAAACCGACGAAGAATGCCGAGGACTCGGGACACCGCGTGACTCTGCACACATTCATCGTAACAAAGCGGCGACACAGGTAGAAAAAACCCGCTCTAGCTAATTTTAAGCCACGTCTCAAAGCAAACAAGTCTTTGTGTACGAGCACAATTTTAATTAAAACAAATATTAGTTAAACAAAAAAAATACTCGTATGTCCAAATGAATACAAATTACGTACACGTTAAATAACGGAAATCGTATGTGGAAACCGAAAGACATCTAATTATTTGTACAAACAACGGCATACAAATCTTGTAGGATCCACAATAGCTATTCAAATAAAAAGTTTGAAGAATAGAAACGAGCGCTTACATTTACTGTCTTGTGTAAACATAATATATGGACTTGCCCATACACTTTAAAAGGACAGATAAAAATGTGACTAGCCCCATGTCCGATTCAATTCGTTTATAAACATTTATTGACCTTTATGGTCCTCTTTCCATTAACATACATAAACTAATTCTTATGAGAACCATTCGAGCGTTCATTAATTTAGTTTTTCTATCAACGTGGCCTGTTTACCGAACCGTTTTAGCGTATTGAATAGATAGTAGCTTTTTCTTTTCGTATTAAAATGAAGTGTAATCGTAAAGCATTATTTTTGAGGGGCCATTAAAATGGGTATGGTGTTTTAAACCGTTCTGTTTTCTATCAGTGGACTTAATATGAAAGGGACCGATTTTAATGTGAAACTGTCAATTTTGATATTTCAATTCTTGTAAAGTACACTATCGAACATTAGTGACTAATAAGCCCGTTTCGGGAAAAATATTTTGAACTATATCTCCATCAGGGCAATTCTAAAAGTATTCATATATCTTTAATGTGAAAGTCATAGTTTGTGAGTGTTTTTTGTATTTGTTATTGCAGACTTTGCACATGGCATATATTATAAAAGCAGCATTTTTATTCCAGAAAAAGTAATAATGCGTTACTGTATGATATCCATTTTTATATGAAATCTGCGCAAACAATTTGGGGGTTACTGCTAGTGATGAATATAATAAACTTTGCATTGAGTTTCATCATAAATCCAGTAAAAGTGTAATAACACCGGTCGAAACTAATAAAATACCGACATATGTCATTTGAGAATGGAATTGAATCCATTAAGAGGCGTTAATGTCGATATAATCCGTTACGTCCGCCCCACTTCCACCCTCCGATTAAAATTAGCAACGTAAGGGAAGTAGTGAATTAGAATAGGTGTAGGAGATAGTAGAAATGATTGGTATTTGTTATGAGATTAACTTCAATATCACAGTCACTGTCGCTTACAGGCTGGAATGATAAAATAAAATTCAAAACTTATTAGTATTCGTCTCAACATCGGACAGTCAAGCCTGGATTAATTAGACATAGTTTTGTCTAGATAGAAGAGAATTATTGATGATGTTAAATGCTCATGTGGTATTGAACCATAAAGTCTTACGAGAGATTTTATATCCTCATGGTGTTCTATTGATTGTACGAGTATAATAGATTGTGTTCTAAGAAAATATTTGAAATTACTGATCCCCTGCACAAGTAAACCTGTTCGCGGCTATCGTACTTCTAAAACTTAATATCCGTAAAGTTTGAGAAGTGCAGGGGACAAGTAAACCTGTTCGCGGCTATCGCACTTCTAAAACTTAACGAATATTTATGTACCTTCATACCTATTCGTAACTATTTGTATAAGAATTCTCAACTGTAGCCTTCAAAAACTATATATCTCCCTACATGACGCGACGGCAGCAGTTGCCAATCACGTAAAGACGTTTTCATAGGTTACAAGGAGCAATTACGAATCTAATGTATACATTTAGACGATTGCTTCTCAATAATTGCTAGTTTAATATGTTTTATATATATAATTTGGAGGGTTCAAAACTATAAATCAGTAAGATTCTTTTACATCAGTCTCCTTACAAAGATGTGCCTTAATATTATAACACGAACTAACCCTATTTTTACGGTAAATTCTAAATTGTTAACAATAAAGGCAGTGACGATACAACGGATGTTGCAAACACAATGCAGGACAACAGAACACAAATATTGGCCTATTAATCGGAACTACGATATTGATACCAACCGAAATTCATCACAGCTTTTGTGCACAGTTCCGGCGGTAATCGCTTTACAAATCGCCTCTAGACAAAAAATCCTATACTGATACTATTGTTGCCTGCTAAAGTTGCTTCCAGGTAGACATGGGGGTGGATCGATAGCATTGTGTGTGCCGAGTAATGGTGTAACGAAATTATTTATCTGTGACAGTAAGTTCTGCTAATGTGATATGTGATATAAATGGTAACGTTAATGATGTTACTGCATTGACATGCTAATATCAGTTTCGAAATTGTTAAAGGGAATAGATTTGAACTGGATTTTATAAAATTGTCTTATTATTTCAGCAGTTATGGACATTGTAATCCATGAAATGATGAAAGAAATTTTGACACCAGCGTCATTATTCTTGAGCCACAGAAGATCTAAATCCCAGTGGCTTCTTTCGGTTATTTTTTGCTGGCAATCCAATGCGCGCCTGTTCGACGTGAATTCTTGGCGCACTTGAAACCGAACTGGTTTGGACGTGGAGACCGAAAACCGGTAAAAAATCATCACAGGTAATTACGGTAGGTTCGTCGCTTCACAGTCCATTATAAAAATATAGTATAGACACTATAGACAGTAAAATCTAAATAGTAAATAAAAATGTTTCAAAAACTTTGCTTGTGCAATGCCCAAACCTAAAAGAATTGTTAATTTCTTCCTAAAGTAGTTACGATCCCGTTGTACGAAAGGAATTTATTTTCGTTTTAAATGGTTTTACAATGTAGAATCCATTGTGGCGTGGCCTTTTCCAACCACTTGTTAGCAAAATTATTAGAAACAATGCATTGTAAGCCAGGTCGGGAACAAAGAAATTCTGCAAGTAGTAAAAACGAAGGAATACGTGGTTAGCTAATATACAGTATAGTTTAATGCCAAGAAGGTCTTAATGGCAATAAGTTTATTGAAAGGTGTTAAGTTTAAGCACACATAGAAAATAATGACGAGAACCTTAGAATCATAAAAAATATTGTACATTTTGATGCCTCAATATTTACCCTCGCATCAAGAGAATTATGGAAATAAGTCTAAAGTAATCAACTTTATCAAACCGGAGCGTAACATATTTACTTTGATACGAAAAAATCAATGAACGATAAGAATGAATGAATACGTTCAAGGTGTAAACATATTTTTTAATATAATTATTCAAAATTTCGAAAGGTTGGCCCCTGTAAATAATATGCTACCCTCTTAATAACAACCCAGCGGAATAATTAATAACACCTCAATTAAAATATCAACTAAGCGCTTCCGCCCATGTGATGAAGATAACGTTTGCTCGTGAAATTTATAAACTTGCAACAATAACATATTATTACCTTCTTATAATGAGTCATTAAGGTTTATTTTATTTTAATCGTTTGTTTCACGAGTCTCCCCTATCGATTATAACTATTGGCGTTTAGTGTCATTTGTTCGCAATATTATAAATGATACAAATTCAATGATATAAATTTAGTAGTAAATATATGTTTAGTAAATACTAAATGTATATTTACTACTGCATTATATCATTAATTAATATTGTAGTCGTTGTTAATGTCAAATTGAAAATATGTTTTTTTTTGTAAATAAATTATTCGTATCTTGGCATTTAGTGGTGGTAAGTAAGTCAAAATGTAGTTCGAGAAATTCTCAATCACAATCTCATATACTTCAGCACCATCGGATACTTATAAGATAATAAAATCTTTGTTCCATGTCAGAACAAGCCTTATTACTAATTAACGCCTTAGGGAGCTAAAACTGGTTTCGCGATTTATCGTAAAACCCAATTTAGAGCCGAGAGGCACGCGATTACAATCTTCTCACGACAGGAAGGCGCGCAAACTCCTCATCTCGAGGGAAATCACGCACGCAACAAACTTTATGGCAACACGTCCCGAGGAGCGATTCGCTCGGGGCGGTCGAAGACGGACCGCACCACACACAGACTATTTCAAAAGAAGTAAAAAGTCGCGGGCAGTGTCTCTACGCGGCTGGATCGTGACCTACAGGTACATGATGCCAACTCTTTACCACGTCTCACTTCAGACACACGATTCATATGCATACATGGATATCCTGTCACTTCACAATTTCACGTGTTATTACCGCAAGAAGCACTGCCCACGATTTAGGGCTAATAATCACTGACCGTGGTCGAATATGGCTGTAGGCTCAGGCGGATTCCATCCTGAGCGAGACGTTCTCGAAGTAAACGTTTCAGTTGCATCCGTGGTATCTTCACGAGTTCTGCCTTCCCTTCCTCATATTCGTCAGCGTATTTTGCCGGTTCCACTGCTACTGTTGCTTGCTCCTTTCGAGCTTCCTCCTCACATCTGCATGAGTCCCGAGCGGCGGCCGCCTCTTCCAAAGTAAAATAGACAGCCGCCGCTCCTTCCTCTCTCAATGATCTAACTGAGTGCAACAAACGCTGACGATGTGCAGGGTTGAGGACTCCAATAGCGTCCAAGTCTGGTTCGCCTACTTGTTTGCATATTTCTAAGTCATCATACCCATTATCAATGAAACTTTCCGCGTATTGGCCCAAGTGGAGCGATCGCAACCACTCGACGACGATGTTGCCGCTCGCAGACGAGGCCATGTCGCGTCAAAATACTGTGAGCATTACAAGGCGTGCTCGCGGCGCGGTAGTCGGCGAGAAACTGACGACCATGCTCCCCTTTGCCCCCTTCTCCCCGCTATAAGCCGCGGTCGCCGCCCCTAGTCCTCCGTGCTTTTGCTTTTTGACATTTTGTTGCTTAATCGTTTCGTTTCATAGATAGGTGCGCGGTGCACCACGTGATGATTCCACTTTTTTTTATTTCCATTAAAATGTGAGGTGTTATCCATCGGAGATTTTTGTCCTTTAAAGTATACTAATATGTTTATGTTTCATAGTGTTTGTTTATGTTTATAAATGTTGAATTGATTTGAAAAATACGGTCACAGAGTCGATATAATATAGAACAGCGGGTGGTCGCCGTGTCGAATGATTTATTGCAAGATTTATTTGTTAATCTTTGAGGCGCCTCTACTTTACGAATTGAACTATATTTAATCTGCCCTCATTTCATATTCAAATGTGAAACCAAAACTATTTATAATAGTTTACGAAATTGTAAGTATGCCCGTGTTATTTTAAGGTTTTTACGATCTTATTCATTTTGTTTACAGTCTTAAGATAGAAATTAATTAACATAACAATCTTATATAAAATCTAATGAAATTGACTAAGACGCAAAGCAATCTTCGCTCCACATCTTTTGTAATTTATTTAAGACATTTAACATTATCTAAATTCTTCTTTCTTTCTTTCATGAGACTAATCCATAATATGAGGCAACTAGTATTATTTGTGCTTGAATGTAGGTAAATTGTTTAGGAACATTGGTAGCCCGTTTTACTTGTATCGTGTCCATGGTATATTTTAGCTGGCTCCTAATTTGTCTAGTCAGTTTTGACAAAAACTTATATTTAAAATATTAAAAGAATTATTTGCAATGAGCGTCAAAGGCGATAAAAATATTTATGATTGAAATTAGTTTTGCAATAAATCACCTGCTTTATATTAACAATAAATTAACTTTGTGTAAGGGCGGTATCTTGAATGTTGCATCCATTTAAAGTTACACCAAAGCAAGCAAAACTGGGGGATTAAATATACTTTATGCATAAATCTGCTGAGAACGTGCTCAACCTGTATGTTTACTTACTAAAGCTAATTACCCTTCAGTGGTACAAATTTATGTAGGTATACACTACTGAGAGCATTAGGCATAGAGATCCGGTTCTTAGCATTCCATGGATTCACCGTGCGGTCGCCGGGTCCATGGCGTGGTACAGAGAGGAACACTGCGACGGCGCCTGGGACTTGCGACCCCGGTGTAGGTTTAGGGTGGCCACCTTGTGATGCATCAGCGCTCACCTCCACCGTCAGTCGTGTTCCCCCCTCTACCTATCCAAATTTGGTAAGATCCTATCAACGCCGTTTTAGATATTCGTTTGAGTAAAGAGCTTACTGAAGCTCTTGGCAATCCGAGGTCTTTAAATAAGTTATACAGGGATTTAGCTGGAATTCCCCTTGCTCCCACTTCCACGGCGTAGAGTTTAACCACATAGCCATTTTTGGTTAACTCGTTGGTCAAGTCAAAGTATTTGTTTATTTTTATAGCGTGGTCTTTAGGTATGTTAGTTTCCCACGGTACTGTGAGTTCTACTAGTACTGCACGCTTTTGCTGTTTTGAAAATAGGAATATATCGGGTCTGGATGACGAGGCACAAACATCCTCCGGTATTTTATAGTGTTTCTCATACGAATCTGCGAGTAATGTCCAATCAGCGGCTGCTATCAAAATTGAGTACGGCTTTTGATTTGTCTTTTTTGAGCAGCCTTCCTTTACAAACGCGACGTCATTTCTTTGGTTTGTGGTTAAACCCTTTTTCGCTCTAGCTACCGCCAAACTTACCGCCTCACGTACGATTTCTAATACCTTATCATGTCGGCGCGAGTAATGACCCCGGTCTAATAGCGTCCTACAACCCACCAGTAGGTGCCTAGCAGTACCAATTGCTTCACCACATGAGTTACATGTTTTATCTGTGGCTTTTCCCCATCTGACAAGATTGCTTTGGTCGGGGAGGGTCAACTGGAATGCATTGAGATAGAATTTAAGGAGAGCCGGTGACCAGTCGTATATTAAGGTACGCCATTTTAAGGCTATGGGAATACAAAATTCACCTAGTGTTAACCATTCGTTTTGTATTTCTAGGTTCATTGCGTGCACTTTGTAGGTATTATTTTCATCTACTTGAAGAAAAGATTTTGTTATGTCTTTGTCTGACTGCCTCCTAGTATTACCCAAACCTACCCTACCAGTCTGCGAGCCTATCATGAATTTTTTATGGAATTGGAGGCGCGACTCGAGCTCTTTAGTACTTTGGTCTTTTGGAAGAGCTTGCACGATTTCGTCTTTTGATTTCGCTAGGACGTGCATTTTGGTTACTCTTAGATGTTTATATAGTTCCGATGGTTTCTTGAACGTCATTCCAAAGTTATTTGAGGCTCTATATAATGTCGATGGGTCTGCCGACTGGGCTAGCCCCAGCCACGACTTCAATGTCTTCGTAACATTCGCATCTAGTTTTTTGAGAAGGCTCTGGCTTATATCATAAACAAGAAACGGCCAGTTAAGACGCGAGGTTAAATAGTTGTCGTAAATCCACGCTTTTTTGACATTACTTAGTGGCTGCTGGTCTACCTTTTGTATATCGATAATGAAGTTATTAATTACTTCTTCTAAAGCTGGAGTGCAACCTCTGTTATCTATTTGTCTTCCGAGAAATTTAAAAGGCACGGTTTCGGATATAGTCGAAACGTTTTCCCCGCCTATACTAAGCCCTGGATCATATGAGGTATATCTGGTACCCCGCCTACCCAGACATAGACAATAGCATTTGCTAGGTTTTGTTTTCATTCCTTCTGTCCATGTACAGAATTCATCCACTTTACGCAACAGGTCTTGGCACTGCTTTGGGCTGCGAGTAAGTATTGCGAGATCATCTGCAAATGCGAGGATGGATTCCGTGTATTTACCGTTTAGTTTAAACCGATAGCCCCACTTTCTCTCATGTGTGGTAATACTATCTATTAAAATATTTATTACTATATTGAAAACTATAGGTGACAGACAGCAACCTTGGAACAGACCTACATTATAATTTAAAGGTTGCGTGTGGCCATCCTTGGTGTTTATAACAAATTTTAATTTATCGTAATAAGAGGCTATTATTTCCCGGATGATCGACGGAAAGTTATACCATTTTAATGCAAACAACATAAGCTGGTGGTGTACTGAGCCAAAAGCGTTTTCTAAATCTATCCAACAAACTGTTATTTGCCTTTCATTTAATCTGGCATCTTTGAGGCTTTCCGCCAGTAGTGAATTGTGTTCCAGGCATCCAGAAATTCCGGGTAGGAACCCTTTCTGGTGATTTGGCCTGAAATAGTTGTTATTGATCATGAAATTAGTCATTTTTAATTGGAGCCATGAGAAGAAGATTTTTGAGATTGTGTTAGTTAATGCTATCGGTCTAGCGTCTTTAGGACTAGTTACTATTTCTTTCTTTGGAATGAGCACAAAGTTAGCCCTGCCGAAGGCTGCTGGAATTTCTTTACTCGACCAGATCCTATTGAATATGCTTAGAACATGTTTACGTACCGATGGGCATTTTTTATAAATAATGTACGGTATGCCATCAGGCCCTGGGGCGGTTTTTGTTGGTTTTTTCTTAATTTGATGTTCAATTTCTTCTAAGCTTGGTGGATTACAGTTAAATGTGAAATGAGGGTTTGATGGTTTTTGCGCTTTAGGTTCACCGTATGGTTTTTCGTGTTTAGGCACCTCATAATTATTTTTGTAGTAGCTATAGATCTGGTCGTTATTTAGTAGCAGCCCGACGTAAAGAGTGTTATAAGTTTGACATGTCTGTCTATCTGTCTGTGATATTATATTTCCCGAACGTATGAAGTGATTTTAATTCAGTTTTTTTGGATGACTTGTGACTGTGCGAGTATTCTTAGATTATGTTTGATGAAAATCGGTTGAACCGTTTAAAAGTTATGGGGGTTAAAGTGGAGATGGGGAGTGACGGGTTTTTTTTATTTTTAATTTAATATTATAAAATATGTATTTTGGAAGCAAAGCAGAAATAAAATTGTTCAGAAAATGTTTTAGAGCTTTGTTTTTGTTCTATTAACCTGTTTGTATCTAGCTTTGCATGTTTGTAGAAGACCTACTGTGGTCGTAAAGCCTCATATCCACTGGACAATAACTTAACTGACAAATAATAAATTTACAAACAAAAGTTTGCGTGAACTACTAAAGCCATCTATGTGAACTTTGCGGTACTTATTTATAAAAATCTTGTAAGGGTTCCGTAAGATTGTTTAGACAAAAGTCTTGTTTAATTAATGGTCACATTTATGACCTACATATATACCTGCACAAATCTTTGGAGCCCAAGTTAACTTCGTCTACTGCTTGTTTCACCAGCTAAAAAAACCAACGAAGCGCTTGGAGGTTAGATGACAGTGTTTCTTTCGTAAAAGAGCAAACCAATAAAAAGTAATTGATGGAACCGGGATCCCAAATGCAAAACCAGAAGATCACTAGGAAGATGATTTTCACTGTGTGTTAACAGAAACAACTACAGTCTCGTTAACCCCTAAAGTTAAATAAAATTGCTTGTTGTATGAATGGATTCACTTTCGAAGTGCAATACTTAAAGGTCCCTGGAGCTCTCGACCGCAGATGCAACACCTTAGCTACTAGGCTACCAACCCTACCAACACTCCTTCTCTTCCTTTCAACTTACTTTTTTTTTACATAGGACATGTCAATTTGGCTTCATCATGCTTGATGGTAAGCTGAAGGCAAACTCTCAGGAAAGAGGACCACCATTACGGACACGATATTCTCGTGAGTATCTATTAATTGAATAGCTAAATGCCGTATCCAGCTTTATGTACAAATGTCGACAATGTACAGATGTACTGAACCATGAAATTATGTTAGAATCTGCACAGCCATGTTGCAATGTGCAATATCCGTAAAATATTCTAATTAATTGTTGCAGCCAATATTAAATTGTTACTCACGATCTAAGAGTAAAATCATTGCACAGCAAGTTTTGATAATATGATTATTATATACCTATACATCAGCTGTATACATTGCTATGATCTAGTCCACGTGGATCTAGATTCAGTATTACACAATAAAATATGCTAAACTGTGAGTGTTTATGATTGAGTGGTCCCACCAAGTTCCTAAGAACTCAAACCAGCATCACCTGCAAACCGATTCCTCTCGAGTTTAGGAAGTCAGGCAGTCCCTCGCATATCAGCCATACTAAGAAGAGGAAAAGCGGGCCCACCTTGGATATATCTAGAGACCATGCTAAAAAAAAGAGATGATAGTAACAATAGAACATTTTCAAGTTTCCATTTAGAAGACCAGAACTTCTTCTTCCAAATGAATGATGATTTCGATTTCAAGTACATAGTTCATGTAATTATTTCATTAAAATGCAGCATTCAAAGCCGTCAGAATTAAGTTGTACAAATAATTCGTTGGAGGAACTCGTATTAAACTCAACCCGGTTCAAATAACTTCTTTAATTAAGACTGAATTTGAGAATGAATGAAGTCTTAAGAAATGAAATAAAAATATTTAAATCATACCAGAAAATGTTGTAAAGGGCTACGGTATCTTATTATATAGAATAAACTAGTTGTGCCCGCGAGTTCGCCCGAGTGGATTCAAAATTCTTTTTACTACAACACATTTATTACTGAGGTATTGTCATGAATTATTTGTAGCCAAAGTCCTGTAAATATGTTCTATATAATTGGTATTGTGATTGGCTACTGGCTGCTATGTATTTTTCGGCTCATTTTCGTAATGTCGAATGTTCTTCAGCCTCCACACGTACAGGTCTGGGGGTAGCGGTTGGGCCTAGCCGTCCAATAGCCAAAGCAGGCCCAGGTTTTTTTTTTATCGTGCGGTAAATCCCCGCGGATACCACCCCCACGGAGGCGGTGGAGGTAGTTATGTCGGACTCGAACCGAGTAAAACGCACGCCGTCTTGGGTCCTTGGTTGCCGGAGGTGAGATAGCCAAAAGCATATCTCTCGACCCGACCGGCCGCCTCCTTCTCGAGCATTACTTGCTCGCAGAAGGAGGCGGCCGCACCCCAAGCGTTCGCGCATCGTACCATCGCTGTGAGCAACGTGGCGAGTGTGAGGACTCACACCCCCAGAGCCGCCACTAGGACCCGCCTCGGCGAGTCCCACGCCGGGCACTCGGTCAGCGTGTGCAGCTCTGTGTCCTCGCTCGCATCACAGTGATGGCACTCGGACGTTGGCTCCTTCCGGATCCGACACAGGTAACTCCCGAAACACCCGTGTCCGGTAATCACCTGCGTCAGCCGGTATGAGAGGCTGCCGTGTGGCCTCTCTAGCCACTCCTCCATGATGGGTCTTACCGCCGCTATTACGGCGTGCCCTGCGCTTGGTCGCCCAAGTCGTAGCTCCCATTCCGCTACCATGTCCCTGTGGAACTGAGACCTCACGGCCCGAATTTCTTCAGGCTCGGGTTCCCGTCCCTGTTCCCGCGCCTCCTTTCGATACCGATATAGCATCGAAAGGGCTCTCGCATCCAGGTTCCACGGTAGGGATCTGGCAAGGAGACTCGCCGTCTCCAGAGATATCGTGCGGTACCCCCTAATGGCCCTGCTGGCCATTGCACGCTGCGGCCCACGCAGCAGACGCGCATTGTGGACCGTCAGGGTGTCCGCCCATATTGGGCACCCATATAGGGCCATGGACCGCACGACTCCCACGTAGAGTCTCCTGCAGGAGTCATCCGGCCCCCCCCCCCATGTTGGGCAGCAGCCGCCCCAAAGTGGCAGCTGTGTCCTTCAATTTAGGGAAGCAGGCCCAGGTTGGAGGCGCTGAGAGAGGATTATGATCGCCCACCAAATGGGATATCCCAGTTGTATGGCCGGAAAAACTGGTGTGCCTCAGAAAGGCGGGCCGATGTGACGAATAACACTGTGCGATTTTAACTCCGGTGAGTTCACCTCCTGTGGGTTTTTCGTTCGCAAAGGGGTTAAGGCGTTACGTCAATAGTTTAAAAAGTAAAACATAATGTTATGTAATTATATTTAACCACTGTTTCTACGAAAATATTACTTAATAAACGTAGTCTGTCAAAGCTATAACAAAAACAATAAAAATAAAACGCAGATGTCCCAAATAACAGTATAATGACACTACAAATCTCACTGAACTATTTCCTTATAACAGATTATTTCGTTTTACGTCCAATCTCCATAGCCGGCCAGCAAGAACAATTTAATGGGCCAAAAGATTGGTCCTGCCCGGCCTACGGAAAAGATCTTTCTGAGTATAACTTGTTCCTTTTACAGTATCGCATAAAGTTTTGCTTTAATAGACTGTAACATTTCGGTGGTTAGTGACGCATTGTAGTTACTTTACAGCGAAGATAAATAAATTTTGTGTCTTAAAAAAATGATTACTTCAACAAAATTCTCCGGCATTTTGGGAATAGGTTGTCTGAACTGGACCCAGTTAAATGACCTCAAGATGATAGGGCACGGCCGAGGAAATTTATATTAAACTAGCTTTTACTCGCGGCTTCATCTGCGTGGATGTCGGGTATCGCGACCACATGGATGTCATTTATCAAGGTCTAATCTACCTCTATACCAAATTTCATCAAGATCGGTTCAGTGGTTGAGATGTGAGAGCGTAACTAACTGACAGGCAGACAGAGTTACTATCGCATTTGTAATATTAGTATAAATGAAAATACTTTCATACCTGTACACAGCTCAGCCTAAATTACTGAGATACCTAAAAGTAACGATAAACTGGATGCAAGATTTTTGGGGACCAAACCTGGCTCTTGCATGTCTATCACCTGCTAACGAGGCTCTGATGCATTTTTCTCCTTAGGGTTGGCCAGGCAGCAGTCGCTCCGAACTCTCACTTCATAAAAATATATGTTAAGAGAATCCTTTAGTAAAAATAATAACAATATGATATATAAGCACACGTGGAACCTTACTTCACAGTAACTAAGCTATTATTTTAGGTCAAAGTAAAATAATTCAAGCCGCGTTGATTTCACGAAAAACCCTATTACGTACTAATACATCCTTCCCCAAATCACTGGTGCCCTTAGGATGTAGATAAATGTCCGTCTTCCTTTGCCCTGACACTTTTGCCGGACTGCGAAGCGAATAATGACCTCTGCGGGCTTCCCTTCAACTATTTGTGCGCACATTTAGGTCAACCGGGCGTCGATGCTTTGTGCATATTTCTCTTCAACATGCGCTTGAAAGCTTTTTGCTTTACTTTGAGTTCCTATTACGTCATTTATCGAGTTTTATAGTGTGTAACTGGCCTATTGACCTGAGTAAAGATGAGGTTTTAGGGGTCTACATCAAAAGGTAAAAGGGAACTCTTATTGACTTTTGTTACGGTATTCGAATCACTTGTTGTACGTCTGTCAGTTTATAAATGGATCAAAGTATCAACTTTTAAGTTAAGTTAATAATTATATTAGAATTAATACAAAATCAGAAATTTAAATATACTAAAAGAGGACTATGTTTCTATTGCATGATGCTAAGGATAGGTACAGGCAGTATTTCGCGTTGCTGCTGCATTCATTCCAATAATTTAGTTTGCTAAATTCTTTATTCAAATAAATTATTCACAGTGCACGTACTGTAAGTAAAAAAATAAAAAATATGTATCACTGCTTGAAAACAAACACGTTCTCTAATGAAGAAGTATTAGGATAATGTGACTAGCTTTAGGCATAAAAACTTGACATCACCATGAATGGAAGCAAAAACTCAATGTCTTCCGGGACTGAAATCTTGCAGTAAAAGAGGTAGGATCAAAATAATATCCCAGCTACGTGGAGCATAAGTAGCCGTTATCTTAAAGCTGCACATTTAATTTAATGGTCGAAGATCGTCCATGGAGTTTAGTTTGGCACAGGATATTAAAGATATTTTGAAAGGATGCCGTAAGGGAACAAGCCACTTGATGTTTTGTGTTTCTATTGAAAGTACTTTTTTAAAGCCTTCGTCTGTATAACAAATGTTTCTTCTTCTTCTTTATCGTGTCGATGGCAATATTTCTGGTATTAGGCAGGACTGGCCGAAAAATATTTAAAATATAATAACAAATGCTAACTATAATTAATTTTCGAAGTGAAGCCAGTGTAACTTGTAACTATTTGTCTGGCTAGAAGTGAAATTAGTTATGGAGCTGGCTAACCAAAACTTTATAACGCTAAGTTAAGGAGTTACACGAAGGAAATGATTAAATGTTTGGTTTGATGCGGGCTAAAGAGAATGGTTACGGATTAATCGGGGGTATTTGTCGAGCGGTACTTGGGAAATATATAGCAATATAAACTTATTCCAGAATAGGATAGGACCTTTTTTCTAAGTAACATTTCGCCAAGGTCATTTATCGGTTACGATGATGTTGACTGAGTAAAACCACTCAATATCCTCGAAATTGGATTTACTTAGTGCATGCCCCGAGAAATATGCACACCAGTGTTGCCAGCTAGCATTGCTGGTGAGCCTACTTTTGGTGGAAAGCAAAATCTTTTGTCTCTTAAAAAACGTTGACTACCTAGATACATGCGAAACCACTTGCTCTGGTTCAGTATGAACTCTGCTGTAGCCTGGATGAATCTTACCGTGAACTAATAGATATTACGATAGAGGCTAGACTTATCATATGCTATCCTCCGTGAGACCGATCTAGTTCCTTTGGTTTTTGTTATAAGTTAGTTTTTTTTAAAGAGTAGCCGATAATAATCCAGTGCTTTTCCGATGGTTTCATAGATTTTTTTTTTCATTTAGGTTGTTTTGTGTATGCATGAACGCAAAGTGAGAGATGGAGAGATATAGTTAAGAAACGATTTACCTACTAAATAGAGTATTATCTTTAATAGTAAAACACTCACCGAGATATTTACCATGTTTTTTTTGGTTGAATCGAGTATTCGATATTTCATTCGATTGTTTTAAAACACGGTAAATATCCCGGCGAGTGTTTTAATACCATGTCTATCTCAAATCATACATAGAGTATTATCTTACCTGACGAAGTAAAAAATAATGTCTACGTTAAATAAATTGATCTAAAATGAAAAATTATATAATTGCTATTTGGTTAACTACCTTTTTTACATCCGGATAAATGACGGCGCGCGTGTCATAGACACGGTCGACGGGTCGTTTTCAGTGACGACCCAACGCCTGACCCGTAGCGTAGTCTGAATCAAATAGTGACTAACCAAAATTATCGATAAATTATTTCCAAGAATGGTACAATCTACATTTTGTACATCATGAACTGTTTGTAAACTAACTTATATTATCTATAAATAACTAGCCGACTCGCACCGGCTTTGCCTCTGGCATACCTTGAAACCCATTGGCACATTTTTTAATTTTCTCTGCGTAACAACCATCCTCCTACTACAAGAATTATTCAAAAAAATATAGCGCAGTCGGTTCAGCTGTTCTCAATATTTGTGCGTATGCAACGATTCATTTTTATAGGTAATATAAATAGATGTAATAATCTATAATTACATCAAAGTTTTACACGTATTATGAACCTGTTTAAAAAAATATGTTTATGCACATACAACTTTAATAATCATCATCATAATCATGATCATTTTCATGGTTTATTTTAATAGCATATCAAAACGTGCTGTTTTGGTTCCCGGTGGAGTAAAATAGGACTACCCCTTACCCCGTGGGTATCGTAAAAGACGACTATGGATATTGCTCTTCTCCATTTGACAGTAAACATACAGCCCAAGACAAAGGGCCCGCTAGACGGCAATAAGCTCGACCTCTAATACGTCGTGGGGCCGAAAGTCATAATTGGGGAAACGTGGGTGCTGATACACCTCTGTCTACCCCTTCGGAGGCGTGAGTGTATGTATGTATTTGTATCGAGACGTAAATAGGAGGTGAATACTTTGATAGAACGTAAATAATGCGTTCATTCCCTCTTATTTCAACACACTCACTCTTATTTCAACTATGAAAATGTCCATAAAATTTTTGAACCTGAAAATAAAATCTTTTAGTACGAGGAGATGTATGATGGCTTTGTCATGCTCAGAAGCCCGTATTGGCACCGTACTAAAACTAAAAAAGTCGTCAATTTTTATCGACAGCTGCCAGCTCTACTGTACGGCAATGCGGACAATTCAGGACGTGGACAAATGTGCCCAGCGAGTCGCCGTGACACGTTCATTGAGCTTTCATTTGGGCAATTTTCGACTAAATCCCGGCCAATCGCACGCTCGGGCCATTCGGCCTAACAGTTCCATTTACTAGTGCTTATCCTCTCTTTTGTAATAACTAAGATTTGAATACTGCAGATTTTACAGTTATCTGGAAAATCGTTTTTAATTTTGCAGAACTTTAGCCCAGTTTTTATTGACACTTTTGGTAAATTGTTATCATATCATATCATTTTAAAAACTATGTTGATAAAGAAGTGCTGGTTTCGCTTAGTAAGGAATAATATGCATGATAGTGGTGGCTCTGGTAGGGAAACCAGAGACGTCCGAAATCGACTCCGAAATTATTTGTTTTTTTTTTTCTAAATATAAATCGGACAACTCTTCACAACATCGGCAAATAACACTTCAACTTTTATTTTAAGCCAACAAATCACACGCCGTTTCTTCTATTACACATAAGACTTTATCAAACATTGGAGGACTCGAACATGATTATAAGTGTACGTGCTCTGAATTCGATTCCCAGTTGAAAAGGAATTGTGGCACATCAAAAGAACTCGAACAACGCTTTGATTTTGATATAAAAAGTGTTCTTGTTATCGCTACAGAATAAATTCCCTCTTTGTCAGTATCATTATGCCACTTCCTTGCTGATAGGAGGGTAAAACATTAAACAAATTTAACGTTGGCATGAGGTGTATCTACAGATAAGACTGCATTTTCCCTTTTTTTTTGGGGAAAAATTTCGAACAGCGTACACCATCCGGTGAGTTGGGAGATTGTACATGACACGTTTAATAACATCACCATGTTATCTTTATTCAAGTCTTGGTCATTATTGTTTTCACCATCATTATCTGAATTTGAACTTGAAAGTCTGGGCTTCGCTTTTCTACTCCTTCTATTCATATAGATCGGTTTACCAAATTTCAACCTCCCAACCTTGAGCAGAAATCCTGTGCCAAAGTCTTGTGCATCATTCAAAAGATTGCATTGACATGCAGGTGTAGTTCATTAGAGTCCCCTAAATCTTAAAGTGGCTCCATACTGCCTATTTTTACCAGCACCTTTCAACAGATGAGACTGACTTGGCTATTTGATTCTTTTATGGTGTCCAACACTTTAAAATACACAGCCAAATTATTTAAGTTGGTATATTTTGGCTTTGATTTCTGTGCAAACTATAAATATTCACATATCTATTTCTAATTATTATTCTGTACCCTTCTGTATTCTGTATACTCACTTACGCATAGATATTATATTATTTACCTCTATTTTTCAGTTCCACGTAATAGGTGACGTATAATATAATGCCGTCAAACGAGCACTTCTTCTATGGTTGTATATTAATTGTTGGATGGTAAATAATAGTCTCATCTCTTTGTCATTTCTTTCAACAACCACGGGAAGGGACAGCTGAATGATAGAGAGAGGTGGTTGTATAACTGCTGAAGAATAACGATTACATGGTAGACTTGCTGCTTCATTGAACTTTATCAAAATAAATTCATCACATGTCCTGGAAGTTAAAAATACATTCCAAAAAAATATAAATAGTTTGCAACAGTCTACACCTTCCGAACACGCAATGCGTGTTGCCAAGTTTTTGTAGCGGCAACCTTGGATTACGAAAAAGTGTAGAGAAGATAATATTTTATATCCTACAATATTCAGAGTTATAACTACTTTTTTGTAATCTTATAATATTCTTAACCAGTTACAGTTTGTGTGTGTGCGCGCCTGTTTGTATGTGTGTTTAAAACAAACTTAGTATTGTTTTGAATTATCCATTTCCAAAATAGATTTTTTTTGACACATCACTTTCTACTGCATCAATTACCATAATGATAAATTAATATTTGAAAAAATATAATTAATTGATTGATCGTAGCTTTCTTTGGCGCATAACGTCGCAATGGAAACATTCGAATTCCCCTGTTGTTCGCAAGTGTCATTGTTACTTTCACTTTATATTATTTCTCCCCGAGAAATGTTCTTCCTATTCTCTAGCAATTTTCAATTTTCAGTTAGAAATACCCAAGACTGCAGTAGCTTTACAGTTTTTACCTATTCTATGTTACCAAACGCATTCAGCTTCTTGCTCCATTGACCTCGATTTGTCTACCTTAATTTCTCATGGCTTCTCAAAACTTAATCTTATTCTTATGATGTTAAGGTTGGTATTGGACGCATAGTTAATTTTGTAAAATGAAAACCTTTATTGCGTAGTGTCACGTAAGGATCCCAGGTGTGGAATGCTTTTACATGGAAAACACAGGATTACTTGACGCTTGCTTTAATACCTACAAAAAAGGAAACATTACAAAATGGCTATAAACGTTTTGCACCTTTTTGGAGCCTTTGCTTGGGGATTTTAAAGCTTGTCCGTATCACAATAAGGTTAGCGCATTGTTTTTTAAAGGCTTACGATATTTTTTTGTGGTTAGAATAGTTCTATTTTTATAAACGCAGTCAGGGTAACGACGGTATTACATGCGATTACAATGTTTCAAGAGTTAATTAGTTAATTAAACGACTTCCTTACCACACCTATCTTTTTGGCTGTTAGTAAAATAGGAAGCTTTGCATGTTAGCAGGTGTCTCTGGCAAATTAATTGTACCTGAGGTTGACAATTTTGAAAGTATTGTCTCGTGAGAATTTTTCTGAATACTTTTAGTAGGTATATCTATGTTACATTGCAGAGTTTTTTTACACAAGCAAGTATTTTTACATTAGCTTCACCTATTGAACTTACTCATAACTATTTACAGAACGGTACAGCGATTTATTAATCCTTAAACCAATATTCATGAATTTTTCATCTCAAATTTCTGATATTATAAGTTTCCTTTGTAAGTTTTATCTAAGGAGCGATATTCATAATATTTTCTTTTTAATAAAAGTGTAGTTTTTATTATACATTATCCGTATTACCCCGGTGAAAACTATAATAACAGTGTTTATGCTTTCTCGTAAATAAAATGTTTATCTGAACTATAAGACTGTGATGTTCCTCCGGCATAACAAGGGGATCCTAGTGTCCCGTGTGTACAGTCCACTTCAGATAGATCCTGAAAAAAGTAGGTACCTACTCAAAATGATCTTAATACCTTGGTTTTCACCTCTTCCTGCTGACGGATTGTTATGAAATTTGAACACACCTCTAGTTCGGACGATAGTACAATTTAAATCAATTAAACAGTTCGACTTGCTCTTAATACCGTGGTATTGATATCTTTATGAGATCCTGTACATAGTTATAATAGATCTGATGGTGACTAATTACTGTTGAATTATGCACAATACAGGCAAGTGATGCTGCATTACAAATAAACTAACTCTTATCTTTTACAAGTTGTAGTCAATATGTCAATAATTGGTACTAAAAAGTGCTCCGAGGAATTTTTCGGATTGATCCCCGACGCCTCTTTCCGCCATCGTTCCACGCGACGGCAGTTCCACACTCACCATCTGGACAGCTGGCGGTCCACAACTGTGCGTTTCTCGAGAAACTTTCTGCCTCGCACAACTAAACTTTGGAATGAACTGTCACCAGCGGTATTCCTGAAACAATACGACCTTCAAACCTTCAAGAAAGAGCGTACTCTCTTTTAAAAGGAAGGCAACGCACTTGTGACTCCTCTGGTGTCGCGGTTGTCCATGGGCAGTGGTGATTGCTTACCATCAGGCGATCCGTCTGCTTGTTTGCTTCCCTATTCCATAAAAAAATACAATAATAACTATGCATGAAGTACCCCTAATGATAATATTATTGCAATACACACTCCAGTTTACTTGGTATGTTTGCTGTCGACTAATTTAATGCAAGCTCATGCACCGGTGGTCTAGTCGCAGAGCTTCGTTAGTTCGCCAACTGTTCCAGCTACGTACTTATTTATGTGTGCATTCATTTCTTGTTCATTGTTCTGTTATTTTTGTCGCTTTTTGCTGCAAATGTTCTTGAAGTTTATCTTTAAAAGGGTTCTTGTATTTTGTATATAATAAAATGTTCGTATGCCCGCCATCTTGCGTAATAAGGTGGGTAATTTGGAACAAGTTTATGCCGTACCTAATTTATTCGTAACCTAAAAGACTTCAAGCAGCTAAATTAATATTATTGTTAGTATTGTTATTATGCTTAGTATGAATTGAACCTAATCTAAATTCAAATAATAACTTTAACAAAAATGACAAAAAATCAAAATTGTTTCAAATTTATTTTTACCGTTAATTGTTTGATATAATTATTCAAAAATTTTTCATTCTCTCATGTCTTTTACTTAGTAATTGAGCTCTTATTAATCACTGCACTAGATAAATTAAACAAGATAAAAAGTTATGACAGTAAAAAAAATGGATTAAAATTTTCTCAAGTAGATAACATTATGAAGTTTTATTATTGCTCGCTAACACTTTTAATAAGATTCTCATCAATGTGAAGCTCCGTAGACTGAAAACGCATTAAATTCCGTTAAAATATTTCTCATTTTTTAAATTATTTTTTAATTTCAAATATCGATAAGTCCTAATCGTTTTTAACGTGAATCGTATCGAGACTTGTTTTATTATCTGTACTTTTAGTCAATTCAGTGAAGTGGATTATGAGGAAAAATATGGTATCATTGATCAAATAGGCATATATATCAGCGAGGGTTCTACGGAAGTAGATAATATAGTGAGATATTACAAATACGTTACTCAACTTAATCAGTCATTCTTGACGCTCTATTGACCAATGTTACAATCTGTTTCTGGGGCTCGATTCACTATCGCCACGTATCACGTATTTGTGAGTTTGTGAGTTTCGTTTCGATAACCTGGTATTCTGTACGATCTGTCATAGCATAAGTTTACAAATACTTAGGTTTTTATCATTTTGACAACTTACGTCACCCATACAAATGGCTCAAACGTCATAATATACTAACACCACGTATCGCATACATGTGATTATGGAAATCGATAACTTAATAACCTGGTATTCAGTAACATCTGTCAAAGTCAAAATTATGGTTTAAGCGTTAAATCATGGTTCTGAACTCGATGACAATGTTCTGCTCGATTTGTAATACGTAGATACGTTTACAAAAATTATAAAAATTTAAATGTTTTTTATCATAGGAAAATCATTCGGTAAGTATTTATTTACATTTGAATTACAATGATTGCTAAAATTTGTCTTTGAATAAATCCATACTAATATTATAAATGCGAAAGTAACTCTGTCTGTCTGTCTGTCTGTCTGTATGTTAGCTTTCACGCCTAAACCACTGAATCGATTTTGATGAAATTTGGTATGAGGGTAGATTAAACCTTGAGAAAGGACATAGGCTATGTTTGGTCGCGATAACCGACATCCACGCGGGCGGAGCCGCGAGCAAAAGCTAGTTCACGATAAATATTATACGATAATCTTCATTGCGCTACCCAGACCTAAATAAAACAGGGATTAACTAACTTGTGTTTCGTGATTTAGAATGCGGATAAACATAGTATTTAACTTTTTCTCATAAATCAATCCCACCTTTTTTTTTGGCCTGCGAAAAACTCGGATACCTCCCCCGCCGGAGCCGGAAGGGGTTATGTGGGACTCGAACCGACTAAAATCGCACGCCGACTGAGGGTCGTGGTGCTAGGCCGGAGGTGAGGTTGTCATCGACATATCCCTCGCACCACGGCTGACCCAGGTCCCCGACTCGCCCCCGGAATGGGGAGGCGCGCTTTCCAGCGCGCCGCCGCCGTAAATCAATACCACCATGTATGTACAGTGAGCATGCAAGGTGCACAAAATGGTCATAATATCAAGGTATAGCTCGGGCCATATATCTTAGACTTATTTTTTTTATATAAAGGACACGTCAATTTCACTTCACCTCGCCTGATGGTAAGCTAAAAGCAAAGTCTCGGAAAGGGGGTCACCATCGTAAACATGTACCATGTTAACAGTGGTGGCACTCAGCTTGACGGCCTTGTCAGATGCCTTTTCACGCCCTGCTTAAAGGCCCCGGGACTGTAGGATCCTGTGAAGGAAAGGAGAGGGTGGGACTGATTAGAAGAGCTCATCAGAATATTCACCGTAGTAGAGACGGTAGATTACGATAAATTAAAATTTGTTATAAACACCAAGGATGGCCACACGCAACCTTTAAATTATAATGTAGGTCTGTTCCAGGGTTGCTGTCTGTCACCTATAGTTTTCAATATAGTAATAAATATTTTAATAGATAGTATTACCACACATGAGAGAAAGTGGGGCTATCGGTTTAAACTAAACGGTAAATACACGGAATCCATCCTCGCATTTGCAGATGATCTCGCAATACTTACTCGCAGCCCAAAGCAGTGCCAAGACCTGTTGCGTAAAGTGGATGAATTCTGTACATGGACAGATGGAATGAAAACAAAACCTAGCAAATGCTACTGTCTATGTCTGGGTAGGCGGGGTACCAGATATACCTCATATGATCCAGGGCTTAGTATAGGCGGGGAAAACGTTTCGACTATATCCGAAACCGTGCCTTTTAAATTTCTCGGAAGAAAAATAGATAACAGAGGTTGCACTCCAGCTTTAGAAGAAGTAATTAATAACTTCATTATCGATATACAAAAGGTAGATCAGCAGCCACTAAGTAATGTTAAAAAAGCGTGGATTTACGACAACTATTTAACCTCGCGTCTTAACTGGCCGTTTCTTGTTTATGATATAAGCCAGAGCCTTCTCAAAAAACTAGATGCGAATGTTACGAAGACATTGAAGTCGTGGCTGGGGCTAGCTCAGTCGGCAGACCCATCGACATTATATAGAGCCTCAAATAACTTTGGAATGACGTTCAAGAAACCATCGGAACTATATAAACATCTAAGAGTAACCAAAATGCACGTCCTAGTGAAATCAAAAGACGAAATCGTGCAAACTCTTCCAAAAGACCAAAGTACTAAAGAGCTCGAGTCGCGCCTCCAATTCCATAAAAAATTCATGATAGGCTCGCAGACTGGTAGGGTAGGTTTGGGTAATACTAGGAGGCAGTCAGACAAAGACATAACAAAATCTTTTCTTCAAGTAGATGAAAATAATACCTACAAAGTGCACGCAATGAACCTAGAAGTACAAAACGAATGGTTAACACTAGGTGAATTTTGTATTCCCATAGCCTTAAAATGGCGTACCTTAATATACGACTGGTCACCGGCTCTCCTTAAATTCTATCTCAATGCATTCCAGTTGACCCTCCCCGACCAAAGCAATCTTGTCAGATGGGGAAAAGCCACAGATAAAACATGTAACTCATGTGGTGAAGCAATTGGTACTGCTAGGCACCTACTGGTGGGTTGTAGGACGCTATTAGACCGGGGTCAATACTCGCGCCGACATGATAAGGTATTAGAAATCGTACGTGAGGCGGTAAGTTTGGCGGTAGCTAGAGCGAAAAAGGGTTTAACCACAAACCAAAGAAATTACGTCGCGTTTGTAAAGGAAGGCTGCTCAAAAAAGACAAATCAAAAGCCGTACTCAATTTTGATAGCAGCCGCTGACTGGACATTACTCGCAGATTCGTACGAGAAACACTATAAAATACCGGAGGATGTTTGTGCCTCGTCATCCAGACCCGATATATTCCTATTTTCAAAACAGCAAAAGCGTGCAGTACTAGTAGAACTCACAGTACCGTGAGAAACTAACATACCTAAAGACCACGCTATAAAAATAAACAAATACTTTGACCTGACCAACGAGTTAACCAAAAATGGCTATGTGGTTAAACTCTACGCCGTGGAAGTAGGAGCAAGGGGAATTCCAGCTAAATCCCTGTATAACTTATTTAAAGACCTCGGATTGCCAAGAGCTTCAGTAAGCTCTTTACTCAAACGAATATCTAAAACGGCGTTGATAGGATCTTACCAAATTTGGATAGGTAGAGGGGGGAACACGACTGACGGTGGAGGTGAGCGCTGATGCATCACAAGGTGGCCACCCTAAACCTACACCTGGGTCGCAAGTCCCAGGCGCCGTCACAGTGTTCCTCTCTGTACCACGCCATGGACCCGGAGACCGCATGGTGAATCCATGGAATGCTAAGAACCGGATCTCCCTCTGCCAAAGACGCAACATCTCTACGCATCTGCAAAAGCTCGAGGAAGTTCGTGACCTCAGGATTCCCAATGATGCGGACCGCACGTTGCAGCGACCTGTCGAGAGCATCTAATAAGTACTTTGCATAGCCATCCCAGGGATGCAAGCAGTATTCCACGTAGGAACGAATTTGAGTCTTGTATGAAGACGCCGCTGCTCCGAGCTCCGAGCTTACGCTAGGCTGTTTTGATGATGCTCTCGATATAGTTATAGTTTTTGTTATTTAGTTTCCATCCATACCGAGGATATTGAGGTTATCCTGCAGTGGCAGTCGTGTGCTCTGAGTCCGGCTCAGTGACAAGTAGCTGCCTTTTTTCCGCGATTTCACACTGCTTGGCCGCAGAATGTGCGTGATAACTCCCGTGTAAGGTGCTGTCGTTTGCATAGCAATTAATGCTACCCTTAGAAAGCATGTCATTGATATGCAGAAGAAAGAGATTGGGAGATAAGACGGAACCCTGCGGCGCGCCAGCATTCACCTGCAAGAACTCCGAAGCTCGTCCATCACAAAAGACGCGAATACGGTGCTCCTGCAGGACGTTTGCAACCCAGTTGCACGATCTGGGAGGTAGGCCAAAGGTTGGTAGCTTGGAAAGCAGCGATGTGTGCCATACCCTATCGAACCCTTAGCTGTGGCGATGTCAATACTAATTGCCAGTGACTCAAATCGCGAGATATAAAAGGCCCTGGGGCGTGCGGATTATTTTGTAATAATATATAATTGTCTTAGTGAACTGAAGCTCGTCTACCGCAGCAGCACCCCGTGCTATCGTCAAAATTCATCCAAGAAATGCGTTTGCGAATTCAATGCGTGTATAGAGCACATTTTAGGTCCCAGATATATGTCTCAAGCAATAATGAGATCATTTTGAGTACTTCGCTACTCAATGTCGATCTGTGCGCATCG
Source organism: Eilema sororculum (assembly GCA_914829495.1). NCBI lineage: Eukaryota > Metazoa > Arthropoda > Insecta > Lepidoptera > Erebidae > Eilema > Eilema sororculum. The sequence goes on along the minus strand of OU618543.1, from coordinate 18,684,687 downwards.
CATTGGCATCCCTGGGCCGCTTTTCTGCTATGGTGACAGGCGGCTACCATTGTCACCACCAAGTCTACGGTCCTGCAGGACAGAGGTCATTGAGCTACCTCCTATGTTACGCCGTGCGCCGCCTGAGTCCTCGGTCGCATCACAGTAATAGCACTCAGTCGGGGTCCTTCTGTACCAGAAACAGGTGATCCCCCAAACGTCGTTTTGCGGAGATCACCGGTGTCATCAGTACGTCAACCATAATCTTTCCACATAGAGTGCTCGCACGATAAGTCTGCGCGTGAATGTTTATAGTGAAATGATAACAATTTTTAAATTTTAAGGACAGGTGTTTTTTGGATATATTATTAGTTTGAGATGTTTCAAAAAAAAATTCCAAAAACAAAAAATATTTAAAGTAAAAGTTTTCTATTCCCGCCTTTTTTCATTAAAAAGAATCAAGTAAAGAACTTTTAAAATTTTTTTTCAAGAATGACATTGAGTTTCGCTTTTCGATATTTAAAATAGATGACTATTATACGCACACGAAGACAAGGCTGAATAGCAAAGCGACCTCTTTGGTCTTTGGGCTGAATGCATGATGTCTATTGCAAGTATGATGGTTAGATGTACGCGAACTTTTTTAAGGAAAGAAGTGTTTTTTTTTTATTACTTACCGCCCTAGGGCTTATCTCATTTGGAGGTAATAAGAACCTACTTATCGAACATGAGAGAAGTAAAAATATTATAAACTTTAACCATAATATTTAAAAAATTATGCTGAAAATATCGAAACAACTTTGATAGCAGGTGGTACCCATTTGCAAACCATAAACTGGAAACCTGGAGGACAGGTTCATGCCCCTGCTACGTACGCCGCAGCAGACGATGGCTACCAGGGCCATTAGGTACTGCACGATACCCTTCGTTGTGGCGAGTCTCGTGGATCCTACAATCGAGGGCCCTTTCAGTGCTATATCGGTTCCGAAAGGAGGCGCGGAAGCGGGGATACAATCCCGAGCCTGAATATATTCGGGCCTCACAGGGATATGGTGGTGGAGTAGGAGCGAAGACTTAAGTAATTACGCGCAGAGCACGCTGCCGCAGTGTACCAATCATTGGGAGAGAGGCTAGAGAGGGCACATGGCAGCCCCTCGTATCGACTGACGCAGATTATCACCGGGCACGGGTGCTTCGGGTGGTATCTGCGTCTGATCGTTAAGGAGCCATCATCCGGGTGCTATCACTGCGACGCAAGCGAGTACTCAGGGCTGCACACGCTCCCCGAGTATTTGGCGTGGGAGACGCCGAGACGGGAGCTGGTGGCGGCCCTGGGAGTGAGAGTTCTCACGCTCGCCACCCTACTCGCGGCGATGTTCCGCTGCGCGGATGCATGGGAGGCCGGCGCCTCCTGGGAGCAAGTAATGCTCGAGAAGGAGACGGCGGAAAGGGACTCGCAAACCGCGCTACCCGCGGGCGAAGGCAACATGGACGGCGGATGCACAAACCGACTTCCGTCCCCCATAAGCGCGGGCCTGGGGTGACGGGTGGAGCTGCTTGTCACCCTAACAGAAGCAGGCCAAGGCGGCTGGGCGCTAAGAAGCGTGGCTCCCCATACCGGGGGCGAGTTAGGGACACCGTCGTCCCTCCTTCTTGAGGAGACCCTGGGTCAGCCCAGGTGCCAGGGCTATCGATGACAACCTCACCTTCGGCCTAGCACTCCGACCCACAGACGGCGTGTGATTTTAGTCGGTTTGAGTCCGACACAACCTCCCCCTCCGGCTCCGGCGGGTATCCGTGGGGATTTCCGCACGAAAAAAACGAAGAAAAAAAATACATTCAAATGTGCTCTGTAAGTGCCTAAACTGAATAAAGGAAATTCACTCTTTGGTTCTTCTTTTTTTTATTATGTTCCATAACGGGCCTAACCCGCCATCTGCGTAACTATCGAGCGCACCGCAGCGCCACCCTCAATCAACACGAGTTTCTTGACTGAATTACATATAATATAATATTTATATTGTAGAAAAAGCCGAACAAATAGTACAACCAAAATTTGTTTCGAGGATTACTAATATGTACAACAATAGGAATATTTGGTATCCTTTAAATAGATGCTATGTTGGTAGAAATGCAATACCGCTCCGCTATAAAAAGTTTTTAATGAATGTTCAGAACGTAAGAAAATTGTTTATCATAGGTACCATAGACCACAAAACAACTTTGTTTTTTTTAAGGTTTTCTTATTTCTTCTTGGATATATCACTATTCGATCAGTTAGTATTATAATGTTGCAATTTTAGCAGCCTGCTGTGTATAGTTGTATAACTTATTTCTTAGGTCAAATAAAAATACAAATGACTTATGGATTACAATAATTGTATTTTATTAAACTGTAGTGCAATAATGATAAAAAATATATCCCATATTCATCTAAACATAAATAGATTTTTTTGAAGCACATAAATAATAATAATAGTTATAAGTACCTACTAATATTATGACAGCGCGATTAAGATAATCATAAATCATAAATCATGAATCGTTGACACGAAAAGAAGAAGACTAATATTAATTAAATCATAGTTCAAAACAATTCCATACATAAGATGTATGTATGAGATTGAAAAAATTAATAATAAGAATTTATTGAAAAAAAAATTGGCAATTCAAGTTAAATTTTTAGTCTGGCATTATTTTCATAAATGTCATATGTCATATGACATAAAATGTCACGTATATTTACTTGGTATTCTGTACCAGAAACTGACATAGGTTACTCACCGAAATTGCACGTTGCGTATATTTACGTCAGTAAAATCATAAGTAAATTTACGCAACTAAGTACCTAAGTTAGTGAATTGAGCCCCAGACGGATTGATGTTATTGGATTTTATATTTATCAGTACTCATAAACTGAGTCCATAGATGATGCGAGCAATCAAGTTTTTTAAATTTTTCCTACAGCTGCAACTGTGAAGTTCCTTTTACTTAGTTTCACTCACCCAACTTAATTAATAGAAGTTACATTAATTAAGTGATGATGACGATGATGCAATCAATATATTATTTTATAGCGTTTATAACCTACGGCCTTCCCTTACAGGGAGATTACTCTTAGCAACTGAGCCACGCCTGAAACAATTTATTCAAATTCCCTTTTATATATGTATCCATCTTTATGCGATGGTGGAGTCATATACCAATACTCTTACGAACTGTTGGAAACAATATGATTTTAAATAATTTTTAAACATTGATTTTTGAATACTCTGCCCAAATATTTGAATGAAATTTTATACTTGATTACATCAGGAAAAAATAATTGTTCAGGTGGGGCTTGACCTTTTCCTTACGGGGGAATGCTCTTACCAACTGAACAAACAATTTAAATTTCCCTTCTAAATATATCCATCTTTATGGTGACGCATTCCCCCTGTAAGGGAAAGATCGTCGGTTAAGCCCCACTTGAGCAGTTCATTTTTCCTCACCTCCTCACCTCAGTATTCACTTATCTTTCCTTTACTTAAGTTTCATGTAAATAATCAACATAATCATAATCTCAAAATATTTATCTCCATAGCGGGCGCTTCACTAAATTTCTGTGCAACAAAATGTTCACACACCGTGTGCTTTGAGTCTGTGATAAGTTTAAGCGAACAATTTATTCAAGATTCAGGAATTTTGTCCTCTGCAGATAAAAGTCCTTCATCTGTACAGACCTTTTTTATTTACTTGGTGAATAAAACACAACAATCTTAACAATTTAATTGTTTATTGTATTATACATTACGATTTTGTAGCGAGATGCCTACTGTTGCAGGCGTAGATACTTTATTTTAAGACTTATTACTGTACAGATTATTACTAATTTAATCGTACAGTATCTAAACTAAAAAACTAAAAAAATCAGTCGAAGAACTAGTATAATATCAACCGCACATTACAAATGTTTTTAATAATGTCCAAAAATTTTAGTTACCTAATAAATATTTGACTATAAGTATGTGCGGTTCAACAAATAATAAAGTCATAAATCAAGATTATCACTAATTGCGACAACACACTTTCCCTATTTAAAATAGTAATATTAAGTGAAAAGAATATTACTTCTATATTGTAACCCAGCGTGGTGATAGATCCATCCATAGTGAGGTGCCACATCAGTGTAGACAACGTAGTACTTTGGGTCACATTGAACGTTCCCTGGCGAGACACCACATTTGGAAAGAATGCCACGTAAAAACCAGCTAACCTTGTGATCGTACTGAATTGCTGGGACCACGAGACCTCCGCCACTGTCTCCGTTGCGAGGGTTAATACCTAGAAATAATTGTATATTCTTAATTCAAATGAATTCTACTAAGTAGTGACTTTAAAAAAAGGTTATAGTAAAATAGGGAAGAATATTAACACGCGCATGAAAGTAGTTTCCTATAAATATTTTATTCAAGCATAAGTCAATAAACCTACGGCTTATCATAAGACCTAAAAGGAATCTTAGCGTGAAGTATATTTGCCACAAAGGGCTATATTACAATGTTATTAAGTGTACTTAGTACATAGCGCCTTGATAATAATGAATAGCAATATTATAATAATTGCGTGTTTAAGAGATGTCTTGGTTCTTCCAATGGGTGTCGTAGAAGGCGACTAAGGGATAGGGTAACAACCCTGTTATACTGTTGGATGGAGAAAACTTCATCCGACAGTAAACATACTGCTCATGATTAAGATGGCAATAGTTTTTTTTTTTTTTTATTAAGGACACGTCAATTTGACTTCACCTGGCGTGGTGGTAAGCTCTTTAGCTTACCACCACGCCAGGTGAAGTCAAATTGACGTGTCAAAGTCTCGGAAAGATGGCACTCAGCTTGACGGCCTCATCAGATGCCTTTTCACGCCCCGCTGGCGAAATGTGGGTGTTAATACACCTCTACCTACCCCTTCGGGGATTTACAGGCGTGAGTATATGTATGTATGTGCAATAATAAAAAATAACCAGCAGGAAAGCTGTGTAAACTTGAAATTACATAAATGAAACTTCGAAGTGGACTCAGTGACAAACGAGCTAACTTCAAGACTAACTTTCAGTACATACAACGTACTCTGTGATAGTAATTGTCAAGGGGATTACATGTGAACAGAGCTCTGAGCGAACTATAAAATTAGCGATTGATGCTAATTCTGTTGCGTCAAATCAAACTAAAATATTATGACACAACTGAACAGGAATAACATCATTGACTAGAAGTTTACTATGAAACAAGATCTTTTACTTTTCATTTCTTCTTCTTAATCCTAGCTTAATTAACGTGATCCCAGTTGCATTCGAAGCTTTTTAACTCGGAGTCTGTCTAGGGTCCGCTTTACCAGTCTAAGTGCTGATTTAACTAAACTTCAATATTTTCTGTGAAGCGACTGCTATATGACCTCCCTTACCCAAAGGCGACATCGAAATATTGCAGTTAGACCAGTTGACTTTTAAGGCGCCGCGTTCACTACCGCTACGCCACAGATACAGTTCTGTTAATTTTTATATCAATTACTAAGGTGGTAAAAACAGGTAATACGAAAATGTGAGCAATGTAAGTAAGACGCAGTTCATCTTGCACATATTAAATCAAATATTTGAAAAAAAGAACTCTACTCCAGACCTGCGAGTTTACATGAGAAATTTACTTTTTTTTTCGTGCGGAAATTCCCTCGGATACCTCCCGTGCCGGAGCCGGAAGGGGAGGTTTTTGTCGGACTCGAACCGACTAAAACCGCACGCCGACTGTTGGTCGTGGTGCCAGGCCGGAGGTGAGGTTGTCTTCGACAAATCCCTCGCACCCCGGCTGACCCACGGCCATCCCTTACGGTCTGGCCCTCCTCGGGAAGAGATTTACTGACACTATCTCTCTCTCTCTCCGACCGATCTCGGCCATGGCGACCACTTCGACTCCTAGTCGGCTCGGCGCTGATGCGCTCGAAGATGGCTAACATAGCCAATCTTCGCGGTGAACTCTCGTGTGCACTGAGGGCACGTGAGAACACCACCCACATAATGGTACTGAATGGCAGCGGGTGGGCGAACCTTCAGCTCATCGCGTTTAGCGTCGAGGTCTGCCTTTCGCTGTTCCTCGAAATCGCTTACTCGTCTATGCACCACGCTGCGCCATTCTGGACGTTGTGCTGCCAAACCTTCCCATTGAGACGGCTCAATGTTGCATCTTTTCATATGACGCTTCTGAACATCCTTAAACCTGAGGAGTTGGCCGCCATGTTTCCGCTTGCCCTCCTCTAGTTCAGAGTAGAAGATGCGTTTCGCTACTCTCTCCTCCGCCATACGTGATACGTGACCGCACCACCGAAGCTGCCGACGCATTAAGTAGGCCTCAATGCCACTGACGTTTGCTCGCCGTAAAACTTTGGTGTTACGCACTCGGTCGGACCATCGGATCTTCATGATGGAGCGTAGGCACTTGAGGTGGAAACGATCCAGAGTGCGTATGTGGTGCCGATACACACACCACGTCTCGGAGGAATATAAGAGGTTTGGCAGCACAATTGCCATGTAAACTGATATTTTGGTGGCTAGCTTAAGGTCATGTGAATAGAAGACCTTGGAACGCAGCTTCCCAAATGCCGCAGCTGCGGCACAGATTCTGCTGCTGATCTCATCATCAAGGTCACACTTGGATGTTATAGTGCTCCCCAGATAGCGAAACTTGTCAACCTGCTTCAGCTTATCCTGACCTAGCTGTATAGACAGTGTCTCGTGACCATGTGTGTCCAGGGACATCACCTCCATCTTCTTGACACTGATTTTTAGGCCGAACTTGCAGCAAGCTTGGTGAAAATTGGACATAAGCTGTTGCAGGCCATCAGGGGATTCTGCCACAAAGCATAAGTCGTCGGCATACATGATTTCTGTGATCATTGTATGGGAGACTTTAGTGCGCGCCTTAAGTCTGGCCAAATTGAAAAGATTGCCATCTGTGCGGAAGCGGATGCGGACTCCCTCAGAAAGAGTTTGTAAAACATCCCTGACTACTACTGCAAAGTACATGGCGAACAGTGTGGGCGCTAGAACACACCCTTGTTTCACCCCACAGGTAACGGGGAAGAAATTTGACTGTTCGCCATCGACACCGACGCAACATTGCATGTCGTCATGCAGGAGTCTAAGAATTCTCACAAACTTCTCCGTGCATCCTAGCTTCCCTAGCACGATCCAGAGGGCTTCACGAGGCACACTGTCGAATGCCTTCTCCAGGTCAACAAAGTAGAGATATAGCGGCCGTCCCTATTCTCTGCTTTTTTCTTGCAGTTGACGCACAGAAAAGATTGCTTCACAGGTGCCTCGTTCAGGTCGGAAGCCAAACTGAGTTTCTGGCAGTATCTTTTCAGACAGAGCCTTTAAGCGGTTTAAAAGGACTCTGGCAAAGGCCTTTCCAGGGGCTGACAAAAGCGAAATACCACGGTAAGAGTTGCAATCGGAACGGTCACCCTTGTTTTTGTAGAGGGTACAAATGCGAGAAACTTTAAAGTCATCCGGGACTCGCTCTTCCTCCCACATACGCGCAAATAGTTTCCAAACCAGCATGTACAACTCCCCGCCGCCGTATTTTAATAGCTCTCCCGGTATAAGGTCAGTACCAACCGCTCGCTTGTTCTGTTGCTGCCTGATGGCAGAGACAACCTCATCACATGACAGGGGCTCATCCAGCTCAATGGAAAGAGGGAGTTGAGGTATTAGACTCACACTTTGTAAATCAGCTGATCGATCTACGTTGAGCAAGCTGTCAAAGTGTTGGGCCCAACGATTTAGTACATCCTCCTTGTTTGTCAAAAGGTGCATGCCGTCTAACGACTTCAACGGCACCTTCGCCCGGTAGGATGTACCAGTCAGCCTACGTACCTCGGAGTAAAACTCCCCGATCCGGTTAGTATCAGCCAGCCACTGCATGTGGAGAGCTTTGTCTTGCCACCATTTGTCTTTGACTTGACGAGACAGCTTTCGCAATTCAAGGTCACTCACTTTCACTACCGCAACGCTTCTTCCTTGCCTACTATGCTGTCGCAAGAGGTCTCGATGTTTGTTGAGTGCTGTCCTAAGAATCCCGTCATTCTCATCAAACCAGTCCTCACTACGACGGCTTTTTATACCTAAAGTAGCTGAGGCTGCTTCCATAAGATGAGAAGAGAAAGTTCCCCAGACCACCCCAACATCACCTGTCTCATTAGCTGGCAACAGCTTTTCAGTCACAGCTTCAGCGTATTTCTCCCTCACCTCGAGATTCTTAAGCCTATCCACGTTGAGAGACGCAGGCTTAGTAAATGTCGATCTACGAGGTCGACGGAGGCGGAGCCGTAGCTTTGTGACAACAAGTTGGTGATCAGTCCAACAGTGAGCACCACGCATGACGCGAGTGACTTGGACTTGACCAGTATCTCTCTGCCTGACAATAGCATAATCAATCAAATGCCAGTGTTTGGATCGAGGGTGCATCCACGTTGTCTTGTGCTTAGCGGCAAGTCTGAACATAGTGTTTGATATTGCAAGCTCATATTGAGCACAGAGACTGAGTAGCAACTGACCATTGCTGTTCATGTTGTCGACTCCGTGTCTACCCAGGACTCCAGGCCAAGCCTCATAGTCGCGTCCAACTCTGGCATTGAAATCGCCTAGCAATATAACCTGCTCTCTGGCGTTTATGCTGTCAAGGCGTCGAGATAGTTCCTCGTAGAATTTATCCTTGATGTCATCAGCCTTGTCTAGCGTAGGGGCATAGACACTGATGACATTAAGGTAATTGTCTTTGTCCAGGTGAAGGCGCAGTGTGGTAACGCGGTCTGAAGTATGCACAGGGTGCTCCTCAAGTCGCTTAGCTATGTGATTCTTGATGGCAAACCCTACGCCTGAACGTCGCGATTCGGAGGCTGCGGTACCTTTCCAAAAGAAAGTATAGCCACCGCCTTCTTCAACCAGCTCTCCTTCATCGGCAAGATGAGTTTCGCTAAGAGCAGCCACATCCACGTTATAGCGATGAAGTTCCCGAGCTACTATGGCAGTTTTGCGTTCAGGGCAGGCGTTGCCATCGCGATCAATAAGCGTTCTCACGTTCCACGCGCCGAATGTCATGATAGGTGTTTTCATGGTATGCTTTTTGTTCCTTCGACCACGTTTTAATATGATGCAGTGACAGCTGCGGTTACTATCACCTTCCGAGTAGGAACGAGCATTTTTTTAGGGCACCTTTTCTAGCCCCCTCCCCGGCTGAGCAAGGAGAGCAGTGCCTCCCTAAATAGGGCTGCTCTGTCATCCCGGGTGCTGCCGAATCCGCACTGTCGTTCCTAATTTGCCGTGCGGAAGCGACCACGGCGTGTACTCACACCCCCAGGACCGCCCATGTGCAGGAATCAGACAAAGACTAGCTTGCATCAAACTAGACCTCTCTACCTCATCCTATCGCCATGGGACTTCAACGTATTCGGAGTCCAAGATACGGAAGCGGTCAGTGCGCAGGATATTTTGAGGTGCGCAAGCGTTCGCGCAGACGCATGCGCACACACTCGTCTTCCCCCTCCTGAACCCAGTGGAACGGGCGACCGTTACGACTGGAGAAGAGGTCGGATGATGTGTCTGGCCGACGGTAACTGTACGCCCTCTACCGCCGCCCTAGGCCATCCACCTTGCCTTGCTGAATCGCCGAGTCCGCCAAGCCCTTTTGCATATCTACGGTGGGTTGCCTTCCTCGCCGAATCAGTCTCTTTGCGCTATGCGGGAGGGATCCGCAATAAACTTGCCACCAAGATGACAAGCCCCCTCAACCAGGTTTAGCCCGCGAGCCGACGCGGTTTACCGGGGTGTGGCCGCTGACACTATACGAAACTACCGAAGTGAAAAAAGACTTACAGGAGTTAAAATGACGCACTTTTGTCTATACCTACCCTAAACGGAGAAATGCCAATTTACTTTTCTTCCTATGCTACGGATAATCCGAAAACACATTTTGTAAGAAATTTTATTCGGACTTCATAAATTGTAACTTAACTTCTTTATTTTGTAACACATTAGTAATTTTTGTAACACATAAATACTATCGTGTTCACAAAATTATGAATAACATCACAATCTTGTCAATGCGATAGCACATACAAATTATGAACGGATAAAATTAGTGTTATAATAAAAATTCACATGGTTAATAACGAAACTGTGACTAAATAATTAAAGGTCGATCGAATTCGGTGAGGATCCATTTGTAAAGATTTATATAAGATATTTAACTTACTAGACGTAGGTCCGTATCCGGCGCAGAATGTGAATTCATTTAGCAATTTAGCGTAGATCATCGGAGAAAACGTAACGCAAATGGTATCGTTCTGCACCATTGTATAAGTGGATCTTAATGTTTCCGATTGCTTATTGAACTCTGTTGAACCGAAGCCAACTACCTGTAATTTAGTTTGACAATATTTAAGCCATAGATATATATAATAATTCTAAGTTACAATAAATTTTTAATAGCCCGACAGAGTAGAATTTGGGCCACCCCATCTCTTCCCATGCGGCGACTAAGGGATAGGGCTGTTTAGCATCAAACAAATATATACAGCCCAGTCTCAGCCTCAGATACATGGCTTGAGTTAACAATTGTCTTCAAATACGGCAATAGGTTCACCCCCTATTACGTGCTACCAAATCCAATGAATGGTGAAATGTGGGTGTTAATTCACCTCTGCCTAACCCTGCAGGCATAAATGTATGTATGTGTATAATAAATTATTTGCAGGTACACATAAAAGGGCTGATAACACGAGTGTGACGCCCCTGGTATTGCACACGTCCTTGTAACTACTTTCCATTAGGTGGGCCGTGTGCTTGTCTGCCTCCTAAATGGTACAAAAAATCCCTACTCCCCCATAATATTCTTTCATGGCGGATTCCAAAAACGGTCGAGTCATCCTTCACAGAGAGTAAATTTTCTACTTGCGCTGAATTTGTCATTCGTATTAGAAAAACATGTATCAGCACCGCTGATTTTTGCCTCAAAAAACTTGTGACGAAAGAATAAACTCCTGCTCTATTAGAAAGAAGAAAAGTAAGTTTTCTAGAGAGTATACTCATGACACTAAAGTCCTACCATGCAATAAATTGAACACAGGTATAAATATGAGTTTATATAATCGTTTTGACGTTGTTATGTTATGGACCAAGTGATAAATTGGGCATTATGATAAATATGAGGGTTTAAATAATCAGACTTATATTCATGTATGAATGGGTGGCTATAAAAATGTATGTGAGTGTGATAGGCGCGCAGTATCCACCTCTCATATTTATGATATTTATAATAATGCCGGGGCACTATAATAATACCCGATTTATCATTTGATCCCTAACAGATACATACCGTTGCTTCTGTACCAAAAAGACTACTTTTATCGTACACCGGTCCCCATAGGCAAATAGGTTGCACATATTCTGTAAAGTCTAAACGGAGTACTCTTATGATGGCCAAGTCATCTGTCGAATATTCATCGGTGTATGCAGGATGTAATATTACTTCTTGTGCCTGTAATAATGTATTTTTTTGTTAAATACCTCCGCGATATGTTATTTTTTAAACCCTCAAATTTATTTATGCCATATTAACTGACTTTTTAATCACGAACAGACAGACTGAGTTCAGGACACGGAAAACGGAGAACAGACGGACTAAGGAAATAATTTATAACGTAAAAGATGTGAGTAGAATTACGTAACTCAGTGTTGAACAAATAAAGTTCCTGAACCGCGATTTCAGTTGAAACTTCTAGGAGTTCTGAAAGCCAAAAAGTGGGTCGGAAGTCAAATTAATTTTACTCATACAAGTTTGACGTGTCTGTCTGTCTGTGGCATCATAGCTCCCGAACGGATGAAGCGATTTCAATTTAGGTTTTTTTGTATAAAAGGTGACTTATGTGCGAGTGTTCTTAGATATGTTCGATGAAAATCAGTTTTTTTTTTTATATAGGACACGTCAATTTGACTTCACCTCGCCTGATGTTAAGCTAAAGGCAAAGTCTCGGAAAGAGAGTCACCATCGGAAACATGTACCATGTTAACAGTGGTGGCACTCAGCTTGACGGCCTCGTTAGATGCCTTTTCACGCCCCGCTTAAAGGACCCGGGACTGTAGGAAGAAGGAAACACGTGAGCTGGCAGGAAGTTCCAGGTCTTAATGGTGCGGCATAGGAATGAGTCGCTGAAACGCTTGGTTCTAGCTGGTATACTCTGCACCGTATATGGATGGCATCTTAGCCCTGCACGTGTCGTCCTGTGTAGGAAAGGAGAGGGTGGGACTAATTGGAAGAGCTCGTCAGAACATTCACCATGGTAGAGACGGTAGAAAACTGCGAAAGACGCAACATCTCTACGCATCTGCAAAGGCTCGAGGGTGTTCATGACCTCAGGATTCCCAATAATGCGGACCGCACGTCGCTGCAACCTCACCGAGAGCATCTAGTAAGTGCTTTGCGGCGCCGCGCCGCCGTCTCAGAGATGTGAGCAGTATTCTACGCAAGCGGCGTGAAAAAAAGCCGTTTAGAAGTTATAGGGATGAGAAGGGATGGGGAGTTTAAGGGCTTTTTCTAATTTTTAATCTATTTTATGTATCCAGTAATAAAACCATCCTTTTACGTACAAGAGGTAAAAGGTATTTTCCTTTCAACTTTCAATAATAATAAATACTAACGTTTCGTGCTTGTCTGCCAACATGGTTCAAGTCCTTGTGACTGCTTGAACCAGCCACAATAACAATTCTATTAGCCGCTAACAATGCGCCGGCCTTGAAAACGCAGTGACCAGCTGAAAAAAAAAAAAATATTTGTGCACCTGTTCAATAAAATGTTCTGTATTTAATATCCGTCATAACACGTGCTGTCTCTTTTGATCTTAATACTTCTTAAGATCGATAAGAGAAGGTGAACTATGACTAATAAACTCGGTCTTTGTAATCCAATGGTCCCGGATTCCAAAGACCGAGTTTCTCTCTTGATTTTTTTTTATGAAAGAATTTTAGAATCGAAGTTACTAATATTCCCTCTAACCCCTCAAAGTAACTAAACTGCTTGTGCTAGGAGTGGGTTTACGTCGGTAATGTAATAAACCCGATACCTCTCGATCGTAAGGCCAACTCCTTAACCGCTATGCTACCGATAGGGTTCCGTACCCCAAGGGGAAAAACACGGAACTCAGGATCACTTTGTTGTCCGTATTCTATCAAGATCTTTTTCTCAGAAATGCGTGGAGGTATCGAGTTGAAATGTATACCACATACTCAAGTCTGTAACGTTTTGACATTGTGCAAAATCAAAATTCTAAGTAGACGTTATCAAAATATTGTGCTTTATATAGCATAACTTCGTCCCTGAATACAATTTTATACGGAACATTCGGAATGCAAGTGCGACTCGACTCGGAATGCGAGCTTTTTTTAAGTTTATTAGTAGCGAAAATACTAATATTCACCCTAACGTGCGTGTGTTAGGTGTGTGGGTTCACGCCAGTAGTGTAATATAAAAAAATAAAAAAAATGCTCGGAATTCGAATCCAGACTTTCTCGATCGTAAATCCCATCCACTCAACTATCAAATATTACTAATGTTGTTTTAGAAAAAGAAGGATACTAATGTTGTCCACATAAAGGAAGGACTCCACACATACATGGAACCGAATTGAATTTAAGAGATTTCCCGAAAAAACAGTTGACCTTACTTTGTGAGACCCAAAAATCAAAGAACGAGTGGTCACGTTCGTCACGGGCCAGCAATCAGTACTGTGATATTCTGTTTAGTAAGCTTCACGTATACTAATCGTATACTGTCTCGTATATTCACATATACTAATCTTCTAGTATAACAAAGTAAGCCTACAGATTTTATGAAAGCAAAAATGCTAGTTAGCAGGCGGATACTAATCATAGTAATCATGCTCAGGCCTTTGTGGTACCAAAGGCATTAATATAAACCTATTATGTCATCGATCGGTCGAGCAGTCAAACTGTCAGGATTTGGTTCCGATATACTGTACATGCAATCACTCCTACACTGCGGCTTTGTATATAACACGGCTGCACTATTGCACTATGCCTGTTATATTAGGGGTTGATACTGTCTAAACTTCTAAAGGTTATTCTACTTCACTCTCCACAATACCTGTAACTTCATGCTTTATAAAATGTCGACCAGTAAAAATTAAACCGTTTTTCTGGCCGAATGAATGAATCTCGAAATCGAAATGATTTTTTTTATTTATCTGCGTCGAATACCTTTTATAATATGTCAACTTTTGTGATGATTTTTAATCATCTGCTCTTAATGTCTATGGAATAAAGTAGCAAATATAGTAATAAACGACCTATTAAAATAGTACCTGTAAGAATAGCTGTTCTTGACACTATATTCCCACCGCAGTCATAGTTCAGCACGTTATTTTTCATATCCCTAATAAATATGGCAACATGCCACGGCCAGTCTCCAGCCCTTGCGTCAGTTCGTACTGATACCACCTCCTCATGATCAAGCGATCTCCTTCCACAAACGTGGGCATAATTGTGTGAAGAAAATTTTTCAGTTACGTTGAGCGATTTCACAGTTTGGGACGCCTGAAAAACACATCATATTTTTCTGTATAACTCAAGTATATTTTTGGAGGGGGAGGTTATGTCGGAACCAACTAAAACGCACGCCATCTCTGGTTCGAAGTGCAAAACTGAAGGTCAGGTTGTTGAACATATTCCTCGCATCTCGGCGGACCCAGGTCCATCTCTGCCTTTGTGGCGTGGCGGTAGTGAACGCGACTGCTACGCAAGAGGCGCAGGTTCGATCTCCGCTCAGTTCAATTATTTGTCTGGGTCTTTCTATGTATAATATGTATGCATGTATTTACAAAAAAAAGTATTATAAGTATGTTTATCCGCATTACACATACATGTCATTCCATAACACAAGTTAGTTAAGCTTACCATGTGTCTAGATAGCGTTGTGTAGAATGTTGTGAAATATTTATTTTTATTTATTATTTCTATCGGTCTGGCCCTCTTCGGGAACTTTGAAGCATATTGGACTAATATGGATTGGGTTTTTTGCACCCCAAAATCTTCGGGGTTCAAGTCAACTTCACGCGTAAATTATTACACCTGTCGATTGTAGACGAAGCTCTGGCGCAAACTTTTTACTCGGAGTAAGGGGTCAGATGGTAGTAAAAGTCAAGTAGTTAAACAAAATGATACACATTCAGCTTACCTTTATCTCATCATTGCAGAGAGTGATATTATTCAGACTTAAGTATGTAACAGTTGGCACATCATTTTCATTTATTAGTAGATGGTCTCGTGTGACGTAAAATATAAATTTGTGTGGCATAGGTTGTGTTGTTTGAACAATAAAATTGTGTTTGTTTATCGGTTTAGCTTTGACGTTGTAGGCATTAAGATCCTGTAACGCAGAAGAGAATATTATAATAACGCCATTAATTTTTAAGTAATGTAGATCTGAGTTTTTACTAAATTAATGGGCTTCATCTTAAACATCGGTAAAGTATAGTCTAGTACTATTATTTGTTCTGTGATATTCCTGGTAAGTAAGTAGTAAACTGGTTCTTATTTATTCAAATATTTGTAAAGATTAAATTTACATTTGCATTACCTAAATATAGAGCAATAGGAGGCTGGCAGAGGCTTGTTAATAGCAATTTGATAACATTGTTCTTCCTCTTGTCCGTCCTTCTTCAAAAATAAAAAATAAATATATAAAATAAATAGTTAACTGTATGAAAACACAGTTTCAGTTTACCCTGGCACTACAAGCAATGAAATTACGATCGGTAACTGAATAAAATAACTCTGACGAAAAAAGATCAAATGGAGAAAATAAAAACTTACAGCAGTAATTGTAATCTCATCTTTGAAAGTCATTACTACTTCAGCCTCCATTAGATGGGAGTATAATCCAAAATGCAGAATCCCTCTCCAGTCATTTATTGCCAACCTTTCAAATTGCAGCAAGCCCACTCCACAAGGGTGGTATGTTGTCAAAGCTGGGCCATTCAACGCCATCGAATTCACTTCCCATGTCTTCACAAAACATATCATCAAAAAAATAATTTCAGACTTCATAATGGAATATTTTTACAACACAATACTGGACACTTCTGAGCCTATCGGAACATAAGAAGTAATTAAAAAAAAAACAAGTGAACACAATTTTTTATATGAAGTTTATCTCTTATACCTATAGTGTGTTCAAAAAACTCCTCTCAAAGAATGCTTCCGGAATATTATTGAGTCTCCTTATAAGTGAAAGTTTTGTGTGAGTCATTATGATACACTTACACAAATACCTTTGTGAAAAAAAATTAAAATGCATTTATTTGTATGCAGTAAATTAGGTCAATACTTATACTATTACTCACAATAGATGTGTTTATACTGTAATATTACTAATAACGATGTGAGCGCCTTATCAAGATGTAGGTATTACTACTATTTAATAGGTAAAAAAATCATTTAGAAAATATGCAAACAGATAAGTGTATCTTCTGTTTGCATAATTTTTAAATGAATTTTATAAATGCATTAGGTATGCTAACTGTACAATCGAAAACGAAAGATCGTGCCGTTCGAGTCCCGGCCGCGAAATTTGCTTTTTCTGATGTTTTCCATTTTTCGCATATTTTCAAAATTAATTCAACATAACATGCTTCAGTGGCTCTTATTAGATTTTTAATATTGCATATTTAGATTTTTTGTTTTTCTTAATTACCTTGGAAAGCTACTGATTAAAGTAGTTCCGAGTTTAAACATTTTTTTCTAGTAATTAACAAGATTGAACAAACTATGTGTTGCATAGATACTATTATGCAATGTAAAATCAAACTAACGAAAAATCTATAGCATGCTAATTATTTAAAATATTTTAAATAAAATTAAGATGGTATACATAAAAAACATAAATAATAGTGAAATAATGCAATTAACCTACTAAATAGCACACTAACCTCACAGTTGAACACACATTGAACACAATAGTTTATTTAATATTATGTAAGAAATAGTCAATAATAGCGTTCGTAATATTTGGACGACTAATTATGTAATATAAAATGTCAAGTTCAGACATAAGTAGGTTATTAAAATTGAACCATCCTTGCATAAAATTATATGGAACCATTTTCTGTGTTATACCAATAATGTAATTTGTACAACTTGCATATTTCTCGAAAATTGTACTGCAGATGTTTCAGTGCGCATTGTACATATTTAATTACATATATAATACTGGATGCACCTGATGTTTTATTTATTTTTATATAAAAATCATAATTACGTTTTATACTAGGGTATAAAGTAATCTATTTCACTGAAATCTCACCAGAAATGTAAATCATTTCAGTGTGAAAAATATTTGAATTTATATTTCTGTAAATTTGAGAGTGTGTTCCATACAGATTCACACACAAACCCTCGCATGTATTTACTATTTTATACAACACGAGAGTGAACAAAACTGTAAAATTACATTATACTACTGCCTTAGGTACCAAATATCATAATTCAAATAATATCTATCTATTCGTCATAATCAAATACTAAAACAATTCATAATAATAAATAAAACATACTGTGCGATTTTATCACTCTGTACCAAGATATTTTATGAACTGTTGAGTGGTCAAGCTATACTTCTTTGAAGTTATTTATCGTATTTTGTCTATTATTTAATTTCCAAGAATTCATAATCTTGTGGGTTTTAGATTGCCTAATTGGTAGATTAGGTATGTGTGATATATTTGTTATGTAACAACCATAAAGATTTGAGTGCAGGTGCTCATGTCACCAAAATACAGTGCTACCACGAAGTATTTAAGTTACGAATAGTAGGTACTATTTGTATGATGCAGCTATATCAGATATAGATTATTTTTATGATCAGTAAATTTACGGGAGTTAAAGTAAAAATACGTAAGGTATATTTTGGTCGGTCGAGAAGTAATACCGTGAATATTTAAAAACTATAGTCACAGAAAACAAACACTATCCAATTAAATATCTGATAAATCTCCTTCAATGAAATAATAATTCACTTATTGAAAGCCCTTCCTTGAAAGTCTTAATAAATACGTCGATATGTTCTACTTACAATCGATTTGTAGCTTACTGGAAGTGTTATTTATTTATGTTATTTATGTTACACATAATTACCTTCTCACCTCCGTTAATCCCCGAAGGTATAGTGTTAACAACCACACTTTCATCGCTGTTCTTTTCTCGTTCCACGTGATAGGAAGTGAGCATATTAATGTCCATCGGCTAACAACACCCATGAAGGCTGTAGTTAAACAGTAGATTTTTTAGTGTTCTCTATTCGACAAATCCCAGTAATATTTTTTACTAACTTTTTCACACCAGTACTACCAATATTTTCATTTTTTTTTAATCTAGGGCACGTCAATTTGACTTCACCTCGTCTGATGTTAAGCTAAAGGCAAAGTCTCGGAGAGAGGTCACCATCGCAGACATATACAATTTAAATAGCAAATAAGTATGATGCGGTTCAACTGATGGAAAATGGTGGCCTGTGCATGTATGCAATACCACTAATACCAGGGATGTCGTTCTTGTGCCGCCGATCCTGTAAGGAAAATGAATGTAGAATTAGTTTTATAATGCCCTAAGGATGAATTCAATATCTTATATGGTTTATTTATTGTTTTATGAAAGATTTAAAAGCTAGAGTGATCAATAAATTAAGATTAACTCAGCTGATTTGTTGTTAACTGCACCAACTAAACCTCAGTCGTACAAATAAAACGTTATCCTTTCTAGTATAAAACTTACTTGTGATCTTTAATTGACTTGTTGTCATCCAGGAAATCTTCCATTGTGATAGAATGTGTTGTGTGAACAAAATACAAGTGATATACCACTTAATAGATCTTAATTGGTAGTTAACACATGGTTAGACTGACATACTGACAGCTTTCATTAATTCGTGTGGGATTCATAAGACTTATAACGCACGGCCCTTATACCTAGAATAAATATAAAGTTATGAAAATAGAATCAACTTATTGGCGAATATATTAGTAATAATAATATCAGAAATGAATGCCCTACAAGATCATCATAATCTTCTGGCTCGTATTCTAGAATGTTATTCAGTTCTGAAGTTCGAGTTATCTGAGGACAGATTGTAAAAAACATACCTATGTCAAATCTGTCAATCTACAATCTGTTCTCAGATAAATCGAGATTCAGCACTGAGTGTCTTTCTAGGATAAGGGCTTTAGTATTAGTTCCAGATACGTCCAAGCTTGTACTTTGGAACTAATAATCCGTTCTTCTACTGTTTCTTTTGATATGGGTTATCTTGACTTTTACAAAAGTTACTGCCGTCTGACCCGTCAACTTGGGGTGGAGCGCCTGTGCCAGAGCCTCGTCCGTCAATCAGCAGATATACTGACTTGGGTTCATCTTGCTAGCTTGAACCCCTAAGATCTTGATATACTATACATATTTAGCCCCATACCGAGTAGGTGAAATTCAAATCAAAAGAATCAATGTTATATAGATCTCAATTAAGTAAAAGTATTTGAGTAATTTTTTTGTAAGTATCGGGATTCATTACAAATCTCTGTAATGAAAGGTTTGTGCGAACAGGCATTAGCTGTGAGTGGGTTTGGTGTCCGCAGGTAAAGGGCTTCCAAAGATTTAATGAAATACCAGCAAGGGTGCCCTTTCCGCTCCGATAAATTTACCAGGAAAGACAAATTTCTACAATAAAATTGTCGATACCATTCGTTTGGCTACAAATACTGAAGCACTGATTTAACTCAATATTACATGTTTTACAATGAAATATAATGACTTTTGAATTCTCTTTTTTCTATCAACACATAAAGGGTCCAATGGAAAAGGAAGGCGTATATTAACACACGTACCTACTCCACGAACTCTTTTTAAATTTCTCTTGATAGAGCTTTCATGGAAACTTATTCAATCTCCTTCAGATAGCAGAACTCTCAAACAAAATTAAATGGTATAATAATTAATATCGATATTGACGTTAAAATGACCTGCTATTACTAACAAAAGTATGACTGCCTACAAATCTATAATATAAAAATGAATCGCAAAATGTGTTGGTAAGCGCATAACTCACCAACGGCTGGACCGATTTCACTAATTCTTTTTTTGTTGTGTTTGTTATTATCGGGAGAAGGTTCTTACGAAAAAAAATAATAAAACAGTTGTACAGAAAATTTCAGAAAGTAACTTTTCTTTTTCTCATACAAACTTTTTCTATTATGTGAGAGAAGTTTATGTTTACGTTACGGAATTAGTATTTAGTAGTAGTAGGTAGTAGTAGGAATGGGAATGGAAATGGGAATGGGAATAGGAATAGGAATGGGAATAGTAATGGGAATGGGCACGGGAACAGGAATGGGAACGGAATTGCACGCGGGTGGAAAATATGGCGGTACGAAGTTCGCCGAGACAGCTAGTAGATAATAACTATATCCAAATGATCCCATTACAATACTCAATCAAAATTGGTATTGAATGGCAACCACAAAATGGCATTTGTCAGCATCAGCTTTTGGGAAACCACATTGAGCGGTAATGAGGAAATTCAATCTACATATAAAAATACCTACAATTGGAGTGTCTGTGTTCAATGGGAAAATAACAGTTTTCTAATGAATGCATTCATGATGAGCAAAAAAGTAAATTTTAGAATACATAACATAACATAAACTCACGCCTGTATTCCCCGAAGGGGTAGGCAGAGGTGCTAGCACCGCCGCCACAACAGGTCGAAATACATGACATATTTCTTTTAACTCCCTCAATATGAGTATCAAATTAAAGTGTAAAATCAAAATTAAATTAAAAATTTAAGAAACCCCCGTCACAAGAGCACCTCCAAAAGTTGAAAATAAATTGTTTGCCTTTTAACTTTTGGTATACATAATAATATTTTGATTCAACGGTTTCCATGTCGGAGGGACCTAGAATCGTTCCGCTAATAACGGAGTGCTTAACCAGTTAGGGTCCCCCGACATGGCAACCGTTGTATCAAAATATTACTAGGTATATCAAAAGTTAAAAGGAAAATAATTTATTTTCAACTTTTTGGAGGAGTTTCTTTTTGTGACGGGGGTTTCTTAATTCTCTATGCTTGTAAACGGGGAATCTCTGAAGTCAAAGAAGACGTCGGCGAAAAGAGTTTTATGTAAGCTGATGTTATATAAGTCGTAACTTTGGGATATTTTTATTTGGAAAAAGATAATTAGGTTTCAATGCATAAAATAGATACAGTTAATTTATAATTTAGTAAGTTATAGTTCAAATTAAAATTAATGATTGCAATAACACTAATAATGTGCAACAGGAATGCTACATAGTTCTAAAACTCTTTTTTTTACTTTTTAATATCGCTAGATATCGTTAGATACCGCCATGATACGTGGTGACGTCATAATGTAAATAAAAACAATTACAGATAATCAGAGAAAATCAAAAGGATGTCATAAGGAAGGACACAATGTAAAATCTTAAAGATAAAAGTTTAAACAACAGAAATATTTTTGAAACGTCGACGGGAAAAGTTTTGTCTTTGTCATGTAAGAAAGTACGAAGGATCATTTGTCTTTGCACGAGAGGCACTAAGCTTAAGAGTTTTGCATTCGCGACAATAAATATTTGTGAGAGCGTAAAAACAAATAGTAACGGGCATAAAAGGTTGCTTTGAGGAAGATGCCTGATGTTTAATAATTGGGTAGTTGTGAAAAAAAAAATAGATATTAATTAAATTATACAACCTACATAAAGTGCGCTGTTGAGAGAAGTTTTTTTACAATAAAGTTAACACAATAGTGGCATAACTCGGAACATAATATCTTGGACCTAAAATGTCCTGAAAATGTGCTATAAACGTGGGTCTTTTGTGGAAAGCACGAGGAATTAAAGCGCAGCGGTGGACGAGCTCAAATTCACTAATAGACTATTAGAAATCAAACAGCGCATACCAGGGCCTCGTTTGTCTCTCGTGATTTAGGTCCAAGATATGTGTCCTGACTACCCGAGGTATATCATGTATGCATTGATTAAAAAGCTGTCATGCGCTTTTTTACCCAAATAATTTTATCCCGCCCGCACTCCTGCAGTACTCCCCCTTTTCATTTATTTCGGTTTTTAGGAGAGCAGCTGCAGTCTACTACCAATCTCAAAAAGCCTGCAGGTGTGTACGTAGGTGCCCTTTGATATGTCCTACATAAAAAAACTAGGTCACTGTAATTCATCCGATACAGGCTGTGAAAAAGTTCAAGTTGAAAGCAATAGGACCCACAACCAAGTATTACGTACAACTGAATATGGTTGTTAATAGGTGATATTCAGGCACGAGTATGTGTATATGTATCTATGTACAAATACAGAATGATGAAATATTATAATTATACGAAAGGGGTGGTTGAAAGTGAAATTTCGCACATATTTGCAGCCCTTAAAAGTATTGTATTAATTTCACCCTCGAATTGGCGTGGTTGGTATGCTTTGACTGTTTACCCTCTATAACATGTTATACTTTTGTTTAAATATGAATATTGCACATCACAGGCATTATTGTGAATAGGAGTTAAATACTTGAACTCCGAAGTCTCTTAATTTTACTTGTTCAAAAGGTTAGCATACATCAATTCCAAATGTTGCAATAACCCAGTCAATATTGCCAGTACCGC
Organism: Eilema sororculum; assembly: GCA_914829495.1. Classification (NCBI taxonomy): domain Eukaryota; kingdom Metazoa; phylum Arthropoda; class Insecta; order Lepidoptera; family Erebidae; genus Eilema; species Eilema sororculum. Next base: position 18,661,932 of record OU618543.1, on the reverse strand, counting down.
ATTTCAGCCAGAACTGTTCCGCCTGTTCCGTCCTTTGAGCGTTGAGAATTGAGGAACAAACATACAAAAATCTTCATGAACTTGCTGCTTAGACTGTTTATACTGGAGATTGATGGCACTTGGTGGAATCTGCTACACATATTGAATAACACACTTGTACTTTTCCACTGAGTTTATTTTAATTCTGAACCTGACCGGTTTCGCCTTACGGCATTCTCAAAGGTTTACATTGATGTTTTAAATATTTTTATATTATAAATTTATAAATAATATTTATGTGAATAAGAATTAAAATAAACTCAGTTGAAAAGTACAAATGTATTATTCAATATTGCTGCTTAGAATTTGTTTTATTGTTTTAGTTTAGAGTTTTAGTTAGAGTTTCTGATATTTCGGCGCTCTCTTGCAAGCACCATGATCACGGAGTAACTGTTCCTGGCTGACCTGACTAACTGTAGTCCTTCATGATCATGATGCTGGCAATAGCGCTGAAATATCGGAAACTCGACACAATACAACATGATAAATATCCCTATACCCCTATTAATAATAGGATAGTAGGAATCCAATACGCTGCAAAATGGGGATACAAAATTAAAATTTCTGCATGTTCAGTACCCAAAGTCTCGTGTAATGCGATGTGGCTGAGAACAAGGTACGCTTATCTTCCTTTGAGGTACGAGTGAACCTGCTCGCTATCATGTTCATCTCAACTGACAACGCCTTCCTATTTTCGCTCAATATCCTCACCGTTTGATCTGGAAAACTGCCCGAAATACTGAAAATATTGTCACCATTCTAAAGGTTAAGTTTGACTACGCTATTCTGTGGTTTGACTTAAATAACTTGTGCTAAATAGTTTTTTTTAAGTACTAACTAACTGATGGTGCTACATGGGAAAAGGTGTACATATTATGTCATGTGTGAGCACTTTTAATAGAATTAAATTACATTTGCTTTCAAAAATGGAATGACCCAATAACAGCGCCACCTGCCGGGTCCTATCAATTTGTACTATACCTATATACATAATCTTTGGGCATTTGGAACCTATACTTTCTTTATTTTTCGAAAGAATGTAGAATAATAACAAGTAAAATATTTTAAGGCTTAAGTATGACACCTACACTCAAAATAAAACATAGCTATCGGTTCCATAACACAAATATACACACTGAACGCTCAGAACAATGTAAATTAAAATATTTGTGCATTCAAACATTTTGCTTACACCACGTACCTAATAGTCGAATGCTCTAAAGTAAAGCCAACGAAGCGAGAGAAAAAAGGTAAACAAAGTTCAGCGGTTCCAAACACTCTTATTTAAAAATTATTACGTATCAAGCGCATTCCAGACAGGAATGAATTTGCTCACATGATGGTGGATCTGACAATTTAGAATAGCTGTGCTGACAGCTTTCCTGTACTACGAAACACGGAACGACAGCAGTTGCTCGACCATTGTCGCGTACGTGTGACATGTGCGACTAGGACAGAGAAAATAATCGCTAGTTATCGCAACGTAACTGGGTAAAGATCGCTTTGTTTCCCTTTTTTCTCTAGTCTCGTTGGCTTTACTTCACCGCCTCTCCACACAGATCCTCAATCACTTTTATTTTGCCAAATTAACTCAAAACGAAAACAATACATGTTCTTTTGCTATGAATTCTTCCAGTGCGGTCAATTTAAGTACCCACATTAATCAGCAGTTGCCTGCCGTATCGAGGCATCCTGCGCAATACCAAGTAGCTCTGTGATTTATTGCCCCGCAGCGTCTACCACCTGTCTGGTATTTGGCAACGAAATCTTCTAAAACAGCTCTACGGCATATAAGTACGGAAATAAAGATTATTTTTCTACTTGTCTCGGGGCATGTAGATAGGTATCTAGCCATTACAAAGTCAAAAACATTCCGACTGCGGTAATTTTAGCGTCAAAAGTCTTCGTAGTCTGTTCACACATACCAAGTAGGTATATAGACCTTCGCTATATAATACATGGTTGAGGCTCGTATCATGTTAAACCTAACTAGATAATGGTAGCAACAAAATTAGCTTAACTGATCCCAATTTGTAAATTGGGATGCTACTACGCTACTAGGTTTTGTTAGGAGTTAGGTGATCTTTACTAAAATATATGACATAAAATTTGATACCTTCGCCGTCTGACGAGTAAAAAAATATTAAATTGAAGATCATAACAACATTTATCCCCGACGGTACTAGTTATGTAATACTCTCTCTTAGGCGTACAGTACAATTACAGTACTGAACATCGAGCATTAAGACATTCGCTAAGAACAGTCTTATCGGAGATTTTAATGGAGTCTCCACATTTGGCAACCGTACGTTAGCTGAATTCGCCTATCTATGTGACTTGATGGTAAGAAAAACATCCGTTATAGCTCATTTATTATTCCCAAACACTTGTTTGCGGATGGTTGATATTTTCTGAATTAAATCGTATCCTATGTTCTTCATTACTAAAAGCTATATACCTATAAAATATACGCTCCTACAGGTCGCCCTCGAATACCTTAACTTCTATTTTCTTTTTAACAGAGTACGACCCCCGACTCTCTACCTGATCGAAGCTGACATCATCGAATTGGTGAGACCCCGAGGAATTAATATTGGCCTTCACCTTCGACGTCACATTTCCCGGCAAGGACCTAGACGGCACCCTTAAAGCACTATAAGCGAAAGACAGTAGTGTGCACCAGTCTTCCACATCATTACTGTCTACGCACCTGTCTATAGCGTCACTTAACTTACCTGCCGCCCTATTACGTGCGCCCTTCGGTATGTGACGCATCACCGGTATATCCTCCCTCATAGTAGCCAGCTTTTCCAAGGGAAACCAAGATGAGCCATGCATGCGCGTGATTTGGATTATAAGACCGCGTGAGCTGAAGGTGCGCGACGACCCCGAGCCCCCGAGTGTGGGCATGTCGTTTGAGGACTGACTAGTTTGTGTACTTCTTAAATTATACAGTAACAATTTATCAAGTTGTTAATCCACTTGTTACGGAATGTAATAAATATTACAAGAGTTTACTCATTGTAGATTCTTAATAGAACAATATTCTGTTTACTTTTACAAGCATTCCTTCCATTATAATAATCAAAACAATAATATAATTAAACATTGTTATAAATAGAATAATATATTGACCATGATTTTATGTGTTAAGTTGGATATTTATTCTGTGCTACAATTACGACCTCCGGGTTCCCGCCGATCCGACTCTAATTTGATATTGTAGTAGCAAGGACGTGTATTTCAGACCAGCTTTTGCCCGCGGCTCCGCCCGCGTGGATGTCGGTTATCGCGACCAAACATAGCCTACGTCCTTACTCAAGGTCTAATCTATCCCTATACCAAATTTCATCAAAATCGGTTCAGTGGTTTAGGCGTGAAAGCGTAACATACAGACAGACAGAGTTACTTTCGCATTTATAATATTAGTATGGATATATTATATCCAGTCCGTAATATTAACTCTGCAATTCCTAATTTCTTCACAATGGACATGGAATTTGTGAAATAATTATTTTTATCTACTCTCATATACTGAATTACAATAAACTTTAGCATTTCGTTTATTAATTTATTAGACAACAGAGTACGTGACATACCTCAATATTGTGTTGAAGTACTTACATATTATCTATATAATATCCGTAGTAATCAATATATCGTGGTCACCGTATTATTTGCACATTATTTACTATATTAATACATCAAATTCTATAGACCTATACCATTATTGAACAATACCATGAGCTGGAATTGGAAGTTAACTCTCTTATTAATATTACTAGGTCCATACATATTAGCGATTTTAGTGTAACAAACTCAATGATAACCCGAGATATTGCCTCAATGAAATCCATTTTTCATGATGTATTTAATGGTGAGTATTTTTTATTTTTTGCATCTGCGATTCAGTTATGAAAGTGTAAGAAGTGATTTATTCGATAGTTTCATTTTGTGATGTGTTTAAAAGGAATCAATCTGGAGTCCTTCGACTGCTATAACTATTGACTATTGATATTTTTTCGTATTACTGAACTTTTTTATGGGTTTGAGTGACAGTTAATATTAATTTTTAATTTTGACGTGTCTATGTGTGTGTGTGTGTCTATCTACGGCATTGTAGCATCCGAAAGGATGAAGCAATTTCGACCTAGTTTTTTTGTTTGGTGTGTTAGTCGGGAGTGTTCTTAGCTATGTTGGATGAAAATCCGTCCAAGATAGCCACTGCCACAAAAATCCAATGACATATTTTTACAACTCCCTCAAAATGGGTATCAAATGAAAGGGCTTGACTATTAGAATACAATATAATAAATTTCAAATCCAAGATGGCCGCCAGCACAAAATGGCGCTTTTTTTACAACTCCCTCAATATGGGTATCAAATCAAAGGGCTTCAGTAGATCAATTTAAAAAGTGTGAAATAAAAATTAAATTAAATATTTAAAAAACACAATTTATTTTCAACTTTTTGGAGGAATTTTGTGATGGGGGTCACAAAATACATACCTAGTAGAGGCATTTTTTGTGATGGAGGTTTTTTGTAAACAAAATAACAAATGTAAGAAACATATACAATTTAGTTTAGTGAAAACATACAACAGGATCGCCACCTTTCACTTATATTTAGATTCAGTTTCAGCGTGGGAATTATGCCGTTTATTTAATTTTTCTTTTTCTGTAAACTTAAAATATAGTTTTTTTAATCCTTAATCATTGTTTTGTTATCATCTAGAATTTTCTAAAGTGCTATTTTTTTTCAGACTGTGATGAATTTTACCAAAGCGTACCATCGTGAAAATGTAATTAATAACATTACACATGCAGTGATGGAACTCAGAAAAAAATAAACTTTGAATTTGGAACGTTTAATTTAGTTTTATTTCACCTTCAAACACATACATATTCTCACGCCTGTAGAGATGTATTACCACATTTCGCCAAGTATAGTTTTTAGTCCCACGCAATAGGGAGCGAGCCTACTGCCGTCAGGCGGGCACTAAGTCACCTTCTACGACACCCATATTTTCTTTTCATTCATTTCAAGCACCTTATTTTATTAAAACATCTTCTAAAGGTGAATTTAGCCCATACGAAAATGAAACTAGAGCATAGAACAAGAGCATTTTAATAGCATTCTTTCTTAATATGTAAGAGTAAGCTAAACCTTGTGGTCTAAGAAAAAACAACGGACCAATGTTCTGTCACTTTTATATATTAAACATAGAGCGTTACTGATTATGAACCGTAGGTACGACCATGAATAGCACCGATGATATCTGCTCAACCATAATCAGTAGCAAAACAAAACGTCTCAAAGTGCACTTGGCCTCAGAGAGATCGGTGCTTGTTTCATTATTTTTTTGGTGAAAAGATGACCCTTAAGGTGAGCGATGAGCACAATAAGTAATGAGCACCAGGTATAGTAAGAGAACTGGTAGATATTTTTGGGTAGGTGTTTGAGGTCCATTCGTCACCTTTCATTCGTTCGCCGTTCATCGCCTATGTTATTCCTTTAGCAGTGAAATCTTGAAAAACACTGATACAGGTGTTCATGGTTCATCGACAAGGGTTGCGTACCGCATTATCAAGCGCACCGATAGGTACAACCTCAAGGTGGTGCAGGTTTACGCTTCGTGCTCGACATACTCAGACGACGAAGTGGAAAACCTTTACGAAGATATTTCTAAGGAGATTATCTAATATCTACATTAAGTAAATAATACATATACATAATGTAGATATTAGATATCTATACTATTCTACACTAATGACATTATAAAAAAGAAAAAATTGTATTTTTGCATGGAACGAATAAACTCAAAAACTACTGAGCTGATTTCAAATATTCTTTTGCCATTAAAAAGCTAAGTTATTAGGTTCCAAAACTGGCTATATAATTATCATCACGCTACTATCAGCAATGGACGGGATCAGAATTCCACGCGGGCGGAACCTCAAGCAACAGCTAGTTTAGTATATAACTTCGATCGATCTTTGCGATCCCTTCAAAATATTGCCTGCCTTGATATTATTAATGTTCTTCGGCAATGTGTATAATGCAGGTATTCTCCACAATACCTAGGCATTGTAGAGAATAACAGGTGCGATCAGGCAATGTATGAAATATTATGACTATTATTAGATAGATAGATAAGTTTACAATCGCAAAAACCAAGTTTACACAATGTTGCTCTCAAAATTAATGTTTCCTACGTTACAACAGTATTAAGTACAATAAACTGGCTCCCAAACTAAGCTGATGCCTGTATTTTGGGGGTCATTACATACTTTGCCTGGGCTATGTATAAAATGCCTAGGCATTGTACAGAATGCCTCAGTTCCATCAGAAATGACTAAAATAAATAGAGTTTGATCAAGATTTATCAATTTATCGGCCTATTTTCAAGATAACTCTGTGGAACTTCTTATTCTGTATGGTAAACGGTGGTAAACGGTAAATGGTGGTAACCTTTTAACCAAATCTATTCAAATCAAATTGCGCGGTGTGGACACTGCGCATCTCGACCTAGACAGATAAAGGTTTAAATATGCGGATCTCCCGCATTAGCCTTCGTGGATATTTTTTTATAAACTCCGAGTATGATTTTAGATAAAAACTTCGTAATGAGTAGGAGCAATGAAATGTTAGTCTTTAAATATTTTATGTTAAAATATTATGTGTAAAATGTTGTTGGTATCACAGGGGTTTTTTCTTTATTTAAAGTTATAGCTTGTGTTGTAGAACTGTTTATTTTCACAAATAAATAAAATAAAAAATAGACAACACATCATACATTGCCGGGTATTGTATAGAATGCTCAGGCAAAGTATAAAATAAATCTTATTTCACACATTGCCTGCACGTTTTTGCTCTCATTCATTCATTGCCGAGGCATTGTATAGAATACTGGATTATACACATTGCTGGTAACATCATTATATGTCTTACAAGCTGCAGCTAAGCCAAGTACTGCCTATAGAACTACCTGTGTTCGGCACTTCTGAGGGCTACTGTGCAATACTTTACTTGTCAAAACCATAAACTTATTTATACTTATCGAATACACAGAAAAAAAAAATCTTCTCGGGCGGGACTCGAACCCACAGTCTTTCTCTTACAGGGGAAATGCCTTGACCAATTCGGCTACCGAGACACGCCCTGTGATTCAAATTTCCCTTCTATTTATCCGTTCTTACGGCGACGGCGGTGGAGTCATCTACCGATCTTCTTACGAACTATCGGAAGATGATGTTACAATCATTTTTAAACATTGATTTTTGATAACTCCGCCCAAATACTTGAATGAATTTTACAGCATTGAGTATGCTAGCTATACAAATCGAATACATAGGGAATAAATAATTAAAAAAAATTGAAACGACTTCAAAACCAAATAGAAAAAATGTTTAAAATAACAGAATTTAGAGATTTTCGATCTGTTAGAAGTCGGTGCCAACTTTGTTTGCTGAACAAGTCATTTTGTTGAGGTATACTTATGAAGGAGACGGCGGAGCGGGAGAGGCGGCGCGAGCGAGAAAGACTCGCGGATCGCGACGCCCGTGCGCGCAGGCAACTCGGGCGTCGGAGGGCACTGACTGACCTCCGTCCCCCATGAGCGCGGGCCTGGGGGTGACGGGTGGAGCCGCCTGTCACCCCAGCAGAAGCAGGCCACGGCGGCGGCGCGCTGAATAGCGCGCCTCCCCATTCCGGGGGCGAGTTGGGGACACCGTTGTCCCCCCTCCTGAGGAGGGCCAGACCGTAAGGGATGGCCCTGGGTCAGCCGGGGTGCGAGGGATATGTCTTTGACAACCTCACCTCCGGCCTAGCACCAAGACCCACAGTCGGCGTGCGGTTTTAGTCGGTTCGAGTCCGACATAACCTCCCCTTCCGGCTCCGGCAGGGGGGGTATCCGAGGGGATTTCCGCACGAAAAAAAAAAAAAAAAAGGTATATCTTTGCCTGTTTGACTTGATACCGACTTTTGTATTGAAATGATCGACATTTCATTTCAATGCATCATGATAGGTAATTCAGGTTCAGCAAACCACCAGCAAACAAAGTTGGCACTGACTTCTAACAGATCGAAAATCTCTAACTCTCTAAATTCTGTTATTTTGAAGTAAAAAAAAAAATTTAATTTTTAAAGTGGGTTAATTTTTTTTTTAATTTTTTTTTTCCCTTTTTAGTGAGCCAAGATTTGCATTCGTGTTTCAAGTTTAATCCAGTCCAGCATGCCATTGACCACAGTTTTCATCTTTTGGGATCATAATACTCCTAATAAGTTAAGGGAACTGGAACGTTTATGTGAAAGACGGCTAGTTGAACAGGTTGGTGATTTCGCAGATGGGGCTGCAGTTAGAATTTTACCAACGATGAAATTGTTGAATGACAATAACTGTAAGATGATAGCTCAACTATTTTACTGAGGATCTTGTCAACGGTGCAATGGGAATTGTTTGTAAGTTTAGGTGGTTTGCTCTGCGTCGCGATCGGTCAGAATCCGGCGAGTTACCTGATGCAGTTTTATTAAATTTTACGATGATACTATTGGCACTAGATTGAATGCTGCCGTTAATCTTGAGTTGGGTTGTAGCAGTTCATAAGCTTCAGGACACCACATTACCAAAATCAATAGCAGTACTGTGCCCCAACTCCTAATCGTTAAGGAGTTCAGTAGCTTCATCATCAGCACAGCAGCATGAGATGTTGATACCCTGAGGCACATACCTGAGTAAGACATGATTACGTAACAAAAGCACCATACGAGCATACAATTTTCGGTGGTTGCCCTCGATTTCTCCTGGATCCCATCATCAGATCCTGACCTGGTGAAAATGGGACCACCTCAGAAGTGAACTATATAATAAACAACAACAACAATAACAACCAACACCTAAAGAGGCTCGCGTTGGGTAGCTGGATCAAGGGCCTGATACAGAAGGCAGTACTCCTCGACACGGCGCGCATAGTGAGAAAGTTCCTCTCTCTGGAGCCCTGACCACCGGTAGCTTGGTCCCTGTACTCGATGCCGGTGGGACACTGTTTTTTATATTTTTAAATATATTTTGTTGTTTTTAGGATATATTTAAAAATGTAATTTATATGTTATTTACTGGAATAAAAGAAATAATAATAATAATAATAATATTCATTTATTTCAGGCATTTAACATCCCATATTCTTATTACACAAAATTATTATTACATAATTATTTAGAAATTAAATTAAAGTAATAATAATATTACAAAATTGAAAATTAAATATCAAAAAATTAAAAAATCTAAAATTAAAAATTAATTATTAAATTAAAAAATCAGATTCAATTTCATAATATTAATATAATAATAAAACAATAACATAAATACAAAAAAATAAAAATAAAAAATAAATAATAATAATTATAACATTCCAATTAATTCGCCTACGTCATTAAAACATTATAATATATTACCTACTATCAAACAGCAATTAGGGCAAAGAAAAAAGTCCGAAATCGATAACACTAAATTACACTTAGGTACAGGCTAAAGCAGGCATAATGTATAACAATAGTTCCGCACAGTTTTAGTAAAGTTATGAACTACGTTTATTTTTATTTTTAGAAAATAAGTAGGTAGGTACTATAATTTTGTTCCGGGCCACAGAAAGGACTATATTTACATGCCTCATACACAGCTCGAACTGTCGCATTCCTTGAAGATCGAACGCGATTCATAAAGGAATGCGACCTCTTACGCATCACTGCAAAAAAGTCATCAACCCTGTTCGCAGCAAACATACCAGACGCACTACACCGCCATGGAAGTTGTAGCATAGCTCTAAAGGCGTTGTTGTATTGCACGCGTAATGCGTGGTAGCTACGTTGAGTGTACTTCTTCCATAGTTGACATGTATAAAACGACTGACAGTACGCCCCGAACAGAGTGATTTTTACCCCGCAGTGCCAGTAGTACTACTAAGAAGTACAACTAGTAGTACAAATGACACACCTTTGTATCTCTAGTACTACTATAAAAAATACATGTAAATTCACCCGACTTTTTAATTCTTAAGTGCAACTAGTAGTACATATGGTACAAACTTATATCTCTTATGCCCTCAGTGCCAGTAGTACTACTAAGATGTACAACTAGTAGTACAAGTGACACACCTTTGTATCTCTAGTACTACTATAAAAAAAACGCTCAGGTACATATCGTCTAAAATATTAACTTGACTATAGTTGCAAATCGTCTAGAGTTCCAAAATGACCAGTACATGTAAATTCACCCGACTTTTTAATTCTTAAGTGCGGTACAAACTTATATCTCTTATGTTACACACTTATCATCTCTAGTTAGAAAGTTGGTGTCAGCGATTATTTCCTAATTCTTAATTTTCCACACGTGAAATTTTGCAAATTGTTATTGGGAAACTCCGAAACTACTTTATTTAGCGAACGCCAGTTACGATTCAAAGGCTGCGGTGGAATCACGTGCATCACTTCGCTCGTAATTGAAATTACGAAGGTAAACATCTGATTCCCTTGGTTTGGTTTCACTGAAAATTTGCTTTACTAATAATTTGCTTTGCTGCATTATTTTCCCGTGGTCCTCAAAAATTCAAATTGCTATAAGTTTTTACGAACAACGAATTAGGTACGATAATGATGCCTATTTGAAAAATAACTGTTTTAACTAAAGTTTAACACCAAAACAAATCCATACTAATATTATAAATGCGAAAGTAACTATCTGTCTGTCTGTCTGTATGTTACGCTTTCACGCCTAAACTACAGAATTTTGATGTAATTTGGTAAAGGGGTAGATTAGACCATGAGAAAGGACATAGGCTATGTTTGGTCGCGATAACCGACATCCACGCGGGCAGAGCCGCGGGCAAAAGCTAGTCATAAATAAAAATTGCCAACTCAAGTACCCGAATCTTAAGAATCACCCAAATAAATGTGCAGTTGTACTACCAATGCATGCCGTGTAAGGTATCTAGTATTGCTGGTAGTACTAGAGATACAAAGGTGTGTCATTTGTACTACTGGTAGTACTAGAGATACAAAGGTGTGTCATTTGTACTACTGGTAGTACTAGAGATACAAAGGTGTGTCACTTGTACTACTAGTTGTACTTCTTAGTAGTACTACTGGCACTGCGGGATTTTTACCGCATCACTACATTGAGCAAATCTGCGAGCTAGCATATTGCCCACTGCAGCTATACTCCTTCTCTGTCTTTCCATATCATCATCATCTCCTAGGTCATCCCTAAGTATATGCCCCAGGTACTTAAATTTAGTGACATATTTGAGTAGATTACCATTTAGTGTGACAGGGGGCGCAAACATGTGTGGCCTATCACTTCTAAATACCATTACCTCCGTCTTTTTCACATTATAAGTCAGTTTATGAGCACTAGCATACTTTTCACATATGGATATCAGTTTGTTCAAGCCGTTGATAGAGGGACTCAACAGGACCATATCGTCCGCGTAACTGAGGTTATTTACGGGTTGATTGTTTATGTAACAGCCGACTCCCGATCTGTCCAGTTCCTCCATCAGGTCGTTCACATACAGGTTAAACAGAGTTGGTGATGTCAGACCCCCCTGTCTCACCCCACAGTCAAGTGTATATTCACTCGACAGGCTACCACCCCATCTCACGACGTTGGTCTGCCTGCCGTACCAGTACTTAAACAGCTCGATGATATTTCGCGATATACCTGCTTTCTCCATCTTTGTCCATAACAGGTTATAATTAATGGTATCAAATGCGCGACTTAGATCGAGGAAGCAGGCATAAATACTCGTCTTTCTTTCTAAATAATACGATACGGTGTTTTTCAACGTAAAGACAGCCATGTCCGTAGATAAATCAGCTCGAAAACCGAATTTGGAACTATAAAAAGTTATTTGTTTAAGCAATTCAGGATGCAAAAGTCTCTCAAAAATTTTTGATATGATCGTCGCTAGGGAGATCGGTCGATAGTTACTTACACTCGATTGATCCGAGCCATTCTTAGGTATAGGTACAACGACAGTTTTCATAAACTCTTTAGGCAGATAGCAGTGAGTCAAGCATAAATTAAAAAATTACAAAGAATATTCAACAGTAATGGGCCAGCATTTAGCACGTGCTCAATGCTCAGTCCGTCATGCCCAGGCGATTTACCTCTTTTCATATTTTTAACGCATTCTAGTAAACATTCCGGAGTAAATATTACCTTATTTATGTTTGATAACAACGGCGTCGGCGCACAGACATGACGGTCGGTGCACAATGAGTCATCGGCTGACCCGGTCGGCGAGCTCGCTTGAAACTGACGTGCGAACATTTGTGCAATATCCTCCGGGTTTTGACTATCATTAACGGTGATGGGTAATGAAGGCTTAAATGATAATTTGTTAGTTGACTTCCAAAATTTTGAGAAATTATTCTCAGACCTCTGTTGCGATATTATATCCATTTTTATTTGATTTTCGTTATTTTGACACCACTTAAGTTTGTTTTTAAACCTTCTTTTACTCTCACACATATTATTGTATACATCGCCCTGCCTAGGCCTACCGTGCAATAACCACAGCTGGAATGCCAATTTAGATTGTGAATGCAGGTCTTTTACATGGAGATTCCAACCTGTAATATGTTTATGTTTATTTTTGGCCTTATCACGGTTATGATTACCGTAATGTGATGCTTGCGCCGCGCTGCGCATACTACTAATAATCAGTTCATATAGATTGTCAATTAGATTATTGTGATTATGGTTATTACACGCCAAGTCCATGCAAATCAACTCATCCAAGCGGTCGACAGCATTTTTCAAGTACCCCGTACATAGCCTGCTATACAAAGAAATCTGACGTTTGCTTCTTTGTCCCCATAATACCCCGGCGTTTAAAGGACTTTTATTATCTATAGTAACTTTTACAGGCACTACGGAAAGGTCACATTCAATTACCATAGGATAGTGATCCGACCACGAAACGTCTGTCATAACATTAATATTTTTAATAACGTTCCACGCTGCTGACGTCACAATGCAGTGATCCAACCAACTGCATGTACCATATACCTCGCTCAGGAACGTGAAGGTATCTGATAACTCACCCAGGACACGATGATCAGCGCAAATCCATTCCTGCTCTGCACAGTATAAGAGAAGTTCGTCACCAAATATGCTCTTGTCGCTGATGTCTGCATTGAAGTCACCGAGCACCACAGCGCACTCTATTCCACTATCTTCTATAACGGAGCTAATGACACCCAGGCAGTGTGTGAATTCGGGAAAGTTGTCTGTACATTCCGTTGGCATGTATACCGACATAACAAGTATACACCGGTCGGCAAGGGTTATTTTAGCTGCCACACTTCGTTTTGAGTTGGTGGCGAGGGGTTGCACTTGCGTAAACAATGACCTTCGCCATAGGAGTGCCACTCCACCATAAGGCCTTCCTTTCAATGTTCTTGCCGAGGTATCAATTGGTGAGACGGCGTGGTAATCAAAGTCCTGGTGTAACCTGCCCAGAACGCCCAGGTCATGCGGCATCAACCATAACTCCTGCAGAGCTATTATATCATTTTCTTCGCACAGCTTTTCAACATAGTGCTCTGCTCGTCTCACCGACTTACAATTGAAACTAACGAATCTCACGCTATTATTCATTCTAGATGAGATCGGACCATTTGCTCTATTGTATTATAATATTATGTAGGTAGGATGTAAGATATAAATGTAAAAAGTATATGTAAGATAAATTAGTATAAAATTATTTGATTAGGTATTTGATTCCTTTGTCTGTTCTGTCCGAGAACTCCTGCTGTTTCTGTATACTCTAAATACAATAGATTCAGGCCAGAATTCCTCAGTGAGTACGTCCTCTAAATCTTTTTTGATAACGGACACTTTAAAAGATTTGAAATTCGTGGTGTTAGTCTGCTTAAGCGTTTCAATCTTGTGAACTTTTCGGCCCTTCTCAGTAAAATAGTTTTCAATATCAGTTTCGGAACAGTCAACGGCAAATCTTGAAATATAGATAGGTACAATAAGGTCTGCAACTTTCAAGGACGTCGTTGTATTAGTACCTCGTTTATTTTTAGGCTGCTGCTTACGGCCGTGAATAGTATCATTATAGTTTTCTATTCGTTGGATTTTTCTTTTTCTTGTGACAGTTGTAAAACCATCATCATTTGCTGATCCCCCCGGAGACACACAATCCCCCTGACCTCGTTTGTTGTTCAATACGGCTTGACTAAAGTTCAAAACATTGTTTTTCGCAGTATTACTCACGGCTGGCCGGCTAACCGTTAGTGGCAGTATATTTTCACGATTTTCACTATGATTTTGAGACTCTGAAATTTGTGGGTATGTTGCAAGTCTCGCTGAGGCTGTGTGATATTTTGAAAGTATTTCTAAGTTTTACTTTTTCAAACTACTGACTTCACTTTCCAGTGCAGATACTCGCTCACAAGTTTCATTTTTGTGCAACACAATGTCATTCTTTATTGTTGAAAGTTGCTTCAAAAGACTGCTTACGTCTAGATGGTCAAAGGTCACTGACGGTAATTTGTTGAGATCTTTCGCGACGAACGTCGTCGGTAGTTTTTCAGTTTCCTTTACAATCTTGATGATATCAGCACAGTTACTCGAGTTCCTTTTGTCTCCTTTTCTGATAATTTTACGTACACTCGCTATTTCACACAGGACCGTTTTGGCCTGTTCGATATCTTCATCACCGTACCATGAGCAACATATTTGAATTAACGACAGTTCATCCATAACATCACACTTGTTCTGCATGAAGCACAACAGTTCATTGATTACAAGGCTACACTCGCCCGACATCTTTTTCTATTTCATAGTCGCGCACTATTAAAATATTAATATTGAAGCACCCACAGCTTAACAGCTATATGCAACGATATATCCAACTAAGAAAAAAAACTTGAAATCCGTCTATAATTGGTGGAAATATCGGTGAACATACATAAAAAAAAATATGTATACAGACGAATTGAGAACCTCCTCCTTTTTGGAGTCGGTTAAAAATAAATCTTCTCGGGCGGGAATCGAGTACATAGGGAACTTATTTATACTGTTGATTGATGGCACTTGGTGGAATACATTGTTACACATATTGAGAACACACTTGTACAATACTGTGGAAAAACTACAATAAATTATGTTCAAATATCTAACTCACAAATATACTAAGTCAATTTGCATGTAAGTTGACTGGTCGTCTGACCCTAATACTCGAGCATTCTGAGGCGAATTTCAGTGTTTGCCAGTGACAAGATCCTGTTAATTCCAAGACATAGTCGTGCCCTATTAATTAAATCTGTTTGCTGTTTGACTGACTCTATTTGCCAAGCCTTAATTAACATTCTTGTTTATAGTATATCGCGTGTGTAGTTAAAACCGTTTCACCCCATACATGTTAAATGATATATCGTCCATCGCAATAGTGTAATTTTCAATGTATTTATTGTAGGATTAAAAATATTCCTCGTAGTACCTATTTACAAATAGGTACTACGAGGAATATTTTTAATCCTACACACAAGTGTTTTATTATGTAGGTAGATGCTGTATGGATATGTGGGTGTCTACCAAGGTTCTTTGGTACTGTAACCACTATGCTTACAATTTTCTTGCCGGCCTCTATGGCATAGCGGTAGAACGTTTGACTGCTACTCAGGAGGCGTGGGTTCGATTCCCGCTCAGTGCAAATATTTGTATGCATGAATATGTAACTTATGAGGCTCTGGCGCAGGTTTTCTTCTTGAAGTTTGGAAGAAAACTCTACCACTATAATCTATGCTACACAGCAACAATTTTTCGAAATTTGCAACAATAAATAATCCTTTCACTTATACACACAATATACAAAATATAGAAACACAATAAAAATAATTCAAACAATAAAGACGTTTTCTTTTATACAGATAGCGTACTTAATGCTTAAAAAAAATATTCAAATAAATTATGTCATACTTTTTCTCTGGGTTTCGATTCTACTAAAGCAAAACTATTGTCAAACCACAGAGATTGCAAAAAGCGACATTAAAGATTAGACCTTATTTCTATAGATTAAGGTCCAAAATTAAATGACAAAAGTTTCATTAGACTCTTTTATTCACTCTGCTAACAGTTATTTAATATTGAACTTTAAATACATCGCTTTAAAGTCTATAATGTATTGCCGCTTTTTACAATCTCTGTGGTTTGACAATAGCTGTTCTCCATCCGACAGTAAACATACAGTCCAAGATAAAGGGCCCGTTAGACGGCAATAGGCATACATGGACCCGAAAATCATAATTGGCGAAACGTGGTTTCTGATGGTCTCGCCAAAGATGTTCTCATGATTTCTACCCCGTAGCAAATTTATTAGTAGCTATGCTATTGGAGAGCGTTCTACAATACTGATGGGCATATTCAACGATTTTCTCCAAATCTATCTCAGTGAAAGGTATTTTTAAAAATAAAGTATTTGAAACGATTTTCGTAAAGATACATGTCTCGCTTGCACGACTACAATTAATGATGCTTAGTCTGTTACTAATTGAGTGGATTCAGCGAGAAGACGTGACGGCGACAACTTAAAAATACATTTTCTTAGCAAGTTAGTTACGATTCAGTGCTCAGAAACATACAATGTTATTCTTTTCATTACTTACTTCATAGTTTATGACTTTATTCGGCAAATTGACTGAAGTGAGTTAGCGAGTGATAAATTTGTTTAATAAAATTACATTACCTACATAAAGACATACATACTACATACAGATATACATATACTCATGCCTGTACATAACCGAAGGTGCATGCAGAGGTGAATTAACGTTTTCATTTTACCAACTATGATTTTGGTTGGTTTAATCCACTTTGCCCCGTTGACAATCCCCGTTGATGGGGATTATTGAAGTTTTTGTTCACTATTCCCCGTTGACGCAAAATTTCTAAATAATGGGGATTAAGGAACTAAAAAGTTCAATAATCCCCATTGAAAAGAATAAAAAGTAGATAATTCATTTATAGTATTTTATTTTTAACGTACCTAATGGGGATTATTGAACTTTTTAGTTCTAAGAGAATTTATCATGATGGAGATTAGTAAACTTTTTAGTTCACTAATCCCCATTAATCAAAAATTTTGCGTCAACGGGGAATAGTGAACAAAAAGTTCAATAATCCCCATCAACGGGGATTGTCAACGGGGAAAAGTCCACTTTTCAGCAGTCCATCCGGCTTATTCCAATAAGCCGGATGGAAAACAGTCCTATCCCCTAGTCACCTTTTACGAATTCCACAGGAAGATATTATTCACACAACCGGTCATTTGAGAATTGAATGCCATATTCACTAGTTTTACTCAATAAAAAATCATATTAGAACAATGTTTTGTTTACTTTGCAGGAATTTATTTGCCTTTCATTAAAACTATTACAAAAATTTAAACAATAACATAATTTTAGATTGTTATCAAAATAATGTATTGACCATGATTTTATATGTAAACAGGATTTTCTTTCTTTTTAAAACTGAAAAAGAAAAATCATAAGAGTTCGCGCCGATTTGCCTTCAATTTCATATTGTAGTAGTAAGAACTTGCATTTCAGATATACCAACCTGTCCCGTTTTTAACTCGATATTTCCTAGTGTGTTCACAGTGGACACGTAATTATTGAAATAATTATTTTTTTCAGTAATTTCACTGAAAATAAGCAAACATAATCATCCGGCAGTAAGTCAAGTAGTGTATTGGATACCTACTACATTTGGTTCTAGTTATCATTTTGGCTTTTTGCATTGGTCTGGGTGTTTCCATGTATAATCATGTATGGATTTACAAAAAAAAGTATCTACGTATGTTTATTCACATTCTAGATTACATAGCACAAGCTAGTTAAGCTGTTAAGCTTACTATGGGTCTAGATAGCGTTGTGAAGAATGTTGTGGAAAATGTATTATTTAATATTATTATTATTTGAGTATATTTTTTTATACATATAAAATGCTAGCTTTTGCCCGCGGCTCCGCCCGCATGAATTTCGGTTATCACGACCGAACATAGCCTATGTCCTTTCTCAAGGTCTAACCTATCGCTATACCAAATTTCATCAAAATCGGTTCAGTGGTTTACGCGTGAAAGCTAACATACAGACAGACAGATAGACAGTTACTTTCGCATTTGTAATATTAGTATGGATCATATAAAATTAAACAAGAAAATCATAAGTTAAGAGTTCGTGCCGATTTGCTTTCAAATTCATATTGTAATAGTAAGGACTTGCATGACAGTCCCTTCACAGAAAATATGACAGTTCAGCCGAATGCGCAATTAGACTGGTAAAGCTTCGGATGTGATTGGGATTAATGCTAAGATAAAGAAGGAGGACCATGGCACACTATGGAAGTTGATCTATCTGTCCACAGACTCCACGGAAGTTGAACAATCAAATATGTCTAATAAACAGTTAGATTATAAATTTATTTTGGGCGTAAATGCCAGCCAGTTTTAATACTAGTATTACATAACATTAGTCTATTTGGTTTTTAATCAATTTGCATTAGAGCACGTGACATGCCTCAATATTGTGTTCAATTACATATCTATAATATAATATCCGTAGTAATCAATATATCATAGTCACCGTATTATTTGTAAATTATATCCTATATTTATAACATCAAATTCAATAGACATTAAACGACAGGATGAGATTTACTTGGTACCATGGTGTCCTCGCACTACTATTATTCCCATACCTGTTAATCTCATTTATGTAAGCAGAAAAGAAATTCAGTGCTTATCTCGAGATATTATCTATACCTTTACATTTTAGTGGTGAGTATTTTAAGTATAAGAAGTGATTAATAAGATAGTTTTAGTTTGTAATCTGTTTAGAACAAATCAATCTGGAGTTGGAGTCTTTTGAGTGCTATGACTATCGGCTATTATTATTCTTTTAGTAAACCTAAATTTGGAGATTTAAAAGTCAATTTCAATTCTTTTATCTTGTTTTAGTTTTTTTTAAGTTATCTATTCAATACTATTACGGCTTGCACCTGATAGTTATTAGCTGAATGAGACAATTTATTTTAAAGCAAAAAAATACAACAGAATCGACGCTTTTTACTTTTATTTAGATACAACTTCAGCGTGGTAATAATGATATCTCCTTTTTCATTCATTTTTTATGTTCCACTGTAAATGCACTTTTACCTATACTCCGTCCATTATATTATTGTATTTTAGACAGCTCACTGACAGTAGTCGGTATAACTTTGTTCTATCGTCAACACCTGAAAATCCTAACATAAATTAGGCGCCAATACGTCATTTTTCATTGACATCCTCACGTCAGCCAGAAAGCAATTTTAGGGATGTAGTTAGTCAATCGACAGTGTTTTTATTTATAATAACTTGAAAATGTCACAATTGATATCGACTACAGAAAATATATTTTTTAAAATATTACATAACTGGCGATTTTTAACCGATTTCTAAACAACAATTCGGATGTTTATAATTATTTATATTTGTATGATTTTTAGGGAAAAATGTTATTTGTAACTCCGTCATTTGTAAACGGATTGTCAAAATTCTTTTTTTGTTTGTAAGAGGTTTATTCCAAAATGGTCCCATTTAAATTTTATAAAGATCTGATGATGGATTTCAGAGACAGGCCACGGAACTCTTCAATAAATACCAGGTAATCAGCATGTTGGAATATTCTTCTAGAAGTCAGTTGTTTTGTTTTGGAGATTAGCGTA
The DNA here is from genome assembly GCA_914829495.1 of Eilema sororculum. Taxonomy (NCBI): domain Eukaryota; kingdom Metazoa; phylum Arthropoda; class Insecta; order Lepidoptera; family Erebidae; genus Eilema; species Eilema sororculum. Next base: position 18,642,116 of record OU618543.1, on the reverse strand, counting down.
TGCGTTATGGCCCACAATCGTTTTCTATTACATTTGTAAACTGTACAGACACGAAATATTTAAGTACTACTTTATTATTATGTTTAGAAAGATAACAGATTATAGTTCAACATGAAATCATTTATAACATTTATCATAATATTTTCATATATCGATTTTTTTTATCGAGGTTTTTAACTTTGTCGATATTTTAAATTTTCATGCAATCACTACTTTCATCTGTCTAAAATACAATAATATGATGGACGGGGTATAAAGGTATTATTATCTACAATTTGCTAAAGTGCTATATTTTTCAGGCTGGATGACGAATGCAGAACGCAATCAATAACATCATACATGTTCGGTGTTTGATTTCACCAACAGCCATGCTTCATTGGTTTTACCTTGAAGAACACACAATTGGATCATTATGCACACACACACCTTCATCTTCGGGATTGACCTAATGATTTCAAAGAATACACAAAATCAATGTATTAGTCCAAATATTAGTTTTACTGAAAATAAATATTTAATTTAGTTTTCGGTGTACTAAATTATTTCAAGCTAAAAAAAAACCGCAAAAAAGAAGAATACAACATGGCAGTGATTAGATATTCAGTATATTATCAATATACCTTCAATTATTATATTGATATTATTAACGTGCAATTGCGATTTGAACTTATCATATCATATCATTGGCCACAACACCTTAAAAGTTGATTGTTTTTGTGTAGGCGCAGGTGATTATATAGACCAATTTCGGTGCGACATTTCTTACCGCATATTTGGCAGGTGTGACGCGAATCCGCAGGAGGTGGAAGATGGCGGCGAAGTCTCCTCTGTTCGAGCTTATTTTGACACCAAAAAAGATTGTAATATTTACTAGCCGTCTAATCACCGCCCAACAAGCAAATTAGTCATATAAGGTTGAGTTTATTCAGCTATTCGGTGATATAAAAGTCGAGTAAGTGTGAATTATTCAGCACGTGTCTTATAAAAGCATCTTATATAGCATTTTAGTTATTCAGCATTTCGGTCACATAATGATGCTGAGTAAACGTTTACTCTGCATACTTATATGACTAAAGTGTCGTATAAGATTTGCTGTATAAGTCGCTAGTATACGACGCTTATGTCACTATTTCGTCGAGTAAAAGCACATTATATAGCTTTTTTGTGACACAGTCGGATAAAAGCTACATCGTTGCTTTTATACTGCTATTATGTTGTATAAGTTGCATTCATACGACTATTACAAGCCTAGTGCCAAGTGTCGTTTAATTGCTTGTACTGCTCAATTATCACTTGTCTTAGTTTTCTTGTGTACAGTAAGTGGTTGATTGAATAAATAAATAAACAAAAGATCTTTTTTAGAAAACTTTTTAGGAAGGTCTAAGGAACCCTAAAATATAATCAGCGTGGTATCATGGCGCTTATACTGCTAATTTGCTGTATAAGAAGCTATTATACCACCTGTAAATGAATATTGATATAAAAAATATTTGTTATTATATTCATATTACTAAGAATTGAAGGGGGGCGTTAAATATTTATGATAAAACCTAGTATATTTCATCAGAAAACTTACCTTCGCAATACTTTGCAAACCTATGCGTGAGTTTACGAACCTACATTTGGTGCAACCTACAAATTAACATGTCTGCTAAATAAATTGTACTTATAATTTTTTATAATTTTTAAAACACAACACGACGCACTTGCTTAATTTAACAAATAAACGTAACATAAAAGTCATATAAGTTACAGTTATAGCGCAACTTAAGCTTGTAACAGTCACTCCGTTACCTTTATACGATGTCTATGTGACTGAATTGCTGAATAAAATGGGCCCAAATCGCGTTGTATAAACGTTTTCATTACGTTTATACGACTTCTATTAGGAGCCAAAATGCTGAATAATTTACGTTGCCGCGACTACTACACGATATATTTTTGCTAGTTGGGCGCTTACGAAAACCATTTCTTATAGGGTAGTACCAATGCTATTCGTTTGTTCTACAGTTCTACTCTTTAGTAGAACAAGTGGGAACATACCTTTGAGTTACCTCTGTGTTCTTATGACAGATTATCTGGACGCACCCCTCTCATGGAAGAGATGTGTCGCCGTCTTCGTTTGCCAGAATGTCAAATTACTCTATTGTCTTTTGAATGTCTAGTACATTGAAATCAAATTTTTTTTCGGGCTTAGCGTGCATTTGTCCCGAGGATCAGCATAAATGGCGTACATTAGAAGAGGCGTATGCCCATTAGTGGATTGTTGTGGGCTAATTGATTGATTGATGGATTAACTTTCAGAGGATGCAATTTTCTTTTTTAGATGCCAAGGGCGGGGGAGGGTCAGATTAAACTTAAATCCAAGTTTGTGGGGTTACAACCCTTGTCTCACGGCCGCCACCTTTAAAATAGGAGCTCAAGGGGGTTTTATGGTTTATCTGATGATTTTCTGTTACAACTTATATTTCCAAAAAAAAAATTGTTAAATTTTTTTGTTGCGTATAAGATTATCTACAACTTTTGTCAAGTAACCCCAGATCATATTTTTAAAAGTTAGAATCTGTAGTTAGAACCATACACTCGTATATTATACAATTTAATATTTCATCGATTTCCCTTTATTTATTTAATTTACCATGATTGTTAGAGAGAGAGTTATGTTTTTATCTTTATGGTATCAACAGATGGTACAAAAATAAAAGCGATTTTTCGAAAACCTATAAACGCAGTTTTTATCTTTTCAAAAATAAGTTATTTAATGTCTCCTTTGAGTGAAATTCGCTATTTCCAGTATTTAGACTACTTTCCCTCCTGGTACGGTCAGGAAGTTGCACCCTGTAGATAATATACCTTTATTATTTTTGGTTCATTTTTAAATTATTTATTACTACAATTAATAAAAGAAAAAGAGCTGTTCCTATTGAAATACTGCAACAATTTAATCTGTCTCTCAGAAAACTCAGAAAACTAAACCTCATTTAGCCTCACATGAGAAATCAGGAGACATAATATGTTCTCTTTATCTTTCCTAAGAGAGTATGTTATATAACTAATGTAAGCGTTGTGAATTTAGAGCATCTCCGCAGATCTTGACGCTAATACTTGAACCAGTACGTAATTACTAATGATAATGAGCTACACTACACTTGACTACGGCGTCTATCCGCCTCTGTATTTGCAAATGGTTTAACCAATTCTGATAAATAGTAACCTACCTGGATGATTTCGGTTTACAATTGCATTCATTAAATAGTTCTGGATGGCAAAGTTTCAAATAAACTGGGTTGATTTATCTGGTCTATTAGAAGAATGTTAAACTGAAAGTAGTAGTGGTTGAAAAATATCAACGAAAAAACGGAAATCCAGCCAGTAAGTGTTTTTCCAAACGATTCCAGTATCCCATACTGAACTGACTCTTCTACAAGAAGAGTCTTAGAGGGTTCTTGTGGAGTCGACAGTGCGAGCGTGACACTCCTGGTGTGGCACACGTCCATAGGCAGCGGTGACCACTTTCCATCAGGTGGGCTGTATGCTTAGCTGCCACTTAAGTGGTATAAATAAAAAAGTGTTTGACGGGCCCATAGGTTGGAAAATGCAAGCTTATTGTTTTTCATTGGTATGTTGTCTTTTCCGAGGGTAACTGTCATATGACCAGTATCCCAAGAGGAAAGACTGTGCCCGGGGCTCGTCTGTTATCAAGCAGGTACATTGACTAACAGGTGAGATTAGCTTGGGCCTCAAAGGTGATGATGGAGCTCTGTACACTTTCCTTTTTGTTTTTCAATGTCACATATATGCGCGTGGTTGCCCGAGACGTAGCTTCCACTACACTGCCATGTCCCTATGGAGTTAGGACTTCACGGCCCAGATTTTTTCAGGCTCGGGTTCATGTTCCACCTCCCGCGCCTCCTTTCGCTACCAACATGGCACCGAAAGGGTTTTTGCCTCCAAGCTCCACCAAGATGTGTCTTATCAATTTCTTTATTTAAATACCTTACAAATACATAGCTTTTCATTAATGTAGGTATAAGGGAAAACAGCATTTGCATAGATAGTGTACGTTGCAGTTATGAATTACTAGCTTTTGCCCGCGGCTCCGCCCGCGTGGATGTCGGTTATCGCGACCAAACATAGCCTATGTCCTTTCTCAAGGTCTAACCTATCCCTGTACCAAATTTCATCAAAATCGGTTCAGTGGTTGAGGCGTGAAAGCGTAACATACAGACAGACAGACAGACAGACAGACAGACAGACAGACAGACAGAGTTACTTTCGCATTTATAATATTAGTATGGATGTCCTTTCTCAAGGTCTAACCTATCCCTGTACCAAATTTCATCAAAATCGGTTCAGTGGTTGAGGCGTGAAAGCGTAACATACAGACAGACAGACAGACAGACAGACAGACAGACAGACAGACAGAGTTACTTTCGCATTTATAATATTAGTATGGATATGGATATCAACTCGGTACTCATAAGTCATTTGAAGCGACACGGATGAAATGAAACGTCGTCCCTCGTGGCTATATTTTAAAAGATTTTCTATTCTACTGGTATGACTTTGAAATATAATATTAAATATAATTTATTGATGAATCTACGTGTTTTAATTTTCGTATCTATATTTCTATACGTTAATATTACCGTTACACAGCGCATATTTAAATTACTTATGTTTGCTGCCCTCCCTGAGTCCCTAGTATACTGGGTAGGACAAAACCTGATATCTCCTATATTGCGATCGGTGGTGTTAACTGGGTGTTCATTGTCATTTATTTACCAATATATTATGCAGTCTGTAACTTTGTAAATCTGCTTTAGCAGACCTGTGAGCAAGAGTCAGATTATACTGAAAGTAGACCTTCATTACAGTATTTATTTCTCAAAATATATAGTTTTTAATGGGTTTAGTCTCTTTTTTCTTTTTTTACGTGCGGAAATTCCCTGCGATACCCACATGCTGGAGCCGGAAGGGGAGTATGTTCGACTCGAACTGACTAAAACCGCACGCCGACTGTGGGTCGTGGAGTTAGGGCGGAGGTGAGGTTGTCATCGACATATCCCTCGCTCCCCGGTTGACCCAGGGCCATCCCTTACGGTCTGGCCCTCCTCGGGAGGGGGTACAACGGTGTCCCCGACTCGCCCTCGCCGCCGTGGCCTGCTTCTGCTGGGGTGACAGGCGGCTCCACCCGTCGCCCCCAGGCCAATGGTTTTAGTCTCAGAAGTCTTCAAAATACCCGTGATTTCGAAGGTAAACTTCGTATATATATATTGCAACACACCCTAGAGTGTTTTTCTCGCATACACGCCTGTAAATTTCCGAAAGAGTAAATACCAACACCCATTTTTCGCCAGCTATGATTTTCGATCCCACTCCCTTGTAATAGGGGGTGAGCCTATTATGGTCAAGCGAATATTTAGTCATGGGCTGTATATTTACTGTCGGATGAAGAACAGTCCTATTAGTAACCTTCTATGACAGCCACAGGAAGAGAGGGGGGGGCCCTATTCTACTCAACAGGGAACCCACACGACATTATTTCATATGAATTTTATGCAGGATAGTACCTTACACTCTATGGATGTGAGACATGGATAATGACAAAGGGGGACAGAGACAGGCTGGAAGCGTTCGAAATGTGGTGCTGGAGAAGAATGGAGGGAATAAGCTGGACAGAAAAGATGACGAACGAAAGAGTACTAAATAGGGTGCAAGAGGGAAGGTCTTTATTGAGAATAATCGAGAACCGAAGAGGAAAGATGATTGGCCACCTAATAAGACATGACTTGTTCATAAGAAACATCATAGAGCGGAAGGTAGAAGGAAAGAGAGGAAGAGGTAGGCCAAGAGGAACATTTATGGCACAGATAAAGGAAAAGATACAAGTCACATCGTATCAGGAGGTGAAAGGATTGGCGGAGCAGAGAGAAGAGTGGCGATTACTCCACCGACAAGAGCGTAGCTCTTAAGTTCCAGAGAGAGAGTACCTTACAACTAGTTAAATAATAATAATTATAAACTATGTTTTAAATAGAGTAAGTATCTACTCCAACTAAAACATGAGGATCAAAGCCTATCAAATAGATACTAGCAGCCATGAACAAAAACTTCTGGGAGGTTGGTTCAAATATAAACAGGACGTCTGACACCCACGACGATGGTTGTAGAAGTACATTAATATGTTCTCCTTAAAGTCCATCTAAAACTTTAACACAAAAACTTGGCGGGAGAACCAGATATTTGTTATTTTGGAACCCCTTTGGACCACAGTGCCCACCAGATTATCATGCGAGGACCATATTTGAAAACCTTTCTGCATAATTAAGTATATGGCAAAGCGAATTTTTCGTCCTGTCTTTCTCCGCGATAATCGTTAAGAAAATACAAAAAAATGTGATTCCATAATTCTTGTGAAATCTATTATGCATATTTTTGAATTATTACATATCAAAAATAATATACAAAATAATAAATGGTCCTGCAAAACTGTTCACACGGTTTGTCTGCAAGATCGGGTGAGTCTCAACTTACATTTAATCTTTTTTTTCAGCTAATTTAGTTCTACATAGTTACATATACTTATGCTTGTAAATTCCCGAAGGGGTAGGCAGAAGCAGGCCCATGACGGCAGCGTGACGTGACGGACTCACGCACGCCTCCCCCCTCCTATGAAGCGGGATGATACCCGAAACCCCCCATAGACGCGGGATAGCACCCGAACCACCCCCCTAGACGAGGCCGCATTAAAGCCGTGGGTCTGTTGTTAGCCCTGGGACATCCTTCCGAGGGCTTACCCGGGGCTCCCAACTATAGGCTGCTGGGCGATACCGTGGGGGTTTTAGTCGGTAGGAGTCCGGCATAACATCCATGAAGGATTTCCCCCACGGTCAAAAAAAAAAAAAAAAAAAAAGGGGTGTACCCACGTTTCGGCAACTATGAGTTTTGGTCCTACGTAATAGGCGGTGGGCCCATTGCCGGCATACGGGTAGTTTCTCAAGGACTAACACTGTATATAATGTTTACCGTCAGTAACAGTGTTTCGTCGAAGTTTATCGATATGTAGGTATATGTTTAGCATTTAGTTATGATCTACAAACCATTTTTTGTTATAACATTAGTGTTATCATACAATATCTATACCAGTGTCTATAAATAATTTCAACACCAGACGTATCACTCACGCCTCACCGACCTTTCTCCTTCCCTAAGGAGACGTGGGAACCCTACTCAATGACAGGAAGATTTAGATTTGTTACCGCTCTTTCTAACGACAGATGCGATTATAATGTAATTCGTTCAAAATACGCAGTAAAATTTAGCTGATATGTTATTTTGTTCTTCGTATGATTTTTTTATTTTGTATTATATTTTTCATTTTATGTAATAAAGTTGTTATATGCTAATGAACGTTTTTGTTATCACGGTATGTAGTTTAATATAAATTGTTCTTGGAATATATTTTATATTATATATAACGTATCTCACATAATAAAATGCCAACCTGGTCACCGTCTACTGAATAGATTTTTTCGTTAATATCCTTTCACCTGGTCTGGTAAACTAAACTGGAAGTCACAGGAATAAGGAACACTATTACAGATACAAATAATACTGTAATGGTAGTCCTAAGTTGGATTAAAAATTGGTATCACAATCGCATATTTTAATTGGTCACTTGAGTGATCACGTCACTTAGAACAGTCATGGAATTGGTTATAATTTTCAATAGAGAACGCGTCTATATCAATTAGTAGCCAACCGCATGTGAGAGATTTGAATATTTTCACCGCATAATGGTACTAGAAGCTATAGTTATGGGACATTTACCCTTATTTGTTATATTTCGTGAAGTAAAGTTGAAATTGTTTCTATACAGCCATATATTCGGGATGTGTGCTCGCCTGCGTTACTAAGATAATACTGTTCGCATGTAGAAGTTACTGTAAACAATGAACAACTTCTCCTAGCTTAATATTATTGACGCTAAACTCTGTTGGGTGTACTAAAGACGGAGAGAAACCAGGATGGTACTTCAATGCTGTTAAGATGTTCAACATAATTCACAATGCGATTGGCTGATTGCCTTTTAGACATGACACACCTACCATATTTACGTTGGCTGCAGCTGAAAATCCCACACAGGTAAGAATAGTGTCGTAGACTGATAGATTACAGTGATAAAAACGGGAATTTATAAAAACTGAACTTCGTTTTCCAGTTTAACTTTATCTAGTTTAGGTCTTTTTTTTTTTTTTTTTTTTTTTTTTTCGTGCGGAAATCCCCACGGATACCCCCCCTGCCGGAGCCGGAAGGGGAGGTTATGTCGGACTCGAACCGACTAAAACCGCACGCCGACTGTGGGTCTTGGTGCTAGGCCGGAGGTGAGGTTGTCAAAGACATATCCCTCGCACCCCGGCTGACCCAGGGCCATCCCTTACGGTCTGGCCCTCCTCAGGAGGGGGGACAACGGTGTCCCCAACTCGCCCCCGGAATGGGGAGGCGCGCTGTTCAGCGCGCCGCCGCCGTGGCCTGCTTCTGCTAGGGTGACAGGCGGCTCCACCCGTCACCCCCAGACCCGCGCTCATGGGGGACGGAGGTCAGTCAGTGCCCTCCGACGCCCGAGTTGCCTGCGCGCGCGGGCGGCGCGATCCGCGAGTCTTTCTCGCTCGCGCCGCCTCTCCCGCTCCGCCGTCTCCTTCACGACCATTACCTGCTCGCTGAAGGAGACGCCGGCCGCCCACGCGTCCGCGCAGCGGACCATTGCTGTGAGCAGGGTGGCGAGGGTGAGAACTCTCACTCCCAGGGCCGCCACTAGCTCCCGCCTCGGTTCGGCCCATGCCGGGCACTCGGTGAGCGTGTGCAGCCCCGTATCCTCGCTCGCGTCGCAGTGATGGCACTCGGACGTTGGCTCTTTTTCGATCCGACACAGATACCTCCCGAAGCACCCGTGCCCGGTGATAATCTGCGTCAGTCGATACGAGAGGCTGCCATGTGGCCTCTCGAGCCATTCCCCCATGATGGGCCTTACCGCCTCTATGACGGCATGCCCTGCGCGTCGTTGCTCAAGTCGTCGCTCCCACTCCGCCACCATGATCCCGTGGAGCCGGGACCTCTCGGCCCGAATGTCTTCGGGCTCGGGATCGAATCCCCGCTCCCGCGCCTCCTTACGGAACCGATACAGTGCCGCAAGGGATCTCGCTTCCAGGATCCACGGTGGCGATCCGGCTAGGAGACTCGCCGCTTCAAAGGATATCGTGCGGTACCCCCTAATGGCCCTGCAGGCCATCGTCTGCTGCGGAGCATGCAACAGTTGCACGAATCTGGCCCGCAGCGCGTCCGCCCATACGGGACACCCGTACAGGGCCATGGACCGCACGACACCCGCGTAGAGTCTCCTGCAGGAGTCCTCTGGGCCCCTCAAGTTGGGCAGCAGCCGCACCAGCGCGTTAGCTGACACCAACAGTTTGGGGCGCAGACTTCGGAAGTGCTCTCCGAAGTCCCACCGACCGTCAAGTACGAGCCCCAGGTATTTCAACCGGGGCTTGATGTCGATGGGAGTACCTCCTACTGTCAAGCTGGATCCCGGGGGTGGCCCGCGCCGAGGACCGTGATAGAACAAGGCCTCGGATTTGTGCAGAGCCACCTCGAGACCCAGCCGCCGGATCCGATCCACGACTTGAGCAACAGCGGTCGTGGCCCTCTGGGTCGCCTCGCGGTGTGTAGCGCCACTCACCGTCACTAGCGTGTCGTCCGCGTAGCACGTGACGGTGGCCCCGAACGCGAGCTCACCGCGAAGCACCCAGTCGTATCCGATGTTCCACAGGAGCGGCCCCAGGACCGATCCCTGTGGGACACCGCACGACATCTCACGCCTACCGACGCCGGTCGTACTTGGGTAGATGACGGCCCTCTCCGTCAGGTACGCCCCGACTATGCGGCGGAGGTAGAGAGGCACATCGTGGTACACGAGCGCCTCCCTGATGCAACTCCAGGGCAAGGTGTTAAACGCGTTGGAGATGTCCAAAGACACCGCCAACATCACCTCGCCCCGGGCAACCGCATCCTCCGCCAGAGTCCTCACGCGCATGATGGCATCCACAGTGGAACGCCACCGGCGGAAGCCGTACTGCGTATCCGCTAGGTCCGGCCCTACTCTAGAGAGGTGCTCGACGAGGCGCTTGGCAATCACTCTTTCGAAGAGCTTGCCCACCTCGTCGAGCAACACTATGGGCCGGTACCCGGACGGCTCGTCCGCCGGGCGTCCGTCCTTGCGGATGAGGACCAGTTTCCCCGTCTTCCACATCTTCGGAAACTGGCCCCGCTCCAGGCATGCGCTGAGGAACCCTCGCAGTCGGGGTTCGAGACCGTCTTCTCCTAGAGCTAGGACCCACGCACGGCCTGGAATGCCGTCGGGTCCCGGGGCGGTGTTCTTCTTGGCTCTAAGCCGTCGCACCGCCAGCTCTAGTTCTACCCAAGTGACCTCGGGCACGTCGTCGTCAATAACCACGCCGGGCGCATCAGGCGACCGAGGTGGCGGAGTCATCTGCGGCGGAACGTGTTCCGCCCGCGCCGGGAACAGGGATGCCACCACTCCTCCAAGCAGAGCCGGCTCGAGAACCTGGGTCAGGGGAGGGGCCCGGGGGCGCAGCTTTCCTCTTACCAAGCGGTAAGGCCGCCCCCATGGGTCCCGCTCCAGTGTCTCCAGCAGCTCCCTATAGGAAGCTGCCTTGGACCGCTTGATCTCCGCTCGGAGGGCATTCCTGGCTTCCCTGTATCCCTCTTGCAACTCCGCCACTAGGGGATCTGTGTCTGCGGGGCGGCTACGCCTCCTACGGAGCCTGGCCCACCGGCGGTGCGCGATCACGCAGGCTTGACGCAGCCTCGCGATCTCCGCAGTCCACCAGTAGACCCGGCACCTCGGACTATAGGCTGGAGCCCTAGACATACCCGCATCGCAGACAACAGTCATGGCCTCCCGGAACCACGCCGCCTCGTGTAACGTTATTAATTCCGTTTCGGAACAAGTAGCGACACCTATCCGATTTTGTAGGGAAGTGAAATTGATTTTCTTGTCCTTCCGACACTAGATGGCGGTTTAATATATTTATCGAGTAATAATCTAATATATAATCTGTGCATAGACCTTTCTAGGACATCTGTTATGACTTCCTGTCAAGGATTCATTCTATGGGAACAAAAATCATACGCGAGTGTGATCTAATAGAATTCTCTAGCACCTTCCATTCCAGTGTCGTCTAATGCAAATTGCTAGATTGTAAAGAGGATTTCCGTTTGTGTGTTTGCTGGAATATTCGATAATAGTTAATATAAATACGGGTGCTTCGGCTGTCACCGAAAACCTTTGAAGAAACTCTTGACGTTTGTACTTGTGAAGACTGTCGCTCTGTGATTTACTTTACGAAACTCTGAGCAAATCGTTGTGAAGTTCGCCCAGTAATTCTGGTAAGAAATATCATTCAATTCTTATAGGTAAAATCTGTGCTGTTAGGTCTGGTAGTGAATTTAGTGTTTCGTATTGTAATACAGGGTCCAATTTTACCGCCAAGACCTACCTTGAGTCGCTGAGAGCTGTTGCGAACCATGTGTGGAGATTTCCACCTTTGGCGTAACCTTGGCGTGGCGATATTGGCTTTGGTGCACCCGGTGTGAGCAGCCGGCGGTTCACCACGCAGCCCGACCCTGCACTGCCTCAGGCGGGAGACCAGGTCATGTGCAATATTCTTTAATATTTAAGACTCTTATTTGCCAAAGCTAGTGATCGTTGAGAGTGAGCTCAGAAGAGCCGTACATGCTGTGTACTTCTAGTTGGAACTTTTGTTGACTTCTTTTTTTGCTTGTGTGATTATAAGAACTGTGATATCTCTGTATAATTTATTGTGTATATATCTTGGCCAAATATATGTATGGATTTAGGTGTTGGTGTTTCATTGAAGGCGTTCCCACAACTGCACACACCTCTGTTTAGGAAAGGCGCCCTGGGATAAGAGTTTCGGGAGTCTCCCCGCTGGGTGAGCCGATGAGGTGACCTTTCCACCCAAAAAGGTTACAAATTGGCGACCAACGTAAGAGGCTTTCTAAAACCTTTGTAGACCTAAGCTCTTGTGCTACTTTGTGTGCATTCGTGGGAACCTTCAATGAGCACAAAAGTCCACCTCGTCTGAGACTTTCCAGGACGTTAAATTGGTTGTGTTAGGCAGCTGGCACGTAATTTACCCTCTTTTGTGTTTTTCAGCCATCAACACCTTCTCGGCAAGAAAATACACATACTAAATTCAAAATTATATAAGCTGCATACTTTTGGTAAGTTATTTTCGGCATACCCACTTTTTTTTTTTTTTTCCTTTTTTTTCCGATCCTTCTCCTTAATTTGTGTTCCTTGTAACTTTAGTTAGCCCTTCCGGAGTTAGAATCTATACATACATATATTTGGCGACAATTGAGCAAGTGTAAGTAATTACATAAGGAAATTCGATATTCCTATGTTATTGTAATTTTTTAGAAGGCGGTTATAATACCTACCTTACAATTTTAATTCTATAACTGTGTTTTGTAAAACAATACAACGTAAAACTAGTTGGTAAAATATCTATGTTCATATATTGTGATTTTGTACTATTCCATAGTAGGTCATAGTATCTTTACTACCACTTAGGTGGCAAACAAGCACTTTTGTGTTATAACTTCATACAATTTGTTAAGTTATCTGATAGTGAATCTTGTGAATCTTTAACCTTTCTTAGTTGAACTTTGTACTCATTCTCAGTTTAAGTATAACTAGAAAGGAGTATATTATGAATATTTTCTATTCAGTACAAATATATGTTTACTGTTTTTTGTTGAACTTAGTTTATGAAACTTTCTCTTTGTACTTAAGTAACTTTTAACTTAATTATAATATGGCACAAATGCAGAAGTATATTAATTACTTGAGGAAAGATGAACTTTGTAACGAGCTTTCTTATATGGGCATTACAGCGGATCCAGAGGCTGCGGTCGTCGGTCTGCGTGGTGAACTGCGAACGGCGCACCGGCTCGTCCGGAGGGGTAGCATCAAGGCCAATATCGCAACGCCCACTGTCGCTTCCGCTGAGCTTTCGATCTGTGAGCCCAAAGTCCTCGAGTTGGAGGAATTAATCTCTTCAGGTGATTTTGTTTCTAATAAGAATGTTCGCACTAGGGCTGCTGTAAGAGCAAATTATCTCCTAACTAGGTTGGCTCGTTGTGGCTTAGACTGTCCGGAACTCATAGGAATTCGCAATAGGCTTGTTAAGATAGTGTCTGTATCTGAACCCGACAGTGACTCGGAATCTGAAGGGTCAGATAACAATGATGACCCCGTGAACCGTGACCAGATAGGTTATACTTCACCTGCATTGAGAAAGGATTGCTCGATACGCAATAGTTCACATGACCTTAATCCTGCTAGTGACAATATAGTTTATAGGGAACGCCCTATCAATTTGAACTCTTTTAATTTAAGATATGATGGCTCTTCTTGTGTGCGCGTCTTCATTGAGAGATTGGAGGAACTTAGAACTGCCCGGGAGGTCAGTAAGTCTAAGGTTCTTCTGGCGTTTTCTGATCTGTTAGACGGACCCGCTTTGTTTTGGTTCCGCACTAACAAAGCCAACTTTACCTCATATGAGGATTTAATCAAGGAGCTTCGGGAAACTTTTGACATACCCGACTACGACTACCGTCTCCGCAATGAAATTAGACAGCGTACACAAGCCCGCTCCGAGTCTCTAGTGAGTTATATTTCCACTATGTTGGCCATGTTCTCTAGATTGTCTTGTAAAATGCCCAGTGAAGAACAACTGGACATTCTTATGCATAACATAAGGCCTGACTACATGAAGGAATTAGCCCTTCATGAAGTCAACTCAATCGATGATCTGAAACGGTTGGGAAAGCGTTTGGAGCTTGCACGTGCTAGGGCAGATGCGTTCCATGAGCCATTACTCGACAAATTTGAGATCTCATCGGACTTACATCAGCAGAAAGGCAAGACCGTGCAGAAGCCTGCAAAGCAGGTCTCTGCTGTGGACAGCTCGCTGGCCGCGAGCGAACGGAAATGCTTCCGGTGCGGTGAGAGCGGTCACACTGCATATGGCTGTCCGCAATCTAAGGAGTTGGTGTGTTTCCGGTGTGGTCTCAAAGGAGTCAAGTCACCTGAATGCCCCCAATGTTCTTCCAAGTCAAAAAACGCGTAGGCCAGGGCCTTATTAGGAAATTTGAAATTAACTCCGTATCTGAGTCCTCTTCTGATAAGGTCCTGTTTTCTAAACGGTTTAATGATGTTAGACCGTACTTAGTTGTTAAGATTTTGAAGCTGAATGTTTTAGGTCTTCTTGATTCTGGTGCCTCTTGCTCAGTGCTAGGAAAGGGTGCGCACCACCACTTTTTAGAACTAGGGTTTGAGCTGGAAAGCGTCAACCCAAATTTTCATATCACAACTGCAGACAGTTCGTACTTGAAGTGTTTGGGTTGTATCTCTTTGCCTCTTGAGTACAATTCGGTTATCCGAGTAATTAAGTTTTATGTGGTTCCAGAAATAACTACATCCATGATTTTTGGTGTAGATTTTTGGCAACAGTTTCAGTTGGGTGATAAATTGATTTCACAAAATATTAGTTTAGATAAATTTAGCGATACCAACCCAATAGAGTCTTTGTCTCTTAATAATGGTCTTGAAGATTACAACAACTTAACTGATAATCAGAGGTGTGTAATAAACAAGATCATTGATAAATTTGATTCTTTGAACACGGATAAGGTGGGCTTAGGTAGGACAACGCTTGTGCATCATGTCATAGACACTGGTGATAGCAAGCCAATCAAACAACGTTATTACCCGCTTTCTCCCCTTAAACAGAAGGCCCTGGAAGAAGAGTTGGACCGGATGTTGGAGATGGGAGTGGTATCTCCATCTCAATCCGCGTGGAATTCACCAGTGGTTATGGTGGAGAAAGCGAACGGTGACCTCAGACTGTGCTTGGACTCTAGAAAGCTCAATTCTGTGTCAAAAAGTGATGCCTATCCGTTACCTTACATTAATCAAATTCTTGACCATTTGAATAATGCTAAATATTTAACCTCTATAGATTTGAGTGCAGCTTATTGGCAGATTCCTTTCGATTCTCCCCTATCTGCCGAAAAAACTGCCTTTACAGTTCCTAGGAGGGGGCTATTCCAGTACAATGTCATGTGCTTCGGTTTGGTTGGGGCTTCAGCTACGATGCAGAGGCTCATGGACCGCCTATTTGGCCCCGAATTCGACAACAGGGTGTTTTCTTTCCAAGACGACATAATCTGTGTGGCCAGCACCTTTGAGGAGCATGTGGATCTCTTACATAGAATCCATCAGCGACTCAAGGAAGCGGGCCTAACGATAAATATGAAGAAATCACACTTTTGTCGAAGTGAATTGAAGTACCTTGGTTACTATGTGGACAAACATGGCCTGCGAACAGACCCGGGTAAGGTTGAGGTCATACTCAACTATCCCACACCTTCCAATTCTAAGGAGGTGAAAAGGTTCCTAGGGATGGCCTGTTGGTATCGTCGCTTTGTTAATAACTTCTCGAAAATTAGTAAACCTTTGTGCAAACTAACCTCTAAGAATGTAACCTTTGCGTGGAGCCCTGAAGCTGAGGAGGCCTTCAACCTTCTCAAATCAGCTTTGGTCTCTGCTCCTATTTTAAAAATGCCTGACTTTACTTTACCTTTCCGAATTCTCAGTGACGCGTCTGCTTTCTCAGTTGCTGCTGTGCTGACCCAAACGCATGATGGATTAGAACATCCGATCGCGTATTGCAGTCGGTCTCTAAACAAGAACGAGGTGAACTACAGCACTACCGAGAGAGAGCTTCTGGCCGTGATCTTTGCTTTGGAGCAATTTAGACAGTACGTTGAGGGACAGAAATGCACTATAGTTACAGACCATGCCTCACTACTGTGGTTCCATAAGTTAAAGAACCCTACTGGCCGCTTAGCGCGTTGGAGCCTGAGGCTGAGTCAATTTGATTTCGATATAGAGCATCGTAAAGGCAAGGATCATGTCGTGCCGGACGCTCTGTCTCGAATAAAAATTGATTCCCTCGATACAAACTCCACTAAGGATCCCTGGTATATCCACACCATGAACTGTGTGCGAAAAAACCCTAGGCATTACCCTAATTTTGACATTCGGGACAACTTACTGTATAGATTTTCGAAAAATAAGTATTCTTTGACCTCAGATTTCGATTGGAAACTAGTGGTACCTCAGGAGGATAGACTAACTCTCCTCGCCAAGTACCATGACGACACGCTTAGTGCCCATGGTGGTGTTTGGAAGACACATAAACGGTTGGCGCTAAACTATTACTGGCCCAGGATGTACGAGAGTGTCAAAAGTTATGTCGGGAATTGCGAGACATGTAAGCAGTACAAACCCGTGAACACTTCTCGTCCCGGCTTAATGGGCAACCCAAAGCGTGTGTCGAAGCCATTCGAAGCCATCTCGTGTGATTTACTTGGTCCCTTTCCTACCTCTGGTAATAGAAACGTTCATTTGATTGTGGTCTCGGACTATTTCAGCAAATATATCATGTTGTGCCCTATTAGGGTCGCCACAGGCGCTGCAGTTGCGAGATTCATAGAAAAGAACGTGTTTCTAGTCCATGGAGTATGTAAAACCATTTATATGGATAATGGTCCTCAGTTTGTTAGCAAGCAATTTAAAGATCTGTTGATCAAATATAATATACCGAATGTTTATTATAACCCTAGGTATCATGCCCAAACTAACCAGGCTGAACGAGCTATTCGCAATGTGGTTCAAGCTATCTCCTGTTATGTGAAGTCACAACATAAGAGATGGGACGAACACCTGGTGGAATTACAGTGTGCACTGAACACTGCTGTTAGTGAAGCCACTCGTTTCACCCCCTACTTTTTGGTGCATGGTAGGGAATTCATTGGAGATGGGGTTTTGTATAGACAATCAGACATCGCTTGCCATCCTAATGCGGTCTCTATTGATGATCCCTCGGCCTTTGGAGACAAACTGAAAGGAATACAACGCATTTACGATCATTGGAGATGGGGTTTTGTATAGACAATCAGACATCGCTTGCCATCCTAATGCGGTCTCTATTGATGATCCCTCGGCCTTTGGAGACAAACTGAAAGGAATACAACGCATTTACGATCAGGTGAAGAAACATTTGAATGTTGCTCACCGACGTAATGAAAAGTATTATAATTTCAGGAAAAGGCATGTAGAGCTCAAGGTAGGACAGATTGTTTATAAGCGTACATTCTATTTGTCTAACAAGGAAAAGAATTTTACTTCTAAATTAGCCCCTAAGTTTATGAAGTGTATAGTGACCGCTAAACGCTCCCCTTTGGTTTATTGTTTGTCGGACTTGAACGGTAAGGACCTGGGAGTCTACCATATTAAGGACATCCTGAAGTATAGTGGAGAGGAGCAACCTAAGGTGTCTGTTCGGTCAGCCATCAGTCCCGTTTCGATTCCTTAGTACTCTAGTATGTCTTTTGTTTAAACTTTTTCTACACTGAGATATAAACTGTAGTTTTAGATTTTTTTTGTTTATAGACGACTGTGTCCTGAAAAATGGACATCGTCCCTCTGATGCCGTATCGAGTTCTCCTTTCTCACCAGCGCCTCAACACTCTGGATCTGCCATCAAGTGTTGAGGCATTGCGATATCTAGAGCAGGCGAATAGATGTAGTTAGCTTGGTTATTGTCTCACGACTTTTTCACCTTATATAAAGGTACTTAAACATGCTGTGATAGATTCATTGTCTTTCAAGATAGCGTGGTGAAAAGTCCGATTGTTTGCAACTGAGTGCTGTCCCATGAGGTTGTATCACCTTGCATTTTATTGTTGGGACCTTTCTTGCGTATTAGGCCCGCAAGAAATACTCTAAGGGGGGGGGTGGTGTAACGTTATTAATTCCGTTTCGGAACAAGTAGCGACACCTATCCGATTTTGTAGGGAAGTGAAATTGATTTTCTTGTCCTTCCGACACTAGATGGCGGTTTAATATATTTATCGAGTAATAATCTAATATATAATCTGTGCATAGACCTTTCTAGGACATCTGTTATGACTTCCTGTCAAGGATTCATTCTATGGGAACAAAAATCATACGCGAGTGTGATCTAATAGAATTCTCTAGCACCTTCCATTCCAGTGTCGTCTAATGCAAATTGCTAGATTGTAAAGAGGATTTCCGTTTGTGTGTTTGCTGGAATATTCGATAATAGTTAATATAAATACGGGTGCTTCGGCTGTCACCGAAAACCTTTGAAGAAACTCTGTATACTTGTGAAGACTGTCGCTCTGTGATTTACTTTACGAAACTCTGAGCAAATCGTTGTGAAGTTCGCCCAGTAATTCTGGTAAGAAATATCATTCAATTCTTATAGGTAAAATCTGTGCTGTTAGGTCTGGTAGTGAATTTAGTGTTTCGTATTATAATACAGGGTCCAATTGTACCGCCAAGACCTACCTTGAGTCGCTGAGAGCTGTTGCGAACCATGTGTGGAGATTTCCACCTTTGGCGTAACCTTGGCGTGGCGATATTGGCTTTGGTGCACCCGGTGTGAGCAGCCGGCGGTTCACCACGCAGCCCGACCCTGCACTGCCTCAGGCGGGAGACCAGGTCATGTGCAATATTCTTTAATATTTAAGACTCTTATTTGCTAAAGCTAGTGATCGTTGAGAGTGAGCTCAGAAGAGCCGTACATGCTGTGTACTTCTAGTTGGAACTTTTGTTGACTTCTTTTTTTGCTTGTGTGATTATAAGAACTGTGATATCTCTGTATAATTTATTGTGTATATATCTTGGCCAAATATATGTATGGATTTAGGTGTTGGTGTTTCATTGAAGGCGTTCCCACAACTGCACACACCTCTCGTTTAGGAAAGGCGCCCTGGGATAAGAGTTTCGGGAGTCTCCCCGCTGGGTGAGCCGGTGAGGTGACCTGTCCGGCACCATGGCCCAGGCCTGCACGGAGGCGGCTTCCAGGAGAGCATCCCTATTCAGTCCCCTAAGCACCCAGCGCGGCTCGCGTGGGGCCGGTGTGACCGGCGCATCACTCTCGGGAGGGGAGACATCAAACCGAACGTATCGGTGATCCGACAGTGTCTCCACCTCCACGACAACACGCCAGCCCCGCACACGTTGCGACAGCGGAGCGCTCGCGAATGAGAGATCAACGATCGAACTCGCCCCGCGCTCCGCCACCCAGAACGTGGCTTCGGCCCCGCGATTCTGGAGAACCAGACCGAGAGTAGCGGCCCAGCTCTCCAGAGCCCTACCTCGCGGGTTCGTGTGCCGGGACCCCCAAGCCTCAGACCAGGCATTGAAGCACGAGGCACAAGAACCGGGCGAGGGTGACAGGCATTGACGACGTCGGTCAGCCGCTCCAGCGACTGCCGATACTGCCCTATGCGTCGGTGTGATGCCGGCGTGAAGTAGACGGCCACGACCGCAATCTCCCCCACACGCGCCGCTACGATGCCATGCTCCCTTGCGATCACCACAAAGGGAGGGGCACCCGCAGCGGCGTTACGCACCAGTGCCGCCGATCCATCCAGGTCGACCACCCAGGCAGGCCCGGGGGGCCGGTGGGTGTACGGATCGGCGACAGCGGCGACGTGTATGGACCACTGTGCCATGCTCTGGAGCAGAAGAGCCTGAGCATCGACACCGTGGCCCACGTTCGCCTGCAGGATGCGGAGTTGGGGATCCATTATGGAACCATCTCCGCATCCCGCTGCGAACTATCGGCGGAACGCCCACCTCGTGGCTTCGGCTCCCCTCCGGTGCAGGCCTTGCTGCCAACCCGATGGTCGGCCGGTTTGCCCCCCGCTGCACACCTAAAACAGTGCAGCGGAGCCTCGCAACCACTATCTAGTTTAGGTCTAGCTGCAATGCTTCGCTTTTGGGTGATGAAGGTCAGATGGCAGTCGCTTCACCGAAAATATCGAAGCTAGATTGGTAAAGTGGACCTCAGCCAGACACCAAGTTCAAAAAGCTTCGGATGCGATTTGGATTAACGCTAGGATGTAGAAGAAGAAGTTTAACTAATAATTTCAGTCTGGTCTAACCATATTCCATAACTTACTGCTAATATATTTTATTGATACCAATCAAATAACATGAAAATAATGACAGGAACTATAACAGAAATTATGAAAAACAAACTAAAGATTTGATTGGTAGGCAATCACTGAACGTAATTGAATTGAAAATTGTAAACAACTCTAATACAACGAAGCGTGAGAACAACTGATTTTTCAAGTTTTCCTAACGAACTGCCTTATTAGAGGGTGTTTAGAAGTTATGGTTAGCAAACAAAAGGGTGTTCGTGTACCCAGATCTACCGGGCCACATCAAGATCACATGTGCACCTACAGATTAACAGGCGAGGTTCTGGCATGGACTTTCCTCTCCAAGTTAAAGGTTCAGAAGGCATCACAGATTTAAAAATCAATAAGTTAAGTGGAGACATACCTAGTTTTTATCTGAATATTGACTGGAGTGGAGGAATGGATCAGACGGGACGGAGTAGTTGGGTCATATAATAATGTTTCTACCAAAAAGGACAGAGGCATGCAGTATCTTTGCGCATAAGTATATATTATAGTCCGAAGCTACTAATAATTTGTATTCTATACCAAACTTTACATTGCTGAAAGTTTTTTAATCCCCTACGCAAATAGAGTGGTGTTATAAGTTTGACGTCTCTGTCTGTCTGTCCGTCTGTCTGTCTGTGGCATCATAACTCCCAAACGGATGAAGTGATTTCAATTTAGTTTTTTTTTTTATTAAAGGTGACTTATGTGCGTGTGTTCATAGACAAGTTTGATGAAAATCGGTTGAGCTATTTAAAAGTTATAGAGGTTAAAGTGGGGATGAGGAGGGTCAGGGGTTTTTTTTTTCATTTTAAATTTTAAATTAAATGTGTTATTAGACTGCATTATACCTATGTACCGACTAGATTATACTAACACGTAAAACCATGCACACAAATAGACACAAATTTTGCGATTTTTTAAGTTTGAAGGATGGTTTAAAAGAGGATATGACACTTGAGAGGAAGGTATGGAAGTGCTCTGTGTTCAAAAACAGTCAATGTTGTACATACCTACGCTATTTTCCGGCCTATACTATCGACCTTAAATTCATTAAGTATGCTAGCCGTCGCATTATTAGAAGCAGATCCAGGGTGGTAGTGAGTCATATGTTCGTTTGTGTATCTTTTGCCAGGAATTTCCTATCTTAGGTTCAAAGTCCCCGAGCAATGTGGGCGCAGACGGTTTTAGTTGATTCGATTCCGACGTATCTACTTATCTGATAGCTACAATGAAGCTTATTGCAGCATGTTAAAAAAAATTATAGCTTAAAATCGAAACAACAAATCACTGTCATAGATCGTCAGCTGACTGACCTCCGTCCCCCGTGAGCGCGGGCCTGGGGGTGACGGGTGGAGCCACCTGTCACCCCAGCAGAAGCAGGCCACGGCGGCGGCGCGCTCAAAAGCGCGCCTCCCCATTCCGGGGGCGAGTTGGGGATACCGTTGTCCCCCCTCCTGAGGAGGGCCAGACCGTAAGGGATGGCCCTGGGTCAGTCGGGGTGCGAGGGATATGTCTATGACAACCTCACCTCCGGCCTAGCACCAAGACCCACAGTCGGCGTGCGGTTTTAGTCGGTTCGAGTCCGACATAACCTCCCCTTCCGGCTGCGGCAGGGGGGGTATCCGAGGGGATTTCCGGACGAAAAAAAAATGTCATAGATCGTCAAGAAAGACACTATTAAACAGAAGCGACACTGCTAAATGATCTCTATTTAAAAATAATACACTTTGAATCCAGGCGATTGAATTCAACGGGAATACTATTCATCATAGTTAAACTATGTACTGACCAAAATCCGTCAACCCTTAACGCGTTCGTCATAGTTAGGTTTCAGTGCAGTTTGTCAGAAATTCAACCATGTATGCAACACATAATACCTGAAATTGATGAATTACTTCTCTCACATACACATACACACATACATAACCTGCAATATTCAATGAATGGTAGATAAATTTATT
Source organism: Eilema sororculum (assembly GCA_914829495.1). Taxonomy (NCBI): domain Eukaryota; kingdom Metazoa; phylum Arthropoda; class Insecta; order Lepidoptera; family Erebidae; genus Eilema; species Eilema sororculum. Next base: position 18,619,971 of record OU618543.1, on the reverse strand, counting down.
TATTAGGTCAGTATGTTCCATGAGATTTGACACGAGAATGTTTTATGATGTCGGTACACCACAACGATCCGTCCCTTGTTACCTGTCATACATCAAGCACTATGGCCCCATTCAATACAAAACTAGTCCTTGACCCAGTTAAGGGTGAGGGACGATGGAAGCTAAGCTCAACGAAAAATGTTAAATTATAAAGAAAATGAGCATTTCCATAATACAGTAGTACAAATAATATTCATACATTGTTTACTGACATGTTGATCATAAGTGTATTTTGAAAGTGGATATTGATGCTAACTCTTTTGTGTCAGAACTAATTAAACTACACTAAATATCTCTTAAATGTATTATACACCGAGATTGTATAGTCGTTTCGTAGAAAAAGTTTATTCTAGTGTGTGGCCGATTCCGATCAACGCCGACATATTTTGGGCGGGCAGTCTATGGCCGCGAGGCAATTGAACACACAATTAGCAGGCAGCCGGACGGCCGACTAGTGTAAGTAATTTACGACCTTATTTTTTTATATAAAAGGATACGTCAATTTGCCACCACTGTTAACATGGTAAATGTTTACGATGGTGACCCTCTTTCCGAGACTTTGCCTTTATCTAAACATCAAGCTAAGCTCAACGAAAAATGTTAAATTATAAAGAAAATGAGCATTTCCATAATACAGTAGTACAAATAATATTCATACATTGTTTACTGACATGTTGATCATAAGTGTATTTTGAAAGTGGATATTGATGCTAACTCTTTTGTGTCAGAACTAATTAAACTACACTAAATATCTCTTAAATGTATTATACACCGAGATTGTATAGTCGTTTCGTAGAAAAAGTTTATTCTAGTGTGTGGCCGATTCCGATCAACGCCGACATATTTTGGGCGGGCAGTCTATGGCCGCGAGGCAATTGAACACACAATTAGCAGGCAGCCGGACGGCCGACTAGTGTAAGTAATTTACGACCTTATTTTTTTATATAAAAGGATACGTCAATTTGCCACCACTGTTAACATGGTAAATGTTTACGATGGTGACCCTCTTTCCGAGACTTTGCCTTTATCTTAACATCAGGCGAGGTGAGGTCAACTTGACTTGTCCAGTATAAAAAACAAATTGAAAATGTTTGAAATCTGTTATGGCTACTGTGTTGATATTGAAAATGATGTTTAATGTTTTGCAGATATTAATACTGATATTGTATATATGGCTGAAATTCTGCGAATGCTTATTTTGTTCCTAACATTCTTGACAAACCTGGCTAGAAATACCTACCTATTGTATATTAATAATTGAAGTAAACCTCAATTATTTGTAAAACTTTATTTCAAAAACCGATTGTAAGAATTGAAATAATTTATCACAGATATAAAATTTGCAATCGGATGTAAACACACGAAAAATATTGGAATCCATCCAATAAGTTGGTGTAATGAAAGTAACTTTACTACAAATGCGGGAGGGGGTAAGACGTTTGCAATTTCCGAACAAAATCTTTGTACGTTTTACGAGCAATACAATAGATGTTTACTGGTGAACAGTGTTGGCAGACGGCCGAGGCGGTGATGCGGACAACTCATTTTACGCTCCGTGTCGCCTACTCGATCAGCATCCCTATTGCCGATCAATCGACGTGAAACAGCGAGGTGTGCAGCACTACCCTATAAACAAAATATATCGAGCCAGTTACAACTTGAATCGAATTCCCTTAAAGAATACAGATAAAACGTTTCGTACAAAACATTGATTCCTTAGGACAGACATTAAATGTGATTTCGTTGTGTTGTGATAAATGACGATCGTTAGTTGCATTTCTTTGTTCCTTTGTTGTTCGGTGTCCGTTGTTTACTTTGGGAGTAACATTAATTTGTAAGAAAAATGACAATATAAAATGTTTTTTTTTATAAGAGAGAATTTCACTGTAATTTTTTTAGTACTACACTGTATAGCATAAATTGTAATTCTGTAACAATAATCTAAATGTGCAATAATATATTATATGATTTCCTAAATATAGTAAAATAATGTTTGACAGAGTATGCTCAAAATAAAATAGGTTGCTCCTTACTTTTTACTGACAGTTTTTCTCTTATTAAGTAGATATTAAGTCTTTACCTAACATTGTAACCGTTATATCAACCTACCATAAACACTCCAATTTATTTAAAAAAAAATAAGAAAGTATACGTGGCATGTACCTACTTCTTGATGAAATTTAGATAAAGCATAGTAGATATAACTAAAATTCATTAAACCTTCTTTAGCATGTATAACATATCGAGGGTTGGGTGTTAAAACCCGATAAGTGAAAAAAAAGCGAAATTAGTTTTATTAGCCCACTGGAATCAGAATTTTTTGCTCTTCCTAGTGATGTTTCCAGATAACCCTATTTTAGAGTGTAACATAGTAATGTACTAACCAAATAACCCAGTAAGTGCATTACTAAATAATAATTTTAGTTGAAAATACTCTAAAGCTAGTTATACTTAAACATTTCAAATTTTGTTTTATGAGAGAACCCGATAAAATGTATTTATTGGTATTGAAATCTTAAGGATAACCACGTCAATCACACTAATACAAAAGATAAAAGCACATAATTTTGTGTAACGGATTTTAACACGAGAAGTAATTCAATACTAAACAAAAAAATCGAAAATTAAAATCAGTATAAATGAATTAATGGGTTTTAGCTCTAGATGATTTATCATGAATACACGTAATACGAAAATATAAAATACAATAAAATATATTTATTGGCATTTTATATCTGAACTATAGCGTAAAAATAGAATGTTTGTCAACGAAAAACAAGGTAAATATTTTTTTATTTCCTATGAAATGTATAATAGGTAAGGTTATAACCTCCGCTTATACCCGGAGAGAGTCTCACTACGCAACACCGTGTCCTTGTCATGGCCCTCCGCGTAAAACCCAAAGGTAAACGTGTTAAGCGGGGCCAACGCAGAACCAAGTGGCGGCTGCTTGATGAAGCCAAGTTCCAGAGTTTCGTCTCAGCTATCGGTGCGCTAATATATGTATATAAGTGCGTCATAATATGCTATAAGTGCGCTAATGCTGTAGACGAATCCGTGCAAGATTGCTGGGACGAGATTCAGGCAGTTAATCTTGAGGCGGGGAAGGCAGTGCTCGGCACGCCCAAGGGTGGACGCAAGTGTGACAAGGACACCTGGTGGTTGAACGACACAGTCCAGAAGGAGATCAGGGTGAAGAAAGTCCTCTTTAGAAAGTGGCAAGCGTCCAAATCTCCCGAAGACTGCGACAAGTACAAAAGCGAACGAATAATAATAAACGTTAATAATGAACGCGCCACTAGGAGAGCCGTAGCCAGGGTCAGACGAGACCACTTGCAACCGCTATACATCAAGTTGGAATCGTTTGAGGGACAAAAGCTCATCTATAAGTTGGCGCGCTCCAGGGCTGAAGCGGGGCAGGCTATAACCAAGTGCCGCTGCATCAAAGGCCCTGGGGACAATCTGTTGTACGAGGAAGTCGCGGTGAAGGAGAGATGGCGCTCATGCTTCCACGAGCTGCTGAATAAGCAGCATCAAGAGGTCCCCTCCAAATCAAGGACTAGTGCCGCCGATAACGCCTGCAGAAGTCCAGACTGTCATTCGTCGCTCGAAAGAAAAAGAAAAAAAAGAAAGAGGGGCCCGCGGTGTGGGCATCCTCGCTAACCTTTATAACCGTGTCTCCTCACCGGTAAAATCCCAAACCAGTGGAGGCTGAGTGTCATTACGCCAGTCTTCAAGGGCGGTCTTCGGTGAAGGAGTGTGGTAGTTACCGAGGTATAAAGATAATGTCCACCATGAAAGACCATGAAGCTTTACGAGCGGATAATCGATTCCCGGATCCAACAGAAGAGTACCCTCTCGGAGTGTCAGTATAGGTTCCGCTCTGTATACGGGACTATGGATCCGGCGTTCGCCCTAAGGATCGTCGCGGAAAGATACAGGGCGAGGAACACGCCCCTGCACTTTCTATTCCTAGACATGCAGAAAGCCTTCGACTGTGTGCCTCGCGCGATGATCTTGTGGGCATTGAGGTCCAAAGGAGTCCCAGAGGCTTACATCGACACCATCCGAGACTTTACCGAGATTCCGGTCCGTGCTTTGGACCGCTGTTGGCGACACAAAAACCTTCCCCACCACCGTCGGGGTACACCAAGGATCCGTAGTTAGTCCCATACCTGTTCAGCTTGGTATTAGACGTTTTGTCGGACAGCATCGGAGACTCACATGAGCAGCCTCCGTGGTTGCTTATGTATGCTGATGACACTGCGCTGATGGACGCAGACAGGAACAGATTGGTTTGACGTGTGAAAGTGTGGAAGGAGGCACTTGAGAACGGCGCCGGTCTGAAGCTTAATGTGGCGAAGACTGAATATTTGGCGTTAAACTCCACAGATCCCATACCCGTCCGCATATGCGATCACTTGGTCGAGCGCACGGATCAGGTTAAGTACCTGGGATCTGTACTTCACGTTTCTGGTGACATCGACTACGACGTCAAGGCACGTATTGCTGCCGCGTGGGCTAAGTGGCAGGAAATGACTGGCGTCACATGCGATGCTAAAATGCCAGTCAGGCTGAAGGGGCAGGTCTATACAACGAGAGAGAGCCACCTCCGCTGGTGCGGCACCGTCGTGTGGCAACCGCCCGGCTACGTGGGTAACAAATGCCTGGCAATGGCGCCCCCACCGGGTTCACTTGGCGTCGTGGAGGGTGACATGCGTGCAAACGATCTCACTACCTTGGACGCCCAAGATCGTGCGAAGTAGAGGAGGAAGAGCCGGAAGGCGGACCCTGACCTCCGAGGGCACCGTGGGCCTCGAATGCAATCAGGACTAACGTCTTTATGTGGATGATGATGATGAGACATTTTTAGTACTACTCAGAACACACCTAAAACGAGGGTAAAGCGATTTTCAACCAACGTGCAACTATCAGAACAGCTGGAGCAATTATACCAAAGATAGATACCGATCAGTATTGTCAAAAAAAAAGATCTAGGAACGATGTGCAAAAAAGAAATCATTCCCGAGGAATTTCATGGGTGGATCCACAGCCTGAAAACATATCTGAATCTAAAAGCGACAGTAGTTACCTATAATAAAAGGATTATCGTGATTCACTTGATTTTTGTTCAAATAATAAAGCTAATAATTAATAGAAACATAATTTTTATTTTGGGGTAAAACCCAATAAGTCAGCCCCCTAATTTACTAATTACAATTTTATGCAAAAGTTTATTATTAAACATGACAAAAATCATAAAATATAGTATTATGGATATATAATTTTGCTAAATTACTAAGTAATTTGCATCAATTTATTATATTTACCTATTTTTTATTGCCAGAAAACTTTAACATCGATTATCTCGAAAGTTAATTTTTCGCACTTAACGGGTTTGAACACTCAACCCTCGTTATATATATATGAATTTTATTATTATGAATAAAAGATTAATAAATATCACCGTATTTAACATAGAAGAAAAAAGTTGAATTTCGGACAAAAGATTTCTTAAGAAACTGGTGTAAAGGCCAAAAGAGATTGGACGGTTGGTGCAGACGACGTCAAAATCAGATACGATTCATTAGTGTAACGACCTTTTAATATTTAAGGGCTGTCTTTGATTGGAATAGCTTGGAAGTGTCAGACGTGGCTTGAGGGCCGTGTCTTTGAGCCGCACAGGCTCTTGGCTTTTCAACGTATAAAAGTACCACTTGACTTTTTGACACTTTCTTAAACTTTAGTGTGAGTTTTGGTTACAATTTGTGGCTAAATGTGCGATGACGAGAAGGAATATTCGGAACTAATTAGCCACGTTAGATTTACTTACGGATATTGTTTATTATTAAACATTTTCTTATTTTTTATGTCAAACTTATTAACTTAACTTTTGCGTTCAATTCGACTTTTATTAACTTGACCACAATTCCTTGTAAATAGTAAGATTTAGCTTCTATTAAAAAGGCAATATTCGATATCTAAATAATTGTTTGCGAGTTTGATTTGGATGCATAGATGTTTATTACACAACCACGGCAGAGTTGTCCATCGGAACTGGATAAAATTTGTACAAAAATATAAGTATTATACAAAGTGATTTTATAGTCGTTTCGGATAAAAAGAATTTGGACAGTTTCAAAAGCAAAATTATCAGGAGGTATTAATTTGGCGAAAGAAAACAATTTTTTTAAAACCCCCATACACATTTTTCCTTTCACCTGAACATTATTCACATACATTATCAAAAAAAAAGAAAAAAACAGTTTTTTCTTTCGCAAAATTATTAGTCCCAGATGATTTAAACGACTATAAAATCACCCAGTATATATTTAAATAGTTTGAAATACACACAGGTTTTTATATTCCAGAAATGGGTTACAGGCAGCGGGACACGAGATCGGGTTCAGTATTTCACGGGGGTAAAGCAGCGGGTAACAACTAGTTATTATCAGCGACTGATGGTGCATCTGTAACAAATACTTTAAAAAATCTATCAAATATTTATAAAGCATATTATATCCTCCTCATTATTTCGTATCTACGAAATAAAAAAACGTATTATTACACAAAATTGTACGCTGAGTTGAAAGGGTTGATTCTCTGGGGAGGTGTCGAATCATTCAAACGAACTCACTAACACTCTCCCCCGGGTTTGCTGCACCCCATCCTGGTGGGTCCAAGTTAAAAGATATCAGAGATTCTGGAGCAAAATCCTTTGTAGCCTAGGAATACCTTTATTTGCTTTGGAAGCTGGCTAATGAATGAAATGTTTCGTATGTTTTGGAGTTTCAGAATTGCTTTGTAATTTGTCAGAGCCTTTGCAGACACAGTCGTATGTGTTTATGTATGTCATAGACTACGTATTTAAGTACGTGGAAGTGTTAGACAGAGGTGTTATTAATCAGTACAGATCATCATTTTAGGACTAATAGCCTTTATTTTTTTTAGTTTCACTCAAGCTGAAAGAGACCACAAGCAAATATGAAAGAGACCACAAGGTCCTTCAAACACTTTATAGAGGTTTTTCAATAAATGGTATCAAATATAATAACATTTTATGCTTTTTAATGCCTTGTGCGTATGTAGAGATTTGATCTACATTTGATAGTAAAACACTCTGCGGGATATTTACCATGTTTGTCATAGTTTTCGAGGATCCGATATTTCGGCGCTGTTTCAAGCGCCATGATCACGGACTGCAGCTGTGGTAGCTCCTACATAGGTCAAACCGAACGCAGTGTCTCATGCCAGGTCAAGTAGCACATCAGGGCAATTAAAAATAACCTGGTTTGAATATTATTGTAATGTATTTTTTGTAATATCCTTATTGACTTTATTATATTAGCACAAGTAAAAATCTTCGTGGGTTTTGTTTGTGATATATAATTCTGTTAAATTTATTTATAAAATTATATTTTATAAATTTTGTTCTGTTAATAAAAAAAAATAAAAAAAGGTTGGTTTTAGAGGGTCAGTAATGAACGCGTTTTATTGCTGATAATACAAGATTCTATGGGCTATTGGGTTTGTAATGCGCCAAATCGCCGCAACAATCTTTCCGCTGGTTGTTTATGAATTACAACTTAGAATTTAATCCGGCGTCTCTCGTGAATATTACAAAACTGCAATTTCCGTATCAACGAGGCATAAATAAATAATACATCATTCCGCACAAGCCCGACATGTAGATAGTATTAGTGCTCACTTGCACGTTGTTAAACAACACATCCCTACGTGATATTGTTGTAACTTAACGTGTATGTTATACATTGAAATTAAACTGTTTTTTTTCACATTACGACAAATACCTTCATTAGGTACCATAATGGCTAAACAGTCGTATGATAAAGCGTTTTTTATAGACCCTCTTTCCCGAGACTTTACCTTCAGCTTACCATCAGGCGTAGTGAAGTGAAAAAAGAAAAAGAAGAACACGCTAATAACGCCTCAGATTGACGGCCTCATCAGATGTTTCACGCTCTGCTTAAAGAGCCGGGACTGTATGGCGCCAGCACTCGAGCGGCTAGATAATGTAAGGATGATGTACTAAAACGTAGGTAGTTTTAGTACATCATCCTTCGATCATTGTGATCATGTCGACATTATTACACATCGACAACAATCAGATAAGCATTTTTACATGTCCACATTATTATACATCGACAAAAAGAATTCTAGATTTAGTTAAAAATTACCAAAAAACAATTGTCGGCATTTTTATACTAAGTCATTTTTCAATAAACACATTAGTCGCCAAACTCATAGGATGGAGGTAGAAAACGTGTGAAGAATTCCAAGAGCAAAAATGCATCTACGAGGAACACAGATCTACAGTGAATAAGCCATTTAATATATTTTTAACGCCACTTATTTACTTCTGAATAATTTCGATGCGGGTGCCAAGGCAGTTTATCTATATTTGGGAATGCCTGACTGTCATTGCTCGATGGTTTGTGGGTCATTACTATTTTTTATTTCTGGCATCTTCGACGTCCTTGTCAACTTATACAAAACTTTAATGATTTATACCTACACCTAATTCTTCCTCATGAGTCTGTGAATCTATGATGTATGGAAGTACGTTAGGGGGGTTTTAAACTTTTTTTTACTGAAAGTGATAAACTTAAAAACAAACGTTCAGTATATGAACAGATACGTGTAGTGGAGACTTTTTTATAACTAATATTCTGCATAATTTTATCGGGAATATATTTTGTCACTTAAGAATGTGCTCAGTAATTATTCCATCAATATAATATCAATCACTTAAATACTTATTTATAATAAAAAGTAGTCGTCATAAAACAGGTAATGGATTTCAGAATTCCATTTTTGGCACGTAGCGTTTAAGGGAAGTAAGACGCTTGCTCTGAATTATCAATAACAGATCCGAAATACATAATTCAAGTTCCATTCCAGTTTAGCACTCGAAGACTCGCTTTACCATTCAAAATCTTGTACGAGAACATTATCAGTAGAAGCATAATTTCCTGTACTGAAATATTTATATCGACATTGTACGTAGCACTGCTACGGATACCACGCTCGTAGCAGAATCTACGACATTGGTTCTACGACTATGCGACCTATGAGAATTATTTTATGGTTTGTATGTATTGAAATCCTGTTTTATGGTAATACAGGAAAATCTTTCGCATAAAAATGTTTGTCTGAAAGCTTTTTGTAATCTTCAAAGTTCGGTGAACAGTCTATATTATGGTTTGATAGTGTAGTTGGAATTTTGATGTTAAACTTTTACAATGTACAGTCAATAACAAAACTTCATTATAAAAATTAAGTTGTTATCAAAATTACACTGATATAATATAAAATTTGATTCTAATTAAATTATTAATTCGAACGAATAAGTAAATGTTGAAAATATAGTCACTTTATAAGTAAAAAAGGTGCAAAAAATAATATTAATCATGAATTACACCACTAAACTGCCCATGCATAGCTCCACTACCCAGACTCCATTGTTACAGGTTGTCTGTAAAAAATCGCGCCTAGCGATAAGACCGCCATTTGTATGTAACTTTTCTATAAATATTGTTTTTGGTGTACATACAATAAAAAATATTGTAACATAACATAAACTCACGCCTGTATTCCCCGAAGGGGTAGGCAGAGGTGCTAGCACCCACATTTCGCCAGTTTATGTTTAGGTCCCAATGTAATAGGTGGTAAGCCTATTTCTATTAACCGGGCACTTATAAACCTGCGATAAATACACACATAACTTCGAAAAGCATCGAAACGTCATTGGTGTGTGCCATGGTAAACTTGGGATCGAACCCGAGACCTCGTCTCAGCAATCCATTACCCATACCACTAGGCTACAGCAGATCTTGAATTGAAGAATATTCTATTGTATTGTAATTACGTTAAGTCCCATTGCAATATAATTGCAACGCCAGGCAATGCAAAAATCAGTAAGTTAACTACTAAACTAGAGTAATAAAAGGGAATATAGGGTAATTCGTCATTATCTGGAGAAGGGTGAAATATAATCAAAACGTTTGGGTACTAGTGGGCTTAGCATTGAAGCGAAATAACTGGTATTATCATACTAAATAAATTACTATTAAGAAGGGGAGATGTTGTAGAAAACAACTTCTAATTATTTTATAATTAATTATTACAAAACGAGAATAGAAAAGGCGAACGCGATTTGATTAATGCAAATTAACGATCATAAATATAAATATTCCACAACATTCCACACAACGCTATCTAGACCCATTGTAAGCATAGCTTAACTAGCTTGTGTTATGGAATCTAGAATGCGGATAAACATACTTAGATACTTTTTTTTGTAAATACATACATACGAGTACTGTACATAGAAACACCCAGACCAATTCAAATAGCCATATTCATGCATACAAATATTTGCACGGAGCGGGCGGCTAAATATTTTTATTTTTTATGTTATGTATTTATCAGTGGACGTATATATACCTGCACGTTTATATGTGAGTGTGCTTTAATAAATCCGATAATATTGTCCTAAGATATAAATTCTCCTTTACCACACTTCAATCAGTTATATACATTTAATCACGCTATCGTTGGAGGGTTAGGCAGACGTGAATTAACACCCACATTTCACCAATAATTGTAGTCGGTCCCGTGTAATAGGTGGTGAGCCTTTTGCCATAATATTCCGCCACTATTGACGCGAGCCTATATCTGAGGCTGAGTAAGTATATATCTGATGTTATTTTGATCGGTTATTTTGATTAAATTGGTGATGATTGCATCCGGCCCCGCAATAGAGCCCGCAGGATAGCCCGAAGCGACACATACCCAAATGTAAACATGGCCGCGTGTTGTGTCATTCACAAAGGCGTGGGGTAAAAAACAGGCGTGTAACTTGTTCAAACATTGTCAAATTGGATTCAGAAACGATACATATACCAAGGTTTAAATTTTTGCCTTCAATGAACTAAGTAATCGTGATTAGGGAATTAAAGTTGCCCGGAGAAATCTTAATTGCTCGAAATACATCGGGAAAAAGAAGTGCTTAAGTGGGACTTGAACCCACGACCTTACAGGGGGAATGCTCTTCCAACTGAGCTATTGAGCCACACCTGAATCAGTTCAAATTTCCCTTCTCTTTATATCCGTCTTTAAGGGCGATATACGCGATATATCATACTAATATTATAAATGCGAAAATAAATCTGTCTGTCTGTATGTTACGCTTTCACGCCTAAACCACTGCACCGATTTTGATGAAATTTGGTATAAGGGTAGATTAGACCATGAGAAAGGACATAGGCTATGTTGGATCACGATAACCGACATCCACGCGGGCGGAACCGCGGGCAAAAGCTAGTATATATTACTAACTTTTTGGGACCAATCTATTTCCGGGATGAAAAATAGCACGTGGTGTTTTAAAACATAATTTATCCTTGAACCAAATTTCAGTCATATCTGTTCTTCTATTAGAATGTGATTGATAAACAAGCATCCGAACTTCTTTATAAACTTTTTAATTTTGCGGAGGAATTCTACGACGCGTTTTAATTTTAGTCTTGGTTTTAGTTTTTAAATGGTTGGTGGAGCGCTGTACTTTCTTAATTATTTCCCACATAATTTAATTGTATTTCAATTTTGTAATTTAATAAACCGCTTCTATGTATCGAATAATGTTTGAATATTGGCGCTCATTTGTTGACCACTTAGTGTTGGAGGAGGCCAATGAATGGCGCTGTGAATGGATCTGTTCGAACTATATTTTGAGAACGAAGTCTATGAGCGGGACTCTCAAGCTTCACGGCTGACGTTCAACCCGTTCGTTTTTAATCAGTCACTAACCCGCACCCAGCGCCGAAAGGTGTCTTTTTTGACTCCGCTAACGCAAAAAACGGAAGTTTGATTAATTCAACTCCTCGTTTCTTTCTGTGTAATTCTATAAGTTCCTTGGCCACATTCTCAAGTCAGTATAAGGGAAGTGTATCGGAAGAAAACGACAAATTCAAGAAAATAACCGACCGGTCGAAAACATACCTACCTGCCAGCACGTGCCAGGAACCACGCCTGTCTGCAGCTGAATCCTCACGAGGTGGAACACAGGTCAGTGCCGGTTTTTCTTACGTTTTCATTCATAGAAGCGGTCACATGAGTATTTCCTTTCTATTACAACCAAACGCCAGGTCATATTAGGTTCTTATACGCTTTGTGTGCAAACACACCAGTTGGTAGGACTATTTTACACGTCCTACCACCAATTTATGGTCCTTACGAGTCGGATAGGCCAGTAAATAACATATTCACGTAATTATTGGTGAATAATATTTCTTTCCTATTCATTTAATTAAAAGATTCACGTAATTTTGGTGAATTCTTTCCGCCATCTTAGTTTCATTACTTTCTTTCGCTAACAGATTTACGTAAATTATTTGGTAAATTCTGCATTTAAAACGCTAAATCTACGTAATAATTGGTAGATATTTATAATAGTTGATGATTTACGTATTAATTGGTAAATACTCATCATTCTATTCACATACGCGTAACTTTGTAGGTAGGTACCTATCTAGGTACGTAAGTACATAGTTACATTCCCGCTCCGCCGTGCTACTTGCGCTATTATATAATAAGCCGTAGTACAATTTTCAATAAAAAGTAGGTACATCTAAACTGTTTGTGTTGAATTACTATTATATTATAGTAGGTACCTTACAGATAATCTTCTTGTTATATTTCAATAGGTAGGTCCTACCTATCGTTAATTTGCAAACATGTCGTCAGATCTCGAGACGAAGCTTATTCTGTTGAATCAAAAAAAGGAATTATTGTTTGCACGCATTACCCGTTGGTATAAATCTTCGAAATCCATTGTTTGTTTTGACATAACTACGCGAGCGAATGAAGATTTTCTGTCTGAGACCGAGAACATCGACGATGTACGCGATAAATTCGAGTCGATTGTGGATCAAATAAATAGCTTAAATTTATCATTAGAACCCCCTGTGGAGCTCGACTATTCTTGCCTTGACTCATTCGATGAATTGTATTCGAGAATAAAACGCATTAGAAATAAATTATCTACGCCCAAGGTCAAGGAGATCGCCTCACACGGGTCGATTAATTCAAACGCGTCTGTAGTGAAATTGGAAATGCTTGTTATTCCGAGTTTTGACGGACGCCCTGAAAACTGGAATACATTTTATCAGTCCTTTAAGGCCAATATTCATTCAAACACACAATTGTCTGATTCGCAACGTGTGCAATACCTATTCTCAAAATTAACCAAAGACGCATTAAAGTTCACTGCCGGTATTGTTCCGTCAAGTGAGACCTACAGTATAGTGTGGGACGCCTTGGTCAAGAAATACCAAGATAAACGCTCATTAGGTTCATATTATCTTAATAATATATTAGACTTAAAGAATTGTTCACCTAGTGTGAACTCACTTGATTCATTTATAGGTATATATTCCTCCTCTATCGCCGCGCTTAAAGAGTTAGGTATAAATGATTTAATGGACTTCATGTTTCTACAATGTGCCTTGAGGAAAATGGACACGCTAACCATCCAAGCCTTCGAACTTTCTGTTCGAGGTGTCGATATACCTACGACGCAACAGCTGATCGACTTTGTACAAGATCATGCTAAGATGATTGAACGGTCAAACCCGCGGTCTTCGTCATATGCGAAGTCGTCCACTGCTGGGACGCCACAGTCTAATGATAGGCGTGTACAGCGTAATTCTAAGTCGTTTGTTGTCAGTGAGCCGATTAATAATAAGTCGAATGCGCCCGCCGCAGGTAACGCGCCCTGTTGTTTATGTGGCGGCAGTGACCACCGACACCTGTATGACTGCGCTCAGTTTAAAAATATGCAAAATGCAAAGGCTAGATATGAGTTTATTAAATCTAAGCGTGGTTGCGTGAATTGTCTAAGCACATTACATAATCTCCCGCAATGTAAAAGTACGTCAGTTTGTTTCTGTCAGAAAAAACATCATAAATTATTGCATTTTGAGAATAATATTAATAATTCGCACTCGCATGCGACGACTGTTGCCGCATCCCCGCCGCCCCAGTGCGACCTTGACGGTCCCACTCCTGAGTCATCGCTCGCTTCAAGCACTGTGCATTCGTATGCCTCTAGCCATAAGGGTGATATTCTCTTGGCAACCGCTCAGGTGTATGCTCGCCCTAAAGGTAGCACTGGAAATAAATCTGTAGTCAGATGTCTAATTGATAATGGCTCACAGAATAACTTAATAACATTGTCCTGTTGTCGTTTATTAAATTTACCAATAATACCAATGAGTAATTCTGTTGTCAAAGGTGTTGGCTCCATTTCGCACACGATAATAGGCTATGTGTATTTGGACATTGAATCTCGTATTTATGCAGATCATAAGTATACTATACATGCGTTAGTTATGAATAGCCTTACGGATCAATTGCCCTCGCAATTAATTAAGTGTGATAGCGAGTTAAATCTTCGCGATTTACCGCTTGCTTACTTAAGCTGGAACATTCCAGGAAACATTGATATAATATTAGGTGCACAGCTCTTCCCGTATATCTACTTAGGAAATAGAGTCGAGTGTGGTCCCAGTGCCCCTTGTGTACTATCAACCGCGTTTGGGTATGTACTTATGGGTGATTACCCACGTAAAGTTGTTGTGCCTACAACCGCATCCTTTTCTGCGCTAGCACTAAATGATTTAGTGCAAAAATTTTGGGAACTTGAGGAAGTTCCTGTGAAGCGCCTATTGTCTCCAGAAGAAACCGAGTGCGAGAATATTTTCACATCTACTGTGACTCGCGATGACGTAGGTCGTTATACGGTTGCGCTGCCGTTCTGCAAGGATCCCTCTGAACTAGGGAACTCGCGCGGCGTCGCTCACCGCCGGTTTTTGTCGCTCGAGCGTAAACTTCGTCAATCACCAACCGTACGCGAAAATTACAATAAGGTTATTCAGGATTATTTAGATAACGGTTATCTTAGTCTCGTTGATGACTCTATTTTGTCTATGGATGGTTATTACATACCACATCACGCAGTAGTTCGACATGACAAACCGATGCCGCGTATTGTGTTAGACGCGAGCGCTAAAACCCACACTGGTCTTTCGCTCAATGATATTTTACATATTGGTCCCAATTTACAGGCAGACCTGTTTTTATTATTATTAAATTTTAGGCTATTTCCTATCGCAATGAACGCTGACATAAAACAACATTATTTACGTATTGGCGTACCTGTTGACCATCGTAAATACCTGCGCATCTTATTCAGGTTCAAGGAAACGGATGAAATTCAGACCTATGTGTTTAATCGACAAGCGTTTGGTCTGAAGTCAAGCCCGTATATAGCTATACGTACTGTGCGTCAGCTGGCTACTGACATGAGTCCGCACTTCCCTGACGCCGCGAAAGTGGCAGAGACCTGTCTGTATACTGACGATTTAGTTCATTCCGCACCTGATGAGGACACTGCTGTACACTTAGCTCGCAACTTGATAAAACTGTTCAAGGCTGGCGACTTTGACTTAGTGAAGTGGTCTAGCAATTCTTCTGTGCTGTTAGACTCACTTCCTGATACTCACCGCAAATCGCTTGAGTTTGATGTTGGCAGTCATGTCGCAAAGGTTTTAGGTCTCTCGTGGGAGCCGTGTGGAGATATTTTCTATTTCACATCCACCTTGGTAGATGAGAAGTGCACTAAGAGAAATATACTCTCTATAGTTGCGCGACTATTTGACGTGCTCGGGTTGGTGGCACCTGTGATACTCTACGCCAAGTTGTTAATTAAGGAACTTTGGCTTAGTAAGAGTGATTGGGATGACCCTGCTCCAGAGCATATACGCTCACGCTTTTCCGCTCTCGTTCAAGAATTAAAATTGCTTGACACTTTAAAAATTCCGCGACATATAGGTGTCGAAGTTGATTGCGAATTACGTCTTGTCGCATTTTGTGATGCCAGCCTGAATGGCATGGGATGTGTTATTTATGCACATTGTACCTACCCATCTGTCATTCAAACTCGCATTTTGTGTGCGAAATCAAAGGTCACTCCGACAAAGATTACTACGCTTGCTCGATTAGAGTTATGTGCTATTTTGCTTATGTCAAAGTTAATAAGAACTGTACGTGATTCGTATGCATTACGCATTCCCGTTACTGACATTTACGCCTTTTCTGATTCCACGATTGCCTTATCATGGGTTCACTCGTCGCCACATCGGTGGTCGATTTTTGTTGGCAACCGGGTCGCTCAGTGTCAAGAGGACTTGAACGCTAAACATTTTTATCACGTCGCCGGAGACATTAACCCGAGTGATTGTCTATCACGCGGTATGCTCCCCTCGCAACTTTTGGCTTATGATTTGTGGTGGAACGGTCCAGCATGGATCCGCGGCCCCCCTGATGAATGGCCTATTAAGTCATTCTCTCCCGCCAACTGTTCTGACTTACCTGAGCATGATATATATGAGGCAAATGTGTTGAGTGTGACAACGAAACGCACAGGGTCGCCATTGTTATGTACATTGGCACAACGTGTTTCTTCTTGGCAGAAACTACTACGCATCATTACATACGTTTTAAAATTCGCACGACTTAAATTTAAGGTCGAACCTCATTCTGTATCAGGATTACATCCTGTCCTTCTCCCTAAACGCGATCACGTTGTTGATCTAATAATTCAGCATTTTCACGGTGTCAATTGTCATACTGGACCTGGACTCCTCATGTCTATCATGATATATAAAACGCGTACTGGTACTTACAAACGCGCTGTAACCGGATTGTATCCTATCCCTACGCAATAACTTACAACGCTAAATAGAATCTTAAACTTTAATTTTTAACTCAAGCTTTAAACATACTTTAGATAGAATATTGTTAGTCTAAGTTGTTATTTTAGCTATGTGTATTATTATGTTATACAAATTCACTATGGGCTCTAATCAGCCAGTGTTCGCTTGTTTGTTTCGTAACGTCTTGCGACGTTCCAAAGCCGGGTGCATGGTGGAGCGCTGTACTTTCTTAATTATTTCCCACATAATTTAATTGTATTTCAATTTTGTAATTTAATAAACCGCTTCTATGTATCGAATAATGTTTGAATATTGGCGCTCATTTGTTGACCACTTAGTGTTGGAGGAGGCCAATGAATGGCGCTGTGAATGGATCTGTTCGAACTATATTTTGAGAACGAAGTCTATGAGCGGGACTCTCAAGCTTCACGGCTGACGTTCAACCCGTTCGTTTTTAATCAGTCACTAACCCGCACCCAGCGCCGAAAGGTGTCTTTTTTGACTCCGCTAACGCAAAAAACGGAAGTTTGATTAATTCAACTCCTCGTTTCTTTCTGTGTAATTCTATAAGTTCCTTGGCCACATTCTCAAGTCAGTATAAGGGAAGTGTATCGGAAGAAAACGACAAATTCAAGAAAATAACCGACCGGTCGAAAACATACCTACCTGCCAGCACGTGCCAGGAACCACGCCTGTCTGCAGCTGAATCCTCACGAGGTGGAACACAGGTCAGTGCCGGTTTTTCTTACGTTTTCATTCATAGAAGCGGTCACATGAGTATTTCCTTTCTATTACAACCAAACGCCAGGTCATATTAGGTTCTTATACGCTTTGTGTGCAAACACACCAGTTGGTAGGACTATTTTACACGTCCCACCAATGGTTTCTTTTATTTTATTTGTAATTATTAGTTTAAAAATATTCATGTACAATATCTGTCAGTATGTTTTCAAATAAAATTAAAATTGCTAAAAATCTTTTAAATGTAGGTATATTATTATTAGTAGTTGGATTAGTAGAATTAGTAGGATTCGTAGAATTAGTAGGATTAGTAAAATGAGTAGGATTATTAGGAAGTAAGATGCGAGCAGGTCCTTAATAAACGCGTTTTAATTTTTTCCCTGAAAAAAAGTTGACTGCTCAATACTTTTTACGAAATGTCGTGTTGAATTCAAAGGAATCATGCATACATTAAATGCCATATATTTATTGAAGCCCTCAAAAGCTCTTGTAACTGTAATAGTAGCAAGTCCCATCAATTCCGTTACACTTAAGAGGTCGTTCACTCAATTTATTGCCGTTCAGTAGTCGGTTGTTCCGCGAAATCGATACTTTTAGTAATAAACCTTGCATTTACATAAATATCTACCTAATGAACCGTTTCAAAGTAGAGACTTACTATTGACGACTCATAAAACAGTGCCTGTCAATTTTATTATATTCCTACCTTGTTTCTTGTAACAAAGCACAACCATAACATTTTTATAGTTTGAAACATATATCATAAAACGGGTTTTAGTGAACGGATATTCCAGTAAATCTTTCCTTTACTATCCTATTATATATACCTATTATTGAAGTACTTGTTATTTTGACACCATAAAAATATTTGTTTTTTAAAGATGCAATTTTATGACAGTTTTAAAGTTTAAGTATTTAATGTCACAGTAGTTAGAATACAAACACGAAACAAAATTATACAATGCGTCGAAAGGACATACGTAAGCCAAATACTCTATCTTCAAGAGCATGCATCAACAGATTTAGTGATGTTTTGAAAAATACGCTCCTGAAATCTGCGGGCCAGCAGTGAGCAGCCGCGGGACTCGCAACTTTGCTACTTTACTTTCTTGTTCAAACCGTTTCACTCATGTGGCACAAATCTAATAACGACCTCCGTCCTCCATGAGCGCTGGCCTGGGGGTGACCGGTGGAGCCGCCTGTCACCCTAGCAGAAGCAGGCCGCGGCGGTGGCGCAAAAATGCGCCTCCTCGTAACCGGGGCTAGATGGGGACACTGTGGTCCCCGCAACCCGAAGGGGGCCATCTCGAAAGAGATGGTCCTGGGTCTGCCGGGGTGCGAGAGATATGCTTTTGGCAATCTTACCTCCGGCAACCAAGGACCCAAGACGGCGTGCGTTTAATCGGTTCGAGTCCGACATAACCGCCTCCACCGGCTCCGTGGGGGTGGTATCCGTGGGGATTTTTCGCACGATAAAAAAAATGTGGCACAAATCTGGAATATCTCCTGGACCTATAGCTCAAAAGGCAAGCTTTAGGTACAACTAAAATTGGCGCTAGGGTGAAAGAGCGTGCAAATTCTGCAACTATCTCTTAACTGTAATGACACATCTCCAAACAAATCACTTTTAAAATTCTCAATCCATTTTTTTGCGAATCGAAAGTAATGGATTAACTAAAATCGTAATGGTGAACATCCCGTCTGGAAGCGACAGCTATTTATTTATTCATTGAGTCGTGAACGAAGCGCGTTGAAGTGGAATCGTCGTGTCTCATCAGTTGCATTGTGATGCACTCAATTAGCAACTGTTAAATGTTAAGGACTTCGACTCCTGACTAATTGCTGCTATCATTTAACACGTAAAATATGACGGCGTTTTGCATTGTCTGGGTACTGGATACTTCGATATTTTTTAACGTAGCGCTTTGTAAAGAAAGTTACTGAGTCGTAAGGAAGTTGAATTTACGGATTATGTACAATGTATTTACGGATTATGTGTATTGTTTTTTTTTCGAAATAAACCTCCTGGAATGATTTGAATACATTGGGAAAAATGAAATGCTCAAGTGAGACTTCAGCCCACGACCTTTCTTTTACCTACAGAGGGAACGCTCGGAAGAGCTATTGAAGAGCTATTGAGCCACTATTGGAATAAATCAATTAGAATCGATTGAAACTCAGTCACAGAGGTTTAGAACAATTTTAAATTACAGTACCTATGCTATGGTGAACTACTTGTAAGGATAAATGTAAGCATACAAACCACGGAGGACGGACTGATTAGATTTATTTATTTTTATTTATTTATTTATTTACTTTTGAAGAAGGCTTACAGACTAATAACATATTTTAGTAAGAACAATGTATGTCTATATTGCTAACAACAAGCCTCCATAGCTAAATAACAATATGGAATAACAATAATACGGTAGGTGGTAATGTGCACTGTTATCAAAATGTATGCATGCACTAAATAGTGAAACAGAACAACAGATTTACATTATAAAAATCTCAAGTTTCCTAATAGATTGAACGATTATACCTAGTATTTGACAGTTTGATCGGTGCAACCCTCACTATCAGCAAAGAAAGGTTTTGCTAACAGCTGCCTCACTCTGCTGGCTTTGGTGCTGAAAATGTCAAATTGCAATGAACCAGGAAGTTCATTGAAGCCGCGTGCGCTCCGCAATGTAAAGGAGTTACGTCTGTAATTGGTGGTTGCAAATGTTACACTGAGCAACGGTCTTAGTCTAAGCCCTAGCTGGTTTGTACGTATTCCTATTTTTGATAGGAGCTCCGTTGAATCTATTGTGTCATTTGCGATGTTGGTTAGGAAGCATATATCACTTATATAGCGCCTTCGTTCAAGTGGGAGAAAGTGATACCGTCTGCAACGATGATTGTAATCGAGTGAATACTGCTGCGTCTTATAGTCCAAGTACCGAAGGAACCTCCTCTGAATACCCTCAATACGTGACTTAGAATCCTCGTATTGAGGGATCAAACTCAATACGTTTTTTTTTTTTATAAAGGACACCTCAAATTGACTTCACCTCGCCTGATGTTAAAAATAAGTTAAAAAATAAGTGAAAGTGTAAATACTTAGAGAGCCCTAGGAATAAATTGAATTTTATTACACCGACATAACACCTTTTTTGGTCGTATTTAATAGATAATGAACCTTTTTCTAGGAACTGGGAACAATATATTAGTATGTTCAAAGGGTAAGGTAAAAAGGGAATATTGCTTTTATAAAACGATTTATAAATGAAAAAGCAAAAGTCTATTTTAAATTTTTTGCTCAATTAGGTATATTATTAACAAAAACACAGTGACATGTAACCCAAATAACAAATTAATTACAATTTAGCTTAGCTGGAGGGGATAAAGGGAATATTAGTTAATTCGGTTTGCCAATATATTCCTTAAATAAAACTGGTCAAATTAAACAGTGTCATCTAACAAAAAGAAGTAGGTATAACTTGGCATACGGATTCGAAAATATCGATAAGCATATGAAATGTTAAATTTCGGTAGACTCGAATCCTGAGCAATCACACTACCGATGCTAACCCACTCATAAGACATTAAATTCAGCTTAGCTTTTAGTGGGGATATTAATAAATTAGATTACTAATATTCCTCGGAAGTACTCGTTCCTCTGGGTTTCAGTAGAAACGTGATGGAGCGACGAGCTAGATGCACGAATCGTTATATTTTAATTTTATGAATCAGTAATTACTCGTATACAGAAATACGTTTAGTATCTAAGTTTATATTTACTTCTTCAGAAGTCTTATTGACTAAAACAACAAAACTATTTGTATAAGTTCAGTGTTTTAATGACAGACAAATAAAAGTTGTACTACGTGCAAAGAACACATGAATAAAGTTTATTCGCCTTCACAGACACGGAGTAAGTGTTAGCGGACTCATACTTAGATTTGTGTTTGTCCACTTAGCACTTACGTTAATACCTACTAATTCAGGATAGCTTTATTATAGTTTGGAGTAGTTATTGTAGTACTGTATATAGAAATCAGTCATTTCTACACTTCGACATTAAAATATTGAAATGTGCATATTAGATATTCATAATTCCTTGCTTAAGTGACAACGAACATTTTCATGATTGCGCTTTTATCAATATTTACGTTAAATAAAGAAATGCAGCTGCTGTGCATGATGTTGAATAGAAAGTATACGTTTGACGGCAATACGCCTTCTTACCTAATGATATCAATCAATCAATTAATCAATTAGCCCACCGCAGTCCGCAGTCCACCAAGCCATAACAGGTAGGACGCACTGGTCAAAGACCTTTGTTTTCAGGCATTGCGGTAGGGGAGAAGAGAAGACTCGTCGTAGTTTGCGAAATGCTGCCTAACCCAGTTGGATCCTTCTGGCTGGTTTTTTCTCGAAGTTATTTTTACCGAGCTGGTTTACCTGACCCAGGTATACATCTTTTTGGATCTTTGATTACTTCGAGCGTCGCCCCTTCGATGGCAATCGGTCTCGGTGCAACATGTTCGTTGAACATTATCTTGGTTTTATCCAAGTTTACACCGAGCCCGACGCGTCGAGAAGCACCATGTAGGCTGTGTGTAAGGATATATGTGTGTAATTATATATGTGTGTAATGATATATGTGTGTAATGATATATGGGTCTCAATATAAAACTAGGTTTATCCCACCCCAAATGTTGAGACGATTGTGTTTCCAATTCTCCCAATCATTGTTTTCTCAAATCACTCCATCCTCTTACGTAGTAATGCACTAGCAATACTTAAGGTGGTACAAGCGTTTGTAATGGTAAGCGCCTTCAGTTATTCGTGCACTCCACTGCCTTAGTCGCATAAAATATTGCTTATTATCGCTCCATCCTTACCAAGTATGATTATCCAAATAGCAATTTACCCCAGAACAATATATTTATTTTTACAAAGAAAATAGGGAAATCAGTTTCCCTTTGAAGCGATGGTTCCTTCATTGCACACCCTACGCTGCGTTAATTTCGTGCCCTCCGCCCTTTGAAAGGCTCAAGTCAATCGAAAAGTCGATCCGTTGGTTAAACATCACAAATGAAAAGTCTCCAATAGGGAATGTTTTAAGTAATTGAAGAAATTGAAAGTGTTTTTAAGATTTCATTGAACGAACAAAGGGAGAAATTGGCGTTTTATTCACAGTTACGTTTTGTACTGGCCTGAGTTTGCATACAATCTTATAAATTAATTGATTGGCGGTCTTGATTTAATTTTTTTACTGTATTCATTTTCATTAATTTGCATATTGATTAGAAAAATTTTCTTATTTGAGAACGAAGCACATTTTCGAGTAGTGTAGTGCATGTCTACCCTGGTATGGGTGTTGATGTAGTGTGTAGAGTTCCAATAAGATCTCTGGAGATTAAGCCAGCCTCACCTGCACGATGGTTCACTTGCTGATTGATAAGCACATCTATAACTTGCAGTTCGGAGCCCGATGTCCATTTTTCCAGTCATCCTTTAATTGCTTGGTTTTTCATTTTCATGGAAGCGACTATATACTAACCTCCTAACCTCGAGAGAAAAAGAAGCCAGCACTAATAGCTGGTGTTCTGTTGTCGAGAAGGACTTGGCCGCATACACCCAACGCATGAATGAGTCATAGTGTTGTAAGTATTCAAAGATAATGATATCCACCTACCATCGCATGAGCCGTATATTTGCTATATTATTAGTACTCCTAAAAATGAGTTAAATAAATTAGAAATATCGATATTCTTACAAGATATTCGAAAAGAAAATTGCGGATGCGTGTAAAACAAATTGCTCTGAATAAGTAGTACCAGTAAAATACACTTCGCACCAAAATAAATTACCAATAGAACGTTTTTTTCTTTTCAGCTAAAGTTTCTCACATAGTTAATTAGACGAGTTCTTAGCAAATTACATATGTATTAGTAGTTAGTAATTATTGCTGCCAGAAACATACGTATCAATACTTACTACTAAAACGAGGCAGAATACTAATCACTTTGATGATTAGCTATTTTGTTTTCTAAGTTCTACAAGTACTAAATTTCAAAGCTACTAAATCTAACAGATATATACAGACGTCAGTGTAATATTTGTTAACCAAAAAGTAAGGGAAAGGTCGTGAGTTCAAGTCTCACTTGAGCGTTTCATTTTTTCCGATGTTTTTCGGACTTAAAATACAATAAATGCTATAAAAAATCATTCAAACTAAAAAGTAGTTCTATTATTGTAAACACTTATTAGTGCTTAATTATTATGTCAAGGTATCGTCAAAAATACCGTCGTAAATAACGTCTTGTAGTAAGACAAGTGAAATTCCACTCTATAATATTTTGTTAATATTTTAGGGTACATTATTCTGCTCGTAAGTGCTTGTACCCACAGTCTTGGTAATACAGCAAGCCCTCATTGCGTTAATGCCTCCCCTTTGATATTGCCAAGTCAATCGAAAACTGATCCTTTTGTTAAATACAGATAAAGCCATGTAGCTATTCTCGGAAAATTATTTTTGTGCTTCGTTTGTCAAGAAAATTGAGACATGCGTGGCAAAAGATTCGTTCTCTTTAAGATTTTGTGGTATGGTGACGAATGTCTGCAAAATACACTGAAGGTATTAAAGAAGATATTCTGAATATAGTTACAACAATTTCGAAATAATTACTGTGATCAGTTTTCCTACAATTTCGGCAAAAGTAAACATCCGAGACCGAACTTGAACCTGTGACCAGACCTTTAACTTTTCAATTGTTAGATAGGTACTCAAATGAGGTGTAAAAGTTAACTATCACAAAATTCCAGCTTCGAAATCGAAGATGATTTCTCAGACTAGAGCAATAAAGGAATATGTTCTTTGCCTTATCGCAATCGTTCATAACAAAACCAACTAATATTCATACCACAATTGACTAAAATTACACCTTGGAACTATACGTAGAGTGTAACATCCCGAGTAACAAAGTTTGAACAGATTACAAGAGAACCAATTTCCGCAGTACATTCCCGTGCTTAGACGCTTTCTATGTATGTCTTGTGACAGTAAAATGTTATGACAAGATATGAGGCGAACTTCCACTTACTTATACAACATGCCCTTAATAAAAACAAAGCTGAACGAATTTCAACCTTGTGACGCTAGCAATAAAATTCTACTTATTTACCTTGTCTGTATTGATAATTTGGTTATATAAGCAAATGTTACATGAAAAGGAGGTAAACTTTTTACAACTTCAATACTGTACGAAAGCCGATAAGATCCCATAAAATCCGTATTGAGAATGTGTAGGTAAGTACTTGAAAAAGTTTTAGATAGTGAAAAAAATTGGGTACCTTAGTTAATGCTAGGATAGCACTAGATTAAGATTTATCTAAACAATCTTCGCCTTAGCCAAGATGATTTTTTCATTTAAATAATGTAATCAAATTCGAAAACTTGAATATTGTAACTACTAATAAATAAATAAATATTATACATAGAAACACCCAGACCAATGCAAATAGCCATAATTATGCATTCAAATATTTGCACTGAGCGGGAATCGAACCCGCGCCTCCTGCGTAGCAATCGCGTTCACTACCGCCACGCCACTGAGGCTGTCATGTCATGTCAACTACTGCATCTAAAGTAAACTTAATTGCTTATAGACATATTCCAGGATTAACCAAATAAATCACATGACAAATAATGAAAAAAAAAACATCAGATTATCAACATCGTAGTAACAAAAATAAAACATTTAACTTTAGAATATTATATAACCATCATATAGACTGACAGTCAGAAAAATAAACGGTAATCACAGACCGACACACTATACATTAAAACAAAATATAATTCACAATTAAAAATGCATTTGAATACAAAGCTAGCTGGAATTTGAAAGCTTTTAAATAATGTTCACGATTAGTTCAATAATTACACTATGAATGACCATTGTTTAATATTTACTGATGAGGATTAATGGTTAAAAAGTGATGTTCCTGAAATATTTTAGTTTACTTACGATACGAAGTCCACAGCATGCCACTATTGAATACTAATATTATAAATGCGAAAGTAACTCTGTCTGTCTGTCTGTCTGTCTGTCTGTCTGTATGTTACGCTTTCACGCCTCAACCACTGAACCGATTTTGATGAAATTTGGTATAGGGGTAGATTAGACAATGAGAAAGGACATAGGCTATGTTTGGTCGCGATAACCGACATCCACGCGGGCGGAGCCGCGGGCAAAAGCTAGTTGACTATAATTAACAAAATAATATAAGTACAGTCAGTTAAGAAGTATCTTGACACTTATCAAGTTACCAACAGCCTAAGCTAACATTAACATTTCATAAAATAATAAACAAAAGCGAATGCGAATGTCCTCAGAAGAATGAATGAACTCAATTATTTATTGATTTATAACAATAACAATATACTATCGATCTCAAGTTTTGAAGCTTCTAAGTTCGTGTTTAGATGTAGTCAACTCGTCCAACAAGTACCTGCTAACCTGAAAAGGACTGTATTAGGTACATGAAATAGGCACGTCCTTCTCTTTTCAGGTATTGTTTCCCATTTGTTGGCCAGCTATCGCAGTACATTTCATAATGGCGTATATTTCCGCTTGAAAGGCACTTACGAATCTTCCTGGGCATGATGACCTGTTTATCTCGGCCCCGTCTTCGTATTTAATGTGCAGTACAGAGCCAAAACGCTTTGTTGCTTTTTTCGTTGCGTGGAGAATTCTGGGTATAGGCTGGATATTAAAACCCATTGAAATCATCTTAGAGACAAAAAATCAATGCGTTATGAAACAGACATAAAAGCACAAAATGACGAAACGTCATTAAAATGAGCACTAATGAATCACACAAAAGTTTACATAATTAATCAGAACTTTCTTTCTGTCTTCAATCTTCCTAAAATAATTTTATTGCCATCTATATAAATCACCAGTTTATACACTAGTGTGTCAAATCACCAAATAATAACGCAATTTAGGGTAAGTATAAATAGTCCAGCTCTAGACAACTACGGTATCCTCATAATGAAAAAGACAAAATCTGCACTTAAGTAGGTACAGAAATAATAGACAAATGCGTTAAATACCCCTCAACGTTTAATTGTCACGTACCATTTATTCTATATCCTGGATTAAGACTACTTCATTGCTACTAAAGATACCTGCTTCTGTAAAACTGCCATGTTCATTCGAATAACATCTATCATTGCACTTCTTTTAGAAAAAACAGATATTTATTCGCAATATTCGCAGATTCTTACCTATGTTTTAGAAAATATTGTTGAATATAACCAAAACTGCTAGATGCATTTCGATGATGGTGACTTTTGCCAGAAACCTGAAAACTCCCCAAAATAGGGATTTTCTCCCCTCTAAGACAATCCGCTATTGAATAGGCAAGAACGCTTCATCAAAGGATTTTTACCAAATAATACACTCATAGAAATAGACCTACGACGACTATCAACTATTATTTTTGTTCCAAATAGTCTTTTCATTTAGTTAAGTGCCAAATTGTGTGATAAACGTTGAATGATAAAAGCTTAGGAGGTAAGAATTAAGTTAATGGTTTTAGTGTGATGAATGTTTATTGATCCAAACATTTGTGAACTAGGTAGATATATAGCATAAGATTAAGAGGAAGTGTCCTGTGCCACTAGATATGTTATTTCAACATTCTACGCCAAAAAATACAGGGTAACCTGGATTCCACTTATGCATAGTTTGGAATGGGTTCTAGTAAATACACAGAAATACCCAGACCAATACAAATAAATATAATGGACTTAAAATATAAACACTGCGTGGTAATCGAACTTGAACCTTCGACATATAATTGAACGACAAAGTACGACCACACGACCATACCACACACAAGAAATATTTCACTATAGTAAAATAAATTACAATGTATAAATTCTGTATACATTACAGAGTGAGAAGGGGATCTTTCTCAAAGTAGATCCGTATTTGAAACATTGGCAAAGATCTCCTAAAAGGGGTGATTTCATGCGTCATCTTCCTCACAACTATCGATTGACACGTCTCACACAAGATTGTCGGTGAACGGCAGTAAAACTGCTATCAAACGACTGTTACCCGTGGATGCTTTTATGGTTTACTTACAGATATTTGTCACAAAGTTCCTGTGGGAACGAACACGAAAGTGTGGCATCAATATGTTCGAATAGAAAGATATACTTTTTGTTTATCGATGCATATTTTTATAACCTCCGCTACATAAGAAGGGTGTTTTAAGCAACTTTTTTAAAGTTTTTTACTGAATTTATTTAAAAATATAATGTATTTATTTAAATAGGACAAAGTCATATGAATTAACCTCAATAAGCTGAGTTATTAGCACCAAAAATGTGACAACAGTAGCTCACAACTTAAGGGTATTATACGATGCTTTCTTCACGCCCCACTTGAACGACCCGAGACTGTGTAGGAAGAAGGAAAACATGTGCCAGTAGAAATTCCAAGACTTTATGGTCTACCAAGAAAAGAGTCGCCAAACCACTTGGTTCTTGATTAAGATGAAAGAGAATAATAACATTCAACAGCAAATAACACAGTCACGAATATCACATTCGTCATCATAACCTTACCGATGATTCCAGATATATCTGACACTTACACCGTGCCCGGAGTTTGCTTTCTATTTTGGTTATTAGAAGGGTCACTGCCTTCTGATCTGCACAGTCTGAAAAGAAAACCAGAGCCTAAAAAAACTACAAGCATAACTAACTCTATAGTCCCCTAAGCAATTGTTATCAAATCGCGGACTATCCCTATTCTTGTTGTTGTAAATACGATTTAAATACATAGGAAGATACCTGTCAGTGGCGAGTACTCTGCTAAGGGAAGACGTAATAGATATTGTTACATTTACACTCCAATATTTCACCGGATTACCTTAAGAAAATTGTCACCCTTCGCCACTGATACCTGTAGGTCAAGCTTTTAAAAATAAACGCTATTATTATTTCGAGACTCTTCTTTGTGAAGAGGGTGTACTTAAATCAAAACCACAGACCGCTCCAAATGAGGCTCCTTCAAATCTTTACTAGATTGACACGTTTCTGAATCCGAAGAGCGGTATAATGAGGGCGGGGACACACAATGAGCCTTATTTATGTAACAACAAAGGGCCCTGTCACGTGCTCCCCGCGGGCGAGAGGAGCCAGTAATCAGGTCTATACTTACCGAATATACAGCTTCATTTTTTGGTAGTTGTATTCATAAAATAAATTAGTACGATACCTAGTACCCGCACACGTTTTTAACCCCCGACGCAAAAACAACGGGGTATTATATAAGTTTGACGTGTCTGTGTGTGTGTCTGTCTGTGGCATCGTAGCACCCAAAAGTGTGAACCGATTCCAATTTGTTTTTTTTTTACTGTAAGGTGCATACTAATACAGTATTCTTAGCTATGTTGGATGAAAATCAGTTAAAGTTACCCACCGCCACAGAATGGCAAATGACATATTTTTTCACAACTCACTCAATATGGGTATCAAATGAAAGCGTTTAACTAGTAGAATATAATATAATCAATTTCAAATCCAAGATGGCCGCCAGCACAAAATGGCGCTTTATATTTTTTACAACTCTCTCAATATGGATATCAAATCAAAGGGCTTGGTCAGTTCAGTCAGTCAGATCTATAGTATAAAATAAAAATTAAATTAAAAAACTCCCGTCACAATACGAGTATAAATTGTGTTCGTTATCCCTTTAACTTTGATATAGGTACGTACCTAGTATTGTTTCGATTCAAACGTTGTCATGTCGGGGGACCTTGGTTCGTTCCGATAACATGACGGAGTGCTTTACCACTCAGGGTCCCCCGACGTGACAACGCTTGAATCAAAAGATTACTAGGTGCTTATCAAAGTTACAGTGCTAACCAACAATTTATTTTCAACTTTTTGTAGGTATTCTTTGTTGAAAGTGTTGAAATAATTATTTCTGAAATAATTATAGCTCATTAAAATTATTCTCTGAGTCTTTTCCTATCTCAGTTGGAGTCGGCTTTCCAGTCTAACTGTGATGCGGCTAAACTTGGATACTTACCTTGAATTCCTTGAAATGACTGCCATCTGACTTCCACACCAGTTAGCGATAGTGAAGTCCTGTAGTTTTTATCGGATTTCTATAGGCTCCAACTAAGGATGGCTCAACGTATGCACGTATTGAGGGTTACTTATTATGGTATAAAGAATTCTGGTAAAATCATGCCTCGGAGCTTTCCGATTTTTTCCATTCAGATAGTAACATAGTAATAGGACTAATCTTTTTATCAGAATTCTTTATACCATTATTAGTAACCCACTATACAATGCACTGAGTAATGAATGACACCCGGGAATTCTCAGGAAAAGTCAAACCCTGTGTGGGTAGCTTAATGGTTAAGGAGTCAGCCTTACGCTCGAGAGGTCTCGGGTTCGAATCCTGGCCATTACTCTACCGATGTGAACCCACTCCTAGCACAAGCAATTTAGCTTAGTTGTGTTAGATGGAACATTAGTAACTTCGGTTCTAAGTTTCATAATAAAAAAAACCCGCATCGAAATGAATTAGGAGCAAATTGAAGGAGTTAGAAATAAATAATACTTAGGTCCACCTACTTCCTGGAAGAGAAAAAGTGATTCACCAAAACTAGACGTACTTTTATCTAGCGATCTCTCCCCAATTTCATCTTGACTCATACTCATCCGATCAAATCAAGAGTTATCATTCAATTTCTTATATTTGCTACGACTCGTAGAATGTTTGCCTGAAACTTCAGGGGTTTCGGTCCCTCTACTATCCAGACCCCCTATGTAAGTGGCTATTTATCGTTCGTCGTTTTGTAGAATAAAACTGTTCAATGTACTTATAGGATTGACACGTATTTTGATGTGTATTATGAATCTAACATCCTGTGAAAAACTTAAAAAAAAACAATATTATTGCTATCGGAGAGCACGGCAGTGTCTCCGCCAAGTCGAATGCGAAGCAAACACTGCCGTACCATCCTTTACTGGAACCATTTCGCCGCATTTGCAAGCCCCTATTTGAGAACCTTTGGATAAGACCAGAACGCAGAAATTTTCATCATCTAGTTTTTTTTTTCTTAAATTCTTAATATGTGTTACAAGATATGTACGATCTGCATTTATATTACTGGATGGATGGATCACTTATTGGATCGTGATAACTATTTGACTTACAATCAATCATTGAGTCTATAGCAGTCCACTGCTGGACTCTCCCAATATTGACTTTACCCCTATACAAAAATAATATTCGCAAGTTCAAATTAACAAAAAAACTCTTCAACTTTATTATTAGTAGACATAGATAAGATTTATTCTTTGTTTTATATTGTATGGGGTCCTTTGCCCTAATCATTACTATCGCACACCCATAGACCTTTACTGTTATGGCTCTAGAGTAACCAAGCAAGGAATTATCCCCCATAACGACACAAAGAAGATAATTTCCTAATACAAACTAATGCTCAAAGGTTAGCGGTTAGGGTCGTCCGCGACATCATGCGGGCGTTGGACTCGCCTACAATAGATCTCTATTGTAGCTCTAAGGGTTAATTATTTACAAAGCGATTTACCTTTTGTATTTAAAAAGTATACCTCGTATACATAAATTTATTAGGTAGGTATATCACGTGTATACTATTTTATAATTATAAATTAATTATATTTTGTACATTGAAGGTAAGTTTACCAAAAAAAATTTGGATTATTATACTTGGATTGGATTATTAACATAAACATTTTTTTTAGACTAGTCTGTTTGCGTATAACTAACAAACTTTTAAAAAAGCAAGGCAAGAATTAAAAAGCTTCAGGAGATTCTAAAATATAGTATAGGTACTTATTTTAAAGTTTCTACATAATAAGTAAAAAAATAAAAAAATAGGCAGGCAAATATTTTTTATTGTCATCATTTAAAACTGTATTTATTAGTACTATGTAAAACATTACAATTAATTAGGTACAGTATATTAATATTAATATTTAATCATTTAAAATGATTGAATATTTTTTCTTTTTTTATACAGGACAAGTCAAATTGACTTCACCTCGCCTCGCCATAAATTGAAATTAGCGACATCTGCTGAATATTTGAAGTTTGGATTTGTATAACGCGCCATCTGTACTTGTAAGGTCAAACTACTTCGTCACACCGGCTACTTCACAACTTCTTGTGTAAATCACCATCAAATTCGTGGTACTTCTAATAGATGGCGCTGTCTAAATTGACAAAGGTACAGTCAATTCGGTATAATAATTTGCAATTTTAATTCTAGATGGCGCTTTTTGCATAACAATCAATCATCATAGTGACAGCTAGATGGCACGAGGAGCTTATGTAATATCAAATCAAAACATTGACATTCGTAACCGTTCATTTATTGAAACTTTTTTTACGTTCGTTTTGTTATAAAACAAACAACAAAATACTGTTTTTGTTATTATACAAATACATAATGCAGTTTTCGGTAGGTGTATAACACAGTCAGTTTCGAAACCAAGGAAAAATTAATTGTATTGGCGCTGCCGCGCTGTAACCTCGATTTTTATTTTTAACAGACGCCAAGCAGACGCGTTGTTGGTAGGTAGATAGGTGTGTTCGTTAACTTTCCCTCGATCTATATTTAGTAGAGGTAAATAAGGAAACAATGTTTTCAGTATAATGATGGAATTTATTTTCCAATATTTCAACGAAAGATTACATTTTTTCAAAACAAAAACTTTCACGATGTTAAAAATTACAGTTATAACATGGTTTCTTCTACAGCGACAGTTAATTCAATTAAAGAAAATATATTCATGGCTGAATTCTACCTATAAACTAATCAGCTTACTTCTCCAAAATATCAGGCTCAATATGAGCTATCAAAATTCTCGACCCTCGGCCCTTGCTAGACATTAATTGACAAGGTATTAAGGCAATCAAGTTAAAACTACACCTTTCTTTCAAATATTCATTTAATTATTTATCACAGTAAGGACCGGGCGAAAATCTGAAAATTATACTACAATAGCATTTCCAGCAACGCAACATTCAACATCTAGATCATTTGAAATTCCATCGTGATATTGTTTGATATTTGTTTATTACTTACAGTCAATAATATCAGAAAATATTTTGTAATTTATCCAACAATTTTAATGTCACGTTACATATAAAATTGTACCATAATTCAGTCTCACTCGCAACACAATGAATGAACGATATAAAAATACTGCTTCAAACAATAAGGTGTTTCCAACGTCGGCTTTCACTCACAGTATACATAAGCATGTATAGATTCATAAACTATTTTGATCGGTGTCCACTTACGAATACGATCATGTCTACAATAAGTTAATGAACTACGAAATGCCCTAATAGTCAAAAAATACATTCAACAAGGCATCATAATTGTTTATTCATAATTATTGGATTTTCGTTACTAGTATGCGCGACCGCATCTTCCTAATTCACATTCATAGCATTAAATTAATTAAACTAAATTCATTTGACTATCACTCATGCTCTTACAAACTGCAACGGAACAACACTCACAAGTCACAAACATCAAATTCTAATACTTAATAATACAATTTCTAGGCTTTAAAATCACAATGAAGTGGTGAATGAAGGTATTAAGACATTGGTCATTAGAATTAATTAATTGGTCGTAAAAGATATGTTCAAGAGATAGGTAGATCCCGTTGAGCCAGACTGGCTAAAATTTTGATATTCGAGTAAATGATATGAATTGATGTTTAACAACCGTCGAGTTGAGGTTGATGTCATCGCTTTTAGATGAAGGAAGCGAAGGATCCTGCTTCAGCTATAATTACTAAAACGTGTCTTGCGCGTTTTCTTAGTACACGTAGATTTGTTTGAGCTGGGGCTTGAGCTCGGGCGGGATCGTATAGATTTCCTGTTCAGGTTTTTTATTCACTAGTCGCTTCCAACGACCACCGATGTTCTTACGAAGGCTACGAAAACTCGCACGCTCGTTGCCGTGCGGCTGCATCAAGTTGTCCTGTAAACAACGGGAAAAAGACCATGAGTTTCGTCAAAGCACAATCAGCTACATTCAAGGATTCACACAAGCTTCTCCAACAAATTCCTGCGTTACCAGTTACCTACGTTACCGTTATCGACCCCAATGCATTCACTATAATTGATACTTATATCTTGGTGTGATTAGCTGCAGATGTTTCACAATACAATTCTGGGGACATTTTTGTTGTTATTGTTGTCCTACGAGGCTAAATAAAAGAAGTTTCGCCCATTGTGTTTTGGAGGTAACTTTTTGTAAAGATTACTATAAAAGATTTGTTCTTGCTCCATTTGAAGAATATATTGTTTGTAAGTTTAGAATAAGCTCTCTAACTTGACTAGGAAGCTAATTTTATTTTACAAAGTAGAAATAAAGTTGAGGCCAAACAAGAACGAGACAAGCCTTGAATACGCTATTCAAAGACACATTAGCATTATCTACTTCCTGGTGTGCCGTCTTGCTTGATATGTGGCCCGGCAGACGTTTCACGTTGTACAAACATAGTGTACATTTCAATATAGCAAATGAATGGGTAATTTACAGGTAAGCCTCGCCTCGGGAAACGGTTATCAGACCGCGATATTGGGGTCAGTGTTTTAACAAATTGAAATATTATTCAGACGTTTGCATTAGCCTCTTTTGTTCGTCAGATAGCTAAAAAGAAGGTCGTGGTGTTACGACATGCTCGCCTTGTGCAGCTTTCTATTCAACGAGCGTGTCCCGACATTTAAATTTATTTCGCACTTAGATATCGTGGCTACGTGTTCCAACAACTCTCTCTCAGTGGCGGGGAGGGTCGAACCAGTCACGATTTCTTTCGCATAATGTTTCTTTCTCAACCTACAACTTTCAATATTGTTTGTTTGTTAACGAGCTAAAGCGATATTTTGCGAATTGAAATGCTTTGCAGCTGGACGTTTACTGCTCGTTAAAACAGCATTGGGGTCAAGTATAACAGCTAGAACTGGTTTCGATTCTTGAAATAGATTGTCAGTTAACATTTGGTGTGATGATTGTTTGTTATGATTCTGTGTTGTATTGTTTACTAACCTGATCATGAGGATAGACGTAAGGCGGGGGCAGCGGCGGCGGGAACTGCCACAGGGGCTGTTGGCGGAAGGCAAGCTCTGGCTGAGGTGCAGGCGCAGCTTGTAGAACTTCGGCTGGGTGCACGGAAGCCGAGTGTTCCTCCCGCTTTCGCAGCTTGCTGTGGACGATGCGAATCGCCATCATAGTACCATTATTTCCAACCATTGTAGCAAATGGTCCGTTAACGTAAGAATAACTGATCACACTGGGTTGAATCACAGGTAACAAGTTCCAGTCGGGCAGTCACAACATTTCAATTTCACAGTTTTCACTCACAGCCGTATCGTAGTCTAATTGATGCGTGTAACTAATAACTAATTTAAATAAATTATCACAATTATTTTGTTGTAAGGCTATTGCACATATCACTGTTCGTAGGAACACGCGGAGGACCGCGTTACGCGAGCTTCAGGTGCGCGCTTGGTGACTAGAATTTGTATCGTGAAGTGTGGCCGGCAGGTGCCTAGCAAAGCGCTCGCTCGTGCCAAACGACCTCTACGGAGTACTCCATGCGTCTGAGTTGAAGTGGAGGGGCGCGCACGGCTTTTATAGACGCGGGTGTGACGCGGCGCCAGCGCGGGGGACGCAAGTGGCAGTGGGGGGGTTGACGATATGACCGTTTTCCGCGAAAAACTACGAATGATGGCGTGGCGGCGGCGGCGCCCGACACTATCGTATCGTAGTGGCTATGACGCACCAGAAGGCCCGACCGTTGGTTTGTCCCGCTTATTTAATTAATCTGCCTCCATTTAAAATCGATGGTATTACCATAAAACATAATGTTCGTCGACTGTGAGTGAAAAACTGGTTAAAGTTTACCGAGGTAATCAGATATTCTTATGATGCTGGACCTGTTTCAAATCTACGAAATCATCTATTACAACTATTATGTATGATATGAGATAGGTATATAAGTGCTATGCTTAAAATCTAGATAAAACATCACAAAGAAATTGAGTAGCAACACAAAGATATTGTAGTAAGTACAGCATTATTATGTAGTAGTAACTGCAAACATGCCATTGATTGAGCAAATAAATATAAAATGCCCTATTAAAACTGCTTTAGATACAAAAGTAATCAAACATGCTCGTATCGATCCAAAAGATAACAACAAATCAGAAGGACTGCATTTCACCATTAAACGAGTTCAAAGTCCACAATATAAATATGCACAGCAATCTATAGCTAATACTTTACGCACAGCTGGGTTTATGGTTGGAGTAGACGCACCGTACGTTGGCATTGCATCTCTTTCGTACAAACACTTGCACACGCATGAACGCAAGGGAGGCTCGTATTGAGAGAATTCGACTCCGAAGCTAAAGTAGGGCTGCAGGGCAAGGGAGAGCGGAAAGGTGCAATGCCCTTAGCAACGGCTAAGTTAAGCAAAGCTTCGGGGCTTTGACTCGAATAGTGCCTGATGGGATAAAAAATACAGGTAGTGAGCCATTATGAGTCGTTACCCTTGGGAGCGTCTAGAGGATATCGTTATAAAAGAAAAAAATCTAGTAATTTCTTCGAAGCCACAGATGTTGTCTCTATTTTGCAATATTATTACTGCAAAATGTGGACAACATTATGTGACTAGAGATATCATCTCCTATTTATCGAAATGTAGTCAGTTTTAGCACTATATTCATCGAATGATATATCTATCAGAAGAGATGGAATCAGAAGAGTTTGTGATGATAATGTATTCATTGATAGAAGTGTATCTAAGTGAATGGTAATAAATCAATTCCTGTCTCCACGTATTACTTACAATTTATAAGTGCTATTCAATAAAAACGATAGAAGATTATTTAAGACTATGGCAGCACAAAGGTTCTTATGAATGGATCTATAGATTCAGTGTTTATCTGAACGCACAAAGAATTGTACCCATCATGTAGTTTTGACATTTATATACACTGCACTAAGGTGCAAGATTGTTTGGCATTAAAATAAAAACAATAACATATGCTTATATATAAGATATACCTACGTTTCAAGTACATAATTTTATGTGCTATATCATTTACTATACAAATCAATTAATGTACCTATATAATCTGAATACTGTCTTTTTGCAGAATACATAATAATAATAGACATTCTGCAGAAGTAAACACCGTCAGTACATGGTGCTCTAATTCACTATCCACCACAGATCAATAAATCTTATGATCCCAATAAATTATTCTCCTTTAAAAAAAATGTTTTTTTTTTCTATACAACAACATATGTCGACAGAATACTGGTTAAATTGAGTAACTTACAGCAATATGTTCTAATCACGTATATTGTGAACGACATTCATCTACAGGGACAACAGCGTTTATTTTCCATGGCACTGCATTGACATCAGTAAATTGATTGATTCCAACCGGAATATTTCGGCCAACAACAACTTCTTTGACTGACGTATTTATTTATCAAAAATCTACAGAATACCACACGATGTTTACAAATGACACATTATAAGTCACACGATCACATGGCATTACCAAGTAGTTACCAAAAATGTTTTTTGTGACCTCCTCTTGCGTCAATCAGAGGCTATCTAGCAACATTACGTAGGTACGGCATTGTTTATCTGGGGGATACATAATTATGCTAATAACCGTAATTCATAACCTCTGTATAAGTCATGTTGATAATGGTCGTTGAGCATTACTTTGAGTACCTGTTTTATCCAAAATTTATAAAATCCATCTTAGAACATTCTCCACGGTGGATGTTCTCATCAAAGAAGCTTGATTGCCAAGCAATCAGCCTCATTTCATATTTATTGATGAAATGGTTATTAGCTCTGTTCAATCGTTGGCATTGACGTCAAACTATATAATGCGCATCAACTCAAGGGTAAATTCTGACTTGGGTTTCAGTTTAAACCATTAACGAACTTACTATTAAAATAACTTATACTTTAGATCGTTGTAGATAAGATGCTAAATTATGAATTAGCATGCAATATCATAATTTGTAAAGTTCATTCAGGTTCCAGTATACAATATTTTAGTTTGAAAACGTCAATGGCGTTTGTATGTTTGGGTGCAATAATGTATTTTAATCTTCGATAGAACTGCCTCGGTGCAAGAGTTGTTCGATGCTCTTGAACATAGTTCTTGGCAAGCTTTCATTAACGGTTATTTATTAGACTTGACAAATTCGTTGTCACTGGTTATTATGTCAGATGTTTGAGGAAAGTATGCCACACCTGCGTGCTAACACCTACCCAGAGACCTGTAGGTTAAACGTGTTCCCGATATAGATAGAAGGTTATCATGAGCAACCTCCGTCCAGCGTAGCCTTTTTTGTTTGTATGTTAATTACTTTTCTACAAACACGTTCACGTTTCGCTGAGCTACTTGTCATTCATATTCAGTTCCGCGTATTTGAATTAATTTAGTTATTAATCTTTTATGCTATTGCATCTAACTGCTGTATTTGAATTAAGAGCAAAGTGAGATTTAATAAATTTCACAGTTTTGACTGAACAAGTTAATTATTCCTTATAAATATTAATGAGTAATAAATTATTTACTTCTTTCGAGCATTATTCGTTGGAAGCCATTGTACGGCCGGCCACGACCTTGCACGTTTCATTCGGTCATCATGCTGTTCCTACTGTAAATACCTAGTGTTATATAGACAGTAGGTATCGCGCCACGACCAGGTTTTTGTCCGTCGCCGGTTCAACACTCTGACTCATTTAAAAGAATTGTTAACTCTTAAATAGAACGGCGTCTGACGAATTAAATAACCAATCATTGAACGCGGAAATTTCAGCATAGTGTAAAATTAACCTATCCAGTTATTTTTGGTTACTAAGTATGTATTCAAAAAGCCATTCAAGTATATTTATAGGCAAATAACGACTGGAGTATGGCCAATTGCAAGGAATTTACCTTGACCACATCGAAGACAACCTTCGAGCATATTGAAATGATAGCAAACAGGTTTCTTAATTTAGTAAAAGGCGCTGTTTTGACAAATAAAAAACTATGTATTCATGACAATAATTACTAATATGTGATCTGGTTGTCAGGCCTACATTACGATCAGGTGATACCGTTCGTTGTGATAGAGCACGTACGATTACCAATTATTACTGGGCAGCTGATAAGGCAATGTAATCAGTAAGCGTCGTACCAGAATGCAGAACGAAGAGAATTACCCGCGCTCGAAGGGATTGTTCCTCTCCATTCCACAAAGGCAGACGATGGTCTTGTTAACCGACAACACGATCAAGGAGTTGTGCTCTAGAACCACGCCGACCTCGCAGTTTTCCTCTTTACACTTCATCGCCTCGACGGCGATTGGAGAGAAGAGCATCGAAACTGCACAGACACTTCACGAGGGAGGGAGAGATGCAGCAAACTTAGAAATATGGAGCGCCAAAACGCCAGCGTGGGACGCGCGACGGGAAAGCGTTTTGGCGCAAACTGGCAGCAGACAGCCGCCACCGCGAGTTTTCAATACACACGGCCGTTATACCGACGGTGACTATTTGACTGCCTGAGCGGCGTTCGTGGCGCCGGCCACCACGCCTCGCGCAGCGGTGGGTGGCGACTGAACACGCACCTCTCCCGTTACCTTATTGCTGTGTTATGAGGACCGAACCCGCACTGCAAAAGCCCTTCGTAATCGTCTGCAGCGTTACTGTAATTTACATTCATTTCCACCT
This sequence comes from Eilema sororculum, assembly GCA_914829495.1. Lineage (NCBI taxonomy): Eukaryota > Metazoa > Arthropoda > Insecta > Lepidoptera > Erebidae > Eilema > Eilema sororculum. The sequence continues at coordinate 18,580,536 of OU618543.1, read as the reverse complement.
ATTTTCATATTCAGGGTACACCACTATTTTCCACATTCAACAACGGTAAAATTCGAAACGTACACGATTCGATTATTCTATCAGACTTCGGACACCCTTATTATTGTAAACTCGCTTTGACACACAAGTTTAAATAAAGCATCTATTTGAGTAATAATAAATGGACGTATGTTTTAGTCCATTTATATAGGTTCTTTCAAATTCAAATGATCTTTTACAGGCGGCTTTGTTATATGCTCGCCGTGACTTAACTGAAAACAGTTGGACGTCAACGGATGTCGGACCTCGTGTACCGCATTCATACATATAACAAATACCGTGGCCTGCTGGAGACAAGACAATCGAACAAGAATTGTATATATGTAACACAACTGAATATTTTAGATAGCATTGTGATCGTGTGGTACTATACACTTCTTGGTATTACTTGCACGTTAACCAAAATATAAGTACTGTTAATACTTACTTATCAATCTACAAAAACTAAGTCAAAGCTAAACAAAACTCGTGCACGTCTCGACAGCGAATAAAATCATTTAGTCGAATGATAAAGAAACAAGAGTTCAAATGAGTTGATTCATCTTCAGAATTGTATTTTTTTTCATTCACGTGAGTCTCAATGTGACACTTCCGAAATTACATTTAAATTTAAGATGAGAAGAGTCAGGCAGTAAAATCTCTCATTATTTATATTTGGTTCCATTCGTCAAATACCACCAGTTTCGTGTAAATTTGTCAAAATCAAAATCTTTTATCAATCTAACACAAACAGTTCATCGGACAACCAGTCAGTAACAAATCAGGGTTACATCTGAGGTTATGGCACAAAATATTACTGTCCAGTAATGTTGTACATTACGCATACAGTCTTGACGTATTGTGATCTCATTTCGTATTAAATACCCATGTACCCATAAGTTATACAGTAAAACAAGTCAAACAGTGCAATGACAGTTAAAGTTGCCACACTTGCAATTACTTAGAACTCGTCCAAGACGAACTGTTCTCTGTCCTATCAAGCATTGACGTCAAAGCTTACTCGGATTCACCACCAGAGATAAAGATACGGTTACTACCCTACAGTTGCTAGTGTTGCTACCCTAATAGTTGCGTTATTCACTGATACGATAACCTGTTACAGTTTCAGTGTTAACTCGATAAACTCTGCACCCTATTGTGTTGTAACATGTAACACTCAAATTATGACATCTTTACCGTACCTAATATTGTTATATAGTCAAAAAATTATTATTTGGCTACAAGCAAATTCAAAAATTTGTTTCGCTGCCAACATTTTCTAAAAGTTTTTATTTTTAAAACCAGTTGTCTGTGAAAACTAGTGCAGAAATACGGTAAATATATTAATGTTAGGGCTGCTCTTGGAATGTTAAACGTCAATTCGTGTTTCGTGGTGACCGTAACGTGGGAAAGCCATACTGCGAGCCTGTTAGCCATGGTAGTAGCCACAATGGACGACCTCGTTCTAGCGGGCGTACCTAACTACATACTGAATTGTTATTATAATACAATAGCTTCTGCAAAGAGGAGTATTTATATGAAAAGATATTACGAGTACTTCGGAGTAGTTATCTTTTGATTTGTGGCCCCAACTGAAAACCAGCGCTGTGCATACTCAACGTGTGCGCAGCATTAAATGCTGAGATGGAGCCCTATTTTTTTTTATCGTGCGCAAAATGCCCACGGATACCACCCCTACGGAGCCGGTGGAGGCGGTTATGTCGGACTCGAACCGACTAAACCGCACGCCGTCTTGGGTCCTTGGTTGCCGGAGGTGAGATTGCCGAAAGCATATCTCTCGCACCCCGGCAGACCCAGGACCATCTCTTTCGGGTTGTGGGGACCTATTTGGGTTCGCACAGTGTCTAAATATAAAATAAATATAGTATTTGTACATTAAACATAAGTAATTGCAATAATATTATTTATAATAAGCACACTGTGAGGACCGAAAATAAAATATTTTTCTTTCTTTGTTAAGAACCGATTGGTGTAAGTCGAACGATACGTTAAGTAACTAATCCATGGTATTTATTTACCTCGAATACCAAATGCAGACCCGTTATCTCAATAGATATTTCAAACAACACGATCGTTGCTGTGAGGCTTTCGATATTTGTTAGAATTTTATCAAATTGGAAATAGTTCAAATGCATCTTGAGTTTAGTTCCTCTTTGTATTATTTGAATACGAATTGAAAAGAATATAGTTACATCGTTAAAGGTCAAAGGTTTAAAAGGTTATGCACTCATCCCAAAACAAATTGAATACATGAGATGTTTACTTGGTACATTTAACACCGTTTAAAATGTACCAAGAAAAGATTTCAATGTTTTGATCTTTGTTATGTTACAACACTTTTGTTAACAATTTGCGATGAATACTGACTGTAAACTGATTTTCAAGGTGTAAAATTAGTGAATATATGAGACGAATCTACCTATACGGAGATGAAACAAGAGTTACTCATACATTTTTCAACTGGAGTGATGGTGCTATGAATTGCGATTTTAAAACAGCACAGTTAACAAAAATAAACAGAGATTATTGTAATGTCCAGACTGGCTGGTGAAATTGGCATATTGCCAACTTAACGTTGATTCTAAACCTTGGGGGTTCTTTATGTGTTAAATTGCAAAATTGTCTAATAATAAACTAAATTATGTATTCCGTGCCTAATATTATCATAATGCCACTATAAATATCTACCTTGAAATCGTTTCACTACGCCATTATATTATTTGATATCTGGTGTAGGAAGTTGAAGTGGCGGTATTCCCTGCAGTTACATGCGTTATGCTTTGAAAATAGTATCTAATATGATGGGTAACATTTTTCTCACACCTAAAGCCATAAAATCGCACCATATTTTGGTCTGCGTCGGTAGACGTTATGACGCCCCGTATTTTGGCGATGTGATCGCACATTTCGTATCGTACTCGCTTAGGTACGTACTTATACAACGGGTAGAAATGGATCAATACCCATTACAGCTCTTTATGCATGAACTGTAAACCTTTACAATGTAGACAATGTTTTAGACAGTTTTGGACAAGTTTAATGACAGAATCGGATATTCCGCTGTAGTAACGATAATATATTTTGTGACGATAGATATTCTACTAAGGGCCGGTTCGACCAAACGTTTATACCTAGAATAAACAGCCAATATGTTGGTAATAGGTATTACCTGTTTATTCTAGGACTAAACTTTACTCGCGTTTGGTCTAATGTACCATAAGTATAAAGTATGAAAGAATAAATTGATGCGAAAGAAGTAAGTACGGTTTTGTAAGTGAATGAACGTGGTCACTGGCTTCAAAGTTTTCACATATTATGTGAGAAGGTAGCTTCCTTGAGACTCAATGAGACAAAGTCAAATAAACATCGACGCAATTGGTATGATGAAAACATGTGCAAAACAATTAATGCAGCCGCAATTACAGCTATGGGATTAATTACGGTTCAGAGTACAAAATGCGGAAATATCAATTACCAAAGGACGTTGCTTATTAAAAACTAACGTTTACTGGTAACGGGTGATGGAGACCGGTTCCCTATATATGATAATGTTTACACAAGGGCACTAGCAGTGTGATCTAGCTACCATTTCCTTAATAAAGTGTGTCTACTCTGCACAGCTGTGTTCGAGACAGGACTAAAATAAACTAAATTTATGGCCGTCTGTAGTAAAATGTGTAAATTATGTATGAATGAATAAATAAAAAACTAATTTGACATATCTATTTATATTTGCCAATAAATATTTCAAAAATGACGTTTATCATCAGTAATCTGCATCACTTCTTGGCATTCACATTTAACAAAATATACAATTTTATTGATACATTCGAACATTACTTTGAAAAATTGTGGTTGCTAAGAAACCCAACGTAGGTACCTACTTTCGGCTAGCTCTTAGGATGCAGACGGTAGACGGTGCGGTTTCAGAATGCTTCACCAGTGTTTGTTATGTAGCGAATATAGCAACTGTGTATTTCTCTGGATCGATTCTCCGGTAATATGTGGTACTTATTGTTTTATTCAGTTACGGATTCTCATTTTTGCTTCTTTGTTATTTGGGATCACCAAAAATTGCCTAGAAAAGTTACGTTTTCTACTCTACTTTTTAAGAAATGTACAGATATGAGTACAAGGGAAACATGATATTGGCCTTGATTCGATGCTGTAGCCAAATGACGATTATGGCATTATTGCCACGTCGTCGTTTAGTTTTAGTTCAGTAGGTACGTATACCTACTGAACTAAACCCACCGATGACATTGGTTAATACGTTATTGATAAGTGCACGATTAATCTATTTGCAAACACAATCACTAATGCAGGTAAACATCGCTAATTGCTTGCCCTCTCTATTTCGTTCTTTTTTTATAAAGGACACGTCAATTTGACTTCAATTCTCCTGATGTTATGCTAAAGGCAAAGTCTCAGAAAGAGGGTCACCATCGTAAAAATGTACCATGTTAACAGTGGTGGCACTCAGCTTGATGGCCTCATCAGATGCCTTTTCACGCCCCGCTTAAAGGACCCGGGACTATAGGAAGAAGGAAACACGTGAACTAGCAGGGAGTTCCAAAACGTAATATGAAGGACTAATCACAGCTCAAGAGATAAATTGGAAATTGGATTTCTATAGTAATTGTGTTCTTAAATTGTTAACATTAAATATTAACATGGATTTAGAACAGTTTCTATTTTTGAAGTTATGTACTTAGCAAACTCCTAAAACCCGATTGCCACACTACCTGGACCTTTTTTATATTTACCTGGTTTCAAGGTAAACCAGGTAAAAATAGAAAATAAAAACCAGGTAAGTTCAATTGTTAATCTAAAAGCTTCTAAAGGCCTATTCAACCTGTGATTTTATCAAAATCCTTACAGCTATTATGGGAGTACGGTAACGTACAGAATATCTTAAAACTACTGGTCACATAAAGGAAGTAGATTCTTCCTTCCTTTTTCCTCATCGAAACCCCGTTTAAACTATCACGAATATCGTGATAGTTTAAACGGGGTTTCGGTTCAGTTCCGGTTAAAAGTAGATCTCAACTTGCAGTTTTAATCGATGCTGGGATGTGTGATGTAACATCATGCAACAAATTTTTCACGAGCAAGCGACAGTGGCCAAAAGACTGTGTGCCAATATCTGTTGAACTATGAAACGACAGTTAGGCATATTAAACTATTAGTAATTTCAATCTATACAACCATTTGCTAAGGTTATTAATTAACTGGCGCAACTTCAGTATCCATACTAATATTATAAATGCAAAAGTAACTCTGTCTGTCTGTATGTTACGCTTTCACGCCTAAACCACTGAACCAATTTTGATGAAATTTGATACAGGGGTAGATTAGGCCATGAGAAAGGACATACTATCCATATTAATATTATAAATGCGAAAGTAACTGTCTGTCTGAATATTACGCTTTCACGCCTAAACCACTGAACCGATTTTGATGAAATTTGATATAGGGTAGATTAGGCCGTGAGAAAGGACATAGACTATGTTTGGTCGCGATAACCGACATCCACGCGGGCGGAGCCGCATCCTAAGCTTGTATGGAGCCCGGGTTCTGCTCTTCTACCCTTTAACTTGACTTATCTAAGCAACTGCCCTCTGAACCTCCAGAAAGGAACGCCAGTTGTCATGTTGACGTAATGAAAAGTTTCAGATAAGGTTAATTTCTTACAGATGGCTTATTCCCAGCAGCCACCACCAAAACGACCACTGCCGGTGGTCATTTTAGCGAGACAGATATCCTACTAATATTTTAAACGCGAAAGTTTGTAAGTAATTATGGATGGATGGATATTTGTTACTCTTCCACGTCTAAACTGGAGAGATTATGATAAAATTTTGGAGTTAGCTGACACCTAGTTAATAGGCTATGTTTGGTCGCGATAACCGACATCCACGCGGGCAGAGCCACGGGCAAAAGTGTGTAATATCTTTATTTCTGCTGACCCCTTTCATGTATGTAGGAGTTATAAACTATGTATGCTTACAACAATGACAAGCGTCTAATAAATAATGTATTGGTAAGTACATAATTATTTCCTTATAGCCCAAGGTTTTGTTACATTATCTAGTGGCGACCGAGCGTTCAGCTACAACGTCATAGAACGTGAGTTCGATTCCCGTTCAGTACAATGGTATGCTTGGATATCTAAGTCTATTTGCTGTATTTTTTTTTGTATTTGTTCGTACCTTATGTACGCGGGAATGCACCCGAACCACCCTTAGACGAAGCCGCATTGTAGCCGTAGATCTGATGGGAGCCCTGGGACATCCTTCCGAGGGCTTACCCGTGGCTCCCAACCTTAGGCTGCTGGGCGTTACCGTGGGCGTTTTTAGTCGTTAGGAGTCCGGCATAACATCCATTAAGGATTTTCCCCCACGGTAAAAAAAAAGCTAGCCTTAAGTGGAGCTGTCCCGGGTTCGAATCTTAGTCAAACCCACTTCTTACTTCAACTTAACTGTGTTGTAAGTGGGCTTAGTACTGTAAGTACTTGCTTATTAAATCACCTGTAAGTTGTGAATCAACCACAAAAACATACTTTTAAGATTACTTGTTTATCTACCACATAATTGACAGTGTTTTTTTTTGTTATCAACTTATCAATTCCAATTAAGATTATTGGCACATTATTTTATGGAGAGTTTTTTTTTACGAATCTATTCTAATAAAAATCCATACCTAAGTACATGGTCAGTTTTAACAACGATAGTTAATCCAAATCACTCACATTTTCATCAAAAGCTTCTTGACGCAATATTTCACTTTGCTCACTGCGAACATCATTTTAATAGCCCTATATTAACACCATATAAATTTATTTTAACACCACTGACTTATATACTTTTTAAATCAATGCACAAGAAGGTCTATGTCCAAGATTTGATACTCAAAAATGTCTTTTTCTCAAGATTTGATGGACAAATTTATTCTCTGTGACTATTCACACTTGACAAAAGACACACTGAATATAAAAGGAGACATAATAAAAATATTTTAGAAGTACCCACGTTAGTTATTCTAACTTTCTAGAATAAGTTATGTAATTTTATTATATCAGACATTTTCAATTATGAAACAGTGCCATCCATTGTAAAATTTACATGAGACGTCTCATTTAGGCACGTGTATAAATGAAAACAAATTTTCAGAATTCATTTGTGCATGTTTTATTAAACTCAGTGAAAGGCGGAGTTAAATCTATTGATACGCCTACATATATAACACAGTTATAGTATATTTTGGAGCTGTGTGCAGGAATTTATCAATAATTTAAAATTATCGATAGATCAGAATCGTTAAACTGAACGGAACGCTTTTTACCCGACTGCAGATAAACCCACACCAAAATTTAAATGCAAATGTATTACATTTGATACTTTATTTCGATAAACTTCTACTAAAGATCTAAACTATGCTGATTGTAATGAAACTTGAGTACGAGCAATGTCATAATGTTTTTACAATGACAACGTAATTTTTTTTTTGTTTTTGTCTTTAAAATCGAGGTTTGCATTGTCATTGAAGGGTATAATTCTTGGCCCATAGTTTTGTCCGCCTCTAAGAAAATATAAATGAAGTAACTTTGAAAATGAACAAAGGCTATACAATATTTTTGTCCCTTTGTCTACGTAACTTTGACGCTTAAAATATTCTGAAGCGTTAATTTTTTTTTAAAACTACTTTTGTCTCAGCAAATAAACAGCAGTGTATAAAAATGACAAAAGTACCAAAACCAAAATAATTTGATTTTTGTTTTATTTCGTGACCAAGTATTTTTATATATATTTTGCATAACTATTTACGTAACTATAAATCACTAACAAGATTTCATAATTAAAATTGTTACACAAAATAACTTGGAACCAAAGATATTTCTGTGATGAGATGCATGAAAGTAAAAATTCTTAAAATTTTAAAAATATAATGTCTAAAATATACACAAATACAATTACATCACCTAACTTACCACTGAAACCCGGATTTCAACACAAATCAGTTGACATTCACTATTGTATGTATAGACGTAGATAATAACTAAATGTAGGTATATATACATGTAGCTTGTATTACGGCGCTGCGGCGTAGGAGTTCAACAAAATCGTGTTGAAATTGTAAGCAGTTAAATTTTATTGATATAAAGTGTTTCCTGCAAAACCAATATCTACAACACCTGTATCAAATATTGCCTTTGTGATACGAAAATACGGTACACGTGCACGTGTAAGAAAATACAAATGTTTCCCAAATCGTCTTTACTTTTAATAAGTATTTAATGTTTATTTAGGGGTTTTTTAACTAAATGAAGAAAAACTTGCGACAAAGACACGCATTCCCAAAGCCTTTTGTAAAAACGAGAAGTATTATTTCCCTTTTTGTCATAATCTTTTAGTATAAGTAGGTAATTTTCCCAACTTATAATAGCTAGCAATAAGTTCACGTTATAATTAGGTGGGGTTTTGTTGGCCTGAATTTTGTTGAAAATATAGTTGTTTGTAATTAAATTTACATACATACATAATCACTCCTTTATCTACGGAGGGTTAGGCAGAGGTGAATTAACACCCACATTTCACCAATAATTGTAGTTGGTCCCATGTAATAGGGGGTGAGACTATTGCCATATTATTTCGGCGCACTATTGTTGAATCGAGCCTGTATCTGAGGCTGAGTATAGGGTGTATAATATCTGTGTGATGTTAAACAGCCCTATCCCTTAAGCGCCTTGTACGACACCTCATGGGAAGAGATGGGATGGCCCAAATTCTTTTCTGCCGAGAGCAACGTGGCTGTAACTAAATTTAAGTGGATAATATACCTGCGTTTACTCCTACAAAGATGAGTAAGTGTGTGTATGTAGATAATTATTTAAAAATGAAACTAGGCTTATGATTGAACAAAACAATAGCATAAGAAACGAAGGAATTTCTACTAGAGCTATTAAATCATATCTATAATAGAGTATTGATTAACACACACTTGACCTTATCACACCTGCTGTCACCTGAATCGATCAAGAAGAGGTGCTTAACGAACCCTGAATATAACATCGTGAAAGTAATTTAAATGATTTTCATGAATTCGTAGTTAGGTCAGAAACAGCAGGCTTTGTATGGATTATATGAACGATATGAGTGTGTCATACAAACGGTTCTGAATGAGTCATATAAACGGCTCTGAATGAGTCATATAAACGCATACCATAGAAGCAAAGTACAAGAGCCATTTCGCAAAATCCTTGAAGTGACCCAGTACAGATGTTCATTCCATTCTATTGCCTTGACGCTGTGATTATTCTTTGAGCTTGTGAACGCCGCTTGCAGTATGTCTGTACATCAATCACGTCATCAATTTATTGAGAAATATTATGTATTATAGGCATAACATTTATAGCATAGAAGTCAACATTTTTGTTTTGTAACACAATTGAATTTTAAGATGCAATTTTTATGTCGTTTAAATATCACTACTAGGAATGGATACAACAAATTATATAATATTGAATTTCCATACATAAAGTAAGCATAAAACATTTTATGCAAACATAATTTCGACCATTATATTCTGCAATTGTCTAGAAATGTCGTATTATGGAACGAATGAAGCATTACATTTTCAGTTGAATAATACCTACTTGATTTAAGTTAAAAATATTCCTCTCATATATTTCATAAAATATCATACTAACAACTATCATCATTGCCATTAACAATAATGTCTCTACTGTGTATCTGACTGAGAATCTCTGGTACTTACCTACACTACCTATCACAAAAATGTCTGTCACATTGCCAGAACCGTAACCATGTCTAGCTACGTTAGAATTTTATGTGCATACATATACATTTTAATAAGTAATGTACGTGTAATAACGTATTACTATTGCGTATTATATAAACAAAGACACGTGTTCTATAAAACGTAATCAATTAGGTGCCATATTTTTTATACTAACGCACATAGCAGAGTTGCATCATCCAGGTAATCTCGTAATTTGACCATAACGTGGACATTGTTATATCATCACGATAATATATGACTTGTGACGTGTCCATTTTACGTAAAATAATACATAACGAGAATGTATTGTGTCATAAGTCAAAATCATAACCCTTTCTTAATTTTATTTAAAATTGAAAAGATTTTCGACGGATTTAGACAACATATAAATATACACACAGTATAAAAATCAATCGCTGAATGTGTTGCCAAGCGCAAATCGAGAACAGCTAAATCGATTTCGCTAATTCTTTCTTTAGTAGGAGGATGAATCTTACGCAGAAGAAAAAAAAATTGCCAAAGAGGTTCAAAACTAGACTATTACAGATTAGGTACATGAAAGAATCCATAAATGTCTGAAATGTCATTATCGCAAAAATGAATTAGAACAGTGTAAGAAACTAGACCACATAGGTTCCATAAAACGCTATGTAACTGACCCAGCTGTTGACAAGCTATCGTTTCCTTGGATTAAGAGAACCGCCTGAGGCCGTTATACTGTATCAAGCTTGCTTGAAATTACGTCTTGCCAATATGTTACAGATTACTTAACAGTATACAGATAATTTCAATCAATTAATTAGCTTGTTTCAGTCCATTACGGACTATTATTATAATACTTTCTCAATGTGCGTTTTAACAAGAGATTATCCGCCTTGAGCATCCAATTTATCCCAGATACCTACAGATTAGTTATTAATTTTTATTTTTATCACAATGGTAAATATATATTTTTTGTATGGACACACCTATGTGGTCTTAATGTATATTATGTGCATACTTTTGGAGTCTTAATGTGTATTATGCCAAATTTGTGTTCCCTTGAAAAGTGGGATGAGTTTCTTTTTCAAGCGAGGTTCTTGGGGTTTAATGTCAATAAGGTTTTCGATTAGTAAAAACTAAGAACATTCTATCACCCTGCGATCATGTTTATTTTTCAGCTAAAACCCACATGTTGATAGCAATCATTTGAACTGTCCTTGTATAATAACACGAGTACCGAGAGATTAAACGTACGTGGTCGATATAAAATATCCACGAAGGCGTTTTCAATAAAACCTGACCTTTCATTCCTACAATTTTATCTTGTTTCCTTGCAATAAATATAAATTTAAAAACCAGATAATGTCGCTTTGCAAAAGTAAATTGTGATATATTTATGATCCATATTTACGAAAGGTTCCCTTGGGGCTAAATTCTAGTTTCTAGTTTATTATGGTTGCAGATTTGGGTTAGGTACATTACTTTTCCGTTGAACAAACACACACATTTAGTAGATATTTTATTCTGTCTTAAACGTTATTTACGATTCGTTTAGTTTGTTTTTATTGTTATCATAAAACCGAAACTGGGCGGAACCGAAAAATAGAAGAAACCACATCCTGGTCTCTTTTATAAAGATATTTCGATTCATTTCATTAACTTTTGAAGAATTATATTTTTATTGACATTGTGAAATCAAGGTTTAATCTTATAACATTATGTTGTCAAGCAGTTCTTCAGATGTGTGTAGGTCAATAAAATCTTGAGATTAAAGTATCTAATGACGTCAATTGTGATTGAAGACAGTCCAATGAATTGTAGATAAGTGTTTTGGTACGAACAAACACAAATATTTTAATATTAATACCATTTTATTGGCAGACTTCTGACAGGCTTGTTAATTTTATTTTAACCACTTTTTATTAGTTGTCATAACAATTTAATAGGTAGATTGACAACTCAAGTGTACACCTTCATCAGATTTGATGTTTTTCGTACGCATCACGAATAATAACTTCACAATTGAGTTTAAAAAGAAAAAGCTACGACAGAAAAACAAAGTAGTTAGGTATATAATTAAACGAGATGTGTTGTTCTAGATTTCAGTCACTTTATATAGAAAGCAGACCCACGCTTTTTAATCCGATTGTTTTAATTTTTTAATTCATTCATCACATTGTCTGGAGTGTCTAGAGTCTTTTGCCCCTCTTTGACGAGAAGTAGCGAGTTTTACTACTTGATACTTTATAGCAGGTCTAGTTTCGGTGCCTGAATCGAGTGAATTGATATTAGGATTTTCGAAAAACATTGGAAAAAATGAAGTTCAAGTGTGGCTCAATAGCTCAGTTGGAAGAGCAGTCCCCCTGTAAGGGAAAGGTTGTGAGTTCGAGTCTCACTTGAGCATTTCATTTTTTCCAATGTTTTTCGAACTTAAAAGTTAGCATAATAAATGCTATAAAAAATTCATTCAATTATTAGGATTTTGCTTGAAATTTCTCAGCAGCTGAAAGAAGACTGAGAAAATGTTTTGTTCAAAAGTTCACGTCCCACCACAGATTTGAAAACTTATAGAGAAATGTGACAGTTAAAACGAGAGTAATAACTCCCGAAGAATTTATCCCCATTTAGGGAAACTGGGAATTTATAAGAAAAAATGTTCCAACAGTGTGGTACTTACAGAGGATTTTACTTTTTAAATTTCTTGCTTTCGCTTAGGTACTGGAGAATTTAGAGATTTATTCAACAATAATTTATTTGTCCCGTAGGGTATTGAACCATTATATTACGGCTGGTGGAACATCTGGTGGTGTTGAATACAAGAACGGGTACTCTATCATCATCGTTACTTTTATAAAAAGCGGGATAGTTTTGGATGGTATGCATATAACGATTGTGGTTAGTAAACAGAAAACATATTATGAAAGTGTATAGCTGTACATAGGTACAGTTTAATATTTTGTATTGGATATAGACCCATTACAAAATATTGAAATGTTGATACAGACTGCAGTGATACGATAATAATTATTATAGGGGATGCGATTTATGACACAAGTAGTTATGGGTAATGGTAGTATGGGTGGTATGGTATGGGTAACTAATGGACTGCTGAGACGAGGTCTCGGGTTCGATCCCAGGTTTACCATGGCACACACCAATGACTTTACGATGCTATTCGAAGTAATGTGTGTATTTATCGCAGGTTTATAAGTGCCCGGTTAATGGCAATAGGCTCGCCACCTTTTACATTGGGACCTAAACATAAACTGGCGAGATGTGGGTGATAGCACCTCTGCCTTCGGGGAATACAGGCGTGAGTTTATGTTATGTTATGTTAGTTGGTAGTTCAAACACATATCGATAATACGTCAGTATATCCTTAAAGAGGTTGACAGCATGTAAACATAGCATCCTAATTATGTCAACTATTTTTCTTCGTATTAGATGTCCTTTTACATGTTTCCCTGTGACCTCGTTATCAAAATGCTACCGTTTTCTATACACTCTGGTACTAAACAAGCTTCGAATGTCACCGCATTCACTGCTATATACGTTCAACTCATTGCAAACCTTGGTCAGCTGGATGGTAAGGTAAGCAAGGTGAGATAATAAACAAATGTCATAGTATATTGTGGACTTTGCTACTATTGATAACAATACTTACAAACACAACGTGTTTTATCAACATCAGTCATTCTAACTCTCAAATTAATTCCACCCACAATTCACATAGGTACCTACACTGCAATTACTCCTATCTAACAAGATCAATAGTAAATAACTTGCAAAATACGGACTACTAATAATATGAAATTTCGTCCCCCGAGTTGCCCGCGTCGTCGCACTGCAATTCGGAGGACGAAATTCGGGGAGCGAAATTCGGGGGCCGGGGTTCACTAATTAAAGACCGGCCTTTCCAAATATTTTGGACAGTAGTTAAACATAGATTCTGTTGCACTCACGTTTGATAAAATTACGATTATACATACTATTCTTATACATACTCCATTTCATTAAGAAAATAATGTAAAAACCTGTTATCAATGTTGAACATTCGGGTAAGAATTTCCAATAAACCAATAATTAATCTGGAGAAGCTGAAGTTATAAATTATATCATGATCAGACCACTACATAATAATGTAATTTGAATGTTTCGAAGCTGTATCTAAAGAATGATAACTATAAGCCATACAGGAATTCCTTTGAGAATTCGTTTCAATTAGAGCACTTGATGGGAGATTAAATTCAAAACAACTTTATTAGTATTCTGTTTTGAACAGGGATTAAGTTTATTACAGTTTTAGTTAGAATAAGCTAGATACCACATGTGCATTATAGTTTGAAAACTAAACATATAAACTACCTAGGTACATTATTCAGTGATATTTCTCACTATACAGAAAATAGTTTCAATCGTAACCTGTCAGTAGGGACAATTTAGATATTTTATTATAATAGGACTAAAATGAATGCACGGAAAGTTTGTACAGTCAGCGTCAGAAATATCTTGACGATGAAGTCCCAAAATGATCTTAAAACTAACTATTTTATTGATTTATATAGTACATATTATCTTATGTATTCTGTGGTATTATTGTCCAAACTAAAGGTTTGTTTCAAACTGTCAACTAGAAGGGGGTAAAAAAAAAGAAATTAAGATCATTTTGAATTCATCAACATCTTTCTGTTGCTGACTGTACACTGCACGAATTTGATAAACATGCTTGGTCGGATAGCCTGTAGTATCTAGCCACGGAGGACTGTATCTAGCCTATTCTAAAACTGTGATCTGAAGAGTTTCATCTTTAAGATGATTAAAATAATAAATATTTTTTTTCCCTTGTTACCAGTGTTGCAACTCAATTTTTTATAAGGTTGGTAACACGTAAGTTGTGTTCTTGATGTTGCAGGCGTGCATAGACTAAGGTTACTTCTTATTGTATAAAAGAGTAGTAAAGTGACGTCAGTAGTGTACTTACTTAATTGTGAGGGCCAACAGTACTATAATAAGGCCCACGAGGGCCATTGCTATCACGACGCCACATATCATGTAATTCGCATCATTCGGGGCATCTGGAACAAAGAAAAAACAACTTTAAACCTCTAGCCATAAGACATAAAATAACTTAACACTAGTTTAGTGACGTTTTAATTGATACGTGATGATTCATAAAATCATAACAGTATGCAAAAAACGTTAATTTCGCAAGTTACTGCGTAATGATTTCGTTAAACGTTTCTGTGAATGTGACGTCATTCGTTTAAAAAACTTCAAAGAACTTCGTGATAGTAATCACACTCGCAAAACTATATTATTATTTAATTTAACAGCTTCATTTGATATGCTAGTAAATCCATACTAATATTATAAATGCGAAAGTAACTCTGTCTGTCTGTCTGTCTGTCTGTCTGTATGTTACGCTTTCACGCCTCAACCACTGAACCGATTTTGATGAAATTTGGTATAGGGGTAGATTAGACAATGAGAAAGGACATAGGCATGTTTGGTCGCGATAACCGACATCCACGCGGGCGGAGCCGCGGGCTATAGCTAGTGTATAATATTTTTGAAACTCATATGGCATATTATAACAACTTGAATTTGATGCACATTTTTGACGGCAGGAAAGTGTTCATTTGAAACATATTATATCGACTTTTTTAAACGTGTTTAGTATTTGATTCCTATCAGTAGAGAAAAATAATTCTTGACATTAACTTTAATATTTTGTCTGTAACCTATTCCCGGGGATATCCTGAAACGTAATATCAGAATTTCGAACGAAAAACATCGTAAAATTATTGTAAAATTATTGTAAAATACGTGTGAGCTAACTTTCACCAAATTCATTCATTCACTGGTGATTAAATAACTCAACATAATGATCAAACTCACTTTCGTATTTTATAATATTAGCTGTGATTTTAGTAAGAACATAGTTACATTACAAGGCAGCCTGTGTAGAAAACTATATTCATTTTATATAATTGCAGCAATTAGGCAATATTTTTGCAAAGTTTTTCAGTCATCACAAATAAATGGCTCAATTATGTTTAATTTATAGTTAACACACTAGTAACATGTTACATAATGAAAGAGGAAAAAGAACACAAATTATAAAAACAAACAAATAAAAAACCAACCACAAGAAATCATAACACTTATTGATGATACCACAAACTTGTTTTATTAACGTTTAGTGATGTCCGAAATTATTGCAGGAAAAAATTGCAATATTTTCATGTTGATCACAATGTAATTGCTATAGTGTATCTCACGATATCAAGATAATATGAAAAAACAACGCGTCATCTGTTGTTTACTGTTTTGTTGTACCTACTGTAACTTTTTTCAATCTTACGCGAATCCCATCGTAAAGTATTACAATTTCTTGGGAAAAAATACATAACTTCGTTACGCACTTCCTAAACTAAACATATAACCGGTAGGTATATCCCCGAAGGTGAAAAAAGGAATGCGTTTTGTTCGAATATATTATGTATGAATTTATCTACGAAGGTCTAGGCCAATTCGTATTAACACTTACATTTCGAGCAATGATTTTAGTAAGTACAGTCAATACCATGTGCTCTTGACGGCCTACGTTTGAAGACATTCAACCTTCAGTTGAACTGCGATCTTTCCAACAATTTACCTGAAATATACTCTTTTCTTTTTTTTTATACAGGACCCATCAATTTGACTTCACCTCGCCTGATTTTAAGCTAAAGGCAAAGTCTCGGAAAGAGGGTCACCATCGTAAACATTTACCATGATAACAGTGGTGGCACTCAGCTTGACGGCCTCTTGTTAGATGCCTTTTCACGCCCCGCATAAAGGACCCGGGACTGTAAGAAGAAGGGAACACGTGAGCTGGCAGGGAGTTCCAGGTCTTAGTCGTGCGACATAGGAACGAGTCACTGCTTGAGTTTAAAATGTTATTTAAATTATATCACGTATCCTACTTAAGATTTGCAGGCGCTTATCACATTTTTGATCTGTGATGCTGTCATGTATCGCACTCATCTCACGTTCTATCGCCAACCAGTTTCCAATTTCAAGATTTGTGGTTAGTATCGGTCAGTCATACCAGTTACTAAACATTACACAGCTAACATTTCAGTGATGAGAATATATTTAGCCGTAACCAATAGCCTACTAACCGTAGAAAATCTTCTACTAAGTACTACGAAAAAACACGTGGCATGATGGTAAACTGCGACTTGACTTTACCAGTATGCCACACGGTGTTACATTAGTTGTACGCGCGTTTTTTAAAACCATTAAATTAGGCAGATCAAGTTTAAAATGCAAATGATTATGTACTTATACGTCACATACAGACTAGTTGGTCGTGTTGCTAAGGTATTGAATATACTCAGAGGTATGACTAATATGTAAACGTGTATAAAATTAAATAAAAACGTGTGTTTTTTAAAGGTCAAACTGTTTGATAAAGTCGTATTAAGACTGCGACTACTATAGCCATTGTTATGTAATTTTGAATTATTGTAGTTTGACCATGTGGCCTTATTTAGGCCGTATAAAGTACGTATATAGGTACTGAGGTACAGACGAGTACGACTAAGTACAGTTATTCGTTCCACATCCACGATGCTCAGTTCAGGGTTTTACGTTTGATATTCGGTTCGGACGATAAAAAAAATCAGTAAAACAGTATGACTTGATTGAAAATCGTTACCTGACTGTACCTACTTTAAATTTAATAAACTAATCTAATCGCACTTAGGAGTACTGTATGCCGGTATGAGTACAACCGTAAGTACAGTCATCATCAAAAATATCTTGTCTACAAAGTCACAAAATGGTCTTGGCACTGATCAAATTATGTAAAAGACCATCCCTGTATTGTATACCTATGTTTCTCAATAAAGTTGAATTTGTATTTAACCTAAGAGCAAATCAAACTTGATTTTAATTGTATTATCATTCTAACTAAAGATGTGTACCAAATAAGAACAATCCCTCAACAGGAAGGGAAGAAAACAAAGGAAATAAGATCATTTTGAGCACATTGTTTATCAAGATCGATCTGATGCTAACTGTACATGTACTTAGTTAACGGATACTCGTACCGCATAGCCAATTGAACGGTGTCGCATCCTTAACGAGTTTACCGTCAACAAATCGATAAGTTGCGAATCGATTCCAATTATCGAATCGAGACGATTCCGTCTTGAATTGGTTTTCATTGTTGAAGTGTTATTTGGACGGTTATTGAACAATACCGTACGTCGAACTTTTGATATACCGATCACGATGTTCATAAATGCTCATTTAGGTCTCTTGTGAATAACTGTTAATTTTTATGCACATTATGATATATATTACTAGCTTTTGCCGGCGGTTCTGCTCGCGTGGATGTCGGTTATCGCGACCAAACATAGCCTATGTCCTTTCTCAAGATCTAGTCTACCCATGTAATCGGTTCAGCGGTTTAGGCGTGAAAGCGTAACAATAAACATACAGACAGACAGATAGAGTTACTTTCGCATTTATAATATTAGTATGGATAGTATGGACAGAGTTGGTAACTGATGGGAAGTAAACGGTATTGTGGCCAATGCAATAGGATTGACGTCACATCCTAACATTTGGTCTGCCTCGATTCAGAAGTTACTAATGTAAAAAGTAACTCAAAGTAAGAAAACACTTAAATCAAGTCTTCGTATCCGTAGAACCTACTTTTCTCCAATAATTACCATAGTATGCAAGAAACTGAGCGACAGTGATCCACTTAAAGTAAAATGTCATATCTAGAAGTATGGCAGTTTACTGCTCAATAACTCGAAGACAATAAGGCCTTTCAAAACGGCCATGACCTTCAGCATTGTAAAATTTAATTCAAAGATATTTTAGTATCCAAAGATGTATGGGTGGGAAACCCATTACTTCAGAATGTACAGCCCACAACTCATAATTCACCTAATGGAGGAATTCCCAACGATTCTATAATCTAATGGAGATATTTATTTTCTTTAATATTTTTATAGTTTATATCTCGGGGTAACACACAAGAGCATTTTTATCACCGGTAGGCTCATGTCCATCATTTTACCTGTTCATAAGTGAACTACGAGTATTTACTCGAAACTTAAAGATGCTCAGGTCATGCTTTCTAGAAACACAGACTCGTAATGGAAGTTCAACACCTAAGCTGTATAGTATACTCAACAAACGCGTGGACCAATGAACTTGTATACTCATATAATGTGTATACAAATCTTAAATTTAACTCGAAAATTGAAAGTCTTTATGTTTTAATTAATGCCTACAATGTAAGAAAAATAAATAACATACGCATTGTGTATTATTCTTACGCTTACAGTTTAAATCTTCATGCAGTAAGAAATATTGTGCGGTTAAAATATGATAACTGAAACAAGGTACAAGAAGAAAATAAGCAAGGTATTGATATACGGCAGCTGCTCTTCGGCAATATGGGACGAAGTGCTAATTCAATCCTCAGTATAATTTAGAGTACTAATTTATATACAAACATTGAATCATATTTGGAAATTCTACAAAAACTTGATTGTGGACGTCATTTACCTGTAAATCACATTACCATATTGCTGTATTATTTGAACGGCTAATTAGTAGGATATAATATTTCAGTAGTAAGTAGATTCCCGGCAAAGGGCATAAAGATTTTCTTACTGATTTTAAATATTACTTTTATTATCTTCTAAAGACACTCATAAGTTTTAACTATTAAGCAGAATTAGATAACTTACATAGATATCGCAATGAAAGTTGTAAAGATAACTGCGTGTTTACTAACAAGTATATTTTAGTAATGTTTATATTATTAAAGCAACGAATTATTCTACTGACCTCCTTTTCTGCGAGTGTATCGACATTCTTCTAGTACATATCTCGAAACACACATTTATAATGATCAAACAACTAAACACAGGCCGACCCTCACAAAACATTCGATTGAAACATAGTCTACAACTATGTGAGTACATTGACTGATGTCAGTCAGATGTGAACTAACACTGAAATAGCCTTGACTCGAATTACTTCTTTGAAGTATACAAAGGATAGCTATTCATTTTGTGGTTTTGCATGTGACCATCATGCATTATTCGTGGAATGATTTCAGTTTTTATTTGTTCAATATCCTTGGAGAAGATTATAAAACTCTTAATAATACTCAGTGGAATGAACATACGACATCGTTGAACTGTGATGATACTATCTTGTTATTAGCCTCAATAACTTTGCTCTTCATTCAATAGTAAATATACCTACAACCTATGAAAATTACATGGCGTAAGTATAGGACTGATGAAGATGGTTGGTTAAAAGTGAATGTTAAGCACTGTGTCAGTATAACGTGTGTAAACAATCACGTCATTGTTCCTGTTTCATAATGAAGTAGCATGCAAATATACTCATACATAGCAGAGTTACACTTCTCATTTCATACAGTAAAAAAGTATACCACCTGATTGGCAGTACAGAAGGATGACTTCGAATAAAGAATGAAAACATACACACAACGTGTGCGTTGTGTGTATGTGTCAGTGTGTGCACTGACACATATCCACTTACGAGTATTTCAACTCATTTCAGTTGCCTGACTATCATAGCAGAGTAAGATTCCAGTCACCCCCTAGACTTAAGTGATTGTAGGAAAGTAGAATTTCTTAGGGTCGGTAGTACATACGTCCTTACATATAATCACGACTTTATCCCCGGAGGTTTAAGCAGAGGTGAATGAACCCCCATTTGGTCCCACGTACTCGTATATAACAGAGGGTGAGCCATATTTCGGGCACTATTGTTGATTCGAGCCCATATCTGACACTGAGTCTGGGCTGTATATACCTGTCTGATATTAAACAGACCTATCCCTTAGTCGCCTTGTACGACACCGCATTGGAAGAGATGGTGTGATCCAAATTCTACTGTGCCGGGAACCGCGCGTCGGTAGGTAGTATATGCACAGAATAGATAATAGTACTAGATATAGGTAGAATTATGACATCTATTTCTTAACTGCGCATTTCTCACACATTCTTTGTCTCTGTAACTGGTAGGTACATCCGTTTTAATAAAAAAGTTAAGCTTCAAAATATTTAACACCACGATTCCACAGCAATTAATTCATTGGAAATATTTTAAAAATGCATATTATAGTCAATTACTGTGAATGACGGAAAACGTATGCAACTATATGTATTACTTATAAATTATAATATAGGTTAGCTGGAAGTAGAATGACGTCAGCTTACTGTTAGGTTTGTGCACAGTTTGCGGCTTGATCAATTTAATAACATAACATAAACTCACGCCTGAATTCCCCAAAGGAGTAGGCAGAGGTGCTAGCACCCACATTTCGCCAGTTTATGTTTAGGTAATGCCAATGTAATAGGTGGCGAGCCTATTGCCATTAACCGGGCTCCGGGGGCGAGTTCGGGACACCGTTGTCCCCCCTCCTGAGGAGTGCCAGCCCGTAAGGGATGGCCCTGGGTCAGCCGGGGTGCGAGGGATATGTCTATAACAACCTCACCTCCGGCCTAGCACCAAGACCCACAGTCGGCGTGCGGTTTTAGTCGGTTCGAGTCCGACATAACCTCCCCTTCCGGCTCCGGCAGGGGGGGTATCCGAGGGGATTTCCGCACGAAAAAAAAAAAAAAGCCATTAACCGGGCACTTATGAACCTGCGATAAATACACACATAACTTCGAAAAGCATCGAAAAGTCATTGGTGTGGGCCATGGTAAACCTGGGATCGAACCCGAGACCTCGATCAATTTAATAACATGGAAAATAAAGCTTAACACTCTTGACTCCAGACTCACGAACAGCAATTAAGTGACAAAAGCTTCTAAATGATGACAATAACAATTAAGTACCAAAATTGGTAACTAAAGTCGAAATTGATGTGACAATAACTCCTAACTGACAATGATTAAGTGTCAAGATCACCCTCATG
Source organism: Eilema sororculum (assembly GCA_914829495.1). Lineage (NCBI taxonomy): Eukaryota > Metazoa > Arthropoda > Insecta > Lepidoptera > Erebidae > Eilema > Eilema sororculum. The sequence continues at coordinate 18,558,740 of OU618543.1, read as the reverse complement.
ACCATTTTGAGACAGTCCCAGGGACTCCTGTCAGACTAAGGATTATTTTATGTAAAGTATAACTTTGTAGGGCGAATGTGGACTTCCCAGAATCGCTATAATCAATAAACTTATTATATCCTCTGGTGGCTATCCATTTCGCAGAGAAACATATTCATACGAACTGTCTTAGTAGAACTTGACCTTTTCCTTAACATAAATTTATAAGGATTCCGCGAGACCGATGTCACTTAACCGCATACATATATTGTATTAAACTAGCGTATGCCCGCGGCTTCACCCGCGTGGGGGTCAGTTAACGTGAATTTTGGTCATATCTCCGGTTCTACTCAACTGATTGCAATCAAACAAGCATTAGATTCTGACTAAAACCTTTCAAACAAAAGAGAACCTCATGAAAATCGGTTCAGAAGTTTTTGCGTTTTTTTTTTAGAAAGATTCAATAATTAAAAACAACGCTTACTGAAGTACTTAACCCAATCATTGTTTTATAAATATCTCCAATGTACAGACATGACATGCCCACTTTACAATTATATAATAGTAGGTATATAGAGGAGGCATCTGGCCGTTGGAAGTTATATTGTATTTCGTAGAATTCCCCACTTTTGCGGTCACTGATTGCAAATGGCGGTTATATACGACGTAATTTTCCTTTTTTAACATATTGCAACATTTACAATATAACAATAGAAGCATTTTCCTCATATTCATATAAATAATAGGCACTATCTTGAATAAGGAAGGCATTTCTTGTAACGGTACACCCATGTGAAACTCGATGTTGAAGATTGAAGTTGAATATGAAACAAGGCGAAACACAGAGTCGTATCTGCACAAAACTGAGTTAATTATATTTCTGTAAATTCGTGCAGCTGGAAAACGAGATCGTGCATTGCAGAATGTTGATTCTGCGAAACGGATACTGGGAGATAATTCGTTGTGTAATCATTTGTGAACTGATTCAATGAGAGTACATCTGTCAGTTAATACTACAACGTTGGTACGCTAAGGAAACCATAACAATGTGAGAACAATATAATTGCTGCAACAATTATGCCTATTTATATTACTATCGGTTCTCATTCGATAGAGCGAGCAAATAAGAAATATTGACAATGAAATCCCTATTCTTCTACCACTGTCACAATTGTAAGCTTAGACATGGTTAGATTACCACCGGTATGTATTAGTAATAGAAGAACAAGGTGTACGACTGTTGGTAAATCTTAGTGAAGTAGGGACACACACTATGAATACAGCTCTAAATGCATGCAGAACTCACCAAGGTACTCATACTCGAAAGGCTACTAACATTAATTTGTAATTAATCGTTGCTCTGAACTTTACGGAGGCAACACGTTTATACTTTTACTTAATTGTAACGAAGCTTTTTTTATATACTTGTGGCATTTTGCCTGGCGCCGCCGGTTACTAACCCCGATTACAATTTACATCGAAGGTATTATTTCAAAAGCTTGTAGACATATTGATGTTTGTTATATTAATGGTCTACAGCCCTACCAAGGGGCCACGCCAAGCCAATCTTGATGAGGACAGAGAATCTGGCGTAGTCTTCACTCTTAAGGTTGGGAGGTGATCCAGCGGTCGCTTGTGGAAAAGTCGGCTCCAAAATACAAACTTTAGATGCAAGTAGGAAATCGTTATCATGATTAATGGTCCTTAAATAGTTATCATGGCTGAAGAACGAAATCGAACAATTTATCAAAAACAGTTAGGAGGTTTTAGCTATAGAACTTTTGCACTTTCCACCGATGTAATTAAAATAATTCTATTATATCCTTATCGTGGAAACTGGAAATAGAAAACCTAACAGCGGAAAATAATTACAAAATAATGGGAAGATAAGGTACACTCGTTTGTCAAGTGGAACGCTTTTTTGTATAACGTTACAAAAAGGAATCGATAACCCTAGCCTACAAGCTGACACTAACTGTATAAGGTTTAGTGTTCCACGTCCTAACGATGGAATCAGGTGCAACTACTAACAAGTGCATCGCACTCGAGAAGGGTGAATGCACTCCGGTCTTTTCCTATATGTAATGTTTCGGGGATAATGGGACGGATTTAGCACGTTGAAAATTGATCCAATTAAATTTATTAATGTTGAGTAATATTGTTGTACTTATTGTCTCTGAGTCAGCAGGAAGTGTTAAAAGTTATAAATTAATAATATTTGATTGTAACTGTGTTTTTTATTGTATTTATTCAGATGATTATTTGTTTAACCGTAGTTGTAATGCTTAATCCTCCTGTTTTTATGAATATCAATCTGACGATATAATATCTAAATCCATATAATACACTGATATAATTTATGTAACAATCGAATTCTGTGAATCATCAATTTTGTTTTTATTCTTGAAAAGCATTTGCATAGAAACTGACTACTAGTAAAATGGCTTACAACGAATGTATCGTATATCGGTCCATGATTTTATAAGGATTCTGTTTAAGCCTTTGAAGTTCCGAAACCGTAAAAATGATGTAACACACATTCTCGTATCTGGCTCAGGCGACATTGACGCAATCACTAACTGTGATAAACAGATTACTTACCACTGCTCAGTCTTTGCTACCTTCACTGGTAATAAAGTACAACGTATTTTAATTCATAAGCTCCTATATTTACAGCACATTTTCATGTAGAAAGAATGAGATATTCTACCAAGATGGCTTCGAAATGGACTTTGATTTCTGTCGCCTTCAAAATCAGCTTGAACCGAGAAATGTCAAATTAAAACCTGATTATTTTTCATGACATTATCGGTAACCGAGACATGAGTGTAAGTATAGCGAATAATAAATTGCAATTCAACAAAGTATGTTCACTTTAATTACTACCTTAACCGTACTATTAAATAAAATCCATGTCCCTGAATACGTCACTCCCTCCGTAATCGACTTTAGCCTCCAAACATGCAATGCCATCATTTTTGTTCCACGTGTAACCTTGTTCCTCATTGATATTATGATACATTATTACTTAGATGTAATTACTTTTTGCATGCACAGCGATGCACATAGTATTCGTATTTCAATGCATTGCATGTATCTTGATTCTTTTATATCTTAGGTAGATTCTAACTGCTTAGCAACAAACGTGTCTAAGAATTGTTGCTATGCAGATTGAAATGACAAGGTATTTTTTTTTGTTTATTTATGTCTTTTACCTGTTCTACCTGCTTCACCTGTAACTAACTTATGTAGGCAAGGTAATCAAATCTTGGTTTAAGAGAATCGATGAGTGAGTGCCTAAGTACATATTTGTGTATTGTATGATAATTTGATGATAAATAAATAAAAAAGAAATATGGGGCCCCACTAAAACCCTCGAAGTCAAACCAACATAACCCACAAATCGGTATACCTGCTGATTATCAGATGAGGTTCTGGCGTGTTTTAGGAACTCAGACCGCATTTGCTTACTTAGAAGCCGTACAAGCTAAATTGGAAGGAGATGAAAGAGTAAATGGACCCCGGGTTTCGAAATTAAAGCCTCTCTGATGCAACCGTGAACCGTACTAAGATGATACTGATGATTAGTGGTACTATCAATGTGATTATTTACCTACCTCTGATGATAGAATCCGAATATCAATACTTTAAGTTTTCAACAGTTACTAGGAAATCTTTTGAGTACATATTATCAGTTAAAGATGGGATTATTTTTCCGGTACTCTTATTCAACGTAACTAAATGCCATTAGAAGTCAATATGAAAGGAAAAATTGGAATTTTCCAGACTGAGGCAGTTTATTTGCATTGGAAAAAGCATAGCATATACAAACACATATAATACGTTATAATAATATTATTATATTGTATAACAAGATTTCCGATCATTAACATGTGTAATTGTTAAATTCCACGATACAAAGTATTGATTTTATTGATTTCCCGGTTATCTGAGCACAGGTTAAGGTGAAATGTAACAGATATCTGCCAGTTAAAGGTCGATGTCGGAATCAATTAATGATTAAAATAAGTGCGTCCTTACACGAACTCAGAGCGGAAAACCTTGCTGAAATGCGACGGGAATTCCGTACCAGGCTTGAAAATAATGGAACGCTCATGTATGCAAAGCTGTTAGCATAGTATAATAGTTCGGTTAATGATTTCCGTTGTATTAATTAGAGGAGAATTATTCGAAGTATTTGTAATGGCTGTAGTCTGTGATAGGACATATTATGATCTTGGTGACGCATTGAAAGTGAATGCAAAAATTGCTGTATCTGTTTTTGAACTCCTCCAATTTTCCAAAAAGTTTTAAGTTCACTGAAACTTTCTAAGTGTCATGCTAGGTGTTGTTATGGATCACAAGAGTTGATACTGATGTAGGTACAGGAATTAAAATACTTAGTGACAATGTGGGTGGTGCTTTTTATTATTTTACTAACCCCGTTTAAAAATACTGTCCTTGATGTTCTGAGTTTAATTTCCGAATGGTTTCCTATGATTTTTTGTTTACGGAATTAGTCTATAGCAACACGTAACATGGTAAAATGAGACTTTGATTACAGGTATTGTAATGTAATGTGTTCACCTGATGGGACCGAAAATAGTAGAAGAAATATGGGTTTCATCGAAGCAATATGCTAGGTCACTAAGGCCCGTATTCTAGAATGACACTCAACTTGAACTGTGCTTTATCTGAGGACAGATTGATAGATTTTTTCATATTGCCTATACTATCTGTCTTTAGATGAGTCGAGGTTCAGGCTGGTTATCATTCTAGAATACGGGCCTAAAACTTAAAACTATAACCCGGACTTTTCTCAAGTAGGCAACTTCTGTAATGACAAAATATGCAACAAGTCTCCTCTTGATCTTTTACGAGCATTTTATAACAATATGTCATATTTTCATAGCAAAATAAGAATAACGACATGATCACGTAAGAGACAAACAAAGAACCGTTCATTATTATAAATTTCTGATTAAGACAGTTTACCTCGAAATTAAAGTTTACGTTACTTTAAAGTTACGATAGGAACTACGCTATGTATTGAGAAACCCAGAGTACAGTTGCCAAACAATGGCAATTGTTACAAAAATCAACTATTTCAGACACGTGACTCGCAATCCATAAAATATACAATGTTTTGATGATCACGACGGTACTGTTAGGACCAACATACACGTGATTTTGTTCCAAACACGAATACGGAACAAAAAGAATGTAACGTTGACGTACGTGACATCCAGTCTGTGCACACAAGACTGGTTCATTGCGTCAATGTGAGGAGAATATGACCTATCATGAAGAGATATGGTGTGTTGCGATCGCTTATGGTTGGATGTGACTTTTATTGAACTGTGATTGGTAGAATATAAACATTGTAATCTTCAACACTGTGTTGAAATATAATATTTACATACACTCACGCTAGAGACAGCCCGCCATCGTATTTTCCCTTACATCATCATCCTTTCAGTTGGGGGATCTCAGTCTAAAAATGAAGCGGCCGAACTGAGCTCCATAACCTAGTGACGATATCAAAATTCTGTAGTTAGACCAGTTATCAACCTTTTTAGGGCTCCAACTACTTCTTCTACGGGTATACGATATAGCTACAGATGTTTAATTGTTCGTATAGCAACCGAATCAGATGACGTTTTTTCCAAGGCACGGGGAGGTCTCAATGTGTTTAGAATGGTCATCCATTAATTTTAACTTCACACTTCACCAAAACTAAATCTTTTCCTATGGGTTTTTAAAGTTTTTTCACTAAGGGTATATTACTTGTAAGAAAATTGTTTCTTATACCGTTAGATTTCTGTCATGGTATCATTAAAGTCACTATCTCCAAACTAGTGTTATTTAGACACGGCGTGTGGTTTCCATCTGCACGTATTTTTAAAATAAAAACAACAAAAGTTGTACAAAAGCCGTTTAAAATTTCACTTGGAACGTGAAAACAAACGTATTTTAAAACTGTGAAATAAGTACCTACTAGGCGAAACCTCAACAGATTAGATTATTCTCAAAACCAAAAACAAATCTGTGAAAGTCGTTTTGGCAAAGGAGATTTGTATGTACATTTAGAGACAAAAGTTGCATTGAAATAGGTACCGATAATAAGAATTGTAATCCTCAAAGGGTAAGGTTAAAAACAAATCATTTTTAATTGATTATTTAAATTGTTGTATGTTAAACTACTTTATCTTCCGTCATCGTCATGCCAGCAATAATTCCAGTTTCATTCAAGGCTTTCTAATCACTTTCTCCTTCACTTAGGTCTTCTTCAATGTTACTTTCGTCTTTGACTGTACTATTCTTGATAGCTGTCGTAATTATAACTGATACATTTGTCAGTGAGCTGTGATAATTCCGTCCGGTTCGATAACTATGGTTGTGCTGGGAGTTATGAAGCAACACTCGAGACCAACTTTCACTGTTAAAGACCAAAGTTATTATGGTCGTTCTACGGAAGTGCGATCCAGTTTTAGAGAAAGCAGAGCCAGAAACTAGTGTGCCGCGTAGATATTAGTTAAGATATCTTTAAATCGTCGTTGGCAAATCTGCAAACTTGTCTGCATATATAATCAGAACATAGTTCAATTCAATAGATGGGAATATGCCGATGCGGTACACGATACAAGGCATTTGAAGACTGAAAACATATAAAAACACAACTTATACTAACTACAAACTATTAAAATGAGTAACTAGTTTACATAGCAACAAACAATTAACCCACATTAATCATTTCTGCTCTCTTTATTATGTAGATTGAGCATAAAACATTGTTTTAAAGCAAAATAAAAACAAACAATATCAAAGTCCAATTCTACGCTCAAGATTTTGTAAACAAAACCATTCCTGGTTCAGTAATCTTTAAACAAACTGGTACCTAGGTTTTATTATGCTATAATTTCAACTATTTTCAATCAACTCGAGCCATACAAATTCCTTGTGCATGGTTCAGTCCCATAGAAAAGCAATACTGTTTTACGATGAACCCAACACCATTCCGGCCGAAGTGTGGACATAAAAAAATATTGAGAACCAAGAGCCAGCTCTTCTATTTAGGTTCCTGTTGAGTAACAAAATAAAACGAGTAAGGTAGGATTTGTGGCGGGGAATGTGGCCCTTTTTGCTTTAAATAGAATGTGTTCTTTGTGGTTCAAACTGGCTTGCAATTCTCTCATCAACTGTAAGTACTACATTGCTGTGCCGTGGTCAGTCAATTTCATTGTTGTTTTATGACTATTTCACGTGTAACAAAAGAATATATTTAGAACTCTGTACTTACTACAATAAGGTAATATGTATTGTTCTATAATCTATCTACAACGCGTTAAAATATTCATACTTATTTATAAAACTAGCATAACTCTGTAAACTTTGAGTTACTGTAACGGAATTTTAGTTTGTGTATTTTCACAAATGTTATTCATCTTATAAGTAATGGAGAAGAATAGCATTCCTTTACTGTAATGTAACAAATCAAATCATAAATAATTTACTATTCTAGGTAACAAAGTAATAAGTCTTGTAAGCTAATGCTGTACACACTTCGTATTCTTGGTTCAGATAGCGGTTGTGAATCATTTTATTCTTAGCCGTCTTAAGATAAGAAGTTCGACATGACATGTGTAGCTGTTTTGAAAATCAATAGATCAAGGTAGTTCCTAGTTACAAATGATAAAAGATCTTTTCAGCCGTTTGAAGATCATGCTCATCAGTTTTAAACATTTAACTGCTGGTCATCATAAAGTAATATCCAAGAATTTTTATTGCCTAAAACTATGTAATTCTTATTCCAAATTCTGAAAGTCATTAGTGTCAGATTATACCAACACGATTAAATAATTTCACACTTATGAAAGTTACCATCTAAAGGTGCGAGAAAAGAAGGCGGTTATAAAAACTCGCGCAACACGTTTTCAATTGCCAACACAATGTTTGTGTTTATAATAGAGTTGTAAGAATGCAAGTCGCTGCAACTATACACCATCTGGTATAGAGAAAGAAGACCATTATTGAAGACATGACTATAAAAAGTTAATAGATGCTAAACAAATATAATTCTAGGGTACTTCGTTGATCACCACAAGCTGTTCGCACCACGGCGTGAATCGCACAAGGCTCCTTTTTGAATTCGTATTTTCGGACCAGTGGTGTGAATCGACGAATGTCTATTTTGTACTTCGTCGTTTCGCACCACGGTACGAAAATCCGATGTGATCATTTTGATTTAGTAAAGTGAACCATAACCCATGGCGCAGAAAAGTGCAATGATAAAATAATTTAAATTACAAAATATGATATGATATATCTATCAACATCATCTTAATGATCTTCTCCCCTATGATTTGCCATACACGGCTTTTGTGGGAACCCCGAGAGGAGACCGCTAGAGCCTCACCGGGCTTGCTCTTATGGTCGATTTGACCGTTAAGTTCTCCACCACACCATGCAATACTATTTGAAATTACATATTTATCTACTTGTGTGATTTGAGATTAACATGGTCATTCACATCGATAGTAAAAACTCGCCGGTATATTTACCATGTTTCTTAAAGTTGCATGATCCAGTAGCGCAAGTAACAGCGCCGAAATATCCGATACTCAAAAACTTTAAGAAAAATGGTAAATACCTCGGCGAGTGTTTTACAATCGATATATGTACTTACTTAATTCCTATATGCATTCCTAAATGCAGAATGTCTGCCAATTTATTTATAGCCATACTTAGTCAAGCCAGGTCGACGATTGAGTGATTCAGCGTCTACTCCGATTCAGTCCAGTCTGGCTAATGATTTGTGTACAGACATAGCAATGTAGCATACTTGATTGAGTTATATGTCTTCAAATACTAGGTTAGACTGCAACTACATTGCCGCAGAAGGTAAATGGAGTTTGAGGCAAATATGTTGTACAGCATTTTTTAAACATTATCTAGACTAAGTAACATGCAAGCTAGTTTGGGACTGAAATAAGTAGTTGGCAACGGAAATCACGTGAATTCTCAATATGAAAATCTTTAAGCGCTGCCTCGATGAATAAAACGTTTAGCTATTGTTGTAGAGTAAAGGCTACCGTTATTTTAAAAAGTAAAAGTTCCAAAACAAATTCGCGGGCACTGCTGGTTTTATAATACCTGATATACAGAATGTAAGATTTTCCAGGAGGGAAAGTACTCGAAATACTGGATAGAGAGCTTCTATCATTTATTTACCAAGTTTGTTGGAGAGATTTGATCCTTATGATTGCCACTATCGATTGAGGCCATAAAAATATAGGATGTATCTTTTTCGGTTTCTAGTTGGTTCGATTACCGGGCATGTCAATCGAGTTTTCGAAAACGTATGAATGCAGTTTTGTTTCTTTTTAAAACTAAAGGAATATTTACTTTGCATGAAATTCTCTATCTCAAGTGTTTAAAGTACTTCCCCTTCTTGAAAATCTTACATTTACAAAATGTAAGATTTTCAATGTAAGATATCAGGTATTATATAACTAGATGTGTCCGCGACTTTGTTTGAAATTTTTTTCTTCATGAAAATCTTTCACCCTGTAGTTAATATACAACTTTTCTACTAATCTAATACTAAATGTATGTGAGTGTTTAATGTCAAAATGTCTGATACCTATCGTTTGATTTTTAAAAAGTTATTGATGTAATTTTACTCATTAGGTAACGTACTTTCGATATCAGTTTAAAGTTTTTTGATTTCTGTAATAGTTAGTGAATAATCGTCTGAACACACTTAACGATTACACCCTGTATATGTACCTATATATATAATGGCAAACAGCAAGAAAACAATGCTGGTGTTAATTAACTGTGGCGAGTATGTTTGTTTGTTTTTGTTATTTATTTCCCTTTGCCTACAATCCACGTGTCAGTTATACGCATTACGCACTTACCTACTCTATTGTTATATGACTTATGTATCTACCTATCAATAGGTAGAAACATATATACCTACTAACAAAATAAATTACATTAGTCATACTTAAATTCATTGTATTTAGAACACAAAGAAAATAAATACCTAGGTACTAAAAATCACTAGGTATATTATAAATCTAGTTATAATATTATAAATCTAGTTATAATACTAGTTCTAAGTGCTAACGAGTTAAAAGATATACTTTATTACATACAGGATACAGGCTTGATATACAATAATAATCAGTGTTAAGTGGAGTCAGCCTGTGACCACGGCCGGTGTAACCTAGTCGAAACGTCAGGCAAATCAAGGGTACCTTTGATTTGCCTAAGTACGTATGTACCTATACCATGACCGCGTTAATTCCTGTTATTATTATTGTATATCATGGGACGCGGGAGTATAAAAGACGGCTTGATATGTCTGAAACTATAGAATTGGATTGTATGTTGTACATATTTTTTTTTATAATAACAAGTATACAGGTATGTAGAATTTACATTGTTTTTTACAAAATTTATTTATCTAGGTACCTACTATGAAGTAGGGAAAAACAGCTGAAAATATACACTTATGTTTTCAGGAAGTAATACGATCACAGTATGAGATACTGAAATCTTTGGGGTCCAAGTCACTGGCCTCAATTAAAAGCTGGCACACTTGCTGATTAAAGGACGAAGCATTAGATTTCCTATCGAAGTTGGGAGGTCAGATAGGCAGGCCTTTCTTTGTAGGAAAGTCAATAGAAAGACTAAGAGAATGAACTTTACAAGCTTAGGATGCAAAAGGATTAATAAGTATTGAAGATGAGTATTGATATATACAATGTAAATACTTTGGCGTCGCCTGATGCTTCGTTCGTGTAAGTATGTACTGCCGTTGTTAACTTATGGTGTGACTCATGAACGCATGGACTCACGTGACCGTCGCAACATAAACGCGAAAGTTAACGTTAATACACCTAAAAGAAAACAAACAAATCCAACCGCAGTGAGGTGTGTAGGCGCAGTAACTAAAACCATAATCACTTTTCTTCGAAATCTGTCTCATGCAGCTGATGTTATGGTACGAGTAGTCACAGATCCATACTTCCATACTAATATTATAAATGCGAAAGTAGCTCTGTCTGTCTGTCTGTCTATCTGTATATCTCTCTATATATCTGTCTGTCTGTCTGTATGTATGTTACGCTTTTACGCCTAATCCACTGAACCGATTTTGATGAAATTTGGTAGAAGGGTAGATTTTTTTTTTTAAAGAATATTAGAACCGAAGTTACCAATGGCCAGGATCGAACCCGGGACCTCTCGATCGTAAGGCCGACTCCTTAACCACTAAGCTACCGACGCTTCGTTAGACCTTGAGAAAGGACATAGGCTATGTTTGGTCACAATAACGGACATCCACGCGGTTGGAGCCGCGGGTAAAAGCTAGTAAATTAGAATACCGGTAAATATTGCTCGTCGGTGAATCACCCTAAATACCGCTGCTTTGTTTACTAATTATGTCTGATGCCCACTGAAGTATTACGTTATTATTGCACAACGTTATGGTCTAGTCGGTCTAGTGGATACTAATCCTTAATCGTCGTCTATCTCGGCTCTCAAAGTTTAATACACTCGCGTAATCAATGTTATTTTGTGAATTCTTAGTATACTTCTATTTATCAACTTCAAGATTTGTCTATCAATTGATAGACCATTAGGTGCTGATACAGCATGTCAATATATCAATCGATCGATCTGTATATTTTCAAGTGTTTGGACGAGTGTAGGTAGGTAAGTCTTATTGAATCAGATGAAAAATAACATACTGTAGCTATGATTTACTATCTCACGTTATTTTAAACCCATGGATATTTTTTTCTAAAAATTTTTACTTCGAAATCGAAGTTGAGACGTCTTGCAGCAGTGACTCGTAACGGATGAACAAATTTTTTATCGGAATCAAGCTTCTCATATTACAAGGTGTGACAAACGGATATTATATATCTTAAAAATAATATTATTTATATATTACCAACTAACTACAGACTAGTGACGTAGGCTGAATCATATTATGAATACTGCATGAAATCACAGCAAAATCTATTTTAATACACGAGCTCAAAGTTAGTCACTATGAAGTGGTGTATATTATGGTACACGCGAAGGTGACTAAGGGTAAACCCCTCCACTCTCCATAATTATATTATTATACACAGTTTGATAAGCGCACTTTCACCTTATCTATCTGACTCATAAATGGAACAATCCCATCGGTCTATAAACAAAAGTTTCAGCATCACTTTACTTTATTTAATTACATAGGTACACACTTAATTTTCTTAAAGGATAGAATCCCTATAGGATAGATAGATACCGCTTATAAGAATCCGAATTATATTGATATTCAACTAGATGAAGTCGTTCTTGTATGAAAAAAAAAAGAATGGTAGATCCATATGAAGGTATGATACTTGTGATGTCGCACTACTGAAGGAACTGTAAATGTTTACTTAATATATTACGTGGAGACAAACAAAAAGAAAAAAACCGCTGACAAAATGTCTACATGTAATTATAAATATACCTCCGTACAACCGTTCAAGTATTCAGGTGTAGATATTAAGTAAAAAATAATAGGTATAATTAGCGAAGTATTTAACAGAAAAATGCGCCATAAAATGGAAGACATTAATGTCTGTATCGCGTAACGAAAGTGTACATAGGTCATTTTTATAATCGTAGCAGTTTTAATGACTGACAAGTACAGCTAAAGGTCGGACGATCTGAGGTCAAATGTCACCATTATATTCAATTGGCTCTCAGTCATATTGTTTACAATGTTTACACGGTTGTGTTGTACTCGTAGTACCTACTAGAAAGTGATGCTGAATTGAATACCAGCCAGCGTTGCACGATAATAGAAAAAGCAGTTTATCAACTTAGATATAGAATTCGTTTTAGGTTGTTGAACAAGTTATAAGAAGCAGTACTTATTCATACTAATATTAGTAGTAACTCTATGTGTTTGTCTGTCTTTATGTATTTTCGAAATCGGTTCAGTGGTTTAGGCGTGAAAGGACGCCTAAGCCACTGAACCGATTTTGATGAAATTTGGTATAGGGGTTCATTAACTTTGAAAAAGTATATGGGTTATGTTTGGTTACAATAAGCGACATTCACGTGGGCGTAGCCGCGGGCAACAGCTAGTAATGTGATATAACTGTAATAAGTGAAAATGAAAGCAGGGATTGAGTGTTTTATTTACTTTTAGTTCGTATACAAATGCAGTGAAAGTAAAAATGTAAGATGAATTAAATGGAGTACCTACCTCCATTTATAAATTGGTTTTTAACTTAAAGTAATTATTAGTATAGGGAGAGCCTATGTCCAGTAGAAGACTGCAATAGGCTAATTTTATTGATTGATTAGCTGATTAAATAAAATCGATTTAGAGAAAGCAGTCCCTCTCACATTGAACATTGAAAATTATGTACCTATCTGTATAAAAACTAACCAAATCGGCTCCAAATATGCTGAACAGAAATAAACGATGTCATTTGACAGTACTTTGTTACGTTCTGCTTAATGCTTATTGTGAAATTAAATCAAATTTTGTTAGATTTACTTTTTTCGATTTAAATAGGTTTCTACTGTTGTGCCTTTCTTTTACTGTGATGTAAAATTAGTAGAACTAACCGGAATTTCTAGTGTCTGTAGCCTGAACTGCACTCGATTAATATTATTAACAACAAAAACTAATTAATTGACGAAGCTATTACGATTAGTGTACGTATACATTGCCTACCTCTACAAAAGATAGTCAGGTAATCTGAGATCTTATCTTTGCAATAACCACGAATAAAAGACGGGTTCAAAAGTAGAACAAAGACCAAGGAGTATTTATTGAGGTCATAACCCACCCCACCTGTCTAGACGTTGGATTCACCTTTGAAATAACCTATGTTAAACAGACCACAAATCAATCTATATAAATCAGTAACGATTTGTTGATAGTGTTGTATGTTTTACTATCTAACAGTTTAACAGTTAAAATTAAAACAGTTAACCCAAAACAAATAAATAAAGAAGAAAAACCTACTTTCTTTTGTGAAATTAGCTTTCGTTTTAGGTATGTAGCAACCATTTACTTGCGCAGTAGCTGCAACGAGTGTTACATAATGTTACACTAAGAGGGGAAACTTTAGTTAAGTCACGAAACTTGCGTAATTTTAATTTAACTTATTGTTATCGAGGCCAACGTGTTTATGTTATACATACTTCACAGTTTAGCAACTAATTTTAATTACTTGGCACATGCATCTTAAGACATCAACGTTCTCACGCTCCATCCATCACTCTATATATACGCTTCTTATTTTTTTTAAATATAGATACGATTTTAAAGTTAAATTTCATGAACGAATGCGCACTTCTGGTACGTAACTTCCGCAGCAACTACGATGCGCAAACACCGGCAATATGTTCACTAGTAATGAGGTCACAGAATTTGTTCATGAAACATCTGCTGTAAGTTCTAATGAATCTAATAAAAACACAAAAGTGGAGGTCGAAACAAAAAATAAAGTAATTTTGAAACGACTTAGACTAAAATAAGTAGATAGATAAAGTAAATGAAAAAATTGGAGTTATATACAATTTAAATAATTAATTATTATCTCATAGTTTTTTCCATGGAATGATATCATTAAGTACCACGGAGCACAATTGTGCTCCGTGTTAAGTACCCAAGAGATGGAACAAAAATTAGATGAGCAAACTTCATACGACAGATAAGCGTTTCTGCTTAAGACTATGTTAACATGGCCCATGCAGTGATTCACCGACCCAGTTAACTGTGTGGGACGGATTACAACTAAAAATATTCAAACAGCAGTTAACAAGAATCAAGTATTAAATGATTAACACTAACGTGAAAATTCACTGTTACTATTACAGTGTAGCGTTAAATTACGTTCAATCAGATCTGCTCATTCATGATAAAGGATGTGTGGAATTGCTAAGTATAGATCATCTCTTCGCGTGGGTGGAAATGAAGACGAAGTTTTTGTTGAGTATTATACTAAATGATTAACACCAACGTGAAAATTCACTGTTACCATTACAGTGTAGCGTTAAATTACGTTCAATATTTTGACCCAATTCTAATGAGAATCAAATCTGCTCATTCATGATAAAGGATGTGTGGAATTGCTAAGTATAGCTCATCTCTTCGCGTGGGTGGAAATGAAGACGAAGTTTTTGTTTGCGAATTCAATACTTTTGTAGTTTGTCTAGCGTCGACTAAATTGGAATATAATATACTAATGACAGTACTCAGATTGACATTAGTTTTTTCCTTAACAAACTAAATTGAGATATAATCATCATAATTTTATTCTTACATATTGCGAAATTAGGTCTTTGCCTGTTTGGAGCTAAATTTAATAATTGTACGATATTGTATTTTAATAAACATTTTTGTAAAAAGCAATCATTGTCTTAAAACCTGGTTAATTTGGTTCATTAGTACAAATTTTATCGTGTTGTTCTTACTGCAACAGTTATAAACTTGTAATCAATTAAATTTCACATCCAATTAGCACAATTGATTTCCTCAGACCCAACCGGCTTTCTTGAAATTTGAAAGCTAACAATAACATTATTGCTTTCATAAAAGTTACATAATTAATTTGCAGAGTTAGAAAGAATTGACTGAGCTGCAAGAAAGGTAAGCGTGTGTCTTATCAAATGGTGTACCTACATAATTTGGTAGGTATATCTGCGTTTTGTTATTTTTTACTGTGTAACTTTCAAATATTTAATAGACCCCTATATATTTTTTCTTTTGTTTCCTTTCGTTGCAATTTTGTTCGCCGTTAAGTTATATATGATTGGTTTTGTCATGTGCGTTTTTTTTACTTTGTTGACCACCTAAAACCATTGTTATCATTATTAACATTAAAAGGTAATGTTGAAAAATAGGTTAACTTTTATATTTTTATATATATTGGAATGAAGGTGAGTAAAGCATCACATCACATAGTACATAATTAAGAAAACAGTGACGACCAAATGATTCAGCTAACCATCAATCATTTACAGTAGAGCAGAATATCTATATAAGACAAGAGATCACTCATCTACCATCATCACGAGACTAGAACCAGACATTATGTTTGCCTGTCTAGATAATTTTTGACATGAATTACAGAATATCGACTCACTAATCAAACATTTGGATACTGCGTGATTTTTTTATGATTTGGCGATTCAGTACATCTAGGTTACGTATTTTTAATTTGAGGATATCAACATTCTTCATTGAGGTAATAAAATAAAGGAATCGTAACATCAACAAGTATAACCAAGAGCTCGCTGGCGTACTTAGATATTTCGAATTCGTAGTTACCAAAATAATCCATGTCCATTTTAGCGAAGGACTACCAGTTACGTGGGAGTCATTACTAAAATTCTCGGTAACCCCAGCAATTAAGATAAATTACTTGTGTTAGGACTAGGGGAATACCCGAAATTTTGAAGTTGCAAGTTCAAGTGTCCAATGTCATACAATATCCGCGAACGCCACTAAGTACAGAATATAAAACATGAATATATGTACATAAAAATGTTAGTATATTACATAAGAATATTATTAAATTCGAGGAAGTAGGAAAAATGTAAAGTCCCTGATGTTATAAAACTATTATCTGACTACGAGTATCTATCGAATTTTGCTATCGGCAAAGGGGATTAAACGCCTGTCACAAGTTTACCTTCAAGGTTCCAATTGTATGTAATCCCTTCTGGTAGGTATAATAAAATAGTGCGATTTCTTGTTTTCATATGATTAAACTCTAGATAAAGGGATTCACTCTCACACTATTGAACCAAAACTGTCATTTCAGCCCGTCGTTTCTTAAATTGTAGAATAACCACGCTTTAGTGGTTTTCTAAGAAATTGATCTGTATGATCACATTGATTACAAACCTTCAAGAAAGATTTTAAAACAACTTTTTTTCTTACCCGGCAGGTAGTCCCCGTCCGTAAAAGCATTACCCTGTAGACTACCATTTGATCTAGTCTCCTCAGGAAATACAGTCGTTGAATAATCTTTGAAATGGCTAAAACTACGAATTTCTTGGTCGAACACATTTTAAAAGATGTAAAACTACAGCACTGTTCTACGGCATTAATATTGCACAGACTATTATGAACCATCTGCTTGTTCAGTTCATAATACTTCCAAATATTTTTTTCGTTTTCAGTAGATAACTAATTTCGTATATAGGATCAACGTCACTTCCTTATTTGAGATTGTGTGTTCTAATTAGTCCATTGTTGTTAGTATTAATCTAAAAAGTCTCTTTATGTCGTGAATGTAGGTTAGCCCGATTTCATTATGTGCGTTGGAATCACTACAATTTGAAAGGACTTTGACCTGGCCAAATTTTTCCAGACGCTGCGTCATGTATACTTAAGTCGGAAACTTTACGAAATAATAATATATTGCCGCCTTTGAGGCGTCAGCGAGTGGGTCTGCTGTACCGGTTATAATTTCCGGATTAGATCTGTGACTAGATTTTTCTACTAGGACATTCTCAGTAGCATCAGAAACTTCTAAGACAGTATACAGATCACAACTATTATAGTCACGCTTGCCATTATGTAATGCGAATAGATCCCCTACTAAATCTTGATTCAAAGGCTTGTGCAATATAAACAAGATTGTCGTATAATCAATAACTGTTTTCATGCATTTTGATCAGTAGGAAGGGCCTAATGGACCTACTCGATGGATGTCAAGTTCAAGCCAGTATTGGGGGCAAGTGTGCAATCACGCGAGTTAGTCATGCTGTTATGAAAGGCCGTGAAGTGCCCCCACACAGCCGCTTTTTGCATTCTGTTTCTCATTACCTCGGCTTTAGTTTTTTCTTTTGTTTTGACCACTGATTATTTTTAATGTGGGTTTAAATGAAGCCGTATTTACTAGCAATTACAGAATACATTCTGTACAAAACCGAATTCTATTCTATGAAACACACATTTGGAACAATACAAATGTATTTGCATTCCAGAAGTGCGTACGGCTTTATGCATACAATTAACGTAGCACATTGGTTTATTATCTATTTCAGGTTAAACGGTTACCAAAGCTTATAAATACTTGGAACACTATGTAGAACGTTAACTTACAGACAGAAAGTGAAAGAATTGTAAAAAAGCATGAATTATAAAAATGGAAATAAGATTGCAGCATTTTAAAAACTGTTCGAAATAAGTACCTATACAATGTTTAATAACCCAAGTAGGGGTCCATAAAGGTGTTGAGGGAAGCACGTTCACACATATTTCGGATAAACAGTAAGGAACCTTTTGTTTCACGACACTCATGAAAAGAGATTGATTAGCTTTTGTATTTTTCTGCGTGAGCAAGTAGCGTAAAAGAATTACTGGACGATAACGGATGAAAAAAGCAAGAAAAATACCGCCAAAATATTTATGTAAGTACACACACTACAGACATGCAAATATCTTTCATAACATTGTGAAAATCACTCAAGATTTTTTTTATTCTGAAAGGTTGAATTTGAAATGAATCAATTGGCACTTAATAATGAGTAACAACATAAAAAGGGAATACAGGCCGTTGCCCCATCGAAGAGAACACAAAAGTAGTTATCACGAGTATACAGCATGATACAATACTGCTAAGTAGCCTTCTAACACGTAACGAATGTTGCTGACATTCAAAAGTATTTTAGAATTATTGCTAGTTTGCTAGCATTAGAACTGCAGCTATTGCTAATATTATTAGAAGAAATAGAAATAACAAAATGTATATTTACTAACTAGGTATATAGGCACCTGATATATTATCCAGAAAAGTTTTATTTTCATAGAATACTAGCAGTTGCCCGTAGCTCCACCCGCGAGACACGTTTAAATAATGGTAAGTTTCCTGAAGGAATGAATGGGGCTGTTTAACATCAGACAGATATATTATACAGCCCAGGCAGACTCAGCCTCAGGTTCATGGCTCAATTCAACAATAATGCCCGGAAGACTCACCGCCTAATTACGTGGGACCGTATACATTGATTGGTAAAATGTGGGTGTTAAATCCCTCTTATACCCTTCGGGGATAAAGATGTATGTGTGTATATTATGTATAGGTTTCTTGATTTTTCAATATTCCTCTTCCTAAAATGTAAGTGTTATACATTTCTACCTATCCTTGCAAAGATATACAAGCGTAAAGACAATCAAGAGAAATAAAGCTTCCAAGTTTACTTTCAATGCCTGTTCATCTTCTTCGAGATCGAAGGTTTCATGACATTTGAAGCCCGAGATATTAGTAATGCATGCCACTATTATATTTCTATACAGAGCGAGAAGGTATAACTGTTAGTCGCAATCGCAAGTATGCCAAGGCAAAACCTCTGTCGCCTACAGTACTAGCCTACAACAAAGTACATGGAATTGCATTTTTATTATTTAAATGCATGTTTTACAAAGGAAAACTAACTTCTAAAAGCTAAGTGATATATTAATTTATGCTATTAGGGGAAGAATTATTTATTCATGTTGTGCAAATTTCTTCGCTTGCAAGAGTTAGTATGTCCCATCAAAATTTTGATGAAAATTTATACGGGATCCTTAATTTCGAAGGTAATCTTTGAATTCAGACAAGGCAAAGAAATTGGCGTTATCACAGGTGGCGCAAAATAATAAATTTTACATATTTTTTTGAAAAAAAAACGAGATCTAATTGAATAATCTTCCTTCCTTTAATGCTTCGCGTGACCAAAGGGTTGGCTTCTTTTTCGCACAAACGGATTGGCATTGCCTTCCAACGGGGCAATGCTGCCAGCCTTTATATTCTTGTAAATATTGTAGTATATTATATTTATTATGTTTATTATTAAATTCGTTTTAATAAAGAATTTATAAGTCTCATGGG
This sequence comes from Eilema sororculum, assembly GCA_914829495.1. Classification (NCBI taxonomy): domain Eukaryota; kingdom Metazoa; phylum Arthropoda; class Insecta; order Lepidoptera; family Erebidae; genus Eilema; species Eilema sororculum. The sequence continues at coordinate 18,538,863 of OU618543.1, read as the reverse complement.
AACTTCAACTTCATTATGAATTTCCCATATAATAATTGAATGTTTTAGAAATCAACTCTTCATGTAATAAGTTTCATTGAATAATTCAGTAAAAATATATTAAAGATACTTGGAGTGCTCGTGAACTGGGGTAAGATATGAGGTACATATTGTAATGGATTCAATGTAAATGATTGAAAAAGAATCGTAAACAATGCAAGACTAAGATGATATACGATACACATTTGCGTTTCAATAGTGCGTGACCTAAAACCATACATCAACCAATAACATTGAATCAAACCATTAAAGCTACCTATATAGGTAGCTATATATGCAGCTAATATGTCCTCAGTGCATTTTCCTGTATACATTCTAAATAATTTTGTCGCTAATCGAATAGTATTTATTTATTTATTTGTTGGAACATTTAACAGTTATGCGTTAGACATTGGTATTACAAATTTACAGTAAATGTCTGTAAGGTAAACGCATAACCCACACCAATGTCCGCAAAGTAATATTGTACAAGTGGAATATTATTGTAGTTTATATATATTATATATATATTATATTTAAAGTTGAAAATAACATATAGTTATTAGGTATAACAATAACAGTTTCGAGTGAAACTACCTACTTATTTTATCACTTCCTTTAAAATCCCTAACTATTGCGGAACTGATTGTAATATTTTACTGTTATTTGCAACGATATAGCTATCTGTGCAATATAAACACGTGAACAGATAATATAATGAATACAGGTATCTACAATAATGGCTATGGCATCGATTTATAGTAATAAGGAAAAGTTAGAACGTTGATATTTCACGGATAAAATAAGTTTTCCTGTTTATGAGTGGTGTAGGGTTTTCTTGTACACAGTTTTCCATCCATGTAAAAAATACCTGAGGTAAAAAGTTATTTTGGTATAATTAATACCTAAAGTACCTAAATAAAAATAAATCAGATTCAGTTGATAGATACTTAAAATTTTATCAGCTGATCGAAGGTTTACTTTAGGTAAATGTTAAGAGAAATACAAAAAAAATAGTGTATTAACATTTAACAGCTACTTGGGTCTTGATCAATACAAGGAATGCTAGCTCAACCTCATAACTAAATACATAACATAATATTATAATTTACGATAATAATTTCAAATTAAGATTCCAAAAAATATATGGATAGAGTCAAATGGCGGGATGTTGTCTCTGTCTACCCCGGAAGGAAATAGACGTGAGCGCATGTATGTATGTATGTAAGTTAAAGCATGAATTTAACTGTTCGTTGTCTGTGCATTTAAACTGATGAAATCTCACATGAGGAAGACTCGACACTAATACTTTTAAGAGTCTACTTCGTTAAAAATCGAGATATTATGTTGAAATAGGTAAATATACAAAAGGCGTTGTAATCAGTAAACAACACATTTAGCGAAAAATTATGACTTTAATATTATGTATCTAATTAGCGTACAAGCCTTCCTGCAAGAACAGACAAAAAACAGATTTTTATTCAGTTGTTTTTTCCTTAAATTATTCAGTAACAACAAAAAATCCTGTAATAAAATTAATGATCACTAATATCAATGTTTATTACCAATAACATAATAATGTGGTACATGTTTATAATTTTAAATACAGTGACACACTCGAATTAGGATTACTTGAATTGCAATAATGTGATTACAACATGATGACAAATAAGATAATCAAATTACACGAATGACTTCATCGAAGGTATTATCAAGATAGCAGTATTCAAGAAATTTCTCAATATTATTTTAAGACGTACTTAGAAAGGTACTTGAAAAACTATTTATAAACTTTATTTCTAATAAAATCTACTTCATTTCTTATCGCAGCACGTGTGTAACTAAGTATTATGTCTAATATCATTTGTTATTGTGTTAGATTATATAATAATGGTGTAATAATATTTTATAATAATAATCAAAGGTTGACAACCATGTCCGTGTGATGACAGAGAAAGAATACAGGTATCACTAACCCATCTCATCCAAAGGATGTCGTAAGAGCTGACTAATGGACAAATATGCAGACGATATCACTGCAAGAGAAGGAAATCTCGAAATAAAACCCGGTACCAACCCGTCTGGCCAGCGTGGAAACAGTATGCCAAAGCTTTCTAATATTGGGAGGACTTTTTCTTTCTTTTTTATTGTGCGCAAAATCCCCACGGATACCACCCCCACGGAGCCGGTGGAGGCGGGTATATCGTACTCGAACCGACTAAAACGCACGCCCCAAGATGACGTGCGTTTTAGTCGGTTCTTGGTTGCCGGAGGTGAGATTTCCGAAAGCATATCCCTCGCACCCCGGCAGACTAATATTGGGAGGGCTTGTGCCCAGCACTAGACTGTGATACGCTAATTGATTCATTGATTCTTCTTCTGTCGAATCGAAGGCGCCTCAACTCAAACTCAAACTCAAATTCTGTGTTCCCAGTGTGCCGCCACCTGGATTGCATTTTTGGAGGCGGTCATAAGTTCCTCGGCTGTACAAGTGGACGGGCATGCAGCACATGTCAGCAGGTGGGACATGGTCTGTGGAGTAACTCCACACTCACACCGCAGCCAGGTCCGCGCCGTCCGAGAAACCCCATCTTGACCGATTCTCCTTGCTTCGACCGACCTGTGTCCGAAGTCTGTTTAGGGACTTCCACCTGATCCAGGAGAGGTCGTGCCCAGGTGGCAAACTCTCCGACAGCGAAACGAATGGGGTTGGTGGCGAGCTCCGCGCTCTCCATAGGTCCACCCTGGCCGGGGAGGGATCGCCATCGGCGGCTGCAACGCACGCCCAAAAACTCTTTCGGCTTTTCAGCCTTTTTGGCACGTGATGGTGGCCGTGCATGGGATGTCGCTGATCCCGTTCCAGCTTACCCCTCTCCATGGATGACGCCACGTCTCTACGTACGCTGGGAGGTGCTATACCGGCTAGTGGATACAGCATCTGTACCGGAGTTGGTTTGAGACAACCTGTTATTATGCGGCAGGTCTCATTTACTGCTACATCCACTAGCCCAGCATGTGCAGAATTGAAGATTATTTTGCAAGATTGAAAACTATCTACACTATCTACATTATAGAACACTAACTTTTGCCCGCGGCTCCGCCCGCGTGGATGTCAGTTAACGCGACCAAACATAGCCTGTCCTATCTCAAGGTCTAACCTATCCTTATACCAAATTTCATCAAAATCAGTTCAGTGGTTTAGGCGTGAAAGCGTAACATAGAAACAGGGTTACTTTCGCATTTATAATATAAGTATGGATTTTACTGCTGTACCTGTAGAAATTCTCAGAACGTCATTGGTTCAGAATGATTGTATTGTTCACGAAATGACTGTTCGAAACGCATGAGCGTGACTCTGAAGGCTGATTTCTTTTTTACACAAAGAATTGGCATTGCTTTGTGGACAGCCTCCTGGAAGCGTTACCATCAGTCGACAGACGGCGATGATGCGGAGTAGTTTTAAAGCATGTTTGTAATTATTCATTTGTTATTGAGTTCTTTTTTTGTAATTTGAAATTACATGATTACCTTCATAAGATTAATCAGTTCTTTATGCATGATTGTATATATAAAGATTTCAACAAAAAATACCTACCTGAAATTTATATTATGAATCTACATACAACGAGGATATACGATCAAGTGACAAAAACTCAGTAGCCAAAAGTTAATGACAGGTGCAGGAAGCAATCGAGCATTCACATTCACTCTTAGGCTGAATTTCACCGCTAAATATAAACGTGAAACTTAACGTGAAGTTCAATGAGGAAAATGAGATAATCCAAGTTAGTTGAACAAACTTTCAAAGGTAAAATCCAGTCTTAGACTTACACAAGTAAGGTGGAATGAATGATGGACCATTACAGAAACCCAATGACTCTCTAAATGGTTGGGTCCCAATTTGCATGGGTAATTCCTTAAGACAAAACTATGTAAGTATTGTATTCATGTGTTTTCCCTGTTCACTTTTATTCAAAATTATACCTACTTATTTTTGTAGACGCTAAGATTTTCCTCATCATACACTTACCTACATTCGAATGGTTAACGACACTAAAGTAATAAAAAATGGTATATGTAAAGGTATTCTCATTAATTTACCATTTACGTAATTTCCAACGTCATCACAGCATCTTACAGACAATGCTTTTTATGAGATGTTTATATCAAATAACGTAATAAGCTGAATCTTACGTATTTTCATGTGCTTCTGTTGCAATCCGAAGACAGATTTTATTTATTTCATTAGTTCTAAGACGTAGGCAAAGTAAACAATTCATCGTGGTGATGGAAGACCTATCCACCGACGAGTGAGTTACTCCATAAAACGTGGTAAACTATCCAAATCTATTTATGGGAATTAACGGGCTCATGATATAACTATATTATCTACTTTATAATTTTATCATACATTCGAAAGTTTGGATGCAAGTTTGCTGGTTATTCAAACACGCTAAGACGGCTGAAAAGATTTGGATAAATTGACACAAAGATAGCTTGCAGTCTGTTTAATACATAGGATACTTATCATCCTAGAAATATGTCCCTGTGAATCGCAAGAAAAGGATCAGTATTTCTCTAAAGAAGCTGCAGTCAACTAATACAGCAATTTTTTTTAATAATTCAGGAGAAACCGTGAAGCACAGTTACTTTTTATAAATGTGGTATAAGGAAAAGGAAATAAATGAAAACAATGGATATAGTCAGTGATGATGCCATCAACAGTGGACTCTTTGAAGGAGTTTACAATAGAGGCTTAAAGATTGCGTAAAAGAATGCGTCGCAATGGCCTTGTTATAGGCCATTATTTGGCTTATAATATACGTAGTTACCTACTTTAAACTGTTGTCACTTTAATCACTAGAACTAGTTTTCGTGATTTGTTTGATGACAAAGATTATATTGAGGGTGAATAAGATTGTAGAACATGTTTGTAGATTATTCGAGATTAGGTATGCTTTTCTAACACCAATAGCGGCACAGCTCCCTCGGTGAGATGTTCGTGGGCTAATATACCTATTACTACTATTATTATTATTAAACATACGTACAATCCCGCCTTTATCCCCGGAGGAATAGGTAGAGGTAAATTAACACCCACATTTCACCAATCATAGTATTCTGCCCCACGTGGGAGGTGAGCCTATTGCTGTATCCCGGGCACTATTGTTGACTCGAGCCTATGTCTGAGGTTGAGTCCGAGCTGTATATAACTGTCTGATGTTAAACAGTCCTATGCTTTAGTCGCCTTGACACCGCATAGGAAGAGATGGATTGACCTAAATTCTACTCTGCCGGGAACCACGCGGCGATATTGTGTTTATTATTATAATAGGTTTATTATTATGTATAAATTTCAGTACCAGTTGGTACCTGAGCTGAAAACTGTGGCATTGTCACGTAAAAACCAGCCGTCTTATCGTTAAAAGCGTGACGTGACTCCCACAATACTTTTATTACATCGTTTAATATTTATTTCAATTGGCAAATACTTGTTAAATCGATCCACGTGATCGATCACTATCAATTGTTTACATTATACTTTTTTTTGTCGTGCGGAAATACCCTTAACTAAACATTCCATCTAACTGAGATATCATGAAAACAAAAGAAAAACGAACGAAACTCTAGGTGCTTCTAGAAAAGCTAGTAAAGAAGGAAGAACACAGTAGGTATATTAATTACTAGCTTTTGCTCGTGGCTCCTCATGGATGTCGGTTATCGCGACCAAACATAGCCCATGTCCTTTCTCAAGGTATAATCGACCCTTATACCAAATTTCATCAAAATCGGTTCCGTGGTTTCGGCGTGAAAGCGTAACATACAGACAGACAGGCAGATAGACAGGTAAACAGATAGACAGACAGACAGAGTTACTTTCGCATTTAAAATATAAGTATGGTAGTATGGATGTAATCCTGCATACTTCTTAATATTTAAATGTATTTGAAGACAATGGAAAAGAATGGAATTCCATGATAAAATCTACAGGTTTAAACACCTAAAGGTTTTTTAAATTAATTTTATCTAAATGTGTTTTCCCACATCTGACTCGAGCGGGGAAATACCTCTTATATCATATCACCTTCAATTATCATCATACTGGAGAGCGCTGAAGGCTTTACCTGCCTGCCTTTATTGATGAAAATTATTCTTGTCTTCATGAGCAAGACAACAATAATTTTCATTAAAGTTATCGGACAAGGCAACTAACGGCCGTTCCCAATAACATACTTACAGTTAAAGATAGTTCGCAACAGTCAAATTTGACGTATCGGCTGTTTAAATTCAAAACATGGTAACTTATTTCTTTGTGGGAAAGCGCATCGCAGTATAATTTTATTTTCCGAAATTGGCGTGAAATAGGACTTACTATGTTTTGAATTTAAACAGCCGAGCACTTTATCCGTAGATGCGATCTATCTCTAACTGTGAGTTTGTTATTGGGAACGGCGGTAAAAGGTTGCTATTTTCCATCCGAGAGTGGAAAAGTTGGCGCGGGCAATGAGAAAATAGCTGGTTGAGTTAATAGATTTGCCAAACTCAAAAACTTGATGAAATATCGATGAACATGATTAATATAAATCTATTTTATCCCTTCGGAGATATAAGATCTGCTTAACTGTGTACTAACCTTCATCATAGTGGTGTAATGTAACATGTTACATAGCGAGCATTCGCGCAATCAGTATAGGGAAACAAAGGAGTAAGGAAACAATGACAATCTTGCATAATCTGATAAGGGAAATTTTAAAAAAGAAAACTATTGATTCTTTACTTCTTTTTTTAAGTTAAATCCCAAAGTGTTAACAAGCCAATGATAGAACGTACTTACGTAAATCTTCAATCATTACCTGACTATATAGCAATCTGCATTTATAATGCATAATATATCAATCAATGCATGTAATGTCACATTTATAACCCACTTCAAAGTCCTTACGTATGAATGTGTCATAGTCATAGCGTTAGATAATAACCTATTCATTAATAATAATATTTATGAATACAGTTATAAGGTCAAAGTCTATAGAATATATACTTGTATTCAAATGCTGTTGCAGGAAGTACTTAGTGGAAACTCCATAATGTCTATTGTGCGCGTGCTAAGGAATAGGACTCATTGTCTGAATCTGTACTTCAAGAAAGCTCTTAACTGGACTATTAATGCCTTGATCACAAGCACCGAATGGAGTGACGGAACAGTATTGGCAGTCAGCGTCTCAAATATCTTGACGACGAAGTCTCAAAATAATCTTAAAACTCACGTATTAAGAGCAAATCAAACTGTTTTATTATAACTTACTAATTATAATAAAGAAAAAGGAAATGGACAACACTTCATAGTTTTACGACCATAATCGAAACGAACATGACTGTACTGCTACTTAAGAACAATGGGAGCGAGCGGGACAGATAATACAAAGGTTTATGACGTTTTGTCATGATTATCGTCTAACGGCAGTACAATGTACGGGTCTTCGGCAATCTCACTTACTGTAAGAATACAAAATACTGCTACGATACAAAATAACGGGGATAGATAAAAGATAAGATAGTAGGACGGGTAGCTAGGTACACCCCCGTACAATAAACCCAAGTAAGTACACTCAGCGTCAGATCGATCTTGATGAACAAGGTGCTCAAAATGACCGTAATTCCTTAATTAAGACCATTTTGAGCAAGAAAGGTCCTGTTGACGGTTTATTCTAATATTTGGTACACACTTTTAGTTACGGCAATATTAAAATATTTTAGTTCAAAGATCATCTGGAGACGTTGTAGTTAAGACTTCTTAAACATAAGAAAATAGTATCTATGAATGAATAAAAACTGATGTGTCATTTATAGGACTGAGTTCAATCAAATCTGGACTGAAATTTGCTTTTTGAAAGTTTTGACTTTGAATATTTTTTTTTTTTGCTTTTCTTTCTGCTATTGACGTAGGTCACTAAATTATATCAATCTAAAAATAAGTCTATCGCAGTCCAGTACTGGACATAGGCCTCTCCTAATGTTGCAGTGCTTTGGCCTACTGTTTTCACGCTGACCAGATACAGGATTTTATTTCGAGTTTTCCTACTCAAAAATCTGAATATTAAGCACCTCGGACTTAAATTAATTGATAGATTCTTGTCGTCATGTCGTATTTAAATAAACTTATTTAAATTAGATATTACATAATAAGAGAAATTCAATCCTTTCCCGATAAAAGGTCTGTCCTATAGTGTAGGTATAACCTGTTTCATGACTAATACAAATCAGAAATCAGCTTATGTTGTTACTACCTACTCATTAAATGAACCAATCTATTACGATGTGTTATCTAAACTATTATTTGACCTTATTATAGAGTAACTGGCTTCTGGTTTTGAATTACATGAAAGGTTGACGCAATCTTGTGGAAAACTCCAATGTACCTTGTACGTACCTATACCACAGAATAAAGAAGAGTACACCTGTACATACAACTGTACAACAACTTTGGGCTGAAAACTACTTTTGATGCGTGTCTGCAACTCTGCACTTGGTAAATTTGTCTAGAAGCCAATGTACATGTATTTATAAAAAAGAAATGTGCTTACCTATGTATTCCGCATTCTAGAGCCTAGCAACCTATTTACTTATATTTATTTCTTCCCTTTCATACGCATTGTTTTTGAGATTAGCATGACGTAAAATTCCTTATCCTCGTCATTTTCTTCCACTCCTGGTTTCCTGACTCAACCAACTCTTTCATTACTATCTGAATACCTTTTCACTAACTTTCTACTAACGCCAATAGTACTCACAATATTTGTTAGTTACGAATCCCATTATACTTACACGTGCGGAAAGTTCCACTAATCTCAGAATGGAATAATAAAACCACACTCTTTCGTCACGGGGCCGGGGCCTATGGCCGGAAGCCTGGGCATGCTCTTGAAGGTAATGACCTGGGCTCCTGACCAGTTTAAGCAGCCTGCCTAACAACAAATAACCTTGTGGAAATATTTGTTCCTTTTTTATGTTTAAACATTCACATCCATTATATTTCTATGAAATAAAGCTACTCTGCCTACCCAATGGGAAAGAGGTATAAATGTATGAAGCTGTGAAATACCACCTAACTAAGAAAATATTGTCCTCTCTAGGGACTATTCTAGCGTCATAGTAAGGTATGCCTCAGGGCACATAATATTGGACCCAAATCGCGGGCGAAAGGAGGCATTGGATGGCGAGATTGTTTAGGTCTAATCAATTTACGAGCGCAAATGAGCACATTTTGGGTTCAAGATATATGTCCCGAGGTATAAGTGCTTCTCATCAGGTGAGCCAAGGTCTATTTGCTACCTTATAGGTATGAAAAAACAGTCCTTATTCCATTTTGCTCACATTACATTTCTGTGACGTTTGTAAAAAGAAACAGACAGAAGAATTTAAATCTCGATATAAAAAATGTGAAGGATATAATAAAACAAGAGATGTATTTGATTTTACTACATTTATATAGCTGTCGAGGCCATAATACTCGTAGACAAAAGAAACTAACCTGGCTTCAGATTGTCTCTTGGAACATTTAAGTGTATGTAGGTAACCATTTTATTACAATTGTACAGGTATGTTACAATAATACTTATAATATAATAGTAATCGGTAGGTAGGTTTCAACCAGATTTAATAATTCTGGAAATCAGTTTGCCAGTAAACTGGTAGAATTCCACGTTGAATCTTTAGTCTTCATATGACTCAATGTTAGAAGAAGCATGACCGTCCTTTGTGCTCATATAATCTTACACAATACTTTGTTTCACAACTGTCTTTCAAGGAGAAAATTTATATCTAGATACTAATTTGTCATTGAATTTGAAACGAAACTAGTTTTATTCTCGTAATGTTTGTTCTCAAGTTCAAGTTCAACACAAGGTGCTCTATCTATAGGTACTCTTTTGTAATAAAAACCAACCATGTTAGCTAATACCGAAGGGTAAGATCGCATATAACCTTTACAATGTATGTAGATATCAGCTAATTACTGAAACCCAACTCAAACGTACTCTGTAGCAATCGAGTAATAAGCCCACCGCACGCGTCTCTCGTGTGATTCGATCTGACACGTGACTCCAACATGCAGCCAAAGATTAAGTAATGGTGTAGGCACGCAGACACATCAATTCATCAGTTATTTAATAGCGTTATGAATGACAAACTAATATCAAGCTTGTTACCTACTTATCGTCTGGTGAGATCGTCACAGCAGCTAAATTATTCAATTTTTAAATAGGTATCTAAACGAGTTTACATTGTTTTTAAGCTGATATGCTGCTGCTGAATTATAATTTCAAATCAAACTATGAAATGTTTGATAGTGATGATAATGAATTGGGATTTTATTTCAATAATTCAATTATATTGTTGCTACTAATGGTTAATAGTGGATTAGTTATCCAGTACCCAACAGCGCAATATAAGATATAGGTATAGCAAGTATTTACTTTAGTAGGTTTAGTCATGTAATTGGTACTTGAAACCGATCTAAGTGGTCGACTTCTGCAACAAAATACAAAGGTATTTGTAATCGTTAGCAATCGCGGTGTATTGTTGTACAACTAGGTCGTTTTGACCCCGACGAGACGGATATGAAGGGGTAAGTAATGCAGTGTTTAAATTGCGAGGTTAAAGGAGTTCATTTGACAATGTCTTATCAATCATATAAAACAAAGTTATCATTATCAGTGATAATTTCAAATCAAACATCTTAAAATAGTTCAGTAGTTGTTCAACATTTACCAATAATTATTACGCTACATTGGTATCATTACCTAAGTGAATAATGACACTTATGCAAGATCAAAAGCATTGACATAAAATTTCACATCATAGTATGTACAAGGGTATTGAAATTAACAAATAAAATCTGTACACAATAACGTAACATTTTTAATAGTCTGTGACAAACGCTTTGGTGGTCGAAGACACGCACACATGTTAAATTCTTTTATAAAATTATTACTGAAGTTTCCGTGTGTGCGTGCGCGTGTATATTTCATCTGAAACTAAACGTGAACCTTTACTATTGGTTAGATATTAAAGATTGTTTTTAAAACTTTGGAAATTAATTTGTAGGAAGGCGTAGGATTCTATTATTTCAGAGATGGTTGATCAGTAGTATTTAATGGTAAGAAAATGAATGCAGTGTCATTTCTATTAACGGATCTGACGGCAACCTTCCATTACAATTACAGCGTACATACTCTCATGAAAAGTTTATATGAAACACAAACTCTTTTATGTTTAACCTAGAACAAACTAGCACGCCATATGACTATGAAACAAACATAAAGAATTGAATGCCTATTTTTAAGTCTATTTAACTAGGTTAACAAATAAACAGCATGGTAATATAACGTTCTATAATTACGTTTAGACTGTCGATTAGCCCTGATTTTAGCAGGCAATGTTTGGGCAAAGTTTACACTACAAAATACGAAATGTAATCTGAAATGTTTCTTTCATTGGCATATAATTTGTTTCTACGCCGATAGTTAGGTAGGTATACCTACTAAAAGTTGTGTAGTGAAAACACATGTTGAGGTAAAGTAAAATGCAAGTGGTGCGGATGAGGAAATACCTACAGAACAAATGACAAATACCGTAGGTACATAATTAAAAATGGGTTAGTCAATCTAGGTCGACCTCGAAATACACCGAAGACATTTTATGTGTAATTTCTGAAAATGCACAGGTCAGAAGTAGTGGAAACCGATAAGCCTGTGTCATAGGTTCAATAGTGGTAGTTCCTGATTTTAGTCACCTAACATTTTGCACCTCTGGAGTGAGTAATAAGTACTTACTCTAGAAGGGAAAGGCATATGATATAACAATTCTATAATCTAAATTCATATTTATCGGTACAAGTCTATAAATCTAAACACATAGCAATAAAACTATCATGATAATCTGAGTGGAAACTTAAATGTGACAGGAAAAGAGAATGCCCCTTTGATATTTAAGATATATTTCAGTCATTAACCTATTTACACCTATCCTATCCTATTAGAAATGCGATAGTTTGTTAAGATGGCTGGATTTTGTAACTCAAAGACGGCTGAGCTGAATTTCGTGCGGAGATGATTATATTGTAGTCTGGATGGGGTGGAGCCGCGGGCAACAGTTAGCATTAAATAAATAAAAATATTTTACTGTATAGTGCGATGTTGTTACGTTCATAATAGGTATGATTTTATCAAATAATTATTTTATCTCATAAATAAACTAATAATATTTCACCTACACCAGATCCAGTACAATCTGGTTTGGTTCTATAAATCCACTCATACATAAATTCTCTAGACAAGGATCTCATAAGCGTATAATTTTAACATTTAATTGTAAAACTTGTAATGTGCGGTATAGAAACTGTATCTTTTAATGAATCGACTAAAATATTACTTACAAGGTGGCGCCATGTTATATTTTAGTTAATAACAATTGTGTATACTTAGGTAAATAATAGTGCCAAGGTACAGTCGGTTTTTTTTATTTATTTAAAATATTTTGTAAGTATGTGATTCACATTTTTCATGATATGCGCCTTGTGTATGTTAAGTGATTTACATCTGAATGTAACAAAACCCGTTTTTAGCGGATTCAAATAAAAAAATAAATGTTATTAAGTATCTCAACCATTATTTTATCAGATACTAGCTTTTGCCCGCGGCTCCGCCCGCGTGGATGTCGGTTCCCGGCAATTATTCGTTTTTTTCTCACCTTTTAAACCTTCCCTAGACCTCCACGAACATTTCAAGACCAAGATAAGATAAATCCGTTCAGCCGTTCTCGAGTTTTAGCGAGACTAACGAACAGCAATTGATTTTTATATATATAGATAAACAATTAAAGATGACCTCCGCTTTGTATCAAGTCGCATTCATTATAAAGGTCAAGGTGTATCTATGCCAGTAGGTACCTACCGAAAAAATTGAAATAAAACGTGCGAAGACGGACTTAGTATTACTGATAGAAAATAAGACATTTTAAAACAATCTATCTGTTTCTACGTCAGGAAGTTGTGGCGCGGGCGGTGTAGTAGGTAAATAATCACTTGATCCACCTGACTGGGCCGACTGGCTGAGTTATCGTGTTCTAGGTTCTAACGAACAGTCAGCATTAGATCGATATTGACTAAAAAACCCTCAAAATGATCTTATTTCCTTGGTTAGAATGGTTATCCCCCCTTCCTGTTGATAGATTGTTCTGATATTTGGTACGCACCTCTTTTTTTCTTGTTTTTTTAGTGCGGTTTCAGACAATATTACAATTTAAAGCAATAAAACAGTTTAATTTTGCTCTTAATACCTTGGCTTTAAGATCATTTTGAGACTTTGGAGTCAAGATATTTCAGACGCTGACTGTGTCTACATAAGCCGTGTCAATAATTATTTGTTGCTTCCTTAGAATAAATCTTTATCAATAATACCGTTTAAATTATTTTTAAGGATTAGGTACTTGTTTCTGATTGCAATGATGAATAAATACCTATTATTACTATTACAACTTCATTATTAATTAATATTAAAAATAGCATACTTAATTACAATATTATTACTAATTTGATTCTTGACTCGTACCTCAGAATAGATAATAGTACCTTGTACTCGTACCTTGAATAATATAGAAATAAAACATCTAATGGGTACTGGTATTTTGTTTACGGCGTTTTATACCAGATTTCATTATCTTAAGTGATTATTACAAAGACTTAATTAAAATACCGTCATGCCAAGTCTTGTGTCGCAGGATACGCAACTATAGTATTCAAGAGAAAACTTTACACATTCTTACACGACCACACCAATGTTGCTACTTTAGTAAGTATTGTTTCAGTTTTTTTTTATTACCGCTTACTTGTAACAACGAATTTCCACTAGTAATTCGTATAGGTATGATTTTATATAGCTTAAAGAACCAATGGTAAGGGACTCGTATCTAAGTAATAACCAAGTGGGTTAACATATTAAAACTTAAGCAAGACTAGTCAGGTGAATTCAGTCTCAGTCTAAGGATGGGTGTCCACTGTGACCTCTCCGTGTCTCAGAGAGCACGTTAAGCCGCCAGTCCGGGTACCATACTAACGTCTCTGTGGCATTTGGCACCCTAAAAGTCTAAGTAGGAGTTCTGCAATATCACCAGTAGATTGTGAAGGTCAAATGGTAGTTGTTTCACACACATAATCATATCTCCGTCCATCGCATGATGAGTTGAGGAAAAAGCTTCGAGGACGACGACTGTAGAGCCGGAAGATGCAATTATTCGAGGATTTTAACAACTGAACTACCCACCCGACTACTGCTACACAATAGTAGCAATAGTTCTATGCTGTTTGACAACCGAACTAATGCAACTGAAGAGTAGTATTGTGATTAACCGAACTACCACCGGACTACTGCTTTACAAAAGTAGCAATAGTTTGAGGCCGTTTGATAACCGGACCACTGCTACTGAATAGTCGCAGAAGTCCGGTCAACCGGATTAGCAACCGGACTACTGCTACTGAATAGTCGCAGAAGTCCGGTCAACCGGATAAGCAGCCGGACTACTGAGACTAAAGGGATGCCGCGATAGTAATGCAGTCACAGCGACTAAATAGGGCTGTATGTTCGATGCGCAGTCAGAATCGTCGAATCGACTATTTCCGTCTGTAAAGAAAGCCTGCGTCAAAGCCTTGTTTGTTTTTTGATAGGTGTACCTGTTGGCAGGTAGGGTTGACTTGGGTCCCGCAAATTTTGATACGGCCTCAAGAACACTTATCGTGGAATGTATCACATTTCTTTTAGTTTGTAAGAAAATACTTAAAAAATACAGCTTGAGTATTGGCTACTGAGATAATATTCAGAGAGAAAGGGAGAGTATTGGCACAGATTACCTAAGTATTAGAGAGTGATATTCTCACGATCGAGCCGGTTATTGAGAAAAGCATAGTTCTATGTCCTACTTGAGTATATAATATAAATAGATTAAAAAGATATAAATATTGACTAAAGAAGTACTTACAAGGTAGTGTCAACAGAGAGCATGCTATTAATAGATATTGAGTCGGCTACCAAAGTAGTTACAAATTGTTGTTATTCAAAGAAGTTGTAGGTGCTTTTTAGGGTAAAGTCAACTCTGTGAACGACAATATGGTCTCTTTTATCATCGTACCCCATCTTCACCGTCGCGTCGCATCGCACCCTACTATTGAGCTGTTGTGTATACCTCACATCTGCCAAGCGAGCGTCCTGAGATGGACACATTTTATTATTATACTCCCTTCCCGCCAGTATATTATTATCATCGAAAGGGCGGGCGCTGGTGTGTTAACACTCATCTTAATAGCTTTAGTGGAGCTAACCTATATATTGCTGTCAACCACATACTCTGCCTATACACAGTACCTAATGCTAATATGATTTACTTTAACAGAGAAGTACAATAGCACATGGTTCCTCCCAATAGTCGAACCTGATTTTTCATTCCCAGCAGTCATAACCCCATCGTTACACCACAGAAACAGCTGATTTGAAAAACATGTGATGATAGACTTAATCTTACAGAATTTATCATCGAAACGAATTCCTAAACTGTTCAAGACGTACTTAATGTCGATGAAGTCATCTTTGTTCTAGAATCATGTCAATCGTGATACTTTCGAAAGAAGCATAACAACGACACTTATTATGATTGATCAAATGTTATTGATGAATTAGAATTTACATAAGTATTATGTGACATATGAAGTAAAATCTAATCTCGACGTTATCATGTCTGATGTCCTGTCATATAGAATGCCACATTAATCAAGCAATGTTAAAATTCGCTTCTGTCAAAGTCACGATTTGACGTCAAATCGTGACGTGAAGTGAGGACACTGAGGACTTGATAATTTTTGACCCTTCTAGCATTAGTTGCTTTTAATTTTTTTCTAAAAGTGAGATCTCTCGCAATATTTCAGTAGGTATTCATCTTCTCTGTTTTCCTTTAAGGACAAACTTTTTTATAAATAAAACTAATAACACATATAATTTAGTTGCCAAGGACAAATTACCGTCAGTGGTAACATAAAGTTACATTAGATAAGCTGGTCACATTAAGGAAAAGTCAGCATTGTTCCAAATATGTCCTGCTCGTATTTAAATATAACGGTTCTCCCACACTTTCATAATGTTTGTTAAGGTGGTAAGTATCACAATGAAACACTTTTCATCGTGACAGTTACCACCATATTGTTTCGTAGGATTAGAAATTGAACCACCATTATTTGTAACAAATAGGTAACAAATACCGGTTAGGCAGCGATAATATTTCACGTGACTCACAGAATCAAAAGTATGTACAGTCATGAACAGTGAAATATTTAAATTAGTTTCTAATAAATATCATAGGTAACACAATTTTTGTTTCACTTAAGCCAGTAATTTGCAGTTTAGTCAATCATGCACGCTTCAGCCACATGATCAGCCTCGTGATCTCACACGTTACCTTGAGCACTGTCAAACTATTCTTGCACAATTAATTTTTATCGTACATTTTAACTAGCTTCCTACTGATATGAACGCTATTTGTTCTACAAGATCAAAACTATAATTGAAAACAAAATCTGGGTATAAATATATAAGTTCAATTCGTTATTGTGATGTTCCATAAAACAAACAAGTACTAAACTCTTTTCAATATATAAACATTTAATTGGAAACTTCTTCTTATCAACTAAAAATGTGGCTCATTCATAATTTGTGAATACCATCGTACAGTGTAAGTACATACCTGGTCAAGTCAGCCAGACAATTTGATTAATTCAAACGATTTTAATTAAGTTAGTCTGGTCTCTTTACTAGATCAGACTTCATAACTTTAGTTCTCGAATTTAGGTCATTTTCCTATTTAGGTCATTTAACGACTTGCAAGATTGTTTATAAACGCAACACCATCAGACTTCGCAGCAGTGCCGATGTTCTCACGAATTTCTAGTATCTATTTGACTTACGTCATTATTAATCAGAATCGTGAATTTAAAGTGCCCTTAAACTGTATAATTAATTATGTATGTAGGAGAAACGGTTGTTGCTAATAATTGATACTGCGTAGTTTTATTTTTTAGATTGAGTTCATAGAAAATATAGTATAGTAGATATTGGTAGGTACTTTTAACCATCTCATACTCTATTAGTTACTCGACCTATCCACTGTAAATCCTTTTAAGGTGTGGTTTTTTTTTGATGTTACGATAACAAGGCGAAGTACATATAAGAACAGAGAAGATCTAAGAGGTCTTAGATATGGACCATGTGCAAAATAAAACATGGAAGTGATTAAATGTACCCGTGTGATATTTCCACCCATTTCTACTTGAGGTCCAAAACGACCGAAAAGCACATATTTCGCGTGCGCCAATCTCAAATGAAATATGATAAGTGCAGAATGATAATGATAATGGTATTCTGAAAATTCAATAATTTTAGGGTTTTTTCTTCACTGAACGTACTTTAAATGTAGTCTGTGATATGACGAGGTTTAATAATGAGACACGAAACACGACAGTGGTAACATTGTTAATACGTGTCTAATGAAATGAATGATCAATGAAGCACATTAGAGGAGAAAAATAAAATTTAGAAATTCTTATTTCATAATAAATAACAAAGCCTAGGAGAAGGTACGAGTATATTCGATATGAATATTTATTAACGAATGTACCTACTACTTACTTAATTTGGTGATTAATAATTTACATACTTAATTTAAAAATAACTTGAACTAAACGGAATGGAATTTGTCCGCATTGTATTAGCAAAATATCTATAGTAAATCTTAAAGCGTAACGTATTTAAATACGTGTTCCACTATGTAATAACATGTATTTTGACGTCATCATTATGTAAACAGGTGTATGTACGACCATCTTTTGTTTTTAGCACTGAAACGGTTGAAATCAGATAAACATTCGTTTTCTTGGGGTTATAGATAAGCAAATGTTTTAAACTTTCTTTGCTATAAGCTAGTAACATCGATAGTAATTAGATAGAAGTAATATTTCACAATTTACTTTCTTTGCTATATGTTTTGTAATATACATTATTTAATAAACTATTTTTTTTATCGCCGTCTCGTGTATTGGTCATTCATAAGAAGAGTGACATAACTCAAAATATAGCTACTTAATGCAGTCCTTTATCATTATGTAACAAACCTTGTTCAAATCTTGCGAATCTATATAACATGTCTCAGTATTCCTTAATTTTAAAATTTCATCACGCCTTCTGCTCAAAACTGCTAGCAAACAAAGCTCTATAACATACATTTATTGCTGTAGTTCTAACTATGCATAAGTACAAAGAAGCTCAAAAATGTACCGTTTTTATTCTCAATAACTCTATTGTCTGTAATCATATCTTATATCTTTTGTCTAAGAAGATACTAGGACCAAGACATAAAAGATTTATCACTGGTTAAGGGATGACTCCTTTAACCGGTAATATAATAATATATAGGGGTTACCTTTTCTAGCGAATAGTTTTGTCTGAATACGCCATCTTAGCTGAAGAACTTATTTATATTACGGCCTGATCTTTTTTTTTAAATAATAGTAAAACAAATTTACCCCTCAGGTATACCCGGTATAACAATTTACAATGCCCTAAGAGTTAATACCCTGCAAATAATGTTACTAAGCCAGTTTCCAGTATTAGAGACAACGGGATATTTGCCATGTGTTGTTTTTTTTAGTCCTATGTTGTTCTTTTTTTAAATTTGAGTGTTAAATATTGGACACTCAAGTCAACACATAATAATATCCCGTTGTCTTCAATAATAGACTCTGTTGGTTGAGTATAGCTGATTACGTATGTATTAAGAAAGTATACTAGCTGATTGATGCTTTGATGCAGCCTTCCCCTGAGGGTTTAAACTCTAAAGAAGGAGAAGAAGTAAGCCGAATCCCGGGCTCTGAGGTGAACAGCTGATAATTTCATATGATCAGCTGAACCATTATTAGGTAACATACGACCATAATATTCTCATCATAGTGATAAAACATTTATGATTATCCATACTAATATTATAAATGCGAAAGTAACTCTGTCTGTCTGTCTGTGTCTGTATGTTACGCTTTCACGCCTCAACCACCGAACCGATTTTGATGAAATTTGGTATAGGTATAGATTAGACCTTGAGAAAGGACATAGGCTATGTTTGGTCGCGATAACCGTCATCCACGCGGACGGAGCCGCGGGCAAAAGCTAGTTTTATTATATGCCAAACAGCAACAGTGATGTGCACACGTTCTTTAATCTTTTAAGGTCTTGTTCACACTGGTTATTGCTATTTAATTACCGCTATCTCTCTATGATGTTTTGTTCAAATATTTAACTCCTAAAATCTAAACAGTGCAACTGCTAAACTATGAATTTTAACTTTATACTTCCTTTTTTAAAGAGGCTCGAAGTGTTAATTAAAGTTCACTTAAGATAATTTCATAGTACCTATCTATCTATAGCAATATTTTTATTGAACATCTTACTAATATTATGAATGTTGGTGAAGATATTTAGACGTCTGCCACACTCTCAAGCTGAAATACTTAGTTAAAATTTGGCGTAAGGATAGATTTTTTTAGGAGTGGAATAGGTTCCCATCCTATTACAGCGGACCTGAATTTCACGCGGTTGAAGCCTATGACTATCCAAGTAGACTATAAAAAGTAAAATAAAACAGAAAATCTACCTGTGAAGAACCGCAAAAGCACTAGGTTGGACTCCAGACTTAAGTTACATCTGTATAACTAAAAATAATTACACGCAATATATTAAAATATCTTTATTTCTCAAAAGGCATTCTTCTATTCATGTCACAAACCATTATTTTTGCCATAGTTACTGTTTCTGTTGAATGACAATGACTTTGATAAATCTCACATCTAGATTTAGATAAGTGGCGCGGGAGTCACGGTGAACGAGTATGGTTAGGAAAAATACTAAACATACAGTCATAAAGATAAGTTCACACTTTTATTGCGTGATTTTTTGATAAATAACTATGGCAATAAGGGTGAGGATACAACATTGAGGTGCGGTCACAACCAAAAAAATTAACACGTGTGGTTCGCGTTGTTATGAACTACCTTTAAAAACCTAACGGTTTTCCAAGTCAGTTGGCTAAGGCCAACAACTGCAATACTCCTGCATTCCGCCCGATTCAGTCAAATTAAGATTTAAAACGTAATAAGTTTAATTTTGAAAGCTCTTAAAATTATAAAATTAATTAAAATCATAATCAAACGTCGAGTAATGATGTAGGTATGTTGATTTGAGAGATCATAATATTTGTGCAACTATCTATGCTGTTCTTTTCACACATTTGGACGTATGCGTTTGCAGCATAGGTTTGTAAGCTGATAATTCATCATAAAAAATAGAGTCGGTTCGATGGACGTACATTGCGAAGCAATTATAATTCTACTTCGAATAAAATATGAACTCTTCCTTTTCTGAAGTCGTTTAATAAACCAGAAATGTAGTGGGCGATAATGTGACAGTATATTGCGTTGCAACGTCACTCGCGCTGTTGTGTCTTCGCCTTAAAAACGGCTAGACATTCGTGATCTTGAATGGCAATGTAACTTTGATAAATCCATGTTAGTATTTATCAAAGTAACATGATCACGATGAATGGATATGGTTTGGAGAAACACTATAGGTATAAAACCTACCATAAAGATAAGTTCATATGGGTAGTATTAGGTATTTTTTTGTAAATGTATCAGCATATTATCAAGCACCCATAAAATATTACTTTAGTATAATGGCATCATTCTTATGATTTTAATTGCGTCCATTATATAACTATCTAATTGTTTTACACAAGCGTTCTCTCTATAGCATAACACAAATCTGCAGCATGATATTTAGCAGCCATATAATTTTAATATTTAATTAAGAAACGGTTTTAACTACTCTATAAAGATATCAAACTGATGCGCGACAGAGACAGTGCTCTACAAAATCTTCTACAAGGTAAAAAAAGGTCTTCACCAGACTCTCACTATTTTTCCAGACAGCCAGACCAAAAAAGCCGAGAACTGTAAGTACTAACATAAATAATGTATGAATGTATGTAAGTGACATTTATGTAAGTAGGTACTGGTTAACCGCATGGAAATAGTTTGTTTATACACAAGCAAATAATGTTCGAAGCCTCAAACTGTATGGCACGTCATATGTTTTTCTCGACATTTGTGTTGAAAATATTATAGTCTCATTTGTCATGTCACTGTGTCTAATAATATTGAAAGAGGGCATACCTGAAGTACCCTTCTCTAGAGGTGTTAGAACAGAAGGCTATGAAATTCAAGGGAAACTCTCTAAGGTTCAACCTTTTCCCTACTTACTAAATCATCTGTCGGGGTAATCGTCGTATGAAACGCCAATACATGTGTTGTATCTGTAATGGCAATCTCAATTCTCAGCCAATTTGAGAATATAAATATTAAAAAACAACAAAAGCAGTAGCGTAGTATATTTTTTCAATATTTGAAATATCGTCTGAAGGTACGTTAGAAATAAAATTGGAAGAAGGTGATTTTAATACAAGTACCGTAACTCCAATAGATAAGTAGTATGCAAAATTAAAAAAACTAGTTTCTGAGAAGTACATTTAGGTTGATAGATACAACATTTAATAAGGAAATGAAGACACTACAGGAAATTGGTAATCGATAAAAAATGCAATTAAAATCTTACGATTTGCACATTCATAAGTAGGAAACTAAACGTAAACTAACGCGATACTTTAATATTAATGCTTACAGTTTTATGTTATTTTATAATTAAATTCATTTCTTTCCACATTTACTATATACTCGCCTTTACCTAAGGCTTTATCTGCATTGAGCCATACATTTTCCAGGATACAAAGTTACCAGATAATACCATAATAACCTTTAACCGCATGTCCATGCGCATGGAACCATGAACCATGTATTTTTTAGGGTTACTCCAAAAGTTGTTATCCCATTTCCTTCTCGCCCTCATAAACTATTTGCCAAAAATCTCGTCGACCCTCACATCCTCGATGTGCAAAAGGTATATGTAGACCTAGTAAGGCTCTACTGATTAATAGGCAAGGCTGTGAAGAAGGCTTCTCTTTCAGGGTTGGGTGGTCAATCGAAAGGAGGAGAAAGAGGACACGTACCTTGGGTTACGACCGACTTGACGACAATATGATGAAATCTCTTAAACACTCGTGTTACATGATATGCAATAACATCATGGAACACCGGTGTAACCTGGTCGAAACATCAGGCAAATCAGTATAACCTATACCATGATCACGTTAATTCCATAACATAACATAACATAAACTCACGCCTATATTCCCCGAAGGGATAGGCAGAGGTGCTAGCACCCACATTTCGCCAGTTTATGTTTAGGTCCCAATGTACTATTTGCCTATATATATATATAAGCCTATTGCCATTAACCGGGCACTATAAACCTGCGATAAATACACACATAACTT
Organism: Eilema sororculum; assembly: GCA_914829495.1. Classification (NCBI taxonomy): domain Eukaryota; kingdom Metazoa; phylum Arthropoda; class Insecta; order Lepidoptera; family Erebidae; genus Eilema; species Eilema sororculum. Next base: position 18,516,312 of record OU618543.1, on the reverse strand, counting down.
CGAAAAGCATCTAAAAGTCATTGGTGTGTGCCACGAACCCGAGACCTCGTCTCAGCAGTCCATTACCCATACCCCTAGGCTACACGTTAATTCCCGTTATTACTATTGTATATGATAAAACCTCGTTTATAACTAGGTTGTTACGATACAACACTGAGATGATAATGATGTATGAAAGGTCAAAAAACATAAATGGAGACAGAAGCCGCTGGACACTAACAAATTAAAAAATGACATTTACATTTAAATAACTTAATAATACCTACTTATTCTTTTCAAATAGTGATGGAGGTATAATAACTGTCTTCAAAGGACAAATTTAATATTTTTACATTTGCGTTCATTATTTTATGTAGGTAATCTTTTAGAGCACCAGTAACCGCTTGCCATCTGGCAGGATAAATGGCAGGCTTCCATACTAACATTAAAATTATGTGCATCAATTATTTCTCGGAAACAACAACACGTAAAGATAATACAGAATACCGTAATACTACAGTTTATAATAAAAAAGTAACCATTCGAGTACAGTGCCTTCGGTATAAAGAGTTCGAAGAACTTTACACAATACAGGAGAACAACACAAGGTCATTTTAGCGACGCCGTCGATTTCAGAGGGGAATTCTATAAACTATTCAAATATATTTCCGGGTAATCCCCTCCAAGTGGCGACAACCATGATTAGGTATTTAGGACCCAGTTTGTGTGAAATCGGACTTTAACAACTATGCTAAGGTCAAATTTCACCACTGAAAATAATGGAATTCAAGTTCAATTAAACTGGGTCTCACATTAGGTATTTCTTAATGGAATAAATTAATCACAGTAACGCATTTAGTTCTTGATTGTAGGTCATAAGGTGAAGGAGTTGTGATCGAAGGGTTAGTCAGCGAAATAAACTGCGTTGGCACAATTTGAGACTCAGTTTAACTGGCGAAATCCAGTCTTAGTTCAAAAAAGTATCCTTGTAGTAACTAAGCCTTTTTAAAACAAGTTTACGACTGGCCGCATTTTATTTAGTACGATAAACTTGATTCGACATAAAAACTTTTTCTTTGAAAGACCAAGGATCTTAGACTTGGGTCATTGAACCCATTACTTAGAACTAATTGGGGATTATACACCTATTATTGTTCAACGGCTCTTTGTAGTAGGTACCTTGGGGTATTGAGGAAGAGAATCACTGATGAAAAATGAATAATATAATGAAGAATATAATGCGTTTGAATTTAATATAAGTGAAGTAAAAACGTTGCAACAAAAACGATTACCTACAGTTTTTTTAACTTTTTTACAAAAACACTACATTATAATGAGTTGATAAGATTTTTTGTTTTGATATGTAGTACCATGTAATACTGATTGATTATGTTATTATGTATACCTACATAATGTTTATAACCAAACAGTAATGAAATAGTTGAAGATAGAAATTTTATATAAAACAGGGCGTTTTGTCTAGGTACAAGTTTTTTTGCTTAGTTTGTTAATTTTACTGCATGTAGGGTGCAGTCAAATGATGGTAAGCTGTGGAGTCTGAAAAATAAAAGCAACTCAAAAGAATTTTAAAATTGTTTTTATTTTTACCTCACTTAAATAACCCGAAATCCATACTAATAATATTATAAATGCGAAAGTAACTCTGTCTATCTGTCTGTCTGTATGTTACGCTTTCACGCCTAAATCGCTGAACCGATTTTGATGAAATTTGGTATAGGGATAGATTAGACCTTGAGAAAGGACATGGGCTATGTTTAGTCGCGATAACCGACATCCACGCGGGCGAAGCCGCGGACAAAAGCTAGTTATCTATAAAAAGTCGCTAAGACACTCCATAGTTCCATCTTGCGATTAAGAAAGAAAGTTGAATTGTTCAGTACGAGTTCCCCTATATTCAATACTTGGTTAAAACTTAAAACTATTAATTCTACATAACATAAATAGTTAAAACTCCTGAAATCACGCGATGTATTCAAACGTGATCGTTTAAAACACACCTGGATGTAATAACTGCCTACACAAAAATGTTTGGCCACCGCCGGCTTTAGACCGAGCTTCAGAAATAACTCAATATTTTTGTTTTCGTGTCTGATGAGATGCAAATTGCACAAAAACACTACGTAGTACATAACAAACGTAAACAAAACACAATTAAAACGATTTGTTCCGTTTTGTTTCGTTAACAAACAAACAAAATAATTGCGTCGCAATATACGTCACATCTCACAATATAGGTAAAGTCAACGTCATAAATATCTTGACAACGAAGTCTCTAAATGATCTTTAAACTCTCGTATTAAGAACAAATCAAACTGTTATTGTTATATATAATTATATGCATATTATTGATTTATATGGTATTATTGGCCGTGGCGGTGACGGGTGGAACCACAGAACAGTTAAAGGAACCTCCTTTAACTGTTCTGTGGGTGGAACTGCCTGTCACCCCAGCAGAAGCAGGCCACGGCGGCGGCGCGCTGAAAAAGCGCGCCTCCCCATTCCGGGGGCGAGTTGGGGACACCGTTGTCCCCCCTCCTGAGGAGGGCCAGACCGTAAGGGATGGCCCTGGGTCAGCCGGGGTGCGAGGGATATGTCGATGACAACCTCACCTCCGGCCTAGCACCACGACCCACAGTCGGCGTGCGGTTTTAGTCAGTTCGAGTCCGACATAGCCTCCCCTCCCGGCTCCGGCAGGGGGGGGGGTATCCGAGGGGACTTCCGCACGAAAAAAAAAGTATTATTGGCCGAACTAAAGGTGTGTACTAAATATCAAAACAATCGGTCAACTGGAAGGGGGTCAAAAAAATAAATTAAGATCATTTTGAGTACTCTGTTCGTCAACATCTTTGTGATGCTGACTTTACCTACCGACTTTTGTACCTAGTCATATCTTTTTCAGAAAACCAAAATAGGCATACTTTTGAAAGCCCGGGTCTGTTTTCGATATGTGTCACGTCACATCTTGGGCCATCAAGACATTAAGTACCAACCTACGTCTGTAATAATATCAAATTTAAATACCTACCTTGGTAGGTATATGATACCCAACAAGCAAATTAGTCTTATAAGGTTGAGTTTATTCAGCTATTCAGTGATATAAAAGTCGAGTAAGTGTGAATTATTCAGCACGTGTCATATAAAAGCATCTTATATAGCATTTTAGTTATTCAGCATTTCGGTCACATAATGATGCTGAGTAAACGTTTACTCTGCATACTTATATGACTAAAGTGTCGTATAAGATTTGCTGTATAAGTCGCTAGTATACGACGCTTATGTCACTATTTCGTCGAGTAAAAGCACATTATATAGCTTTCTTGTGACACAGTCGAATAAAAGCTACATTGTTGCTTTTATACTGCTATTATGTTGTATAAGTTGCATTCATACGACTATTACAAGCCTAGTGCCAAGTGTCGTATAATTGCTTGTCTTAGTTTTCTTGTGTACAGTAAGTGGTTGATTGAATAAATAAATAAACAAAAGATCTTTTTTAGAAAACTTTTTAGGAAGGTCTAAGGAACCCTAAAATATAATCAGCGTGGTATCATGGCGCTTATACTGCTAATTTGCTGTATAAGAAGCTATTATACCACCTGTTAGCAGTAAAAATGGTGTACAAATGAATGTTGATATAAAAAATATTTGTTATTATATTCATATTACTAAGAATTGAAGAAAATTGAATATTTACGATAAAACCTAGTATATTTCATCAGAAAACTTACCTTCGCAATACTTTGCAAACCTATGCGTGAGTTTACGAACCTACATTTGGTGCAACCTACAAATTAACATGTCTGCTAAATAAATTGTACTTATAATTTTTTATAATTTTAAAACACAACACGACGCACTTGCTTAATTTAACAAACAAACGTAACATAAAAGTCATATAAGTTACAGTTATAGCGCAACTTAAGCTTGTAACAGTCACTCCGTTACCTTTATACGATGTCTATGTGACTGAATTGCTGAATAAAATGGGCCCAAATCGCGTTGTATAAACGTTTTCATTACGTTTATACGACTTCTATTAGGAGCCAAAATGCTGAATAATTTACGTTGCCGCGACTACTACACGACATATTTTTGCTAGTTGGGTACTAATCGTAAACTAACTTCTCTATGTTTATACTGGAGATTGAATATGGCACTTGGTGGAATCTGTCATATTGAATAATACACTGGTATACCGAATTTTAAAACTACCTATGACGTGCTATGCGTCATAGGCAAAGTACACTATAACTAGGAAATAATATTATATAAACAACACGTATCAATAAACAATAATGTCAGCACTAAACTTATATGAGTAAAACCCCACTCTAAATCTCAGTAAAATCATGTAGAATAATTAGTATATAAGAGTGTGTAAATAGTAAATAAATAAATCTTGTTCCAACTGGTAAAACATCTTTTACTTACTCCGCAACATTGGTGACCCCGACGTGATTTCCTAGTGCTGATATAATTGCAGGCCAACTGCAGCCCTGAAAAGGTTTTCAGCAGCAAACCTAGGAACTATCACAGATCACTGTGGAGCTATATTTGGGAAAATTCACCCAACAGCCCACCAGCTTACCGACCACCACCATCAGCGAAATAGCACATTTCAGTTGGCTTCCCACAAGCGGGTCTAACCAGCTGAAATTTCAAGAGGCTAAACGCAATCATGGCACCGATAATTCCAGCCGGAACACCGTCAAAAAACCCCGGCACATCAGCTGAATCAATCAGCGACAGCCAGGTGGTGGCTGCAATTAGCATTACGGAGAAAATACCATCGTTTTGGACAGATTTACCGCGCTTATGGTTCGCGCAATTCGAGGCCATCGTAGCCTCCCAAAAGCAAGGTGACGAATATAAATATAATAGCGTCATCGCAAAATTACCAAAAGAGGTCATACATCAGGTTAGCGACATCCTGACGTCACCGCCAAACGCAGACAAGTACCGTAAAATCAAGGAAAGATTAATTGCGTGCTATGAGGAAAGCGAACAACGACGCTTCCACAAATTGCTATCGGAGATGGACCTAGGTGACTCAACACCATCACAGCTGTTGAGAAAAATGAAAGAAGCCAGCTGCGACAAAATGACCGAAGATACCATCAGATTATTATGGTTCAGACAGCTTCCGGTATCAATCACCTCCATATTGGCAGTCTCCGAAGACCTCGACCTCACAAAATTATGCGAAATGGCGGACCGAATTTATGAAAATATGCGCTATAAAACCAAAACAAACAACTCGTCACAGAAACCCGCCGACGTTTACTTAATAACAATGCTGACGTCACAAATTGCAGCTATGCGAGTTGAAATAAACGAGCTCCGCGGTATGAGTAATCGCCGACCGATGCAACGCAGCAAATTCCGAGCAAGGTCGCAATCACGCTTCCGGTCACGTACACGGCTATGTTATTATCACAGACGATTCAAAACAAAAGCATATAAATGCGATCAGCCGTGCTCGTGGATAAATAAAACCGATAAAAATTCGGGAAACGAGAACTAGCGCAGAACACGACGGGACTCTGTGCCATACAACCCGCCAACCGTCTAACTATAACCGACTCAAACAGTGGTTATAGGTTTTTAGTAGACACGGGAGCAAATATTTCTGTATTACAAAACGCACAGGGTAAGAAAAACGCGAGCAACTACAAACTGTATGCCGCAAACGGGTCAATTATTGAAACTTATGGCGAAAGCACATTAACGCTAAATCTGGGGTTACGCAGACCTTTTACTTGGACGTTCTTAATCGCCGATGTAAAAATGCCTATCTTAGGAGCTGATTTCCTAGAGCACCACAGATTATTAGTGGATCTATACGGCAAAAGGTTGATCGACCAAGAAACAAAATTAACGACGCCTGCGAAAATTGCAAGAGAAACACACATGCCTTCAATTAGATCCATCGACGCGAAATTACCCGAACATATAAAGCGCCTGTTAGAGAAATACGTAAACGTCACTAGACCAAGACCATTTAAAAAACCCACAGAGCATGGAATACAGCATCACATCATAACAAAAGGTCCTCCAGTTTATGCCCGCGCGCGCCCACTACCACCCGACAAATATAAGGCAGCAAAAAAGGAATTCCAAGAGCTAATAAACCTAGGAATATTAGAACCTTCCAGTAGTCCTTGGGCATCGCCTCTCCACATGGTAAAGAAAAAGAATGGGGAATGGAGACCGTGCGGAGACTACCGCGCGTTAAATAAAATAACAGTTCCCGACAGATATCCCTTGCCAAGACTGTTAGACTTTACATACATCGCAAGTGGAAAAACAATATTCAGCAAAATTGATATAAAGAAGGCGTTCCACCAAATCCCTGTTGCGGAACCAGAGAAGACCGCAATAATCACGCCAATGGGTTTATTTCACTGGAATTTCATGCCATTTGGCCTCAGAAATTCAGCTCAAACGTTCCAGAGGTTTATGGACTCCCTGTTCAGAGACCTGGACTATATATATGTCTTCGTGGACGACATACTCATAGCAAGTCAAAATACCGAACAACATTACGTTCAATTAGAGGAAGTATTCACTCGCCTAAGTAAAAACGGCATATCAATCAATACGAGCAAATGCGAATTCGAAAAGACAGAGATAGATTTCTTAGGTTATCATATAACGAGCCAAGGAATCACCCCCACGTCTGAGAAAGTACGAGCAATAAACGAATACCCAAAACCAAAGGTGGTAAAGGAGCTACGTCGATTTTTGGGAATGATGAATTTCTACAGAAGTAGCATCCCACACGCCGCCAGACACCAAGCTCCGCTCAACAAATACTTAATAAACTCCAAAAAGAATGACAATACGCCAATCGAGTGGAATACGGAAGCTAACCAAGCATTCGAACACTGCAAACAGGACATAAGAGATGTCACAACACTCGCATTCCCGGAAACAGACACACCACTAGCCATTATGACAGATGCTAGTTTAAAATGTGTAGGCGCCGTACTTCAACAAAAAGTTCAAGGAAAATGGAAACCCGTATCATTTTTTTCAAAAGGGTTAAGCGAGACACAAACAAAATATTCCACATACGATCGAGAACTACTCGGTATTTACATGGCAATAAAAAACTTTAGACGACTAATAGAAGGTCGCACATTTACAATATACACGGATCATAAGCCACTGATTCATGCATTCGACAAGAAGCAATCAGTGGATGAATCCCCTAGAAGAATAAGGTACCTAGAATATATTGCACAATTCTGCACAGACATAAGGCACGTCACGGGCAGCGAAAACGTGGTAGCCGACGCACTATCACGGGTAATAGAAACAATAGAACTACCCCAAATTCTCAACTGGCAAGAGGTAAAAAAATACCAAGACAGTGACCCGGAGTTAACAAAACTAAAACAAAATAGGTCACTAAAAATGGCACGGGTACCAATACAAAACAATAATACCAAAATTTATTGTGATATATCCACCGGTACAACAAGGCCATACCTACCACAAAAGTTCAGAAAAACAATTTTTGATAGTTTTCACAACATGAGCCACCCAGGGAAAAACACAACAAAAAAGTTGATAACCGCAAAATACGTCTGGACTAGCATGCACAAAGACATTTACGAAATGTGCAAAACATGTTTACAATGCCAGCAATCAAAAGTTCAGCGGCACACAGTATCACCCCTGGGCAAATTTATGCCAGCAGAACGATTTAGCCACATACACATAGACATTGTGGGCCCCCTAACGACATCACAAAACAAAAGATACATCGTCACTATGATCGATCGTTGTACGTCATGGCCAGAAGCATACCCTATTTCGGACATCACAGCAGAAACTGTAGCCAAAACCCTATACGATGGCTGGATCACACGTTTTGGATGCCCCAATTATATAACAACGGATCAAGGACGACAATTCGAGTCTGAGCTATTCAGAAGCCTAACCAAATTCCTGGGTATACAAAAAATCCGTACTACACCATATCACCCTCAATCAAACTCCAAAGTAGAAAGACTGCACAGAACCATGAAAGCAGCTTTGATGGCAAGAGGAAATACCGAAAATTGGACGAAAGAATTACCATCGGTATTATTCGGGATACGTACCAGCATTCGACAAGATACTGGATACTCAGCAGCCGAATTGGTCTACGGAACAACAATAAAATTACCAGCAGCATATTTTGGCGACTGTTCTAAAAACACAACGTATGCAGAGTTTGTGGAAAAAATTAAAGATAACATAACGCACATGACGTCAATTCCACAACGACAAAGCTCAAACAAAAACATATTCGTACACCCACGCTTAGCCGACTGTACACACGTATTTCTACGATGCGATAAGCTACGTCCTACGCTCACACCACCTTACGACGGACCGTTTCTCGTAGTCAAACGTGACAACAAAATAGTCACGATCAAGCGAAACGGCAGGGAAGTGAACGTGTCGATTGACAGGCTAAAGCCAGCATTCACGACGAGCGACGACAAGATAGAAGCTAAAAATCAAGAGCAAGATAAGGCAGAGCCAAATCAAAACATAAAAAGAACAAGTTCGGGAAGAATATCACGACCCACCGTCCGTTTCAAACAATGATATAAAAAGGGCAAAAAGAAAATAAAAGTCACTCCACAGCAAGCCACAAGAAACAACACACAAGATGGGAAGCAGTCAAACCCACGAAATGGAACAAATAAACATGGTGCAGAACAATAACCTGGCAGCAAAGGCAGAAAAGAACACACACATGGCAGCAGAAATTGAAAAAATAAAAATCTGTATCGGAGTACTCATCGCTATAATTATACTAGCAGCAATAATAATAACAATCACCAGACTCGTACGAAAAACTAACAAAGTCATGGACAAAAAGATAAACAAAATAATCAAGGAAATGCAACAAGTGTAACCAACTGCAGAAAAAGTACAACTCAGCAACAGCGTTCACGGACAAGGTCGACGCACCACAGCAAATAATAGCTAGAATTTTTATAAAGGGGGGAGTACTATGACGTGCTATGCGTCATAGGCAAAGTACACTATAACTAGGAAATAATATTATATAAACAACACGTATCAATAAACAATAATGTCAGCACTAAACTTATATGAGTAAAACCCCACTCTAAATCTCAGTAAAATCATGTAGAATAATTAGTATATAAGAGTGTGTAAATAGTAAATAAATAAATCTTGTTCCAACTGGTAAAACATCTTTTACTTACTCCGCAACACTACCCAAACATGAAAAATGCTAATATCGTAGTGTTTGGGAATTGGGATATTAAAACCATCAATGTAAATCTTTGAGATTGCCGAATGGTGAAACCGGTCAGGTTCAGAAATAAAATTAAACTCTTTGGAAAAGTACAAGTGTGGGTATTATTCAATATAACTTTTCTATGGAAAACGAATCAGACGCTACCAGTAGGTATCTAAGTATAATTTATTAATTAGTCTCCTCTATTTGTCAATTTATTCCTCCTTATTTGGGCGTAGACAAATTCTTGTTGGTCCCCACCAAATATGTTAAATGTCTGAGTTAGGAAGTAGTTATATCAGTACAGTGAGATCTGAATATCACGAATACGTAATAAACATGATATACCTACCTATAACATCAAATGGCACCTGCTTTACTGATAAAACAATAACATATTCTAACGACCTCTACTATACACATCCGCCGAGAATCGTAATCTTATCGTATTGCATAATCTCTTTTATAAATGCGGCAATCAGTAAGATTTACAATAGTTGTTTTAATGGAACATGATGGTAATAATAATCGTAAGTAGGTAAGTATTAAATAAAATCGTACTGTTACCCTTATTACTGTGTCTGTAGTAGGAGTAGTTTTAAATTAGAGGTTATCTTTTCTAAGTTTCTCTCTAGCTTTTTCTTTTTGTAAGCAACGCATGACTTATATGTTATGTTATGTTATGTACATACAGATATCTACCAATCCTTTCCAAACTTAAAGTGTAGGTACATTAGGCTTACATATTCTCACGGACACAGTAAAATAAAGACACAAGAAACATTACAAATTCATGACAGCTGATCAAATCATACGATTGAAAGATTCAATCACACACAGGAACTACTGTTTATACAACTACATACAATAATATACATAAACCGTTATTTGCCATTGCTTCGCGTTCGCAGTGGTGGAATTTGCATTTTATCGCATAGGTACTTTTATGTATATCTTCCATAAATTGAGATAGCTAAAAGGACAAGTATCCCTATAGAAGATAGTTGCCCATGCGAGTATTGAACACTTTGATTGTAAATGCGTATTTGTAAAGGTAAGGTGAATAACCGAGTGCGCTCGGCGAGTATAATATCACAGTATAAAATTCGTAGACGAAAATAATATCTAATATGAAACTTGAACAAGCCAAAGGCTACCAGGATTGTAACAAGTGAAAACCATTTAGTCCAGTGGTGTGAAAACGGTACATGCGTAATGTGTATTCCATATTAGGAATTTGGAAAATTCTTATGGTTGTCCGGTACATGGGACTTTATCATGATCATCATGGTCTAAACCAACCTTACCTTCTACCTAGTACACCTGTTAATTGAAAGGAAAGGGATATACTTAGGGGTATTAAGAAACTGGGATTATCGTTCTAGTGAAGAAGTATAACACCACAAATATGTACGAATTCATAAAAAAAATTAAGACTGATACTAAACTGCGCAGTTGTTTATGCAAATTAATACATTAGGTACGGATTATTATGTTAATTAATTGACATTTAAATATTAAGAAAAATCTGTTTCTTAGGTAATTAAATTATTAACATATACTACTGTAATATTAATATGAACAAAATTACAGTACAAACATAATAATAAACCCTGTTTATATTCATTCATAAAATGATAAAAGAAAGCTCAATGAAAAGTACTTCAAGCCTCCGAGCTTATCGCTCTGACTTTATCAAGAAACTTTATTCAGTAAAATTTATCGGCTAACCCTTGTCTAAATTTAGTTTCTATTATAGGTGTTAGTTAAATCCGCTTTTAGATACCTGTCTATCTACCTACTTACATCCTCACAACGCCAGCGTTTGAATCGTTAAACTATCATACCAGTACAAGGCCCGTGCACTGCTAATACAGCAATAGATCACTTAGACATAAATAAAGTCTGGTTAAGTCGTTAATCATACCCACAAGTCCGCAATCATAGATTGTCTCTTATCATATTAATCGCATGCCGCAATCGCATTCTACTGACCGCTTGAGCCAATTCTACATAGACAGTTCTAGTATTGTATATTGTATACATAACTGTGTCCGTAAACAGACTCGTTATGCAAATTCTGTATAATGTCATTTGGGTTACTAATATCAGCTGTCCTGCCTACGCCTGCTACAAGGCCTAATAAACAGAATGTTGAACAGAATGCATTCATACTGGGTAAGTGGTTAATACTCGTAAGTAATAACTGTTATAAATACATTTTTATACTTCTAATAATAGGCTCTATGTAATAATATTCAGAGAGACCCGTTTATTTATTTTTTATTACTGAATTGTCGGACCGATAAAACAATATTTACCATCAGAACTCTTTCCAAGAAAAGCAAATAAAAATAAAATGTTTTGAATTATAAGCACAACTTTATGGACTTTTTTGACTGTAGGAAGAAGGAAACACGTGAGCTGGCAGGGAATTCCAGGTCTTAGTGGTGCGGCATAGGAATGAATCACTGAAACGCTTGGTTCTAGCAGGTATACTCTGCACCGTAAATGGATGACATCTTAGCCCTGCGCGTGTCGTCCTGTAAAGGAAAGGGGAGGGTGGGACTAATTGGAAGAGCTCGTCAGAACATTCACCATGGTAGAGACGGTAGAAAACTGCCAAAGACGCAACATCTTTACGCATCTGCAAAGGCTCGAGGGTGTTCGTGACCTCAGGATCCCCAATAATGCGGACCGCACGTCGCTGCAACCTGTCGAGAGCATCTAATAAGTACTTTGCGGAGCCGTCCCAGAGATGTGAGCAGTATTCCACGCAGGAACGAATTTGGGTCTTGTATAGAAGACACCGCTGCTCCGGCGTGAATGAACCTCGGAAGTTTTATTATTAGTTATAATTATTTACTTAACCCTATTGTGTTTACCTAGAAATAAAAAACTGTTAGATTGAAAGTCATTCAAACCTTGCAAAAATAATTAAGTTCATTTTCCTACTAACAAAATAGGTATGTTATATTATAATTCTGATAAATACTTGAGCAGTTAGGTAGCCATTGTAGATAAATATATCCTACTCAAAAGTTTAAATTCATAAAAAAGTATTACAACAAACCCGTGACATTAAACTCTCCTTCGTGTGACGTGTCATAGAGTACTGTGTTGCTAGTAAATTAACATATTTACGATCGGCAACACCACAGACCGAGACGACCGTTGCTTATAAAAACTCAAGGTCACAAGTCGGGGACCCGCCGATTCTTGACCCCAAAACGTGCGTGACTGGGCTCGCCTGTTCGCGATTCTTCCACTACATTACTAGAGCGTTTACCTTCAGTACCCTCACGTGTTCCCAAAAGAACAGTGCCAAATAGGCTTAAGTTGTATTAGAATTCCTATATTATAACAGGAACAGCTATTTCGGTGTTTAAGTCTTTTGACATAATTATAGTCACGTCTTTTGACATAATTTCCATAAGAAGATAATCCAAAATCAATCTACTGGTCTCTCTCTGCACCACCTTTGGTTGACTGGTAGAGAAGACCTGTGGCATTATGTCCGCCTATGTACATGTGCATGAAGTTTAATAAATAAATACTCATTTAAATAAAAGTGATAGGTACAGTCTGAAAGGAACCCATGAGAGTTACATCAATCAAATATTTAATTTTTAAATTAGGTATAGGATAAATTTGAAAAAAAAAAACTTTTCGTTAGAAATGGCCTTACACCTAGAGTAAATGGCGAGTGTCTCAATAGGTACTAGTTTTCCTGTTTTCAATCTATGATGTTACTCTTAGTATTTTTTAAATTTAATATTTACATTACTCGTTCGTACGTTACGAATATTCAAAGCTATTAATAACACCGAAATTAATGTTATCAAAGATATGCCAGAGGTATGTGACCACTCAAACCACTAATAGGTATTCTACTTTTAATTTTGTTACATTGTTATTTTTGTAAAACTCGCATATAACCGCTAATCGCCGAATGTAAAGTCACGTTGCAGACTGCGAATACCAATTTACAAATTCACACGTGACTGATCTCATTTTGATATAATTGTGAACACTTTATACTTAAAACTGACCTTGATGATAATGTAGTTTATAAATGAAATATTAATATACTTAAGATCGGTTACGTTTGTAAACACCCAGAAGGTAAATAGAATGTTAACGGTAAAAGTAATAACGTTGTTTGTTAGATACCACAATTTACTATCAATAATGAAAACCATAACCTTCACTACCAAAATACTAATGTAAATACAGAAAATTTTGCACCGTTTAATAGCCAAAGTTTGTGTTAAACACCTATGATACGAGTATTTCACAGACATTGTGCTAAAAGTTACATAACCAATAGATAGAGAGCCAACGTTAGATATTCTCACTCAGAAAAGTAAGAAATAGTATTTTCTTCTGCTCCGGTTAAACTTTATTTTGAACATTTAGCGAAAGTTGAGATTTTAATAGCTCCGGCAGTTAGCTTAAAGGTATTGTCTTGACATCGATAAAATAACAATGATCGGTTAACATTGTTTCATTCAAAAATAGATTGACACAAGAAACAAAGTTCAATCAGTTACTCATCTTTTGTTTACATATCTAACGGTTTGAGCAACATGTTGTTTATTTGGCTCAAATATTAAAGAAAATTGCGAATTGAATAGTAGCCAAATGCACATTTTGCCAAACGAAACAACTACCCAGACAGTGTTATATATTTTCACACAAATATACGTTTGCCGCCTTAGGTTTGAGACAAAATTTTATCTCCAACAATAATATTTATTGCGGATAAACTCCAAAATTCATCAGGTTACGTAGGTACTTACTCAATTCCAGATAACTACAGTACCTTACTCAGATTCGAACAACGAAGCATTTTTACACCCGAATTTATGAGTTGGTTGCACCGATTTAAATGACAGTGAAAGACAAGCCAAATGAGATATTAGTAATGAAATATTCGGAAGAGCCACCACAGAAATATTAAACGAACGAATATAAAATTTTATACGGTTATTTTCATCTGCTACTAGTGCACTATAATAATATGGAACATCATGCATAAAGCTAGGCAATTTCAAAAGTCGTAATGGGTACAATTAGCCTACATAGTTATGTGGTCAATGAAGTTCACCATAATTCATTCACAGTCTAATCTAATACATATTGATCAATCGAGCTCCCATATATTATTTTTATTACGAAACGTTATCTTCGTAGTAATTTTATATAGTTATATCACATTGACGTCATAACGAAACAAACCCTCAAAAGAAATGGGTCAGCTTTCTGTTTTAGCCTTCTGCGTCAAACATCAATTTGTGATAGCTATTGGCAAAGGAGATTGCCCACTTTTCAATGGACCGCCGTTTCATAACAAATAATTTTGTATGACGGTGAAACTCGGATATTAAATTGGATTGATATCGTACTTTCATAGGAAATAAAAAATATTCTGTTATTTTGTGGGGTTCTCTCTCATTTTTCGTTTTGCTGTTCAAATTTGGGTTAAGTTTTGAAGCTAATGTCCATCAATCCGTCAAATCAATTTTGTCCAGAAAGTGCTAGTCGTTACATGGATGAACAGGGAATTAATTTAAATAAGATAGAAGTATTAGTTCCGCACACTTATAATATAAATAACCCTGATACCTATAGGTACACCAATGTTTATAACTCATTTAATGTATGGTCGCGCCACCGTTCATATAGTTACGACAAAACAAAAAAAATCTTTGTCAACCTATAGCTTGCACTTGCGTGAAAGTCATAAACATAATTTGGATCCGGTAGATGGCACTGCAATCGTGTTTTAGGACTGTGCCGAGCGAAGTCGGGGTGGGTCAGCTAGTAACTTACCTACTAGGTTATGCTAAATGTACCTACAGGTTTGTATAGGAAGTAGAAAATGAAATTGCTAGAATATTTTAAGCAAGTTTTATTAATCTATGATCTCATCATCCTCATATTCATGAAATATGTTGAGCAAAAATGCAGCTGGCGATTGAATGGATCCAAATCGAGCCCAACTTAGGCACCACAATATAGTCATAATGTGGGCACAGCACAAGTCCTCAAAAAGGTTCTGGAACGTGCAGTAATCCCAAGACTCGACTGTACACATCATACTCAATACAATAATCAAGAATATGCTATTAACACAACACTCAACACGACACTCAATAATAACATCCACCCATCCATGTACTCCCATCTGTAAATCCCCGAAGGGGTAGGCAGAGGTGTTTTAGCACCCACGTTTCGCCAATTATGATATTGCCGCCCAGCGGCTCCTTTTTCTTGAGCTGTTTGTTTTTGATCCAATCAATAATAACACTATTAATAAAAAGTGAAAACAAAACCGCACATTTCGTTACTAAAAAGACGTTTTGTTTGAAAGGAGCTCTACCATGACCATAGACATGACACGACAGTTTTCAACTTTTAACAGTTTGCATTTCGTTCAAAGAGCTAGTTTTTATCATTTTTCACAAATTCACAAACGGCATGGTCTCGCATACAACAAAATAGCTCTAAAAGCGTCCTCTACAAACCTACCCTCATTGTCATAATCGCATAGATATATTTTGATTTAGATAGCATACTTCATGATTCGAAACGCTAAAGACATTGTATTTTGTCAGTTAAAATAATTCCCATTTACTGATTTTCTTTTATATAAAATCTTTGATAAACGTGCTAAAAAGTCCCTGATAAAATTATTTTTTATCGTCAGTATTTACATGGGTAGGTAACTACTTCCATCTCAACAATATTATTCCTACTCCATTTGAAAATATCTATGTTATGTGCATTTGAGTAAGAAGACAAATTATAATCGATTACACCACTAATTATACCAAAGTTTAAACCCCACATACGATTTTATTTGAGTGAATTAAAAGATTGTTAAAAAAATATTTCATGATTTATCAAGTTACTTATGTAGCCATACACTTTTTATTTAGGTTTTTCAAAAACGAAACGAACATTGGCATTCTCCTTTATATTTGCTGTTACTATAAAATCTTTCAATCGATTATGGTTTCTTTTACCTACTCACTAAATACTAATTAACTAAATTATATCATATGTTTGAAGAGAATCATTGAAGAAGAAAAAAACAACTGTTGGATGTCAGGTTGGTGTAAATAATATTAAAAAATCAAAATGCATGATTCTTGGATGTAATGCGAAATAGGTCACCTCAATTTACTGAAGGTAATCAGATACGAAACCTGCTCCCAATCTGGATTCGTGGAAGTTCGCAGAGATCAAGAAAAAGACTTACACTTGTCTTTAATTTAGTTTTACGGTTCATAATAATAAATTGGCTTGCGTCAAATCATAGAATCATAGCCAAATTTACAAAGTAACCAAAATTTATAGCTGTAGAACCGAGTGTATTGGACTCTGGACGAAATTTATTGCAATGAAGCCGGTCTTAACTTCACAGTTGGTTTGACACCCATTTGGCTGATGAAGATATTGTAAATAGACGTGCAATAAACTCGAATAATAGAAATAAAATTATGCTTCTTAAACCCTTATTTTTCCAAGTATATCCGCTATTTTTTTGTGCTAAATAATTTAGCGCTAATCTTAAAACAAGTACTTACCTTTATTCCGTGTTAAACTAATACCACTTACGCTTCTAATCTAGTAGTTGATATCGGGAACAATGACAACCGGTGTTGCAGAATCGCGATAAACTGTTGACGACGTGACCCAAATAATGAAAATGATATACAATGCTACCTATCACAACACCATGAGCCATTTTAGTTTTTCAAGGCATTCAAAAATTAATCGTAAAGTAACGGCTTCAAATCCCATAAAGTATAATATAACCGATGTGAACCTACTACACAAATATATTGTGAGGGATTTAATGAAACGTGAATTTTCACGAAATCGAATTAGTGTTAATTAAAATATCTTGCGAAAAACTAAATTAGCCTAAATGATTATTTTATGCTAAGTCCGATAAACACTATCGGAAGCTGTTGTAATAAATTGAGAGATACAGTTATTCGTATAGTAATTGACTTTAAAATTAAACTGTTGGTTACCAACGGCGATATAGAACTGGTGATATGCCAAGTCAAGCAACGCAATATATTTAAAACACTTCGCAACTACGTCGTCCCTAATCCATTCAGTAAGATAATGAACTATATAATAAACTAGGTAGAAAATTTAGCTGGGTCACGGACAGATGTAAAAAGGACAGATCAAGTCGGCATCATATTACTATCAGCCTAAATAGCAGACTAATATAATACTTTCTAAACATAAACCAAAATATTTTATGCATGTATTCAATCTAATGTTACTACATTATTTAATTTTAGTTATCGCCTGTTAGATATCCCAATAAAAGTCATTCTTCCTAACTTCAGAGCTAAAGCTAATTTATTATTTAGTTTAAGTAATCTTAATATCGATACCTCTAGCGCCATCTAGTAATAACACGCTGAAATACTTTGCAACTGTTGATCCTACATCACGCTATGAAAATGCACAAAGAAATAAGATAAAATTATAGAATACTACCACAGTTCGGATCACTATAAAGCCCATCAGAGGAACATCAGATCTCAAGCCTTGACGGTGTTCATACTCGTATGCCGTTATTATTTTTTTAACGTACAACTTCTGACGTTTTATTACTAAAACCATTATCTGTATAGAAACAACTATGTTTCCTCATTATTCCACACCTGTTACAATTGAATGACGCAATTAATTTAAACAAGTGTTTAAAATTGTAATATTACTTACGACATCATTTTATTGGATGCTTGAAACTAACCAACATTATTATTAGTGTGAATGATATACTATGGCTTATCAACCGAGCGCCTAGTAATAATGAAATGAGAAAATACATATTAAAATCGGTTCTCTATTTTTATTCCTACGATTTTATGTCATAATTTAACATTGCATAATGTAACTTGTCCTAACATTATTTACGCATAATACTCATTTGCCATAACTTTTTAATCATAATTTTTTAAATCCTATTTACTATAAGCATAATATTTTATAAGTATACTATCCCAAAGCATAAGTTCACTTAAGCATAACAACGCGTAACCATAACTATTTTAAGGATACAAATTATATTCCGAAAAATTAACTACAAACTTTTTTATAACAATGTTCATTTGACTAAATAAAGTTCTACATGGTTATAAAAAAAAAATAACCACGAAGGCCTAATGCGGGAGCTTCGCCCTTTTAACCTAACCTATCCAAGTCGGAATCAGGGGCTTTCTCAATAAATCTATCACTGTCTGTTATGAATACATAATTATTCGTACAGTACGTTTCCTTTATGCTTCTTGATCATTATGCCAAATGACTATTAGACAAAATAAACAATATGATTTACAACTTTATGCATATCAAAGTTATGAATAAAAACATTAGGATATACAATATTTATGCTTAATAAGTTAATAACACAGTATGCTAAAAACCAATTATGGCACACTATTATTATGACAAAGAAAATTATGCCTAACTTAATATGACTATTTAAATTAGGACAAAAACCATTATGAGAAAAATGGGATCCCATTAAAATCTATAGAAGATAAAGAAAGGAAGGAAAATCTGACACGAAGTTATATTACCAACTATATTTACAATCATTGTGCCGTCATCTTCACTTCAAATTCACTGTTGGGAAGGCTATTGAAATGTGCCACCCATTCTATCTCAAATACCCTCATTAGGTCGCCAGCCATTAATATGTCTGGAGGAGCTTCTGATTATAAATTCACGATTTCCATTCTGAGATTATACGTTCTTGGTCTGTTATGAATGGATAAGCTGTGATCTATTCTAAGAGATAGACCATAATAAATCAATAGTATTAATTTTATGATTGAACTTTGATCCTTGTTCTAAGTCTAACAATAACGTAAAGTGGTCCAAAATCAGGTCAAGCTCGACGATTTATATTTACACAGATGTAGGACCTAAAATTCAATCAGGAATAACACGATACACCAAAAATAACTATGTGTAGAATTTTTGAAGGAAGTTAAAGAAGCGGTACGTAAATTTTATGATTTTAAATGACGTTTCAAAGTTAACAATGAAATAGATTGGGATTTAGAACAATAAAATGCAACACCTTATTGTTATAATGAATAAGATATATAATTTTGTTAATATAATTATCAATAACATATTTTAACAACAATTAGCAACTAACTAGCTTGTCCTATTGAGTGTTTTTTCGGGAGTAAATGCCTCGTGACCCTCTAAAGTCTAACCCATTAGAAAAAGCGCTAGAACATTGTCTGTTTTTCTTGCTTTGACCCCTAGGGTTATATTGAGGCGCCACACTCCCAAATATAACCTAGAGTACTATAAGTAAATAAGTAATTGCAAACAGTGCTCACAATTGTTTATACGATAAAATGAAAGCAGTACAGTGTTTCCGTATTTATTGAGATCAGCTTCCTTTGTGAATAATTTATGTAGGCATTAAACAATAAGTGTGTTTGTATTCTATGTGTTCTAGTTTGTTTTGTATCTTTTATGGAAGTTGTCTGATTATTTTTGTTTAGGTCAGAATGTGGTCAAACATTTGTATGGAGAAATGAGTCGTTCATCATGACTTGCGTGTAGCGAAAGAAGCGGGCCAAAGCAAGACTAAACAATGGATAAAATTATTTATTATTACCAACATCTCAGACGAGAAAACGTTTAAGTGATTCAAATCTTATGCAAACACAGTAAAGAAACAAAAATAGATTTTATTGGGACTGAAATACATAATGGGAATGTTAGCTGGCCACAGTAATGGTATACCTACGTGATAAAAATAGTATCAAGAAGTTTATAGCCCTCTCCAACACTTGCACGCTAACTTTAAGTATTGTGCTTACGTGTATATAGAAACAGTTAAACCAACTCTATCTAGATAAGTATACAAAACATTGGAAATATAGAAATTCAGTTCCTAGTAATGTAACTTATTTTGTTACTCGTATTCTAGAACAATAGTCGGTCCTGAATCTCGATTTATGACTAGTACTGAGGACATAATCATCGTCGAAATTGACAAATTTGACACGTTGTCAACAATTTTTTTGACAAATTGTAAATCTATCAAATCTGTCAAGGAATATCGAGATTCAGGTTTAAGTTCTGGAGTTTGAGGTGAAGTCAAATTGACGTGTCCTAGATAAAAAAAAAATATCGACTTTTGACTACAGATTTCTTTCATGCAAAACGGCTGAATAAATATGAATGATTCCTTTTTATAGAGATAGATCACTCATGGGTTACTTTTTAACTCGTGATAGTATCAGTATTCCATGCGAGTGGAGCTGCGGGCAACAGCTATTAAATTATATTATAACAAGATACGCACGAAAATCATAACCTTTCTTGACAGTCGGGTAAAAAGTGGTTGATGTTAACGATCTCTTCCACGAGAACATGGTGATATTTTAGTAACGAGTAGCGTCATAATATTAGTTTCTTAGCGTATTTATCATCAGATATAATCCAGAATATATTTCATTTTGTAATTATTTAACGTGCTGTATTTAATCAGCAAGTTATGAAGTTTTAATTTTAACATTGCATGTTTTTGGTAGACGGTGGATAAAATATATTTGAAGATAGAGATAAATATAATATGACGAAGACGTCATAGAAACAAATCCACCTCATCGTTGACTCCGGTAAGGTAGGTGTACCTTGATGAGGTTTCCACATACCCCTTTAAAAGAATAAAATCATGGAAAATGAAATTATTAATATTCTGTCCTCCGTGGATAGAATCTTAAGTGCAAAATTTTGAAGTTGCCTGGTTTCCATAGTTCTTACTTTTGACAATAAAAAAAGTATACGGTCTTAGAATGGATAGAATAATTTTTTGTTCACTGCTGTTTTTATGATAAGAATATATGTGCCATACATGTGTCTGTGAATACACAAAACTCATGCAGAATTGTGTGCTTGTATACGTTAAGTACAGACGCGCACACATATTAAACAATAACTGCATAGGTTAATAGAAACATATTATTCATTGACATTTATTTGTTTCAAGACTTTTGGTCACTGACATTTATAAAACAAAAGAATGGTGTCCTTTAGATAGAAAGCTGTTTACCATAATATCAACATTAGCATTCACAGTACGTACATTTATAACAATATGTTAAACCTTCATGAACGAATCGACTATATCAATATTTTATTTAACTGTAAAACAACGACACGAACAGTTATTATCTACGGTTGTTGCTTTTAACGCCTGAATACCCCGAACAAGTTGACAGAGACGCACTATAACTACACAAAGCTGTTCTTACACATAAAGAAAATGACATAATTGAAAAATGAGCTCGAAAGGAAAACGGACTTCGAAGTGTAAGCCTTGACTGCGACCGAAACTAACGCAAAAATGATGATAGTAATTATTGCCATCGATTCGGTACTAAGGGATTGAAAGATAAGGTAAGAGGGTTATGGCTTTTACGTGGATCTGAGAGCAAAAAGCAATACCTAGCTGTAAGCTAAAGGTAGCAAACTAACGAATGATTTTATAAATTAGAATTAATTTGAAGCAGCTACATTTTAATTACAAGTTCAAGGTCTAACTCATTACACCACTGCGACTTAAATGATTTATAATATTATGATCAGTCGAAAGCCATTTATTATTTGATGTTAGTCCAAGATCATAAAATCATTGAAACAGTTACTCTTATAGAGGCCAACCAGACTGTCCCCGTTCCAACTGTAACTAGTCCATAGTAATATTATAAAGAGGAAAGATCTGTTTGTTTATAATTATAATCGATCGACTCTGAAACTAATGCACTGGGTACATTTAATCGATAGAAAGATATTACATTCAGAAGTAACATAATGCTATTATTAGCCAGGTATTCCAACGGGATCAGAGATACGCGAATGAAATCACTGGATGATGCTTGCTGGTATTAAATATATTCTGAACCTTGATCTAGAACTTAACTGTCACTATGGACACAGATTACTTATTAGGACCATGTAATATTGAAATAAAACCTTTTAACGGATTCTACCGCGATATAAATCCGTAAAAAGTGGTTTTATTTCAATGAGTGACATTCCCGTAAACTTTTGAGAATACTATGTAATATTGTTAACATAAACTTTAAAAAAGTACAACCTGGCAACTATTAACATCAAATCAAATACTCATCCTCTAATTTCACTTTTCACACCTTTCAATTAGACACCGTTAAATCAATAAACATACTATTGTGAAACCAGTTCTCACAACGAACACACCTGATATTTTAATTCTCTACAATAAAACTGTTAACAAATCTTGAAAACGTGAATTTGATTATTCTTGGAGAAGTCTGGAGATCGTCCATATTTTCTCACGCCCACATTTTTATAGCATACGTATATGTGTAACTAACAGAACTGTTGAGATTTCACTACCACTTATTTTATTTAGACTAGCAGGAAAACTTTATTTTGACTGCCTAAAAGAAAAGACATAATTTATTTTTCAATGTACAATTTGCTTAGTGGTATGTTATTAGACAGTCTGGCGAGCTGAGGGGCCACGTCGGGCTTAAAATCAAATAAAATGCATGATTCCTTTCAGAAGTTCTAAGAAATATATCTTCTGTCCAATTTTTGTTTGTATATTTCGGATATACTTGTGAGTTGACATTAATGAATGAATAAAATACGTTTCACGTATTTCAATTTTATTTTATAAGTAGTAAAACGGATTCTGAAAATTCAATAAATAATTTACTCGAAAGTAGGTTACAATGTCCCAATTCAAAGGGTGAATCTCTCGTTTTGCTTGCAATCTAACTTTTGCGTGTTAGGTAGGTACATATTTTGTGTTTGCGTAGTGTTTAAAAGATACAATAATAATATTGACACAATTGTTTATAATGATAATATTAATATCAGTAACTACTACTGAGAAATATACCTCTACGAAAAACCCGTGGAAAACCCCAGTAGTTAATATTTTACGCAACTCGCAACTGTAAACACTGAATTTGAAAAAATGTTGCAAGTGGAGGGCTTTATTTATCCCTATATAGTGGCATGC
Source organism: Eilema sororculum (assembly GCA_914829495.1). Classification (NCBI taxonomy): domain Eukaryota; kingdom Metazoa; phylum Arthropoda; class Insecta; order Lepidoptera; family Erebidae; genus Eilema; species Eilema sororculum. Next base: position 18,492,958 of record OU618543.1, on the reverse strand, counting down.
TTCATGTTAAAGTGGACCACTGCCTCCATTTTAAAAAGGTACTATCGTACGCCCAGCTTAAAGAAGCTTGGTGTACGATCGTTCTTTTTAAAACACCTATGCCTACCTTTCTGTGATAAACAGGCGTAAGTAAAAAAGGAAATTACTAACGGAAGTTACTCTGTGGAAGTAAATTGTCTCAACTTAATAATAGTAGCTCCTTCCACAGCTAACGGCATAGTGAATAAATTACCTATTCTATAAACACTTCCTTACTGCGCAGGTATAATTAATGACTAGATTTACTGGTGCAGCCAGTTATTTCAGTACCTCCGTTTGCTAATTAGTAAAGAAATTTTTTTACATGCAACTGGCCATAAATATTTTGATAATGAAAATTGAACGTTCTTAACTTGCCTGATGCTCGATTTTACTTACAAATACTTTTTGTACCGATACAGGCAATTAAACTGTAATCTATTTTTAATGGTTTTGCGTTTGATCACGTTTAATACTTGTACAATTTAGAGGTCATATCCACATCATGTATGTCTACCGCTATGTAGTGAACAAAAGCCTATCGTCTGTGATATTACGTAAACCTCGACATCGAATTTGCAAATAATCGAGCATATTTTTTATTTGCCATAAGGTCGAGTTTCTCAAACTAGAGAACTCACATCACTAAGTAGTATAAAATTACTACATACTGTTCTTTTTTATCTAGCCCGCTTTGTTCTTTTGCTGAGAAAGGGAAGTTTTCACCTTTATTCTACTACCTTTGCTGCGCTAATATGGTAAAAGTTGTAGAATCAATCATCTATAAAACCCATCTCTGTCAAAGATCTCTGTTCCGCGTATGCTTCTTTGGCCAAGAACACAAATTCTGAAACACTAAAGTTTTAAAATAATAATTATGAGTTTTAATTGTAGAACAAGTAATCAAACAAGCTTATTGCCTTTCGTCTCACAACTTTCTATCAAAATGAGCTGAAACTCAGTAAGTACAGTAACTTTCTAAATAAAAAAGAAAATTTTAAAATCCTTTAAACAATCCACCGCTCCTAATTAATTAAACAGTCATCGCCCCCGTCTCGCAATGCCAATGCACTTCATATAACATATACTACAGTAATTATATAGTATATAAACAACACATGTGTATGAGTATATCCACTGAAAATAAAAATAAATGAAAGGTAAAGTATCCTTAGCCTAGTTATGGTGAAAGTATGACTTATCGTCAAATGTTTGCGGTACAAATTCAATGGAATATAGTATTCATACGCATGTGCACGAGTATATCCACTGAAAATTAAAATAAATGGAAAGTAAAGTTTCCTTAGCCTAGTTATGGCGAAAATTGTTTGACGTATCGTCGAGTGTTTGCGGTATAAATTCAATGGAATATATAGTACCTATTCATACACATGTGTACAAGTATATCCACTGAAAATAAAAATTAATGAAAGGTAAAGTTTTCTTAGCCTAGTTATGGTAGAAATCGTTTGACGTATCGTTGCGTATTTGCGGTACAAATTCAATGGAATATTTTCACGATCAACGACATTAAACTCTTCTCCTTCGTTCGTCATTAAAAAACTAACAAGTTCATTGGCAAGATGTAGCTATATCTGTACAGTATTCAGCTTTTGATTTGGCTCGTCGAGAAGAAGATAATCCGGCTCGTATTTTGGTTTGCTGTATTTGGTATCCAACAGTAAACATACAGCCCATGACTAAGTGCCCGCTTGGCGGCAATAGGCTTTTTTTTTTTTCGTGCGGAAATCCCCTCGGATACCCCCCCTGCCGGAGCCGGAAGGGGAGGTTATGTCGGACTCGAACCGACTAAAACCGCACGCCGACTGTGGGTCTTGGTGCTAGGCCGGAGGTGAGGTTGTTATAGACATATCCCTCGCACCCCGGCTGACCCAGGGGGCGGCAATAGGCTAGCTCCCTAATAAGTGGGCTTAGCTTAGCTAGCTCCCTAATACACTTCTGCCTACCACTTCGGGTATTTACAGGTGTAATTATGTATGTACCTATGTATTTTGGTTTTGTAAAGCGTACACATCAGACTGTCGATTTTATATCTTTACAGAGTAGTTAATCCGATTGTAATTATAAAAAAAGTGTTAATATTGATTGTAGTAGATGAGTACATTACGGGTGTAGGGGAACGCTCCCGAAGCTGAAAGCCCCTAGCAGTACTCCAGGAATTTTTTTGTTGTTCAAATCTATTTCTTTTTATGCCAATGTGTTATGTACCTGGAGTACTAGTACTAGTACTACTAGGGGCGTTCTGCTTCGGGAGCGTTCCCCTTACACCCTACTTGTAAGAAAATAACAGAGTGCTTCAAAGAATGGCGACGTATTAATTTTAGCTGGAGCGCTTCAATATAAAAACACGACATAACTAAATAAAAACTGTACTTTATTTGCTCGTACATTGAGAGAAGCCTATGTCCAGCAGTGGACTGCAGTAGGCTAATTGATTGTACTTTATTTGAGTCTAAAAATATAGCAGCATTTATTAGTATTATCCATAACAGTAATAAATGACGGTACTATAAAATTTAATTTGCTAATTAGTGAATCCGGCCAATTGAGATAATTTCTCGAAAATTGTACGCAGTTCTGAGTAAACATTCGGTATACACATATGGAAGTATATAAGCGATGACTGTGTTATAAAAATACTTCAAGGAACCGGGAAACCTCTTCCTTTAAATGTCAATTTGAAGTATAATCGACGTAACCGTCGTCTTTTTAGTAAGCCAAATTGTATTTTAACCCATCATAAAAAAGTTTAAAATATAAATGCTACGATTTATCTAAGTGGCACTTATGTCGATTAATCCGCTATTTGTTTACATATATTCAAAAATACATTCGTAAAATCAGACTGCACGTCTGGTCCAGTAATTTCTGTTGATGTTTATGTACATCGCGTTCATGATTTATATTTTACAGCTGGATAATATGGTATAGAAATAAATCATTGATGAAAGCTCTCAGTTTTGGTTGAGTAATTCCTAAAGGTCTGGCAAATCTATGATTGAGTCAGTGCTAATTGACCTAATTGTGATTGAAAACAGAGTAAGAGATGAAGTTGTTTTTTTCTATATTCTTTCTTAGGCGTATTGTCAAATGGAAGAGTGAAATAACTATAGATATTTGTAGACTGTGACGCAGTGTATTTCTGGCTTGTCATCTAACTGTTATTTATTTTTTTATTTCAGGATGAATGAAAAATACTGTTAAAAATAAAATACTGCTTCTTAATAAATTCAATAAGAGGCATGTATATCAAATTTATAAATCATAAAGAGAAGAGATCGTAACAAACCTGTTCTTATTGCTACTATTTTGAACGTGGTTGAGGTACTTACCTGAAATAAAAAAAAACTGTTAGTAAAACATATTAACGGTAGAGAATAAGTATAGCTACAAATAAGTTAATAGTAAAAATGGAATGACAGGAAAGTAATGGAAAAGGCCAAGAAATATTGATGGGGCTTCAATCATTATCACAAACCATGCAAAATGCAACGTACTCAATTGCATCGCTTCAACCGAGGGCTAAGTATTTCTATATATATCTAAGTAATTCCCCAGTTGACGTTCGTGATGGAATGGAACATTTATCTAATCATTTTAGTTGCAGATTGCTAAGTATTACAAAGAGGTTAACAACTTTATATTACACGAAAAAGCTTGATACGGCTTATGTGGGCAATATTTCTATCTTCAACTATTGCTGTTATAGCAATAAAAGCACCTTGTGATATTAGTGGGATCATATTGATAAACGAGTGTTTAGTTTTACATTTAATAGCACTTTTATAACATTGGATCTAAATAAATTACATTGATGTAGTAATTTTCGAAATGAATTAAATATAATAGATTTTACTGCGTTGTTGGCACAGATAAACGATAAATCAGAATCTTTAAAAATAACAAACCAGTTTCAAGCATATGGGAGAGATCAAACGATCATTCGCTACGTCTAAAGATTTCATCTAAATCAAGCATTACAGAATCGTAAATTGATTACATCGCGATTACGAATCGAATGCAGCGGCCTATTTCCGATATCGATACATCAAATCGATGTTAAGTGTTTGTAAGTTTGTTAACCTGTCTGTTTGTGTGTCTCTTAGAGTTCAGTGACTCATAATAAAACGGTGCTGTCGTTAATTTCGTACACAGACAGTTTTGGAACATTCGATGTCTTCATATATGTACCTAAAGTCTCTCTCATTTATGTTGTCTTCTATGTCAAAGTTGATTGTGCTACTTAAGAAATTCGCTCCATTATAGTTCTTATATACACGAACAATCTGTTTACTCTAAATTTAAAAGCTGTCTTTATAAGTAAATACTAAGTCTAGTAATAAACAACAGGACGAGAAATATTACCTCACAGTAAGTACATCCGTTGATTAATAACTGAAATAGATAATGAACAGGGTGTTTTCAATTAATAAAAAGGTTTCATAATTTAGAAGGACATGATAACAAGATTAAAGGAAGAAAAGGAAGGTAAGCCCCGTCACTACACTAACTACTCTATAAAGATATTGAACTTCTTAGTCTATATAGAATCCGCCTCTCTATCGCACAGAAAGGTGCATTCTCATTTCTTCACGAGGCGTTGACTATACTTATGGGATTTTCATCATGACAAACAGAAAATAAGGTGTTATTTTCTGTTTGTCTAACTTGACAACAGGGAAAGTATTAACGTCTTACTGTCATAACAATTTACTAAACTGCCGTTAGTGTGTTTATGCAGATATTTAAACATTTGATAGCTACGTTTTAACTAAAAACATAAACAATTTCAGTAGATTTTTTTTTCAAACTATAATCCAACTACAACACTTGTTTGTTTTCAATATTAACGAATAAGTCTGAATACATCTTATTCGAATTTGGTGATATTACAATTCGCTAGTTCACATTCATAACTAAAAAACTGACTGCAAAAAACCTAAATAAATTTCATAACTATCACGAATAAATAGAGCACGATCTTCTTTTTTAATTGGTCAAAATGTGACGCCAACTTCATCTACAGCATTTGCTGATTGACGAACAAGGTTCTGACGCTGACTTTCTTCTCGGGCTTTGGATTGTGACTGAATCAAATTAGGGAACAGCGGAGAAGAAAAGTGGACCACAGGCTGCAATGTGCAAGATCATGATAAAACCGAGATTGTCATTCGGATAATTTAGAGGAATGTTGAAATGAGCATGTAAATAAAAATTATGATGAATTCTGAACTGGCTAATTCAGATTTGATTTGATTTATTTATTTCTGAACAATGTTTACATTGTGTTGAAATGTTTAAGTGTAGACAATTATTAATTGAAATTCTATAGGTACATTCATGCTTAAATGAAATTTCATGCAAATGGTACCTAATATAATACAAATACAAAAATAAAAACCAACAAAAGAATAACATGTCAAAATTAAATATCTATAAACACCAAAATATATGATATCTTAACATAACATAACATAAACTCACGCCTATTTTTTCCCGAAGGGGTAGGCAGAGGTGCTAGCACCCACATTTCGCCAGTTTATGTTTAGGTCCCAATGTAATAGGTGGCGAGCCTATTGCCATTAACCGGGCACTTATAAACCTGCGATAAATAAAATGCGATAAATACATAAATACACACATAACTTCGATGGTAAACCTGGGATCGAACCCGAGACCTCGTCTCAGCAGTCCATTACCCATACCACTAGGCTACCGCAGATTGCAATATTAAATAAAGGGGTTCATGTTCATAACACGATGGAATTACATCGTGCGGTTAATACAATATTGCTAGACGTCGTAGGACTTCGAAAAGAAGGGTGCAAAGAGTTTAAAATCAAAATAGTATCCAGTATAGTTAGTCTCGTTCTCACCCTTTCATCATCATTCACAGATATAAGTATACTGTCCCCCTGGCATTTAACTTTACGATAGATATTTTTAACCGTCTAATACTTCGATCATGAAGAAGTGAAGCAGCCCGTGTCGCAGGTTGATTGGTAACCAGATCAAAATACAATAGTTGACGCTTAAAATCTACTGTGGATAATATTTATATAGTAGAGAATTAGTACATCTTACATTGTTGCAAATCCTAAATCACCATCTAGCATAACACCGCGAGAAAACAAAACAGACTACTGAAAGATTCATATTTCATCTAAAATTATTTCAGTTTTTATGCGTCTGCCTCCTGTCACGTGTTATATCTTTCATATTATACACCTACCACACAACATCTAACCCACATAATAATAAGAGATTCAAGTTCCAATAGAAAGTTCTGGAAAACAAGAGTGACACTTTATTTATTAGCCATAATTCTCGCGATGGCTATTAGAACAGAAACGCTTGCCACACAGAGACCCAAATGTCAGCATTGACGTCAAAGAGGGAGTTAACTAAATATACTTTAACAGATTAAACTGGGCACGCACACATTTATATCCCAGCTCTTGGCGTGATGTTCAAATGGTTCGCACCGTATTTAAAACAATGCAACCGTTGCATTTACGTTGTGGAACCTATAAATTCATTTTCATGGCACCAAACTCTAAAATTGATTTAAATATGTGAAACATTGTGACACGTGTAAGATTATTTGATTGTTTCGCAATATATTGTGCAATGTGGAGTTTGATAAGAGTACAACACAAAGTAATAGTCATTTTTTTCATATTTAACTGATAAATATAAACTTTGCGAGTACGTAGGTATATTATTCTTTCTTTAATCCGTTCACAGGAACGGCTTAACGAATTTAAGTGAAATGGACGAGATAATAATATATCATTTATTAATCCAGGAGATGAACGTGAAATATTGCGAGGCTATAAAATAAACAGTAAATAACTTTTTATGAACTTCCAAAATTATGGAACACACTGTTGGCAGAGGCATTGTATTAAGAAAAATAATAATCTCAGTGTGTTTCAGAGCCGCGTCGTTGGCTAAAAAGAATTTCAAAACCTAAAAAAACTCTTACTGTTCAATTACACTGCTAACTGTTAAGTTTACGGGAAGATGATGTCTTGTACACGAACATTTACCTACTGCCCATCGGTCCTATTCGTCATCTCAGTGGTTTATAGGAATCAAAATACATATCAAATTAAAACAAATTATTTTTAATTTATCTACTATATTATATTTTCGATATCTAAAGTATCAAATATTAAATCAAACATACCTAACTATTTATTACACCAAAACTAGGATCTTTTGTATTCTCATTATGAATGTTTTGGACAAGATTTATGTAGGAATTCGAATAATAAAATATGACGTAGGTAGACTACGCCATCAGACGTACTTAAGTATGCGCATTAATTTGGACAAGCTTTAATACATACATACGCTCAAGCCTATTTCCCTCCAGGGTAAGCAGAGATAACAGCTCTCTATTTGACTCTATATTTATATACCTACTTCATGAGCTTCCTCTTTTGTTTTCAATCCTTTTATGCAAGTCCGTTGGTTTCGTGTAGGTAATTCGTAATAAAAAATAATAATTTTAAAAGGTGTAGCAGTAATCAATAAAAATACAGGTAAACTTTTTGGGTTGTTCTTATCTTTTGCAGAAAAATCCCCTTTTCAGAGATTAATCTTAGGACGACTCATTGGGGCATAATACCTGATTCAACAAAAATTGTTTACTTAAAGATTGAATCAATTAAAAATCTTCCTCAAGTTAAAATAACAAAAACGCAAACAGTTTTTGTAAGCACTGTTGATAAATATGATTTATATTGACTACATTATTATTAAAATTTTTAACCCCCGACGCAATGATAATTAAAGGGCTAATCAAAACAATATTTCTACTTTTTGGAGGTATTTTTCTTGACGGGGGTTACTAAATTTTTAATGTAATTTGTACCTTCATTAGTAGGTATTTTACAGAAGGGTGTGTATCCATACTAGTCCATACTTTCATACTAATATTATAAATGCGAAATTAACTCTGTCTGCCTGTCTGTCTGTCTGTCTGTCTGTCTGTTACACTTTCACGCCTAAACCGCTGAACCGATTTTGGTGAAATTTGGTATAGGGATAGGTTAGACCTTGAGAAAGGACATAGGCTATGTTTGGTCGCGATAACCGACATCCACGCGGGCAAAAGCTAGTGTAGTATATTTATTACGCAAACAATTGGTTCTGTTAAGTAAAATAAAACTAAATTCTGAAAGGTATGAGGACTTTAGGAGAGAAACATTAGAAAATTTTGGTTTATTTCTCCTTCAACTTCTTTATTCGTCGCATCATCAGAATGTTTTCAGTGCAGAATCCGGCGTTCACTTATTCCAGTCCAACACTGCGGATTTGGCTGAACTTCGATATTATCTTAGAAGCAATTACCGTTACTTGATGCTCAAAAAATGTCCACAGATCAAATATCTTTATTCGTGACAACACATCAATGCATCTATATGCGTCCAAAAAACCTAACCAAAATAGTCTGGCAGTGGATGTAGGACGCCGTTGACGTCATACGTAACCCAGTCTCGAAATGCACTGGGCCCTTCCTACGTAACCAACACGTGTGGCCCAATTAGATTTTATTACTACATCCAGTAAAGAAACCTGTCGATACAATGGGTTGTAGAGCATGTGCGGCATGAACTACTCTTTGATTAAATGATTACACATTTGTTTGGAGTAACTCGTATTGAAAAAAAAAACAGTGAATTTGGTGTTGAGCTGTGAATAACTGCATTGATAGATGTGAAAAATAGTCTGTGTGATATGTTGCAGCAATGAACTTACCCTAATAATACAGAGATTAGATTTATATTATGCAAGAAATTAGTCTAGTTTAGGTTTGGGTGGGCAATGCAATAGAGTCAGGATCTGTAACAAGTAACGCAAGCTATAATTCGGAACTAAGCAAAGAGCAGACGTGTTTTCTGCACATTTTCTACATAAGATCGTTTTGCGTGTTCGCAACCTGCGCGATTATTATAATTATGACGGTTATGTTCGGCAACGCGAACAAACTGTTAGTCAGAAAGTTGAAGTCTTCTTACTTATTCAAATCGCGCTTTTCTGAGTAATCCCTCCTCACACATGATTTTCAGGCTATAAGTATAAATAAACCTGTTCCTAAAGATTCAGTACACAATATTATTGTATTCTAAAATTACCTTCCTAAAATTCAATTATCTAAAACTACCATCATTCACGATTTGTTTATAACATAAACAATTGACAGCTGTACGCCAGATCTAGATACTCGTACGTTATTTGCTGCGATTGAGTTACTCCACTCCATGCAGACAATTATGTAATCGAAATACACAAATGCACTAACAGCGCAGACTTCTCTGAAAATATTATCGTTTCGACAGGTTTGTATAAATATATAAACAGTCTAAATATACTTATTAGTGCACCTACTTCCATAAAGTTGTTCAAGATTTATATTATGCGCTAACGCCTGTCTGTGCTGAAACGCAGCTACAATTTCAACGAAGACAGTAACTACAGGATAACGTGTGGGCGAGTTAATAGCATTGTTTTTACGCGTTTTGTTGAAAACTGAAGCACGTCACGTTTGATATATATCAGTATCACATACCACCATACTTTTGATCAATACAGTCAATAAATGGATACGATACTTGCACTCCATTCAATACGTCATCTCCCAGTGACCACGAGCGATAAAAGTAAGATTCTGAAGCAGACCGCATACGTTGCCAACGCCCCTTCGGCCGTCTACGAAACCAGAGCTACGTAACTAGTTACTAACTAAACATAATTTGTCCTTGTACGATACCAGTTACGTACACACACGTTTTTTTACTTTAACGAAACTTGGTATCTAGTTCGTAACCAGTTAAGTTATAGTGTAAGAAATGCATGCAGCCACATACAGCAGATACGCGTAATTCATTGCTGCTTGTCAATGGTCCCCTTTATTCGTTTCGAAGTTTGCCAAGTATTGTTTGCAATATTATGTATCATACCTTTAGTGTCGATGAATCTACAATAGCGATTATGAAGTAATGGGCCATGGGATTATAGATAGTAGTGTATATTCCTTTGTTGGTCGGAAGGCATGTAAAAAGAGATTTATATATGGATTCCATCAAACTATTGTCCTCTAGAAATGACGGCCGCTCTATATGTTTTGGATAGAAAAGCTTTGAGTGGGATTAATCGACATGGAAGAGGCTGTACATTTGTATAGTCATGGCAGAGAATAACTAGCTGCGGTAATTTTAGGCTGATGCCAACAAACTTCGGAAGTCGCATGCACGCCTTCACCAGTACCCCTCCAATATACTCAACGTTAGGCCATGGGCCAAATAGTTCAAGATAAAATAATTTATTATAAGATAAAATTCAAAAGATTTGCCATTTGCATTTAGCAGATGGTAGTTCAGGAACTACACCTTAAATGTCAGGTATTTGCACTGTCAGTTTTTTAATTACTTAATTATACTGGAAAATTGTTAGGTAACAGAAATAATCAGCACAGGCAACTGGTTTTATTTAAATTTGCTTATAATGTTTATACAATACTAGCTTTTGCCTGCGATTCTGCCAGCGTGGATGTCGGTTATCGCTGCCAAAAGTAGCCTATGTCCATTCTCAATGTCTAATCTACCCCTATACAAATTTCATCAAAATCGGGTTCAGTGGTTTAGGAGTGAAAGCGTAAGAAACAGACAGACCGACATCGACAGACAGATAGAGTTACTCTCAGTATGGATTTTAATGAAATTAAAGAAACAACAAAAATTAAAAAGTTAAGTAAAATTGAAGGTAGGAGTACAAAGATTTGAATTGACTTGAATTGCAAGATATCTTTAACATGAGCTTTAAGAAAACTTTTCTGATTAATATCTGCTGGTATGGTGTGGTATGTAAACAGTCGTTATACTGAGTGATAGATAAGGTGCATCATATTGTAGTTCAAAACAGTTGTGCCCAAATGTTTGGTTCTAATATCTGCACTAGCATTTTCAAGAATAAAATAATCTCTTTTATTTTCATGATTTATGATGATAGATCTAATAGATCAGAACCGAATAGTTTGTTGATAGTTCGAAGAAAAAGACATAACATTACCAGACAAACAGCTAAGCCAAATTGTTGATACCATGATACCACATAAACATCAGGTGAGTCATGCTAATTTATGGGATTTACCGGAGCAAGTGTTATTTCTCTAACAGTTTACGTGTTACTTCTGCAAGATACGATTTTATTACTACGGTAAATGTAAACTGTGGTACAGAAAATAAATGATGAATATATACACAAAGATTAGGAAAACAGCCGTAAATTGCAGCCTCCGGATTTGTACGCGAATCTTCCTAAAGTCTGTTTTCGATTAAGAGCTAAGCAATGACTGGTTTAACAATGTCAAAAACCTTTTCAATTAGTATACATTTTATGGCTAAGCAGCAATGCAGTACCATGATGTATATTGGGAGATGCCCAGGGCATAATATATTTGTAATAAATACTTACGCATGCCCATGTCTAACAGTAGATTGCAATAGGTATTAGATTGATTGATGAATAAAAAGCTACGTTTACTGATTTAAGTTTCATGTCAAGAAATGTTTTTTTTTTTCATTGAAGGACTAGTTTTGAATCGATTGACAGATAAGTTCTCAAAGCCATTAACTTCAAGTTAACTCTTTTAGGTCTTGCAGAGAGTTCATATTTTAATAGCAACTACTTACTACGGAACTGTTAAATATAATTTTACCTAAATTAAAAAAACAATCCATACTTAATAATATAAATGCGAAAGTAACTCTGTCTGGTACGCTTTCACGCCTAAACCACTGAACCGATTTTGTTGAAATTTGGTATAGGGGTAGAGTAGACCATGAGAAAGGACATAGGCGCAATAACCGATATCCACGCGGCCGGAGCTGCAGGCAAAAGCTAGTTAGGAATAAAGACAACTAACATTACCTAAGCACTGAAAATAATACCATACATTTGTACATCTTACTTCCGTAATTGCACTGCACTTTCATTTCAAAGTGTGATGACAATAATATGTACAATCGTCTTTATCTTCTTTCTATTTTAGATTATAACTATGGTTATATTTAGCAGAGATGCACAATAACAACACAATGATAAACTTCAGTTTACGTTCATTTGACGTGCATATACCTTCGTACATTGAAAGCGCCTTGAGCATTGCGTATGAGTTCAAAACAATTAGTGTACAAGCAATTTTAGTTTCTATTACACAGAATTAATGTTGGTTTTAGACAGCTATATATTTTGTTGTTGTTGATTATATTTACATATACCTATATGTATCTGCAAGAGCTTGTGTTGTAAATGTGAACTTATCAAATGTGAGTTCAAGATCCATTTGTTCTATTGTGATGTACTTAACATTTGTATTCATCAAGCAATGAATAGAAGTTATTATCGGCAAAACTAAATAAGATAAAGATTGCTTTTGTTGAATAGGTCTTCTAAGGAGGTCAGAGTGACACCTACAAACTTAAGTCATAAGTTTCTACAATTCATACTAAACTAGAAATATCTATACTATTGATGAAAAATTCAGTGCAATTTCCTTAGATGCTGTATATTAAAATGTGCTTTTTTCATGCCTAACATGTCGAAAGCGAACATACTAGAATCATAGTATTCCATTAATATAGTTTATTGCAAGACAGGTAAAACCTGGGGAACAGTCACACTCGTGCTGCCAACCCTGTAAGAACAGAGAGTTTCTATGCCGTCAGTGTAGAAGACAAAGCAGGACAAACCTTTGGTCTTCCCATTGACAGCACAAAAACACTACATTGAGCCCTGGTTACTCTACTCACCGCCCCTAGAAACCTCACTGAAATTGATTCACACACCAAATAGTCTCATTGTGAAGTGTATTGATCCTCGCCCAAGTCTGGCTCTCTCATGTCTGGCTGAGCCAATTAAAAACGATTTGGCTCATGTGTCATGCATGAGCTTTGCGACTTATGGCTAAACATGAGAGGTCTGAGTAATAATCATATAACGGTTTCAGAGAGCGATCATGATGTTTATAACCATAACAAAAATCGACGTGTATCCTTTCGGTGAAGGGAGGTTGAATTCTGGCTAACGTCTGCCACCAGCGAAGCCGTTTCATTGAGATACGAAGTAATTGCAACCGTTTAAGAGCTCAAAAGAGCTTTTGCGATAAAATCACCTTGCACTACAGTTTTATTTTTCAAGTTCTAAACAGAATTGTATTTTCCTTTTGCTTTATTTTGGTTAGTGTATAAAAAGAGGTTATCCATCTATGCTTTAAGCAGTGCCTATTTTTTAATGGCCTTAATCACAGCTTTGATGTTGTTATAATATACTGTGGGCAAATTAAAATAATTAAGTTTTTTCAATTTCTTTCAGTCTATCTATAATCTTGTTTAGTACTTCTATCTACTAAGTAGATTATGTTTACAATCTTAATGACGTAATTACTTTCGATTAAATTGGTTGTTATTGTAACATCGAAATTATTTTGATTTGAAACTCTCGTTTGAATTTGAGGTCAGTATTCCGACGTGTTATGGGTAAATATTCCAACAATTTTTTCTCAAGGAAATAATATTGTATTGATTTATTAATACGTAACTTCATACCCCGTATCCGTCAACGTGTCGGTATCATATCGTCACATAAAAATGGCTTCCTGATGTGCGTTGTAAAATTAATAGGTCATTGGAATACAGGTGAAGCACCATAGATATGAACCAAATTCCTGACGTAAATGGAATATTTTCTGTAATGAGACACTACCACGAAATGTAGGTAATCTGCTGTTTATTTCAGATAAGATAGGATAGGACACAGTTTGATGAAATAAATATTTTTGTTGTTCTTCTTTTCGTAGATTTAGATCATGTTTTTATGTGTTTCATATATGTACGGTTCAGAACACTTGTGATGTTGTTGTTTGTTTTGCACTTATGTCTTTATATACACAAAGCAATGGGTAGATTAATCAGTCAATCAATTTTTGATGCAGAGTGCTATGCCATCACCAGCAATTAACTGACAGTGTTTTGAGTTCCATACGACATTTACGATCGAGAGGTTCTGGGTACAAATTCTGAAAACTCTACCGACGTGAACCGAACCTAACACAAGGAATTTTGCTTAACAGGTAGGGTTAAAAGGTAGGCTTGTACGTTCCATTATAAATCTTTTTAAAAATCTACATCCCGTATTTCATTATACGGTAGGGGGTAGGCAAGGAGCCCCACTGTAAAATTGTAAAAAGACGATGGTTGATGGTGGTTTTTGATGAAAATCCATTTATTGTTCAAATCGAATATGAAACACCGCTTCGAAATTGACTACAAAAACAAGAATGGCAGACTGAAGGCAAGTACAAACAATCACAATATTACCTATGTAAGGTTTGTTTTGAACTAAAACCGAAGATAGTATCTTTCTACGGATACAAGCACTTAATTAATATTATCGTTATAGATAATTAGTTATATCAACAAAAAAAACAATATTGATTCCGACACAAAGCGGAACAAATCTTCTGAAAAATTTGATGTTATAGATAATTTTATAAAAAACATTTGTGCCGACAAAAAGCACATTTTCGATGTCAAGTTAATATCGCATCTAACAATAATACGTTAAAACCACACTTGAATAACCGCTACAGTGTTATTATAACATTAAAAACCGAGTAATATAATACTTATGATAGTATGTATGGGGAATCCCACCTACAAGCCAACTTGTTTCTCAGGGTTGGGTGGTCGTATGGATGGCAGTAAGTTCTGTAATATCCATGACAGATCAAATAAACTATAGAGAGGTGGAGAAATAGTAGCATAATTAACCCATAGGCTCCAAAGATCAAGCTTTGATTATTGATTACGATGCGAAAATCAAAAGTATTAATATGTATAGATATTTCAGTCCCGATCGTTGTTTCCGTTATTTCTCTTGGCTTGCCTTAATAAGCACGTATGTATTTATATTGGCAGCTTATTGAATTTACAAGAATCGTCTAGAAAATCTATTATTAAACCTTTTAAATCATATCCGCCAGTCATATGACATACTGACACCCATTGACGACCAGTGTAAGTTGGTTTATGTGATTTTCAAAGAACATCTTTTATACTCAACGTTTTGTTTATTATTTTATTAATAGGTTTAGGAGCTAAGATGATCGATAGCTCAATATACACTTTTGCGGGTGAATGTACATCGATCAAACAATACAAACTCAAAACATTTGATGTGTTGGTAATTTGAGCTGACAACTCCACAATACACAAACCTTGTAGTCATAATAACGTTTTGTCTTCTATTCCTCATCTTTTATTTAACCAACATGTAGGGTAACCTCATTCTAAAAACAGTTAGGGTTTATAGGCTATGAAATGAATTTACAATCGACACGATTCTCGATTTTTTTGTGAACAAAATCCAATGATGATTCAAATATTTTCAATCAATTGTATCGGGTTCCGGATTTCTCTGTAAGTAATATAGGCGAATTGTGGGTGTTGATAACTTGATATTTATACCTCTCTCCACCCTTGGGAAAATACATACATACATACATAGGTATAATCACGCCTTTATTCCCGATGGGTTAGGCAGAGGTGGGAACAACACGACACCTATATCTAGGCGTAATTAAATAAAATCAAAACAAATACCCATATTATTATCTCTGAAACCGACTATACATGATTTTTATCTGAGTAGGAATAAAGTCTTGTAACATTAACACTTCTTGTAAAGTCACTTTAATATGATAGGAAACCTTAAAATTCTATAAGATAACATTAATATCATAAACCTCGAGCAAGTATCTGTACAGTAGCAGCTGGTGAAGAGGCCACTTAAACTACTACGCCATTCTTTGATCCGTACTACTTCAATCGATCAGTATTTACCTTGGCACAATAATAACTCCTGTCGTTTCATTGACAAAATATTGATTAAAATACCAACTACAAATGCCGCTTAAGAGCTCACACTAAAAAATTAAACCGAAGGTTCTTTCTTGCGTCAGTAGTGGCCGTCAGCATCGGTTCAACCCTCCAACGTCGACCTAAAAATAGCCCTTAGATTTGTCATTATGTCGATCAATGTGGATAGCGCTGCGTGTAACAAAATATAACGTAGAACGCAATACCGTCTACCGGGTATGAATGACCTTACGTGTTTGCTTTTAACATATTCATGGACTGTTTTTATTTGGACGATGCATCTTATGAATTTTAAGGCCTGATTGACAGAGGAAACGCTACTATGCTAGCATTTAAATTGGACTAATCTCAATATTTCATACAATAAATGCTAGTACCTATTAGAAATCATTGTTATTTTTTACTACACATGGTAAAGAGTGAGTGACCGTTTACTATCTGGGTGCATATTGTGATTATAAGTACAGTATTAAAAAAAACCGTCTTACCCATGTCTCATTATTGGATAATGCAAAACTATCAGAAAAAACTTTGAAGAAAATATAATTATCAATATTTTTTTCGTGGTAGTTAAGGGTTAAGACGTTTTAACGCTGTCGTATAGTATTTTATTGCGCCCGCTTAAGTGTACTGACGTAAATATCGATCTCATGAAACCATAATGTTTATTTGGTCTCAAACCAAGTCGTAAACACCGTGACAAATTCCAAGTTCATGACGTCTAAGGTCGAGATCACGCCCTCCCACCAAGGCCTGTAGTATACGCTGGCTTCAATTTACGAGTCAATTACGTAATTACGTATTCCTGTTTATGAATATCCACACTGACTAAGTATACACAACTTCCGTAAATACCGTCCACAAAAAACGATACAAATATTTTTAGTTTGTGTCTCATAGAAAATATAAACATGTTACGGTCACGTTTTTTTTTTTGTAACGGTTGTCTGAATACATTTAGTTCCAAAACAGTAGCAGCTTTTAATTTTTTGCATTGAAAATTAATCCTCTACACTGCCGTCACCAGGCAAACAACAGTGACTCACCAAATCTCTAAGCACAATATTTGGTGAGTTGTAAACAAAATCTACTGACTTGGAACCCATATCTAAGTTAATCAGGAATAAATTTCAGGAGTAAGGAATACTATTGATATCAACATACAACCAAACCATTAAACAAAACCTATGACAGCTTTAGGAAATTGGCAGTAAAAGCTCCTGGAGATGGGCTTAGAAAATTCAAATGATGATACACTTTTGACTGTTATAGGATACACACGTGATTTACACACGTGAGATATAAAAAAAACAAATAACCGTATTATGCTTCTCATTCTGAATTCAAACGCAAATCAATCACGGTTACGTTTTATTTGTAACGGTTTTCTGCTTATATTTTAAACAGAAGCGTTTTACCTTGAAATGCTTTATTCCAACCAAGGCTTTTCACCAAGGTTTCAAGTACACACCCCCACATCGTAGGTCACTGCGTCAGTATTGATCCAGACGAAGCTCTCGTGAATAATAATACTTATGATAGTAAATTATGATACACGTAAGTCGATGCACTTGTTTTGCCATATATCGTTGGCATTATCGGTTTATAAAGTGCACTGTTTGATAAGTACGCAATATTAAAGTATCGTGCAATAACTCTTTATGACTAATAATTTATTGTCTTTAAACTAACGATTACTGTGGAAAATATCTAAATAGTTATTGACTCACAATTTCTTTGCAATATATATATTGATATACTATTTAATGTTTTTCAAAGCATGGTTCGAGCAGTCGAAGAAGTTCCTGCTTAGTTACCTAATATCGTCTTCAACCCGTTGTTTGGTGAGTATGTCAGGGGCTTAAATTTCTTTGTAAGTATATTACATATTTAGTATCTAACCAAAATTATTCTTGCCAAACTTTATAGCAAGCTAAATTACATGATGTGGTAGGAGCCAGTTGTATCATAGCAACGATTCGAACCCACCATCCCTCGATCACCTTACCCACGAGTCAAGCACCCTTACTCTTCTAATTATTCCCCATTTCATTTCCCTTGCATTTTGAGTTTAACCCGCACATGCACAAGTCATGTTGCACGTTTACTTTCCATTATATCTATATAATCTATCGGATCTATCACGTGCTCGATAACTTTCTTCGAAATCACAAAACCATTAAGTGATTTTATAAATAACAATTAGATTTCTATTTCCTTTCAGTGTATAATGAAAGCAGTTAATAGATAATTTATATGATACCAGCTAATTTACTTAAAGAACAGATAAGATTTGTATTTAAACGCTGAAATTAAAGCAATAAAAGTTTCTTTGATCGCAATCCAACTTAAAAGAAATGTTTTTGTAATTTTGAATGTTATCCATTCAGTTCATGTGATGTCATTTCTATAAGAGCTTATATTTATCATTTAATTTTAAATTGAGGGCAACAACATTTCAAAATAATAGAAAGAGGCAGATTTAAATATAAAACACTTTATGCCATGTGAAAATATTAATTTTGATGTTACAATGAATTGCGTTTTAAATTCAATATTAATAACACAGTTCAATGCTAAAACTTCTACTAATTAACCTTTGATACACAATTTCCATTGCAAAGATAAAGAAATTGCGCAATATAATTGGGATATTTCAAAAATAAACATTATCACTAACTGCAATTTTTAACTTTATTGGTAAACCATTATGAGCTAAATTTATTCGTACTTAGTTTTAAAAATAAATTCAATGACATGACGAAGGTGCGTCGCGTCGCGTCTAATTGCGTAGT
Organism: Eilema sororculum; assembly: GCA_914829495.1. Classification (NCBI taxonomy): domain Eukaryota; kingdom Metazoa; phylum Arthropoda; class Insecta; order Lepidoptera; family Erebidae; genus Eilema; species Eilema sororculum. The sequence goes on along the minus strand of OU618543.1, from coordinate 18,474,177 downwards.
ACTTATCACGTGACATTACACGTTACAAGTGTCGCCCACGTAGTCGACGGGTTAAAACGTCACACTCTATTTAATAACACCTATATGGTAAGAATTAAAATTTTCATTCGATTTTTCACAGTAGCACGTGTACAGAACAGCGGCATCTAGTAGCATCATGCTTAATTAAATATCAAGTGACTTTTTTATATCTCAGAAATTCCTACGGATGGCTATCCAATTGAAGCCGGCGGAGGTGGCTATTTTAATTATCAGATGCCCAGTATTTACCTGGTTCAAGTGCTCAACCGAAAGATCACAGACCTTAGTTATAATATTTTATAGATGACTTTATACAAGATACAAAAGGTGATTTATTATCATGCAAATCATAGAACAAATAAATGGCTTTGTGGTCGATCACTGAAGAGAAAATAAATACTCATGTGAAGGTAACGGAAAATTCTTGTTCTTTTGACTTATATATAATAGGACGTGTATTGTTTTATTTTTCAATGGTAACCCGCCAGCTATGCTTTGGACGAAGGATGGTGAAAACTGTTTGATTCCCAGGTCGCACAAAGAAAGAACTATCAGGAACATTTGCAAACGTGTTCACAACACACTGGAGGATGCGCACAATGGCCTAAGAAAAGAGGCTGAGTACGGACAAAAGAGCCCCCTATCCTATCCTAACACGCTGGTAGAATTAAAAAATGTAGTCAATAAAACGTGGTATGAACCACCGCCACTGTTTACACGTACGCTGCCGTATTACGGAGAAAAGGCTTAACTAACATTTTTTTCAAATTGAGTTATATACATATTCAGAATCAGGAGAAAAAGGTGCATCTACCCAATTTTTTGTGTAATTTTATCTCTAGAATCTACGGAAATAGATTAAGCCCGAAAGGCACATCTAACAGCTAAATTGTTATTGAATAAATTGAAAAGGCTTATTTGACACCGATTAAGAAGAAACAACATAAATACGTACTTATGACTTGAAAGTGTTATAAAGAGAAGTCACAAGTGACCAGTTGTGCCTTTTCTTTAAGACGCCAGTAAGGTAGGTAAGGAATGTGGGGGTGTCTTTGCGCTCATCATTGCGCCAATGTTTTCAATTCAAAGTAAACGCAAGCTGATTTATTGGTAAGCAATGTTGTTTCTTTCATTGTAAAATCTTAAATTAAGTTATGATTATGTAATCAGATGTTTTTGCTTAGATAATCATAACTTTCCAATTCATTCTGATAACTCAAATAGGTAAACATATAACAGTAGTATGAACAGAGGGTAGGCTGAAAATATGAACTTGACAAAAAAATATTAATATTTTAAAATATGTCATCCATTTTTTGGAAAATTGAGTAATATTTTCAACCTACCTTCTACGCACGCCTGTTAGGTGCCTACCCGCGCGCGTTTAGGACGTATATTATAAGTAAATAGTACTTAACAGTCACTAAAGCTAAAGTCTCTACTTTTTGTGCCCGATATCTGAAGTTGTGTTTCTAAATCTATTTGAACGCAATGGACGAAAAGTCTTATTATATTAAAAAATTATAACTCAAAGAAATAAACGATTGTTGACAATGGAGTTGTTTTAAATTTTTGTTTGCTTTGAATTATTAAGGTGCCGTACCTAATGGGTAAAAATAGGACTATATTACTAAGATTCGCTATCTGTCTTTCACCAGGTTTTGCTATTATTTCATGAACCGTTATAGCTAGATCATTAAACTGAAACACTTCGTGCGTGAGTCTGGCCCCGTAGAATTAGATTTTGTTCTAAAATCAGAGATAATACGGTGGTTTAAAAAGTGTAACGTCAAATTTATCATATTATTTGAAATAAAGAGTTTTCATTACCATTTTTTTGGTATTTGTTCAATGTTCATAATTAAAAAGTAAGTGAAAAAGGCAATCATTTTAAAAGTAACAATTTTATGTAAAATTTATACTCTTTTAATCTCACAATGAACCTTTATGATTACGTTACAAAGACATAATTACATAAATTATGTGTCCTTTCATTTTAATACTGAATTGTTTTTAAAAAGAAAAGACTTATCTGGTTAGTTGTGCCTTTAAAACGATATAAAGATATTTTATTTGTAATTATTTTGTTAAGATGAAAGGGAAAATTGGGATTATCTGTATAAAAAATAAATAAATAAATATATTCCTATGCATGGTTGGATAGGTATTTCTATTGTGTACCTTAATTAATAACTTGTTTCTCCCAATAATACACAAAGGATTTTTTCTGCTAAAAAAACCTTGAAAATTTTCAAACTCGATTATCTTACATTTTTGTTTTTGTTAGTTATGCCTTTTTACAATAAGATATCGTGGATATTTAACAATACAAATACAATTAACATGATACTAAGAAACAGGTAGGAAGTAAATAAGGTAAATTCCCAAAAATACAAAACGTATTTTGATACTTTAGTACCTACTACTAACGGCGCTACCTCAACAAACACTAATTCTACGAAATATAACCAAACAATAACATTACTACTAAAATAATCTTATCTTTAAAATACAACCGTGGAAAAAATCAAGATGTTACATTATAATTTATCGCAAAACAAATCCAGATTTCAAACAATCTAATCAGCATTGTTGATAAACAAGTTCATTGCGTTATCAATTCGTGTAACCTTGACATAACAATGACGGATAGCCTTATTTACACTAACACTTTTTACACTGAACAAAAAGTGTACAACCTTACTGATGTTAAACCATATAACCTACGAGACACTCTCACAGAAGAATACGAAAAAGGAAAGGAAGAAGGTTTAGCTGCCCGTACGCCACGATGAGGTTGCTTGCACTATTGGCAGTGAATGACTGGTGGGTTTCTGGGGATTTCCAGAGATTTTCCGGAGATGGGGACGCCGTGGTGCCACACTCGAGAGGGCCTTCGATGGCTTTGGGTGGGTGTGCAAGGGCAATCAAAGGCTACCTCACCCTCGGTAAATGATGTTTTGAGACGGCTATGCGGTTTTTCGTGTCGTTTAAGTTGGTTCACTTTTTAGATAACCAAAGTGAGGTGGGAACCAAGAGGTTTCAACATGAAAAAAAAAATCAAAATGAAAAAACAGCAATACCACTGAAGATAAATTATTTATCACACAAATGAGTGCGATACCCTGCGATATGACATTTGTATTTTATTTAAAATATGTTGTTTTTCGGAAACGTTACAAACAAGCTATTAACTAACTTTAAATGTTATCAACATAAAAAAATTAAAACATTTCGTATTTTTCCACAGCTTTGACGTCATGGACAATTTTTTTTAAACGAATTCGTGTAATCACATTAATTGGTATTAGTATGTTTGACTTTGAGGATTTACCGAGTACGTAACGATTTTTAATAGTATCATAATGCGGATGAAACTGCATGTAAAAGCTAGTATCAATTCATCACAGAGATATTGTGCCGATAGCAGTACTAATTCAAATAGACATACGACCATAATGACGTCAATCTATTAAAGTCTTTAGTTACAATGACCGTAAAACTTCTCGACCGAACACGCTTTTAGAACAATGGTATTGTCAAATTAGTTTCAGTGTTTCACGAGAATTGTTGGCTCTAGAATCATCTTGAGGACAAAGTACTTGCAATATAATTCTCCTTTAAAGACAACTGCTCCACTGGCTTTATATTTTTTCTTAACATTCATTTAAAAGACAATAGTCTATTTTTTTTTTTCAATTCATCGGAGCCTTTGAATGATTCTCCATTTATAACAGTTTTAAGCCATATTTTAAGTATCTTCTGAATACAAATAGTTGTTTTCTTTGCAGCACATCGTAGATCTCTATTGGGATTAACTTTCCACTTTTTTTTGCATTCTTGTATCTTTCTATGGGTGCAAGGGACCCCAAACCGCCTTCTGCTCCAAGTAACTACTGGTAGTTACACTTACTGAGTAGCGGACCAGCTTTCTACTCGGGGCGAACGGCAATCGCTCCCGCAAAAACATATTCAAGAGAGAGTAGAAGAGTAGACCCCAGGCTCCTAATTTCAAACTTTGATGAAATTGGCACTACGCTTTGATGATATGCATTAATTCCTTTTTATTTTCTTATTATATTCTTATTCCTCTCTTTTGTCTATAAGGCCTGTATTGCCAAAAGAAGGAATGTAGAGACTAAAGAGAAGTTACCATTTGTGCGTTGTTTGCTACATTATTAGTATGTTCTATGAAAGTTAGTCAATGAAATAACTAATTGGATTTCGGAACATTTTCCCACACATCCATATAATTATGCCCATTTACCACTCAATAACCAACAATGCTGAATGACAATCACGAATGCTTTTAGTACTAGGTCAACGGTCAACCTAGTACTAAAATCGTTCGTCTCTATTCACACTTATGGATGTCATTAAATGATGAAGTGAGAGAATGCCAAGTTGTTTGTGTTGCCTTGAAACATCACGTGCTACTGACTGTTTGAACCCTAGTACCCAAACAAACATGAGTAAATTACTACGTCTGGAAAAATACTACGATAGTGACTGATAAGAATCAACGGTGTGACAGATAGTGGCGAAATTCAGTGAACCGTTACGTTATATCTTTTATAGATACTTATCTAAATAGATTTTCTTGGTACCCACTTGTTTGTTTGTTGAAGTAAGTACACCGTTCTGTACCGGGTATCTAAATAGATCACCTTTGTATCATGTAAATATTTTAATTTCCTTGGTACATGTAGATAGGTATAATGTTTGTGTTAAATTCCGTAGATTCACACAACGTATTCCTATCACTATGACCTGCATTGAAACAAAATAGGTAGCTCATTCAATTTTGGGTCAAAAATTAACAAGCTACTCCGGGGTTGACGACTCCTGAGACACATAAGTTTGGTCATAAAATCATTCAAATCTTCAATTTAACTTTCCAAATTCATGATGTTTACGATTCTGCATTTGCATTTGAATGCCAACCCATATATTTATGGATCCATATTTGTATTAAATACCAAAAATGTAACGTTTAGATTTCTTCTTTATAGCTGCTTTGTTGTTCTTAATAATCTTTGAATTAGCATGAATCGTATAATTACTTAATTTATAAAAGATTAATTCCTTATTAGTATCCAAGCGAAGACGTCACAAGAAGATAAGTACATAGATCTGCGCAACACAACAAACGCAAGAGTCACGCCTCCTGAGACCAGTGGTTATAAATAATACGCTATTCATTGCTGTCTTTCTTCCTGGTCAGCTGATAGCAACCTTGGTAAATGACGACGTACTAGAAACATCAGATTATGTACACAGATAATTCTAAGGTTGCGCAATGCGAGAATATTCGCTATACGGTGGATAATATTCATATTTTAGAGGGAATTGTTTTTTTATACACGTCATTTTGACTTTACTTCGTCTGATAGTAAGTTGAAGGGAAAGTTTCAGGAAAGGGACAGCTGATGTGAATGCACTTCTAATACCATTGCCTCTCATTGGTTTGCTATTTCTCTGTGCATTCTCGTGTTTGCTGGAAGACAACTCAACCTTGAGTTAAGCTTGTCTTTGTTAGTTAGCTCTAAAAAATCCGACAACTGGTCTAACTGCAATACTCCTTTATCGCCAATGAGTTGTGGAGGTCAGGCGGTACTCATTTCACAGAAAGTATCGAAGTTCAACCACGTCGTAGTTAGACTGGAGATCCCCCGAACCCCAGTGTACCCCTGTGTACATCTAATATCTATACTAATACTAGCTTTTGCCCGCAACTTCGTCCGCGATGAGTTCGAAATTGATTCATGGTTCACGTTTGTAATTCGAACTTAAGTATTTAAGTCATTTTGATTAGTTTAATAGTAGTTCAATAAAGAATATGCTATTCACATTATTAGTACCACTGTTAATGTCTAGGGTTTAAAATAAAATCTATTGCTGTGTAGTGATCTAAATAGTTGAAAAGATCTGGAATAGATACTAACTCGACAATTTCATTTTATTGTTATTTGCTAAGGGACTTGAATTATTCATAAAACAATATATCTGCGATATCAAAAGAATATTTAAAGTAGAAGTTCTGCAAACTTATCCACCTGATGACAGAAAATTAAAGTGATAAACTAAGGAAATAGATAACTCTTTAAAAGAGGCGACTTATCTCGTAATTCTCATATAATATCGTCGCCACTCAATGTCACGGTGAAATTACATTGAGTTACAGATGTAAACATCACGATATTCCAACAAAATTAGACACAACACACAATTTTCAATGTCAGACAGCTCAAACTAATACACTTTTATTCCCTTATTAGCGGCCTGTTCCATCGTCGTACGGACAAATTTCGTAAAGAATGATCTTATTGTCTGTGTTGATGCATCAATTCTAATTCTGCATAGATTTATCGTCACGAGGGAAGCAGAAAGTAGAAGACTATTACAAGGGATACCCAACACCGTGAAGTTTGAAAAGTCTGAAAGCGGACCACAGACTCAGAAGTTAAAAGGATGCTGTCGAAGATGAAGCTCAACTCAACGCTGCGATGTTGATCATGAAATCAGTCCGAGAAAACGCTAACGAAAATATCAAAATTATTTGACGCAAGAGATGTAGAAATACACATTGCATTCTAATTTTATCAGCACAATTGAAATTGTGCATCAGTACGATTAACGTGCCCGCCATAAATATGTTGTTCCAACTGCTTACGCAAATTTGTTTTCAGGAAATGTGATTAAATTGTACAAAATGCGGAGTACAACATTACTTTGTTATCATAAAAGTATCTGTACCTATTGTAATCATTTCGTAAGGCTTGGTTTATACTCTCTTGTTGCTGATAATGAGGTAGAGGTCAGTTAGTCTTTATACATAAACGTCATAATGGAAACTATTGAGTGATTTGTAGGTCTGTATACAAGTTATACAACTATACACTTGTATGAACTGATAGGGTGATGACGTCATAATTTACTTACGACTAATATTCTAATAAACTAATACTAATAATCTTTTAATAATTTTAAAGAATGTAATCAAAGCATTTTTTCTTTTTTTGGGAATTGGGAAACTACCCTATTGTTAAATTATGAATTTTCAATACATCTATGAATTTGACTTGGCAACGTTCCTAACCATCACCACAATGGTGCAATAAAAACATTCATGACAGTACACATCACAGTATATATCTGTATAATTAGAGTGCTTTGAAAATAGAAAGTGTTTCTTTTTTGCGATTGTTGTGTGTGTCGTGAATGTGTGGGTGCAATATGTCCTATTAATGGTACTTCGGGTACTTCCTATGACGGCAATTTCCTGTGTTAGAAGTATTACGTTTGGCAAATGAGCAAGACATTAGGTAATAGCCGTTCAATTTATGACTACCTACTAACCAATGTAGGTTGTCATCTACATCGGACAATAGTAGCTGCCCCCAGTGCCTGCCTACAATTTTTACACACGTGAGCATCTCGTGCCTACGTCACAATATTGGCTATTGGCATCTGTTGTTCTATATTTAAAAATATATTTGGTAATAATAGAATACATAGTACAAAAATAAAACCGGGATGAGTTCAACACTATGGATATTATAGTCAGCCAGTGACGTATTTAAAAAGTAAACATTTTTAACTTGTAAATCGGTCACCTCGAATGAAACCTTGGTCTAAATTCAAATCGGTTAGGTAATATTACGGCAAGTTACCTCACCTCAATTATTTATAAGGACTTTTAGCATAGTTTTAATAATGTATTTTACTGTCTTAGTGGCGCATCAGTAAAAGTGCGCCTGCTGCATCTTCAGATCAGGCAAAGTCTTATTGGGGTTTTACTATTTGGCAATTACCTATCAAGGTATGAATGCAGTAGCAGGATAGGGTTCTAGACTCTATCACAGGCTTGATTTAGAGGTTGGTGGATTCCGACTATACGTCACTCCTGTCAAAAAGTATAGGATAGCGAACCCCGGCCCCAAAAACAAGTTTTGGTTGCAACCGTGATCGCTGTAGGAATGATCATGGCAATTCTCAGCACAGCGTCTGAAGAAAGATCTGGTTGATGGCTTTTATTATTACGAGACCGATAACATTGACAAAATTTGAATGCAAGTTTCATAGACGTGAGTGAATAAAAAGAACACTCAAATATCTAAACCCAACTAAAAAATAAACCATGTCATGATAACTGAACCACGTCCTAAAATTATGTGACGTTTGCAAATTAGCAACACGAACATGTCCTATATTCTAAAAGAAATCGTTAAAATTGTTTAATTTTCAAACTAATTCAGGTCAGTGGGTCGATTGTCATTGCAAGGATAGGCTAACGCCATGCTCATATATCACCAAATTATCACATCAACGTAACTATACAGTTGCATCCGAAATTCAACCTTAACTTTCCAGACACAAGGCACACTAATATTGACGTTATTCTGAAATAAAATTGACTGTGAAAATAAAAATTCTCGGAACTGAAATGAATTGTAGGGAGGGATATCGTGGAAACGGAATTTAAGTAAAACTTAACCTTCCTTGACAGCAATGAAAGTTATTGAAATATTAGACTTATACTTTGTAAATAAACCAGAGTTTAAATCAGTTTTAAATCTGAAAAAGTGCAAGTAATAAAAAGAGGGGAAGAGAATAATTTAATTGTAGATAAGGGCGCAAAAGTAAAATAATAATATTAAAATGTTTTTGGACAAGAAACCTAATTATTATCTTCGACGAACGTAGAACAAACAACAATTCATTTGTTACGGATAATACTTAGTTTCAGCAGTAACTATTTCCGCAAAACGTTATACAAAAGATAGAAGAACTGCCAAAGAATATTAAATATCATCGATTAGGTACATCTTAGAGGCGTAGGAGTCCTGGGCACATATTTCAAAGTGCAAAGATTGAACGCCACCGAGATTGCCACTCGGATTTTGATGATGCTTTTGATAGTGGAAGTCAAATCGTAGACGCTTAGCGCGCTAGTTGAAGTAAGAAAATAAACTGATGGACCTATCCTTTTTTATTTATAGCTATGGAAAAAAAGTGGCTGGTAGGTTCTAAAGATCTATCATTGTCAAATCCTGGCACTTATCAGTATGTTAACATCCATAAATAGAAAGTATTTATAATTCAAGAAAAGTCCCAAAATTATCTCTTCAAAGAAAATGTCCCTCATGGTCAGTAAATATTTCATTGCCCCTTGTGACTGTGCTATTTTAAATTATGTAAACTGTGTTGGCCTTTGATAAGATATAATCTTATCTACTAGAGAGTACTAGTCAAGGCTCATATTACATAACACTGATGGTTCAATCAAAAATGTTATTCTACGTTAAATTTTCATAGATACTAATTTCAATATTCAGTCCTCAATGAAAGGGCCCTTCAGATAAATCAAGATATTGATTTCAGTACGACGATGGATACCAAAAAAAATTACACAAATAAATCTACAGGCAAAATCTAGTACCTATTTTCTAACAGCGCAGTAGCTGAATACATTGAAAAGCTAACGCAAACCCGTCAGATCTTTTTTCGTCTGCGAAAATAATCAAACCGAGTTTAATTGTTCATTTGATATCCTCTGGACAGTTTCAACGCCAAAATGTACTGCGCATCGTGAAAAAATAAAAATAGCCTTATTGAAAACACATTTACTTCTTTCCGTTGAATTATACTAGTTCATCGTAAACCACAAAAAGCTGCCACGTGTTTACACCGTCTTTCATTTTTCCTGTTTCTTCGCACCTTCTAATCTATTCGTTTCATAATTTGTTTACATCTTTTGTTTTGTTTACATCTTTTCTCAACACGTGAATGTTTATAAAGTTTGTAATACTGTTGAGATACCTACCGTAAATCTGTGGTTTATACCTGTTTCCTTGTTGATGGGAAATAAATTGGTTTTCAATTTTAAGATTATTAATGGTAGAAATTAATAATAATCCATCTGTTCTTGGTGAACTGTTTTGTCCAGAATTCATAAATAGCTTAAATCAAATGATTTGATAAATTTGCGATCAGTAGGTAGTTCTGGTAATTCAAAAAGTACGATGCATATTAATAAAACAGGTAGATAAATGGCTTTTTTGTTTGGTTTTGAAATATAGAATTGCACTACTCAATGCATTGTTAATTATTGTATGACATTTTGACCATTTAAATATCAAACTGATGTAAAAGATGATACCAAACATCATTTATACATAATCAAGGAAAAGATAACCTTCCAAATTATGTTGTTTGTTAACCGATATATTTTCAATTTCTCCATTGGACATCTATTAAAGAATAAATACTGCTGCTCAATATAAAATATGGGCACGCCTTTATATAAGAGCCATGACTAGTTATAACAGACAGGTTTAAGGTTTTTATCATTATAGTTTCAATTAGGTCAACAATTGCAATAAGTGGCCTATTAAAACAGTCTGAGAACTCTCTGTGCGTCTCTGTAAATGAATATCGCATGTGCCTGGCAATGTGACTTTTGTTTGTATTCCACTTGCTTTGCGCGGAATAAATTAGTTCTAGTAATTATACACGTAAAGCTTAAGGATGCAATGACCAGTAAACGTGTTAAACATGTGATGCATATTTCTAACAAGTTGAAGAAGGATTCAGGGCGTTCGCTTTAAAACATCTATCTCTGTCATGAGTTGGCTACATTCTCAAAATGAATGTGTACAGTGTATTGAATTAAAAACCACGTATACCTATTATAAGTCTTTCTTACCGACGATTACTTTTTTTTTAATACTCATGTTCCGAAATACTGTGTTTTCCTGTAACATTTATTTAACAATTGGTGCAAAACCCGTAGCGGTATAAACAAATCTTGACAAAACGATTAACATTATCATACGTCTTCAGACAGAATGAAGTACGCAACTCAGACTTATTTAAACCTTATTTTCAGAACCTCTGTTTACGCTCTTTGTAAACATACACTTGGGCAAGCAATAATTACCTTTGTCTAAACTGTCAAAGAAGTTGGAACTTTGCCAATAAGTGTCTTTACTTCCCATTTTGCTCAATATAATCCGCCATCTTTTAGTCTGACAATTGTTTACGGAAATAACATCAATGGGTTACTAATGTGACACCAAATGAACCAGAATGGGGAAACTGTTTTAGTAAATAAAGTTACTGTTTGAGGTTCATGCCCAGATTTTAATAACCATATTGATGGCGATAATTGGTGTAATGCCAAAATGTCTGGGAATTTTAACGAGTGTAACATACATTTACTTGTTGCATTTTCAGGGTAAAAGCTTGAAATTACGTCTTTTGAAATCGACGTGAAATTGTTCCACCTGATTGACCTTTGAAATGAGTAAGCATCTAGTAACTGTAGTGAGACACTATTATTTTAATTGCACAATAAAACTAGATTTGGGTACTATTATGTTCCGTAATCCCATTCTCATTTTCGTACTATGTAGTTTGCATCTTTGCACAACTGCTGCAACATCTATCATAAAATCATTATTTAGGTACTCAATTCTTAATTTGAATAATCAATAACTAACAAATCATACTTTTGGTTTGTATCCTGAGAAGGTAAAGACATTGTCAACAAATTCTAATTTGTGCTAAAACTAAATTGTGAAAATGAAATATTTAAGTGAGTAAACTAAACAATTTGTAGGAATTAAACTCTACACCGAGTTGTTCCAAATGTTGACACCAATTACTATTATGAACCTTAATTGAAACGCATGCTGGTACAATAAAACTACTGTGAACTGTTATTTCATCGTTATACTCAAATAACTTCATATTGATCTATGTAATAGGAGCTACTGCCCTTCTATTCATATTAATTGATTTGTCAAAGTTCAGCTTCAATTCATATTGATTTTTTACTGATATCGAATACTGTAACTTCAAAAGTATTAGGTTTCAACGAAGTATTTTTTGCATTTGAACGTTTCAAAGAATGGGGTTAGACAAGTGTTGTCAAAATTGAAAGAACGTTAAAAAGGTCAAGAACTCTTGCATGTACAAGGAAACTGCAATGAGTCTAACGCAATGTTTAATGTAACCGACTCTTCATTATTTGATACTGCTATGTTTTTGATACTTCAATACTTCTCAGCCTTAGATTTCCAATGCCTGCTTAACAACGAGTGTGTATAAGAATTACAATTTGTAATTCAAAATTAATAGCTGTAATTAAGTTTCATAACAGCATTTATGAAATGTTTGTTAACTAGGAAGTCTTGTCTAAACATTGCAGACATGATTGACACTTGACTTCGATACACGAGAGTATTTATGACGGAAGGTAACAGACATGCAGCATTTTTTCTACCACTAATCAATAAACCATGCCATTAGTATCTGAGTGCCTTTTGTAATCGCATTTAGATATAGAGTAGTAGTTTCAAAACCTTCAAATACAAGTTTACTAATACTAGTACTTAAAATACTGAGTCTTCTAAATAATACTTAACCTTGGTTGCAAGACCGTTAAATTCTTCACCTCTGTGTGAAAATGAGTGACAATGTTACATAATAACAATTGTTACACAACCTTTAGCTATTCCTGTAGTATTTGGAACTGTGTTTTTGACTGTAACCTTCGCTTTTATTTCGGTTGCTAAGATTCTTAGGTTCAAAAGATTGTGTTCCTTAACATTCAGAGCAATGGAAGTATACATTTCGAACAATGCTGGTTCACAACGCTCCAGAGAATGTGGCCTCATAAGAATAGATGTTTATTTTGAATTTCGCGCCTCGTGGCAATGGTTTATCCTAAACATCCTATTTGAGCAGCTGTGTTATGATGCCTTGCTGTCAATCACTTCAAATGCATATAAAAGTCGCTTAAGATTGTAGAAAAACTTACTAAGCTTCAAGATTAGGTAAATTTAACTATATTTTTTTTAGGATCTCGTAACACCTGTCTACAAAACTAATTAATAACTTTTTAGATAGATTCTTTGTTCATGTAAAATGTCATACGTAATTAGGTAAACATAAGAAATAACCAATCACCTGCATAAATAAACAACACAACAAATTAACATAACATAAATGAGTAGAAACAAAAAAAAGTGATGTTCACTTACCAACATGTGATAGACTCGTAAGATCTGATTCTGAAATAGAAAAAAAACAAAACGTGTGAATAAAATGAAACATGAAGATGGGTGCACAATTTAAAACAGTGAAACAAAAGCTTTCATGATAAACATTAAAAAAACATACAAAAGCACACATAACTGCGTCGCAATAAATAGAAAATAAAGACAAATTAAGTAATCTATTCATTTTTGAACCTAAATGTTCGAAAATTACGAGTATGTTATGTAATGCAAATGATTATCTAATAAAAATATATTAGTAGCTAATTAAGTTATGTGATTATCAATAATGATGAATACATAATAAACATAAGACATTAGAAATGAATAACAGATGTAAGGAACTAAGTATGTATCTGAGTTAGTACATGGTTATGTCCAAAACCACTTAACCTATAAAGGTTCACACAATCAGAAAATGTTTCAGCTTTCGACTTGAAAATAAGGTTATTTTGAACCTAAGTAGTCGCAGTGTTATTTACACAATTATAACACGTAGGTGACCGTATAAATAACAAGATGATTTCTAGGCGAATCCGTGAGAAAAATATCTGGCAAGATTCACGGCCAGTCTTTTCCAATCCAGCCAGTAATGGCTATGATTTTGTTTACAAATTGTATCGTCAAGCATCTTTTCACTTCTATTGGCAACTAATACTAATTACTCATATGTCTTTCGGGCATGTACGGCTGAAAGTGACAAATAATTTTAACTCATAGAAGCTACCAGAAGACTGAACTTTTCATTGCATATCTCATTAGCACTGTCATTCAATGTAAAAAGGTTGCCAGATTACTAAGAATGTTACTAGATACTGATGAAGTAGAGGATGTGTACGAAATTTCAAATACATATTTAACCGGATAGCACTGAGTGGAACTTAATACTTAGGTGAAGGCTCACCCTCTAAAAATCTCAGCTATAGCTATCGTTAGTGGTTTATTCACACACTGTATGGGTGAGTTTACTACGTCCAAATTTAGAGGTGGTCAACTCAGCAAATAATATTGGTAACGCGTTCGCAACTGTTTATAAGTATTTTTGTGTTTATATTTTCCAGTGTATTTTCTAGCTAATAAAAAGACATGCCTAATCGATTCTTTTTTATTTAATAAACTGTTCGTTATGCTAGTAAATAAACAAAATCAACATGAAAAACAGAGGTATTGCTTCAGTATTTGATCCTATTAAACAAAATATGACTGAATAAACAAAATCTCATTTAACAAAATGGAAAATAATAGAAGTATTTATAAGTGAATTAATTTTATTGAATTTATAGCTACATAAATAAACATGAAGTTTTTTTTGCGTCTGATGACGTAAATTAAAATTACTTTTGTGAGCAGGCTGTGTCAAATGTAATAAAACATATTCAATTTTGATCTCCTAACGTCTAACGTCATCGACAACAGGTTCATACTTAAAGTAAACGGGTTGTGTGTAACAATTAACATAAAAATGTACCTACAAATAAGAAAAACCATTGGATAAATAATAATTACAGAAGTCCTAATGACAGATATAAATATTCTCTTGGCACCAGGTTTACTGCATGTACCTACTGCATGATTTACCCAAGATTTTCCTTCTTTTACGTAATTGAAACTCTATGTAATAGCCTGCAGTTATAACCATAAATATGTAGGTAATGTAACTTACTTAATATATATTATTAACGAATGTAACTAACTATAACACCATTAGGTGAACAAACATATCTCATGTACCGAATACATTTGTATCGTTAGCATACTTAATGCTGTAAAGAATCATTCAAATATCTCATATACCTATTATAAACCCATCAAATTGCACAATTTTAAATATAAGATTTAGCAAAAGTCGCAAAGTTTTAAATGAAATACACTTACGTGTTATCACGAAAAAAGTCAAGAAAATTAATAAAGTAGAACAGCTGCATGAACTATTACTTGATTGTTTTATAGCAAACATGCAGCGCATAATAAAGTACCCGCTTGGCGGCAATAGGCTCGCCTCCTATTACGCGGGACCGAAAATTATTATTGGCGAAATCTGTGAATATAATTTCCTTGTCGAAACAACATCCCTGCCTGCCAGAACTGATTTATGTATCTAAGTACTGAGTAACCAGGAAAATAAATACCGTTTAAAGTTTTAAATAGCTATGTACTCATAGGTACTCGTATTTGCGTAGTTATCGTTTTTTCATTTACCGTTAAGATTAGCAGAATTATGGTCCTCATGTTTACTACTAGAAACAGGTATGTTAATGGTTATTTATTTAAATATTTTCCTTGAATAAGACTTTGTACCGTTTAACATTGATATTAGATGATACTGAGAAGGAGAAAACTCAATTTGATACCTTCAGATAAACAAATAAGAACGAAACCTTCTCGCAACCTATTTTTCAACAGCTTCAAATATTATAAATGTCAATGTTTGTGAAGATGTTAGTTATCCAATCATACTCTAAATATTGAACGGATCAAGCTGAAATCCTACACTGGGATAAATACAACATAGGCTTTTAATCCTGATAATGTATTCCCACAGGTTCTGGGATCGTGATTAAAACAGGCGTATTCGCGTAACAAATATAAAAAAAAATGTTTCTTCACACCAATGACTCATATTTTTCTAACACTTTCGATAACTGATTCATCATTCATTGAGCAGGTTCGCAGTAATACTGGCTTGCAGGTCAGATTGGATTCGAAGATAAGTAAGTCTTCATACAGCTCCTTGGTTTGCATGTGATTATAATCATTTAAAATAAATTTCTAGCAATATCTGCAGGAAGTAAGGAGACCGATAGTCTCTGCCTCAGCGGAAACTGTTTAAGTACGATCGTTAATATTCCTAGCACTTAGCAATAATGTAGTAAGTTATACCGCCTACGAGGACCACAGCACATTCTATGTAAATATTGCTTTATTTGTTTATAACAATAAATTAGCAAGATCTTGAAGGGAGCGGATACGATAATAATGAAAATGTTTCCATCATAATATACAGGTCTTCCGCTCACTGACACTCCGTTAAATATAGGTACTGACATTCGAGATCAAAAGCTTATAAGAGAATAAACTTTCTATAGAGAAAAGTTCTTTAAAGGATATGACAACTACTTTACATTAGAATGATTTTCCCGTGAACTGCTGTTGTCGTTTATACCCTTTAGTTGTTAGCTGTCGATATTTATTCAGTGATTTACTGCACTAACTGCAAGTAATACAGTCATTTGCATCTGCATGCGGGTCTTCCTATCCGTGAAGATATGTGTTACTCACTCAACGAATAGGGAATGAATTAGATCTTCATAGAAAACACGCATCCGGTTGTTTTTAGTTTAATTTTTAAACGCCATTTCGAAACCAAGGGTTATAAGTTTTGGGGACCTTGGATTGTTCTGACTACTTTACTATTTAAGGGACTTAATAGTATTGTTTTTTTTTACGTGTGAGATTTACTGGCTCATTGACATACTGGTATGCATAGGTATAGAACAAACAAAGATATTTACGGGAAAATTTCAGATCAACAGTTTTTTAATTTCAGTTTACTAATAAAATTACTTCTTAGGTACGGTAATTTCTGGAAAGATAACAAATTCAGTGTTAATGTGTTTCTAATATTAAGCAGATCTTCGGCATGCTATTTTTAGCTGAACAAGTCAGATGGTTTGAGTACCTGCATTGGATTTATTTTTTATATAAGGTAACACTTACTATAACGCTGAACAGACGTTGTCCTTTACGAATATTACCTTTTCCTGTAAGTATTATAGTCAAAAAAGAAAATCGCTATAATACGATTGCAATAGACCAATAATTGGTCCCAAAAATTATAAATTATTTATAATGAATATGAATCATGTGAAGAGAGATCCGGTTCTCATCATTCCATGGATTCACCACGCAGTCACCGGCTCCATGGCGTGGTACAGAGAGGAACACTGTGACGGCGCCTGGGACTTGCGACCCAGGTGTAGGTTTAGGGTGGCCACCTTGTGATGCATCAGCGCTCACCTCCACCGTCAGTCGTGTTGCCCCCTCTACCTATCCAAATTTGGTAAGATCCTATCAAAGTCGTTTTAAATATTCGTTTGAGTAAAGAGCTTACTGAATCACGATTGAAAAGTTTAGTAAAATTTACTAGAATCGAATTCCAGCAGAATCTGTTGATCTGGATTTGGAATTGGAACCATCTTAGGTACCTACTCAAACTTAATTTCATCATAATTGGTTGACGTTGAACCGTTCAGAAGAAGTTCATTGACATACACACACATCCATAAGATTTTTATAAGCAGTTCCTTTATATATATAAATAGGAAGGAAGAGGAAATTAATAAATAAGATGCTGCATAGTTCAAGGTTCTACGCAATACACTGAGGAAGATACGATAAGGATGTTACTTTGTAAACAGCTCACGTTTTAAGATATCCGGAGGGATGAACAGGGATGTATTGAGAGTTTGAACTGTCAAATCTTCCCGGTTTTGGATTAAGTTCCACTAAATTGAAGTACCTAAGTATCTACCTAATTATTTTCATTCTTCACTAGCCATTGATCAGTGTTACTGCTATTCTCGCATCCCCTGTGAGCCTATTCCAGGGATAAAAAGTAGCATTAGTGTTATTTCAGACTGTAATCTAATCTTGTACCAAATTTTTGTTAGATCAGTTCAATCGTAGACCCATTCATTTAGTTAGTACCTACCGAACAAATATCCAAACATTTTCACAAAACTTTCACATTTTATAACATTAGTAGGATTTTTTTTTCAGAATATGCCTCACAGGCACCACACACAGGCCTGATCCGAAAGTTAATTGATACTTTAATCTCATAGTGGCACTTGCTACTGTTAGACCATCAAGGTAGTAAGGCAGGAAGCCGTACGATGACGTGGCAATTAATAAAATTAAGGTGCCGCTGTATAGTTCAAGGGTATGCTATGAAATAACGTAAGGAAGAGACAATTTTGATTTAGTTTTATAAATAGTTACTTCGATTTCCTACTATAAATATAGAACAAAGGAATACAAAGTTCTTTTTATACCAAACGGGAAATCAAAATGTAATCGACCGAGGTTGGGGCCGGTCACTAATATACCTATAAAAATATTTATACTGTGATTAAAAACAAACCTCTATCACTCATGACGCGTATTTCCGAACGACAACAAAAAGCACTTAGCACAAGCTGATAACAAATTAATACTATCCGCGGGGGGTGTGATAAACCTAATAATAGTGTCACACTTAACCTCTCGACGTGTTTATCAATGATAACGCGTGGAATACTCCGTACTCACGAACGTAACCTTAATGCGACCTCAGGGGACACACTTTGTAAACATCACACATGTGTTTCATCATTTTCAGTCAAAGATTTTGTGTATTTTCTTTGGGAGGGTCAATCAACTATCGCAGTTAAATCCTGGACGTAGGCCTCTCCAAATGTTAAGAGGTTTTGGCCCAATGTTTCCGCGCTGGCCAGACGGGTTGGTACAGGGTTTTATTTCAATTTTCCCTTCTCTCGCAACGATATCGTTTGCGTGTTTTTCCGTATACGCCGGAGACTTGGGAGCGTTCCGGAGCGTTAATTCTGTGGTATCCGAAGCTTGGTTTCTGTTCTTTTTCGCTTAATTAAAATTATCTTGGCTTATTATGGAAATGATTAAGTACTATTTGATTATTTGGAGAGAAAAGTCTACGACAGCTTCGTCGTCAAACTGCAGATGTCGCGACTTCTGCTGGGCTCCACCCTAAGGTAAAGTAGAGGAGATTCTAATTGAGACGGGTACTTCCACTTTGACCCACCAAGCGTCCCCACTGGTGGGGCAAAGTGGAATGACGAGGACTGTTGCGACCGGAACATACGCATAGATGATGACGAATCACTGAAATTACCCGTAAGAATTTGAAAATTAGTACGGGTAATAAGGTTACTTAAGGTCAAATTGCAGGGAACCGATAGTTTTTAATATAAACATTTCATCATTTATTTTATTTATTTGTGTTGTTACCCCCAGGGACACCTTACGCTACAATAACAAGACCATTTTGATTTGCGTCATACCAAGTAAGTATGTAAATAGCTTATTTTTATTATTCTTATCGACAAGGACCAGAGTCTGTTATTGTTTCCGCGGAAGTTCAGCATCCATTGCAATAATGTTGACCAGAAGATAATTGGCAGTAACAGGTTACTATAGTGTATGAATAGAACAAAAACATGATGTAGATAGTATTGAAATCGTTTTTTGACATTTAAGCGTCGGTAGCTTAGTGGTCAAGGAGTCGGCCTTACAATCGAGAGGTCCCGGGTTCGAATCCTCGCCATTACACTACCGAAGTGAACCCACTGCTAGCAGAAGCAATTTAGCTTAGTTGGAGGGGTTAGAGGGAATATTAGTAACTTCGGTTCTAATATTCTTTAAAAAAATGATTTTGACAGGTAATTGAATTGAATCGTTATACATTATCTACGTTGTCCGGTACTCCTCCCCCATTCTCACTTCACCCTCTGAGTATTGTTTGATATGATCCCCTTAATGAGGGCAATCGAAAAAGAATAGCGATTGCTTTTCGATCCCCTGAGGGACCGAAATAGGGGACCCAATGGAATCTTTTAAGTTGCTAATAGGTCGTCCATACAAATATCTACATAAAAATCATTAATACCTACATTAAAAGTAAAGTAAGCATCAGTTGCTGAGATCATCAGCAGCTGTGTTATCGAGCCTACCTAGCAATATTGACAAGGCGTCATACAAGTATTATTTACGACCACAGCCGTCGTCATAGGTCCTGCCCATAAGATTGCATTACACGTTACAATGTTGCTAAGATAATATTTTGATGCGATATGATATGACGCATAATGTACATTTATTTTGACGCGATTGCGTAATTTTGCTTCCATAATGGCAGTTTAATTACACAATAACATTTCTGATAATTTTGTATGACTTGGGAATCGATCCGGATATAGTCCGGAGTATAGTCTTTTAACAGTTGAAATAAAAAAGCTAGAAGAAAAGAATATTGTATGTTTAAAATGCTATTTGCATTGGTCTGGGTGTTTCTATGTATAATAATACGTATTATACGTATAATACATATAATACGTATAATACATAGTATGTACAAAAAAATGTATTTAAGTATGTTTATATTATACCTACGTATTCTAGACTCCATAACACATGCTAATAGCGTTGTGTATAATGTAAAAAAAGAAGATTATGAAGTTAGAAGGTAGTTTATACTTAATTAAATTCATACATAGAACAGCTACATACTTTAATTAACTACTCACTTAGTATTTTTCCAATTATCAAACCTTCCGTTAATGTTAACTATAACTATGATTCATTTAAATTCAGAATGGTCCATACATACAGTTTACGAAGCCCCAGACTCTATTCCCAGAGGTAAAAAGTTAGTAAGTTCTTAGTAGAAATATGGGAAGTGGAAAAATCCTCTACGGAGAATTCGCAGAGGAGCGGGAGTGACTTCCGTTTGACTCCGATGAGGAGTCGCTCCTGTGAAAGCCAAGGTAAGCCACACCAAGAGAGAGAGAGAGTGAACCCCGGGTGTGTATGGATGATAGTGACGATTGATAGAATCATTTCAGATTTTGGTAGGTAAGCAGGTACATTTAAACTTGTAGCGTATTTTATTACCTATTGACGTCATACTTCTCATTTTTCTTACGTGTTTTTACTGTGGCTTATAGATTTAATAAGAACGAGTTTAACTTAAGAAGCACAGTAGGTACGTGGTTGACAGGATGTGATGACGACATCCGTGACGTAGATCTAGATCCTGTTATGAAAACTCCGTAGCTACTGTACCTACCTACCTAACTTACCTACTATTCCATTTATAAATATAATTTATACCTTCATCGTGAAAAAGGTACCTTACCTACCTTCCTAAGTACCTACTTCTGAAGATTTAAGCACCCTACGAAGCAATCTTTGGGAAATAAGTTAATCTAACTTGCTAGCCACTGAGAAGGCTTTGATCTCGGGGGTTTTTTTATAGTGCGAAAAATCCCCACGGATACCTCCCCCACGGAGCCGGTGGAGGTGGTTATGTCGGACTCGAATCGACTAAAACGCACGCCGTCTTGGTTCTTTGGAGGTGAGATTGCCGAAAGCATATCTCTCGCACCCCGGCAGACAATTGATCTCGGGGTTGGGGATTGGCAAGAGTCGCTTCCGAAGAAAGCCAAAATAAACCTTAAAAGGGGAGGAGTAGGGGAGTGGACAATGAACCCCGTGTTCCAAAATAAGCTTGTAGATGATGATTGATGATGATGATGACTGCAAGATCTTATCCGCTTCGTACAATCATTAACATTGGTGCATTATTTTCAATAGATAACCAAAAAAACTACGTCATAACTTTGATCGTAAACACATTGATTTCCCGGCAGTAGGTACTTCAAAACATTAACATTATTGTTATTAAATATTAATAATCGTTCCAACTAACTACGCTATAATTGTAATAATGATAGATAATATTCCTATTATAATTATTATATTAATTTAGTTTTGAATAACAAATGGAAGATTTCAAACAATAATAACAGCATAATTATTTTACAAAATAATGTTTTTATTTCTGTACACTAACATACGAATACGACATCTAGTGGCGATCTTGAGTAGGTAGCTAGAGGTTAGCAAAGACGTAAAAGAGCGCCATCTATACGTTGTGAATTCTTAATGTTACAGTACGACGGACAAAGTATAGGTGGCGTTAGTAGTATGGTTATGTGATTTTAAGTTTAGCGCCATCTACACAAAATAGTGAGAACTTGTTAGTCAAGCAAGGCAATACACGTTTATTAGTGACATCTATCCGAAAGTATAAGAACTACGTGGTAGCTGAGACTATGCCTACTGAATACAGTTTATGTTTGTACTGTTCATTTATAGATGGCAGTAATTATATTTTACCTGTATCATTGAGCAGGGCATTGATGTCCGTTGTCGATCCATCGGCCGACATTGCTGCAACAAAGAAAAATAAATTATTAATTTGGTTAGGTTATGCCTTAAAGATTCGTTAAAGATAAGGTTGTAGAGTATTTTATTCTAAACAAAAATACCAAAATTATTGTAATTCTCCAATTAAATTCCGTTTTCCGGCTTTTACTTTTCCGTTCGGCACGGTCTTAGGCTTTCATTGTAATGATACTTAGCACGCGTGTCACCCCCTATGACGTCCAGCCAGCACTTCTTACGTCTTTCCCTCCTACTGGGATCCGGAAGTTACATTTAGTATATTTATTGAGTGTAATATTTTACAGGTTCCGACCCATCCACCCACTGGAGTTTCCCACTGGTGGGATTACCCCTCCGCCCACCATGCAAGTGTGTACCGAAATAAGTATAAATTAACGATTAGTTTTAAAATAAAAGGTACATAGTATCTAACCTACGTTGTTTTAGTTGTAAGTACTTACAATCAAATCATATGTTAATAAGTTTTATTTATTCACTAGCTTTTGCCCGCGGCTCCGCCCGCGTGGGGGTCGATTCCCGGCAATTATTCGAATTTTTCTCGCCGTAAAAACCATCCTTGAACTTCAACGAACATTTTAAAAAAAGAATTGGCCAAATTGGTCCAGGCATTGTTGAGTTATGCGCTTACCAACACATTTAGCGATTCATTTTTATATTTATTCATATGTTTGTGAACAAGTAGCTAAAAGTTATTGTGTTTACTTCAAGTCATAAAATGTAATAGTAATGTATAGAGTGTCAATGCAATTAGGTAAATAACTAAAAAAATCTTTAGTGTTTTCTGTTAAAAAATAAGTATAAGACATACATTGCATGGTTTGCATCATTTGCATTAACACATTACTAGTAAATTATTACAAAAAACTAGCTGGCCCGGCGAACTTCGTACCGCCAATTTTTTCCGCCCGTGTGGCGCCCGATCCCTTTCCCACTACACCCTCTACTATATTAAGCATGTATTGCACATATAGACCTTCTTCTTGAATTACTCCATTTATTAAAATAATACCGCATTAAAATCTGTAGCGTAGTTTTGAAGATATAAGGATATATAGGGACGTAGTGATAGTGATGATTGGATGGAGACATCAAGAGGACAGCAGAAGTGGGCAGTCATTATAATCATCAAGCTAAAATTTACCTAAGGAGCCAGGGGCTAGGGGTTTTTTGTACATCAATGTAGGGAGCTCAAAGTTTGCTTGTTTTTAATTGCTATGTAGGCTTTTCCTGGAGCGACTACCATCTGATATCCCAATTCTGAGAGAAAGCCTGTGTCAGATCCTCGTCCATTGTTTAGCAGGTGAACCAACTAGCACGTGATGTTGGCTTCATGTTCATGGATATTGGGGCTCAAGGACCCTGTATCACTTTACATCTGTTTCTCATCTCTGTCATATCCGCTATGGAATGTCATACATTCATGCCTACTATACCCAGGCCTGTAAATCCCCGAAAGGTAGGCAGAGAGGTATTAACACCCACGTTGACTAACAACCAACTATGATTTAAGTCCCACGGAATAGAGGGCACTGACAGACCTCCGCCCCCCATGAGCGCGGGCCTAGGGGTGACGGGTGGAGCCGCCTGTCACCCCAGCAGAAGCAGGCCACGGCGGCGGCCTGCTTTTGGCAATCTCACCTCCGGCAACCAAGGACCCAAGACGGCGTGCGTTTTAGTCGGTTCGAGTCCGACATAACCGCCTCCACCGGCTCCGTGGAGGTGGTATCCGTGGGGATTTTTCGCAAGATAAAAAAAAAAAAACCCACGTTTTGCCAACTATGATTTAAGTCCCACGGAATAGGGTCACGAGTCTCTAGCGGGCACTTTGTCTTCAGCTTTATGTTTACTGTCGGATGGAGAACAGCCCTATCCCTTAGTCGCCTTTTACGGCACCCACAGGAAGAGATTAGGTTTTTATATTCTAGTAGCTGTTGCCCGCGGCTCAACCCGCGTAGATGTCGGTTTTGACAAAGTTTCATAAAATAAAATAAAATAAAAAATAAAATCGTTTATTAGCAAAGAAACAGACATAGTTACATTGCCGGTGGCCCCACACTAGGTCTAAGCCTGTCCTGTGGGTGCCTGTTACAATAAGATTCGGTTTACACTGTCATTGGCAGCAAGGATACATATTAAACAAAAGTTGTTCGTTTTCTATCGTACAAGTAGATAATAGAAAATAAGGAGGTAAATTCAAATATCATAGATAAATGTAGTATATAGATAATAATAACAATAAAAATAATACAAGATACTTAGGTACATATGTGTATAATTCAAAGATAATATAGTATAGGTAAGGTATATATAATATAAGTATGTAATATAATATAATAAAGATAATATAATGTAATACAAAGTTAGTACAAAGTTCATACAAAGTTTTATCCCCTATTTT
The DNA here is from genome assembly GCA_914829495.1 of Eilema sororculum. Taxonomy (NCBI): domain Eukaryota; kingdom Metazoa; phylum Arthropoda; class Insecta; order Lepidoptera; family Erebidae; genus Eilema; species Eilema sororculum. The sequence goes on along the minus strand of OU618543.1, from coordinate 18,449,652 downwards.
ACCCCTTGGGGGTAGAATTAATCAAAATTCTCGTCATAACTTCTACCTGTACATGTTATAAACCGTGTGATAACCCGTGGTTTGGGCTGTGCGTTGATAAATCACTATGTCAGTCAGTCAGTCACTTTTGGGTTATACCTATATATTTAGATTGAATGTCGTCCATCTTTATAATAGCCTAACATGACGTGTCATGTTGTGTATTCAGAGTTAAAAAGTAATTTTAAGGACCGAGTCGATACAAATTTCTTTATACGCAATATCGATTTCAAATTATTCCAGAATAAACATTTTTTCGTTTGTTTAAAATGTGAATTATGTAATTTTATCGTTAGGTATAGGAGAAGGTCGTGAGTGAAGCGTGACGCGACACGGTCGGTGGTCGGTGGCGATTCGACTAGTTCATACCATTGACAATATAAGCCTGTAATGATACTACTTAGTTGTTAGGTATGCACTTTTATCGTTTCTCAACGAGACTAATTCGTTTCACACGTATTTTGTGAGCGATTTTGGTGCCGCTGCATACTGTTGACTCGTAGGCTCTCGTAGCACGGTAACTACCTACCGTGCTACCCAGCTGCGTCAGATATTGGTACAATTGGGTATTCTACTGACTAATCAAATTAGTTACTATATACTAAACGTCAAAACGATAAGTTATAAGGTAACTTGTATGAAGAAAGATTTATTGACGTCATAAAATATAATTGTCAAATCAGTAACTATTATAGGTCGGGTGGCTGATTAAAAATAAATAAAACCTATAAAATAAGAACAGAGGTAATTTTTACCGCTGTTTTACCAATCTTAATTTAATTAGCTCGGTTAGAAAATTTATTGTAAATATAGGATAATCCCCAATTGGCGAAAAATATATGATAGCAAGAAATAAACAAAAATGCCATGGGATTAATGTGGATTAAATTCGGTATGACTTAATTAATATCGAAACGGTATGAATACGGAACAACCCGTGTCAAGAGACATGTTTACGGTACTGTGCTACGGAGTTACCGTAGCAATGCAAACACATATGGTCCACAGTGATATGAACATTTAAGATGGCTTCTTAGTACCTATACACTTAGTAATAAAAACTAATCAAAAGTTTACAATCAGCGTCAGAAATATCTTGACTACAAAGTCTTAGGCCCGTATTCTAAAATGACACTCAGCCTGAATCTCGATTTATCTGAACACAGATTGTATGGGCAGTATGTCAAACTATCTAGCTGTCTTTACGATCTGTCCTCGGATAAATCGCGATTCAGACCGAGTGTTATTCTAGAATACGGGCCTTAAAATGATCTTAAACTCAAGGTATTCAAAAACACTTCCAAAAAGGACATGGCAACCGTTAAAGTTAAAAGGCAAACTCCATTTATTTTCAACTTTTTGGAAGTGTTTTTTGTGACGGGAGTTTTTTAATTTTTTTATTTAATTTTTATTTTATACTTTTTAAAGTGATCTACTAGTCAAGCTCTTTCATTTGATACCCATATTGAGGGAGTTATGTAGATATTCGTATTCCGATATGTTGTGGCGGCGGCCATCTTGGACCGATTTTTTCCAAACATAGCTAAGAACACTCCCGACTAATATACCTTTCAAATAAAAAAACTACATCCAAATCGGTTCATCCGTTTGGGTGCTACGATGCCACAGACAGACACACATACACACAAACAGACACACACACACACACACACACACACACACACACACACACACACACACACACACACACACACACACACACACATACACGTCAAACTTATAACACCCCGTCGTTTTTGCGTCGGGGTTAAAAAGCAAATCAAACTGTTATTAATTACAATAGTATTTTTTTCCGAACAAAAGGTGTGTTCCGTAAACAGGAAGGGAGGAAAACCAACTAAATAAGATCATTTTGAGTACTTTGTTCATCGATAGAAGATCTTTCTGATACTGACTGTACCTAAGTATAGACCTGCCGGGATGAACAGGTGTTTCACCAACCTTTTTTTATTCATTATATTATCCCATGAATGTATATATCGATTGACTTTCAACTGCACTTGACTTGACCAGCGTGAAGGGCCGTGGCTTAAGGACAATAAAGAACGTGTGATAACGTGTAATTACAAATTAATCCCTTCGAGAAATACAATAAACTCAGCAAATACACTTATTGTTTGCTATTTATTTATATTAAAGAAATAAATGGATACTTAAGGACACCTGAATGGCAGATAAAGGATATTTGTTTAAATGGCAGTTGTTGGTAATTTTGATTTAAATACAAAAATGGCGGTTAAACAGTTGTTAAATCTTTAAACTTTATTTGTATACGACTAAGGCAGCAAACTAGCAAAAATATCAGGGTGCACCAAGATCTACAGGGTTCCATCCGACACAGGTAGTCTCCGAAACACCCATTTCCGGAGATTACCTGTACCAGCTGATACGAGAAGTTCCCATGTCGCCTCTCCAGCCCATCCTCCATGATGGGTCTATCCACAGCTGTTTTTGTTTGTGTTTGTATTTTTCAGAACCAATTAAATTTAATTTGACAGACTCTGTGGCGTGGCGGTAGTGAACGCGACTGCTACGCAGGAGGTGCGGATTCGTTCCCCACTCAGTGCAAATATTTGTATGCATGAATATGGCTATTTGCATTGGTCTGGGCTTCTATGTATAAGTAATATGTATGTATTTACAAAAACAAATCTAAGTATGTTTGTTTATGACACAAGCTAATTAAGCTTACCATGGGTCTAGATAGCGTTGTGTAGAATGTTGTGGCATATTTATAATTAAAACACGCTTCAATAAGTTGCTTGACCTGAAAATGACGATTGTCAATAATAATGAATGATTTTGTTCAGGTGAAGCCTTCTACATTGTTAACAAACAGACGTAATTGTTGTTAGATAATTTACTGCCATGTGCGCCTACGCATCATAGTATATGTAAAACCAAATAGATATTGTGCTCGCTATTCATAAACTCTTGTTAGAAGCATTTATGAATAGCGATATGAATTTAGATGTTAAGTGATATTGCTATGTATAAAGTATTTGAGTTTGCATGCCTACTTTATGGCGAATGTGCTAGGACTAGATATAGTTACTATATTTTAAATTATCATCTGTTATTGTACCACATTACAAGCGAATGAAGATACATCGGGTAAGGCTTGATGGCGATGAAAATTTTTCGATTTTAAAAATAGTATTTTATGACGCTATCATAAGACAACATTTCAAGTGGAATCGAAAACTAGGGACTCCAGACTAACCCAAATCGTGGGTAAATACCGGTAAACTAAAGCCAAGGCGGCTTTACTAATACCACTTAGGAAGTACTAGTGCCCACCCACCTGATGGAAAGTCTGATAGGTAGAGGTCTGGGATGGCAACGCTACATGAATTGTTTTTTTTTTAAATTAACTCACATTGCATCAGATAATAGGACAGCAGAATGCGAGCTTTTATTATATCGGATCATGTGTACAGTCAGCGTTATAAATATCTTGACGACGAAGTCTCAAAATGATCTTAAAACTCTCGTATTAGAGCAAATCGAACCGTTTTATTGATTGAAATGGTATTATTTTCCAATCCAAAGGTGTGCACCAAATATCAGAACAACCAATCAACTGGAAGGTGGTAAAAAACGTAATTAAGATCATTTTGAGTACGTCAATATCTTTCTGATGCTGACTGTATTATTGAAATTCTGATTTTAGTTAGCTACTTTTGCTGCTATTTTAGTTAGCGTCGGTAGCTTAGTGGTTAAGGAATCGGCCTCACGATCGAGAGGTCCCGGGTTCGATCCTGGCCATTACACTACCGACGTGAACCCACTCCTAGCACAAGCAATTTAGCTTAGTTGGAGGGGTTAGAGGGAATATTGGTAACTTCGGTTCTAATATTCTTTTAAAAAAAATGTACCTATTATGAAAAACAAATATATATCCACGGGACGGTACGATAATTAATACATATCGTTAAACTTAGCTTCATAAGAATTGATTCGTACACTGGAATTCGAATATAAATAAATAAATAAATAATATTCCACAACATTCTACACAACGCTATCTAGACCCATGGTAAGCTTTTATAGCTTGTGTTAAGGAATCTAGAATGCTGATAAACATACTTATATACTTTTTTTTTTTCTAATTACATACATATTATACATAGAAACACCCAGACCAATGCAAATAGCCCTATTCATGCATACAAATATTTGCACTGTGCGGGAATCGAACCCGCGCCTCCTGCGTGGCAGTCGCGTGCACTATCGCAACGCCACAGAGGCTGTCGAATAAACGCGTAGAGTAAAAAAACAGTTTCAATCAAGCTTTTAATTAGAAACCAAGCTTAACTATGACAAGTTTATTACCCATTAAAATTATTACGTAGCATGATTACATGGCCCACAATACTTGTCCTTGAACTAAACAAGGCTCGCATTTGTTAAATTTGTTTGCAAGAAACAAAAAAAAGTACTTATCAAAACCTAACAGCAAAAAAGGTTACTCATAAAATATTTCTATAAATAGATTACTAAAACAAGGTAATTGTGTTTTTAGATTACTGTCGGACATAAGTGGTTATTCTTTTTTTATAATCTGAGTCTGCGGTTTCGTCCACGGTAACTTAGAATGGTAATCCGCTTTTATCGACTTTTAGACAGTAAACTTAGATTTATTATTAGTCAAAGTGCAATGAGCAAAAATGTATGGGTCGTGGTACCCGCTCCAATAGCCATAATTCATATGCCATTAGAAAGGTATTTTGATGCAGAAAAACGTCCACCATGGCGCCCGTCTCTACTCTATTCACGTTATGGAAGCTGTTTTTTTTTAAGTTTCGTAAATTAACTTTGCTACAACTGCTATTTTACTAAACAGTTGAGACGTTGCAGTTCACTTGTCCAGTTTGAAAAGCAAATCAATATAGTTCACAATACGAGCATAGGTCAACGTTAATAGTGGGTTTTTAATTCAGAAGAAGCGCAGGGGTCAGTAGTCAATAAAAACGAGGAACGTCGTCACAATATAAAAAGAACAAGCCTTTGGCTTTCCCACTGACAGCACAAAAAATCTCCAGTGAGCCTCACCGCCGGGACACAACACGAGGCAGCGGTATTCAGGAGGGCGAAGGTACCTACTTCCCCAGTCGGATTGCTCAATTGGGACGGAAACTAACTAGATTTAGCTTAATATGGGTTCGTTATAGGTCTACCTACCTCTTCCACGATTTAAAAGCGTGAGTATAATAGAAAAAAAACATACCATTTAAGAAGTTAACGACCATTAGTATAAAAAATATGATCTATGTGTTGCAAATCGGAAGTACAATAGGAACATAAAGTAGAGGTCAATAATTTCGATTTGTATGCGCGGGCGCACCTCGTGGCGCGTCTAGTCCGATCCATGCCCCAACATAGCGACAATGATACATAACGTCATGAGGTCACGCCATTGTTTGTTTGTTTTACACATGTCATGTCACTGGCACCTGACTGTCATGTGCTGTCATTAAAGTTTTAGAGAAACGTCATGTAAAAAACCTTTTCTTCTATTGATACATACTTTATTGAAGTCATTTTATTGAAGATTTATATTATTATTTATCTATGCACATTATTTAGTAAGTACACTAATTAATTAGTAATTAAAACTAAACAAAAGAATTAATAAACAAATTAAAGACTTGTAAATCTTTGAGAATGCTGTAAGGCGAAATCGGTCAGGTTTAATAGAATAAATACTGTGGAAAAAGTATTCTCAACATATGTAACAATGAATTCCATCAAGTGCCATAAATCAACAGTATATATAAATAGTATAAATTAAAGACTAAAAATAAAATTTATTATAAGTTGTGTATAAATTACTAAGCTATTTATATGTTACGTGTCACTCTATCTACGTTTTAAATTGAAATTTTCTCATTGTTTTCATTTTCAGCGCCATCTATGCACAAGATACGCGTATCTAGTAACATAGGTTTCAGTATAAGTATATACTTAGATATATTATATGTTTTTGATAATACATACTACATACATATTAATGAATTTATGGGACGTAGCAATCTACGTCTACTAAACGCTCTAGCAGTCAACTGCGGGCTACGAGTACGTAGAGGTAGCAGGTTCGTATCCCGCAGTATTTTATTTATCTTGCATAGGCCTGGGATTCTGGGCATTAAATAATAATAAATAAATAAATCTTTTATTTAAAACAACAGAGGCCCATATCTTCTTGGTAATTATTCTTAACATCGTATGTTGCATAATATTACAGGTGTTATTTGATAGATTCAACACGCCAAATGTAGCTTGATGAATCTACCAAAGGCAGGCCCATCCATCCTCTCCACGAATACTCACAGAATACCGTTGGTGCGCCCGCTGACCCTACGCAGCAACGAGGCTACCTTCAAGCGCATCAAAGCGTGAAAGTCGTCTGTATGCGCATCCACAAACATCCCCGATGCACTGCAGTAAGGTGGGAGCTATATCAGCGCCTGAGAGCTGTGACGTGCGATCTCAGACAGTTAGTTTTTTTTGTTTTAATGCTTTAGCAACTCAGCGTGGAAATGATAACAGACCCTGCCAAAATAACTCTTTTTTATGTATACCTATTGGCGTGCTTAGGTTAAATTTTTAAGTAAATGTATCAAAATAAAATCAAATTACATTGTTAATTAAAAATAAAAAGCCAGAACAAAATTAAATTATTAAATAACAAACGTCTTCTTTTTGAAGTCGGTTAAAAAATAATTACAAAATGGCCACAACTATACAACTAACTTACAAAGAATAAGATAATTACACTGCACAGTACATAAAGATCAACAGTAAATTTAAAAGTAATAAACTATCGTACTATAATCGTACCAGTAATTGTTACGAGGTTACGAAGTACTTACTTGTTATAAACACAAATAATTGTCTTTATCTTTTTGGAATATCAGTTTTCCCCATACGTACTTAGTCACCTTACTGTAATGCCTGTATATCATTGAAGGGATAAGCAGAAGTGTTTTAAACACTCTCTCACACTCCGGTGCGGGTAGCACCAGGCTTGCGCATGACCATGCACACATTGGCCGACCAGTGATTGAACTTTTTTTTGGTTTTCATAAATTTCGGTAAAATAATGAATTCGGTATTACCATAATTCATATAAATACCTCTGTAATCAAATAATCTTGCAATAATTATATAATTATTACCTTTATAATTGTTGATATTTACATTATTGCAGAAGCAATTATGTTTAAACATTTAAAAATATATATACACCGTTATATACACCTTAGCTGTCTAAATATAGCATTATTAACTTAATAAGCCAAGCCTAGCAAATAAGGTTCACTAAGGTCGTTATTGTATCAGACATATTTATTAATTCCTTATCAGACCTAATTAATGGTATGTCTTTATCGATTATTGTAAAGAATAAATGCTTGAACTGTATCATTAGTTTTGTAATTGTATTTCTAACATTAGCGAACTGGAGACAGTCGCTGTGAGCGCGGATTCGATCCCCGCTCAGTGCAAATATTTTTATGCATTAATATGGGTTAAGAGCACGTTAAGCTATCGATCCCAGTTGCCACACGAAGATCTATGGCAGTCGTTATGGGTAGTTGGAGCCCTAAAAAGTTCAAAATCTGGTCTAACTGCAATGCTTCGATATTACCTTTGGGTTGTGGAGTACAGATGGCAATCGATTCACAGAAAATATCGAAGTTATGCCAAATCCGCAGTCAGACTGATAAAAGAGGACCCCAGACTCCAAAAATAAAAGCGGATCACAGACTCCAAGTTGAAAGCTTCGGATGCGACTGGAATTGACGCCAGGACGAAGAGAAGAGAAGAGCAAACTAGATGTTCGGGGAAATAAAAGTTCCCTCTTTACCCATCAGTGGGTGAAGCACATAGATATTGCACATCATTATTTGGTTAAGGCATTATTTGATTTGTATAGTTAGCATACTTATTGCTTTAAAAAATAATTCAACAAATTTACTGAAACTTATTTGTACAATATTACAGTTACTACAGACATTTTTGTACTCACTAGTGATAGTACTCAAGCTATTTACATCCTTACTTATTCTACTTAACCGGTCGATTAATATGCCAACTGATACGAGTACTAAATACGATCACTACGCTAGTATTAATATCTATTCTGTGCTATTACTTAAGAATATATTAGAGAACAGGATTAATATCTCATTTCCTTTGCACGATTCGAATAGGGAGTGTTTTTAATAAAGCTCGTTTGCAATGCAAGTTTTTTTTTCAAAGTAGAGTTAAAGTTATGTATGGATGAATAGATTGGAAAATAAAAAATTTAATGTATCTAAAATTACAAAAATTTTAAATTAAAAGATTAAAAATTTAAAAAGTATCGAAGTATAACGAATTCGTAATTATGTCATTTCGATTTCCATTTCAATTTAATTATGCGATTATTTATTGACGATTATTAGATATAAATTAAATTATTTTTATAAATAACTTTTTTTTAAATTTTACTGTTTCTCATAAAGAGAACGCTAGTACTATTATCTATTCTGTGCATAAAGGTACATGAAAGCTGAAGCATCTTGTCAGCCATTATTAAATAAAACCATAAATTAAATACCGCACAGCGCATCTTTAAATTCATTACACCTAAGTCTTTTGATTTACATACATAAGCATACCCTTAGGTCCTCACAGTGTAAAATTATGTATGCTACACGCCATTACGATGTAAACCTAGTTTATTAATTAATTAGCTATATAATTTATCTGGTAGTTTGTTTTCTTCATAAAGTAAGGTGACCAAATCTGAAGAAAATGGGGATACAAAATCACGTAATTTTACTAACAGGTACCTAATTCGATCGCGGAAATGCGGCCAGTGTCCTGGGCTCCTTTGCAACAGACACGACCCGAGGCGGGTTATTAACGTGACAAAAGCTTGGCTGGCTACTTGACATTTATGTAACAATTTATGTAAATAAACGTTTTATAAATTAGTATAGATTATAAGTAATCCAAGAACTTTGACGATAACCTAATTCATTTAGGGATTTTATTAAATATGTCGAAAATGAAACGTGATGACACGATGTCAGGTATATTTAAATTTCAAGTTCAACGGTTCATACATCTTTTGATGAATAATATTTTTTTTTATTTTTTTTATTTACTACAATATAATACAATCCATCTTACAATGTGTACACACCGTAAAACACTGTGGGTTTGTCTGGGTGACAGTAGCAGTCAAAATTAATATGACATACATGAAATATTAACTCTGCATTTTGGATTAGATTACATATTATTACTATTCTTTAAGGTGATAAACGACAACATCATAATTATTTATCAAGTATCGTTAATTATATTATTATGCCTACTTGAAAACGGAAGTTATCAAGAATTCATTCATTCTTTTAAAATTATCTAATTATTATAAGTATGAGTAGTAACTGTACACAGGTTTAGGTAAATTGTTTTATAGTAGCAGTTTTTTTGTAAGTTTAATGATCATTAAAATTCATTATCTTTATAATTGTAGTTTGTAATGAATAAACGTTAAAGGAGACGAGATTTGTGGACGTTTATTTGCAACAACTTCACGTTGGTTGAATGTGAAATAGTCGGAAACGTAGACAAAATGTCACAGGTAAAATAACATGCTACTTTAGTAACTCTATTATAATTATAATGTTTGCAGATTATAGTGTGGGGAGCATGTGACTCAAGAAGTGAGAAACAAATGCACAAACGCTCGGCCAGCCCTCGATACACGAACATTTCCAATAGAACGATAATGCGATAGTTTCCGCTTGTGCATATTTACCCCACGTTACTCTAAGTGGACCCTTGCACATTCGACACTGATACTTACAGACCTAAATACTAAAGTTAGAGCTATTAGAATATTTAACTATTAATAGGTAAACAAAAGACTAATAATCACTTAACAAATAATTGGCATTTCCACTTAAACAGGAACGCAAATCGTTATAAGCACCTATGCCTATAATATCTAAGAGATATTTTCGATTTGTCTAAGATAAATCGAAATATATTAAACTCCCAAAGACGGTAGTGGATTCATTTCTTTACAAATTGGGGTTAAATATATAACTACTTAGTAGGTAATATACTTCTGCCTACCCCTTAGGGAACACGAGCTAATAATATCATCAGTACATACCTATCTAGTAAAACTGGTCTGTTTTTTTATATTTCAAATATCACTTCCGCGTCTATCGTAGTGTAAATTTTTGGACAAGGTTAAGATTATTGGCTAAAAACACAGAATAGATAATAGTACTAGCGCTAAAAGGCTAGTAAACAACTATTGTCCCAATACTAATATATTTACATGAATTTGTGATAAAGATTTTACCCACCTGCCAAGCGGTTATTGTGTCCTAGAGGGGTTACTCGCCTTTTATCAGTTACAGAGATGAAAAAAGGGGCATAATGAGGATAGAAATAATACATGTCAGGTCAGTCCAGCGGCTTTTGTATATAGGGCACGTCAATTTGAGTTCACCTCGCCTGATAGTAAGCTGACTGACGTACAGTGGAGTCGGTTGCATGATCGAGAGGTCTCGGATTCGAATCCTGGCTATATACCGACGTGACCTCACTCTCAACACAAATAATTTAGCTTACTTGAAGGTGTAAACGGGAATACTGGTAGAATCTCCCTATCAGCGCGATAAAAGACAGGGTGATCCTACGGCTTCAGATTGCTAAGTGTGTATTAATACTCACATCTCTGGCCTCTCCTTAGACTGCTTTATAGGATATTCAGGTGTGAGAAGAAAATGCAGGTGAATTGACTATTAATATCAATAATCTATAATATAAAAATGAATCGCTAAATGTGTTGGTAAGCGCATAATTCAACAACGGCTTTTTAAATGTTCGTTGAAGTTCAAGGGTGGTTTTTATGGCGAGAAAAATTGCTGGGAACCTACATCCAGCTAGCTAGTAAGTTATAAAAGTACAAGTTACAACGTTAAACTTATAAATACGATGCTACTTTTATAAACAGCATCACGTTTCCAATACAATAGCAACTGAGAAAAAAAACCAGACGATAACAACTCCCAGCCATTTGTTCTCAATTACCATTTAAATTACAATGCTACACGGTTTACAATTATAAACTTGGTACTGTAACCAATAACGGCCTGAGTAAATGTACCATATTTAGCATTGAAGACTAGAAGTTTACTTAGTCGATTTTTGGAAACCTAATACTACGTCTGAAAACTGGCTTCAGGCACGCATACGCCTCTTTTACACTGTTAATGGAATCGCAGTTCATCTAACTTCTGTATCGATACTAAGTTAACGCGATATAGTAGTAATTGTAGAAAATATCCAAACAGTGACGCTTAATAAAAGCGATTAATATCATGCAGCAATAGAACGTAGGAAATAATTATCCAAAACGTGATGCTTTCTCCAAACTTTGGTCATTTATACCTATAGACTCAAGTCTCTCAAGTCATTTTGACCAATAAAATCACAGGAAAGTAAGTCCCATGATTAAAATGACACATTTTATCGGTTGAAATGACTGAAATGACTCATGAGACGTGTCTACAGTACCGTGGTACAGAGGCTTGCACTGGCCATAATCAATCGACAAACGTCATGCATTTCAAAGGTATGCACATACATATAAATCATGATTGACCATGAAGTTCTACAGTGTCTCTCTCTTAGAAACGGTTAATGAAGGCATACTTTAGAATTTTTATCGATTTAAATGATCGGAACACCACATTGACAGACTGCATACAGTTAATCGCTTTTTAAAATATTAATTAATTTGTCAACGTCAATTATTTGATAGCACAGGTGATCTTTTGAATGTGCATGGCATACATTTTTTGTTAGGATATTGTGAACGTATTAATTATACAAATTTGCACACTTAACATTTAAATTATTGATATTACCTGAATGAAGACATGAATAATTTAACGCTAATTTGTATAACCTGCAACTGGTGCCTTGCTGCTTATTAATAATTGTAAGTAGCCAAAATTATATCGTACCGATACCGAATCGGATGAACGATATTATAAAAGTGTATAAAAAACAAACAAGCTAACTTTGATTAAATTTATAATTACTGGTGCAAGGAAAACAACAGTTAATTACCAATCCGGAAATATATAATTCATTTTATAGAAACGACTTTTGCAACTGGATACAAAAGACCCGGAAAATTATTAATGCCTTGCGGTATCTAATGATCTTAATAGACGTCCATATTGACACAAAGTTCAATAATTGCGAACTTATGCAATGAAACTAGTTCTATGTAGTCCCACCGTGTAATGAGTCAACTGTGGCGAGGTTGTGATCTACTTATAGATATGAACTAATAGCCTGTACCTGCTGCTCCACACGTGAGGAAGACTGATCATATTATTGTCCTAGTTTTGGAGTGGAAATTGATATTAGGTATGTCATATCCCGAATATACTCCTACTGTTTTTGGGCTGCATCTCAGTTCACCATTAGATGAGTCAAAATATTTAAAAAATACAATTTTCAATTCCGCTTTTATGCAAAGTTAAATTTCGCTGCCCAGGGTTCACTCTTTTCTCTTCTTCGCCATCTTCGCTTTTGTGGGATGACTGTCAGCTGACCCCACGAGGGTGAAGCTTATGCTAGGGCTACGCCTAAGAATCAGCAAACATAACATTTAGTAGGCCAGCCACTGTAAAACTCAATGATCTCAATTGGAACATTTAAAAATTAAAATACAAAATTATGTAAATACCTGTGTTCTGCGTTGTCAAGATAAGGATTTAATTGTGAAGGTAGTACATAGAAGTCTTTGTTATAAAATGTGTTTTGTTCTGATTATGACAATTTTGTTTTACTTCCACCTGAGCAGGCTGACCCACGTCTTGCCGTATGCAGTCAACGAATCGATAGTCTATTACAATCAAGTAAGTCGTGCTTGAGCTTATCAGCAACCCTGCAATGGATCGGGCACGTTTTTGTAACGTAGAGGCTTACACATTAGAGTAATAGCCTTGATTGTGATAATAATATAGGTTGTCAATTAATATTTACTATTAGTATGTAGTTCTAGATAAACCTACCAACTGAGCTAGCCACCTACAAATGTAGGTACTAGTGTTGTTAAGTTCTCATTTATAATGGGTGATTTTATCTAGTCGTTTTGGATAAAAAGAATCGAAGGGCTCAGTTTCGATAGCAAAATCTTCTGGAAGTATTACTTTGGCGAAAGAATTGTTTTTTTGATAATATATGGGAATAATGTTCAGGTGAAAGGAAAAATTTATGGGGGTTGTAAAAATTTTTTTTTCTTTCACCCAAATTAATACTTCCATAAGATTTTGCTATCGAAACTGTGCTCGAATTTTTTTCCGGAACGGCTATAAAATCACCTTGTGTAACGCAGGAGCCATTATTCTATTTAGCAAATATTACTTAGGTATCTAGTATTGAATCATTGATAGCAGGATAAAAATTGACATCACTGGATTTAAAAATCCAACCACACGGAGGAATGGGGAAATTGATGAAATGGCCTACAGATTGCGCAAGTGAAATTTCTATCCGGCCTCCGGCATCTCCGATGGAAATAATAATAATAATATAGGTAGGTCACTGTTGCACACCAATATGGCCAATCACAGCTCACTGCGGAAACTTTTAGTTTACATTACCGACTGACTATATTCGTTATGGAAAATCCCGAAACAAAGTTACATTAAGGGTTTTTGCTTACATTTTTTGTGTTGCAAAACCACATCAAATCTGGTAATACGTTTGTAACATTACATTGTAAGTTACCAGATATACCAGCATATTAAGGTACCTTTGACCCGAGCGGGTCCGGCCGTTATGCTCCCATTCCGGGTTGCCCCCGGCTCACTCGCTTATTTAATAGTTCGTCTGGTAATTAGATTATCTAATTGTGACAAATATACCAATTTTTTACACAAAACTGGTTAAATAATGTAGCACAATGAACAGTATAATTTTTATATATTGTCTAAAATTTTGTACCTACAATTAGATTTTAGCTTCCTGTGAGTATAAGCAACATTAGTAGGCCCGGGTAGACATGCGTGCCATTGGTCTCACTGCTAGGGATACCCAAGACCGTGTGATGCGAAGGAGGAAAAGCCGGAAAGCGGACCCCGGGCCCCGAGGTGAACGTCTCGGATGCGACAGGGACTCAACGATGAACGATAAAATGATGGGGTTGATGTTATAAAAACATGAAAAGATTAATTGTTTTTATCGTCCAAGGCACCGGGAGACCATAAAACAAAGAGATTTTTTTATCAGCTCTAACGAACAAGTTGCGCTTTTGCGTTTGTAGTGTGTGAGAGAGATAGCACTTTGCACGCACGTGTACGCGGGTGCGTCACTTTAGCACGTGTGTAGTACTTCATTATGTTATAGTATCAAAAAAGTGCTTCGAAGAGGCGTTCAAAGTTTTCACTTAGCGTATTTGTTGATAAGTTTTAGATATTTTTTCAGGAAGGTTGTTAAGGATCCAAATCCAATTCATGTGCTTGTAAATGGACGTGGCTCTAACTTAAGTTTCTGGGGTTCGAAAAAGGGCAGAGAAGGCAGTTGCTCCCATAAAAGTCAAAATTGTGGGAAGAGTAGGAGAGTGGTACGGTGCAATGGGGACTAAATACTGTGATGATTTAAACGTTTTTTCACAATCATATAAATATTCATCATTTTCTTGATTTTGCAAATTATATTCGACATTTGAAAGACTATTTTTTTTTTTTTTTTTTTATATTGGACACGTCAATTTGACTTCACCTCGCCTGATGTTAAGCTAAAGGCAAAGTTCGGAAAGAGGGTCACCATCGTAAACATTTACCATGTTAACAGTGGTGGCACTCAGCTTGACGGCCTCATTAGATGCCTTTTCACGCCCCGCTTAAAGGACCCGGGACTGTAGGAAGAAGGAAACACGTGAGCTGGCAGGGAATTCCAGGTCTTAGTGGTGCGGCATAGGAATGAATCACTGAAACGCTTGGTTCTAGCAGGTATACTCTGCACCGTAAATGGATGACATCTTAGCCCTGCACGTGTCGTCCTGTGAAGGAAAGGGGAGGGTGGGACTAATTGGAAGAGCTCGTCAGAACATTCACCATGGTAGAGACGGTAGAAAACTGCCAAAGACGCAACATCTCTACGCATCTGCAAAGGCTCGAGGGTGTTCGTGACCTCAGGATCCCCAATAATGCGGACCGCACGTCGCTGCAACCTGTCGAGAGCATCTAATAAGTACTTTGCGGAGCCGTCCCAGAGATGTGAGCAGTATTCCACGCAGGAACGAATTTGGGTCTTGTATAGAAGACACCGCTGCTCCGGCGTGAAAAAACGTCTCACTCTGTTCAGGACTCCGAGTTTACGCGAGGCTGATTTGATGATACTCTCGATATAGTTTTTGTTATTCAGTTTGCAGCGAACATCCATACCGAGGATAGTGAGGTGATCCTGCAGTGGCAGTGGTGTGCTCTGAAGAGTGGGAAGGGGAAGGAAAGGAGATACCTTAGCTGTAAACGCACATGCCTGGGTCTTCTTGGCATTGAACTCGACCAGGTTCCTAGCGCCCCATTGAGAAATGTGGTCCAGGATCCGGTCCAGCTCTGTGACAAGAAGCTGCCTTTTTTCCGCGATATCAGACTGCTTGGCCGCAGGATGTGCGTGATAACTCCCATGTAAGGTGCTGTCGTCTGCATAGCAGTGAATGTTTCCGTCACAGAGCATGTCATTGATATGCAGAAGAAAGAGAGTGGGAGATAAAACGGAACCCTGCGGCACGCCAGCATTTACCTGCAAGAACTCCGAAGCTCGTCCATCACAAAGGACGCGAATACGGCGCCCCTGCAGGAAGCTTGCAACCCAGTTACACAGTCTAGGAGGCAGGCCGAAGGCTGGTAGCTTGGAAAGAAGCGATTTGTGCCATACCCTATCGAAAGCTTTGGCGATGTCAAGACTAATTGCCAGTGACTCACCGTGCTTCTCCATAGCCTCACCCCAAAGGTGGGTCATGTACGCCAGAAGATCACCCGTTGACCGTTTCGGTCTGAAACCGTATTGCCGGTCACTAAGCAAGGAGTGATCCTCTAGGTGGCGCATGAGCTGTGTGTTAATTATGTGCTCGAACACCTTACACAGCACTGAGGTGACGGCTATGGGTCGATAGTTGGCTGGGTCCGAGCGATCCCCCTTCTTGGGGATCGGCTGGACATTCGCCTCCTTCCAAGCCGAAGGCACTGTACCCGAACTGTAGGACAGTCGGTACAGCCGCGTTAGCATAGGAGATAACTCCGCTGCACATTTTTTAAGTACAACCGCTGGAATACCATCAGGACCACTGGCTTTCCGGACATTGAGTGATTGCAGTACTGCACGGACATCGCGTTGCCTGATACGTATATCAGGCATTGCGTGGTCACCAGTGGGCACTGTCCGTGGTTGCATACCACAATCATCGACTCGGGAGTTGGCCGCGAAGAGATTGACCAGCAAATTTGCTTTCTCTTGCGGCTCATGGGCCAGAGATCCATCGGGATTGCTCAGCGGGGGCAGCGAGGGCTGGCAGAAGTTGGCTTGCACGGCTTTGGCCAGTTGCCAGTAGCCACGGCTACCCGTGGGATGCGCCACTAGCTCTTGGCCCAGCCGCGCTATGCGCTGGGCATCCGCCCTGACGCATGCCCTCTTGCAGACCTTTGTGGCTCTGTTGTACGCCGCCTTGAAGTGACCCACGTTGGGATCGCGTGTGGCGCGCGCCCGCACCCATTATGTTGTTTGTAAATTATCTGAAGACCTCTGTTTACCTACATTTTATTCGACGATACAAATTCTGTAGAAGGTCAGATGACGAGTTAACAGGTTTACAGAATAACTTTTGTTATGTATTCTGTCTTGCATTTGAATTGTTATTTACATTGTGTTAGTATTTCAATCAATTAATCAATTAGCGCATCGCAGTCCACTTGGGAGGCCTTAGCCTACTCTTTTCACGGGTTGGAACAGGGTTATTTCGATTTTCTTTCTCTCGCAGTGATATCGTCTGCATTTTTCATTAGTCGCCTTTTACAACACCCCTCGGATGAGATGGTGTAGTGATCCTCTTGAATTCTGTCTCCGTCACCACATGGATAGTGTTAGGGTGCTCGCAAGATAAGTCTGCGCGCAAATGGTGGCGTTAGCGTACTTAATATCGTTGTAATTTAAAAATTTTGTGTTAGCAACACCTATTTCTTTTCCATAATCTAATTCTAAAAATCTAATTTTATTGTTTTACGTTTTATAGGTATCCAACGTGTTTGTATTTATTGTTCGAAGATAATTAAATATAATAGTTCCGATTTCGGCCGCGCGCAGATTTATCTTGCGAGCACTCTAGTAATTCTTTCTTGCGTATCTATAACGTTCCAGTTTCAACTTTGGTTTGAGGGATTTTTGCTGGTGTAAAAAAAATCCAGGGCATTTTACAGAGCGATATTAAAGTACCTAAGCATAGTTTAACCATCATGTATTGTAGGTTCTATAATACGCATTAACATTGTACTTACTTGAATACATTTTTAATCTTGATTATATTTCTACTTATTTTTTCGTTTGTTAACAGTCGAAAAGATGACGATACTCCACGATAACGATATGTAAACTAAGGTCAGTGGTACAACACTTCAAACGCTCACGTGTCAATACTCAATATTTTGTTTTTTGCTGGGTAGTGACGTCACAAATATGTATGCTTTTTTTCTTGTACGTTACTCTGTTTCATAACAGCGTTTCGATGAGGTCACTGACTCTGTAGCTCACTGGCAGCAAGTTTGAAGTGAACCTTCAACATTTTATTCATACTCCTCTAGTAAAATGTGAAAGCTGTGACAACATTTTGGTGAAATCCTATCAAAGTTCGGTTCAAATAATCAAATTAGGGTCATGTAACATTCTGTTTTGTACAGTCATGATGAAACTTATACACAGGGGAAATGATAGTACTAACGAGCACTCTGATTCTGCCCTACAGGATGGGGCTGCGTTCAATCCAGCATTAAACTTACTTACAGTCCAAGAAACTAATCAATCAATTAACCCACCGCAGTCGACTGTTAGACATAGGCCTCTCCCAATGCGACATATCGTCCGATCCTCCGTCCCAGCCACATTTTTAGGGCGTCAGTCCATCTGGATAAGAACCAGTCTGATGGTAATAGGCTCAAGTTGGACAGAACAATATATGCTGTAAAATGAACTCCCTGCCGTGGTTTTTCCAAGCGACTACAATATGGGTATTAGAAGGTTAGTTCAGGGTCGGCATTACGAGCGACACTCCTAGTGTTGCATACGTCCATAGGCCACGGTAACCACTTTCCATCAGGTAGGCCGTGTGCTTGTCTACCACCTAAGTGGTATATTTTTTTATATATATTCATATTGAACGGTTGAAATTGTTGAAACATAAAGGTGCAAATGAAATCAACTTTCCAAAGAGAAAAGGCTCTAAAAGAATGCATAACTACTTTATACTGCAGTGATTTTTCTGTGAACTTATGTTGACGCTTGCACCCTACCCGTAGATAGAATAATTATGATAATAATGTTTGATTTGTTATTCACTCTTGACTGATGATGATTGATATACGAGCAATTGTTGCGAACGTTTCCTCTTGTTTTTATAAGTATGATAATGATACTTTATAGATATTTATAATATCTTCAGAAGATGTATTGTATTTATTGCATCGGGACTAATTATAATGAATTGTAAAAAATAGGTCTTGTTCATAAAACAAAAGTTAATTTATGATGATATGATGAAGATATGATGTGATGACGAATGAAACGGTTGTTTTGTAAATTAAAAAAAGTTCGTTTAGTACTCGTATCTAGAAATAAAACTATCATTACGTCATTTGAATAAAATTCAAATCTCTTTAATTGCTTGATAAGTTATTTTTACTGCCAGTGCTCACTATGGCGGCCAGCGCGCCGAGAAGTGCACCTCCCCACACCGCTGTCCCCCTCCCGAGGAAGACCACACCGTAAGGGATGGCCCTGCGAAGGATATGTCGAAGACAACTCTCCTCCGGCCTAGCACCTCGACCCTCAGTCGGCGTGCGGTCTTAGCCGGTTCGAGTCCGACATACCTCATCTTCCGGCTCTGGCAGGGGAGGTATCCGTGGGGGAAAAAAATCCATTGCTCACTTTAAATCAAGAACTAGCAGTCTATATTTCAATCATGTGCGTAGCAAGTTCGTCTAACATATAGAATTCAATTTTCAAATATGATTTTGATTGAATCATATATCTTGGACCTAAAATGTACCCAAAATGTGCTCTACACGTAAAGTACACGTTTCTTGGGTATATTTTGAAGATAGTACGGGGTGCTACTGCGATGGACGAGCTCCGAATTCACCAAGCATAGATTATTACAAAACATTCCGCGCCTGCCAGGGCCTTTTAAATTTTGCGATTTGGGTCCAAGATAAATGGTCGAACTACGAGGTTTAGTTAATAGTAGGATCTCGAACCAATAGATGGCGTTGTACAGTATATCCTAGAACACGATTACAAAAAGTGTTATCAGAGTGCATCCACTTTATAACAAACAGTTGAATTTATCACTGAACTGGAATTTCTATAGTAGTGTTATCAACAGTATCAGGGTCCTTATCACGCGCATACAATTCGTTTCAAGTGAATCGTCAATCTGAAGGTAAACTTCAAAGAATGCTAAAGGATTAATATTGTCAGCTGAGATTGCCTACGTTTATAACGGATTTATTGTTAACATAGATATCTTCTAAGTACCTACTCTGATAGTGAGGACTTTTTTTGCTCTGTAGTATTGATGCGTTTCATTGAATCAATCATTTTAATTACTTACCTATCTTCTATAATTTTATTGACCTGATTCATAACTGTATTGTAATACTATAATACTCTGATGAAAAAATATTATTGTATTGAAAATTGAGCATTCCTTCGACTAATACCTTAGAAGTAATGAGTTAATTTCCACTAAGAGTAAATATTTTGTACTCATGAATTTACTCTTTATTGAGGCAACAAACCTCATCTAGTGACTGACAAAACGAGGCTCTATCGCTAGCTTTTCTCCCGGCCACACTCGGTCAGGTCAGAGTGCACTCGCTTTCGTAAAAACCAACTAAACCCCATAACCAACATAGAAAGGGGGAGAAAGAGTACCTACGACAGCGGATTCCGGGCCCCTTTAATTTTCGCGCGGAAATACCCTCGGGTACCTCCCCAGCTGGAACTGGAAGGGGAAGTTATGTCGGACTCGACCCGACTAAAACCGCACGCTGACTGTGGGTTGTGGTGCTAGGCCGGAGGTGAGGTTGTCATCGACATATCCTTCGCACCCTGACTGACCCAGGGCCATCCCTTACGGTCTGGCCCTCCTCGGGAGGGGGGATTCCGGGCCCCAAAGCTTTACATGCAATTGGGACTTACGCTCAGATGATGATGACGATGACGTAATAAAGTACAGTAAGTAATATATATGTTCTTTTTTAATAATAATAAATACTTGAATAGCTATAACAATAAATGAATTAAAATGACAGAATACTTATATATTTATAATTCTTAGATCTTACAAATACCTGTGTCTGCAATTCGTGTAATTGAGTTTTATTTGATTACTTAATTAAAAGATACTTAATGAATGATTTTATTGTGAAGTCAAGGTACATACACATAATTTATTTTTAAATTCCTATTTATTATTATTACCTTAATAAATTATTCGATAATTTATGGATAAACATGTTGTGCAGTACATAGTTTCACAGATCTGAAGCTGAAATCCTTTCTCAGTTACCTCAGTTTTGATCACGTGTAGAATGTTCTTGCCAGGTTCCTGAGAGGAACATTGTCATGGGTTCAAGTCTGTATTCATCTAAAGCGCTAAAATTATTCCATACAGGTAAGGGATGGTTTTGGAACAAATTGAATAGGTGCGATTCAAATTAGTACGCTAATAGCATGCCCAATCAATTGCATAATTTATGTGTTACATGCGAAAATCAGTTAACGCATCTAATATTTCCATCATAATACTCGATGCTAGAATATCTGTAGATATTTCTCACCGCATTTGTATACATTTTTTTAGGCATATACATAATACAGTTCTTCTAACCCGTTCCGTTTTAAAAACTTGTCGGCTTTGGTATTTAAGTACTAGTAATAACCGGTTATTTATTTTCGTTATATCCTAGCGTAAAATCTGCATCAAACATAGTTTAGAAAATATAGCTTAGATATTTGATAGAATAACTAATTTATTTTCGTTGAAATTTTAATCCAAGGACAACAATATCACAACACAATAATATCCATATGTAAAGAATTATTAACATTACTTTGTTGGATATGGGCCCCCATTAAGAATCAGAGTCAAGCCACTCTCACTTGCAAACACACTTTTTTTCTTGTGCGGAAATCCCCACGGATATCTTCCCCGTCGGAGTCGGAAGGGGAGGTAATGTCGGACTCGAACCTACTAAAACCACACGCTGACTGAGGGTCGTGGTGCTAGGCCCGAGGTGAGGTTGTCTTCGACATATCCCACACACCCCGCCTGAACCAGGGCCATCGCTTATGGTCTGGCCGTCCTCGGTGTAAACACACACCAACTAGCTGACGGAAGATACTTTTTTCGGAGTTATGAAGTCACAAAGCAGTCGTAAGTAAGTAGACCCAGGGTTCCGAAAAGAATATAACCAAAAACAACGCTTAGTTGATGACGATTTACATAATACTGATTGACGGGTCCAATTAGAGTGTCCTACCGAATAAGGGTAGCTACACACATGAGCGGGCCGGCATTAATCGGCAAGGCCGGGCGGTAAAATCGAATATATGTAGATGAATGTTCGGGAATCATAAGCCGCTCGGCTGCCGCATATTATCACTCAGCTTGGCAACTGCCGAATTGTGCCGATCAGCACAAACCGAACGTAATTTAGTAGTTGCTTTGGGTTGCCATTTTGTTCTGCAATACTGCCGAATGGAATGATGTGTCGACCCGAATGAACAACTTGATCGGCACTAGCCGGTTGAAGTCGAACAAGTGCAGTAATTGATTCGGGTCGGCTTTGTTGTTCGACAAGTATTGGCGAACCGACAATGCCGGCCCGCTGATGTGTGTAGCTACCCTAACATAACATAAACTCACGCTTGTATTCCCCGAAGGGGTAGGCAGAGGTGCTAGCACCCACATTTTGCCAGTTTATGTTTTAGGTCGAGCCTACTGCCATTAACCGGGCACTTATAAACCTGCGATAAATACACACATAACTTCGAAAAGCATCGAAAAGTCATTGGTGTGTGCCATGGTAAACCTGGGATCGAACCCGAGAGCCCGAGACCTCGTCTCAGCAGTCCATTACCCATACCACCGGGCTATCTGTGCGAATAGCGCTTAGCCTAGTCCACGAATGCGTCTGAACTTGAACTTGTCTGTACAGTCAGGGTCAGAAAGATGTTGACAAACAAAGTACTCAAATCACCCCCTTTGTTCCCATTTCCCTTTGGACCCATTGTTCTAATATTTGATACATACCTTTAGTTTGGACAATAATACCATTTATATAAATAAAACAGGTTGATTTGTTCTCAATATGAGAGTTATTAGATCATTTTCAGATCGAAATACATCGGGAAAAAGAAGCGTTCAAGTAGGACTTGAACCCACGAACTTTCCCTTACAGGGGCTGTGTGTGGTTCAATAACTTAGTTGGAAGATCATTTTCCCGATGTATTTGAAACTTAAAACGTTAGCATAATAAATGCTATAAAAATTTCATTCAATCATTTTGAGACTTCGTCGTCAAGATATATATGACGCTGACTGTACCTGTGTTTTAATTATGATCATTATACTATTTCATACCCAATTTATATTTGTTCAAGTAATTAAAAGTCATTTTAACAATAAAACGTCAATTACCGTTGTGGTTGTAATAAAAAACAAAACTGTGACGCCAAGAGATATTTAATAGCAATTGTCTTGTAATTATACTCGTAGTCAATGGTAGTTATTATTTTAGTATACCTTACCTATATTACCTATAGTTTAGGTTAATTTTACCCGACTACGGCGAAGCCAAAAAGAGGGTTATGATTTTGACAGGCTATGTATGTATGTATGTATGCATGTATGTATGTATGTATGTTCATTTGTTCCCTCATAGCTCCTCAACTACTAATTAGAACTGGACAAATGAGCTATAGTTACAAGCGGCTTTATCGTCCGATGGTTATAGGCTTTACGTGTCACTTAATCTTGTGTGGCGCCCTCTAGCGCTCATAAGGTACTGTGTTAAAAAATAAATTGGAGTTAAATATGTTTGGTATTATATGAAAGGTGTTAATAAGCACCTTTCAAATATGTATAAATTATTAGCTTTACCTTGCCCAAAAATAATATAAATAAAAAATAAAGTTTAAAACTAAAACCCGACTACCGAAAAATCCCGCTCTAAAAGTAACAAACAAGAAAATATGAAGGATAGCCATGGTCGTATGCCACTTACTCTGACAAAACAATATATTTTAGGGTTGATGATTGTTACCTTACGAAGTGGAAAATTGAAAGAGAGAAAACACGCGGACCCTAGGGAGTCTAGGGTCCGCATGTGTGTGAGGTGAAAGAGTGAAAGAAGAATTTGATGATAATCAGCATAATGAGCTTGATTAATATTAAATAATTCCATACAAAATGTATTCTGTGTGATACCAACTTTTATTTATCTAGAAACCAGTTAATATTTTATTTGTTATCAATTATTTTGATCTGACGTCGACAGCCTTCGTGGCGTAGCGGTAGCGAACGCGACCGCTACACAGGAGGCGTGGGTTCGATCCCCGCTCAATACAAATATTTGTATGCATAAATATGGGTATTTGCATTGGTCTAGTCTTAACTGCAATGCTTCGATATCGCCTTTGGTTTGTGCAGGTCAGGTGGCTGTCGCTTCAAAAAAAAATCTTTCGCCAAATTAATACTTCCAGATTATTTTTCTATCGAAACTGTGTAGGTACAAACTCTTTTTATCACAAGGAAGAGATGGAGTGGCCCGAATTCTACTCTGCCGGGATCCACGCGGCTTATTAATACATATGCATAATATATTAGTAACTCACAAACGCCTCCAACAAAAACATAAAATAATGATGTCTTGACAGCCTCTTCCTCCTCACGATCATTAATTACAATTTATAATAAATCAAGATGGTTCCTATCAACACGATGCGGTAATAATAGGTCTGAATCTAGTACGTAGACAGCAGTCGCGAACAGATCATCATTCCAACCGGTTTTCCTTCACTTTTTCTATTGTTGAAAGAAGTAGGTAATTAAAAATTTCTTTGACACAGTTATTAAGCTAACATCCTTTATAGGCAAGCTATTAGTATATTGATCGTTCGTCACACTATCAACTGTAGGCACGTACTCTGGCATAGATTTATTTTTTTACTAGCTTTTGCCCGCGCCTCCGCCCGCGTGGATGTCGGTTATCGCGACAAAACATAGCCTATGTCCTTTCTCAAGGTCAAATCTACCCCTATACCAAATTTCATCATAATCGGTTCAGTGGTTTTGGCGTGAAAGCGTAACATATAGACAGACAGATAGACAGACAGACAGACAAAGTTACTTTCGCATTTGTAATATTAGTATAGATTCAGCCAGTTTGATCTTCCCACGTAATACAGGCAATACCTATTTCTCTCAACCAGAAACCTTCCTAGACTACGAGATGTTGCCTTGTTCTTCATCCTAGCGTCGCTTCCAAAGCTTTTCAACTGGAAGTCTGGGGTCCCCTTTACCAATCTAACTACTACAGACAGAGTAGTACTAAAGACTACCTATTACAGATACATTCTCACAAGAATAACGTTTTTTAGTAATGCTATATAAGAATTGAAATTAGGTCTCTTTTTACCCGACTACGGCGAAGCCAAAAGGAGGGTTATGATTTTGACAGGCTATGTATGTATGTAGGTATGTATGTATGTATGTTCATTTGTTCCCTCATAGCTCCTCAACTACTTATTAGAACTGGACAAATGAGGTATCGTTACAAGCGGCTTGATCGTCCGATGGTTATAGACTATATGACGTGTCACTCAATCAGGTGTGGCGCCCTCTAGCGCTCATAAGGTACTGTGTTAAAAAATAAAATTGAGATAAATATGCCGCGTTTGGTCTCAAATGAAAGTGCTTAATGAGCACATTTCAAATATGTATAAATTATTAGCTTTACCTTGCCCCAAAATAATTTAAATAAAAAATAAAGTTTAAAACTAAAACCCGACTACCGATTAATCACGCTATCAAGGCCAAAATATCAAGGATAGCCGTGGTCGTATGCCACTTACTCTAACAAAACAATATATTCTAGGGAAAAGTGGCATACGACCACGGCTATCCTTGATATTTTCTTGTTTGTCACTTTTTAGAGCGTGATTAATCGGTAGTTGGGGGTTAGTTTTAAAATTTATTTTTATATATATAGAATTTAAAAACACTATGAAAATTTAGAGACTTATTTAAGATAGTCGTTTGCTATCTAGTTTATCTATGTACGTTTAATTTCTGGACTTTCAACCTATTATTTGAGTCCATCTCAGGGAAAACCATTACATATAATTTACATCCGCTACATCACGATGATCATGTTAGAACGCCAGTTATTAGACTTTGAACTCAGAAGTTTCTTTGCAATTAGAAGCCTTTGTTAGCAGAAGTGCCTGTACCAATACAGTAAACCTTACGTGTAATTTCGAAACTTAAGACTTCATAAAACTACTTTATGGTATTCTAAACGTTTAATAAACCTTCGAAATCGTAGATACTGTTTTGACAATTGGGTATTCTCCTGACTAGTCAAATTTTATAAAATTATAATATATAATAACATGTATGAAAAAAGATTAAGTGACGTCATATAATGTAATAGTCAAATCATTTCCTATGAAAGGTTGGGTGGATGATTAAAAATACATAAAAACTATAAAATAAGAACCGACGCAATTTTTACCGCTCTTTTACCATTCTTAATTTAATAAGCTCGGTTAGATAATTTATTTTAACTACAGGATAATACCCAATTCGTACTGGAACGTTATTTTGATATTTTAAAGTATATTCACAAAATGTCCAAAATCCAATTTAATGTTATGACGATACTTTAACACATTCATAGTTTCATGCCGACTATAAAATTACGCTTTTGTCAGGACTTTATTTGATCCATGAAAAACAAGAACCCTAGACTACGATTTGTATGCCCTATCGACATGTCCCTCGTGTCTGGAGGGGTGACTCACCCTTTCAATTATGTACACCCCCACCGCAGGGGACTAAAATATACTTTAAAGGCATGACATTTATAATGCAAAAGAGAAAACGAAAAGTTTTTCTTAGCCAGTCGAACTAAGGTGATGTAAAGGTATTACTCAGTATGTGTAATAATTTAAGTAGATCACACCTACTATCTCCATCTTCAGACCTTGAACGCCAGTGTTTGCCGAAACAAAATAAATTTATTAGGCCACCCTGCTCTTCCATTATCAGACTAGCTCCATGGTACTATAAATATATATTTTATATCATCAATTATCAATATTCCCTCTAACCTTTTTAGGTAAGGTAAATTGCTTGAGTGGTTTCACGTCTGTAAAGGGGAGGATTCGAACCTGGGACCTCTCGATAGTAAGGCCAACCTTAACCACTAAGTTACTGACGACATTCGCATTGTAAACATATACGCCGGCACGCCAAATTTTATGTCCATCGGTTGAGGATAAACACTTAAAAATTCAGTTGCAACTTGCAAGATCGGAATGGATCGAATCTCACAAAATTTAGTATTGCTTGTAATATTATTTTACAATCAATAATTTATTTATATCAATAAGAAGCGATTCACCTTATTATTAACACAGTGGAATGAGTTCGTTCCACTGTGCCATTATTATAATTACACAATAGATGCTGAAAATTGCAGTCGTTGGCTTATGACGACCGCCACAATGACTGCTCAGTATTATCATAGTCATGCAAATAATAATAAAAAAAATTACGATCGTGTAAAAACATCATCTTGTGGTATACACGGTAACTTCATTATTACACAGTTAAAAAAGAAGCGTTATGTGTTTAACCTGTACTGGACGGTATAGGCATTGTTTCTTTCGTTCTGAAATCCTCAAGAGTACCACCCTCGTTGGCTATCGGGGGTGGTTATGTTGGACTCGGACCGATTAAAATCGCACGCCGTGTCAGATGTCAAGGGTCTTTAGTCGTTTCGCACCGTGAGCGGTTCGAACCGCGGTATGAATTGCCCAAGAGCTCTTTTTAAATGAGTCCTTTCGCACCGACAAGGCACTTCCCTTGCAGCCTGGTTGATGTTGAACCATCGACAGGTACGTTGCGTATGTCCAGCCCGATACTACTGAATAACTGAATCATTAAAGATTTCAATATTTAAATATTCCACAACATTCTACACAACGCCATCTAGACCCATGGTAAGCTTAACTAGCTTGTGTTATGGAATCTAGAATGATGATAAACATACTAGTATACTTTTTTTTTGTAAATACAGACATATTATACATAGAAACACCCAAACCAATGCAAATAACCATATTCATGCATAGGTACTAATATTTGCACTGCGCGGGGATCCAACCCGGGCCTCCTGCGTGGCAGTCGCGTTCACTACTGCCACGCCACAGACTATTACTAGAATAGTAAACATCAGGTAGAATAGTGACCTCTTCATTAGATGTTTTTTGAAGACCCGAAAAAGTAAAGTTTCTTTTATTTAAACTTTTATTCATTGACATTAAATTGTAATTTTGCTACTTTAATGTACAATGCAACAATTGTACTGTCTCTATTTATTTTCTTGATAGCAGCTCGCATACTAAATAACAACCTGTATGGTAAGTATTTGATAAGTATTAGTAGAACACGTTTCTGCTACATTAGTTTTACCTAATACCGAGGTATATTAGTTTTAAGAAAGTAAATAATACAGTGGAACCACTTTATATGTATCGAAATACTAAACACAACTACTATTTGAAACGTTTAATTCTAACAATGTACTACTTTTTATAATGTCAATAGTGTAACACTCACCAGAATTGAAATAAAACCAGCAGCCATTTTCGCGGTTGCAAAGCAGCCGAAACGCCGGGTTAAAAAGTAATAATAACCAATATATCGCGATAGAATCCGTAAAAAGTGGTTTTATTTCAATGAGTGACATTCGCGTAAACTTTAAAAAATATCACTCACCAGGATATTTACCATGTTCATTATTTTTATTTGGTAACCGATATTTCGCCGCTGTTTCAAGTGCCATGATCACGGTGTACTGCAGCGCCGAAATATCGGACGGTTACCAAATAAAAACAATGAACATGGTAAATATCCCGGTGAGCGTTACACTATTAATGCCAATGACCATGTCAATTTTTATAATGTGTTCTCAAATTAATTAAAATTTTGGAATAGTTAACTTAAAGTTAAGTTAACTACCTTACTAACACTTTTGAACTGTGATTATAAGTCAAGCAAAACCTTGGTAAGCAAAGACAACAAATCATACCAGGACCGTATGATTTCTTGTTTAGTAGTCAATACATAAATCATCACAAGCCAGCAAGACTATTATTACATGTTAATGTTTTATTAGATTTATATTTTCCTTGTTGTATTACCTACCATGGTGAAAACAAGTAGACTAAAATAGATTCTAATTTAAACTTTAACAATGGACGTGTGGTCTCACAGGTCTTCCACGTACCCCACACATTTGTCAGTCTCAGTAGCTTCGCTTTTAGTGGTAAAACGACTATTGAGAAAGAAGTTTACATAGCCAGATGTATGTTTCGTAAGTAAAATAGCTTTATATTTTGAGAGCAGTCGGTGAGACCGCACGTCCACGTTGATGGAATATGAGCTGAATTTTCTTACTGATATGCCATCCCGAAAACAATCGATGTAAGAAACTATAATTTTTAAATATAAGAAAACGTGTTAATTAAGTCCACTAAAGACAAAAAGAAAGACAACCCACCAACGTTTAGGCTGTGAACATACAATAAACCTGCTATTTACAGAGCCATTATGCGAAAACTGCCTACACAAATATGTATAAGTAAGTTGAACCATTGTCAAAATATTTTATATCATCTTCATTGTAATTCTTTACAAAATACTCTACTAATTATAAATCAAATTAATCATTAAAATAGTTTTAAAAATAGGCTTTTTACAAATTTAATGTACCATTCGAGGAGTTCACCTGATATATTCAAGGGAGTAAGTACCTACTCATAGATTTAGAGGTCGATATAACAAAATAATAATCGCTATCGACACACAGTTATTAAAAATGTGTAATAATAATATTTACTGTTGTCAAGCAGACTCATATTCATACACGAGACAAACAATTGTAATACCTTGAATTTTTGCCACGAAATTTCGCATAGCTACTGCATCGTTTCACAAAAATACCTGTTCTGATAACGATGTCCTTCTATTAACAATATCGATAGTATTACACGGAACTACCCTTTCATATATTGATGCCTTGACTACCATTCCAAAACCTTGCAACGGAGAAAGGGCTTCCTCCCTTCACTAAACCTAAATATAAATCCAGTATGTCTGGACATTGAGAATGATTGAATTTTGTGACAAAAAATTCAATAAACTCAGAATGCAATTTAAGGCTTAAGATTCCGAAAAGCTCAGTTGAGTAATTACGTTTAATAGTTTCCTGTATTATGTTTTGTGTTAACAAAAACAATTGGAAGACATTATGTCCTATATAGAACTCGACAGTCGACATAAAGACTAAATTACAATTTTTTCGAGTTTGCATTACGAGAATATCTAATATTATCATCATTAAGTCATAATCGTACTAAATAGGACTTATAAGTTGTATAACTTTTGTTGTTTCGATACGGATACGGATACGGAAAAATATAATAATGCTACTAATATTATAAATGCGAAAGTAATTCTGTCTGTCTGTCTGTATGTTACGCTTTCACGCCTAAACCACTGAACCGATTTTGATGAAATTTGGTATAGAGGTAGATTATACCTTCAGAAAGGACAAAGGTTATGTTTTGTCGCGATAACCGACATCCACGTGAATGCAGCCGCGGGCAATAGCTAGTGTACCTATAAAAAGTGTAACAATAACCAGTCGTAATTTTAGCCAAAATGTCCGTACATTCCATCTGTACAATCGAATGTAATTTCAAAATACTTTCATCGATTTTTTACTTTATACAATTACTAGCTTTTGCCCGCGGCTCCGCCCGCGTGGATGTCGGTTATCGCGACAAAACATAGCCTATGTCCTTTCTCAAGGTCTAACCTATCCCTATACCAAATTTCATCAAAATCGGTTCAGTGGTTTAGGCGTGAAAGCGTAACATACAGACAGACAGACAGACAGAGTTACTTTCGCATTTATAATATTAGTATGGTATGGATTCTTTGGGCGTACACTTGCGTTAAGTTTGTAATGTGTGTAAACCTTATATGGACACAATCTTTAAATATTGTAAAGCAGTGCGTGATTTGAATTTAAAATTCGAGTCGAAATGAACTTGAAACGTAAATGTGCAATTTAAACAATCGAATTATCCTTTAACGTGTAAATCTTGTTGTGTTATGTTGACATGACATTTATCTACAAAGTGACATCTATAATACATTAACTTATCTGTTATTTAACATGTGTTTAACCGTCACACCTTTATTTTTATGAAAGGATCGTCATAGCAACATATTTATTATACAATAGTAGATAATAACGGGAATTAACGCGATCATAGTATAGGTAACCAGTTGGATTCTGGTGTCCGTCTCACATAATAAAGGTGAGAGAGGCTTCAACTAGGCGCTTTTCTCGAATTCGGGCATTGTAGAAAATGCTCTCTATGTGTGTACAAAACCATTGCAATACTTTTACCTGTATATTTAGATGGGACACAAATCCCTGAACAGTCCCTTACCAGGGGAATGCTCTCATTAACTGAGATGCTTGTATAGGTCTTGGATATTGGAAATTCTCCTAATATATCGTGTTGGGGTGACACTGGAGCCATCTACTAATAGCGATACTAATTGCTTTAAAATCTCATTAAATACTTATTGAGATCAATCTCGCTACCGCTACCTTAATGCGAAAAATGTACCTACCATTAAGAATTAACTTATAAAACTGTATAAATCAATAGACTGTCTAACAAACGATTTATATTCGCAACTCGTTTGATGAATAATTTATACAAGATCGTGGGCGCTTCCATTAATTCACACACATGATTAATAAATCAGTACCACCTGGACATTAACATAATAATACTTACGCGGTTTTTTAAATTATTACAAAACTGTTACTTAGATATATTGGTAGGAGATTGTCAACGGAAAATTGCAACAGCCGTTATTTAAAAAAATAAATAATGTATACCTTTTAAATTCTAAGACGGAATGTCTACACAGTGTAAACTAGATACGAAGTAAGCATAGCTTAATCAGCTTGTATTATAGTTTCTAGGATGCGGATAGACATAGTTATTTAGACCTATATTCTATAACGAACTTCGGTCCTGAATGTAGATTTATCTGAGGATAGACCGCTTAACAGATTTCGCAGTTTGTCTGTACAACCTGTCTTCAGATGAATCAAGATTCAGAATTGAGTCCCATTCTAGAATACGAACCTTAGATATTTTTTTTGTAAATACGATTTGAGCCATAGAATCAATTATTATCAACTGTTGAATTGAAATATTGTCAACAAAAAAAAAACGTATTCTTACACGCCTTCCGTAATAGGATATAAAAATAAACAAAGCCTAGCCATAACATTGCGAACTTCAACGCAAAGTCATCCGGAGTTCCTAATTCTGGCGGGATATAAAAATCTGAATATAAGTTTTTGAATACAGATAATTTCATTGACCTGATACATAAGGCCAATCAAAGAAAAAATATTGGAAAAGATCACGAAAGCACTTTACACATAATTGAAGAAATAGCGCGGTGTAACTCATAAGCAGTAGCGTTTGTGTTATATTTTCACTACTTCGATTTGATTTTCATGGACCATAATTTAATAGGTATCGGAGAGCTCAAAATGGCGTCCTACCTCACACGAGTTTATCTTTTTGATACAAACAATCCAAGATGTTCATGATCTGATCACCTTCTAGATAGTTTTTTTGTATGTGAGTTCCGCAAACGGTCAAAGTATTTTTCGCGATTCTATCAGCATTGATTTGTTATTAAATAAAATCACAATAATAAAAAGTGATAGAATCCGTTACATAAAAAGTTGTTTTATTTCAATAAGTCTTTTAAAAGTATAGCTTCTTAGAAGGGTACACGCGACAATGGGTCTAATTGACGTTTAATCGCGATGGCTGTGGTAGTGTCACCTGGATTGTTTTTACTAAGTACCTCATTTCTGTTATTGCCTTAGAAATTCAATCGAATAATTAAAAAAAATATAAGACGTAACACATTAATACCTAAAGTTCATTCATCAATGTGATTCGAGTGGGCTGGAGTAATAAAAAAGTTCTTCAATAAACTCTATCTACGTAATCACCACGCCCATGTAACAGCATGTAATTTCGTTTTAATCTTATAAATTGGACCACGGTAAATGACACCTGAACTTTTAACCTTGGTTAGCTTTTTGGCAAATTGGTCATTTGCCTGTTAAGTGATAGCTAACAGTGACAAGCCCATCATGCTAAACTAGTCACTATCTACATAACTGTGTAATGTTGGCATTATTGTAGGTAACATAAAAGCGAATAGGTGTGTTAGTAGTGTCTATTTTGGTTTGTAATTATAGTTATGGAAGCGTTCAAGCGACCTTGACCTGACATTTATTTGTTGTGTCGTTTTGATTGTTGCCTTTGCATTTTATGCTGTCGTCAGAAGTCAATATAATGACAATTTTATATTATGATTACCATCATAACATAAAATTGTCATTATATTGACTTCTGATGAATTCTACCGTAGATAAACGCTCAAGTTTTGCACATATAAATTAAAAACAATAAGACTTTGAAAATTCATTCACTACTATGTGCAGTTTAAAACACATATCGCTTTCAATTAGTTTTAACTTTTTAACGTTCCTAAAATCATTTAGAGCAACCCCATGAAGTTAGTAAGGATTTTCTGTCTATCCATGAAAGAGAAAGGCATGACACTATACATCTTTCATATACAAACTTTTTAATCTACTGAATACCAATAGGACCTAAACGAAGCCCTAGCGCGCTCTGATGGATTTATAATAATAATCAATGCTTGGTGGGTGAATGTAACACCCCATGCTATTCTCAAAAGACACTCAAGAAACATGTACTGAGCGTATGTGGAGCACGTTTTAGGTCCAAGATACACGTTCCGAGCAATATATAGCTCGTGCGAGTTAACATGGCACCTGCCTCGAAGACACCCTCCTCCCGCTTCCCCGCGCGCGACCCCGCTCTCGCCGTGCGAGGCTAGTAGCGTCAGCGTACACGCCTCCCGCTCCCCCGCGCAAAGCCCCGAGCCAGTGGTGCCATGTTAACTCGCACGAGTTGTACATATTGATCTTCAGTAAAAAATCGTATCACTACATAGTATAAAGCAAAGACGCTTTTCGCGTCCCTATGTCCCTATGTATGCTTATATCTTCAAAACTACGCAACAGATTTTCATGCGGTTTCTTTTAATAGATAGAGTAATTCAAGGCGAAGGTTTATATGTATAATACATGTCATGTTTAATATAGTACAGGGTGCAGCGGGAACGGGGTTGAACACCACGCAGGCGGAAAAAAATTGGCGGTACGTAGTTCGCCGGGTCAACAAGTTAACAACATAATATTTTGTATGTCTATGATTTGATTTCTACTGGTCCTGAAATTTAATAGAAATAGCGCCCACTATTATGCTTTCCAAATTTATTCAAATGACAAATGAATTGTGTAGGTATGCGTGGGTGATATAATAAAACTAATGTTAACAACTCACTTGGGTATGTTTTTTTTTTTTTTTTATATTGGACACGTCAATTTGACTTCACCTCGCCTGATGTTAAGCTAAAGGCAAAGTCTCGGAAAGAGGGTCACCATCGTAAACATTTACCATGTTAACAGTGGTGGCACTCAGCTTGACGGCCTCATTAGATGCCTTTTCACGCCCCGCTTAAAAGACCCGGGACTGTAGGAAGAAGGAAACACGTGAGCTGGCAGGGAATTCCAGGTCTTAGTGGTGCGGCATAGGAATGAATCACTGAAACGCTTGGTTCTAGCAGGTATACTCTGCACCGTAAATGGATGACATCTTAGCCCTGCACGTGTCGTCCTGTGAAGGAAAGGGGAGGGTGGGACTAATTGGAAGAGCTCGTCAGAACATTCACCATGGTAGAGACGGTAGAAAACTGCCAAAGACGCAACATCTCTACGCATCTGCAAAGGCTCGAGGGTGTTATTATAGTAATAATAAAGTAATCTCATAATATTCAAGAGTGTGGCATGTTATGGGTTTTAAATAAATGTTGTGTACATAAGAACATTATATTCGCCCACTCGAGTCATACAAATTAAGGAGAGACACAAGGCGTGACTAAGTTAATAAGTGGACTTGCACGAAATTAAAATTGTGTAAAAACGCTTCTGGGATATCTACTCGCATTTCTTTTTTACCCGACTGCGCGACGCAAAGGAGGGTAATGTGTTTATCAGTCTATGTATGTATGTATGTTTGTTTCTATGTGGCGTTCTAGAGACCAAATGCGTAGGCCGATTTTGATTATTCTTACGTCAATCGATTCGTCTTAACCTTGCGAGTGTCACTAAAGACTTGACAGTAATCAAAATTCACCACAGCGACTACTAGACGCCATATTGACAAAATGAAAAAAAAAAAGTCGATGATCTATGTCAAGTGGGGTGTCGTTGAATAGGTATTTTAAAATCATCTTTAGGTTCCTTTTATCATTTTTCATTTTAAATAATAGTTTAGGTTAGGATATATAACGATTTAAAGTTGTTTAACAAAACAATCATTCTCGCTAATTTTCTTACTTATTGAATTAAGTTTTTATTACAACTATATACGATATGAAGGAATTTGCAAAAGATATACATGTCATATCATAACTAAAAAGTATAAAATAAAACAAATTATTAAAAAATAAAAAACCCGACTGCCGTTGAAAATACTGAAATAAATTTGATAGCAGGCGGTACCCATAATGCCAATCATAAACCGAAAGAAAATTAATGGGTACCGCCTGCTATCAAACTTATTTCAGTAGGTATTTTCAGTGGCAGTCGGGTTTTTTATTTTTTAATATATTTTTTAAATCTTTATGCACAAAATAAAAGCGGACAAATGCCGTGGGCATTTTATACCAATCAACCTTGGGTGGTGCAGAGATCTAATTTATATAGAGATTGAAATGGCTAGGTCTTTACAATAATAATTACTTAATAAAAAAATATCCAGTATGTATCCTGTTTAAGTTCTAAATATACAGCGGTGATGCTTACCTGAAACAAAAAAAAACATAATTAATAAAGTACTTTGTACGAAAGGATGATGGTAAGTTCAATGTTATAAACAATTTGAGCATATCACACCTAGCTGTTAATCCAAATTATGCATGATTCTATAATTTTAAGGTATTTACTACCTAAAAGATTCAGCTAGATAAACTGTAATAGGTGTGGTTACATTGGCCTTCTTCCCGCTGGGCTAGGTAGGTAGTTCACGACTTCGCTCAACTATCAGAAAACGACTCAGAGTAAATTGAAAAGAGCTGTATTTTTTTTTATAAAAGATCAATTTGACTTCGCCTCGCCTGATGGTACCTAAGCTAAAGGCAAATTCTCGGAAAGAGGTTTACCATTATAAACGTGTACCACATTAACAATGGTGACTTTCAGCTTGCCGGCCTCATCACGCCCCACTTGAAAGACCCGGGACTGTAGGAAAAAGGAAACACTTGAGCTGGCAGTGATTTCCAGGGCTTAATGGCGGGCGTGGCATACGAATTCATACTTAATATTATAAAGGCCAAAGTAACTCTGTCTATCTGTCTGTCTGTCTGTATGTTACACTTTCACGCTTAAACCACTGAATCGATTTTTATGAAATTTCATTGAGGAAGGACATAGACTATGTTTGGTCGCGATAACCGACATCCACACGGGCGGAGCCGCGGGCAAAAGCTAGTTTATATATTTATATTGAATTAATTGAATGTTCAGGCAACGATTACATAATCCATATAGGTACATCTTCCTTATGTTATGTAACATCGATACGTGTTAATAGTTTTATAAGTCGTAGATCACTTATTGCCGTACCTTTGTCAACTTTACTACAAAAAAGTGACTGTGAGATAAGATTACGTCATAAGTTATTATCATACAATTATTGTACATGAAAAAAAGCAAGCGTTCTATGTGCAAATAGCACTAATTGCGGCAGAGATCCCCCGACACTGTTCAAATCACTACACATACAAGTTTTTCAAGTTTTTTATCAACGTAAAATTTGCATAAAATGTATGGATTCTCAACAATTTGAGTAGATATTGATTCTCAGAAAAGAAAATATTTGAATCAAAATTTTTGTTTACTATTAACATGAATAGTATTAGTTTATCTATTTATACGGATGGAATTCCCCGTACCCCTGCCGAGTGGATAAGGCTCTAACGGCACCGGTTTTCTCAGAGTCAGCCTCCGGAATTAGATAGCAGTAACTTCCTTAAAATTGTGGGACAAAGTGAGAAACGCAGATATTCGCATGCAAACAAAAGTCACAGATGCACTTACTTTCTCCCTACAAAGAAAGTGGAAATGGGCAGGACACGTGGCCAGGTACACCGACAACAGATGGACAAAAGAAGTTGTAAAATGGTCTGGACCGCAAGGCACTAGAGCCAGAGGCCGACCATATGCCAGATGGGCAGATGAAATAGCGACGGTGGCGGGTCGAGGCTGGATAGAAACTGCACAAGATAGGAATAAATGGAATACTTTGGAGGAGGCTTTTACCCGAACGGGGTCCATACAAACACAAGAGATAGCAATACAAATACTATAGATATATATTATTGTTTCATTATTATTTCATTATTTTCATTATTATTATTACTGTATAATGTTTTGCCTTTTTTAATATTGCTAATTTACTGCATGAATTTTGAATTTAATTGTAATTTGTTTGCATGGAATTAAATAAAGCTATATTATTATTATTATTATAACTTCCTTAAAAGCCAAGGAAACATAACGAGAGAAGAATGGATCAGAGAGACTCAAGGCTCTTAAAGCAAGCTTTGGATGCGTACGGGATTAGTGCTCGAATGATTATACTGCGATTAAGCTACAGTTTAACTGCCATTTAAATTTGTAAATTCGGATGTATATTCGTGTGAAAACTGTCTTAGCGAGGTGAATATCCGCCGCTTGATTTTCGTGAACCGCTTGCTTCACTACCTCACTATTTTGTAATAATTGAACATTTCCTCTGTCCGGCCACCATTACAAACTACAAAACATAAACATTGAATAAATATAATGAATGTTTGTACTGACATAATGCTCGAATAATATGCGGTTGTGTTTCAACTGCCCCGTGAAACTATAGATCGTGACATTGTACGACAAAAAAATATCTTGTAGTTGTAATTTTTATGGTGTCGTGATGTTATAATATAGCGTGGAGTTATGGTTAGAATATCGTACAGTAAAACATCAAAATCTAGACATAAAGATATACAACCCATCATTTACAATTCACTAGATGTTGCCTGCAGTTTTAACCGCATTGAATACTGAAATAGCTATTAAGTTTTCAGTTTTTTTTTTCTTTCCATAAAAACTTCCTACAAAGTGTTGCTCGGCTATTTATAATCATGAAATAAGTAATAAGTTGTGATAAAATAAAGTTACTAAAGAAAATAATATGAATGTCCATTTAAAAGTACAGTGAACTGTACATTTACCAAATGCTTATTAATATTTTTGAAACAAAATTGTTTGAGTTTATGTCATTTTAATTTTGGCACTCGCATTTTTCCCACCCAACCTTTAATAATCTTCCAATCTCCAATAAACTTTTTTTTATCGAGATGATTTTGGTATAACATTCATAAATCATAATTAGTATCTACTTGTTAGCATGAAGGTCAACAGTTTTTGGTTTATTTTTCAAGACACGTGGTCGCCCTATACCGGTTTTGTTGTTGAGCATGTTAAATTAGAGATATAATCTACTTTTATGTGTTCTAATTGTATGTTAGAGATTTATGTAACAAATTTTAATATTTCAACTAGATGCTCTCCGCGGTGTCACTTGCCGTCAACTTTTTTTATTTAACCTATCGGATATAATCTTAATTTTATAGTTTATTCAATATTTTTTAAATACATATCGTTTTGTGTTGACTGACCTATTAACAGTTTATTGCGATAGATTATTGGATTGATTGAAATGCTGTTCATATGGTCCATTTGGAATAACGGATTTTTATCTTTGATAGCTGGCCCGGTGAACTTCGTACCGCCAATTTACTCCGCCCGCGTGGCATGAGATCCCGTTCAAGCTTCGAATTTCTCTCACCTTTTAAACCTTCCCTCGACCTCCACGAACATTTCAAGACTAAGATAAGATGAATCAGCGAGCGATTTAGCAAGACTAACGAACACCAATAAGAATCTTTAGTTTAGAACAAAAACTAAGATACAATTGGATTGATGGATGAACGTTGTCTCAGCAATATAAATATACCCGTCGTGTTGGTGTATGAAAGAGGCTTACCCCAATTACAATGAAATAGTGGAGAGAGGTAGAAGGAGTAAACCGATACTTACGGATAACGGACGGATATCGTGACCAAACATAGCCCACGTGGAAGTCGGTACTTTTACGCGGGCGGAACCGCGGGCAAAAGCTAGTCGGTCACATAGGGATAGTGTTTCACATATCCACATATCCAGATAGTTACAACAAAAATGTTTACCTACAGAACCCACCCTTACATGTAGTTTTAACAAAATAATTTATTATTATTAGCAATATCAAGCTAGTGTATAAATTTTGGACATGCCTAAATATCCAAAATTGAAGGCCACAAAACCTGTATTTTGATTTTTATCTCGGGAATCCGATTGTTAACCTCTGTTTAGTACTTTACTAAAGCTACGTTCACATTAGCATGATTCAAATTCAAGTAATTGTTTGTGTGTAGCGTTGATCAATAAATATTCTGATGCCTATTGCTTTAATCATATTAATCAATTTTATATTTGTGTTTAATATACGTACATACATATAATCACGCCTTTATCCCGGAGGGTTAAGCAGAGATGAATTAACACCCACACTTCACCAATAATTATTGCAATCGGGGGTGAGCCTATTGCCATAATGTTCTGTTGTTGACTCGAGCCTATATCGGGCTGTAAATATCTTCCTGATGTTAGCCGCCTTGTACGATACCGCATGGGAAGAGATGGGGTGGCCCAAATTCATCTCTGCCGGGAAACAGGCGGCTATTTGTGTTTAAACGTGGAGAAATAATTTTATTGCTTCAAAAATATTACATATCAAAAAAAATTGTTCGTAAATCATCCATCCCTTGCCGTGGGTATCATGTGATATAGGTATCAACCCGTACGTTACCTTGTGAACCTTTTCCAGCAATAAAAAGTGTGCCTGTGTTATTTCAGACTGTCTCTTCGTAACCAAACAATCAAATCTGTTTAACCGTAAAGCTGATATCACATGATAATCACAGCTCACTTTGTGTTATATTACGACGTAATCACGTAAAGTGACATATTTGGACATAAGTAAAATTACTTAATTGATGCCGATTGAGCTCACAAATGAAAAGATCCAACAGTTTTTTTTTATTTTTTTTTAAATGTAGTCTCTTCAACTCCCGACTTAAAGTTTCCACTTTCTTCTGTTTCCAGCCTAGAGTCCAAATCCTATCCTGGACTCCAAAGTGGGAGCTTTGAGTGCAACCAGGAAACAGTGTTTGATCGGTTCACTTTTAGCATCTGTACCATGACTTTAGACATGACACATGGCAAAATACGAAATCACGTTGTCATAAACAGAACAATTAAAAGTAATTTTTTTTTTATTCCACAACATTTCACACAACGCTATCTAGACCCATGGTAAGCATAGCTTAACTTGCTTGTGTTATGGAATCTAGAATGCGGATAAACATACTTAGATACTTTTTTTTTGTAAATACATACATACTATACATAGAAACACCCAGACCAATGCAAATAGCCATATTCATGCATACAAATATTTGCACTGAGCGGGAATCGAACCCGCGCCTCCTGCGTAGCAGTCGCGTTCACTACCACCACGCCACGGAGGCTGTCAAAGTCATTGATTTGCGCATGCGTGTAACACGGACCAATATTTTTGCATTTACCTGAGTGATTATCAAATGAGTCTGAATTAAGTTTCAGAGCGTGATTGAATGAAAAATATCCAAACACCCAAACTTTCGAACAAACAAACATTTAAAAAAAAAACATTCATATATTATTTAAAAAAGGTATATGTATAATACTAGTAGGAGAAGAATATAAAAGAGCCCGGATATCGAATATAGTTTTTGCGTAGATTGAAGACGTCTAGCTGTTTTACTTTTCTTGTTAATGATAGATTTTTTTTCTGTATGTCAATATGTAGTTTAAAGTTGTATTCATTAAATTTTATCATTTCACCACTAAAATTGCTTGTGACCTTGGCATATGACATTAAACTTATATCAAAACTAAAATTCTAGATACTTTATTGTGTTGATGGAATTTGTTACCACATAAATTGAATACATTTGCATACATATCTTATCAATTTATAGGTGCATATGGTAACATGGTAAGAATGAGACTAAATGTACTACAAAATGAATAAAAACGTTATTTTTAAGATTAGAATGATTTATTTTCATAATATTACAACAACTAAAGTATTATTTTTGCGACATTAAAAAGGAAATGCCAGTGTGAACAAAGGCTTATATGTCACGCAACCGTATAGCTAGGCTATTAGCATTGACCTCCAAAGCGGTCGCGGCTCGCGGTTGAGCACATGCGATTAGTCGTGCTACAGTTTATAGTACTCTCTGATAAACTAACACTAGAAAAGCCTAACAGAAAAACATTAATTTACACGAGGTTGAGTTCAAGAAACTTTATTTCCGAGTTTGTTAAGGTGCGTTAAACTTTCCTTGGCCCTTGAATACTAGATGATAGATTAAAAATTAGGCTCAGAAACTTAATCTTGATATAGCATATTAATGTAGGAATATAATACCTACCCTTTTAAAATACCAAGATGGAATTAATTTTTTATGGCATCTATTATGCTAACTTTTAAGTTCGAAAAACATCGGAAAAAATGAAATGCTCAAGTGATCTTAAAGAAGTCGCCCATAAAGACGTATATAAAGAGAAGGAAAATTTGAAGTGATTCAGGTGTGGCTTAATAACTCAGTTGTAAGAGCATTCCCCCTGTAAGAGAAAGGTCGTGAGTTCAAGTCTCACTTGAGCATTTCATTTTTTCCGATGTTTTTCGTACGAAGATTGAAACTTAATTGTGTGTGTTGGTGGCAGTTAACAGTATCCACAAAGAAAATTTTCGCTCTCAGGCGTTCACCTTGATGCCTGGCTCCGATGACTCCCTTTCCTCCTATCGGTTTGGCATCTTAATCGTGGGCACCTATACCAGGTGAGTGTATAAATGCTTACTGAATTTTATTGAATGAAACGTGAAAATTTCAGTTTAGAATAACGAATTTTCACGTCTTACTTAAATACCTAGTTTAAATATGATTTACAAGTGGTTCTGTATTATTTATTCGCCAGATATTTAAATACTTCCACATTCCACACAACATTCTACACAACGCTATCTAGACCCATGGTAAGCTTAATTAGCTTGTGTTATGGAATCTAGAATGCGGATAAACATACTTAAATACTTTTTCTTGTAAATACATACATATTATACATAGAAACACCCAGACCAATGCAAATAGCCATATTCATGCATACAAATATTTGGACTAATCGAAACCCGCGCCTCCTGCGTAGCAGTCGCGTGCACGACCGCCACGCCACCCTACTAACTCTACTACTCAATTATTACAATATTATCGGTCATATAGAATTTAAGTACCTATGTATTCATCTGGGAATGAAACATCAGCCGTCTCTCCCCTGTGTATTAAAGTCTTCAAAAATAACACATGCATGTACAGTCAGCTCAGAAATTATTTGCTCTTAATACTTTAGTTTTAAGATCATTTTGAGACTTTGTAGGTCAAGATATTTCTGACGCTGTCTGTACAGCATGGTCATCATGAATTCAAACTTTTGTCACTTAGCTACGAGTATACAAAATTAAACCTATTATTACACTCAATAGTCAAATAAATATACCGTTACTTCTCCACCTTTGTTGGCTATGTTTGAAGAATAGTTCACTCGCCTGTAAAGAAGATAATTATGGTAGTTGGACAAATGACAGAGTATTTACGCTACACGTGTACCGTAAGGCAATGATACTAATCGAGTGTAATGACTTCTTTCCACTTCATTCTGAAGACGATTGAAGATTGTTGGTGTAAGTTTGGGTTACCTGTAAGTTATAGCAATAATATCTATTGTTAAATTTTATATTCACGACTAGGTTACCTGCATCACCATTATCATCATCCACATAAAGACGTTAGTCCTGATTGCATTCGAGGCCTCGGTGTCCTCCAAGCTCAGGGTACGCCTTAAGTACCATTCTAATTGATTTGGCTAAGTTTTGGCCTATCCGGGGGCGACTGCCGTCTGACCCTGAAAAGAAAGCCGGCGCCAGAGCCTTGTCCGTTTTTCAGCAGGTGCACGGGCTTGCAGGTGAGGTTGGCTTGGGTTCCGAAGATCTGGGTGGGACCCGAGAGCACCGTTACCTGCATTTCACCAATTATTTTCGGGCTGACGTAATTAGAGAGCGAGGCTCGATCAATTATAAACACTTGATAATCCTTTCAATAATAACTTTGTTTCTTCATCTGTGCCTCAAAGCCGGTTCCATCCAAAGGTACTAACTACTACAACTTTGGAGGTAGGGGTTCACTCTCCTATACCATCTTTCTTATATTTTAGTTTAAGTGTATATATAAGCTTTGAAAAAGCCGCAAGTTGAGGCCGTTCCATCGCCGTAGCACCTCGTGCTCTCCTCCAAACATGCCCAAAAAACGTGTACTGCGCAAATCCAAAATGATCGCAAGTAATAAAAAACCGTGATGCGTGCGAATTGTTTTGTAAAAATAAATGCTTTGTTATTTTGAGATCGTCCACCGCATTAGCACCCCTTTTTTTTTTCGTGCGGAAATCCCCTCGGATACCCCCCCTTCCGGAGCCGGAAGTGGAGGTTATGTCGGACTCGAACCGACTAAAACGGCACGCTGACTATGGGTCGTGGTGCTAGGCCGGAGGTGCTCCACGGGATCATGGTGGCGGAGTGGGAGCGACGACTTGAGCAACGACGCGCAGGGCATGCCGTCATAGAGGC
Source organism: Eilema sororculum (assembly GCA_914829495.1). Lineage (NCBI taxonomy): Eukaryota > Metazoa > Arthropoda > Insecta > Lepidoptera > Erebidae > Eilema > Eilema sororculum. Next base: position 18,405,849 of record OU618543.1, on the reverse strand, counting down.
GGTAAGGCCCATCATGGGGGAATGGCTCGAGAGGCCACATGGCAGCCTCTCGTATCGACTGACGCAGATTATCACCGGGCACGGGTGCTTCGGGAGATATCTGTGTCGGATCGAAAAGGAGCCAACGTCCGAGTGCCATCACTGCGACGCGAGCGAGGACACGGGGCTGCACACGCTCACCGAGTGTCCGGCATGGGCCGGACCGAGGCGGGAGCTAGTGTCGGCCCTGGGTGTGAGAGTTCTCACCCTCGCCACCCTGCTCACAGCAATGGTCCGCTGCGCGGACGCGTGGGCGGCCGGCGTCTCCTTCAGCGAGCAGGTAATGGTCGTGAAGGAGACGGCGGAGCGGGAGAGGCGGCGCGAGCGAGAAAGACTCGCGGATCGCGCCGCCCGCGCGCGCAGGCAACTCGGGCGTCGGAGGGCACTGACTGACCTCCGTCCCCCATGAGCGCGGGCCTGGGGGTGACGGGTGGAGCCACCTGTCACCCCAGCAGAAGCAGGCCACGGTGGCGGCGCGCTGAATAGTGCGCCTCCCCATTCCGGGGGCGAGTTGGGGACACCGTTGTCCCCCCTCCTGAGGAGGGCCAGACCGTAAGGGATGGCCCTGGGTCAGCCGGGGTGCGAGGGATATGTCTTTGACAACCTCACCTCCGGCCTAGCACCAAGACCCACAGTCGGCGTGCGGTTTTAGTCGGTTCGAGTCCGACATAACCTCCCCTTCCGGCTCCGGCAGGGGAGGTATCCGAGGGGATTTCCGCACGAAAAAAAAAAAAAAAAAAAGCTAGGCCGGAGGTGAGGTTGTCATCGACATATCCCTCGCACCCCGGCTGACCCAGGGCCATCCCTTACAGTCTGGCCCTCCTCAGGAGGGGGGACAACGGTTTCCCCAACTCGCCCCCGGAATGGGGAGGCTGGGGAGGATGTTTTAAGTGCGCCGCCGCCGTGGTCTGCTTCTGCTGGGGTGACAGGCGGCTCCATCCATCACCCCCAGGCCCGCGATCATGGGGGACGGAGGTCAGTCAGTGCCCTGCATTAGCACCCCTAGTTATCTTCAAAACACATCCAAGAAGGATGTACTTCGCTAATAGAGCACATTTTAGATCAAAGATATACAGTTCTCTCTCGTCTCGAGATATACAGTTAGTAATACATAGGTATTCATATTGCACTCATTTAGAATGATAGGTGCAATATCAACTCTCTAATACGACATACAATCAAGTGGGTACATAGGTACATACTCATAGTAGGTACAAATTGCGCGTCACGTGCAAATCTTGCGTACTCCGAGCACATGTTTGATAATGCATCTAATGTATGTGAATCGAATGAAGTGTACTGTTGTTTATTATTTAGATTTATATACCTGTGACGATTCATCACGTGTTTATATTAGACTAGTTGTGCTCTACGGGTACACCCCCTGTAGGTACTCGGTTCTATTCCTTAACTTCGCATCACCCGCTCGCTAAATCTATGCCATCTTCTGTTTTTGCTCGACTTTTTTCTTTCTCGTTCTTGTTGTTCTGTTATCTTGCTTGTAACTTTCCTCAAGAACTGAGCTATCAAATGTTACAATTCATTTTCAAATCCCCCTTTTCTAGTTCCAGAGAAGAGCGCATTTAAAAAAAAACAAACATACATAAGCACATTTACATAACAAAATAAGTTCAGATAAAGTTACGTTTCTATCAAAACAACACATTTCGTAATCCTCTAACCTCGTGACTGATATTAAATACATACGTGCGCGTTATAGCCGATATCTATTCTATTACTACTGTCGATACTGCTACGAAATTTTCCTCGTAGAGTCACCGCATGTATTTTTTTTAATGTACGTTTTTTTTAAATAATATACTTACTGCTTTATACTTCTGACAATAATAATATAGCCAACCATTGGAGATGGAAATGATCCATATTCTGTCCTCTTTTAGCTAATCACTAAGTAGATTAATATTACTTTTATAACATACTAGCTGTGCCCGCGACTTCGTCCGCGTGGAATGTACTTAATAAAAAAAATCTTTTCTAAAATAAAAGTAGCCTAAGTTACTCCTTATTACATAAGCTATCTGCCAGTGAAAGTCCCGTCCAAATCGGTCCAGCCGTTCCAGAGATTAGCCAAAACAAACAGACAGACAGACAGACAGACAGACAGACAGACAGACAAAAATTTTTAAAATATATATTTTGGTATGTGTACCTTATATACATTCATATGCATATAGTAGAAAGCGGTTATTTTAATATTACAAACAGACACTCCAATTTTATTTATTTGTATGTATGTATGTATGTATGTATGTATGTATAGATGTACCTACTACAGTCAGTATCAGAAATATGTTGACGTACAAAGTGATATTTGTTTCGTTTTTTTACCCCCTTCCAGTTGACTGATTGTTGTTGTGTATATTTTATACATACTTATAGTATGGACAATACTACCATTTAAATTAATAAAAGAGCTTAATTTGCTCTTAATACGAGAGTTTTGAGATCATTTTGGGACCTCGTTGTCAAGATATTTATAACGTTGACTGAACGTAAAATTAAGTACCTACCTCTGTGGGCGCATTCAGAGGTTTGCGCCCTCTCTGAATGCGTCCACTAACACTTATGTCTATGTAAGTTTTTCATACGCCTTTTTCATACCAGGGTAAAAATTTTGCAAGTGTTCATAAGTTACGGTAAAACCTTGCAAATATTATGAAGACCTTGTGGTTACTAAATTCGTAAGTAGTAAAAAAAAATATAATAGCTCAATAGAAACCGACCGTTTCAGTAACATATAAAGAACGTCGACACACAATACATGCCATGAATATTATATTCGACACATACACTTAAATAAAAAATATATTCAAAGAAACTAGAGGTGTGAAGTATGGCTACTTAGCACCGAATTCACGTACGATCATCATCATTACAAGTATTTGTTCGATTATACAAATGTTATGAATATTCTAATTCCTATATTACGCAATATTTTTTTCTATTTAAAATGAAGATTGGTTTTGTGTCATTATTGAACCGCATTTGGTTCATCAGAACATACCGTAAAAATCCGTGTAAAATTATGACTATAACTTTCTTTACCCAAGGCTCAATAATGGCTAAGATGCCATCCATATACGGTGCAGAGTTTACCTGCTAGAACCAAGCGTTTCAGTGACTCATTCCTATGCCGCACCACTAAGACCTGGAACTCCCTGCCAGCGCACGTGTTTCCTTCTTCCTACAGTACAGTACCTTCCTTTAAGCGGGGTGTGAAAAGGCATCTGATGAGGCCATCAAGCTGAGTGCCACCACTGTTAACATGGTAAATGTTTACGATGGTGACCCTCTTTCCGAGACTTTGCCTTTAGCTTAACATCAAGCGAGGTGAACTTAAATTGACGTGTCCTTTATAAAAAAAAACCTAAATCATATCATAATGATGGACATTTTTTTGTGAGACACACAATGTCTAACATAAGTATATAGGTACAGTTTATCATTTGGCAATAAGGCTTATACCAGGGCCTCGATTCTACTAAACCAAACCACAGTCGTGACACCACTACTGCAAAAAGCGGCATTAAATAATAGTTCAAAATTAAATGACTTCTTGCAGAGTGAATAACAAAGCGTAATGAAAAGTTTTTCATTTTGATTTTGGACTTAGGCCTATAGGAATAAAGTCTAAAATATAACATAATTTTTTGCAGGTTTTGGTTTAGCTTTAGTAGAATCAAGGGCCAGGTATGTATACCTTATTGCTAAATGATAAACTGATTATGTATTCTTGTCTCTACGTAATGTATATTATTTATTATTGGTCTAATACCATTGCATTGGGTACCTGTAATAATGGTCGTATGAGAAACAATAAATAAACAAATAAATGAACAATTAAATAAACATTATGGGAATCTAAATGTGGCGACCATCTCAGCATTAATTTCCTTCAAATCTCTCAGCTAACTGACTATAAATTACTGTGGAATCTCGAGTATTTGACCTTTTAGGAAAAGGCTTAGAGATATTTTAATTAATGTTTCTGTTTTAAGTTTATATATAAGTCTCTAAAGACGTTGAATTTGATGATGTTGAAACTATTATCCATACTAATATTATAAAATGCGAAAGTAACTCTGTCTATCTGTCTGTCTGTAAGTTACGCTTTCCTAAACCACTGAACTCATTTTGATGAAATTTGGTATAGAGGTAAATTAGACCACGAAATAGGCTATGTTTGGTCGCGATAACCGAGAACCACGCGGGCGGATCCGCGGGCAAAAGCTAGTTATTTATATAACTATTCATAATTAAACCACAGTTTACAATTTTCCCAGAGAATTTAACATAAAACGCAAAAATAGCACGCGTCTCACATGAATTAAAAATAGTCGACTTTGTAATTAGACTGTTTACTATTTGCCCTGACTTAAGTGTAAAAGGTTTTTTGTCTCTGACTTAAGCTGGCAAACATTTTTGGTAGATTGTTTTGTACCATCATTGTTGTGACAGTGATTAATACAACAATGACCGCATGGAGTTATAATAGACGTCAAACTTGAATAGGTATCTAAATAACGTCTTATTCTAGCGTTTTGTGGTTTAGTCATATTTCTACGAAACACTAAAACACATAAGACAGATTTAGGATCGAATACATAAGGAAAAAGAATCTTCTCGGGCGGGACTCGAACCCGCAGTCTTTCCCTTACAGGGGGAATGCCTGACCAATTCGGCTACCGAGACACGCCCGATATGATTCAAATTTCGCACCTTATACGTCTTTGAGGCGACGTAGCGTCATCTACCGATTTTCTTACGAACTATCGGAATCAATGAATGATGTTACAATCATTTTTAAACATTGATTTTTAGATAACTGCGCCCAAACAATTGAAGGAATTTTTATAGCATTAAGTATGCTAACTATACAAATCGAATACATAGGGAAAAAGAATCTTCTCGGGCGGGACTCGAACCCGCAGTCTTTCCCTTACAGGGGGAATGCCTGACCAATTCGGCTACCGAGACACGCCCGATATGATTCAAATTTCCCACCTTATACGTCTTTTCTACGTTATACGTGTACCTTATACGTGTATTCGATTTGTATAGTTAGCATACTTAATGCTATAAAAATTCCTTCAATTGTTTGGGCGCAGTTATCTAAAAATCAATGTTTAAAAATGATTGTAACATCATTCATTGATTCCGATAGTTCGTAAGAAAATCGGTAGATGACGCTACGTCGCCTCAAAGACGTATAAGGTGGGAAATTTGAATCATATCGGGCGTGTCTCGGTAGCCGAATTGGTCAGGCATACCCCCTGTAAGGGAAAGACTGCGGGTTCGAGTCCCGCCCGAGAAGATTCTTTTTCCCTATGTATTCGATTTGTATAGTTAGCATACTTAATGCTATAAAAAAAAAAAATTCCTTCAACAGATTTAGGATGTTAAACAATCTTTTATGTGAACAAGACTGTATAGAAATGTTCTATTATTTTAGTAGGTAGATTTTATGATGAGGTGGTAGTTGATTTTGACTAATAGCGGCACCGATTTTGATTTGTTTATACCTATGCCACCATGTGAATATTGGCATAGGTTATACAAAGCAAAATCGGACATGTCAATGCTATAGCAGAGCTTTATTATGTGTGGCGCTTTTATTGAAAATTCATAGTAGTTCATAGTATAAAGCAACGTCGCACACCGCATGTTTCCGTCCTATGTATGCTCATCTCCTCTCATCTCTCATATGACAGCCTCCGTGGCGTGGTGGTAGTGAACGCGACTGCCACGCAGGAGGTGCGGGTTCGATTCCCGCTCAGTGCAAATATTTGTATGCATGAATATGGATATTTGCATTGGTCTGGGTGTTTCTATGTATAGTATGTATGTATTTAAAAAAAAAAAGTATCTATGTATGTTTTATCCGCATTCTAGATTCCATAACACAAGCTAATTAAGCTTACCATGGGTCTAGATAGCGTTGTGTAAAATGTTGTGAAATATTTATTAAATATTTATAATTATCTTCAAAAATACGTTACAGATTTTGATGCGGTTTCTTTTCATAGATAGAGTAATTCAAGAAGAAGGTTTATAATCATGTATAATACATGCTTAATATAGTAGAGGTTGCAGCAGGTAACGAGATCGGACGCCACGCGGGCGGCATAAAAGCTAGTACCTTAATAAGTCATCTTTATCCCTCAGTGCCAACACCTTATCTTTGACCAAAGTACCTACCTACCACAAGAGCGAAAAGCAATGCCATTGCAATATAGTTATCTTATTTTTCAACCGTTATCCCGTCTGCATAGATTTTTACTGTTGTTGTCTTTTAAACATCATAAAGTAATTAAGGTAAGATAAGCTTGAAGTGGAAACAGTAGGGGTGGAGTCGCCTGTCACCCTAGCAGAAGCAGGCCGCGGCGGCGGCGGCGCAAAGTGCGCCTCCCCGTACCCGGGGCTAGATGGGGACACCGAGGTCCCCACAACCCAAAGGGGACCATCTCGAAAGCTGCGATGGTACTGGGTCTGCCGGGTTGCGAGAGATATACTTTCGGTAATCTCTCCTCCGGCAACCAAGGACCCAAGACGGCGTGCGTTTTGGTCGGTTCGAGTCCGACATAACCGCCTCCACCGGCTCCGTGAGGGTTGTATCAGTGGGGATTTTTCGCACGAAGAAAAAAAAGGTGGAAACTGTAAGTCAAAGGCTGGCAAAATTGGGAGAGACCAGTGTCCAGCAGTGCAATTGAAATGATTGACTGAAGGATAAGATATTAGGTACGAGTATTTTACATCCAATGACAAAATAATAAAATGTTACTTACAGCAGCGTGTTTACCTCCTATAGTCTATAAAAGCATAGAATAAAAATGGTCTTGCAAAAGCAACGTAATGCCTCGTATACACTACTCGCGAAGTTCCTCGGCGCAGTACTCGAGCAACTTTGCCTACAGTCCGAAGTGCGACACCACACACTCGTTCAACTTCGCGAGGAGCTCATTCGCTCTAAGGTGCCGAAAGCCTGCGCACGTTCGTCCTTATGACATTAATGATATTGGGGTCCCAAATAATAGGTTCTGCTTGCACAGTTTCGAGGAACAACATATTTTCCTCCAGTGAAGACTGTATTTTGTTCATAATAAACACAATATGTGTCACACGCAATAATTATAACTATTGAGTACGGAAGTCGGCCGAGTAGTGTAGAGAGGTACTTCGTGAACGCACTTCGTGCAACTTCGGGCCCTTTGACTCGGGCGCAAAAACCGACAACAAATGGAAGTCGCCCGAGGCGAGGTAAAGTTTGACGAGGTAAGCCGAAGTGCATCTCCACACTATCGTATTCGCCTAACTTCGTTCAACTTCGCGAGTAGTGTATAGGGGGTTTTAGGATTTTACCGGTGTACTTTATGGTTGACAGATGTCAAAAATGACGTACGTCAAAATGAACTGAATTTTAGATTTTTGATTTCAGATTGTATTAATTGTTCTGATATTTTAGTACATATTGTGTCAGTAACATTTAACTTCATTATTCTGTGTCGGCGTAGCCCTTGGACCAAGTCCAAGTTCAACGTACTAAAGAGCAATAGAATATTATGTTCGCCAATTACCATTCTCTTATTTACATAATTGTTACATATTCGTATTTTGCATTTAGTAGTTTCATTTTTAAATTGACTATTTTTAAGGTTCCGTACCACAAAAAGAAAAAAACGGAACCCTTATAGGCTCACTTCGTTGGCAGTCTGTCTTTTTCAGATCTTTTTTTCAGGAATGCGTGGAGGTATCAAGTTGAAATTCATAAACACTCAGGTCTATAGGTGGAACCACACCAAACGGCCCGCATCGGCCAGTATCGCATCGCACGGTCCGTACGCACGCGGACGGAGCCGATCTTTGTTGCGGCATGTCACAGGCTGTGTTTACCCTTGACTTGGTAATATAAACTTTAAACACTATATACAAGATTTAATTTCGTTTATCGCCCGCATCGAAACGAATTTTACAATCTTTTGTAAAATTCGTTTCGATGCGGGCCGATGTGATCCGTTTGGTATGGTTGGACCTTTCAACGTCTGGAAACCGCGCAAATATCAAACTTCTGCTGCTGTACTTTATGTAGCTTAAGTTACGGAGCCCTCGGTGTGCGAATCTGACTCGCGCTTGGCAGGCTTTTTGGTCTATAAACGCATTAGTGAGATAAATTGCATAGAATTACAACTTAATTGTTTAATCTTGCAATTATGTGAAGTAAAACTGTCATACCTGTATAAAATATCGGTCTTTTTGACCTCTTATGTACCTATTCAGATATACAGAAACAAAACGAAATTTTACGCTTCTAGAAACCTCGACTTACGATATTGTTCAATGAAGGCTGCCTGTTGTTTACATCTTTATCTTCTAAATAAGGTGTACAAATCCCTACATATCTGTCGCTTGAATGTATTTACGGTCAAGGATCCGTTGTCGAATCCTATTCTTGGGCCCTATTACGTCATGTTTTTAACTCGATACACGTGATCTCATCATCACAAAAAAATGGTTTATGAAAAATATCAAGCGCCTTTTAATTTTTTTACCCGGCTGCCGAAGGAAGGAAGGTAATGTTTTTTATAAAGAATATTGGAAACGAAATTAGGTACTAATATTCCCTCTAAACCCTCCAACAAAGCTATATTGCTTGTGCTAGGAGTGGGTTCACGTCGGTAGTGTAATGGCCAGGATTCGAAACCTGGACCTCTCGATCGTAAGGCCGACTCCTTAACCACTAAGCTACCGACGCTTTTTACTTAAAAAAGCGGTATTCAGTGTGTTCTGTTAAAATGAAACCTGACTCAGTTTTCAAGAATTTTATAGCAACTCAAAATTTGATTCGTTTTCATTCAGATTTTGAGATTTTTTTAAAACTTTTATAGGTCTTGGTTTTGGAGATTTTGGACATCAATCTCTCATCATCAATTATGAACTTTTTATTACTGTTTTCCACGAATCGGAAGGAGTAGCTTTTAGTGTGTACGTGCTATTTATGACAGCAAACAATCGCTGTTGACTTTTTGTCGAAGTCATAATATATTTTCTATAATATAATTTGTGTAGGACCTGACTTTAATCTCTACTTGAAATTTTGCACAAATTAATTGAATAGATATTTCTGGTATTCTTAACATTTGGAGATAGGCATCTAGGAGGGACTGCAAGTTATGTTGTACTCTGTAGGAGAGCGAGGGGCTAGTTGTAACAGTAAGTATTAATATTATTAAAAAAGTCGCTTGATTTTCGACCTATCCGACTACATAATACCTATTTTATCATGTTAGCGCGATCAGTACCCCCCCGGACCGCGAAGGAAGCGGTGTTATGCAGGCGCTCCTGTAAATCCATCCAATTTTTTTTGTTTATACAAAATTGATTATTGTGGATTTAAAATTGTTTAGCTACTTATTAATTATTTGAAAAAATCCATTTAGCATTTCTTTTGTTTGATTATATACCTACCCTAAGCCGACGAGCATGCATGAAGAATGTAATGAGAGGGAATGAAGCGAGAGTAGTATGTCAGGATCGTAGCAAATGGAGATCCGTGATCTCTGCCTACCCCTATGGGAAACAGGCGTGATTTTATGTATGTATGTATGTATGTATAATTTCACACTAAGTGAGCGACATTTTTCCAAAGACGTCGTAGTGGGGTATCTTTTAATATTTTTACGAGGAAAATAGTTACATGTTACTTGTTAGATCAATTTACACCATCACGAATTTCCACAAACCAAATAAAAGTGTGACTCCACGAGGACAAATGGAAGTGGGGCTATTGCTTTCATTAAAAGGTACCCTCGTAACTCTTGAATGTGCCCATGAATACCTCAAAGAGTTTGTGCCCAATTATTATACTGCTAAATTTGTTGAATGAATTTAAGTCTGAGTATAAAATGTGTTAACATTATAAATGGCTGTAAGCCTAAAATTCCTTAATAGTTGAAATACAGAAAGAACATAACGTAAAATGCTACAGTGGAGTTTGTTGCGCCGTTTCTTCTCCACTGGTGCCTAGGAAGCGGTGGTAAACTTAGGTTTTTACAGAATTTGACTTCAAAAAGCTGTCGTAGTTCTACACAATTTTGAATAAATACTTTGAATTTTTTTAGACTGTCCTTGTTACTATAAGTAGATATTAGATAATATTATATTAAATTCAACTCAGCGCTACAAATAATACGCCGCAAGCTTCCAAGCGCAAAACGAAACGAACATCTTGTAAATTAACTGTAGTGTCGGTTATAACAATAAATGTTGTTTTCCCACGAACCTGGTTGAATCACAATCATTAAGATTATCATTATGCTTGAGACTTGTACGCGGTACTTCATTTTACTTAGTACAGCAATATTAAGACGATTGGCAAATTATTCACAGTTTTCTCACAGTAAGTCGATATTCTAACCAAATTGTTTTTTTTTTAATGAATACATTAAAATTAAATCAGCGGCCAGTTAACTCTTCAAAATTAAAAATGATGATGATATGGTTATTATGATTATTATTTCTGATATTATGACTGGTTTTGGAATTCTTTAAATTTTAATTCACCCAAATTATATTACTGAGGTGTCTTTAACAATTTTGATACTCAGTTTTAGCTAGTTTTTATATCAATAATTACTTAATAAATAAAAACTTCTTACCCTTCGATAGGAACAATGTATTCATCACGTATTCCACACTTCACTAAAACTATCACAAAATATTATAAAATTAGACTCTATGCTTACAAATGAGTCCTTGTCATGAATACGCAGAGCAATGCCACTATCGTATACGTCGGTACATCACTACGAGACAATACGAGAATACGACAAACAAACAAAAGTGACGACTAGGAAAACTTATTGTTTTTTCCTCCAAATTATTTGGTTAGAGTCATTTATTCAGTAGTCACTTCAAGTGTCATATTTTATTCGTCACTGCATGGTAAGTACGCGGTGTATAAAAGATTATACAATTCATTTGTATTATTATTGAGCAAACAGCTGACGAAAATCTTATGCGATAAATCCCCACGGATACCACCTCCACGAAGCCGGTGGAGGTGGTTATGTCGGACTCGAACCGACTAAAACGCACGCCGTCTTGGGTCCTTGGTTGCTGGAGGTGAGATTGCCAAAAGCATATCTCTCGCACCCCGGCAGACCCAGGACCCACTTCGGGTTGTGGGGACCACAGTGTCCCCATCTAGCCCCGGTTACGGGGAGGCGCATTTTTGCGCCGCCGCCGCGGCCTGCTTCTGCTAGGATTGACCTATACTATACCTATCTAAATTTTTGGTTTGTCGCTGGTGAAGTACTTCTTAGAACTATTAAGGAAAATTTTGTTTGAAGAGCATCAAATAATCACCGTCATTCTAACAGAAATTTCTAGTTGCATCCTACATAGGCACTATAGTCCGGCGTAGAGGTCGTAGGGCATTTCAGACACTCTTTAAGCATCACTGTATATGCATATATACTGAACAATATGGAAAAGGACGCTAGTTAGAAATTAAAACGTGTTTGTACAAGTTTATCCTGATAGACATTATTTTCGTGACGGTCAATGGCTCAAGATTGTCAATGAACATTATTTGTTTAACAAATTATATAAGACCTGTTTTAATTGTGGGCTTTGGAGAATGAAAACAGATTTATTAAAATTGCTATAGCTGTCTAGAAAATTTCGAAAGTTATAACTTCTGGATATTCTTCTTTTTAAATTCTTTAAGGTGTGCCAGAATTGGTCCTGGAGTGGTTCCCTAGATAATTCGTTTAGTTTTTATTTTGATGACTATAAATGAATTCGACAGCATCGAGCACCATTCCATCACATTAATAATGGAATCATGATTCATTTTTCAACAAGTATTAGTCCTTGAGTTTGGGCTCATTCGGGTTGTAAGTATTAGTGTTATTTTTCTAATTAAGTATATTTTTTTCTCCACATATCTCTCAACTTTTCTTAATGTGTATTTGTTACAAAAAAAGTGCTAAATTAATAAATAGTGAATGAATTTAATTTACTATTATGTGAGACAAGGTAATTTACAAATAAATAAAAAGTTGTTTTTTCTTTTTATTGGAAAACCTATGTTTGAAAACATGATTCATCAGAAATCAAACGTAAAACCCAAACATTCATCAAAAGAAAATTAATTGACGTCTGTTTTTTACATTCATACGTACGAGGGGAGATCGACAGTAGCCAAGGGATTTAAATCGTCTGCGTCGATTGAAGCGGCACTAACAAAACTCTTCAAAATTTTTTAATTGGAATATTACATTTGCTCGTTACCTGTGGTTATGAGAAGAAAAATCCAGGATTTTGCCACCGATTTTTTGTACCGTATAGTAACTCCTACAAGTGCCAGAATTGCCAGATAGAGGGTGTGTATTGTGGTATTTTTTCATACTAAGTACTAAGAAAGATTACTAACAATTGAAAGATAAATGTAAATTTTACAAAGTCTGTAGACATCAGCATAATTTCAGAGTAAGCGATAAAGATCTGCATGCGACCAAAATATTATTCTAAAAGCCACTGAACTTCACCCTTTCGTGAGAAAACAAATTATCTTGTTTAATGAAAGAATTAATATTATTTGAATGAATAAGTAGTGAATTTTACTATAATTTTGAAATATAATATCGTCTTCTCTTAAGGCATCTTTACCGAGATCTGGAAAATGGATGTTCCTTCAAAATAATGCTCGGACAGTGTACGATTAACACCAGAAACTTTTAAATGGAGTACAACGAAAACCAGACGTACACAATTTTATTTCACAAATAAGCTCTTCTATGTAATTATCTTCAATAAAAAAATTGCAACATGATACAGTGATATCGCACCACCACGGGTTTTCAGAGTTCGGTTTTGTTCGATCAAAGCGTTCGCCGCCTGTGTCCACTCACTGGTGCTGTGGTTACGATTTTGTTTTGTTTTATTTTCTTTTGTAATATATGCGGTAAGCAGAGGTGTACCCACGTTTCTAGAATTATGACTTTCAGTACACGAGGTAATAGGGGGCGAGCCTATTTCTGTTCAGCGGGCACTTAGTAATTAATCAAATCAAATCAAAAATTAGCTATAAGTTGTAATACCTACAAAAGGAGGTAAAAACAAAACAATCTTAAACCACAAAATGTAAATTGGATGAACAAATTCAGCTCAATTCATTTGCTTTGACGTCACGATATTATGTGCGTGTGAGCAGAAACATTTGCTACTAACAATGCGTATTTTACCTATCATGAATCCATCAGTCAGTGTGCCAACGTTTGTCACTCTTGACGTCAAGACAGACAATTTATTACTACTTGTAGGCATCCTTTAGTATCTACGACTATAATCAATTTTGAATAATATAAATTCTAAAGATTTTAGAAGACTTCACTTTTAAAGTACCTAATTCGGTAAATCAACTGAACGGCCTTAATTCATAGAAGCTTTTTCTGTATCGCTCCTCACATTTTCAACAAATTACTTATGGAGCTAAAAAATCTCCCGAATTTAAAAGAAGGTTGTAGCAGTTCCTGGTCCGCAAGTGCTATTATTCAATGCATGAATATTTAGACGATAAATGTTGCGAAACATAATAGTTTTTAAGCAAATTTATAATATTTATAAGGTACTAGCTTATGCCCGCGGCTCTGCCCGCGTGGATGTCGGTTCCCGGCAATTATTCGAATTTTTCTCGCCGTAAAAGCCATCCTTGAACTTCAACAAACATTTAAAGAAGAGAATTGGCCAAATTGGTCCAGGCGTTTTTGAGTTATGCGCTTACCGACACATTTAGCGATTCATTTTTATATTATAGATTATTTGTTGACATATTAATGATTTTTTAATACTTACTACATTTATAACATGTTTCATATGTTTTTATATTTTGACATTGTTAATTTATACGATAGCTACCTATTATTGTTTAATCATAGCTTTGTTATTTTGACATTAGAGTTTTTTTAACGTTTATTGTTATGATGTACTTAATTGTTTAGACATGTAACTTTTGTACACTAATTTCAAATTCTTTAAAATTTGCACACCTATGGAAAGTTATAAGCAGAGCACTTGTTCATATGTACTAAACTATTAACCAACCTTTTGTACCTGACTTATGCGAATAAAATAATTTTATTTGAAAAAAAAAACGATTATACTTAACTAAACTACAATTTAAAATAAACATAAGGGTACTAGGACACTTATATTATTAATATGAGCAGTTTAAACCGCAGTCCTTAGTTCGTAGTCAGAATACGAATAGTTTGGCACATTGCCTGCGATACAACTAAACCTGCCCTTTGAGGAAGAAACGTGTATGGAAAGTTGGAAACCTTATTGTCATGCAACTGGTCGATTCCCACCTTGAAATTATGATTCATTGTGAGCATATCCTTAAATTGAGGAAATTTAGCTGTTGAATATTAGAAATTATCATGCATGGCATGTCCTTGAGGATGCTAGTATTTAGAAACTGATTTACGATGCTGTTAGGGATGACTTAGCGACCATACAGGGATATTTGGTCGTTGGGGCGATCACTGTTAAAATAAACAATATTAGTCGCACAAGTATCAAAACTATATTCTACCCTAATCACCGAAGTTATTTTGTAGTGAGAAGTTGACATCATTATCAATCCAACACTATAGTTATAATGATTTTGATTTTAAAAATGAATTTGAAAGATTTAAATAACCCCAAAATTCCCCACCCCCACTTTAACCCCCCATAACTTTTAAAAGGTTCAACCGAGTTTCGCTAATAACACTCGCACATAAGTCACCTTTAACACAAAAAAAAAACTAAATTGAAATCGCTTTATCCGTTCGGGAGCTTAGATGCCACAAAAACACAGAGACATCAAACTTTTAACACCCCACTCTTTGCGTCGGTAGTTAAAAAGTAGCATGGATCGCAATGTCACGGTGTAGTTATCCCAATTTAATTTCTGTGCTCACAATTTATACATGAAAGGAAACGGTTAGGTTTTTACACCCGTGAGCCATACAGAGCAATAAACATCATAATTTCCGATAACGAATTGCACTACATTTTTTTAAATAAGTCACGTGTCTAAAATAATTGGTATGCGTATTTAAATTTTGTTTTAGTTTAGATTATGTATGACTGAAGGCTGTGCTGAAGGCTTTCATTACTCATTCGCGTAATCTCTTCCCAGAAAGAGCATTAGAGTGCTCGCACGATAAGTCTGCGCGCGAATGGTGGCGCTGGTGTACTTAATGTTGTTATAATTGTAAATTGTTTTGTTCGTAAAGTTCATGTCTTGTCTTTAAATTAAATTAATAAATGTAATTGTTTACGTTATATTACCCAAAGTGTTTTGATTATTTACTGTTCGAAGTAAATAGAATATAAAATAATATAGTTCCGTTCTCCCGCGCGCAGAGTTATCTTGCGAGCATTCTAAAACAATTGTATGAGTCAACAAGCGTCATAAATTATGATTTTATAAATTAAGAATTTTATATCTTAATATACTTAATACAAATTTTTCTCTGACTAATGACTGCATGTAATTGATCAGTAATGTAGAATCATTAGAACCTAATATTTGTTAGCTACTTAGCTTCCTGAAATTCTAGTTTCTTTTTTATCGAACCCCTCCAACTAAGCTAAATTGCTTGTGCTAGGAATGGGTTCCCGTATTTATCAAAGACGAATACAATATTCGGTGTACTATCATTTTTTTTCACTTAAAAGCCAGTATTCAAAGTATTAAAATTTCTCGTAAACTTCTAGTAGGAACTCATGTCGAAGTTAATTTACATAAACGCAAACGTAAACTGTACATGAATGCAACTTAGTAGTAGATACCTGTACCTACGAGTATAAGCTTTTTAAGAACCCGTAATTTACAAGGATGTTTCGAATAATTCTGTCACTAGGTTCACAGTGAGACCTTCGCAGAATGCAGATGACCCTATTTATAAGACACCCTTATCGATGCTGTCTCGTTAAGAATAAGGACATTCGCCGTATGCAGACTTATTTGCTTCGACGAGGTCAAGGTCTGTGTGTCATAGTCCTAAATATCTATCAAGCGAATAGGGAAGTGCCTTGGAGGCACAAAGGTGCCTTTGGAAGGTAAATATTATAATAATTTGAGGGCTTAACATTGTTTTGGAGAAAATATATTATGTTTCAATGGTGTGTCAGTGAATGGGGTCAAGAAGTCGTAATTTCTTTTAATATATTGCGCATAAAGTCTACTTTAAGGATAAATATTGTATTTTTTTGGTGAACGGTAATGGTGTATGAATGTCAAATAAATATTATCATTATAGGAAATATTTACCTGTAGCAATTAAGTTAGGTTATTAGGTATGCGTATTGGTAGTTATCTATTCTGTGATAGAAGATATTATGTTTTATTAAACTACCTGCTACAGTGGCATACGAACACAGGATCTGCTTATGGTAAAGTCACAAATACTATTAGACTTCGTAATCATAGACTAGATTCTCCTGTAACCCTTCTCATTAGCAGGGATATAACCATTTTAACTGTTTATACTGGAGATTGATGGCATTTGGTGAAATCTACTACACATATTGAATTCAATTTTCTCATCAATCAATCAAAACGGATCTCTGTATAAAATGGTGACAATTTATTTGATTTTATTTTATCATTTTTCTAACAGCCAAAATGTGAATATAAGTATAAAATAATAAAATTATACGAAATGAAGCTTAAAATCTCTGGGTTAATAGTTTTGTGTGTATTTCTAAACGGCAGCAATGAGGAAATGAAAATTATAAATTACTTCTAACAAGTGAAATTGCATCATTTCCAGCCTTCAACAGGTCAATGAAAATATACATACTTTGTCTGAAGAGAAACTCAGGTACTGTTTTTTGATATAAATAAACGTTGTCCTTACCTGAAAAAGAAAAAAAACAAATAAGAATGAGCAACATAATTAAATATTTTCATAAATTTTTGTAAAACGCATTTTGATTATAACGATAAAGCATGATGTCAAAGAATTGTACGTTTTATCGGTATCTTCATTATGGTAAACCAAACCTATATTAAGGTAACCAGGGCCAACCCATTTCATGACGTGGCTGCCGTAGAGGCTTACTAAAGGACAAGGGTGTCCTCCACATTAATGACAATGCAATAAAAACTATTTTGATGCCATTTTAATGCGGATACTCTCACCTATGCCAAATAAAGAGGTGGGTATGTTGGACTCAAACAAATGACAAGAAGAAGACAGAACTACCAATAGTTATTACATAGGGTAACGAAACGAATTTCGTTCGTTCGATTCTCTTACATATTCATAAATATCCTGCGAGCCTGCGACAGATGTTTTGATGTATGCACATCATCCGTCTCAAGGTAAACCTTATAAAATACTTAAGAGCATGTTGACACAGCGATTCGGCTGTCGCACAAAAACTGACGCCATCAAAACAAACAATTCATTTATCATAATTTAATTGTGCTTTGTGCCATCATACGACTTTTGGTTAAAACTAGTGAGTTTTTTTTCACCAAAACATTGACGTTTTCGTCTTGAAAATATTAACGTTTTCTAAAAAAATAATCGTCCTGAGTATCCGTCAGGCCTTGTAACAAAAGAAGAAGATCTCATAAAAATTAGGACCCAACAATGAAACTTGATTTATTTGCAACTTATGCTATGCTGTTTGTAGCATTTTTCACTTTTTTTTTTTTTTTTTTTTACACGGGACACGTCAATTTGACTTTACCTCGCCTGATGTTAAGCTAAAGGCAAAGTCTCGGAAAGAGGGTCACCATCGCAAACATTTACCATGTTAACAGTGGTGGCACTCAGCTTGACGGCCTCATTAGATGCCTTTTCACGCCCCGCTTAAAGGACCCGGGACTGTAGGAAGAAGGAAACACGTGAGCTGGCAGGGAATTCCAGGTCTTAGTGGTGCGGCATAGGAATGAATCACTGAAACGCTTGGTTCTAGCAGGTATACTCTGCACCGTAAATGGATGACATCTTAGCCCTGCACGTGTCGTCCTGTGAAGGAAAGGGGAGGGTGGGACTAATTGGAAGAGCTCGTCAGAACATTCACCATGGTAGAGACGGTAGAAAACTGCCAAAGACGCAACATCTCTACGCATCTGCAAAGGCTCGAGGGTGTTCGTGACCTCAGGATCCCCAATAATGCGGACCGCACGTCGCTGCAACCTGTCGAGAGCATCTAATAAGTACTTTGCGGAGCCGTCCCAGAGATGTGAGCAGTATTCCACGCAGGAACGAATTTGGGTCTTGTATAGAAGACACCGCTGCTCCGGCGTGAAAAAACGTCTCACTCTGTTCAGGACTCCGAGTTTACGCGAGGCTGATTTGATGATACTCTCGATATAGTTTTTGTTATTCAGTTTGCAGCGAACATCCATACCGAGGATAGTGAGGTGATCCTGCAGTGGCAGTGGTGTGCTCTGAAGAGTGGGAAGGGGAAGGAAAGGAGATACCTTTGCTGTAAACGCACATGCCTGGGTCTTCTTGGCATTGAACTCGACCAGGTTCCTAGCGCCCCATTGAGAAATGTGGTCCAGGATCCGGTCCAGCTCAGTGACAAGAAGCTGCCTTTTTTCCGCGATATCAGACTGCTTGGCCGCAGGATGTGCGTAATAACTCCCGTGTAAGGTGCTGTCGTCTGCATAGCAGTGAATGTTTCCGTTACAGAGCATGTCATTGATATGCAGAAGAAAGAGAGTGGGAGATAAAACGGAACCCTGCGGCACGCCAGCATTTACCTGCAAGAACTCCGAAGCTCGTCCATCACAAAGGACGCGAATACGGCGCCCCTGCAGGAAGCTTGCAACCCAGTTACACAGTCTAGGAGGCAGGCCGAAGGCTGGTAGCTTGGAAAGAAGCGATTTGTGCCATACCCTATCGAAAGCTTTGGCGATGTCAAGACTAATTGCCAGTGACTCACCGTGCTTCTCCATAGCCTCACCCCAAAGGTGGGTCATGTACGCCAGAAGATCACCCGTTGACCGTTTCGGTCTGAAACCGTATTGCCGGTCACTAAGCAAGGAGTGATCCTCTAGGTGGCGCATGAGCTGTGTGTTAATTATGTGCTCGAACACCTTGCACAGCACTGAGGTGACGGCTATGGGTCGATAGTTGGCTGGGTCCGAGCGATCCCCCTTCTTGGGGATCGGCTGGACATTCGCCTCCTTCCAAACCGAGGGCACTGTACCCGAACTGTAGGACAGCCGCGTTAGCATAGGAGATAACTCCGCTGCACATTTTTTAAGTACAACCGCTGGAATACCATCAGGACCAGTATGGCGTGGATACATCCATACTATTATGAATGCGAAAGTAACTCTACCTGTCTGTCTGTATTTTACACTTTCAGGCCTAAACCACTGAACGGATTTTGATGAAATTTGGTATAGGGATAGATTAGACCATGAGAAAGGACATAGGCTATGTTTGGTCGCGATAACCGACATCCACGCGGGCGGAGCCGCGGGCAAAAGCCAGTTCATCATAAAAACAACTCGTTATTGCAGAAGTTAGCTGGTGTTGGCTTCACTCCGCATCTGCTAAGCTTCTTTGTCAGTTACATGACGGATAAGCAGTGGTATGTCGAGTACGCCGGATTCGTGTCGCAGCCTGGCGTGCGCCAGCGGCAGCGTGGCGATCTATGTGTAGTACCAATATCTAGTTCTACTATTAGTCATTCTGTTACATACATAAATTATTTTCGACTAATTGGTTGTGACAATGGGATCGCCGTAATGTAAAATATTCAAGGCCAGCAAACTTCTAGAAACATATCTAATTATGAAATAACACAATATTCAAATCTTTTGTATTTTACATCGACTAGCAAACCATGAATTGTTATATAATAATGAATATTGTTCTCCCACTGTGTGTCAGTGAGTGAGATGGTACATAAGGCTTTACAATATCTACAGGCTTTTTAATATTGTTACTAAAATCTCCAACTGTTCAGGTGCTTCTTCAGTGTATAGCTTTTTTCAGACTAGGATATACGTTATACTATTGCGCTATTTAGTATAACAAATAAGAAATAATGTTCATATATAGTACAGCTAAGTATGAATGCGTCCACAATGAATGTATACGAGTAATCTGCAATATTTTTTATGCTATGTTATATTAAGATTAAGTAATTGTTTGTAAACAGAACAAAATACTGCCCGCTGAGTTTCTAGCCGGAGTCTTCTCAAGTTGTGCGCTCTGCGTTTCGAACCGGTGCGGTGCCGGTGGTCCATTTGCTGAACTAGACCTTATGAACTATATTATTATGCTATATACTATTAAATTATAGCGTAATCTGAAGAGCGCTTCATGCTCTCCTCTAAACTATGGCAAGCATTAATTTCGTAGAAAATAGAATACTGACAACAAGCTATTTTTAAAGTCAAGATTCAAGTTTTTCATTAACTTAGTGCCATTGTTAAAACGAGGACCTTTATAGGGAAGGTTCATATCTGACGGAACTTGCGTCGCGTATTATCGGTTGCGTAACGCCAGAATAGACAAATGTATAGAAAAACAGTTGACCGTTCACACTCGACGCACTAACGTAACATCGGTTGAGTGTGAACGGTCAACTATTTTTTTCTATACATTTGTCTGTTCTGGCGTTACGCGACCGATAATACGCGACGCATGTTCCGTCAGATATGAACCTTCCCAACTCATGGTGTTGAAGTGGACTAGCTTTGTACTCGCTGCATTCTAATTACCCGACTACGGCGAAGCCAAAAGGAGGGTTATGATTTTGATAGGCTATGTACGTATGTATGTATGTATGTATGTTCATTTGTTCCCTCATAGCTCCTCAACTACTTATTTGAACTGGGCAAATGTGGTATCGTTACAAGCGGCTTTATCGTCCGATGGTTATAGGCTATATAACGTGTCACTCCATCTTGTGAGGCGCCCTCTAGCGCCCATAAGGTGCTGTGTTAAAAAATAAATTTGCATAATTATACCATGTTTGGTATCAAATGAAAGGGCTTAACAAGCACATTTCAAATATGTATCAATTATTAGCTTTACCTTGCCCCAATATAATATAAATAATAAATAAAGTTTAAAACTAAAACCCGACTACTGATAAAAAGTAACACACAAGAAAATATCAAGGATAGCCGTGGTCGTATGCCACTTACTCTAACAAAACAATATATTCTAGGGAAAAGTGGCAAACGACCACGGCTATCCTTGATATTTTCTTGTTTGTTAGGTACTTTTTATCAGTAGTCGGGTTTTAGTTTTATTTTGTAACACGATTCGCAGACTGATTGTGTTGAGTGAGTGTTTCATGGAGTCAATTAATCAAGATTATTTTATCTTAACCCTAAAATTCACCTGTTACTAAAGTTCTCATTATCAATTCTATCTTAAAGAAAAAAACAGCAGGCACAAAAATGTAAAATTATAAAAACCCAAGTACAAAAACAATAAATTTATAAGGATTTATTTTTGGTTTTGCATGTTCAGGGCACGATAAACGACACTAGTTGCTACGTTATTAGAATAATCAACAGCGAAACACAGTGTTCAAAATTTTAATGTTAGTTTAATACAAGTACTTACAATTGCAATTTATTGAGCTTTAAGAGTGTCTGTCAGAGTGTTTCCAGCATACTAAAAATCTGGCAATGAATGACGTTATTACCAGTTATAGGTATCACAAAGTGATGGCTCAGCAAAGTTCGAATACCGAAGCGTTGGAGTCGATTGGACCAAGATGTAAGAAAGACGCACTAGTCTTTCAATAATCTTTTCGTCTCTCTCCATAAGACTTCATTGGTCGTCGAGAATCAAAGATAATATTCAATGTGACCATGCTGAGGCTGCAGGTCGAGATGTTTTAAAATATTTAGAACATTTTTTTTTCGAAGTTCTTACCATATCACAAGAAATAACGTGTTCGATGATGAAACACGCTTGCCTAGTAACAATCGAGACACACGTTATAGATTATACTTAAACCTCTGTTATCGCATAAGTAATCCTTTAACTAAAATACTCCATATAGTTTCTGATTAATAACTTCGATGCCAGTGCGGCAGTGACTCTAAATAACCATTTATATTACCCGTGATTAATTGTTATATAACACAACATACTTAATTATTTTGAAGTCAAATTGAAATATCACACATTGTAATAGAAACAGGTTCCTAATTTCAAGGTGAAATAATTGAAGCTACTGTTAATTAAGACTAACAACTATATTAACACAACAATGAAAAACGGAACGAAAAAAATAAAGGATTGTTGAAAAAACAATTATTAACTATTACATACATACAATACATAAATACGATATATACATAAATACAATACATAGAAACCATACATACAATAAAAACAGAATACATACAATATTCAAGCCGGTAAATTTCCAAAAATTCTAGGCAGCGGTATATTAACATCCACATTTACCAACTATGATATTCGGTTCTACGTTAGGGCGATCCTATTGTCGTCTAGTGGACACTTTCGTTAACCAGCAGATGTATAGGTTTGCAGGTAATGTTGGCTTGGTCTCTTAAGATCTTGGTGGAGCCCCATATTCCCAACATTACATCAATATCAAAAAAAGTACGTATTGAATCACAAGATCACTAATAAGGAATCAATAACTTTTGTAGATGCCAGTCATCACAGGAAAGTCAATTGAAGGAAAAATTTCAATTAGTATGTAATGTATGATGTCGTATATTATTATCTATCGAGACATAAAAAATCTTTCCTAAGTAGACATACAACATACCAACATACATCCTACTATCCTACTAATATTGTCAACGTGAAAGTTTGAAAGTATGGATGGATGGATGGAAGGATGGATGGTTAATTGTTTGTTACTCGGTCACTTCTAAACGGCTGGAGCGATTTAAATAAAATTTGGTATGGAGTTAGCTAACAACCTGGATTAACTCATAGGCTATGTTTTGTGGTGATAACCTAGTAGTTACATAAACACATTGCTGTTAATTAATTCGTCTAACAAAATAAAGAAATAAAACTTAAGTCTATGTTTAATGAGCTTAGTTAAAGAATTATTTATTAATATTATTGTATCAGCAAATAATATGAGTTTAAATCTTATAACTATTATTATTTTATATTACTATTATATTTTTATACGGCAATAGGCTCACCCCCTATTCCGTGGGACCGAATACTTACAAAGATTACTGTTAAATGTGGGTGTTAATTCACCTCTACCTAACCCTCCGAGGATAAAGGCGTGATTATATGTATGTATGTAGGTACTATTATATTACATAATATGGGTATATGTTGCGCTGGATTGATTTTTCGTACTCACACTAATCACACTAATCACGCTGGAACGGCTGATAGAATTTGAATAAAATTTGGTTCACAGATAGATTAAAAGTTCGGAACAGCATATGTGAGCCATGCCTGGGAAAACAATTAGCTAGAAAACTCATAACCCATTTATTGTTATCGGTGGTACAAGGCAACTATCCGCCAGAGCTGTTTGCCAGTTCCCATTGAGTGCAGCTAAGTCCACCCTTTAAAAATACCAACTTGCCCACTAATAGCTATATCTGTTCGGCGATGTACTGGTGATATACATCAATTAAAATACTCAAACTTTTCAATTATTAACTGCCAAAATATGAAGAGAATTTGAACAATAGTTCGGTGGTATTCAAAAAGAAACCTAAAGTGCATACACAGAAAAATTAAAAGAAAAAGACAGAAGTATAAACGTTGACGTTATCAACGCCGCTTGAGTACACAACCATCTCGCCGAGCGCCTTGTGATCATCAGACCAATCAAGGCTACGACATTCATTAAATTGTAAATACTATAGATGATAAAATTGTGATTTTACTTGCTGTTTATCTTAAACTTGGAGGAACAAGATCTGCTGAGGCGCCAAGAGCAACCTTATTGATGGTGCTACGGTAGAAGGTTTGCTCCGGTCACTTCCGTAGCCAATATAAACCAATCCATAAGGCCCCAAAGCCTTGGTGAGTCTCCATAAAATTAATACTTAGTTTTTTTTTTTTTATATATATAGGACACGTCAATTTGACTTCACCTCGCCTGATGTTAAGCTAAAGGCGAAGTCTCGGAAAGAGGGTCACCATCGGAAACATGTACCATGTTAACAGTGGGAGATACTTTTGTAATCCAGATCTGTCTTCTTGTTACTATATTTCATGCTTCGTTCACCTTCCATAATATTATAAACGGCGTGGGTCCCGGGTGACTAAAATTTGGGCCACCCCATCTTTTCCTAAGTGGTGTCGCATAAGGCGATTAAGGGATAGATTTGATTGACATCAGACAGATATTATAGAGCCCAGGTTCAGCCTCAGATGCATGGCTCGAGTCAGTAGTAGTGCCCGGAATACTGCAATAGGTTCACACCTATTACGTGGGACCGATTACATTGATTGGTGTTCATTCAGGTGGGATAAAGGCGTGATTATATATATGTATGTTTTCAAGTAAAGCTCAAAATTTGTTCATTTGGAACCTTTTAAGCCACTTATGTTTCTAACTGTACCTATCTATGGATAACATCAGCATTATCAAGGTTGATCTTGAAAACGCTATCAGCATTCTGATACTGTCAATATTTTATGCTCGTGAAAGAGGCATTTTTAGGTAAATACAAAATATACAATTTCATTCGTTGATACAACTTGATACGTACATACCAAGTAGATATATAGGTAGGTATTGCCTACATTCTATATATATATATACGAACATGACGCAGAAATAGTAGAGTAATCGATGATCTTGGCAAATAAACACACCCTTTCTCTTGATGGTTTATGTGAATACCGATCTTTTTACTCATAATAGCACACAATTATGTAGTGATGTGTTAGGTACTGACCGCGATGTATTTTACCAGTACCATTAGGTACTATGTAAAGTAAATAGGTACTCTATTTCCCCTACTGTCATTAAATATATGTGGCTCCGTCTCGGCGTGAATGTCGGTTATCGCGACCAAACATAGCCTTATATCCTTTCCTATATTCTAATCTATCTCTGGCTGGCAGGCTGAGATGTCAGAAGGCAGTCGCTTCGGATATATCTCCGAATAATATCTCTTGACTCGAAGATCTCAGATGTGACTGGCAATAAGACAGGTATAATGCCTGATAATATATCATCAAAATTGAGGATAATAGCGTGAACATATTTACCTATGTAAATATTTATAAAAAACTAACAATCAATTTTAAATCCATTATTCTATCTTAAGATATGAATTACTGATTTCCTTGTTCAATAATTTTTCTCCGAAGTGCACATCAAATATTTGCTTTCGGTGAATTGAGGTAAGCAAATCTAATTAAAGTTTCCTCGTCAGTGCGTTTGACTTATCGACAGCATGTTCCACCAAGTTGTGTGCTTTAAACAGTAGGCTTTGTGCATATATCCTGAGTGGTGACAAAGAAAGAATACAAGTATCACCATCCCATCCCATCCCATCCGAAGAGTATCGTAAGACGCGAATAATGGACAAATACCGAGGCAATAGAGGAAGCGAGAGAAGGAAATCTCGGAATGCAACCCTGTACTATCTGACAGCCTCTGTGGCGTGTCGGTAGTGCACACGACTGCTACGCAGGAGGCACGGGTTCGATTCTCGCTCAGTGCAAATATTTGTATGCATGAATATGGCTATTTGCATTGGTCTGGGTGTTTCTATGTATAATATGTATGTATTTACAAAAAAAAGTATATAAGTATGTATATCCGGATTCTAGATTCCATAACACAAGCTAAAAATGCCACAGTGGAGTTTGTTGCGCCGTTTCTTCTCCACCAGCGCCTTGGAAGCGGTGGTAAACTTAGATTAAGTAGAATTAAAATTGACGTCAATAAGAAACAATTTTATTGTTCTATATTGAAAAATAAATGACTATGACTATAAAGGCTTACCATGGGTCTAATTAACGTTGTGTAGAATGTTGCTGGCGTGGAAACACTAGCCTAAAGCCTCCCAACATTGGGAGAGGCCTATTTCTAGGAGTGGACTGCGATAAGCTAATTAATTAATTGATTGTGAGCATGGTCAGATAATACTTGGAAAATGTTCCTTTTCTAGTATTATCCGACCATGTATACATATATAACCTTTTTGTTAATAAAAATAAAAAATTAAAAAATAAAAATCTTTATTATTCGGAAATGTACACAGATTTACACTTTGAGGCTGTACTATGGATATGTGCTAAATGTGATACTCTGACGCCTAAACTAGGCCTACGCCTGTATTTTAAAAGTCAGTGCCCACCGTATTTTGCTTTTAGGCTTTTTTTCAATTTTATTGTTGTTAATGTGTAAATGTTACTAATAATAATAGTAATGATAAAAGGATGGATCTACCAAAAAAGGATGTATAGGGGCCTCAAGAAAAACTCACCTATTACTCGGACACTAAATAACGGACCAAGCTTTGGCGCAAGCTTTACTTATCATGTTGGAAGGTCAGAGGGCAGTCGCTTCCAAAATACAAACGTTCCAAAGTGTAAAATTTTGGAGGTAACTGGACAATTGCTATGAGGATGTCGATAATGTTTTCCTCAAACAATAAATACCTGAACAATTATCTAGTATTTGTTTACCTACTATAAATACATTTACAATAGTCCATATTATTATAATACCTATCAGGTAAATGCCTATAGTTATTTATAGAGCTAAGTTAAAAATGTAATTATCTACGCAAATAAATATAATTGAATTGTCTGTTTGTAACATTAAAACAACAACTCTTTAATGTATACTTAGGCTTTAGTATTATGCTAACTGTGACTAAACTGACCTACCGTGTAAAGGTATACACTTAAACAAAAATATGTCTGCCTTTTTGACATAGGTATGTCTATTTTTTTCGTATAATTTCGGAAGAAGCGGGTTTTGTTTTTTTTCAGGATTTTTGCTGCACGTAGTTTAGGTTTTTTTTTTATGCAGGACACGTCAATTTGACTTCACCTCGCCTGATGTTAAGCTAAAGGCAAAGTCTCGGAAAGAGGGTCACCATCGTAAACATTTACCATGTTAACAGTGGTGGCACTCAGCTTGACGGCCTCATTAGATGCCTTTTCACGCCCCGCTTAAAGGACCCGGGACTGTAGGAAGAAGGAAACACGTGAGCTGGCAGGGAATTCTAGGTCTTAGTGGTGCGGCATAGGAATGAATCACTGAAACGCTTGGTTCTAGCAGGTATACTCTGCACCGTAAATGGATGGCATCTTAGCCCTGCACGTGTCGTCCTGTGAAGGAAAGGGGAGGGTGGGACTAATTGGAAGAGCTCGTCAGAACATTCACCATGGTAGAGACGGTAGAAAACTGCCAAAGACGCAACATCTCTACGCATCTGCAAAGGCTCGAGGGTGTTCGTGAACTCAGGATTCCCAATAATGCGGACCGCACGTCGTCGCTGCAACCTGTCGAGAGCATCTAATAAGTACTTTGCGGAGCCATCCCAGAGATGTGAGCAGTATTCCACGCAGGAACGAATTTAGGTCTTGTATAGAAGACACCGCTGCTCCGGCGTGAAAAAACGTCTCACTCTGTTCAGGACTCCGAGTTTACGCGAGGCTGATTTGATGATACTCTCGATATAGTTTTTGTTATTCAGTTTGCAGCGAACATCCATACCGAGGATAGTGAGGTGATCCTGCAGTGGCAGTGGTGTGCTCTGAAGAGTGGGAAGGGGAAGGAAAGGACTACTGATAGGTATGGCGAGATCTAATTCCACGCGGGTGAAGTCGCAGGCTCGGTTAGTGGAATGTATACATATTTATATTTCCTAAGTAATAGTGCATATATATTTACTAGCTACTACAAACATTTATATTTACCTCTTAACTACTTTACCAAGAAAAATGGAGGAAGTTTACGCGAAATCAACAACAATGCGTATTGGAACTATTCTAGTCGGATCTTCAACTTTGTATCCGGATGTATATCATAATATAATTATTCAATGCCATTTATAATAAAAAGGTTTTATTATTTAACTGTCAAAGTAAGATAGAATAATAGTAACATACATACATACATACATAAAATCACGCCTGTTTCCCATAGGGGTAGGCAGAGATCACGGATCTCCATTTGCTACGATCCTGACATACTACTCTCGCTTCATTCACTCTCATTACATTCTTCATGCATGCTCGTCGGTTTAGGGTACTCCTGACCTGCCCCTTTTCTAAAACTTCCCCGATTTGGTCCAGGTATGTGCGCCTAGGTCTTCCCCTACCGACAGTACCCTCCACACTCGCCTCATACACCTGTTTCGTTAGTCTTCTTTCATTCATTCTCTCAACATGACCGAACCATCTTAACATTCCTTTCGCAATTCTCGTCACTACATCTTCTATTACTCCACATTGCTCTCTTACCACGCTATTTCTCACTCTATCTCTCAAGGTCAATCCACACATACTTCGCAACGCACGCATTTCTACTGCATTCACTCTACTCTGATGCTTTTTCTGCCACACCCAACTTTCGCTACCATACATAAGAGTCGGCACTAACACTCCTCGATGTACAGCCCGTCGTGCCTTTTCGGACAGTTTCCGGCTGCTCATAAAGTTGTGCAGTGCCCAATTCACTCTATTTCCAGCTGTCACTCTCCTTTCAACATCTTCTTCATGCTTTCCATCTCTTGTAAACAATGTTCCCAAATATATGAACTCATTCACTTGTTCCACTCTTTCTCCATCTATACAAATCTTACACTCTGTCACGCATTCATCTCTTTCAAAAATCATAACTTTTGTCTTACTAACATTTTACTTTCATTCCTTTTCTCTCAAAAGCTCCATGCATAGTTGTTACCATCTCCTGCAACTCATCTGCCGATGACGCAAGTAAAACCTGATCATCAGCATAGAGAAGACATTTGACGAGTAACTCATTCATTCTTAAACCACATTCTTTATCTTTCAACTCTTGCAAACAACTGTCCATGAATAAGTTAAACAGCCATGGTGACGCTACACATCCCTGTCTTACACCCTTTTGGATGCGAAACCAATCAGTGTATGACCCATGTATCCTCACGCAAGCACTGGAGTCCTCATAGAGAGACCTCAGAGCTCGAATAAGGCTGCTGCTCACCCCATACATAGACAGTACCGACCAAAGTTCATTCCTCATCACTTTATCATAGGCCTTTTCCAAATCCACGAATGCGCAATAGACCTTTTGACTCTTGGCCAAAAATTTTTCGGCTATGCTTCGCAAGGAAAAGACCTGATCCGTACATCCCATTCCCTTTCTAAAACCCGCTTGTGCATCCCATATTTTCTCATCGGTTTCTTTCATATCTCTCTCTATCAACACTTTCGCATACAGTTTGCCGACGATGCTGAGTAGGCTAATGCCCCTGTAGTTTTTGCAGTCCTGATGCGAGTCCTTTCCTTTGTAAAGTGGAACTATAACGGCCTTACACCAATCACTTGGTACACGACCGTTAACCCAACACATGTTGTATAGGCGGCACAACTGACTTGCTACGAGGCCCTGTCCAGCCTTCAGCATCTCGACTGTCACCTTATCATATTCCGCTGCTTTTCCAGCTTTCATACTTCTTAATGCATCACCACTTCATTCATACTAATACCACTTTCATCAGCATTGACATGGTCATCCATCACCGAGGTTAGTGCCTGTACACCATCCTCTCTTTCAAACAAGCTTTCAAAATAGTCCTGCCATCTTTTTAACACACATTCTCCACCTTTTACAATACTTCCATTCTGGTCTCGGATAGCGTTCAACTCGGAGCTCTGCGTTTTTCCTCTGGCTGAACGAATGGACTTCCAAAAGAACTTAATATTCGCTTGGAAATCTTCAGATAACCTTTCATCAAACACGTCTTTTTGTTCATCTTTCTTCCTGGCAATCACTCCTTTCACTAGCCCTTTCAGTCTTCTATATTTATTTTTCGCTTCATCCACATCCTCATTCGTAGCTTTCTGCATTATTTCATTAGCTCTGACTGCAAGCCAGTCTAGCCACGCTTTCTTTTTCTCAAATACCAACTTTTGCACTTCTTTATCCCACCATGCATGCTTCACCTTTTGCACTTTACTTCTCTTACTTGTACCACATACTTGGGAAGCCACACTCACAATCCCATCTTTAAATACCTTCCACAACTCCTCAATCTCACAAATACTATCAATGTCATGAAACCTTTCAGTGCTTTTATACTCCTCTCTCACTTTATCTTCTTGCAAGTTTTCTACTTTTATTCTTTCTAGAACACTTACGGGCTCACGCCTTCTATGTCTCCATCCCTTAAAGAGATCACTTATACGGCATATAACCAAAAAGTGATCTGTATGGATGCCCACACCGCGATAAGCCCTAGTGTCCAGAATATTTTTCCTCAATCTTTCATCCACTATTACTAAATCAATCATACTTTTCCTGACATTCTTAGCTTCTCTTGTATACATATGAATCCTTTTGTGTTCAAACATAGAGTTTGACACACAAAGGTTCCATTCCAAACATACTTCAAGCACACATTTACCATTTTCATTTACTCTTTCATCTCCGTACTTGCCAAGAACCCTTTCAAATCCATCACGTTTCAGTCCCACCCATCCATTAAAATCACCTAACATTATTATTCTTTCATTATCCTTACATTCTCTCAAGACATCTCTTACACTCTCCCAAAACTCCTCTCTTTCTTCTTGTACTTTCTGGGACGTACTCGTACCGGAGTCTACAGGAGCATAAACCCCTACGACAAAAATACGAGTGAGGCCAACTTTCATTCTCATCCACATCAGTCTAGCATTTACACATTTGAATACATTCACACACTCAGCCATTCTAGCGGACAGGATGACACCAACTCCCTGGCAAGCTCTGTCGGTACTCGGTACTCCCGACCAGTACGCGGTGTAGGGTCCGTGCTTGGTGGTGCCACATCCTTTCCTCTTCGTCTCATTCACACAAAGAACATCAATCCTTCTTTCATCCATCATCTAACAAACATCGTTCACTTTTTCTTCCATTCCACCTCCAACATTCAACGTAGCAAAACGGCTTTCCGTGAGCCACTTTTCACCCCCATTGGAAACCAGATGTGACGGGTGGCGTACCGCGTCGCCGCCATGCGGTTGATTTATTTCTTTAATCACCATTGCGTTCCCACGAGTCAAAGGGAAAATATGGTCCACCCCCGCAGAGCCCTTTACGGAGGTAAGGCGGAATCTTGAGTGTGACCTGTGACCGCCAACACAGACACCCTCCGTTACACCAGCTTGCCCTCTGGTCACGAATCCTCGGCACGGGTCGGCTAACACCTTGGATCGGGGTTTTTTCTCGGGTATGCTCCCTGAGAGTAGGTTTTATTTCGGAGTGAACTTCTCCTAGATGGTTGCAGCCCAGTGCTGACGAGGCCCATCTCCCCGGGTTTGATTCCAGAGTTTTCCTTCTCTTAGACGGGTTGCAGCCCAATGCTGACGAGACCCATCTCCCCGGGACAGTATTATTAAAATTTAATACAAATTAAAATTAATTTATTTGTTAGAATGCGGTAATACATGACTTTTTTATATGTTTATTTACAACATATTTGATTTCATAGTATGCAAACATGAATTAATTATTTATTATATAACTAATTACATGCAAAAAATAATAAATTAAGTATATGAACTAGAAACTGGACTGCGGAAGTTTTTGAAATCTTACATTAGTAGCTAAACGTTCGCCAAGTTAAGTTTTTAGAATTTAAGTACAAAAAGACGAATACAAGGCATTTTATCAGTCACTGTTTCAGGAATAAGTATATGGATGCCAAAAGCTAAAATTCGTGACCTTTTTTCCGCATTTCGATTATTGACAAATATGCTTCTACTACGACCATTTTTCATTAAAAGAAGGTATTGTACCAAAAATTACGAATTAATAACTAACATGATTATTTCCAGCTCATAATAAGAATGACATAAAGATATTCGCATCAAACTCCAAATTTGTAGGTAAACACTATTTTAATTTACTTATCAGCCAATCCTACCGACTTCCTACCCAAAAAAAGAAGTATAATCATTGTAAAAATTAGATTTTCTTGTTGAAATGTATGGGAAACGTTTTTAACGATTTCCGTTTTTCCTAATACTCAAAGCTAAAATGGTCACATAGAGTTTTGATACCCACATGAAATAGGATCGATGGGCAACAAAAAAAAAGTGGACATTTAGCATTTTTCTTGCTGAATGTCCGATTGTTCCAAAATCTGTGAATGGGAACTCTCTTAAGAACATTTTGCTACAACGGTTAAGGTACCTTTATTGCCCCGTTTTAATAATACATCCTGTAATATTTACTGTTTTAGAACCAAATAACCCAAATAGCAAAAGATTTTAATGCTTTCCTTGCAAAATTTTAGAACCAAATTACATTCCTGAAAAATAACAAAAGAGTGGTTCCATTTGTGAACCAAATAGCGTCCCTAAAATTATATTCACACAACGCAATACAATCAAAAGACTTTATGCATCCTCAAATGATGAATCACATTGAACTTGATAACGAGGTTCAACAGATCAAGGACTCGTTAAATAGGATCCTTCCTGTTTATCCTTACGTGAAACCTGGACCAAGTCAGATAATACATACGGACGTACAATAGTGTAGATGAAATTCGAACTAATGCCTTAAGTAATAGAGTGTATTATTGTTTTATTGTACAGCAAAACGCAGATATCAGGGGACCTTGCTATGCACCTCTGATGCGAGATGCGAGTCACGTATCGAATTATAGTGATCACATCAAGTTATTCACTTCAGTACACAACACTATAATTGTTGATTAACGTTGTGAGGACTGTTTATGCGTTTCGGTATAGATTTAAAGGGGGAATTCCGCCTGAAAGTTGTTTAGTACATTGTTATATAACTAAGGTGGCAAATAGGCACATTTGAATGATTTTTTTAAAGCATTCATTATGCTAACTTTAAAAATCGAATACATCGGGAAAAATAAAATGAATAACTCAGTGGGAAGAGCACTCTCCCTGTAAGGGAAAGGTTGTGGGTTCAAGTCCCACTTGAGCATTTCATTTTTCCCGATGTATTCGAAATAGGCACATGTGCCACATGATGATGGTTAGGTTACCGCCTAGGTCTAAATGTTTTACGTGATGTTATAATATTTTTATGTGATAATGTACGTAATGATTTTTTTAAACCACACTGATAAGTAATAACTCATACGTAGTGAGATAGTTCGAGAGGTGAGAGTGCGCAAACATACAACATCTTCATGTTCTATTATTAGATAGTATAGATTTACAAGGAAGTAGGTTCTATTTTATTAACTTGCTAAACTTGACATTACGCTAAATATCTTCAAGTCACAATGTTACATCTTTACAAAGTAAAATACGTAAAAGATAAAGGAAGTCTCAGATCATTCTAGATAATTGTTTTCTGTTTTCTCGTTAGTTTTAATCGCCAGTACTTAGACAATGGTGAAAATAATGTTCAGTTATTTTAAACTGTCTTTTCGCTTAAAACATCGTCCAAAGTTTTTTTTTTGGTGGTGGGTGCTTGTTGTGGCACTTTAGAAAAAGTATTATTTCTCTAAAGTGCCAAATACCATAAAAAATGTTGTGAAGAACAATAGAAATGCAGAGATTTCCAATGTTTTGTTGCGACCTATAGCCGTACCTTAACAAAACACTTGTTATCAATACTCAATAGTGATTGAAAAATAACAATTATTCGTTAATAATTTAACCAAAACAAAAATATGTTTAAGAGTACATTCACGTTCGCGTCGGCGTGGATGATTTTCCGAATGAAGTTCGAAATCGTAATCGCTTGACTGGAAATCCGGTGCCTGTTTTAGCACTTTAAGCCACAGGCAGGATTGACCAAAATGACTTAAATCGACCATTTAGGACTAGCTTTGGAGTTGCGCCAAGAAGTTGAAGCTAGTCGGTACGAATACATTTCGCAAAGCAGGGTTTGGCTGAAATTTACTGAGAAAAAATATAAAGTAAAAAGTAAAGTAACGTATCTCTTTATTGTGTACACCAAGAACATGTGTTGTTGGTAGGTACATTACGGGTATAGACAATACGCGGCCTTATCGCACAGTGGCAATGTCTTACAGGCAAAATTTGGATGGAGACAGATATAGAAACCAGGTTTGGATAGTATGCCTATATATACCTGAGTTGTACAGCTGTCCGAGACCTTATTTAAGTACAAAGGGGTAAAATATGTACTTACACTTGAAAAGGTTCAGAACACCTTGAGTACTAAATACGTAATTAGTATGATAATATTAGTCTACCTGCTAACACCGCACTGTTCACTACAAAATGATTGAGCCAGGTATTAACATTGAATGCAGTCGACACTTCATTAATATTCAAATTATGAAATAATTTTAGAACTTCAAATAATTGAGATGAATTACGAGTTTACTAAAACATTGTTGGCATTTCGAAATCATCAAAGAATCCATCTCATATAGACACGGACACGCTAGGCGTGTTTAGAGGTTTATGTGAAATTAAGTTTAGGATTGACTATTTATTTATTTATTTTATTTGACTAATGTAATATATAATTTTCAAAATAACACAGGGAAACTAAAAACACACCTAGCGTGTCCACGACAAAGGGATAGCTAAAAACCTGAACACTCCAGACGTATTGATGTTATCATCGACTCGAACCAGTACACATGCTACAATGCGTAAACCTACAATCAACTTTATCTAAACAAAAGTTCATGAAGTGAAAAGTGTTTATTTACAAAATCATTAGCAGGAAAATTTCCACGTGGCAAGTCATATGACATGCCGGTGTGACGTCACGCATAGTACATCCATCACGGTCCGTTGACTTCAAATAAATTCGCATGTGATACTTTAGATGACTTTGGTTAGTCATCGGAAGCAATACAAAAGTATTCCGTAGTTAACACAATACATAAGTGTTTAGTTGTCTTGAACATAGTTATGACACAAACATGTTTACAGATTTATTTATTGTATAACAATAATAATAATAATGTTGAGTGATAAAGTGATAAATTCAAAATACGTGTTCATTAAATTTGATGTTGCTTATATTTTAACTCCACATACCTAGATCTGTGTATATCCTTTTTGCGTACTAGCGGCAATGAGGTGTATATATATATGTAATGTATATCTTTATTATTATCTATTTTAATTGCCATTCGAGAGGTAACAAAGGATAATACATGAACATTAGAATAACCTGAAAAGGTGGCTGGGATAAATTGAATGCGGAAGGCAATGACGCACATTGGGAGAGGCCTACCCTCTATTCTCTCTCTACTCTCTATACTCTATCTAAAAACAAAAATAACCATTGACATGGCAATTACCAGTGAATATAAG
Source organism: Eilema sororculum (assembly GCA_914829495.1). NCBI lineage: Eukaryota > Metazoa > Arthropoda > Insecta > Lepidoptera > Erebidae > Eilema > Eilema sororculum. The sequence continues at coordinate 18,370,324 of OU618543.1, read as the reverse complement.
ATGAGTGGATCATAAAATACAGATAAAGTGAAATTTATTATCTATATACCAATTCTATCACTCGATAACGTCAACAATGTCATATTTATTTCATATTCCACTGTTCCGCACTATTACAATCCGTATCATGTTTACCTTCAGTACGAAATGTTCTAGAAATATCTCCAAACACTGATCTTATCACGGTTTACGCTTAAAAATTCACCGAAGTGAATTTTGAAACTTATTGTATTGCAAGCTTAGTGATTATAAATATGACACCTGTATGACTAATAATAAAAACGATAACTATCAGAGGTAAATTGTCAAGTAACAGGTACTTTGTTTAGTGTCAATTTGGCCTTGTACCAAATCCATTGCTGGTTTCATTAAAACTAGTCTAAATGTTACTGGAATTAGTAGACAGAACGGCCTCACTTACGGGACACACCGTCAACCTCATTGGATAGCAAATTTAAATTAAGAGTCACGATTTTCAGCATTCCATATTCACAGTCACATGCAGTCAATATAATTTAATTGTTAAGTCGTATTCGCAAAACAAATTAATCTTTCAAGATTGTAATTAAACAATATATTTTCAAATAGCTTGTTAGACCTGGAAACGAATGCGTGTGGTCTCGAAAATCTGTTACGATATTATTAACATACAATTACGTAAATGAAGGCTGAGCCGCTGTCGACGTTTCCTGAGAATGCTTGTTACATGATTAATTATAGTGTTTAACTAGTTTGTATGTTTCGAAGCAATTTTCTCATTTTGAAATTTAACAAGCTATGAAAACAGCACTTCGATAGCTTGTATTGTATTTCTACTGGCTGAGATCATTAAACTGAGCAGCAGGAATATGTCTAAGTTCAATTTTAAAAGCAGAATTGCATAAAATAAGGCATCTTGTTGAGTCCCTACTTGAGAAGAAATTCTCGATTGGTTTAGTCAGTTAACTTTGGTTTAACTTCGATGCTATATACATGACAATAAGATAATAACAATAACAATAAACCAAACCGGTTTGCAAATAATAGGTAACATAAAAGTGGGTCGGTAGACTACACGTTATTGGTAGGTAATATGTGTGCGGAACAAGGAAAAAAAATAGGAACGAGGCAAAGAGATACACAGATACTAAACGTCATTAGAATGAAAAAATGCTACGCAAATACATTTTCTACGAAGTTTTTCTCTTTCATAACAGGTATATATTGGTATCAAAAATCACCAGTGAGCCAATAATGAACCCCCCACACAAAAAAGCCATAAAGTGCAGGTAATTTATTCATCGATTTAATTAATAACTTCATATCTCACACTAGCTTTTGCCCGCGTTGAATTCTGATCTCATTCATTGCTGATAGTAGCGTGATGAAATATATATAGCCTATGTTGGTACCTGATAACGTAGCTTCCTAATGATGAAAGAATTTTTGAATTCGGTCCAGTAGTTTTAGAGTTTATTCGCTATATAGAAAATTACAAAACTTTCCTTTTTTCTTCTAATATTATTACCTATTTTTATTTTACAAATTGAAATTATTTTCGTTTTCGCTGATACCAATACATACCTATACTTGTTAAATAAATGTATGTGTGACAATTTTTAATTACTTTTTTAGTTATGCTATTTACAGTTTCAAGTCTCTCATTTCACACTTTATAAGACCGAACTAATAAGACCGTGCACACACAAGAAAGCAATTAAATGAGCAGAAAGGTATTCAAAATATCCTTGAATTAACAACAAATTAAAAACACATAACAATAGTTAGCGCACTAGTCAAATAAGACAAAAATCACGCCATTGAAGTTATAGACACGGATATACTCATAAACCCACACGCGAGCTCCTATTGTCATTTAAATTAAATCAATCAAATCTTATCACAACTTGACGTTCTGCGCGTTATTAATTGTTATATAACCCAACAAAAATAGAATGATGGATCGCGTGTCAGACAAGTATCTGAGCCGTGGCAGCCGTGTGTAGTTTAACCTTGGCGGGGTCGGTGAAATGGCCCATGGGATAGGCACTGACGCAAAGAATTCAAGGTCAATCGCTCACCATTGCTGAGTGGGCGTGCTCATCGCTGAACTATTGTCTTTATACGGAGCAAATACATTTACGAATGTATCAATTTGTTTAATAGTAGATTTGGGGATAGTCTTTTTATGCGATAGATACGAGTACGTATCTAATGTGCAGGGTGTGTTGGATAGTCTCGTTGACCTAAATTGTTTTAATCTATTAAGGTTATGAGCTATAACATTTTAGTTTTGTTACGAAACTGTTTGGTAATGTGATCTGCATTAGATATAGTAAGCACAAGGATAGGCAATCACTTAACTATATAAATTAATATCTGCTATTTTTAGAATAATCACTTTTGTTTCATAACAATTTCCCTTCCACCTGTCATGAATATTTCTTAAAACTGCATCGTTTACTGTGCACTCGCTTAATCATTCAATTATTTATACTGAACAAGAAATAGTTACTAACACATTCAAATTTGTCAAAAATAATACAAGTAATAAATTGATATTTGATCAATGTCGCGCAAAATCTCAAAGAAGTAGGAAACATAGATACGAGGACTATTATTCGGATTTTAGGTGAAGAGCTAACCTGTATCAATTAAAAATAACTTAAATTGTGTTTTCCTGTTTCTTGTAACTAAGACATAGGGCTTTTTTCAATCTAACAGTAGAATATTACAGTCCATGAGAAAGGTTTACAGAAATCTATGCCTATTACTTTGACCTGGCTATTTGACTTTTTTTTTACTTTTGAAAAATGACCACTTTCTTATAGTAGTTTTCAAGATATTTAATTTTGAAAAATTATTTTGAAAAAACGCTCCATACAAAATCGTACTAAATTGTGACGTCACGCTTCGGTAGCGCGTAGTGCAAATGTATAGAGTGCAGGAGAATATCGCATTTATCTCGGTCTACGTGCGTTTACATGTAAGTATATAGTTCTTAATAAAAGTTATTTAAAATTTAATGAGGGATCTAAAAAGTTATATATTTGAATTGAATTTGATTGTTTATTTTTGAGTTTTTTGGGAATTTCAACTAATGAAAAGTCATAGTTTCAGTTTAGATATGCAATATTTTATTTTGCAAGGCATATTTTTTTAGAACGAGCTAACATATTAAGCAATATTAGGAAGAACCGACGACCTAGGCAAATAGCCTATTGTCAAAATGTACGTGATAATATCCGTCTCTTATGACAGAGATAGAGCAACACACACATTTCGCTCTGGGATAGGCCCCTTCACGCTTTAGTATATGTATGTATGTAATGCATAACTCAGGGCAACTTTCAAAGGGCACCTTCACCATACAATGATCTAAATAGTATTCTTATAGTTAGGTGCTTATACCGAAGGTGCATGAGAGGGTACGTTACCTACTGAAGTTCCCAAATGTCAAGCTTAAAAGGTCACTAGAAATTAATATATGATGAGCTTTTATCATGGCTGTCCGAACTCGAATTGGAAGAAATAGCTTTAGAACGAGTCGGTTAGAATAAATATGAGAGGCATTTTTAGGCAAATGACTGATTGGTTATAATATTAATTAACCAATAATTGACTTGCGTCAATAAGTTTTCACTCCGTCTGATTATAAACTGTCAGTAAACTGTAACGAGGAAAAACCCACTTCTGAAGTTTCATAACTTTCCCATTTCTGAAGTTTTATTCCGATGTTAAGTGTAAATCTTTTAATTAATCTGTGTGTAAACATATTATATTACTACGCCTTTCTGAAATAATTTATAATCTTAAGTGTTGCCAATGTTTTGTATTGCAATCAATATTATTATGAAAGTATGGATGTGACTCATTGTTATATTCCACTAAGGCCAGTAAAGGTATATCTCTTCTTACCTTTACAGTAAGTACCTTTAAGTACACTATAAAATTATGTTTGAAATATCACCAATTTAGTACGAGGAGATAGCTGTTATTTTCGATCTTGGACTTTCTCCGTCTCTATGAAACTCTAACTGGTTCTAAAAATAACTGAGTATACATGTTGCTGCAACGGTTACTACACCTCAAATTTATATCTTTAACGAGATCTTTTATAAGAGATAGAACTGGAACTAAGGTGGGATTTTCGGGATATACGAAGTTAAGAACTTGAGAACTGAAGTTTGTTTTTTTGGGTTAGATTGATTGGAGTCGGCTTTATCTGTTGAAAATGCTGAGTAGCGATAAAGAATCTGTAATCTCTGAATTTATATTTGTTATTTTCCATTGTGAAGTAGCATAGTGCACTGTTATTAAGTTACAAACGTAAACAAGAAAATGAAACAAAACAAACTCGAAACGCTTAAATCTGCTTTTATGAATTTTAAATTCATTTTTATACCAACTGTTTCTCTTTTGAACAAGATGTAGTAAGGAACATTCAGCCTTAAGTAGTAGTGATAAGCGCTTTGTCCTACGTTGTACTGTCTCCTTTATCGTCATCGCGCACTGACAAGGTCACGGTCCCGTCTCTGTTGTGAATATTATAACGCTTCTACAAGGTTACATGAAAAAAATATCCCTTAACCCATTTTAATTGCGAAAACACCACATTATCTCTCAAGGTGTATAACATTTGCTAAACGTTTCGATTGCCAAGGGTAATAATCAGGCGGCAGTAAATCAAATGAAATGCAATATTTATTCGTTTTGCTCACAAAGTAACACTTGTGAACTTCAAGTTTATTACTTGTACTATTACATTACATAGCATAGTAATTTGCATTTCTGTTGGATAATAATATTCTTGCAAATATTGTGTAAATGAGACAAGTATTGGACATTAAAAAATCAATGTTCTTTTTCACTCTTTTCCAATGCCTACTGATATAGGTTGACTCTGGTGTACCTACGTTTTCCTTTTTTTTTATATAGGACACGTCAATTTGACTTCACCTCGCCTCCTCTTCAGGTTGGAGTTAAGAGTGGGTATAAAGTTCTATGGGTACCTATAGAACGTTACCCATGGAACGCCTAGGTGAACCACACATCCCAGGACGTTACCGGGGAACACCTAGGTAATCTACTAGAATCACGGGTACGCAGGACGTTTCGGGAAAGGGACATTTCGGGAAAGGGACTATTTGAAACCTAGGGACATTTTGAGAAAGGGACATTATGAGTCTGAGCGGTATCGTTAGGGGTACCTAGTTACAACCCAAAATAGTCCGACATCCTGGTCTAATTAATCTAAAATCTCTTTTTAAGTCACCCTAAATCTGTAACACTATCACAACTTCGTACCCTGTACTTAGCATTGGTTTTAAGTTAATGCGAACGTGGTACATTTACCAGTTCATTCATGATGGAAAAGTATGAATAACGAGACAATATGCTACTGGGAATTTATGACAATTCATAGTTTCCGGTTAGGTACTTACCTACTATCTAGGATCTCACCTCTTCTGAATAATTTCATAATAAAAACCGTAATAAATACAATGATAAAAAATGTATAATTTTCATGTATAATTTATTTTCATGAATAATATCCCACGGTTTTTTGGTTAATTATTTTTTTTGACAATGGATTTTATTTTAAGACGAATTATTAGATAGAAATAAAAATATTTTTCACGACTCCATACTAATAGATAAATGCGAAAGTAACTCTGTCTGTCTGTATTTACGCTTTCAAGTCTAAACCACTCAACCGATTTTGATGAAATTTGGTATAGGGGTAGATTAGACCATGAGAAAGGACATAGGCTATGTTTGGTAGCGATAACCGACATCAACGCGGTCGGAGCCGCGGGTAAAAGTTAGTTATAATATATCGCGATTTATTTACTGTTATTTATTATCTACACTGTACCGGACATTACAGTTTGTTTTTCAGTACATAGCCCAGGTCATGGAGAGACTAAAAACCATAATTGTCTACCTTCAAAATTTGGAACTACTTTCATTGGTCTGCCCTTGGCCATAAGCACGCACTAATTATTCATGCTATTTCAAATTGGTCACCCCTAGTGGAAAATCTACGCTAATTAAAAACCCCGTTAATTAGCAGATGTATTCAGAATAGAAAAGCAAGACTCATAAGCAACTCTGACCTAGAGCACAACCTTTTTTTTTCGTGCTGAAATCCCCTCGGATACCTCGCCCGCTGGAGCTGGAAGGGGAGGTTCTGTCGGTCTCGAACCGACTAAAACCGCACGCCAACTATGGGTCGTCGAGGAGGTGAGGTTGTCTTCGACATATCCCTTGCACCCCGACTGATCCATACGGTCTGGCTGGCTGTATGGTCGGTGGGTCTGGCCCTCCTCGGGAGGGCAGACAACGGTGTCCCCGACTCGCCCCCGGAATAGGGACCCAGAACACACCCAGAGCAAAATCTTTATCATTTAAATGAAAATTTTGCTCAACTTGAACTTAGTACAGTCGTTGACAAAATCAGTAGCAAATATTATCTCACGGTTCACCTCATATTTATTGCCATGAAAAAATGGTTATCAAGATATAACAAAAACAAAATGTACCTATTCAATCATCAGTGTTTTAACCAAGGTCTTAAGATAAGACGTGACAAGAATGCACGACATCTGATCTCGAAACACTATCTATTATTTGTATCATGAATGGATTCAGAGGTTGAAATCCCGCTTCATACATTTTTAAAACATTAGAACTTTTTCGAATAAAAAACGGAGCAAAAATGCTGTGGGATACTTTGTCAGTTAGATGGGGACCTATTGATATCAGTTGGTCATAAATTTAATTATAATACAAAAAGGCATTGGTCTAATAGTGTATTATTTTGAATAACTTCGCTACAAATTGGGTATTGTCCTATAGTTAAAATATATTATCTAACCGAGCTTATTATTATTAAGAATGGTAAAAGAGCGGTAAAAATTGCGTCGGTTCTTATTTTATAGTTTTTATTTATATTTGATCATCTACCTAACCTATAATAGTAACTGATTTGGCTATTAAATTTTATGACGTCACTAAATCTTTTTTCATACAAGTTACCTTATAACTTATCGTCTTGACGTTTAGTATAAAGTAACTAATCTACTAGTCAGTAGAATACCCAATTCATACTGTAGCTATGATGAGACACATTTATTTTTAAACCTTCGTCTCAATTTGTGATCTTTACAAAGATGAGACACTGTTTTTTTTTTTTTTTTAATCGTGCGAAAAATCCCCGCGGATATCACCCCCACGGAGCCAGTGAAGGCGGTTATGTCGGACTCGAATCGACTAAAACGCACGCCGTCTTGAGCCTTGGTTGCCGGAGGTGAGATTGCCAAAAGCATATCTCTCGCACCCCGGCAGACAGATGAGACACTGATAAATAATTTTATCCTTCACTATTTCTTCCTTCCTCTTATCAAGAATAAACTAGGCTCAAGATTTGAATATGCTAATAGGTAGGTACTTACTTTTTTATGATACTTATTGTCAATTTTACATCATGCCATTAACCTTAAAAAACTAGTTACATATAATTAAAATTATAGCCGGTGCCAGAGATGATTTATTTATAAACCCAAATCAGAGAACATAATATTTAGACAAAAAAGTAATGATATTAATTGGATCGGTATTGCTAAAGCTATAAATTTTTAAAATGGTATGAGTTTTCGTGGTACTAAGAAGGAATAACTCATAAAACTCACAGAACACACACACACACAGTAACACACACACGCACACACACACGCACACACACACGCACAGATGTACGGTTTCAGCTCTGGGCTACAATGTGTAACAGTTTCATCTACAAAATTGTCATGTTTAGCCCGTTTCTGTAGCATTTCATTTAGTTTTACTAACACGATGGAGAGTAAATATTGCAAAATAAAAAATAATAAAATTAAAAAAAAATGGATTTTTTTTATTTTTTGTTCAAATCGATTTTATTTTTATGCCAATGTGCTATGTACCTGGAGTACTGCTAAGGGTTTTCGGCTTCGGGAGCGTTCCCCTTACACCTGGTATAAGATGGTTCTACGAATGATGGTCAGACTTTACCTTTTATCAACTGTTTTCACTACTCCTTACACGCTTATTTATGTAGTTAACTTAAGTAGGTAGGTTCTGAAAATCTCTGAAAAGTTTTCTTACAATATTCGTAAATAATTTGTTGTCTATTTTCTGTGAATGACGTAATTTTTCCATTTTTGGATATGAGGATAATTGAATATTAAAAATACTCTGACGATATATAAATATTGGGCCATTAAGAACTGGTATAAAATAAACATATTATGGTATGAAAATGATTGTTAGGGGAAAAACATAATATTACATTATTAACAAAATATAATGTAATCTATCGTTTAAGATGGAAAATAAAACTTACAAAAAGTTCATAGAGTTGATTTTAGGTCAAGACACATAGTGACGTTTACGTCAATCTAATTCTAAATTCAAAACTAGATACGGACAGTTGTGCGCTCAAGTAAAAAATACTCGCAGGACCTGTTCTTCCATAGATGGATAAAGTATCTTCGAATATCTAACAGAAACCTCTTTGCAATAATCCTCTATTGAATAAAACGGTTCTTGTGTATTTGAAATTGGAAGAAATTAAACGTTTTTCGCATATTCCTGAGTTTTATTGAAATGTGTTCATTGATTAGATTTATAGGTATGTCGATAACGTCAACCGTTGATTGGCAATAATTGCTAATCAGACCAGTTGCTAATCGCTTGCGGTAAAGCCGAAAGAAAGGGCCATAATTTTCTTTACTGCTAGGTAGATCAGAGCAAACAAACCAAAAAGTTTAACACAGCGATAGATACGAAACTTACTGCGTTGAAATTATTTTGACAATCAATGAAGTATGTATGTTAAATTACTATATTATATCAGATTATATAGATACCTAACAAGTGCTCCGGCAGGGGAGGCATCCGAGGGGATTTCCGCACCAAAAAAAAAGACACCTAACAAGTTATTTCTGTTGAAAATTATGTATTACGATCTAATATTTATTACAAAAGTTAATGTTTGTTTTTATGATTATTTTAATATTTTTTATTTTATTTTGATAGAACTTTATCAACCCATTGCTTACACTTGTGTATAATATTATATAGGTTCTTGTACAAGCAAGACAGGTGCAGAATACTGCGTTTGATTTGAATAAAATATTATCTATTATTTTATTGAAGAAAACTTAAGGAGTTTAAACTCCGAACGTCAGAGTTATAAGTATAAGTTTTAATTTCATTAATAATTATTAACTCATAAAGATAAGGTTACCTACACGCTGTTAATTTGAAGAGTAAACCAATATAGATAAGTCACGTAAAAAGAGACGCATGTAGATTCTTTACTTGTTGCGTTTATGGAACTGTTAACGAAGTAATTGTCTACCTAAAAAATATTTTTTTATGTTTGTGATAGGCTTACATACGTCGTACTATATAAATGAGTAACGCCACTTATTGACACTGGCTACACTAGAGATTATGTATATAATATACTGGAATTCCAAAAAGTAACATACGATCAGAATCGGAATAACTACTTAAGTGTTAAATAAGTGCCTGCCTTGTTAGTTTCGTTTATAGCTATAGGTACTCTTACTTTTTGTTGATAGATAGAACGCTAGGATTGAATTAGAATTCCGAAATCTGAAGCTTCGGTAGTGGTCAAGGAGTCGGCCTTAGTCGGTTCGAATCCTGGCCATTAGACTACCGACGTGAACTCACTCCTAGCACAATCAATTTAGCTTAGTTGGAGGGGTTAGAGGCAATATTAGTAATTTCGGTTCCTAATATTTTTTTATTTTATTGATAGTAACAAAATCTGTGATGGATGATCATTTCAATGAATAACTTCTTTCTGTTAGATGGGACAGGTGCTGATCTGCCCACCAAGTGAGATAGAAAATATATGAAAATATATATAACACTTATCTTATTTTTACTTTACCACCTTGACAAAAGGCTCTCGGTGATAAGTCGCTACAACACGATAAATGTAACTAAAGTGATTAATAACAGGTAGATACATTGTTAGAAGTTAAGTGAGTATTTTTCACAATTGATTGTTTTCAAATAGTTTATACCTAAACCTTTTAAGTTAGTGTCATTCAAGATAATGCAAGGACTCGTAAGAAGACCCAGAAATGTTCATCTAATTCGAAGTTATGATGGAGTAAAGACACTTTGAATAAGCCCTGAAAGCTCTTTGAAAACTCCTATTTAGGATAGTAAGTGATAAAGTGACCAATTGTATCTATAGGTCCTAATAAATAGAAGTATTAATCACGTAGCCTTAACACGTAATCAAGAAAAAAACATTAAAACTGACGACCTTAACTAAAGCACACGGCTTAATAAAGCAATTACAAATAAATCTTAAATCACCTCAACAAGTCTTAGATTAGACCTTATGCTAATTAGATATCAAGACGAATTGTTTACTCAACACTCACCGACTTCAATAGGGATGACATCTGTTGTCAGCTGGACGTCAACTGACACTTCATACGTATCGACCTCCAGTTTTGTCTGCACCAAATTGCAACAAAAAAACACACATCAACGTCGACGTGTCATTGCAAGGCGCAGTCCTGCTGACAGTTTTTCACTCACACTGAACACAAAACTATTTGAAACAATTTGATTCGCCGATCAATAGACACAGATTTTTTTTTCCAAGTCGTCACTGTAACAATTTTAATTTCCTCTTCCGCCGGCCAGTCAATTGTTTACCACGATAAACTTAGTTCGTTGATGTCGTTCGATTAATCGATTTGAATCGATTCTATCGATGATCTAAAAACGAAAAAATATAGATGTTATTTTATTCGATACATAATATCGATTGTTTATTACGTTTTAAACAGTGGCAGTTTAAGTTTTTAAACTGAATGGTGCTTAATATTTTCAATACGTTTCAAGTATTGTCTTAGAAGTGGTTCGAAGGTCGATAGTTATAAATTTAAGCAATTGTATCGCTGTTATGTAGATTTTATTTGTAATATCATTGTTACAGAATTAGGTTAAGGCAGGTATATCTACTAAGAGGTACTGTAGACTACTTTTTTTCATGTGGTATATGTACCATCTTGATTCTTGACGACCATGATTAAAACTAGACGGTGTATAGTTTCGAAATATTGCATTACTGGAATAGGAAGTAACTAGAAATGGCCATAATTATGACGATAGTAATTAAATTTAATAACTTCTTAATTAATTATAAATGATTTTAAAACACATTATGCTCACCTTTTTATTTATTTATTTCTTAAAGGTACATTTACAGATTACTGTCATTCGTGACTAAGCATTTGGAGACAAATACAATCATGTATTAGATCAAGACCGTATTCCAAACAAACAATTATTGGTTACCTACTTACATAAATACACTTTATTTTATAAATTTATTTCGATGTCTTCAAAAATTCAAGTTGCGTCTATATACCTAAACCATTAAACAAAATTTTAACGATGTTTACATAACGTTTTTGTCCTTATATTACACCTACTTGAAATACTACGTAATTCATTCTAAGAGCCATTAGGATGAGATCTCGTATGATAATATTAATATATAAAAAAACTAGTGAAAAAGTTATCACGAGTATATATTATTATGTGTTCTCATAAACCAAAACACGTAGATTTGATACTGTTAAGGTCAGGTAAAAATATCTACTCTTAGAGGTAATCAGTATCCAGGTAAAAAACAGGTGACACTATAAGTGATTTGCATTCAATATTTTCTCACAATTTCTGATATCTTTTTAAAGAAATAGAGTTAGACAAACTCAACCTGTGTAGCTTAACTAGTCTATAGTAGTTTTAGAATAAAGATACACGATATATACATATGAAAAAAATAAAATACTTATTTAATATCCTACATGTGACTGTTAACTTACATCGAAAGTTCTTTAAACAAGATCTCAAGGTTTTAAAAATCTTCACGCTTCTCACGAAGCCTGAAAACGAGCAAAATTGCGTTTGAATATTTAAACTAATTTATTTCAACACTATCTAAGCTCACAGTTGACACAGCGCGACGTGTGAAGAAAACAAACGTTCAAATGTACACAACTAAACAACTCCACTTATCTGAAGATGTCTTTGAGTTTTTGTCACATGCTATTTACATTAACGCGGCTAAAGAACTGAACTGTCATACCTAGTCATAAACAACAGAACGATGTTCTTTATTGAAGATATAAACCTGCTTAGTTCCAAAGCAATCTCAATTTTCGAACGAACTAAATTACTTCGACTTTTAAAATTCAAATTATTTAAATTAAGAACTAACTCGCTATATATAACATTAACTATTGATGTAGTTTTTTATGATTTAAGATTAGATACTAAGGATCTTTGGTGACTAGTATTGTTTATTAGGTTACGCTATTACTACGAGTATAATATAAGCCTGCAAGGGGGATCACCCTCTTATTTATCAGGATAATGATCGGTACTGGAATATGCCGCTACGATTCAAAATAATACAATAGGATATACTGAGACATATAAGCAACTAGGCCATATTGTCAACAGAACACAATTAAGTTATCATTTTCAATTGTTTCCATCATTATGATATCTAAATGATTATTAATATCATTTTCTTAGCAATGATAAGAAATGTTATATAGGTAAGAGGCCGTTTACAACTAAAGCCGACATGACAGTGTAATATCGTTTAGATTTTCAATGACCCCAACGGTTCACCGCTCATTAGCTACCGGTGAGCGCGTTTTTGCACTCAGAGCGGACGCACCGACATGCACGTGACCGATGGAGAATTACGCGCTGTCACCTTACCATTGAAACTTGAAATATTAGAAAAAAAATATCAGTCAAGGAGAAGCCAGCCCAGAATTTCATACACGTTCATTTACAATATTATAATTACCAGAATAACATCATAAAGTAAGCGTACAAACATTAGTTACACCGATAACTAGTTCTCATGTACGAAAAGAAAAATAGGCACATTCAACATGACAAGCTAATTGAATACTTATTTCTGCTAATCTCCACTCATTTCGCGTTGTTAAAGCGTAACAAGCCTAACGTCTAGAATCACCATAACAATGATACTACAACAATAAAATGCAGATAACAAACGAAGTTTTCCGGATAAATAGTACAAAAGTATAAATATTCATCGAGTGCTGTAGATAATTGTAGGGAGCACTGCCACTGAAATAACATTATCACACAAACTTACATCGAAATTTTAACCCTCAATGTCAAGTGCATCCGCGGCACTGAGTTATATATCACTTTCAATAGTACGTGGAGATAAGTGCATCTCGCTCGAACAATGTAAGGTAAGGAACACGCGATAAGGCTGGACGTCGATCGTCGTCGGTGCCTGTGCTCACGGCGCGCGTGCGACGCCCGCGATGTTCGACGCACGAATGCCGCCAAACGACTTGACCATTGTTTACTTCGATAATTACATTTTCATTTCGAACGAGTTAACGGGTCGAAGGCTTTGCAGGCGGAAAATCTCGATGTGATACGTCATTACCTGCGTTTGTTGACGAGTTGACAACAGATTAATCGAGTGAGTTAAGTGAATGAACCGTCATTTCTCGTTTTCGGCGTTCAATTGCAGCGTTCATTGAGCAGCTACGCCAAAACCTTATCGTGTTGTTGATCGTTATATTTTTGTCCTATTTTCTATTCAGAAATTAGTGTTTTAGCAGCTACCTATTTAAATAGTAGAATAACAGTTATATCCTTGTGTAATTATCCTAATTCATACATTCTTCAAATAAAACCATGTTTTTGAAATAATGTGTGAATATATGAACAATGACGTATTAAAATATTTTAAGTTCGAATGAAATGCAAATGTGTATTTGCAGAATTATTTATTTATTTTTTAATGTTAATGAACGAATAAAAGTCACTTTTAGTAAATTTGGTTTATATCTATACATATAATAAATCTGTAGACGATCGATGTCTGTACATGGAAAGGAAATGAAAAAAATTGTTATAGGGGGACTTTATAAACGTAATAGAAGCCAAATCAACGTTTTTTGGATTTTTTGTCTGTTTGTCTGTTTATCTGTTTATCTGTTTCTCTGTTTGTCTGTGAGTTTGTGCACGCTAATCTCAGAATCGGCTGAACGGATTTGGTTGCGGTTTTCACTAATATATTGTGGCAGGCTTCACTTAACATTTAGTGTTTGTTTTATTGAAATCGGTTCATAAATAAAAAAGTTATGTCAATAATAGCATATCACGGCTAACAATTTGTGATTGTGTGAATAGATCGAACCATTATAGAAGCAACAATGCTTACAAAAAGATATTATTTCGGTCATAGGAATCTGAAGAACTTCGGGAGGCCAGAGTTCTACATCTCAGCCAAGTCAGGTCATGTTACTGCAGAATCTTTGGCACACCAGGTGTTTTGATAGAATTCATATTGTTCTCGAACGATTTTCTCTCGAATCCAACAAATTAGTAAGCAGTTGGTTCGGTAAAAATACTCCTGGCTTTCATAATTATTATATCATCACGCTATTATAAAAAGGAATGGGGCAGAATGTTTTTATGACATAATATGTAAACGTCTATTTCACACTATGATTTCATGGTAACTGTGGCTCAATACGTCTGCGGTGGACTTAAAACTTAGCTGAGTCGCATTCGAATCCATCTAAAATGTAATTTTTCTTTTTATGGTTTTTTATTTACTTTTGTTTAATTTTTTTATTTTATTGTGTATGTGTTGTATTTTATTGTATTTATAGTTTTATTTGAAGTAAAATATAAATTCTATGCTTATTATTCTATAGGTAACACATAAATTAGGCTGTGTGACAGTAATAGTAGAACTTATTATATAATATTCTTAGCTCTATACAAAATTCTTCAATTCGGAGAATGAAAATGTGGTCCCCACCCGCCTGAGAAGTCATAAAACTGAAACTGGTATCCCCCATCGATACCGATGCCACCACATCGGGGCAAGCGCAATATTGGAATCAAACCGATTAAAATTTAACAGAGGGATGGGGCATTGGGGGTATTCTGGGGTTAGGTACTCCAGTATACCTGCTTTGGTTACCTATCATAAATAGGCGGTCTCAACGTGAAGAGCAGGGATTGCTTCGGCTAGCCTAAGCTATCACCATCAAAGCCGCGCTCATGGAGGAAGTAAATCATTGCATCTTCTATGAAGCACATTAAGTATTCTGGGAGATAGTTGTCCCTATCGTATTACCGTCTCTACCATGGTGAATGTTCTGATGAGCTATTGCAATTAGTTCCACCCTCTCCTTTACTACACTTTTTACTACACTTTACTTTACGGATCAGAAAATTCCATCAAGAACCAAGCGGTTTGGTGACCCATTCCTATGTCGCCCCATTAAGACCTGAAATCCCTGCCAGCTCACGGTTTACTTCTTCCTACAGTCCCGGGTCCTTAAAGGGGGGCGTGAAAAGGCTTCTGATGATCCCATAAAGATGAGTGCCACCATTGTTAAGATGGTACACGTTTATAATGGTGAGCCTATTTCCGAGTCTTTGCCTGTAGCTTAACATCAGTCGAGGTGAAGTTAAATTGACGTGTCCTATATAAAAAAACTCCGGATCTTAAAAAGAAGAAAACACATGTGTGGGCAGAGCAATACATTTCTTAACCGCAAGATAAAGAAATGAAGTTCCGAACAGCTTGGTTCGAGGTGGCATTATTTCTACCGTATGTTACTGACGGAAGGAAGGAGAGATTAGTTGAAAGGCTCTTAATAGGCTCTTTCACTCGCCGTGGTGCGGTAGAAATGGTAAAATACAGCCTGAGAGACAACGTCTTTATGCAACTGCAGACATTATACAATGGTAGTGACCTGATGACTACCAACGCACGCCGCTGCGATATTATCTATACCGTCTAATAAGTAGGTATCTAATAGTAAATACGTAAATCTATCCCAGAAATGATAACAGTACGCCAGGAGAAGCCAACCTATGTGTTAGGTATATAAAAGATACCGCTGCTCCTATTATATAAAAGAGACTAAATGTGGGCAGAGAAACACACAGTTCCGGTAAATTTCATCAGACCATAAAATCCGCCACGTGGACATCAACTCCCGTATCAATTTGGAAGTATCTACATCATCTGCTGGAAACAAGCTTACCAATACAAGTAATATATAGCAAAATGAGGCTATATGACACCATCCCAGTCGATGCTGTATTTGCTCTCTTGCAATTTATCATAAAACAGGAACTACCCACCATTGGCTCGGCAAAAAAGAGAACGACTGCTCACTGCTCAGGGCACAGGGTTCTTGAAACTATTTTGTGTGATACTTGATGTACTTATTTTAATTTGTTCAGTTCGTAAGTGGTGGCAGCATGTTTTAAGAATTTGGGAGGAATGAACAATATTCAAACCATTAAAAATGGTGAACATTACCAAGTCCACATATAACAATGTTCATCACATACTTGATAATGATTTCGTCAGCAAAATGTTGAATTTTTCAAAATCCTTCCGCAATATTTGCCAAGCCCATAGAAGAAGTCTGTCAATTTTCGTAGTTTTCAGTAGTTGAGCCCTGTATTTATAAGTCAGTCACTCAAAAGACTGTCTTCATAATATTTAATTTAAAATTCCTTTGCGTAAAATTCACTATCTCCAGTAGGTACTTCCGTTCCAGTTGGGATGAAAATCTTGCACCATGTTTAATAATGAGTTTGAGCTATTCCGAACTAAACGCGGACGAAGTCGCGGGTAACAGCTAGTTGTAAAATAAAATTTGCACGTGCTTTGTTTATTTATTAGTTTTAGTTATGCTTGAGATAAAATATTCGGATATTTATCTTCAAACCAAAAATAAAACAAACAGTTTGATACTTAAATTTTAAATGACACCTTCCAAGTAAACGATTTAGTAGTTTCTTAATTTTCTTTTATTTGTGATGCAACCCCAACACCTTGATCGTGATGATTACTTGAATTTTCAAGATATTGAAATATGATGCAGCGAATCTTTCATGTCATTTGAATTAACCTGACTAACGGATATACCTAAATCATTACCAATTTTTTTATCAACCCACGGTATCTGCTTATCATTCTCTCAATTTGTTTGTTAGTGTGAGGTATGTCGCAGAAGACAAGTTTGACTTTTGTGCACTAAAATAACTATTGTGAACCGGTTGTGCAAGATCATGCATCAATCTGACACAACGTTAATGAGTACGTATGTCTGAAGTGCATGAGTCTGACAATGTTATTTGCCTGGACTTGGTTGACAGTATGCTTGCACTAATTACGTGATACTCAGGAAGGCAGGTAAATAATATTGTTTCATAATACCACGCTGTTCAACTCCAGTGTAGTAGCAATCTAGACAAATCAAATAATCTTTTCTAATTCTTAATCATTTCCTTACTTGAACAACATTCAGCTGCAAAACCAATTTGTGCCGTGAAAACATAAATGATTATATTCAAAGAAAGTAAAACCTTCTAAATTAAATAAAAAACCGAATCCCACAAAGAGTTCCATTGAAGAGTCATCATGGATCGTGGGGCATCGTGACTGGCGAATTACAGACCGCGTAGCTAGCCTGTAATTTTATTATTATATTTAATTTTTCATAAACAGGTGCTTTGAAATTAAATATAACAACTTCTTTGGGCTTCATTGAGAATAAAATGTTCGGAGAATTGTTTAGTTGAGATTAAATTGCCCAAAATATTCGCAGCTTTGTCTGTGCTCCACAGCACTTTAGATGCTTTATTTGGGCAGTCGTTTCACAATATACTTTCAAAATGAGCGCGCTTGTTATACAGCTTACTATAATATATTATTACTAGCTGTCCCAGCGAACTTCGTACCGCCAATTTTTTTGATCCCATTCCCGCTGCACCATTTAGGGGGATGAAAAATAGATGTTGGCCGATTCTCAGACCTACTCAATATGCTCACAAAATTTCATGAGAATCGGTCAAGCCGTTTCGGAGGAGTATGGCAACGAAAACTGTGACACGAGAATTTTATATATTAGAAGATTAAGTAGACATATTTTTTCTTTTAGTAATTTACCCAGGACTCACAAGATAAAGGTATATTAAGCTTTTTCACAGGTTAACTCTTCAGACCGCGATGTAGGTTTTGATGTAATGGTACCTGTTGTAACTTTCGCTGCTGTAAAAGTTTAGACAAATAAATAAATAATCTATACAACAATATCTAGGCCCAAAGTAAGCATAGCTTAAACTTTTTACTTCAATACATTTGTTTTTGTAACTGCCAGACTAATGGAAATAGAATATTTATTAAATTTTCATACATATAACTATTTCGAGTGGCAATCAAACTGGTGACCTCCGAGACGTACTGCTGAACGCTCTACCGTTTATCACAGAAGTAGGTTTTCAGATAAACGAAACGGATAAAGAAGGCGTAGGAAAGTGAATTTCGGTTTCCGATGTGTGAACTTTGGATCCGATCGGGCCTGGCGTGCGCCTAGATGATGATGATGAGTTCTTTAGAGCACTATGCTAAATAGATGTTGGCCGATTCTCAGACCTACTCAATATGCTCACAAAATTTCATGAGAATCGGTCAAGCCGTTTCGGAGGAGTATGGCAACGAAAACTGTGACACGAGAATTTTATATATTAGAAGATTAAGTAGACATATTTTTTCTTTTAGTAATTTACCCAGGACTCACAAGATAAAGGTATATTAAGCTTTTTCACAGGTTAACTCTTCAGACCGCGATGTAGGTTTTGATGTAATGGTACCTGTTGTAACTTTCGCTGCTGTAAAAGTTTAGACAAATAAATAAATAATCTATACAACAATATCTAGGCCCAAAGTAAGCATAGCTTAAACTTTTTACTTCAATACATTTGTTTTTGTAACTGCCAGACTAATGGAAATAGAATATTTATTAAATTTTCATACATATAACTATTTCGAGTGGCAATCAAACTGGTGACCTCCGAGACGTACTGCTGAACGCTCTACCGTTTATCACAGAAGTAGGTTTTCAGATAAACGAAACGGATAAAGAAGGCGTAGGAAAGTGAATTTCGGTTTCCGATGTGTGAACTTTGGATCCGATCGGGCCTGGCGTGCGCCTAGATGATGATGATGAGTTCTTTAGAGCACTATGCTTTTTATATATAAAATTCCAGTCATAAATATTAGCAACGACGCCCTTGAAGAAGGAGTTTATTAAATTCCTTCCTGTACGATTGTATAGCTTCCTAAATTGCTAACTTCAAGGATAATTGAGGAAGATAATGTCTAATAGATGAATGTCGAAGCATCTTTCTTCCATGATAACTTCTAATTTACCTGCTTCCGCTTAGCACCTAACAATTCTGTTCCCTTCAAAAGCTCAAAGTTCTACATAGATGAAACTTAAATGATACGTTATACAAATCACTTCATGTGTTGATAATAAAATTGAAAAGATGATTGTATGGATAGATTGATAAATTATATTATCTATAAAATCAGTCTTAAAATAAATCAAGATTCAAAACTGAGTAGAATATGGGCCTTTAGTATTCTATGTCAGAAAGCGTCTGTCATGTTTCAGGAGTTGGATTCGTAATATAATATTCCTACCTGAATTTTTTAATATTTTAATGACAAAAAGGTTATTGATTCCTGCCAATTAATATAATATCTGGGTTTAAAGTATTTTAGAGTTTTGTTTGTGCTATGATATTTCTATGACGGTATGGGTATTTTACACTTTGCACCTGTCAGCTGCTTAAATAACCAAGATTCAAGGTTCATATTAGCCAAACGCTTTACCACACCATGGTGTACGTACGCACAAAAAAATCAGCTTTTATACTATGACCTACGTGTCATAGTATGAGTCAGCCATTTAGATAATCTGTGGTCATGGGCTTCTTGCTCAAAACTGCCTTGGTTTTAATGCAAATTTTAGACGTTATTTCTGAGGTATAAATTGCTCGGTACTAGTTTTCAAAAAGGGAAGTTTTTTTTTAATATAAAGGACACGTCAATTCGACTTCACCTCGCCTGATGGTAAGCTAAGGCAAAGTCTCAGAAAGACTCGAAAAAAGTAGGACAGAGACTGAGATAAAATACTTACAATGTAAGTTAATTGGAGTAGAAAACATCCTTAGCGTGTCAATTAGATAATTCTTATGTTCGTTGTTAATTGAAATGGTGATAATGTTATGACGAGTTTTCTATGTTGTATTGCACTACTGAGGTATCTACAGACGGCAAGTTGTTTGAAATTCAATATAACCACCCCATCAGCTCCGGCGAGAGGAGAGTATCCATGTGGATTTTACGCACCGGAAAAAAGTGCTCAAATGATGACTTTCAATGTCTAAACTGAAAAATAAATTTTGATTGTTTATACAGATCTTCGTAACCCGAACCAACTTTACCTGTAAGCCAGTACACCTTCTGGTTGGAGAACCAGGCCCTGGTTTAGGCTCCTTCTCTAAAGATTGAGGAGTCACCCCCGTAAAGTAAGGATAAGATTACAAACATAATTAAATTCAATTATGTGTGCTATACAAATCAAATACATCAGGACAAAGGAATCGCTCGGGTGGGACTATATATTATTTCATGTACTATTTTTATTTATTGAGGTGTTACAAGTTCTACAGATATCCGATTTTACTTACAGAATGTAATTTTATCTACAGGGCCTGGAAAGCAGAAAGATATGCTCAATGTCGTCAGTGTTGTTACGTACTTCCCCTTCCCCCTTCTTGCCAGTTTATTCGTGTCAGAAAAACCATTTGTCAACTCGTAATACAAAATTGGCTTTAAAAATAAATTGTTATTTAATTAATACCAGAGGTGCAGTTAATTATTACATTACGTCACTTTAATGCTAATGTAAATTTAATGTAAATATTAAAGTAATTAACAATTATAAGAAACATTTTACTATCACACGTATTATACTAATGAGTACTTTTGAGGATCACAAAATACATAAGTAATTATATTTATAAATATTTTGTAATCCTTCTTTGTTAATCCTCCTTGGTTCTGGTTGCATCTAAAGCCGGCAGCTTCACTTGAAGCTCGAACCCGCGACACCTAACCATACCTAGCGTAGCAGCCGGACGCTCTACCTCTACGCAACTAAAATATTCGAATTTTTACACTACTGGTTTCTAACCTCAACTTTTAATTTTGTTATGAATGAGTTTTCAGTTTACGTGTGTGCATGCAAGTGAGGGTGTTTGTATGTGTGTCTTTGTACGAACGTGAGAATGTTTTTTAGAGTCGAAATGATATAAATACCAATTACCTTACTAATAAACTTACAGTATAATAAATACGATGGAAGTTCGTTAGACTGTGGTTAGACGTGAGAATTAACAAAAAATAAGAAAATATTCTAATAAAACGAAGATTATTATCTTATACCTTAGAGGTACAACGTTTGTTTATAGGTATTAGTCTAAGTCTATACTCATTATATCGTTGAAACGTGTTTTCACACAAAAGTTAAGTACACCCACCCATAAAGTAAGACTACTCTTATACTGTAGTGTGTCACGCTGCAGAATGAAAGGGCCATAATTGGCAAACTATTTTACAATGTACTCCAGCTGCGCAGTCCCTACGGGTTTTTAGGTCTCTTTGGAGGTAATCGCGTGGTACGAAGGCGGGGAGAGCCTATCAACCAATCATAGACCATGCATCTGGATTAACTAAACATTTTTTTACGTGCGGAAATCCCCACGGATACCTCCCCCGCCGGAGCCGGAGGGGGAGGTTATGTTGGCCTCGAAACGACTAAAACCGCCCGCAGTCTGTGGCTCGCAGTGCTAGGCCAATGGTGAGGTTGTCATCGACATATCCCTGGCACCTCGGCTGACCCAGGGCCATCACTAACGGTCTGGCCCACCTAACAAAGATAATATCTTAGTTATTGGTAAATATATATTCATTCTTCTTGCCTCGTCTCTCATCTCGACACAGACGTAGTTTATTACTGGTATGAATATACTTTGTATATCTAAGGATGGAATATGTGCAGTATAATGGTCCATTCACACAGACCGGGGCGAGTTATACGAGTAGAACTGATCTGAGCTGACAATCGTTTCAGATAGACCAGCTGGAACAGCAGTGTTTTTGAGTGGATGGATGCGATTGAAGCCTACAAGGATGGTATACCTCCAGTTCCATAAAGCAACCGGCCAGCTCTTTTTACGATTTCATACTGAGCATGAAAGGTTTCTCAAACAAAAAAAAAACAATTATAAAAAAGTGACATACCAAATTAAGCCGTTTTCATTTTTTTTAAACTCCGTTAAACGCTCTCTTCTCGTTTGTGTGAACGGACCCTAAGGCATTTTATTAGTAAGCCTGTAAACGTAAGATATGCTTTTATTCTTGCTCGTGGGCTCTAGCTGACCTTGACAATGAATTTATGCATAAACAACGAATTATCTTATCATTTTTTCTTTGTCGTATGACTTTTCCTTTGCAGTCACGTTTTATGATTACATCTTGACGCATCGGTGCTTACTTTAACCATCTCCATCCGCTTTGGTGTAATATTAGTAAAGCTGATACATTTTTTTTCAGATATTTATATGCAATTAACAGTGAATATGTTTAGTTATAGTACGGCTGTTACAATCTGAGGCATCTAGTAGTGAGGCAGTCCACTGCGTTGAGTGAAAAGCGGCGCGGTTATCGGTCGCAGGCGCCTGCTCTTTACCGTACAACGACCTCCGCCATCCTGGGGGTGATCAGTGGAGCCGCCTGTCACCCTAGCAGGAGCAGGCCGCGGCGGCGGGGCAGAATGCGCCTCCCCATATCCGGGGCATGATGGGGACACTATGATCCCCACAACCCGAAGGGGGTCATCTCGAAAGAGATGGTCCTAGGTCTGCCGGGGTGCACGAGATATGTTTCCAGAATTCCCACCTCCGGCAACCAAAGACCCAAGGAAGATTTGGTTTTAGTCGGTTCGAGTCCGACATAACCACATCCACCGGCTCCGGTGGGGGTGGTATCCGTACAACATCGTTAACAAATCGTTTGATAGGCAGGGGTGACCGTAGGATTACTAGTCGAAGAAAAGGTAAAATCACTATACCACCGCCACTAAGTGCCACTTTCCACTATCCGCGATTTTACAGACGCTTGCGTGATTTAGCGGACTATGCACCATGGGAAAACTATCCATGATACTGCAGACACGTTTGTCATAACAAAAGACATCCGCGTCTGCGTCCGCGTCCGTGAAACCTCGTACCCTGGAAACCCGTACCGTGGATAAGCTGTACTCAAAAGTACTACAGAGCCTCATCCGCCAATCAGCCAACTATCTTATTGGACCCCATACTTTACTATAATTTGCTCGTTGTATTAGATAATAATTATCTGGCTATTTTCATTCCACGAACTTAAGTCATAATTTATAAATTATCAGGCTTACCTATTCCGATTGTCACTAGTATTAAAAACAAAGGCTGTCAGCTCTAATTATGTGATTCTGAGTAATCGTGCTCTGTATAATTAGTTGTGCCTTATGGTAATTGAGTTGGAATCACGAATCTTATTATATGGGTATAATAGATTTCCTTCGACGTAACAGATTTATGCCTACAACACGACAAGACTAGCTATATGTCTAGCAAATACACGCCTTTAAAATTTATCTCTGAAAAGATACGTTTTACTGGCTATAGTAATACGTAAACGTACTACGCCCTTATCTTTTATGTAAGTGAGATAGTAATTACTGGAAATTATCCTCTCAGTCCACTAGAACTCCGACCTTAACTGTGGTCCACTCTTGGCCTAGTGGATCTAGTGACATTTCCATCTTTTAGAATCCACCATCTGCTTCACCAGAGTGGCTCGAACAGCTCTCGAAGAGTCTGTGAAGTTCTATCACTGACTTCTGTGGAGCCTGACATAGTCTCAAATATCTATTTTGATTATCGCTTCGACGAGGAACAGGTAAGCATGTGACTTGTGATTAAGTATAGTTAGCACGTTTACAGAAAAAAAGATGCAAGAATGCCACGTGAATACGAGGTGAACTTGATTCTGTGAGTCCGTTATCTCTTTTATTCTCATTATTATGAATAGCTGAATTAATTTGACTGCTAAATAGTTGAACTGTGAGAATTATTACGTATATTAAATTGCATGTCCTTACTAATTAATCGACATAGAGCTCCAACTTAAGGGCAACAAACTTGTAATTTTTGTAGCTGATGCCTTTTATGTTGTAAGTCTAAGGAAGTAATTTTTAGAAAGGAAGGATTGTAAACAGTCAATAAACCTCTAGAGGAGGCCAAACACCAAAGAACCATTTGCTGCTCACTCAGTAATTTGGAAAGGAGAATGTTTCTTGACAAGAGATGGTCAAGCCCCGGAGTCCCAAGGTCCGCTTTCTGGCTTTAACTCCTCCACTTCGCACGGTGTTTGGCACCCCTTCGATGATAGCAATCATCAAAAATATTATCACTGAGCTTAAATAAAACGTAATTTCTATTCACCGTAAGTCGATGACCATTTTCCGTTTACAGTGAATATTAATTTATTTTTATCTTACCTATGTATGGTTTTGTTAAAACGGTAACATATAATATTTTGTTTTCAACTTTTTGTTGATGAAAATGTTCTGTATAATGTATATGTGTGATGATAATGATTAATTTTGTTTAAATATACATGCACATGTGCGTGACGTGACGAGTCGTCATGGTGACAAGGTGTCATCGGAAAATCAGCGCTGCACATTAGGCTATGTCTAGTATATTATCAATTCTGTGGCTATGTACAGAATTTAAGCTGAGGTCACCATCACCATTTATTTTTCTTTTACATCCTAGCGTTAATCACAGGGTTTGCTATTTTTCAGTCTACAAGTCTTTTTTGTTTTGAAATAAAACTAGCTAAAAGATGTGCATAGTGGAACAATAAGGTCAATAATCATTCGGGTATGGAACCTATAAAGCCATTAAAACAAAATTAATTCATAAATAACCAATTTTAATTAATGTCTTCACACGTTACGCGGCCCAGTTCTACTAGTATTTTAAATTTCATTAAAATAAGAGCGTGATCATCAGTGAAGTCGTGTCAATTCAAATAATACTTTTATGTTTATTTTTGTCAATTTGTCAACTGCTACACTTATTGTTACGTCTTCCATTTTATGTAACTCATTAAGATGGTCTATCTAAATAAATATCCGTGAAATTGCTGTGTCACGTATTTTCCTTAAAATAGTTATATAATATTGCATCATAGAATAACTAGTAATTGGTTTTACTAACATTCCTCAATATAATTCTACAAATAGATCGATGTTCGTTATACTCGTACTAATTTTGCCGTCACCTAGACATCATTACGTACCTATAACGTTATGTAAATTGACCAGGATTTCAAGCATAAAGATACTTTTTGTCGATACATGTGTTTCTTTCTTCCTATAGTTCTGAGTAGTACGTGTGGGGCGTGAAATTGAGTCAGATGTATCTGTCAAACTGACGGCCATCATTATGGCGTTATTTCTATCTGCTATGGTGACACTCATTCCTGAAACTTCCCCTTTAAGTTAACATCAGGTCAGGTAAGGCATTTGACGCTACTAATATTTAAAAAATCATAAGGAAAACTGTAGGTATATCCTTAGTGCGCTAAGTGCGGGCCAGCCCCAACAGCGTCCCATGTATGTGTCGAGCAGGTTTGACTGCGTGCTTATATTTGTTAATAGGTGCTACTTACATTTTTTCCTCATCAGTTTGTGACATTTTATTTTTAATAGCTGTTGCCCGTAACTACAACTGCGTTGAGTTTGGAATAAGCCATCCGTATACGGCGCAGAATATACTTGCTAGGACCAAGCATTTCAGTGACTCATTCCCATGCCGCACTATTAAGACCTGGAACTCTCTGCCAGCTTACATGTTTACTTCTTCCTACAGTCCCGGGTCCTTTAAGTGGAGCGTTAAAAGGCATCTGATGAGGCCGTCAAGCTGAGTGCCACCACTGTTAACATGATATATGTTTATGATGGTGACCCTCTTTCCGAGACTTTGCCTTTAGTTTACCATCAGGCGAGGTGAAGTTAAATTGACGTGTACTTTGTAAAAAAAAGTCTAGGTATATTTCCTTGGACAGACTGCAGACCGGTACAGTTAACATAAGATCAAACTTGACTTATTAATTTAAATTGTATTATCGTCTGAACAAAAGGTGTGTGTACCGAATATCAGGAAGGGGGAATATCAAGGTATTAAGATCATTATATGTGCTTTTTTTTCGTGCGGAAATCCATTCGGATACCCCCCTGCCGGAGCCGGAAGGGGAGGTTATGTCGGACTCGAACCGACTAAAACCGCACGCTGACTGTGGGTCGTAGTGCTAGGCCGGAGGTGAGGTTGTCATCGACAAATCCCTTGCATCCTGGCTGACACAGGGCATCCCATACGGTCTGGCCCTCTTCGGGAGGGGGGCAACGGCGTCCCCGACTCGCCCCCGGAATAGGGAGGCGCGCTTCTCAGCGCGCCGTCAGATCATTTTATGTGCTTGATCTGAAGCTGACTGTACACTTCTTGATTTATCTACGAGGCTTTAACGCAGGTTTTCCTTTGGGTGTTGGATGACAATCACTCCCGGAAAAGCTGACATACTTATAATAGGCTCCAAAAAGCAAATTTTGTACGCGACCGGGAAATCGACATAAGGATGATGAATAACTTAAGCTGAGTTATATTGTACACTCGAAACAAAACTGAAAATCCTATACACATAGAATTGCGTACACGTAGCCTTACCGTTACATACATCTATAGTTACACATGACCTCTAAAACTTAAGCAATTGTTTTGCATAGAAACATGTAACAAAATAGTGTACAAATCTCATTGTGATCGAACAGAGACGAAGTGTCAATGATCTTGAACGTTTTCGTGCGTTCTAATTGGCAACAATTATGCTCGAACCAGATCACATGATGAGAGACACCGTGAAAAAGGTAATGGACCAACAATATGGTCAAAAACGTGATAGGAATTTACATCTTATTATGAAGTGTTGTCTGAACGAAACTTTGTCACAAAAACTATTTATAAAATTTATTTAGAAGACAAACTTACTTCAAAATGTAGATATTTTCTATATTAAGCTACTCAAACAAATATACAATAATTCGATAAAGTAAATAAGTAAACCAAAACAAAACAGCCTCCTGAGTTTCTGCTTGAGACTTCACAAGACGGGGTCACATTGCGAATCGATCGTTTAAAAAAAATGTTATGATTTTATACACATACATTAGGTATATTGCCTACAACATAAATGCACTAAGCGGGACTCGTAGGCGTCAGAGATCGTAGCAATCGAACGGTCTACCGGTACACCACCGGGGACCTCCGCGTGTAGTAGTGCTGACGTGAATACAATATTGAACTGAACCCTGGCGCTCGTCCTTGGCACTCACGGCAATAAGCTTGCATCTTATTATGAGGGACTGCCTTAGCTTGGCCTGTGTTGCGTAGATCGACTTGTTGTTGTAGAATGTTAGTGATGGTCACATGATTTATTTTAATTTATTTACATAATTTCGTATACTCTAGGCCTATTCTCTGATAAAAATGCGAATGAAATCTTCAAATTCATGTGGGTGGTGGTGGGTACTTATAATTAAAAGGGAAGTATTATCTTACTTGAAGAATTTCACAAGAATGCTCTATGATATTCCAGTCATCCCAGACCCAGTCATCCACTTAATCAAACCCAGTAAGCAGCAAAATCCAGCAAGACTTAACAACACAGTGAGCTCGTTCTGCGTAAATACGATCGGGTATTTTGAGATAACTTATACTTCAAACTATGTGACAACTACCATCGTGAGTCACACCGCGAAAATGGCTGCTGCAAAGCAGCCGAAACGTCGGGTAAAAAGTAACAATAACAAATATATCGCGATAGAATCCGTAAAAAGTGGTTTTATTTCAAAGAATGTTCTATTTACTAAGAAATTAGGACATCGATTTCATGAATAATTGTAATACTTCACTAAAACTAAAAATAGATACATAAATTATATAATTCCAAAATAATGACTGCAACGTTTCCATTTACTATACTTAATTAGTCTGGTTAATTATGAGTGGGATAGCCTGCCTTTACTACAGACTGTATCCATACTAATATTATAAATGCGAAATTCACTCCGTATGTCTGTCTGTTTGTTACGCTTTCACCACTGAACAGATTTTGTTGAAATTTGTTATAGAGATAGATTAGACCTTCAGAAAGGGCATAGGTAGGCTATGATTGGACGCGATAACCGACATCCACGCGGGCGGAGCCGAGCCCAAAGCTAGTAATGTCTATAATCCTGGCTACCAGACAGTAGGAGCTTGATGAACCCTGGCGCCTGTCCCCGGCAGTCACGGCAATTTGCTTGCAGTGCTCGCATCTTATTGAAGGATGATGAAATGTAGGCATTAAGGAATATAGATGTGATATTTAATGTAGTATTAATTTTATTCTTTATTAGGTATATTGAAATCGTAGCAGCTCTGTATAGATCGACTTCGCCACAGACTACGCGGTACAATGCGGTACAAAATAAATTGTTTTGATTTTCAACGCTAGATGACGTAAGTAGTCACAAAATAACTCTGCGAAGTACAATATTTTTTGATTTCTTACTATTTATCATAAATATTTGTCAAATCCTGTAAAATATAAGTATCCTGTAACTTATAATAAGTACCTAAATGTTGCTAAAAAAACATTATTTTACTTTGCGGCGTGCTTTACAATACTTTCAATGAAATATAATACTTAATACTCAATATCTTCTGGGCAAGTGTTGCTTCACACTGTGAAATTCACAGGTAGAGATTTACATTTACACAAGATTTACAAATTAGACAAATTAATTGATTTATAGATGTGATATTTGAGCGAAATCAGTTTATAATTGGAGGTTCTTAGTAGAGGCTGTCAAGCTGAGTGCCACCACTGTTAACATGGTAAATGTTTACGATGGTGACCCTCTTTCCGAGACTTTGCCTTTAGCTTAACATCAGGCGAGGTGAAGTCAAATTGACGTGTCCTGTATAAAAAAATATTTTTTACCTTATGTCCGCTAGATGGCATTAAGCGTATCTTATTTGCATTGTATCTAAAATCACAGCTGATATCATTGGCAAAACCGGATAATTGATTATACCTGTTGCGCTTTATGTAGCTAACAGATTTTAACATTTGAAACGAACTTTTTACGACTCTAATTACCAGTAACGACTGCCATTAGGGGTTGACGGCTTCACGTGCTCTCCGAGGCACAAAAGGGTGAAGAATAGTCTCGGAAAGAGTGGTCAACCATCCTAGACCAATCTGCTTAAACTTGCAATACTCGATTACATCTTAACCAGAAGTCACTTTCCCTGTAATGTATATTTTTTTTATATTTACACCGTATACCTAATTATCGGTGTACCTAATTCGGCCTTAATACCTGTAAGATAATGTATAAAACAATCAAACAATAAGTGAAAGAAAATTCTTCTAAGGTACCTATAGATTGTAAAAGTACATCGATTAACTACCACTGAATATTAGAGCCTTAATCATCATCCTGGTTGCCTGGCAGAAATCGCTTAAAGCGATAAGGGGCAGCCTTATGGCTTTAAGCGATTTCTGCCTGTACTGTAGTGGTTCCTAGTCATAGTTTTTAATTACGTACTTTAATGGTGTATAAATAAATAATACTTACTATAGTAAACGATTTTAAAACAACTGCCTTCTAGTCTGTGTCTATATCACCAATGTGTACTTAATAACTAAAGAAACTTACTAAGTATGTAATAAACCGCCAAGCCATCTTCCCACTGCAAGTATTTACCTGAAAAGTAAACAAGAACATGAGACATGACCACAATAACCACAAGACAACCAAATACATTACCCTTTTAGTACATTTCATCTTATTAACGCTCAATTTTCATACACTTAAATGAACGGATCAGGTCATGAGTTTTGTGATGTAAAAATATTGACACAAGAATTTAGTATTCAAGTTTCGCGTGCTAAATAGGTAGGTCACGACCGCATTGTCCTTTTGTTAGCAAGATCTACCCTTATTGATACGTCATAGCACACACCTGTGTTGTAATAACAAATTGTCTTACATTAACCTCAATCGTTACCAGTTTAGTTACCAGTTACGGTTTTATAGAAGTTACTAAAATTATCGCGACACAAATATATTATGTACTAGCTTTTGCCCGCGGCTCCGCCCGCGTGGATGTCGGTTATCGCGACAAAACATAGCCTATGTCCTTTCTCAAGGTCTAATCTACCCCTATACCAAATGTCATCAAAATAGGTTCAGTGGTTTAGGCGTGAAAACGTAACATACAGACAGACAGACAGACAGAGTTACTTTCGCATTTATAATATTATTATGGAATTATGGAATTATGAATTACCGACATTAACGACTCTACTATGACCAGCTACAAATGTTTGACTCTCAGAGTAAAACAGGGAAGGAGCTATAGGTACAATACATCCAATATTCTTTGCTATTAGTACTTGGAACTCCCTGCCAGTTCACGTGTTTCCTTCTTCCTATAGTCCCGGGTCCTTTAAGCGGGGTGTGAAAAGGCATCTGATGAGGCCGTCAAGCTAAGTGCCACCATTGTTAACATGGTACATGTTTACGATGGTGACCCTCTTTCCGAGACTATGCTTTTAGCTTACCATCAAGTGAGGTCAAAAAAATAAGCTGTATATCTCCATTCCTCTTTCGGAACCGGAAAACGAACATAGCATGCCATGGTAAATGGTGTGAATACGCAGTTTATTAATTATGTTATCTTGGAGCCGAAGATTTTGGTGGCTCCTTTGTTAGTAGGTAATGTTGTCTTGGAGCCGAAGATTTTGGTGGCTCCTTTGTTAGTAATGTTGTCTTGGAGCCGAAGATTTTGATGGCTCCAAAAACACCCTATCTATCAATATATGGTGGGATAAAAATATGCATCGTCATTATAGTGCTGTAAGTGGTAGGTATCTACTTACGTCCGCGTACATAAAATAAAATCAAAGCTGTTATTCTTTTAATCAAATGCAGTTAATTGTAAGTAATTACAGTGCATTACAGGTAGTAACACCGATTGCAAATCGCAAAGAGCAGTTGTCAATGGTTCCTACGAGGGTAATTTCTTCATTTCAAATTAAATGTGTGGCTGTTAAGTCCGAGAATTTTTACACAGATATAATATTTAAGAGAATTAATCATTTATTTATGTGGAGTCTTACAAAAATATATTTACAAAAAGAATCAGAAGTAGGTAAGTGCATTTTTAAATATTTATCCATGTTGGTTGGCATGGGTAAAAAATTGTTATATACATTCCATGGTAAAATAACTTTATTTTCAATATAAAAATAACTCCTAATTATAAAGGGAAGCATTGCAGTCATTAATTCGAAATGATATAATTTATGTATCTATTTTTAATTTTAGCAAAGTAGCTATATATCATAGTAACTATTCATGAAATTGATGTCCAATTTTATTTAGGAAATAGAACATTCTTGTTACATTTTTCACCTTAAATAAAACTTCAATTTTTAATCAAAAGCCTAAGGTACCTAGTGTGTATATCATTATTTCATTTGCAGTTTTATCAGAGAATAGGCCTAGAGTTTAAGTAATTAATATGCAAATAAATTAATAGAAATCATTTGACCATCACTAACACTGACACGTGTTCGTCCTCAATCGATTATAAAGATAAAGTTCATCACTAAAATGCCAAGGTCCTTGTAAGCTATAATACCATAGATTTCCCAATAGTTGGTTATACACGTCACAAATTACAGGATTTTATGCAAGTCCCTACTTCAAATTTCAAGATCAAACACTTATAAATATTAAATATGAAAAGTAGTTCCAATTAGCGTAATTTGCAAATATAAAATCAGTAAAAATGTCATTTAATGCGTCATACTGAATAAGAGGCGAAATTTATGTTAATTTAAATGGAATTTGACCTAGCATCTTATTAAATTCTATGATGTGCATTTTATATAATGTTTTTATACATTTTTTTTTTATAAAAAGAATATTAGAACCGTAATTACTAATATTCCCTCTAACCCCTCCAGCTAAGCTAAATTGCTTGTGTTAGGAGTGGGTTGACGTCGGGTATTAATTATAATATTATTTTTTCTTACTGTAAATATACAGTTATCTTATAATGATACTCGTGTGATCGATAGATAACGTGTGTATTAAAAATCTAAATAAACAGGGTAGGTTTTTTTTTTCACTCGATTATTTCCTGATTTATTATGTTTTATGTTATTATTTATAATGTTCCTGACATTTCCAATTCTTTTCAGTAGATTTGTATCTAGGGAGAATAAAATGATAATCTTAAAGTGAAGTGTCTTGATCTTGAAGTTAGACTTCAAGAATTTATTTCAAATAAGTTGAACTTCGTGAACGAGTTCAAAGTACTTTGAACTGTATTTAAAAATATATTAAAGTATTTGATCCATTTTCATATTAACTTGGCAGCAAATATACATAAACCATCTAATGTTTGCACGTAATCCACGTAACCGTCGTTAGAATCTTTACAAATCCTAATAAGACATGAAAGTTTCATGAAAGGTTCATGATGAAACACTTAGAATCTGATTGACATTGTGTCTCTTTATCAATTACATTTGTCAGGTTGTTCTACTACCAACAAAACTTTTATAAAGGTTGCCATCATACCAAAATTTACTTTTACTCTTTATTTCTTTAAAAAAATTTATTTCAATCAAAATTGTGTCAGTGAAAACATAACATAAAAATTTGAAATAAATTTCTAGTTATTTAAAAACTCACCGGATAGGAAACTGCATAATGTATGCCAACTTATCATTTAGATATTACTATAATGCATAAGATAATCTCAATCATAAAAGTAATTAAACTTAACATATGGCACCATTAGCTTACATATCCGCTTGTTTCATGGCCACACACCAAAATGGCTTGTCATGCGTTTATCATACATCGAGTCCGAACAAGTAGGATGCAATATACTTCCGTTAGAAATTCTCGACGAAGTTCAACGGATATTTATCATTGCTTTATATTTAAATATGAGTGCTCATATTTATAATTTACGAGTTGCCGGTTGTCCGCTACTATGTCCATTCCTGGGACAAAAACGCAAGCTTGTTAAGTTATACTTACTTTGGGTCTGGATAGTGTTGGGCAGAATATTCTAGGCTATTTTATGTGAAAAAATAACGTCATTTACTTTAACGAATATTTTTATTTTTAAGTAAGTAGGTTTCTAAGCAGAGTTTAAAAGTTTTGAACGAATCTGGCACAAAAAGTGTTTTACGAAAAAGTTTAGCACCCCGTAGACCACTACTATGATTTTTGAAAATTTCTACATTTGAAATTTTATTAACATCTGCTTAGTTGTTTAGTAAAATCTGCTTGAATTAATTAAGAGAGGAAAATAAACTTATTTTTACTATTGTTTAAGATACGAATATCTTAATCAATTTGAGTAGTTACTTTAATAAATGCTTTTAAATTCCATTAAAAATAATATATTCTTCGTAACTGGAAAAATAACTAATTACAAAAAGGGTCTTATCGGATATAGAATGCATTTTAGTCCGATATAACCACTTAACCGAACCTACAAACACAATTTTCCAATTGTATTGCAAATAGATTAATAGTACTCACTCATACTTATAGTTCTACTAATATACAGTATATTGTACTAGCTTTTGGATGCCCGTGTGGATGTCGGTTATCGCGACCGAACAGCCTATGTCCTTTCTCATAGTCTAATCTACCCCTATACTAAATTTCATCAAAATCCGTTCAGTGGTTTAGGCGTGAAAGCGAACATAGAACAGACAGACAGAGTTACTTTCGCATTTATAATATAAGTATGGATATGTACTCGTAATACTACTAATAGACATTATGTGATATGCGCACACACGTTATACAATGTTTTAATGGAATAATCGTGAGTAAGCCACTAACAAACTGAATTTGCGATTTTTATTCCAAGTCAATATTGAAACAGTCACGATTGATATTGTTTGTATAAACGGCGATAATTCTTAGAATAAATAATATATAATAGTCTCCTTGTGGGTTTATATGATTGTAGAAGTGGTGGTTCAAGCCGGTACATTAGATTGACTGAAGAGGTTTTCTTCTTGGAGGTCACTCTTAAAGAAGCCAAGAGAAACCCCACTGAATAGTTAAAGAGACCATGGACTATAAAGATAATTCGAATGAAATGTTCAAGTGAGACTTGAACCCACGACCTTTCCCTTACAGGGGGAATGGTCTTCCAACTGAGCTATTGAGCCACAACTGAATCACTTCAAATTTCCCTTCTCTTTATATCCGTCTATAAGGGCAACGTGGAGCCATCTACCAAAAATCTTACGAACTGTTGGAACTAATAAATTATTTTTCCAACCATTTTTAAACATTGATTTTTAATGACTCTGCCCAAATATTTGAATTTTTTATAGCATCCATTAAGCTAATTTTAAAATTAGAATTCGAAAACTATCGAATTTTAAAGTTCGCGTAATGCATGCTTTGAAAATTCATTCAAATATAAAGATAATATTTAACAGATGAAGTCGCGGTTACAGATAGTTTACAATAAACAAATTAACACAGTAAGAACTGCACTAAGTGATACTGTACCTAGTCAATAGAGTAATAGTTCAAATAAAGTAGATTGTTCCGACACTAGTCCATTTGTTTAACAACATTTTAGTATTAATATAAATACCTGTCAATCAATAGGTGTTAATTTAATTTATATCCGCTGTGGACTATGATTTCTTTAATACCTATCTATACAGGTGTATTCCAAGAAGGGTCAGAAAGGGCAGGTATATCAAACATTATAGTTACAGCAAAACGTTCTTAGATGACTATTCACAGATTTTGATAAAATCGTACAGTCAGCAAGAAAAATGCTTAAAGTCCATGTTTTTTCGTGCCAATCATTCATATTTGCTATGAGAATGAGTACGAAAACGGCAGAAATCGCCTAAACATAATACTTATATTTGAAATTATTAATAAATTAGTTAATTGTATAGGTGAACTATTGGCCCATTAATTCTGTGGTTGTGTTTCAACTAATCTTGATTTTAGGCTTAATTAGTGAAGAATATACGAAATATTGCCTAAAATCAAAATTAGCTCTATAAGTAAAGATAATTTCACAGAAATACACGTGAACGTTCTGTAAATTAGTAAATATTTACTTACAATTACTCTTTAAACATCGAGATCGTCATCCAGACGTTATTCTCTCAATGTACAAAATTTTAGCCCGATCCGTTTAATACCTACGGTAGAATATAGTGACGAATGTGTGGAATCTGATGTTTATGACATGTTGACGACTGACATACACGTTAAATCCAATACATACGTATTTATATTCTATCGTATGCCAACCAACGCACTGCCATTTATCTACAGAGGCAAATCTTTAAAAGTGACTCTTGGACGTGACTAACTTGTATTGCAAGAACATAATTTTTTAATCCATATCCATACTAATATTATAAATTCGAAAGTAACTCTGTCTGTCTGTCTGTCTGTCTGTCTGTATGTTACGCTTTCACGCCTTAACCACTGAACTGATTTTGATGAAATTTGGTATAGGGGTAGATTAGACCTTGAGAAAGGACATAGGCTATGTTTTGTCGCGATAACCGACATCCACGCGGGCGGAGCCGCGGGCAAAAGCTAGTTACTAATATTTCGGTTAACCATTTCAAACTAAATTGTTTATGTAAACAGTGGGCTCACGCCGGTTATGTAATGGTCAGGATTCAAATCCAGGACCTCTCAATCATGAAACCGACTATTTAACCATTGACCTACTAGGCGACACGCTTTTATTAACCATGATCTAAATCACTTCTCCTTGTGCCTTCACTTCCCACATAATTATCTATTAAACATTATTCAACTCAAATTATAAAATAAACACAAATATGTGTATACTGTATTACGTTCACGATATTTTCTAGGTGAACCATATTCTTTTATATGCCAATCAAAGCGAATCATAAGCTGTAGTTTTCCGTCTGACTGAATACGACACGCATATCGTACCTATTATTAAGATTGACCTAGGATAACTGTTAGGAAGTAGCCGTTTTTGTCATTTTCCTCTTGACTAGTAGAAGGAGCAACGTTGATATTGTTTTCTAGATGTGACATGCTCAAATTATTGTGCAAGTACGTACTTATTATTGTTCATTTAGTCTTTATTTCGTTCCGTTATTTGTTATTTCGTTATTAAATTATACTTTTTTAGTTATATTATTATTAGTTTTGTTTGTATCATTTAGATATCTAATTGATTTTAATCACCACATAAAATAAAAATGTCGCTGTCTGTCCGTCCCTATGTACGCCACACAATAGCTACAGGCATGCCTGTCTTTTTATTATAAAAGTTATATCACAGTATATAGATTTTGTAGTGCACAACAAATTTATTTTTTATACTGCATTATTACAATTTAGAATATTGTAATTATAAATTAAGACAAAATTCGATAACAAGAAGTATAAAACGTTTAAATTATTTACATATATAGCTTACTAGCTTTTGCCCGCGACTCCGCCCGCGTGAATGTCGGTTATCGCGACCAAACATAGCCTATGCCCTTTCTCATGGTCTAATCTACCCCTATACCAAATTTCATCAAAATCGGTTCAGTGGTTTAGGCGTGAAAGCGTAACATACAGACAGACAGACAGACAGAGATACTTTCGCATTTATAATATTAGTATGGATTACATGATGATATGGATACCTACAGTATTTATTACAAATGTATATAAGTAATAAAATAACACTGTTTTATAATGTTTCATGATTTATTTTGTTTATATTAGCGACCCATGAATGATAAGTTAGATTTTTTTTAAAATAACGGAAGTACTACTTAAATATTTATTTATGTGTATATATTTCTTGAAGTATTTCCCTTAATAATTATTATTTTAACATAACAAGACTTTTTATTAAGTGCCTTTTCTGTTGACTATACATCATTGTATTGTAAGGCGAATGTTCTCGTAGAACGGCCGCGCCCAAGGCGAGAGGGTACACCTGACGAATGTTAAACCGTATAGAAATGTACTTACCTACATAAGTACATTAAGTACACCTACACTCACGTATGCTCCACAACTTATTTGTAATCTAATCTCGTCATAAGTCAAGGTGATTTTCGTGTATTATTGACACTTAATCATGGAGCTACTTCCTGTATTATATTGTTTATGATCTGTCGTTGCGTGTAGTATTTTTACATATTGACTATTAAGATATATTAATTGACAATATTATTAATTAATTTTATGTTTTGGTAGCTTTAATGACTGAATCGGTATAAATATTGGGAGATAGATAAAAAGATTAGTGATTCTTTACTTAGCATCAGTAAGTAATTCTAAACAGGTGATGTATCCAGCAAGATCTTCTAGACTAAAGCCAACCTTCTCTGAAAGTCAGTAAACTTAATGGTCTCTGATAATGGTCGGCTCTTGGCAGTCTTGCCTCTTGGGGTTTAAGCTCACACGGTTGTCTCTTGTATCTGGCAGGCAACAGCTGCCAGATACAAGAGACAACCGAAGCAATAAGTTATAAAATTAAAATTCAATGATCACTCATTGAATTTTAATTTTATAACTTATTGCTTCGGTTGTCTCTTTTCCGAACCATAAAAAGTTGTTTTCTTTTTCATAAGGTCTTTCCTTGTAAGGGAATTTATATAAACAAGGAAAAAATTGCAATTTTAGATAAGGAAAACTTAAAGTAATCAAATTAATTTAGTACTAGTTGCATGACCACGGAATTTTGATATGGAATATTTATTGCGTTCCCGTAGCCAATGGGAACTAGAGTTTCTAAAACTAGAAATGAAAAGACAAAAGCCCTTCTAGAAAAGTGGCAATTCGTTTGCCGGCGTATTTTAGATTTTTGTATTCTACAATACACCGTCAATTCAGTTACATTGACAACTCTGCCCTACTCTAACTAAAAGGCCGTTAAGCCACAGTTGGTCGATTTTCATTTTTTAATGCAGTCTTATACAACTTTCGATGCTCTATCTTTTGGTTTAAGACTCATTCTTCTATTATTAATAGTTTTAGAGATACTGAACATTGCTGAGCAGTTAAACCACATAAATTTTGTTACTTCCTTAATTAAAAAGCGGCTAAGCCACGCTTCTTCTCTAGAAAGACGTTAACATACTTTAACGGCTAATTCATGTATCATTTTTTTCTAAATTTACTTAACTAAAAGTATGTTATTAAGAAAAACTACGCTAGAAAGCAGTTATACGTCAATAGCGGCTTTTAAGTTATGTATTGACATTAGTATTAGCTAGATATCAATCGCTAGAGAGCAGCTAAACGACAATTCTAGACTAAATAGCAGTTAATTAGTCTTGACATCGCCAAACCTTTCGATAGGGTATGGCACAAATCGCTTCTTTCCAAGCTACCAGCCTTTGGCCTGCCTCCCAGGCTGTGCAACTGGGTTGCAAGCCTGCAGGGGCGCCGTATTCGCGTCCTTTGTAATGGACGAGCTTCGGAGTTCTTGCAGGTAAATGCTGGCGTACCGCAGGGTTCCGT
Source organism: Eilema sororculum (assembly GCA_914829495.1). Classification (NCBI taxonomy): domain Eukaryota; kingdom Metazoa; phylum Arthropoda; class Insecta; order Lepidoptera; family Erebidae; genus Eilema; species Eilema sororculum. Next base: position 18,331,589 of record OU618543.1, on the reverse strand, counting down.
CTTATCTCCCACTCTCTTTCTTCTGCATATCAATGACATGCTTTCTAACGGTAGCATTCACTGCAGACTGTCATACATACATTTTATAAACATTAAAATACGTGTAAACTCCATACATTCATCATTCAAATTCACCAAGCGTTTCAGTGACTCATTCCTATGCCGCACCACTAAGACCTGGAACTCCCTGCCAGCTCACGTGTTTCCTTTTTCCTACAGTCCCGGGTCCTTTAAGCGGGGTGTGAAAAGGCATCTGATGAGGCCGTCAAGCTGAGTGCCACCACTGTTAACATGGTACATGTTTACGACGGTGACCCTCTTTCCGAGACTTTGTCTTTAGCTAAACATCAGGCGAGGTGAAGTCAAATTGACGTGTCCTTTAGAAAAAAAAACTTGTCTAGGTCACTTTGTTCATATCATTCCCCATTCACATCACCCCATTCGATGATCATCATCACTAAGGTTGAAGTACACTGCTGATCACCCTCGCATTCCATAACACAATACACACGTTTTTCTCAGCGGTAGTAATGCGATAATTACTGAACAATAAATAAATACCGCTCTAATGATATCAAGTTTCAATCATTTGAACTACGAAGTCGCGTGGATTTTATGCTCAATTTGTGATCAACACGTGACTTTGGACCAGAGATTACATAAAGAAAAATAAAATTGTTACTGTATAGTACAATCAATCTGCAATATGTTAGGTAAAATGAATCGCCTTGTTAAAAAATGATTGTAAAACCATTCATTGGTTCTTGGTTAGTAGTTTTATAGATAGATAGTTCGTAAAAACATCGATGGATGACTCTACCGTCGCCTTAAAGACGGTTAAAAATAGAGCGGAAATTTGAATCACTTCGGGCATGTCTCGGTGGGTTCGAGTCCCGCCAGAGAAGGTTATTTTTCCTGATGTATTCGATTTGCATTATGCTATAAAAAAACAACAATCAATCTTTTCTTCATCTCAGTTTTATTATAAATGGCTTCTGTAACAGAAAGCCAACGTTAGAGTCTTTTGAAGAAATTTTACCAGAGCCATGTTGGCCATGTCAGTAAATTTGTTTCCGAGTATCCACACCCTAAAAGACCAGGTGGTTGATCAGGACGTATGATTGAATTCAAGAGAACTAAAACAATTTCATTTGACATCTAAATATTTCTATTATGACGTATAAATTAAAAATGATGCAAAGCCACCAAAATGATGAGAAAATTATAATTAACAATTAATTACAATAATTACAAAAAAAAAAAGAATTACAATTACAATTTTCTCAAAATATTTAACATCTAATCACTAGTGATTAGATGTTAAATACTTTGCCCCTAGCCCTTAGCCCCTAGGTGCTAGCACCTAGGGGATAAGACAGGGTGTTACTGTTGCTATGGACATTTTTATTCCCTAGTTCTATGGGCCGTATTCGAATACGGGCATAAGTTTTAAAACCCATGATTACAAACTATACAGTTATCAAACTGTCAAACTTAATTGCATTTACATTTAATAGTTGAGGTTGTTATGATATGCGTGATATATCATATTCGGAGACCCTCGATCAACGAAATTAGCCCTGACATCAGAGGCAACATAAAATATTGCTACTTTTCTATAAATTTTAAATTGTACATATTAGAACAAATTATGGACAGCAACTTAAAAACTTCGAAACCTGTACCTGTGTGTTCTGTCTACAGGGACTCAATCAAATCAATTAGCCTATCGCAATCCAGTGCTGGACATAAACCTCTCCCAATGTTGGGAGGCTTTGGCCTACTGTTTCCACGCTGGCCAGACAGGAACCCGTGGTATTATATTTCGAGTTTTCCTTCTCTCGCAGTACAGGAACTACCTACATTCATTTCTATCAACCTTCCATTTTCGATAACAGGTTGGTAAACATAAGCAAGTATTAATATAATACAAACTTCTACTATTCATTGATGATTGATGGCACTTGGTGGAATTTATTGTCACACATATTGAGAATACTTGAACTTTTTCCACAGTATTTATTAATTTGATATCTATTATCTGCGGTAGCCTAATGGTATGGGTAATGGACTGCTGAGACGAGGTCTCGGGTTCGATCTCAGGTTTACACACACACACCAATGACTTTTCGATGTTTTCGAAGTTATGTGTGTATTTATGGCAGGTTTATACGTGCCCGGTTAATGGCAATAGGCTCGCCACCTATTACATTGGTACCTAAACATAAACTGGCGGAATGTGGGTGCTAGCACTTCTGCCTATCCCTTCGGGGAATACAGGCTTGAGTTTATGTTATGTTATGTTATTTATTAATTTTTAGGAATTAGAACATCCAAAACCTTTGCTAAATGTAAACCTTTGAGAATGCCGTAAGGCGAAACCGGTCAGGTTTAATTAAATACTGTGAAAAAAGTACAGTGTTCTCAATATGTGTGACTTTAATATAACTTAGCCAAGTAAGTATGTCACTTCAGAGATGAAATTGAGTATACAGTAAAAATACAGAAGAATCGATGCCAGGTAACAATTATCTCAACGATAGTAGGTACCAGGTATCAACTTCTTACAACTACTGCAAGGTGTACTTGACCGCTATTTAGATTGTGTGCCATTGTTTATAAACGTTCATTGCAATCAACAGACATTCAAATATCATTCGATTGGATCCTGATGGTAATCTACACGAAGCTCGAATGTGAAAGGACGGATCTATTGCCATCCTGCTTAAGTGAGATTTCACTAATGAATGTGTAATGAAATTCATTGAATAAATGCTCACCTAGATTAAAGCATTTTCTTAATGAATATCATTAGTAAATGGAATCACTTTATAACGGATTTTATCGAGATTTATTTGGTATTATTTATCTACATTTGGCCCGATATATCGGCTACTGATCAGCAGCTATGGTCTGTTGAGTGGCTAAGAATGGAGTTGTCACATAATTACTTTTAATAATTTCAAATAAATCGCCATAAACTCCGTTAAAAAGTCGTTTTATTTCAATAAGATTTATACGGGTAAACTTCCAAGAGGGGTAAAATTCATCCGGTAGTTTTGGTGTTTGTCGTGTTCAGACAGCCAGGAGAACACTGATGCTGAAGCTTTGTTTTGGAATAAGTAATGAACATCAATTAAAAAAAAAATCTACAGTGTAAGAATTCTATCTCCCACATTCCACACGAGATTGGCTAATTATCTATTGCCAACTAGTTTGTCTTTATCTAGAAAAAATAATGTCACAAGTGTTACGAGAGAAATCAGGCTAGTAATTAGTATGAAGTGGGCTTACTAAGTGCATGCGATGACATGTTTGCGAGACTAGCGTGTGGGTAAGGCTGTTGCGTATCTTGTAATTACACCCTGGGGTTAGAAATATTACATTGATTTTGGTTTGATCAATATTATCAATTATTACAGGCCGTGCCGGATCGATTGGAATGAAGTTTGCAGTAACTTAAATAAAATATTTTTCTTTCATTCTTTTTTTCTAAAGTTGTGACAACAAAAACATATTTATAGGGTTAAAAATTAAAAGACTGCAGCGCCACGTGAATCGATCAATACAATATGAAAAAAAATTATAACCCCTAAGTAACCGATCCAAACTGGTCGCAAAGTCAATTTGGTAATCAAACTTTATTCTCGAGCCATGTGACACGAGGTATAGCAATATACTTTACCCACTAGAGTTTTGCTCGAACGCTGGCTCTAATGAACTGAGCAACATACTTTTGGAGATACGTTCAGAAATTTTCCACAAACTTATTGAATTGAAAATTGCTTTGATCTACTTCTGTAATATTGGCAATATGCTTTTGCTGATCGAACAGAGTTTTTGCTCAAACCTATTAAAGCTGTTATGGTTTAGGTATTTATTTAACAAGAGATGACGAATAAATTAAGACGAGGTTTATATATTTCATTATTTGATTATTATTTTTGAAAGGTTTCAAATACTGCACATTACCTCATAATGTTAGTGATTGCTACCGATTGTCATAATCAAACACTGTAAATCATTTTCATCTCAATCATCGTATCGTATGTATATTATAAACCCATACATATTCATTATTATTACGATTAAATAATACAAATTCATATTTGTACTAAATACATAACATAACATAACATAAACTCACGCCTGTATTCCCCGAAGGGGTAGGCAGAGGTGCTAGCACCCACATTTCGCCAGTTTATGTTTAGGTCCCAATGTAATAGGTGGCGAGCCTATTGCCATTAACCGGGCACTTATAAACCTGCGATAAATACACACATAACTTCGAAAAGCATCGAAAAGTCATTGGTGTGTGCCATGGTAAACCTGGGATCGAACCCGAGACCTCGTCTCAGCAGTCCATTACCCATACCACTAGGCTACCTATGAATGATTATGATAATCTCGTAATCAAATTACATCACATATAGATATTATTCGTGACTTAATAAGTGCCTAGCACTAACTAGAAATACAAGGAAAATCATAGTCCGATGGTGGCATAACTCAGGCAAAATGTTTCTTGGGTTTTTCTAGTGGCAGGCAAGAGCGCAGGCCTGGGGGTGACAGGTGAAGGTGCTTGTCGGCCTAGCAGAAATAGGCCGGGACGGAGGACACTTAAGAGGGCCCACCTTGATACCAGAGATGGTCCCAGGCTACCAACAGAGCACATGACATATCTAATGGCCTTACACCTTGGCGGTTTTAGTCGATTTGAGTCCGACATGACCGCCCCCGACAACCGACGGAAAAAGATAGAAAACGTTACGACGTAACTAAAAACTTGCGTCATAAGGGTTACTTGGATACAAGATAAGGTGAAAACGTGTTGATTCTCACTGGACGTTGTCAGAGGTCGTTTAATGTTTGTGCGTAGATACACGCTTGTGTTAAGATACCACATAATGTACCAAGCACGTGCGGACTGATTCACTAACTGCAGGGAAGTGATAAAGACGGGATGCATACAATGTCAGTTCCGAGCACACATGTCGGGATTGTTGAAAACTTAAATACATCCGTAGCACACAGATACTTTTTTTTTCATACCGTTTGAGTGGCAAGCAAACACACGGCTAAGCTAATAGGAAGTTACCGAGTTATACGGACGTGTACACTGTGCAATACCAGGAGAGTCAGAAAGCTGTGTAATAGTGCTACATAATTTTGAATAAATACTTTTACTTTGACTTGGTCTTGCGCCGCGATTATTGCAGTCTATTTCTCAAACGACCACATTATGGGGTGTTGTAGTTATTTGAGAAAACCACACTGCATCAGTGAGATTTTTAACTAGCTTTTGCCCGCGGCTCCGCACGCGTGGATGTCGGTTCCCGGCGATTATTCGATTTTTTCTCGCCATAAAAAAACATCCTTGAACTTCAACGAGCATTTAAAAAAAGAATTGGAAAGAATTTTTATATTATAGATAGATACCGGCTGAAATAACACTTAGGTACCTGGTGAGTAATAGACTATAGACAGAGTCATATCGGTACGCTAACAGCCAGTCTATGCGACATAAGATTCACATCGAAATAATTCTAATTCATATTAAATTGCATTCCAGAGACTTGTTTAAAGTTTAGATTTCCAACAATTTCTATTTTTATTATCTCGTTTATTACGCTAACAATGTCACAGTAATCTCATTTTATGATTATGATTGATCGTATGCGGATATTTGTATTACGATATAAATGTCATCTTGCACGAAAAGATAAATGTATCTCTTCATGCAAGATGATCATAACATACTTACTATCTATAGTATGTACCTATAACTAGAGGTATATTATATACCTATTATTATTTTGTATACCATTCACGATTCACCTCTTTTTTACCCGACTACGGCGAAGCCAAAAGGAGGTTTATGATTATGACAGGCTATGTATGTATGTATGTATGTATGTTCATTTGTTCCCTCATAGCTCCTCAAATACTTATTAGAACTGGACAAATGAGGTATCGTTACAAGCGGCTTGATCGTCCGATGGTTATAGGCAATATCACTCAATCTTGTGTGGCGCCCTCTAGCGCTCATAAGGTACTGTATTAAAAAATAAACTTGAGATAAATATGCCGTGTTTCGTATCAAATGAAAGTGCTTAATGAGCACATTTCAAATATGTATAAATTATTAGCTTTACCTTGCTTCAAAATAATTTAAATAAAAAATAAAGTCTATATCTACTAAAACCCGACTACCGAAAAATCGCGTGATTTTTCGGTAGTCGGGTTTTAGTTTAGACTTTATTTTTTTAAATTTTTCTCTCAAGCACTAAACTAAAAAGTTTTTAAGTCTATCCCTGTTTCAACTTTGGTTGACTGGTATAGAATGCCTGTGATATTAAGTTTACCAATAATTTCAAAATCAATTAATATGTTTTTTAATACTTATTCATCATCATCACTCTCATCAGTGTTTGGGTCCGTGGCCTTCACATCCGGGGTCCGTAAATATTTTTTGTGTTTTTAATAATACTGTATACCTACCTATTATTAATAAACAAATAAAAAAATATTTTTTAGTTCGCAATTACAAGCAATACGAAGCTAGGATGAAGCCCAAAAGATGTGAATGGTATTTTTTTTTCGTCCCTGAATCCCCTCGGATACCCCCCTGCCGGAGCCGGAAGGGGAAGTTATGTCGGACTCGAACCGACTAAAACCGCACGCCGACTGTGGGTCGTGGTGCTAGGCCGGAGGTGAGGTTGTCATCGACATATCCCTCGCACCTCGGATGACCCAGGGCCATCCCTTACGGTCTAGCTCTCCTCGGGAGGGGGGACAACGGTGTCCCCGAGATGTGGATGGTCTATGAATATTGTAATATAAATCATCAGAGAAATCTTAGGGTCGCTCCTGGTTTTGCACTCGTCCATAGGCCATGGCACTTTCCATCAGTGGGATCGTACGTGCTTTTCTGACATACTTAATTTAAAAAATTGCCACACAAAGAACCAACGTGGAAAAAAATTAGGCGCCATTCAAGATTACTATAATAATTCGTCTTGAGTTCGCTAGATGGCGCTAGTGTAAGATTCACGGTTAACAAAGGCAACGAAATTAAAGTTTGATAGTTAAAATTTATTCATGATAATAATATATTTTGTCATGCCATCCATATGCATGTAAAAACAACGTTTGTAAATGTTTATTGATGTTTATAAATTAACATAATCTTTGGTAGGTATCTATTAAATGTTGTATAAAATTAACACTGTTAAAGAAATATTTTTCTAAACAAACACTAAGTTACCTATTCACAATCACCATACATTTAATAAAACTATAAAGAGGAAAAAAGCAATATTCGAATACATAGGGAAAAAGAATCTTCTCGGGCGGGACTCGAACCCGCAGTCTTTCCCTTACAGGGGGAATGTATTCGATTTGTATAGTTAGCATACTTAATGCTATAAAAATTCCTTCAAAAGCAATATTTTTTCAGAAAATCTGAACTCAAATAGGTGCCAATCATTGTATGCTATTCCTGCTGTTAAAAATGTTAATTTCATGTTAATAGGTACAAGCAATAGAGAACTTTCAAACATAACTATTAGGTATACATCGTAACTTCATTATATCATTATTTCATTCATCATATATTAAACATCATGTTCATAGCGTTCGGCAATGATCTACAAAGACCAATCATACGTTTATTTGCCTCAAAGTCTAACGAACTCTTTCATTGTAGTACCACTCAGCCTATACAATTGTACTTCAACGATCTATTCCAATTAAAAAAGCCCACTCTCGCCCTTCATAATATCTCGTACGATACGTTCAAGACTTAGGAGTCACCCGAATACAATGCAATCGATACCGGCACGAACTGTGGTTTTCCCAAACGATTGCAATACGGAGCTCTTCAAGATGGGCATTAAAAGTTTTAACAGATCGATAACGTGAAAGTGACGCCCTCAGAGTTGCCCAAAAAAAAACTACAGGGCCGGCAACGCACCAAACAACGCAAAGTGGGTATCGCACATATCCATAAAGGTTTTTCTAGCGTTGGCAACGCGAATATGTCGGCAAACTCTGGTGTTGTACTTCTCCATAGACCATAATAACCCCTGCCCACCTCGCCACGTGCTTGTCTGCCATCAAAATGGTATAAAAAAACGAATCAATCAGTTCAGCATTTCCTTTCATCCCAGCTATGTATTGGCCAGGATTCGGACCTGGGACCCCTAGATCGTAAGAATCTTAATGAAGTACCTATCGAATATTTAAAAAAAAGTTTCTCTGATTTTTACCTAGTACCTACCTACAAAGTGCACGCAATGAACCTAGAAATACAAAACGAATGGTTAACACTAGGTGAATTTTGTATTCCTATAGCCTTAAAATGGCGTACCTTAATATACGACTGGTCACCGGCTCTCCTTAAATTCTATCTCAATGCATTCCAGTTGACCCTCCCCGACCAAAGCAATCTTGTCAGATGGGGAAAAGCCACAGATAAAACATGTAACTCATGTGGTGAAGCAATTGGTACTGCTAGGCACCTACTGGTGGGTCCTACAGGACGCTATTAGACCGGGGTCATTACTCGCGCCGACATGATAAGGTATTAGAAATCGTACGTGAGGCGGTAAGTTTGGCGGTAGCTAGAGCGAAAAAGGGTTTAACCACAAACCAAAGAAATGACGTCGCGTTTGTAAAGGAAGGCTGCTCAAAAAAGACAAATCAAAAGCCGTACTCAATTTTGATAGCAGCCGCTGATTGGACATTACTCGCAGATTCGTATGAGAAACACTATAAAATACCAGAGGATGTTTGTGCCTCGTCATCCAGACCCGATATATTCCTATTTTCAAAACAGCAAAAGCGTGCAGTACTAGTAGAACTCACAGTACCGTGGGAAACTAACATACCTAAAGACCACGCTATAAAAATAAACAAATACTTTGACCTGACCAACGAGTTAACCAAAAATGGCTATGTGGTTAAACTCTACGCCGTGGAAGTAGGAGCAAGGGGAATTCCAGCTAAATCCCTGTATAACTTATTTAAAGACCTCGGATTGCCAAGAGCTTCAGTAAGCTCTTTACTCAAACGAATATCTAAAACGGCGTTGATAGGATCTTACCAAATTTGGATAGGTAGAAGGGGGAATACGACTGACGGCGGAGGTGAGCGCTGATGCATCACAAGGTGGTCACCCTAAACCTACACCTGGGTCGCAAGTCCCAGGCGCCGTCACAGTGTTCCTCTCTGTACCACGCCATGGACCCGGCGACCGCACGGTGAATCCATGGAATGCTAAGAACCGGATCTCTCATTATTTATTTTGTACATTTCATTACACCTCACTTTTAAGCATACATCATAATCAATGTTGACCCAGACGGAGAAATTGACCCTAATGCATATGCTGTTGGTATTTTTTATAATTTGGTAGTTAAAACAAATAGTCGCAATTTATTCCTTTCTTTATCGTTTGATTAATGGTACATTCGACCAAACACGAGTAAAGCATATACCCAGAATAAACAGGAATATCACCCACATATTGGCTGTTTATTCTAGGAATAAATATTTCTCGCGTTTGGTCGAACCCGCTCTAAGTAAGATGTATATGCATTGTTAATTAGTGCCATTGACATTTGATTGATCATGTGTTTGTAAATCTCACTTTAAACTCCTAAACAGTGAATTCTAGTTTGATATTATTCTTTTAATCATTACTTACCTGGATAATTCTTGTCTATAGTCAGGAACCACATATATGTGGAGATCTAGGAGGTGTCTACATGTGAAGTGCAGTAGATCAGAAAATTTAGTTTGAAGAAAAACAGGTTAATGCAGCTCTGGTCAAGACCTTTCGATAAAATTAGTTTCTGTTCCAATTTTTTTTTATTGAATTAACTGAATTTTGTGATAATACCTACCTTACACCCGCGGGCCTGGGGGTGACGGGTGGAGCCGCCTGTCACCCCAGCAGAAGCAGGCCACGGCTGCGGTGCGCTGAATAGCGCGCCTCCCCATTCCGGGGGCGAGTTGGGGACACCGTTGTCCCCCCTCCTGAGGAGGGCCAGACCGTAAGGGATGGCCCTGGGTCAGCCGGGGTGCGAGGGATATGTCTATGACAACCTCACCTCCGGCCTAGCACCAAGACCCACAGTCGGCGTGCGGTTTTAGTCGGTTCGAGTCCGACATAACCTCCCCCTTCCGGCTCCGGCAGGGGGGGTATCCGAGGGGATTTCCACACAAAAAAAAAAAAAAAAAAAAAGACGTAACATAAATATATATTATTATATTATAGCCTGAGTGACCTGAGTCATATCTTATGTATAACAGAGGAATTGTTTTGTCTTTACTTCATAGACTATGTTATAAGTAAATGAATAAAATACTACCATCATTTATGCAAATTTACATAATAATGTTACTTAGAAGTTATTCGTGAGGATAACACGTTTTACGGCCCAATTATAGCACTAAATGCACCGTTAGTCCAATTACCATTCTCGTTCTGTTGCACTCCTGCGCATAACATTGTACTATGCTGACACCAAAACTAAAACGCTGTATCCTACGATCGGTTCTCGACTTTATATCCCCTAGAACACAAACTTTGTTATTACTCCCAAAATAAATGTCACGTGTTGGATTCTATGAAGTTTACAATGCTGGTTCGCAGTTCATTTATGAATAAGAATAAAAATAACAATACTATGACAACCATGGCATAGTTTTCAACTAGGATTTTAAATGCTCTCATAACATTTTTTGTTTACTTGCAAATGATACTTATAGTTAGACTGATACTTAGACTTGCGGGCGAATACGCCTTCTGTATATTATCTGTCTGGGTAGGGTTGCCAGGCGTTCGGGTAAATCCGAACATAGCTAAGCTTTTTGATTGCGTGTCCGGCCAAAATAATCCGTATATAGTTTTTGTTAGGCTTTTCACATTTTAAAAACGACAACACATCGTACGCAATATGTCTAAATTTCACTATGACGATCTCTTGTTATGTATAGGCATAACGCGAAATTGACAGACTGCGTTTTAGGTACTCAGCGACTAAAGGGTATCAATCTGCATTGTCCGTGAAGTGACTGCCATCCGACTTCTACTACTAGAAGTCTGATGAGCACTACTAGCGATATTGAAGTTCTTTAGTTTGATCATTCAACTGAGTTCACAGACAAACTGTTCAAAACAGTTTTGTGAATCAATAGTAGATGCAATACTTATGAACTGTAAGCTTAACAAATAGATAAATAATAATAATAGTCAGGTCTCCAAAAAGTGCGATCGATTTTAAGGTTCGTGTAACAAACATTGCATTTTTATTTTGATTGAATATAAAACGAATGCTATTCATTCACAATAGCTAAGAGTGACTTAACTTCGAATATAATATTTTTATCAATGGTAGGTGTAAAATGCCATCACTAAGCGCGTATTAGCAATTGAAATAAGAGATCGTGCTTAGTTTATATTGAGCAATGGGGTAGGTCAGACATGCGAGGTGACTTAATTCGATTGAATATACGGACTACATTCCGGTATTGTTATGAAGACAGAAAATATTATTTAATGGTAAAATGTTATGTGCTATAATTATTATTTTTAAACTATCGTGGTGTAAAGTCATGGTTTTGAATAACAATTCGGGACTTCACGCGATAAAATGTTTTTGCCGACTTACTTTGGTGCGATGCAGTACCTACCCGTGGTCACGATGCTGCCTGACGCGTGAAGTCCCGAATTGTTATTAAATACCATACTATAATAAGCTTTTAATATTTGCTTCCCTTTTACCTATTGAATACCCATTGAATGACGTCATCGGACTGATTGCCAAGATCTTTACTTAGATGGGGATGGCCTACCATAATAAAGAATACCTAATAGTAAGAAGTGGAATTTTAATCCGCCAACAGTGTCCAGAAGAGACCTACACTCAGCATTGGGTGACTACGGGTTGTAGAAGAAGAAGAAGAAGGCGAAGAATAGTAAGAAGACAGCCAACTTGATAACACACCATGACAAACTATATCCAAATGAAGGTTAGCTTATGCTATTGGTTTTCTAAATAATTACACGCATAACTATAAGAAGTTCTTCAAATGCTATTAAATTAAGGACGAAACGGGTATTTAATCCGCTACCCTTGGCGCGGTTGTCAACTACCATACCAAAACTGATCACCCATAAATAAATAGATACTTATTCAAATTAACGACAGACCCACATTAGGAATCTCTCTAGGTACAGGTTATATTGCACTACATTATTCAATAGACCGTAACTTTTTTTACATAATACAGGTATGCGGTAATGGTAAAATTAATATTAGAGGCGTATGACAACATTATGTCAGAGGAGTGCAGATATCTCATACTCTAGGCGTACACTTATGTCATGGACGCGTGATAATGCATATTAAATACTTATACGAGTTTTCTAGTCTTAAGAATTTTATTGTCACTTATGGACTCGATTCCTTACGACATGTACAGTGAGGCAGAATAGTGTTTGACCAAAGGTTTGACTCTTAGGTCAGAACTGCAGAGAAATTGTTTTCCGTTCAGAGCAAATATTTAGTTATGTGCATGAATAAGTTGAGTCTATCGGTATGGGTTTTGAAACATATCTCAGACAAATATTTCTCTGTCTTATGAGTTACTGACAAAATGTAAGCGGCGCGGAGAAGAAGCGTCTACTTATCTAAATCCGTCTAATAAGTGATAATTTCCAACAATCACTTATTTAGACACCGCCGAAATTGCAGCGTATCGAACACATAGGGAAAAATGAAACTTCTCAGGCGGGACCCTATGTATTCGTTTTTTTTTTATATAGGACACGTCAATTTGACTTCACCTCGCCTGATCTTAAGCAAAGGCAAAGTCTCGGAAAGAGGGTCACCATCGGAAACATGTACCATGTTAACAGTGGGGGCACTCAGCTTGACGGCCTCATTAGATGCCTTTTCACGCCCCGCTTAAAGGACCCGGGACTGTAGGAAGAAGGAATCACGTGAGCTGGCAGGGAGTTCCAGGTCTTAATGGTGCGGCAAAGGAATGAGTCACTGAAACTCCGTATGCAATGTTTAGACAAGTGTGTATTCACCCTCTTCAACGTCTACATGTAGGCGTTATCCTGATTGCATCCGAGGCCAAGATGCTCTCGGAGCTGTCTGATGCCTGTATTCTCCCTAATACGGTGGTATTAGGGTGAATACAGGCATCATACAAGTAATCGTAACACAAAATCACCCCAGGCCACTCGTTACCGTAAATGAACACGCCCACAGTATAAACCATGTCAAAAACGCAATGAAGAAACCTTGATAAAAAATTAAGACAAATGCAGGCCGCCATCAAAGACGAGACCACAAGATTAACACAAAAAGTGATATTACGGTTACTGTCTAAATCGTTATGTACTCATTATTAGTTTTTCTTTTTTTAATAATATCACATAATAAATTAAACAGCTCTGTCTAGACTCAAAGTAAGCATAGCTTAAATAGCTTGTTGAAGGTGTTCTAGATTGCGGGTAAACTTTGATACATTTTCCTTTTTTAATACAACCTAAACTTAAATATAACCTAATGAACTTGTTCATGCAAATAGATATTTGCGTTTGTTGACAGATCTATACTGTAATCGGTTAGATAATTAACTAAACATAAACAATGTTTATACTGGAGATTGATGGCACTTGGTGGAATCTGCTACACATATTGAATAACACACTTGTACTTTTCCACCGAGTTTATTTTAGACCTGACCGGTTTCGCCTTACGGCATTCTCAAAGGTTTACATTGATGTTTTAAATAAAAAATTTTGAAACATCAAAACAATGTTGATGTTTTTTTTAATGTTTTATTTAAAAACTTAGTTTATTAATATTGTTCTATTTAGAAACTCATCTTAAAGACTAAAAACAGTAATTAAACCATTACTTAGTCAGTTAGTCTGGTTTATTTGTATAACATTGTGTCTTTATAAAAAGTTGCTACAAGATTGTTTACCTTTAGAAAAGTAGTAGTAGTATAGTCAGTAGCTTTACCACGTAGTTTTTTAATTCTGCTCTTTACTTACAGCTAAAAATAGAATTATACTTACTTGTACAAATACATATATTCAGGTAGGTAAACTATAACTCAATTTAATTTCAACATAGTCCCTTCACTGTTAAATATACATATAGTAAAGTGAGCATATCTACAAGTTATATAAATAGCTGCAGGGTTTTTACACGTTAAAAACAAACCAGTTACAGTTTCTGAAATAACAGCATCAATAACATTAGTCACCTTATTACCAACCTTGAAAATTATGACGAGCTTATCACCATGTTCGCTATTTGAGACATGATTGAAGATTAGTAATATTAAATTGAAAATTTAAAAAACCCCCGACACTCCACACTTTAACACCCATAACTTTTAAATGGCTCAACCAATTTTCATCAAACATATCTAAGAACACTTGCACATAAGTCAGTAATACAAAAAACTTAATTGAAATCGCTTCATCCGTTCGGGAGCTATGATGCCACAGACAGACAGACACGTCAAACTTATAACACCCCTCTCTTTGCGTCGAGGGTTTAAAATAAGTCACCAAAAATGTACGCAGGTAACTTCTGAACGGCTGTCCCAAATTGGACATTTATTTGTTAACTTTTCATTATTACCAGGGCAAGGTTTGTATGAAAGAAAATTTTAGGTAAGTCCGTGGGTAAAGTGGGTAAAAATTTCACAGCAGCAAAGCCACTGCGCTCATTAGTCATTCTTATTATACCAACCTCTTCATAAGGGCAGATAGATACCTTACGGAGAGTGGATGTTCATAAGTAGGTACATTATACCTAATATGGTACTTATGGTTCAAGAGATTTTTTCTTGCTCCTAATAATATAATGGTAGGTAGAGATCTGGCGAGAGTTAATGGACAATTTCTGCTAAGGCACGGCAAGATTACCTTTTCTATATTCTCCGATATTCATGTGAAACTGTATTGTAACTATTATCAGTACTGTAATAATGACTACTTATTATGACATTTATATTTGCCGCGTGGTACCAGGTAGAGTAGAATTTGGATCACCCCATCTCGTCCGATGCGGTGTCGTACAAGGCGACTAAGGGATAGGGCTGTTTAACATAGACACATATAATATACAGCTCAGACTCCGCCTCAGAAATAGGCTCGAGTCAACAACAGTGCCTGGAATATTATGGCAATAGGCTCACCCCCTATTAAATGGGACAAACTACAATTATTGATCAAATGTGGGTGTTTATTCAGCTATGCCTAACCCTCCTGGGATAAAGGCGTAATTATATTATGTATGCATGTATCATGCGAAACTGTATTGTAACAATTATCAGTAATAATAACTACTTATTGTAACATATAATCGTACCTAAATGTTATAACAATTCGAAGAGAAATTCTTACTCTGCTTACTTTCCTAGATCCAGACCTAGTGATTATGTCCCAGTGTACCGATATTGGCACAGGATAAGCACAAGATTTTTCATAACACGATGCAGGGACTGTAATTTCGAAAAGTTCCGGTTGTTGGCGCTAGATGGCGGGAGATGTATGTTGTGCCATTCTTCAAGTTTATTGACGAATATTTTCAATATTTTTAAACGTGCAAAATTGTTTTATAACTTCCGTTTACGCTCCACTTCCGTTTCAATGTTTTGACTGTATGTGTGAAAAGACCGGTAGTAGCCGTTTATTTATCTATCTAATATAAAAACAGTTTTTTTTGTTTAACCGACTACAATTTGGTTGGTCTGAATTTTTGATTCTTCATACTTACTTTTTACTTATTGTAAATTGGATTTATCTATATTACATAGATTATATAGAACTAAAAATAAAAGAACATTTTAAAAACTAAAACTAATAATATTAGTTAGAACGCGTCCTAGAAATCTTCCGCAGCGCATCTTGTGTGCATTTTTGAGTGAATCTAATATAGACTGCGTTATGTTGTCATCTTCTACCTTATCCAAGCCTGGTCCCTGGTTACATCCAAGACTAGCACTTTGGAGCCCGGGGTCTGAGACCAACCTCCAACTGGAAAACTGACTCTAGAGCCTAACTACTGGTTAGTCGATCAGCAGCAGCTTTAGACTTGTAGCTTGTCAGGAGGGCACATAAGTACTAAAGCAGCAAGCACATAGCAAATTGTCGTGACAAAAGATGTCAAGAAGCTTTTGTTTCGTAAATGTAGGGCAATTTGCTGTGTACTTTGGGCTAGCCGCTTTAGTGTGGGGCCCCCCTAAGTAAGGTTGATTCATATCCCGAAGAGATTGTTGGAGCCCCATACACTTAATAATGTTAAGAGGTAACAGCCCTAAAAGAAAACAGTGTGACCATGTTTATCAGTTTGTAACACGGTCTGTTTATGAAGTTTGTTTTGATTTGTATCTCATACAACACTATTCTTAAATGTGTTGTGTAATGTCTAATGTATGAGTTAGTGGCAAGGTTTCGAGTTAGTCGTACGTGATAACGAGGACAGCAGCGCATACGAAAAATTATATAGCGTTTATGTTAATATATAATTGCATAATCCCTAAGAATGCTCGCAAAAAATCGTCATACGTCAAACGGGTTTACTCAAAAAGTTTCGTAATCTTTGTCTAATGTATTATAGTGGTTGTGTAATGAGTAATATGGATACGCCCGTAAATACACGCGTGCGCACGCAAGTTGGTTTATTGAACTGTGAAAGTGGATAATTGTATTATTTCAGAGGATATTATTCTCAATAAAATCTATATTCGCATTATCGCATTCATGTGGCTCCATTGATCAATAAATTAATTATGCTGTTTATACTGGAGATTGATGGCGCTTGGTGGAATCTGCTACACATATTGAATAACACACATGCACTTTATTTTATTAAATTAATTATAAAATAATTTACTACTATCTATTGGTTCACGGGATGTGAACACAGCGTGAGATTTTGAAATCTTATTATTTTTTTTATTTCAATGTAAGTGGTTACTAAATATTTTTTAAACCTTGGAAAAATAGTTAGTTTTGCCAAATAACAAATAGTTATAATTCTCTGGAGGCAGTAAAAACTATTGTTAAAAAATATAGATGATACGTATATAATTATTATATCGTTGGGGTTAGATACTTTTTATTTCTTCGTCAATTCGTAAGGCGTGATGCATAACTTTACAAAGTCACAAAAAAAAAATTGCTGCCAGGCTGTTGTACTTACATAATATATGTCAGTATATAATTCTAGGCAATGGATTTTGATTCGATTTTTATTTCATTAAGATATTTTCTTGTTTGTGCGCATAATAAATAACCAGAGAAGAACAGGTAGGTATCAATTTACAGTAGCTATCATACAATCTTTAAAGATTAGTTTTATTTCAACCTGAGTACAAATTACCCAAACAAGTTCAAACTATATCCAACAACCTGTTAAAACTCGCCACCACTTATCACTCTTTTTGGTATCATGACCGAGATCTGGTCCTTCGATGGCCATTGGTGTCCATGCTTCCACTAAATTCGCGGAATCTTCATAATAGTGAAAGTGTGTACTAACTGAGCTACAGAAGATCAGGTGCACTGACTACTATAATCCATTTTGATGTAAATACTTTTTGGTGGTCAGAGCAAAATTTACGAATTTAAGAATGAATGTTGTTTATATGAATGTGGAATATGGGTATAATGGGTATTTTTATGGAGTGGTTTTATGGTATGGTATGGTATGGTGGTAAAATTAGAATTGATGAAAATACTAACAATACACACCATCCATCTTTTTCTTGATATTGGGGGTCAAATGGCTCCTATAGAAGTCAACAAAAATTACAACAGGAATAGATACATAGGAATACCCAGATGAATGCAAATCGACATATTCAAGCATACACATATTTGCACTGAGCGGGCATTATCCCACCATATCTGGCCGAGATATCGCACAAATCAGTCATGTCTAAAATATGTCTTTTAAGTACATTGCAAATCGTGAGCATCGTATTTATTTTCTGTCTGTTTGTCAAACAATCATACTTAAACGCTATTTACTTCAGTGATTAAGAAAACAACATAAACGTCTGAGAAAACCAGTGTTGTTCTTTTGTCAATAGAATGTCCATAAAAACTTTCTCTCTGCAGCGATATTTTCATTAATTGACCTTGAAACTTTCTTCTTGTTTAGTCAACTACGGGTACGTACGCTTATTAAAATTTTTATCCATGCCATGAATCAATCAATTCGCCTATGGCAGTCCACTGCTGGACATAAGCCTCTCCCAAACGCTTTAGCCTACTCTTTCCACGCTGACCATTCTATTTATTTTGATATCGTCTGTGTATTTTTTCGAAATCGCTTCTTACGAAACTCTTCGAATGAGATGGGGTTGTGACATTTGGAGTCTTTCTCCGTCAGCACACGGATCACCATCTGAATAATACATCGTTATTCGTGAAAAAGTAGACGATTCAATTTCTTTCAGTCTAGTTTCATAATCTATTGTGTTGAGACAACTTTCTTCGTGCAAACGGGTTTAGTTAAGCCTTATCGAGCCTTGTAGCATACAGCCAATGTCACAGTAACGGAGTGAATAACTGCGCTTGTCCAGGATCGTGGTCGTGACATGTTTCGTGCAAAATTAATGGCTCTGTATTATTTTGTAGTTATCTGTCTGGCTGGTTAGAAAGATATATGGTATTGGGTAAGGTTATTAACGTTTGAAGGTTTAGAAGTACTGAGTATAAAGCTTTGGGTTTAGACATTTTAGTATCAAAATTATTTAATAAAGCTTTTGCCCACAGCTCCGCCCGCGTGGACGTCGTTTATCGTGACCAAACATAGCTACTTGTCCATATCCTTTCACAAGGTCTAATCTACCCCTATACCAAATTGCATCAAAATCAGTTCAGTGGTTAAGGCGAGAAAGTTTAACATAGGTACAGAAAGAGAGACAGAGTTACTTTCACATTTAAAGTTATTATATATTAGTATGGAATTAGTATGGATGGTGTAAAATGGGGTGTATGAAACTTTATGGGTGATTGGAAATAAAATGGACTTTTTCAAAGTAATAATGGTTTAAAAAACTATCTGCTTAGGTACTTA
Source organism: Eilema sororculum (assembly GCA_914829495.1). Classification (NCBI taxonomy): domain Eukaryota; kingdom Metazoa; phylum Arthropoda; class Insecta; order Lepidoptera; family Erebidae; genus Eilema; species Eilema sororculum. Next base: position 18,312,456 of record OU618543.1, on the reverse strand, counting down.
CTTGAGATCTGGTTAGGTACTTGAAATGATGTAAAAGAATTTTCATTAATAAAATTCTAATACCCATTTATTTCCATTCATCACATTTTACAAGGTTCATTTATTCTGTATGAAATTGTTCAAACTGCCCTAATAAGGAACGTTATAATGAACAATATGAATTCAAATAGATAAAACTAACGTAAAATCGAAAAATAATGTACTTGGTCACAGTAACTATATATACAGGTAGGTTCGTAATCATTCCTGCTTTTTTCAAATCCTCCCTACTGTTATCATTTCGTTTCCTTTGCTAATTTGGCCTCCGCTTGCCTTTTTCTGCCTATCAAACTATAATTATACGGGCCAGGCTGAGTTATATTCTGTAGCCATGTCCTACCGAACTTTACCTGGCGGTTTTAACCCTACTTGGGTAATGCTAGTTGGCGTAGCATCACTATTTGGCACCAGACAAGATCGTTTAAAGTTCTGGATTTTAAACCAATTTAGCCAGTGTCAACATCGATGCGTTTGGCACTGGGTAAATCAATTTTTGCAACGAGTAAGTACAAAGCATAAGGTTTTTTTTATAACGGGGGATGATAGTATTTAAATTAATGTCTCTTTCCACTCCAATACTTACAAATGCCGTCATAATAAGTTTTGGAGAAATTACCTGAGAACAAAAAAAAAATTGATTACAAATTAATTGTCAACACAAAAATTAGATTCCAGGATATTTTCAGCTACTACTAAAAATTTCCCAACAGAAAACCAAAAAATACTATAGGCTAAGATCCCGGTATAGGAAGACCTTCGATTTAATTTGATATGAAACCACCAAGGTGAAGGTCGTTCTATACTGGGATCCTATACCACTACGAGTATGTTCGAATCGCACCACTCAAACGTCATCATGCATAACAGTAGCATGTTTTAACATTGCGTCACTGAGGCAGTTTCCACGGGCATATGACATTTTCTGTTGTATTCTGTTTTCAGAACTTAAACAAGTCGAAGAGAATATTGATAGGTTCACAGGTATAATAAACACTTCGCGTGCGATTGCGTTGCTTCTATTACCATAGATATTGGCTTTTTAAGCAAAAAGTATGCAACAGGATAATATATCTGTCTGATCAGACGTATGTATAATTTATGTTTGTAATTAAAACTAGCCATCCTACTGTGTACTGTTGCGCATGAGTAATGAATGAGCCACAGTCGCTATACTTGCTATAGAATTAATTAGTCTCGATTCACACATTACCGTAGAGTTGAAATAGTTAGTAGGTACTGCAATAAAAGGATCAATGATATTTTCTGAAGTTTACGCGAATGTCACTCATTGAAATAAAACCACTTTTTACGGATTCTATCGCGATATATTTGTTATTGTTACTTTTTGCGAAAATGGCTGCTGCAAAGCAGCCGAAACGTCGGGTTCAAAAGTAACAATAACAAATATATCGCGATAGAATCCGTAAAAAGTGGTTTTATTTCAAAAAGCATCAATGTTTTATTTGTGAGATAATTGATTTTGTATTGCAAAAGAACATTAATATTTTTTTTTACTGGTAGAATACGCCCATGGCATTAACTCCGCCTTTGTATATTTATTTTATATTTATGCAAAAAGTTTAAATAAATAAAAAAATAAAAAGAAATTCTATGTCAAGACTACGCTAATACTTTTATTGACTTTTAAGTTGTATTTTTAGCCAGCACTATTACTTAGTCTCTTAAACTATCTAGACTTCTAGAAACGAAAATACACACGAAGTGGTTATTTATTCTATGTTGGTGTTTAAATAATAAATTTATAGATCTAGTGGGATGAAAAGTCTGACTTCATCATTACTAAATAATCTACAGCAAAGTCGCTTTCCGCGTCCCTATGTCCCTATGTATGCTTATATCTCCAAAACTACGCTACTGATTTTGATGCGGTTTCTTTTAATAGATAGAGTAATTCAAGAAGAAGGTTTATATGTATAATACACGCTTAATATAGTAGAGGGTGTAGCGAGAATCAGACGCCACGCGGGCGGAAAAAAATTGGCGGTACGAAGTTCGCCGGATCAGCTAGTGTTCTATATACAGAGTGCGCGTGAATCGCGTGAGGTTCTTGAGAAAGAAGGAGGTTATTCGCATCAAAAGAACAAGTTACTAAATAAGTATACTACGTTTACTATTAGAATGAAAGAAACGTAATTACGTAATAATCTACCTCATTAGTTAAAATTCGCATAAAATTTGTTACTTATGCAAAACTCAGCTAATAATTTGAATTTTAAAATACTGTACAATTAACATAGGTAGGACAAAAAGTTGTTCGCACTAATTTACTGAGACTTTTGCGGAAGTAATTATTTTGCGTTCATTACATGTTATGGCTTAATGGTTTTTAAAATATGGTACATCATTAGGCATTGAAAAGTGTCTGGTGATAAATGTTCGCAATGTACAGCGAGAATGGTTGAAATCAATCAATTACAACATCCTGTAGTAATCTGCTACTGAATATTCATTTTTAAATCTGCTGAGCTCACATCTACATTCGAAATGTTTTTTTTTTCTTATTACTTACATTCACAAGGTCTACCTTAAATGTTATAACGTTGAAATCTCTCAATATAAATATTTTAATGATTCTAGGTATTATAAAGATAAGCACATATTATTATCTAGTACCTATCTAGATTTTTTTTGTTTCCCCACCTTAATCAACTCCCCCTGAGTTTATTACCTTATGGTCCCATTCTGCTATTTGATACTGAAAAAAAATTGTTCTGTCACATTTTGTTTAATAACATTAGGTAAATTAATGTTATGATGATGTTTTGTTGGATTATATACTCATATAATCCAGTGTAAGTGTTATTGAATTTCTTGAGTGTGGTAACTATGTGGGTGATGTGATGTGAGTCCTATAAGTGTGAATGGTGGCGTTGCTGGTAATCAGAGTCGTTAAATTGCATGGGTCCAGATTGTCGTAGTGGCAGAGTTGTTCGTGTTCTAGACTTGTACGAGTGAATCGTGGGCATGCTGTAATGAGGTGTGTAGAAGTCTGAGTTGTTGTGTTGTCACAGGGGCAGGTGTCGTTGTCGGTGATGTGAAATCTGTGTAGGTAGGTATTGCTTGTGATAGCCGTGGTTGGTGAGTAATTTTGTGAGTGCAAAAGTGTGTCCTGTTGTGTTGATGAGCTCGTACAGGTGTGTGAGTGACGGGCACCAAGTTTTAATGATTGTCCCTTTAATATTTTCAGTATATCTGTCAGAGGCTAGGGTGTTCGGCCGGACCCGTTACTATGAGTTTTGGTCTTGTTTCTAACGTAACTTAACGGAAAGTGTGTGAAAACGGGTGGACAGGATTCGGTAGCCGCAGACTTGGCTGCTATATCTGCAGCCTCATTGCCATGTATGCGTGTGTGAGCCTTGACCCATACTAAGTTAATTTGGGTTACTAAGCTAAAATCTAGTATCTAGGTGGGAGAGGTATACTTATCCCAGTACGTACATGCCGGCTTGAATGGGACCACAGAATCCTAATATAAACTTATATCAACGTAATTTTACTTAGTTCGTACAGTTTAAGGCCTTTTTTTTTTTCAATTAAACACACCATGCATTAGTACCAGGTTGATGGCAATATTTAAGTAAGTACTCATATTTTATGGGACTAACAAAAGTAGGTGAAATGAGTAGGTATGTCAATATATCTTTACCTTTCCTTTTGGGACCATACAGGTATGTGAATATGTAGTACTTCCTCTGCGGAAATAAAACTGAAATCGTTTGGTTCCTTGAACCCTTGAGTCCAATGATCTCACACCTACGGGCTACGTGTTTTTTGTTAAATAAATAAAGAAAAAGACAGTAATATTTATTGTAAGTGCTTAAGGAATTCTTAGAGGGGCAGTTACAGTGATCCCACTTTATCACTAACTTCTACCCATGGCTTTACTTATCATGATAAACATGTTTTTGAACTTTCACTTTACGCAATATGTTTTTTATATATCGTTTTATGGAAGGTAAGAAATTTTCTTTATTACGTAAAAAATAAAAAATACATCTTGAAACTTTCAACATAAGAAGGCAAGTGTGTTTACCATAATTACATTACAGAATATATTTTACCATTCATCGTGGCAATTTTATCGAGCATTGCAACACTAAATGACGCAAATCTGATAACCGTAAGACAGGCTTTTACGAACTGGACACGTTAGAAATTCTACGATACAAGGACTGCACATATTTCATTTCATGTGGTGTTGCTATGTATAAAACTACAAAACCGAAGAAAATAATAAGCTAAGGCTATAGGTATTAGGTAGTACGAAAAACATTGGAAAAAATGAAATGCTCAAGTGAGACTCGAACTCACGACCTTTCCCTTACAGGGGGACTGCTCTTCCAACTGAGCTATTGAGCAGTTGGAAGAGCAGTCCCCCTGTAAGGGAAAGGTTGTGAGTTCGAGTCTCACTTGAGCATTTCATTTTTTCCAATGTTTTTCGAACTTAAAAGTTAGCATAATAAATGCTATAAAAAAAATTCATTCAAATATTAGGTAGTAGTTAATAATAATTTGAAAGTTCTAAAAATGTAAATTAAATTAACCAATAAAATTAAAAACCGAATAAATATCGGTATTCCGTTACATACCTTAAAAATAAACAGTTTTATGAAATTTCGTATGAGAAGAAAACCTGATTTTATCATCGTGAACAAAAGTGTTTTACGACTTTTGCAAATTAAAAATACAGTATAAGCACAGAATAAATAATAATTAATGGGTTTTGATGACTTATGCTGTTACTGTCAATCCAATCCATGGAGAAGGAAATGATAGCGGAGTTGTTGCAAGGCAATCGAGTCGCGTGCCATCCAAACGTCAAATCGACTCATTCGGTAGGCACGTTATACCTATGAAGTCCTTCGACTTTTGACACCCCGCGCGTCTCTCTTCCCACCCGCATTCGGCGCGCGTTTTTATTAAGAGAAATATCAATGGGGCATCTCTGTTACTTAATCATATTCTGTCCTCCGTGGTCCATCCATCTTTTCCTGTGCATTTCTCTACTCTATCTTTCTAACAATATTACTATTGCGATTTAACAGAATCTGATATATTATATCCATATTCGCAGCATCATTAAGGCCCTCTATTCCTGCAAAAGTAGGCATTTATAGCGATCCCGGCCGCTCGTAAAATATTACGCGCGAACGCAGTGACGGTGAACTCGGCGATGACCCCGCCAGCGTCACAGTATAGAAATATGCAGTAGGAAAACTTGATTTGACTTAGAAAATTAAATGCAGTTTTTTTAACTTTATTTAGTTATATGATTATTATAAATACGAAATACGATTATATATAAATACGAAATTAAAAAAACTGTATGAGTTTGAGAACTGTTTGTTCTATGTGTTTAGTTGCTTGGGCGAAAAAAACTTACATTATAATAATAATAATGCTTGTAATTTTACAAACATTTGTTTGAATTGATGCTAACGGTTACTTTATATAATCGCACCGTTCGTCGTCGACAGGGCAGTTAAATACCTAAAGTTAACGAGATTAACAACTTTTTTCGTGCGGGAATCCCCTCGAATACCCCCCTGCCGGAGCCGGAAGGGGAGGTTATGTCGGACTCCAACCGACTTTTTAGTCGGTTCGAGTCCGACTGTGGGCACGCCGACTGTGGGTCGTGGTGCTAGTTTTTATGAAATATTTATATAAATTTACACTGTACCTTCTTTTTTCGTGCGGAAATCCCCTCGAATACCTCCCCTGCCGGAGCCGGAAGGGGAGGTTATGTCGGACTCGAACCGACTTTTTAGTCGGTTCGAGTCCGACTGTGGGCACGCCGACTGTGGGTCGTGGGGCTAGTTTTTATGAAGTATTTATATAAATTTACACTGTACCTTCTTTTTTTCGTGCGAAAATCCCCTCGAATACCTCCCCTGCCGGAGCCGGAAGGGGAGGTTATGTCGGACTCGAACCGACTTTTTAGTCGGTTCGAGTCCGACTGTGGGCACGCCGACTGTGGGTCGTGGTGCTAGGCCTGAGGTGAGGTTGTCATCGAAATATCCCTCGCACCCCGGCTGACCCAAGGCCAGTAATTCTCCTGGGTCTGCTGGGGTGCGAGAGATATGCTTTCGGCAATCTCACCTCCGGCAACCAAGGACCCAAGACGGCGTGCGTTTTAGTCGGTTTGAGTCCGACATAACCGCCTCCACCGGCTCCGTGGGGGTGGTATCCACGAGGATTTTGCGCACGATAAAAAAAGGCCAATAATTAAACTAACCTACCTAAATATTAAAATTATTCTATCCTAAACTAAAACTAAATTTATATTTATTTACACACACACAAATTATATACAATGTACGAATATTGTAGGTACTAGGTACCCCTGTACTGATATAGATAAAATATGAATTATAGAAAATCGTAAGTAGCATCTTCAGTAGTAATACTGATATTCTTATACTATGGCGCTATGAGCGTAATATTTAGGTATGATAATTTTTTAAATTACCAATCGGAGTTAGAAATTTAGTTTATGGCTTTGCACGACTTCTTTAGCTTGCGTTGTTTATTGCCCATATTGAATGACTTGCAACAATTTATTATAAATACGTAAAACCGATTGATTGGTGCACGAAACTGTCGCGCAAAAACTGACACAGGTCCTACTTCGGTAAGCGCCAGCGCGCGACTGGCGCAACTTTTCGGGCCTCAGCGGCGCGAGCACTCGCGAATTTAGTAGGTATTTAAATATAACTTTAAAAATTATTTCATAATATAGTCAAAATCTGCGAAAATGTCTAGACATATGTAGTGGCTTTAGTTTAGTACAAAATTTTTATAGAAAGCATAAGTAATTTAGTCATAATATTCAAAAAAAAATAACGAAAAGGGGTAACTTTGGGATTTTTTTCTATCGAGTGAAGTTCATCAGATCTGGTAACTGAATGCGAATTTGACTAGACTGGATCCTTAACTAATATATATCTTTTTTTCGAAATTTAAAACGCTTTTTCCTATGATTCAAATGCTTTTAAAAAACTCAAAATGCGGCCTACCTGGCCTTAAAAAGCGAGTATACTAATAGAAACCATAAACTATCAAACACGCGGTATCTTCATAAAAGTGCTGTCCCCATTTCCTCGCCATTTAATTGACCGTCGTTTGCCATCCGATGTTTGCACAGCTAAGTAATAGGTATTTCCATACATTGGATTCATTGGAACGTATTCTAAATGGCGAAAGCCCCTTTCTCTACCCCGTGATAAATAGACACGGATCTTTGATAGTTTACAGTGAATGTCATTTGATATTATTTATCTAACTTGCTTGTTAATAACCCCGCAATTCGGCGTGAATGGTTTCAATTATAGTATAAATGTACATTAGAGACTGATAATATCCAATTACTTTATCTTTCTTTATTTAATCGTTCCAGCACATGTATATAATCGTAAAACATTTGTATGACTAGACCGATTGATTCAATTTATCATGGAGATTATCGAGTATAAACACTTTTGTAATTTCTATCGTAATAATCGTTATCGCGTATATTTGCAATCGTGGAGCTTTTAAATAAAGTTTTTTAAAATTAAATGTATAGATTTATGCATAATGCCTCAGGCATTTTCTACCTGTCAAGTGCTTTAGAAGTTTAGATATCAATAATGCGATTATATTATCTACAAAATAGTATAAGCACTATACTGTTTATTTTTTAAATGAAGAATCCAGTCTAGGATATTTCTTCTTATTTTCTTTTTTAGTAATGGCCTTGGGCTTGGGTGTAAGCCAACCTTAATTGCATTGTAACGTGTTGATTGACAGAGGGGCTTGCCTCTCAGGTTTAGTAGCTGAGACGATTTACCTCTGCAGTCGATGGAGCAATTTCTGTCATGCCCACTGTGTCCGTATGCCTGTACCATAATGGCAGATTTAAATAAGGTGACGGAGGATGCGGTCAATGTAGCTGAGTTTGGCTTTGGGCTGGATGCCTCTAGACTTTTTAAATTGATACTAGACACGAGAAAAAGAATACTTTAAAGATATGATGGTGATGATGCTTATAAACACAGCGACCACAGCTGATACTGTCAATAAACCGTGTAATTTACAAGTAGTTTTTATTGATTACTTAATAGTCGGGATGTAACAGCTTTCTTTGTGACAACGAACATGTTTTCTCTCAAACAAAATTCTTGACAGAGTATGTGAGAAGGTCAACTTTGTTGAAAACTCAAGAACCTCAGACAATGTCAATGGCGTTTCAACAGACGAATTGACATAACGGAATATTATACAATATCTTCTAACTTATTTGCGTAAGATTTGACTTTGCGAAGGTTTTTTGTCGAATACTTACTTACATGGTAGACAGTATAATCAATTGTTGATGTGCGATGATGATGAGGTTGGTGTGATTCAATTGCAACGCAAATTCTTTGAATTGATTAATTGATGCATTTTCTGCTGAATCGTGTGCTCTCTTCCTAGCAAAGTCCCTTCTTCATTATGATTTATTGTGAATAAAATATTTTTCATGAATTAAAAAGACTTGAATGAATTTTACAGCATTAAGTATGCTAACTATACAAATCGAATACCTACATAGTGGAAAATAAAAATAAGTAACTTAGTAATTGTACTCTCTCACTGGGCGTTTGGCAACTTGACAACAGCATGCGACAGGCCTGTCTAAAGGTCGTAAAACTTCACTTCAATCGGGGTTTGTGGGAAAGTTACCAACACTATGCATTGAGTATGTACCTATCAAATATTTTAACTTTGAAGCTCTTTAAATTGTCATATTCAGAATTCATCCAGTGACTTCTAATTTTTAAACTTTCGCGTTCCATGATTGCGTTAATTACCGTTAACATTTAAGTTTTCAGGAGAAAGGTATCGAGATCACTTGCGATCACTTCAATTTTATTTTATTTTATAATAGGCCTTAAATGTAGTCTTATTGTACACATACCGGTACCGGTATTGCATGATAAAACTGTACATACACATTAACATAAGTATTATGTGTATGTACAGGCAGCGTCAGTAATATCTTGTCGACGAAGTCTCGTATTAAGACCAAATTAACTGTTTTATTGATTTAAATGATAGTATTTTCCAAACTAAAGGTGTATACTAAATATCAGAAACAATCAATAAATTGGAATGGAGTAAAAAAATATTAAGATCATTTTGAGTAGGCACTTTGTTCATCAATATCTTTCTAATGCAGACTGTACTGCTGGTATGTCTATATAGATAGATAAATAAAGTAAACAATATCGTGGTTACTGATGAAACAAAATATAAACTGTCTTATAAAAAAATTAACATACATTTGGAATTTATCCTAGAGAATGGAAGTTTCAAAAGATAATTGAAAGGGGATCTGAACCTACAATCTCTTAGAGTCAATTCAGACCGGTAGAAGAACTGTACTATTTAAGTAAAAATGAAAAAGTCTGAAAATAGGATGCATAGTATGATAAGGCTTTAGCGCGTTATTGAATACAATTTAAGGTTTTTCTTAACGGACTAAGGTTGATATTTAATTGTCACTTCAAACTGTCCAAATATATTTCCGCCTGTTTAGAAATGACCCTTAATTGCAAGTTGAACGCCTAGGCCAATACTCATTCTACCGTCGCTTCACACTGTTACAACACAAGAGGAACATTTGCTATAATGTATTTTCCGTAATTCAGTAAGTTGGTTAATGTTTTCCAAACAATTCTTACTTGCGAGTAAGGGCGTAATGGATATTACATACCGCGACCGATTACCGCAGTTAAGTAACAGTACCGGAGTTCAATTCAATTAATACTGTATAAATTAATTAGCTTGCTTAGAAGATCTCAAAACAATGACATTAGACAATCACGTTTACGGGAATTAACGCGATTATTGTTTGACTTTGAGGCGCGACTGATTGCGTCATAGCTCATAGGATTATGTATAGTCGACAAAATACATAGGTACGGTAGCACAAGCAGGTATGTAAAGCGGCAACCTTCTTTGTCGGCTGTATAGTTTCCGGCTTTAAATTTGGCATGTCTACATCTCGAAGAAGATTGAGAGTTTAAAATCGGCTTGCCTCGATTTTGTGTTTATCGTAAACTAGCTTTTGCCCGCGGCGCCGCCCGCGTGGATGTCGGTTATCGCGACCAAACATAGCCTATGTCCTTTCTCATGGTCTAATCTAGCCCTATACCAAATTTCATCAAAATCGGTTCAGTGGCTGAGGCGTGAAAGCGTAATATACAGACAGACTGACAGAGTTACTTTCGCATTTATAATATTAGTGTGGATTAGACTGACAGTTTGGTACCTTTATAGAGTAGTTAAACCGTTTGAGCTTATAAAAGCTATAACTCTTAATTTAAGTTAGTAGAATGTATGATTTGAGATTTACATGGTCATTAACATTAATAGTGTAACACTCACAGGGATACCTATGATATGAAGTATATCAGGATAGAGTCAAATGCCCGGCGGTTGCTTCTGCCTACCCCGGAGGTAAATAGGCATGAGCGTATGGATGGATTGATGGATGTTATTTTTCGTTAACATGATTAAACTATAGGTATTATCTGTCCACAGGCAGTCACAGTTAAGTAAAAGTATAATCTGCAAAAATACTTCAATATTTCATAAGTAAAGAATCTAAAACATGGAAATTTTCCTTTTATTTTCAATCGCATCAATGGTCACTTCGACGCGATGAATGTTATCAACACGCCCCAGTTGGTTCTACTCGTAAGTAATTTGTGATTCATAATGGAAAATTGCGATAACTATGAATACTTGCATGTGTTTTTCACTGATAACAAAATACTAGATCGATGTGTCAAATGGTAGGTGCGGTTTATCCTAGGCAACTATTTACACGGTCATTATAACGTCAGTAAAAATGTATTATTATTGCGTAACTGTTAAGAGACGATGACACAATCGAAGTACTATTAGGCCGTGCCAGATCAATCCATGCTAATATTCTGGTTATTTTTATGAAATTAACTAGCTGTCCCGGCAAACTTCGTTTCGCCTTAGAAATTAGAATCAATTAGCTGTATCAAATTCTCCCTATTTATTTTGAGAACGGAAAGCATTTCGATTCGGGCCCCATACGCCCACGGAGCTCCCGACACTAATAGGTCACCGGGGCCCATACTTACACCTACGGAGCTATATACCTATGGGACCCATACAACCATATACCTCTACGCTCAAGGGCGTTCTTATATAAAAAAAATAGCCACCATTAATATTTTCGCGGCCCAAGCAACGGGCATTTTGTTAATTCAGAAGAATGTCTACTAATCACCCTCTGACGATATTTGCACGCATTATGTCAATTCTATATCAAACGTCAGATAACATATAAGAATATCATACAGCAGTATTAGAATAATAAACACATTTTTTTCCAATTCGTATTCCAAACTCAAAATTTAAACATGGCGTATGTCGGATCAGCTATTTTATATGGTGGTTATGTATTCTTAAATTTTCTAATTTTCTGCGCAATTTTCTTCATTTTTTCTTTCATAAGAACCTTCTCCCAACAATAACGAACACAATAAAAAAAGAATTAGCGAAATCGGTTTAGCCGTTCAGGCGTGATGTCGTGACCAAGGGAAATAGGGGTTCATTTTTATATATATAGATTAGTTTCGTTTACACGAAATCCCGAAGTAATATGAAATATTTTAATTAAATTTTACTTCGACTGAGGGTCGCTTGTCATCATCACCTTACATAATTCATAATTGTTATTTTTTTCATAATTGACTTGTAAACAGACTATCTCTCGGCTTTTTGAGACGTCTCAGATTAAGGTGACTCTGACTCAGTAATGCATAATATGTTGTTATGTAGCTGACCCTTTCTTTATACAATGCGCTTATTAAAATTAACGATCAGTCAATATTAACGAATTTATTGCATGTACGCATTGGAAATTACTTATTGTTTCATGTCGAATAATTTACATGCATTTTACGAACTTCCGATAAATTCAGAGTTACGATCCGATCCGCGTGGATGTTGGTTATCGCGACAAAACAAAGCCTTTCTCAAGGCCTAATCAACCCCTATACCAAATTTAATCAAAATATGTTTTGTGCCTGACAGACAGACAGACAGAGTTACTTTACTATTTTTAATATCAGTATGGATTTCAGTAAGAGTAGTCACAGAATAAATAGTAATACCTACTGGTCGCGTAGCTTAACTTATGCTATACCTTGTACCGACCCCATAGAGCCTCCACGAGAGAGCCGATCAAATCAAGCATTAATCCCGATAAAATCGAAGAATAAAAACCTATACATCAGACAGACTTGATGAATGACTCGTTATAATTATTACATGCAAAACTACCTGTTTATACTGTTGATGGATGGCACTTGGTGGAATCTGCTACACATATTGAGTAAGACAATTTGTACTTTTCCACTTAAGTTTATTTTTCCCGACCGGTTTCGCCTCACGGCATCGTCAAAGATATGATGTGTGAAAAACTACCATTGATTCGCTCACGGAGTACAGAACATTATGGATTCGCTATAGCATACACATACGTACATCACACACCCTCTGAATTCATAAAAGGAAGTTCGTAAAATGCATGTAAAATATTGGACATGAAACAATAAAGAATTTCCAATGTGTACATGCAATAAATTCGTTAATATTGACTGAACGTTAATTTTAATAAGCGCATTGTATTATGAAAAGGTCAGCTACATAACAACATATTATGCATTACTGAGTCAGAGTTACCTCAATCTGAGACGTCTTAAAAAGCCGAAAGATAGTCTGTTTACAAGTCAATTATGAAAAAAAAACACTAATAAATTATGTAATGTGACGGTGACAGGCGACCCACAGTCGAAGTAAAATTTAATTAAAATATTTCATCTTGATTCGAGATTTCGAGTAAACGAAATATTAATTAATTTCTTGCAATAAAATATTAAAAGCATTGTGTCTTCTTGTGTTCATTACCTACAGTAACAATTCAAATCGTGTTTATAGAACTTCACCTCGAATGATAGTCTCATCTCTTTTTCACTCCCGGTGTAGGAAGAAGGAAACGCGTGTGCTGGAAAAGAATTCAAAACCCATAAAAATATAGCCCAGGTGAGTCTCAGCATATTCAGTATATTTTTTGAGTTTTTCGGTACATATATTACGGTACATACCTATATATTATTTGAGCTGATGCTCGTGATTTACGTAACGTGGGATAACGGGCGTAAGTATAAGTATGTCATACGTGTTTAAAAAAAACCTAATTATAAAAATAACTAAACCATGAAGAAGTGAAAACATTCAGTTATTTACACATTTTATGGCGATTGCCACAAGTAATGCGTTAAATAAATTCTGCAATCATTTGATATAAATTTCATACCTACTATTTACACTGCGAAACGTAGATTAGGCAGAACTGATTTCAGTATAAGTAGTTAATGTATATTGTGAAATATGAACTGAATATTTTGCCATGGAACGCGATAGTGTGACAATATTATATAAATTATTTATTATGCAGGACAATGTGATAAAGCCCCATGATAGATCTAAAAAAGCAACCCATGGGCACCGTTTTATACTCTCTACTCGCCACTGAAGGGTAGTAAAACTCATATAAAGGAAAAACCAAACCTTCCCTACGAAAATCTGACGAAGACTACGTTAGAAGCAGTAGGCTAGTTTGGTAATGGTATTAACATCTTGTGCGGCACAGCGGGAGAATTAGCATCAATTTGATCATACAATCCGTTGCTATTTTCACTCAGAACTTGTATTCAATACATTTGATACAATTACACTCTCTGATTTATATTACTTTGCAATCCGTCACTTACAACATAGTATTTACATTATGTCAAATGATAACATAACTATCAATCTCCAATCAGCTGTTTACTATGTCATAACATCATTTATCACTCTTACTTCCATTAAGGTCCATTCATAGTCATAACCACTTCGATGAATCTGACTATTTGTAACTCAGAGTGTCAAACAATCGACTCAATACAATATTCATGATAGACGTTACTTATTGTTTCAAACCTGTTTGCGGACGTCAAAGACGTGTATTGAGAAATGCTCATTCGTTTAATTCTGGGTATAGTTGTATTTCAAGAAATGCACTTAGTGGTCGAACTTGCTGTAATTGTAACATGCCATGACTGGCAGATAGATTAGATAGTAATATCGGAACGAATTACGTTGCGTATGTTAATATCTTCTGACAACATCCTATGTCCTTGTAAAAGAAGGGTACGTATAAGTTATTGCTGAACCACCCTACTACCAACAGCAGAGTGTGAATTTGAGTAAGATTTAAAGTTAATTTGAGTGAACATTAAACTGAAGATAGATCCTATTATTGTGCCATAAATAACAATACCCTTCTATGCCTTTTTTTTCCGTGATGAAATCCCCTCGGATACCCCCCCTTCCGGAGCCGGAAGGGGAGGTTATGTCGGACTCGAACCGACTAAAACCGCATGACGACTGTGGCTCGTGGTGCTAGGCCGGAGGTGAGATTGTCATCGACATATCCCTCGCACTCCGGCTGACCCAGGGCCATCCCTTACGGTTTGGCCCTCCTCGGGAGGGGGGATAACGGTGTCCCCGACTCGCCCCCGGAATGGGGAGGCGCGCTAATCAGCGCGCCGCTGCCGTGGCCTGCTTCTGCTGGGGTTACAGGCGGCTCTACCTGTCACCCCCAGGCCCGCGCTCATGGGGGACGGAGGTCAGTCAGTGCCCTCCGGCGGGCGCCCGAGTTGCCTGCGCGCGCGGGCGCCGCGATCCGCGAGTCTCTCTCGCTCGCGCTGCCTCTCCCGTTCCGCCGTCTCCTTCACGACCATTACCTGCTCGCTGAAGGAGACGCCGCCGACCGCCTACGCGTCCGCGCTGCGGATCATTGCTGTGAGCAGGGTGGCGAGGGTGAGAACTCTCACTCCCAGGGCCGCCACTAGCTCCCGCCTCGGTCCGGTCCAGCCCTTCTATGCCTGCTACCTTCCGTTCTTCTTTAGCATACCTTACTTCATTGTGAAGTAATAGTTGCAATATTTTACATATCATTATATTTCAAAAATTGATTTAAAAATGCAAATCAATAATTATCAGCAGAAGTTTAAACGCTGAAGGTTGTTCCGTAGCTATTATTTAAGTTTACTTCCATATTGGTCTATGCTACCTCATTAGCAAGTTATATAATATGACCGTCTGCTTCCAATAATAAATACAGTATTTAAGTTCGTAAAAGGTAAGATAAATATCCAGTTATGCTAACCCACTTTGCAAAAGTTAACGGCGAAATTACCAGTTGTATTCGGAAATAATTCGAGATTTTGACCTCATCAGACTCTTGTTCTTTTTATGCAAATTTAATCACTTAAAAAGGTATAATAATGATAAACCGAAAAATATAAACAAACGAATCGAATGCCGAATCGAGTAAGTGCTTAATAATATTCGCGAATGTAAGTGGTCAGTTAAGTCCGATCTCAAAGTACATCCACCGATTGAATTGGTGGCACATACTTATTAGACAGCCTCTATGGCGTGGAGTTAGTGAACGCGGCCAATACGCAGGAGGCGCGGGTGGATCCCCGCTCAGTACAAATATTTGTATGCATGAATATGTATATTTGCATTAGTCTGGATGTTTCTATGTATAATATGTATATATTTACAAAAAAAGTATCTACGTATGTTTATCCGCTTTCTAGATTCCACAAGCTAGTTAAGCTATGCTTGCCATGGGTCTAGATAGCGTAGCGTGGATTGTTGCGGAATATTAGAAAATATTTAAAAAATATATCCTTCATACAGACCTCTTGCCCTCTATCATTATTTTCACGTTCTGGGATCTTGGTATGTCTTACGCTTCGTCTACTTTACACACAACTTGAAAAGAACTTACCCAGTAATAGTGTGTACTTAAGTTATGATTAAATATTTTGACCTAGGTATTGAGTGTTCAAGGCACGTCATCAGGATTTGAGGTCAAATTTAATCTCACCTGCTAGCTGATGCGCCTGCTGACCAACACACGAAGCTCTTACTAAAGTGCCCTTTCTGGCTGTAAGAGATCAGACGCTCCCAAAATGTGTTTACTTTCCCTGGGACTTCCCAATCGGTGTATTCGTAGGTTGCAGCTGAAGATTCTGGTGTCCAGGACTTACAGAATGGAAATGGACTTATATAATGGAAATGGAGGTAGGATAGTAGGTGATGTAACCGGATTTAACCGGAATCAATACTATGATTCTATACTGATAATGACACATTTTGATTTGGCTTATGTGCATTTTACAACTCTATATTTCCGTTCCTAACTAAATTTTAGTTACCGTGTAATAGGAGAAGTCATTTCCTATTTACCAAACACGTAATTCTCACTTTCTAATGGTAAAATAGAATAACATATTGCCCGAACCGTTAATCAAATTCAAGAGGGCAAGACCTCACGATCGAAGCTTATGTGTATACTCGTCTCTTCTAGTACTTACCAGTTATATGTAGTAATAGTCAGAATTACTCGTATATACTAGCTGTGCCCGGGTCCGCGACGACGTCTTTTTTTCTAAATAAAAGTAGTCACAAAAACCACACGTTTTAATATCAACCATCTGCAGTGAAAATTCCATCAAAATCAGCCCCATCGTTTCAAAGATTACTCGGCATAAACACATAAAAATACAGACAAACGGACAGACAGGGATACAAATAAAATAGTGTTATTGTATGTTTTAACGTTACACTTCAAAGTTCGAAGAACATCTGAAAAAATGAAATGCTCAAGTGAGACTTGAACTCACGACCTTTCCCTTACAGGGGGGATGCTCTTCCAACTGAGCTATTGAGCCACACCTGAATCACTTCAAATTTTCCTTCTTTTGAATTGCGAACTTTAAAGTTTGCTTAATAAATGCCATAAAAAATTCATTCAAAAAGTTACATTTCAATTTAATTTATTTGTATAGAAGAAGATAAATCGTTACGATAAAAATAGATTGTTTGTTTGCTTGTAAAATCAGCTTATAACCTCTTTACTCTTAATCTTATGTAGACACATTTCAGCACATTATTCGCAGTTCACCTTCAACTTCACTCGTATTCGAGTTAATTGAAATTAAAAAGTCGATGCGTCGAAAAAAATCAATGCTATAACATTTTGAAATACCAGTCATCACCTGCTCAGTAAGCAGTGAGCACTTTTTAAATCAACTTTATGCGCTTATCGTAAGGCTGAGGCTACACTAATTGGTGTTGTGACTTTCGAAAAGTAAAGGATTGAAATGTATTTAATACCAGCTGTTACCTACGGCTCTATCGGCGTGGAGTTCGGTTAACGTTCCCACACCCTATGGAAACTTATTCCAGGGAACCTGTGCATGACTATTATAATCTTTGCCTGTGTCAAATTTCAGCCAGATCCGTTCAGCCGGTCGAACGTGGTTGAGTATCATCCGTAACAATTTATGATATTAGTAGGATATTTAGTAGTGGGTACTATAGTATTAGTAGGATATTAGTAGGTGCGGTCGCACCACTAGTTTAAGAATAATGTCTACTAAGGGCAAGAAACCTCATCATCATACTACTTAGCATCAGACCTGGTTGTATCCAAAGCTATATTTTTAAGCCTGGTATCCATGAATTGAGTAATTATTTAAAACTACGGTACTTTCATTTTTGTGGTTGATTGTACTAAAATAACTTGTCCAATAGCGTATTTTGGCAAATTTCATAATTGAACAAACAAACGATTTGACGAACAACAACTTTGACCATTGTCATAACATAACATAAACTCACGCCTGTATTCCCAATGTAATAGGTGGCGAGCCTATTGCCATTAACCAGGCATTTATAAACCTGCGATAAATACACACATAACTTCGAAAAGCACGAAAAGTCATTGGTGTGTGCCATGGTAAACCTGGGATCGAACCCGAGACCTCGTCTCAGCAGTCTTTTACCCATACCACTAGGCTACCGCAGGCTATTATCACATTGAACGAAATGCCGATTTGACGAATATCAGATTTGACCAATGTCGTTCACCCCTCCTAACTATATTTAGACTTTAAATATTTATACACTTATCTATGCTTTTACAGTTTACGCATATCCAGCATACGGCATAATAATATGTCCACGTGTGAATTATCATTACACACGTTTTCACTCACTCCTTAATTGTTTGTTTTGAAGGTGTTAAAGGCTTGCTTTTCTTAACACAAATAGACCGACTCGGAACGAAGTAAAAGTTCGGGAAAGTGCTGCCTTCATACTTAATAAGTATTGGCTTTAGGTAAGTAGCCATTGCGTTTCTTTTGTTGAATTTAGCACGTTTTGCTAAAGATATTTGATCCATATGATTGATCTTACTAATGGATATCATTAAATTGCCTGGGGGTGACGAGTGAAGCCGCCTGTCACCCCAGCAGAAGCAGGCCACGGCGCGGCGACGGCGCGCTGAGAAGCGTGCCTCCCCATTCCGGGGGCGAGTCGGGGACACCGTTGTCCCCCCTCCCGAGGAGGGCTAGATCGTAAGGGATGGCCCTGGGTCAGCCGGGGTGCGAGGGATATGTCGATGATAACCTCACCTCCGGCCTAGCACCACGACCCACAGTCGGCGTGCGGTTTTAGTCGGTTCGAGTCCGACATAACCTCCACTTCCGGCTCCGGCAGGGGGGTATCCGAGGGGATTTCCGCACGGAAAAAAAAGATATCATTAAATTACAGTACAGTACAGATTTTAGTAGGTTTAATTAATGAGTGTGGCAAGTGAGTATGGACTTTTTAATGCAGATTTATTGTTTTTTTTTTGAATAAAAGGCCATATTTTTTTGGCTCCATGATGGGTCTAACCGCGACAAACACGGCGTGCCCTGCGCCTGGTTGCCCAGGTTGTAGTTTCCACTCCTCCACCATGTTCCTGTGGAGCTGGGACTTCACAGTCCGAATTTATTCAGGCTCGGGATCATGCGGAGACATGCCGCGCCGCCTTTCCACCCCCCGTTGTCTCCGGACGGAGGGGATTTCCGCACGTTTAAAAAAAGTACTATAAGGCTTAGGCTACACTAATAAGTGTTGTGACTTTTAAAAAGTAAATGATTATTAATAATGAAAATATATTTAATGCAAATTCTCTATTACTAATTGATGATTGTTAAATTCTAATTAATATGGTCATAATTGTGACATTGTTGCATGCCAATCTGGCTGAAATATGGTGGAACCTAAATGTATTACCTGTAACCTCTTTGTACCCATATATCGCAATAAAAATATTTGAATTTGAATTTGAAAAAAAAAAACACTCAACTGTGTGTTTTTTTTACAAATTCAAATTCAAATATTATACTTGTGTTAAAGTAATTTCATACCGTCGAATATACGGAATTAGACTTAGTTATTATAACAGGTTTATAATATTCGAGAACACTATAAGGCCTTATATCTCTAGCTGCTACCGCATACGTAAAGTAGTATTAGATTTATATAACAGTCAAGAAGTTATTTATATAGTTGAATACTTAGTGCATATCGTTTTACAATTCCCGTGGAACCATAATTTAACTTACGTACATTACATAAGTCAAGTCACTTCCTTCAGCCATTTATTAGATTGATATCTGTATCATTAGAAAGTATAGATGGTACTAGAAATGTACAATTTATCTTTGTCTAACTGCCGACAGATACTGACTAATGTTATTAAACGAAAGGTTTTAAATGTATTCAAATTTTTTTCCTGTTTATACATGAGACTGGAAAAATTATCGAAGGATTATTCTTTCAATGTTTTTTCCTATTTTAAGGGACTTTTCCTGTTAAATCTCTTGTTTTTCTCACATAGTTTTTGTAATAGGTAGTAGATATACTTCTTTTGACATCTTTGTGATTATAACACAGCTACATAATCTAACATTTAGCACCTGATTGTAGGTATTACATGTAAAATTAAGTCGCTTTATACAGGGTTACTGGTAACTCGACGTATTCCTGTCGAGGGGTGTTAGAGGACGCAAAATGCTACAATATTGACCCCCCAGTATGGCTTCAACCAAATCAAACAATTTGTTTGAATCAAATAACAATTACTGGCGTAGCGAGCAAGGTGAAAATATAAAAAATATTTTTTTTACAATATGATGCACAATTTTCTTATGTAAAGAGTTTTATTAGATTTTATTAGGTACGTTAGGTTAGTAAAATTATCATCTACAAAAATAAATTATAATAATTCCCACTGGATAAAAACTTTTTTTTTTAAATTTGCACTTGAAGACTCTAGAAAAACTCAAAAATTCAATTATTTCGAAAGCTATTGATTTTCCCATACATATATGGGGTCAAAATTGTGGCATTTTGGTACCTTTATCACCCCTTGACAGGAATACGGCGAGTTACCAGTAATCCTGTATATGTTACTGCAAATAAATGTTCAATTGATTGATTGGTTGTTTCATTTTGGGAGTGACTGTACTTCCGCTGTAAAATGACAAAGCTGAAACGTCCCACAGTTTTGCCTATATTAGTACAGTCACAGACAGTTGGTCATAAAATAGATAATGATATGGCGTATCTTGGTATAATTAAGAGTTCAATAAGTACGTCATCAAGTCGCCTTCGATAGTTTTTTTACGATGTATATATTACACATTTTAATTAAGAACCTTCATCAGTACAAATGTGTTAGCAAATTGATTCGGGCTCACTGCATAATCAATGACCATAAAATTTGTAGTAACCGCACTGCAATTAGATATACAAGGCGACTTTTTATTCTTATTATAATTGTTATATACTCACGCTTGTATAACTGAACGTGTAGGCAGAAGTATTTTAACACCCACATATCAAATAGGCGTTACCTTTTCAGCCTCACTTATTTTTCTAAACTTCATGTTGCCAATGCTAATTTCCTAATAGAAAAATATTTTATCCAGCCCTGGAATCGAACTCGGGACATCATGAACCATGGTTTCAAAGTTGTAACAGCTACCATTGCGTCATGAGGTAGTTCTTAAAACAAGGCTTTCAAACTTGCTTTTTAAACATACCATTAAGAAATGTTAAACGTTTTTAGCCGTTGTGTATCATGTATCCATACTAATATTATAATTGCGAAAGTAACTCTGTCTGTCTGTCTTTCTGTCTGTCTGTCTGTCTGTATGTTACGCTTTCACACCTAAACCACTGAACCGATTTTGATGAAATTTGGTACAGGGATAGGTTAGACCATGGGAAAGGACATAGGCTACGTTTTGTCGCGATAACCGACCTCCATGCGGGTGGAGCCACGGGCAAAAACTAGTTTAATATAAAACATTATTTCCTTCTTATTTTCTTTCTTTCTTTTTACTATACATGAAAATTACATCCATACTAACATACTACATAACCATACTACTAATAAATGCGAAAGTAACTCTGTCTGTCTGTCTGTCTGTCTGTCTGTCTGTATGTTACGCTTTCACGCCTAAACCATTGAACCGATTTTGATGAAATTTGGTGTAGAGGTAGATTAGACAATGAGAAAGAACATAGGCTATGTTTGGTCGCGATAACCGACATTTACGCGGGCGGAGCCGCGGGCAAAAGCTAGTAATTTATAAAAAGTATGCGCAATCGGTGACATTTGTCCTGGTTATTTTAGGTATACTACAAGGCTAATTGATTGACTGATAGTACAATAATAGAAATAATTATTAGAATAACCCGATAGGTGGCGAAAGCAAAAAAAAAACTAGTGCGGTTAGTGCAGCGGAACCCGGGTTCCACCTTCCACCGTCCAAGGTTTGGAATGTTTGAATGCAATCGGACTTAAAGTCCTTTGAAATTAACACCAAACATAGGTAGGTTCTATTACGGATATGCGTGACAATGTTTTCAATTAAGTCGCATGAGAACAGGAAACAGACTTACACAACAGCCACAGGCTGTTTATTTTATAATCTGATAGTTATCTTCCTTAGTAACGTGTATAATTTTATACGATATCTATGTAACTAAGCTATTTCCGACATTTATTAAACAGATTCGCGGTTTCACTCGCAGTATTTTTAGGATTCCATAAATCAAATGCCAATCAATGTCAATTCTGTCATATCATCAGTCTGTCCATCTGCCTCCCTGAAGGAGCCATTGTAGATACGTAAAGCGCGCACGTCCCGTAATCCTATCCTAATAACAAATAGACTGAGGAGTAGTCCATGGGAAAGAGAACGGTGTCCATTTGTCAATACCATTTTATCAGGAACTACTCAGCTGACCCGGTGAACTGCGTACCGCCAATGTTTTTCCGCGCGCGTGGCGTCAGATTCCGTTCCCGCTGCACCCTCTACTATATTAAGCATGTATTATACATGTAAACCTTCTTCTTGAATTATTCTATTTATTAAAAGAAACCACATCAAAATTCGTTGCGTAGTTTTAATGATATTTTTTTTCCACAACATTCTACACAACGCTATCTAGACCCATGGTAAGCTTTTATAGCTTGTGTTATGGAATCTAGAATACGGATAAACATGCAGACTTTTTTTGTAAATATATACATAAGTATTATACATAGAAACACCCAGACCAATGCAAATAGCCATATTCATGCATAGAAATATTTGCACTGAGCGGGAATCGAACCCGCGCCTCCTGCATGGCAGTCGCGTGCACTACCGCCACGCCACAGAGGCTGTCAAATATATATAAGCATACATAGGGACGGACAGACGCGGAAAGCGAATTTGCTTTATACTATATAGTGGCACGAAGGTATTAGGAAGCACGCTTCAAAAATCCGTTGCAGTTAACTGACAAATATTTAGGATTCCATTAACTAATAGAAACTGAAAAAAAAACATTTCACAAAAAACGCTCACAAGTAATTGTTAATATGTTGTTTACGTTGTTATAAGTGTATGTAGTTTTTATAACAAAACCCCAACAGTATTAACACACAAAATCGTGACATACGTTTTTATATCGTATTCGTATCAACTAGCATCCATTACGCAATCACTTTTTGCTGTTTTATCAGCGATCTTAAGCTTAATAGATGTTGACGAGTACTCCGTGACATACAGCTCACAGAAACGTCCAATCTAATTAATTGATTACACAAGTACACCTTATAATTTGCGAGAAACAAAATGTAAAAAAACCGGTTAAAAGTGAGTTTCTTGCTATACTATCTATACCTGTTTATTTTATTCAAATTTATGTCATCAATATTAAAAAGTATGACATTAATTATAAAGATCTCGTTTGCACAATTTCAGTTCGCCTAGTTTTTTTTTTTTATATAAACTACTTTCTATTTTCAAAGTCGCAATGTCTTATGTAGTTGGTAGTATGAAATTCTCTCGCCACCAAATTCCGTGAACTGCGTGTATCTAAACGGTTTCGATTTTGTAATTGTTTTATTTACATATGACTCAAACTATTCAACTTGCAATCAAAGATCAAGATCAGACGCGGATAAGATACTTTATGTATCAACACTGGTGAACTGGTAATTTATTCTAAAAGCATTGCCTTATTGCGCATTATCTATTACTAAATTGCAAATAATAAATCAATAAATGGTTGCATGGTGCGTTTGGCTTTAATATTTAAATTACTCTCATATAGATAAGTAGATGAGGTGATGTAAATTGAAAATAAATCTAATAAGAAACGTTCTTACAATTATTGTATTTATCAAACAATGTATTACTAGGTATTACTAGGTAGGTAAGTAATACTCTGATAATGTGTCTATACAGATTGCAAAGATCACAATGAATATTCAATCTAAAGCATCAAAAGCAGCACGACATCATCTGTTGATATTTCTGAAGAATTAAGCAGAAAATGTATTGTAATCATACTATTTTCTATTAAACACCTTTGTCTATTCCATGGGATAGATTTTAATAAGACTTGACTTTCGCTAAATCTACCCTGATGTATATTTCACTACAACATCCCAAAATAATGATGCTGATATTATTTAAAATATTTTTTAATAATTAATGTCAAGTTCATGTCAAATGTCAATGATAAATCTTCAGATGTCACTTTAGATTAGGTACTTTAATATTAACCGTACACGATATTCAATCATCAATACTTCCGCGTACTTCCGCGTACTTCCGCTGATATTTATCGTCATACCTCAAAATAACTCAAAAGTTGTTCTACTTGTATCTCCGTGTGTATCATTTGAACCCACTGATGAATAATACGAGAGCAAAATTGTAGTACATATTTATTTTTGAAACTCATAATGAACTCATTACCCGAACAAAGGGAGATCTTAGTACTACAGTCGAATACAATTTGTATAGGTATATTAAAGGTTAACGCTTAAATGGGCGCTTTAATTGTGACCGGCTCACAATTCAGGCGGAAGTGTGGTCGTTTAAAATTAAATATAATGTACACTGTCCAATGGTGTTGCCAGTTTTTGGGTGTAACCGGAAGTATCGCGTGTCAGGACGTTACTTGTAAGAACTGGGAGACAAATGACCATCAATCAATTTGAACGTGGTCATCGTTTCCGTGATGCGAACTCTTTGCGAACTATAGCGTTAAGCGATTACAAAATTTCGGTTAGGTTCATAATTTTGAAATTTTGGGATATGGACAATTTGGGACATGGACATTTTGGAATATGGACATTTTGGGATATGGACATTCTGGTATATGGACGTTTTGCAACCTTTGGACATTCTGGGATTTGGACATTATGAACCTAAACGCAAAATTTGTTTTTTGCTTTTGTTAGTTGTGCTAGTAAATTCAGGGATGTTTACTTATGAAAGTGATCACATTTCACGATTATGAACAAATTAAGAACAAGCATAAGTAGTTCTTAATTTGTTCATAATCGTGCATCGATTCGTAAATTACTTCTAGTGCTTAATCAAATTTTAACTGCCGATAAATTCTACTTAGTTTTGTAAAAGCACACCAGTATATAAAAACCCGTTTCCATTGAATTCCACGGATCGTTAATGTCTTTTTAAAACTATTTCTATTACTTGTGCGCGATTGATCCAATAAACAGATAGGTAATTATTTGGTCAACTTTAAAAAATCATCATCGTATCAACTTTCTATCCTGATGCATTTTCTGGAAATACATCGGGATCATGCATGTAGTCATCAGACTTTTCTTCTTCACTTCGCGCGGAGTTGGGCATCCCTGGCAGTGAAACCCTTAAAACATATTGCACATATCACCTTCTTCGACGCCAAGCCACCACTTGTTGGATCTTACACCTCCTACTGAGACCCAGTGGGTAGATATTACTGAAATAATTAATTTTAAAAGGAGAATTCGGGACCGCAGTCCTAATCCCGGAAGCCCCCCGACCCGACCCACTGAACATAAGATAAGATACGAGGTCACGGACACAAATGCTGCCATAGAAACGGAGGTTCCTCGCGCTATCCACTTTAAAAACTATTAAAACGTTATCTTCACCTCTTTCCCAGTAAACAACGAATTTCAGTAAACAACGAACAGCTGTATAAATATTAAAATTCAACGTGCAATTTATTATGTTGTGCCAAGTAACGCGGAACCGAAATATTTAAATAAATTCAAAGTGAAATCAAGCCTCATATCCGTCTTATGTTCTCAACATTTCAATGACAGACATAAAAATACTATCGCAGAAACACCGATTGATTGTAAAATTATTTATCGCACTACTGTTTCGAATAAATCGAATATTATATATACCACAGTATAAGTGAATTATCTTGCCTTTTACTTAACGCATTTTGCATATTAATGCAAATCGCGTACTACTACCTATCTGCATAATATTTAGGTGATATTGATCTAGTCTGGTCTGGCTCGAAAAACTTCCAGTTTGATAAAAAACAACGTAAAATATAAAAGAAAGTAGCTATCTTAAATCTTTTTAAATTAATTTAAATTCAAATTTCTATGCAGACGTGGTCTCAAAACACAAATTCAGATCAAATGTGCACTAGGTCTTATATAATTGTAATGGCTGCTAAGCTAGACTGTACGCAGTGCAATAAAATAACGTTGAGAAATTCATTAATTATTAATTTCTTGGCTCGAACACAGGCGTCTAATTGACGTGATGTTAGTCACTGGCCTCGTAAGCTAACACATAATGATAGGTATACCTGTTTCTCGCCTTAGTGATACGAATAAGTACGCATTTATATTATTCTTACGTACTTTCATCCGAGAACCTTCTCCCTGGAATCTAAAATTTGCACATTGGAGGCCGGAGTCTGCTCTTGTACTCCTTCATTAAAATATCTGCGGTAGCCTAGTGGTATGGGTAATGGACTGCTGAGACGAGGTCTCGGGTTCGATCCCAGGTTTACCATGGCACATACCAATGACTTTTCGATGCTTTTCGAAGTTATGTGTGTATTTGTCGCAAGTTTATAAGTGCCCGGTTAATGGCAATAGGCTCGCCACCTATTACATTGGGACCTAAACATAAACTGGCGAAATGTGGGTGCACCTCTGCCTACGCCTTCGGGGAATACAGGCGTGAGTTTATGTTTATCTTATATGTTATGTTTCAGCGTTTCCAAATCCATGAGGAAAGCTACAGAACTGTGACAAATCCTAGCTAGACCGTCAATCAGGACTTTTGCCGGTTTATAGTTCAAGTTGACTTAAGTCAAGATTTTAATGGGGCCCCTATAACCTTCGATTCTATCAAATTCGTATTATACCGATCGATTCCTGAATGCATGATTTTCAATAACCCAACGCACCTCTACTTTGTCCATCATAACCTGTAGTAGTCTGCGCATATTCTAAACAACCTAATTTGGAATAAAAAATTATAATCTATAACGAGGTTGATAGAGCCGACACCGTTACCACAATACACTCACAATACTGCTATGAAATGAAATGAAATAACTATAACAGCCTATTCCAAGGTCACTGTTATACAAAATGTAACACATTATTACGTAATATTTCACTCAAAACCGGTTGCAGGTAAAGGTTTAATGACAGTGAAGGAAGCTCGTAAAGTGTGAATGACGGATGCAGAAGGCTGTTGTCTCTATCTACAGTGTGTACAGTTCGTAGTTTAGATACATTTTTAGTCATAACTAGCACTTTATTCGGTCAAATTAATAAGTTTTATTGTACTTCTTTATAAAACCCATAATACAACAAACTATCCTTAGTTTTAATCTCTAAGTATTTTGCTCTCATCAGCATGCATCAAAATTGGTTCAGTGGTTTAGGCGTGAAAGCTTAACATACAGACACACTGACAGGCAGAGTTACTTTTGCATTTATAATATTAGTATGGATTCAGCTGCATCATGCCTCATACAAAAGTCCCCGTACCAATTGTGCAAAATAAATAAAATTCGGTCAGAGACGTTTAGTTACTAACAGTGTGACACGAGAATTTTATTTCTATGAACTTTATTTGTGAACGTTTTTTGTTGTTGATGTTTGTATTTTATGTGGTTATATTTTTATATGTTTTGGTGTTTGTATATTATGTGACGTGTCGTATAGTTTCAATACATATCAATTCAAATGTTGCCAACAAGTCTTAACGTAAGTAATAAATTCTGTGAGTATTTAATCCCTAGTATCCAGTTTCGTTTAGTTTTATGTATTCTGGTAAGGAATAATAACAACATTTACTACAAACATTGTATGTAACATTATGACCCGCATTTTAAGTTGGCTAATGCACTTGGGTTTTTCTGTAAATAAATTCTCAGCAGGGATGCTGACTACCGATTTTGGGTTTTTACTTTTGTATTATTTATCGCTACAATGATTGCAAAGATATTACACCAAATACCATTATGACAGCATAATCGCATTAGTTTCAATCAATGGATATTTTTCTGGTTTTAATTTATTCAAAACGAGCATTGTTTTTGCTGCTTGAAACACATATGAGATGACGACGATGACGCAAACAGGTATTATACATATATAACATACATATTAAGATGCTTGCAATATAAGATCATTGAGAACAAACGTCTAATGTTCACACAACGGCTACGGTGACCGCTTACCATCAAGCTATTATTATTATTATTATTATAACTCTTTATTGTATGGTACACAGATGATACACAATTATTACAATCTTTTGAGACATATTAAATAAGAAATTCCTAGTAGCATACAATTGGCGGCCTTATCGCACAGGGCAATCTCTTCCAGGCAACCATGGGATGGAGTGAAGGTGTAATTTTTATTATATATTTGTGGTCCATACAAAGTCCAATATTATATTCTATCATAAATATATATAAGGCTATAGATACATGACTTACTATATAATATATACTACATGGTTAAATTCTTAGCTAAACAGTACATACCTAACGTCAGGCACATGATATACTTACATAAATTACTTATATATAATATACTTACATAAATTTATAAACAGTGAAGCATGATTGAGGGGGATATAGGAATAGAAGGTGAAAGATAGTAACTATCGCTCTTGCAAATAATAGGCCGTGACCAGTTTTTTAAAGACAGGCAGAGATTGTGCACGTCTTATGTTCACGGGTAAGGCATTCCACAATCGGACAGCTTGGATAGTATAGGACTTGTCCATAAAACGCGTGGAGTGCGCTGGCATTTTCAGCCTCAGATTCTCTGACGATCTTAAGACCCTAGAATGCGAGTCACCAAGAAATTCAAAGCGTTCTTTTAGGTAGATAGGAGTAGAAGGTTGAAATAAAATATTATACAATAGATAAAGAAAGTGAGCATTCCGGCGAAGGCGTATGGGTAACCACTTGAGCTTTTCGCGAAATTCGGAGATGTGATCATATTTGCGAAGTCCAAATATAAATCGTATGCAAAGATTTTGGAGTCTCTCAAGTTTATTAAGTTGGTCTTCGGTGAGATCTGGATAACTGGCATCGGCATAATCGAGGATGGGAAAGAGAAGACTTTGTGCAAGCGCAGTTTTCGTGGAAATGGGAAGAAAATTTTGAAGCCTACGCAGGGACCCCGCGCTGGCAAACAATCTGCGACTGATTTCTTGAAGTTGAGGGCTCCAAGATAAGCTGCTGTCCATATATATACCCAGATTTTTTATTTTGTTACTGAATTGTATGTTTATCCCATCGCAGGACACCTGCGGTAGCAGTGACCAGTCGATTTTAGATATATAATTTGGGCTACCAATAATTATGACCTGGGTCTTAGATGGGTTGACCCTCAGACCATACGACCTACTCCAGTCACATATACGGGCCATATCCCTGTTTATGGTACCTACGGCATCCGCAAGTTTATCTGGTGCAGCTCTCACGTATATCTGAAGATCATCTGCATATAGGTGGTAGGAAGAAGTCAGATTGTGAGATATAGAGTTTATGAAAACTGCGAAGAGTAGTGGAGATAGAACGCCACCCTGAGGGACGCCAGCAGACGTTGTACTCCAAGAAGAGACAGTGTCTTCTACACGGGTACGCTGCCGGCGACCATACAGGTAACTTTGAAACCAGTCAATCACTGCCGGAGATATATTAAGTGAGCACAGTATCCCGAGTAATACGTCGAAATCTACGTTGTTGAAGGCATTGGTGAAGTCTAACAGCGTTAGGACTGTTAGCTCGCCTTTCTCCATCCCAGATCTAATGTCTTCCGTAATACGGACAAGTGTAGTCGCGGTGCTGTGACCTGTACGAAATCCGGATTGGAAGGGGTTCAAAAGGAAATTTTTAGAGAGGAAAGAGATCAATTGGGAATGGATCAGGCGTTCAAGGGCTTTGGAGAGGAAGGTGAGTATAGAGATAGGTCGGTATTCGGAGTAGGAAGTCGGGTTGCTTTTCTTAGGAATAGGTATTATTTGGGCATCTTTCCATGCGGTTGGAAAGGTGCTGCTAGCCGCCGAAAAGTTAAATAAATGGCTAATTATAGGAAGGATTTCGTCAATGATTGGTACGATCATATTACGGCTGACACAGTCGGTTCCGACTGCGTTTGAAGTGATCGACATTATGCTCTTCTTAACACCACAGTCAGTGAAATGAGTGAAAATGAACGGAGGGCAGTTGGGAGTAGCAGTAGATGAGAGATTATTTAAGGTAATAAGTTTAGTAGCTGCATCAAAAGTTGATGGGGCTGAGAAGTGTTGATTAAGGGAATTGATATCTATATTTTTTGAAATGTTGTTATGTCGAGATTTACCTACTCCCAATGATCTTAGAAATTTCCAGACGTGAGCTGGATCACCATTTTGAACAGAATTATGGATATGTTGGCGTTGAGCATTCCTACACACCTTACCGCAGTGATTTCGAATCGCCACATATTTCTCCCGATTTAACTCCGTAGGACGTCTACTGTATTTAGACTTGGCTGCAGCTTTTTTAGATATGAGCCTTTTGATTTCATCTGTTAGCCAAGGTGATGGAAGATGCTTGACTTTAATGTTGCGTATAGGTGCGTGCAGGTCGTATAGTTGAGTCAGTTTGCCTGTGAACAACTCAACCTTCTCATTTATGCAACTGGAGGAAAGAAGTAGACTCCAGTCTATGGCACTGGCATCCCTGCGCAGGGAGCCGAGGTCCATGTCACGGAAACTGCGTTGCAAGAGGACTTTGGGTTTAGATTTGGGAGGGCGAAGTCGATAAGATAGATACAGTAAGTCATGGTAGGAAAATTGCAGGGCGGAGTGTTTACCATGCTTCACAACACGATTAGGGGAAGAGACAATAATGAGGTCTAGTAGAGAAGGTGCACACCCTGGGAAATGATGAGTAGTGTCAGATGGAAGTATAGACAAGTTGTTGGATCGAATGATAGAGTGTAAGGTAGAAGAACGTGAGTCGCTTTTTGCCAGACAGGTGTTAAAGTCACCCATGATTATGCATTGACTGTACAAGGGTATCAACCTCTCTAAGTTGAGTTCGAAAGAAGGGAAATAATTTATTTTAGATGAAGGACAGTAGAAAACACCTAGCAGGGTTTTAGAGTGAAGGAGATCTATTTCAAGGAAAAGATGTTCTCCAAAGACGGGTGGCTGTGGAGACATACTAATGATAGAATAAGGTATTTGAGTCCGTAGATATATGGCAACACCGCCGCCTTGACCAACCGCGCGATCATTTCTAATGAGATTGAAACCTGGTATGGAATATGCGCTTGTTGGTAGGCATGGGCGCAACCACGACTCTGATACAAGAATAGCGTGTATATTTGTACAGTCAAAAGTTGCCAGTATCGCTGGGAAGTGACCCGGAATGCTTTGAGCGTTGATGTGAACTACGTTAAAATTCTTAGGGACGTCAGAGAATTGAGACTCGAGAAATTCATGTAGCGAAGGACCTTCGTCATCGCTTGTATCACTATTTGCAGAAAAATATACACTGTCACTGTCGTCACTGCAGTCTGAGAATGACATTTATATCATAATGCCTGAAGTATAAAATAAATATAAATATTAATAATAATAATATGACGTATGATTATGTATAAAAAAAGTAATATAGTTATATAAATGTTATATAATGTTTAAATTGATATATACACAAATAATAAATTTAAAAACAGCTGTTGTGTTTATCTCCATCTGCCGGTGGCAAGTAACAATTTCACTAAACATCATGCTATACACAAAATGAGAAAAAAAAAGCTATATGATCCAGAGGTTTAGACAATAAACGTATGAATATTTATGTTAGAGGAATTTACGTGACAACGCTGTGAAGCATTTAGCTAGTTGTGATACTTTTTAATAAAAGTCAATTTATTATTAACGTGACAACGCTGGCAACCTTAACATGCTGTATGTACGTAGTTGACGAAAAGGGATGGAACGCGGTGATATTGCACACATTGACATTTGTCACTTCTGTCATTCAGCGTTCACTGTCACTGTCATGTCACTGTCACAATTTGTTTGTTGATTGTTGTAATTGTAAATAACGTAAATTATAAAAGTTTAATTATGTAACAAACTCTGATCAAATCATAAATTGGAAATGTGTGTATTTTAAACAAAACTTTAATGCAGATACCTTCGTGTGCATAATAGTTTGTAAGTAGTGTTTTCTAAAAAGGAAAATTGAAGGTATCGGGTGCAAAAGTGAGCTGTAGGTACCTGACTGTAAAATTGACGAGTGAAGAGAAAATAAGAGATAAATGGCAATCTTCATTTCTTCGTGGTTACCGCCCGCTTGGCCTTTGTTACCTTCGGGGCGATATCAGCTGTTTGCCTCGGGGTGATATCGTTAGCTATTGGCTTCGTGGAGACATCGTTTGTTGTTGGATTCGACTTCACCTCGGCAGCAAGATATTTTAGCTCAGCCAACGACGCCACTCGATGCCGCTCTTCGTCGGGGCCAATGACAAAAACGTTGCCGTCCTTTGTCCAAGTTTTGGTGATGCCGAAGCGTTCGCGAGCAGCCATGAAGACGTCGTGTCGGGATTTTGTCAAAAACTCCGACATAGTGATTCCCGTACCCTTCAGCTTGGTCTTGCTAAACCACACCTTATCCCGAATGACCGAATCCTGCAGCTTGAGCAGTAGAGGTCTGGGTTTTTTGATGGACGTAACACGACCCATCCTTTGGCAGCGTCTTATACTGCAAGCTGAGAAGTCAGTCAGGCCAAGCTTTTTGATGATGTTCACCGCTATATGTGTGGGATTTTCCTCTTTCCCTTCATCCACACCATGAAGCAACAGGATTTTGCGTCTTCTCTGCATCTCCATGCCGTCTACTGTGTCCGCTAAGGCTTCAACTTGCTGTTGCAACTGTTTGAGAACTTGCGTTACAAAAGCTCTAAAATCATGGAACTCAGCCACTAAACTGGGAAGACTTGGAGATGACTGTGTAGTCTGCAGTTTTGCCTCAAATTCTTCCATCCTATTGTTGAAGGCACTGCTCATCACTTCCATTGTTGCTTGCATAGTGTTCATTGGTGGTGGTGGGATCTGTTTCTTGGTGTTGTGCGAACAAGGAGAGATTTGAAGAGGAAAATGTTATTGCACCCGGCAGGTAGTCACTTTAGCTGATAATAGCTAGCATTAATGTAGTAAATAGATTAAATTAATATATTAAAAATAATAAATTATATGGAGCACAATATTTTCACTGTTCACTCTACCCGCTTTTTTTTTTTTTTAGCTATCAGTAAGATTACCATAAAACGTAGATGCGAAGTTGTGATTGCATCAAATGTACAAGGTGCTTGCATGTATATAAACTTTTGACGCTGACTGTAATATAATGCTACGTCTTTCAATCATATTTTCGTATGAACCCGAAGTTTCGAATGCATATTTTCATAGTAGCATCTCTGTATCTACTAACGGTGGTATTGTAATGCAATAATAACACACTTTTATACAACAACATAGAGAATACATCGATGGTATCTATGATACCGTTCCAGTTACCCACAAAACAATAATTGTTATGTAAATCCCCGTCTGATATAATGTGGACGTGAGATAGTGGACTTGCGCTTTCTACAATACTTTCACAGCTATTGTAGACTGCACGAACTGACGCAACCTCCGAATTCTGACGTCACAACTACGTCAGCGCGTGTGTCATGGCGACGGCTTCTTAAAAAGCTACCAATAATTTTTATTATTGATAACATACAATATATATGAAATATAATACACAATTAAAAATATTTCCATGTTTTATTCATTATTAAGTACCTACTATGGTAGGTGTTGTTTTATTTTAAAATCTATTCGCAGACTGAAGAATTAATATGTTAACTATAAATCCTACCTGTTATTGCTGCCAATTCTGTGTTGTCAAAACTAACTAAAATACGCTAAAAATCTCTAAAATGGCATTATACACCCAGATTGTTTAGTCGTTCGTAAGAAAAGATTTTAGACATAGTTTTGATAGCAAAATTGTTAGATGTTATGTATGTGGGACTCGAACCGACTACAAGGACTACTAAGAACAGAAAAACGATATTCGACCTTAATAACATTTTCTTTAAATATCATTTCGCATAAATAGATGCCGCAGATCACGAATATACGAAAAAATACTCTGTTTGATGTGATAAATAAAAATAAAAATTGCTTGGAAGAATATATAGGTATAATTCGTTTGCCTCACGGCCATGTACTGTCCGGCCAAAATCTATCTGCGTTGACCGGAATCAGCCACACACTATAATATATAATAATCTTTTTCTACGAAAAGACTATGCAATCTGGGTGTATAATAAATTTTGGAATTTTTTAGTGTATTTTAGTTAGTTTAAACACAACAGAATTAACACCATTACCTACTATTTGGCTCTAAAATTTAAATACCAAGCCCGGGGGAATTAAATCGTTAACCATAAATACCTGAATATTATCGAAAGCTTATGCGAATATTAAACATTGAAATAAAGTTGGTTTCGGTGTAAATATTCCAAAAATCGCGATGGAATCATTCAAAAAATTATAATACGAGTAGACTAAAAATAACATGAGTATTCATAACCACCTATATTGATTATTTATAATAAAATATTCTAATTTATAATATAACTGTTATAGCTTAATTTAAAATTAAAATAACTTAATTAAAGAATGCTTCTTGTAGTACGACGAATGCGAAGATTTGTATTTTAATGAGTTCATTATGTTTTTTAGCTACTTCTTCCTGTCGAACAGGATAGAAAATGTAACAATGTTATTCAAAGAAATAATATGCCATGTAATCTAAATCAATTTGAATATGCTATGTAAAACTAATTAATAAAAATATAGTATCATTAGCTGACCTGACCTGTCCTGGCTTTGCCCGGGAGAATTTCATATTCCAAAATATACACTAATATTAACGGGAATTAGCCAGTCAACCTGTGACCACGGCCTTTGTAACCTGGTCGAAACATCAGGCAAATCAAAGGTATGGATGTACCTATTTCATAATCGCGCTATTGCCCACTAGCTTTGCCCACGGCTCCGCCCGCGTGGGTGTCGGTTATCGGGACCAAACATAGCCTATGTCCTTGCTCATGGTCTAATCTACCCCTATAAATAAATAAATAAAAAATTCTTTATTGTTCACCAAGGATATTTACAATAAATAAAAGGTACAATTTATGTGGTACACAATTGGCGGCCTTATCGCTCTGAGGCAATCTCTTACAGGCAACCATAGGATGGAGTAAGACTCAGACAGAGAGATTAGGGGCAGTTTGGTGTACTGAGAGATTATTATAATGATTTTTTTTTAGAAGAATTATTAGATATGTAAATATTAGGAGTACTTATATGTAGGTATATTATAGAATATAGAATACATACTAATAATATTTCAGAAGACATTGGTAATATAAATAACAGTAAATACTTACAAAGAGTACCCCTATACCAAATTTCATCAAAATCGGTGCAGTGCTTTAGGCGTGAAAGCGTAACATACAGACAGACAGACAGACAGACGTACAGACAAACAGACAGACAGAGTTACTTTCGCATTTATAATATTAGCATGGATTAGTTGAATTAGACTAAAAACTCACTACGCACGATCACCAACTAAGATTGAAGTCAAACAAGCGGGAATAAATATATGATTTGCGAAATCTTTCATGCAATAAAAGACTTGCGTTTGTATGATTTAAACCTCAATAACGTTTACAATAGTATGTGCGATGCATTGCACCATATAAAAAGTGACTTAGATCACACACATCGTTCTCACAAAAGGAATTTATAGAATAGTTGCTCTTTCTTTATGAAAATAGTAGCGAAACACCTCACTTCACTTTTTTAATATCTTGATTTCTCTAGTAGTGGTATGTCTATGTCTATCCGTCTTCCTACAGTTCCGGGTTCTTTAAATGGGGCGTGAAAAAGCATCTGTAAAGCCATCACGCTAAAGGCTACCATTGTAACATTATTAACATATATAACCTAACATAAATTCACGCCTGTATTCCCCGAAGGGGTAGGCAGAGGTGCTAGCACAGCACCCACATTTCACCAGTTTATATTTTTACCGGGCACTTATAAACCTGCGATAAATACACACATAACTTCGAAAAGCATCGAAAAGTCATTGGTGTGTGCCATGGTAAACCTGGGATCGAACCCGAGACCTCGTCTCAGCAGTCCATTACCCACACCACTAGGCTACCGCAGACAACATTGTTGGTGTCTGTAACTCAACTTAGCATTAGGTAAGGCTAGGTTAGGTTAAGTTAAGTCATATTAATGTGCCCAATATGAAAAGAAAAAGGTGACAGGTACAAAATCAGTCTTATAGTTATCATCACCTATAAATCTCCTAATTCGAAAGGGAAATCACGTTACACTTAACGTAACTATATACCTACCTCCTAGACTTTAAATCTAAAGCGTTAACCAAGGCCAAACAGCTACTTACGAAGTGAGCAAAAAACCATCACGTTAGTAATGGCTGAAGAAAGATTATTTTCTCTAAATCAGTAAAAAATCTTCTGAAGGAACACCTACTCGCCGCATAAAAATAGTTAAAATGGATGTTTGTTATTGCTTTCTTTCACATAGTGTGCATTTTTACCTTGTAGAAGAAACGCGATTAGTTTTGATGTCCAAGGAAATTCCGTAGCACACTGTAGCTCTACCATTCTCTGCCCGTATAAATCTGTCCAGTAGTTGAGTTAAACTTAACTCCAGCTCATTTCGATTGACCCACCGTGCATCGAACGTTTAGTCGTAAGGGAACATCGAACAATCGCGGTTTATAAATTTGTCGAATTGAACAACAAATCGAGTCAAGCATAGAGCCAAACATTGCTACGAACATTTTTTATGATTTTTCTAGCAAATGCTCTTGTCTAGTCGTGATAATGCTCGCCAGAACGCACGATAGCATTCTTGCTAAAACGCTCTCGTAAATTTATTCTGCAATGTATCTAACATTCGCAAGAATGCTCATTATAAGTGACAAATTTACTCGCACCTTTGGATATAGGCCAGTGTACGCCAGTTTTATTTTAACCAATTGAAATCTATGGACTACTTGTATGAAAAAAAATGCCCACTGTGTTTCTTGCCGGAGTCTTCTCAGGGTCTGGGCCGCGTTTCGAACTGATAATGGTCCATTTGCTAAACTAGTATTTAATATTTATTTTATATTGACGTTTTGTAAGTTCCGATTTAATGGTCTATGCAGAATATATGCTTTTTGACTTTGGCTTCGACATTTTACTTATAACTATGATTAAAACTAGTTTACAAACAAAATAATGTGCCAGGAATGACATTGTTATCGACGGTCCAGTACGGTCGTTGCAAACGCACTATTCCGTTCACAAATTACATAAAAGAGTAAAAAATTAGAATAAAAGCCTAAATATCTGTAATAATTACCTTGAAAACCGTTACAAGAACAACACTAAATCTATTACATAAATGTTTATAGTCAGTTTCTACACGGATGAATGGTGTTCAGTTATTTTGTAACGATTTTACGTTATTGCAAGTCTTGAAGCAAAAACTATTTGCAATAAGTCGTATATAATAAATATGTTCTTGTTTATGATATAAGCCAGAGCCTTCTCAAAAAACTAGATGCGAATGTTACGAAGACATTGAAGTCGTGGCTGGGGCTAGCTCAGTCGGCAGACCCATCGACATTATATAGAGCCTCAAATAACTTTGGAATGACGTTCAAGAAACCATCGGAACTATATAAACATCTAAGAGTAACCAAAATGCACGTCCTAGCGAAATCAAAAGACGAAATCGTGCAAGCTCTTCCAAAAGACCAAAGTACTAAAGAGCTCGAGTCGCGCCTCCAATTCCATAAAAAATTCATGATAGGCTCGCAGACTGGTAGGGTAGGTTTGGGTAATACTAGGAGGCAGTCAGACAAAGACATAACAAAATCTTTTCTTCAAGTAGATGAAAATAATACCTACAAAGTGCACGCAATGAACCTAGAAATACAAAACGAATGGTTAACACTAGGTGAATTTTGTATTCCCATAGCCTTAAAATGGCGTACCTTAATATACGACTGGTCACCGGCTCTCCTTAAATTCTATCTCAATGCATTCCAGTTGACCCTCCCCGACCAAAGCAATCTTGTCAGATGGGGAAAAGCCACAGATAAAACATGTAACTCATGTGGTGAAGCAATTGGTACTGCTAGGCACCTACTGGTGGGTTGTAGGACGCTATTAGACCGGGGTCATTACTCGCGCCGACATGATAAGGTATTAGAAATCGTACGTGAGGCGGTAAGTTTGGCGGTAGCTAGAGCGAAAAAGGGTTTAACCACAAACCAAAGAAATGACGTCGCGTTTGTAAAGGAAGGCTGCTCAAAAAAGACAAATCAAAAGCCGTACTCAATTTTGATAGCAGCCGCTGATTGGACATTACTCGCAGATTCGTATGAGAAACACTATAAAATACCGGAGGATGTTTGTGCCTCGTCATCCAGACCCGATATATTCCTATTTTCAAAACAGCAAAAGCGTGCAGTACTAGTAGAACTCACAGTACCGTGGGAAACTAACATACCTAAAGACCACGCTATAAAAATAAACAAATACTTTGACTTGACCAACGAGTTAACCAAAAATGGCTATGTGGTTAAACTCTACGCCGTGGAAGTGGGAGCAAGGGGAATTCCAGCTAAATCCCTGTATAACTTATTTAAAGACCTCGGATTGCCAAGAGCTTCAGTAAGCTCTTTACTCAAACGAATATCTAAAACGGCGTTGATAGGATCTTACCAAATTTGGATAGGTAGAGGGGGGAACACGACTGACGGTGGAGGTGAGCGCTGATGCATCACAAGGTGGCCACCCTAAACCTACACCTGGGTCGCAAGTCCCAGGCGCCGTCGCAGTGTTCCTCTCTGTACCACGCCATGGACCCGGCGACCGCACGGTGAATCCATGGAATGCTAAGAACCGGATCTCTCTACTTGTACATTTCAATGAACAATAAAGATTAACATTTGATACTGTATGTACTTATAAATTACTTGTGGGGTGTATAAAGAAACTTTCTGTCCTTACAGGGTTGGCAGCGCGAGTGTGACTTTCTGTTGTACGTGGCCATAAGCCAAGGTAACCATTTTCCATCAGGTGGGCCATGTGTTTGTCTGCCATCTGAGTGGTATAAAAAAAAACTTCCTACAGACACTCTGGGTCCAAGTCAACCAAAAAATTCATATGTACTCTTTATGTGAATAAACTGAAAAGAAAAAAACACCTCTCCTGCAACCCGCTACTTCTACTGGTTAACAGAATTGACGAAGCTCTAAGGCAAAGAAAAAAGACCCCTTGGGGTTGATGGAGTTTCATATTTTTACTTTTTGCTCAGCTCCTAAGGGTCGTAGCGTGATGTTTTACAGTCTATAGTCTTCCCCAAAAACTAGGCAATTAAAAGCAAAAATAATATTTCAAATCACACATTGTGATTCCAGAAAGAATACGTTCAGTAACAAACTACAGTTTCATTATTCAGTATAGATAGATAACACTGTTAGTAGTTTAGTGCATACGGAA
Source organism: Eilema sororculum (assembly GCA_914829495.1). Lineage (NCBI taxonomy): Eukaryota > Metazoa > Arthropoda > Insecta > Lepidoptera > Erebidae > Eilema > Eilema sororculum. Next base: position 18,272,900 of record OU618543.1, on the reverse strand, counting down.
CAGTATTATTAACATATGAAAAGGAAACTTGTTTATAATAGACATGTTTTTCGTAATTTTACGAGCGTAAAAGTGTGTTGGTAAACCAATAACGATAAATAACAAATAAATACTCCGGAAGCTGGCGGTAAAAGGCGCAATATCTAACGCACATGGATCAATAAACCGTTTTACTGTTCAAGGTACTTTCCACCTCCAATTAAAAGCTGATAAAATCCAGTAATGCATAAAAATATGAAACCATAACTTATAGAATACATGGAAGTCATTCAGTTATTATTCAATCAATCAATAATTATTAGCCTATTGCAGTCCACAGCTGGACATAGGCCTCTCCCAATGTGCGCCATTTCTGCCGATCCTCTACCAACAACATCCAGTCTGTCCCAGCCACCTTTTTCAGGTCGTCAGTCCATCTGGCTAGGGGATGCCCTACCTTCCGTTTACCGTCTCGCTAATTTTAAAAAGTAGCAATGATTTTTTTTTTTTCATCCTGAAGACTTGTGAGTCTTTAATTACACTTGTCATTACCATCCGATCCTTTGCCCTACTGGGAGCGTCTTTCAGTCTAACCACGTAAAGGCTGAGCTTCGATATTTCAGACGATGCGATGCCGAGGTTCTGTAATTAGAGCAAGTTGTCGGACCTACTACTCCTAACGATTGCTACAGATGACATGACAACAGGGGCCGTAGCGTATTTTCACTTTCGGTCCATCCCTTTCGGTCTGACCCTCCTCATTCATTACTCTGTATTGAACCGATCAAAGACTGTTGGATCTTTTCATTTGTGAGATCAATCAGCATCAATGAATACATTTTATGTCCAAATATGTCACTTTTCGTGATAGATGAAAAATGAAAGACTTAATTCACAGACTAGTAAGTAAAATAACAAAAAGTTAACTGTCTGATATCAGCTTAAGAGTATTTCACTTTAGATAGACCACACATCCTAACACGGCCTTGGTTAGTATTGTTTAACTTGCAATATGTGCCAACCTACCATTTAACCATGAGTCTCTCAACAACACACGTGCTTCTTCCAATGCCAATGCCAAAAGCAGAGGGCCAGATGTTATGGCATAGGGCAGATTACGTCCAATAGTGGAATGCGCATACCCAAATGAGTCAATAAAGATATTCATAATGACATAAGGTATGTCTATTTAACCTTTACTATACTTGTGAATACATCGCCCATCGCAAGAACTCTATAGATATCGTTGACAGGTTGTCGTAATCCTTTTTCTTCGAAAATAAAGTGAGTTCTGAGGAATTGTTCGACATGATGCCCACGGCAACATTCTATCATCGCACCGCTTGATACAGGCAGGAAATTCATTTTCACACGTCATGATCGGAAACAGTGCGCACAGTCATGAATGAAACTTTATTCCGGGCATGGTGTGAAATGGTCTTGCTACTGTAATTTTCCCAAGCGATTACAATATGGGGTTCTTCAAGAAGGGCATCAGAAGATGCTTACAGGGTCGGCAGCACGAGTCCTATATCTATGACACTACTCACAGAACGGAGTCATAGACTACATAAAGGGGGGGTTGCCGAAGAAAACTTGGTGGTTGGGCTAGTTCTTTTATCTTTAATTTATTTTGTTTTTGGACTACTTTATTTTTATTTTATTTTTTAATTGTAGTACTATTTTAGTTAAATCTTTTAAATTTGTGCAAAAATTTTAGGTAATAAGGTGTGTTTTTTTTTCTAACGTTTGAGATGTACTCTAGGGGCCAGTTGAAAACCAGCGCTGGGTACGTCGTGCCCAGCATTATACTGAACTGGTTCCTTTCTTGGTGCAACACAAATGTGCCCAATGTAAGGAATAAATAATATAATAAATAACGCTGTTTAGATTTAAAGTATGTTTGTGTTGCATTAACAATAAAATGTATTTTCTTTCTTTCTTTCTTTTCATAATGATATATGTAACACTACATTATTAGCTGTAAGTTTTCCTAAGATGTAATAAATAAATAAATAAATAGGCCACGGTAACCATTTCCCATCAGGTGGAAGGGCCACTTAAATTATATAAAAAAACAATTTTTGGTATAAGAACACAGTTTTCTTTTCTATCATAAAAATATATTTTCACGACTCTATTTCAGGCAACAAAAAAAAGTATATTACAAAGTCTCACGAATAAAATCACTATGTTATGTTCAAACAGTAACTTACGTTCAAATACACCTTTGGTAGTATTTCCTTCTGTTTATAAACAACCCGTGAGAAAACGACGACAAACCACCGATTACCACGATATGCACACGCCGACACACATCGACGTAGTGCCGTCTGGCTCATTGCAATGTATGATTGAAGTAGCTAGTTGGAAAACGAGAGCATCGTATTGATTTAGAGACGATGTAAGACTAGGAAAATTCCAAGTACCTAAATATTTGGAAATTTACGGAGTGTCAAGAGTGATTGTCTTCAATTTGCCATTGAAGTGTAGGAGGGCCAGACCGCAAGGGATGGCCCTGGGTCAGCCGGGGTGCGAGGGATATGTCGAAGACAACCTCACCTCCGGCCTAGCACCACGACCCACACCCACGGTTTTAGTAGGTTTGATTCCGACATAACCTCCCCTTCCGGCTGCAGCGGGGGAGGTATCCGAGGGATTTCAGCACGATAAAAAATAGAAAAAGCCATTGTAGTGCAATATTTACATGTTTAGCCGTACCTTAGAGAGCTTAGAGAGCAGATTAGTTTACATTACAGGCAGTTGGAACCCTAAAAAGTTCTGTAATCTTGTCCTGACTAAATAATAGCGTGGTGTACCAACCGCACTGGTACCCGGTGTAGTAAAATAGGGTCACCCCATCTCTTCCTGTAGGTTTTGTAGAAGGCGACAAAGGGATAGGGCTGTTCACCATCTGACAGTAAGTACATACAGCCCATGACTTATTGTCCGCTTGACGACGACAGGCTTGCAGCTCGCTTTCAATTACCTGTGACCGAAAATCACAGTGGTGAAATTTTAATATTCATGCCCTCTGCCTACCTCTTCAGGTATTTATAGGCGTGAGTATATGTATGTGGATAAGTTTGCTCTGTGCATAACGCTTATTACCGTATATATTGCGGTTTATATAAGCCGCTATCTTCCCGTTGCGCCAAAGCATCTTGCTCGACGAGTTCACTGCTTTGCTGCATGCCCTACACAAATGTACATAGTATGTAAGTACATACATTATTGTGGCTTGAATAGACACGTATTATGAAGGACCTATCCTTCTTTTCTTACCAACTACTTACAAAAGATACTATCCAATTATTTTAATACATTTGAAGCTGAAGTTAGTTAGGTAACTATATTTTTTTATTCAATTCAGAACCTTTCTAGAAATTGAGGGCAGACACTGGATTTGCAACAAATACAAGATACAAGACTTTAGGAAATAAGTATGGTACCTATTGATCATCACTTTTATCGCGTTTCGATACGATACGCATTATATTCATAACTTACAAAGTTTGGTATTTGGTGACGAACGAACTTTGTTTTTGCTTGGCGAAGAATTTCCAAAACATAAATAAATAAATAAATATTCCACAACATTCTACACAACACTATCTAGACCCATGGTAAGCTTTTATAGCTTGTGTTATGGAATCTAGAATGCGGATAAACATACTCATATACTTTTTTCATCCACATCCACCATGACTAGGTAAAAATTTTAAAGGTATAAGTTCCTAGACCCAATAGGACTTCTACCTTCAAAGTCTTTTAGTATCCACTTTTATGTAGTTGCGTATAACTGTTAAATACTCAAGATACGTACTTCTTCGTTGTTTATAAAGTTCGTGACATCACGCGATAACTTTTTTGGAAAAACTTTCTTTTTCCGACGTTTCTTACTTACTTACTTCGTCTCTATGGCCTATCGGTAGTGAACGCAGCCGCTATGCATGAGGCGCGGGTTCAATCCCCGCAATATTTATATGCATGAATATTGGTATTTGCATTAGTCTGGTCGTGCCCCGCAGAGGACATTAAACCGCTGTCAGTCCCGATTGTCATAAGAACATGTAATTAGAGCTCTCAAAATTCCAACAACTGGTCTAGCTGCAAAGCTTCGATATCACCACTGGGTTGTGGAGGTCATATGGCAGTCGCTGCACGGATAATATCGAAGTTGAACTAGTAAAGCGGACCCCACACTCCAATGTGAAAGCTTTGAATGAGACTGGGATTACTACTAAGAAGAAGTTTTAAGATACGTGCTTAGTATTTTATACCTATTGATGCACATACCTACTTGTCTATGATTAAGTCGTTAAAAGTTAACAAACTTTCATGCCGTTTACGACATAACAGGTCTAATAGTGGCTATAAAATAATAGCAGTTACAATAACGGTAAGATTATATTCAGATAAATTTATAATATTCACATAAATATCATAAAAATGTTATGACTATAAGTGGTGTTCATAACAATACTTGTTACTGTAATAGTTATTTATCACTGTTACTGGTAACAGTTATATATATTATTGAATATATTATTTTTATCTGTGGTGATAGACTCATCAGGAAGATGCGACGTTATGAGAATGGCATCTAAATGATGTATTCATAACTGAAGATGTTTACTGCGAATATGGTTATTATCTCATATTTCAATCGACGTAATACTTGGGTATTTACATGTATAAGCGATTAACTCCATATTTACCTCACAGAGGATTTACCTTATGACTTTTTAGGGTTCCGTAACCAAAGCAAAAAAACGTATACCCATCTACCATACTCTCTTTACTCTACTGTCCGTTTATCTGTCTCTCATCTCATCAAGTATTTTGTGAACCATGATCGCTGACAATTTGAAGGTTTCACAGATAATATATTTTCTGTTGCCGCTATAACAACCAGTACCTACATACTAAAAATAAGTGCCCATGTCCGACTCACGCTTGGCCAGATTATAATTTATTCGTTACTCGTCAGAATGACGCGGGCATCACTATTTGTAACCCATATAATAATTAAATACCTGTTTTCATTTATCGATTTATAATTTTTAAACCGAAGTTTTTGGCATATTATATTTTAAATTCTTAGCAATCTACTACCATCTGTCTAAAATAAAAAAATATATTAATACAATAATGGACGGGATACACTAACTTTGAAGCAAATAATAAGTCCATAACGTACACCGTCCAGTAAAACGAGACTTTTTATGTCTAAACTGTTACAAAACAGACTTAAGTCTAAGAACATTAAATATTACTTTAAAGTTATTGCAGAACGCATTTACGTATAATAAAATTCACACTTTGTGTAAATATGATACTTTGAAGAATATTCTTCATACAAGCGAATTTGTTAACAAACTGTTCATATAGGTACTTGTAGAAGTGGAAATATTTAATCTCTGACTAGTATTAGACAACTTTACAGATTCTTAATATCTACCTAAGTCTCGAACGAGTTGAAAAATTAGTAATTAGGGCACCTCTACAGTCGATGGACCACCTTTTGTCTTGCCCCTAATACCTGCACGATTGTCGACCTAAATGAAGCTACGGAAAGTGCGGTCACAGTGGCCGAGTTTTAGGCTGAGCGTATCTACATATTTAAATTGTTGCCGCTGACACGAAGAAGAAGAAGAAGAAGGGCAAAATTACGAAACGTCCATTTAGCAAAATATCTATAGGTCGCAAAATGTCTCTTTCGCACAGTGTCCTTTTCGCAAAATGTCCCTATCGTTCAATTCACAGCTATCTCCCTGCCAGCTCACGTGTTTCCTTCTTCCTACAGTCCTGGGTCCTTTAAGCGGAGCGTGACAAGGCATCTAATGAGGCCGTCAAGCTGAGTGCCACCACTGCTAACATGGTACATGTTTCCGATGGTGACCCTCTTTCCGAGACTTTGCCTTTGCTTAACATCAGGCGAGGTGAAGTCAAATTGACGTGTCCTTTATAAAAAAAAAAAAACTATCCTCCAGATTCGTGCCTGATCGTGCGGACTAACTTTTACTCAGACTACTTCGATGACAGACGGTCTTCAAGGTAAAAAAAACATTTAAATATTTATTTCAAAATATTGCTATACCTACTTATAGACATAGTTGATGACTGATTGCGCCATGGTTAGTCTATGAAAGATTAGTACATTAGTCTTTATGTATAGCCTTTTAAGAGTATGTATGTCACCACATATTAATTATATCTGTATATAAATCAGCGTAGGCGCAGATTCAAAGTTTTGCGAAATATTCCTCATGTAGATGTTGTATAAAATTAATTAGCTTATTAGTTGGGTTGTGTTCATATATTAATCTTATATGTATAATAGTCTTTTTAGATGGCCATCTTTAATACGGAACATTATTATTTTACTTAAAAATTTTTTACCTTTAAAACAAATGAAATTTTTTTTTTAAATCTTTTGAAAGAACTAAAACTTAAATAATTTCAAAAAATAAATTATTTTTGTCCTAAGCAAGATGTTCACGACTTCTCCAGTCAAACCTATTTAATATTTATGATGAAGATACCAATACGTATACTACGATAAATTAACATACCTACTTGGTCCATTCGTGGGGGAAAATCCTTCATGGATGTTATGCCGGACTCCTACCGACTAAAAACCCCCACGGTAACGCGCAGCAGCCTATGGTTGGGAGCCCCGGGTAAGCCCTCGGAAGGATGTCCCAGCGCTCCTAACAGACCCACGGCTACAATGCGGCCTCGTCTAGGGGCTGGTTTAGTTGCTATCCCGCGTCTATGGGGTGGGGGTTTCGGGTTTCATCCCGCTTCTTAGGGGGAGTGGGGACATGCGTGAGTGCGTCTGGTCACGCTGCCATCATGGGCCTGCATCTGAAAGGACGATGAGCAGCCAACTCACCGTCCTCAGGCCGGGGGCCATGGGCTCATGGAGGCTTCAAACAACAATTAGGCGCAAATACGTCATATTTCATTGACAAGCCCACGTCTCGTCGGCGGGCAATAAATTTTAGGGATGTAGTTAGTCGATAGACTGTGTTTTTATTATATTATCATGAAAATGTTATGCAATACTACCGGTTTTCTTATAAACGTAATTAATTTTGTCACGCGGACACTTTGAAAGGATTTATCTCGAATGTGCGTTGTCTTTTAAATCGATTAAATCGAAATATGCCTAAGATGATATTCCACATTGTGAATTAGGTAGGTATATATTTTGGAGATTAGCGCAGTTAAAATGTACAGACACGAAATCTATACTGCTTTATAGATAGCTACTGCTGTATAGATACAAAATTATTAAAATTCTACATAAAATTATGAAACCATTTGCTATCATTTGATTTATGATTTTATAAATCGAGATTTTTAACTTAATCGATATTTAGAATTTTTGTGCAATCACTATTTCCATCTGCCAAAACGAAAATAAACGAATGGACAGAGTATAATAAACAAATACCTAAGATAAGAACTTCATTAACTCTAAAGCATTAGTTCTTTATCATTATGAGTGCAATAGCACTCTTTAACAAATAACACGTATTTCACATAAATTAAAAAAAATAAACATGTTCTACACGGTATTGTTTATAATAACGTTGTAGAACGATAATTAAAATAATTCTAAAGGTAATTATACTGTTAATTATCGACACACTTGTAAATTACTACTTTACTTTGTAAATAGGTTGAAACACACTCGTATTTATTTTAAATAAAAGATGCACAATTAAGAGATCAGAAATGGAAGTGTTTTGAGTCTACATTCATCATCATCGTAATTTAAATTATAACTACATATCAATTAATCGATATCCAGCATTGGAATACGAGAGTTAGTACACTGCTAGACATGCCTCTCCCAATATACGCCATTGCTCCCGATCCTCGCCATCCAGTTCACCCCAGTCACTTTTTTCAGGTCGTCTGGCAATCTGGCTAGGAGGCGTCCCGCCTTCCTGTTTACCTTCTGTGTACACCATGATAAAATTCACAGAACAGAAAAAATAAAATCCATTCATATTTTAATCTATGACACATCTGCATTGGCAATTATGACACGGTCCTACAGTAATATTTTATTTCAATATAATGATATGTAGTTATAATATAATGAAATAATATAATATACAACAATTGATTGATGACCCAATCAGTAGATGAACATTACAATAAGTAGTTACGCAGACAGTATTTTCAATAGCAAGAATTCGTGTGAATTGATGAAAAAGGCTGAGAAAAGAGTTATAATAGATTGAAATACACACACAATAGGAAATGCTCTCACGATAATGTTCAAGAATTTATTAATATCCGTAATAATAGGTATATCACTCGTATATATTATTACAGTATATCTACGTTGCAAGAAAATGAATGAAATTATGCGAAAGGGACATTTAGCGACCTATACACATTCTACAGAATGAGAGTTTGGGAATAAGCCGTAAGGCATCGAATTCCTTAATTAATATTTTATTAACTAAATTCAAGGTCAAGGCATTCCCCCTGTAAGGGAAAGATCGCGGGTTCGAGTTCCACCTGAGAAGATTCTTTTTCCCTAAGTATGTATTCAAACAAAACGATGTCCTTGAATATTTTAAAAAACTAAGAGAATGTTTCTGTGAAAATTCAAGGGATAATACATATTTAATAGATGTGACTGCAAAAGTAGCAAAAGATAGTAAAACTAGTATTCAACAATATTACTAAACTACAACACGATTCAATTAATAATAAACGCTTTACGCGCGACGCGGCGTCAGTTGCGTTTATTTTAATTCGTCTCAAACACCTACACAGAAATTTCTAACAGCTCTCGGACTAAAATCCCTCGAAAATCACGCGCGTGGATAGCAGATTTCAGTGTGCCATACCGCGCGTTTTACGCACCATCACGCCTGTTTTCTGCTCGTACGCGCGTACATATTCTGCAGCAACGCGCGTGATTGCGTTTTCAGTGTGTGGGACCCCGCCTTTTTTCTATACAAAATGAGCTCCGTAGAGGCGACGCAACATCGCTCGACGCGGCGTCGAGCGTTGCACTGTGCCAATCGCCTAAAGAAGAGAAAAATATCAATGGAATCAATCAGTTTTGATCACAAATCTGATTCTATTTGGTAGTCTTTCTCTTTCTTCCTGGTTCTTGGCTCAACTGTGATGCGCCATTTTTAAATTTGCCTTTCCGTTTTCCATTTCCTCATAGTTTCATCACTCTCATTTGGGTCTAAATAGCACCATGTGGTATGTCGCATGCCGTTGATTTTAGGTACTGTATTACCGACTTAATAAAATCTTATACCACCTAATAATATATGTGTGTTAATTGAAATCTAGCTTCCGCCCGCTAATTATAGTTGTAACAATGACGTCATCGCTACAGACTGAAAACAGAACAATAAATATTGTGCACGTCTTGTCATTAGCCGCCGTCTGCTACACACTACGCCGTATTTTCTCATCAAAGCAGCGAAGCATGCCGTGTCGTTTTTACGCAATTATAGCCGATTGAAGACGAAACTCGCTTGCCTAGATTTCTATCTGTGACATGATAGCAGTTGCGGTTTTAAGCCAACTATATTGAGAGTAAACTTTTTATGAATACTACTAAAAGACAAATATTTTCAGCTATATTTTTGGGGAGGATAGTATTACTATTTACCGTTTATCGGAATACCGGCTATCACAAAAAAAATTAAAATAACATTTATTTTCTCAGGGATCAAACTCAGAGCTTCATGAAAATATATACCTACACATTTTTTTAACAAGATACGTATTTTTACGTATTTTATAGTAATAATAATGAACTGCGTCATAAACAAGTACTCATTGCTAACGCCTTTGCCAGGGATAAGGTAGGGAGTGTATTGATTGTCAATTACATCGCCATTCACAGATTTAGTTACGAAAAGGTATTATGGTACAGATTATCAGCATTCCTTTGTCATTAATAATATTAATACCTAGCATAACATAAAACATAACATAAACTCACACCTGTATTCCCCGAAGGGGTAGGCAGAGGTGCTAGCACCCACATTTCGCCAGTTTATGTTTAGGTCCCAATGTAATAGGTGGCGAGCCTATTGCCATTAACCGGGCACTTATAAACCTGCGATAAATACACACATAACTTCGAAAAGCATCGACAAGTCATTGGTGTGTGCCATGGTAAACCTCTCCTATCCAAGAGCCAATCCCTTTGCTTGCACTATTGAGCCCGGGGTGCGCTCTCTACCTTCTCATAATGTTATTCATAAATAAATAAATATTCCACAACATTCTACACAAAGCTATCTAGATCCATGGTAAGCTTAACTAGCTTGTGTTATGGAATCTAGATTGTGGATAAACATACTTAGATACTTTTTTTGTAAATACTGTTTACATATTAAACATAGAAAAACCCAGACTAATGCAAATAGCCATATTCAAGCATACAAATATTTGCATTGAGCGGGGATCGTACCGCATTGCATGACATCTACCATCTGACCTATTAATCAATAAATTGCTGTATACAATATTCTAATAAATTATTGTTAACAATATATATTTTACAGTTTGTTACATGCTACTACATGATCACGGGGATCATAGTAGCAAAAAAAAAACAAAGTGAAACATCGGAATTAGCATTAAATAGTAAAATAACCCAAAATAAATGACAACTCATTAAAATTGTTTTATTTCAATATCGAATACATAGGGAAAAAGAATCTTCTCGGGCGGGACTCGAACCCGCAGTCTTTCCCTTACAGGGGGAATGCCTGACCAATTCGGCTACCGAGACACGCCCGATATGATTCAAATTTCCCATCTTATACGTCTTTAAGGCGACGTGGCGTCATCTACCGATTTTCTTACGAACTATCGGAATCAATGAATGATGTTACAATCATTTTTAAACATTGATTGTTGATAACTGCGCCCAAACAATTGAAGGAATTTTTATAGCATTAAGTATGCTAACTATATAAATCGAATACATAGGGAAAAAGAATCTTCTCAGGCGGGACTCGAACCCGCAGTCTTTCCCTTACAGGGGGAATGCCTGACCAATTCCCCACATTCCACTAATATGAAATTATAACCCTTTTATGTTTTTACAACACAATCTGTAAACTGTCATAACTTGAAATGGGAATTTTGAGTTATGGCAGTAGCAGTATACATGTCCATTAGTTATTTTAAATACTAAAGATATTGGTGTTGTTTATATACTATCGTTATATATGTATTTACAATTTACGCCAACACGTATATAACGTATTGACGTATTGACGATTGTTAAAGTAATCGGTGTGAAATAAATGCGCATTTTAACACGAATTTTAATAACTAAATTGCAAAACCGTATGGACCACCTATTTGACGGATGTTTTGATGTTAATGAAACGAGTATTGTTCAAAAAATCAGATACTAAAAACGGCTTTTGCATATACCCAACATGCATAAATTCACGCTTGCGATTTCAAACAATATACGAACAAAGAACTATTTACAAAGAGTTAACAGTATTTTAAATTGTCATAAAATATAGTAGGTTAAAAGTAAAATAGCGTTGACGAACGGTCAGCCTACTAGGACATTATAGCAAACCTATATTCAAAGTGTAGTACCAACAATGACGTCAATTCTACGTGTATTCTACTACTGGACTGGCTGACAGGACTGTACCACATATATAAAGACCAGTCTTTATATGGCTCTACAGAATTAAAAAAATAATGCTGTCATATTATTCAATAGGCTTTTTGACTCATATTAAATTTGAAGAGTATTCCTCGTATTTCTTACATTAATTGTCGTACAAACCAATATTATATCGAATACAACTAATAAAACTATCAGATCATTGTATAACTTCCATTTAAAATTGTAGGTTTTTTTTATTTGAAATGCTCTAAAAACGCTGTCAACCATTATGTGACGTCATACTATTTGTAAACAGAGTAAATATCATCCGCATGACACCCGTCGAATGTAGTGAAGTAAATGTCATGCGCATGATATTTTCTCTGTTTACAAATTGTATGACGTCACAGCACAGATAATCTACAGATCCACATGGCGGACAGCGTTTTCGTAAGCTCAACAAAAACATATTTAAAAAAAAATGATGTATTCTAGGTCTTCAAAAAATAGTAATATGTTCTTTGGGTCTACTATAACGTCAGTAAGCATTTAAGACCTACTTGAAAAAAATGTCAACTAGCCTATTGCGCAAAAATCGCTGAACGGATTTTGATGCGATTTTTTTTATTAAAAAACGGTGGTGGACCTACGGTTAAAGGCTGGGGTCTTTGTATTCGTCGAGGCGTCAAAACTTAAATTGGTTATCTAACCACAACATCCCGTACCTGCGTTCCTTCCCTGTTCCCCTCTCACCCCAAACCACAGTGTTACTATCTATGCTCGAACTACGAAACAATGTTTTGTTTGATTTTCTAAACAGCTTCTAGTATAAATATCATTGAATACAACAATAAATATTATGTGACCATGACGCATGATTCATTTTGTTTACTAACAGTTATAGCGGCATTTACAACTCTGAACATGAAGGTGTTATAGGCCTCTCTTAGCAACCTTCGGCACTCAAAACAGAATAACAAGTAGTATTCTAAGACTAACTGTATAAAAGATATAGATCTAATACGATTTCTATCGAATTCTCGAAATACGCGCTTTTTGGGTTAGTTGCCATTACCCCGATCTTTATTTCTCCCAATATTTTTTCTTTCATTTAAAAAAACATCGAAAGTAATTCCAAAATGGAAAGAAATTATGTAGTTCCACGATAACAGTTTTTAGCTTGGAGTCTGGGGTCCGCTTTATATTATTATCTAACTGTGGATTTGGCTGAACTTCAATATTTTCTGTGAATCGACTGCCATCTTACCTACACAACTCGAAGGCGATATCGAAGTATTGCATTGCAGTTAGACCAGTTGTTTGACTTTTGAGGGCTCCAACTACCTGTAACGACTGCCATAGATGTTCGTATGGCAACCGGGACCGACGGCTTAACGTGCTCTCCAAGTCACGACCAGACCAATCCAAATACCCATATTCATGTATACAAATATTTAGACTGAGCAGGGATCGAAGCCGCGCTTCCTACGGCCGCATTCATTACCACTACGCTACGGAGGCTATCTGCCGCCTAAGTGGCATAAAAAGTTCAAAAATTGGTTCAAATAAAAAAATATTGTCTCTTATGCGACTACATTCAACGGATTGCGGTGAAACTTCGATAAGTTGATGAGCACGTGTCCATGAAGGTCCGTTCCATTAAAACTAAGTCAGCGCAATATGCATTTCACTGACGTATTGTTAGGAACCTTGACAAGAAGCCGCACTAGCTAGTCTAATCTAAAAACAGTTGAAATATATCAATTACGTAAGTTGCTGTAAAGACCAAGTCGAACACTGACGAAAGGCCAACATATATTATACTAAGCTTATGGATCTGTGCCTCTTTTTTCAATCGATCAATTGATCAGTTTGCAAAATAATAGAAAGACAAAATATTGCTGAAAGTTTATGAAAATATTACACGCGTAAGTAGAACAATTTTTACAGATTACATAGCAACGTTTTCACGGCCGGGAATATTGTAGTTAACGTAAATTCAACATAACAAATAGCCACGTCATTATGTTACAATTAGTTTTGTTCAACATTATATTATGTCTACTTCCAATAACTTATTATTAGTGACTCAAGCCTGTGTTTGACCACTATCTCACTTGTCTAGACTAGATGATACCTATTCAATGTTGTCATGAACAAAAAACTAAATTAATCTTGCGTCGATATCTACCTATGCGACATTAATATTGTTTTTGTTTGCTAATATAGACAGACATAGAATACTTTCAAAACCTAACTTCATTATATCACTTGCATGTATACCGATTCTTTGTTTCAGAAAAGAACGCTGGCAGTAATGGTGTTATTGGTACTCTCTTCCACTCAACGGGTACCAAGCTCAGATTAATTAGTACCATAAGGTTTCAAGTGCAGAACAAAATAGTGCCATTGGTTTCCATCGAATAAGTAAATCCTATCTTATTCTATACAGACTCATGGTCAGGCGGTCAATCAATAAGTGAGTTCAGGGTTCAAAAGGTGAGTTCAGGGGCAACCCTGAACTCACCTTTTGAACCCTGAACTCACTTGATGCATTAATAAAGTAACTTAGTCTATATTTTCGATTACTTTAATTATCTAAGTATCTTCTACCATTCAAAATCGACTTCTAGTCTTCGAATCAGCAGTGTCATTTGTCTTAGTATCGAAATGATTGAACTTTTCAGTGCGTGCGTATACCAGCTTCATCTAAATAATTATTGAACCGTGTCCAGATAAAAATTAACACCACGGCATCAGCCTTTCTACTTTCAGGCTCAATTTGTTCATTCAACAAGTGCAACCCTGAAAACACTGGGTGCAACCCTGAACCCACTGGGTGTAACCCTGAACTCAAAGAGTGCAACCCTGAACTCAAAGAGTGCAACATTGATCTACATCATTATATTGTTGTGAGTTTACTGCTCGTATTCGTGACGTCACTCATTCATTAGTTTCGAGGACAAAAACCCTATTGAAAGTGAAAGGTTACTTTCTTCTACTGCGTCTGTCGCAACAAACCTTGCTATTATCCTACTATATCTTAAATGCGGGTCATTAACAAAATGACTTCGTGTAGCAATGCAATAGTATTGCTACACGCGGTCGGACATTGTTGGCATCGTTATACAGGTGGGACTAATCGATTACGTTTGTTAGTTTTGCGCGTAAATTTTTTCTATAAGATCTTTAAGCATTTGCTACTCTTGCGCGGTTTTTGTTATATGAGATTTTTATGTCGAATTATGAATGAAGTTAAGATGAATGAGATTGATGACTCCGTGTAAATAATTGACAATTTTACGTGAAATTATGATGACATTGAATTATAAGTGCCCGGTTAATGGCAATAGGCTCGCCACCTATTACATAGGGACCTAAACATAAACTGGCAAAATGTGGGTGCCAGCACCTCTGCCTACCCCTTCGGGGAATATAGGCGTGAGTTTATGTTATGTTATGTTATGTATCTATACGTTCATGATTGAAGTACTTATGATAAATGTTAAATCGATTGTTTGATAGCCTACAATATAAATCTGTAATATTTGGATGTACCT
The DNA here is from genome assembly GCA_914829495.1 of Eilema sororculum. NCBI lineage: Eukaryota > Metazoa > Arthropoda > Insecta > Lepidoptera > Erebidae > Eilema > Eilema sororculum. The sequence continues at coordinate 18,257,714 of OU618543.1, read as the reverse complement.
CTGGAGACAAGCCAGCTTCACCTGCAAGCAAGTACATCTGATTGTAGAAACGAATAACTGACAGAGGCTTTCTTTGCAGAATCGAGCGGTCAGACGGTAGTCACCTCAGTAAATCCATGTAAAACAAACCTAGAGAAAAAGGAATAAGCTGAGGTATTCCGTGAAGCACACCCAGACGAAGCACACCTTCCGAGTTCGTACTAATTACCTGTAACAAACAATAAATACATTTGAACTTGTATTGACTTTGAGTTATAATGTTGACAGTATTTTACGTTAAATTTTCAAGATGGAAAATTATTCGTGTACTTCTCAAATAATCCTAATAATTATTTTCAGCCTAAGTGTCCAATAAATTCAGATTTATTGAAGACTAGCTTTTGCCCGCGGCCCCGCCCGCGTGGATGTCGGTTATCGCGACCAAATATAGCCTATGTCCTTTCTCATGGTCTAATCTACCCCTATACCAAATTTCATCAAAATCGGTTCAGTGGTTTTGGCGTGAAAGCGTAACATACAGACAGACAGACAGACAGACAGAGTTACTTTCGCATTTAGTATGGAGTATGGATTCTACGTCATAATAATTTTGCAAAAGTTAATCATATTTGTTAATGGCTTAAGCCGATTCCCGCAGTGCCTGTCATCTTTACTACATTCAGTTGGAAAGCTTGTGCTTACCGTTAATGCTATAAGGGGTTAATCTAAATAGTGTATCCTTCCCAAGCTGTACTCTCAGTGGGAGACAAATTCCTAGGGACGACAAACCATACAAGTTTTTTTTTTCTATTTGCAATGTCGCATCACAACGTTAGTAATTTTATCTTACATATTATAACTCACGTTGACATTATTAATGGTAAAAGTATTTTTTATTTAGGATTAGATTTTCATGTAATTTAATAAATCCCTGATGTGGTAAGCAGAGGTGTATTGACCCCCACATTGCAAGTCTAATAAATGATAATGATAAGATTATTGATAATTTTTGGTCAAATAATAGATTGCCATTCATCGAAATAAACATCAAACAAAGTCGGAGACTACCAAACTAATTTGACGAAAGCTAAAATTTCACAAATTATTTATTCAAGTAGCTTCCTTAGAGTCTACAGGTTCAGTCGACAGATAGGTATTCTTCATGTTCAGCTCAACAATGGTTGTTTAATGACAATTAACCATAACAAGATGTCACTGAGTCATCGGTTCATTAGGTGTTATTGTTTAACAGGGGAGACGTTTTTATTGGATGCTTAAAACAAACATCTTATAAAGAATAGAGTAATACGGATCTGTAGGATTATTGGTGTTGCGATGCGGAACATGAGTAACGGAATTTCCGTGTCTGTCAGTGTAGACCTCAGTCAATAAATGTAGCGATCCAGTAACGTAATCCAATTGGCACGGATTGCAATTGGACTTCGATATTAGCAAATACTAGCTGATGCTAGAAGACAGTAGACAGCCTCTGTGGCGTCGTCGGTAGTGCACGCGACTGCCAACCAGGAGGCGCGGGTTTGATCCCCGCTCAGTGCAAATATTTGTATGCATAAATATGGCTATTTGAATTGGTCTGGGTGTTTCTATGTATAATATGTATGTATTTACAAAAAAAAAAGTTTTTAAGTATGTTTATCCACATTCTAGGTTCCATAACACAAGCTAGTTAAGCTTACCATGGGTCTAGATAGCGTTGTCTAGAATGTTGTGGAATAATTATTTATAGAAGATGCGGGAACGCCCGAGTGGAATTCCGTTCCAGTTATACCCCGTATTTTTTTCATATTTTCTCAAATTTTAAGCTTTCTCTGCACTACGACAAACATTTCAAAGCCAAAATCAGCTAAATGGGCCTTGCCGTTGTCGAGTCTTAACGAGGCAAACAAACAGCAATTGATTTTTATGTCCATTATTAGAAGATATTGACAGGATTGAAATATAGGCTGCTTATACAAGCCAAAAGAAATTCACTTGATCGTTGTTTTGATACTTTGAGTATCTAGTATACTTTTTAAATGACTGTATTCATAAAATGTCAATGCGTTTTACACAGCTACATTTAAATCGAGCAGTTTATAAAAACCAATGCCACCTGATGTAATATTTACTTCCTTCTTTAATTTAGTAAATCGGAATGTCTTTCGACCACAACGCAGCGGTACCTTACGTAAACTTAATTTTAGTGTAATCGTTTACGCGTAATGGATCGATTTTTATATGTTGAATGATGTTTTGATTGAAGTCTATTGACATTATTTTTTGGGTACGAATGTAATGTGTTATAAGACTTATAGTTATAGTTATAACTCAGATAATAGGGTTATAACTTTTACGCGTCTGTGTGTGTGTCTGTGACATTGTAGATCCCGAACTGATTGAGATCTTGTAAATGTTTGTAGATACCAGTTTCTCTCCGGCTCCATGAATTGCGACATTGTGCACAGTAGATAGTAGCATTTGTCTTAAAAACCAGCCTTGGATAAAAATATCAATATGGTGGATTTTCGGCACTAAATTATAAGTCGTTCGGTTTTTAACCAAGTCTATCAAAATGACCAAAATAGAGGAATCTGAATTACTTTAAAAATATAGATATGGCGGAACCAAAAAGTAAACTACTTGATAAAATTATGATGTATGATAACTACGTGGTATTTATGAATTTTCATTGTGAAATGTGAACTTACGTTAGTGTTGCTCTCTGCTTCAGTAAGCAAAGTAACTATGCAATTGCCTTGAAAGGACGCTCCTTCTCCTAACGTATTTCCAAAGTTACAAAAATAAATAGCTGGGTAAAACACATTTCTTCAATTATTAGCGACATACAATATGATTAATATTCATCTTTATAACGAAACAAATCGTGCAATTTCTTATAAATGTAAATTTGTAACCATGGTATGAGTATGTTTTTTATTTTATTTATTGTTGATGAAATTATTGCTTATTTTCATAACGCTAAAAATAGAAATCCTTCATGAGTTTTTTAAATATACTAAAGTCTGTTCTAAATACATGATGCAGATTTACTATTTCTAGACAATTTTTTACCTTATTTGAAATTTGAGAAGTATTTACATCAAAAAAGCTCATTCTATCCGCTCTCCGTCAAATTCTTTTAGTGTAAACAGTGACAGAACATTTTGTTCGTTGTTTTGTCTTTGAAAATAATGCGCAATACCGCAACAGAAGGCTTAGTATAAATGTTACCGGCAACGTGTTTGATGCAGGCGTTCTATACAATGCCTAGGCATGCTATTCCAACGGCAATGTGTGAAATAAATAGATTATGGTCTATATTTGCGGATGGGTTTGAAGGAACTATATTTCTGATTGGTTATACTTAAAAAATGCGTGGTGTGGGCACTGCGCCTCGACCTAGACGTATATGCATAGTTTAGAAGACTGAGGTGGAAACGGAGGTTAGCCTTCGTGGTTGTTTTTTTATAGCTACTAATGTTTTTGATACCATTTCATATAATACCAACCAAATAATAATAAAACCAAAATATAATCCTCTTTGAATGCTCTTGAGAGCTAGAGCTTGAAGCTTTAGCTCTATGTTCGTTTAGATTAAATCCACCTTAACCCAACTCACTTAGCTTAAGTTAGCCACATAGTACATTACAATTAAAAAAATATCACTAACAATACCCAAAAGTTTTCTATCACGTCGTCTGTCTAGAGAAATTTAGGGCAGTTTGAGAACGGGCGGAGGTGTTTCATATACAAGTTTTAGGAGGTAGCGATCTAGCAAGTAGTAGATCTAGCGAGAGTCGAGGCTCAAGCAACTGGATTCTTAAAACGTTAAAATTTAATATTTATTTAATTTTACGCGCACATTGAGATCGATTACGTAGAGTCGTAACCCCGGCAATTCTATAGCTTGAACCTACCTTGAATACCTGATTTTATAAAGCTGTTCTTAAAAAAAAGTTAAATTTGAATAAGTACATATAAATTGGTGGAAGGGTCAAAAGAATTTCTTAATAAGTATTATATACCTACTTCAGTCATATTATGGCATCATCGCCCAAAAAACCCGTCAATAATTCACAACAAAAGTTGTTTTGAAGTTGGAACCTACTTTCTGTTCGATGAACTCAACAATGCCTAATATAAAAAGCGCGTAAATGGCAAATTCAGTTACAACATATGTCGCGATTATGGCAAATGGTGTAACTGAAACAGTTTTGGTCTAAATGCCATAAATATTTTATAGCATTTGACTTTGAGCACTGATTTGGAGATCAATCGTAAAAAAATTGGATACGACACGACAGATATATTTGTGTGATTTATTTATGTTCCAGTTACAAATTGAGGGCCATCATGATCATGATAGCAGGCTTGACTCTCGGAGCCCGGGGTCCGCTTACTACTCCGCCTTTAATGGGGGTGACTGCCGTATGACCTCCCAAGTCTGAGAGGAAAGCCAGCACCGGAGCTTTGTCCGTCAAAATCAAAAGATTTGCAAGTTAAATCTTACTTGGACATGAGGATCTTTGTGGGGAGACCCCACGCTCGGATGGTGATGACAGTTATATTTTACTAGCTATTGCCCGCGGCTGCGCCCGTGTGGATGTCGGTTATCGTTACCAAATATAGCCGTTGTGTTAATCCAGGGTGTCAGCTAACTCTATACCTAATTATATTAAAATCGCTTTAGCAGTTTAGACGTGAAAGAGTTATAAACATCCATCCATCCATACTTACAAACTTTCGCGTTAAAATATAGTAAGACTAACTTTTACCCGCGGCTCCACCGGCGTGAATGTCGGTTATCGCAACCAAACATAGCCTATGTCCTTTCTCATGGTCTAATCTACGACTATACCAAATTTCATCAAAATCGGTTCAGCGGTTTAGGCATGAAAGCGTAACATACAGACTGACAGACATACAGAGTTACTTTCGCATTTATAATATTAAGTATGGAAAATAATGTGTTATTATGTACTCATTATTTATAAATAACATAAGTGAAGCATAACCGCATTATATGGTATCAGCAACCTCATTTAATAGGCTTATTTACACATTCATGTTAATGTTTAAACAATTAACAGTCATATTATTATCATATTATAACAACATCTTTAGTCTTGACAATAAAACGTGAATTTTATGTTTGGTCATAATATAGGGAATATTTCTCGACTAACTAAATATATCATAAACTAGCTGTGCCCGCGACTTCGTCCGCGTGGAATGTACTTAATAAAAAAAATCTGTTTATTTTTTTTTGTTTTTTTTTTGTAGCCTAAGTTACTCCTTATTACATAAGCTATCTGCCAGTGAAAGTCCCGTCCAAATCGGTCCAGCCGTTCCAGAGATTAGCCAAAACAAACAGACAGACAGACAGACAGACAGACAAAAAATTTAAAAATATATATTTTGGTATGTGTACCGTATATACATTCATATGCATGTAGTAGAAAGCGGTTATTTTAATATTACAAACAGACACTCCAATTTTATTTATTTGTATAGATATAGGGAATATTTTTTGACTAACATCTTGGATCAAGGGCCAGATGCAGAAGGCAGTGATTCTTTATACGGCGCGCATCCTCAGGAAGTTCCTTTCTCTGGAGTATTACAACTATAGATACACAAGTTTTTTTTTGCATTAAATTGCACAAGGCCTAGTGAAGTGCTGACCTAATAATATCTGAACATCTAGAATCATCTTTGGCACACCAAAAAATAATGAATTAGTATTTCACTAGTTAAGAAAGATTACAATGCCGTGTCCCCGATGGCCCGTAATCAATCCAAAATAATAAATAAATAATACACTATACAGACAGAGTCATGGACAATATACCTATATCTATATTTAAATATTGTGAAACTCCTTCTTTTTCTAGTAAGTTAATTAAAATTAATTATGCAGCGGCTTGATGTTCTAATTCTCATAGCCTTACTAAGAAAAAAAAACGTTACCTACACAAATACGAGGTAAAACCTTGTAAATAAAAATAAAATGTATTCATTTGCTTTTGAGATTATTGTGGCAATAAAATTATCGTTTGCTCTTCTGATTGAATAAGTCAACGTCCTTTGTCGGGCAATTAAGTCTAAAACAACTCATTACGTGCTGATATCGTGTTAGTGCAAGTCCATGACCTACATAAGTGTGCAGTGTAACATTGGCCTTACAATGGTTCAATAGCCGGCCAATAACTTGTTAATAGCCCTTAGAGTTAAAAAAAAAGTATGTAGACTTTAATTAGAAAAGTTACGTCTCTCTGACAAGTGGTACGAGGCTATAGGTTACCATCGATTTCTCGGTATAGATACCGTTTGCTTTATTCCACGATGGTGCCTAATCCATATCCATACTAATTTACAAATGCGAAAGTTATGTCTGTGTGTCGGTCTATCTGTCTGTATGTTACGCTTTCACGCCTAAACCGCTGAACCGATTTTGATGAAATTTGGTATAAGGGTAGATTAGACCTTGAGAAAGGACATAGGCTATGTTTGGTCGCGATAACCGACATCTATGTGGGCGGAGCCGCAGGCAAAAGCTAGTCCATACTTATATTATAAATGCGAAAGTAACTCTGTCTGTCTGTCTGTCTGTATGTTACGCTTTCACGCCTAAACCGCTGAACCGATTTCGATGAAATTTGGTATAAGGGTAGATTAGACCTTGAGAAAGGACATAGGCTATGTTTGGTCGCGATAACCGACATCTATGTGGGCGGAGCCGCAGGCAAAAGCTAGTCCATACTTATATTATAAATGCGAAAGTAACTCTGTCTGTCTGTCTGTCTGTATGTTACGCTTTCACGCCTAAACCGCTGAACCGATTTCGATGAAATTTGGTATATGGGTAGATTAGACCTTGAGAAAGGACATAGGCTATGTTTGGTCGCGATAACTGACATCCATGTGCGCGGAGCCGCGGGCAGAAGCTAGTTCGCATATACAAATTAATTCGCTAAGTTCGCATAAGTAAGCGCGAATGGCAAGGAGTGTCCCTGAAGCCTGATTCCTGCCGGCTTCTAAATGGTTCGCATGGTACATAAGAAAATAAATCGAGGACAGTTTTTATTCCACTGGTTTACTTTTTGAAAAATGCCACCCTTCGCCCCTGGCTAAGCGTTTATTGTAGCCTAAGATGCCTAAGGTTTGTAACCATCAACTCTTAGAGGTTACTACTGGTTACGACTTTGTAGACGTAAAAACCTTTTTATTTTCGTTCAGAAAAAAATATTTAATTGCCGTCTTTTGTGCAAAGGGATGATTCTGCAATTCATTTATAATTTTTTATCATTTTGGAGGCTTGGAGCAACTCTCTTATTTCTCATTTTACTGCTTTAAACATGGTTTTAAGGGATTGCCTTCTGACTTCCTTCGCCAAACGCTTTGCCATCAATCATCAAGGTGCTTTTTAGTTTTCCATAGTTTTATATTCGGCCTCTCAATTGACGTAGTGTACGCTGGATAGGTAGGAAGCCAGGGTAAAATCCAGACATATAGGTCACCATTCCAGATACCAACAATCCTAAAACGGTGGTATACTAGGTGTCCCCCTCCGCCCCTTACCACCATACACGCATTATACATTACTGTAACGCTTATATAACTTATGGTAAGTATTCAGTTACGTGAATCGTCAATGTACGGCGCTCGTAACTGCCGAGGCAATTGAAGCGAAGAGAGATAAAGTTATGCCCACGGTTACGTACGTTTTCGTTCACAGCTTGAAGCCGGCCTTCTGGGTCAGTTTATTATGGATCTGTGTGGTGTAAGTTGCTGCTATGTTAGAGTTCGGAAGTTTGATTCTTGTTTAGTGCTAATATTATGTAGGTATGCAATATTCATTTGTATTGATGTGGGGATATACCTGCGATCGAGTTGACGAATATAAGAATAGGTAAATTCAAAAATGTGCTGTCTCCCTCGATGGGACGAGTTTATTGCGAGGGAGTTGACGAATAACTCGGGAATTTTAATATTTTAACATATAATTGAACATTTCAGTATGTTTTCTTTTTAGAACTCTTATTACAAATTAGGTTTAGTTTGGGTTTTGATAGCTCTTTGACGTTCCAAAATATTATTATCATTTCGGCCGAGGAATCATGCCTTTCATAACGGATACGATCCCAAGAAAACTTTAATACTTTTAGTTAAATATCTATTTTAAATATGTGTGTTAAAAATTGCCTAACCGATTTCAAATGAATTGTTTAAAATTATTAAACTATTTAAGGGTTATTATGCGATTCTTGTTATTTTTCGACATACGTCATTACTATGTTAATTTAAACCCGACCGTCAACAAATGGTATTGTAACATCATAAAGTTATTATGTTTAAATGAATAATGCAATATGTTTACAATACAAACTTGTTAAGAGAGACATGGTAGTTATACCGCAGTAGGTCAACTTCACGGGACGCTTCTATAGAAGTTCTATTTATTTATTTATTTACACTTAATACACGATAGGCGGACTTAATGCCTTAGGCATTGTCTGCAGAGCTAGTACGAGATAGGGGGGTAGATTTAAATTGTTGACATTTCGACCGATTTTAGATATAGATCTGAGTCGTTGGCGGAATCAATGGGAACGCCATAGAAAAAAGAAATAGATATAGATGTACAGATGTTTAGATTAGTTCTGCTGGTGATGATTCTAGACATTTATTAGATATATAACTCTATATAGTACACTAAAAATACAGTACATAAACATAAATAGGTAGTAGCTATATAAACAGTATATACTGTAATGTAACATACATTACTTATGACATAATTACTTATACAGTAGCGGGAACGCGTATGGGATTAGTCCCATAATCTCATGCGCATTCCCGCTAATGTGCTTTGTGCCCCAGGATCAACAGTAGTGTCATAAAAACACCGAGAAATCAGACTATTTAGACATATATCATGCATATAGATATCAGACCAATTAGACAGACTAATGATAAATATTGTGGAACAGTAGTGGTTTAATTCAATAATAACCGAGAGATAACACTCAGGAGCACCAGGGTATAGTAAACTGTCCTGAATTCAAAAATAGATAAACCAAATATTTAAAAAGTGTTTTTATCAATGAAGTTTCTCGAATTGTTTTATATTAATAAATGCAATGGTGTCAAGATGAACTTTAATAGCACACTATTGACAGGTCAATAGTGTGCTATTAAAGTGTGGTTTAACCCTTGAATGCTTAAGCCTCTGTAGGGTGGTGGTAGTGAACGCGACTGCTACGTAGGAAGCGCGGGTTCGATCCCCGCTCAGTGCAAATATTTGTATGCATGAATATGGCTATTTGCATTCGTCTGGGTGTTTCTATGTATAATATATTATGTAAATATTTACAAAAAACTATCCAAGTATGTTTATCCGCATTCTAGATTCCATGACTGAAACTAGTTAAGCTTACCATGGTTCTAGATAGCGTTGTGTAGAATGTTGTGGAATATTTATATATTTATTTAATGTATGATAATATAATCAATAATAATTAATATATAATAATAAAATAAATAAAAAAAAACGCCGGGAGCCTGCTGACCGACTTCTGTATCGCGATCTTGCACCCCGCAGACTCACCTCTCGACAACCTTAGCCGCTCAACGGGTGTTGCTCCATGGCCGCACTATGCGTGGCTATTTTAATGGGGCCCATGCAATGAGTTGGCGAGTCACCACCTGCCTTTTTAACAATTTTGAGACTTATTGTCATGGCAGGCGTCCGTTAGTCTCTCCCCATAGCCCATTTACCAGTCCATCCAATACTCAATCCCATAGCCCGTAATCTAGTTTCCATTATTCCAATAGTCTCTGCACCTGGCGGGGACCATCTCCGGGTGTATCATATTGTGCGCTCGGGGGTGGTATCCGCCATGTGTGTCTATCCCTTGCATATTAAACTCTCTTAAAAGGGCCTCTACGTCTTGGCTTCGGCCCGACGCACGCCTTCCAAAGGCCCGGTACTCCATAGTCCCGAGAGTCATGGAACAGAGAAACAGAAAAATAAATAATAATAATAAATAATAGTAATAAATAATAATAATTTATATTAAATAAATAAACAAATAAATATTCCATAACATTCTACACAACACAGATTGTATTTTTGTATTGTATTTGAATGTGTTATTGTATTGACAGGCAGATATGGTAGTACATCTGTTCTTATAATAACTCATGAACATCTATCTCAACTACTATGAAAGCTTTCACGCAGTCTGTCTTTTTTTATTTCAGAACATCAGTACTTTTGTTCCGTAAGTTCAACCGGTTCAACCCAGATTAATCTTTAATTTTCCCCAGACTCTTCACGAACCTTTGAATTCATGCATCTGATTGGTCACTTTTGAAATCACGTCATCGTTGACCAATCATATAATAATATCTTCAATCAAGTGTCATAAATCTGATTGGATTTTGGAACGAAACATAACGTTAATTTGAATTCTTTAAACTCATTGCGTTCTTGTTCGCTGAGATTTCCTCTCACCAGTCAGCTGGAAACAATTTTGTTTAAAAATAAGCAGAACTACTATTTGCTCTATTCGTTTCACCAGCCATTTTATATTACATTCTTCTATGTGTGTAGTAAATAAATAAAAATGTACTTTATATAAAATAAGTTCCAAGTTATGTTTGAATTCAAATTCTTGTACGCGTCGGTGTCAAGGCGTCATGATTACGGTAATCACCGTATATTAACTGATAACCTTAACAAAAGACACTTTTGTTCGAAACTAGGACACCAACTTAATATGCGGTTGCAATACTCTTTTCATTTGGTCGACTCGCCACCTAGATTTGCAGCCGTTTAGCAAATATTTGTTTAAGTATTTATTTATAGAGCTTGTTGCTGTCGGAATCATTACATTACACTCCACTATCCTTTGGCGATCACGTGAAAGAAATTTGGTTGAAATTCCGACAATAAAGGTTGCCTGGCAAAAATTGCGTTAAGCGATAAGGCCGCCCATTGTACTTACTGCTCGTTTTGAGCTTAATATCTTGAATTTAATAATTGGCGTACAATAAAGTATTACAATAAACAAAATAAGTATCTACCACAGAAAAATATCATTCTTGATTTTTAAAGACGTTGTGTTCTTTCATAAAGTACTGAAATAGGATGAGATAGGGAAGGTTTATATAATTAAATTAAATAAGAATATAGGATTTGGACACCATTTTCAAGTCCTGAGATTTCATTGGGAGTGTTGACTGGTAACCCACCATGACCTTCAGCGTTAAGTTAATGACGGCTGTTAGCCGTGTGTACCTTCTAATAAGAATCTGGCGCAGATTTTCGCTTCTTTAAGGATTTTTTTTCTTTACCATTGGTAGAGTGAGAAGAAAGACAGCCTCAGTGGCAATGGCGTAGCGGTTGTGAACACGGCCGCTACGCAGGAGGCGCAGGTTCGATCCCCGCTCAGTGTAAATATTTGTAAGCATGAATATGGGTATTTGCATCGGTTCGGTCGTCGCTCGGAGAGCACATTAAGCCATCGATCCCAGTTGCCTGCAGGCGTTACGGGTAGTCAGAGCCCTCAATAGTCCTACAACTGGTTTAACTTCAATGCTTCGTTATCGTTGTATAGGTCAGATGAGTCACTTCACTTTACAGAAAAGTTCAGCAAAATCTGTAGTTAGACTGGTAAAGCGGACTCCAGACTCCTAGCTGAAAGCTTTGGATGCGATAGGGATTATCGCAAAAATGGAGAAGAGGAGATAAAGAGAGGGAGAAGTAAGCGGACCCTCCCCTCCTAGGTGAAACCTGTACAATCAGGAATTATTTCAAAGCCTGTATTCCCGAACGATACTTAGGCCCGTTTTCTAGAATGACACACAGCCTTGATCTTGATTTAATTGAGGACAGATTGTATAGGCAATATGTCAAATCCATGAATCTATCTATACAATCTGTCCTCAGATAAATCGCGATTCAGGCTGAGTGACATTATAGAATACAGGCCTTTAGTGTTCAATCTCAATGTATAATTAGATCTAGTAGATCAGTTCTAATGTCTTTGAAAGAGTCGATTCTCAATTGAGCGTTATTCTGAATCAACAAACTGGGGAATGAACTCTTCTACCAACTCTCCAAACAGTTTACAACCATTTATAAATGCTTCTAAACCGGATTTTTAATCACTACATCTATTATACAATTATCGCATCAAAATAATAATAGTTAAAAATAATTATACGCTGTTAAAATTGTATTTAGTATCATCAACTAGAATTACACTGACATTTGAGTAAAAGAAATCAGTTCCGCTTCGCCAAAAAGTTGTGCAAATAAACCTGAATGATGGAACCGGTAATGTCAGGCTCTCAGCTGAGGCTTCACCTACTTTTCTCCATCGTTTGCAAATCTTCATAATTGACCGTACACACTTCGCACCGCTATGACGATTATGTGTTAAAAACAAATTGTGGTGTAAGATTTGTTTATGACTGGATGAATGGAAGAAAACTTTTGAATTTTTTTAAAGATTTGATTACAAATGGTTCGCTGTGCCTATATGTACAGTCAGCATCAGATCGATCTTGACGAACAAGTATTCAAAATCATCTCAAAATGATCTTAATTCCTTGGCTTTCCCCCGTTCTTGCTTTCTCCCTGTTGTTGTTTTTGTTACAAGTAACTTGTAAATTAAAAAGCTTGTCATGTATACATAGAAGTCGTTCTATGTAAAATAAAATACTGATTCTGCGACTGCCAAATTCACTCCTGATCCGTTCAGCTGTACTGCCGGGATTTTTTGGGATCCATTCGCATTTTTTGCATTCCATTTTAAATTTCGGAAATGCTCAGAATTTATATTACAACGCTGCAATGTACTCGTACTTATATACAGACATATAACAAATAGACCACATCATAAAACAAGCAAATTGCATCTTGTTAAGACAAAATAATATCAAAATTAAAAGAAAAGTTTCTTTTTAAAACATAATACCAGGACTCCACTCTATTTGCTTCATATCCTCAAACCCAAGAAGTCGTTGAGTCCGCCAATCAGCAGGTGTACCAGACTGCAGGTAAGATTGGCTTAGGCCCTGAAAATAATATTGTAACTTGGAACACTATACCTAGAATGCCTATCTCGCAAATACCACAAAGGCGTCATCCACGTCTAATCACATCAACAATTTTAATCGGCTCCACCCACGACCTCGTTAGCCAATTACTCCATAAGGTCAAGTCCGGTGAACTCTCAATAATATGTCTCCCACTGAAGTCGGATAAGTACGAAACAACTCACATCCTAACTCGCGAATACACTTCCTTATTTAAGTAGAACCGAAAAGGGGACCTGTGGATAAGTGTCGGCAGCTTTGATCTGTGGATCAATGAATGGAAACGTTTTTGACTTCACCTTGTCACCATCATCATGGAGACGTATTTTCCTGATTACACCTGAGATCAAGGTGAAGGTGGTAAAGAATAATGTATTATTATTCTTTTCCACCTTCACCTCGGTGATATGCCGTAAGGCGAAACCGGTCAGGTCTATAAATAAATTCAGTGGAAAAGTACAAGTGTGTTATTCAATATGTGTAGCAGATTCCACCAAGCGCCATCAATCTACAGTATAAACATATTTTCTTAAGTTTACGCGAATGTCAAATAATAACAAATATATCGCGATAGAATCCGTAAAAAGTGGTTTTATTTCAATACCATCGGTATTTCTTTATAGCAGGTATGTACCATCATAAGTGGTATATTATGTACTAGCTGACCCGGCAAACTTCGGACCGCCATTTTTTTCCACCCGCATGGCGTCTGATCCCGTTCCCGCTGCACGCTCTACTATATTAAGCATGTATTATACAAATAAACCTTCCTCTTGAATCATTCTTTCTATTTAAAAAAAAACGCTTCAAAATCCATTGCATAGTTTTAAAAATTTAAGCATATATAGCGACGCACAGACAGGGTTACAAAAACCAGACAGAATTTTGCTGTTAATTTACATAATTCGTGCAATAATAGTGCATTATCATTAGACTACAATAATTATTTCTTCATCGGAAGGAAACAGTGACCTTGGCTGTAACAATTAGAATGCGTGATCAATATTGTATGAGTCTAATATGAATATTAAACACGTGGACTGTAAATAAACGAGTGGTCTCACTGCCCAAGAAGACTGTTCTTTTGGCAATCTCACCTCCGGCAACCAAGGACCCAAGATGGCGTGGGTTTTAGTCGGTTCGAGTCCGACATAACCACCTCCACCGGCACTGTGGGGGTGGTATGCGTGGGGATTTATCGCACGATAAAAAAAAGGGTTGAGCAGCCTTGGTTTACAGCATGGTAATCAAAAAAGTTTCCAGTTTGATCATAATGAGGTGAATAGATTCTACCGAAAAGGAGGGCATAATATTGTAATAGAAACCCGTAAATGTATAGTCACTAACTCAATGGTTGCAGGTTTATAATCGCACCTCTGTATTGTTCGCAGTTAGTAGCTAATCATTATTATTTCACTTGCAGGCATGAGATCATAATTGTTTGAAGAAAGAACGATATTCAATGCTCTATGATCACGTGGTTGAGTCTATGGTCTATTGTGTCTAATTTTTATGGCAAGAATTTGTGCATTGCCCTCTTGAGTTGCTGTGCAATGCCCAATTTTCGAACGAAACGGAAATTGTCTTTGTTTAAATTAAACTACATCATTGAAGCATGACCTACCTAAATTAAAAAGGTTAAGTATTAAGTTATCGAATTCAAAAACATATTAACAAAGTATGAATTGTTCTTGCTTAGACTGCCATAAAACTGGATTAAATAATAAATTATTCGACATTAGACAGTGATTGTCAGATCTTATGGTTGTTTGGTTAACATTGGACTTATTTGTTAGTTTTTAATCCTGTATTCGCTTCAGATTTTAGTATAGAAAGATTATTAGGTAGATACGAGTATGCCCTGAATGCTTTAAACTTGTATCGAATTAAGTATATCATTGTTTGCAAAATTATAAATATCTATATTTCCATATTTATATATTATTTCAAAGCCATTTAACAATCACAATAATATATAAATTCAACTACCTAATAAACTTAAAAACGTTTAAATAAATCATTTAGATATGCCAGTTATAAAGTAAATAAACCTCAGTTAAGAATATAACGCGCACATATTAATTTATAGCTGTTATAAAGATGATAATATTCATTGGAAAACTTTGTAATATCAATAAATATTTCCTCTGCTGACCTCCATTACCTATGTAACCTTTGTGATACTTATGACTGATTTGAATCGTTACAGTGTGGGTTATAATAACTTATAACTAAAGATTATTTAATAATGTTATAATAACAGAATCAATTCATACATAACATGTCGATACCCTCAAGCAAAAAGTTAGTGATGTGCTATGTTTGCACATAATATTTTATATCGATTGGCATTGGACTATTTTTTTCTGATCAGGTTAAATCATTGCTAACTTACGAAGGTATAAGATTATTAATATAATTTTTATTGGAAAGTAAATGCCTAAAAAGTATGTATATTATTTTAGTAAGAGTTCATATAACAAATTATTATTACCTAAATGAATTTTGCTGATTAAAACTTGAAAGAGTTTAGTTGAACTGATTTTGCTTAAGAAATTCAGCTTATGTTGTAGTTCTTATCTATTGCATTATAAGTTTTAACCAATAAAAGTAACACCTTCCAAATGTTAATGTGTCAAATATCTACGATCGTTTAAATTTGCCCGTCCAATGGTAAGAAAAAAAACCTAATAAAAATTAATATTTCAACCTTATGTATTTTTCAACTAATATATTCACGGGGAACCAACGCAGACTGGTGAAGCAATATAACATAAAGTCATTGAACATCAGAAAAAAAAATCGATTGCGCAGTCATTTGTAAATAAAAAGTCTCCTTGACTTTTAAAAATTAAATGGCTTTTAATATTACATGTCAAATTAATTATGTAATTAAAACATTTAGAAAAAAAAGAAGATTTATATACAACCAGTGCCACTAACGTTCTGCTACGTCAGAGTTCGCTTGCTTGGGGGCAACTCGGACCTAAAATATCCATGGCCGAGTTTACTATTTTCAAAAGTTAATGTAGGCTTTTCATCCGTACTTTATTTTACAGAACCTGTGGTTACTTATTGTACAATTTGAAGTAGTCAATACGGGTAAAGATTGTTTTTTAAAGGATTCACTTAAAGATCTTTATCAATCTCTGAGCCTATTTCCAATACAGGGAGGTCCATTTTCGTTCTGCATTTACCATTTGACCTCTACAAAAAATAACAAACTAAAGATAGATGGCAAACCACTTTTATTCGCTGCGGCTTAGGGGGCAACTTGTCATCCAGTGCAAATAAATCCATACTTCCATACTAATATTATAAATGCGAAAGTAACTCTGTCTGTCTGTCTATCTGTCTGTATGTTACGCTTTCAAGCCTAAACCCTTAAACTAATTTTGATGAAATTTGGTGTAAGGGTAGATTAGACCTTGAGAAAGGACATAGGCTATGTTTGGTCGCGATAACCGACATACACGCGGGCGGTGCCGTGGGCAATAGCTAGTATGTGAATAAAATTAATACAATTTTATTAAGTATCGATTTGCATTGGTCTGGATATTTCTATGAATAATTTTCATCCTATATAAAAACAAAAATTGTTATGTACGTATGTTTATGAGGTGAGGAGGTTGTTTGTATATCCGCATTCTAGAATCCATATTAGATGCCAAGCCTGCTAGCTTAATTAAGCTTTAAATGGCGCCGTGTATGTCATAGATTTTTTTTATAATGATCTCGTCAATATGACTTCACCTCTCTTGACGGCAAATTAAAGCTACAATCTCAGGAACGAATCACCATTACAGATACTCAGCTTGACGGCTTAACCAGAAGCTTGTTCATGCCACTATAGTAATTATTTACTCAAATGTTTACCTCCCACTTTATAATTACACAACAAATAATACAAAAAAGGTAATACAGTAATGCACATCACTAATTCGCACTTAGCTAGTAATCGGAATATCCCTGATTTAGAATTGCACATTTTCCAAAAAAAACCTTATTGAATAATTTAGACGATTATACGACGATTATTCTTTTAGTACGGCACACAGCACCAATTTATATTCATTGATAGAGTTACCGAATCGAGATACCATTTTTTTAAGTATCTTCTTCCGTTTCGATGAAGAGCTAATTATACTTCAAAGCGCATGCAACATGATGATTCAAAATGATCTAAGAAAAATGGTTTTGACCGATTAGGGGTACAACGTTCGTCTGCTACGCGAGGGCCGCGGTTTCGATTTCCGTACAGTGTAAATATTTGTATGCATGAACATATTGGTTCCGGGGGGAATAGAATAGGTTCATCCCTACGCCTTTTACGCCTTCGACACACATTTTTTTGGTATGGTTTAGCCCTCCTCGGGAGGGGGGACAACGGTGTCCCCGACTCGCCCCCGGAATGGGGAGGCGCGACACCCACAGGTACAGATGTACCCGTGAATGTCGTAGAAGGCGACTAAAGGATAATGTTGTTCTACATCCGATAGTAAACATACAGCCAAAACAAAGTGCCTGTTTGATGGCAATAGGCTCGCCCTCTATTACGTAGGACAGACAATTATTATCGTTGCCCAATCCAAAAATAAAATAACTTACTTGCTTTAAATCACGTATCAACTCAGAAACAGTTAAAACCGACAATTAACTAATGATTTATTACTTCATTAATTTCGTTACATTACACGTACAACTATAATTTTACTCAAGCATTTTATTAACGCCAACTAAAGTCCACACACTATTTCCATTTGAATCGTTTCCGTACACACTAATGTTTAACTTTTGCTATTTCCTTATTGGCGTTAATATTCTGTATTATAACAAAATAAAAATTACTGAAAACTACTGCAGTCTACAATTTTGGCTCTTAATATTCACTCACTTAGGGCCCATTATCGGCATCGGCGAGCATCAGGATTTTTTGGCCAAGCATAATAGATTTTATCACTATCGTCATAAAATTGAAATTTCAGTGACGATCGTCGACTATCTTCGGCATCGATCGGAATTCTGCGGCGGTATGGTTACCAATTAAAGTTCAATCTTATGACTATAACAATAAGATCTATTGTTATTCGACAAATACAAATACTGATGCTTGCCGATGCCGGCACTGGGCGCCGGCCCTTAGTGGAACAACGATTCAAGTTCAGTGCAGCTGAATGTCTGTGATTTGAAATATTATTTTTACGTTCTTGGAGAATGGTATATACTTATACAATATAATCTCAATCTACACATAATAGCTCACCTGTTGACATGCTACATACCCATATAACTGTACCCCGGAGGATCTAATGCGCGCCTCTGAAAACGCGATCCTAGTAACAGCACACCGAGAAAACACAATTTGAGACTAAGGCCCGTATTCTATAATTCAGCCTGAATCTCGATTTGTCTGAGGACAGATTGTATAGGCGATATATCAAATCTATCAATCGGCATAAGATCTATCAATTGGACAGAAGAAAAATCACGCTGTGCTCTAAGGAACCGATTAATAACAGCTACCGAGGTAACTTTACTGTTAGGAAATTGTCAATTAGTACCAGAGATCTATAGTATAGTACTCTTTCGTCCGAGATATACAAATACAGAGAGACAAATTATAAATATTCTGGAACATTAACACAGTTCCATCTAGCCCCAACCCATATATAGTTTCAAATATGTGTTCTAGAATACTGATAAACAGCATACCTACAATAAAATATATGTTAACTGCAATTCTATACCATACCTAGGCAATTTATGCTATTATATAGAATGCCTGGTTACGGTCTATATTTGCGGGAATTATATTTCTCAATGGTTATAAAAAAAATAACCACGAAGACTAGTCTAGTCTAGTCTTTTAACCTAACCTATCCAAGTCAAATTGTGCGGTGTGGATACTGGCACCCCGACCTGGATATATATAGGTTAGAAGGCTATGGCGGAAGTGAAGCCCCCGCATCAGCTATCGTGGTGGTTTCTTTTATAACCAACATTGATTTTTTTATACCATTTCATAAATTGCCTGCTGCGTACCCATCTATATATATAAAAATAATGCCATGTTATAACTCAACAACGCCTTCACCGATTTGGCTAATTTTGATCTTGAATTATTCGTGGAAGTCCAGGGAAGGTTTGTACGTAGAGAAAAATTCGAATAATTGCCGTGAACCGACATTCACGCGGGCGGAGCCGCGGGCAAAAGCTAGTATTCTATATAATGCCTGGGCATTGTATAGAATCCGGTATTCTCAGTTATACTAGTAACATATACATTGTTTTAACACAGACTACGAATCTAGTCCACATCCATATCTAGATCTATTAATCCAGTTCTACAACTGCCTTTTTAATTTTAAGAATAAAATATAAGAAAAATTTACTTGGACTGTGAGCGCAAAAGTAACGTGCGTTAGCGTAAATATTGAGGGCAATCTTATGCCGAAATTTCGTAATTATTTCTTATCAAGAATAATACGTAACAAAATAATTGGGGCTGAACCAATCATTGTTTCACCTAGACCATAACACCATACATCACAACCCATAGTAAATAGCATCAAAAGTGTGTTTGTATTTCTTAGTTTCATGTTAAAACGACTGGATGGATTGAAATAACATTTTAATTAGCGCTATGCTACCCGTTTTTTTCACCTCAATAAAACGGTTTTTGGTTCATATAAGCTGTAGTCATACTTCATACGCATACCACTTTCATTACTACTGGTGTGGATCAGTGGTTCATACCACGGCCAACCCCATTTGGATCTAAATCTTGCACTCCAAATCCCAGTGTTCACTCTCTTACTCTTCTTTCCCATAGTTTGATTTATTTAGATTTATACGGAAGCGACTGACGTTTGCCCCTCAGAAAAGCTTGCGGCAGAACCAGGGCACACTTAAAACATGTCAATAATTGAACTGCTGTCATACTACTAGCTGCAAATGTAACTTTGTAATCCTATATATTTATATGGGATTACAAATTTATTTATGCATTTAGAAAATGACAGCTGTTCAATTATTGAACTGTTTTAAAGCTTTATGGTAAGCCTGCTTTTCCGTCAATCAGCAGGTAAACCGGCTTTCAAAGGAGGTTGCTTGAACCCCTATATCCTTTTTAGACTCCCATACACCCACTAGATATCATTAAGCATATTATATATAATCTAGATAAATCAAATCGATATCTGCCAAACAGTAGCACGTCAGTGCACATTAGTCTTTATATTTTATTTGTATAATTAAAAAACATGTGTATTCAAAGCACAAAAAGCCTTGTATAGTGATTATTTCCTTATATTCATAGTAGGATGTAAAAATTCCAGTAATGCGCAAGCGCTGCAGTGCTTGGGAAATATTCCTTTGTACTTAAAGCGAGTTTTAAGTGAGAAACTAGCCATGATTGTTTACAAGTTTTACGTTCGTTGTACATAATGGAAAAATTCCATTCTGTTTTAATTCAGCAATTGGTTAATGTGACACTTTCATAGGTGATTTAGTAATAGGGGCTCGTTTTATAGGTTATTGGTAGAGCTTGTTTCGCACATATGCTAATTTGTAGTGACACCCAGACTGCTGATTATACCAATTATACTAAACGTAGTTAGTTAAAATGCACTTTCAACATTGCTTTGAACACACATTGGCCTCATTGTGTGTCCACTTTTCAATTCTTCACATACCTATTAAAGATATTTAATTATAATGTAAAGGTATTAAATACAGTATGACATGGTTTTCTAGGAGGGAGTGTGAATATGAAGACACATAATTTTGTAGGCTACGTTGATCGTTTTCCACCTTTTAAATATTTAATTCATTCAATAAATTTTGATAACTACAAAATGTAAATTCTCAATTTGTTTGATATTTTCTGAAGTTTACGCGAATGTCACTCATTGAAATAAAACCACTTTTTACGGATTCTATCGCGATATATTTGTTATTATTACTTTTTAACCCGACGTTTCGGCTGCTTTGCAGCAGCCATTATCGCGGTGTGACTCACGATGGTAGTTGTCACATAGTTTGAAGTATAAGTTATCTCAAAATACCCGAATCATGGTGAATTTATTGGTGTTCATATTTACGCAGAATGAGCTCACCGTGTTGTTAAGTCTTGCAGGATTTTGCTGCTTATTGGGTTCGATTAAGTGGATGACTGGGTCCCAAGCTGGTGGTACGGTCCATCCATCCTCTCTATTAAAATTCGGGTAATTAAAAGTCGGGTTAAAAAGTAATAATAACAAATATATCGCGATAGAATCCGTAAAAAGTGGTTTTATTTCTCAATTTGTTATTTAGTTTTGAAAAAAAAAATTGTTTTTGATATTGGAATTTAATTTTTTTGTATTATACTAAAATGGAATGTTATAATTTCAAATTTAGAATCGTATTTTTTTAATAATGAAGTAAATAACACGCTTTTCAACATAATGAATATTTAATTTGAGTAGTCAACATTGTTCTCATAAGATCTTCTACAAGTCGCTCTATTGACATCATTAGACTAACTCGTATTCAATGATACACAATGACCTTTGGAATTTTATAACAAACACTGCAGATTAGATAGCAGGGGTGAATCGTAAACATAATATTGAAGAATCTGGCATAAGTTAGACACAGTGTAAACAACAATATACCGGGTGAAGTATAAATAAGTAAGAATACAACGACAATTACATATTTTCATTCCTGTCCAAGTCCATCCTAAGGTTGCCAGAAGAAATCACTTTTAGTGATAAGGCAGCCCATTATGTATTTAATTGTTACTGTATATAGGTACAAATTGTACAATAATCTGTAATAATATAGGTGTAAAAAAAGACTTATCGATCTGAAACTTGAAGACAATCCATTATTGCCCTATAAAATGGTGTTGCTGGCACTTAGCTTATTTATCATTTGGTAGAGTGAAATCATATTGACGTGCTCCACATAAATTAAATAAAAATTGAATTACGAACTACATGTTCGGAATCAAAAACGTACAATTAATCAAATTAATGGAGTATCCGGAGATAACATTTTCTATCCGGATATAAGTAGGATATTATTACTTCCACATTCTTTACTTTGCATGGTAAATTCCTAGAGAGTGAAAGGGAACTAAATACAATGTTTGTGCTCTGTGGTCTCGTGACGGATTAAACGGGCACTCTATAATGTTCCGGTGGAAGCAATTATAACTTAGGTTGTCCGCTGTCTTATGCGTGCGTACGCATTTTATCACCCACTTCATTTGTTGTTGGAACTAAGACTCTATTTTAGTTCAAAAGAAAAAAAAAATCAGTAGGAAGAGGTAAGAGACATGTAAAAGCTCTAAGAAAAATGCACGGATATCCGGATTATTATAAGGATTATTCGGATATATTTGCTACCAGCTTCTACTTCATTAATTGTTAAATGATACTATTGTCTGTTCTGTTCTAATTGTTAAACTAACATTATAATTACATGTTACAACACTGTAATTACACTACCTCTGTCAAGTCTCTGACAAGTAAAATTTAATTAACGTAATCATTGATTTAGTAGCTGATAGTAGGTGTTGATACGAGCAAACAAAAAACATCGCACCATAAAATCAGAAATAAACTAGTAATCGGGAAGAACATTAGAAGACTCTCTCCCATTGCGCGTACAAACCATGATAACCACTTCTCAAACAATCTTATTGCGTGAATATAATCATCGTGGTGTATGGGATTACACTAGAATCTCACCTGTAAGCCAGATAGGACTATCGTCCAGCCAGAATCTAGCGTCAGTTACGAATTACGTTCGGGTTCTCAGACGTCAATCGCTCCCGTAAAAAAACTAAATTATGGAAAGAATGAGTACAAGGCTTGTCCTGCTTTGTCTTCTGGATGGAACAGAAACTCTCTATTTTCATAGGGTTGGGTCGGAAATACGAGTGTGACTCCCCTGGTGTCCTTCCCGTGGTAGCCGCTTTCCAACAGGTGGGCCGTGTACTTAGCAGGTAGGAACCACAGTGATATAAAAAACATAAATAAACATAGTGCAAGAAGTGGAGAGATATCTCAATGATTCAGAAAATAAACGATAGTTAACAGTCGAACATCACTGCTTAATTAACATGCACAGATAGACGTGTTACGCCACATTCTTTCGCCGGTGATGCGCACTTGTTTGTATTCCGATGTGATTGTTAGCATTTCAATGAATTCAACATGTTAATAATACATTATAAAGTGCGAAGTGAGACGGACTTGCGCAATTAATTATTGCAACGCGAAATCGTTTGAGTCTTCAATTACGGCAAAATTTTTAAGACTTTTTTTCTGACCGTCCATGTTTTTGCAAGCTATAAAACAAATTTAAATGTGAGTTTGTTTTATTATTAGAGGACACGTCAGTATGACTTTACCCCTTATAACTTTGAACCTTTTTGATTTGTGAAGAGGTATTGAAAATCTTTTATCATAATCAGGGACAAGTTTGAAAGCTGTAATATATAACTACCTACATCGCAAAAAAAAAGCGACTGAAACTTAATTCAGGACCTTTCCTCAACCTCTGACATCAAAACTTTAATTATTTTTAATTTCTGTGATTTGTCCTATTGGGCCGAACCCCTAAGGACGAAACACTGAACTTGTCTCCGGTCTTCCCCCGCTAAGATATATGAAGGCATGCTCGTGCAAAAGTTCATGTTGTGCCTTGGACGCGCTCCATCATTTGTTTTCCAATCCACAGTCGTAAACGAGTCCTGGAGTGGACTGTGAACTCTAGGATTCGTCTACGGCCCCTAATGAAGCTTCATATGGAAGTCAGATAAAAACTGGCACTGAAAATACTAGTCCTGCTGTGCTTACACTAAGAAAGAACCTGATATTTACATACAGCAGTCGCTATCACAACGTCACTGATCAGTATTACAACAAGGATATCTAGTTTTTTAATTATTACACTACTATACATTTTATGTCGCTAATATATGTAAATAATTTGAATAAAATTTCTATACTAACCGGATTATCCCCGCATACTACGGTTTTTATTGGAAGTTTAAAAATGTCATAGATGATAAATCCGGTTATTTACAAATATATCTATACGATATTGGATATCTACACATTTTTTTTGTAGCAGTAGGTACACATAGATTGGAATTTGAGATTAAAATCCAATTACATTTTCACGTATTGCTTCAGTGTCGCAGCAGTGCTGAATGAAAAAAATTGCGTTTAATTTTTCTGATATATTTTATTAAAATTATGTGGATATAAGTGAAGTACATCAAGAAGGTTATTTTTGATGGGAAATACCAACTTTTGTTTTGTAAAACCTTGCCGTAGTACGTGAACTATCCAATTTGGTACAGACGCTCGGAAGTTATGCGTGTATATTCCTTTGTTTTGTTTTAAATTTAAAGGTGAATAACGACTTCGACTGTATTGATCATTGAGGGAGCATTAACTTAAGATTAAGTAGCTTTTGTGAGTATATTCATCTTGTCACTCCTCCAACCAACACGTATCTATCCTAGTATTATGAAAAAAATATTTGCCAGTCATTCAAGTTTAACAACATAAATAACTTAAGTCTTTATCTGGTCAATCAAACAAGAGATCAACATGCACAGTTGATTAAGTTTTATACAAAAAAATTGATACGCACATTATTTTTTGCTCAATTCTTTTAATATGTAATAAATAACAATAAAAAAAACGATTATCTTTTTTTGTATTTATATTTTTTTTACTTCATTCCTGAGATGAATTGTTTTTAATTACTGTAAAATATTTCCGTGTTCTATACAAATTGAAGAGAAAATGTTTGTAGGTACATAATATCACAATTTAGTTTGAGTTGCGCAATAGTATATGAAGTAAATACTAACAGTGTTTCAGTTATTCTTCTATCGTTACATAACTAGAAAATAAAATTTCGTTATTTTGTTTAGAAACTAACTGAATAATATAATTGTATTTAAGTGGAGGTAGGCTTGTTTTTTTTTCTAGTTTTGAACTTGCGGTGCAACTGCAATTTAGCTGGTCAACAGGTTTTTCAAAAATAATAATATAATAGAAGTAACGATTAAAGAATACCTACTTTAAAATTGTATAAATAATACTTCTTCGTTATTTTTTATTGGAATCATACCACTAAATAAATGTTCATGATTGTTCACATGGGGCTTTTGAGCCTGTACCTGTGAATATTTTTGACTGATATGATTATGATCACAAATGAAAAAGTTTACGATTAAATGTAGAGTCGCCGGAAACAAAACTCCCGTAATTTTTCAGTATATTTCAAGTAGTTGCTTTGACTAGATGACCAAGCTGTTATCACAAATTCTATAATAATATATCATAATTAGAATAAGCTGTACGATCTATCTCAAATAATGTATTTTTATTTGTTACACTATCTTTATTCTGTATTGTATGAAAAAAGAAAAAGATCAGACGGTTTATACACAGCCCAGACTCAGCCTCAAATGAATGACTCGAGTCGCGTTTTCTTGTTCGCCTGCAAGTATGCACTCGTGTCTATCTATGTGGTGACGGAAAAAGTATACAAATATCCGCACCCCATATCAAATTCGAAGACGCGACTAACGGAAAAATACGCAGACTATATCAGTGCGAGACAAGGAAAACTCAAAATAAAACGCTGTTCCAACCCGTCTGGCCAGCGTGGAGCAGTAGATCAAAGCCTCCCAACATTGGAAGAGGCCTAAGTTCATCAGTGGACTAAGTTGTAAGTACCTTTTTCTGATTTTGAATGAATGTCGCTTATAAAGTTGAATAACCATTTATACTATATCATATATCAGATACAAGTCATAAAAATGGCTAGCAGTTTAGAGATATTGTATTGTGTAGAGAGCTACATTATATATAGCCGAGTTTCCAGAAAGTCGCTATTTTCTGGTATATTAATAAATTTATTAGGTAAAGTTAGGTTAGGATTAGTTTAAGGCTATATTAAATTTAGTCGTTTAACTTCCATCCGAAATATAATTTTAATGGCAAATCTAATAACTAGATCGGATCAGTTTTAAAATTTGAAACATGAAAATAAAAGCATGGGAAAATATTTCAAAGCAAATCAAATTATATTTTAACACCTTTAAATCCTATATTTATAAAGAGATATTATGTTTCTGAAGTTCTGAATTTTGAAGTGGTAACTGAGCTCGGATACAATATTATGACCTAATTGATGGAAGACTAGGATTATATGCATAAAAAGTCATCTTCATAACAACTCTGAAATGAATCAATACAATACAACTGCCACTCATACAACTTTGAGTACACGGATACAAAGATAACATCAACAAATGCAGCACTAATATCAATATTAGTAATCATTCAGATCTAGAGGGGAAGTTGATCACAAACACACTTGGGAAAACACTATCAGTGACCCTCCATTCAATATTCAGTCTGCACATTTATTGGGCTGATAAATATGTATATTATAGTACTATAAAGAGCACCATTGGAGACCTCAACACAGCGAATGGAGACATCAACGCAGTAAATGGAGACCTCAATGCAGCAAATGAAGCAGCGGTAAAAGTCGCCGAGTTTTGGGCTGGTCTTACCTAATACTACAAATATTGCCATCGACACGATAAAAAAGAAGAAGAAGACTTTAAAGAGGGAAGACAACTGAAACTACTGGACTGCTTTAAAAATCCCATACATTTGTCATTCTACCCTACAATACCTACCAACGCATTGCCACTTGTGTAGGGGTGCTGAACAGAAGATGCAGAGTAAACGGGATCAGAAATTCTCGCGGGGGCAACCGCGAGCAACAGCAAGTTTTATAATAAAAGCAGCAACAAGGGTACTAGTTTCAAGAATAGTGAAACAGAATGATGACTTACATAAGAGGTTTATTTACTGTTCTTTGTTTTTGTTTTCGAATTCCTGACTCGCAGTTATGATACCGGCAGACTTAAACTCATTCATCATTGTTCCGTTGATCTATAATAAACTAGTGAATCAATAGAAAAACAAAGATTATTATGATCAATTCGCATCGGCTCAGCGCGCGACTCTCGGACATTATAGATTATATTATAAAATAAAGACTGTTAATGTCATTGAAATATTTTATGAAAAGAAACTAAATATTTTCAATAACATGAGCCGTACATTTGTGTTAAACATAGAAACAGACGGAATTATACGT
This sequence comes from Eilema sororculum, assembly GCA_914829495.1. Classification (NCBI taxonomy): domain Eukaryota; kingdom Metazoa; phylum Arthropoda; class Insecta; order Lepidoptera; family Erebidae; genus Eilema; species Eilema sororculum. The sequence goes on along the minus strand of OU618543.1, from coordinate 18,230,429 downwards.
ATAAACAGTGAGCGAAACGTAGAAGACGATATGCAAATGACAAGATTTTTTGATTGTGTCGAGGATTATTTACACAGATGTGCCGTAAATTTTTGAACAGAAATATCAAGATCTTGAGAGGACTCTAAAAGTCATACGAATACGGCACTAATTGGATATTTAGTAAAATCGGTACTAGCAGATCATTATCATTGTAATTACGGCTAATTAAAATGCTTCCATAAATTATCTTAAGAGTTTGGATATTAATTTGAATCTTGGACGGGAGAGTTTGCATGGCAGCTATAAGCGATTTATTATTCAATCTGTCGGCGATGAGTTGAAAGAGAAAACGTGTAACATTTGTTTGAACAAATATTTCGTTCATTTCGCGGAGCTAGGCAGGTTTTAAGTCGCTCGTCCAAGTAAGTTAACAGAGTGAAAACAGTCGGCAATAGGCCGGTGCGTTGCGTGATATCTGCGCTAAACACCTGCCAGTTATTGCACTGAACCTTGTGTTTCAGCTTATTGCTGTATAAATGTTGTGCCCAGTTTTTAATTTCATTGTTCTCTCACAAAGGTCAAGAACGCTTCTCGTAATATAAACGTACATACATCGCAACGATAATTTGTTTAATGTTAATTTCATCATGAACTTCAATTTTGCATGTTTAACACTAGAAGGTATCTAAATCAAGGACTTCTACCGAGGCCCGAACGTTTTGCTCGTCTCATTTGTTATAATTAGCAGTCATCGTTAGCACTTAAAATAAACAATTTCATTGTTACTACCCATGTTTTCTCATTGTTCTCCAGTTGATTGAAAAATTATTATCATTTCTGACATGCTAACATACCTGAGTCCTGTGCATTTTGTAAGTGATGGATGTGATGCAGGTGCGCATAGTAATGGTGGTGATGCAGGATGCATTCCAGATCGGTGCAATTCAACATTGTCACGGAGCACGGACCGCGCCGGCAGCCGTCTGCTCACTCACGCTCGGTGCACACTTTCACAAAACAATTCCACTATCACTACAACATGTATCGCTGTCACATCACGTTATCTTCTTAAACTCCGATACAGGGTTGAAACACATGGGTCGGTTCCACTGAGAATGGCGCCGCTCGGTCTGTCACTGACGGCGCCCACCAACTATCGCTGCATCACGTGCACTTGTTTATATGTTGTAATCTTCTAAATATTCACACGTTATCACGAGACGCACTCATCACTGTTCGGAATTCCGCGCGACGTTCAAAGGAGCGGAAGGCGTAATCGATAAGGCGACCGATTCGATAACTACGCGAGGTTGTGTTGCAGTGAACGTCTGCGTGCGCGCAACACTTACGGCGCGCGATTGTATACTGAATGCGGTATGCGAGCGACTGCCACCTCTCCCGAGCTCCCGGCCTCGACCGCACTTGTTGAGCCCTCGGCTATCATAATTATCGCGCCACCTCTTGCCCTCTGGAGAATAATGCATCGTTCAACGTCCGCTTCTAATTATCATCTTAACACGAAAATGTGACAAGACGATTGTCCCCTGGAACGAATACAAACATTTTATTGTTCAATCACGCTCATCGAACGAACGTTCGCAAACAAGTGCAGCGTAAATAATTATTTCACGAAAACTTGTAACCATCATGCGGAGCATGCAGCATCGCAAAGCGATTCATGCGATTCGTAACAGAAGTTTTACTAAAACAAATCCCAGAGTAGTGGTAATGATTGTTGCTATGTTGTTGTAGTATGACGTCGACGTGTACAAGATTCACGAGTAAATAGTGTCTCAGAGATTTGCGGAAAAGGAGAAAAAAACAACAAGCGAAATATCCGCAGTGCAGGTCCCAAGGTTGAAGGACTTGCTCGCCGTGAGTACGTCGGTGGTATGAGCAGACTTTCAAGTAACTTTGTATGTACAAATAATACAAGTTATTGTACTGCGAAACGTATGAGCGAGAGGATTATCTGTTCACAGCAGTGACATGATTTACCTGTTCGATAAACACATTTGAGATATTGGTGAAACTTAGGTTTAATATACTGTTACCTGTCTTGTATTACACGCCCACATTTGAACAAGTATATTTTTGGACCTTCGTATTCCACTCGACGAAGGACCAAAAATATTGAGCTCATTCTTATCTACCGTATAGTACTGAAATTATCTTAGCCTTTGGGTATTTTAAATGGTTATTTTATCTAAAATCGTATGTAGTCCTTATCTGCAAATTGGTGCACTGTGAGAGTGTATAGAGTCTCATCAAAGTCTTCGAGATTCGAGCATGCTAATTATCGAACAAAACTCTTCTCGAGGTTGGGGCCAGTTACTCCCGTAGAAGTCAAGATACGCCACATTAGAAGAAAACAGTAGAAAAGCGGACCCAGGGCTCCAACCAAGCTGCAAACTTTAGATACAACCGGGATTAATGCTGGGATACATCCATATTAGGTACAAGTTCGATAAGAAACACTGTTGGTATTAAAAGAGCACGCTCAAACAACAAAACCGGCTATTTCAAACCAAACGAGGAAAAATTCCAAAAGAACTTTTTATCTTTAAGTTCAAGCTGTTATTATATTAATTGCCAAATTAATACCTACACACTTATGGGGTGTTCGAAAACATTCGCCTACTGCACCCTGGGCAAAAAAAAAGCGTGGCGTCATCTTTTTGCTTATGATTGTATCAGGATTGTGCTTCTCTTCTCTAAGTTCGTTTTGGAATTCCGTAATCAAAGGTTAAAAAGGTAACTCTATTACAGAAACTCGACTGGCCATCTCTTTGTCAACAGGCTGTATCTCATGAACCGCGATAGTTAGGCAGTTGAAATTTTTAGGGGGCTTCCACACAACAAACTGGATTTTAAGGGAAACTAGATAGGAGTTTAAGAGCACGACATGTGTCTGGTTTTTTCTCTTAACTAATTGTTGAGATATTTTATCTCAAACTTCCACTTGGGCAACGCCGGCATGAATGCGATTCGTTTCGCCTATATTTACGCCTACAAAACATTTACTGTAATTCAAATTATTCGCCAAACTCCATTCTGACGTGGTAACACCACACTCATCGCCATCTAGCGAAAGTTATTGGTATTAGTATTTTGACCCGTCAAGTTAAAAATTAACTGTCTATTATGTGCAGTACCTACGTTTTTTGGTGACTTTTGAAGATAACACGATAGATACCTAATCGATATTTCGGTACTGACAGCGCTATCTACACCCGACAAATGCAAAATCACGCTCTAAAAACTATCAAACAAGAAAATATCCAGGATAGCCGTGGTCGTATGCCACTTACTCCAATAAAACAATACATTCTAGGGAAAAGTGGCATACGATCACGGCTTCCTGGATATTTTCTTGTTTGATACTTTTAGAGCGTGATTTTGCAGTAGTCGGGTTTTAATTTTCAATTTAATTTTGCAAAATACAGACGCAGAGACACACAGAACAATGCAAATAAAAATAACCATGCACATAAATATTAACATTAAGCAGGTATTGAACTCGCTTAGGTGAAAAAAAAATCAAACGCTCTGCACCACAATACAGAGTTATTAACCCATTTTTATCTTTTCTAACATATAAAATATAAAACAACAATGAAACTACAGAATAATTTCAAATTTTTCGCATTATAAAGCGATAAGAAGAGCATTGTTTGAAAATTAAAAGTAAAATGGTAAATAGGTTCACGATAAAAAATAAAATAAACGAAAATATTTACATATATAACTTCAATTTAATACGAGAATGTGTGAAATGCTCTACTTACACTACTGATATCAACTACCTCACGATTTCGTTGAAGTATTCATATACTTACACTAGTTGTGCTTGCGGTTTCAGCCACCGTACTCGATTCTTGCAGCACTCGTCTTCCTAATCTTATTGCTCAGCTCTTAATGGTCCTGTTCCTGCCTTAAGAGCTAAGCTATAAAATAAAATAAAAAGTCCCACTAATACAATCGACAAAGGGTATAAGTATTCGCAACTTTTCGTTATAAAGATGTCTGAAGAAGTGTACATGTGTATCCTTTGTCGCCTGTACAGTCAGCATCAAATCGATCTTGATGAACAAAGTGCTTAAAATGATCTCCATGCCTTGATTTTCCCCCATCCCTGTTGACTGATTGTTCTGATAGTTGGTACACATCTTTAGTGCCTGTCACCCCAGCAGAAGCAGGCCAGGGCGGCGGCGAGCTGAATAGCGCGCCACCCCATTCCGGGGGCGAGTTGGGGACACCGTTGTCCCCCCTCCTGAGGGCCAGACCGTAAGGGATGGCCCTGGGTCAGCCGGGGTGCGAGGGATATGTCGATGACAACCTCAACTCCGGCCTAGCACCACGACCCACAGTCGGCATGCGGTTTTAGTCGATTCGAGTCCGACATAACCTCCCCTTCCTGCTCCGGGAGGGGGGGCATCCGAGGGGATTTCCGCACGAAAAAAAAAGGTAGGTAAATAGTTTCAAAATAAAGAATAAAAATATTTACATATTACTTCAATGAATACGAGCATGTGTGAAATGCTCTACTTACACTTATCACCTAGCTCACGATTTCGTTTAATACGATAATTCATATATTTACACTAGCTGTGCTCGCGTCAAAAACTCGCACTGATACAATCGACATAGGGTATAAATTTTTACACCTTTTTCATTATAAAGATGTCAGAAAAGTGTATAAGTGCATCCTTTATCGCCTATACAGTCGGCATCAAATCGATCTTGATGAACAAAGCTGTTAAAACTATCTTAATGCCTTGATTTTTCCCCCATTCCTGTAGACTTATTGTTCTGATAGTTGGTACTATGGACAATAATACAATTTAAATCAATAAAACAGTTTGATTTGCTCTTAAATACCTTAGTTCTAAGATCATTTTGAGACTAAAGTCAAGATATTTCTGAATCTGATTTACTTAGTTCTAGAGATTTCTGCGTTGAAACAAACAAATTCTTCCGCTTTATTATAGATTAGAGGTTATCATTCATTCGTATCAGTATTTGTTGAATATCTTACTGGTATTATTGGAAATTTACTCTATTATTGTTTACATGAAATCGCGATAAAATCTGTTATGAATAGCTATTTTTAATGTAGGTACAGTGTTTATAGTCTAAGTTTAATTGAATGGTCTGTAATAAGGTACCTATTTGCCAATTACTTCTGTGTTTTCAACTAGACTCAACTGGATGTACAAAATGAAAATATTGGTACTTATCGCGAAAAGTCACACACTGTCATCAACGACCTGCAAATTCTTGTAGCGTTCATACAGTAACATTATAAAAGACTCTGTTCCTATACAAATAGGTGTCAAAATTCATTAACTAACTTATCAATCCTCGTAAAAGTTCCTTCCCCCCTCATCAACGAACCGTGATAGAACTTTTGTTCATTGGTTTCCGCTAGTGCTAAATATTAAAATTTGCAAGAAATGTAAAAATAACAGTAGGTATACACAAAATTATCGGCGTCAAGTCCTATGCAGTTAACACCTTTATTAATATTGAAAGGCCAACAACTTCCGTATAACTGTGTAATATTATTAAAACCGTTAAATTCTCTAGATATATTTATTTTCTAGAATTTTTATACGTGTTTTCCTCCTATTACAGTCCAGGGCTCTTCAAGCGGGGCGTAAAAAGGCATTCATCAAGGCCGTCAAATTAGGGAGCACCATTTTACGTCCAATAGCATCGTGAATGGTGGTCTGTATCTTCTGGACTGTAGCGCAGCTCTATTGCCATCTAGCGGGTTGCAGTCAATTGACGGACCTAATATAAAAAAAACAATGTTAACCTAAAATGGAACTCTCAGGTATGAGGATCACCATCGAAAATAACACACTATTAACAAACTCTAGTACTTGTATATACAAACATATGCTCACGGCTATTTCCCTCCGGGGTAGGCAGAAACAACAGCCCGTCATTTGCCTCTATCCTTACTTACTACGAGCTTCCTCCACTATCATTAATCCTCTCATGCAAGCCCGCCGGCTTAAACTCTAGTACTTTGTAGATAATTGTCGAAAACCAAGGAAATGGCCAACACGTTTAAGGAATTCTTTTTGTCAGTCGGCGTTTAGACGAGCAAGCAAACCGGTCATAACGCGCGCCGATAACTCTATATTCGTTCAACCTGTGAATCAATTCGAAATCTTCAGAATAATAAATAAACGTAGCTTTTATTTCGATGAACTCCCACCAATATTGATAAGAAAATTGCTATTATATATAATTTGCAGTCTTGCCACTGACCTTCCTAATAAATCAGTCTTTTATAGAAGGAATTGTTGCGGACCTTTCAAAAATATCTTTTTTTTTCTTGCGGATATCCTCTCGGATACCTCCCCTACCGGAGCCGGAAGGGGAGGTTATGTTGGACTCGAACCGACTAAAACCGCACGCCGACTGTGGGTCGTGGTGCTAGGCCAGAGGTGAGGTTGTCTTCGACATATCCCTAGCACCCCGGCTGACCCAGGGCCATCCCTTACGGACCTTTCAAAAACTAATAAACCTTGTATATTGTAATGAACTAATAAAAAAAACAAAAACCTTGAGGAAAAATCGGTTATAGTGTTTAACGTATATATGCCTACGGACAAATCAAAACATCTGGCGGAATTCACGGACTGCCTTAGTTTGGTGAGTGCTGTTATTGATAGTACTGATTGTGAGAACTGTTACTTACTGGGAGATTTTAATGCACATCCTACCAAACCATTTTTCGAGGAATTATCTAAATATTGTATGGACTTTGAATGGAGTTGTATCGATACAGAGTTACTAGGTGTACAGTCGGACACATATACGTTTGTAAGCGAAGCAAACGGCGCCAGAACTTGGTTAGATCATTGTGTTGTAACAAAAGCAGCTCGTGGCTCTGTGGGTTCGGTGTATGTAATGTATGATACGTGGTGGTCTGATCATCATCCCCTTATAGTGAAGTGTGACCTCGGAGTTGCGTGTGCGAAGCATTCTGATGCTAAAATTGATATGAACTCAGCGGTGTGGGGAGACCGCACGCCCGAACAAATACAGAGCTTTACGAATGCTTGTCATGAAAAGCTAAGGAAAGTAGATTTCCCAGATAGTGTAAGGGAATGTTGCGATGCTATTTGTACAGATTGCAATCATCATATTGTAATTGATAAACTGTATGACGACATTGTGTGCGCCCTCAGTAGGTCTGCGGGGGAGGGTTGTGAGCGCGGGAGGCTCAGGAAAAGGAAAGTAGTGGTAGGATGGAATAGGCATGTGGGTGAGGCATACAGGGTGGCCAGGTTGAAGTTTACTCAATGGATGAGTTTAGGTAAACCTAATGGCCCGGTTTTTAACGAGATGTGTGAAACGAGGAAGGTATTTAAGTCACGTTTAAGGTGGTGTCAACGGCATGAAGAGCAAATAAAAATGGACATACTGGCTTCACATCATGCCAACAAGAACTTCAGGTCGTTCTGGAAACAGACAAACAAATTAAACTGTAGACCTGGCCTCCCATTGACCATCAATGACTATAGTGAGCCGTCACGTATTGCTGAGCTCTTTAGGGATCGATTTAAAGTAACTTCACCACTGGGCCCCTCACAGACGGAGCGGAGTACGATGGAGGATTGTAACTTGGGTACTCGATTCACAGTCAAAGAGGTTAGGCAAGTGATAAATACTATGTCTAATGTCTAGAGGCAAGTCCCCGGGTCATGATAGTCTAAGTATTGAGCACCTGAAGTATGCGGGCCCTCACTTACCAAGAGTGTTAGCTATGTTATTTAATCTATGTATGAGTCATGCCTACATGCCTAGTCCCATGACGAGGACAGTTGTGACACCCATTTTAAAAAATAGGACTGGTGACATTTCTGACGTGAATAACTATAGGCCTGTGTCCTTGGCGACAGTAATCGCGAAAGTACTCGATAGTCTACTTAATATACAGCTCAATAAATATATCCACCTGCACCACAACCAGTTTGGGTTCCAGCCTGGTTTATCTACAGAAAGTGCGATTCTGTCTCTTAAGTGGACTGTCGGGTATTACATGAATAGAAAAACACCGGTATACGCTTGCTTTCTTGACCTCTCCCGCGCTTTTGATCTGGTCTCTTACGACATTCTCTGGAAGAAACTGGCTAGCTCGGGTGTCCCTTCATATTTGATAAACACTTTTAAATCGTGGTATCACAACCAGACTAATCAAGTCCGATGGGCGGGCGCGATGTCAGAACCGTACAGGTTGGAGTGCGGGGTGAGGCAGGGGGGGATAAGCTCACCAACGCTCTTCAACCTGTACGTGAATGAGCTTATTGAGACACTTAGCAGAGAACGCGTGGGGTGTCACATAGATGGCATATGTCTTAATAATATAAGTTACGCAGATGAAATGACCTTGCTAAGTGCGTCGATATGTGGCCTAAGGCGACTGATGACGATTTGTGAAAATTATGCGGAGTCACATGGTCTACTGTATAATGGGAAGAAAAGCGAAATCATGGTCTTTGGGGCCGGCGGAAAGTGTCCAGATGTACCTCAAGTACTTTTGAATGGTGTACCACTCAATAGAGTGTACAAATTTAAATATCTGGGACATGTACTGACTGCCGACCTCAGAGATGATGAAGACGTTGAAAGGGAGCGAAGGGCACTGTCGGTAAGGGCAAACATGATCGCTCGCAGGTTTGCACAGTGTTCCACTAATGTTAAAATTACTTTGTTCCGCGCATATTGCACATCATTCTACACGTGCAACCTGTGGGCCAGCTACACCAAAAAGTCGCACAGTGCCCTTCGAATCCAATATAATAATGCGTTCCGGGTGTTGATGGGGCTGCCTCGGTATTGCAGCGCATCAGGGATGTTTGCAGAGGCACGTATCGACTGCTTTTATACGCTCATGCGAAAACGATGTGCGTCCCTGGTGCGCCGTGTGCGGGTCAGCCCCAACAGCATCCTGGCCTGTATAGCCAGTAGACTCGACTGTACATAATATGTCAATCACTGCTGCAGGCTCTCCACATCTCTGTTGAGCCTGCACTGGTGATTGACAATATACATAGTTATTAAGTATGTTTATTATAAGTATGTTGGTCAGCATTCTGGATTCCATAACACAGGCTATAAAAGCTTGCTATGGGTCTGGATGGCGTTGTGTGGAGTGTTGTGAAATATTTATTTTATTTAATACTACTAATATAGATTAAGAAAATTGTTACTAACCTAAAAAGAAAATGAGTCTGTGTTACTTTAATAAACAATTTAATTATTAAAAAAAAAAAAACATCTGTAGCCAAGCGAATTTATAAAAAGGGTCCCATGACCGACTGTTCAAACTACCGTCCAATATCACTCCTGCGTACCTTTTCTAAAATACTAGAGACCGCAATGATTTTGTACTCTTACTATGAAAAATTTACAACAGGACAGAACAGGGCTTCATGATGATACATATGCTGTAAGATCTGTACCTAACACATGAACGTAATAAAGAATTTGAGTTTGAGTTTGAATTGAGTCAACTGAAGTGAAGCCGTCAAGCGAGTACTTAGATATGGGCTGTATGTTTACTGTCGGATGGAGAGCAGCCGTATCCCTTAGTCGCCTTCTACGACACCACAGGAAGAGATTTGGCTCACGGCACAATCGTTACACATATTTCACTTTTCTAATTTCTTAATTGCTTTCATTATGCTCACCAGTCATGGCATTTTTCTTCGGGCTTTTCCCCAAAATTTCCTCGATCTGATTGACTTACCCATTCATCCTATCGTGTGTAAACTGCGTCCTTTACCAAACCACAACGTTCTCCTAACATTGGTTTTTTCATACACATAGTCTTAGTGTTCGGTTAGTTTACCAATTATCTAGAGTATCCATTGCATACATGTAGTACTAAATGCGCATCATAAATTTATTTAGTCACTCTTAGTCTTGACTCATTCAAACGTTCATGACTGGACCATCTTAAGCTCTTTTCCGTATGGTATTTCTCATGTCCTGTCCTGTCCTGTAGAATGAAACTAAGGGCTATCTCTTAGTTTCATGTGCAGTAATAATACGTACATAAACTATTGGAGTAGGCATACTCACATTCCAGCAACTATGTCTTATAGTCTGATTCAAGCGGGCGAGCCTATTACTGTCAACAGGCACGTTCCCCGACTCTCGTGACAAAGGCTTTAAATTCGCTATAAACATGCATGTTGCAGAAATATTAAAATACCTGAGTAGTAAATGTTCAAAGTAGACAGTATATAAACAGGAAAATGCATACAATTAATGTCTTATACACCTGAATTACAAATATGATTTTAAGTTTGTAGGCTTGGCAGGTATGGAGTCCACAACGCTTATACGTATAAATCCTTCACCGTACAAGCTGTTCGATTATGGAATGCACTGTTAGTTACTATTAGACCTGCTCATTCAGCGGGTCTTTAAATTTTTTACGACGTAGACTTTATCCTATGTTTTTAGTGAATTTCTCTCTTACATGATAAAAATAATTCGGAATATTACGAGTATGTACCCACTAACTTTTCGGTATTTATTAATACCGGTGAAAGGAACACGCGGTGGCTATGATACCGATGTGTCTGCGTTACAAAACACCACACGTGCTTACGATTTTAGTTCCGATATCAATAGTGCATGTGTTGTAATACGTAAGTTTTTTACTATTACTCGATTGAAACGTGGATGAAATTATAATTGAATTCTTCACGTTGTTATTGTAGCTAATACAGCAATGATTCTTTAGGTGGAAACGAATTTTCTTTTCAAAAAAATAAATTTTCCACTGCTGTGATTACTAATTGCAGTACTATTAATACTTGAACTATGTATATGTTTACATCTTTTATTTTACAGGTTTTATGTAAAATAATTGGGAGAGGCCTTTGTCCAACTGTGGACCGCGATAAGTAAATTGATTGATTGTTATGTAAAATATTTTTTTTTTGTGTTTTAATTGAAATCTGTGATCAATATATTCAAAATATAGATGATGGTTACTATAGGTACACCAGGACTGGAAGCAGTGATCCACGAAAACACCAAGTATAACACTGACTGAACTTAAACATGCAGACGAGTCGTAGGGAATATTAATTTCATAGATTAGAATGGATACTCATCAACACATGGACTCTGACAGACACCTCTGACTACTCTTTTTGCGTTGGGTAGATAGGTAGGCGTAAGTACATATTGACAGCCTCTGTGGCGTGGCGGTACTGCATGCGACTGCCACGCAGGAGGCGCGGGTTCGATTCCCGCTCAGTGCAAATATTTGTATGCATGAATATGACTATTTGCATTGGTCTGGGTGTTTCTATGTATAATATGTATGTATTTACAAAAAAAAAGTATTTACGTATGTTTATCCGCATTCTAGATTCCATAACACAAGCTATAAAAGCTTACCATGGATCTAGATAGCGTTGTTCTACACAACTTGTGGAATATTTATTTATATTATTTATTTATTTATTATATATATTTTTATATCTCTTATGCCAGACCAGTACACGGCCATGGTGATGGAGAATGGTTACCGTGACCTTCAGACGTGTGCAAAATCAGGGGAGTTGCACTATTGCTGCCAACCCTATTAGAACAGAGTTTTTATGCCGTCATTGCAGAAGACAAAGCAGGACAAGCTTTTAGTCTTTTCACTGATAGCACAGAAACTCTCCAGTGAGCTCTGGCTACCCTACTCACCGCCCGGAACATATTATGGCCGCGGTGTTCTGGGAGGCGGAGATACTTCCTCAGTCGGACTACTTAATTTGGACGGGAACACTGTCACTCCTTTTATAAAATTTATCTTAGGTAGCTTTTGCCCGCGGGGTTATCGCGACCAAACATAGCCTATGTCCTTTCTCATGGTTTCCCTACACCAAATTTCATCAAAATCGGTTCAGTGGTTTAGGCGTGAAAGCGTAACATACAGACAGATAGACAGACAGACAGACAGACAGACAGAGTTACTTTCCCATTTATAATATTATAGTATGGAAGTATGGATATTGGTGGAGCCACCTAACAGTACTCTTCTTAGCACACTAATTTCTTTAAAATTACATTTAAATGATAACTAGTAGTTCAAAAGTTCAACAATCTTGAAATGTGACTTAATAATGTTAGACACCAATATTGTAATAACGCACCTTCTCTGCCCAGGGGTCATAGATCACAACCACGAGTCTTCTATTAGGTAACAAATGACTACTCAGTAATTTTGCGGTAAAGTCGCAGATAACATTTGCTGTATGTTTGGCGAAATGAGAAATGTCGGCAAAACCCTAACCACTCGGAGATTTAACTCGCCACAGGGGCTATTTATAAAGTCACTAGCTTTTGCCCGCGGCTCCGCCCACGTGGATGTCGGTTATCGCGACCACACATAGCCTATGTCTTTTCTCAAGGTCTAATCTACCCCTATACCAAATTTCATCAAATTTCCAAATTTCATAAAATTAGTATGGATTCCGAATTAAAAATGTTACTATAATTTGTTTAGTCAGTAGATGTGAGGCGATGGACTGCTACATCTGAGGTCGTAAGTTCATATTCCGTTAGGTGCAAATATTTGTATGTAATATAATATTTAAGTGTTTGAAATGTCTGATAGTCTCTGTAGCGTAGCGGTAGTGAACGCGATTGCTACGCAGGAGGTGTAGGGTCGGTTCCCGCTTAGTGCTAATATTTATAGGATGCATGTATATATCTATTTGCATTGGTCTATGTATTTTCGTGCCGCGGAGAGTAACGGGTAACTGGAACCCTAAAAAGTTAACAAGCTGGTCAATGGTTAATGGGTTGTGGATGTCAGATAACAGTCGCTTCTCGGAAATATCGAAGTTCAACCAAACCCGTAGTTAGTCTGAAAAAATTCAAAGGGATTAATGCTAAGATGAGGAAGAAGATTAGCGTCGCACACATACCCTTGATTCGGTCAAAATGTTTATATACCTAAGGTCTACCACGAGCCTCTCTACATATAAGTAAGTTCACCTACCGCTACTAACTGTGGATTAAAACCATAATTATTATATTTAATAAGTATTTATTATCAGTAACCCAAATATGAGTGACTCATAATGTAATACCAAAATCCGTTATAACATAAAATTCGGCTCATGTTGTCTGCGGCTGCGAGGCTGTAATAATTTCAATAAAGTTTAAATTATATCGATGTACTTGTCCTGTCGGTACGGGTACAGTCGCTCTCAAAAACTTCTTTACACTATCTTTACTGTAGATTTTTTTTTTTTGTGGAATAGTAGGTACTTTTTGATTTTGTTCATCTGGAACGCGAAGAACAGAATAACAATTAATAACACAATATTAATTATCCATGGTCTGGAAGAAGAAAGAGTTTGGGTAAAGTGGGCTTGCTTCGGTTATGTAGAGCGCTCTCTCTATCGTACATCGGCCTGAAAGGTCGATAAAGAGTAATTAAAACCATTTGTTTTCATACAATACTGAAACTATAGCTTCGGCTTTAACAACTCTAAGGCCCGTATTCAACAATGACACTCAGCCTGAATCTAAATTTATCTGAGGACTGATTGTATATGCAATGAGTGTAACTATCAATCTGTCTATACAATCTGTCTTCAGTTAAATCGGGCTTAGTGTCATTCTAGAATACGGGCCTAAAAATTCATAAATATCTAAACTATAGACATGAGCCGTATGATACAGAGAACACGTCTACAAAACCGATACATGACGGGGCTCTCGCTCATCTTCCCGATAGCGACGTGCCAAATAAAAAATCAGGGGGGCAACCATGACACATCCGAAACTTCAGGCCCGTACAAAACACTTACTAAAGACGTTAGTCATGTAGTTACTATGAAATCCCTTCAGGCTCCTTCCGAAAGAATGTATCACGTACCATCTTCAAATCTGATTAGTTATTGTGGATGTTCCATGGTCGACCTACAGAAACCAAGTAGGTACCCTTCTAATATTCATAGGACAAGTTAAAAGTACTTCATGTTTGTTCATTATTTTATTAAATGCAACTTTTGACCGTGACTGTACTTGCCCTGTCAGTGCGGGCACCATGTTTCTGTTTATTTTATGTGAATGAATGAAATTGATAACAGTTCAAAGCGCACGTGCATTCGTTGTTATTTCCTTTGAAATTATAAAGTTACTGCAATGTACTGTTCGTTATTGATATGACAACGATACTGGTACTAAATAATTAGGTCATTTGGACAGGTCTTTTGAACAAAAAATATCTGACCTCAGAAGTTTTTTAAAGGTTCTCTATCTAAATTTAATCGTAGTGGTATCTGCAACCTGCACTTGGAAGTTGGGGTGTGCTCTCTTAAAACTCTTTTATTTGATTTGTTTTGGTTTTGCGATCTTCCAACACCGCGAGGAATACCTGCACCCGAATCTCGTCTTGACAGGAATACCGATTTGCAGATGAGGTTGACTTGGCTCCTAAGTCATTGATGGAGCCCCATACACTCCTTCAAACTAGCCAATAGCATCGAACAATTATTGACGATTCAAAATAACATGTTTGAAAAAATGACAAAATACATATTGTTGTATTACATAACCCTCCTTGTCACATTAAGATAAGGAAAAAATAAAGACAGTAAACAAACAGTATCTTGTGTCAAGTAGCCAAGGAAATAGGTATGTAAAGTTATGAAAACAATAAACAATAGAACATTCTCACACATTCTGGATCTGCATCAATATGGATATCTTGGTGGCTCCTCATAAAATTGAGATAAGCTGGAGCCTACCTTTTTTGTTATAGTATGGAATTCTCCCCGGATAGGGTTTTTTTTTATATCGTGCGATAAATCCTCACGGATACCACCCCCACAAAGCCGGTGGAGGTGGTTATGTCGGACTCGAACCGACTAAAACGCACGCCATCTTGGGTCCTTGGTTGCCGGACGTGAGATTGCCAAAAGCATATCTCTCGCACCCCGACAGACCCAGGACCATCTCTTTCGAGATGGCCCCCTTCGGGTTGTGGGGACCAAAATGTCCCCATCTAGCCCCGGTTAGGGGGAGGCGCACTTTGCGCCGCCGCCGCGGCCTGCTTCTGCTAGGGTGACAGGCGGCTCCACCGGTCACCCCCAGGCCAGCCTCATGGAGGACGGAGGTCGTTCTGCGACCTCCGAGGTCCGGTTCGCCTTCGCTCTGCACGGGCTTCCCGGGCCCGGAGTCTGGTCCGGATCCGACCGGCCGCCTCCTTCTCGAGCATTACTTGCTCGCAGAAGGAGGTGGCCGCACCCCAAGCGTTTGCGCATCGTACCATCACTGTGAGCAATGTGACGAGTGTGAGGACTCCCACCCCCAGAGCCGCCACTAGGACCCGCCTCGGCGTGTCCCACGCCGGGCACTCGGTCAGCGTGTGCAGCTCTGTGACCTCGCTCGCATCACAGTGATGCCACTCGGACGTTGGCTCCTTCCGGATCCGACACAGGTAACTCCCGAAACACCCGTGTCCGGTAATCACCTGCGTCAGCCGGTACGAGAGGCTGCCGTGTGGTCTCTCTAGCCATTCCTCCATGATGGGTCTTACCGCCGCTATTACGGCGTGCCCCCTGGATAGGGTAGCCGGCGCGCGGCGGGGTGATTATGTCGTACTCGAACCGACTAAAACCGCACACCGTCTTTCTGTCTGCAGTTGCCGAAGGTGAGCTAGCCAGAAACATACATATCTCTCGCAGACGTTGCGAAACGGTCCTGTTTGGCTCTTGGAACCACAGTGTCTCCATCTTGTTGAATCGTGTCAATTGTGTCGAAATGAAATCACGCGTTTTACAGTTGCAGAATCAAGCCGCAGTTTAGTGAAATTCCTTTCGAGCGGCATAAAATATATAAGTTTTAAAGCTCAATAATTTAAAGGTAATAAATCAATCGATCAACCAATCAATTTTTTACGCAGCCCCATATCTTGACAGGTTTTATATCAGGGTACCGTATTAATGGTCGTTACTTCGAGTCCCAACCATATTTTGATTGAGGGTCTTAATTTTATATACAATGGAAAATGTATGTACATATTTGATAGGTACAATATTATTACTCAGAAAACAATAATTAATATACATAAATGTATATTTATCCATATTCTTGAACCCATACTACACGCTAGTTAAGCTTTAATTATTATATAGAATACAATCAAAAGAACATAAATAGAACTTCTAATTGTGATAATGATGGTTGAAAGACTTTACTGGACTTATTGAAATAAAACCACTTTTTACGGATTCTATCGCGATAGAATAGAACATTCGCGTAAACTTTAGAAAATATCATTACTGGACTTTTTGTGCTGTCGGGAAGACCAAAGGCATCCTTTGTCTTCTGCACTGACGGCACAGAAACTTTATTCATCTAGGGTCGGCAGCAGGAGTGTGACTCCCTGTTGCACATATCCATAGGCCACGGTAACCACTTTCCATCTGGTGGGCTGCTTGTTTGCCATCTAAAAGTGTAAAAGAAGACCCGGTTAGGTGATACTTCAATCCGTCCTCGATTCATAAACCATTTTTTTTTCTCCCGGAAATCCTTTGGGGTGGTTATATCGGTCTCCACAACTAAAACCGCACACTGTATCGGTTAGGTATACCCAAGGAGGACAGAATATGATTAACCGCTCGCTAGGACGTTTCACTAGAAATATATGGTGATGTCACAGACCAAATCAGTCGATTTGACGTATGGATTGCCTTGCACATCAACAACTCCGCTATCATTTCTTTCGCCATGGGTATACCTAAATGCTTCGTCTTTCATACAAGCTTGAAACAGATAGAGTTACGTTCAACGATAGGCGGCACGGTGAATTGTAGAAAAAAACAATGAATGATTGACACGTATTTTTACGTATAAATGACAGTTGTAAACGTACGTCTATTCCATACATTGAACAATCTATTGTACTCTATAAACGTATTGCCAATTGTCTATAAGGTCTGATCCTCTAGGGAAATAGCTTCGTTTCTTTGAATAATATGTAGGTATATTTTTACAAAAAAAAGTATCTAAGTATGTCTATCCGTATTCTGGATTCCATAACACAAGCTAGTTAAGCTATGTCATATGAAAAGACTGTGTGTTTTATGTATGTTTTGATAAACATATGGCTATGCTTACCATGGGTCTAAATAACGTTGTGTGGAATGTTGTGGAATATTTATTTTATTTATATTACACAAAATCATATTCCGTCCTCCGTGTTCTATACCTACGTTCTATCCATGTTTGAGATATCTTCCCATATAATATCGATCTTAGAAAGATAAAGAGCGGACACTTTCTAAAGCCCTTTAAAGATATAAGGGCCAGCGACTCGTCGCGGACGTACATTATAAGGTACAAAGCTTGCCTAGCAGAAGATTTGCAATATCCGCATGTTGTTATACTTTCACGGCTTGTATCTACACTAATTAGACTCAGTTTTTTTGTATCACTGGACCCATGGATGTCAGTACTCATAGGCGTGGTGCGGAGGAAGATGGGTGGTGATTAGAAAAATAATGATTCGTAGTTAGGTATTACTAGAAAGGTCTACTGATGTCAAGATCGTATAGCAAGTGGAAAATACATTGACTCTGCCTACCGCAAAGCGAAAAAGGCATGATGATAGTGTTATCATATTATGCTAAATGCTTGATGATTCCTGAGGTCATATCCAACGACATGTAGTTTTATTACGATCAGTTTAAAGGCTTGGTCTTGAAAAAGCAAAAAACTAAACAAGTGTAGAACATATCGGTACCATAAAGTTATTATATACTAACGCTGAATCGTCCTAACATTAAGTATATCTAATGACTCGATAATTGCAATGATCGTGCCCCATGAACATGATTAATGATGCAATTAAGTCCCGATATACATTTAATATATAAATAAGTTGTAAATATAATCAAAATTTGATAGCTATTAGTATAATTATTTCCGTAAGTGGTGTGTAAACTACGCTACATAGGTGTTAAAAATTCACATGGCTCATGTTATGGATCCGAAACTGTTTGTGAGTGTATGGGGCTCCACCAACCTATCTTCGGGTCAAGTCGCAGTTCCAATGAATGGATAGATGGAAGGGATTCTTTTGTCCGCACTCAGCCTCCGTTTTTGGGCCATTGTCTATACGGATATACCAACCGATTCTCTCTCGTTGCGGGTTTGGAATGTCAACCCCCGACGTTGCTTATTCTATCGCCACAGTACACATATCAACTTGATGATTCTTTGAAATAATCCATACATACATATACATATACATATACATACGTGTATACACTCACGCTCACCTGTATATCTGAAAGACAGGAGGTGGAGAGGTGTATTAAGATATTTCGTGAACTATGATTTTCTGTCCCACGTTATAGGGGACGAGCCTATTGCTGTGTGTTTACTGTCGGATAGAGAACAGGCCTATTCTGTCGCTGTCTAACACACCCACAGGAAGTGAAGAAGTGGCCTTCACTGAAAAACGATACGGCATAAAATATATATTTTTTTTTTATATAGGACACGTCAATTTGACTTCACCTCGCCTGATGTTAAGCTAAAGGCGAAGTCTCGGAAAGAGGGTCACCATCGGAAACATGTACCATGTTAACAGTGGTGGCACTCAGCTTGACGGCCTCATTAGATGCCTTTTCACGCCCCGCTTAAAGGACCCGGGACTGTAGGAAGAGGGAAACACGTGAGCTGGCAGGGAGTTCCAGGTCTTAATGGTGCGACATAGGAATGAGTCACTGAAAAGCTTGGTTCTAACAGGTATACTCTGCACCGTAAATGAATGGCATCTTAGCCCTGCACGTGTCGTCCTGTGTAGGAAAGGAGAGGGTGGGACTAATTGGAAGAGCTCGTCAGAACATTCACCATGGTAGAGACGGTAGAAAACTGCCAAAGACGCAACATCTCTACGCATCTGCAAAGGCTCGAGGGGGGTGTGCGTTGTTTTATAGACAAAAGTTTCATATAATTTCGTTTTACAGAAAATGTTTCGCATAATTTCGTTTCATAGAATAATCAATATACATAATACTTACTTTAAAGATTTTTAAATCATTGACTTTTGTTTCACATAAATTTTAATGTTAGAATAATCATTTCATAGAATAACAAATCAAATATTCTTCTTTTTTATATTGGTTATTTCTTATAAAACTTATTTGCGCAAAGATATTTTCTGGGTGGTTTAAAAAAAAATAACCACGAAGGCTAAGGCGACAGCTCCGCTTCGCTTCGCTCTCGCCTTAGCCTTCTAACCTAACCTATCCGAGTCGGGGTATTATCTAATTAAATTACTACAAGCAATCGGGAAAAAAAAATGATGGTGGTTAGTGGTTGTTTTTAAGATTCCTTAAATAATAATTCTACAGTTTGATAAGTATGTTAAACAAAAATATGTGAAAAAAAATTCATTAAATTGTGTTTCTGTGAAAAGTGATTCATTGTGGTAAATTGTCTTTGAAACAATAATATTCGAAATAAAAATATAAGAACCAAATATTATATGAAACATTTTCTGTAAAATGAAATTCTATGAAATTTCTTTCTACGAAATAAGGCGCTCCCGCTCGAGGGTGTTCGTGACCTCAGGATTCCCAATAATGCGGACCGCACGTCGCTGCAACCTGTCGAGAGCATCTAGTAAGTGCTTTGCGGAGCCGTCCCAGAGATGTGAGCAGTATTCCACGCAGGAACGAATTTGGGTCTTGTATAGAAGACACCGCTGTTCCGGCGTGAAAAAACGTCTTACTCTGTTCAGGACTCCGAGTTTACGCGAGGCTGATTTGATGATACTCTCGATATAGTTTTTGTTATTCAGTTTGCAGCGAACATCCTATAGTCTCACGAAAAAGAAAATACCTAAGTAAGTGCAAAATTTATCCGGCCATTTTATTTCTATTCATCTTTTCATTTCTACCTAGTATCACCGATATCGAATCAGCTTTAAAGAATCAATTACGTTTCGTCATTTAGTAATTGATAGTAATTAACTATTCACACATCCTGTGATAAAAACCGTCTAGTAAATATTGTGAGTGGAGGTGGCTCAAGACCGCTCATTGACTGAGATGATTATGATGATGAAATTATAATGTATTAATATTAATACATGCAAGGATGATAATTTCATCATGTGCTTTAACCTTGAAATTTAGGTACGGCTTTTACGTACGGCCTTTTATATAAGCGATAAGTTTGGAAAGGGTTGCGGGATAGGAAGGACCTTGCGAGCAAAGACTAGTCTACACAGCAAATACAAAGTGGACGAATACTTAAATGATAAAGATGCATGGTCATCCTAATTTAATCTCTTGCTCGCACTGTATAATTTTTTTTTTATAAATAACAGCACATTAAAAAAAGAAGAATAATCGAGTTCACTGACTTTCTTGCTAGTATCTTCCCAGTAGAACGAACCGGCGAAAGAATCATTTTCCAATGATTAATTTTACTTATTTTTTCTGTGATTGACATTATTGTAAAATTCGGAGGTTTATATGTGCTCTTTATGTGCCTAAACTGATAAAATGAAATTTATTCTTTGATTCTTTGATTGAGCACTTGTCAGCAAGAATATATATGCAAGAATACTGTAAAAGGTTACTGTTGCTTCGATAGGTCTGTTCTGATGGGCGTTGGTGTTAAATACAAAACACAGAAGCTGGTTTACAATCTTTACTTGATGATATAATATTATAAAGAAGGGCACAAAACGATTTGGAAACACGTCTGTTCGATTTCAAGTTTTGGAGAAAGAGAGTATTTGTGTTGCTATTACACAATATAAAAAAGAAAAGAATAAAAAGTAAAATGAAATGAATTAGTGTTACTATCCGCAACAATTACTGACGATATTGTTTGTATGAGGGCGACACATCAGTCCAACAGATTGTTGTTCTAGATAGAAGGTACCAAAGTAAGCATTGGTTTTGTTATGAAAATTAAAATGTATCTACTAAAAGTATTTCAATTTTTTTCGAATTCTACATACATACATTACATGCACAGACTAATGCAAATATTTGCACTGAGTTAGAATCCACCCCCGACCTTATGTAGTCTAGCGCTCAACCGCCACACCACAGAGGTCATCGTGGTGAATCAATGGCATAAAAAATGTCGCCACATTTACTGCTTCAGCTTTCTTAATACTTCATACTAACCTGCAGCTGAACACACTTAACTAGTAATTTTCTCACACACCCTGACATAAAAGTAGATTGAATCTGTCCACGACATCACAAGAGGTCGTAAAGTCGCCATATGCAATTTCTCGACCGCGAGATTAATGACTTCTCGCAATGTAAGATACGGCGAGATCAAAAAGAACATCAAGTTAAGATCTTTTTGCAAAAAGCAGCTTCGGAATTCAAGTATTTAAAAGAAAGAGATAGATGTAATGAGGAAGGCAGACCACAGAAGTCTCTTCGTTGCGTAGTTGATAGCTCTACGTCATTACGAGGTGCGCGTACGCATTGGACGGCGCAGGTGTGCCAGCCATTTATGGTGTTTCAATTAAATCGCTTTTGACCGGTACAGTCGGTCGTCAACCCAACGATGATGCAGTTATGCTGGATATGCTATTCTCTCAATAAGGTTTTTAGCTCAACTGTTCGTGTGCATGACAGCCTCTGTGGCGTAGCGGTAGTGAACGCGACTGCCACGCAGAAGGCGCGGGTTCGATCCTCGCTCAGTGCTAATATTTGCATGAATATGGATATTTGCATTGGTCTGGGTGTTTCTATGTATAATATGTATGTATTTATAAAAAAAAGCATCTAAGTATGTTCATCCGCATTCTAGATTCCATAACACAAGCTAGTTAAGCTTACCATGTGTCTAGATAGCGTTGTGTAGAATGTTGTGGAATATTTATTATTTATTATTATTATATATAATAATATAAGGTATACTTTACCAATTAGCTTAGTGTTGTTATTTGACTTTTAAGAATACAAAACCTCAGGCGAAACCAAGGGGTTCGCTTACTTCTTAAATTTTCTTCTTGGTATGGTTTGTATGACTTAGTATGGAGGAACAGCTGTCATACCTCCAATTCCGAGAGAAAACTTCCACTGAAGCCACATCCATTAATTAAAAGGTATTAGTAGGTATACTCTTGGCAGTTAAGAGTTGAGATTAACTTGGACCCCGACGATCTTGGTAGAACCTAATACACCTTTAAACATTGCCCTCTTTTTTGGCTACACTACAATCGGGTAAAGATAGAAGCTTTTTTGTAGAAAGCTACACAATATATACTATAAACTATACAATACGGTCTAGACTTGACCAGATATTGTAACTGACTGGTTCACTAGTGAGTTCTAGTGCTACAGGTTAGGATTGGTTATATAACCTACCTTAGGCTAGCGATACACATGGTGAAAATTCCGTCGCGTCTTCCTGTGATATCAAAATACATTTGCATATAAATGAAGACGCGACGAAGCGACCGATCATCCTAATAGTTTATCCATAATGTCCATTATTCATAATTTACATAATAAAATGCAATAACATGTCTTGGCGTTGGAGTACAGAGCCCTACTAACACCTTTGACGCCCAGGCCAATCTCACCTGTTAGTCGGTGCAACTGTTATTCAACAGACTAGGCTTTGGCGCAGGCTTTCCTTGCGGAATTGTTAGGTCAGGGGCAGGGGCAATAGCTCCCAGAAAATCCAACATACCAATCGAACAATAAGCTAACCCCGGTCCCTTTTTCGATTTCTCAGTGAGCTGCAAACTTTATGCACTACTGAAAAATCGCTATGAGGTTGATGATAATAAACATACATTTTAATTCCGATGTGACCAAGGATCCGTTATTTATCGTGCTATAAATCCCCAAGGAGCCGGTGGAGGTGGTTATGTCGGACTCGAACCGACTAAAACGCACGCCGTCTTGGGTCCTTGGTTGCCGGAGGTGAGATTTCCTAAAGCATATCTCTCGCACTCCGGCAGACCCAGGACCATCTCTTGTCCCCATAGCTACAATGTTTAACACTGGATTTACCGCAACGGAATATCGAAGTCCGAATTCGACGTGTGTAGCACAAGCCTAAGAGCTATTATGACATAACCTGATAACGTATTCAAGAACATTGTAGAACTGTTACAACTTTTTATACAAACATTGTAAATCAGACCATCAGAACACCCATTCATTCATCCTAACGGAATCTTTCATGACGAAATTTTAGCTAGGTCTGACTCCTTCCCTCAGAATTAGCGGCCAGACAACGTCAGACAAAGTCCCGTGATAAACCATTCATAGAAAAGAGGATATAGCTCGATTTATATATCTTGGGCCTAAAATGTGCTTTATACTTACGCGCAGTACACTTGGATATACGAGTATTTTGAAGATGCTACGGCGGCGGTGAACGAGCTCAAGGTCGTTTCGTTTAGGTCCAAGATATATAAATCGAGCAATATGTAGAATGAACCCCAGGATCCAAAATGCAAGCTTTAAAGGTGACTGGAATTGAAGATAGAACGCAAATGATGTAGCTGTTTAACGTCTAGAGAAAGCCGGCCAATTCGTGATAAGTATATTACAACCTTGAAATTAATGCTTAACTATGCCGATTAGCATATTAAGTGCATTTAACTTCACATGAATCATCCAATAACCTCCGATCTATCTCATAATATTATGTGTACCGCATAATAAGACCAAAGCACACATGCTACATTTGACATTGAACAGCCAGCGGTTTTGTGATGTGAATCAGTTGCAATAATTGCCTAGCGTTAGTGACATTTTTACGTTCGTTCGCTGCATCTAACTTATGCAATTTAGCCGCCGTATATCTTTATCACATTGCATTTTTTGTTGTTTTAGTGACTGCATGAATGATATTATAATGATGCATGGAGACGCTAGCTGCAGCTGAATCTCGATTATGTAGGTATGAGCCCAATGTAGCCCAATGTGTCGCAGAACGCCTAACAGATGCGAAAGAATTTATGTGAAAATGTGAATGAAATTTTATAAATAAGTTCAATTAAGAAAATAAGTACGGCATAGCATAATCAAATACAATAGACTTCCTTTCTTTCTCCAATCCTTTCTTCGACCTTTTTTTTCGTGCGGAAATCCCCTCGGATACTTCCCCCGCCGGAGCTGGAAAGGGAGGTTATGTCGGACTCGAACCGACCAAAGCCGCACGCCGACTTGTCTTCGATATATCCCTCGCACCCGGGCTCATCCCTTACGGTCTGGCCCTTCTCGGGAGGGAGGACAGCGGTGTCCCCAACTCGCCCCTGGAATGGGGAGGCACGCTTCTCTGCGTTTCTTTGACCACCAACGCTCGAAACTCTAAAGCAACAGTGACCGATGAAAGTAGCGTGTGTGCATAAACCTTTATAGACAATTAAATATTACTAGATAACAAACTATTAACCCGTCAATCACTATGCAGACTATCCTCACTTGTGCACTATCCATTTACTCTCGAGATAGCCCGTGGCTACCGACACCGACATCAATCGTTAATCTTGTTCATACTTGACCTATTTGTCTTTTTTACTAATGCGCTTTTTTTGCTAACTGTACTTCAACTCAACGCTCACGAGTTGGTACAACACAGTGCAACAATATTTTGCGTATATTTCTAACGAATAATGTACAATATTCATACCTTAATAGGATGTAAAAATGAGTAGGTATGTGACATGGCGTGAAGGTAGAGCATTATGTCTGCTACGTCTAAAAAGTGGGCCATCCGGGGTGCGAGGAATATGTCGTAGACAACCTCACCTCCGGCCTAGCACCAAGACCCTCAGCCAGCGTGCGGTTTCAGTCGGTTCGACTCCGACATAACCTCCCCTTCCAGCTCTGGCGGGGGAGGTATCCGTGGGGGTTTACGCAGGAAAAAAAAGCTACGTCTGAATAAACGGTTCAGATTAGTATGGGTCAAACTGAAAATATACTGATTTAATTGCAATTATTTAAGTAGAACCAGAACCGGAGGTATGGGCAAAAATCACGATTAATAACCGACATCTTCACGGGCGGATTCGCGAGCATCAGCTAGTGACCTAATATTTCCCAGCACAACCATGATGAAAAAACAGCGATGACACACGGTTCACCGTGGAAACAATTCTGCTATAATTATAATCGCCGCTATTGTTTGCGCCGGCTGCCTACACCATAGTTTGTCATTACGCGCAGTTGTGGAGTAATTATCGCTCGATATAATAACAATTACTGTGCCCCACCAAGCAGCAATAGATGCTGTGATTAAACTCGATACTGTATTAACTGCTAAATATCATTTTGAATTTATTATGACTACTTGATATCGCCCAGAGCCTCATCATCAGTGCCCAAGCCAATCTGCAAGCCGGTAGATTTCTGGACGAGACTCTGGTGCAGTTTTTCTGGTTGGTAGTTCAGACGACAATGGCTCCAAAAAAATCCGTTTATATTGGAATACAAAATTGATGTATGCTCATCGCAATTCAGATTACCTACTTATATAATTTTCATTTTTTTATAATAATATGTAAAGTTTTCATGCTAAGTGACCGGTAACTTGGAATGTGTTAAAATTCATACCGATGTTGTCTGCAGGTGCGTCTATATCTGTAAAACTGAAGGCCAATTTCCAATCCAACAACCCTATATGAGGCGATTGCACGAGAATATAAATATGAGTATAATTTTCCCCACCAGAATAAATTTAGTGGAGAAAAGTAGATAATTGAGTATATATTTTTAACATTTCACTTTGCCCCTCCAGTGGATTCGCTTAGTGGGGCAAACTGGAAGTACCCTGTCAAAGTTTTATCTTGAACATTGTAGTACGAGAACACCGTTTCTACCATTTAATTTGATTTTGAGATCGTGTATGAAGTTTAAAAATCTTTTTATTACTAGAATTAGCCTTCTGGTTGGGACTGAACCCGTAACTTGTTGTTTGAAAGCCCGACGCCTCAGGCATCACACGTCGTCATTAAAACATATCGTGATAACTCGACGCTCAGTGGGAAATATCCGTGTACCCTTAGGCAACAAGTAATTATCGAATCAAGGCAAAGTATTACTTTTTTCAAGGCATGTTAACCACAAGTGCCTCGCATAATACTTGCATTACCAGGCACGAACTGTCATGGTCTTCTCGGAATTATTTGGGCAATTTAGCAACTCGTTTCTTGCCTTTGAATTCATTATTGTGTTGTGATGGTCGGTGTGGTGGTAGAACTTTCGGATTATGTTGTTTGCAGAGGTTGTGGATTTGATTTCCACTTAGTGCAAAAAGGGAAAAGGGCTGTTTTTAGGGTTTTCCCGAAAATTATTGAAGTTTTTCTCACCTTTTAAACCTTTGCTAGACCTCCACGAACATTTCAAGACCAAGATAATATATATCCGTTCAGACGTTCTCGAGTTTTAGTGAGATTAACGAACAACAATTGATTTTTATTTATGTACAAGTTCCCCGTATGATAGCCGAAGCAACACTGAGGAGGAGGCCGGGCGGCAGGGCGGTTCTAAGTTTAATGGTATCGCTTGAGTAAAAATTTAGATATTTGCTCGTTACGCAGAAACCAATGTATATTTGTAAAATTTGAAACACATAATGTCTCTTAACCACTAAACTGCAATTTATTGTGTAAGTTTAGTGATCCTATTTTGCGTAATTAATCCATAATATCGTTTTATTTGTACGGTTTAGAGGTAACTTTGCAATGGTTTTCTATCAAGAAAATTTTACGTAATCGTGTTTTTGCCACACATAAACATTAGTATATATCCTCAACTTTACCACAAATGAATTAAAAAGTCCATGCTTTAGAACTTTTGATATTATACACGTTTATGCTATGTCATTTGAGGTAGTACGGACCCTTAACCCCCGGCGCAAATAGAGGGGTGTTCTGTCTGTGTGTCTGTGGTAGCATAGCTCCCGAATGGATCAAGCGATTTCAAGTTTTTTATTGGATTAAAGGTGACTTATGTGCGAGTGTTTTTTTAAAAGAATATTAGAACCGAAGTTACTAATATTCCCTCTAACCCCTCCAACTAAGCTAAATTGCTTGTGCTAGGAGTGGGTTCACGACGGTAGTGTAATGGCCAGGATTCGAACCCGGAACCTCTCGATCGTAAAGCCGACTCCTTAACCACTAAGCTATCGACGCTTTACAATTCAAGCTTTCAAGTTCTTAGACATGTTTGATGATAATCGGTTGAGCCGTTTAAAAGTTATGGGGGTTAAAGTGCGGATGGGGAGTGTCACTCACAAATTTTTAATTTGGGTTTATCTATCTGTAAGAAATGGTATAACTTTTTCTAGCCCACTTCGTCGTGGGCTGTATGTTTACTGTCGGATGGAGAACAAGCCCTATCCCTTTTCCGCATTCTACAACACCCACGGGAAGTGATGGCCACCTTCCGACCAACATGTCTTACCACCATAATAATTTAAAATCTATTCTACTTCAAATACAGCGGGAAAAATGAAATCCTCAAGTGGTACTTGAACCCACGACATTTCCCTTACAGGGGAATACTCTTCCAACTGAGCTATTCTAACCATTCTTATTCGTGATAGCTCAATGATTTCGAACTGTTGAACAAACTTGGCAACATACATCGAACCTTACGTAGGTATTTAAGCTGAGAGTGTAATATTCTGGTCAATATTTACTAAGCTAGGTTCACGCTCAATCTTAGGGTGTAGTCACATTTATCGACATTCATTCGATAGACTAACTTACTCTCGCGTTTCATGATATACAATAATTATAACGGTAATTAACGCGATCATGGTATAACTTTGCCTTACCTGACGTTTTGACCAAGTTACACCGGCTGTGGTCACAGGCTGACTGGCTCAGTAGTGCACGCCCGCCGTCTTCGAGTCCGTGAGGCAGTAGGTTCTTCATCTACCCCATGGAGAAGGAAATTATAGCGGAGTTGTTGCAAGGCTTATTCTTATTCGCTCTTATTGCTTACTAGCTGTGCCCGCGACTTCGTCCGCGTGGAATGTACTTAAAAAAAAAAATATTTTCTAAAATAAAAGTAGCCTAAGTTACTCCTTATTACATAAGCTATCTGCCAGTGAAAGTCCCGTCCAAATCGGTCCAGCCGTTCCAGAGATTAGCCAAAACAAACAGACAGACAGACAGACAGACAGACAGACAAAAAATTTAAAAATATATATTTTGGTATGTGTACCGTATATACATTCATATGCATGTAGTAGAAAGCGGTTATTTTAATATTACAAACAGACACTCCAATTTTATTTATTTGTATAGATATTAATAACATTATCAGTCTATGTCCTAAACACACAAACACAACTAAATTACAATAATTATGGTATGATAGAGACTCAACTCAGTTCACAAACAAACTGTTTAAAACAGTTTCAAGAATCTTATTAATAACTAGCTGTGCCCGCGACTTCGTCCGCGTGGAATGTACTTAATAAAAAAAATCTGTTTATTTTTTTTTGTTTTTGGTATTTTTTTTTAGCCTAAGTTACTCCTTATTACATAAGCTATCTGCTAGTGAAAGTCCCGTCCAAATCGGTCCAGCCGTTCCAGAGATTAGCCAAAACAAACAGACAGACAGACAGACAGACAGACAGACAGACAGACAGACAAAAAAATTAAAATTATATATTTTGGTATGTGTACCGTATATACATTCATATGCATGTAGTAGAAAGCGGTTATTTTAATATTACAAACAGACACTCCAATTTTATTTATTTGTATAGATAACCATAGTCCATGAGAATTAAAGGTCGTGGAATATTAAACGAACATAAAAAATGCATTACTTAATTCATTTCAATTTATTATCATTTTTCAGTATGTAGCACATTAAATGTCTGTACATTTAATGTGCATCAATCGCATCATCGGCATCAATGCATCATTCGGGATGCGTGTCTCGTCATAATTGTAAAACCTGATCGACGTCTCCCCAATTCTGGGAGCTGTTTCGTTTATCGAGACCGCTTCATAATGAATGCAGGATTGCTAAAGTTGCATCGGCACTTTTTTACTTGCTAATTTTTACAGCAGGAATGAGATGTGCCTGATACAGGAAAGATATTTTGAAATTATAATTATATCGTGAAACTTGATGAAGAAATAAATTGTGTTCCTGGGAGGAAAATACTTACCGTTATCGCCATCGGCAAAGATAATACTATACCGGTACTATATATAGGCGACAGCCTCCGTGGCGTACCGGTAATGAACGCGGGAGGCACGGGTTCAATTCCCGCTCAGTGTAAATATTTGTATGCATGAATATTTGTGGGTATTTGTATTGGTCTATTCATGCTTCGGAGATCGACAGGCTCCCATAGTTGCCATACGAACATCTATGGCAGTTGTTACGCTTAGTTGGAGCCCTCAAAAGTCCAACAACTGGTTTTGGAGGTCAGGTGCCAGTCGCTTTACAGAAAATGCCCAAGTTCAGCCAAATCCGCAGTTAGACTGGTAAACGGACCCCAGACTCCAAGCAGAACCTTCGGATGCGACTGGGATTAACGCAATAATGAAAATAACTATATATAGGCTCTGACTACCATGCCAGACACATAGTAAGCATAGCTTAACTAGCTTGTGTTATAGAATCTAGAATGCAGATAAACATACAAAACATTTTTTTTTGTAAATACCTAAACATATTATACAAAAACACCCAAACCAACGCAAATACCCACATTTGCACTGAGCTGGAATCGAACCCACACCTCTTGTGTAGCGACCGCGTTCATTACCGCCACGCCACAGAGGTTGAAATTATATTTATGCGATAAACGCTTACCAACAGATGGGTTCCTTACCCAGTCAGTTCAAATTGTTTACAAGTCCATAATATTTATAATGTTTGTACAGAAAGTGGGATTTATGAAAGTATGCGATTTGTAAGCAATATTTATTATTTAAATCTCGCATATTCCACTTCAAAGCACATTATTTACTATACTTATAAGTCAACTGTATGTTTATCTTATTATTTTGACATGAAAAATGTTTGACTTCGCTAAACCGCTTTCTATTTACTTTTATTGTTTCTCTTTGCTCTCTAAGTATTGAATTAATACTTACAACCTATCCCGGCTTTGCATGAATGTAAATTGAATTCCCGATCTTCAAAAGATAATAATTACGAAAACTGTACCAAAATTCATAATATAACACTCACCGGGATATTTACCATGTTTACTATTTTTATTGAGTAACTTATATTTCGACGCTGTTTCAAGTACAGTACACCGTGATCATGGCACTTATACTACTAATGTTAATGACCATGTCAATCTCAAATCATATGTCGGACAACGGTCGCTACTGCAAAATCCCAATAAGGTAAATCAAGATCAAGAGTGGAAGAGTAATCCCGTGCTTTAAAGTACAAACATTGGATTCAAACCGCCGCCGCACGCGGATAACCTACTGCATCGCCATTACGATAATCCCCTCAGAGAAGTAGCATACTTAATCGTAAGTAAAATAAAATAGGGAGGTGTAGGAGATTGACATGTATTTTGACATTTATGTTAGTCAACATATTTTTCAATCCCATACATTGATAATAACAATAATCTATAATATAAAAATGAATCGCAAAATGTGTTGGTAAGCGCATAACTCACCAACGGCTGGACCGATTTCACTAATTCTTTTTTTGTTGTGTTTGTTACTATCGGGAGAAGGTTCTTACGAAAAAAAAAATAAAACAGTTGTACAGAAAATTTCAGAAAGTAAAGTAAGTAAGTCTTTTTCTCATACAAACTTTTTCTATAATGTGAGAGAAGTTTATGTTTACGTTACGGGATTAGTATTTAGTAGTAGTAGGTAGTAGTAGGAATGGGAATGGGAATGGGAATAGGAATGGGAATAGGAATAGGAATGGGAATAGTAATGGGAATGAGAATGGGAACGGGAACAGGAATGGGAACGGAATTGCACGCGGGTGGAAAATATGGCGGTACGAAGTTCGCCGAGACAGCTAGTTTATTATATATTATTCGCCCAACCTCATACCTGGGGCAAAGGTTGGCCATCGCTATCCAACGTGGCAATGCAGCCAGGGTGATGGGCACATTTGGATATGGTGAGGAGCGAGTTAATAGATTAGACATTATTTTATAACTATGATGTAATTTTGACTGTGTAATAAAAACAGACATTAAATTAATATTATATTGTGCGAACGAATTGCCACTAACCTAGCAGAGAAGGTGAATTAGCAAAACTTCTTGAAGATATTTAAATTTGATTAGAGCCGGTCGGCTTCTTAAAGCCGCTGCATTGTAAAATTCAAATTAATGCTGCTAATTTTAAAACACTAAGTCATTCTAGATAACGTAAAATACGAGTTGCAGTCGTAGCTTTCATTTTTACCGCGATTGGTAGAGAGTTTAGCGCTCGAGACGAAACGACTTGATTTATTGAAGAGGCGATAAAACCTTTCTCTTCATGTTGCTTGTAAATTTTAAACTAGCGTGTACGGCGTAACGTAAAATTAGCTGATAACAAGTTGACAGCTTCAACCATGGAGAACAGCAATAGAGAGTGCGTATACTGATTCCCGCATCTAGCAATAATTTTTTAAGTATTATTGGTCGAGCCAATATATATTGGACCAAAAACGTGAGATACAAAAGGCGCTGGCGCGCGCGGATTGTTTTGTTATCACTACATAGATACAGTATAGTCACATTCCGCGTCTCCGTGTCCCTATGTATACTTATATCTTCAAAAGTACTCTACAGATTTTGATGCGGTTTCTTTTATTAGATAGAGTAATTCAAGAGGAAGGTTTATATGTATAATACATGCTTAATATAGTTGAGGGTGCAGCGGTAACGGGATCGGACACCACGCGGGCGGAAAAAAATTGGAGGTACGAAATTCGCCGGGTTAGCTAGTAATCTATTTATTGATAAATTTGAGATCGTCCCATGACGTAGTACCCCGTGCTATCCTTAAAATACATCCACGAAACGTGTACTGTGCGTTTAGAAGACATTTCGAGAACATTATAGGTCCAAGATATATGTCTGAAGCAATCGACGAAGCTGACGAGCTCTTCCAATTAGTCCCACCCTCTCCTTTCCTACACAGGACGACACGTGCAGGGCTAAGATACCATTCATTTACGGTGCAGAGTATACCTGCTAGAACCAAGCGTTTCAGTGACTCATTCCTATGTCGCACCATTAAGACCTGGAACTCCTTGCCAGCTCACGTGTTTCCCTCTTCCTACAGTCCCGGGTCCTCTAAGCGGGGCGTGAAAAGGCATCTAATGAGGCCGTCAAGCTGAGTGCCACCACTGTTAACATGGTACATGTTTCCGATGGTGACCCTCTTTCCGAGACTTCGCCTTTAGCTTAACATCAGGCGAGGTGAAGTCAAATTGACGTGTCCTATATAAAAAAAAAAAAATACACACGACGATGATTACTTAGTGAACAAACCGCATTCGTTCGTTCAGAAGTCGCGTCACTGATTCGTGAAAATATTTGTGTAGGTACCGGCATATATATCTTAACCCCAGTGACATGCTGTGATGGTGAAGGCGTTCAAATCCACCATGATATCAAACCAATTGGTCACCTATAAATACAATTTGGACCAATACTTTCAAAAACATCGATGTCACTTATACCCTTTTGACTTTCAAACTCCGATAATGATGGTACGCATTCAAAGGTGGTCTGGTTTTCTTCATCGGTTTCTCATTTATTTAAGTTTTAATGTGAACTTTTATTGTGAGAAAGTAATTACAATTAAATATCTTTTACTGGCACGTTTACGGAGCGAAAATTGGAATGTTCTTTGAGAAGAGCGGTAATTTCGATCAATAAAAGCGGTTAGTTTATAAGACTGTAGAAAATAACACTTATATCGGACTGCGAAGTGCGAGTGTTGCATTTAATGAGACAAATAAAAGTAATTCTTGTAAGCCCTTTTTTATTACCAGCAGAGATAATCTTAATTTTATTAGTTTCACCTTTATGTACAAATGTTATAGATTTCTTCAACTGGATATTCAACCAGAGGGTAACTGTCGTATTAAAAATCTGTTCATAATTCAGTCCCGATTTAATTCAAATCTCGCAAATGTCAAAAACAAGATGTTCAATGTTCTATCTTGAAAATTGTGTTACAATAATACCGTTAGTGTCATTTGGTAGATTACATCGAAATCAAATTTTGAACAGATTTTTATTGCGAAAATTGGGGCTCAGTTTTAGAAGAAAATTTGCAGTACGAAGATATTTTACGTCTTTTTTAGATTTTTCCTTAGCCTAGGATAAGCTGGATTCAGAGAAATTGACGAAACAGATATTTAAAAAGTAAAAACAATTGCTGAAACAGACATGCTGGGTCGTTGGGTGAATCTCTACACAACATTGAGAAATGTGTGAATTATTATAAATTATTTTAAGTTTTCTTGTAGGTAATTATTTCCATGGACAAACGTCTGCAATAAATTATTTGAATTTGAATAACGAAATTATAATTTGATAGATGAACGAAATTGGCCACAAATTTTCATCAGATCAGAGACCACAATACACGGGTGATTTAATTTTTACCATGATTTCAACATTACTTTTCCGTTATTTTTGTTGATATTACCAAAAAGAATAACGACGTGACGCAACAGTAAGACCGTTATCGTAAGCAAATAAATCAAATGACATATTTTTAAAGCAGATAAGATACCCATGAGAACAAGTATCGTGTTCAAATATACAACAAAATTTCTCCATGTCTGTCTGTATTATGTCATGAGTTAACATAGAAGATTTCACGCTACTTTAATATGTGAATAATGGAATATGTATGTAGGTACTAAAAATTGGATGGTACAGTGCATTTCTTAGACGTAATTATAAGAAATGCACTGTACCATTCAAATGTCGAAGAGATAGAACGTTTACCTAATTAAAACGCATATTACTAAGTGACAAGTCATTAAGGGCACCTTACACTCATGACGATTAAGGCTAACACTGTTATATGTACCGGCCCATATTCGTTTCTAATTGCTCTAACGATATTCATTTCTTTTCAGTTACGTCAACAGTCATTACTTACATTTAAGCACTCAATAAATGACAGTTCATAAATATCAACAAAATGTAGTCGGAAATCGAAATGTCAAAACAGTTGTGTATAATTTTATCATTTAGTTTTATTGAGACGTAAATTAATAATAAAATTAGGTATTGAAAATTATTAACGGTGTACATTTCTTAGAAAGCTACAGCTTAATGTACTCTCTGTAACTCGTAGAGTAATTTAAGCCGTCTGGTCCATGTCATCATATATGAACAGCAACAAAATTCAGTCAACTAGTCTTACTACATAACTTCAGTTCGCCAGTATGTTTAGAGGTTGATTCACGGAAAACATCACAGGTCAGCTGGTTCCTTCACTTCATAGTCAAACTGAAAACCAACCCCAACTGAGTTGGATAAGGCTCGTAGGACAACTAGAACGGCTATTTCGTATAACACGCTTTACGTCTAACCCTAAATGGTAATGGTGGTTTGTGCTTTTACGTACTCCGTAAGATAAATCTTGTTTGTGCAAAAACGTCTCGCACCTGCCCACGTAGCCGTCTAACTACAGACCTGTTGGTATCACTTAATACATATAATAATAGAGCGTGTAATTAACACGCACCGTCTGTCACACTTCGAAGGACACGACGACGTTTTGAGTGACCGGCAACACGGGTTTTGCCACAGTCGCCGAACCAGTAAACTTCTTGTGTTTATACTACGATTGGCAAATAAAGTCATAACATAACGAAGCCTCGGCCCTGGTTCACCAGATGACACAGTTCTTCTAGTTGGTATCGCATAGGACAGGAGCGAATATAGATACAATGAGTCAATTATATGAATTGACCTTAACAGTAAAAAGTTAAGTGATGTCAGTACCTTTGAAAAATTAATGGATCCACGATGTAAAAAACGTATGATTTACTAAATGATCCTGAATGAACATAACCACATTTCACATAAAATAAAAACCTCAAAACACTCAAAATTGACTTTTATGTTTAAAATAATAAGGTTGACTCTCTTTTCACACGTTTTTATATAACTTCTGTTATGTTTTCTACATAAGTTAAGCAACCTTGTTCTACATAGACGCCTATTCGCCGGTATATGTACATGTAATTTAGTGAAATATATGTTGCTAAGCTCATAGTTCGAGCTTGTACTATCCTTGACATAATAACATTGATACTCAAGTGTTGTTGATAAAATAAATGACGTGCGGAATGTAAAGATGACATTTATAAATAAGAGACAAGTGTATACTACAAGGCGTTGTATTGTTATTTCTCTATTATATTTAATTATACGCGATGATGATGAGGTAATTAAGTGAACTTATGTTAAATCTTGTTTTTTTATCTTATTTCCAAGTAATAACATTAGTACAAGCTGTGGCAATAGTTTATGCGACATAGAATATTATTTTGCATTCGGAATAACCCAGCATTAGTCCCGGTTGCAACCAAAACATATATTCTGGAGCCCAGATGTGCCTCAGGAGGATCCGATATCCCCCGAGGGTACCATCTCGATGGCTCTGAGTCCGTTAGAGTGTGAAGAATATGCCAGATGTAATCTTACCCTCGAATACTATTGATCAAAGACAGCATGCTACCTCTAACGGGGGTTTCCATACTTTAAAACCTTCCTCCTACTCTTACTCTTCTAGATTGACTTTATTTTGTATGTTTACTTTTGCAGATCGAATTACCATCTGGCACAGAGAGAAAACTTTGCGCCAGAGACTCGTCCGTCATCAACTGGTGTATGCATGTTAGGTTAACTTATATGCCTCGAAGATCTTGATACCGCCTTAAACTTCCATGTTTGTGCTGTAATCTGTTCGCTTATTAACTATGCTCACTGTTTTTGGCCTGGGAGTGACCGATGGAGCCCCCTGTCACCCTAGCAGAAGCAGGCCGCGGCGGCGGCGCAAAGTTTGCCTCCCCGTACCCGGGGCTAGTTGCGGACACCGAGGTCCCCACAACCCGAAGGGGACCATCTCGAAGGAGATGGTCCTGGGTCTGCCGGGTTGCGAGAGATATGCTTTCGGCAATTTCACCTCCGGCAACCAAGGACTCAAGACGGCGTGCGTTTTAGTCGGTTCGAGTCCGACATAACTGCCTCCACCAGCTCCGTGGGGGTGGAATCCATGAGGATTTTGCGCACGATAAAAAAATGGTCACTGTTTAATATTATCATGCCTTCTCTACACGTTCGCCAACGTATCGAGCGGATATTACAAACCTGCCTCAAATATTTCCGAATATGATAATCATCGTCGTCGTTATATTCTCTGTCGTTACGACAAATTGTATGGCAAGGGCTGAGCTCTTTGATTCGCCATTTATTTGCACGAATATTTTACTTTTTTGTAACGAAATACCAACTTTTGCGACCGGCACGATTGATACGGACCGGAACCGGTTCGTAATCGAAATGTACAGGACGTTTTTTGACTTCGAGAACGAGTAGTACACTTTTTAAACACCATTACGGCACCAAGAAGCATATGGCTCATACCGACTATGCTGTTTATTGTAAGTAGGTGGTTATGGACTATGGAAACATTATTGGAAAGTCTGAATACGGTCTGAGAATTACGCATACAGTCTACTTCCCATTGGTTCATAAACTTTACTATAATGTTTGCATTCATATCAAACACTTTTCTTACCAAACAATGAACAATACTACGAGTATACTATGAGGCTACATTCCGTAGGTATTACTTATTACTTCATTAAGCATTAAGGGTGTATGAGGGCATTTTCTTTGAGGACAAAGCCAACCTCACTTTCACGACAGTTCCTACGGTCAGACGACGAGTGAAAGTCAGAATAAACCAATTTGTAAGGAAAGGAGGAATAATAGAGAGCGCCCTAGGGTTACGTACCCGTAAGTTCTCAAAGTTTGGGTTGTTCCTAATCCAACATCATTCTTAACACTGTGGCAGTCCGGTGGGACAGCCCTATGTGGGTACACAAGATGCAACTACATAAATCTGTGGCGCAGTGGTCGTCTTAGGTTTTTATAATAACAATTTGCCAATAGGTTAATTACTAACATTAGTTTATAAGATTATGTATTCTAACTAAATGGACCATGGTGTGAATAATGAAATCCATACTAATATTATAAATGCGAAAGTAACTCACGCTTTCACGCCTAAACCCCTGAACCGATTTTGATGAAATTTGGTATAGGGTTAGATTAGACCATAAGAAAGGACATAGGCTATGTTTGGTCACGATAACCGACATCCATGCGGGCGGAGCCATGGGCAAAGGCTAGTATATTATAATTATTAATTCTCCCGTTACTAATTCCTGTTATTGAATCTCACCTATAAATATGTCCCTTTGGTTGCACAATTTGGACCTTTATTTGATTTTGTGGGCTTTACCGCGCTTTGTAAAATTAGATCGCTTAAGATGTAATTACTATGTGGCAGCAATAATCCCATATCTTGATTCCTGCTGGTTTATTAATAGGTCACATGGTGCATGACTAACTAGATACAGATCAGGTTTTTTGTCCACCAGCTTCCATTTTGAATATTTTCATACTTCTCGAATACATAGGGAAAATGAATCTTCTCGGGCGGGACTTGAACCCGCGATCTTTCCCTTACAGGGGGAATGCCTTGACTAATTCGGCTACTGAGACACGCCCGATTTGATTCAGATTTGAAGGAATTTTTACAGCATTAAGTATGCTAACTGTACAAATCGAATCAATCTAAATCGAAACAAATACATCCCCCTGTAAGGGAAAGACTGCGGGTTCGAGTCCCGCCCGAGAAGATTCTTTTTCCCTATGTGTTCGATTGATTCAGATTTCCTTCTATTTTTATCCGTTTTTAAGGCGATTTAGGTCTTTTCATACTTCGCCACTGGTACAGTCCGGTTGTTATCACACTTTCTGCAGCTATAGACCATCCCAGATCAAATGTATTGAGAGTTTTGACATCAACACCAATTCACATTCCCGCGACGGATGCATCAAAATTTTGCACAAGTTTTCAGTTTTTTTCGCTCCTCTGATTATGGAAACATTTCATTATTTTTTTTATTTGAGCGTCCGTTAGTTCACCTAGATCTTAATTTTAAATTGACACAGTTACAATGGTAATAAAATAAAATTGTTATAGTCTTAAATTCTGAATAAAAACACCAGTTCAGAAGTCAATTGGTAAGAAGACCAAAATTTTATCATTTGTGTGGATATCGATAAAACTAATCAAATGAGCTCCCTCGGATCTACTTTAGAGGAAAACTCAAACTCAAACTCAAACTCATTTATTCAAAATTGTGTAGCACTACTACAGCTTTTTGACGTCAAATTCTGCTTAAAACTAAGTTTACCACCGCTTCCTAGGCACCAGTGGAGAAGAAACGGCGCAACAAACTCCACTGTAGCATTTTCTGGACGTCAATTTACAAAAATAAAAGTAAGTTCTTAAGACTAAATATGGACGAACGTACATATGTCTCGTGTCAAGATAATTAAAGTATATAAAAAAGCATATCCTACTTCATTTTCTAAAAATCCTCACGATGCGCCAAGGGTCAATCAATCAATCGGATCTTCTTCTCGTCCTTAGCCTTCTTCCCATTATGTGGGGTCGGCTCTCCTTGTCTGCCTCTTCCATTTTTCTCTATCTTTTGCTGTTTCGGCGTGTATGTCGGTCTCTTTCAGGTCTTTCTGTACCGTCGTCAACCAAGAGGCGGGGGTCTACCGCGGCGTCGCGTCGTCGTGGGTAAGTTTAGGGTTCAATCAATCAATCGCTTCAATCAATCGGATCGGATCGGAAATCCCACTCACATCATTATCTACCGTCACTTTCATTTTCTTCAATACAATACTCAACGAAAGTTACTCTATAAAGGTATTTACGGTTAAAAATTATACAATCAAAAGTTAAAAATACCAAGTGTCTATCTAATTATCATAAGATAGTAATTACATCTTAAGCAATCTAATTTAAAATTATTATTATGTAACAACATTACTTGTTTAGTAACTAAAATAGTTTACTTAGTAGGTATAGTCACCGGCATATATTATTACTAGCTGGCCCGGCGAACTTTGTACCGACAATTACTTTCCACCCGCGTGGCGTCTGATCCCGTTCCCACTGCAATGATATAGTTAACTAAACAGCAACAGAAATAACCGCATTGTCACTTCTGCGTATATGCCGATGCCGGCCGAACTTGTTGACTTTAATGATCACTGCTCCGTTCCCTTGAGTAGTGGCGTGATGATATAAACCATGTATTATTCTGATGTATAAGCTATATTATTGTAAAGTTTCATGAAAATCCATTCAGTAATTTTTACGTGAAAGAGTAACAAACATCCATCCATACATACATACACCCATCCATACCATACTCACAAAAATTCGCGTTTAAACTGTTTATACTGGAGATTGATGGCACTTGTACATATTATATAATCAGTGGAAAAGTACAAGTGTGTTATTCACTATATATTCGCGTTTATAATATTAGAAGGATCTAGAACCCAAGTTGCGAGAGAAACGAGGTCAGCGCACGTAGATTGAATTGAAATGAATCTTTATTACTATCTTTTCCGATTTGAGCTCCTCCACCGCCAACCGTAGCACCCCACACCCCGTACTATCTTAAAAAGAGACCATCACATGTACCAAAAACATGTACTTACTGCCTATGTAGAATACATTTCATGACGTCACTGGTTAAGATATATGCCGGTAACTATGACAAGTACTTATAGTACTTATACAATTATGTTTAAGGGAATTAAAGTGAGTAGGGTCAGTCAACAATACAGTCACAGTCTATGAACATGGCCAAGTGCAACATGTTTGAAACGTCGGGCAGGTCAAAGACTTTACAGTTAACCTTTTCATTAGCACGTCAATCGGCGGGAAAAATAGAGAGATTTCAGCCAAGATTCGCTTGTGTTAAACATAATATATTGCGATCCAGATATCCTAATAGGTAGGTAAGTGCAAACAAGCACGATTCGTCCTTACACCGGATAACGATATTATTATTATTTTTTAATATATAGGACACGTCAATTTGACTCGCCTGATGTTCAGCTAAAGGCAAAGTCTCGGATTGAGGGTCAGCATGTAAACATTTACCATCGATCGCAATGTTTTTTTATTTTTATCAAATTATGTAAATATACTGTCTAATGGCGCTCTACCGAAAAGCGCACATCTTCATATATTTTTAGAGAAGTTATAACAGAAGCCACACTTTCAATATTTTATAAACATTAACCATTTTTAATTGTAAATTGTTTGCACAAAACTGTCGTGTAGGCTCTACGTAGTAAGATCTACAATAGAGAGAACACTCTACAAAATCGGAGCAAGCTGATGTTAGCCAGGTTCTCTCTCTTCTTCATATTCTTCTTTTCACCTGCATATTCCTTATGCTTGCTCACTTTCAGCTCATCCTTGTACCGATAACGTGCATGTCGATACACATACACCATAATGTCCTCGTGCGTTACTACTCGCACTTACATTCGCCACTCAAGCGAATGTGTAAATACCTACTTTCACTGAAGTACTTTCGTTTCCGACACTTTTATTTAGTACACTATTAATCAAATTACAAAGCTCATAAAATAAATTTAGTTTTTTATTTTTATTGACATTCATCATCAAAATGTAAATTGATAGCCGCAGACAGCCTCTGTGGCGTGGCAGTAGTGAGCATGACCTACGCAGGAGGTTCGGGTTCGATCCCCGCTCAGTGCAAATATTTGTATGCATGAATATAGGCATTGGTGCGTTCATTCCTCGGAGAGCACGTTAAGCCGTTGATCCCAGTTGCCATACGAACATTTATGGCAGTAGGGGTAGCTGACAACAACTGGTGTAACTGCAACGCTTCAATATCGACTGTGAGTCAGGAGGTCCGATGGCAGTCGTTTAATGGAGACTATCGAAGTTCAGCCAAATGCACAGTTACGACTGGTGACGACCCTAGACTTAAGTGAAAGCTTGGAATGCGACTGGGATGAACGCTAAGATGAAGAAGATCATTAAGAACGAAAAACAAAACCATATTACTTATTCAAGTTCAACTTTGACTCGTAGACTGAAGGTTCTGCTGTAGGTATACTTTGTAGATAATATATGTAATTCGTCCATCACAGGAATTCGATCCTGGCCCTCACAATAGCACGGAAACGAGCCCCAGTTTATTATAACACGGGATTAGTGAGATAAGTAATCAAAAATTACCTATAAATTTTTTTTTTTATATAGGGCACGTCAATTTGACTTCACCTCGCCTGATGTTAAGCTAAAGGCGAAGTCTCGGAAAGTTGTAACTGTTAACAGTGGTGGCACTCAGCTTGACGGTCTCATTAGATGCCTTTTCAAGCCCCGCTTAAAGGACCCGGGACTGTAGGAAGAGGGAAACACGTGAGCTGGCAGGGAGTTCCAGGTCTTAATGGTGCGACATAGGAATGAGTCACTGAACCATTACCATAATATTCCATACTACTCAGATAACACCAATGACATGGAAAAAGAACAGAAAAAACATCCTTCTAGGATAACGAATTGAGATTTTCCCAGGCAAGTGAAGTCTAACGGGAATTCCTATTATACTGCCTTGCATAATGTTATGTAAATAAAAAATGTAATAGCAAACATTACATGAGTTATTAGAACCTCGTAACTATAGGTTGTGTTATACAACAATTAAGAAAAAAAATAATTTGTAGAACACTCGCTAAGTCAAGAAAATAAAACAAAAAATATTCAAAACGCCATTTCACCGAAAGCAATTTATTCAGTCTTGTGTGCGAAAAGTATTACTACTTTCTATTAACGAATTTTAAACGAAAGTAATGCCACTAGACAGAAATATTTTAAAACACAAATTATCATCCATTACCTCTCCAAACAGTAAAATAATTAGTCAGCGTAAAAACAAATAGCAATGAATAGCATTATCGTTGAAATGATTGCGTTTTGACAGCTTTGGCAGTAGTTTCTCACGAGAAACGCAGTAAAGCATGAGAGTGAATCACACGCGAGACACACATTGGACCAATGTTTGGTCTAATTGACATCGAAACTATTCAACGTATGTGATAAACTGACATGCTTTTATTTATATTCTCGCCACAGTCACCTACCTACCATAATAAGAACAGCAGTAAATTACGACCACCATATAATCAAACATGAAAAAATTACCGAAAAATGTTAAAAAGAATGTTGTCTATTTTTATTTAAAGAAACAATTACATATTTACTGTTGAGTGAAATGAAGCGTACAATGTAATAGATAAGACAAAAATGTGATGACATATTATATCCTCTCTCTCTCTCTCTTGAAATTTGTAATGGCGAAATATAACGTGTAATGTGTGTGTCTCTAAAATAAAACTCGTTAAATAATATTGCGTATTGCTTTTAATTCAAACGTCATTCTTTTACAAAAAATAAACCGGTGTACCCGCTTTCTGGAATATTAAAAAATATTATTACAACATGATCATGTCATCATATCAGATGAAAATATTAGATGGGTGATTTTTTGGTGAAGTTATTTTTCTAATGGTACATTCGATCAAATGCGAATAGAGTTTATTCCTTGAATAAACGGGCAATATCACCCACATATTACTAAATACCAACTAATACCACATAACTTATCGAACCGGCCCTAAGACAGGAAACGATTTTCCTGGAATATCGGGACAAAACAGCACAGTTTTGAAAATTAAGATGGATAGGGTGGCACATCGGTGAAGATGGGCACTGGGCGCCTACTGCCTGTTGTGTTACAATTCCGACCCACTGGTTACTGTGATCACATCGGTTTAAGAGTAGGTAATACGTTTGCATTAAAGCAAAGAGGAGCGGAGCGAAAAGGACGTAAGTAGTTTAATAGGATAGTAGGTGCGTATGTATAGGTATGGATGGTACTATTTAATTTGTACAGATTGGACGAAGTGCTGAAAAGAGGTAAATATTTTATCCGCTCCGCCCGACGACGCCGCATCGCTACAATATAAACACAGCCTTAACGTGTACACGAGGTTTTAACTTATTGTAGCGCGACCAAAACGCACGTGTAAATGCGTCATGCCAAAACAGGCGTTGTAGGCACAAAAGATACATTTATCTGTAACCTGGGGTCACGCGGAATAGGGTTTTATTCACCAACTGGACATGCACTAATCAGCGAACGAGAATAAAGAATAAGTTCTGTCCAAAAACTCTGATGACTATTAAGATGTGATAACTCATTCCAATAGATCATTGTCTGTAACAGTCTAACTTATGCATCATACGCCCTCGTGGAACTTAGCAATGTAATTTTTAATTTTTCTTTTATATTGACAATAACGTATATAACGTTTGGATACTATGCGCTCAATACCACGCAATATTATACAAATTACTTTTTTTTTTAAAGAATATTAGAACTGAAATTACTAATATTCCCTCTAACCCCTCCAGCTAAGCTAAATTGCTTGTGTTAAGAGTGGGTTCATGTCGGTAGTTTAATGGCCAGGATTCGAACCCGGGACCTCTCGATCGTAAGGCCGACTCCTTAACCATTCCGCTACCGACGCTTATTGTGTGCATTATACCAAATGTGCAAACCAATGTTGGATCAAACAGTGGTTTGAGTTGTGTGAATATTATTCAAGTTACGCTTCAACATGCGCGGTAATAAAATACTGAATTTATTCCAATCTAAATTACTTGATGTTTAAAAAACAAATTGAATCACGGACGGCATAAAAAAGACACTTAATTCTATTATTTTTAACGTTTATTAATAAAATTGTAATATCTGTTGGTACTATTGCTATCAAGACTTAAAGCGTACTCATATCAAGACCTAAGGTAAGCATAGCTTAACAAGCACGTTTTATGTGTTTTTGAATGCACATACAATATACATACTTTCTTTTGTACATACATACCTAAGCAGACATAAAATAGACATATTCATACATACAAATATTTGCACTGAATGGGAATTGAACCCGCGGCCTACACCACGGAGTTCATCAAAAGAATGATGATAAGAAAACACTCTTATTTGTCACAATTTAGTCATCTACATATTATAATGTATATATTTACAGTACATTTGACGTCATATTGCTGTACAAAAACAGTAGTAGTATTTGCTCTTCCGTAATGAACGGCTAGCGTCGATAATAACCGTCAAGAATGTAACGTATTACCTGTATTAGTTTGAAAATGTAATCATGAATGAATAACGAATCTTCAAGTATTAGTTAATAGTTATTGAACGGCTCACTGATTACTTCGCACGGGAAAAAGAAAAGCATTTTCCATAAATCAGCAGGTTCATTTGAAGATGAACTTGGCTTAAGCTCAATAGGTCTTGGTAGAGTCTCATATACCCAATTTACACTTACTATGCCGCCTACCGGGTCCAATTGAATGTAATCCGCAAATCCATACTAATATTATAAATGCGGAAGTAACTCTATCTGTCAGTCTGTCTTTATTCTATCTGCTGTTTGTCTGTCTGTACGTCTAAACCACTGAATTTTGATGAAATTTGGAATAGGGGTAGATTAGACCTTGAGGAAGGCCATAGGCTATGTTTAGTCTCGATAACAGACACCACGTGAATAAACTCATAAAATTTCATCAGCTTTCACCTATATGCTAAGAACTCACGAAGCGATTTTCCCCCGCGTCCGCCGCGATTGCGAGCGATTCTCAGATTCTCGGAAAATCGGAGAATTGCCGCGAACCGCGCGGGCCGGGGTGAAAATCGCTTCGGGAGTTCTTAGCCTAAAGTGACGAACTCGAACCAAA
Source organism: Eilema sororculum (assembly GCA_914829495.1). Lineage (NCBI taxonomy): Eukaryota > Metazoa > Arthropoda > Insecta > Lepidoptera > Erebidae > Eilema > Eilema sororculum. Next base: position 18,185,491 of record OU618543.1, on the reverse strand, counting down.
ATTTCGTAACAAATTCCGAACCCAAATAAAATTTCGTTTCTCTTTGATATATCTTTTTCATCTTCTTTCGTGTCGATGGCTTATTAAACTGCCCCTAACTTGTGTTGTAAACCTCCATAGCTACTTTTCTTCGGGTAGGCCGTGTGCTTGTCTGCCCCCAAAGTGATATAAAGACAACCTCTTAGGGAACGTTCATATCTGACGGAACATGCGTCGCGTATTATCGGTCGCGTAACGCCAGAACAGACAAATGTATAGAAAAACACTTGACCGTTCACACTCAACCGATGTTACGTTAGTGCGTCGAGTGTGAACGGTCAAGTGTTTTTCTATACATTTGTCTGTTCTGGCGTTACGCGACCGATAATACGCGACGCAAGTTCCGTCAGATATGAACCTTCCCTAAGGGATGAAATTTACAAAACTCTATCCTTAGCATTGGATGCTTTTAATTTTAAACACATCAACAGGCAGCATTTAAAGTTCATAGCTTTATCAGTTGCTACTTACTGTTTAGGGTCTGTGTTAATGAATAGGTCTGTCAGCCAGGACAAATATGAATTCATTTTATTAGTACCTTAGTGGAAATGAAAATCGCAAAGTGATTGTAACGGTATATCTATCTCGTTAGAACTCTCCGACTATGGAAATAACCTACAGAATACCGCTAATATACAGCACTATTTGCTCAGCTTTGTATTTCTGTAATATTCAAATTCACCATCGAGTCTCATTTATACAATAGAACTCATTTCGGTCATGTTTTTAACTTTAGAACGCTAAACTTACTTATACTGTTATGCTTTTTCAGCCTATAAACACGGCTGGTGTAACCTGAACCCGTACCATGAACTCTTAAAAAAGGATCAATAATGTGAACGACTATTATACTACCAAATAAATATTATCAATTGGTAAAGCGCAGTCCTTTGTTGGACATAGGCCACTCCCGGAGGCTTTGGCCTACAGTTTTCACGCTATCTAGACGGGTTGGTAAGTACAGGGTTTTATTTCGAGTTCGCCTTCACTCGTAGAGATATCGTCTGCGTATTTTTCCGTTAATCGCTTCTTACGATACCCTTCAGATGAGATGGGGTTTTGATACTTGTATTCTTTTTCCGTCACCACACAATATATATAAGAATACAATGTTACATTTTTTATAGTTACATTTGCAATTTGTTTTAAGAGTTCATTGTTAATTGGCCGAAACGTTGAGCAATTATATGTAGGTGCCTATACCATGATCATATTAATTCCCGCTAACATAACATTATTGTGTAGTTACACAGTGGTACGCAAGATCTCATTACATACTAACACAAATACTTAACAATTTCCTAGCCGAACACCGAACATGACCTCACCAGAACACTGCACAGCAATAAGCGGCTAATTACCTACCCAGGTCTTTGGCACACGTAATAATGAACTGACAAACATACTTACATCACCTTTACAAACGTACTTACATACAACAACTGCGCAACAAGTACTTCAGACACTACTTTAAGTTTTACATCACGGAACTTATTCTCTATGCAGATACTTAGTAACTTGGGTGTCAGACAACTTTTGTGAAACAAAACTTTTACTTACTTAATGTGTTGAAGCCAAGAAGTGAAACAAAGAAGATTACCTACATATATACTGTTTAACCCCGGGAAACAACTGGGAATGGAAATCAAACAAAAATAAACAGGTTTCCCACTTGGAGACGTCACCCCAAGTCTGTTTAATAGGTAACACAAATATTACAAATATGAGCTTATAAACTACTTGCGGAGAATCTTAACACCGCCTTCTAGAAAAGGTCTATAAGGATACAACGCCATCTATGATGCATTCGAGGAACTAAACAATAATAATAACAACTATGAGCTTATAAACTACTTGCGGAGAATCTTAACACCGCCTTCTAGAAAAGGTCTATAATGATACAACGCCATCTATGATGCATTTGAGGAATTAAACAATAATAATTAGTTGCCACAGGTGGTATGACATGAGCGTTTGCCACAGCTCCTTGGCATATAGACATTCCGCCCACCAAGGACATATTGGAACATTATGTCCTTAGATGAATTAAACAAACTAGGAAAACAATGGACTGTAACTAATCAATAAAATACATGTTCAAACTTTCACGCAATTGAGCTCACTCAAAATTGACCATTATAAAATTCTTAACTAAAATACCTATTGCAGTGAACTCAGCAGTGTGTAAGTATCAATTACAGAAATTAAAAAGAATATAACATATCTGGTAAAGGTACAACAATTTTAACAACCAACTGAAAAACTGATCATAACATATAATGTCCACTTGAGACTGTATAGTGTTAAAGCAACAATGCCATCATTATAACACAATAAACATACCATGGACCAATATGCAATTATTTTTACAACAATAACTAAATAACCAAATAACAAATTACTTATCTTAAATGAAAATAACCGTTTGATACCGCATAGTTAACCAACAGGCAAGACACACAACTTCGATGTTGGTCTTTTAATCGAAGATGTGCCAACGCGAAGAGTAACTACGCGTGTCAGGTTATCCTGACCAGGATGTTTCTCAATCACTTTACCAAGCAGCCACTTACAAGGAGGTAAATTGTCCTCTTTCACTAAAACAATATCTCCGACATTAGGTTCAGTAACTTGTTTCGCCCACTTATAACGGTGCAGATAAGTTGTTAAATATTCCGTCCACCATCGACGCCAAAATTCCTGTGTCATTTTTTGAACAAGATGCCACCTACGCAACGTTGAAATATTAGCAGTTTCATAATTTTGATCTGGTGCGCTAACAAGAGGTTCGCCCACAAGGAAATTCCCTGGAGTTAAAGCGTCAGTTACATCCACGTCCGGAAGTCTGCAAAGAGGACGAGAATTTAGACACGCTTCTACCTGACTTAATAAAGTTGACATTTCTTCATAAGTCAGCGTAGAGCAGCCTATCACCTTGCGTAGATGTAGCTTGCATGACTTGATCCCAGCCTCCCATAGTCCGCCAAAATTCGGAGCATGTGGTGGAATAAAATGCCATGCTGTGCCCTCATTAGCCAACGTTTCTGCGATCTCATTGGTCATTCTCGACTTTTCGGCTTGGAATAAAGTTTGAAGCTCCTTGGAGGCTCCCTGGAAGTTTGTTCCGTTGTCGCTCCACATATCTCTACAGGGCCCACGTCTAGCCACAAATCTCTTAAATGCCGCTAAAAACCCTGCCGTTGTCATATCGCTAACCACTTCAAGATGCACTGCCTTGGTCACCATACACACAAATAAACAGATATACCCCTTATATGAATGATGGCCCCTGCCCTTGGAAGTTCTTAAATTAATGGGACCCGCATAATCTACCCCACTGTTGCTAAAGGGTCTATTAGGTGTGACTCGCGCAGCTGGCAGTTGCCCCATCAATTGGTGTTTAGATGTTGTGTTATAACGAAGGCAAGTGGGGCATCGACGTACGTAAGTCCTAAGTCTCTCTTTTACTCCCAATATATGATACTTAGTACCCAAATAGTTCTGCATTAACTGTGGCCCACCGTGAAGGGTCAAGCGATGTGCTTCTGCTATGAGAAGATTTGTCAAGGATGATTTACGTGGCAATAAAATCGAATGCTTTCGATTAAAGCTTAAATCAGAGCGCTCTAATCTACCGCCCACCCTCAAGATATTGGAAGAATCCAGGTAAGGATTTAAGGAACTCAACCCCTTCCCCTTTATCGATTTACCTTGTTGTAGATTCATGATTTCCTCCTGAAAACCTTGTCCTTGACACTCCCTAATACAGATATTCAATGCCAACTTCAACTCTTCAGTTGTTTAATAAGATGCGTTCCTTTCATATTTACGTGTCTTCCAGTTCAAGACACGTCGACAATAAGCTATGACTCTGACAAGTTTGGTAAGTGATGAATATTTATCCCAAATCCAATGATCCGGATCCTTCGACACCTTCGAAACTACGTGAGTTTTTATTTCCTCCATAGACGTAGTGATATTTTTACACTTTTTAATTTTCATAACTTTCTCTTGCAGAAAGTCAGGACCGTTCAACCATAACCCAGAGTTCAGTAGTTCCGAGGGGTAAAGACCCCGTGACGCACCATCAGCAGGATTTTGCTTTGATTGAATATAACTCCACTGTTGTGGTTCCGTAACAGATAATATCTCTGTTACCCTGTTGGCAACAAACGTTTTCCACCTATTGGGATGGCTGTTTAGCCACGCCAAGACTATTTCGGAATCAGTCCAAGCATGTAGATTGGATCTACTGATTCCCATGATTTCAGACACTTCGACCAATAACTTCGCCAGTAGAACTGCTCCACACAATTCTAACCTAGGTATTGAGACTGTTTTAATAGGGGCAACGTTAGTTTTCGCGGTAAGTAAAGTGACATGAATATTACCATCAGTATCGACTACCCGTGTGTATATAACTGCTGCATACGCCGCCTTCGACGCATCACAGAAGCCATGTAATTCAATCTGTTGGTCGCTGCCCTTCATGTTCAACCATCGAGGTACGGCCAATTCTGCCAAAAGTGGTAATTCTGCACGGTAGGTAGACCACTCTTGTTTTATATCATCGGTAATGGCCTCATCCCATCCAATACCGGTAATCCACAACCTTTGTATAAAGATTTTTGCTATAATTACCACAGGAGCCACCCATCCCAATGGATCGAACAATCTAGATATGTCCGATAATAATTTTCGTTTTGTTATAGGTTCCAATATAGGTTCCAATTGAACAGAATATTGGAACATATCTCTGCGTCTGTTCCAGGTAAGTCCCAGTATTTTAACTACTTCGTCTTGCTTTATACTAATCCCCTTCTCTTCGCTATTACTATCATTTTTCTTTCCTTCTAATAATTTCTCCAGTAGCTCATTACTATTACTTGCCCACTTTTGCAACTCAAACCCTCCTTTGTTTAGTAACTGGTTCATTTGACTATAGATTTCGAAACCCTTTTGTATTGTTTCACATCCTGTCATAAGATCATCCATGTAATAATCCTTTAGTACTCTTTCTGCAGCCATTGGATAATCCTTGCCTTCGTCGTACACTACCTGCTGCATTGTTCGAACCGCCAAGAATGGTGCGCTAGCCGTTCCAAAGGTAGTACAGTAAGCAGTTTATAATCTTCAATTTCAGATTCCTTGTCTTCTCTCCACACAATGCGTTGAAAATCGGTGTGTTGTTCGTTTACGCGAACCTGGCGATACATTTTTACTATATCTGCAATAAGACAAATCGGATGAACTCTCCAACGAAGAAGCAAGTGGCGCAAGTCCGGTTGTAATTTAGGTCCTATCAACAAGTCATCGTTAAGTGATGCTCCGTTATTACCCTTACTGGAGGCGACAAATACTACTCGAACTCGTGTGGTGTCCTTGTCATTCCGGATGACAGCGTGATGAGGTAAGTACACTGCGTAATTATTTTGCTTCTCAGCTTCTGATATTGGTTTCATATGGCCTAACGACAGGTATTCATTGATAACTTGTGAGTACTGGGCCTTCAATTCAGAGCTTCGAGATAGCTTCTTTTCTAATCCTAAAAGCCGTTTAACTGCTAGGTTCCTAGAACCTCCATATTTACAATTAGGATCATCAGTTCGGAAGGGTAAGTCAACCACATAATGTCCATTCTTATCTCTGGTAGTAGTAGTCTTAAATATTTTCTCACACTTGGCTTCTTCTTCCGTAAATAGCTTTTTAGTTTCCTTTGGTTCTTTTTCTAATTCCCAGAATCTTTTCAGCATTTCCTCAGTTTCCAGGTGTATGTGCAAGACCGAAAGACTCGAGGAATCATTAGAAGCCGATTTTAGCGTACCAGATAAAATCCAACCCAATGTAGTACACTGCGCCATAAATTGACCACCACAATATTTTTTCAACCCTTCTTGTATCACTTGCGGAAATATTTCGACTCCCAACAACATATCTACTTTATTCGGTATATGATATCTGGGATCGGCTAATTGAAGGTCGCTTACAATTAATTCCTCCAGACAAACCGCTTCCCTAGCTGGTAAGATAGATGTTATAGATTTAAGAACATAAGCCTTTACGACTAATTCGACAGATGGATCAATTCGAGACTGAAGCCTTATCTCAACGATCGAAACCGATGCCAATGGATTACTTCCACCCACTCCAGATATGATTCCCTTAGCTGGCTGTTTCTTAAGACCTAACCTTTGAACGACGCTCTCTGTAACAAAGGACGCCTGAGAACCCTGGTCTAACAAGGCTCGTACTGTGTGTCTAACACCGTTTTTCGAAATAGCCCTCACTAGAGCTGTAGATAATAACACTTGATTGTTGGTTGACCCCTTCGAAAAACAAGTGACGACCTCAGTTGAATCATCTACTTGTGCAGTATTAGTGAGTTGGGTAGTTGAGCCCGGTTCCGCGCTCTGGACATCAGGTTCCTGATCACCTTTAGGATGCAAGAGAGAGTGATGTCTACGCTTGCACGTACGACAAGTAATTGTACACTTGCATACCTTGGCAGAGTGATTGTAACCCAAACAGTTAAAACATAAGTTGTTGTCGATAACAAACCTGCGACGTGTATCCACATCTACATCGAAAAATTGTTTACAGGTTCCAATTTTATGAGCTTCCTTACAATATTGACACGACAACGTAGTTATGTGAAATGCCTTAGTTTTGTTAGCATGAACATTTTGATTTTTCGGTCTTTCCTCTAAAAATTCAAAGGCCCTATACCGACTCGTCAAGAAATCCCTGAATTGATTGAGAGTAGGTAGGTCATCACCGTCGATACTACCTGCAATTCTTAATTCCCACTCCCTTTTACTCTCTGAGTCTAATTTTAAACTAATGATATGTATGACTAAGATGTCCCAAGATGTAACATCTTTTTTTTTTTTTTTTTTTTTTTTTTTCGACCTTGGGGGAAATCCTTCATGGATGTTATGCCGGACTCCTACCGACTAAAACCCCCACGGTATCGCCCAGCAGCCTATAGTTGGGAGCCCCGGGTAAGCCCTCGGAAGAATCTACCCCCAAGTCACTCAAAGCATCTAAACAGTCCGTGGTAGTGTCCATTAAGTCTTTTAAAGAGGCTGCTGATTCACTGATGATATTTTTTTGACTTAATAACCTCTTGATTATACAATGCGACAGGTATTTTTTATTATTGTAGCGTGCCTCCAGCAAATTCCATGCTCTGTCATAATTTGATTCGGCAATTGGAATACGTCTCAACAGCTGTTCAGCTTCCCCTGATAAATAAGATTTTAAATAATTTTTTTTTTTTTTATACAGGACACGTCAATTTGACTTCACCTCGCCTGATGTTAAGCTGAAGGCAAAGTCTCGGTTAATAAAGTTTTTGTACCTTCGCTATACTGCCATTTCTATGAATGGCAGAAAGAAACAAATCTCTAAAGGATGGCCATTCTATATATTTACCCGAAAATGTGGGAATCTTTGTTTGTGGCAGCTGTATCGACGTAATATTATCATACTTATTCTGTAACAACGAACTGGAGCTCTGAGGCACGCTTGATTCCTTAAATCTATCTAGTACAGTTTTTAGTTCACATTTTAACTCAATGTATAACTGTTCAGTATTATCATATGTTTCGTTAGTAATATAAGGCGAGGATAGCAACTCTTCACTTTTAGTGTTCTTAATTATTGTCACATGGCCTTTACTAAATTGAGACCATAAGTCTTCTACCGTTCCTAGCCTAGTCTCAATATAATGTAATGTGAGCCGCTCTTTAGGAGATTTCTTATAATTAATTTTTGCCTTGGTCAATCTATTGTAAATATCATCTTGTAATTGAACTAATGACGTTAACGAAGACATTTTAAGTTTCAACAAATTCTTCTAAGCACGAATATTCACAAATATTACAAATATGAGCTTATAAACTATTTACGGAGAATCTTAACACCGCCTTCTAGAAAAGGTCTATAAGGATACAACGCCATCTATGATGCATTCGAGGAACTAAACAATAATAATAACAACTATGAGCTTATAAACTACTTGCGGAGAATCTTAACACCGCCTTCTAGAAAAGGTCTATAATGATACAACGCCATCTATGATGCATTTGAGGAATTAAACAATAATAATTAGTTGCCACAGGTGGTATGACATGAGCGTTTGCCACAGCTCCTTGGCATATAGACTAATACAGCATCTATGTAAGTGTATTTATTAGTTTCGTGTGCATTCATAGCACTTTGAAGCCCTAACTCTTGTTCTTGACTTGTATTATATTGCCTTTAATGAAAGCAATAGCTGCCTGACCCCACAACCCCTACAGCTAAGCCTGCGCCCGAGCAATCAAATTTTGACAGCCTCTGTGGCGTGGCGGTAGTAAACGCGACTGCTAATGCAGGAGGTGCGGGTTCGATCCCCGCTCAGTGCAAATATTTGTATGCATGAATATGGCTATTTGCAATGGTCTGGGTGTATAATATGTATGTATTTAATAAAAATACTATCTATACTCCATTTGTTTAGGTATTTAAAAAAAGGTAAACAAATCATAAAAAGGGTTCTTCTATAGGGGCATTTTTCGTTCCGAAATAAAAAGAAACCAAAATAAAATCATTTTAGAACTTAAAATCCATTTCTGTCTTATATTTTTCTATATTTAACTACTCGGTTTAATATTAAGTTGCAATTATTATTTCCTAAGCTGAAAAACTATAATAACTATATTATTTAGAATGATTTTTAAAAACTATTGCACTGTGCCTACCATAAAGAAACTAAAAAGACAGATATTCAAAACAGTTTTTTCCAGATCGCGCCATACGTGCGTGACTGTCAAAGTCAATTCGCAGTTTGTATTTATTGTTATTATTCGGTACCATAAAGAGCTGCGAAAAGCATGTACTGAAAGAAGTGGAGAAGATGTCATCTCTAGATAAGATATTGACGACACCTATGATCGCTTTGTAATTAGTGTTAGTGATAGTTCTTCGGACTCAGACTAAAATTTTATTCAGTGATTGAATTTGAAATCACTTTGATTGTTATTATAATTTTGTGAATGTGTTGAACGTGTCAGTTTAATATTATAAATTTTAAAATTATTTAATAAGGTAAATATAGTCTTTATGTTTCCCATAAACATGCACAAAAATACTATTGTCATTGACGGTTGACTATCTCTGAAATCCACCATTTTTCTTGTTTACCTTTTTTTAAGTACCTAAACAAATGGAGTATAAGTATGTTTATCCGCATTCTAGATTCCATAACACAAGCTAGTTAAACTACGCTTACATGGGCATAGATAGCGTTGTGTAGAATGTCGTGAAGTATTTATTATACCTATTTATAATTAATCAGTCAGCAGGAGAGGTTGGCTTAGGCCCAGAGTATAGCAATATAATATGATAATTAATATGTTATTTAATTATTATCGCGATGCTAAACATAAGTCCTGTTGTACTGTGCTTGAGTTGAGCTTATTTCAATTGACTGTTTTTGCCATTGCCATATTAAAATAGATGTCTATATGATAATAGATATGAATCACTTAGAAGTGTGAAAAGAACTAACAATGATATTACAGGATACCGGTAGTTCAAACTGAAGGTCAGTTATCGATACAGCAGTAATACATAGTACAGTCACCCTCAAGAGTGGCTTAACACGTTCTGAGTTAGTGATCGCTGTAAGTAGTTATTAAAACTATAATCAAATGGCAAAACGTGAAAAACTTGTGACCTAAAGATTACAAAAATAAACATACTTATGATATACTAGCTGTTATGTACAGCTCCGCCCTCGCGGCGACATCCGCGTCATCATTATCACGACCATATATGTCCAAGCTCCACAGAAGTGCGGATTGTATTTCAGGTATACTGCACGATGCGCAGTCATGTCATATTTTGGCATCCCGACGACACGGAAGATCTGTGTTGGAATTTCCGTCAGGATGTGTCTTTGGCATGAAAATTCATATTAAGTGAACAGATATTAATTGAACTAAATTGAAAAATTAAGTGCCCGCTTAGCCGCAATACGCTCGCTACGTATTACGTGGGACAGAAAATTTTAGTTAGCTAAATGTGGGTTTTAATATACCTCTGCCTACCACTTCGAGAATTTACAGGCGTGAGTATATGTATGTATGTATTAATTGAACTATATAGGTTTTATTAAATTCGATACAAATATTCCTTATTCGTGAACTGGCTAGGTCAGTACTAGATCACCTCGAACACGATACTAAGGAGCCTGATACGGTCCAATTAGCGGTATCATGTGACACGATACTGCATGAGGGTTGGCAGATCTTCAAATTGTACAAAGTTGCAGGTTATATAACACTCAATTTTCTTTTAAAAATGGGCCTACCATAACGTATTTTCTGAGAAAGAGGCATGGAACCATACAGCTTAAATACCTTCGTTCCCGTCTCGCCCGAAATACGAACGCATAATTTATAACAAATCATGGCACAATTGCTATAGAACCACTCTCGTCTCGTTTGCTAGTGGTCGACCAATCAGCTGTCGTGACAATCGAGCCAATGCAATGGCTGTCAGCATAGATTATGGTGAGGCAGGTAGGCCTATATACACCCTATAGACAGCACCAGTTTCATAATAAGCCAAGTAATATTGAGGAGACACCTGGACCCGAGCTCCGAGGGTAAGATGTTTATGAAGACGTTGAATATCAACTTCATCATCTTTGCGTTAGTCTCAGTTGCATCAGAGGCCTTCACCTATGAGTCCTGGTTACGCTTTATGCTGGCTTTTACTTCTCTAGTTCGCATGGTTCACTTTCTATACGACGGCGACGCCAACACTTTTTGGGTCTACCCAATATCTTTTTTGCCCAATAATGACGCTGAGTATATGTATCGTAAATCTATACATATGACCGACTGACTGACTGACTGACTAACTGACCGATTGATTCATCAACGCAAAGCCTAAACTGCTGGACCTACAAACTTGAAATTTTAACAGAAATAAAGCGTATCTATCAGCATTTTTCAAAATTAAACTACCAAGAGGATAAAATAGGTTATAAACGTTTGTATGAAAAATTCGTCATTTTCAAAGTTAGATGCATGAAACTTCGTACACCTGCGTCTTTAGAGAAATGTTTTGTCACGATAACCGACATCAACGCGGGCGTAGCCGCGGGTAAACGCCAGTTGTTTAATAAATATGTCCATCCTAAACAGGTAGATTTGTGTACAACCCAATAATAGGCAGCTACGAAGCCAGCTGGTACAAAATATTTATTCATTTAATTTAAACACTATTGTTCCAAGAGTACGCTTTTTCATCTGGCCCATGCACTTCCGCAAATACCACTAACATGCCTGCATAGACTCCATTTAAGAATAAGGTTATATTGTTTAGTTATAGCAATAGACCCGTATTCCAAAACGATACTCAGTCCTGAATCTCGATTTACAAGTAGATCAGAGGACAGATTGTATTCTAGATGGCAGTTCGATTCTCAACTGAGCGTCGCGCGTCGTTCTGGCTGTTTTGCTGGGACTTTTCGAGTTATCTCTATATACTATAATATTAAATATCAACGTTCAGGCATCTGCAGTTAGGTAAAGCGGACCCCAGACAGCCCAGACTCCAAGGTCAATGCTTCGGATGCGACTGGGATGAACACTAAGATGAAAAAGACTATAATATTAAATATAATAACAAATAACTATAATAAAAAAATCAAATTACCTATTCTATCGTTGCGTATTGTATAATACACACGTAAACGTAATAGTACAATATTATAGAATACAAAAGTTTAAAAGTTAGTTTATCGATATGTTACCGGAAATGTGTATAATCCGGAATTCTATACAATGCCTAGGCATTCTATACAATGCCGAGTGCGCAGCAGGTAATGTATGAAATGGTATCAAAGAATATAGATGGTGGTTATAAAAATGCAACCACTTAGGCTAATGCTGGAGCCTCGCTTTTGCTTCAGTCTTCTAACCTATAATATATCCAGGTCGGGGCGCAGTGTCCACACCACGCAATTTAACTTGGATAGATTAGGTTAGAAGATTTATCATTAATCTTCGTGGTTATTTTTTTTTATTCATTCAAAAATATAAATTTTCCACAAAATCATCCGCAAATATAGACAATAACCCATTTATTTCACACATTTCCGGTGGAACGGCAGGAATTCTATGTATTAACACACATTTCCTAGGATTTGTATACAATTCCTTGATTTCATACATTTCCGGTAACAGATATACCTAATACAACAATGCCTAGTGCGAAATTTAATAATGTCGTCAGGACATCGCGAATCGCGGATCAATCTCGAAATATCCGACCACACAGTGATAGCTCGCAATTCTCGAGAGCAATTTAGCAATAACTCGATTGTGCGCACTCACAATAAAGGGGTTGTCAATAGGTCTTATGAGGCGAGTCACATGAGAAGTGATAAATGGACCATTGTTGGTCACATGCTAGTTAGGAAAGGAGTGAGAGTTATGTTGGCAGGCGATTGCGATTGCGTATACTTAAACAATGCGAAAATAAATCAATGTAATTACTTACTAGGTTATTTTTCTTGATTCTGTGCTAACAAATAACACCATTCGACAATTTGCACATTAAACTACTTATATTAATTACAAATATTTTGTGTTTTATTGTGGTTTTATTTTTAAAGTATGTGTAACTGAAATTACTAAAATTCCCACTAACCCTTCCAGCTAAGTTGTTCAGAATAGAATAGAATAGATTTATTGGCATAAAATAAGGTAAGTTTAATATATTATTGTTTTTTATAAACATTTGCTATACTGAGGCGTTTCCACAAAAAAAACACTGTGTTGTATAGTCGCCAGATATATTGTAGAAGAAAAGGTGACCAAATACTTCTGAACAGTTAAAATGACAACAAATTCTATACTTACACAACAAGTTACCAATATTATTTTAACAATAAGTATAAAGAGGATATATTATTTATGAGTTAAACACATATTGTAAGACCAGTCGTGACATGTAAACATTAAACAGGTAAGTACTTTTAATTAAATTAAATTATTGTGACAATTAGTTAATTAAAATTTACTTAAATTAAAATTGGCCTAAATAAAATGGACATAAATTAAAAATGACATAAATTAAAATGAAAATTGAAATAAATTTAAATAATAAAATTTACATTTGATTGCTTACAGTGTAGTATTATGCAAAGTTCCTAACACTTCGACCAAAGTATTGTATATTTTCATACCTTAATTTCATCATTCATTGCATTTAGTAACCAAGTTAAAAAAATCCTGGACTTAAACGGTTATAGCAGACGTGAATGTAAAGTGAAGCTAATCGAATATCTCGTAAATTTATCGCCTCAAAATACCGAGGCTGTTGTTGACGGACGCTCATATAAAATATTACATATTATTACATTATACCACGCACACACACACACACACACACACACACAGACTAGACCCTCTCATTTACACACACTAACAACAATAAAATTGAAAATAAACCTAAAAGCAAAATACGGTGGGCACTGACTTACAATATTTCATCATTTGACATTAATATTGAAAATATTGTTATTTTACCGTCTAGTTCATTTCTCGAAATTTATATGAACTGCCAGCACGAATTCTCGACATTTTTACTGAAATCCCCTGGCCACTTAGAAAAGATCCTACTACTAAATTCATTACTACTAAATTAAAAACTTTTGAATATCTGAATTTAGAAGTAGGACCTTTAACTAAATGCAATGAATGATGAAAGTATGAAAATATACAATACTTTGGTAGAAGTGTTAGGAACATTGCGTAATACTATAACAGTAGGTAGTCATAGTCGATGGGCCATTATGCTTGTGGCTACGATGGCAGAGCTGTTATAAAGCAGCTAAAAACGAGGAAAAGGGAGAGACTCCAACGGTACTGTACTATTTATTTTAGGACCCAATTGAATACTATATTGAAAAACATTTTAAATTGATTTCAAAAACAAAACAACTACTATTATAATTTATTAAATTGGTGTAAATAATCAAAGCTTTTATTAACTTAAACTATTATATCGAAGAGCCCTACGGGCTCTACCTAATATGTACATTTCAATGCGAATCAGCTATCAAATATAAATGTAAATTTCGTCGTGCAACCCATATGATAAATGTTTATTGACTAACTAGATTTTACACGCAGTCAAGCCTGTTGCTGTACTGGGATATTATTCTACTTGACAATGAGTTTTAATTGCAGTTGTAAAATGAGAAGACCGTGGATTACAATTGGTTAACACAGAAGACAGAAATATAGTGAAACTAGATTAACTTTACCTAAATGTGTCGGTTTCTACGAATGCGGGTAACGTCAATCAGAATTAGGGGCCCTGAGGCGACACCATTATGCGTTAAATAAATAAGCGCCATCTAACGAAAACTTACTTAACTACTTACTAATTACTGAACCTACATCGCGCTATGTTAATTTTCAAATTGCATTTTTTCCCCTCTTCTGGCGATTCCGAAGTTTCCGCCAATGACTTAGCACGGGATTCAATTTAAAAAATTGTTGAGCTTGGAGGGTAGTGACTTGACTTGATGTAGCCACGGATCATAAGGCTTTGTGAGTGTACAAGAAAGATATATAGAAGACAATAAAGGACGAAAGTCATGTAGCACACTGGAGTACCTGAGTCGAAGCAAAACACAAAGTTTTATCAGACAATCACAGCACTACAGATTAAAATTATTTGAGTTAATGTACAAATCAAATATATGAGAGGAGAATTAGTCTAGGTAAGAAGAGAGTTAAAGTTAATGGGTCGAGGGGTACGGTTAGTGGGGAGGATATCATATAGAGAATGATTTCTTCTTGGGCACTCGAAGAAAATATGATGCGTAGTGTGATCATCCAACCACACTCATCAACTTGCATTGCTGTTTAAGTTGCATTAATAATAACAGTGGCATGACGTTTTATCATATCCAAAAGGTTATGATAATTTTAATTAAATACTATTACTAGTAAGATGCAAGCCGGTATGTATATATCTATAAAATGAGCGTGAAGTCACAGGTAAATACAAGTCCTTACTAGTACTTACCTACAATAATTATAATAGTTGCTGCATAGTAATTACAGATACAGACACGGAGACTTCTCTCCTCCGTGGATACAGAGCTTCGGGACGACTAGTCCAATTTTTTTTTATACCACTTAGGTGGCAGACAAGCACTCGGCCCACCTGATGTAAAGTGGTTACCGCGGCCTATGGACGTATGCAACATCAGTGGCGTTACACTCGTGCTGCCTACCCTGAAGAAACCATCTAATGCCCTTCTAATGAAGAACCCCATATTGTAGTCGCTTGTGAAAACCACGGTAGGGAGTTCATGCCACAGCTTGAGTGTGCGTGGGATGAAGTTCCTTTCATATCGCACGGTGCGCACCGTTTTCGGATGAAATGTGTGGGGATTTATATTCAAACAAAATATTATTACTTACTACTGATTGACAGACAAAGCTACACACAAGCTTTCGTGCCGGGGTTGCAGGGTTAGACTGCAATCGTTCTCATAATAATCATAAAAACCAAATTATGGAAGGGAGGAGTAGAAATACATGCCCTGGGGTCAAGGCTGCTAATTTTGGATGCAACAGGAAATGGTGGTTGGAAGAAAAAGGTCTTAGTCACGGATCTACTCTTCTTTCCGTCATGTCATCTCAAAAACTCGATCTATAGGTACTACTAACAATGCAAATGCGAAATTACTCTGTCTCATATTAAAAGAATAACATAAACAGAACGTATAGAAATAGCAAGTGAAGCTACAAAAAGGAATACTAAAGTAGTGCTATCTCGCTCGCACTCGTGCGTGCTCACAAATAGTGCGAACAGGATAACACTACTTAGTACCTATTCCTTTTTGCGACTTCACTTGCTAGTTCTATACGTTTTGTCTATGTTATTCTTTTAGTCTGAGAACTCTGTTTGTCCATCTGTCTGTTACGCTTTCACACCTAAACCACAGAACCGATTTTGATGTTTAGTACAGAAATATGTATACATTAGACTTTGAAGGACATAGGCTATGTTATACATCCACGAGGGCGGAGCCGCGGTTAACAGCTTCCTTAATAAATAGGTACCTACATATAGTTTCGGGACTTCACGCGATAAATTTTGGAAAACTTACTTTTGCCGACGTTTCGGGTGCGCTACAGCACCCGTGGTCACGATTTAACTGGCCTGCGAGCGTCGCGCGGTGTACGGGGAACATTTTTTGTGAGCCTACCTTCCATTATTTTCACATTGAATGGCGACACACCATACTTGCTATGTCAGTTTTAGACGTCATCGGCACTGTGTTATTATAAACTATAGTTTAAAAATAACAGGTACCTACATAAATAGCCAAAACAATACGAACTTATGACGCAATTAAATGTGATTAGATCTCAGACGGTATCGTTGGTACGGAGTTGGCCGTGAGTTGGTTATCCCGCAGTTCGCTTGTTTATCACTTGTCCGAGTGAATTGAAAGGAGACCGGTGACAAGGTCACAGGACCAAATAAAGTGCCAGCTATTACGAGTTCTAGGTAAGTAGTACAGTCGCTCTCACAAGTGCGAACAAGCTTTACATTTAAGTATCAATCATCCAATCAATTAGCCTATCGCAGATCGCAGTCTACTACTGAATATAGTTCTCCCTCGATGTGAGCACTTGCTCCCGAAACCTTGAAATTATATCAAGTACTAGATATTTTTGTCATCATACGACAAAGTTAATAAGTTTATTTTCTCTTTTTTAGGGTTCACTTCATTGTCCGTCTGTCTGTTTGTCTTTTCTCAAGAATGCGTGGAGGCATCAAGTAGAAAGTCATACCACATATCTCTAACGCCTTGAATTTGTGCAAAAATCAAACTAAGGCCCATATTCTAGAAAGACACAGCCTGAATCACGATTTATCTGAGGACAGATTGTAGAGACCGATTGATAGCTTGTCATATGGCCTATACAATCTGTCCTCAGATAAGTCGAGATTCAGGCTGAGTTTACGTAATCAAAATATGTGATCGGTAACTCAATTTAAAATTTAATTAGAGACTTCTGAGGGTAACTATACATTGTGACTTTTAAAGTTGTTTTATAAAGTCTAGTTTTAATTGTTACCCTGTAATCCAAATTCAGCGTACTTACCTACCTATTTTTATAAACGCGATTTATTGGTTCCTTGTTGTCTGGGTATGTTTGTAAAAAAGGCTTGGAAATTTACTTTAAAACAAAATGTCATGCGGATGTTTGTTACCATCGAGCTGAATAAGTATAGACGTCAGAAGTCAAATATGTTGGTACTACCGCCTCAGATTTTAAAGCTAATCTGATAGTAGGTACTCCATGAATATGTTACTATTTTTTTTACTTCTGAAAATCATTTTTATAAAAGGATTTTATAACAATGGTTATAAAAAGGAATATTCATAAGAAAATTTGCCTGTCAAAAGTAAATAGAATATTCTTGTAATACCATATAGCGCGCAGAACAGATGGCCGATGGAGCAGAAAATTTCTGGAATGGTGACCGCGTACGGGCAAGCGCCCAACGGCCAGGTGGAAGGACGACCTCATCAAGGTGGGCGGGAAGAGCAGGATGCGGGCTGCATTAAATCGGTCATTCTGGAAGTCTATGGCAGAGGCCTATGTTCAGCAGTGGACTATGTGTGGCTGATATGATGATGTTGAATACCATGATTATCTGAGAATGAATGTGTCCGTATAGTTCTACCGTTCAGTTCTACTAGTAGGACTAAACGGAGAAAAAAGTTCATTTAGTTCTTTAGTCCCAGTCGCATCTTATATATATATCTTAGAGTCCAGGGTTCGCTTTCCGGCTTTTACACCCGTACTTCTCACGGTTTTGATCATGTTCTTGTTTATTAAAAAGATTCCGTAATTAACTTCAGTACATGTTTCAAGCCCATTTTGGTAATTTTCAAGTAATTATAAAAATTTTACATCTTACGTATTTTACATTGTGTTTACGTGGGATAGCCTCATAGCCTATCATTTTACTCTCCGTTTCAACTGAACTTTTAAATTAATAATTATGAGAAAATGCATCTTACTTTTGGTACCTATCTACCTTACGTAACTTATATTATATTTCTGAAAGAGCTATATTGAGCCTAGTATTTATTTCATAACAAATAATAAAAAAACTCTGTGATAACACTTTGTAGTCAAAATATTTCTGACGCTGACTGTATCCACTACTTCTTTTCGACAGTAAAAATAGTCATATTTAAATGACGCGGGGCGGGAGCGGGACAGAACTCTCCCACCCGAGTTCCGCTGTCGGCGGCGCCGCGGCGTGGGCGCCGCCGACGTGTCTTCGCCGAAAACCATCGGCCTCCATGACGGTGAGTTGGCTGTTCACCGTCCTTACAGAAACAGGCCCAAGACGGCAGCGTGACGTGAGGGATTCACGCACGCCTCCCATAAAAAGCGGGATGACAACCGGAAACCCCCATAGACGCGGGATAGCACCCGAACCACCCCCTAGGCGAGGCCGCAATTGTAGTCATATTTAAGTGATGATAACATAAATATGCAAAGTCCCACGGTGATAAGTTATGGTTTCTATGTGATAAGTGATAGGTATTAGAAAATGCGTATCTACAAGCATCAGGAAACAACATAATTCTGGAGTGTCAGTGAAAAGTGATTTATCTCGAAAATCATAGTTTTGAGAAAATCCAGTTTAAAGTTTAAAAAAATTGTCACTCATTTTACAGTGAACTAAAATAAAAACATGCTACTGCTATTAATAGACACAATAATAGCGAAGGTTTTTATGGCCGAATTTGAGGATTTATATGTATAGTTTTTTTTAATTCATGAAAATATACAGTTATATCAATAAACACATCAAACATTTATTAAACAATTTTGTGACCATTAATACAAATTAACTTGACTTACTTTACACACTGTCTATAGGTTTCATGACAAATGGTACAAGTTTTTTACATTCTATTGTTGTGCTCTAGACAAATGGAAAAATAGAAAGTGTTGAAATAAATATTATTCATTTAAGTAATAGTGAGTTGTATTGAGCGTTTAATTATAAATTTGTCAGAAAAAACACATTCATATCATTAGACACCTCTAGAGTCTGTAAAAATATGATGAGTACTTTGATACAAAGTGTGGTTAAGATGATACAACTGAACATATCAGCGGGTATATTGATATTACTTAAGTATATAGGTAGTACTACTAGTGAAATAATATGTTCTATGTTACCCAGTTGCGTAGAATCCTTGAAAGCTACTAGTAATGATGTACAATCAATCAATAAACTAGCCCACCGCTGTCCACTGCTGGACATAGGCCTGTCCCAATGTGCGCCATTTCATCCGATCCTACACCTTCCGTTTCCGTCTATCCCAGCCACCTTTTTCAGGTTGTCAGTCCATCTGGCTAGGGGGTGTCCTACCTTGCGTTTGCCTTCTCTCGGTCTCCACTTTAGGACTCGTCTGCTCCAACGGCCATCGGTCCTTCGACAGATGTGGCCAGCCCATTGCCACTTGAGCTTGCTTATTCTGCGAGATATGTCGGTAACTTTAGTTCTGTGTCAGATGACCTCATTTCGAATTCTATCCTTCAAATAACTCCAAGCGTAGCTCGCTCCATAGCCCGCTGCGCGACTTTTAGGTTATAGACTAGCCCTACAATCAAAATACAAAAGTGTCCACGTTTCGGCACCGTAAGTCATAACAGGTAGGACGCACTGGTCAAAGACCTTTGTTTTCAGGCAATGCGGTAGGGGAGAAGAGAAGACTCGACGTAGTTTGCGAATTGCTGCCCAACCCAGTTGGATAATTCTGGCTAGTTCTTTCTTGAAGTTTTTTTATTTATTTATTTATTTTATATATTTAGATACATCACCCTTAGAGTACAAACCAATACGGCAACGGTCTTACCATGTTTATACAATTCAATCGTACGTTGTTTTTACCGAGCTGGATTACCTGGCCCAGGTATACATACTTTTGCACAACTTAGTGCGTCGCCCGTTCGATGGCAATCGGTTTCGGTGCAACATGTTCGTTGAAAATTATCTTGGTTTTATCCAAGTTTCCACCGAAGGCCGACGCGTCGAGAAAATCATACATACAAACATGGCACAAATCCCTTCATTCCAAGGGTAGCCTTTGGCCTGCCTCCCGGACTGTGCAAATGGGTTGCAAGCTTACTGCAGGGGCACCATATTCGCGTCCTTTGTGACGGACGAGCTTCAGAGTTCTTGCAGGTAAATGCTGGCTTGACGCAGGGTTCTGTCTTAACTCTCTTTCTTCTGCATATCAATGACATGCTTCCTAACGATAGCATTCATTGCTATGCAGACGAAAGCAGCTTTACACGAGAGTTATTACGCACATACTGTGGCCAAGCCGTCTGATATCGCGGAAAAAAGGCAGCTGCTTGTCACTGAGCTGGACCGGATCATGTTCTCTAGAGAACCTGTTCGACTTCAATGCCAAGAAGACGCTGGCATTTGCGTTTACAGCAAAGGTATCTCCTTTTCTTCCCCTTCCCACTCTTCAGAGCACGCCACTGCCACTGCAGGATAACCTCAATTTCCTCGGTATGGATGTTCGCTGCAAACTGAATAACAAAAGCTATATCGAGAGCATCATCAAAACAGCCTCGCGTAAACTCGGAGTCCTGAGCAGAGTGAGACATTTTTTCACGCTGGAGCATCGGTATCTTCTGTATAAGACTCTAATTCTTTCCTGCGTGGAATACTGCTCGCATCTTTGGGATGGCTCCGCAAAGTACAACTTACTAGATGCTCTCGACGGGTTGCAGCGACGTGCGGTCCGCATTATTGGGAATCCTGAGGTAACGAACACCATCGAGCCTTTGCAGATGAGTAGAGATGTTGCGTCTTTGGCAGTATTCTACCGTATATACCATGGTGAATGTTCTGATGGGCTCTTTCAATTAGTCCCACCCTCTCCTTTCCTCCACAAGACAACACATACAGGACTAAGATGCCATCCGTATACGGTGCAGATTATAACTTCTAGAACCAAGCGTTTCAGTAACTCATTCCTATGCCGCACCATTAAGACCTGGAATTCCCTGCCAGTTCACGTGTTTCCTTCCTTCCTTCTTCCTACAGTCCCGGGTTCTTTAAGTGAAAAGGCATCTGATGAGGCCGTCGAGCTGAGTGCCACTACTGTTGACACGGTACATGGTTACGATGGTGACCCTCTTTCCGAGACTTTGCCCTTAGCTTACCATCAGGCAAAGTGAAGTCAAAATGACGTGTCCCTTATAAAAAAAACTTATGATCTTTATAATTGAATGCTACATTAATTTACTTTACTTAAATAGCATTATTATTTTCATTTGCATAAAACTTGTATCAAATACTAATAAAATAATTCCAATAAAAATATTACGTATTTTGTGTATAATGATACAACTTACATACGTCGACTTACTTACTTATGTCGAAGCGAGACTGGCGAGTCGGTCGCATCACTAAACAACGTTATTCCTCTTTCACTTGGGTATTCCTTCTTGTATCATAATATTACCATCTCGTTCACATAGTTCAACGCGGGAAGGCGATCGCGGGAGGTGTTCGCTGAGGATTTGTATTACTTTTCACTTAATTTTAGATGATGAAAATATTTGAATAAGATTGTGTTTTTGGTACAACTATAATTGTATTATTCGACACATATACCGACATTGTGTTTATATTGATACTAATTTAGTTATATCACTCGACACACTTAACGATTGTAATAATATCATGGTGTTAATTGATTCTCTAAGAATTGTATCATTTTACACATGACTTTATTAAAATTTATTTATTTTTTTACGTCTTTAATATAATTGTATCACTTTTCACGAACGAATGTAGGAGTAAATTTAAAATATATATTAATAGAAGTGTACTTATATTACAATGCACTAATTCTAATCTATACATCTACATTGTGTTAAACTCGTTAATTCAATTTGTATCATTATACAATACAGAAAACACAAACATTGTTCAGTTCAATTTGATATGATTTTAAAAGTATTATTTTACACAATTGAAATGGTAAAAAAACGTTCAGTTATATCATTATGCACCAAATCAGCTCGCTCATTTTAAACCCTAGAGATACGGGGATAAGAGTCAAAGATAGATATTTTTTTATAGATCTTCTATATGAAAAAATATAATAAGTAATATAACTCGAGATGTATCACTTTTCACTGACGCGCCAGAATTATATTTTAAGTGAATACCTAAGTAAGTCCTACCGTGAAAGTGGACAATAGAGATAGTTTTCAAAACTCTTCTTAACTACAAAAGTGAATAAAATTATTCTGAAACATAACATAAAACGCTAAATCACTTCATTTCGCTTATGACATTGCGTGTGTGTCGAATAGCTACAACATTGTAATTGATCCATAATCCATAAATACTGTCGGCAAAAGTTACTGCTTCGGAATATATTTATTTAAATGAGATAGGTTTCATAAAGAATCACTGACATATCCTGTATTAAACAGCTGTCAGGTAAAACTTTATGGTTCTCTTTGTAGCCTTATAATTTATACTCATACTTGAATATTAAGTAGGCACATACTACGCACTCGTTACAAATCCGAGCACATAGCCACAGAATAGATAATAGTACTAGCGCAGTCACACCCCCGCGCAGATTTCATTACCTCACCCCGCACGTTCGAATCAGAGGTACGATTAAAGGCACATGAAACAAGGGATGTGCATTTCAAAGGTGTCTAGTACGATACGTCTAAGAGAAGAGTGAGAAAATCAGCTTACCTCGATTTTGTAAAGCTTCCTCTCTAGAGTACAACCCACAGTTTGATTTAACCCAGAAATGCATGATTTTCATTTAAATAATTAACCGCAGCCCGTGTACTAGCTTCGTCCGGGATTAAATTCGTTATAAAACCTACTAAAAATGACATAGCTGAGGTGTGACATATAAGTCTTATTAGCTATCCGTACCTAATACTAACAACCGATTCCTGGATTTGTACCTATGTTTGGACCTTTCTAAGACCTTCACACTTGTAATAAACACCTACTTTCAAAAAGCCCTTGAAGTCGTGCTTTAGGTTAAATTTATTCATTCAATATTGTCACTATATAAACAGCCAGTTAGTAACACAATGGATCTGATACGTCCGTCCTCATGTGCGTAAATTGAGCGTGTTCCTTGTAAAATTGGGCAACCATTTTAAAATGCAGGACACGTAAAACTTGATGTTTACTGCCAGAGAGAGAGACCTTCTATACAACGGCAAAAGGTTTGGAAGAAGTTAATATCTTGCTCTTTATATGATATTAACTTTTGCCCACGGCTCCGCTTGTGTGGATGTCGGTAATCGCGATTAAACATAGCCTATGTGTTAATCCAGGGTGTTTTTTTTTGACCGTGGCGGAAATCCTTCCTGGATGTTATGCCGGACTCCTACCGACTAAAACCCCCACGGTATCGCCCAGCAGCCTATAGTTGGGAGCCCCGGGTAAGCCCTCGGAAGGATGTCCCAGGGCTCCCAACAGACCCACGGCTTTAATGCGGCCTCGTCTAGGGGGTGGTTCGGGTGCTATCCCGCGTCTATGGGGGGTTTTCGGGTATCATCCCGCTTCATAGGAGGGGGGAGGCGTGCGTGAGTCCGTCACGTCACGCTGCCGTCATGGGCCTGCTTCTGTAAGGACGATGAGCAGCCAACTCACCGTCCTCAGGCCCCCGGTCATGGAGGCCGAAATCCAGGGTGTCAGCTGACTGCGTACCAAATTTTATTAAAATCGCTCCAACCATTTAGACGTGAAAGAGTAACAAACATCCATCCATCAATCCAAACTTACAAACTTTTTTGTTTATAATATTAATAGGATACTTACCATTACTAATAAAATCCCCTGCACCTTAGCAAGAGTAATAGGTTAAAGGTATTTGCATGGCGGGTGGGCACACAAAATGACTATGTCCTACATTTTCTTTATGAAATCTGATCTTTCCCAACTGCTAACATCGTTTGTTAGAATTTCACGTGACTAGAATATGAAGGATCTTGCATCACTTTACTTACGATGACTATCCAATGTACCTATGTACTTTGATAGATATGTAAAGGATAGTCAAATTCTGAATTACAAAAAAAATCTTATATCCTTCTAGATAAAGTATCTAATTACATTAAAAAAAACATCACAAGCGGTATTTCCAAACCAAAACGACCTTCAAATCTTTAAGAAAAGAGCTTACTCTCTTTCAAAAGGAAGGCAACGCACTTGTGACTCCTCTGGTGTGGGTGTCCATCGTTTGCCTCCATATTCCATCAAAAAAAATTACTTAGCGTTGTTCCCCTTGAAGACTCCAGATCCGCTGGCGCCTTCTTCTCCATGTTATGTAAAGACTGCCATCTGACCATCAAACCCTAGAAGGAAATCCTGCGCCCGAGCCTCTTCCATCAACAGGTTTACTGCCGTGTAGGTAAGGTCGGTTTGGTCCTGAAGGTTTGGTGAAACACACACTTGGGTCATTCCCGTTGATCAATATAACATTTATCTAACAAATCGCTTTATTTCATACAGCACCCGAAACGTCGGCAAAAGTAAGTTTTCCAAAATACGATAATATCGTATTGCGCGTGAGATTTATACGCCGCATTAGTTTAAAAATAACGCTTTATTCCAATCAGTTCTACAAGTAGTTCGAGGTTAAAATGGCAATGATAATTGTAAAATGATTTAGAGTTTGGACGATTTTAACTATTAGAACAGTTGGTTTTCAATTGATCCAGAATTTGGTTACGTACTGTCCTTGGTACCATTTTCATCAACACTTAGTCACGAATAATGATGTATTAGGTACTTATTTGGAGCATCTTGCTCGCATATATTATAATTTAAGTTGTTCTGATTACTGGCAATTTACAAAAATAATGGCTGTGAGTTTTTAATATTAGAGTTACCGCAAGCTTGACAGCCTCCGTGGCGTGGCGGTAGTGAACGCGCCCGAATCGCAGGACCGTGGGTTAGATCCCCGCTCAGTGCAAATATTTGTATGCATGAATATGAGTATTTGCATAGGTCTGGTCGTGCCTCGGAGAGCACGTTAAGCTGTCGGTCCCGGTTGCAATATGAACATGAATGGCAGTCGTTACAGGGGAATTGGGTAAAATGGCCCACATGGAAGGGCTGATCACCCGTCCGGTCAAACGGCGTCTCCACTGGCAGTAGTAGCAGTAGTATTACCGTAAGCTTTATCTTTAGCCTTGCGAATCTGCCTGTAATATGTTTAACCTTGAGAAGTCTTGACCTAGACTAATAAAGCAACTATTTTTTGGACGAAATATTTCAATATAATATATGCGTAGAGATGTTGCGTCTTTGGCAGTTTTCTACCGTCTCTACCATGGTGAATGTTCTGACGAGCTCTTCCAATTAGTCCCACCCTCCCCTTTCCTTCACAGGACGACACGTGCAGGGCTAAGATGCCATCCATTTACGGTGCAGAGTATACCTGCTAGAACCAAGCGTTTCAGTGATTCCTATGCCGCACCACTAAGACCTGGAATTCCCTGCCAGCTCACGTGTTTCCTTCTTCCTACAGTCCCGGGTCCTTTAAGCGGGGCGTGAAAAGGCATCAGGCCGTCAAGCTGAGTGCCACCACTGTTAACATGGTAAATGTTTACGATAGTGACCCTCTTTCCGAGACTTTGCCTTTAGCTCAACATCAGGCGAGGTGAAGTCAAATTGACGTGTCCTGTATAAAAAAAAAAATAGAATAATAGATTTTGGTTTGATACGACCTTACTAGAGACCCACCCCGATTTCGCACTGCTGCAATCATTTCTGTTTCATCAACATCCCAGCGTTAATTCAAGTTGTATCCAAAACTTGCATTTTCCCGGGATACGCTGTCATTGGATGGCTTTTAGGGAAGCGACTGCTGACGAACCTCCCAAGTCCGAGGGAAAAGCCTACATCAAAGCCTCGTCCGGTAATCAACAGGAAAGAGGCGCAAGTAAGATTGGCTTAGGACATACGATCTCAAGCTAGGCACTTCCTTTCTATGGCATACCAAGGACCCATACCTACACTAAGGCTCCCGAGACGGAACGACACGTAGTTTTAGTTAGACAGACAAACAGCGGGGAGTGACTATGTTCTATATTAGGAGGTATGTGAAGGTTGAACTCAATTTAGTTTATAACCTAGTTTAAACGTACGCAAATAAATCTAAACTCGATCAAAAACAAAGCGAAATAGACGCAACGTCACATTGTATACACAATACAATTAAACATTTACAACTAACTATAATATATCACTATGCTAACAAATTGGCTCTATATAGACAAGTGTTCTATCACCATTATAACCAGACCCCTCAGAATTTAAGCAGTGCCTACTTTACTTAAGTGGTTCAAAGTTCTAAGTTAAATTAGCTGCTTTATTACCTTGTCTTGTGTCAATACCGTGACCGATCGCAAGTGTTTTTGTAAGGACGTTCAATATATTTGTGTATTGAGTGAAGTTCAACCTTAGAGGTTCAACTTTATTTATAAGAAAGATGTTTTGAACTGAAACACATTGAAACTTCGTTATTACCACCATTTACAGAGGGGACGCTGTGGCCCGGACGGGTGATCAGCCCTTCTGTGTTAGAGTGCCATACATTTTATATAATATGTTATATAAATGCATTTTTTTTACTACGATCTTCTGACATAATAGAACGGAAATACCAAATCGAACCGCGCGCGCGAGCATCAATCACTGCAGCAACCATCTTAACCGGTGTTTAAAAGTTGTAGCATAGGATTTTCATACACAATTTGATCGTCTTTGATGAGTCTGTTTTTTTTGGTTAACCGATCTTACTGGATACCTAATTTTAGACGGCACTTCACAAGCTGCTGCCACTGACAAGGCCAGTTATGACGGCTTGCAGCACTGTACCATCAAAGCTCCCCCTCTATTTCCATGTACAAACGAAATTCGGTTCTTGATATACTAGACATCGTTTTTTTAGCTTTTTCAAAATTGATTTTTGGTATCACGAGGTTTTCAGCCTTGCAGCATAGTCATTTCGTGTTCTCCAATTAAAGACGCGTCTAATGGTACACATCCCATTCAGATAAGGGATAAGATTGGAGTTAATGTCATCATCTCTCGTACTACTTGTTAGCTAGTAACTAACCTACCTTATCTTAACCTGACGCGTGGGTGTAAATTCATAGGACGATTTTTTTTTGCACACCCATCCATATTGAACGCTGCCTACTGGCTGGAGGAATTTGTCAATATGTAACTATAGACTCCACTAGCTTAATCTGACGCGCTCGAATTACTACCGAATTTCCCTCACGCGTGCCTCTAGGAAGGACATAAAAGCCTGCTTTTGGACATGGGTTGCCATTGTGGGCATCTTTTGGGTAATTACCTCGGAACTCGGGGTCCACTAAAAATAAAATTCGTAGTACTACGACTACGAGTACTATTTATTTATCTTATTGACCTAATACAATTTAAAATCTTATTTCGGGTGTAAATAGCACTGTGTAACATGTCCTAACCTAAAATATGACTGAGTGGGAATTGAACCTAATATAACACGTAAGGAAGAATACATAGTGTAATATAATAAGTGAGAGTTTGTTATCACTAAGTAGGTATTTGTTGAAGTCAAACATATTATGTTAATAGTAGTCGAGGTATTACTTACGTAATATATAGTTAAAAGTCATAACAAATGACTAATATTCTTTAACTGTTATCGTACTTCGTAATAACATTTATTACAATTTTGTACAATAGGCACCTTCACATGTCACTAATTTGTAGCAAAAACTACATACATTATAATGAGTGTCCAGTAATTGTTAGAAAAACTATTCTCCATCTGTGCTTAATAATAATAGCCCCCTCAGACAAGTGGCAATTCGTTGGCCGGTTTATCCACTATCACTACATAGTACAAAACAAAGTCGCTATAGCTGTCTGTCCGTCCCTATGTATGCTTAAATCTTTAAAACCACGCAACGGATTTTGAACCGGTTTGTTGATAGATAGAGTGATTCAAGAGGAAGGTTTATATGTTTAATACATGCTTAATAAAGATATGCGGTAGCCTAGAGGTATGGGTAATGGACTGCTGAGACGAGGTCTCGGGTTCGATCCCAGGTTTACCATGGCACACACCAATGACTTTTCAATGCTTATCGAAGTTATGTGTGTATTTATCGCAGGTTTATAAGTGCTCGGTTAATGGCAATAGGCTCGCCACCTATTACATTGGAACCTACACATAAACTGGCGAAATGTGGGTGCTAGCACCTCTGCCTACCTCTTCGGGAAATATAGACGTGAGTTTATGTTATGTTTATGTTATGTTATGTGCTTAATATAGTAGAGGGTGCAGCGGGAACGGGATCTGACGTCACGTCAGAACGAAGTTCGCCGGGTAGTTGTAGAATAGAACAACGAATGTATGGGATTGAAACGTATTTGGACGTAAAAAGACGTGTGGACAGGAATTTTAATTTTGTAAAAATATTACATGTTTGTTATTTACCTATTTACTAGCTGTCCCGGCGAACTTCGTACCGCCAATTTTTCCCTGCACCCGTGGCGTCAGATCCCGTTCCCGCTGCACCATTTAGGGGGATGAAAAATAGATGTTGGCCGATTCTCATAGATACCGGATAAGCACAAAAAATTTCTTTAAAATCGGTCAAGCCGTTTCGGAGGAGTATGGCAACGAAAACTGTGACACGAGAATTTTATATATTAGATTTTTCACCGTTGCCGTGTTGGTTCCCGGTGGAGTAGAATAGGACCACCCCAGATTTTCCTGTGGATGTCGTGAAAGGCGACTAAGGGATAAGGCATATGGCTGCTCCCCATCCGACGTAAACATAGTAAACATATAGCCGAAGACAAAGTGCCCGGTTGACACCAAAAGGTTCGCCTCCTAATAAATGGTACCAAAAATCATATTTGAACACGTGGGTGTTAATACACCTCTGCCTACCCCTTCGAGGATTTATAGACGTAGGTATATGTGTGTAAGTATGTTATTTTACAAAGGCAATAGGCACGCCCACTATTACGTGGGACCGAAAATCATGGTTGGCGAGATGTGGGTGTTAATAACACCTCTGCCAACCCCTTAAAGGATTTACAGGCGCAAGTATATATGTATGTCATTTTAGAACTGTATTCCACTATAAACATAGTAGGTATACTGCATAATAAAGTGTACGCAGACACGGAAGAACAACATATACAAAATAGGGACTCCCACAAGTCGTACGAACTGGCTTCCTAAACAATATGGCAATCGACCAGTGAAGCAATTTCGATTGTATTCGGAGATAAATCATCTTCTGATAACACTTTCTCTGTCTTTCATAACTTATGTAAGTCCCTACACTTATGTATTGGCAGAGTTTACTTATACGAATTCGTATATATCGGCTCTTGCGTGATTTGGTATAATAATAATAATAAATATTCCACAACAGTCATTCTACACAACGCTGTCTAGAATTACTACCCAGCTTAACTAGCTTGTGTTATGGAATCTAGAAAGCGGATAAACATACTTAGATACGTTTTTCATGTAAATACATAAATATTATACATAGAAACACCCAGACCAATGCAAATAGCCATATCCATGCATACAAATATTTGCACTGAGCGGGGATCGAACCTGCGCCTCCTGCATGGCAGTCGCGTTCACTACCACCACGCCACAGAGGCTGAGTATGTAAGTAAGAGGTACATATTGAAATGAAACTAAAATATAATCTCTTCTTTTATCAATTAGGTGCTGATCATAGAGCTTTTCTCCATTCTATAGTAAACATACAGTCCATAACAAAGTCTGAAAATCAAAGTTGACGACATGTGGGCGTTAATTCACCACTAAGCCTTGAGAGATTTACAAGCATGAATATATTATACAGTAGCCTATAAAATGCATACAGTTCGGATTAGGTACGTTGATAGCGGATTACAAATGAACAGATATAAACTTTTTATAATTCTATAATTTATTGCGGCTTGTCTTGTCGCCATTACACAATACCGAGAAAGAATAGAGAATAGAGGGAACCGACCAAAGACAACGTAATAGAGAGGTTCAACATGATAGATGTTCTACAAATTACCGAAATGGTACTATCTATACATCTATACAAATAAATAAAATTGGAGTGTCTGTTTGTAATATTAAAATAACCGCTTTCTACTACATGCATATGAATGTAAATACGGTACACATACCAAAATATATATTTTTAAATTTTTTGTCTGTCTGTCTGTCTGTCTGTCTGTCTGTTTGTTTTGGCTAATCTCTGGAACGGCTGGACCGATTTGGACGGGACTTTCACTGGCAGATAGCTTATGTAATAAGGAGTAACTTAGGCTAAAAAAAAATGCCAAAAACAAAAAAAAATAAACTGATTTTTTTTATTAAGTACATTCCACGCGGACGAAGTCGCGGGCACAGCTAGTATAATATATAATCTATAATATAAAAATGAATCGCTAAATGTGTTGGTAAGCGCATAACTCAACAACACCTGGACCAATTTGGCCGATTCTTTTTTTAAATGTTCGTTGAAGTTCAAGGATGGTTTTTTACGGCGAGAAAAATTCGAATAATTACCAGGAACCGACATCCACGCGGGCGGAGCCGCGGGCAAAAGCTATATAATGAATATAATAGTACGAATGGTGTCAATAAATTGGGAAATCACCCTGAACTTGATCTCTTTAACACAAGTCCATCCTCCTATAGTCGCTTTGTCTCTGGGAGGTGGTTTGAGTCGGTTCTCTGACTCTATCTGAAATTTCAAATTGTGACTGTATCTTCGGGCAAGCACTAAATATGTATATGCGAAAACTCATAAATGGTTTTAAGTTAACCAATCAGTTGTCAGCTTAGTTATAAGATACTGTTTGTTTTCCAAATAAAATAAAATCCATACTAATATTATAAATGCGAAAGTAACTCTGTCTGTCTGTCTGCCTGTATGTTACGCTTTCACGCCTAAATTACTGAACCGATTTTGATAAAATTTGGTATAGGGAGAGATTGGACCTTGAGAAAGGACATAGGCTATGTTTGGTCGCGATAACCGACTTCCACGCGGGCGGAGCCGCGGGCAAAAGTTAGTAAATAAATTAATTAATTAGCTTGATTTGTCCGAACCGTATATTTACTCGATAGTAAACTGGAAAACATTCGTCCTATCCCTTAGTCGCCTTTTACGACACGCACTGGATGTGATTGATGGCGCTATTTTATACCATCATAAAAATAAGTGAAAATACAGATTTAGTATTTTTTTATTTAATTTTATAGCATTTATTATGCTAACTACAATTCGAATAGATCAGGAAACATGAATTAAGTACTCAGGTGAGGCCTGAACCCACGACCTTTCCCTTACAGGGGAATGCTCTTCCAACTTAGCTACTGAGCCACGCCTGAATCAATTCAAATTTTCCTTCTCTTTATATCCTTCTTTAAGGGCGACGGTGGAGCCATCTACCAACACTCTTACGAACTGTTGGAAAAAATTAATGATTTTTCAACCATTTTTAAACATTGAATTTTGATGACTCCCTACTTAAAGACGGATATAAAGAGAAGGAAAATTTGAAGTGTTTTAGGTGTGGCTCAATAGCTCAGTTGGAAGAGCTATCCCCCTGTAAGGGAAAGGTCGTGGGTTCACGTCTCACTTCTTCTCTCAGTATTAGTAAGTCATGTGTACCAAACTATTTGGAAGCAAATGCTCTCTAGTTCTCTGTACAGAAATGGCAGATACAGAATAGCTAGAAAATAAAAAATGGAAAAAAGCCACGTTTACATTTCTGTTTCGCTGCAAAACTCAGTCACTTTCTCTCCTTCAACTCATACATACAATACCTACCCACTTATTAACAATATACTCTTCCGGGACAAGGTTAAATCTGTTATCAGTTCTTACGTAATATTACTTCATCGTGACATACTTGCGTGTGATTTATAATATAGTATCTACCTATTACGTAAAACGTGCCACTAGTAGTGACAAATGGAGGACGTCATCACATCAAGAATATAAATTGTGAAACAGCTAGCCTGATATCATCATCATCATCGTCATAGCGATTTGTCAATGGTAAACCAAACAAAAGGAAGGATGTATGCACATTATTTCATTAAATATCTTTTTTTATTAGCCCTAACATAATGCATCATGAACGATTTGTCTACAGGCAGTTTTCAATTATAGACTAGAATTATGGATATAAATAAATTGTGGACGATTTGCTCCCAGGACAATCTTTTCATGTCGTCAACATTGGTTACATAGACCTTTTGCTCGAGAAGACCAAAAGCACTGAACATTTTGCTTTGTAGCCGACTCGATCAAAATCCATCCAAAGTACCTATGTTCCATGTGCGCTTCTTGCTTCTTGTTTTCTAGTGCATCAGCCGCTGGTTAGTAGGCGCACCGACATTCTGGCGAGGCAGGTT
Organism: Eilema sororculum; assembly: GCA_914829495.1. Taxonomy (NCBI): domain Eukaryota; kingdom Metazoa; phylum Arthropoda; class Insecta; order Lepidoptera; family Erebidae; genus Eilema; species Eilema sororculum. Next base: position 18,152,850 of record OU618543.1, on the reverse strand, counting down.
TCGGCCTTATGGCAGGCTGTCAAAACGGACACTCATTTGATTTGCATATTTTTGCTATCTACTTATATACTCTGGTAGAAAGAATTCCATGTAACTTTTAAAGTTAAAATATGGGTCGTTTGATGGAATAGAAGTTCGTAAGGACAGAAGTAGATATAATTTTTTAATATACTTATATATTTTTTAAAGAATATTAGAACCGAACCCTTTCAACTAAGCTAAATTGCTTGTGCTAGGAGTGGGTTCAGTAGGTTGAGGTCCCGGGTTCGAATCCTGGCCATTACACTACGTAATGGCCAGGATTCGAACCCGGGACCTCTCGATCATAAGGCCGACTCCTTAACCACTAAGCTTCCGATATATACGGTGAGCTGTTGTCTCCCCCTATATCCTGAAGGGGAAAAGTCATATCTATGCATGACGTAGGTTGATACTCAAAACTAGTTTCTAGTCGAGATTCGAGAATATGTCTGGGTGTCGTCCAGAGCACGGGCCTGAATTAAACAAAAACAAATACAACACGAGGCTGTTTCAAAATTCAAATACTATTTATTTCAGACCATATACTCCATATTGATTGTTAGTAATACATGTCTTAGCGCTATGTTAGTTAAAATTACAAGAATAAAGTTATAGAATATAGTAAATAATATAAGTTGATCAGTATCTTCTCACCCATGAAGCCGCACGCGCACGCATTGTCGCATGGAAACAAGCGGTGCGCGCTTCCGCAAACATCCCCGAAGCGCTGCAGTGCCGGGGCAGCCCCAACAACATCCTGAGACTATTGTTATACAGGACGCGGAGGTCGCTGAACCGTTTCTTGGTGTAATCGGCCCATAGGCTGCAGTTGTATAAAGTTGTAAAATACGCTCTGAATTTGATCCTGATGTTAATCATGCTCTGAAATTAATGTGAGATGTCCTACAACCTGAAATTTTATCTGATCATTACTCATATTCTTAAAGAGAATACTACGAGTATTATTCAGATAAATCTAGACTAAAAACTTGTGGTTAACCTTGTTGAAACTGACGCATTGCTCACTAACCTCAGTTAGCCCTGATTCTATCTCAATACTTAGATTGGGGAAAATTATCAACATTAACCTAGTAGCACTTCATTGAAGGTTATCATCATCATCATCTTAGAGTTTATCTCGGTAGCATCCGAGACGTTTGCCTCAGTAGAGCTAGAATCGGCTTAATCTCTGCTGTTTTTGATTTTACGTGTAGTAGTTGGCCTCTGCATCTCAAATAGATGTTCTTCTTCTTCAGACAGCATCAGATGCTGTCTGTATGCCGCACAGATTCTGTGCGGCATACTTTAGAATGAAAGACATATTTTACGTGTACGGTTTTTTTTAATCGGTGCTACTGTCGTCTAGCCTTCCCACCGAGAGAGTAAAAGTCTAAGCCAGGGCCTTATTTTTCTCATAGAACATATTTTGGATTCGAGGATTTGACTTCAGAGTCACCACTAGGTACAGACACCTACGATGTTAAAATGGTGGCCCACAGCTTCACGACCCCTTCAGATGCTGCTGCCTAGGTACAGAAGTTTAAATCAAAGATACTGTGTTATATAAATAACCGTGTACATTATTGTATTTTTATTTTCATTTTTTTCATCATGCGAAAAATCCCCACGGATACCACCCGCAGCGGAGTCGGTGGAGGTGGTTATGTCGGACTCGAAGCGACTAAAACGCATGCCGTCTTTGAGTCTTTGGTTGCTGGAAGTGAGAATGCAGGGAATATATCTCTCGCACCCCGGCAGATCCAGGACCATCTCTTTCGAGTGTACATTTTTGTATGGCTTTTACTGTTATAAGAATGAAACGCCTGCGTATAAGAAAACAGTAAATTACCAGTGTTTCAATTTAAGCTGTTGCTCTATGTTATCGAACAGGCGTTGCTCACTGTTACGTTTACAATGTATTGTGTTCGGTTGCCAAAACCTAAAAATAGAATAAAAAATATACGCAATATAATAACTTATTGCACTTTTTAATAATTTCATAGTCAAGCCTTGAAACCATTGAATATATCTTATATATATAAAAATCAATTGCTGTTCGTTAGTCTCGCTAAAACTCGAGAACTGCTGAAGGGATTTATCTTATCTTGGTCTTGAAATGTTCCTGGTTTAAAATGTGATAAAAATTCGAATAATTGCCAGGAACCAACATCCACGCGGGCGGAGCCGCGGGCAAAAGCTAGTATATATATATAAATTATATAATAAAGATTACTAGGTGAAAGATATTTATTAACAGCCTGTGACATTGTTTTTATATGCAACTAGCTTTTGCCCGCGGCTCCGCCCGCGTGGATGTCGATTATCGCGACCAAATATAGCGTATGTCCTTTCTCATGATCTAATCTACCCCTATACCAAATTTCATTAAAATCAATTCAGTGGTTTAGGTGTGAAACCGTAACAGACAGACAGAGTTACTTTCGCATTTATAATATTATAGTATGGATAGTATGGATACCAATACTAGGTACATTAGGGTTTTTGACATGAAGTAAATAACTGAAAGATTCGTGACTAAGTGCTCACCAAGTAGGTTAACACAGTGCAAGATTAAACAACACTAGCCAAGTCAGTTTTGGGATAAGGTGACGTGACCATTCATAAGACATTGAGACCCCTCTGTAACTGTATTGGAGCACGTTAAGCCTTCGATCTCGGTAGGTAATCTGTGGTTACGCGTAGTTGGAGCCTTAAAAAGTCCGACAACGGGTCTAACTACTCTGGATTCCGCGATGATGGTATCAGTTGCAACCGGGTCTAGCGAAAGTTTGCAATTTTTGCAACCACAAATGATTTTTTATGACATACGTACGACTGTGTAGTTTTGTAGCCTGGGGGTAGAGCGGTTGATTGCTCCGTCAGAAGTTTTATTCCCACGTTTGATGACCCACTCAATTCAATGCAAGTATTTTTATGCGTCAATATAGGTATCTATGTATTTTTATTGGTTTGGGTGTTACGAGTATATTATATAGAATGTAATAAATTTTATTTGATATTTTCTCATTCATAATGTTTTACCTGTCATTTCCAATTTGCTGTATAAGTGACTCTTTCTTCCATTTTTCATTTAATCTTCTCTATCGTTGGAGGATTTTCTGGAAGAAAATTCAACATTAAGTCAATCTCGGCTTCTTCTTCTGTGGAGTCGACGGCCGTACCTGACTATTTCTAGATGTATCACACAAATATGTAAATGTGTATAATAAAGAACATAAATAGGTGCAATGCAATGTTTATTGTACAATGATAAGATGTTGATTTAAAGACAACCTTCGGATTTAGTAAACCAGATGCCTTTATCAGTCATTGCTTCACAACACGAACTGGAACAGAATCTATTTACTGAAGGCAACTTGCAAAACATAATATCTCATATATGCAGGCTACTGAGAATCCTATAACGATATTGTTTAATAGATCGTTTTTTTTAAGAACCTTTTAATATCTTCTCTATCTTGGAAATTCAGCTTATAATAGGTACATGGATAAAAAGCAATGGAATGACAATGATATATTTAACATATCGTCTGTAGATTACACATATTTTCATTTATTTATCATCGTCAAATTCAGAAGGCAAATTATTGACTTATTTTATGAAAATATCTGTTCAATTTCAGTCTCTATCACGATTTCTTTAAAAATTGTGTTACGAGAGTTAATTTACCCTTTTTGACATTTTTACTTTTTTTTACTGTTTTTGAGCTAATCGAGATTGAATTTGGAACAGACTTAAATTACAAGAATTGGTCTTCAGTCTTGTATCGGCACCGGATGTCTCTTAATTAAACTAATTTCAGGAAGGATTATATATCTCTGCAGCAATCTTTGAATTTGCCACCCTGATGGAATGTTTGTCTTTCTTAATTTTACAATGTAAAGTACACCTAATTTAATTTACTCAACTAAAGCCAATGTCATTGAGGTGAGTTGTGGAAATGACCATGCCAACATAGTTTTGCTAATCTAGCAAATTTATTTCCGCTCAGATAAAAAACGGAACGAATGCCAAAATATAGATAGAAAAGACTTAGAAGAGCTATTAAACGTGACACTTAGTTACCTAAATATTTTCATGTAACTCAAGGTAAACGGGAAGTGATGGAAATTCTAGAAAAGTAACATGTTTGATCGTTCTATCCTATCTTTACTCTTATTGACATTGTTGATTCACCAAAGGTGAATGTTGATACGATTGTTGGAAATCTAAATAATGAACTTGATTGATCAGTTTCGGCAAAATGAGAAAGAGAGGAGAGGAAGAAGAGGAAGTAAGATCAAACTTTGAATTTCGAAGAAGATCTAATGAAATAGAAAAGCAGGGGCTTCTAATGGTGAGTAAACTCAATTGCATTTTGGTAACAGTTAAATCTCAATATTTGAGATCTAACGCAATAATTTCGCCTTTGCCGTACTGCGATAAGATAATGCTATTTACTTTGACCTGAAATATTAGTTAATGGTTTACATTAGATGCTATAAAAACCTTTTGGAACACCTTCAGCATCAACAGATCACATTTTGGCTCTGTGAAGTAACTTTAAAAGTCACCATGAAATATTTATTCGTATTGTGCATCGTTGCGGCGCTGGTAAGATGTTCCATTATATTGTAGTATATATCGATTGCGATGATAGGGTTTTTTTTTATAAAATGCTTATCATTAGTCGTAGGGATTTTATACACTTTTGGAAAATAATGTTAATTTCAGTCTTGCCCGGCGTTGAGTGCACCTGAGAAGAATAATGCTGTGCTGGTCCGGTCGCGTCGTGATCTATTGGACAACATAATGTAAGAATATAATCTGCTCGCTAAATTAATCTTATCACTTTAATTGGTGTCGAACAACATTTCAAGACTTAAGTAGTTATTATACCTTCATGATCTTGGATAGTTCGATGCGCCTGTCTTATTTTGTTCATATTTCATCTCTCTAGATTTTTTGACTAAGCATTGAAGTTAACACTAAAGTAAATCAGAAATCAACACATTGTATATAAATAATTTCATGTGGACTCTCAAATTTCAACTTTTAACAAATTTCCCATTTCAATGACATTATTGTTTTAGTTTAATTTTCTTATAGTAGGTAGGTAAACTTAGTAGTACTCAATACTAGACACCGAAAAATATTTTCTTTTCACAGGCAACTCATTCAGAGTTTAATCACAAGGCTTCAAAATGCTGGCAAAGAAGCCATGGAAGCTGTCTCCAACTTCACAAATAGTATCTCACAAGAGGCTCAAAAAATCCGTGAACAGATCATGAACAACATTAATAACTTCAGAAACAGGGTCACTGGAACCATTGAGAGTGTGTTCCAGAAATTCTCAAATACTAGTGAAGCTGTAAATGATTGTGTTGAAGTAAGTATGACAATATAAATCATTTGCTGAAGCTGTTAAGCTGAGGGCACTATTGCAGCATTATTGTTGTCTATAATAATGATTCATTCGTAAGACTCTAACTTCAGCTTACTATCGGGCGATGTGGAGTAATAGGTATGAAAGAAGAAACAACCAATATCTCACCTGATGGAATTAGAATGGAGAGAGGATGGGATTGGAATACCTCTGTAAAAAAATATTCAAGTAGTAATATATTATTTTGTATTTCAGACTTATAAAGACGAAGCTGCCAATCTATTCAACGGCACCACATCACTTGCCATGGCTTGTGTCGACGAGGGTATCGATGACATCGGTCTACTTGTCCAACAGCTGAGAACACTAGCTACCGAGGCTATGGAAGGTGCAGCAATTGCTATTGAGGACATGAAGACTTGTACCCGCGAGAATAGCAACATTATGAACGCAGGTTCCTGCTTGGGATCAGTTGCTATGCGTATTGAAGTGAAATCTGTTAACTTATTGTCACAAAGCACTCTTTTGGTAAGGATTTTCTCACATTACTTGTTGTGTAGTTTTATTAAAGAAAGGTGTTTGGGGCTCCTCCAATGACCTGCATATTGATAGAGGAAACGATGACGCAGGATTCCTTTCGGAGTTAGTGATCAGAGGTAGACATTCCAGAAGGTTATGCATAGAAGGTATAAGGCCTCATGCCCACGAGACGGTTTTAACACGGCTAGGTTTTTTGCTGGCGCCGGGTAGAAACCGTCCGACCGTGCACACTAGACGGTTTGTACACGACCCGATTTCCAGGGGTTGCCACCTTCATTCGCTCGTTTTATTTCGTGAATTATGAACGTACAAAATGTAGAGTGTTAAAAAAAGAAAATGTATTATTGCGTGGTACATGTATAAAAAGCAAAAAAAGATGATAAAAAAATGCAAAGACGGTATTGGGTACGTCCTATATACTAATAGAAAGACACCTCTTTTCACGCTTCGTATGTGAGACGTTTATTTTTATAAATTTCCGCATTCTTGTCCCTAAACACTGGCCTTTCTTCTACCAAATTAATTATTTAATTATTTCGATGCAACCAGGATCGGTACTTGAATACTAATGATAGTATTATTGAAGTTAAGAAAATATTTATGGGTACTCACTGTAAAGAGTCTAAAAATATGCAAAGTGTTCTCGTAAAGAGAGCAGCAATTTCTTTCAAATCCTCTTCTTTTCATCTCTAGCAGTCAAACTCTAAAAACGGTCAAGCAAATTGATGTATTCTATTATTGTACCTATCTTCTGCCCATTTCTGCAATCTTTCAATAAAGATGAATTTTTCCATATAAAGGAGGAGTTAGGTAGGTAATACGCCGCTAAGTAAACTATTTTTTATTACAGATTGGTCGTATCAACCTGTCAATTGCAACTTTGCCTGCGTCTCTAGAAGTGTGTGCTGGCTCTCGTCTCGTCCAAACGGGCATGCAAACTGGCAAGATTATCATGGACGTTGGAACCTGTTCAGCGACTGTGATTTTCAACAGTATTACCGGTAGAGATTAAGCATCAAATGACTGAATTATGTAAAAAAGTTAATAAAAGAGATGGCCAAAATAGTATTTCGTTTTAAACCGTCCTTATAATACCCTATTCACAGAAGCTGCGAACAAAATGTTAGCAAAAAATCTGTAGCAGTCATGTCAAACTTTCATTTATGGACTGCAAGGTCAATATTAGGGAGTATTATTGTTTTACTAGGTAAGTTTGTTGTTGCCATTGTGGTGAGAGGATTAGTCACCTAGACTCTGCGTTACCGAGTAATAGGTATCCAGGTTGCGCCGGACGTTGGGAATCAAGTTCGCTTTATTGACGTCGCTCGTGGAGACTCCTCTCGTGCACCACCGATGGACCACCTCTTGTCGTGTCCACTGTGTCCCTACACCTGCACGATTGCCGACCTAAATGAAGCTACGGAAGATGCGGTCAAAGTCGCCGAGTTTTGGGCTGGGCGTATCTAGATATTTAAATTGTTGCCGCTGACACGAATAAGAAGATTAGGTAAGTTATTTTTTAAATACTCTTTATTTATATTTAAGTCTTACAAATGTAAATATTCTGATGGTTTACAAATGCATGCAAATATTCGGTACGCTCAATAACACAATTAATAAAGAAAAAGTGTAAATGCACGTACCAGCATTATGTATGTCTAATTCACAAAAGTTCCTTTTTCCATTGTTTATTACTTAAATGCTCATTAAACATTCGCTTTCCATGATGTATTGTGTGCTAAACACGTGGTATGCACTATAGATTTACCTATCAATATGTTTGACAGAAGTACCACTCCAAATAGAAAGAACGATTCGCCGGCAGAAAAAAGTATATCTTGAACCATTCCTTAGCTATAGAGTCCTCGTGAAGCAGTGGTTACAAGAAGCCACATCACGTTTTCATGAGGTACCTACCAGGGCTTCTTCAACCAATTTCCAATAGCTATTTGAAGCATTTTACCAAGTGACCAAGCAATTCTTGCGAAAATCGCGAATACCTATAACTCATTGAAATCAGACTACTTTTTAACGGAATCTTTCATGATTTAGTCGGCGTTCGGCCTAATAGAGGAAATAGAATTTATTACCTCATAAACATGGTAAGTAACGAAGATCTTAGGAAGTTACTTATAACAGCACAACATGTTTAGCCGTAGGAAGTGGCATGCAAATGATTGTAATTTGATTCGAGCTGTAAGAAAAAGAAAGACCTTGGGCTGTATGATTTTGATTACTGATGGATGGAAAACAGCCCTATCCCTTAAAACACCCATAGGAAAAGCTGAGGTTGTCCTATTCTACTCCAACCAACACGGCAATAAGTTACATTAATTATATTTAATTAAATTACATTGTCTAGCTGTGTTAATTGGAATGATTGATATTTATACCTACATGAAAATAATAAAAAAGAATGTCAACAGATTACTATAACATTAGAATATCAGTGGCCAAACAACACAACGCTATCTAGACCCATGGTAAGCTTAACTAGCTTGTGTTATGGAATCTAGAATGCTATGAATGATAAACAACAAAGATAAAAAATATTTAAGTAAAATACTTTTTTTGTAAATACATACATATTATACATAGAAACACATAGACCAATGCAAATAGCTATATTCATGCATACAAATATTTACACTGAGCGGGGATCGAACCTGCGCCTCCTGTGTAGCAGCCGCGTTCAGTAACGCCACGCCACAGAGGCTGTCATCGCAAAAGTGGTTGACAGCCTCTTTGGCGTGACGACTGCCACGCAGGAGGCGCGGCGGGTTCGATTCCCGCTCAGTGCAAATATTTGTATGCATGAATTTGCATTGGTCTGGGTGTTCCTATGTATAATATGTATGTATTTACAAAAGAAAAAGTATATAAGTATGTTTATCCGCATTCTAGATTCCATAACACAAGCTATAAAAGCTTACCATGGGTCTAGATAGCGTTGTGTAGAATGTTGTATATTGTATATTGTATAATATTTGAATCAGTAGGTAACCTCATCTAGAAAAACATTTTTTTGTTCAGGAACTTCAGGTAGATACCTCGTAAACTTTTTGTGTAAGATAGTTAAACGGAAGCCATACAAGGCTCCTTTAACAAATTATTCCTTAATTGATTCCTATTTAGGTAGGTAACTAATGTTCATCAAATTGTTATATTTCTGTAGTTTTTTATGCTACTGACTATACTTACTTATTTAAATCTAACACAATCAACACGTCAATTTTCATCATTATTAGTGAATAGCGATAAGATTTTCTTCGTAATTTATAGTATTGTTACAATCAGTTCAAATTTGACCTGCGAGCAGTAGAAATGAGGCATATTTTTGTATTATGCTTCATTTTAGTGGCGGTAAGGTTTCATTCATCTTAATAATTTGTTGATCCTGAAAACGAAAATAATTTAAACCATTTGCTATTGCTATTTCATGATTTATATGATATGATTTTCCATTGATGAAATCTACGATAAAAAACTAGTACCCCTACCGCTATCTCATCTCACTTAACCAAATTAAAATTTAGGGGAGCAGTAAATTATGCTTGCAAATTTTTTTTTTTATAAAAGTACTTTTCTTTTTCAGTCATGTGCAGCGGTACATCTACCGCAAAATGACGCCTCTCTGGGATCGTCACAAGATTACGACTCTCTGGGAATTTCAGAAAATGACCCACCTGCAGAATCTTCCCAAAATGACGCACCTCTGGAGTATTCACAAAATTACGAATCTCTAGGGAGTCTAGGGCTTTCTGAAAATTACCCGTCAGAAGGATCTTCCCAAAATGGCGAATCTCTGGAGTCTTCAAGAAATTACGCCTCATTGGGACTTTTCAAACAGTACCCCTATGGAGTGTCTTCCCAAAATGACGGCTATCTGGGTTCTTCACAAAATGACGCCTATCTGGGATCTTCCCAAAATGACGCCTATCTGGATTCTTCACAAAATGACGCCTCTGCGGGGCTTTACGAGAATTACCCCTCCATGCGGCGTTCACAAGATGACACCTCTTTGGAGCAATCACGATTTGGCATATCTCCGAGGTCTTTTCATCGTAATATGGTGCTGGATCCTATGTAAGAGTACTAAGTATACTATCTACTAGGTAACGCGCCAAACTTAATGAATGCCTTCAACATTATGGTTCAATTTTAGTACCTAATATAGAATTTAGAAAATGTTTTAACAGATTATCATCTCGTCTAGGTCTCTGACCTAAGCCTCGTCCGTCAATCGGAAGATATACCTACCTACCGGCTTGCAAGTGAAGATATTTCAACACTCAGGATGATGGTTGACAGAATTGAGCACTATTGCCTAATTAATTTTATATTTACAGGAATATCATACATTTACTGATAAGAAATCTTCAAAAGGGAGCACAGGGAATTTTAAATATCGTACGCGTCTTCTCGACTGATATTATAAAGGAAGGTATTGAAATCCGAAAGAATATAACCAGTCAAATGCAAAATTTAGGGAAACAAATTATGGAACATCTGCAAATGATCCCTGTTACTTTGTACGGTATTAGTGCATCAGTGAAAAAGTGTTATTTTGTAAGTGTGATTTAAACCGAGCTTAAATTATTTTCCATATATTTTTGAGGTGCTTGTTCCACTGTCCGCAATGAACAAGAAACCTAACCTTACCTACTTATAGATTATAACTCATTGGTTATGGAGAACCAGAAGATGGCTATATTGGTTAAAAGTGAAATCTTCTGCTATCGTACGTTTTTATGGTGATCAGCATGAATGTTACCGGATACCGGATTATACACATGGCCGGTAACATTATTATGCATAAGTACATGAAGACCAGATTACTCCATTATAATTAAACAAATTTTAGGGTTCTATACCTCAAAAAAAACTTCATTGACCGTCTGTCTATCTGTCAAGATCCTTTTCTCTGAAATGCGTGCAGGTATCAAGTTGAAATTCATACCACTCAGTTCTATAATGTCTTGAAACTGTGCCAAAATCAAACTTCTGAGTTAACGCAATAAGCTTAAGTTACGGAACCCTCGGTGCGCGAGTCCGACTCGCACTTGGCCGGTTTTTTTATCTTACAACCTGCAAAGCGACACCTTGAACCCTAAGGCTAAGTATTTTAAGTCCCAACTTAACCAGCCCATTGCTATTATAACCCATTAAAAAAACAAGCTCGGACATTTTATTTAAGAAGAATTTCATTTTATTTTCCAAGATCAGGAGACTAAAGCTGGCATCATTCTCAATGGAACCATAAATCCCCTGACTTGTGTGGGAGATGAGATAGAAAAAGTCGGAGATCAATTACAAGCGTTAAAGCAACTAGCTGCAGATGCCATAGCTGGAGCAGCCGACGTGATAGAGGATGTGAAATATTGTAAGAATGAAAGCCCCAATATGCTGGCGATGGGAGTCTGTCTTGGAGAGACAGCATTACAAGCGCAATTGAAATCTGTGGCATTTTTATCCAAATCTGCTCTATTGGTAAGTTCTTTTAGATTTCAGTACCTCTTTTCTTTACTGTAATCCTTTACACGCACAGAACAGAAAAAACTAGTAGAAGTGTGATCCGACAGATTCAATAGCGGAACCACAGTTTACACGTGATTCCGTCTTCCTACAGTCTCGCATTCTTGAAGCGGGACGTGAGGAATTATCTGATGAGGTTGTAAGGACACTTTAGTTAGCTTACTATTAGTACTATTATCTATTCTGTGCTATTAGTATATTATCTAGTCTGTGCTATTTTTTTATACCATTTAGGTGGCAGACAAGCACACGGCCCACCTGATGGCCTATGGACGTATGCAACACCAGGGGCGTTACACTCGTGCTGCTAGGTGAACTTGTATCGACGTGATATAACAGCACGGTTGAACTTCGATATTTTCCGTGAAGCGATTGCTATCTGACTTCCAGAACCCATTGGTGATATCAAATACAAATTCAAAACAAATTTTGCAGTTAGACCAAATGTCACATGTGTTTTTAGGGCTTCACTATGACTAACTTTTACCCGTAAATTCGTAAAGACTCACACAGGGTGTCAAGAGTCGGACGAATGGCAATCGGGGCCGATGCGCGATGGCTTCACAGCTCTATCGAGACACGGAGAGATCTTATCTTTTTTAAGAATGTTCAGCCTTCCTAAGAACCTTGAAACTACAGTCAATATTAACAAGAAAAAACTGTCGCTTATTTGTTGAACTAAGAACTATTTCTGTTCACAGATTGCTCGCACTAACTTAATAATTACAAGTGTACCTATGAGCATGGAAGTTTGTGTTGGAGGTCGTCTCGCTAAATACAGTAGTGCACTCTTGAGCGCTGTGCTGGAAATGACTGATTGTCTTTCAAATGAGTTTGTAGGGTTATTAGTAAATAAAAGTTTAAAATAACTAAGTATTTTTTTATTCGGTGAGTTTATTAGTAGCTGTTGAGGAGATTCCCTTTTCAGAATCCACCTACCATGTGCGATGCGCATAAGTCGATCAGGCATCATTAGTTTACTTATCAAATGAAACTGTCTACTTTTCGTTTTCACTTATTGTCGTTTTTTAAATATTTCACAACATTCTACACACACATAAATCTAGCCCATGGTAAGCTTAACTAACTTGTGTTATGGAATCTAGAATGCGGATAAACATACTGAGATACTAACACCAAGACCAATGCAAATAGCGATATTAATGCATACAAATATTTGCACTGAGCGGGGATCGAACCCGCGCCTCCTGCGAAGCAGTCGCGTTGGCGACTTACCAGCACACCACAGAGGCCGTCTCTTGGAGGCAACTTCACAAGTAATGAATGATGATGGCGAATGACGATGAAATGGTGAAAATAAGAACTAAATTTGTCACGTCAAATGACCAGGCCCTCGATTCTACTAAAGCAAAACTATTGTCAAGCCACTGAGATTGGAAAAAGCGGCAATACATTATAGACTTTAATGCGATGCATTTAAAGTTCAATATTAAATAAATGTTAGCAGAGTGAATAAAAGAGTGTAATGAAACTTTTGTCATTTAATTTTGGACCTTAGTGTATAGAAATAAAGTCTAAACTTTAATGCCGCTTTTTCCAATCTCAGTGGCTTGACAATAGTTTTGCTTTAGTAGAATCGAGTGCCTGTTTTGTTGCAAATCAAAGACAATTATGCACGATTTGACATTGTTGAAGGCAAAGTGGCGACCTCCTCCAGTTCACGGAATTGTTGGTTTTACACAGATACCTGCCGTTGTCCGTGTTCGATACCGATTCGGTACCGATATCCGTGTTGGTTTTACTATTGTATGTACTTAGTTACCTACTCCGCCTAAAGTCATCTAACAGAGATCGATAACGCCAGTTTTATCACCTAAGGATAAGATAAGGTTGCCTTACATGTAAATTATTAGGTATAGTGAGAAGTTGAGAAGTACAGTCACGCTCAAAAGTTGCTGAACTCTAAGCAATTTACTGGACATCTTTACGTAGAAAATTTAAAGAATTTTAGAAGCAAATGCAAATGCAGTTCGTAAGAAAAGTATAAAGAGAAGGGAAATTGGAAGTGATTCAGTTGGAAGATCATTTCCCCTGTACCTAAGGGAAAGGTCGTGGGTTCAATTCCCACTTGAGCGCTTCTTTTTCCTGATGTATTTCGAATTTAAAAGTTAGCATAATAAATGCTATAAAAAATTCATTCAAACTAACAATATAATATTGAAACAACTCTCTCGATTCTACCCGGGCAATGTTCACAACCTTGACTTGATTGATATTGTCTCGCGAGAGTCGCGAGTCCCCGACACGACATGCTATAGGACAATTTTTCATAATTGCCGGTAATAAGTGGATAGGTATTATACACAATAGATCCTACTCAATGGTCGCTAATTACTACTTGATACCTATATAGATTCGCATTCACATCATCCAATCGGTACCTACTATGTAGGTACCTAGAAGTCAACACAACGCGCTGCTTAATCAGCACTGTTCAATCAACAGCCTAGCCTATTTACTTAACAGCGTCTTTTAACTCATTTTATTCTGTAACAAAATACTTAGATACTACTTAATGAAAATGGAAAACGAGTTATTTCAATTTTACTTCTAGTAGGAACATAAATCAGATCTTTGCTTAACATATCATAAAATAGTAAAGTAGGTAGGTAGGACGCTACAAATCAAGCAGGATTGCTTCGTTTTTCTAGAGCGATCTCAAAATAGAACATCAATTTTACAGAGCAGTTTAAACTCGATTGTCATAAGCAAACTATAACATAGGTTATAACCATAATAATTATTTATTCCGTATCATAATCTAAAAGATATCAATATATAGTGGGACAGAGGCATGCCTTACAAAGTCGAAACAAGCCAATTTTAGCTGGACTCTCCTTTTTTCACGACTTCGTATGTGTATTAAATACTCTACACAAAAAGTCCAAAATTAAATTGTACAGCATAAAAATGTTTAGTCCATGTACTGATCAAATAACCTGCCCCTGACCGCCCCAGGTGCAAAAGTGCCCATCACACTTGCCAGGAAAGATCCGGAACGAGAGTCACCGGTCTCTAGAGTGTGCATTACCCCAGCAAAATGTTGTGCTTTAGAGAGTTGAAAGTATATCAGATTTTTAGTGTGTTATGAAAGATTTTTGTGTGCAAATAGCAAAATTTGTGCATATTGTAGTTTAAGAGATATTTGCGAAAAATAAATTTTGCTGCAGTAATTATCGAAACGTTACCCCAGCAAAAAGTTTTTTCCTAGCCCGGAACCAAATACTGGAACAGATAGCTTATGTTACGTAACAATTGTTAGCCAATAGCAAAATTTGTGTGTGTTGTGATTTTTAAGTTATTTAAGATTTTGCTGCGGTAACGTTTTGGGATTTCCCAGATCTCGAAAACGCCTGAACGCAGATGTTTCAAAAAAATACCAATAATGTAACTGAATTTGTTTAAATTTGTTACAACATTACATTTGATTTGCTTCATAAACACCAGAGTTATTAAATAGTTTCGTAAAACAGAAAAAAACTAATTTGCAAGTAAACTAGTGCACTTAACATCCATTAAAAAAATGTAATATATACCCTTGATTCACCTTTATATCGACAGCAAATATAGGTTCGGTAGCTATAACCAATATAAAGAAAAAAAATAATTTAACAAAATTTACAGTGGTCTTATTTTAGTGATCGAATACGCTGTTCCTACATAACAAGGAAACGAGATATATATTTAACAAAAAGGCATGTTTCATTAAGAAACCGTCCTATTAATTTCAGTTTTCAATTACTAATATTGTGAAAGTTTCAGCAAAAATAAGAATGTAGTAGAAATTATTTTATAAGCCGACCAAATTGTGAAGGCTACTAAAAAGCGACCTTTCCATACATGAGGCATACCATCTTAAACGAACGATATAATATAAAAGTTTTGTTTGAACACTTGCGAACAAAAGTGTTCGGTGGTTATCAGTTTGGTAAGAAATATGAAAAGAGTGAAAAAATAAAAAAATATTTATTGAAAACATCTCCACTATACCTACCTATATTATTTTGATTATGTGCTATTCCTAACACTTTTACATTCGAAGGAATTTTTACAGCATTAAGTATTTATTCTGTTTATTTGATTTGTATTTGACTTTTACATTCTTTAGGAAAATCACTGATCCGTTGAATAAATTCTATGTTTAAATCCTAACGCAATTAGGTATATCATATTGCGGCAATATAGTTACCTACCTAATGAAGATTTTTTTTATACCACTTAGGTGGCAGACAAGCACACGGCCCACCTGATGGAAAGTGGTTACCGCGGCCTATGGACGTATGCACCACCAGGGGCGTTACACTTGCGCTGCCTACCCTGAAGAAACCTTCTAATGCCCCTCTTGAAGAACCCCATATTGTAGTCGCTTGGGAAAACCATGGCAGGGAGTTCATTCCACAGCTTGAGCGTACGTGGGATGAAGTTCCTTTCATACCGCACGGTGCGCACCGTATTCAGATGATCGGAAGATTATAGGTATTATGTACCCCGGTGGATGACTACAAGGAAACAACTTATAAATAACTTATCATATTGGTTAGTTTACCTATACGCACAGTGTGTTATAGAAGCCGACTTGCGGTCATGTGTCGACCAGAGACCAATTCACTGACCCAGCAATCAGCCATCTTGCTGATAGGTACTTTTTCAGAGCTGCTGATTGGTTGTTGTTGTTACTTGTTGAGAGTCTCAATAAGCAAACTGTCAAACTCAAGTTGTCCGGTCAGCTACTCGTGTTCCGTTTCAGTTTCTTAATGTAAAAACGGACAAACAATTTTTAATTAAAAAGCTACGAGAATATTATCAAAGCTCAACTAATTACTAGTTTTTTTTTTATATATATGATTTCCTCATTTGAATGTTATATCGCTACCGACGAGATGAAAGTAGATATTGACAAATAAGTTTTTTTTTCATTTCTGATTTGTTTCCGTTGGTTCTTTAATTAGTTTGTAATGTAATGTCTACGTACAAAAACAATAACAGGTAGGTACCTAATTTGCCTAATTTAGGTACCTACCTGTTATTACTTTTTGTTACGGAAAGGAAAGTACCTATAAAGTTATATTTTTAGCTATATACTCCGGTAGTTATACTTTATAATATAACTAAAAAAAGGAGAAAAAAGTTAGACAACATGATGAATTGATGACATATTATTACCTACTAGCATAGGTATGTATAAAAACCAGTTTTTATCATAGATACATAAGCTACTATTATAGTTATAATACTTACTCCATATGGTAGTTACCGACGGATAGGTAACTTACCCGAAAATCTCATTCTCTAATCTAAAACGGTAAATTTAATGTTTATTTATTTATTGGAAACTTAACAGCTATTTTAAATAATCGTGGGTAAACTTAAGCATAACGTAGGATTCTAAGCCAATAATAAAGTTTCACGACAAGTAAAGAGTTGCATGCATAACTTAACAACTAGGTACACAATACTTAATTTATGCAAACAGTAGTGTTCCAGCTATGTTATTCAATTAATTAATTAACTTATCGAATACACCTTCATTTGGGCAAGTATGATTCTAACCTACTAATAATTTGTTTCCTAAAAACACTTTTGGAGAGGTGGAAGATGTCAATATTGTCAAAATTATCGTTGTAACAACTAGGTAATGTTGACTTAATTTATTAATTTATCGTAAACCATCTTGAAGCAAATTTTTATCAAAATACATAGGCAGGTACATAATATACAAATGAACCAGGCTAAATAGCTGACTAGGTAACTAGTGGTTTAATATCGGTTTTTAGTCACCAAAATAAGTTTCTAAACAGGAAAATAATTGCAGCTTTTCTATAAAACATATTAAAAAGACAATACATCACGATTGTTTATGTTTAAATGTATGTAGGTACCTACCTAACCGAATGGAGTGGAATACCCATGTATAGTAGGTTTTTAAAAAAAGATGCGTAAAATATAGGTAGGCTAGATACATAAAAACAATTATCACACTTATATAAAATTAACATGGTGATAATTATTATCTTCATTAGCATGATTGTATTTTTTGAATAAAATAGAAAACTACTTCGTACCTACCTACTTAGTAATGTTTATTATTTGGCTCCACGAAAGCTTTTGTGCTTCACTGTACAAAACATCGAATACTAAGCTGCTAATTTGGGAAGTGTATCCGTATGTATAGAATGGTCGCTTTTTAATAGCCTTCGCAATTTGGCCGGCTTATAAAAGAATTGCTACTACATTCTTATTTTTGCTGAAACTTTCACAATATTAGTAATTGAAAGCTGAAATTAATAGGACGGTTTCTTAATGAAACATGCCTTTTTGTTAAATATATATCTCGTTTTCTTGTTATGTAGGAACAGCGTATTCGATAACCAAAATAAGACCACTGTAAATTTTGTTAAATTATTTTTTTTCTTTATATTGGTTATAGCTACCGAACCTATATTTGCTGTCTGAATCAAGGGTATATATTACATTTTTTGAATGGATGTTAAGTGCACTAGTTTACTTGCAAATTAGTTTTTTTCTGTTTTTCGAAACTATTTAATAACTCTGGTGTTTATGAAGCAAATCAAATGTAATGTTGTAACAAATTTAAACAAATTCAGTTACATTATTGGTATTTTTTTGAAACATCTGCGTTCAGGCGTTTTCGAGATCTGGGAAATCCCAAAACGTTACCGCAGCAAAATCTTAAATAACTTAAAAACCACAACACACACAAATTTTGCTATTGGCTAACAATTGTTACGTAACATAAGCTATCTGTTCCAGTATTTGATTCCGGGCTAGGAAAAAACTTTTTGCTGGGGTAACGTTTCGATAATTACTGCAGCAAGATTTATTTTTCGCAAATATCTCTTAAACTACAATATGCACAAATTTTGCTATTTGCACACAAAAATCTTTCATAACACACTAAAAATCTGATATACTTTCAAATCTCTAAAGCACAACATTTTGCTGGGGTAATGCACACGTCTCTAGAATCTAGATAAATACATCTAATACAATAGGTACATCTAATAAAGTAATTTATGTACGGTACTTACTAGGTACTACGGTCAGGCGTCCGTCACTCGCCCGAACTGCCGAGATAAGTACCTACCGCGCGCCTCACCCGCAGGCTGCTAGCGCAGTCGGGGCCGGCCCGCGCTTGCGAGCGCACGCGTGACGCGACTTGCGTAGGTATACCTAAACAATATTGTGGCCGATCTTTTGAGATGAGTAGTTACCATTTTTTATGTGTGCAGGTACACTAGGTTAGGTACCTACTAAAAAAATAAAATAATGAATCGCAGTAATCTAATCATTGTTGCGTGGACGAATGTCAAAATACGATAAGTATAGAACTCGAAGTTGCTTTTTACATTACCAACAGAGTGTGAAAGAAAATATTGTACTATTTTATACGCAGAATATTTATCTTGTTTACTTAGTAACAAAGTCATTAGGTAGGTACTGGTCGCCACTTAAAATCTTCGTATTATAAAATAACTAATCGTAGTGAACCTGTGACATAGATACTTACATACAATGAGATAGAGAGAACGAAAAATTGTTATGTAAGTACCTATGTATAGTAGTGGTCGTGCTGTTATTTTTGTGGCTACTTATTTTATTAATTATAATATTACTTGTAAGTACAGTCAGCGTCAAAAGTCAATTAACGTAAAATACTTACACTGTGTCTACCTACCTACTTATCTATGATAGTACCTACCTATAGATTGTATTTTAGTATTCTGATATCGGTGAACTACTTAAAATCAAAACTGAACACGGTACTGTTACAAAATGCGGTAAATTAGGTACAATTTCATGTTATTTTGTTACACTAACTAGGTACCTGCTACTACTTTATATAGATGGGTTACAAAAGTGGGTGCACTTTCTCATAATGTAGATATTATCGTTTTGCTAAGTTTGTATTCATGTTATTTGGTTGCACTACTTACATAATAAATATTATAAGAAAAAACTTTGGGCGTCAATAAACATCTGTCAATAATCATCAGCCTTCAAGCTAGGGAGAGTACTTGTGATGGCGATCACTATACTTTGAACTGATTAAATAAATTATTAAAAATAATATAAACCTGACTGTTGCTGAAAAGATCGCAACCAGTTTGATAGCTTGCGGTAAGTAGGTACCCATTGATTTTAATTCGGTGTATGATTTGTAAATTATTATTATTATAATACCTACACCAACTTTCTTGTGTCTGTGTTTAAAAATAATTAGTAATTCACATTGTATTGGATTGTTTTATTTTCATTGACAAAATGACAACCCTAACACTCAAGTTGGCGGCGTAGTTTGTTCGGAACAAAGGGCGATACCTACGAAATGTTGTAGGTTATTATAACGGCGGCTTTCGTCAACATCAAAGGAGTGCAACTTCTGTCCTTATCTATTCTGTGCTACGGTACTTACCTACTAGGTAGATCTTTGATTCAAGTACCTATTACCTAAACCTATATTTAGCGGGGACACATAGCATGACGGCCGCCATCCACGGGTAGAGTTACACCAGTGATATTGCTAGCAGCGTCACTGGCCAGAAATACAATGGTATCAGCAACCTCTTGAGTAGTTCCAGTTTTCCCCAAAGCATGAGTAACTTTAGATTTATCCAAATACTTCTTGTATTCTTCCTTACTGTATCCCCCTTTCAAATGTATACCAGTTTCAACAACTCCTGGATTAACTGCATTAACACGTACTCCCATACCACCGAGTTCTAGTGCAACGCATCTAGTAAACTGATCAACAGCTGCTTTAGACATAGCATATGCTAAAACACCAGAAAAAGATCTTAAGCCTGTCACGCTGGAGACATTGACAATGTTTCCTTTAGCTTTTATTAGATGTGGAGCAGCCATCATGGTTATATGATACGGTGCACGTACATTTGTCCTAAATATGGTATCGTATTGATTCAAAGAAGTTTTTTCAATTGAGCCAGTTCCCATTATACCAGCATTATTTATTAACCCGTCAAGTTGTTGCATTTTATTGATAGCTTCTGTCATCAACTTCTCGACTTCAGATTCTGTATTGATGTCCGCAATAACAGCTAAAGCTGTAAGCTTACTCGGTGAGCTAATTTCACACTGTTTCACAGTGTTTGTAAGATTATCCTTGTTCCTCCCAGTTAGGACTAACTTTGCGCCAAGTTTTGCAAATTCTATAGCAGTATGAGCACCTATTCCAGAACTTGCTCCTGTGATTAGAACCACTTTATTGGTGAACATTGTTAGTACCTGACACAAGAGAAAGCATACATGTATAAACAATTAGTATTAGTAGGTAGGGAATATACATGATAATTAATAGCAGGCAGGAGCTTACTGACTACTATGATAAAAGTGGTATGGTATGGCCTAAATTAACCACTTCAGTGGGCCCAATCAGGTAGGTATTTTCCTATAACAGTAAACTTATCAGTCTATGCACACGATTCCACCAGCCAGAAACACGGATTCCTGTCCTGCTGCCTATATGAACATATTAGTCCTAAGCTAACATATTAGTCCTAAGCTTAACTAAATTTTTGGTGAACTTATTCACTTAGTTGTAACATCAAGACACAGGTGTAACATCAAGAGCATGGCATAGTCTACTCTTGCATAATAGAAAAACGTAAAAGAATAGGAAAATTCATAACAAGAAGCATTTTGTATGGAATCGAATTATAATTCCAGTTATGGGGGAGACGTCAGTCTCAGGGGAATGAAATGCTCTACACGTGGTGTGAGAATAAAGTATATTTCACTGATTCACTTATTAGATAGGTTACACTGATCTTAATAATTACGCAGGTACACAATAATGCCTGATAGTTGACACTACTTCGAATGATAGTTAGGGCTCCGGCGAGCTAAGGTACGAGCGAGTATGCGTGTGCGGTTTTGGCGCGGTCGCCGGCGGACTGGCCTTGCGGCCGAATGTGGAACTAACCGCACGCGCGTAGAGCGAAGTACTTATGTGCTAGAGGGAGACGCATAGCGTGCTGGCAAACGACCACGCATGCGCAAACAGCTCTACTAGAGGTGTGGGTTGCTATATACTCCCCCTCCAGTTCTGGAGAACGCCCTCGCTCCTGGACTGGTGAATCAATCCTTATAGGAGGACGTCTGTGATTCCTTTTTAGGAATTACGGGTTTTAGTAAAATGCTGTCCTCTCTACCTTGATAATGGATAAAATCCTGAGTATGATATTTACCAATGATTTAACCAGGCTGTTCTGAATTTGCAATGTTGTAGGTCGTAGGACTAAAATTCTCTACAATCCTGTAAGGACCATCGCGACGAGATAGAAATTAGAAGTAAGATCCTTAGATCCCTTGCTCAACAGATGGGACTTGCATAACCAGATAATTTACCTTAAAGGTTTCTGACGGCTGATGCGATTCATCAGCGTATTGCTTGGTCTTGTCTTGTTGGATTTCTATTCATTCTCGAACAGCTGATAGTGACTCAAGAAAGTTACTAAGATAGGGAATGATTTGAGGAACAGAGATAGCAAATGGCTCTATCCAATGGGTAACTGTATTCTCAACGGGCAAGATCCTCCCCCTGGTCTATTTCCGGTAATGGGCCACTAAATCTATGGCCAGCACCTCGTTACGATTCGTAACTAGTGTCTGGAGTGAACCAGGTGGTTTGGTATTACTTGCCGTTGGCAGTGGATGCATGCTTTGACATAATCAATGATTATTTGAAGCATCCCTGTGAATAATACCATTGAGCTACCTTATGGTATGTTGATGGCCACTGCTAATTATGACAGGCTGGCCGTCTATGTAGGGACGAAAACGCTCAACCGCCCACACTACTGCGAGTGCTTCGCGCTCCGTGGTGGAGTAGTTGCGCTCGGCAGCGTTGAGGAGTCTGCTGGCATATTCGATAGGCCTTTCCTGATTGCTATCGCCCTGTAATAAAACTGCACCTAAGGCGTAGTTACTTGCGTCTGTACGCAGAACAAAGGGACAATTGAAATCGGCTGGAACCAGTATGGGAGCTGTGGTCAGTAGACGCTTCAGCTCGGAAAATGCTTGGGTCTGTTGTGAGCCCCAAGACCATTCTTGGTTCTTTCTAGTCAAACTAGTTAATGGTTCGGCAACTATTGAAAAATTCGGTATGAATTTTCTGAACCGAGAACAAGTTTGTAGGAAGGTTCTCAGGTGTTTTAGATTCCCTGGTTCCTTCATATCAGTTACAGCCTTCACCTTTTCCGGGTCGGCCGAAATACCTTGTTGAGTTATGACATGACCAAGGTATTTAACGCTGGCTCTGGCAAAGACACATTTCTCTCTATTGACATGGAGTTTGAACTCGGCCAGACGTTTAAATACTATTTCGAGGTCTTGCAGGTGTTTTTGATATCCCTGAGACATAATCAACAGATCATCTAAGTAGCATAGCATAGTTACCTCTTGTAGTGCGGAGCAGGACCGAAGGCGATCAATAAGACGCTGGAACGTGGCCGGACCGTTGCGGACCCCAAAGGGCATACGTTTGAAGCGATAGGTCCCTAGAGGGCACACAAAAGCAGTTTTGTCCTTATCTGATTTTCTTACCTTCACTTGCCAGTAAGAAGATCGAAGGTCCAACGTACTCATGTAGCAGTCCTGTTTCGTGCTCTGTAGTAACTCGTCGATGCGCGGCATCGGGTATGTGTCAGCCTTGGTTATTGAATTCAAACGCCTATAGTCTACACAAAAACGTATACCACCATTAGATTTTGGCACCATAAGTGCTGGTGAACACCAAGCTGATTCACATTCTTCAATAATGTCGTCTTGTAACATCTTCGTTATTTCAGCTTTCATCAGCTGTTTTTTTGAAGGATTTAGGCGGTAAGGAGGTACCGCTATAGGCGGATGGTCACCTGTATCAATACGGTGCTCCGCGTACGGTGTCGGGCCTCCCCCTGCACTGAAGACGTGAACGTGCCTGTTAATGATGTCAGCAAGCGCTTGTCGCTCAGCTGACGTAAGGTGAGTACCTTCATCATCCCGAAGTATTTCTGTCGAGGCGCAGGACACGCTACGAGACATTGGTTCAAAACACAACTTGTATTCTACTTGATCATTGTTGCTAAAGTACCAAATCTCTTTATGAAAATTAATAACTACCTTGGCGGCAGTTATGAAGTCTATACCTAATAATGTTTCATTATTAGTAGAATCAGGAAAAATTAAGAATGGGATTGTGATCAGTGAAGTTTCTAAAATAACCTCTAAAGTTGTTGTAAGTACATCCATTAATCGCACTATACCATCGGCGAGCTTTACTTCCCATGTGGAAGGTAAGAGAGGATGTCCTTGACGTAGAAGGAAAGTATACAGCGAATGACCCGCAATGCAGTGTTTAGCAGCCGTATCTATCAATGCGGTTCCGTTAAAACCCAGAATTTGGATTGCAAAAATCGGGCGTAAATCGCAACCTATAGGTCCGACAGGACGGTTACCAGTGTTACCACACGATGAAGCATCTCCACTACATATAGAACTATCATAACAAACATTCTTAATTTCTAAAATTTGTGGGTTACAATACTTTTCCACCGTGCATACATTTTTATTAATGTAGGGGATATTGACCTTTTGGTCCAAGACCTCACTATTTTGATTTGAAAAACGTAATTTATTATTACGCCTACGCTTTATGCGTGTTTGTTTACTATTGAGTTTCGAATTCGAACAATTTTGCGAAACGGGATTCGAATTACATTGCGAATCCATAGTATTATTATTACAAAACAGAAGTGACTTGTTATTCTTATTACACAAAGAAGAATTTAAATGAATACTTTGAATACATTTAGGTATACATACACATTTACGAATATTATTAGAATTATGCGTACGAGAAGTATTAGGTATTTGAGTTAGAATTAGAACACTTACTACTACTACTAATGAAATTATTATTCTTAGAGTCTGTAGGTATAACACGAGAATGAACACAATAAAATGAATTATTTTGTTTTTTATCACTGACATCTGTTTTCACAACGTTATCACGCACTTCCGTAAAGTTATGAGATGGAGACTCACCTGAATTTTGTTGTAACTTACGGCACTGGTCCCTAGTATGTCCGTATTTTCTACAGTAAACACAAACGGGCCGTTGGTGCTTCGCAGTGCTGGCGGAGTCTCGGCCTGGCGCCAGCGAGTGCGCGGGCGCGCGCGGCGGATGAGCGCGCGCGCGCGGCGCCTGTTGCCGTGTCGCGGGAACGTCTCGAACGGGCAGCGGAGCGCTACGGGCCGGTGTATGAGCCCCGTGTATCGGTAGCGCGTTAGCGACGGGTTGCGTTAGTTGCGTAGGTGTAGACAAATGGCGCGCTTTTGTTTGTATCTGACGCTCACTTGTTGTAGGTATCGTGTGTTCAAACGAATCTTCTATATTTCGTGAAAGGCGAAGTAATTGACTAAAATCTGTGCAGTCTTCTCTTCGTAGCCTTTTGCGTATTCTAGAGTTGAGGAGGCCATACGTCATGTCTATCTGGGCAGATTCGGATACGTCACCTATAGGTAATCGTGAGAAAAGGGCGCGAATGCGTGCCACGAATGCGTCTGTATTCTCCTCTTGTTGTGTTGTTGAAAATATTTCTCTATAGATACGATGCGGTGGACGGCGGTCGCCGTAAGCACTTATCAAGTTTTCTTTCGCTTGCCGCCATGTTGACACGGTATGTTTTATTCCTTGCCACCAAGTAGCGGCTTCGTCCTTGAATAAGTAAGCTAATCCGCGTATAATGTTTAAGTCCGAAACTTGTGCACAGTCACTGTATGCTTCTATACCATCGATGAAAGCTTCTACCGATTCTTTCGGTGTGCCGTGGCTTTGCAGCGAGCTAGGGTGCTTTGCCCTGAAAAACCAAATGACTCTGGAGTCGATGCGTTCGCGCGTGGTACCGAGGAAAGTAGCTCCCTGAGCGCTTCAGTCTGAGATCGTTGAAGGGCAGCTATTATGGACGCTACGTGCTGTGTAGAAAACGTAGCGTCGTCGGTACATGGCGGAGAGGACGCGTTGGCGCCATCTTGAAACGCAGACTCGGCGGGCGAGCTGAGAATAAAGTATATTTCACTGATTCACTTATTAGATAGGTTACACTGATCTTAATAATTACGCAGGTACACAATAATGCCTGATAGTTGACACTACTTCGAATGATAGTTAGGGCTCCGGCGAGCTAAGGTACGAGCGAGTATGCGTGTGCGGTTTTGGCGCGGTCGCCGGCGGACTGGCCTTGCGGCCGAATGTGGAACTAACCGCACGCTAGAGTTGAGACGTATATACCAGAACAGGTGCGAAGATCACGTATTTTCCGGCACTAGGCGGCACTTAGTCCGTAAAGTCTCAAGAGACTAGTCCATGAAGTATATGAAGTATCAGAGTAAAGTACCACACTCACACACCACACACACACAGTATTCCGTTCCGTACGTATAATCTAGAACAACATTCGCGGAACAGTCTGTTTCACTTACTCATACTTAAAATCGCGTCTTGCTATCTTGCTCATTCATAACACAATGCTAACAAACAACTTATTATAGGTACGTATTTCACGATACGTGACGAGAGCTAAACAACGCAATGTATACTTTTTCTCGCTCCCTCGGTATAGCTACCGCCATATATTTTGTACCAATCCGAGTGCACCAAGCAAGATCTCATTCCTCTCGCAACTTAGATCCAAGATATGTGACAGTGATTATACTTGTGTACGAGCTTACCGGTGAAAACTGGTTTGTGCGGCCGCGGCTGACTTAAAATTTTTGACAAGTACTTAGGTATAATTTCGCTTCGCAGTTTTGTAAAGTTTTGTAAATAGTCATACATGAATTGAAATCTTTTAAATACGCCTGCTTACCATTTTTTGTGTAACCTACCTACAGATAATAATTTTATAATTAGTAAGTTGACAGTCCTAAGCCTGTAAAAAAAGTATGAAGGAAAGATTTCATTTCTTCTGTGATTTTATTGTCGTTTTAGAGATAAAGATTTTGGGCACACTGGTAGTATTCATTTGGCATTTTTTTCTTATAACAAACCTATACATTATTCCGTTCAACTTTACCTACATTATTCCCATACATAAGACATTTATTTTTTTCGCCAAATTACCTAATACTTTCAGATGATTTTGCAATCGAAACTGTGCCCAAAACGCATATAAAATCGCACAGTAGGTACTTATTTGCTATAAGTACAACTGGCCAATATCAAATATTAGTCAGTAAAAAAAACGTTAACATACATTAGGTACTAAGTACATACAATACCTAATGAGTATAATTCATAAAGTTCTGCTAGATACCTACGTAGTACGTACTATCTAAATATTGTATTGTATCATATTCACGAAGTCCACCTAGTCCCAATACTCTCTATCACCGACGATACGCTTACCGATTGGGACTAGGTGGAACAGGTATTTGGATCAAGTATTTTAAGAGAATAGGACTAGGTGCACCTAGTCTCTGTTTTACCTAGTCCAACCCATCTCTACCGCACGCGCGTAGAGCGAAGTACTTATGTGCTAGAGGGAGACGCATAGCGTGCTGGCAAACGACCACGCATGCGCAAACAGCTCTACTAGAGGTGTGGGTTGCTATACAGTTTAGTTTTAGGGTGAACCCCCATGACTATGGCGAATAGTTGCAGGAGTCATCTTATTAGAATTATCAATATACCTACAAGCCATTTTTAGAAAATTCACAAGTTGCGTGCTAATGACGCGAAGGAGTACCTACCAACCTATTTTTTTTTTTATACAGGACACGTCAATTTGACTTCACCTCGCCTGATGTTAAGCTAAAGGCAAAATCTCGGAAAGAGGGTCACCATCGTAAACATTTACCATGTTAACAGTGGTGGCACTCAGCTTGACGGCCTCATTAGATGCCTTTTCACGCCCCGCTTAAAGGACCCGGGACTGTAGGAAGAAGGAAACACGTGAGCTGGCAGGGAATTCCAGGTCTTAGTGGTGCGGCATAGGAATGAATCACTGAAACGCTTGGTTCTAGCAGGTATACTCTGCACCGTAAATGGATGACATCTTAGCCCTGCACGTGTCGTCCTGTGAAGGAAAGGGGAGGGTGGGACTAATTGGAAGGAATTTATGAGTAGGTACCTAAGAACAATATACCTACCGAGAATACCACTCGCGAGTTTGGAACACTCAAACCTCGAGATTCCTCTTCGCAATTTGTGTCATTTCATTACATTACCAATGAGCAGTTTTCCAGTAGGCACCTACATAATCAGTTGGTTTTTAAAATCATCAGGAGACGGCGCTAGCATAGGTAGCTTTTGGTAGGTAGTTTTTTTGTTAATTTGCATTGTGGAGGCCAATTTAGTGTGTGGCAAGAAAGAAGGAACTGAACGAATGTCTCAATTTGATTATTTGCTGCTTCTGAAGCTTTCAAGTTTGTTTGTATGTAATTATTGTAACTGGAAAAAGTTGATACCTACATAATTTTAGATAAGTAATAATAGGTACATTGTAGTAAATACAATAATCTTTGTTTTCAGTAATACGTAAGTAACTAATATTCAATATGCGGTGTGCTGTTCATACATACAGAAAACATTTGATTCCACAAGAAATTACTTTACGAAATCAATGGATTAGGGCACACTCTTCTCTTACCAAAAGTGCTGACTGCGATATCTAGCGCGTCTTTAGTAAAGCTTTAAATACCAACTAGAAAACTGCTCATTAACTTGAAATGAAATGGGTAAGTAGGATATAATATAAGAGGCAAGTAAGACAGCCTCTGTGACGTACGTACATAGTGGCAGTGAACGCGGCCACTACGCAGAAGGCGCGGGTTCTATCCCCGCTCAGTGCAAATATTGGTATGCATGAATACGTAGGTATGGGGTATGGGTATCTATTTGTATTGGTCTGGTATTTGGGCATACTGGTCGTGCCTCGCAGATCACCTTAAGCCGTCGGTCCCGGTTGCCATCCGAAAGGACATCTCCTTCTGTATCCGTGGTCAGACCACATTGTTAGATCAATCTAACCACGTCCACTCTTTTGAGTCCTTGGTCAGACTGATTTAAATTTGTAATCCTAGAGTATCCGTGGTCAGATTGCATTGTTAGATCATAACTCCTTGTGTCCTTGGTCAGACTGATGAAATTAGAGTCCTAGGTTAGGACCACGTGTAAAAATAATTAGGTACCCTTGGTCACTGTCGCAATTATAAGCCGAATAAATAAAAAATATATAGGTATAATAATATGAGAACAAAGGTTGAAAATATTGCGTTTATTTATACATTTGAAAAAAAAACGAACATCGATAAAACAGATGAACCTCGATTAAAACAAATGAACCTCGATAAAACAAATGAACCTCGATAAAACAAATGAACCTCGATAAAAACAAATGAACTTCCATAAAAACAAATGAACCTCCATAAAACAAACGAATCTCGATAAAACAAATGAACCTCCATAAAACAAATGAACCTCCATAAAACAAATGAACAAATGAAATAAAAAGACTATCGGAAAGTGATATGATAACGATTGCTTTTGTTAAAAATGGGTGCAAGCAATTTTCGACCTTATCGACATTGCACAGTTTCCTGATTTTTTCACATATTCGTGATCAGTGTCATCTATATTACCCGAAATAAGTGTTTCTAAATATTGTCCATAAGATCGAAAATTACCTTTTATTATCACAACAATATTTGGTCCGTCTAGAATTAAAAAAAACCTATTATTTCATAATCGTCCAATCAAATACTTAGTTGCACAGTTAGGAAATATAATAGTTGATCGGATATTTTTAAAATGATATGTTCTGTCTGCTAATGAACAAATAATAATTGACGTTTAGTTAAAAAAAAAATTAAACATTTGGACTTTTTTTTCGACATAACCACTTGTAAGATACAGATCTCCTCAACTTCTTAATTTTTCAAGGAAATGTCCCACAGTTATTTGATGATCATTCAACATCATTTGACAGTTCATTATATACACATCTCTTTCAATTTGATCTTTGTTTCTGGTATCAGGTATTCCACCATTTATTCGTATGGTATAGTATTCGGCATCTTCATAGACATTGCAACAGCTTCATTAAATTTGGTTGTTTTCTGCCAACCAATTTATTTAATTTGTTATGCCAACCCTCGGCAAAATTATTTGTACGATGGCGTTGGCCGTATACACACCATATTTTGATCCATTCTGTATTTTTAAACCATTGCGCGACCATATATTTTTTAAAATTATTGAAAAGTTCATTGTCTTCAGGGAATTCATTGCCAATATAGTTCCAACCATCCTTAATTAAATCTAGTGGCAATAAAGGAAGAACAGCAGAAAGTCCTACTATCCTCCTCGAATTTCTGTTTTCAGTGATGCCTAGCTTCTTCCCTTTTTTCCATACACAGTTCGAAAAATGATAATAACACCCGCAAATATTTATATTTGGAAATACTTTTAAAATGCCGTTCATTGCTGATGTTTCAAAATCCATGGTAAATTGTGAAGGGTTCATGTTCATGTTCAATTTGAGATTTAAGCATACTGAATAACGCGTAATAGCTTTTTTCGGTCCTGTCTGTCATCAATACATATATAAGCGGCACAACGTTTGTGGCATTTGCTGAACTACCCAAGTCTCCATGTATTACATATAGTTGATTAAATGGTTTAGTGCAACTACGAAACGTTCCGTCTGCAAACAAATGTTCTAGTGATTTTATGCATTCTTTTGCTTCCGCAGATGCAAATGCAATTATTCTGTTTTTTTCATACTTGTAGTCAAATAAAATAAACGAACCAAAAATGGGTGGTACTATAACGTCAGTGGTTATTTTGTACATTAATTTTTGTATATTAGCATCTCTATTTCGAAATTTGTAAACACCACTTTTGACTGCGTTAAAATTTGGTATTTTTGTGACGATATCAATTCCTTGATCTTTTAATGGCTTGACACATTTTTTATACAGTAAAGGCACTGGTTTAAATGATGTTGATGCAACTTTCAACTTATGCATTTGCAGGTCTATCATATTTTGCCCAACATCGGATAGACACGTATGATCTTTTGCCTTCAGTATATTGATATCCTTTAATTATAAAACAAAAAATAAAAAATTAGACCTCGCATCGAGTAACAAAACAAAACATAAATAATAAATAAATAAATAATAATAATAAATAAGTAAATGATAAAAATAAAAAATACAGTAGTTTTCACAGGGCAACCACGAGGAACAACCTTTTCCTAATAATAATAAATGTTCGGACATTTTACACACAGCACCATCTAGGTACCAATGTAAGCAATTTAATGCTTGTGTTATGGATACCAGACAACTGATATAATACTTAAATACATTTTTTTTCCTAAATACATACACATTATAGATAAATTACTCCCAGAAACAGTACAAAGACTCGTGTTCATCACACAAAGATTTGTCCTGGGTGGGAATCGAACCCGTCAATCCGAAAGCAGTCAGGGCCACTAACCACTGAGCCACGGAGGCTTCAATTAATGCTGATCATGACAGACAGACAGACAGACAAAAATTTTAAAAATATATATTTTGGTATGTGTACCGTATATACATTCATATGCATGTAGTAGAAAGCGGTTATTTTAATATTACAAACAGACACTCCAATTTTATTTATTTGTATAGATATGTCTGGCAAACGCCGAGTTGTCACGTATGTAAGCGCATAATAAAATTGCAACAAAAATGCCATCGTGTTTCTTAAAAAGTGTACAAATTACGATATTAAATTAATAAAACACGAGGGATCTCATATCACATGTAAGTACATACAATATTACCGATTTATCAGTGTATTTCATTAAAATTGGTTTAATAATATTTTTAAAATAATGGCGGCAGAGAAAAAAGACAGAAACACTTTTTGATATAAGTACGACAAGGACACAACAACACTGCTTGCATAGATTATCAGTACAGATGCGACATAGGGTAATTTTCACTTTACTGCCTAGGTTCTAAAGTAATAATTGACATGTTGTTCAGTTTTATTTGTTATTTTAAATTCAGTGACAAATTTTTTGTTTTATTTATTTGTTATCCTTTAAATAATTGTAATAACCTAACTTTTTTTTTCATGGTTTCCGACTAATGAAGTTCGACTTCAAGAATGGATTGCAATTGTTAAAGATCAACGAAATGAGTTTGACTGGACACCTTCAAAAAGCAGCAGAATTTGTAGCAATCACTTTGAAGTCACTGAGAGATATACTTCGAAATAAGGTCGAACATTACTGAGGAAGAATATAAATAATTGACAAATATACCACTGTTCGGCTTCATTCTGCTCATAAAAATAATCCCGATATAAAAAACTTTCTAAGAGGCAGAAAAGAAATAAATTAAATTCATTTGAAGGCGTTTAATTTTTTATTATAACGTCAATGCGTCACTACGGTTTTATTTTCGAGAAGTTTCTTTATTATCTTTTTTAATTGTTATCATTTTCCGAAGTAAATAATGACGTATTATTTTTTCATCGAATTTCATTTCTTGCCTACCAAAGAAATACCCCTTCTGTTCAACAAAATCATAATCTATGCTAAAAAGCCATACTAGAGCGAACGAGACGATTGCAGTCCGAATCATTCCGAATTATAGCTATCTTTTTTACTCACGTGCTTATCCCATCTTTCATACTACTTTAACGCTAATTGTCAACTATTGTGCACTGACACATTGCTGGATCAGATTTGAGAAGTCAGTTACTATGAACGTAACATATCTTGTATAAAATATCATTGGGCACAACCAAATCGTTGACCCGCTTTTGTATGTTTTATTTTTGTAGTACTGATGACCGGAATAAAGCAACACTTGGCCACGTTTCCTTTTAATAAAGACTATTTTATCGTTAATTAAATTTTCTAATTCGGATGAGGATGACATTGTAAATATAATTGATAATGAGATGAAAAATAATGTTATTATCCATTTGACAATTCAAATGTGACGTAATATGCAGTTCATTTATTAACAGCTAGTAATCACAAAAAGGTCAACGCAGTTTGTGATCTCTTTAGAATATATAATATAAATCTATTCTCGGATAATCT
The DNA here is from genome assembly GCA_914829495.1 of Eilema sororculum. NCBI lineage: Eukaryota > Metazoa > Arthropoda > Insecta > Lepidoptera > Erebidae > Eilema > Eilema sororculum. The sequence continues at coordinate 18,120,215 of OU618543.1, read as the reverse complement.
AGTACTTATCTTTGTCTATTGAAACCTGATACAAAAGAGTGTACCTACCTACGTGGTTAGATTGATCTAACAAAATAATATTGAAATCTGACCAAGGACACAAAAGAGTGGACGTGGTTAGATTGATCTGACCAAGGACACAAAAGAGTGGACGTGGTTAGATTGATCTGACCAAGGACACAAAAGAGTGGACGTGGTTAGATTGATCTAACAAAATAATATTGAAATCTGACCAAGGACACAAAATAGTGGACGTGGTTAGATTGATCTAACAATGCGGTCTGACCAAGGATACAGAAGGGAACATCTATGGCAATCGTTACGGGTAGTGAAGAACAAAAAAAGTTCAACAACTGGCGTAACTTCGATACTTCGATATCGCCTTTTGTTGGGTTAGTCAGATGGCAGACGATTCACAGAAAATATCAAATTAGACTGATAACAGGGAACCCCAGACTCTAAATTGAAAACTTCGCATGCAATTGGGATTAACCGTCACGCGTTCTTTGAAGGCTTGAACTGCCCACAGCGTCGTCGTATATCTTTGAAGTTCTCGAGGTCCCATCGTTGCTGTGCTGAGTAGGTCCGGGCTATAATAAGCAAAACTAAATAATGATATCGATATACGATACCTACTAAATAGGTGTCAATTGCACGTTATAAGAAATAATTGAAACAAAAATAAAACTCATAAAACACGTCCACAAAATGTTCAATACTTTATTAAACATGTGTAGGTAGTTAAAATTTAACGAGGACACATCGCATGGCGACCTCCATCAACTGGTATACAAGCGCCCGTGATATTGCTTGCAGCATCACTAGCAAGAAATATAATCGTACTAGCAACCTCCTGAGTAGTTCCTATCCTGCCTAAAGCATGCGTTTCTTTACATTTCTCCAAATATTTCTTGTAGTCTTCCTCATTGTAACCAGCTCTAAGATGAATACCGGTGTCAATGACACCTGGATTTACTGAGTTCACACGAACACCCTTGCTACCGAGCTCCAAAGAAACACACCTAGTAAATTGATCCAAGGCAGCTTTAGACATACAGTATACCAGCGCATTAGGGAAAGATCGTAGTCCGGCTACACTAGATACATTAACAATATTTCCCTTCGACTGTATAAGATGGGGAGTAGCCAACTTCGTTAAATAAAACGGTCCACGTACGTTAGTGGTAAATATACTGTCGTATTGTTCCAAAGAGCAATCTTCTATACTGCCAGTTCCCAATATACCGGCGTTATTTACCAGTACGTCCAGCTGTTTGAAATTATTAATGACCTCCTGCATCAGCCTCTCGATATCAGCTTCATTGTCGATATTGGCACTAACACAAAGTGGTGCAAGCTTGCTAGGCGAATTTTTCTCACATTGCTCAGCAGTGTTAGCCAGATGTTCTTTATTTCTGCCTGTTATCACTAATTTCGCGTCCAGCTTTGCGAACTCTATAGCCGTCTGGGCACCAATTCCAGAACTTGCACCAGTTATCAAAACTACTTTATTGGCGAACATGGCTCTTAAGTACCTGACTGGAAGAAAACGTTACCGTTAGTTGGTTTGCTAATGTATGTAAGATACTCTAGGAACTTCTTTTCTTAGTATGAACGTTGTATCAGCATGATAAATTATTTATTCATAGCAGTCATAATCATAGCTCTTATGAAGGTAGAATAACACGATAAATGGCGGCAGTTAATGTACAAAGCAAACCAAACGGTATCAATATTATGTTTGTTAGAAAATATGGGTCCACACACGCTCGTGTTAAACATTCTGTCGAACTGATCCATAGGTGTTTGCTATAGTACCCGGAACCCTCAGACTAAAATAATAACATAGACGGAACGCAAAAAGTAGTGCTATCTTGTTCGCACCCTTTGTGAGCAGGCACGAGTACGAACGAGATGGCACTGCTTTAGTGCTCCTTTTTGCGGCTTCATTTGCTAGTTTTATACGTTCTGTTTTTCTTTTAGTCTGAGCCGTACCCATATACCAGCAGTCCAGCATTATTACTCAGCAATTCAAGCTGTCCGAATTTATTGATCTCTGCCAATAGGCTGTTGGCATCATCTTTGTTATTAATCGTTTTGTTTATTTCTTTTAATACTGTAAAACGTGATGAAACGTTAAAAAGCATGCAATTATTGAAACACCTACAGGTACCTACTTACCTACTTAGTTAAATGTTTTTAGTAACATGGTTACTTATTATCCTTAACATCGAATACAAACGCAACATACCTACACAAGCTAATTTTTTTTTAATACCTACAAGACATAGATACGCAGTATTATGTTTAATTCATAGAAACTAAAATCATTTATGTGAGTACGACCAGCTATTGGAGTAAATTATCCTGTGCTTTAAGAATATCTTTCTATAAGTAGGTGCCTACCTATCAACTCGATTTAATGAAGCATGCCTCTGAATGCTAAGTACCAATGCAATGGCACCAATATCGCTTGACCGATCCTGATTGTGTGGAATCAACACTGTAGATAAATTTTGAGTCGATAAGGAGTCTACTTGTCTGTATATAGGCAATGTGTGAGCAGTGTGAGTTCTTTTGGAAAGCGATAGGTATTTATCTCTTGTCGGTGTGATTTCAAAAATGAATAGAACTAAAATAAAATAAAACATAATATATAGTGGCACAATTTTAATTATCACATATTATTACATAGTATAAAATTCTGATTGGTTATACCAAACATTTTATTGTTACATTATACTAAAAACTCAAATGTTATTTAGTGATTTTATCGAGGACACATAGCATGGCGACCGCCATCTACAGGCAAAGTCACACCAGTAATAAAACTAGCTCCATCGCTTGCTAAGAATAGAATGGCAGACGAGACTTCCGCCGCTTCTCCAGCTCGGCCCAAAGCATGTGTATCCGCACATTTCTTTATAAATGCTTCATATTCTTGCTCATTCATACTACCTTTCATATGAAGACCAGTAGTTATTACTCCAGGGTTAACAGCGTTTACCCGTACTCCTTTTGGTGCCAACTCAAGTGCTACACACCTCGTAAACTGGTCCAAAGCAGCTTTCGACATGCAATAAGCCAAAACATTCGGAAAAGATCTCAATCCAGTTACACTAGAAACATTAACGATGGATCCTTTCGTTTTGATAAGAAAAGGGACTGCTAACCTGGTTAGCAAATATGGGCCCCGAACATTCGTCTCCATAACCCTGTCATATTGTTCTGCGCTAGTATTTTCTATAGTTCCTGATTCGAGAACACCGGCACAATTCACAAGTACATGCAAATCTTTAAATTCTGTAGTTGTCTCTTTTAAAATATTCTCAACGTCAGATTCTTTATTCATGTCTGCTATTATGATCAAAGCTTTTAACTTGCTCGGTGAATTGTTTTCACATAGTTTAGCTACTTCATCTAATTTTTCTTTATTTCTTCCCGTGATTGCTAGTTTAGCATCCTGTTTTGCGAAATCGATAGCAGTCTGGGCACCTATACCAGAGCTCGCTCCAGTGACAAGTACAACTTTGTTTGAGAACATTGTTGACACCTGATTGAAAGAAAAATTGTCTCAATATGACTCATATAGGCACTACTAAACCCAAATTAGTTTAATTTATTCAGCACGTCTTTCATCGTCATACTCGTCTTTGAAGTTCGTTCCTAGAGTACACAAGAATGACGCTATATAGTCAGTTGTTTCAAAATAACTATACCTACCTACTTATGCAGTAAATGGCCACTATAAGACAGGGGTTTAGCTTGGCATGTATTAAGAGAATAAAGCCAATAGAGAAAAACTACCAAGCATAGATAAAAAAAATCTGAGGCTGTACTTGCGAGTATCGGACGCCATCAAGCCAACCTAACTTGCAAAATATTACACCTAAGTTTGGCGGACGAAGCTCTGACGCAACCTACTTTCTCGTGGTGGGCAATGGCAGAAGCCTGTCATTCCCGTAAAAGCGAACATAAGCTAATATGAAAATATAAGCTAACATAAACAGACGCATATGAGAGCGGATTCTGGATTTCCAGATGCTTTGGATTCGAAAAAACTACATCCCAAGTCCCAATATTATCAATACTAGCTTTTGCCCGCGGCTCCGCCCGCGTGGTTGTCGGTTATCGCGACCAAACATGGCCTATGTCCTTTCTCATGGTCTACTCTACCCCTATACCAAATTTCATCAAAATCGGTTCAGTGGTTTAGTCGTGAAAGCGTAACATACAGACAGACAGACAGACAGACAGACAAACAGACAGAGTTACTTTCGCATTTATAAAGTATAGATTAGTGCTGTTTGTCTGTTATCCGCACTTACCGCATTCTCTTTGTTGTGTGCGTGTGGATTTAAAAACCTACACCGACCGGAAAGGCCATAAAGCGCAAATTACATGTGCGAATGAGAAGAGAGACAGACAGATCAGCCGGGATCGACCTTGCAGTACACACATTTGTCGAAATTTTGACAAGCAGGTCAGAAGTTGTCGAAACCGGCAGGCTTGCATGAGAGGATTAATGACAGTGGAGGAGCTTGTGAGGTCAGGATAGTGTCAAATGGCAAGCTGTTGTCTCTGCCTATCCATATGTAACGTAGCCAAAAAAGGGAGCTAAAATTGGCAATCAAATTGTAGCAACCAAAATCGACAGGCAGCCGAAATTGGCAACCAAATTGTAGCAGGCAAAATTGATAGCCAATTAGATTGAGCACAATTTTTACAATGAAATGCGTTTTTTGGCATTGATTCTTATTAATTCTTTTATTGTCTGATTTTGCATTCTTTTATTGCATCTCAACATACTGGGTACTAAGGTGCTCCTCATCACATTAGCAGCCTGCTTCTTCTGCCTTGCTAGATAGCTATAGCCAACCTTTGCCCCAGATATGAGAGTAGGAGACAGTAGGAGTCTGTCAAATATTTTAAAAAATTTACCATAGCAATGTGATTACCACAAGAGCAACCAATGTTTTAGATAGCATTTCAATAGTTAACATTGGGATATCAATTACTAAAACTGAAATAATAAACTACTGTGGACAAATCCCATATCAATTTACCTTTGAGTCTTTAATTTATAATATATTCCCTTCAGTTACTAATTAAATTATGCAGTAATCTAATTTAGTTTATTATTTAACATAGCCCAGTTTTCTTGAAGATCTTGAAGTACTGTTTTTTACCCGACTGCTGAAAGAAGGAGGGTAATTTATATAGCATATAGGACACATCAATTTCACCTCGCCTGATGCAAAGTCTCGGAAAGAGGATAACCATTACAAACATGTACCATGTTAACAATAGTGGCACTCAGCTTGACTGCCTTATCAGATGCCCTTCCACACCCTGCTTAAAGGACCCGGGACTGTAGAAAGAGGGAAACACAGGAGCTGGTAGGGAGTTCCAAGTCTTTATGGTGCGGCAAAGGAACAAGTCACTGAACCACTTGGTCCTTGGACGAATGTTCTGCACCATATGCGAGTGACATCTAAGGCCGATGTTTATGAGATGGAATATATACAAATTATTATTACAATTCCAACCAGGTACTTGTGGCAGGAGATAGTGTAATATCTTAGATCATATCCTTACTACCTACATGTTATTTTCCCTCCCGGCTAGTCAGAGACAACACTGTTCAACATGCTGTCTGAATCAAATCTATCAAATCCAATAGCATATCTTTAAAGCTTGAAATTTTAAAACTAAGCCCAGTTACATAATGAAGCGCCATAGAATATATATGAATCTTATAGGAACAAACCATGATGAGCTCAAGCTTAAAACAATAATCAAACAGGTTAGTTTGGTGACAGACTAGTGGAATTTAAGCACTAAGTATTATAAATTGGAAACTATTAGTTACAAGAATGTTTTTTTTTTAAAGAATTTTATCATTTTCAAATCAACATCAAAAATTCTAGACATTAAAACTTAGCAGTTTTGTGAATCATTCTTGTCTTTTAATATTGTTAGCATTGAGGACATACACAACTAAATCTAAGTTTTATCTACTTTGGGATTATCTAAATAACAATAGGTACTTACAAAACGTGAAATTTCAAGTTGGCACGGTATTAATTTAATAGAATCTAATCGATCACACACCCAACAAGTCTACCGGAGGCTAGTGACGTCTATACGCAAAGAATAAATTAAGTTGGTAATTCACTACGGCTTTTAGGCTAGAATATTTTGTGACTTCTAGAAATAGCTACACGTAATTTCCGAAGTTGCTCCTATTAGATTCGGAACGCGGAATATGCGATGATGGGAAGAAAAACAATATCAACATAACATACCTTAGACTATAATTACAGTTCGGCCCGGTCGGCGAAAGAATGCGTTTATGTTATGAGTATGACACTGATGACAGTGGTGACATATGTCAATTCGTCATGACCTTAGAGTATATCAAGAGGTGCCATACCTACGAAAAAACTGCCTACCTAAACTTGGATTTTATGAATGAATGGAAAGCAGTATGGCGGCCTAGTAGGGAATCCAGTAAACTGTCGATAACTACTTATCGATATAAAAAGGGCACAGACTAAAAATTTATACATTTGAAAGAAAAAATTAAGTGATTAGCTTAAGTGGATGCCGATTATTTGTACTCCCAGGTTGCAGTGCAGTGCAGTGCCCCCCCCCCCCCCCCGCTCGGATCGCGTAGCTGAAAGACGTGTTTGTGTGCGCTGTGTTTTGAAAAATATTTTTACATATTAAAAGTGCTTTTTTTACGTAAAAGTTTAACCTAATCCATCCATTGAAATACGAAAAAAGTGCAAACTAATGTAATATCTATACAAGACCCAAAGAAACCAAGATAAATCGATAAATAAAAACTCAAAGTAACTAAGTGAAGTGGCCTGTGATTGTTGCAAAGTGATCTTGCTGTCGAACTACCTCCAACACCAACAATAACCCAATTATTATTGGATCACAACAGAGTTATTGACAGATCGATATTGTTTATAATATATTGCAACAGCAGAACAACATTTTCAACATAATTACTAACTGCCGTCGTAGCCTAGCGGATAAGCGCGCCGTCAGAACAAGTGCGCATTAATTTGTGGTCCAGGTTCAAATCCGAGTTGGACGTGTTTCACTTTTTGTGAATATTTCATCGAATAACTTCGTCAAACAAACATAAACAAATATGTCAGCTGCTAAAAGTAATAAAACAGCGCGTACGCCACCGACAAAAAAGTTGTCTCCTACTTCTGAGACAAATGCACAACAGCCACACGCCGAGGAAGCGAATTCGTCTAAAGAACATAAAACTCAACGGTCCAAGCGACGATGTCCGCCGACTGAATATGATAATAATATTGACGTAGATTTAACCGAATTCAAACAGGAAATTAGAGACATGATTCATGAAATGATAAGTCTACAAACTACTCGTTTGGATCAATTAGAGACCCATATGTTGGCAATTATATCTATGAACTCCAAAATAGAAGCAACAAATATAGAAATTGAAAAAAGTATGACATATGTAACTGAACAACTAACATCTCTAGACTCTAAAATATCTACATTAGAGAAAGAACGTAATTCTACAGCTATTACAATAAAAACCCTCGAAGAGAGGATTGAGTCCTTTGATCGCTCGCTTCTTAAAACGAGTGTGGAGCTTCGCAATGTACCCAAACGAACCAACGAATCAACTAAAATGTTATATGATACATTTTTGCACTTATCCAAGCTTATAGAAGCGAATGTTGTAATGTCAGACATACGGGACATCTCTCGACAACCGTCCAAGAGAGAAAACCGCTGCTCATCACTGACAGCTGAATTTACAAATACTCTCGCAAAAAGTAGATTTTTACTGGCTGTAAAGGAATATAACAGACGTCACCCAAATCAGAAGCTGAATTCATCTCACTTGGGTATTGAGGGTCCCGCAACACCAGTGTATATCACAGAACAGCTAACAACTACGTCAAAACGCCTCTTTTACATGGCAAGAACATGGGCAAAGGATAATCAGCACAATTTCTGCTGGATAAACAATGGACGTATAATGCTAAGGAAAAATACAGACACCCCTGCCATTATTGTAAAAAACGAGGTACAGCTGAAAGGTTTGGCCGACTCAAGCAAAGCATGACTAGTAGACGTTGGAATCTTTGTTAGGAAATTATATGCATGTTTCTTTATTTTAGAACTATTTATATTTAAGTCATTTAATGAAATTAAGTTAATATTATATTGTAATTTACACATAATAAAAATACACTTTACACGCACTAAACATCGTACTGTGCACATCATAACACGAACCACCCATAATCTTATTACGCGTCACGTCGTGTTTGTAATTACTTGTGAACCCCTATTACAGTTCCAGAAAAGTATAGCCTTATCTCATATAGTTCTTATTAAATCTAACAAAAATGACTAATATAGCAGATTACATTGACACTGTTGACCGCTTTTCTGTATCGGAACCTATTGTCTGCATACCTGAAAAAACAAAAACTTATATGAAACACCCAAATGACTACCTAAAAATCTTTACACTTAACATTCGATCCATTAATCGCAATAACCTGAATCTACAAACCCTTCTGCATCGTCTTGATGTGGACTGTGACGTAATAGTACTGACAGAGTGTTGGCTTTCATGCAACAGCAATGCCTACTTACCAGTGCTACAGGGATACACGGTATATAATACTATTAACAACATTAATAAAAACGACGGGGTTGTTGTTTACGTCAGATCTAACATAGCAGCTACCTGTGAAGAACCCGAATTTAGCGACACAGCCTCAGGTCTAATTATAAAACTAGGCACTGACGTGGCAATCGTCTGTATTTATCGTTCGCCATCTAATCAGCACATTGACTCTTTCTTAACTATCTTAAACAAAATACTTCCAACCCTCAATAACTTCAAATCTGTAATCGTAACTGGCGATATTAACGTCGATATCAAACCCAAAACCAAAGATGCACGGAGAACATTATACCTCACCAGCCTGGCCTATCATGGTTATCTACCTGCACATACTCACCCCACTAGAGATGGAAATTGCCTAGATCATTTAATGTTAAGAACCAAATCAAATACAACTACGCTTATATACGAAACCGCAGTTACTGATCACTATCCGACTCTATTATGTATTGCTGGAAATAAAAATAAACCAAATAGTTCAAACGTAGTGCACAAAACCGACTATGCTGCACTTGACCTACTTATGGAAAACACAGATTTTTCTCCCGTGTTCTCTATGCTAAACCCAAACGATGCTATAGACAACTTTATAAATATAGCCAAAACTGTTATAGATAAATGTACTATAAATGTTAAGCTACCTGCTCAAAAAAGGGTTATCAGACCATGGATAACCCCAGGACTCTTACGGTGCATACGGCAGAGAGATTCACTTCACAAAAAAGTAAAACAGTCGCCAGACAATATCACTCTGTTAATTACGTATAAGCGATACAGAAAGTTCTGCTCAACTATTTTAAAAAAAGCTAAGCGGCGGTATGACACTTATGCATTAAATAAGGCTAGTCACAACCCTAAAAAACTTTGGGACACCATAAAACTTATAACGAACACTACTAAACCAACTAACACTGCATCTCAATTGTTATTAAGTTCGGCCTCACCTCATCGGTCCTGTAATGATGTTAATCAATTCTTCGTAAATGTCGGCAAAAGTCTCGCGGAAAAAATTGCAACCACTAACACATCTACATCCAGTGTACCCATTTGCACTTCTACAAACAAGAACTCTTTCGTCTTAGAACAAACAGATGCAGATGAGATCTCCTCTGTAATAAGATCGCTGAGGGTAACAGCAGCCACAGGTTGGGACGGCATTCCCCTGTCATTTCTGAAACGTTATACTGCGACTGTAGCTCCCATCTTAAGCCATGTCTTTAACCTCTGTTTTGAGGAATCAGTATTTCCGACTTCGTTCAAAAAAGCCATCATTCATCCAATTTTCAAGGGTGAAGACGCAAAGTCACCGAACAATTATCGCCCTATTGCTGTACTTACGGCCCTGTCTAAGATACTGGAGCGACTTATAAATAAGAGATTGGTGAACTATTTGGAACATTTTAAATTGATCTCCACCCAACAATTTGGCTTCCGAAAAAATAAATCCACCTGTGACGCTGTCCACAACTTACTCAATGATATAGTGGCAAACATGAGTAATAAGAAAAAAATCTTGACCATATTTTTGGACCTAGCCAAGGCTTTCGATACAGTGCCAATTTCTACACTTATCATGAAGCTGGAAAGTATAGGCGTGAGGGGTCCTCCACTGGAACTTCTGAAAAGCTATCTTACCAACCGCTCACAAATTGTAAAAATTGACAACCACATTAGCGATGAACTTCCCATTCAATACGGTGTTCCTCAAGGTAGTGTTTTAGGCCCTACACTGTTCCTTATATTTATTAATGACCTCTGTAGCCTAAGAATACCAAATGCAAACATTGTTTCATTTGCAGACGACACTGCCATAACATTTTCTGCGAACACTTGGCTGGAGGTTGAAGCGTCGGCACAGAGGGGCTTGAACACAGTTCTATCGTGGCTTACATGTCACATGTTAACCCTCAACTCTACCAAAACTAACTTCATCGCCTTTTCAGTTAGTCCACAATCTCAGCCGCAGGTCCCTATTAGGCTACTGGCACACACGTGTCATTCTCAACCACAACTAGCCTGCAAATGCCCGGCTATTACTCCAGTCAACCATATTAAATATCTTGGCATTACTCTGGACAAACACCTGAACTTCAAACGACATATTGACATTCTCTCGGGTCGCATTCGCAAGTTAATGTACATCTTCAAAACTCTACGACACGTAGCTAACCCAACTGTCGTACGTAATGTATATTACGCACTGTGCCACTCACTAATTACTTATGGCATATCCAGCTGGGGAGGTGCGGGTAAAACCATAATGAAGCAACTGGAGATTGCCCACCGGGCAGTACTAAAGGTCGCCACCCTGCGGCCCATTATGTTTCCCACTACGGAACTTTACCAGAAGTGCAATTTACTTAACGTGAGACAATTGTACATTTATCATTTACTATCTTTACAACACCGCATGACTCCGTTCAAACTAATTACAAAACGACGTAAAGATCGCATTTGCCATATCCCTCCCGCACGCTCATCTTTCCTTCAAAGATTTGCTATCTACCTCAGGCCAAAAATCTACAACAAATTCAACGCTATATGCCCCATATACGGTATGTCCTACTATACATGCCAAAGGACTGTAAAATCTTTCCTCCTGACATTAGACTACGATAAGACAGAATCATTCTTAAAATGTGACGATTAAGGATCAAGCACCCGTGCAATAACGAAGACACTAACACACTCACACTGACACTGGACATTGAACACTCACATTCACGCTTTCACACATATGTACATCGATGCACTAGTATACATCCATGTTTCTTAGTTGCTAATATCAACTAACATTGTATAAATGATACCACGTTAGAGACGAGAACTGTAACTCCTAAACACAGGCTGCCTAGCAGCCTATCTAGGAGTACAGTACAAAATACCTCTTTTGTATATTTTTTACTTGATTTTTGAATTGCTGTAATAATAGTGTGCTTATGGCTTTCTGTCAGACTTTCCTTGTGATAGCCGGAGTTTCGAATAATTCGCCCAGAAGGACGTAGAATCTACAAAGATTCTTTACAGTCTTTGAGTAACGATATATATATATATATATATTTAGTAGTACTCCAGGTACATAACACATTGGGCCAAAAATAAAATCCGATTTGAACAAAAAAAAAATCGAATTTTTATTTAATATTTTTGTTTTTTTTTTGTAAAAAATGTTTTAGTATCTATTCATCAGTAATACCAGTACCATTATGCGATAGAATAATAAAAAGTCAACGGCATTTCAAAAGTCATTCACTATGTATGGAAAGTGGTCTTCGTTCTTTAAATATTTGGGAAAATACCGATAATTAAAATTCTATCACCGCATCACTAGCAATTTTATTTGACCAATCAGGTGCTACTACATCCCCACTACGTTGGAAAGCAAGATGGAGAATTGGCGTTTTCATAATATGATTTTATGAATGAATTTCGTAGTAGCTTCACGTCTGTATATTTATGTCTATGGTCATGACTAGTGATTAGGAGTGTTCGTTATATGTATATTATGTAACTGATAAAATAACCTATTCTTAAACGTTAAAATATTTTATCTGTTATTTAACCATTGTGTATCGCGTCGGACAAGTATTTGGCAACATTGTATTGGCGAGTGGCTGAGCGTTTAGGATTCATTCTCTAGTATATATAATAATCTATGGGATTCATATTGCAATAAATATCTCGTGTGTTTTCGATGCACGAAACTGTTACGTGAACACTGGTTCCGGTAATAAAAAATGAAAACATTTGAACATAGCAGTAATAAACGGTAAATACCGGTATCTCGCGATTGCAGCACGTGTCCCCTCACTGGGAAGTGAACGCAAGCATTACCTTTTATCTTTCTAACGCTTTCATCGTTCTAACGCACATATAAAATGAGACACACGAATTGATAACCAATCAGCGCATCCCGTCAAACGGAGAAACAGCTGCTGATGGCTCAACACTAACACACAACAAAAAAAAAAAAACGCGCCCCGCGCGCGCGCCGAGGTAGACAGCAGACCTCATTCGATCGCGAGCCTTCGCAGCGAAACGTGCAGTCGTAGTCCTAAAGCCTAGCTAGATAGTTATCTTACATTCTGCTAGTTACTATTACTAAGTCCTACGTACTCAGTATAGTTATAACATCGTACGAAGTGTCTTGTTAAATATAAGCAGTTCCCAATATAAGGGAACTTCGTACCGGCTGGAATACCGGTCCAACTACTTACCGGCTGGAATATCAGCACCGCGCCGTACCGGCCCAACTCCGAACCAGCTGAGGTTGCCGGCCCTCTCCGTACCGTCTTGAAGACGGCCTTGACGACGACTCCGGCGGATCGAACTAGCGGCTGCGACGCCTGGTGACCTTGAGGGGAAGACAACGTCACACTCGCACGGGGCCAGCCCGGAACCCCAAGTTGAGTACATTACTCAGCCTTCCGTTTATAGTGGCGTGTACCTATACCCGAACCGACACTCGACTTTGACTTAGAGTAGTTTTTTATTGTAAAGCAGGACCTACGGAATAAAGTTGTGGATCTCGTACCAATCGTTTTCTTCAACCCTTGACCCCGTAGGGCCCTGTAGCAAAAAGATTCTGCCAAATTATTATTTTTCTGATACGTTCTTTCGTTCTGTTTTAATATTGAAAAGTTAAAGTTAAATATTGTTTTGAAATAATCTATGGAGTGACGTTGTTTTGTGTTGTGAGTTTTTGAACGTCAGCGATATTTCAATTTTATTGTTGTATTGAATTATTATTTGTACATTGTATATAATGGGTGTATGTATATACTTAAATAAACATAAAGTTAGTTTTAGTTTAGAATAGGATACTATTAATATTTAGGTAGATTAGTTTGATTATTTGACTGTAGGTACAGTGTAAATTTATTTACATACTTATAAGGCCTCGATAGGCACAAACGTGGAATCATTTTTCTGTGGTGGACGGCGGAATGTCTAAATATATTGTAAAAAGATTTTCTCATATAAATGTACAGTATCTAATTTGAAAAAAAAAACATGTGCATCTTAAACATTTAATTCGATATGAATCAATATTCAGCCTATGTATGAACTCTGACTTATGCCACATTGCTAAAGGCTTCGAAGTAAATATAATAACAAATAAATCGCGATAGAATCCGATAAAAGTGGTTTTATTTGTGGTATTATCTGAAAATAATTATATCATATTACAAAGTAAGGTAACGTGACGTTCTGAATTTTTTTTAACAGAAAGTTAAAAAATAATTTAATTTTTTTTTCACATATCGTTATAATGTGATACCGATCTCTAGTATATACAGGCTGTAATCGTTAAGTGTGTCCAGGCTATTATTCTGTAACTATTACAGATATCAAAAAACTTTAAACTGATATCGAAAGTACTTTACCTAAGGAGTAAAATGACATCAATAAATTTTTAAAAATCAAACGACCATACATTTAGTATGAGTTTAGCAGAAAAGTTTTAGTGTCCTTATTTTAAAAGAATATTTTAGCTTAGTACTGATATTAAAGGAAACCTAACAGAGTAATAAAACTATCTTTTAATTGAATAATATTTATTTCTTAGTAAGTACAGTATTGTATTCAAAGCAGATGTTCGAAGGGACGTCCTTGTTGTGCGATACAATGACGAGCTCGACTAATTAAAGCAATTGTACGACGTACACGAATCTGTAACTCTTCTAGGCTGTGCATTGTCTCACACTTTGTTTTTGATAAATCCCCATAGGAAGAAATCACAGGGCGTGAGATCCGGGGATCTGGCAGGCCAAGGGATTGTACTGTTATTGGCTATTGAACCATCAAAATTGACGTCACTTTGAACATCTGCTTTGAATACAAAATTTTGTACTTACTAAGAAACAAATATTATTCTATTAAAAGATAGTTTTATTACTCTGTTAGGTTAATAAACAGTTTCCTTTACTAAGCTAAAATATTCTTTTAAAATAAGGACACTAAAAACTTTCTGCTACTAACTCATACTAAATGTATGGGAGTGTTTAATGTCAAAATTTCAGATACCTCTCGTTTGATTTTTAAAAAGTTATTGATGTCATTTTACTCCTTAGGTAACGTACTTTCGATATCAGTTTAAAGTTTTTTGATATCTGTAATAGTTACAGAATAATCGCCTGGACACACTTAACGATTACATTCTGTATAATAATCTATGACATAGCCGTTCCGAACACTCCTACTAGTGATGTGCAATAATTAACGTTATAAATTATATTGCGTTCATTAAGCACTTTTATCCAATTAAATTTGTTTAATATATACTAATATGCATATTTCGTTATTTTATGATTATATTACACACTGTACAAGGCAAAAACAAAAAGTAGTGCACGTAGATTAAAAAAAATGAAATGTATCGAATCGTATTCTGTATAAATTGTTTACTGAAACCAATAATGAATGTTTAGGATAAGTACATATATATTTTAACGAATTCAAATATATTGTGTTGGATTATAAATTTGTGATATGATATAACATAAATAGCGGCATAGTTAAAGGGGGGAACACGACTGACGGTGGAAGTGAGCGCTGATGCATCACAAGGTGGCCACCCTAAACCTACACCTGGGTCGCAAGTCCCAGGCGCCGTCACAGTGTTCCTCTCTATACCACGCCATGGACCCGGCGACCGCACGGTGAATCCATGGAATGCTGAGAACCGGATCTCTAGCTAATAGGTGAATGTTAATTGATGCCTTAGTAAAGTTGTGAGGATTTTACTAAAAGCTCCAGCTGTGCAATTCACTAAGCGAGCACAACGATGCGAGTCGCAACGTTGTGCTCGATAGAGATTGTCATTGGTCGGATTGTATCACGTCACTGGAGATCGACCAATGACAATCTCTATCGAGCACAACGTTGAGACTCGCATCGTTGTGCTCGCTTAGTGAATTGCAGTGCTGGGGAGATTTGGATTAAACACGTAGAGTCACAATAATTAACTGTAATATGCCACTTTGCTACACGTGTGTGCATTTTCCAATACGTTATGGCTAAAAATACACCATATTTATAGGTACATAAAAACTCAAATTCACACCAATTTCGAAAAATAAAATAATACCGCGATGCGTCCTCTACGCTTTCTCGCCAAAAAACCTCGAGTCATTTAATCATAGATTATTATATAGGTATAGTGTGTCTCAATAAGAGTGCGCTTTTTAATTTTAAAATTAATGCAAGTATTTTATGACAGAGTTGTGATATTTTTATTGTATTTCAAAGAAGACATGTTCCGATTTAGTATGGAATAAAATATCCGGCATTTTCATGAAATTTTCCATGACTTTTGCACAGAGATGTGGCTGTATCTCACCGATGACGCGTTGGATTTTCGATTTGCGCTCAGGAATTATTTCGGGTTTATTCGCACAAACCCGAGATTTCACAAACCCCCAAAGAAAAAAAATGCACGGCGTTAAATCGCACGATCTTGGTGGCCAGTTGACATCAGAATTTCGTGAGATAATATGTTCTGGAAATCGTTGCTGCAATAAATCGATTGTTTTGTAATGAGTTTTCACAATTGTAACGGGTTGTTCTTTCGAAAAGCGCTCCATTTTTAATAATCGGAATAAACTGAGGTGACAACTGTAAAATTTCAGAGTTACCACTTGCATGAAAAAAAAATTATTCAAATTTTAAAAAGTGCACTCATAGGGAACGTTCATATCTGACGGAACTTGCGTCGCGTATTATCGGTCGCGTAACGCCAGAACAGACAAATGTATAGAAAAACACTTGACCGTTCACACTCAACCGATGTTACGTTAGTGCGCCGAGTGTGATACATACATTTGTCTGTTCTGGCGTTACGCGACCGATAATAAGCGACGCAAGTTCCGTCAGATATGAAGGTTCCCTTACTGGGACACCCTATACATTTAATTTTAAAAAGCCAGATCACATTTGAGGTTTGCTTGACTTAGCGTTGGCGCGTAGTTGGCGCCCACCGAACTGCAATTTCCTCGCGCACTTTTTAAGTGTTAGTTGAATATCAACCTTATGGGTCTATTAACAAATTGCAAAATTGAATATATTATATATTAGTATATGGTTGCGGCAGCTCGCGCAAGCAACTGCACGCGCCACAGATTCACGCGCGAGCTCACGCAGGAGCTCACGCGCGCTGCAGTCGCTGCCGCCACAGATTACCTAATGGTGCGTCCACACTTGTGACATTGACGCCGTACAGTACTCCGTGACCGTGTCAGACACGCGTGTTAGTTCGTTAGTGTGGACCATAGACATAAATATACAGACGTGAAGCTATTACGAAATTCATTCATAAAATCATATTAGGAAAACGCCAATTCTCCATCTTGCTTTCCAACGTAGTGGGGATGTAGTAGCACCTGATTGGTCAAATAAAATTGCTAGTGATGCGGTGATAGAATTTTAATTATCGATATTTTCCCAAATATTTAAAGAACGAAGACCACTTTCCATACATAGTGAATGACTTTTGAAATGCCGTTGACTTTTTATTATTCTATCGCATAATGGTACTGGTATTACTGATGAATAGATACTAAAACATTTTTTACAAAAAAAAAACAAAAATATTAAATTAAAAATCGGGTTTTTTTTTGTCCAAATCGATTTTATTTTTGTGCCAATGTGTTATGTACCTGGAGTACTACTAAATATATATATATATATATATATATATCGTTACTCAAAGACTGTAAAGAATCTTTGTAGATTCTACGTCCTTCTGGGCGAATTATTCGAAATTCCGGCTATCACAAGGAAAGTCTGACAGAAAGCCATAAGCACACTGCAACCTGAGAATACAAATAATCGGCATCCACTTAAGCTAATCACTTAATTTTTTCTTTCAAATGTATAAATTTTTAGTCTGTGCCCTTTTTATATCGATAAGTAGTTATCGACAGTTTACTGGATTCCCTACTAGGCCGCCATACTGCTTTCCATTCATTCATAAAGTCCAAGTTTAGGTAGGCAGTTTTTTTTCGTAGGTATGGCACCTCTTGATATACTCTAAGGTGTGGACGGGTTTTTGTCACGCGGAAAATGTCACAGGCTACTGACACGCCTCCTATCCATACCGAACACTCGAAGGAAATGTCAGACACGGAACAAACGTCAAGACAATGTATGTACCGTAGACAGAGAAGTATATAGACGAATTGATAGCTTCCATCGCATTCACACAAGAAAAAGACAAACTTACGCCAATGTCGTGTGAAGAAATGAGACAGAGTGACTAGATTTTCTGTCTCTTCTGACGTGTCGGTTTTTACTACGGGCAGCAAACTAGTTCGCGAAACAAACCATAAAGAAAAATATGTACGAAAGTAAACAAACTTGACAGATTTTCAGTTTACTTTTATTTTTGTATTTATAACGCAAAAATTGTTCTTAGACGTGCTAAAATATCCGCAATTTGGTATCGTAACAGTTATTCAACATATATAGTAAACACAACTGAAGGAAACATGGGACGGTGCAGTGTTTTCAATTGTAAAACCGATAGTGAAAGGAAATTACCAGGCGTATCTTTTCACTCGTAAGTAAATACGTTTTTAAAGTTAAAGGCCCTTTCATACACATGCCACAGTGTATTATTTCATGTGAAGTACATAATGCATATAATTCTATTGTTAAAACAGTCTAAAACAGCAAATAATAATTATCATAACCTACGAAATAAATTTTATTCGATGTTGCCAGGTTTTGAATGTTTATTTGTCCAATATTATGGGTACTAATATACATGTTGTAGGTACTTCTTATAAATATGATAAAATATTCTCATGTATGTAGTAATATCATAATTGTATTACAGTTTCCCGGAAAATACAAATTTACAACAAAAATGGACTGAAGTTACAGGACGTAACTACAAATTGGTTGCCAAAAAAGTCATTAAAAATATGTAGCAAACAAAATAAGTAAAAAATCGAGTAATTATGGAATATGAGTAGCGTCGTGGCAGCAACGCGACACAAGCGGCATGCAACATTAACGACGTTTACGGAGCTAACACTACAAACCAACGCTGGAAGCTCTCCGTCATCCGCCCTACATATAAACAATACATGAAAAAAATCGTTTAAATGTTTTCATACAAAACGGCAATTTCATTGAGTACTAATACTTATACTAATAATTACTATTGTTATTACACATTTTTAAAATACCTAAAGGTATCTTGTTTTGAACACTATTAAACGTTTTAAATATTTATAATTTTTACCTATTACCTGTATATTACAACTCACTGTAAAGAATTTTATCTAGAAATAGAGATCACGATCTCCCGATCTTATAAACAGAGCCAAATTTTATCACGAATCAGGCGTCAAATAGGTAAGGGGTTCACCAATAAATTAATAGTTTGCTCTTTCTGGCAATGGTACACGCAAATATACTTTTCACACTGCAACGCTCGCATCGCCTCTACGGAGCTCATTTTGTATAGAAAAATGCGGGGTCCCACACACTGACAACGCAATCACGCGTGTTGCTGCAGAATACGAGCGTACAAGCAGGAAACGGGCGTGATGGCGCGTAAAACGCAAGGTATGGCACACTGAAAATCACGCGCGTGATTTTCGAGGGATTTTTAGTCCGAGAGCTGTTAGAAATTTCTGTGTAGGTGTTTGAGACGAATTCAAAATATATATTATTGCAATGCAATCACGCGCGTGATTTTCGAGGGATTTTTAGTCCGAGAGCTGTTAGAAATTTCTGTGTAGGTGTTTGAGAGGAATTCAGAATATATATTATTGCAATGCAACATGTATTTAACGTCAAATTTAGAGCGTTTTCACATCAACCGACGTCCGATATGGGAGGGAGTCAAATATCGATGCCCAATATGGGGTATTGGAGCCGACACCACTGTTTTGGCTCGATATCGAAACACGCAGAGACTGCAAGCGACTTTCAACCTAAATGGCATTTTACCTACCAAAAAATTTCTAATATCTCTCGGACTATACTAAAAACGCCGCTCCACGCGTGACAGTAGAAAATCTGCGCGCGGATGCCGAATGCTCTCCCGTGTCCACGCGCGACGTGATGTCGGGCGTTGCAGTGTGCCAATCGCCTAAGACATACCTACAAATTCATCACTGATTGCAGATACAAAGAGAAAAGAAAAAAATATATATTGCCTGTTTGCGAGCCAATTTATTCAAAAACTAGGGTAATTTATCTTTCAAAGTCGTCACAATTGTGTTACATAGCGCCATAGATAATATTACTATTTTTAGCATAAACTTAACGATTTTAAGCATTAAAAAACATTCTCTGTCTCATGCGTGGACACGCTGAGCCTGTGTCTATTAAACGTAGTGTATTCAAAGTCTTTGGTATGTACGTTGTTACGATGTACTGTTCGGGTCTAGTGTGGACTGATTTGTGTACTGTGACCATAGACTAAGAATACACTACGTTGTCACGGATCAAAGTTACGTGTCACGAGGTGATCCGTCGGAGTCGGATTTTTTCAAAGGATGTTCGGTGTTGTCTGCTTGACAAATGACGTCTACACTGCATTAATGACACCCGTAGCAGCCACGCGGACACGCATTGATATTGACAGATTGACACGGGGTGCGTAGTGGATCACGTCATGACTTGTCTCGGTACGTCAATTCAATAAAATATATTTAGACTCTGTATAATTTCAGAGCTTTTGGGGCCGCTGATTGCGAATATATCATCCATTTAGCAATCCGAGATGGCGGACACGAAATTTTCACCAAAATCGATATGGGAATTGGTTTTGGGGTTTTTGGGGTCGCTGATTGCGAAAATATCATCTATTTAGCAATCCAAGATGGCGGACTCGAAATTTTCACCAAAATCGATATGGGTATCGCTTTCAGGGTTTTTGGGGTCGCTGTTTACAAATATATCATCCATTTGGCGATCCAACATGGCGGACTCGAAATTTTCACTAAAATCGATATGGGTATCGTTTTCAGGGTTTTTGGGGTGGCTAGTTACGAATATATCATCCATTTAGCCATCCAAGATGGTGGACTCGCAATTTTCACTAAAATCGATATGGGTATCGTTATTAGGGTTTTTGGGGTCGTTAGTTACGAATATATCACCTATTTAGCAATCCAAGATGGCGGGCTCGAAATTTTCACCAAAATCGATATGGGTATCGCTTTCAGGGTTTTTGGGGTCGCCGATTACGAATATATCATCCATTTGGCGATCCAACATGGCGGACTCGAAATTTTCCCTAAAATCGATATGGGTATCGTTTTCAGGGTTTTTGGGATCGCTAATTACGAATATATCATCCATTTAGCGATCCAAGATGGCAGACTTGCAATTTTCACTAAAATTGATATGGGTATCGTTTTCAGGGTTTTTAGGGTTGCTGATTACGAAGATATCATCCATATACCGATCCAAGATAGCGGACTCGACATTTTCACCAAAATCTATATGGGTATAGTTTTCGGGGTTTTTGGGGTTGCTGATAACGAATATACTATTCATTTAGCGATCCGAGATGACTGCATGGATAATATATTCGTAATAAGCAATCCCGAAAACTTCAAAAACTATACCTTTATTGATTTTTTGTAGGATATTTCAAGTTCACCATCTTAGATGGCTAAATGGATGAAATATTCGTAATTTAATTAACAATTCTAAAAACCAGTAAACCACACCCATATTTACTTTGTTGAAATCTCTAAATGGGTGATATATTCGCAATCAGTAACCCGGCAAACCTCGAAAATGATACCTATATTGACGTTGTTGAAAATTTCACTTCCACCATCCTTAATCGTCGTTGAAATGGTTGTCAATACCGATATCAGACAATTGCCGGCAGGCAATCGTACGATGAGAAACTGTCGACTGCCAACTGATCGTGTGTAGTCGCAAAACTGATAGCAGGGAATGGCCGGTAGGACAAAATCACTCGTGTGTGGGCGCTCTGTCGGCCTAAGACTGCAATACGATCTGAGGCTGCAGGCGGACTGATCGTGAATGGGCAACTTAAGAATATAGGTATCATCAAATTAGCGCACTCGGCGATTAGCGAAATTTCATCGAAAAACGAACTCTAATTCGAATCCGAATCTGAACCTGAACCTGAATCACTAATCAAATTCAAATCCAAACCGGTCTCTTTTTCTGTTAAGGCACATCAACTCACGCTAATTTAAATAACTTGCTGATGCCGCGGCTCCGCTCTCATGGATGTCGGCTATTGGGACTTCTAGTTATATCTCCGGTTGTACTCAACCAATTATGATCAAACAAACGTAATATTGTAAGTCTGAGTTCTTCTTCGACTTCGACTCCGACTCCGCCTCCCGCCTCCCGCCTCCTGCCTCCCGCCTATCACCCCCGCCCCACGCCTCCCGCCTCCCGCATATCGCCCCGCCCCCCGCCTCCCGCCTCCCGCCTCCCGCCTCCCGCCTCCCGCCTCCCGCCTCCCGCCTCCCGCCTCCCGCCTCCCGCCTACCGCCTTCCGCCTCTCACCTCTCGCCTAGAATAAAATTTCAAGCATCTCTGAATCGAATTAACTGAATTGAATGCATATAATCTGAAAAAGTATTTGGTATAAAAAGTATTGAATTTCCAATTGGAGTCCCAATAATTATAACCAGGTAAACAAAAAAAACTGTTCTTTAAGAGAAGCTGGGCTGGAAGAAAATAGAGAACATACAAAAATGCACAGTCAGTTCGCATAACAGCAAATGTCTGTGTCATGTAATGACGGCAATATGGTGTCTTGATTAGTGGTAGATCTACTAATAAGGCCGGTTATCTACTAATTTTCGTTTTTTCGTCTGGAATAAATCTTTGAGAACCTTTAAGAACCGTCCTTAAGGTTGAGGTTGTCATATCGAGTAGTTCCTACATCGTACACCACATCCTAGGGCGCTAATGTACAGTTAAGCTACTCACACACCTGCCGCAAGGGCAATCTAGGGTGCATGGCGGTTTTGGCGATATCGGGAGTGTCTCTACACATTTGCCTGCCGTGCAGTATTCGGGAGTAAGCTGAGCTGAGTACACGTGTTGAGAATCGTACCCGTATTTTTTACCAATCAAAATTTTCGTGTAGCCTTGGCGCTCTCTGTGATGCTACCGCAAAAAAAGAAAAAGGAGATACTGGGTGAAGAAATGGCTACAGTAAAGAAGTGAGTTATGCCACATGAATATTATAAAATAATTGGAAGTTGATCACTTCTATAACATTTTACGTTATAAAAAGTTTTCTTTTAGAGGTGAGGGATATTAAAAAAGAAAAGATAAAAAGTTGCAAATGAATTGTATTAATTGGCAATTTCATTACAACGTTTTGTTGCGGCCTTAGGTTGCGGCTTAAGCTAAGCAATCTTGGGTGCAACAATTAAAATAAAAATGCATACAAAACAGGGAACACAAAGTAGACAAATAATTGAAAGTATTAAACAACGACATATAGAAAATAACTGCCTTACAAAAACATTCATAGGTGTAATTGAACAGCAAGAGGGTTGGGGTGGCGGACATGGATCCTCACAAACCTCATAATCATCAAAATCGTCATAATCATCACAATCACCATAATCATAGTCATCGTCCTGACCTTTGCTTCGTGTTTCATCATATATATCTTCGTACTTTCATATAACATGTCAAACAACATCTAGGTATGTTTCGTCAAGTGAGACTTGAACTCACGACCTTTCCCTTACAGGGGGAATGCTCTTCTAACTGAGCTATTGAGCCACACCTGAATCATTTCAAATTTTTCTTCTCTTTATATCCGTCTTTAAGGGCGACGGTGGAGCCATCTACCAACATTCTTACGAACTGTTGGAAACAATGAATGATTTTTCAACCATTTTTAAACATTGAATTTTGATGACTTCGCCCAAATATCTGAATGAATTTTTTATAGCATTTATTATGCTATCTTTTCAGTTCGAAAAACATTGGAAAAAATTAAATGCTCAAGTGAGACTTGAACTCACGACCTTTCCCTTACAGGGGGAATGCTCTTCCAACTATTGAGCCACACCTGAATCATTTCAATTTTTTCTCTTTATATCCGTCTTTAAGGGCGACGGTGGATCATTCAATGTTTCAATTGAAGAAAATTCAATGTTTAAAATTGGTTGAAAAATCATTCATTGTATCCAGAAGTTTGTAAGAATGTTGATAGATGGCTCCACCGTCGCCCTTAAAGAACTTATAAGATAAAAAGTTGCAAATGAATTGTACTAATTTGCAATTCCATTACAACGTTTTGTTGCGGCCTTATGTTGCGGCTTAAGCTAAGCAATCTTGGGTGCAACAATTAAAATAAAAAAGCATACAAAACAGGGAACACAAAGTAGACAAATAATTGAAAGTATTAAACAGCGACATATAGAAAACACCTGCCTTACAAAAACATTCATTGAACAGCAAGAGGGTTGGGGTGGCGGACATGGATCCTCACAAACCACATAATCATCAAAATCGTCATAATCATCACAATCACCATAATCATAGTCATCGTCCCGATCTTTGCTTCGTGTTTCATCATATCGTCGTACTTTCTTACAACACCTCAAACAACATCTATGTTTGGTCTTAGCTCTGGAGCGTGACACTCTATGAAATGAGCAGGAATTTACTCTTTTCATAATTTGTTGCCCACCTAACTTTAACCGTAGTACTTTTAACTTGTTCAAGTTTTTACCTTGACGTTTAGTGCTGGGGCGTTGTCCTTCTTTGTGCGACTTCATAATCATGTGTATCTGGTGTAATATATTAATGCGACTTTGCAATCTTTCTAAAACTGTGGTTACTCCCTTTTTACCATAAAGTGATTCTTCCTCTCGTCTTGTTTCTACTGCTAGTACATCTTGTATCAATTCTGGTTTTACTTCTTCTATTGTTATTATTTCTTGCTGCTTACCTGTATCATTGTGGTTATGATCCATGTTCAATAGTTCTAGTATCTTACATAAACTTCATGTTTTCAAGCCTATTGCATGTTTGAAATAAAATTGGTTTCTGATAGTGCTATTTCAAACACATTGCACTTTTAATTTCAGGTCATCATTTTGTTAGGTATCTACCTACCTATAATAATAAGTTTATCTTGTTATTGTTAAACACATTCTTTTACTGAGTGAAGGAATGAGAGAAATGAGAAAAATTACAGTAGATATCAGCAATAGATATCATTTGATGGACAATTTGGGACAAATCTATTAATCCGTGATATGATGGAAAATAGAAGGAATGTAGGTACTCTTTGAATCATACTAATCATAGACTTATAATACCATAAACAGCGTAATAAGCGTTGAAGCCTTTGCTAGGATGAAGAATTAATTATACTTGATCCTAGGAGCCTTTGGAACACACCAAACGGTGACTTGCTAGACTCTGGCCAACGAAAGATGGCGCCAAAGTTGGCGCTAAATCTGAAAAACCAATAGGTTGCAGCACTGACTAGACTCTGTCCATGAACAATAATAGGCTAGTTTTCATGCATGCCTAATAGGAAAATAATATGTCGACTCCGTTATTTCGGTGTATATTCAGTGTTGATTTCTTAAATTTGGCGCCAACTTTTTGCGCCTTCATTCGTTGGCCAGATTCTGTGACTTAATCAAAGACTTGATATAAAGGTCCTAGTTACCATTTCATAAAATCCCTTTTAAAAAATTTGGTCTATGGTCTATGCCTGATCTGAAGCTCCAGCTCGTTTTGTTCAATTTGTTCGTTCTTCGTTCGTTGTAAATGTGATTTTGTGATTGTTTGTTCGTGTTAATATAAAATGTGGTTGTACATAAAGCGTACATCATAGAAATATATGAAATAACGTTATTTACATGTATATCAAATCATTTTGATACTCGTAGGTTACACTTTAAATTAGGATATTGCGGTGAAAACTACAAAATAAACATGTCGTCCGCAACATCTGCTGCGAAGACAGATTCTTTCGACGTTTTTTACACTGAGGTACGATTTTTCGGTGAATATTTCCTGATTCTGATTGACGTAATGTTTGCATGCAAAATATGATTTTATATCGTGTATAATCGTTTTTACGAAACGCATGAAAGTCGCAGGTACGCAGGTACTACCAAAACAGTAAAATTATGTATTTTGTATATCCGCTCTGTCTTAAAACAAAATTATAGCTGTTTACGAATATTTACAGGTGAAAGAGATCGAGAAACGCGACTCGGTATTGACCCCAAAACAGCAAATAGAGAGGTTACTACGCCCTGGCTCCACTTACTTTAACCTTAACCCATTTGAGGTGTTACAAGTTGATCCAGATTCATCATTGGATGAGATCAAGAAAAAATATAGGAGGCTGTCTATACTTGTGCATCCAGACAAAAACATAGTAAGAGAAATTTATATTGATATGTTTACTCACAACTCTTGACCCAAATAAACTCTTAAAACAGTAACTAATGAATTATTCAATAAACCTTTGTACCAGAGTACTCATCATAATATTTGTTTCTTTTCTATTCCAAATTCAATTGATTGGGTATTTTATACCAAACTGCAACGGGCACATTTGACCTGCTTTATATCCCTATTTAGATTTTTAGCCAGTTAGGGTTCTTTTAGACGGTTATACCCGTCAACATTTCATTTTTATCCACAGATTCAATGAAACTGAGGGACGTCCTGGGTCAGCCTGTCATAGGTAAGGAAACAGTGGTTTATAGGAGTGAACGAGTCTCAAAACTGAAAATTAGAACCACTATATAAAAATAATTGAATTACTTAATGATCGCCAATTAGCAATTCTTTTTTTTGTTAGAAATTTAGTAATTATACTTGATAGCATGTTAATTTTCAGGATGATTCAGAGAGGGCTCAACAAGCTTTCGAATTAGTGAACAGAGCTTGGAAGACACTAGAATGTGATGATACACGAAAAAAATGTTTGGATATTTGCGAGGAGGCTAAAGAGAGAACCGATCACATGGTAAACTTATAATGGTGTAATAATTTTCTTCTTATAATTAATCTTAGATACAATCATTCATTTAGTTCATCCTTGTCTAAATAAATTTTCAGATTGAGCAGAAACGGAAAAAGCAAAAAAAAGAGAACCGCATGAGTGAAGGTATTCCTGAAGATGATCCCCTTAAATACAAACATGCGATTTACGTCATGACTATGAAGGTAATTATTTGAACAATTAAATTTATGTTATTGCGACTTAAAATATCGGAAATATCACACAGGTCTGAAGTTGTCAGACAAATACATCATCTAGAATTTTTACGTAGAAAACGTGCGCTAGTGGAAGGCAAATCAAAGTTATGTATGTACCTATACTTTCAAATATGGAACCCGAGAGTTTAAAAGTTAGTTTAAAATATAACATTGGTTAATAGTGTAACATTACAACAGTAGGTAATAATGTAACATTAGGTAATAATGTAACATTAGGCAATATTGTAACATTAGGTAATAGTGTAATATTTGGTTACAGTGTAACATTAGGTTATATCCTCCTCTCATTCATTATTAAACAAAAATCACTAAGTAAAATCATTCAGTCAATTGCAGGATTTCATTTTAGATAAAACTTCAACCCCGTCCATCATATTATTGTATTTTAGACAGATGGAAATAGTGATTGCATGAAAATTTAAAACATCGACAAAGTTAAAATACTCAATTGAAAAAATAAATAATAGATAAATGAAAATATTATGATAAATAATGATTTCATGTGGAATTATATTCTATTATCTTTCTGTACATAATAATAAGGCAGTAGATATTTCGTGTCTATACCTACAATTTACAAATGTATTATAAAACGATTGTGGGCCATACCATAACATACACGCTAATCTCCAAAACGACTGACTTCTAGAAGAATATTCCAACATGCTGATTTCCTGGTATTTATTGAAGAGTTCTGTGGTCTGTCTCTGAAACTCATCATCATCAGATCTTTATGTAATTTAAATGGGACCATTTTGGAATAAACCTCTTTCAAATAAAAAATAATTTTGACAATGAAGGAGTTACAAAAATTATTTTTCCGTAAAAATCATAAAAATATAAAAAAATAAAAATATCCGAATTGTTGTTTACAAATCGGTTAAAAACCGCCAGTTATGTAAAATTTTTAGAAGAATTATTTTATGTAGTTGATATCGATTGTGAAATTTTCAAGTTATTATAATAAAAACACAGTCGATGGACTAACTACATCCCTAAAATTGCTTTCTGGCTGACGCGACGTTGTCAATGAAAAATGACGTATTGGCGCCTAATTTTTGTTAAGATTTTCAGGTGTTGACGCTAAAACAAAGTTATACCAACCACTGTAAGTGAGCCGTCTAAAATACAATAATATAATGGATGGAATATATCTTGAAATAAACCTTGAGGTAATTGTGGTCATTCATATGATAACAGAATAGCTTCTTAACTAAAAATAACTAAATGAATAAGAAACAGAAGAAAATGGCTAGACTTTTACATTACTATGGGATTGATTGAAATTAATTACAGATTTTTTTTCCACTACATTCTACACCATGCTATCCAGACCCATGGTAAGCTTAACTAGCTTGTGTTATGGAATCTAGAATTTGGATGCTAGATTTGTCAGAGTCCAAATACTATTATAGTTTACTGAACATGTTTTAAGAATAAACTCAAGCTACTAGTACTTAGTGAAATCCCACACACTGATTAATCACAATATCTCAGAAACTATTAGACCTACAAACTTGAAATTTGTCAGGTAGGTTCCTTATAGGGTGTAGACATACGCTAGAAACGGATTTCATGAAACTCCACCCCTAAGGTGGTAAAACGGGGGTTGGGAGTATGAGAGTCCTATGTTTTTGAAGTAAGAGACCTGAAATTTAAAATGTTTGCCCTAGATGGTGTGGAGGTGTACCAATAATCTGGTGACTTGTAACACAGGTCTTTTAGACCTTCAACGAGCACCAGCTCTTACAATGTAGTTCTACATCTAATATATAAAATTCTCGTGTCACAGTTTTCGTTGCCATACTTCTCCGAAACGGCTTGACCGATTTTGATGAAATTTTTGTGCTTATCCGGTATCTATGAGAATCGGCCAACATCTATTTTTCATCCCCCTAAATGGTGCAGCGGGAACGGGATCTGACGCGGATCGCGGGGCGAGAAAAAATTGGCGGTACGAAGTACGGGACAGCTAGTACATTAATAAAATTTCGTTATCATCGTTATCAACTGTATACCCATTGTAAGAGAAATAAATTATTATTATAAATAATATATCTTAGAAATCAACCCCCTGTTGGGGTTTAAACGGGGGATGGTTGGAGCTTGTATGTAAGTTGCAGCCACTAATTATGTATATTTGTTAATTTCAGTTATTCGCGGATATGGAACGTCGGCGCCAACATCTCGAAGTGCGTGATATGGAGGAGAGAAAAAGGAAACGTGAAGCAGAAATAGAGCAGGAAGAACAAAAATCTATGGAGAAGGAGTGGGCTAAGAACTTTGAGGTTAGTAGTAGTTTGCTTACTATCCAACTTATTCCCTTAAAATTGGTACAAGTGTATTCACGAACTGACAAATAACTCAGAAAATTATCTAGGTTTAAAAACCTGAACATGTAGTTTCAGTTCAGAATCGTTGGCAGGTCTTTGTTTTCTGTTTCCATGCACTTCAGACAAGTCGGTAAATGGCTTTCTTTCTCTCGCAGTGATATCGGCTGCAATTTTATCCGTAAGTTACCTCTTACGACACCCTTTGGATGAGATAGTGCGGTGATACTTATATTCTTTCTTTGTCACCACATGGATGACCAGAACCCAAATATTTTGGCAAATAAATTTTTCGTTGCACATTTCAAAGATGACAACTACCAGAAATTATATGGGACTCGGGACATAGACCCATGTACCTCCTCTCTTGTTGATATATGTATACTGGATTAAGTTTCAGTTCATTAAACCATTATAATTATATGTTCACAGGAGTCTCGACAAAATCGTGTTGACAGCTGGAAGACGTTCCAATCTGGTGGTGGTAAAGAGAAGAAGAAGAAGAAAATCCAAGGTTTCAAGCCACCTAAACCGAAACCGGAGAGCAGATAACTCTCGCTATATCATTGTAATACTATTATATACTGTGGTTCGGTTTAGCGCTTTATTTGAATCTAATATAGTTGTCAGAAAAAAAGGCAAATAGATTTCATTAGTAATAAGCTATATCCTTGAACAAACCTGAGAAAATATATTTGATCCATTTGGCGCAAGGTATAGTGACAGTTCTCTGTAAACCACTCGCTTAGTGGTGGAACTAAAATGTCTAATAATAATAATGTATCACCATTCTTGTCTTCCCTTTAGTAGGGAAAGAGATGGGAATGAAAGTTAATTCTGTGCCAGTTAGTTTTTGTTACATAAATATATCATTAGTTTCAAGCAGCGGACAGAGGTCGAAGTATAGCGTCATATTTTCTCAGGTATTGCTGGATACCCAATAGAATATTTAATTCAGTTTAGTTCCAATTCGAATATTATAGAAACTCGGCTGTGTCATGTACTAAACTGAAATGCTAATCCTAATACGAAACGATTTTTGTCAAGCAATATTACAAAATAGGATTGATGAGAAACAGCGGTTCAACTCAGTAGATAAGTGTCTATTCAACTAGTGTATTAATGTATTAATATATATAAAAGTATTGACAAAATATCATTTTGATCTTTTATCTGTTCAGAGATCTAGTATCAAACGTCAATGGAACTTTAATGGGCACATCATTTGTTTCTTTTTTATCTTAATGGGATAGATATGTTGTGTATTGTGTTTGGAAAACATCCTCTATTACCTATAGTACGGCTTTTAGCAATTGGGTATTCTACTGACTATTCAAATTAGTAACTTTTTACTAAACATAAAAACGATAAGCTATGTAACTTGTATGAAAAAAGATTTAGTGACGTCATAAAATGTAATAGTTAAATCAGTTACTATTAAAGGTTGGGTGGATGATTAAAAATAAATAAAAGCTATAAAATAAGAAAGGACGCAATTTTTACCGCTCTTTTACTATTCTTAATATAGTAAGCTCGGTTAGATAATTTATTTTAACTATAGGATAATCCCAATGTCACCAGGCAATGTCAAAACAATGAGCAAGTGAGACAGATAGTTAAAAGAGTTACATTGCATGACTCAGATGATAACGGCCGCAATATAGGGAATAGACAGAAGTATATTTCGAATTATAGTACGTACGTAACTACAAAAAAAAATGTAGCTGGCTTGATGGCGCAATGGACGTTCCCTCTACGTTTAGTACTAAATATTTGTTTAAGTCGATGTTATAGTTTTTAGCGAGAGTTATTAAAAAATCTTTTGAAGAATCTACTGTATTTGTAGCTATAGAAATATTGACAATTGTTTTCTCTCTCTCTCTCTCTCTCTCTCTCTCTCTCTCTCTCTCTCTCTCTCTCCTTTGAATGCGTTTTAACGTGTTTCTTAATAGGGGAAAACTTGAGAAACCATATTGATTTTCCTTGTTTCAACCCTGAAGTTCCATGAAAAGTTTGTTACCACTCCCAACTCTCACTAGTAAAACTATAAACTATCGAATAGTTCTCTTCCACCTATTAATTAAAATAGAGATTAGATATACCTATAAGAAAAATCATAGCAAGTAATATGATTCCTACTACATTGAGAAAATGAATTAGACCAAGCAATATAAGGACTAAAATTTTAAAGAAGGGAACAGTAAAAAAAAACTGGCGTTTGGAATATAATATACCAGGCATAATAAAAAAAAGTTATGTCAAATGAGTATTATAATTAATGTATCCTACTGGAATGAGCCTTTGGTGCTCAATGGAAGCTAATGCACTGTGTCCTTGTCTTTTATTTTAGTCTGAATACGTTTTAACTTTGCCCAGAATAATGTAGTATTTTGTCATTCGGACGAAAAGTATAGGAACGAAAAGAGGACAAGAATAAAAAAAAAAAATATATTATTTACCATATATATCGCTATACATTATACACTTGTTCCTACTCTGCTTGGACGGCTGACCTCAATGTAGTAAGAATCATACTTGTACATTTGCGATTCACGAATGCGCGTCACTTAATTTTGAACATACATCTTTATATAGCCTTTCAAGAATTAATACAGTACCGTTTTGCAATAGTACGTTTTATTATATTTCTTCATAATTAATCATAAAATAACTTATGAAATAGCTGACATATTTTTCAATGGTATTCGAAATTCTAATTGTAAACTGACAACTGTCAAACTGACAAAATGTCAAATTGACAACTTGACTAACCGTCATATCATAAAATGTAAAGATATTGTATTTATACTTCAATATGTAATTTTGTTTATATAAATAAGGAACATAACAAAAGATTCTTACATTACTAACATGTATTCGCGAACACAATTTTTAGTCGCATTCGTAAATAGCACCTTTTTCAATAGAATTATGTATATGTTAAACTGGCATGAACCTGGTGCCTAGATATGCCCTATTTTTTGTCGCATTCTTATTAGTGCCCTTTACAATATAATATCATAAACTGGCAGGACCCTGTGCCTAAATACGTCCTATTGATATCAAACGTCGTCGGGCGGTTGCGGATTTACAATTATTGAAATATTGTGATTTAAACCAGACTATTCTCCACTTTTATCAACCCGGTATTTTATGATGTCGTTGGTACTTGTTAGTATGGTTTTTCGCCATGGTAACTAAAATGCTTGATCACAACATCCTCATTCGATCGTATTGGAGTAAACAAATTATTTTTTAATACAGTTGTGATGAAGTTAACTAATGTGTACAGAAAGATCAGCGCATCCAGGCGGCGCAATTAAAAAAAAAATGTAACCATCATTTCCGAACGAAAATGATTACTTATCTTTTTATTTGAAAATATTGTAAATGAATTCTTATCACGTCACTGCAAATGTAGGATTCATTTGTGTAAGTAGTACCTAGAAAATGATGGTTTAGGTGAAAATTTCACTTGAGCCGTTATGCGATCGTTCCAAACCAGTCGCGTTTCATTACAAATTAGTTTAGGCTTCGACAGTCGATGGCTAATTACTGCTAATTAATAAATTATTTAGACATTAGCAATCTTACTGAGATCTACACTGATACCATGAGGATGATAGTGGAGAAAATGGGTTTCACAGTGTTTTAGACAACCATTAGAATATTTTTTGGTACCTACGAGTTATTTGGATATTAATTCTAGTTGCAATTTAGTAGTATCAACTAGGTACTGCAAGTTGAATTCCATTCTGGCATTGAATGTTCTAATTTTAATGTCTCATTTTAGGCTTCCATTAGCAGGGTGTCCACGGACCTGGAAGGTCAGGGAAAGTCAGGGAAAAGTCAGGGAAGCTATTGTGGGTCAGGGAAAGTCAGGGAAATGACTTCTCTGCCTGGAAAAGTCAGGGAAAACAAGGACTTTTTGATGATTGATCTTTAAAATTAATGTAAAAGTCTAAAAAAGTATAGAATAAATAAAAATAATATTATCTTATCAGTCATCAGTACTTCTTATATATATATTTATACTCGAACAGCTAATTAGAGAGAGGAAAATGACAGTTCTTTTATCATAGATTAAGTAAAAAAATACAAAAAAATACTTTTTTTTACTTAATCTGTTATAAAAACTGCTGTCATTTTCCTCTCTCTAATTAGCTGGGGTTTCGTACATAATACCGAAAGTTAAATAACACTACTCAACAAATTTTCAACTTTTGATTTTATCTGAGGTCGCATTATGTGATTACTATTTCTTGCCACTAAAGTAATAAAAATATGCAAATATACACACACCATCACATCTCAATGTCCAGATAAACATCCATGTCCGAAATAACGAATTTTCCATAATTTTATTCTAATTTTAATTGAAATGGCGTAGTTTTTTTGGAGTGGCTGGCTTTTCTCTTGTACTCAGTAGCAGGGGTCTCTCTAATAAGGCTCCAACAGTAATCCACGAGCATAGCAGGCTCCCATCTGCCTTGAAATCGCTTTTCAAATGCGACAACATCTTGATGAAAGCGTTCGCCATGTTCGTCACTGACTGATCCCATATTTTCAGGGAAAAAGTCCAAATGCGAGTGAAGAAAATGCAACTTAAGTGACATATTGCATCCCATTTTATAGTAGCAGTCCAATAAAACTTTTATTTTTTCGCGAAAATCTTTAGATTTCTTGTTACCAAGGAAATTGTTAGTGACATCGACAAAAGCGTTCCATGCTTGTTTTTCAATATTATTGAGAGCAGATATAAAAGATGGATCTTGAATCAGCTTTTTTATGTCTGGACCTACGAAAACACCCTCTTTAATTTTCGCGTCACTAAGCTTGGGAAACTTTTGCTTGAGAAACTGGAAAGCCGCACCTTCTTTGTTTATATTTTTCACAAAATTTTCACCACTTTAAGATCTGCACAAACTGGCCATTTATGATCTCTGTATTTAATTTTTTCTAATAAAAGTTTCATAACGTCATAAGTTTCTTTCAAATTAGCACTATAAGCGAGGGGCAAGGACGGTAACTCATTTCCATTATGCAACAATACTGCTTTCAAGCTACTTTTTGAGGAATCAATAAATAAACGCCATTCAGCAGCTACATGATTTTGCCCAAGCTGTGCCATTAATCCATTTACATCATTGCAAAAAACTAAGCCATCTTCTTTAGAATAGTACGGAACCAGTGAGCTATGTCGTTTACGATAAAAAGATACCTTCACATCTGATTCACATAGATTCCATTGCTGTAATCTGGATGTCAATAATTCTGCCTTATCAATGGGTAAATTTAATTCTCTTATTAAGTCATTAAGTCATTCAATAAAAGTGGCTCAGATGCACATTTTGGGACATATTGGGGGTCCTCGCTATTTTCACTATCCGTCGAACTCGAGTCGACTTCAACTGTCTGAATTAAATTCACTGGGCACTCAGGAACAGGTAACTCGTCAGAATGTGGCTGAGGTTTTATGACCGATGGCACGTTGGCATACTTAATACTTCGTTTTGATTTTTCAGAAAACCCCTTTAATTGCGTTAAACAAAAATAACAATCGACGGCATGATTCGTTGGTTCCATCCACACCATTGGCGTACCAAATGGCATTTTTTTAGTTGTTCCCTTACACCAACCATTGAGATATGTATAACATCTTAAGCAGCACACTTTAGGAACCCATGACTTGTCTTGATTCCTTACGACACGGTTAAAATAAGCTTGATAGCACTGTTTAATTAAGTCAGAAAGTGGTTTTTTTTTCGATTTCGGCGTAAACTCGCCACAAATATAGCAAAATAAATCAGGACTGTTAACACACACTCGCGACATTTTAGAAGTCAGTTAATATACTAACAAATGCACTATGTTCCATTTGCAAAAGTAATAAGTTTCCGGACTACCCGCATTTTAACTTTTGTAGGTAGGTAAAAAAATAAAAAAATATTTATCCCTATAACCAGATGTGATATCGAAATAAAATGCATACAGTATTTTTATATTGGTCAAGCTTATTATGAAATAATATCAATTGGGTCAGATATTTTTTAAGTGTTGAGTAGTGTAATCGAATAACAATAGGTCGACAACGATTGGTCGGACGATCAAACATCGCTGGTACGTTAGGTCGAAACGTTAATACGTCGAGGTATCATTACGTGGAAAATGCAATAGGTCGAAAGATCAAATCGTCGCTGGTATATCAGGTCGAAATATGAATACGTCGACGTATTACTACGAAAAAATGCAAACGGTCTATTGTCCCCTCCCCATAAAGTTGAAATTCTCAAAAAGCCTGTCTTTGCGGAATCTATGAAATAAACCTATGTTATAACATTGGGGCCATCCATCGAAACTTGTAGCAGTCTTTTTCTATCTAAATCAGAGATAGAAAAAGACTGCTACAAGTTTCGATGGATGGCCCCAATGTGAACATTAGTTTTCTGAAAATTTATGACAAGGTCAACCAATTTGTCAATGATCG
Source organism: Eilema sororculum (assembly GCA_914829495.1). Lineage (NCBI taxonomy): Eukaryota > Metazoa > Arthropoda > Insecta > Lepidoptera > Erebidae > Eilema > Eilema sororculum. The sequence continues at coordinate 18,084,460 of OU618543.1, read as the reverse complement.
TACAGTCCCTGAAAACCATAATAAAAAAATCTTAAAAGACATAATGAAGAATCCCTTGGTAAAAGTCCACCTATTAACTGTAAAAAGTTTGACTAACGAATTCGAACCTTTTTTGCGCCGATTCCAAAGCGAGAAACCTATGGCTCCGTTTCTCTACACTGCCCTCCTAGAGTTACTTCACAATCTCATGGCGAAGATTGTAAAGCCATCCAAACTAGAAACGGCTTCGAGTCATAATATTATTAACCTTGATTTAGACGATAAAGAGAACCTGCTGCCGCCGTTAGAAAAGACAGATATCGGATATGAAGCAAAGCGCAGGAGGCGCTTTGCTTATAAAGATGCAAATTGCAGTCCGCAAGTTTGCGAGCTAGCGTTTAAATCTGACTTTCAAAAACGAATTGTTCAAACAAAAATGTTGTGAAACTGTTGGATAAAAGTCCCATTAAGATTCGTTTTGTTCGTGTTTTGACGTGTTTCGATCCACGAGTTATTATGAATTACTCCGAAATAGCATCGAATCGCGTCGACATAGTGCTTGAAACGTTACATGGACAAGACAAGATTCAAGGAGAGGTGTCCGACAGATCCAAAAAACAATACAAAAAAAAATGTTATCTGAAGCTCGTGGAAGTTCAAGACTTCAATGAGGATGCGGTTGGTTTGGACTAGTTTTACCATACTCATAGGTGGAGTTAAACAGTATGAAGACATATGGAAAGTCATGAAAATTTGTTTCATCATTTCTCACGGTAATGCAAGTGTTGAGGGCGTCAACAAATCACTGTTGGTAGAAAATTTGACATAAGAGTCACTGATTGCACAAAAAACTGTTTATGATTACCTTAAAACCATTGATGGCCCTGAAAACCACATCATGAGTAAGGGCTGTTACTCGTGATATGGTTTTCAGGTGTCTGTCAAAAGTACTAGGAAGAAATATCACGCGCGTCTAGAAAAAGGAAAGAAAATGAGTCTAATCAACAGCAGAAACAAGCTGAAAAACGCAAAATCGAAAAGAAAATACGAGAAGTAGAGGAGAAAAAGAAGAAACTGGAACTACAAAGAGAAAGAGAAAATGTAGAGCTGCAATTTTTTACTTCAAAAAATTACAGCTAAAAAGGTCAGGGAAAATTTTAGAAATGGTCAGGGAAAGTCAGGGAAAAGTCAGGGAAATGTTTTGACGATTTAGAGTGGACACCCTGATTAGGGTTTTTTTTGCTTCTGCGTGTCGGACCCGTGTCCTTATTTAAGTGATGTAAGGTTTCTAAAAGACCGGGTATCATCATTACGCAATGGAAGGTAAAAAGGTAACATGTAACTAAAAAGATATAATGACATTTAATTGATATCTAAGCTTCAAATAATATATTGATAAATCACTGTCCTAGCAATTTTCTTTGGGATATTGCAGCCCAATCGTAGTTTTACATTACACTCTTTGTACGTTAACTTCGTAATCCAACGTCATTTATTGTTTAAGAATTACAACTATATTATTAGTGGTGGTCGAAAAACACTGTGTGACCACCATCTGTGTCTGGTAACATTGAATGCAGAATACAAGTCATATGTGTTCATTATCGAGAAGAATCCGTGACAGCGTCCAACGCATTGTATTGTAGCTATGTTTTATTATCCTCTGTAGAATAAAAGAAGATAATATTTACTCTGCCTTTTATTTTTTATTTGGTGTGCTTTTTACGTGTGCATTTAATCCCGCAGTGCCAGTAGTACTACTAAGAAGTACAACTAGTAGTACAAATGACACACCTTTGTATCTCTAGTACTACCAGTAGTACAATAATGACACACCTTTGTATCTCTAGTACTACCAGTAATACTAGAAACGTTACACGGCATGCATTGGTAGTACAGCTGCACATTTATTTGGGTGATTCTTGAAATTCGGGTCCTTGAGTTGGCAATTTTTATTTATGATTTTTTTTGCCAAAACCCATAAGGTGTTAAACTTTGGTTAAATAAAGTTATTTTTCAAATAGGCATCATTTTCGTACCTAATTCGTATTTCGTAAAACTTATAGCAATTTGATTTTTTAAGGACCACGGGAAAATAATGCGACAGAGGAATCAATTTTCAGTGAAACCAAACCAAGGGAATCAGATGTTTAACTTCATAATTTCAACTACGAGCAAAGTGATGCACGTGCTTCCACCGCAGCCTTTGAATCGTAACTGGCGCTCGCTAAATAAAGTAGTTTCGGAGTTTCCCAATAAGAATTTGCAAAATTTCACATGAGGAAATTAAGAATTTGGAAATAATCGCTGACACCAACTTTCTAACTAAAGATGATAAGTGTGATAAGAGATATAAGTTTGTACCATGTGTACTACTAGTTGCACTTATTAAAAAGTCGGGTGAATTTACATGTATTTTTTATAGTAGTACTAGAGATACAAAGGTGTGTCATTTGTACTACTAGTTGTACTTCTTAGTAGTACTACTGGCACTGCGGGCATTTTTATTATACTCCGTCCATTATATTATTGTATTTTAGACAGCTCACTGACAGTGGTCGGTATAACTTTGTTCTAGCGTCAACACCTGAAAATCCTAACAAAAATTAAGCGCCAATACGTCATTTTTCATTGACAACGTCACGTCAGCCAGAAAACAATTTTAGGGATGTAGTTAGTCAGTCGACTGTGTTTTTATTATAATAACTTGAAAATTTCAGAATCGATATTGACTACAGAAAATGTTTTTTTTTTTAAATATTACGTAACTGGCGGTTTTTAACCGATTTCTAAACAACAATTCGGATGTTTATAATTTTTTACATTTGTATGATTTTTACGGAAAAATGTTTTTGGTGACTCTTGTCATTTGTAGACGGATTGTCAAAATTCTTTTTTTGTTTGAAAGAGGTTTATTCCAAAATGGTCCCATTTAAATTGCATAAAGATCTGATGATGGGTTTCAGAGACAGGCCACGGAACTCTTCAATAATTACCAAGACAACATGCTTATTATTTAAAAAACACTCAAAAAGCTCTCAACAATGATTAAAAAATATACAAAATATATGTATGTTAGAGGAACAATTAATATAATTAAACTATGCTTTGCAAATCATAAAAAAAAACTTTTAATATTTAAAAAGTCTTTGAGACGATGATCCTTTAATTTCAAACATAACTATAAAAATACAAACCTAATTCGTTTCTTTTTTAACCATAAAATCAGTTCTTGTTCTTAAATGCTAATAATAAGAAAACACTATTTTTTAAGAATGAGTAAGTTTTTGTAGATTACCTACTTTTGTGAAGGCACTGGCAGGTATCAGGTAAGGTAATCATCCCTTCTATTAGAGCATCTAAAGTTTTGTCTTATGTGTTCTTGTGTCTTGTTCTCGTCTGTGTGTGTTTTGTATTTCACTAGTGCGCTTAATCAGGTTTACAATTTCTAGTAGCATTTCATTCATCACCCACTGGCCGAAAAAAAAAACACTTGAATCTTCATTTTGGTACAACATTATCCAGAGTCAGCCTCCTCGTTGCCCTTGATTTGGCCAGTCTAATCTAAATAGAAATTTAGTTGCCACAGCTTTGAGACTACGTTCTGGTTATATCCCATCACTAAAATGCGGACACATGATGAGAGTAGTTGACTCACCTAACTGTTTAACTTGTGGCACAATAGACGATGTCCACCATTTGATCTTGGAGTGTGAACGGAATCGTAGTGCTAGGGAACAACTGCATTTAGATTTTAATGTAAGAGTAATAGAAATAGGCTCATTCCATAGTATTTTGTCCGCACCTCATTCGGATGCTGCAAAATGTGTTTATGAGATGTGTAGAAATAGTTGTACTAAGTTATAATTAGTTGACAATAACGTAATTTTGTTACAATAAGACTGACATGTCTCAAGATAAAAGTCCTGTAAATAAATAAAGAGGAGAAAAAGAATCTTCATTTTGAATGTTCTCAAAATATTTATCCGGATTTGTTAAGTACTGCAATGATTTGCGTAATAACGCACCAAAACGTACGTTAATTCGCAATCGAGGCTTATACTCATACTTTACTTATCAAATAACGACATGAAACCTAGTTTTGAAAAAACCTGAAAAACCCGGGTTCTGATTTTTAAATCCGGGTTTTTTTTCGCCACGTAAAACCCGTAAAACCCGGGTTTTTCGGATCCGGGTAAACCCGGGCTCGATGCCCTAATGATAGATCATTTGAATGAATTTTTTATAGCATTTATTATGCTAACTTTTAAGTTCGAAAAACATCGGAAAAAATGAAACGCTCAAGTGAGACTTGAACTCACGACCTTTCCCTTACAGGGGGAATGCTCTTCCAACTGAGCTATTGAGCCACACCTGAATAATTTCAAATTTTCCTTCTCTTTATACCCGTCTTTAAGGACGACGGTGGTGCCGTCTACCAACATTCTTACGAAACGTCTATTCCCAGTCGTCCCCGCCCAACTGTTGGAAACAATGAATGATTTTTCAACCATTTTTAAACATTGAATTTTGATGACTCCGCCCAAATATTTGAATGAATTTTTTCCTTTCGGCTGACAATGTCTCCTTTTCAAATATAAACACTTCCCATAATTTACACTTTCCCGAAATGTGTATTCCCAAAATGACTACTGGCCCATACGAGCGGGTGTGCGTTGTTTTATAGACAAAAGTTTCATATAATTTCGTTTTACAGAAAATGTTTCGCATAATTTCGTTTCATAGAATAATCAATATACATAATACTTACTTTAAAGATTTTTAAATCATTGACTTTTGTTTTACATAAATTTTAATGTTAGAATAATCATTTCATAGAATAACAAATCAAATATTCTTCTTTTTTATATTGGTTATTTCATATAAAACTTATTTGCGCAAAGATATTTTTTGTGTGGTTTAAAAAAAAATAACCACGAAGGCTAAGGCGAGAGCTCCGCTTCGCTTCGCCCTCGCCTTAGCCTTCTAACCTAACCTATCCGAGTCGGGGTATTATCTAATTAAATTACTACAAGCAATCGGGAAAAAAATGTATCTAAATTTTACTGTTTGAAATAGATGGTGGTTAGTGGTTGTTTTTAAGATTCCTCAAATAATAATTCTACAGTGTGATAAGTATGTTAAACAAAAATATGTGAAAAAAAATTCATTAAATTGTGTTTCTGTGAAAAGTGATTCATTGTGGTAAATTGTCTTTGAAACAATAATATTCGAAATAAAAATATAAGAACCGAATATTATATGAAACATTTTCTGTAAAATGAAATTCTATGAAATTTCTTTCTACGAAATAAGGCGCTCCCCATACGAGCACTTCCCAGTTTGAGCACTTCCCAAAAAATATTTTTTCAAAAAGTCCACTTAACCAATATGTCGTATCATTTCCATAAGGCTAGCTAAGTTGCATTGCAAAAAAATGGCAATAAATCACGTTTCTTATATGGTAGCCCACCTATTATCTTTTTGTTATCACACAGAGGTCTTAGACTCAGATGTCTGATTTCCAATATGTACTATTGGGAATCATCAGACATTTTCGGAAAGTATACAACATTGGAAGTGTACTTTTCGTGAATAAGACATTGTGAAATGTAGTCAACTTTGCTCAGTGTACATGAAGTGTGTAATCTGAAAAACGAAACATTATCAGCCGAAAGGAATTTTTTATGTATCTGATCTATCTATGATAGATCATTACAAAAAAAAATGCATATTTGTGGTGCATCTGAGTCCGGGGGCCCATGTGTCAAGAGTTGTTCAAACCATCCATATAGGGCTTCATCGTTACCTAACGACTAGGTACTGCCTAGTAGGACTAGTGAGCACGAGGCCGGAGCGCTTCTAATGTGCCTCCTAAAGCACAGAAGCGCTCGGATGAAATACTACTAAATAATAGCCCATCTAAATGCAACCACGCCGAAATATGGGTAGGTCACTTGAATGCGGGTTTGAAATTAAAAGAGTAAGTAACTAAGTAACTCTCCTGAAGGACAGGACAAACAGAGACAAGACAAAACAATACGTTCTAATAACAATAAATAATTTATTATGCATTGCAACAGCACATGTTTAAGAGTCGCTATCGTCACATTCTTCCACCATGTCGCTCGGTGGACCGGGGTTCTGAGGCGGGCCCCAATTGAGATAAATGGCGTCGGTATATATCACCATTGCCAATGTGAAACACCACCTGTGAAGAAGATTAGCTTTATTTACACATAATATAAATTAGTGGGGTGTCGAATGTTGTTCCGAACGCCGCTGTGGCGACACACGCTGTTGCGAATTATTTTTCCACTGCCTCACAGGTTCGAAAGCTCATGGACTCGAATGAAATAGTCGCGAAAGACGCTGTTTCGAAAAACATTTTCACTGCCTCATACGCTCGAAGGCTTGTGATTTCGATTTAATTAGTCATAAAGTGTACAGAAAATATTCAAGCTGTAATTAAATATAAAGCAACAAATTCGGTGTCAATCAACATTTAATATTATTACTAACAAATTGTATCAAAAATATTAGTACCTCAACTGTACATTTTAATGATTTTCTATGTGTAGTTAACACAAACTGATCTTTATGAAAACTTGTATTAGTTAGTATATACGAGTACTAAACGTTGAAGCTCTTATAAATTCAGGGATGCCCATTGTACTTTTTTTGCCAAAATTGCTTAAATAGAATTTTCTGCAACTCTTTGCCTTTTTCTAGGTGGTATCTGAGGTAAATTACCCAAAATCTTCTCGATTTTTTGTTCCATGACACTTTGCTCTTCAATAAGTTTTCGTATACATCCATACAGTTCAAGTCTCTTATTTTCTAATAAAGAATTCCAGCGGCGATGCCAGGCTTCTATACTGTTTTGAGTACGTGGAAGGAAGAAGTTGTTATTTCTTTCTATAGACCATAGGCTCGGTGGAAAAAGTGGTTGTAAGCGTAAAATTTTAATTTTGTCATCTATGTTGCGGCTTATCAGTCGTCCTAAAACAATAAAATAAAATTACTCTTCAAAATAATTAGTAACTTCCTCGGCTTCTTCTGGGAAGAGAGTGTCTTTAAATTGTCTGAAGATATTTGGTATATCTTCCGCAGGTAGATATGCAAACGCTATATAGCATCGCATTTGTACCGCAAAATTACTATCTGCACCATATCGTGCACTAAGACCACAAGCTTGAATTTTTCTCCATATACTTTGACCTAAGTGAAACAAACAAGCACTTTGAATTGTGTTTGGAAATTCGATTCGAATAGGGTTTATTATAGCTTGTTCAAAATCCGACATGATTTGCCATGGATTCAAATCAATGTTAATATTCTTTCAGCTGAGAAAAAAACTCAATATATGATTCTTCTGTTTTTCTGTCTAGAAACCCGTATACTAATGGAACTATTCGTCTGCAATCACGAGTTCCTACTATGCAGTGAATAGAAAAAAGATATAGCGTTTGCATATCTACCTGCAGAAGATATATCAAATATCTTCAGACAATTTAAAGACACACTCTTCCCAGAAGAAGCCGAGGAAGTTACTAATAATTTTGAAGAGTACTATGTTTTAGGACGACTGATAAGCCGCAACATAGATGACAAAATTAAAGTTTTACGCTTACAACCACTTTTTCCACCGAGCCTATGGTCTATAGAAAGAAATAACAACTTCTCCCTTCCACGTACTCAAAACAGTGTAGAAGCCTGGCATCGCCGCTGGAATTCTTTATTAGAAAATAAGAGACTTGGACTGTATGGATGTATACGAAAACTTATTGAGGAGCAAAGTGTCACGGAACAAAAAATCGAGAAGATTTTGGGTAATTTACCTCACACACCACCTAGAAAAAGGCAAAGAGTTGCAGAAAATTCTATTTAAGCAATTTTGGCAAAAAAAGTACAATGGGCATCCCTGAATTTATAAGAGCTTCAACGGTTAGTACTCGTATATTATACTAACTAATACAAGTTTTCATAAAGATCAGTTTGTGTTAATTACACATAGAAAATCATTAAAATGTACAGTTGAGGTACTAATATTTTTGATTATTACAATTTGTTAATAATAATATTAAATGTTGATTGACACCGAATTTGTTGCTTTTTATTTAATTACAGCTTGAATATTTTTCTGTACACTTAATGACTAATTAAATCGAAATCACAAGCCTTCGAGCGTATGAGGCAATGAAAATGTTTTTCGAAACAGCGTCTTTCGCGACTATTTCATTCGAGTCCATGAGCTTTCGAACCTGTGATGCAGTGGAAAAATAATTCGCAACAGCGTGTGTCGCCACAGCGGCGTTCGGAACAACATTCGACACCCAAATTAGTGGGTAGGTAATCTGTCATCCAATCTGTCCTTACAAGCAGGCGAGAAAAATTTTACAAAGTCTTTAAAACATTAGCAGATGACAACCGTTTTACGGAATGGTTTAAAGTTGCATTAATCTGAAAGTTAAAAAAACAATCTTGACCCGAATTGAAAATTAGTCTCGATTCCTACGAAAAATTACATACTGCCTCCATGCTGAGAGGATTGGAGCTGACAAGATTATCCCTTCAAGGGGAAATCACGATCTCTATGAACGAAGAAACAACAGGAACTGAATAGGGATAATATCCTTGTCTTACCACAGTATTCCTCCCAGTAAAATCTTGTTGTATATACTCTGCCGTGCATTGTACCACGGCTCCCACGCACCACAGGGCACAGGCAATTCATTCATGTGCGCATCGCAACGAGCTGCAATCATTAATAGAAAAATTCAAGATGTCGAGAATTGACCAAATCCCGTTTGGATAACTTCTCGTTTTCTTGAAATAGCTAACATAGGCAGTGTGGAACTGTAGTCCTGGGTGGAATTTTACGAACGACCCAACCCATAGGAACGACCTAGTCCAGGGCTAAAAAGTAGCTTATCTATGTGTTATTCCAGAATATAATTTACCCTTATGGCAAATTTCAACCAGATCAGTTCAGCCGTTTGATATACATACACGTAGAAATGATAAATTTAGCCACTTCCAAAAATATGGAGAGGTTTTTCGTGGTACTGTGTAGGTACAGACGGCACGGGTACTTCTAGGGGTTAGGAGGTCCGACGGCAGTCGTCTTTTTTATACCAATTAGGTGGTAGACGCTTGCACGGCCGATCGGGTGGAAAGTGGTTACCGTGGCCTATGGACGTATGCTACACCAGGGCATTAATGCTCTTCTTGAAGAACCCCATATCGTAGTTGCTTGGGGAAACAACACCAGGGCGCTCATTCTACAGCTTGAGCGTGCGTGGGATGAGGTTCTTTCTTGACCCCGTGTTACAAAGTGTAGATTTGGACTCAAGTGGGAAAAGGGAAAACACAATGAGAATGAGACTTACGTGGTTTTCCATATTGTCGTCGACTGATAATGTTGATGATATGCCTTCGCAAGCTCAATATTCGAGCCCTCATGGTTTTTAAATTTTCCGATCACAATTATATTTTTGACAGTGTAAAAAGCCCTTGTTTGACAGTTGACATACAATTATTTTTTTATAAACTGTATCTCACTGGACAGTACCTAGATACCGTTAAACAAAGATCAAAACTCATTACAAACTTAGTCTTTTTTGTTTAAAGGCCATGAGATTCTGGTACATCTATAAACCATTCGATTGCAGCTAAAGCCTGCTACGTCATAGGTCGTGGTTTTGATTTCCGCTCATTCTTCTCAGATTCTTCTCAGTGTACCTAATTACCTACCTAAATATTTCCAAGTACGTATGTGTATAAAATCGTATTATAAAACACATTGAAGTTTATTTATCCGTATTCTGGCCTAGATAGCACTGAGTAGTAGGTAAGTCCTAGAATTTTAGTATAAATTTCTGCTACAAGTTTTTTAAATGTAAGTATGCCCGTTAGATGGCGTTATGTGTATTTTATGGTCTTGTTTCTAGATCTTCTTCATCTAATGTAATCGAATCGTCATCAGACATCAGACCCGTTTGAATTCAAAGCTTGTGCTTTGGTTCGGAGCCTAGGGTACAAAGCTTATTGAGAGCATCGTCTGCTCGGTCCGTTCGCCCAATCCTCCCATAAGCAATTAGGTTTATTTTGGCTTTTAGAGGGATGACTGTAATCAAGCAGTAGGTGTATATGTACTGGTTTGCAGACATTGATTATATACCTACTTAATTTTTGCAGGCAGGGTTGGCCAGACTACTTACATACACCTTGTTTTATTATTGTTTAGGTAGGCAAGTATATGGGTTAAGTACATAACTAAGTTTATGATGTAATTATAGATAGTACGGCATTGACATTCAAACAAAGTTGGCCCATTTCACGTATAACAATCGTGACATCATAACTTTATTTTATATTGTAACTTTAATAAACTGATGACTTCGGTACTGTTGAAACTGACATAAAAATCTTTAGAAATAGCTCTCGGTGTAATAAAAACTTCACCGAGATGTAATAAAAAAATCTCCGTTACAAAGCGTTAAATATTCGGAAAGTTTAACAATAAAAGTGTCCCTAGAGAAACTAATGTGGGTAGGCAGAATAATCGCTGAGAGCACTGCCGATATACTGCGATGAGGCGGCGCGGCGTCAATGGTTTTATTGCAGTATGCTCATTGTTTTATGTACCTACGCTTACTCTAAAATTTTAATTTGTTTTAGTTCCTTCCTATTAAAACCTAAAAATAATATATTGAGATCAGAAGCAGAATGACATGTGCGGCTTCATCAGTTTCGACTTTTTTTTATATTCGAAAGCTGCTGTTCCTGCCTACACCAGATGGAGATAGGCGCGTATGTACCTATGTATGTATGTACTCGTCATCTGCTTCAATCTTTGATGTATCCATAGTTTGGATTTTGGAGCCTGTGGTTCACTCTTTCCTTATGGAGTAGTGGGTAGTTTATTTTGGTTTATACCAATATGCATATCCATACTAATAGGTACCTATTATAAATGCGAAAGTAACTCTGTCTGTCTGTCTGGATGTTACCTACGCTTTCACGCCTAAACCACTGATCGGATTTTGATGACACTTGGTATAGGGGTCGATTAGACCATGAGAAAGGACATAGGCTATGTTTCATCGCGATAACCGACATCCACGCGCGCGGAGCCGCGGGCAAAAGCTAGTAATATATACTTCTTAGTCTATTGCTAATACAAGTGCAACTGGCATCTGACCGAAAGGTAAACCGTCTCCTAATACCTACCTAATTAATATCTAAGTGTAGTCACCGGGAATTTCATTGCTCTCGTCTACGTCAGTATCTACTACATCTAAGTATTTTGTTTATCGGCATTAGTACCATATATTCATACATACAAATATTTGCCGTGTATCCCGGCAGAGTAGAATTTGGGCCACTCTATCTCTTCCCATGCGGTGTTCTACAAGGTGATTATGGGATAGGGCTGTTTAAACATCAGATAGATATATACAACCCAGACTCAGCCTCAGATGCATGCTTCGAATCAACAATAGTGCCCGGAATACCGCAATAGGCTCACCCCCTATTACGTGGGACAAATACAATAATTGGTGAAATGTGTATGTCAAAAAAAAAACAAAAATTCACATCTGCCTAACCGTCCAGGCATATAGGCTTGATTATTTTTTCTCTTCTCTTGATTATTCGATTTGATTATTATGTATGTAATGTACAAATGTTTCCACTGAGCGGGAATCGAACCCGCACTCCAAATGTGGCAGTCGCGTTCGCTAAGTACTGCTAAGCCATGGAGGCTGTTAGTGTAGTCATACATACAAATATTTGCTAAGTACCTAATCAGGATCGACCCCGCGTTCCCTCATGTAACACCCGAATGCCCTACCGACACGCCACAGAGGTCGTCAACTACAATTTTGGTTCAAACTCCTAATTTGAATAAATATGATTTGTCCATAACGAATTCATATCAGTGCCATCGCTCTTTTGTCATCAATTGACAGGAAGTTGATAAGAATCGTAGGTATTACCTAAGTACGACGAAGTAGGTATATGATTCTCGGATAATACAATAAAAAGTTGATTACCTATGCCACTCCTATACACATTAGTGTAATGTACGATAAGAATACAATTTGGCTAGATATAATGCAGACTTTTAATCCTTTGAACGGGAGTGTTATTTGTGACACTGACGTTCGAAGGATTAAAGTCGTAAAATTTAGGCGAGGTGATTAAATATTGAATGAAATAAGTCCACATCGCTTATGGCACAAAATACACATAAGTACCTACTTACCTAGTTTCATATTTCCAAGACCTAACTAGGTCATCAAAAGCCTTTTTTTTAAAGTTGGTAGATGGCTCCACCGTCTCAAAGACGGATATAAAGAGAAGGGAAATTTTAAGTGATTCAGGTGTGGCTCAATAGCTCAGTTGGAAGAGCATTCCCCCTGTAGGGGAAAAGTAGCGGGTTCAAGTCCCACTTGAGCGCATCTTTTTCCCGATGTATTTCGACTTACTGCCCGACCGATCAGTGCACTTCCATTATTGTTTCTTAGACTAAAAGAATAATTTCTTCTTCATTTTTGCGTTAAATAAATCTCAGTCGCATCAGAAGCTTTGACCTCAGAGTCAGGTTAGCTTTTTCCAGTCTAATTGCGAGTTCGGTGGAAATTTCCCGTGAAGAGACTGCCTTTTTTTCTGACTGAAATCCCCACGGATATCTCCCCCGCTGGAGCCGGAGGGGGAGGCAATCTCGGACTCGAACCGGCTAAAACCGCACGCCGATTGAAGGTTTCCTTCTTCCTACAATCCCGGGTCCTTTAAGCGGGGCGTGAAAAGGCATCTAACGAGGCCGTCAAGCTGAGTGCCACCACTGTTAACATGGTACATGTTTCTGATGGTGACCCTCTTTCCGAGACTTTGCCTTTGCTTAACATCAGGCGAGGTGAAGTCAAATCGACGTGTCCTATATATATACCTCCTATACCTATATAAAAAAAAAGGTGGTGGTGCTAGGCCGGAGGTGAGGTTGACTTCGACATATCCCTCGCACCTCGGCTGACCCAGGGCCATCCCTTACTGTCCGGCCTTCCTCGGGAGGGGGGGGGGGGGGGCAACGGTGTCCCTTACTCGCCCCCGGAATGGGGAGGCCGCCGTGGCCTGCTGGGGTGACAAGCGTGAAGCGACTGCCACTGACCTCCACATCACAACCCATTGGCGAAATCGAAGTATTGCAGTTAGACCAGTTGTTGAACTTTTTAGGGCTCCAACTATAAATAGATGTTCGTATAGGTAGCATCCGGGACCGACTTAACGTACTCTCCGAGGCACGGAAATACCCAGATCAATAAATTAGACATATTCGTGCATGGGTAACAGCACAACACAAATGTTTGCACTGAGCGGGATTCGAACCGCGCCCCCTGCGTAGCAGTCGCGTTCACTACTGCTGCGCCATGGAGGCTATCCTACTTAAAATGTATATTTTCTTGTTTATTTACTTGAATAAGAAAGAAAGTCCAAAGGGTGAATAAAACAACCAATTAAATTTTGAAAACAATATCAAATTTAATACATAAATAATATTTATGTACTTCTACATACATGTTTATCTATAATATTTACATTGAAACACATATTTTCATTCTAATTCATCTAGGTTTTTCACATTTTTGTCGTACAGTAATTATAATAAGCAACTGAAAAATATCAACAAAATTATATACGAGTACCTACTAAAAGTTACGCCATAAAAATATGATGATGATGCAAACAGATTTTCTTTAACATTGTACAAAATAATTTACACAGAAGTTCCTTCGCGAATGACGCCCGGCTTCCTATAAATACATGATTACTAACATTGCAACCATGGTCTAATATTAAAATATATTATCTATTACAATCTAATGACAATTCCTATAGGCATAGACAATTGGGAAATTGTATGCGCTACTGCGTTTACGCATATTCAAATTTTCGGTCCAATTGAATCGTTTGGATCGAATTGTTTCTATTCGCTCGACGTACACTTAACCACACAAGTTACATACACGAATTGATTTTCACATATTTTTGTGGTTAACTGTGCGCGTGGACGTAGCCAGGTAAAGGGTTTTGGGGTTTCAAATTCCCTCCGAATATACAAAATATTATTTTTCACAGGAATATTAATGTTCTTTTGTTTTTCTTTTTTGTTTTCATAAACCCTGACTACGCCCGTGACTGTTCGTACGAATAAAAAATATTCAACTTTACTAGTTCATATCTCATACATCGTACAGAGTTATCCTTCATTTTGTGCCTCTAGTCGTAGTTATTAATTTGACGGTTTGATGCGAAATTTTGATATTTTTTTATCTGCATCTCTTTTCTTATTTTTTGATAGAATTAGGTGAATGATGAAACGTTGAGAGACGATCAACAGAAGCGAAGCTTTTATTCACCTACTGAGCACATAGCACGCTAGTAAAGCCTAGCAAGTTGATTGAGAATTGCAAAAGCAGAACTGTGAATCTGTGTAAGAGAGGGTAGAGTTTAGAGTAGTCGCGCGCTAATGAAAGCGGTGAATTTAACAGTGACATTTTTGTATCCGATTGTACTTCCCGCTAACCGAGCGCACATAAAAGATTCGCTTCATAAAGTGAAACCAAAATAATACTAATTTTGTTCAGTTTTCACATCTAAAGCTAAATTACGCAGATATACAGCAAATATGGCCCCGTACCAACCTTCACAGCAGTATTAATTTTGCCTTCAATTGTCAAATATTGACACGACCTTTTAGGACTAAACTAATACAGCTGCACGCTTATGGTTGCCCAGGACTAAAAGCACAACATCAATCTACAATTGTTCACTCCTTCACATTAACGCTAGGCCTTAATGGAACAGACTTTAATTCGGTCCACACGTAATTGACCACATAGATTGACATAAATACACTTCGCCACATAGTATGATTACCGTACATAATATTACATTTCAACAACCAGGAGATATAATAACTAACATTCCTTAACTAACTCATGAGATACCTCCGAGGTGTCTAATCATTCGTCTAGAACACACAATATAAACTAACACCGATTACATACAATCGGTCTGTAAAAGGATTTTTACGTATTTATATTTGGCAAATGGTTACTGACGCCCATTACCTAGGCAGGGTCGATGTTGAACATCCACTGACCGCAAGACTGACTTTTAGTCACACATGAAACTAAATTTAAACATTACCTATCTACATATTTATAGAAATTACAATGTGCGCGAACCACGTCACTTTTCAGAATTATTTTTTTGTAAGTAACAATAAAATATACACCTTTATGTGTACGAATTTTGTTATCCAATTTGTACGTACGTCATTTACACATGTATTCATTTACGTAACTAAAAACGTTTAAAATGCGCTATTAAAATATTATCTATAGCACCATTGTCAGCTGCAAATATACGCAATAAAGTATAAAAGCAGTGATTTTTAATAAATGGCATGCGTAAACAAACGTTCCAAAGAAACGGTGACAAAAAGAACAAAATTTAACTTTAGATATAAATATATATGGACGCCAAAAAGTACAAGAATTGACTTATACGGTACACGTACAAAATTGAACACTTATTGGCTAAATCTATCACAAACAGTCCACTGAGGTAATTCACAGAATGAACTCATTTTTGCTACATTTCGAGTTTACGGGCTAGCCCTCCACAGTGCTTACCTATGAGTAAATTCTGCTTATATTTGACAAAGTAGCTTATTGAACAAAAACAATATCTGGGACTAGATATTTGACTATAACGGATTTTGTTTGTGCGTCTTATTTAGACACAAAAGCCAACGTCTCTTAGTTTTGACTGTAAACCTATAAAATGTACTTAAAGACATGTAAATTGATACAACAGGTTTTAATTGTAATGTATTTGTCTGAAGTCACTGTCTTCACATTTTCAAAGTTTGGCGTCTAGATCTTGAGCAATTATAAGAACGGTATTTGGTTTAAAATGGCGCGTGTAAAATGTAACTAAAATAATTCTATGTACATTATGGCATTAATGATTAATAACATTTGCATTGTTTGTATGTTTTTACAGAAATAATGTGTATCTATACACGGAGACCAGTTGGATCTCACAATCGGTTAGGTATTCTTGTAGCATTTGTATAATATGTACCTAGATAGGTACTTTTCTTTTTCAAATGTATAAAATTTCATTGTTTATCTAATAGGTAGTAACTATTATCCAAGTTACTACCGACTTCAGCTGCATTCACACACTCACGAGGCGATCTAATCGATCAGTCCGGTCTACACAGACATTAAAATCAACACAGCAGATCGGAATTACTTGCATTAATGGTGTGAATACTTCTTAAAGTTTACATATTTCAGCATAAAATTGATCCACAAGTTAATACACAATTTGGCTTATAAATTATCGTAGCAACTCCAAATACATGAACTCAATTAATTAGAATTTAAACATCAGACACAGAATAAACTCTCGGTACAATACATACGGAAATAATTCATTATCAGTCAGATGTGCCTCCTGACACTGAGATGTGGTATGAACTTAATTTACTAAACACTACGTCTCTTAATGCGGGCAGGGGCTAACTTGCCACCCAACTCCTTAGTCCATTAAATATAACAGATATCGATGCCACCGCCTAATTTTGAACTACACATTGAACTACGCGAGGTCACATTTAATCTAAAAATTAAATTTCAACGTCTAAAATATCACGAAGATAGTCACTTTTGATCGTCAATTTTGGTTTCCAATAACAGTTTTAGAACACTTAATCAGTCTCCATGATTAAACTGGTCTTCAGTTTTAGTTTTTAATTGTGATGAATCGTTGTATGTATCATAACATCACCATTGCAGGTGAACAATCTTCTTAAGGATCACGAGCAACTGATTGCTGTGATTAGATGCTGACTGAAGCAGGCAACAACTTTTCTGACCACTGATGGTTTGGGTGGTTCAACCTGAAACAAAAGAAAAACCTATGTTATTTTTCGGAATTAACGTCAAATGCACGCCGAAGAGTTTTACAGATTGGTATTGGCAATCCACATTGAAATCGACACTACTTGCATCGAGCAGATTAAGTTAAGAAATATCTCTGTTATTAAAAAAAAGTATGATCAACTTAGAATTTTTTCTAGGTTTCTTTCAATGCTCGGTAAGATTTGCAAATAGAAAATTGGGAGGCATGCCAACGCAACGTCAAATAGTAATAACATCATCGAAAAACTGATATTCATTTAAAATTGTTCAGACGAGAAACTGACCCAGTCTTCTATGAAATAAGAAGACTGATCGGTCAATAGGACAAATAGTACCTATAACGCAATATGAGTCAATCTAAAACACATTGGGCAATGAATGACTATTGACGTGCCCTTAGGAAGATCATTCACGACTTCAATAATAAATTTCCATCCATCAATGACCCGATTGAGGAGAGTCAATCGAAGATCATGAACAATTCTGGTAGATTTGAATTAGCAGTTGGACAGAGTTTGTAAGTCTCACGATATAAACATGGAAATAAGTAAAATATTATGACTCGAAGACGTTTGGGACACAAATCTACGGACATTGTGTCCTTAAGTGTACTTTCAAATTTATTTATTTTTCGAAGACGTAACGGACAACAATATAAAACGATAGTTTTGTACAGTTGTGTATCATTTAGTGCCAACAGTGAATCATTGACACGAGAAGAAGAAGAAGCAAAAAGCAGGTGTGTGTACCATTCCCCCCCCAAGAAAAGGCAAATCAAGAGAAACAGAGTGATCCCGGGTTCCAAAGGGCAAGCTTTGAATGCAAACGAAGCTAATGCTATGAAGGTTACGTTTTAGATACACTGCAGTACACTAACCAATTAGAGTATAGTCAGGGCAATTGAAATAATTCAAGAATTATAAAATCTTATAACTGTTTAATTCATAAAACCGTTTACCTAAGTAAGTAACTTATTAATAAACTAGCTTTTGCCCGCGTGGTTATTGGTTATCGCGACAAACCATTTCTCGAAAGACGTAAGTGTACGAAGTTTCATGCTTCTAACTTTGAAAATGCCGAACTTTCCCATACAAACGTTTATCACCTATTTTACCGTCTTAGTAGTTAAATTTTGAAAAACGCTGATACACGTGTTCAATTATTTCTTAAAAGACACAGGTTTGTGAAATTTAGTGCATCTAGCTCTGAAAATGACGGACTTTCATACAAACTTCCATCCATTATTTTACCTCTTCAGTAGCTGAATTTCCAAAAATCCTTTTTAGTGGATGCTTGAATGCATCAACTGTCAAATTTTAAGTTTGTAGGTCCAGCGGTTTAGGCTCTGCG
Source organism: Eilema sororculum (assembly GCA_914829495.1). Classification (NCBI taxonomy): domain Eukaryota; kingdom Metazoa; phylum Arthropoda; class Insecta; order Lepidoptera; family Erebidae; genus Eilema; species Eilema sororculum. Next base: position 18,066,128 of record OU618543.1, on the reverse strand, counting down.
TTGATAAATCAGTCCCTCAGTCAGTCAGTCGGGACAAGTAATTTATCTGGATACATTTTTAGCATTCAGTACCTATACCTATACTCGTGCATTCTTTTTATTAGTACTGATATTTGCTAGACTTATTCACAAGCTCAGGCACAAGTATATTCGCGAACATTCTAATTAAATGTAAAGGAGTAATAAAACGTCTCAGTCGAGTCGGTATCATAGTAATCTCGATCTAATTCTCGCGCAACGTCTGTGGATGTGGATTATCAGCATTTCTCGTCCGGGCAGAGTTTCTGCTGAGTTGGTGGAGTGTAAATCGTAACCTGCCCGACACAGCGACGCCAAGTCTGCGGCGTCCCGCGCCCCGCGCCTCGCAGGTGACGACTCCTAGTGTTGCACTAGTACTCGATACGATTTGAATTTCAAATATGTGTCACGTTAGGTATATAATTTATTTGAAATTTATTTAACACAAAATGTTATCAGTATTCTTTTATATATGTTAGATAGATTCTTTTTGGTACACTTATAGAAAGAAAGAAAGAAAAGAAAGAAAATATTTATTTATTTAAACATGAACCTACGAGATACAGAAACAAAAGAAAAAAATACACTTAAGGCATGTGACATATAAATTCTAGTCAAATGTATAAAATGGATGGTTTTATAAAGGCAACGTTAGCGTATATATATTGTCATTCAGTATAAATGTACGGATGAAAATATATATTATAGCGTAGGTTTCATGGGCTAATTATTTAAATACTTACACATGCGGAAGGCAAAGGATCGGCAGAAATGGCGGACATTGGGAGGTATATGTCCAACAGGGGACTGTAATATTCTGATTGATTGATTGCTAATCATAATAATTGTCTCTAACTACACCGAATATCTTCACAAATTAAAATTATTTTTGTGCCTTGTTTTAGCTCTGCACAAACCTAAAGCTGTCTGTAATAAGAAAATCTACCCAAAATATTGATACTTTTTATCGATAAAATCATGTCCGTAACGCACATCACTATAAAATCACGATAAATCTGTCACATATTCAGCGATGTAACGGAGTTTCTCCAACGTGACTCATTGCTCAGAATAAGTGTGTTCTTAATACGCGATGCGGGTAATTGGCATACTATCCCGAAATAAGACTCGCATAGAATGAGCTTGAACTAATAACATTGAAATCTGAAAATATCCCTCAAAATATTTGCACAGCTTCTGCCGTTTTCTTAACAAGATGAGAAGATCTGGAATCGATCTCAATAAATCATAAGTAATTTAATTGATTTCTATATTTGACCTTTGTGGTTATATGGGACTCTGTGTAAGAATATTGGCACTAAAATTGAATCTGCTTAATTAAATATCTTGCTGTTAACAGTAAACTAACTCAAGATTTGAAGAAAAGTTGTATTCAGATATGGTTTTATTTCTTTCATTTTTACTTTTTATTATTATACTTAAAGCATTTTTAGACAGCCTTTTTGATTCCTACAATAAAAAAAAAATGTTCCTCAGTTAAACTTTAGCCACCTTCGTAAATTCTTGAGGCATTTTTGGTATGTCACTATTATTCATGTACTAATGTTGAGCTTTTTCTAATTTTTGTAATTTAGTTTTTACTGTGTGCACATGTTGTTATGTTACAATCCAGTACGGATCTGCATTTTTTTATTATTGTTTTTAAAAAGATTGTAATGTGTTTTGTGCGCCTCAATAAATAAATAAAAAATAAAAAAAACGACCGTAAAAACTTTTCAAGATGGCGCCTAATTCAACATTGTATAAATTAGGCGCGAATCTTGAAAAGTATTATAACCGTAATCGTCTTTAGTAAATCATATGACTGAACGTTTACAACATTCGGTCTAGCAATCATATACGTGGGTATATGATAGTAAATATATTTTGATATCGGAGACAATATTTATGATATCTTTATCAGCAAGAACTACTGTAATCATTGCGTGATAATTAATTATGGTGGTTAAGTCCCTATTATATCTAGTATAATGAGTGTTATATATAGGCGGTACTCAGTAATTTTCATCCAGTTCATGATTGGCAAATGGTTACCGCCTGCTAATATTTTTTTTTGACAACATACATTTTGGGGTCGAAAGTTCTGGGTCAGCCGGGGTGCGAGGGAGGGATATGTCGATGACAACCTCACCTCCGGCCTAGCACCACGACCCACAGTCGGCGTGCGGTTTTAATCGGTTCGAGTCCAACATCCGGTAGGGGAGGTATCCGAGAGGATTTCCGCACGAAAAAAGGGGGTCGAAAGTTCATCATAGCTCTTTTTACACATTTCATGTATCCAAGAACACTTGTGCGATGAATACTTTTAATTTGAGGTATTAATTATTGAAATCCGTGAAGTAGTTCAGAAGATATGAGGTAATAAAGAATATTACAAACATACATACAAGATACGTGGGAAAACATAACCCTTCTTGACAGTCGGGTAAAAAATAATCACAATATTTTAATCATTGAAATGCCACATAGCGACAGACCAATTATCTTTAATTTGAATGTAAAGTTACTGACTTGGAGCAACAAATTGCATGTATATAGAACAGATGAATTAAGTGAAAGTCCCTTAATAGATTTCGGACACAGTTCAGCAGAAGCAGGGAGAATCGGCCAATGTTCTTCTTGGATGACGCGGATCTGCAGTGTGAGTATGCTGCTCATTTACTTGTACACCGAAAGACCTTATAAGCGACTTCAAGAACGCAATCCAAGTAGTAGCAGGCTGAGGTGGAAAATGAATGTGAGACTAAAAGTACCATCGATACGACAGAAGAAGAAGAAGACAGTATACGCCCTAGCGATAGCGATGTCGTTAAAGGATTATTTAAATTAAATTATTTTATTTGATAACAATTTATCAACACAATTGACATGACAATTTGATCCAAATCTGTAAAATTTAGCTAAATTATGCATGTACACTATATTTTTTCATGTAAGAAAATTGACTGACGAAATATGTTTACAACCATATGCCTATCATGTTTCTGCAAATAAATTTCATTTCATTTCATTTCGAAAAATAAAAGTACAAAGTCATTTCTATAAAGTTGTATAAAAGGTACACCCGCCTTAAAGCAAATGAGTTATGTATCCTACTTATCTCCAGGCTGTCTGATAGCAGGTAATAACATGAATACATTAGCATTATAATGGCGTCGTGTGGATTACTAATTTGAGTAATTAATCCATGAATCAAGCACGACTTTGTGGGTAGATTTATGTATTTCGGAGTCTGATCTGAACGTGTAACTGACATTTTTATGCCAAGTATAACAATTATATTTGGCATGAAAATGTTCTTTGAAATTTGAGTAGGTACTTAATTGTGTCAGAAACCAAATGAAATCAGAAAAATGTGATGGATGTTTCTTGATCTCCTTATTCATAATGTTACTGCTACGTTTATTGGTAAAAAGTCTTTTAAAAATTAAACTCTTTTCACTTACGGTATTTTTTTTTAATTTTCACGGAATCTTCTTCTTCAAAAGTCTTCAAAAAAAGGAAAAACTAAACATATTCGCTTAAACCTTCAACAAAGATGGGGGAGGAATGTCTAATACACGAATTTTATGGCTTTGTTAAAGGACGCTACGCCCTTCAAACAATTTAATAGACTTGCTAATAATACGCTAGTACTCTGTGCTAATAACAAGACACGATAAATTAATCATTACGATAGTATAATCTGTTAAAATTAGATATATAGGTCAATATTTTACCAATGAACTAATAGGTAGGTACTGTTAGTAGTATTAGTAGGGATTTTGCAGGCGATCACTAAACTTTTTTAGATTTAGTCAGTTTAAGTCCAAAATAATCGCCCCCGCTGGTTCCGGGGGCAGGGGAGGGTGGCTAGGACTCATGGGGACTTAAAAACCGATTCTCGTAATCGTAATATAATTCTCTCAGAAAACAAAGAATCAATTAGCCTATCGGAGTCCACAACTGGACATAGGCTACTCCCAATGTATCAAATATCAATAGCGGTTTAATCTCGTAACACAATTTTTATATTTTTGACAAAATTTCGAACAGAATAACTATATTCAGAAAAAGATCCTTCAAATTTAGTCTCCAAAAAATTCTACGGCGATTTTTCGCAGTGCTATGTCGAAGTTTCCCGGGATTTTTCCCATCATGACAGGGTGATAATAAATCGAGTTTCGGATGTCACGCGTTATAAAGCATAGGCACCGTCGGTTATCGAGTGATTCCGGTGAGGCGGGCTCGGTGTTCTTTGGCGCAAATTTATTCATACAGGGGACCGGCGACCTCTCCTCGATACTGCTATTTAGGGCGCACTTCCTTTACGAGTTTTGCCCATTTGTTGTTAGTGCTACGTTTTTTTTTAAATACCTAGTGATTTGTAGTTACGTCATAATATATAACTATGTTTTGAATATACAATTTTGGAGATAATGTCTTTATTGATTAAAATATGGTTATTATCACAGTGTTAGTCCTGGCTAGTTTCAAAGGTTGCAATTTGAAGTCCGGTCCACTCTACCACTTTATCTCTTTATTTGGCTTTTTTTATATTTTGACCGTCAATTGACTGCACCCCGCTAGGTGGCAATAAACCTGACGTGCAGTCCAGAAGATCCAGACCACCATTCCCGATGCCATTGGAAGTAAAATAGTGGTCCCTAACTTGACGACCTTGATAGATGCCTAATCACGCCCCGCTTGAAGAACCCGGGACTGTAAGAGGAGGGAAACACGTATGCGGGCAGAGCATTCCAGCTCTTTATCGTGCGGCAGAGGAAAGAACCCCCAAACCTCAGTGCAGAGTGGAGAATCCGTACTACCACATTTTTTCTTTTTATTCTTTTTTTATACTCGACAATTGTCATAGGTACCTCAGTAGATAACCTCTATATCTGTGGGTTGAAGGAATTTCACCAGTAGCGTAACTCTACATTCTACTTGAAAACCCAATCCAAAATATATATTCTAAAGGTGGTAATTTCTGCAGGGAAAACAGTTTCCCAATAGGACAACCCCATAGAACCGAAATACAGATTTTGCCCCACTTCCTACTTTCTAAAGGCAAAAGATGAAGCGTAGGCGTAGGTTTCTGATTCTTATCGACTGATCTCTAATAAAGATAACAGTAAAGGGTAGGATAGACCATTCAACATTATCATAGGCATGTAGGTAATCTTTAGTTCTTTATCAAAGATCTGAAATTTGATTTGAATGAATTTTTATGGCATTTATTATGCTAACTTTGAAATTCGAATACATCGAGAAAAAGTGGCTCAAGTGGACGCATATAAAGAGAAGGGAGATTTAAAGTGATTCAGATGTGGCTCAATAGCTCAGTTGGAAGAGCATTCTGCCTGTAAGTAAAAGGTCGTGGGTTCAAGTCCCACTTGAGCATTTCATATTTCCCGATGTATTTGAAATCTGATTTATTGATAACTAGCTTTTTCCCGCGGCTCCGCCCGCGTGGATGTCGGTTATCGCGACCAAACATAGCCTATGTATTTTCTCATGGTCCAATCTACCCCTATACTAAATTTTATCAACATCGGTTAAGTGGTTTAGGCGTCATACAGACAGACCGACAGAGTTACTTTCGCATTTATAATATTAGTATGAATGTTCTACCAGTAAAAGGACCCTTCGTTTCAAAATCCTAGTTGGTTGACTTTTCTTTTATAATATTTGGAGTAGAGTATTATAGGGCCACCCTATCTTTTTCTGCACGTGACGTAGAAAGCGACTAAGGCATAGGGCTGTTCTCCACCCGACAGTAAACATACATCGCATGACTAAGAGTTCGCTTGGCGGCAAAAGGTTCACCCGTGGTATATTACGTGGAAACGAAAATCATAGTTGAAAAGTGGGTGATAAAACACCTGAGTATTTATATTAGTATGTATGTAATATTTTTAAATATAAAGTTCATTGTAGTTGAGGTACACCAACGATGTATATGTATACTACAAAATAAGCTGCACAGTTCCTAGATGAGGAGGTACTAATGAATTTTGAATTTGGAACGAGACGAAGTAACCACATTGACATACCGCACCTTTTGTCGTGTCATCTAAAATCAATATCAATTTTTTTACCTCCGACGCAAAAACGACGGGGTGTTATAAGTTTGACGTGTCTGTGTGTGTGTGTGTGTCTGTCTGTGGCATCGTAGCTCCTAAACCGATGTACCGATTTGGATTTCGTTTTTTTTGTTTGAAAGGTATATTAGTCGAGAGTGTTCTTAGCTATGTTTGAAAAAAAAAACGGTCCAAAATGGCCGTCGCTACAAAATGGCGGAGTACATAAAAATTTCACAAGTCCCTCAACATGAGTATCAAAAAGTTTAAAATAAAAATTAAATTAAAAATTTAAAAACACCCCCGGGTATTTTTAAATTTTTAATTTAATTTTTATTGTCCCACACTACCAGTTTTGTAGTAGGTAGATTTTAAAGAAGTCTAAATTTAAATGGAAGTGGCCTATTGTTCCATATTTTGAAAACCCCACAAATTCAAATTGATTGCAACGTGTTTGACTTCCTATGCAACGTGTTTGTTGACTTCCTGTGCCGAAAAATTTTGTAATCTGTGCCAGGAGTAATATGACAGCGAACGGGGTATGAAAAAATGGGATTGCCTTTCGACGGCTGGTGTACGGGGATGAAGTGCGCGGGGGACGAGGCACTTGTTGCATGAAGGCGGGGCGGCACGCCCTACGCCCATAGCACCACGTGTTTCGAAACTGGCTGCATATGAGCACTAGATTTTAGATAATATGATACCTAGTATTAGAAAAAAGGAGCCGGAGATGAAGGAGACCGTACCTATTGCCGCGTACTTGTTTTTGAATTTGTATTCTGTATTCGATTTTTGAAAATTGTATTCGATATGTATTTTAAATTAGTTTTTTTAGAAGATAGCTTAATTCTCTTCACTAACAGTAAGTCTATTGAGTAACTTTATTCTTTGAGGGTTATAAAACTATTGACGCAAATGTAAAAAAGTATTGCAAAAAATTAATGTAGAGTAACTTTTGTCTATGCAATTTAGCACTTTGTTAATCAATGTCATTTAAAATTGACGAAATTCAACCACACATCCATATTTAAAAAAGAAAATCGGTTGTGAAACAGTAGGCCAATCGTAGGCGTAGGCTAGAAAGAGCTCAGCGATCGGTACTAAAAACCATGTACAAAAAATCATGTAGATTTCCTACTACGCTGCTGTACAACGAAAGTAATGTTCTCAACGTACGACAGTTGTTTATTTTGAAATCGTTCCTCATAGTACACCGGGTTGTCATCAATTCTGCAGACTATGACAATCTACTCAGACGTAGAGTATATAGACTTACCTTGCCGAAAACCATTACAACATTTGCTAGACGCTTTGCCCCGTATATCGACCATCACATCTACAATCAAGTTGCAAGACACTGCAACATCAAAAAGTGCTCGGTGAGACAAGCTAAAAAAGAGGTAACAAAATGGCTTACCACAATGACATATGAAGCTACTGAAATACTTTTGCTAAATTAACTTATTATGACTTGCATTAAAACGTATTCTTTAATATTATTAGTATTATATAATATAATATTAATATTATATATATATTAACACGCGCACGCATACACACACACCCACGCACACACACACACCCACGCACACACACAAGTGCACACAGATACACACGCTCACATACACACACACGCATGTATGTAATTTTTTTTATAATTGTAGTATTGTCGACCAAGCAAATGTAACCTGTGTAATCGTAAGAGGTACCCACAGGACAGGCTTGCCTAGTGTGGGGCCAACGGACACTTTGTTAAGAAGCCTTATTGACAATAAAATATTTTTCATTTTTTTTTCCTTTTCATACTTAATAAAATTTGTTCAAATTCAGCCCCAAATTAATTCTGTTTTTGTAATATTTTTTAACGCCAGACAGTGTCTGTAATATCATTCAAAATATGACCGACAGTTGAGAAAAGTGCAAATTAGTATTCTGTTAGACTTTGTAACCGATATCTTCTGTAATGCAAACGAAACGTAGGTATCGTACCTATTACTTATTGCGTGTGTACCTATAATAACTAACTACCTAACTAACTAACTATTAATAACTAACGTTGAACAATTTGAGTGTACTTTTTAACTATTAGGTACTTGTAGCTAAATCAGTCAAATAAAAAAAAACAAGTCCAAAAAAGTTTGACTTCGTTTTTTTAGTGATGCTTCACTTCGCTTTACTTACCTACTATTTTTTTTATAAATCATAGTTTTATCTTCACACTTGAGTATTAATAAGAGGGTTATTGTTTTAATTTTTTATAATATACCTGTTGAGACCAAATGCAAAGAAATTATGGGTGCGGTCGAGTACAACTTATTCCTAAAATGCCTGAGACGTCAATAAGCCTAAAATTCAAATCGTCTTTATACCAAAACATCTGAAGCCCAAATCGTCTAAGAGCCAAATTACCTTATTTTCGAATAAACTTAATCCCAAAATTTCCAAATCTCAAATAGACTGAATCCTAAAATAACCGAATAGTAACATGACTGAATTTGGCGGATATTGAAATTTCCAATTTATATTCTGTCCAAGCATTAACTTTATATATGAAGAATAAATACTTAAATGTCAAATAGTTATGAACTGATAGTACATAACATATTTTAAAAAATCGATTTCGTTTATCTCAGCAAGGTAAAGCTGATTTAATTACTTGCGGTACTGGGCGTCAAAAAATCTCAGCTTTACTTCTAGGAGCTTTAGTTAACAGTGAATTTGTGAGTATTCTGATTATGTATTAAACATGTAAAAATATTTTCAGTCATTTTATGAATAAGTCATTATGAATTTCAGTCATATCTAGTGGGAAGAATATATTTTAAGATTCAGGCGAATCGGGCCTAAGTTATATTGAGTTCAGACATTTCAGGAAACAGAGGAAACGATATCTGATTGACAATCGTTTATAGTGCAATCAGATATTTTGGGAATAGGTTGTACTCGACCAGACTCAAAAACATTGTCACGTTGAAAACTCAAGATTCACGATAAATATAAGCTAGCTAACACTAGCTATAGTAAGTACAGTACAATGAAGACGCAAAATTGTAGCCTCTCTAATGTATATCGTCATAATCGTGGAACATTTGAGGTTCCACAATAAAATCATAAAATCGTTAGGGGCGTACTTCGGTCGACAGTTAACAAGTAATCCAATTTTGCCGGCTCGACTTCGGCATGAATGTTAAGAGGTCGACAAAATTACACAACACATTCTCTAGAGATTTTATCAGTCTTAAGATATTTGAGGTTTTTTAGAAAATGTCCAAATTCAGTTGGTTTGAATTTGTACTTCACACTAACTTTAACTACACGATAAACTTCTTTTATGTAAGGTATTAGGACATGGCCCATCTGCTGATATGTGCCAAATGCCCATACACACGCAGGACCTTATGTGCGCCTCCGAGAACACCATACAGGAGGCAGCACACTGGGATAAGATGATTTGAGGGCCGAGGCCCCATCGCCACGATAGAAGAAGAAGAAGTATAGGGAAGAAGAAGAAGTAATTTGACTTCACGTCAATTAAAGTAAAGTGTTTCCGATGGTGACCCTCTTTCCGAGACTTTGCCTTTAGCTTAACATCAGGCGAGGTGAAGTCAAATTGACGTGTCCTATATATAAAAAAAAACCGCTGAAATCTTAGAAAAATGAAAATAATTCGCAATGATTAATCAGTAGTTAATGGAAGGATATAGAAATACAATAACTCTATTAAGTACCTATTGGCAAATCATATTAATCAAATATTTCATTGTACTTCTGATTCTCTTCCAGCTCCTAAAGTTAAAGTTTACGAAATTTGGCTCCGCTAGACATGAAAAGTAAACTTAATAAAATGCTGTTAAAAAAACTATTTCATATTCAAAAGCATGGTAACAAAAACTTTTCAAGTCTATCTGAACAGAACGGTTCGACTTTAATAAGACGGGATAAATATTCTACAGAGGGGAGGCAGTCACGTAAAACTCAAGAAAATTGACATGCTTAGCTATGTTGGCACTCATTTAAATAACTGATCAAACTCGCCACAAAGCTGTCAAGCAATAAAGAGCTGCGAAGTACTACCAGCTTATTGGATATGCGACGTTCATCCCACAGACTTATATTGGACGCAAAAATTCTGCCGCAACTTTCTGAATTGATAGCATTTGATTTTTCGTACAAATTGAGATACAGCAAGCCAATTTGAGAGTATCTGAACGAAAGATTCGTTCAGCTTTGAGATATAAAGATTGTATTAGAGATGTAACCGTTGTATTGAATAATTTAGAACGGTTTATGAGTAAATTATGAGCATTCTCTTTTTTCTGATTTATAAATTAAGGAAATAAGAAAAATAAAACTAAGAAGTTATTCCTGTTCTAGAATACTTACAGATAAGAAATGCGGAAACTAAACTTTACAATTGCGATATTAGAAATGTTAGAAGAAATCTTGTATCTTCGACCATTGCCAAAATAGTTGAAGTTTTTATTACAATTTATGGTCAAGTTCCGTGATCGGTCGGATATACAACCAGATTCATATCGGTGGTTTCCATCTTAAAGTACTTTATGGTAGCGAGTTATAAATAGTAAGCTATTTCAAATTAATTAATTCGTCTGTTTAGGGTCAGAATCAAGATAGGACCACTTCTTTTTTTATTACAGGCCGTGACTGTACCTCGCTGTAAGAAGCTAGGGTGAAATCCAGAAGATATGAGATACGAGCCCCCCACATGGAATATATGTTGTACCCTAAAATGGTAGTCCCTATCTTAGCGACCGCTACAAATACTTTTTCACGAACCACTGTAATTTATTTAAAGCGTAGTAACTGCTTAAACCTGTGGTCGCAACATTGTATCATAGCTATAAAAATCGTTGATTAAATGATTACATGCATCCATGGCAAGAATATCAAACATGTGTATGGTCATTTCTTCTATTGTGCTGAGAACCGTAATGAATTCCCTTACATTTTTTGCTCTTGCACTAATAAAAATGTTATGGGTTGCAAGAGTCCATATGTGATATTCCTGTTTTTGCAATCGTATATATTAACCACTTTAACCGTTCACTGGTTACCTTAACCGTTCCCTTCGATAGTAAAAAGTTCATAACCAACTATGAAATTACATTGCAGGATAATGCATTAATTTAACGAACCATTGGCAGTCACAAGCTATGGAAATGATAATCTTAATACTGTAATAAAAATTCTGAAATAAATGTATAATTCATCACTCATCAGAGAGTTCATGCGGCAAATATTTAAAGTACTTACCTATAAGGCAACACCGGGAGGTGGATATAAAAAAATGAGCAGAGGAGCGTTTTATTAAGTCTAAGGGCGGGGGAGAATATAATGAATAAATTCCGTGTAAGGACCCCTCCTAACGCAATTGAAAACTTTTAACAAGTGCCAGGAAATCGTGTGTAAAGGTGGGCCCTACCTAATTACGCAGCTAGCCGGACGGAATACAGGATGAGTTTAGAAATTTAAACGACGGTGGCGACCTCGCACCCGCTGCCCTCACGAGTTATGAAAATCAGCTTTATAATAGACTTGCCCTGGTGTTGACCGATAAATTTGGCACACAAATTCTATTCACAAAATTTAAGTATCTATTTATAAAATTAGTGATGAATACATTATTCAGGTAGGTACTTTGGCTGCAGTTCCATCGAGAATTCGCAGCGCTCAGTTGAATTGAGTTTTCAAGTATTGAGTTGAAAAGTCAATTAAAATGTTACACTTTTACAGATGACAGCTAAATGAAAACGTAATAAGAGAAATGCTGTGACACCTTAACATGTTGTGCATTAAACTTAATGTTATGGTAGCACATTTTAGATGTAAGTGATAATGTAACAACTACTGGTTGTCTAAACAATAAAAAAAAAAAAACAAAAAAAAAAATAGAAGTCAGTGAAAAATAAAAGTACAACTAAGCTGATCTAGGATGAATTGACAAGGCCGATGCACATTAATAACTCATATCTTATTGAAATACATGAATGTGAAAATATTTGTAGGTCCGTATCTATACGAACAATGGACACAGAGAGAATAGAAATACAGATAGAACTCCTCGTGAAATAAATTCCCATTACGTAACTTCGTTCCAAATGAACTGTTATATCACGAATCGTTACTTTTAAAAATCAAATTATCAATTTGTGATCCGAGATATTTACCCCCCATTAACTTTTCGTCGTGTCCAAGCATTAAAAAATTAACAAGATTTTTCCACCGCCATCTCACCGTCTGCGGAGGACGTATTCATTCTTTTGTAACCCTAAAAAACAAGTCATTACCGAAGCGGGTTTAATTCAGCGTCGTGTTCTGGAGATTTTTTCGTGATATTCCATTATTCTGAGGCGATCGTTCGACGCGGCGCGACGGGCACCGTTTACGCTAAAATGATATGATTAATTACTAGCTCCCGTCTCCCTCATTAGCGCACAAATAGGATCGCTCAATGGTGAAATTGAATCACGAGCGTTGGTGTACCACGCTCAATCGCTCTCTAATTATGATTATTATTCATATGGTTAAACGAAACCCGTTGTGTATTATATTTTGTTGATTCTCCATATTTTCGTTCGAATATTCTCGATAATTTAGTTCAAACAATGAGAAATACCTATACTGCCCAGTAAACGCCCCATAAACCCTATTGTAATTTTGTATTTTTCGAATTAAATCTTATCATTATGTTCTTTTTCAGCTATTTCTATATTATATTATAGGGAAATCGGTTTAGCGATTTACTAACCTATTTATATTATCAGTCGCTCGTGGTTAAGAAACTTTCTACAACATTGATCAACTAAAGGAAGCAGAGCTTTGAGCTAGTTAGCCTGTGCCCATGGCCAATGCAATCTGGTCGAATCGTTAGACAGGTCATGCTTTAAACTCGTTAATTTCCGAAAATATTATTATAATATTATAAATATTATTATTAATACAAAGTTTCACAGAACGTAAAAGTTGGAAAGTCAACATTGGAATGTTTTGATCATAAAGTGTAAACTACTTACTTCCTACAGTAAAATAAAGTGTGAGATTGAAAAGCGATTACTAACCATTAAATCACGTGATTTTTATAAATAAAAATATCTTATTTAACGTGTTCTCTCCGAAGTAATACCTTGTTACATATTTAAATCACAATAAATAAAATTTACTAATAGTTATTTCATTATTTCAACGTCATCATCTTATGACTCCAGGAGAATTAAAGCCCCACTTAGGCAATGTGATTCGCCTGCTTATCCAAGACTTATATTATGCCCAATGCAAAAGAGAAACAAAATCAGTGTGTAAGATTCTACTACAGAAATGTAGGGGAACATGATATTTATGTTGAAGAATCGCGATCGTAGCAAGAGGAAATGTGGTCTCTGCCTGCCTCAATGGGAAAGAGACATGACTTTATGTGTTTATGTGACTTTATAATCCATTGTAGATACTATGTCCGTAGCCTGTAGGTACATTTAATTATATTTATTTCCCAGTTATACTTGCAGTTAGTACATTTTACCACAATTTCTAATCAGGACTAATTTAATTGAACGACTTATGGTATAAAGTCGACATTTTTACAACCTGTCAAATTATTCATTAAGAGAAATAATGTTAAAAGAAATTTATATGACACTCTACTTTTATTATAACTAATTTATAAACAAAGATTAAATATAAAATGACAAGTGTCACCTAAAATCCAATTGGTCTGTCTTAATAATTGCGTCAGTATTTCATAGAACGACAAATATTTTGCAATATTTATGTGGTGATTTAATCAAGAAATCGCATTAATTTGGTATAATAATTATTATCCTGATTTCAGTGTGAATTGTGATGTGATCACACCGACATCTGAAAATATTAAGTTGAACGACTGCGTTTATGATGAAGAAATTATTCATAGGCTAATATAATTTGCACACAAATGACGTGGTTGTACACCTAAAGACACTTTTTTTGGTTATCACATAAATAAAGGAGGTATCACAACCCATAATCCGCGTACAAAGAAATATAAACACGGGTGACACCATCTTTTCATCTTTTGTAATGCCTTACATCGTAAATATAAATGTGACAAGAGTTTTCTTTACTGCAGATTTTGGGGTTCGCGGCGAATACACAGAAACTACATTTTCTGTGGTTCTGTTTTTAGGTACAGTCGTAAAAAGGAAAAATTCATTTACGCCTTGATTTTTCTTCATAATATCTGGCTTATGAATAGAGAGGAGTTGGCATGGTACTATATCTCGAGTGACACTTGACGTAAAAAATGTACAAGATCAGATGAAAGAGAATATGAAAAATGAATATGATTTTGAGGACGCACTAATAAAACGCACTTTCATTTTATCTGTAGGTCGTACCTAATACCTATAAAATAAATATGTAAAATATACATACATCTCTATTCTGGCCTTACCCTTTGCGCCTTCGCCTACTTTGAAAGAAAAAAAAAACAGTCCGCCATTTGCTTTTAACCCTATCTCCCAAGCTTTCTCGACTGTCATTAAAGTAAAGTAAAAATATATAATATATTCTTATAAATATAATAACTGCACTATTAGGTATACAAAAGCTGTAAAGTGTTCATTTAAGACATTTCCTAACGACTTCCCTTGCAAGATAATATATTATATTAATTATTACCGCTGCTACGAGTATGGTAATAAAATTAGTGTTTTACGTTCGAAAGAATAAAAAATAAAAAAACGCGTATATAATCTTATGGACATCAATAAAATCTTTTATTAGAATATTCAAATCATACAAAAATAGGCACTAAAGAAACTAATTGTTATTGGCTTCCTGTCTTTCTTTATATTTCTAAAGATAGCATCTAGTCCGTGTATGTGTCATAAACCTAATAGGTTTTCTGGTTTTGATTCGGATCTTAATATCTTTTAAGTAAGTATACTGAGATAGCATCCAAGCCTACTAGCAAATAACTGGTCTTTAGCAAACTTTTATCTATTGTAAACCACTTCTATCAAGTTAATGTGTAGATAGAGATGGCACTACCAGCATGTGGAAGAAAAATAGAATATTAATAAAGAGACCCGCATGAAAAATACACATAAAGTATATTCGAAGTTATAAAATCAATGATGAAAGTTTTAAAGAATTAATGCGGGTTCGATTCCCGCTCAGTGTAAATATTTGTATGCATGAATATGGCTATTTGCATTGGTCTGGGTGTTTCTATGTATAATATGTACGTATTTACAAAAAAAAATGCATTTAAGTAGTTTATCCGCATTCTAGATTCCATAACACAAGCTAGTTAAGCTCTGCTTACCATGGGTCTAGATAGCGTTGTGTAGAATGTTGTAAATATTTAAATATTTAATATCTATAAATGTCATTTTTTCCAATCTCTAGAAATTTGACCAAAAATTGTGAATGAAAGATGAAGAAATGAAGAAAAAATGACCTCTGCATATTTCCTCGAGAACCCACAGGCGTGATTATACAATTTTATGTATTTAGATGTAATATCCTGTTAGTAATCCCTACAACTCTATTATTGTTGTTACAAATTGGTGACGTTTTATTCAAGGCGATAGTTATTTTCACGAGACGGTTACTACACGTCTTGGTATTACGGTTTACCGTAGAAAACCGGCACTATCGCCGGTATCAAACAGTTTGGAGGGCCTCGCCCCAGCGAAAAACCGTCTCATGTGCGGTTTAACCATTATCTACATACCTATATAGATAGATAGTTTCAACGGTCTTTACGAGTACACTTATCAGATAATCGTTCCTAAAGTTTTGTTAGATGACAGCTGATATATACGATTTATTATGCGTCGTTAAAACATTCGCGAATGTATCTTTCGTCCTATTTCCGTGTATATATTTTTGTATTTCCTCATGGAGGGCTATTGTTTGTATTTTAATATATACAGGACTGAGTAATCTTTTGTTAATTTTTGCTTTTAGATTTGGTACCACAATTACTCATTGCTCATTTAATACAAGAATGACGTTATTACAAAAATATCGACATTAACTTTTTGAAGTCATAATTTTCTAAGAAAATTTACAAGAATCATTCGATCGTTTTAGAGCAACTAACTAGCTTGTAGTTGTTATTCTAAATTTATTAATTAAATTAATTTTAACTAATCTGTCAATAAGCCGTTTAATAATTCACATTGAAATTTTGGATTAATTCAACGACTTAAACTGCTGACTGTATCTTACACTACATACAATGTAAATTTAAGAAAGTTAATTAATGTAATTACCTTTTAAATCTGTCCAACGCAGGCCGACATCCACTCCCCTCCAGGGTCCAAACAATCCATTATCCTATCTATATCACAAGCTTCCACCTAGCTTAGCACTAAAGCCTACACTAACACAATTGACTGTAACAACGATCGGTAACCGTCCTTATCACTAAATAAAACTCTAACATTAGTTAACATGATAAAAGAAACAAAAATCTCTACAATATGCGAAGTAACAAAAGTACAAAAAAAAAATATTTTGGGGAAGAATCGCGTCACGTGCGAAATAAGTAGGTAACTGGTCCTTTAGTTTAGTTGATTCTTCCTCAGTGGACCCAGGAGGGGGTAGCGGAGTAGGGGGTGCGGGGTGCGCCGCCGCCCGCGAGCGTGGTGGGCACGGGCGGCGCGGGCGCGGCGAACTGGCTCTCGGCCTCCGCCGCCATGCCGCCCGCGCACGGCGCGTGCGCCTGCGGGAAGTTGAAGTCCAGCGTGCCCTCCATGCTCAACTCGTGTTTGATTACCTGTTCAATAAAGAATATCTGTTATAAAATAAAAACCGCTTGGTATTCTAATGGTTTCGATTTTAATATAAATATAACTATCGCACACAATTCAAGGTCGCCGGGAAGCGCTGGATGCGGGCTGCTTTGGATCGGTCATTCTGGAGGTCTATGTTCAGAAGTGGACTATGTGTGGCTGATATGATGATCTCACACACGCAACGATATGGTAGGATTCGACCAACTATCTAACTATATTGACTTATTCAAAAGGTCCTATGAACGTTTCCATTGTTACTTATGTAGTTAGCGAAAAATAACCTTCACTTTTAGAGAATATTGTTAATAAAAAACGAAAAGTATGTTTGAAATGGGTGTGCGGCGACCCATTGAAATATTCGGGTCCCAAACCAACCTCACACCTGCTGCATGAAGGGTTAATTCTAGTGAGCTAGAGTTAACCCTTCATGCTCCCTTGAGATAGGGGAGTCAGACAGCAGTCATATCAGGAGGAGAAAGCGTAGGAGAACTACAACAGACTACAAAGTCTAACCGGGAATACGCCGACTGTGGGTCGTGGTGCTAGGCCGGAGCTGAGGTTGTCATCGACATATCCCTCGCACCCCGGCTGACCCAGGGCCATCCCTTAACCGGGATTACCACCAGAGTGATGATGATAAAGTACGTATGTTATATGATAGTCATGCTCAAAAAGAGATCAGTACTATCCGATTTATACATACCTACAATATCGGTACAAAATGCCTTGAACACATTGACACTCCAAAGAAAAATCAGCATTACCAGAGAGAACTATTGTGAACACGCTGTGAACATAATCATAACGTGATAATCATTATAATAGTCACTGCGTCTAGGACCCAATATACTCATAGTAATCATTTACTTTACCATAAAAAACCTGTCGTACTTTACAAAACGTAACCTAAATAAAAAATATATTTTACTTTACATCAATATCCTATTTAATTTTCCGTCAATATAACCAATTTTACTTTTCATCAATAACCTATTTTACACCAGTAACTTATTTTACGTTTACATCGACAACCTACTTTACATTACATCAGTAATATTTTTTACTTTCCAATACAAATATTTATTGAATATGAAACATCTTTTTATGACTTCAGTACCTTCGTACCAGACAAATATTTTATGATCATCATTTAGTGAATAAGTGACGAAATTGTGAGTATTTTACTTACCTTTAAGCTCAGCCCGTTATATACGTACTAACTCCTATTATCCCTTTACTGGAAACTATTCCTGGGACAAAAGATGCCTATGTGCTATACCAGAGTCATCGTGCTGTTACATTTCAACGAGATCCGTTCAAACGTTTTGTGTAAAACAGTGACAAACATCCATTCATTAATCCTCACAAACTTTCACATTTATAAAATCAGTAGGTAAATAATATAATTTGAATATATTTTAGCAGCAAATTTTAAGCTAACTTCTAATTAGTTTAGTTCTCACTTTTAACCTTTTCGATCCAGTATAAAATATATAGTATTTTTTTTGAGAATCCAGTTCATAATAAATTTTCGAACTTAACAGTTAGCATAATAAATGCTATAAAAAATTCATTCAAATATCAAAAGTACTCATAAAAACCACCCATCTCTCTTACTTCGTCGACGTTACAATCGAAGGCGTGGTCCAAGGGCTCAATGTTGAGGTCCTCCGCCAGTCCCGTGTTCAAAGCTCCCATCAGCTGTCCCATGACGGTGGTGGGACCCATCGCGCCCGTCTGTACCATCATCCCTCCGTTCATCAACGCCGCATCTGACGTCGTCACCATCTGCGTCTGATTCGTGTCCGCTAAAAGAATAAAAAGGATGATATTGAAAATTTTTAACTATATTTTTAAAGGGAGATAATTTGAAACGGGATATGAAAGGGATACCTGCAAATATTTTTTATTTTATACCTCTTATAAGTCGAGAAAGGAGTCAAATTAGATCATCACTTAATTGATAACATGGAAAATGTAAAAGACCTCGCCTTCACAAAATTATTCGCACCCTATTCCTAATTCGTCTAAACTCTAAAAAATCAAATGATTAAGTAAAATCAATAATAGAAACAAGGGTTCAAATAAATTTATCTCTCTTCAACACACAATGCCTGAAAACCTGTTAAAAATTACGTGAAGCAAGTAATAAATTACCTGTTTGCATAATATCAGCAGGGTCGGCCTGTGGAGGAGGCGGCCGGAAGAGATCTAACGCGTGTGGATGCGTTGGGTGCGCCGGGTGAGCCGGATGCGTGTACATGGTTGCGCACGCGCATCCACCCGGCGGGTGTCGCGGGCACGCGTATCCGCTGTAGCGGTAGCTGCCGCCCGACGACGATGTTGTTGGAACGTACCTGATTGATGAATGAGGATATAGAAGAATGTTGGATTGTGACTCTTTTATGTAACTTTGAACTTAGAAGGAAATCTTTGGAAGCAGGTTTACTGGTTAACAAAGAACGCTGCAGGCAATAATTATATCATTATCATCTCAGCGTTGAGTTCCTGTCACATCCAAGGTTTTCACCTTGGATGAAGCCAGGGGTCCGCTTTCCGGTTTTCACTCTTCCACTTAGCACGGTTATGGTCACGGTAGTGAGACATGGAGCGCGAAAAATCTATTGTGGAAATGTGATTAGTACTAAACCTCCATCTAGCATAATATAGATTTTTAAGAGGGTTATACAACATAATTATTAACGAGGGAATATACAATTCACATTCAGGCAGTCTGTTTTTTGCTACCAATCACAGCGCGCCTTGTATTGGATTCAAAACACATGTACAAACTCAAATGTTTGCCAACAAAGGATTAATGTATAAATGAAATATTAAATAAACATGAGGTTTGATGAACCAAACCACTTCAATTGTTAAGTTCTGATTAAAAAGTAGTATGTAATTAATAAGAAATTATTTTGATGTTTTACATTTGATTGATTCTCGACCAACGAAAACTGTTAATGTATTCTAAGATTGTAAATATTTTAATCTAGGGAGATCTAAATAAAGCAAGCGTTCTCTAGGCCGAAGGCGTTTACGACAACTGTTTCAATAGAGTCGAGGTCAGATGTTTGGATAACAACCAAAATTCCAGCGTCGACGCGAAGCATACTACAAAATGCTTACGTGCTGAGGAATGGATCTGTTCCGGCCAATTTCATGGAATCTGCAAGTGAACCGGCCAGCTCTTCTTGTCCGTAGTCCGGTTGTGAGTAGTCGTTAGAGTAGTCGCCGGCGGTGATGTAATCTGACGCCCAGTCCGATTCTGTTTTGATCATTGACGGGATCGGAGACAGCCGTCCGCAAGATGACGCGTTCGATGATGCCCTCTGCCGGAAGTCCGGCGATAACTGCAAAATGCTACGCGCAAGCAAAGAAGCGTCAAAAAAACGACATAACTCAATTGGTAATGGCAATTATGTGAATTTAAGAATACATTATGTAGACCACTGTCATCAAATAGTTCATATCACACAATTCTGCCATCAGCAATTGAGATGCAAAAAATTAAAGTATCAGCAGAAACAAATCTTAAATCTACGTTGCCTATGAGACCCTCTAAGAATCTCAACATGAAATGTAAGGGGAGCATGCAAATCTAATGTCTATATCGTCCACTAACATATATAAATTTGTATGCTAAATGAAGCGATCACTATAACGGGTTCAGTGGTCAACTCCGAAATATATTTATTACTACAAATAATGACAACGACCACAACTTATAGCTGTTATAGGCCGGTTCTTCGAGCACTTATCGAGCCATCCGAAATATATGTGTATGAGGCTCGTAATCCAGAAAAAATAAATCGCCAATAAAAATGTTAAATATCGGCCAAATGACGAGATTCAGCGTCCACATAACTCATCATCTAATGGTTCTGAATGATTTAAAACCTTTTATCATAAAGTAGCAGAGTTGCAATAACTCAATTTTATTAGTTCGGTCAACGCAGCTTTATGTCGATGCTTTTATTATAGAGTGAACATATCATACGTGGTTTACTTTGTTTCTACCAGTCATCAAATTTCAATACTCCGAGGAAGACAATGTTATTTTGTTTTAATACACTTGTGGATATTTGTGGTTTTGGCAAAACTCGCTACTGCATTACCCGTATAGGTAAATTATTGTGTCTTTAAAGTCAAATTACTATTGTAAAGTAGCGTCCGAAGCCGTTACCATTATTGGCTTGATGCCACTACTCTTTTCGACTTTCCTACTTTAATCTACCTGTATCATTTCGAGATGGTACACTACTTTTCTATTGTAAGCTGAAAATATTTTGCTAAAATAAAGTGGAACAAGATGTACTATGAATGTTATTACCTGTGCATTGGCGAGTCTGGGAACATGTCGAGACTTTCAGATACAGAACTACTGGGGCTAGGCGTCGCGTCGGCTGTTACTCCATTTCTTGGTACTTCTGCCTATAAGCGTAAAGACTTCTTGAGTATTTGATGAGATATATTTAAGTCAAGAGATATGCTGCTCACTCCATTGCAAACAAGACGTTTTACAGTTTTCACTGCGCTCTTGATTCCTCTGATAACTGTGACCTCATTCGTCGAAATTCAACCAACCATTAGGACTTTAGAAGGGAACAAGGAAATATATCGAAGTTCAGCCAATTCCACAGTTACACTGGTAAAAGTGGGCCCCAGATTCCAAGTTGAAAGCTTCTGATACGACTTGGATTATGAAGAAGAAGAGAACAAGAGAGGTACATTCATAGGTGCATACGCATTCAATACACGTGTAAAACATTACCCTAAGTAGAATCGCGTGGCAGGTGAATGGCTACAAGGGTACAGGAAGACCTAAGAGGGATGGACTGTTTGAAAGATGATATGGTGTGAATGTTGAGATGACTGCAACTAGAGATGAACGAAAAAGCCCACATGTTGCGCCGACCCTAAATAAAAATGGGATAAGATCATGAGGACGATGTTGAAAAAATTACCTTCTTCTTCACCCGGCCTCTTCGTTTCTCGAACTTCGACGTCTCCATGGACGCGGCCCGCCGTCGGACCGACTTGCCGGGCTTCGCGTCCGGGTTGATCATCCACCACGACGACTTGCCTGTGCCCTCGTTCTGCACCCGCATGAACCGGTTGTGGAGAGACAAGTTGTGCCGAATCGAGTTCTGTAACAAAAAAAATAAGTTGGGTTAGAAACTTATTTCTGATCTATATTAGGTACTAGCTGTTACCCGCGACTTCGTCCGCGTTTAGTTCGGAATAGCTCAATCTCATTATTAAACATGGTGGAAGTTTTCAACCCAACTGGAACGGATTTACCCGAAATACTGGAAATAGTGAATTTTACGCAAAGGAAACATTTCTTTATTTTAAAAAAGAAATAAAACTGTATTCAAATCATTTCGAAAACTCGCTTGACATCTTCCATCTTGTATTTTTAAATTAAATATTATGAAGACAGTCTTTTGAGTGACTGACTTATAAATACAGGGCTAAACTACTGAAAACTACGAAAATTGACAGACTTCTTCTATGGGCTTGGCAAATATTGCGGCAGGATTTTTTTTTTTATATAGGACACGTCAATTTCACTTCACCTCGCCTGATGTTAAGCTAAAGGCAAAGTCTCGGAATGAGGGTCACCATCGGAAACATGTACCATGTTAACAGTGGTGGCACTCAGCTTGACGACCTCGTTAGATGCCTTTTCACACCCCGCTTTTTCAAAAATTCAACATTTTGCTTCTGAAATCATTATCAAGTAGGTGATGAACATTGTTATATGTGGACTTGGTAATGTTCACCAGTTTTATTGGTTTAAATATTCTTCCTTCCTCCCAAATTCTTAAAACATGCTGCCACCACTTACGAACTGAATAAATTAAAATAAGTACATCAAGTATCACACAAAATAGTTTCAAGAAAACCCGGTGCCTTGCACGCCCTGAGCAGTGAGCAGTGGTTCTCTTCTTTGCCGAGCCAATGGTGGGTAGTTCCAGTTTTATGATAAATTCCATCGACCACAGTCACATCGTTGTTCATTGCTTTACACACAGGTAGAGAAGAGGGGCGCAGTGGGCAAGAGAGCAAATACAGCATTGACTTGGATGGGGTCATATAGCCTCATTTTGCTATATATTCCTTGTATTGGTAAGCTTGTTTCCAGCAGATGATGTAGATACTTCCAAATTTATACTGGAGTTGATGTCCACGTGGCGGATTTTTTTGGTCTGATGAAATTTACCGGAACTGAGTATTTCTCTGCCCACATTCAGTCTCTTTTATATAATAGGAGCAGCGGTATCTTTTATATACCTAATACATAGGTTGGCTTCTCCTGGCGTACTGTTATCGTTTCTGGGATAGTTTTACGTATTTACTATTAGATACCTACTTATTAGACGGAATCGATAATATCGCAGCGGCGTGCGTTGGTAGTCATCAGGTCACTAACATTGTATAATGTCTGCAGTTGCATAAAGACGTTGTCTCTCTGGTTGTATTTTAGCATTTCTACCACACCACGGCGAGTGAAAGAGCCTATTAGGAGTCTTTCAACTAATCTCTCCTTCCTTCCGTCAGTCACATACGGTAGAAATAATGCCACCTCGAACCAAGCTGTTCGGAACTTCATTTCTTTATCAGGCGGTTAAGAACTGTATTGCTCTGCCCACACATGTGTTTTCTTCTTTTTAAGATCCGGAGTTTTTTTATATAGGACACGTCAATTTAACTTCACCTCGACTAATGTTAAGCTAAAGGTAAAGACTCGGAAATAGGGTCACCATTATAAACGTGTACCATTTTAACAATGGTGGCACTCATCTGGGGACTGTAACGGACCCGGGACTGTAAGAAGAAGTAAACCGTGAGCTGGCAGGGATTTCAGGTCTTAATTGTGCGACATAGGAATGGGTCACCAAACTGCGCGGTTCTTGATCGAATATTCGTATGTGGATGACATCTGAGCCTTGCATGCGTTGTCCTGTGTAAGAGAGAAAGGAGAGGGTGGGACTAATTGGAATAGCTCATCAGAACATTCACCATTGTAGAGACGGTAATACGATAGGGACAACTATCTCCCAGAATACGTAATGTGTAAATGTAAATGTGTATTCAGAGAAGGTGCAACGATTTACTTCCTCCATGAGCGCGGCTTTGATGGTGATAGCTTAGGCACGTTGAGACCGCCTATTTATGATAGGTAACCAGGGCAGGTATACTGGGGTACCTAACCCCAGATTATGCCCCATTCCTCTTTAAAATTTTAATCGGTTTGATTCCAATATTGCGCTTGCCCAGATGTGGTGGAATCGGTATCAATGGGGGATACCATTTTCAGTTTTATGACTTCTCAGGCGGGTGGAACCACTTTTTGATTCTCCGAAATTAAGAATTTTGTATAGATCTAAGAATATTAAATAATAAGTTCTACTATTACTGTCACACAGCCTAGTTTTATGTACTACTTATAGAATATTAAGCATATAATTTTTATTTTACTTCAAATAAAACTATAAATACAATAAAATACAACAAATACACAATAAAATAAAAAAGTTAAACAAAAGTAAATAAAAAACCATAAAAGAGGAAAATTACATTTTAGATGGATTCGAACGCGACTTAGCTTAGTTATAAGTCCACCGCAGACGTATTGAGCCACAGTTACCATGAAATCATGGTGTGAAATAGACGTTTACATATTATGTCGTAAAAACATTCTGTCCCATTCCTTATTATAATAGCGTGATGATATTAATTATGAAAGCCAGGAGTCTTTTTACCGAACCAGCTGCTTACTAATTTGTTGGATTCGAGAGAAGAATCGTTCGAGAACAATGTGAATTCTATTGAGACACTTGCTGTGCCGAAGATTCTGCAGTAACCTGACCTGACTTGGCTGAGATGTAGAACTCTGGCCTCTCGGAGTTCTTCAGATTCCTATGACCGAAATAATATCTTTTAGTAAGCATTGTTGCTTCTTTATTGGTTTGATCTATTCACACAATCACAAATTGTTAGCCGTGATATGCTATTATTGACATAACTTTTTTATTTATGAACCGATTTCAATAAAACAAACACTAAATGTTAAGTGAAGCCTACCACAATATATTAGTGAAAACCGCAACCAAATCCGTTCAGCCGATTCTGAGATTAGCGTGCACAAACTCACAGACAAACAGAGAAACAGAGAAACAGATAAACAGATAAACAGATAAACAGACAAACAGACAAAAATTCCAAAAAACGTTGATTTGGCTTCTATTACGTTTACAAAGTCCCCCTATAACAATTTTTATCATTTCCTTTCCATGTACAGACATCGATCGTTTACAGATTTATTATATGTATAGATACTAATTTATAAAGATGCTTAAAAATATTCCGTTAAAAGAGGGTTTTGTACGCTTCATAAATTTAAAATGTTTAGTTCAATGTGTTTCAAAAATGGTTTTTAGCTATGTTTCGCTTTTATAATAATAGTGCGGGTGTCCCAATCGTGTTTTAGGTCTTCGTATGAGTATTATTATAGATGCTAACATGTAGTAAATAATGCTGAAGAGTTTGTTTGAACGCGCTAAGAAATTACACGCGCGATTTGAAATATCCTTTTCACATTTGATGGCTCGGTGCTCAGGTTTGGTTGAATGTGAAAACTCACTACACTGGTGAAGTAATTCTTTGCAGTTAAAGATTAACCTACCAGCGTCTCTCACTTAGCAACGCGAATTAATTGACTATGGTTAAGGAATGCTATTTCAACAGTTACGGTTAGCATGTGAATCCATCTGCAACCAGTCGTAATCAGAAGAAAATACGGTTCAAATTGATTTAGCACAGCAATTTGTTGCATATTATCTGATAAGACTACGCTCATTACTTTTAAATGTATTATTAACTTGGTGTTTAATTAAACCGATAGTGCAATGCGCATTGGTATTGTATGTTAAATTAATATTCTAGGACTTATAATAGATATTCTAGACTATTTATCAAGTAAAGTAAAAAAAGCTGCCATATTAATTCTTAGGTGACATTATAGTACCTTACATACTGCACTGCAAATACTAGGGGGAAATGTTTTTAGAGAGGTCTCCCGAAATTTAAACCATTATCTAAACTGTTGGTTGACAAAAGTGGTCAAAAATAAATTCCACTGAACTATAAAGTCACCACTATATCCGGGCAAAGTTACACTTCAACTCGGAGTTGACCACAAAAAAAAACTATTTTAATTCCCGCTACCATTGAAAGTTAGTGCAATAACGTGTCCCATCTCACACCGGCAATAAAATCTCGCAACTTTTACCCATCGAAGAAATAAATGCGACCGCAGCAAGGAATGAAGTTTAGCTATAAAACAGTCCATAAATAATTTTTGCGTTCGCAGTGAGAACTGCCACTTATGGCGGTACACTCATGGCGTATAAATATCACCCGCACTTATGGACCAAGTCCGCTAACCAAGAAGGTGAAAATAATATTTAAGTTAGTGATTTTTTGCCCTTAATCATGTGAAGCGGGTAGGTGTGTAATGTAATAGATTAAAGGTATCCAAAGTATCCTAAGAAGTTTAAGGCGTTCTAAAGCCCTAAAAGTTTCGCTCTTGTGATCTCATCTGCTGACGCTGGCATACCAACAGTATTTTTATCCAAAATTGGGATTGATATTCCACTATTCAAATTTGTAGTAAAAAGTACGAAGGTCATTTATCAAACACAAAATTCCGAAGGGTATTTTCACGGACAATTTACGAAAAATGCAAAACACATCGACGCTTCAGTTCAAATGCATGCATTCCGTATACCTCAGTCTTCCATGTAAATTTAAATTTTTATGTATGCACCGATCAACGAAATTGTTCCTTATATTTGCGCATCAAAACGTAGATAGCATGTTTGGTGCCCAAACGATATGTATTTTATATCGATCGGACTTTTAAAATCGAAATATGAATTTCATTGCGTCCTCAATCCATACTAATATTATAAATGCGAAAGTAACTGTCTGTCTGTCCGTTTTTATATTACGCTTTCACGCCTAAACCACTGAACTGATTTTGATGAAATTTGGTATAGGGGTAGATTAGACCATGAGAAAGGACATATGCTATGTTTGGTCGCGATAACCGACATCCACGCGGGCGGAGCCGCGGGCAAAAGCTAGTATTCTATATTTTGAATAGTTTATTATTTTATAACCTCAGTTTATCGGTCATCCAATGTCAACAGTTCAGATTGTTTAAAGTTTTGATTATACTTATATTTATGCTTAAAACTTAAAAAGATTTTATTAATAGTTCACTGGAATTTTATTAATCCGTGGTCAAGATTTCTTCGACGCGATGTATTTGTAGTCCCATTTGTAGGTACTTACTTACATGTTAAGTACACTCAATTAACTTTATGTTATGTTAACAATTGGACGTGTACATAAATCCAGTAAATGTGGACAACTCCAGCGATTTATCAAGCGTGAAAACACACGCAACAAATGGCCTGTCGACGCTTTGATGGATTTGTCGCCAAGAGCCCTTACCATGAATTATGTGCGCTATAAAAGTGACAAGCCCGCGTTGATCTTCAAGCGCCGTCACGGACGTATAAAATCTCGACCCGTTTTTCGCCCGAATTTGGCATCGAGTTTCAAAAGTGAGTGGAACGTGGAAACTCGTGTTAAGTTATGGTTTTACCGGACGCACACACTTTAGTACGGAAAATCTTTTTGTTACAAAGTTTATCCAATAAATTTAATATCAAAATGGACAGCACTAGTTGTTAAGAATGATTATAAAACCGTGTAAAAGGTTTTAATAATGTTATCATGAGAAACGTAGGTATATATATTTTGATAGTGGCATAAATTTTCTTCCAAAAGTTATTTATAGAAATTGGTAAAGCCCTATACTATATTTATAGAGCCTCAATATTAATGTATCCGATATAATAATTTCAGTAATATAATTTATGGGTAGTAAAGAAATATAGTTTGCTGACAAGCAACTAACTTAATCGAATTTTCTGCTACTGTGCCATCACGTGCGTACGCTTTTCATGTAATTTACCTGTTTTTTTTGGGCGGTATATATTATGGTTTATACGGCCGTATTTCTCCACGCTCCAGTGGAGATTGAACGGGTAGCGAATGCGGTACTTCGTACGGAGAATACGAGGAATATAATCCGACATGAAGCGACGTATCTGGCTCACTACTGTACTATAAATCTGGAGGTTGTGTCTGTACATCTATAATATTTATGAAAGAATAATCTTAGCAGATATTACGGATAAGTGGAACGGAAAAATGGGATTATAAAATATGATATATATGCTCGTCTTTTTAGTAAAAAATCTCTACATATATAATAGACGTTGCTTTATTTGATTGTAAAACGATAACTTCTTAAGACATCTTCTAACTAGCGTCACCACTCTACAATATAAAATTAAATCTTTGTGCTAATTTGTACATAATCAATTTCAAAGTACATCGAGAATAAGAAGCGCTCAAGTGGGACTTGAACCCACGACCTTTCTCTTAGAGGGGAATGCTCTTCCAACTAAGCTATTGATCCATACCTGAATCACTTCAAATTTCCCTTCTCTTTATATCCGTCTTTCAGGACAATGCTTCTTTTTCCCGATGTATTTCGAAATTAAAAAGTTAGCATTATAAATGCTATAAAAATTTCTTTCAAACATAATCAATTATGTACAAATCTGATAGAACTATAATCGAAAATACAGTTAATTTTTTCGTAAGTTATTAGATTGTAAAAATAACATTATTTTATTAACACACCAATCCAACATTCGAAACTATAACGAACCTAATTATAAACTGAAACAAAACTCCAACTAAGAGAAAGGTACTATTGTACTAAATTCCAGCACTTTATGGAATGAACATCGCGACAAGCGAATCGCAGTCGGAGCGGCAAGACATCGTACTTAGAATTTTGTCTACCGTAGGATCCATGGCGCCACACCGACCCTTATGGGGTGAATTAACTGTCTACGCTGTCTACAGTCCCCTTTAATGCTTCACCGACTTAAATTTTACCGAATTTCCATCGCTATTATATAGTTTTACGTAATCTTCGAACCGAATGGCTTATGATTTCCGTTCTTTATAACCCCGGTTGTTTTCTGAAAGCAATAGCGCCAATTGACGAGCCGGTTCATTAGTTACGATATAGTTAACTCCGGATCTGAGTAGGCCAATAAACGAGAATTTTTGATGTTGTAATTCTTAGAATATTATTTCGTAGGTATAGGTAATTGACAGGTATCGTTGTTCCGACTTGCTCGCATACTAATATGAATATATTACGAATATATTAACTTCTTGGGTACGAAGTTTTCTTGAAAATATTTTCCCGGAATATTGACTCAATTATTGTATAAATTATTAACATTAAAATTACACGCTACGAAATTTAAAGCAAGCTGACATTAGTATGAAGAAAAATTTCCAATATAAAGTACTAGCTTTTGAACGCGGCTCCGCCCGCGTGGATGTCGATTAACGCGACCAAACATAGCCTCCCTCTTTTCTAAAGGTGTACTCTACCCCTATAGCAACTTTCACCAAAATCGGTTCAGTGGTTTAGGCGTGAAAGCGTACCATACAGACAGATAGACAGACAGACAGACAGAGTTACTTTCGCATTTTATAATATTAGTATGGATGACGAATGTTTGGATGGGTTTTTTCAAATGAATTCTAGGGAATGTTTATATGAAGCGGTATCGGGCATAAAGGAAAAGAAAACGGGAGTGTGTTCGATACATAATATTCATCTTTAAATTTTAAATTCAAATTTTCAGCTGAAATTGAAAAGGCAACAACGGTTTTCTGTAAAACTCGATGTAACGGGATTTCTCATTTGAATTTGGAGTCGCTGGTCTTGGAAAAAACCCACACTAGATATAGTAAACAATTGGATTGTATTTTTAACGGTGAATAGGGTAGAAAAAACGTGTTCAACTATGTACGAGTGATACCTTATAGGTTATTTCTTGTCGTGGGTATTGTTGTATAAAGTAAATTGTATTAAGTATAATCCATACATCCATACATCCATACTTAATATTATAAATGCGAAAGTAACTCTGTCTGTCTGTCTGTCTGTCTGTCTGTCTGTCTGTCTGTCTGTATGTTACGCTTTCACACCTCAACCACTGAACCGATTTTGATGAAATTTGGTATAGGGGTAGATTAGAACATGAGAAAGGACATAGGCTATTTTTGGTCGCGATAATCGACTTCCACGCGGGCGGAGCCGCGGGCAAAAGCTAGTAATATTATAAATGCGAAAGTAACTCTGTCTGTCTGTCTGTCTGTCTATCTGTCTGTCTGTCTGTATGTTACACTTTCACGCGTAAACCACTGAACCGATTTTGATAAAATTTGGTACATGGGTAGATTAGACCTTGAGAAAGGACATAGGCTATGTTTGGTCGCGATAACCGACATCCACGCGGGTGGGGCCGCGGGCAAAAACTAGTAGTTAGTAAATGTATTAAAGTAAAATATCCACTTAAATATTCCGTGTGGTTCCCGGCAGAATAGATTTTGGGCCACCCCATCTCTTCCCATGCGGTGTCGTAAAAGGCGACTGAGGGATAGGGCTGTTTAAAATCAGATAGATATATACAGCCCAGACTCAGCCTCAAATGCATGCCTCAAGTTAATAATAGTGCCTGGAATACGGCAATAGGCTCACCCCCTATTACGTGGGACCGAATACAATGACTGGTGAAATGTGGTTGTTAAGTCACCTCTGTGTAACCCTCCGGGGATAAAGGCATGATTATATGTATATATGTATGTTAATATTTATGCAGTGGTGTAATAGTCACTGCTAGGTCAGCGTGTTTTGCTTTTGATTTCATGATAAATGTCCGGAATAGTGATTCATATTTATTCTGATATATTCCGTTTTTAAAGCTAAATAAACATTTTTCTCGTGTACATTCAAGAACATGTCCATGTTTGTCCTCACTACACTTGGTTTAGATAAACGTAGAAACGAAACTACGGAATAGCTGATCGTTGAATAATTCAGTGCGATTATTCTCTTAGATTGACACACTGAGCACAATGCGGACCTCCAAAATG
The DNA here is from genome assembly GCA_914829495.1 of Eilema sororculum. Taxonomy (NCBI): domain Eukaryota; kingdom Metazoa; phylum Arthropoda; class Insecta; order Lepidoptera; family Erebidae; genus Eilema; species Eilema sororculum. The sequence goes on along the minus strand of OU618543.1, from coordinate 18,035,107 downwards.
AATTTTAATATATTTCGAAACTGGATAATGTTTTCAATATTATCAAAAGGAAGAATAGTGTGACAGTAACGGTGTTTTAGAGAATATTTTATTGATTTTAGGTTACCGTTATCACGTACCTAACGTTTTCAAATGCGTAGAAGCATAAATTGTAAATTGACATATTCAATAGTGATCAATATTCTTATATTAAGTACCGACTCCTATTGAGTACGTAAGACAAATTACAGTGATGGTTAATATCAGTAACTTAGCAGAGAAAGAACAGGACAGAGAACCCCGGGCTCTATAATGGAAGCTTTGGATGCAACACAGTACTAAGTTAATCATAAAATTAAAAGGCGGTATTTATTTTTTATTTGGGTAACTTTATAATCAAAAAAATACCACCTGAAAAAGGTAACTGGGACAGACTGAATGCGGAAGGCGGAGGATCGGGTGAAATGGCGCACATTGAGATAGGCTTATGTCCAGCATCCAGCAGTGGACTGCGGTGGGCCAATTCATAATCAAATAACTTTTAGATTTGATATTTAATATTGAAGTTATTTCAATCAGAATTTATTTGTTCAAAGTTTAATAAAATAAACATCAAGTTTTACTGAAGACAATATGTTTAATTCAAATGACTCATTACACCACGGACACATTTAATAATATATAAATAGTAGTTGCATATTTTTGCTATACCAATAGGTATATACATAATAGATATGTATAGTTTCTGGTGACGTATTTCCTAGGTTATTATTTGAGCCACACTAAGTTTAAATCCGTAAGTCCATTAATGTCTAAACATGTCCAAATATCAAAAGTCTTGAATGAAATGGTAAGACCTGGACCTTATCATCCCATTATTTATCATAAGTGTTCCTATAAAATGTTAAATTGGTTTGTATACTTCTGAAGAAACTTAAAAAAAAATATATCAATTCATTTTTCATACAGCTAGTTGAAAATGTTTTATACAAATGAATGAATTGAGAAACGACACCTAATGGTATACAGACACTTGTAAGGCCAGACATCTCATGGTCAATACTCAATATTGCGTTTTAAAAAGATTTTCAATACCTAGTAGCCAATAAAACGTATCTCCCACTGTCCTTCGGTACTCAGACATTGCGTCACTATCGAATGTATGCGCATATAAAAATGTAGCTCAGGTAATAAGGTTACCTACTACCGCAAAGCTTTATTCATATATTTTGTCCTAAATCGCAAGATGTAAAAGTCCATGGCGCGAATTGTTTTGTACTAATCTACCCTTGGTGAATTTGAACTCGTCCTCCACAGTTGCACACCTTACTATCTTCGAAAAACATCCAAGAAAGGTTCAAAATATATGAATTATGCTATATAATAGTTACTAGCTTTTGCCCACGGTTCCACCCGCGTGGATGTCGGTTATCACGAACAAACGTAGCCTATGTCCTTTCTCAAGGTATAATCAACCCTTTTACAAAATTTAATCAAGATCGATTCAGCGGTTTAGGCGTGAAAGCGTAACATACAGACAGAGAGTTACTTTCACATTTATAATACTAGGTTTTGCCCGCGGCTCCGCCCGCGTGGATGTCGGTTATCGCGACCAAACGTAGCCTATGTCCTTTCTCAAGGTCTAATCAACCCTTTTACCAAATTTAATCAAGATCGATTCAGTGGTTTTGGCGTGAAAGCGTAACATACAGACAGTCAGAGTTACTTTCACATTTATAATATTGGTATGGATTTTATGTAACTACTTAAGTCCTTGTAACCCTGTATTTATATTATGAATAGGTGCGAAGCCTCCTTGAAACTTAGAGACCTTGTGAAAGTAGTAAGTAGGAAACAATTTAGGTAAGTGTGTTTCGATTTGTAACTACGAAAGTGTGACGTTGTAACCAAATATTAAGTACGGTTTTTAAGGATATCTGTGACTTTTTCAGAAATCTTGTACCCGGTATGTGTTATGGGAGTGCTACAGATTCGCAGTTACAGTAAGTACCTTTGAAAAAATTGATTAAAAACATGCTGAAAAACTGTTATTGAGTATTGAGAAACAGTTGTAAAATGTTTTAATTTGACTGAAATTCATAAGTGGAAAATAAATAATATTTAATAATAATATAATATTTGAACAAAAATGAGTAGGTACAGCGTTATAACATTAAAATAATATCACAGAGTAGAGGAAATATTCTAAGGGGAAACATTGGCACCTGTACTAATGAATTAAAATATTGGATTACAGGTAACATGAATTCATGGATGGAATTCATACAGGTATTCATGAATAAGGATAAAAATGGTGATTAATTCAGCGTTGTTACTAAACGCAAAATTTGTATCCTTATGACCCCAATAAAAGCTTTCGAACGTTAAAACAACTATATTTTGAGTTGTTCAACACAATTATACTATTACTAGCTGTCCCGGCGAACTTCGTACCGCCAATTTTTTAGATCCCGTTCCCGCTGCACCATTTAGGGGGATGAAAAATAGATGTTGGCCGATTCTCAGACCTACTCAATATGCTCACAAAATTTCATGAGAATCGGTCAAGCCGTTTAGGAGGAGTATGGCAACGAAAACTGTGACACGAGAATTTTATATATTAGATATAATTGAAATTGGAAATATTTGTTCGCGATGGACACAAAAACTACTGAACGGATTTTGATGCGGTTTTTTTAAAAAGGTCTTGATCAGACTTAAAATTACGTTTGTTTGATTGCAAGCGGTTGAGTAGAACCGTAAACCATATAGGTTGCTGTGGGTCGCGGTCACGGGATGAGTATTTCTGTGACCCAGGTACATTTGCATGTACCAGGCTCACAGAAACTTTAAGGAATTTTATGGATCATTCTCACTAGTTCTACTAACAATTAGTTCCATGGAACTAGTGAGAATTTTTTTTCTCAGTAGTTCCATGGGCTTTGGTAATGGAACAAATGAAACCAAACTTAATCGAACTTATCTCACTAGTTCCACTGTAGTTGTTCCATGGAACTAGTGAGTTTTTTTTTCTCAGTAGTTCCATAGGCTTTGATATTGGAACAAATGAAACCAAACTTAATCGAACTCGTCTCACTAGTTCCACTGTAGTTGTTCTATGGAACTAGTGAGAATTTTTTTCTCAGTAGTTCCATGGGCTTTTATAATGTAACAAATGAAACAAAACTTATTCGAACTCGTCTCATTAATTTCAGTGTAGTTGTTGTAGTTCTCGTTCAAACCAATTTTCGTTGGATGTTTGCATAGCAATGTACATCACATAATATGTTTTTTAGATTTATCATTTTCTTATTTTAGAAGTTAAAGTGGTGTGAGGCTGTACATTTTTCCTCTTTGGAAGTGTCTCTTGCGCAAACTATTCAGTTTAGAAAAAAAATATGTTAGAAATTTCAGTAGCATTTTCAAAGACGCATCTATAAATACCCCACAGGTATTTTTTTTTATCGTGCAATAAATCCCCACGGATACCACCCCCACGGAGCCGGTGGAGGTGGTTATGTCGGACTCGAACTGACTAAAACGCACGCCGTCTTGGGTCCTTGGTTGCCGGAGGTGAGATTGCCAAAAGCATATCTCTCGCACCCCGGCAGACCCAGGACCATCTCTTTCGAGATGGCCCCCTTCGGGTTGTGGGGACCACAGGGTCCCCATCTAGCCCCGGTTACGGGGAGGCGCACTTGGCACCGCCGCCGTGGCCTGCTCCTGCTAGGGTGAGAGGCGGCTCCACCGGTCACCCCCAGGCCAGCGCTCATGGAGGACGGAGGTCGTTCTGCGACCTCCGACGTCCAGTTCGCCTTCGCTCTGCGCGGGCTTCCCAGGCCCGAAGTCTAGTCCGGACCCGACCGGCCGCCTCCTTCTCCAGCATTACTTGCTCGCAGAAGGAGGCGGCCGCACCCCAAGCGTTCGCGCATCGTACCATCGCTGTGAGCAATGCGGCGAGTGTGAGGACTCCTACCCCCAGAGCCGCCACTAGGACCCGCCTCGGAGTGTCCCACGCCGGGCACTCGGTTAGCGTGTGCAGCTCTGTGTCCTCGCTCGCATCACAGTGATGGCACTCGGACGTTGGCTTCTTCCGGATCCGACACAGGTAACTCCCGAAACACCCGTGTCCGGTAATCACCTGCGTCAGCCGGTACGAGAGGCTGCCGTGTGGCCTCTCTAGCCACTCCTCCATGATGGGTCTTACCACCGCTATTAATACCCCACAGGTATGGGAGAATACATCTACTTACCAAGTTTCAACAGAATAGCCCTTAAAGTGAGAAACGTGGCCGTGACATATGGACGGACGGACAGACAGACATACATGACGAACTATAGGGGTTCCGTTTTTGCCATTTGGCTACGGAACCCTAAAATCGACCAAATACTAAGGTAATATGAAACCTGATAGCTATAATTGTAACCTAGTTGCTACGCAACGCAACAAAAGTATTGAGTATTGCTATTTTTTAACACGTAGAACTAATGAGAATGTTATTGATTTTTGGTTTCAGTTGTTCCACTAAGAAGAACCATGGAACTACTGAGAAAAAAATTCTCACTAGTTCCATGGAACAACTACAGTGGAACTAGTGAGACGAGTTCGATTAAGTTTGGTTTCAATGGTTCCATTAACAAAGCCTATGGAACTAATGAGAAAAAAAATTCTCACTAGTTCCATGGAACAACTACGGTGGAACTAGTGAGACGAGTTCGATTAAGTTTTGTATCATTTGTTCCATTATCAAAGCCCATGGAACTACTGAGAAAAAAAATTCTCACTAGTTCCATGGAACTAATTATTGGTGGAACTAGTGAGAATGATCCAATTGTGGGTGGTGGGAACAGGAGCAGTGTGTCCGAAACCTTTCTATTCAGAACTTAACATTGACGAAGTCGCGGGCAAAGGCTAGTAGTAAATAAATTCATAGTTCGTTCAGGAAAAAAAATGGTTTGAATCTAAATTCCGTCCATTCAGTGAGGTCCCTGTGACATATGAATACTTATTGAGAGCGGAAGTTGCTTGAAAAACAAGTGCAGCCTTGTCAATACACGTGTATCGTGTTTTTCGAACATGGCTAGTTAATATGCTGGGTGAATTTGAATCCATCAGTCCACGTGAGCTTCTGCTGATAACACGGCCATGACCGCTGTGTTGTGAGATTGATGTTTCGTTCAGAGAATAAATGTTAGTTCTTTTTTTCTTTCGTCATATATTTATATTAGCTGGTTTTTTTAAAGCAATTGAGTATCTTAATAGGAGGTGAGCCTGTTACTGGCAAACAAACATTTTTTGCTTCGTCCTGCAAAAATTTTCAATTAAGGACCTCCCACACATCCTTACTTAGTATATCTCAGTTCAATAAATGATTCGTAATGATGGTTCAATAATGATTTTTAATTTATACTATGGAGCCATAGCTTAACAATACTTAACAATATCCTACTTGCAAGATATTTAAGTCAGGAACCTATTTATGACATAGATATTATTTTTCAAAGATTTTGGATTGGTACTCTTTACATTTTTTTTTGGCAAGAGTACTCAAAACCAGTGATCGTATATGAAAACAATTGTGAAAGTTGAAGAAGCGGAAGATTTATGCCAGGATCGCAGCAAGTGGAACACTGTAGTCTCTGCCTATCCCTATGGGAAAAAAGCGTGACTGTATGTATATGTGTATACTTTAACATTTTATGTAGTTTCGTAATTAAACGAAGTCGCATGTAACGGTTAATATATTAATTTTTAAATGGCCATGAGCAATTGAAAAACAAATGAAATGTTTCTTTATTCAAACCAGTTTTTACCAGAGACTTCAAAGAGCCAAACAAACTCTAAATTATAGTCCACCCAAATCAATATCCAGTACAAAGGAATCAAAGTCCCAATTCATTGAAAGGCAAAAAAAGAAAGCGTTCGAATAATTCAGAAGTGTGAAATCAAATAATAAATAATTCAAATTTTAGAATCGGGATTACACAATAGGGGGCGGTGGAATCGGCCCCAGGGGGAGCCGCAAACGTGACGGCCCGACAAATTTGGAAGAAAATCCGGTGACGTGTCAACCGCTACTGACAAATTTAATTATTCAACTTACCGAAACGTTAGCAAGATGACTTTTCCCGAGCCGATAACTAAGTAGGAATAAATTCACTTAGAGCTGCCGAAGCAAAGTTTAACTTAATAAAACATAGGAATTTTCGTAATTTGATTGTACAGAGGTCGGATCTCGGTCGGCCTGATTTGAATACGTCATTACGAATCATTTGTCGCGCCCACCTACGTGATTCCTCTGAATTGTTAAATATTCTGTCAATCTAGTGTTTGACGCATACAATTTAAAAAAGAACCGTTCGAATTTTAAATTCGTTTTAAAAGTCATCCACAGTTTATCGCAGATGTTTATGTAATGGTAGAAAACTTTGCTCATAGAGATTTTAGTCTACAGTTTACGAAGCTTCCGGGGAACTTGGCACTCAATCTACCATTTATGAGATCTTTTAAAACAATTTTATGACTTTTTTTACTTATTGAAGAAGAGTAAACGAAGTAGGGACATGATCTTATACCTTTGGAATAAAACAAGTCAGGAATTAGCTTAACAAATGTTCAACATTCGAATCTCGAAGTGAATCTTTACAAAATTAATTTTGTCATAACTTTTGCTAATTAGTTTTGAATTTTGAGTACGTAAAATTAATATAATTTATACTTGAATTTTACTTTAAATGTTATTCAAAGCAAGGGTTCAATCTTAGTAAACAAATACAAATGGAATACTGATTTCGGTATGTCGTGGATAACTTCTCATTTGGTATGAATTAGACAAGAGTGAAATTTATATATTACAATGCTCGAGCTTGTACATTCCTACGAACTTAATAATAGAGCGCTAAAGTACGGTACGTATTTATATTATTCTATAGCTAAAGCAAAAAAAGAAAAGTTTTTGTTGTACTTTTTTTTGTGAAACATATATTATTATCTCAAATATTTTATGCACCATAAAGCCTATTAGATTACTTATATTCATTAGGTACGCAAAGAATAAGAAAAATTCGACAGGCGTGCTCGAGCCCGCGGATTCTTGGATTTATATCTGGGTTCCGCATAAATCACGTTAACGTTCCGGCTAATGTCCCGCTCGTGCTGAGGTGTAGATATACATCGGATACACGTATGCAACTAAATTCTTGCCAAAAAGTAGTTACACATTTATTTAACTTACATTAAACATCGGGTACGTACAAAGACGTTTATGATAAGACCGGCAACGCGTAGCAAAAATTTTGGTCACTTACATTTTGTTAATCCACCTGACTTTAAGTTCCTATGTCATCTGAAAAGTCGCCAAAATTACTATCTAGACTTTTTTAAATTAATTTTATGTTGTGCAAAGCGAGTATTCAATGTGGGTTTGAAAATGAAACACTTATTGGATGGTTTGACTTAAGAAAGTAACTATATAGTTTATTTTTCGCGGTTTTTCGCGGTTTTTCGCAGGTTCGCAGGAGGTAGAGACCTCTTACCTTACCTCAAACCGTGATACAACATTTTGTTTTGAATTGCTTGTCTATAATAATAGATATACATAGAGTCTACGGGTACGCGCGTATAGAATAATTAATAGACAAACATTTAATAGAGTTAAGACTGGTTTTAAATATACATATTATATAATTAACTAATCGATTTGATTAACACGGATGTTCCCGATAACCTGTCGTCCTAGTCCTACGGATCACGGACTTTGATAAGATGATAACTTCCTTTATCTAAACATTATAAATCAGTAAAAGGGTCATAATGCCACGATTTGTAATCATTTATCGTGTCAACTGCTTCTCGTGAGATAACCTGATTAAGTTAACAGATTCAAAACTAATAAATGTGATGTGATTACATTGAAGTTGATTGTTATTTATGGATAGATTAATTAAATATTTTACCCTGTTTTAAACTAGTTTGAAATAATTGAAATATGTAATATAAGTGTCACATATTAACGATAAAATCCAGAATATATTAATAAACTTTAATATATTCTGGATTTTATCGTTAATTTTGATGATGTTTTACTATTCATCAGAGCGTCGAAATTAAATAAGGAAAAGTGTGTAATAACATTGTTTCTCGTATACTTACTTTCATCTTAAATCTATGGATGTTTGATTAGCTTTGTAATCATAGACAATCCACGGGCTTAAGTTTAATTAAACGTTTTCTACACGAGCGTACATAATTTATTATAGAAATAAATTTAACTCATGCTGTTCACTGTTTTTTTTTCAATCCCTACTGTTTCAATAAAGTGTAGGTATACTCATACTGTGCTATTTTCTTTTAATACTCTTACCGATTCCATTTTTAAAATGTACACTGCTAATTAATGCGCATGCGATTTTTACGATAAAAAGATTGCATCAAGTTAACGACCGACAAGCATACCTAAAACCAAATATAGTTATAGCACTAGTTATACGAGTAGTTCTACCAGTTTTTTTCCCACTTAAGCATTTAATTTTTCCCGATGTACCTATTTGAATAGCTATACCATGTTTATTTTCATATACTTACCCTTTAGAATGTAATAAGTTTAATTGCGTGTTGTTATAAATAAAAAGTGAATTTAATTTATGTAGATGGCAGGGCGACACCGGAACAGTTGGCGAAGGCCCAGGTCTAAATCTGCGTTTGCACACAGTACACATCATACTCTTGACCCCACCTGTGATTGTTAGTGCGATTTTGCAGTAAGTGCACTATATCTATAACGATGACCTTAAAAGTGTAGCGATTGTGTACACATTGGTTTTTCTTTTTTTGGCGTAAATCTGTATGTGTTTATGCATTTATTAGGCGTGGCGAGAATGTTGGATTGCAATATTAGAAGTCACAGATTCGATTCTTGTGTGAGTAAATGATATTCTTGATGTTACCGTCATTAACACCAAGAATATCATTCGCTCATTTACCATAAATAGGTTTAAATACTACATATTTACATTCTTACCAAAATTTCTTAACATCTAAGACCTACAATGTACTCAAAACTCATCACAACAAATAAATTATGAAATTTTCGATAATTTCAACCTGTTATTGTACGCCAAGAACGTCAAAACATATTTTATTATCAGCTTACCACTTATTACAGACACTATTCTCGAATGTTGGAACAAAAGCAAGTAGGTAATAAACTGCGTTCGGAACCTATGGTTATACGTAATTGTTAACGTTACACAAATGAAGTAAGGATGCAATCTGAAAACGTCGTGTCATGTCGTGCGGGCCTGTTTTTTTTTTGAGGTACAGAGTTGATAGTTGCAAACCATGATTCCATTTATATTACCGACAGGTGGTAGGTCAAAAAAAAAATTAATGTGTACACTATCGCGACACTTTTCTAGTTCATTGTTATAGATAGAGAGCACTTATTGCTCAATCGCACTAAGCATCACTGGTGGGGTCAAGAATAAGAAAAGTCAATAAACCGGTACCGGCCAGCAGGTTAAGTTGACTCGAGTCTCGAAATTCTAAAGCCCGTATTCTAGAATGAAACTCAGCCTGAATTACGATTTATCTGATAACAGATTGTATAAACAGATTGATAGCTTGACATATTATGGTCAGTACAATCTGTCCTCAGACAAATCGAGATTCAGGCTGAGTGTCATTGTAGAATACGGGCCTTAGTCGGGCCGCATTAACCCAGTAGGTGATATAATTCTTACCCAAGCTATACAAAACGCACTTTACCGTTTTTGTTAAACATATCAATGATAACAACGCACATTTTATTGTTCAATAAAGAATCGTGCATTAATCTCTGAAAAAAAAATCTTTTAAAAGAATCTTTCAATTGAACGAACAAGGAATGACTGTATAAAATTTTTCCGAGCGCCATTGTTAGCGAATGACGATGGAAGATTAAAACATTTCTTTTTCACCGGATAATAACTATCGAAGCCTAAGTGATCTCGAGATAACGTTTTAAAAACCGAGGGGAACCTATTTTCCCGCAGAAACGCAAACACCTTTTCAATCCTTCAATGGGCCTAACGATGAGACGGTGGGAAGAGCCGCGAAGTACCAACTAGCGGTGGCAGTTTCTTAATGGTATTGTAAGACAGAAAAAATACCGAGATCGCGGTACAATGGTGTAAAGAGAAAGATTAATCGTCCGTTCGGAAGACGCACTCGGGAACGTACTGTACGCGGCGCTTCTACAAAAATTAATCATTTTAACGCTTCATTGTCGCTCAGTCGCCTCCCACGCGTGAAAACTTCCCCGCTAATTAAATTAGAATTAGGGAGCCGTTTGACAGATTGCGTTCGAATTTTTCATTCTAATCCCGAAGCAAAAGACGTTTCTACAACTGCCATAAAATCCGTCTTCTTGATTAATAGGCGAATGTGAACACTCGGATAAGTGGAAAATTTTATTCCACTACCTATCGTGAGAGATAACGAAGGAAGAAGAATTACATAAAGCTTTCAGAAAGTGTGATGTAATCTCGACCGTCGTTTCCATAAACTTAATGGCGAAGTATCACAGAACTTACATATCGCTGTTATAACAACCCAAGTTGGCATATTTGTTACCCCCTCAGTCAGCATATTCGCGTCGAATGACCGCCAATTTATGTGAAAACTTCTACCGGTTAGAGCATGACCTATCTATATGAATAAAAGTTTTCACTCGTCAAGGAGCTATCGGTATGTTTCGAGAAGAATACCTTAAGTAAATATGCCAGGTTAAAGTTTTCGCACGAAACTTTGCGTTACGCAATCGCTATGTGTCAATTTTGCGATTGAAATATGGCGTCGGAGTTCCCGCGCATGGGTGGCGGCGACGCCACTGTTTCCGTGAACCATAACTCGATGCACATCCATGCTTTATGCGACCATACAAATTTCGTACAAACTAGAAAAGAGGTCGTATTTCATTCGGAGCTTGGATGAAAAGTTAGTGTCGGTATTGTCTTTTTTAAATCGGACACCTTATCATTCAACAGTCGAGATGCATCACTGCTTATTGTGGATGCGACTACCTATAACCACAGAATAGATAATAGCTATAACCACTTCTATATCGGGTAAACTCACTAGACAATGATAGGTTTACAGCAGTACACAGCTCCGGGAGAGGGGAGGTTGATTTGAAGCACATTTATTTTTTAACTACTCATCTCACTTGAATAAACTTATTGACAACTTTAATGATTACGGATTTCAATGTTACCTACCCTTAATTTTGGAACGTGGTTATTTTTTACAAGAAATTTATTGCATTTTTCCTTGCTATAAATACTGCGACAAGAAACTCCTAAAAAGTCTTTTGTACCTGATCAACAGTTAGGTTCGACCAACACGGTTATCTGGCCACACATTATACATTAACAACGCGTGTATAGTAATGAATGTCGGCAATATATCTCAATGTATAAGCTGTAGGTAGTCGTGCCTTGCGGAACGCCTGGAGGATAAGTAACATATTCCACTTAGCGAATTGCGCTCCGTAAATGGCCACAATTATCATACCGCTTCACCGGAAATACAGCGTACGGGTACACTCCTATTTCCAAAGAAAGTATTGTTCAGATAGGGAAAGAAAGAAAACACAACCTGTGTGACGTAGTGATAGAGCGCTCGAGTGCTAATACAGACGTTGTAAGTTCGAGTCCCATTTAGTGCAATTATATTTATATTTGTCTTGGTCTGGGTTTATATGTACCTACAATATATATAATTTTTTTTTGAATATGAATGTATTTACAAAAATAAATATCTGAGTTTGGTCAAGGTCATCCGTATTCTATAAACGTTGTATAATAAAAGCTATGTTTTCTTTGGACGTGTATACTTCTGACCTAGGATTATTATTTACTAGCTTTTGCCCGCGGCTCCGCCCACGTGGACGTCGGTTATCGCGACCAATCATAGCCTATGTCCTTTCTTAAAAGCTAATCTATCCCTATACCAAATTTCATCAAAATCGGTTCAGTGGTTTAGGCGTGAAAGCGTAACATACAGACAGACAGACAGACAGACAGAGTTACTTTTGCATTTATAATATTATAGTATGGATATGGAAGTATGGATTTAACATAAAAAAACATAAACATAAACTCACGCCCGTATTCCCCGAAGGGGTAGGCAGAGGTGCTAGCACCCACGTTTCGCCAGTTTATGTTTAGGTCCCAATGTGATAGGTGGCGAGCCTATTGCCATTAACCGGGCACTTATAAACCTGCGATAAATACACACATAACTTCGAAAAGCATCGAAAAGTCATTGGTGTGTGCCATGGTAAACCTGGGATCGAACCCGAGACCTCGTCTCAGCAGTATGGATTTAATTTATTAAATTGTAAAATGTTACCCGGTTTTCGATATATGATTTAAGGATCGAGTTATACAATTATATGGTATCGACATCGACATCATATCGCAATCATATCACTGAGTTTTATTACTTTTTTAAAAATAGTTACCTTTTTCTATCTTCAACTTAGTATACCATTAGTTAAAATTGTTCCATTTAATAAAGAGACAAGTATCGAATCAAAGCTTATACTAACATAACTTGTATGTTCGTCGTACGATTTTATTGGTGCGTAGAGGGTCTACGAGATTTCGTAGTAGCGAAATGATGTCTCATTAACCTAGTAGCAAGGCCGGGGTTCGCTTTGATGTGAGACAGTAGTTGTACGTATGAGCAATAAATATACGGAAAGCCTTACCCGGAATTATATCCGGAATCACGGTTAGTGTAGTAGTTTGGAGCTCAGCTACTACGCCTAGCGGAGTCATAACGAATATACGTCATGTGATCCCACTGACTTTATATTCATAGTAAGGGATGGATTATTTTAGGATTTTACGTTGATGTTATTTTTAGGATGTCTATAAAGTATAGACGCAGCTCGTCCTCACCTACTTTCGCGAAACGGTGTGCTCTAGAAAAATATCATTTTGAATAATTTTGTTGTACATTATATATCAACTGGATATAGTATAATCGTTGTAGTTAGTCAGTTATTTATGAGAAGATATCCATAAATTTTATTATATTGAGCCTTAACAGTCCCATAACACAGATAATAATTTACATGTTACGAATGAACGTTGAGAGTCAATTTCCCTATAGAGTATGGTGGCACTCAATAAATTTTTATTTTATACATATTTGCACATGTTGAAAATGTACGATCTGTGTCGTTAGGTAGGCGTCCGCGCGTCGCGTCGCAGGTACGTCTGTGGCGCCACATGGGCTTCTGCCAGATTAATGGATCATTGCCCCCCCTCCCCGCGCCTTGCCGACCCCCACACACCCGCAGATGCGAAACTACTGTTCAACGACATCGCTCCTTCCTCCACTAGATATATGGCTCTCGTTGTGCCACTTAACACTATTTTTGATTACGAAAGATTCCCTCGAGAGTTTCTCCTCTCGGTCATGTTAATACGAATGAATAGACCACTTTGATATTTGCACCATACGAAAATAGCGCTCGAACGCATTGAGGAGCCTATAAAAGACTGACCTACTAATATCGAGATCATAACCCGCTTCGACCTTCAGTCTCAACAAGTAGCGAACTTACATTTATGCTCGATAAAACACTTCGAAACGGCTCATCGTAAATCACCGAGACATCCAAAGTTAGCCGCCAAGCACTTAAAGTTTAACAGACAATAATAACTGGCGATGAAAAAACGGCCTTCCACGGTGGGGGAATAAAAAGTAATGTGGCAATAGTGGTGGAGTAAAGTACTAAAGGGCTAAGTTGGTGAGTGGGTAAGTTTTGAGGAATGTTGTAATGAGGCGGAGGACAATCGATAAATTTGAATGTTCGGCGGCGCCGCCCTGCGACTTGCAACTTTTTTCGGCAGCAGGGGAGCGCGCGCCACTGCGACGCCACTCGGATAAGTCCACGTTCCACTAGCACGACTATACTATAAACTTAAAGCTATAACGTTAAATTAATAAATGAATTATAGTACCCAATTTTTATCACGTCTACGGGGACAGAAATGAGAGTCTGATTCTTTTTTGTAACATGTTTTCTCTACAGTAATGAACATATTTACATCGTCTACAGCTTGATACCATCTTAGAGTTGTTAAAACCGAAGTTATAGTTTTAATAATTAAACATAAACGGTTTTAACTACTCTATAAAGGTATAAACTGTCAATCCGATGTATTATAGAGAGAATGCCCTACAAAACTCACCCGCTATGAAAAACGAAAGGTGTTTTGAGTTTGATGTGTTTGTTTTCAAATTTATGTAATTATGTTTAGCTTTAACATGTTTTTATGTTAGGATCAACACCAATCCATAATAATATTACATAAATGCAAAAGTACCTCTGTCTTTATGATACGCTTTCACGTCTAAACCACTGAAGATTAGACCGTGAGAAAGGACAAAGGCTATGTTTGCTCGCGATAACCGACATTCACGCGAACGGAGCCGCGGGCAACAGCTAGTATGATATAAAGGATGTCTAGTAAAAAACAAGTAAAAAGCAGCACTCGTAGATTACAAAACAGGATATTCTATCATACTATTTTGTAATCTACGAGTCACAATACATGAATTACAGCTCTCTAACAAAGCTATAGTTCACAATCCGTACTTACAAATCTCGCTCACGTCTAATACCTCTAGAAGCAACAATATGCTTGGGATTATATAGCATAGCATTCTCTTGCTGGACAATAGCCTTATATGCAGGGTTGTCGAACATCGCATATCCTATGCGATTGATAGCATACTGCGAACAGCTGAACACCTCGTAAATACAAAATTGATGCGTAGGCTACTTTGTGGCAATGGTAATATATTAGTATATGCTAATGCCAATCAGGAAATGACCAACCAAATTCGAATATACTTTTATGTCTAACAAAGTTATGTCTCATGACTACAGAATGTATTTGCAATGTTAATTGCATTAAATAGCTGCATTGATTACTTTATAAATAAACGCATAAACATATTTTATTAATTTTTTGTAGAATTAAATAGAACATTAAAACCTTTTAGAACATACCTATATAATACAAGCTAGTTAAACTATGCTTACTTTAGATATACAGAATATAGTAGAATATAAAAAATGTATGAATATTAAACATGGTTTTGTTTGGAGATGAACTGAGTTCCTGAATTTTACATATAATTGCATAACAGTTCATTTAATCGATTGCATTAAATAATGCACAAAGGGAACAAGAGATGGAATTACTGGTATTTAAGAAAAAAATAATCAGTTTATCGTCAGTTCAACCCTAGGTACCATCAGGTAAGGTAGCGTGTAGGCGAATGCGGAAGTGATAATCTTAAAAGTTAGATTGACATAGTTCTGTCGTATAAAAGTATAGCGAAGTTACAATGTCAGACTAGAATATGTAGGTACGAGTTTGATTTATCGGCCCTGGCACTCTTTCAACTGGTAATTGGGACGAAATACGTAAGCGGAATGACACGACCTTTTGTACTTTTTTATATAGGACACGTCAATTTGACTTCACCTCGCCTTATGTTAAGCTAAAGGCAAAGTCTCGGAAAGAGGGTCACCATCGGAAACATGTACCATGTTAACAGTGGTGGCACTCAGCTTGACGGCTTCGTTAGATGCCTTTTCACGCCCCGCTTAAAGGACCCGGGACTGTAGGAAAAAGGAAACACGTGAGTTGGCAGGGAGTTCCAGGTCTTAATGGTGGTAATACTGTAGGTTCTTTAATATATTTAAATTTGCTCATGGCGCGTTTGATGTTAGTGTGTGTGTAAAGTCATGCTGTGATATACATTGCTGTCTCGGTTTTATGGAGAGCGCATGATGCGGCTGGCCGACGGGTGACAGCGATTACCAGCGATGTACAGTCGACAAAAGAGATAAGGTAGCCCTTTTTCGTATAAAGTTGTATCGAAGGTGCAACCGTATCGACATCTTTCGGTGTGTAAAGCATAATTTCAAATCAAACAAGTCAATTCAATCTAAGCCGGTATAAAACCAAGTTTATACTGCATGATTTATCGCATAAATAAATACAAGTTTATTTTCCAAACAATATTTTTTAAAAGACACAGCTGTAGGTATTCAATTGTTATATAACATCGTAATGAAATCCAATAAAATTGTATTACATTAATATGCAAATGGTGTTGCATACAACAAGCACACAACCCATATAAGTATTCTTAGTTTCTATTATTCTATAGAAATAAACGTATATATTATTATTTAAGTACAAAAGGTTTAACGTATGTTGTATTATTTATTCACGTAGACAGGTAAGTAAAGCCTTCGGATAGAATACGTGTATCATTTTAGCTCAACAAAGACCTGAGGAGACGGCTTTGTCATTGACAGCTTGCTATAGACAGGGAAGACAGGAGCATGTACTATTGTCTATTGTTATCGATTAATGTATTACTACAATAAAGTATTGTGTCGCATCTAAAATTAGAATGATCCCGTCATACAGTCTGTGTATTTTGAATATACACATTACATGACAGAAGGATAAGGGTTGGGAGACCTATGCTGCGCTTCAAGGACTGCATAAAACGCGACATGGTGGCCTTTGAAATCAACCCCAAAGTATGGGAAAACCAGGCTGACGATCGCACCAAGTGGAGGAAGTCCCTGGCTGATGGATGCAAGACCCATGACAACTGTTGGTATCGAAACGTTAGCCGAAAAGCGTAAGAAGAGACAGGGGAGCGCAGGGGTTGCCTCGTCTGCCCACGTTTCGAGCGACCCGCAGTTTAGGTGCCAATCATGCGGACGGTACTGTCACTCCCGTATCGGATTATACAGTCACACTAGAGTCTGCCACACAGATACTGCTTAAATCATCTACTTAAAATGTAAAGGCCTACTACTACTACTACATGACAGGATCATATAAAACTATTTTACTCCGCCTGTATCTACGAAAGAGAAGAGGTTTTACTTAAACACACATTTTTGAAACTATAATATTGATCCCGAAAAAGTCGAGTAGGTATGTGGTCAGTTTCCAGATTTCACCCTACCCGAGCCGGGGTATAAAACTCAAAACCCCACGAAGTTCAACGCTACAAGATCAACTTCATGAACTACATGTTCTATCCAGTTTTATGCGGTATTTAAGTAAGTAATTAAAAGAAATTAAAAAAAAATCCTATCCGGTGAATAAGCCTGATTTAAATTTATAACTTTAAAATAAATGATTATAAACGGTAAAAATATTCAAATACATTTATAATGGAATTATTTTAAGTGATTTGCATAAACACTTATTATCTTTATGTGTAACAGTGTAACGATAAAAACTGAATATATAAACAGTTAATTAAATTTACGAGTCAATTACTACAAAGCACAATATTTACGAGGTCAGAAGTTGTTTGATCTTTGAGTTAGGTTTAGTCCAGGGCTCCGCCTGCGTAGAAAATGTTCCCGTTTTCGCCACCCCACAATTTTTTTTTACTTTTCACCCCACTCGCGCCCAGGGTGAAAAGTAATAATTATCTTATCTAGAATAATTATGATCTATGTCTATAATTATTTTCATTCGCATCCTTTCAAGCTGGAGTCGTAGCCCCTCCCCCTCCCATCTTGAAAAGGAAAGTTTGTGGTAGAATCTCGAGTTGTTTCGGTTTTATAGTGCGTTCTTTATCGTACATCGGATCGGATTTGGTAACTTAATAGAGTAGTTAAAACCGTTTGATAAAAATATTATAACTATAGCCTCGATTTTGAATACTATCGCTGTGAAAATAGATACGAAAATATCTATAGTATTGATACTTCTAGTAATTTATGGACAGTTCCTACTGATGCGAGTACTTGATAAGTAGATAATGTGAGATTATAGGCCGCGTCACGATCGATCAATCTTTACATTCTAGATAGTTGTACAAGATAGGTCCTGATATCCAGATTGTATATCTATATGAGAAATGATAAGGAACAATTATAGATTAGTTGTGCGTTGTATCCCGTGTACATTGAGTACGCATGGCCCCTTTAAGTGTGTAAAGATAAAGATGGCAACAAACTGATTTTAGTAATTACGTCGTTGTGTCTGGATGTTTTCGATGTTTGTTACTTAATCACACTGTAACAGCTTAACGAATCAGGCTGAAATTAGGGATAGCCTAAAATAATAAATAGGATATAGGTACCATTTATTCTTGGTATAGGGTTCTATTAGTTGTGAGAACGGAATCAAAATTCCACACTGGCTGAATAGATTAAAAAAAAACGTTTCGTTCTGAATAGGTTTAAATTATTGTTTACTCACTCACTAGGAAAACATATATCTCCCAGGAGACGGCCTACGTATGAGAGGCACTTACATAGTAGTTGCTGAAATTGCAGCTCAAAAATACTAAGATACCAGAACCGGCTTTTACTATTCAGTGGGTCATTTACTTCCATTTACATTAGCAGATAAGGAAAAAGACGAAACTAATAAAAAAGTTAATTAATTAGAAACTTTTTAGTATATCATATTTTATGAAATTTATTGCTATCGAAAAAATATCGAGCACAAATCGGCAATAGTAAGATTCTATCACTTTAATGTTAATGTAGATGGAGCTTGGGGGAAAGGTTTTGTATTTCAAATAAATGTAGGAAACTTAGCACTCACAATAAATTAGAAGTTCCCTTCAAAGGAGAATGGATTAAACTAGTTCGTGAAGTGTGGGCCCTGAACGACGAAACTTTCAATTTTTATGACAAATTCAATTAGGACAAGATTTATGCGTCTTTGTTCGCACCGAATCTATTTTTCATTAGAGTGAGGGAGACAATAATATAGCTAAGCCTTTGATAGCTAAGTTTTGGGTTGTAATTTGTAAATGCATTTGTTTGACTAAGTGACATTAACAATGTTCTTTTTACTTTTGTAATTCGGAAAAGAAATTTATGCTCGGGTTTCCTTTGGATTGTGATTTTACGATTATGAGAATAGAAGCAGAAATCGGTTAAACTTTTTTTCGGTTACATTTGTGTTTTGTGAAGTTTTTGTGCTAATATCGTGGTTTTTTCTGAATTGAAAATTTTGGCAAATAATTAGGTCCTTGGTTATAGTTAAAATAAATGATATGACTGGCATAATAAATAAATAATAGTAAAAAAGCGATATTTTTTTTACTATGGATGTAATCATACAACCTTCCGTTTAATAAAAAGAAACAAATTTCACTTTAAAACCAAGTACCTTACTAAGTAACTAACTAAACGAGTAGTAAGCTACTTATTGAATGAAACTTGATATCATACTGCGTAACTACAATGTTGCCAGCGAGCAGTTTGCAACTTACCTTACATTTTAAATCTTACCGACTGGTGTCCGATAGCGAGCACACACACGCTACCGAATCCCATTACCGATAGGAATCTCGCGACATCGGTGGACAATAAAATTGTTCCATCATATCTAAAACTTTGTCCCATAATGAAGCGTATGGGGTGAATGGTTTACGACAGTCGTCGGCGAATCTTTATTGGTAGCGGACCAATTTAGATAAAAGGCGAAAGCTCTTTCGCCCTGAAACACCAGAGATAGTAGTCTTAACTATCGCCAAGTTAGCGGTAGTTAATCCACTCGGTTCGCAGATAAATCAAGAGTCGAAAGCGATAAATTTCGGCCACCCACGGTAATAGGTGAAAACTATTAGGTTCTGGATAATTTAGGTGGAAAAGAAAAAGTATGAAAGCCGACGAGGCGCCGCTCAACTAGCCCGATTAGCTATTGAACAGCTTTTTTTTACGGAAATTGTAACATTATACTGCTTGTAGCACTAACTGTAATCATAACATAACATAACATAACATAAACTCACGCCTGTATTCCCCGAAGGGGTAGGCAGAGGTGCTAGCACCCACATTTCGCCAGTTTATGTTTTAGGTCCCAATGTGATAGGTGGCGAGCCTATTGCCATTAACCGGGCACTTATAAACCTGCGATAAATACACACATAACTTCGAAAAGCATCGATAAGTCATTGGTGTGTGCCATGGTAAACTTGGGATTGAACCCGAGACCTCGTCTCAGCAGTCCATTACCCATACCACTAGGCTACCGCAGATTAACTGTAATCAATTATCGTATAATCAAACGTTAACTTCTTAAGAAGGGTACACGAGAGCTATTATGTCCTTTATAGTCACAATTAAGAGTTAAAATATTACAACATATTTTCCCCCATGATTCTCTAAGTATAACACGCAAATAATAACTCTCTAGGGACTATAACGAAATCAAAGGCTCGAGTATAAACGAGTTTTGTTATATCTACTCGGTAGTCTAACCTACAGAGGCGCGAATAATTCGTATTCTTTATACGAAACAAACTATCGTATAAGAAAAACCACTAAGCAAATTCAATCGTTCGGATGGAAATATGGAGAAATCATGAAAATTAAGTTGTCAACCGACGCTACGGGAAGGGGATTGTGAGAATAAAACTATGGCGAGGACTCTTCCCCCGAATAATATATCCGCTGGCTACAAGATTTTGTGTTCAAATTCAAATATATGACACGAGAAATAAAAAGAAATCTAAACGAATGAGGCGAACGAATTTCGTTTTATTTTCCATCATAATATTAAATGTGATATTGTATTCATAAAGATATATTTGTACACAAGAAAAAACTCTCGAGTTAGAAGATTTATATAGTACCTAGTGGTGAATGGTGAACCTAAAGAAGACTGGATAAAAATAATTGACTATTTTGATCAGTTATCATAAGGACATCTTCTATAATACAAGCTACTAAATATACATAGTATCGTATCGAATAAAACTTAAAAAGGGAAGCTAGCAAGAACAGACTGAATACATCAAGGTTTACTTGCAAATTTACAAATATACTGAGTAACCACACACTCTTTCAGCTAACCGAAATATAAAATCTGAAAAACCTTATTCTTAAAAATATATCACTCGTAATGCTGAAACAGAAAAGGCTAAGTAATATAATAATTGGCTTGTCAGGTAAAGGTTGAGATAGGTCTAATTATATTGGATAAAGATGCCGAGGCTGCGCGAAAGTTCAATATTACTATGAACATAAAACTCGATATGTATCGTGATTTAGAAATTGTCTGAGAATGTAGTGAGTTTGCTTTCTATCATAGGGCTCCAGACTCTTATTCATTCGGCTGTCGGCTGCCGTCGGCGCCTGTCGTCCCGGTTAAAGTAGTTCGAAATTCTCCGTGCAAACTTCGAGAAATTTCGACAACTTGCTTTCTCGTAAAGCGTAATGGAGACATTTAGATGGACGACTTTTAAGATCATTGCAATGGATCCGGAATGTTTTACAGAATGAGTATGTGTAGCTATTGTTGGAAGTAGCTACATATTTACATTTATGAGTACGTTTAACAAGTTGATGATCTGATAAGCACCTTATCGCCAATCATAATCAAATCTTGCAGGGCATGGAACGGCTTATTAGTAATTTTAAACAGATAGCCCAGGGCGGAAAATATCTGTCTACATCAAATGTCGTTTAGAGCTTCTCGATACGTATTGGGAATATATTCAGTAACTAGAACAAATATGTGTTACAATACTAGCAGCAGGTTACTTGTATTGACTCTTGTTTATTGTTTTTTTTATTTATTTATTTGGACAACCAGTAGTTGTTACATTATCACTTACATCTAAAATATGCTACCATAACATTAAGTTTAATGCATTGTTCGGTAGATCTATATTAAAGATTAATCATAATTCGGATCAGTATAATGTAAAATTTATAAGTTCATAAAATTATCTAAAAATGTTAGAACAAGCTTTTATCTAAAAGAAAAGATTTTGCAATTCAACGAGGGCAACAACGTAATCCACTGAGATCTTAAAGTGGACTTAGCCAAATCGGCGTCTCCCTTTCTTAGCTTGTTATCTCATATCCTAAAAGTTTAAAACGTAGGAGCCATCGAAACGGGAACTTATTAACTCGATGTGATCGCCCCCGTGGAAACTGCTCTACGGTAAAATGTTACAGGAAGGAAAACTTTCGACAAACTGCAAAAAGAAACTGAGTAAAGTTTAAAAAGAGAACGCTAAATGCGATCCGTACTTAGCGAAGCAAAGCCTCGGCCACACAAGATGTATCAAATTACTACCATCTATAAACGGAATTAGCTGTTGACGAACCAGCTCAATGCTGGTTAATGGTACTCGACCTACAAATTCATAGAACGAGTTTTTACACCCGGCACTAATCACGATACTCGGCACTAATATAATACTTGAGTGAAATACTATTTAAAATGATAGTGTTAAACTTTCGACTTATTATATTTGTCCGAGCTTTATTGAAGGAATTCTCTTCGATGTTACAGGAGAGTGATTTGAAAGTTTACACAATCACAACGCGCGTTTCGCATCACAGATCGCATTCAACCTTCTGATCATAACAAGTTAAACTCTGCGAAATATGGCGACTCTTTTTATTGTGCTCAATCCTGGGGATATGCGTGTACGGTTTTATTCTAGTTCCGTGTAAATTTTTATGTTAACTTCCGATTTTATTTGACTGTCATTTTCTCATATAAAATTTAAAACTGTAGATATGAGCAAACTTAAATTGGAAGAATTTATTGGTGATAGTAAAAGCTAGAAAAATATCACTAGTGAAATTCAAATCGATTGTATTAAATAGATAGTTTGGCCGAAGATATAAATAAAGGTAGACCAGTGTTCGTGTAGTAGATAATAATTATTTGAATAAATTTTACAGCATTAAGTATGCTAACTATACACATCGCATACATAGGAACTGACTCGAACCCGCGATCTTTCATTTACAGGGGGAATGCCTTGACCAACTCGGCTACCGAGACACGCTCGATTTGATTCAAATTACGACGGATAAAAATAAATGCAATACCTATGTAATTTTGTAAAAGCCAACTTTAGAATTTTAATTCCATATCATAATGATTTCGATAAGGATCTCTGTTGAACGCTAAAATGCAGTAAATGGTGGATTTTTAAGATCCGGGCGCATATCCTATTCGATAATAGTTCGTAGTACTTAAAGATTTCTGCGGTACCTGCTCTGCCAGACGATTTGCATACATTGCGATCAGCTATCCACTGTTTGACTGGCAACTATAAATAGAAGTGAGCTCTTGCGGATATGGTATACGGAAAATATAAAATGTACAATATTCTAAACCGGGTATTAAGAAACTATAATTACAAGCAGGACAACCTCTGTTACTTAGCAGTCGTTCTTAATTAAATTTATTAATAATATCAGGCTGAAATAACGACACTATAATAAAAATATAACTTTATATACGATTTATATTATTGAGTAAGTTATTGCTAGATAAAATGAGTTACTGAAACTTGAAATGCTTAAAATAGTTCCTTAAATATCCCCTACAGAAAAATATTCTATTTTTAAAGGAGTCGATTCGCATTTTTCGTGCGAGTTCAATTCGTGCGAATCGTCCAATAAGCCATTTAGACGACTGCGTGATCAAATTGCTCAGCGAAATCTATAATATCCGATTCTTATCCATAAGTTCCTTCTTTATAATTTGCGACTAATGCAAATAGGGGCTGGCTCTCTGAATGTTGCATGAGGATGCATTCGTAACCGGCGTCTTCATGCTAATTGTGGAAATTATCCAACCCTGCCGTCATTTCAATATAACCTCCGTTTTCAATTATTTTAACTACCATAATTGTTACCTAATGAAAACCAATAGGTTGTTAATGGTATTGCATACAATTACGGATGAATAATTTTCTAGAATACTTTGTAGGTACTTACTTTTAATGTAATGTTGAACTAACTGACACTTTATTTCATTCTTTACACAAAAAATTGTATTAATAATAACCAAATGATTATAGACTATGTGATCAAAAAGGTGCAATAACTTTTTGTGTCTAGCGATCTTAACTATGTTATAGCGTGCTATTAAATTTGATAGGTAGAAAGTAATAAAACAGCAATTTTGGGTACATATTAATAGTGTTGAATTAATACGGTAGCAGTTGGCAACTGATCGCCAAATAAACTTGAGAACGAACGGCCTTGACTGGACGGACAGCGATGCGGGCAAAAAATCCGAAGCGTACGTTGTAATCTTAATCTTATTAAAGTCATATAGCACTTTAGAATACAAGTTCATATTAATTGCTTTTCGTTTTCCAACATTTAGTCGATGGAATACTTATTTAAATTTCGTGAAAAATTTTTTGAAAAGTTTTTTTTCGAAATATTTGTTTTGGAATGGAATAATGAAGGGATGTAGGAATAGTTTTGAGCGAAATACCTATGCCTCAAATTGAAATGTAAATAGCTAGATCTAATAGATCCAGTTTCTCTCGTATGTAAGTTTTTGTGATTGCTTAGATCAGCTAACAGTGCAATCATCTTGTAGATACGAACACGGTAAAATACCTAAAGATTAAGCTGTGAAATCGTAAATCGAATTACCATGCTTTAGGATTTATTCTAAGCCATTTCTTGAAAATAATTTTAGCACATGGTATCTATGGATAGTTTTGGATAGGATTCTAATAGTAATAAATACGTCCACCAGTTAGCATTCCAAATCAAATCACTATTCTCAGAATTATTAATTAAAAGATAAAGAACCGTACTAAAAGGTCTTCTCTCTCTTGATAAGAATCTCGTAAAAGTGGAAAAAGCCAAACAAGTTTGCGGAATGTTGATACAGCTGTCATTTTACCGACACGTTTGTCAGTTATGGATTGATGGCCAAAAGTCACTGTTATGACCTGTACTCGGTTTCGCTACACTCATCATCATCATATACATTAAGACGTCAGTCCTGATTGCATCCGAGGCCACGGTGACCTCGGAGCTCAGGGTCCACCTTCCGGCTCTGCCTCCTTCACTTCGCACAATCTTGGGCTGCAGTATTCTACTACACTACTCTGTTAGTCATTATAGGTATACCTAATATTATGATTGTTCAAACAAATCTTTAGCTGAATCAGGGACAGGCGGACGCCATGCATCACGGGGCCAGAGTACTCAATGGGAAAGAGTGTTGGGTTACGAGTTTTAATATGCCATTTAAACGACAACTTAGGTAATTAACTATCAATACAAATTTAAGTAGTAAGTAATAGTAACTCTTACTAATTATAAATGTGAAAGTTTGTGAGGGTGAATGGTTATTTGTTACTTAGTACGAATGTGGATTCAGGCAAATCAGGGTTTGACTCGCTCTCTTTTTTCAATCACCATTGGCCAAACCCGCACTCGTACGAATTTCAGAGCCGCCATTAAGTTTGGTTCCAGGTATAAATAGGTAGATATTTTTCTATCCCAGGACAAGGTTCCTGAAGGTGTATGATTAGTGGTATTTCATGATCTAAGATCAGGGCTAAGATGCCAGCCATATACGGTGCATAGTATACCTGCTAGAAACAAGCGTTTCAGTGTCTCATTCCTATGCCGCACCACTAAGACCTGGAACTCCCTGCCAGCTCACGTGTTTCCTTCTTATTACAGTCCCGGGTCCTTTAAGCGGGGCGTGAAAAGGCATCTAATGAGGCCGTCAAGCTGAGTGCCACCACTGTTAATATGGTACATGTTTACGATGGTGACCCTCTTTCCGAAACTTTGTCTTTGCTTAACATCGGTTGAGGTGATATACTAAACTAATAAATAAAATCACCGTATTTAAACAAAAATTGACAGTGATAATACTCCTTTCCGTCATTTAAGATGAATTTATACATTGAACTCGTTGGAGATGATCACCTTGATACGCCTTTTTACCCGACTACGGCGAAGCCAAAAGGAGGGTTATGATTTTGACAGGCTATGTATGTATGTATGTATGTATGTATGTATGTATGTATGTTCATTTGTTCCCTCATAGCTCCTCAACTACTTATAAGAACTGAACAAATGATGTATCGTTACAAGCGGCTTGATCGTCCGATGGTTATAGGCTATATGACGTATCACTCAATCTTGTGTGGCGCCCTCTAGCGCTCATAAGGTACTGTGTTAAAAAATAAATTTGAGATAAATATGCCGTGTTTGGTATCAAATGAAAGGGCGTAATAAGCACATTTCAAATATGTATAAATTATTAGCGTTACTTGGCCCTAAAATAATATAAATAAAAAATAAAGTTTAAAACTAAAACCCGACTACCGAAAAATCACGCCGTAAAAGTAACAAACAAGAAAATATCAAGGATAGCCGTGGTCGTATGCCACTTTTCCCTAGAATTTATTGTTTTGTTAGAGTAAGTGGCATACGACCACGGCTATCCTTGATATTTTCTTGTTTGTTACTTTTACGGCGTGATTTTTCGGTAGTCGGGTTTTAGTTTTAAACTTTATTACGTCTAGAAGCATCACGTCCGCGCACGTCATCCGCTGGTGTTAATTGTCAAGGAGATTCTCATCGCTTGCGCTCTGAAGGTGACGAGATGACGGACGGCACTGATATAATTTTCGGTTTTAATTTGACTGACACCTGACATCAAGCCGGTATACTTACTATTTGTATCTCAGTCGATGTGTAATCGATTGATCACGTAATTTTAAACGTAAAATTAAAATTTAGTGAGCTTGATAAAATATATACGTATCGAATTGAGAATCTCCTTCATTTATTTTAATTCTTAAAAAAAGCGTGACATCAATATGCGTAGAAGTCAACTATGTGCTACGCCAAGGAGCCACCCTTCAGTTCATTCATGCATGACTCACATTTATATGATTCATGGATAAATTTTTATCGGATAAATTTGAATCTGGGTGCTCCTTTTGCCAGCCAGTTTTTGAAGTTTTTTAAAAAGATAAATTGTATGAGCTTGTGTTTAAATGCCTACTAAATGTTTATAAATTGCTACTAATAAGTTCTTAATGCTTGCCAAATAATGTATAATTTGAAGATCATAAGCT
The DNA here is from genome assembly GCA_914829495.1 of Eilema sororculum. Lineage (NCBI taxonomy): Eukaryota > Metazoa > Arthropoda > Insecta > Lepidoptera > Erebidae > Eilema > Eilema sororculum. Next base: position 18,008,175 of record OU618543.1, on the reverse strand, counting down.
ATTGTACAAATAAAGGCAATTTTTATTTTTGTTACATCCAAAAAATATATTTAAACACCGTTAAAACCAAATAATTTAGAATTATTGTTAAATTAATGTTAGTATTTGTTTGTAGGTTCGATAATATTTTACACATGAGTAGGTACGAGTACCTACTAAGGATATCTCCAGTAACGTTATTTCACTGCAGGTACTTAATCTATAAAAACGGTCAACAACCTGAAGATTAACCTAACGTGCAAAGGTTGCGGTGACATTGGAACCAGTAATAGTGCGCAGGCGTCGAACGTACCGACGATGTATGCACACGTGGATCAATCACGTACGCACACACATACACACATGTATCGTACGCATATGAATCTAAAAAGTAATAATTTAAATTAATGTTTTTACTTTTTTTTGTTTATTTTTTTTATTCAACAGTTTAAATGATTAGTTGAAAGTTGGCACATTAGGTGATGACCTTATCAAGGACATTCATAATTTCTTTAGTATCTGATCTAATTTTAAACGCGAACGAAGCCGCGGGTAGCAACTAATATGTGTAAGTATGTATACGATTTTGAAATACTGGCATCAAAAGACGACTTCCTTAATAAAATGTAGGTATTTCTTTCACTATCTCTTTGTTTTGGTATGTCAAGTGCATCTGAGTCATTGCACTCGACTTCATCATCGACCATTATTATCTGACTAATTTTTAAATAAATTTCATGAATATTTGAGATAGGTATCTACTCGTAAGTAAAAAGAGAATATTTTAAACAAACCACGTTTATCGTTTTAAATTAACACAAGTTTTAAGTCAAGGTTATACAAAAATTTCTTGACAATAAAGAAATATATCTATTATACAAATTACGGATTACGATCGCACGTTTTATGCTTTAACATTTATGATATTTGCTTAAATCACATAAAATATAAATGGTGATAATTCCTATTCTATAAAACAAACCCTATAAGATTTAATGACAAAATAAACGTAACAAATGTAAATATAAGTCTTATACCAAATTATAATGTTGATGTAAACGTTATTGCGTAAAATTTACGACACATAAGCGTTAACGAAATGTCTTTAAGTCATAAATATGTAGAAATAGGCGAAGGAATGTTGAAAATCATCATAAATCTTTGGGGGTAAGATTGTAATGTGATATAAACGGTAGGGAGTGATAAAGAATCATAAGAATCACGGGTGAAAGCCCGTTTTAGATTTAGTCGCGTATGTAAAAATCCTTGGAACGTCAAGGGATCTGTTTTATGGCTTTAACCGCATAATGTCGTCGAGTAATGTATGCGGTTGGCATTCGCGGGGTACCGTACCTAGGACCCAAGTAACTGCGTGTCGTTGAACTCGATAACACTAGCATTTTCTTCTTAAAGCAGAAATAAAACTTACTTAAATAGTACCTCGAAAGTTTTGAGGTACATTGCCGTTGATAGAAAAATTATCTTATGACTTTGGCGGGATAAAAACTATATATTTTTGTATTGTAAAAAGATTTGCAATTAAAACATTTCTATTGACAAATATTGTACACTTAACTTATAACTTTGGCTACTAGCACTGTTAAAACCACCCAAATAATATGTTAAACTATGATACGTACGTATGATACAATGATTATAAAATCCTTATTATCTAAAAAGTGAAGAAATTATTTTGATTGTATAAATCCCATGCATTTCGATTTAAATATTGAACCATGGACCTATAGAAAAGTACGGACGAAACATCGTGTACAATCTGAGTGAAGCAAAGAATGCTAAAATATACTGGTATATACACGAAAAACGTACACATTCTCACCAAAAATATATTAATCGGAAGCACTCGGGTGTCATTAATTAATAAGAGAATACATCCATAATATACCGTCGTGCGGGTTTAAATATCGCCATGACTGTAGTGGTTTGCTCAGGAAAAATCAGGGGATTACCTTCCACAGCCGTTTATTTACTTTATTTAGTTTTTTACCTTCAGTTGATGTTCTGTGATGCTCCCGTCCGTACTTTTCTATAGGTCCATGGAAATAACATACAAGTAACAGCATGAAGTGACTAACAGTGATTTACAAAGGGGTCTTCGGTTTATGATTAAATAAAATCAAATAATTTAATATTATTGGATAATATTGTAGGTACGTCTATGTATACTCTTTGGTCGATAACGTTATCTGTTAGAATTATAGACGATGATTTAACCATTGACCTCTGTAATCTAGTATGTTCATACAGATGTAATCTGACGCTGTGTGTGTGTGCGTACAAATATAGAATTTAGTAACTGATATTAATAGTTCAACACAATCACGTTCTTTCATCAGAGTAGTATCAAATGATTAACTGATGATTAAAATTTTCAATAAAGAGTCGGTAGCTAAAATTATTATTTATTATATTTATTTGTTATATTATATTTTTATACATTATTTTTTATTTTTTTATTTATTTACTTTCCCGCACTTACACCTTTTTAATTTTTTATGGTCCTACCTAGTCAACATTTTATATTTTTGTATTAGCAACTTCTTTACATTACAATCTATCTATCTATCTATCTAGATCTAATATTTATACCTCGTTATTAATATTTCTTCGTTCTTTATGTTTAATTGCTATCACTACTATTACTACCTAAATATTAATAAATAATTCAGATATAATTTAAACATTAAAAAAACATAAGTAAGGCAATGTAGGTAAGTACATAAAATACATATAGGAAGATATATACATACAATAGACATTCACCATATAATATTTTAATTTATAGATTTTATACCGGTAGTAGGTAAATAGTACTGTAGCCCTTCGACGGCTGTTTTGAACCTTGAAGGTTTTTTTGAATTTTAAAATACTTCCTTATGTGAGACCATTGTCTCAAGTGAAAAAAAAAACTAGTTCTTTTTGGTTGATGTCAGTAATTACAAAATTTCGGTGTTACCAGAGCTCAAAATGGAAATAATTATAATATACAATAATAAAACGTTCTCTATGATTTTTTTTCTCCTGCCGGTAGACAAAGGTTATGTTCATTAAATAAAATAATGAATGGAACATAAAAAACGAACAGTGAGTGTAAGATATTTATTTTTTAATATATAACAACGGAATTATATTACCTTTTATTTAATATTTATATTAACTTATTTATGCAGATATTCAAGCAACCGTGTAAAGTGTAATTTTTTATTAAGTATAATAAAACTTAAATCTTATTATAATATCAAAACGAGGAGTATTATAGAATGAGGATTGGAAAACGCTCTTAGTGAGCGATTATCTTGATTTTTTAAAATTCTTTTTATATTAATGATGCTTATTAACGAGTTCCTATAAGGCGAACACTAATCCGATTTGTAGAAGCGTCCGTACCCCTATTATTTCCGAAACGGTTCTTCCGGAAAAATGGATATATTTTTTACCGGCCAGCTTCATTTTTTTCTCGGTTGCACAACGTTGAAGGCAAATTGAATTTTTTGCCATGCCTCACTGGACTAATTCGACTAATGCACTTACATGCATGCTCCGGCCCTGGCTCGTACGATTTTTACCAGAAATTAACTGCACTCTAAATTTATACTAATTCGACATTTTTATGCCTTGCTATAATTGAGTTTTACGAGTGAAATTTTAATAAATTTTGCAAATTATCTCGAAAAGGTAATTTCTGTGGATTTATACACGCTACCCTGCCTTGATAGCTCAGTATCAGTCTCAGTACCTACTAGTAATCTCAGGTTCGTTCATATCAGGTCAAACCAAGTGACTATAGCTTTTTTTTACCCAATTGCCGAAGGAACGAAGGAAGGAAGGAACTGAAAAGATCCAAATAAGTTTGACAGCAGGCGGTACTCATAAATTTTCTTTCGTTTTATGATTGGCAAATGGGTACCGCCTGCTATCAAACATATTTCGATCTTTTCAGTGGCAGTCGGGTCTTTTATTCTTTTATCATTGTTAGCGTATTTTAAATAGTAGGACAGTTTGAACGAAAGATCGTTTATAGGTATATGTGTTAGTAGGTATTCAGCAACTCCTAAGGGCGACTGTACCTAAGTATTAACCGCAGACTGGAGTTTCAGGTTAAAATTATTATGAGTAACTTCTAATTATAGACTTTATTTGATTGTCATATCAATGTCACTATTGAAAACGAAACCTTTGAATTCAAAGTAATAATCTGGGTTCTTGGATATTCTAGTATGTAGGTATTAAAAATGGATTTTATTAACGTTTTGAACTTTTTCATGCAACGATAATTATTCATTTAAATTTAAAACTAAGTAGGCACAAGAATAAATAATAATATACCTAACAGAAATAAGTAAGTTATAGTTTTAAAATTATTTCTGTCAGGTATGTGCCTATTCTAACACTGATAAACTTCATATTTAAATGAGAATAAAATTAGAATTGAATTAATTTAATTGTGCTATGTGCTATTTTAAGAATAATTTATAATTATATAATTCTATTTTCGGAATAAAAATATTCCGGACTATAATTTAGTCTAAGTCAAAGCGGACCTCGGAAATGTTCATCATCGTCTAATGTCAGACGGTGGATACCTGCCGCGGAATTAGTTTTAAAAATTATTTTTTTATTAATCACTTTGTTATTATTATTGACAATGCTTATTATTTCTCACCTCAGAGTCAAGAGTCAGCTTATCAGTATAAAAAATAATACGGCTAGAGAAAAGTAAAAGATAAAAGTTCCATGCAATATGAAGCCAATACCTACCTAAGGCCCGGATTCTAGAATGAAATTCAGTTCTAAATCTCGATTTACCTGAGGACAGATTAATAAATCGAGATTCAGAACGGAGTATTATTCTGGAATATGGGACTAACACCCGTATTCCAGAAGAACTCTCAGTTGTGAAATGATATTAGAACTGTCATCTAGAACACAATCTATGCTTAGATAAATCGAGATTCAGGCCTAAGTTTTGTTCTGGAATATGGGTATAAATCTTAAATAGAAAATTGCATATTTGAATATTATAATTGTAATGTACCTAATGATGTAATATACCGTATATAGTTAGTTCGTTATAATGATTTATGACACAAGACAAAATTTAAGAAATAGAGCCGGCACTGACCGTGATCACGGTCTTTATTAGGTACATAAATATTTATTACGATTCATTTATTAATTATGTAGATCCGTCTTGAATACAACATTGTATTTAGGGTTTGCACTTCCCGGGATTGAGCGATACAGATTTAACGGTTCCAGACCTACCTGTCTCGGAAAATTTGGAACCGAACACAAATAAATTAAATGGTATTGCTGGAGTGAAAAGGAAATGTTTTACTGGGTCACCTTACTCCTCGGCATTCGAGACTTGCGAGAGTTTGTGCGGTTTTAATCGGTTCGAGTCCGACATAACTGAATAACCGTCCTATTTAGAGTGCGGAACCCGTTAATGTGCACATTAACTAGGTAATCTGCAAATTACCTAATACGATCAGTTAAAGTGCGGAAATTTTTGTTTAACAGTAATATATAAATACACCCTAAGGTTGACTGGTAGAAAATGCCCATGGCATTAAGTCCGCCTTTGTACATTTATTTTGTATTTGTGCAAAAAGTTTAAATAAATAAATAAATCAAAAATATTCCAAGAAAATTTGGTACACTTGAATTACCTTGTAAAATAATAATAACGACATCAAGTCTATATAATAATGTTAGTCAGTCATTCTACACGTGCAGTCTGTGGACAAGATATCGTGAGCTACGAGTCATGTACAATAATGCGCTCAGGGTACTATTGGGGCTCACAATAAAAAAGGGTACTATTGGGGCTACCGTGGAGGTGCAGCGCGTCGGCGATCGTCACTGAAAGATGCATAGATGGTTTTCATGCCATCATGCGTAAAAGAAGTGCCTCGCAGCTTGCTCGCTTGCGTGGCAGCACTAACAGTGTCTTATCTGTATTCGCAGATAAATGGAAGCACCGATGCTGCGACACTGGATCAAACTCCACACTAATTAAATAAATAAATATTATGTTTTACTAACACTAGGTCATACGAGCAATGTTACTAACAAAATATGGACTTGCCTGAAATAAAATCTTTTTATTATTCATTATTATTAAACCAATATACTGATTGACTGAAAGTCAGGGAGTAGTCAGCTTCCAGGCTTCCACGTTTTGTTAACATTGACTCAAAAAATACTGCGATGTTAACAAACCTCTGCCTACCCCGTCAGGGATTAACTGCCATGAGTATATATATGTATGTAAACTTTTCTGTATAATTCTGTAGCTACAGCTATAGCGATAATGGCTTATGTGGGAACGACTGACTCCCTACAGTCCCCAACCCACTGGGAACATCTGCGTATTAGGCTTAGAACTCACGGGCGGTTTTCACCGGCGTCCACCGCAGTTTCGGTGATTCTCTGATTTATTACGCGGACGCAACGCGTGGGCCCCAAACCACTGCGGAGAAAATCGGAAAATCGCTCGCAAGCCTGGGCGGATGCGGTTGAAAACATGAGTTCTTAGCGTTAGCCTCTTTCGGTATTCAGCAGGTAAGGTTAGCTTGGACTATGAAGATCTAGTCGAAGCCCCGTACACTCTAGGAGAGGCCTATATAATAGGCTAATTGATTGTGTGTGTGCGTCATCAGTGTTTATACACCAAGCGGTTTGGTTTTTGATGTTTCGATATTACAATTTATTGGTGAGCTATAGCGATAATGGCTTATGTGGGAACGACTGACTCCCTACAGTCCCCAACCCACTGGGAACATCTGCGTATTAGGCTTAGAACTCACGGGCGGTTTTCACCGGCGTCCACCGCAGTTTCGGTGATTCTCTGATTTATTACGCGGACGCAACGCGTGGGCCCCAAACCACTGCGGAGAAAATCGGAAAATCGCTCGCAAGCCTGGGCGGATGCGGTTGAAAACATGAGTTCTTAGCGTTAGCCTCTTTCGGTATTCAGCAGGTAAGGTTAGCTTGGACTATGAAGAATCAAAATCAAAATCAAAATCAAAAATAATTTATTTTGCATAGACCATTAAATCGGCACTTACAAAACGTCAACATAAAGTAAATATTAAATACTAACTAATACTAGTAAATGGACCACCGGTTCGAAACGCGGCCCAGACCTGAGAAGACTCCGGCAAGAAACTCAGCGGGCTTTTTTTTTTTGGTCTATTTACAAAACATTTACTTAGCCTAAAACTTATGGTCTAGATACAATGTTTTGCTTGAGTAGCACAGCAGAGCGAACAGCTCATTTCCAAGCTTGTTTATCATTTAAATATTCTTGGATTTTATAATAGCCTTTCTGGCACAGTTTGCTCTTTACTGTATTTTTAAATTTATTAACAGGTAAATCTCTGATTTCATTAGGAAGCTTGTTAAAAAAGCGAATACAGTTGCCCTGGAAAGAATTACTTATTTTATGGAGTCTGCTATGACAAACTACAAGATTGCTTTTATTTCTAGTATTTATATTGTGCCTGTCACAAAGTCTTGGAAATTTTGCAATATTTTTCCTGACATACATTAAGTTTTCGAAAATGTATTGTGACACTACGGTTAGAATATTCATCTCTTTAAACTTATCTCGGAGGGAGACTCTTGGGCCCAAATTATAAATAGCTCGCACAGCCCGCTTTTGCAAGACAAATATCGTGTTTAAATCTGCGGAATTACCCCAAAGGAGAATTCCGTAGCTCATAATACTATGAAAATAGCTGAAATAAACTATTCTAGCCGTATCCACATCTGTTAAAGTCCTAATCTTTTTTACAGCATAGGAAGCTGAGCTTAATCTACTAGCTATTTTTTCTATATGTGAACCCCACTGAAGTTTAGCGTCAATACTCAAACCTAAGAACACTGTCGATTCCGCAAGGCTCAACAATTGTCCATTGAGTTGTACATTGGTTTCTACCTGTGCAACATTAGGCAGAGTAAATTTAATACATTTAGTTTTATTCTCATTAAGGCAAAGATTATTTATATTAAACCAATGGACCACTCTTTTGATTGCACCATTCACTTCGTCATAATTATCGTGTTGCCTTTTAATTTTGAAAATTAACGAAGTATCGTCAGCAAATAAAATAATACTATTATTGTCCCTTACATAGTAGGGAAGGTCATTTATGTAAATTAGAAATAAAAATGGTCCAAGTATCGAACCCTGCGGAACGCCCAACGAAACCACAGATCCTGCTGAACATGTACCGTTAACATCGACCCTCTGAATTCTATTGTTCAAATATGAAGTCAGAAGCTCGAGAGCTCGAGAGTCAGAAGATCTAGTCGAAGCCCCGTACACTCTAGGAGAGGCCTATATAATAGGCTAATTAATTGAGTGTGTGCGTCATCAGTGTTTATACTTCAAGCGGTTTGGTTTTTGATGTTTCGATATTACAATTTGTTGGTGAGATTTTATCTATATTCACTTCATATCGTAACTTTCAAACTATTCAAACATGTGTGAATATTGTATATACTTATACTCACGCGTTATACCTCTGAAGGGGTAGCCAGAGGTGAATTAACATCAACTGTGATGTTCGACCAGTGGCCAGAGGGAATGTTTATTATTGGATGTCGGATCTCGTACCCCTACATATTTATGTATACAAATATTTGCACTGACCGAGAATCGAACTCACGATGTAGATTGTATACTTTGTATACATAAATATGTGGGTACTTGCGTTATAAAAATATATAAATAAAACGCATATTTCATTCTAGTTAAGCTAGGCGTACTTTTTGTCCAGATAGCACTGCGTAATGGAACGTTTATTATTATTATTAATTTATTATACATGTACCTATGATTCAACATAAGAAGATGTCTACTGTATTATTTATAACTACGATGTAGTAAAGTTTCATATATTATTGCTTAAACATGTTAATTAATTATAACGTTTTCCTGTATCAGAAACCATACTTGTAGACTTATTGAATAATTTCTAAAAGACGCAGTTATTAGGTGAATAAATATTTAAAGCATTATTAAGTAAGTACTGCGCATATTGCACTCCTAGGGCAATAAAGGCGTAAGAACGAATACGTCATTTTTCTTGTAGTTTTGAATAGTACATGTAAAGATACATACGGTCAATTTTTTTCACAATAATATTCTAACGTAAAATGAAGTATCTATACCAAAAAGAACATTAGTTTCACCAAGGTAAAGTTAACGTTTTCGACTTACGCATTTATTTCTCCGGGGTGATATATAAAGTACACTTTAGTATGAAGATATGTGCCAGTAACTATAGCTCTCTCTGTTACTCACATCATATTAATAATTACTCTTGCAGTAATAACTGTGTGTGGGCAGTAATAATACCTACTGCTATCTACAATATCGTTGCCATTGATGGCAACTCAACCACCTGTGCATTCACACGCCACCCGCAGTAAGCTGTGCGAATCGACACGCAACTATTCCTCTGTTGGGTATTATCATCTCGTACGATACAGATGGCTCGAATAGAGAATTAGACATAAGGCGTCCATTACACGCTCATGCAATCGTCAGTCATGCCATCAGTCATGAATTACGTTTGGATGATAGTTAAAAGAAAATACTTCATTCAACCATCAGTCTCCGAATTAAACGATAGGTTATTCGTTAATCACCGTCAATCACAGCCGTGGCTGTGTTAAAATTGACAGCAAAACCTACTGTGTAATGGACGCCTAAAATATACGTATTACTAGCTTTTGCCTGCGGCTCCGATCGGTGGATGTCGGTTCCCGGCAATTATTCGAATTTTTTCTCACCTTTTAAACCTAGACGAACATTTCAAGATCAAGATAAGTTAAATCTGTTCAGCCGTTCTCGAGTTTTAGCGAGAGTAACGACCAGCAATTGATTTTTATTTAAATAGATATTCATCATACATATAATCACGCCTTTATCCTTGGAGGGTTAGGGAGAGGTGCATTAACACCCATATCTCACCAATCATTGTATTCGATCGTAATAGGCGGTGAGCCTATTGCCGTATTCCGGGCAGTCGAGCGAGTCGAGCCATGCATCTAGGCTCTGGGCTGTTTATATCTGTCTGATGTTAGACATAAACTCAGGCCTATAAAGAACGTTTACGTGTTTCATGGTCCAACTTAAATACGACTAGCTCTTAGACTTCTAAAGCCTATATTAGAAGATCCAGGTCATTAAAGGCTAAGTTGTATTTTAATTTATACACGTACTCTGTACGAATCTATTGCTCTTACAGTTCATTTCAGTTGGTATGTTCTATTTCAAATATTATATGTAACACTTATTTGGCGTATAATGTTGTATTTAAAATAGGGTTCAATCAAAATGTTAAAATCAAACCGTTTCCAAATATGAAGTATAATGTTTAAAAAATCTAAAATTCTTATTAATCCGTCAGTAAAAAGATTATATTGATTTCAAATAAATTGCTGGCTCCTGCTCCCCGACCAATTAGGTACAAATTCAATAATAAATTTACCTATCTATATCATAGAGGCCTTTATTTAAAAAAACCTACTAATACATATATAAATGAAGTTCATTTACTCGTAATTAAAACCCTATAACGATAAATATAATAAGTCAAGACAATAACACCTGTCTCTTACCCTTTACACGCGCGATGTCTCATTCATCATAGAAAATAATTACCTGCAACAAAAAAGATCACATTATTAATTACGTCAAACTGTAAAATTGCACAGTTAATTCAAGCGTATCAGATGTTAAACGTAATACATTCTGTAATATACCGGGTGTAAAGGGAACGCTCCCGTAGCCGAAAATCCCTAGTAGTATTCCAGGTACATAACACATTGGCCTAAAAAAACATAATGGACAAAAAAAATTGGAATTTTTAATTTTTAATTTTGCATTATTTACTCTCCATCGTGTTATTAAGCTAAATGAATTTCATAAAAAACACCACTACAACAAAGCACGCGCTTTTTTTGTAGTGATATATTTAAAAAAAATTAGAAAAAATTTTTTTTCTCCAAATCGTTTTTTTTACGCCAATTTGTTATGTACCTGGAGTACTATTAGGGATTTTCGGGAGTGTTCCTCTTACACACGGTATATGGCCTCTTGCATACCTACCTAAACACGATAGGTACGAAGTCGTGACGTGCTACAACGCGGCTACGTCAATGCAACGTCATAACCTGATAATCTATGAATAGCTAATACCAAATGGCAAACATCAATTTTAGACCATATTGGACGATATTCTCTTCACAGATTGCCAGTATTTCCACGACATGACGTCAAATCGTGAAACGCCGAGCTCTGACGCGACGTCATCGTAGCATCGTATCGTAGTGGCGTAGCTTTGTATCGTAGCGTCGTAGCGGGGTATCGTAGCATCGTATCGTACTGTCGTAGCGTCGTATCGTGTGTATGTATAAAGAGTCCCAATGCCGTCTTTGTATTGGGTGTATTTTTAATGACGGACACAGACGCGCAGTATTTGTCGTCTTCGGATTCGTTAAAAATTGACACGCAACGTCAAAAGCGACTAATACTTGGTGCGTGGCTATCAATGGTCATCTGAGCTGCATGATGTATTAAAATCTGCAAAATCATGCACCATGTAAAGGACTTCCACTAGTAACTAACATTAAAAAATACAACAGAATTGAGAACCTCCTCTTTTCATAAAGTTCTTTCTCTACAGACGTTTCTGTTTTTAACAACATAAAACTTGATTCCGAAAGGGTTTTGATGCTTAAAGCGCCGTCACTTTTCATTGCAACACTGAAATTTATGAGCGCAATGTTTATTTACTGTAGGTACATTTACACTTTTACAGCAAAACTGAGGATTGCCAGACAAATAATGTAGTTTTTTGATAAATTAACTTTCTTTTCTGCGAGTTTTTTGTCTTATCGGTCATTTGATTTTGAGTAAGACAAATGAAATTCGTACGATGGATTCAGATTACTTGTATCTAATCAGTGCCAGGCGGGGCCATTGTATAGTGGCCGGATATGATACTCGATATTTGATTTTAACGTCAAAATTCAACTGAACATTATTTGATAGAACAATACCTACGTAATTTATAAGTAAGTAGCTAAAATTTCGTACAGCAATAAATTCTGAAATAGACATAAATTTTTATATATTATGAAAAATATGACCTTTAAGTAGATACATGTCACACTTTAATTGGCTTTTATCGGTATGACACAATGACATAAAGTGGGCTAAAGTGATACAAACATAAAAATTAGTTAAATACGTTACATACTTCTATAACTATCCAAGCTACTAAAAACCTCATTAATATCATAATTTTATTAATGTATGTGTAAAGTAAATCAAGCTATTTTTTGAAGCATCTCAATCGAGTTTTAGCAGCATAAGTCCCTCACCTTCGGCTTTGCACTTTGACCTATAGACGGTGTGCGTTTTAGTCGGTTCGAGTCCGATATAACCTCCCCCACCGGCTCAGGCTGGGGTATCCGCGGGGATTTTCCGCACGAAAAAAAAAAGTATATCAACTTCTTAATCTAGAATATTTTTTCTCTGATTTCATTGTAAACCTATCATGTCTCTTTATATCAAATGAATATTACGCAGTAATATCATAAACATATCTTGTATAACATGAGCGTTCGTGTAGCGTCGAACAGTCGACGCATATAAATTATATATGTAGATAGGATTCCATACGGAAGTCATTAACGTATTGTGACCTTCGCGTTCGCCACGGGACTGAGTAGGAATTACTACGCCCTATTTCCCTGATGATGTAATAGAGAACAAACCTAATATAATAAGGTTATCACTTTGAAAAACGGTATACTTACTGGACTAGCGGTGCAGGGTTGCTAGATACCATAATTCAATCATTGGTAGTTTTAGTAGCATTAATGCTACTACTGGGAAGTAGTAGCATTAATGCTATACTTCTATAACTATAACTAGTACCTATACTATATTACTATAACTAGTACCACTAATGGTGCTACTGGTAATATTTTTGTCTCAGTAGTAAATGGTATAATATTTTTTTTCCCAGAAGTATGGTATCATGAGTATAAAATAGTATAATTTAGTTGTCTTATGTACCTGTTCTATGGTAGTATTTTTGAAGAATGTTAGAACCGAAGTTACTAATATGCCCTCTAACCCCTCCAACAATGCTAAATTGCTTGTTCTAGGAATGGGTTCACGTCGGTAGTGTAATGGACAGATATCTATAGTGACACGCACGAAATACAATGGGTATGTAAGTATTACCAAAGAAAACGGTCATTAATTTTTACCTACCTATACATAATATGATATTTTGGTGAAGTGTTATAGGTACCTACAGAAATAATTATTTCGATGTAACTTTGAGCCTATCGGTATAAAATCAGTTTGTTGGACTAGCAGCCCTGTAGCGCTGTCGTCAGTGATAAATTAAACTTGACCTTATTTCTTGTACTAAAAATACTTCTGTACTGCTATAATTATGAAGTTTTTTCATTTATTTCCTTAAAAACTTTGCGTAGGATGTCAAATGTTAAGTAGGATTTTATTTAGAGTAGGTACTGTCAGCATCAGAAAGATGTTGACGAACAAAGTACTCAAAACTATCTTATTTTAGTTTTTTTACCGCCTTCCAGTTGACCGATTGTTCTGATAATTGGCATACACCTTTAATTCGGACATTAATACCATACAAATAAATAAAACAGTTTAATTTGCTCTTAATACGAGAGTTTTAAGATTATTTTGAGACTTCGCCGACAAGATATTTATGACGCTGACTGTACACTTCAGTGAATATAAAACATGCCTTACTTACTAATCTAGATATTTCTATACTTTATATAGGTATGTAGGTACTTAATTTAAATTCTACTAAATTAGACTCTAAGGTCTTGGTCAGAGTCACTACCGTCTTACTACAGATACAACCTGCACCTACAAAGGTCATCGGTATAGTAAGATCTATTGAATACGGATTCATATTGAACCTAGCTATTAGCAGGTATCCATTTACGTAAACAAACCGAGATAATTTTTGCCAGTGCCTCACGTTTGTACACAAACAGAAAATATTTAACCAGCAAACGGTACTCTTTAAAGAGAAAATGATAATGCTTAAGTTATTATGAAAGTTATGAGTTATTATAAATAAACAAACATCCATGTTTTGTTACATAAATCGAGCAGTTTGGTAACTTTGGTGTGATTAGATGTTGTTATCTAAAAAAGGCGCGAAGCTTCCACGGCAGTGGCAAGGCCGTTTAGCACGTGGCTGAGGCGCCTGTTGCTAGTTGCCCCGTCCCGCGCGCCCGCCATCTTGCGGCCACGACTTGCGACGTTGCCGTTCCGACTACGCTCAGTGGAATGGCATGAGAATTTGACTGTAATGTCAAGTCGACGGCCTATCATACATAACGAAATATGTATTTATGAATTTAGATACATACATATCATAATCGCGTAACTGGGTAAATTAATTTTTAACGTTAACAGATTATATTCTTGTTCAGCATTACTAAGTAATAATTACGATATTTAATCAAAGTGTGTACAATGCACACATAAAACATGTGTGGGTATGCGATAATAGGTAGGTATAAGTAGTAAGTATTGAAACAATTGAAAAACCAGATCGGTGATGAGGTGAAGAATTTGACCTTGACGATTAAAATCTATGCACGATACGTTCGAGTAGTTACCGCACTCAGTTACGGCACTTATTACGAGTTTTGTTAACCATATGATTCGAAAATTGTTTCACACGTTAACCAGCGTATTTTAGCCTAACAATTTTTTTTTTAAAAGGACACGTCAATTTGATTTCATCTCCCCTGATGGTAAGTTAAAGGCAAAGTGTCGGAAAGAGGGCCACCATCGTGACTACATTTTCACGATGGTGGCCCTCAGCTTGACGGCCCCATCAGACGCCTTTTCACGCCCCGCTTAAAGGACCCGAGACTGTAATAATGAGGAAACACGTGAGTTGGCAGGGAGTTCCAGGTCTTAATTCCGCACCATAGGAATGATTTACCGAACCGCTTGGTTCTAGAAGGTATATTCTGCACTATATGGGGGTAACATCTAAGCATCTAAGCTTAGTAACAAAAAGCAATTAAGAAAGTTATCCTATCAGTGACTTGATTTTCGAAGGTGTGATGTAGACATCACAAAGTCACTCAGGAGGCAAGGTTGTTCTACATAATGTTGGTCTCATTACTCGCATTGCTCCCCCCTGAACGAAACCCGCGCTTGGGCACTGGCACAGTATTGTAGGTGCTCAAGAACCTTTGGCTAAAAATGGTTATCCGAAGATGAGAATTAATTCTGTTCCATTAATCAAAGTCGAGGAGGCCAGATGCAGTCACAATAATCGGCAATCAAAAAGTCATTTCATGCCGCTATGATTGCACAAATTGTTACTGATAGTCAGGTTAATATTTCAGATAGTAAGTACCTACCTAGATTAATGTGGCACAATTTTTTTCAGGTTCCCAGTGGAGAAAAATATGACCACTACTCTACTGGGAACTTCCCAGCGATTAAGGGATAGGGCTGTTCACCATCCGACAGTAAACATACAGCCCGAGGGAAAGGAATCCGCTAGACGGTAATAGACTCGCCCCATATTACGTCGTTGGACCGAAAATCATAATTGGTCAATTTGTTAATACACCTCTGCCTACCCCTTCGGGGATTGACAGACGTGAGTGTTTGTATGTACATTTATGCACTAGGGAAAAGACAACATCTTTTCATTTGCTACGATCCTGGTACAAGACTTTCGCTTCTTCTACCTTCTTAATTGTTTTCATACATGTATTATGGTTCCCACACCCCAAGGGGGTCGTTTCGAAACTTACCTGGCCCAGGTTCAGCCCCGGCATTTGAGCTCCGTGAGGATTTCCGGTGAAAAATGGTAAATGTGCCCTTTATCCTAACTTTTTCTCTAAATATCCCCAATTTGACTAACATGCGTAGGCCCAACATTACAGAAAAAATAAAAATGACTTCCTATAACGCACAATTGACACCTACAATCGTTTTTATGAAAATATCAGAATATCTTTTTCGTCTTCGTTTTATTTATATTGTATGAATTACGCCTACTCACTCAATTGCGTAACGTAATAGATATAAGCCCAATAATATGTATACATACTTATACACGTGGAAAGTTAAATTTGTACAGACAATAAAATATCGATCAACGCATACCTACATCAAATTACATAACATGACATAACATAAACTCACGCCTGTTTTCCCCGAAGGGGTAGGCAGAGGTGCTAGCACCCAAATTTCGCCAGTTTATGTTTTAGGTCCCAATGTAATAGGTGGCGAGCCTATTGCCATTAACCGGGCACTTATAAACCTGCGATAAATACACACATAACTTCGAAAAGCATCGAAAAGTCATTGGTGTGTGCCATGGTAAACCTGGGATCGAACCCGAGACCTCGTCTCAGCAGTCCATTATCCATACCACTAGGCTACCGCAGATATCAAATTATTTAGTGTAAAAATAGATAGGCTGTTATCTAAACTAGTGTTAGTAAACATTAATGACGTATTCGCACACACCTTTCAAATCTCTTTTCCGCTTACTAAACGTACTACAAATTATAAAGATTTCTAGTAGCTACGCAATTCTTCGGTACATTTTTCCTCGTTTCGTTCTAAGAATAATATATGTAAGATATGGTTTAAGTATCTCAACTCTCGGATAGGCCATGTAATTCTGTGTTACGTTAATAAGCTTGTTATAGCATGAAATCTCTGTAGAGGTCATGGAACATTTTGTATAAAAGTTACGGCACGGCTATGTTTCGAGTGAGACGTTCAGGGGGCATCTCTAGCAGTATTATTTCAATCGCAGTTTGAGAATTTCATAGAATTGTTATTATAAGAGGTATCGGGATATTTACCGTCCCGAGGAGGAACAGACCGTAAGGCATAGGCCCAGGTCAGCCGGGGTGCGAGGGATATATCGAAGACAACCTCACCTCCGGCCAAGCACCACAGACCCTTAGTCGGTTCGAGTTCGATATAACCTCCCCTTCCGGCTCCGGCGGGGATTTCCGCACGAAAAAAAAACAAAAATGGGAAATTTACCGTTTATGTTTCGCATTTCCGATATTTCGGCGTTATTGTAAGCGCCATGACCACGGAGGAACTGCGATAAACAGCGAAAAATTTTAGGATTAAATACCGAGTGTAATGGTAGCACTCCGGAAGCCGAAGGTCCCTAGTAGTACTCCAGGTACACTACATATTGGCATAAAAAATTCTAATAATAACGATAGTGACCATGATAGTTTAAATATCTATGTATATATTCATAGAATCGGATCGTCAGCGTTCGTCATGATACTCAGGATATTAGGTTATCAGGATATTCAGGATTTAGTGATACTAGGTCAAACTGGCTCAAACAGTGTCTCATGATGTATTGAATATATTTATTTGCTAACTATGTTTGATTTTACACTAGTCTTGCAAGATATATACATACAATAACGCCTTTATTCCTGAAGGGTTAGGCAGAGGTGGCTTACCTAACACCCACATTTCACCAATCTTCTTATTTGGCCCCACGTAATAGGGGGTGAGCCTATTGCCGTATTCCGGGCACTATGTTTTCTCGAGCCATACATTTGAGGCTGAGTCTGGGCTGTATATATCTGTCTGATGTTAAGAAGCCCTATCCCTTAGTCGCCTTATAGGACACCGCCAGATACAGTACATAAATATCCGATGGACCACAACGGTTCTAGTCAGATTCACACAATGAAAGTTGAAATAAAGGCTGCGTTCTACTATAATGAATAAAAACTTTTTAGTTTTCCATCGGCACGCAGTCTTGCATGGTATGTACACAAAAAGCTTGAAAAAGAAATATGTCGACCGACCGTTCATCCATCAGACAAGCACGAGCTACGAATAAAAACTTAACAAGTAAGTTCGAGAAAGTAAAGGATTTTTTTTAATATATTCCACAACAATCTACCCAACACAACAAATTGTAAACTATCCTATTGAAATTTTTCATTTGATACTAATAAAAGTATCTTCTCGAAATAATAATACAAGTTTAGTAACAATTGAGAGACGAGTAGAGAATCGAGCTACACGCCCCATGTTATTCAAATTTCCCATCTTAAACGTCTTCGGCGTCTTATACGTCTTATACGTCGTACATTGGGCGTGTCTCGGTAGCAGAATTGGTCAAGCATTCCCCCTGTAAGGGAAAGACTGCGGGTTCGAGTCCCACCCGAGAAGATTCTTTTTCCCTATGTATTCGAACTGTAAAGTGTGTTAACAGCGAAGTAGAAAACCTTAGATTAGTATGCGTTGACAAGAAAATATTTGGGCACAGTTGGACAATTTTACAAACTTGTAATACGGGTAGTTGGATACATACTTCAAACATACAACTCAGTTTTGTACATACCTTTATACATTTCCTACTCGTACATCTTTTTTTAACCGATAGTAGTAGATAAAAAAATCTTGAAGTTTCGTGGATACTGCTAACCCTAGGAAGTGGTACTAATTTTTAATATGCGGCGTACATACATACCTACGTAGTAAATTGATCGTAGACACCACACACGTGTAGATAATATCATATCCTAGCAAAACATCAGCTTATCATTCATCACGAATTCACGACCGTTCAACTGTGAAACGTTTGCTTAAGATAAATAAAAAATAAAAAATTCGCGGAAATGAAACTCTGCACGTTATCCAAATAGGCAGTTTAGCTGATGTTCTGTATTTAAAAAAAGTCGGTCAAGTGCGAGTTGATCTCGCGTATCGAGAGTTCCGTACAAAACAAACTGAATTCAGGCAGGAAGTTATGCTACATAATCCACCATGCTTCGATTTAGAAATTAGATTCTAGCACCTGAGTAGGTACGTGGTATGTAATTCAACTTGATGCCTCTACGCATTTCTGAAAATATCTTGACAAACAGACAGACACACAGACAGACAATGAAGTAACCCTATATTCTATAAGGGTTTTGTTTTTAACTATTGAGGTTCATAACCCTAAAAGTATGAGCATGTCAAAACCATTGTCACGTAGAATTTTAGTGAGCAGTATGTGTCGTCGTCATATGACATGTCTATTACTGTAATAAAACTTAACTTTGTACCTTACATAGATGTAAGTATTATTTTATTTTTAGATTAACAAAATTTTACGTAAGGCGGTGAGAATTAGTCTATACCACAGGTCTTTACACTCAGTGCGTTTATGGTTTGTTTGCATTAAATAATTTTAATTTTAATTATTAATTAATAAAACAAAAACCCGACTACAAAGTAAAAATACAACTTAATAATAATAATTAAATTGTTTATTAAAGTAACACAGACTCATTTTCAACTTAAAACAAATAAGATAAATTATTAAAAATAAAAACCCAACTTATACTGAAAATATCGAAACAAGTTTGATAGCAGGCGGTACCCATATTACGTATACTAAGAGTGCTAGACAAATAATAATTACAGAAGAAAGTATATTTATGGGAATTGTTTCATTATTATTGTAAATATTGAAAAATGAAAATCCAAATACAATCCAATCACAAAGCTCTATAAATTCTTCCTACACATAAAAACCAACAATTTATTCAAATTCACGTACTTACTACGAAATTTCCTAGATATTTCAAAGTTAATAGCTTGTCGACATTACGGCCAATCAGGTGAACTCAATGGGGCCGTTTAAAGTACGATACGTATCGATAATGTTGTCATGATCGACGATAAACACGCGATACCTGCATCAATATACACGTAGATATAACTAGAGATAATTAAAGGTTAGGAAGATTTTTGATAAGACAATTGTGCCGAGGCAAAGTTTAAATTTTATTATGACGTCACAATATCAATAAATATTACGTACAGTCAGCGTCAGAACGATCTTGACATAAAGTCTCAAAATGATCTTAATATTGCTGTTGATTTAAATAGTATTATTGTCCAAACTAAATTTGTGTACAGAATATCACATTAATTAGTCAACAGAGGAGGAAAACCAGGGATAAGATCATTTTAAGTACCTACTTTGTCCATCAAAATTAATCGGTTGCTGACATAGTAGATTTGTATATTAAAGAAGAGTTCGGTGCCGGTTAAGTGCGTTTACTATATCGCAATCACAAATCGAAATGATAGTCTTTATAGTGTTTTCGTATTCACAAGTGTTTTGTAAGACCCTACACTACTAGACGCCCACAATCCTACTTACCGACCTGTTAACTACGAGATACTTCCCTGACGCGTCGGTGAAATTCCAAAGCATAACCTAAACTATTCTTGAAAATAAATTAATACCTTTAGTCACATACCATTTTTTGCGCATCGCATATTATATTTTACACGTTCACCACCAAATGGATGTTATTATTGAATAGTTTAACAGTAAATTGTAATAAAAATACTAGGCAGGGCGTCCAACCTCAATATAGAATTTAAATTAAGGCTAAAAATAACTGCGTGAGACATTAAATATACAATATTTTTGATGCGATGTGATAACCATTTGACTTTATTAATTTGAAAATGCAAAACATGCTTGATAAATTACATAATTTTTTGCAAATGTTTGTTAAGGAATCTAGCTAAACAGTAAACATTACTGATCTATAAGGCTTGTAAAGAGGTCAAAATAATAAACAATTGTACGGCTATGCCATAGTAAAATATAGATTATTGTACTGTGACAATGTCGCGATAAATCAATTATATCTGCTTTTACAAACACTTAATCTCTTTTCGCGACTGTAATTTCATAAAAAATATAAATTTACATACAAATAAAAACAGACAAACGCTGTTTTTACACGAAGATTATATGTAGTTAAAGTAAGAAGAAGTTTTTAGTCATATTGAAAGAGGGAAAATTCAATAAAAAAATAATTAAAACAAACAAAAAATGCCCATGGCATTAAGTCCGCCTTTGTACAATCAATTTGTATTTGTGCAAAAAGTTTAAATAAATAAATAAAAAAAAAAAATATTATGCTAAATCAATTCTAATCTTAAACTAAACAAGATAATCTATAAATAGTAATTTACATGAAAAACTACGAGTCGCCGTCTACTCATAGTTTTTTGTCGTCAAAATTAAGTTTTCCAAAATTTATCGCGTGAAATCCTGAACAATTATAAAAAACTAATAGTAATTTAGCTTTTAATGTGTACTAGAAACGAATAACTAATTGCTTGCCATAGAACATCCCATATCATTAAAATCTAATAATAGTCTAATAACATTTGAATGAAATTTTATAGCATTTATAATGCTAACTATACAATTCGATTACATCAGGATACATTATATCTGTTAGTTCGTTAACAACCGTGAGAAATCTTGTGATGTTGAATCTATTGTTAAAACCTTACATCTCAATACAGAAACACGTTTTTGTCTTACATTTTAATCCTGATACCGGGTTTTGACAAAAAATCCATAGGTAAATGATTTTGGTGACGTTTTTACTAACCTTGAATAAAATTGATTACTTTTTTATAGGTTTCAAAATGATACGTTGCGAGTTTATTAATTTATCGGTTGACCTCGAAGAACCTAGACTTCGAGACACAAAAAAACATACCAATAGAATTGAGAACCTCGTCCTTTTTGGAAGTCGGTTAAAAATCTGAAACAGTCGTAACCAGTGATGTTGGACCTGTACCACGAAATTGGAGCGTGACCCATCTTCTATAGTACAGTCGACAAAGAAGATACAATTGCACCTTTACATACAATTTTATACGAAAAACTGTGACCGTATCTGATTTGTCGACAGTACTTCCAAATGACAGTATAATCATCACAACGTTCTCAGCCTTGATACTTGATTGATTGATTTTAGGTTCATTTTACAAGACTAGGCCATAAGCTACTATGAGTTTTCTTGTACATTTCACAAATAAAATGTTTTCTTTCTTTATTGATTTCATTTCAATTTACATAAATTATTTTTTTCCTTCAAAAGCTCCGTTTCTGCTCCCATCCCCCACAAAATAAATACTACCTACCCTACCTCATAATACCTACTGAGCTCCGGTCCTTTTTAATTTATTTGAATTTCTAAGAAAGTCGATAAACTTCAAGAACAAAATAAGTAAATAATCCACCAACTATATATTTTTGTAGTCCTGACTTCAATCTCCCGTTCAGCCTAAATGTATTTGTGATACTCTAAGTATCCTCAACATCATCTTTGCTTTAGTCCCGGTCGCATCCAACTCCATGATCGCTTATATTCAAGTAAACATAATTGTTTAACGTAACTGCCATGTTAGATTCAATTACGTTAGAGGCCAAATAACTCCAAACAAACTCAAACCGTAATTATGTTGCTAAGCAACGGAAAAGACTTGTAGGCCTACTATGAGACATACATCGGAAATTGTGAATCGAAGTTTCGGTACTATAGAGCGCTTTTTTTTGCGAACGGTCCGAAGAAAACATGTGACACGTTATTCGGTTCACACCGTACTTAATTAAATAAATCGGAAGAAAAATCTAAGGTATATTTTTTATAGTTCGGAAATTATCTCCTATAAACGAGAGGTCTATTCGGACATAATAGACCTCTCGTCTTCTCAAACCGATTAAAATCGCATGTCGTCACAGGTCACCAGTTGCCAGAGGTGGGATTGGCCTGGCTGATCCAGGCCAATCTATACTATCGAGAAAGCATTCTCGGGAACTATAGTAAAAGCTACATCTTTCGTTCGTGTACGCTATTTCATGGTAGCCCTCCCAATATTAGAATGTTCTACCCGCATTCTACAAAATAAATCGTCATGAAACAATAGATTGCGTTGCACTGTGACGTGACTGAAGTGAATCAATGTAATCTCGATAAAGTTAATGAATCGAGTTTTATATTTATGAGGTAACATTATGATTTATGGAATATCGATTTGTCGTTTAACGGCTAAGTTTAAGTCGGTTACAGGATTGCTACTATTTGGCAAAAATCCGGAAGTTTCCATTAGTAGATAGATGGTGGATGTTTGTAACTCAATCATGACTGATGCAACCACAGATCTGGATGAAAATTGATACACAGAGATAGATAGATTATAGTCTCAAAAAGTCCATGTTTTAAAATGTATAAATTTTGTGGGTTGCAGAATGTAAATCACGCAGAGTGAGGGTTGGAACCACGGGCTCCATCCCGTGGTTTCCTCCCTCAGTCTGATTTGTTTACAATATTAGTTTTTATGGGCGCGATTATCGTCAGACCTCCAACCCCAGAAGGAAACCTGCGTCACAGTGTTTTTCGTCAATAGAAGCTACTCGTTTACTGGTGGATTGGCTTGGTTAGTTGGTGGTCGGCAAGTTACTTAGCCAGACGGCACCTTATTTGAGCGAAGGCGTACAAACCTTGTCCAAACATGACATTGTTGATATTTGCTAACGAGTGTTACCTTTATCGACAGGTTTCATATCTACACCATAGGTATTTCTACGTGGTATAAGATTGCTATACTGTAGTATAGATTTTTATACCACTTACCTAGGTGGCAGAAAGGACAAGGCCCACCTGATGGAAAGTGGTTAACATGGCTTATGACGTGTGCAACACCAGTGGCGTTACATTCGTGCTGCCGGCCCTGAAGAAACCTTCTAATTTTCTTTTTGAAGAACCCCATAATGTAGTCGCTTGGGAAACCCACAGCAGGATAATTTTTTCTCAGCATACTAGGGCCCAAAATTAAATCTCGGAAAATATAACATAGGACTCGTCAAAATGATTACCTAGTACATAATATATTCGGTTACTTTTTTGCACGCTTCTAACTCAAACAAACAGAGCCCCTGCAAAATGTGGTCACAGTATCCGACTATCAAATATCGAGTATCCGAAGTATCAATATACAATGTTGGCGTTGAATGAGGCGCTTAATTACGCCGGCGAAGTTTACGCGTGGTTGCGTAATTGTCTTGTGATCGCGTAATTGCCAGATCGACTGACATTCAGTATAAACGGTTCAAACAAAGATTGAATAAGAAATCGTGTTCGTTTTTTAAATAGTTTGGTTGATTTTAGATAACTTTTTTTATTTTTCAAATTGTTAACGAATACTATAGATAGCGTTATGTAGAATGTTGTGGTATATTTATTATTATTAGTATTATTACTGGTTGATTAGGTATACCTACATTCTGTTTTTTTTTTCGAGTCTAGGGGGATTAGATGTAATAAAAGTGAAAATAAACCAAAATGATGAACTTTTAGGACAGGATTTAGAACCGGAATTGGCTTTTAGTTTATTAGTTTATTTTATGGTAATAAGAATTTATTACCATAAAATAAAATATTACCTAGATACTGTATTTTATTCGTTCTAGAAACCATATTACAATTTATGCTACTTCGAGAATACAAGGTATATTCTGTAAATCCCCGAAGGGGTTGACAGAGGTGTTTGATTAACACCGAAATTTACATGCGTAAGTATAATGTAGGTATATTCTTCAATTTCATAAAAGTGATTCATCCAGTGTTTTATTTTTTAATTATTACTAAATATGAATGTATACAGATTTACACAGCACAGATTATTAAACAAAATTCATTAGTCGAAATAGAAATCAAATAAAGAATTTCTCGGTGGAAAATTCCAGTACAGTCGGCGGGCCAGGGGCATCGGTCGCGCATGCGTACTGGGCCACTTGTTGCGTCCACGTGGTTTCGGGGCCCGCACTCACACCTCTGCGGGCGACGGGCGTGTGAAAACATTTCGTTGGAACACCTGACATATCTGTAAGCTTGACCTTAGCCCCTATTACGTGTACCTGACTTGTCTGTGTTCAGAATGTGTAAAGAATTAAGGAAAGTTATCGTTTCTTATAGGGCGGTAGCTGGATGTTGAAAATATCTACACGTGTAGGAGTTAAACGTGAGATGAGAAAGGTTTTGTTTAGTGTACAAGTACAAATGAATTAATATAAAAAATGTTTGGGTTAGAAGGGAATGGAGTTATGGTATTTTTTTTCAAAGTAGCTAAGCAAGCCGTCGGTATGGTGTTTTATATGACCCAAAATTTTAATAGTTGGTTTGTAATTCAATGTTCTCTTTCAATAAAAAATAAAAATTTACAGTAATATTTAATTTATTTAAGATTCATTTTATTAACTTCCCAGATGGTCAATAAATCCCACTTGATAAAAAAAAAATTAACAAGTTTGTAAAATAAAATAACGATTCTCAATTTTTAGAACAAAATACTCAGTATCATCAGTATTATGTAATTTGACATAACGTTTATTAGTTTTCGACTCGCCATAAACTATTTTCAAAAATAGAATTTATCCTAAAACTTCAAGGAGAACGGAAGCAGAGCGATTGAAAAATTCCGCAACAGTATTCCAAGATACGTTCTATTTTAAAAAATCTAAACAATTAGAAATAACTATTTGTTTACGAAAAAGCGACCTTGAGGAATAGCACGTACGTGTAAATCTTAGTCAGGTCTTTAACTTTTACAAATATTTTGAACTCTTGCGAACAATTGATCTTGGTTTTGACTCATCTCTATTTCAATAGATAATAACCATTAACATACCTATTTCACGTTTACAATTTAACATTCTGGAAATGTATATCCTATGGAGAATAAGATCCATTTATATTCCTCAAAGTAGAAAAAAAATGCGTTATGTCAGAAAGTACTACCTACTAATCTACTATTATCTATTCTGTGGAATTGTTTAATGTGCGTTTAATTTTGATAAGTAATTTGATAGGTAGCACTGATAGCCAATAAAACTTGACGAATCAGTCATTGTACGCTTCATTTGAGTTCCAAATTAGAACGCTCATCAACTTAACACCTCACAAAAAATCGATGAAAAATTTATTCCTAATTCAAAACTTAAAAAAAAAACAACTGTACAAGATTGCGATTGTCGCAAAGTCGGCGCCCGCGCACCGATCTCGCCTGTAACTGTGTAGTTCAGTGACCTCTCCTTGCGAGGGCGTCAGCTAGCTCTTTATAAAGAGCAAAACGAGAAAATAAACTCGCGATAACCGCATCTGTACTATATTCCTTACAATGTTAGTACGACGGTGAACGAACCATGTCAAAAAGGTTATAAGCCGGTTACGTAAACGTCACAAGGGTACTACGGACACTGGTTAATTGATATGAGTAATCGATACGAAAGTATGGGGAAGCTCGGATTTTGATAAAATGCACCTATAAATAGTTTACGGACTAATGACCTAATAACTTTGCCAAATATCACTTTGTTTCGTAATCTACAGACTGTACCTAATTATTATTTGTCATGCGGATTATCTACAAATTTATTAAATAAATTATGTTCCTCGTCACGATTACATGCAGACAATAATGTAATGTACTAATTTATTGACATCAAGATGTAGTCAAATTACAAGGAACCAGGAAGTTATATGCAGATAATAATAAAGGTTTTAATATTTGTAATAAGGTTTAATCTGGCGAACTTCGTACCGCCAATTTTTTTCTACCCACGTGGCGTATTATCCCTGTCCTACTGCACCCTCTACTATATTAAGCTTTCTTCTAAATTACTCTATTCATTAAAAGAAACCGCATCAAAATCTGTAGCGTAGTTTTGAAGATATAAGCATACATAGGGACGGACAGACTCGGAAAGCGACTTTATACTATGTAGTGATAGTGATGATGATGATTGTGTACAGTATCTTTGATAGCCAAACCGACTAATCCTACCACACGTACTACACGATGTACACCTGGTGGATGGACGGGACTTGAACTGGTAAAGGCTTTTCTCTCGAAGTTGAATAGTCTAAAAGTAATAGTAGTTTGAGTAGACGGTTTTAAATAAAAAGGACAATATCAGTATTGTATAGATATAAACACATCTTGGAAGTCGAAATTTACTAAAATCAACTTCAAAATTTCATTGAATACCAACTCAAGAAAAGCAAACGGTGAGCTCATTCTGCGAAAGTAAATAGTTACTCTAAAATTCAAAATAGTTTGAGTACTTAGAGATAACTTACACTGTAAACTATGAGAGAACCACAACATTTAGTTTTCCCAAGCTGCTGAAAAGTAATAGAACACCAAATACGCCACGATAAAATTACTTATACTTAGGTGTAGTTAACAATGCTTATTAATAAAAAGCAGGAATGAAAATTCCATAACTGAAACGACTAAGATTCAGTCAAGGTCAAAATTTAAATAAAGAGAGCAGAATCTACTGCTTAACTCATAAAAGCGCTTAAATTAAACGACTATCTACAATGGTCCCAACTAAGCAAACATCTGATAATATCCAGTACATCGATAACTGTGATAAAACTACTAATTTATAAGCCAGTATGCTGTATAAGGCACGTTTTACACAAGGTTGGTGCAGGTTACAAATGTCAAACAAGCAATAGAAGCGCAATGTCAGTAAAATGTCACAGTTTACGATTGAATGCTCTTGCGTTCGAGTTCACGGTCGACGTCGGTGGCGGACATGATACGACAGAATGAGTGGGTTGTACTGGAAGAGCTAGTTTTAAATGATAGTCCGCTACCACAGACCTAAAACGGCGCCCATTAACGTAGAAAATGGCGGGCTATTTAAAGCTGGAACTGGAAACAAACTTCTTACATACATACCATAGACACGTCGTGCTAATGTTGTGACAAATATTATGCACTTTTTTCTTTTCTTTTTTTCCTAATTCGATAGAAATATTATGTGTTACAGTTGTTACCCTGGTAGAAGCTTATGCATGTTTTTTGATGTGCGTTTAAAAACTCGTAATTATATGCAAATAAAAGAAAATATAGACGATCCACACATCGTCATAAGCGGCCGAATAAGGCGAATAAAAAGTTATTGAAGTATGGTGCCGAATTACAGTAGTGGCCGTGTGCTTGTCTGCCACCTAAGTGGTATAAAAAAAAAAAAAAAGTCTCTTACAATAGAGTTTGAGAGTATTACTTACCGTTGATTCTTATTATAATATCTTGATAAGCCTGCTCATATTATGACAAGATAGGATCTTACAAGAATTACAAGGTAGCGATAACTGTATAACATTAAATATCATTCGAATATCAATAAACCCACTCCTAGCACAAGCAATTTAGCTTAGTTGGAGGGGTTAGAGGGAATATTAGTAACTTCGGTTCTAATATATCTATTAAAAAAAAATCTAGGTTTGTGGAATACTAGCTTTGCCTGCGGTTTCGTCCGCTTTGATCTGAAACCTAATCGCGTTCACAGGTTGACAAAGATACAGATAAACTGGTTCTGTGTGGGAATCGAAACGTCACAGCAATTTGTCCAGTTTTAACGTAATTGTTTATAATGACTAGGTATTAATCATATTTTACGGTCTTTATCGAGTTTTAAAGCCAGTAAAGTGCTCGCGCATGTAACGTTCATTACAATAATATAATGTACAATGATATTAATTAAATCTGGAACAATTGCAGTCTTGTTATAATTCAGTCATCAAGGTTATACAATTACCGATTTATGTGAAAGGCAAACGAGTTATAAAAACGTTCTTGCAAAATATTAATTGGGTAAAATGGGGGAATCGCCGAATTATACAGGGTGATTTTATAGTCGTTTGGAATAAAAAAAATTTGGGCACAGTTTAGATAGCAAAATCATCTGAGAGAAAGAAAAAAACATTTTTTTTAAAACCCCATACATTTTTCCTACCTGAACATTAATCCCAAACATTCTTCTTCTTCGAATACATAGGGAAAACTTCGAATACGTCGCCTTAAAGACGTATAAGATGGGAAATTTGAATCATATCGGGCGTGTCTCGGTAGCCGAATTGGTCAGGCATTCCCCCTGTAAGGGAAAGACTGCGGGTTCGAGTCCCGCCCGAGAAGATTATTTTTTCCCTATGTATTCGATTTGTATAGTTAGCATACTTAATGCTGTAAAAATTCCTTCAATTCTTCTTCTATCCAAACCTTTCTCCCATTTCATTTGGGGTCGGCTCTCCGTATCAACTCGCGCCATTCCGTCCTGTTTTGTGTCATTTCCAGGCTTGCGCCAATTGTTCTCATATCCTTGGTTATTGTGCAGGTCGTACGTTTATCCCAAACATTATCAAAAAAAAAAAACTTTCACCAAATTAATACTCCCAGATGATTTTGCTACCGAAACTATGCCCGAATTCTTTTTATCCAAAACGACTATAAAATGACCCAGTATATGTGTATACACGAACTCCGCATATAATTAGTATAGTATTATTATCATTCACCGGTGATACAAGGGTTCCAATTGAAATTAATATATGTTTGGGGCCCCACTGAGACCTGAGACAAATATGTAACAAATAATTAAATAAGCGATTCGATTTTCGAAATTGTATTCGACAGTTACGATGTGTTAAGTCATATTCGATATTTTAATAGCATGTTCTATCAAAAGACCCGTCAACTCGAATAGGGACAAGGCGTTAGATAACGTCACAAATATTGATAACACACGATTTAGCGTGAGGTGCCAATGAAATACAAATATAGATGATCGTTTACGTAATAAATATTTAAGTCGACGAGATTGTGAGACAAGTTATATCTCACTATGAAATATTAAGCCAGGATATCAAACTAAACCAATGTCAGAGTTTAAATTTTTCGATTTATGCAGAAAGGAATCACTGGAATTTGTATGGTTCCTTTTTGAATAAATATGGAAGATAATGCGTTTAAAGTAAGAATAGTAGGTAGAGGGCTCTGCCATACATCCTTGAGGTTGGAGCCAACCTCAACTGTAAGTCTACGTAAAAGGCTCTGGTACAGGCTATTCTCCTGGGTTGGGAGGTTGGACGGCAGTCGCTTTCGGCAGAGTCGTCATACTAATTAATTAAAATCAATATTAGCGGACCTCGGGCACGTTTGCGCTTTCCACGCTAATGGGTAATCGCCATGAAGATTGTGATGATTCTTAATCATTAATTCTTTATTGCACACATATACTCGTAGTACAGAGGTGATACATAAAACCGAATAAAAGTGATAATGCAATTATAGGCTAGCTTTTTTTTTAGTCGCCTTAAAATACAGAACTCCATGAAAACAGGGTAGTAAGCATTTTGATTTACTGGAACCCTTATACTATTTCTTGTTTTTAAAGTAAAGTTAAGTAAACAGTTATTTCGTATGTTGCTATTTATAAAACAACGTCAAGACTAATATAATAATTGAGATAACGATATAACAATTGGTGTAATAAGGTCTTAATAAAAATCAGCGGGGAATGTAATTAAGTTTAATTAGAGTAAATAGTTCTGTAGCGATGATTACTTGACTGTGTGGCTTAGGCGGGTGTGCTCTTACAAGAAAGAAAGAAATGGAAAGTGCAATTATTTTAATATTTTGATGGTTAAATCCCAACAGGTTTTAAACTTTTCGCTACACTCTGTTGACAATATAAAAATCATTTTACAGGAGTAGTTCTGTGGCTTGGTACGTAACAATTTATGCCATTTTCTTATTTATTTGAGCGAGCATTTAATTGTATGTCGTAGGTGTGAGCGACATATCCCTCGCAACCCGGGCTGACCCAGGCTCCAAAAAGTGGGTGTGAGCGAGACTGCTTGAAGGGCACGGCAGCTTTTGCGCAACACAGTTGTCACTATTGTATCATTAAGAGGAATAAAAATGATAAATCTGGTTTTTAGGCGTATGTTTAGAGAACAACTCCTTTTTTATTTGTGGACGTATTTGAAAATTGTTTACACTATTTTATTTGTTGGTTTCTTGTCTACATTTGGTACATTTTTAGTTATTCTCACTTTTCAATTACTATATGAAAATCATTCCCAAAGCAAAAAGGTCACTCAAAAGAAAACTAGCAACTACTTCTAAACGGAAAATAATTTATACGTAATTTTTTAACTAAAAGAAAGACAAAGAACTGGAGTATAAGTGGTACATTTTTCCGTTCAATACATTGACTTTTGAAGTCACAAGCCACGTTTTTGTTACGTTTTCGAGAGTTTGGCTTAGCGGGTGCCTATGCGGGGGCCGGGCGGCAGTGCCGTGATGGCTGTTGGACGGGGAGGTTGTGCTTCACGTTTTCGCAGCTTTGACAGCAACACAATTCGAGATTAATGCACAAGTGAACAGATAAGACACTTCTTTGAAACGCCGAAAATAAATTCGGTAAAAAAGCGAAAGCTTTAAACTCTCAAGAAATACATGAAAATGTTGTGTTGATTATTTTATTCACACACTTTATTTGTTACCAACTGTTGCCCACAGCTCCAGCAACGTAGATTTTGGATGCCGTTACTTTTATCTCACTCATAGTGTAATGATATAAGACCTATGACACTGATAATAAATAGTGTGGGTTTCTATTGGTGAAATAATTCTTAGAATGGGTTCTGTAGATCCAGAAATTAACCTCTATAACGTCACAAACTACCTTTGTATAATAATACTATATATACCTATAGCTACATAGTAAAATATTATAAAAACATGATCACTACTTAACTTCACTAGTATAAAATAATTCACTTCCCGCTGTCTGTCTGTCTTTAAAGCTACGCGACGGATTTTGAAGCGGTTTTCTTTAATAGATATTTATCATTCAAGGGGTAGGTTTATATGTACAATAGAATCTATATAATATAAAAATGAATCCCATTTGGTTTTTGGCTGGACTGGCTGAGGCTGGCTGGCTCTGGCTCGCTTTTTTTTTTGTTGTGGAAGTTGTGTTGGAGAAGGTTTTTATGAAAGAAAAAGTAAAACATATGCGCGGTAAATAGAAACTGAAAATGTCTCACCCTAAAGACGTTTTATGTCCTATTGGTGTGAGGATCTCCGTGGGCGTCGTAATGCTTTCTGTTCTCAAAATAATTAGAACGAAAAACATCGGAAAAAATGAAACACTCAAGTGAGACTTGAACTCACGACCTTTCCCTTACAGGGGGAATGCTCTTCCAACTGACCTTTTTAGCCACAACTGATTCATTTCAAATTTTCCTTCTCTTTATATCCGTCTTTAAGGGCGAAGGTGGTTCCATCTACCAACATTCTTACGAACTGTTGGAAACAATGAATGATTTTTTCACCATTTTTAAACATTGAATTTTGATGACTCCGCCCGAATATTTGACAAAATTTTTTTTATAGCATTTTTAACACCAACTTTAAAGTTCGAAAAACATCGGAAAAAATGAAACGTTCGAGTTTTTCGAACATTAAAGATAGCATTAAAATGCTATAAAAAATTCAGTCAAATAATTAGGACGACTTAATACAGCCAATTGACGTAAATTCTATTTTTTAAGGCGAAACGAAGCTTGCCGGGTCATCTAGTGCATATTATAAGAGGTTTGAATGTGATGTCTTAAATAAACACATTTTTTGGGCTTACACTGCAAACGATGGCACTGTGAGAATGTGTAATGTGTGTGAATTGTTATGCCTATAGCATACTTATAGCTTTCATATTCACCTACCTCAATGTATCTATGCAATATACACCCTAACCAATGGATATATATTATAATATTCATGTATATAAATATAAGAGCTGAGTGGGCATCGAACCCACAAACTCTGAATGCTCCACCGCTACGCCATAGAATTTGAACCTTTTGAAATTAAATTTATCTGTTTGTTCACAATGGACACAAACGCTACTTGGTACACGGATCTTGATACGGTATTTTTATTTAAAAGATTTTGGTAGAATGGTACCAGAGGTAAAACCAAAGTCGCGATAATAGACATCCATGCGGGCGGAACCGCAGACCTTAGCTATAATAAAGAATCAAGAATCAATCAACATCGATGTCAAAAAAATACCAAATCAGTTAGGTACGTGAAGTTAGGCAGAATATGATGTGTCCACTCTGTACCCTTTTTACCGACATCTTTTCCCATATTTTTATATAATAATTACTTTAGTGACATGTGTGCGGGGTGGTGCGGAGCTGCAATTATTACGTTCGTAGACTCCACCCATTCGCTCTAAAGTATTGTCTCAGGTAAGGACCTTAAGTAGGAAAAATATGAACATATACTTAAACTATAAAAAATGTAATGATATCTAGGTAAAGTATGTGAACTAGAGGGCTGTCTGTGAAATCATTAGGAAATCCATCCGTACAAAGGAGGTAACAACACCAAGAGGGAAAACTGACCTTGTTTGGATACGATGGTTAACTGCTGCACAACACCGTGACGAAGTACTAAGAACCGGTACCTATTCCCTACTCTATCAAACCATAATAGTTGCGACTGGCTATTAAAAGCAATTTCAACACGAAATTGCTTATATTACTATCATTATTAACTTATTTTCAATATATTTAAACAATGCTGTTAAAATAACACAATGAGCATGTAAGTGTGTACCAATGAAATTTTTTAGAACATTTTGTGGACAATGTAAGGAATACGTATAGTACTTACAGAATAAAACTTAGATACATGAATGCTTGGAAAGTGTACTGTATTTTTTTAATAATATTGTGTGAGTATAAGAAGCGAATGCCTATATCGCCTTTTTAAACTACATTCTAACTACCATTACAATGTATTATGTAAAAAAGAACATGAAATTAAAAAATATAATCGTAAACGACCGTCACCAAAATTCAAAATTCGAAATCAATTTGACTCGGAAACTGTAAACCGGTTGGATTATGTAATACAAGTTGTTTATTACGTAAGGCGACCTTGAACGGTGCTTTAATATGGCAAATAACACTGCAAGGGTGCTAAATTAGGTGCAAATTATGACATTTATGAGATAATTTTACATTATATTTTTGTAAATGGTAGTAATCACTCGCCGTACTGCAATAACTACAGAATATTTTTGAACACTTACTGGACTTAAATTTGGCTTTGTTACCTGTTTATTAAGTTAAATTACGTTACATTTTAAATATATTTATCTTAATATAGCTTTAGCATTCTTGTGTATAAATAAAAAAAAAATATCAAAAGAAAACGCAAAAACAGATAAAATCACATAATCATCAATGTCATGTGAGTTAACAAAGTAGGGGAGAGTTGGATAATACCGAGCCCCTAAGGACTTGGGTCCATAATTAGGAAAATGTTTGATATCAAAAGAAACAAAATGCAGTAATTAGTAGGATATTTATTCAGGTACATATACCGTATAACAAAATAATCGACAATTTAAAAAGGAAATAATTATAATAAAATTACAACAAACGTTAAAGGCGTGGTATTGTCAAACTGGTCTGATAATATCGTGCCCAGGTTTGATAAAATTGTGCCCACTTTAATTGCACACAAATCGATTGTTTTGATTTTTTATGATAAGTTAAAGAACGTGGAGGATGATTTACAGAGCTAGTAATTTAACTTTTATAAGAGGAATATCTTCTAAAAGTAATGTAGACTTTCTTCCCATGGGAGGGTCATAATTTTCTTTCAATTTTTAGTCGATCTCTAATTGTTGATTCTGGGATACTGAAGTTTGTAGCAGCTGTTTTTATTTTACTTCCGTCTCGTATAGCAGCAAGTGCAGTCTTCAAATTTTCTGGATCCCATGACCTGTTTTTTCTCTTAGGCACAGATCTATCCATCTAAAACGAAAATAAAATGAAGTTATGTTATGGTGATTTGTATGTATTTTATTTTAAATAGTCATATTACCACACAATTCAAACAGACGCACAGGCAGACACATCATACATAACTATTTCAGGGGTTAAAACTAATGTAAATAATATATCATTTTCATAGTTTACAATATCGCGCCCCGGGCGCGAAATTATCAAACTTACTCATTTCATTTTTTAACATCCAAATAATATAGAAAAGTCTATGGTATGTAAAAACCTACTCTTACACGGAATTCTACACTGTACAAGAATTCAAAATGTATGATGGCAAAGTATTATAATAATACAGTATCACTTACCTCTTATCGAAAGTATGTACGAAATTTTTTAAGGATTGCCGAAAAAAACTTGTGCGATACATACTGTCTCCGTCATCGCGCGTAGCGTACTGGTGCTGCGCGAGGAAGTGTGTAGGTATGTTGTGCTTCGATGTTTACGCACTGTATCGCAGAACGAGTGGATGGTTTTTGAAATATGCTGACGCGCGGAATTATCAACCGCGCGGTAATATCCAACTCTCCCCTACGGTACAATTTTTCAATAGACGGTATGTCGGTCTATTTTTAGATACTTGAGTCGCAAGGAAGTAATACCTTGATATAATGCCAAGCTATTTTACGCCTTAACTACTATTGGTTCAAAGTTCATTGCTTTAACTGATACATTAAATGAATAAATACTTATTTAATTCAAATGTACGCCCAGACCCATAGACACCGATACAAAGACTCGTCTCTGTATCAAATATATATTGTTGGTGGTAGGTCGATTAAAAATAGATTAAATCCTGAAAAGTTAAATATTTCAAGTAATAATATATGAATATTTAACATTTGTAACAGTGTTCCATATGTTACAAATGTTTCCTTTTCATTAGGTCAGCGAACAACGACGCTAGAAGGAAGATATATAACGATTGCGGTTTTCCCTGACATATCACACACGAACACAGCACAGGTCTCTTGTTTGTCCTACTTAACTTAATTATGTATAATTTAATTTGTATTATGAAAAGGGCTCAAACCAACTTATTATAAGAATGTAATTAATTATTAATTTTACTGTGTCATCAAGTCATCGTTCAATATAAATCCCACAAAAAGATCCAGAGCACATGGCTCCTTACTACGAACAAAGATGAACATGATATTTTCTAAAGTTTACGCAAATGTCACTCATTGAAATAAAACCACTTTTTACAATATATCGCGATAGAATCCGTAAAAAGTGGTTTTATTTCAAAAAGATGAACATGTTTTGTTTTTTAATAAAAAAAAGAACTTATCAGTAAATTCCGTACCTATGCCTAGCCAAAGTTCATAAAAACGACATCAGAAACAGAATTAATAGAATAACGCCTCACAAATTACGCAAGTGTAATTCAATAGACAGCTCTAAAACCATTGACCTTGTCCTTGTGAGATCTCGGTTATGTAGTCAGTTAAGTGAATTAATCTACCCAATTCATTCATTCTTTAATATAGTAGTGTAGTTCTATCTATAGTGTTAAAATAAAATTATAAATATCCTCACTCACAGTGGTTTCTACGATGGCGATAATAACCATAACAGATTAAAAAACGAATGCGGTTTTATTTGGTTCAAATCCGTCATAACCATACGCTTGGGGCTATCCATGGGATTTAATTTAAAAAAAATTGGGAAAGTGCGGGAAGTTGCAGTGAAAATACAGCGTAACAATGTGGAATTTTTTTATATCCAGTGTAAATTCCTATAAATAATTGGCACTAAATACAAAGTTCATAATATTGACACTAATATATCACGTAATAGGGTTTACATTATCATAACAGCAGAACACAATAAACTAACACACTTTGCATCACTTGCTTGGCATATTATATCATCTCCCGAGGTCAGCCGGGGTGCGAGGGATAAGTCGAAGACAACCTCACCTCCGGCCTAGCACTACGACTCACAGTCAGCGTGCGGTTTTAGTCAGTTCGAGTGCGACATAACCTCTCCTTCCGGCTCCAGCGGGGGAGGTATCCGAGGGGATTGTAGTGCATCTATGTACAAAGTACATAACTATTGATTGCAAACTACAATAGATAATCACATACTGCGTGATAAATACAATTTTACACTTTATATAATAGGTTTCATTTTTTCTTTAGACAGTCAA
Source organism: Eilema sororculum (assembly GCA_914829495.1). NCBI lineage: Eukaryota > Metazoa > Arthropoda > Insecta > Lepidoptera > Erebidae > Eilema > Eilema sororculum. The sequence continues at coordinate 17,971,361 of OU618543.1, read as the reverse complement.
GTTAAATAGTATTACAAGATGAGAAGCTTTGGTAAAAACTCTATAGAGTATAGATACCTAGATGTCTAGTGAAAGATAATTTATAGGTATGCCGCAGTGGGTAACTAAATAACAGACTATGAACTATAAAATGAAACTAACGCAGTAATAAATAAAGTGACAGAATTACGGCATATAAATCAGACAGAGAAACAAAAAACCGTAAGTATCTGCCTTCTTCAAAAATGAAACTGGCGCTATATAGCTTTTTATTCGTTTTTCAAATTCCAATATAAACTCAATTTCTCAATCATTATCAGTAAAGGCATAACCATACAAAATAAAATCGTCTGATGATCAGCAAATAGCCAAGCTTATAAAATACGCAGTATGAATATTAATGAATAGATGAGTCTGTGAACACGAGCATTAAGTATCAAGATTCAAGACTATGTTATGACTTGTTGTACGACTTATGGGTCAATGTGTCACTGTCATATAATCATATATGTCATATACACCACTACATGCACAATGCCGGCGCTGGCGCCTCTACCACATACATTGTATGGTATGGCAGAAGCGCCGATCCGCAGCTTAATATATTCAGGTGTTCGCGGATCGGTCTTCCATGCTTATGACAGTTATTATGGATGAACATTTTTTAAGTGGATTTATTTTAAAAACAGGATTCTATAGTTAAACGAAAATATGTTTCATCGATAGTAGAAAAAACCACAAATCTATAGTTGATATTTTTCAATCAATCCAAAATTAACAAGAGTTTTTAGTATATCAATGCCGGACCTGTAAAGATGGAGTCAAATTTACAAACTTCCATAAATTTATAGTTATGTAACTTTAGTACTTTTCGATTGTATTAGGGGTATGAATGTATATAATGTTGGAAGAAATATTTGGTATTATGAAAACATTATGATAACAATTTTGTGCCAAAAATGCAATATTTGTCATGTTTTACACATATTTATTAAAGATTCCGCACAAAAATAATCGCATTTTAGCGCAATCTATAGGAAAATCTTGAAATACGTAAAAAAATTGGGCGTAAGCCGCTTGTTGTGGCCGCGTGGCATGGCCATAAGTGTTACAAATAATTGACAAGTTTGTACACAATGATCCACTTTATCGCCAGTAGTTCACCACGGCGCCTCACAAGGCCGGCTGCCTTTCGACTCGCGGCGAATTAACATAATATAACAAATTATAAATAGTTATGTTGAATGAATGAGGTTGGAATGCCAAGTGACGTTTTCCACTGTCGTCATTCTAGTATCTATTTATCTTGGTGATTAAACTGTTAGTTGTAAATGATTCCACTTAATATAAATTACAAAGTAGGTTTTTAGGACTTAAGTAAGTATATAATCGGTTGAATTTCTTATGAAGTATGTAGGCACAATACGCAAGAAGGCATCATGATACTTGATACCCTTTTTAATGAAAATTTCTGCTATAGATTACAAAATTTGATTTTTCAATTTAATTTTTTTTATAATTTCTTTTGCATACCATAAATAAATAAATACGTATCTTTGGAATTATACTGGATATATGATATTATAATGATACTAATCAAATACCATATTAGAACCCGTTATAAACGATAGACAATTTTAACCCAAGCGTACAAATGACTGTTTCTTAATAAAATTTAAATATAAATTGATTGGCCGGATCCATAATAATCCATAACCACACCAAGTATGTTGACCTTGGTTAGTTAGGTACTCAGATGGTTGTCACATATCTCTAATTAGGAGATAAATAATTAGCGCCGTGATGTGTCGAACGACTAAAATGCCATAATGACCCAAATGACTCATGAATCGTTTTAACAAAAATTGGGTGTTCTGGTCTATTTGTTTATTTGTCTACTAGCTTTTGCTCGCGGCTACACCCGCGTGGATGTCGGTTTTCGCGACCAAACATAGCCTATGTACTTTCTCATGGTTTAATCTACCTTATACCAAATTTCATCCAAATCCGTTCAGTGGTTTACCCGTGAAAGCGTAACATACGGACAGACAGACAGAGTTACTTTCGCATTTATAATATTAGTATGGAAGTATGGATTTGTTCGTGTGGTTTTTTTATTCGAAAAAGGTCAGACTTAATTATATTACGTACTTACCTATGTTTGGTTGCAATCGGTTGAGTAGAGCCGGAGATAATATGACCAAAAGTCTCTAAGCAACATAAACAATCTGTGCTTAACAGGAAAATAATATGCCAATAATCACAATATATTAGTGAAATTATATAAGTAATGGTGAATTATTTCGTTTGTTCAGATAAGAAAACGTTTACTTTCCTTATACCTTTCAATTTCCTTATTTACTATGAAATTGGCGCATTGAGTTTTGTTCATAGAACAAAGACATAATAGTAAAATTATTGAAATATGAATTTTTAATGTTTATAAGATTTTTTTGCGGACGTTCTATCTCGGGAAATATTATGTCGTTCCCTATGGATTATGACTACACTACGAATTTTATCCTTGGTTTTCTGATAAAAGCTCTAGTAAATTTTGTTAAAGTATAAATACTTTTTTAACATAACATAAACTCACGCCTGTATTCCCCGAAGGGGTAGGCAGAGGTGCTGGCACCCACATTTCGCCAGTTTATGTTTAGGTCCCAATGTAATAGGTGGCGAGCCTATTGCCATTAACCGGGCACTTATAAACCTGCGATAAATACACACATAACTTCGAAAATCATCGATAAGTCATTGGTGTGTGCCATGGTAAACCTGGGATCGAACCCGAGACCTCGTCTCAGCAGTCCATTACCCATACCACTAGGCTTAACTAGGGTTTAACTTAGTTATATTTAATTTGGTTTTCCTATACCTTTTAGTTGTTTCAACTATTTTCACTTAACGTGCCAACAAACATAATATAAACGAAAAATAATAAATTGACATGCTTTATATTGTTATTACCTATAATATTTTTGGAATTTGCAATTCGGCTGCCAAAAAAATTTTTATTGAAAGTACCTAATAAATAAATAATAATAATATAAATATTCTACAACATTCTACACAACGCTATCTAGACCCATGGTAAGCTTCTATAGCTTGTGTTATGGAATCTAGTATGCCGATAAACATACTTATACACTTTTTTTTTGTAAATACATACATATTATACATAGGAACACTCAGACCAATGCAAATAGCCATATTCATGCATACAAATATTTGCACTGAGCGGGAATCGAACCCGCGCCTCCAGCGTAGCAATCGCGTGCACTACCGCTACGCCACGGAGGCTGTCAAAGTAAACTCAAGCTTTCCTATGTACCTTCGTCTTCTCTTATTAAGACTGCTTTATTAATTGGGCTAGCTGACTGGGTGTTAATACGCCTCTGCCTACCCCTACGGTGATTTACAGACGTATGGCGTACATCATATATGAACTAAAGTCTCCAAAGAAGGAAATTATCTTTCGCTTATCACGCCATGACGTATTATCTGTACGACATGATAACCTTAAGTGCTGTGATAATGTTAAATGGTGAAAGGTCCAATATTGAATGATACGAAATGTTATAATTATGTTATCGGTGAACAACTTTTTCCAAACATTTTGATCGACGAGTTCATTACTTAAATTTGAAATTCGAAATAAAACTGTTAAAAATATGTATAAACTAGCTTTTGCCCGCGGCTCCGCCCGCGTGGATGTCGGTTATCGTGACCGAACATAGCCTATGTCCTTTCTCGTGGTCTAATCTACTCCCATACCAAATTTCATCAAAATCGGTTCCGTGGTTTAGGCAGGCGTGAAAGCGTAACATACAGACAGATAGTCAGACAGACAGACAGACGGACAGACAGAGTTACTTTCGCATTTATAATATTAGTACGGATATGGATATGTTCAATTTTTTTAAATTTTTGTCTCTGCCTTGAAAAATGAAAATGAAAATCAAAAATATTTTATTGTCAATAAGAGTACAGTTTCTTAAAGTGTCCTTTGGCCCCACACTAGGCAAGCCTGTCCTGTGGGTACCTCTTACGTACCCCTTAGGTACCCAGAAGAAGAAAGACGTAAGTAAGTATGTGCCCTTATAAAAGTTTAAATAGTTTTTCGTGTATTATCTAAATTATATTTTTGCTGGATACTTACCTAAGTGTACAAATAATATTCATCATATACATTATGATTCTATGACAAGTACGCTATAAGTGACTTCGACATATGTTAATCAGTACACCAAACAAAAAATGTGACGTATTGTTTAATAACATTATAGAATATAACATATGCACAACAAAGGACACACTGAATATAATCAGTAAATATTGGCCTACGATCTATCTCGGGTACTTGCTAAATATTATAAATCTTAGGGTTTTCCACGTATACTAAGAAGTGTTAGCTAACTTGAAATATAATTGGGATAATCTCACAATAACACTTCTAAGAATCAGGGTGTATCAGGGTATAATAATATTGTAATTTTTACAGATAATGTCAATATTTACTAGGCTGTTCTTGAAACAGATCAGCAACTATTAATCAATGCAGAGCCTAAACCAATGCAGTTATAAACTGTTGTATAGATGCTGACGTTCTTAACATTAACTCAGGATATATATTTTGAAATGTGTCCTTTAAACCAATAAGAAACTTCCCCGTGGAAAACCAGGATGAAATTAGTGTATTTAATATTAACGCAAAATGTGATTTGGATATAACATTTCCTTGGCTCCGATTAAATATTAAAAGGTTATGAAAGGACACTTTTGGGAGGCGAAACAGGAAGTTGTCAACACTGTTGTCGATTTTTAAAATCTTCATTGAATTGAAGAATATCTAATTACATTCAGTTCATTAACATTCATTAGAGATTCGCATAAGCAACCGCATGCTAACAACCAACACTGTCAAAAAAAATGTTACTCTGTATTATGATCACGGTTGCGATTGCGAGATACTTTTATTACGGGTACATTCAATGCAAAGTATCCGGGCTTGTGGCAATGAACCTCGATAAAAATTAATAGAGATTCACTTCGCTGTCTGAGTCACGATACGCAATACCCCGACTTTTTTCCTTCTAAGCATTCCTATCTTTCAATAGGTACGAAATAATCGGCACATCATTTATAAGAGGCTTTAAAGTAAAAAAATAAAAAACACTTCGCAGTATTACAATTTAAAAAGACGCAATAGAACAGGATTGGTCGGTTGGCGAATGGCGGCGAGGCGCGTGGAAGCATGTGACGCGCGGTGACGCGCCGCGCTTCGTGACGCTTGCATCGCGTTATGTCAGTAGAGTAAACAATTTACTGTTTGTAAACACCCGCCGCAACCCGCCACTGAACGTAAACATTACCACGTTGCTTAGAAATGTCAATGGCGAACGATTCTCAGAAATGTTGGTCGTTTAGCGATTAACAATTGCCGACGCAGACGACATCGCTGTCATCATTACTGAGAAATCACATTAAAATCCGCGTCGTGAGTGTTGCAATATTATTTTCTTTAACAACCCACCTATTTTATAATTTTTACAAGTAGGTAACTTACTATGGGGATCCTGGCGTATGCTTATTAAAACTTACCATATTAAACGAATAACTCACTACACTATCAAATAATATAGCTACTTATAGTTAAATTGTATATACCTACGTTTTATGCAAACTTTTATTTCAAGTTCAAACATTGTCATAAATTAAAATGTTTACAGTTGCGCCTAGTGAAGACTAAAAAAATATGAAACTAAAATAACTCACATCATTATCTACTTATGTAGTTATCATTACAAGGTTATTAAAACGCTTATCCGTACTTAAAATTGTATATGAATTCGTTAATAATTATGATATTTATAGAAAGGCAGCTGGAAAACCAATATATCAAGTTATAAATCGAATACACAAAATGTCACCATTACCTAAATGGCACATTGCAGCTGGATACTTAATCATGTGTATAAAACGTATGGGGTCCTATCTAGCTCTTCGGGGTTATAACCAACCTTACTTGAAAACTGGTTACACCTGTTGATTGTCGAAAGAGGTTCTGGTGCAGACTATCTTCTCGGGGTTGAAAAAATTGATGGTAGTAACTAAACAGTCAAAACATTATATCTGGTTTGGTGCTCATATAAAGAAAAGACTAAATAGTCTGGCTGACTACAGTAAATTTAGTAGGTAAAGCGAACGGAAGACGCCGAGGGCAGATTCCGTCCGTCTGGTTAATTTTAGCCACCGTATAAATATAGTTAACGTAAAATCTTCAAGATAGTTTTAGCATTAACGATTAAACTAATTTTAAATCCATCATTACGTCCACCCACGACATTCTTGCTTTCACGTGTAGCGAAAACGAAACGGAGAAATCCGTGAGTACCCATATTTGCATTAATCGACCATTTTGCGTCGATTGCATTGAACTGATTAAAAACGCCTAATAAAATTCTCAGAGCGGTTAATCATAGTGAAATTACAACGCATATCTATTAAGATTGTACGGCTGTTCAACTTTTCCTTACCTAATTAATTACAACAGGTTTAAATTTGATTATTATCTCATTCGACGTTATACATTTGTCGAAAAATTCCACTCGCCATTCGAATACAATTTATAATTGTAGTTTTTAGGGTTATGTGTAAAAAGGAACCAATGGAACCCTGTTAGTTCGACTTTGCTCACCGTACGTCTCCTACCTTGTATAAACTACATACATACATATAATCACACATTAAATTTATTCCCTGAGGGTTATACAGAGGTAAATTAACCCCCACATTATCACCAATCATCGTTTATCGGATTATCGTTTTATTCGGATTCGCTTAATAGGTCAGCCTATTGCCGAATTCCGGACACTATTGCCATGCAACTGAGACTGAGTCTAGCCTGTATATTTCTGTCTGACGTTAAACAGCCCCATCCCTTAGTAGCTCAGTGTAAGTTATTGTTTTAAAAAAATAAAGGAATTGTTTTTTTTTCTAGTTGCGTTTTTGCTTGATTTAAATAAAATAATCTAACTAATAGGGTACGGAACCGTTAAGTACGAGTGCGACTCGGACAGACTGGTTTTACTAGATAGCTACGACGCATAATAAAATGAATACAAAGTGTTGCGTGCAAATTTTATAATTACCTCCATGTTTATACAGGGGTGGCCAACTGGTCGATTACGACCAATAAGTCCAGCGTAGCGAGGCGAAAAAATGTTTAATACACCTACTAGGTAGATACCTGTATAATTACTGATGTAGGACTAGGACAGCTTTATTTAAAATTTCAAGAAGTATGTGCGCAGGGTTAATTAATAAACACTTTAGAGATCTTGATTCAAAACAAGTTGACCACATAAAATCAACACAAAATAATAACAGTATTTGGTTGAAATTACGATGCTGTTGTACCCTTATCATATATTGTAAGGGGACCAACCCAACCCGAAGCCGAAAACCCCTAGAAGTAGTCCAAAGAAAACCAACTAGCGCCAAATGCGTGCTTTTTTCTAGTGGATTTTATTTTTATGCCAATGTGTTATGTACCTGGAGTTGTACTAGGGGTTTTCGGCTTCGGGAGCGTTCCCCTTACACCCGGTATGTAATTTGCGACCTGTTCCAGGTAACCATTAGAACCATCTGATAGTAGATTATTACTAGTATGTCTATTCCTATGATGACCGTGTAAATTTATTGCAGTGAGTAAGTAGGTACTCATGACAATAGTTAATAGATAAGTGAGTTCACTGATTCTCTTCAACGAATGGTTGCTAAAATGCCCTTACCTACCAACTGTTCTATGTTCCGTAATATATTTCTTGTATTTATCATCTGCACATACACCTGGGAGGCTTACATCAATACCGTGTAACCGTTTCCTGTCAGCTGCTCCATTGTAGAAGTTTTTAATGTACACTATTACCTACAGACTTTTTCTTTCTATCTACGTACCTAACATGGAATTTTTATACTTAATATTCTCTTGCGAATACATATTGGAATTAATCTATTTTTAAATAAGAGCACTGACAAGCTTTAGAACCAGTTATTCAGTAAGTAACTCAAACCGAAGTAACAGCAAGGTTTTGTTGACATTTTCTGCTCATTTTGTATACTTAAAATAGTGACGTGACATCAACAATTCGACGTTCGAATATATTGATATAAACTATAAAACATGAGACGAACACGATCCAAAAACAACCGAAACGTCGGGAATATTGTAAATAATAATATAACACAAAATAAATGGAAACTCAATCAGTTGAGCATAACATAACATACATAACATAAACTCACGCCTGTATGCCCGAAGGGGTAGGCAGAGGTGCTAGCACCCACATTTCGCCAGTTTATGTTTAGGTCCCAATGTAATAGGTGACGAGCCTATTGCCATTAACCGGGCACTTATAAACCTGCGATAAATACACACATAACTTTGAAAAGCATCGAGAAGTCATTGGTGTGTGCCATGGTAAACCTGGGATCGAACCCGAAACCTCGTCTCAGCAGTCCATTAACCATACCACTAGGCTACCGCAGATACAATCAGTTGAGATTGCAAAAAAAATCTTCCTACATCATAATTTCATAAACGTCAATATTGGTGTCATCCAAACCTTGGAGCCTAGGGTGTGTTTTTCTATCCCTACGGCATCCTTCTCCCATTGCTAATTTTGTTTACATTTGCTTTTATGGGACGTGATCGTCACCGTTTGTCTTCAGTCCAAGGAGGAAAGCCTCATTCGCTCATCATTGAGTTGGGCCATAAATATGTTGGTGCGGCCCCATACCTCAAAATATTCCTTTCTTTATACTTTTAATTTCACTGGCGTATCAGAGGCCCAACTAAATTGCCGTGGTCCACTGGCATCGATCAACTTTCACTTCATGTTAACATGTCGAATTGCTACCGGAATGAAGCGACCTTAAACGATTCTAAAATAAAATCAATTGGGAAAATAACTACCGTAGCCATTGTTCATCTATAGGTATATTAATGTCAGAATTTATTTACCATGGCACACACCAATGACTTGGCGATGCTTTTCGAAGTTATGTGTGTATTTATCGCAGGTTTATAAGTGCCCGGTTAATGGCAATAGGCTCGCCACCTATTACATTGGGACCTAAACATAAACTAGCGAAACGTGGGTGTTAGCTAGCACCTCTGCCTACCCCTTCGGGGAATACGGGCGTGAGTTTATGTTATGTTATGTTAGAATTTATTTTTATTACTAGCTTTTGCGCGTGGGTCCGCATGGTAACCGTTTCGCATGGTCAATGGTTATTTTTATGAAATAAAAAGTGTCCAATATTCTTAATTGCTTTATTAGCTATAGCCCGCGCGTCATCATAGGTAAAGTTGTCAATTTCGCATTTATAAAATTGTTATAGATTATGTGAATTATATTAGGGATTTCTAAAGTCGAAATCTTGTCCATTTTTATCGGGATTTGTTTTATTTTTCAGAAAAGACTAAATATACTCGAGAGAATGTTTTTTTAATGCGTCAAAGTTCACCTACCGTAGGTGAACAACAATAAACAAAAACTATATCACGTAGGTGACTTACGTGATATAGTTTTTGTTTATTGTTGTTTTGGACTGGTAATGAGTAATTTTTGAATGATTCATTTCCAGTTATGTACTTCATTTCTCATTAAGTACTTATGGTGGTTAAATGACACCTTGATCTTCCTCCCAAGACCACAATACTTATTACATGATGGTGAGATTGAAACATTACAAAATTTAATATCGATACTTATGATTTTTTACGGACTAAATGATTCCAAGAACTTATTAGGTATATAGACATTTTCAAATTACAAAAAATATGTTAGATTTCATATTTATTGGGCACTGGCGCCGCATCAAGGCCAACGTAATTATAAACATCTTGAGATTTATTACAATCTTGGGTGTACAGGGCCCTGCCGAGATCTTCGGGATACGATAATCTTACTTGTAAGTTGGTACGGTACACCTGATGAGGAAGAGGCTCTGGTGCAGGCCTTCCTCTGGTGGTCAGCGGGTAATCGCTTCACCCAGTGCAATATAAGCTAATCCATACTATTATTATAAATGCAAAAGTAACTCTGTCTGTCTGTATGTTACGCTTTCACCACTGACCCGATTTTGATTCAATTTGGAATAGGGGTAGATTAGTCCATGAGAAAGGACATAGGCTATGTTTGGTAGCGATAACCGACATCCACGTGGGCGGAGCCGCGGGCAAAAGCTAGTCTAACATAAAGAATAAGTGACCGTCCAACGTTAATCACAATTTTTTTTACAGGTAACAGCCGAGCTAAGTACCTAACGGAAGTCGGAGGTGAAACTTGTGTAAAACGTTCTTGTGAGCCATAGGGCATTAAGTACGAAGGTGTCATATCAGGTATAGCTGGTTCAATAAAATAGATATTTAACTTACAATATGCTCCTTATACCGAGAGATGTAATTATCATAATCGCTTCTTGGTACGACCGGTTATGTTAATTATGCTCCAATCGCATTGTAGTGTACAGTCAAGTGCACAAATAGAAATAAATTAGAAGCATTTAAATTTAAAATTAATAAATGCTTCGCAAGAAACGTGTTTTGAGTACGCGTCTTTTAATGGAAGCAGGTGACCATTTTCACCGTTTATCATAGTGGTGTTCAAAGTCTACGGGGTACAGGTTCGTGCAAACCTACAACTGGTTGTAATGAAATTAAATTATTTGATGATGATGGCGAGCAGGCGAGATAGAAACAGGCTGTAAGTAAGAATCAGAAATTAGAAAATCACGGCATCCTTCTCCCATTGCTAAATTATGTGATCATGTTAGTTCATCAACGTTTTGTCAGAAGAGATCCATATAAAAGGGTTTATTGCTATCCGCTGGGTCATTTTCCTGACTGACAAGTTTAAAAATAAACCCCAAAAATATATGTACAAGCACATTTCTAACCGTCACGCCACGCAGCATATCTTCATTGTAAAATGAAACCTATTTTACGTAGGTAGACAACATTCTTCTACGCGTCTTAATGAGATAATTTATAACACGATTAGCACTTGTGAAGTGGATTGTACATAATCCACAGAGGTCGTCGGGTACCAACGCGTCGGAGCTCGGAAATCGACAATCTTCATATTCGTAATTTTATGATTAACGCCATTATTAGACTCTCTGTTCTAATTGAGGTCGTGGCCCTTCAATTATGTACATTAGATTAAACCTCACTATATATATGCATGGTAATAAGAGTAAAAGGGCTATCATTAGAGGACTGTGCATCTGTGATATCAATGTCGAATATAATTAACGATACTTATATGTACATAAATTTTATATCTTTGAGTACGCGGTTGGGTCGATAAACTGTTCTTAGTTCAAACGAAAAAAGAAGACCTCTTCTCTTTCTGTTTTAAAAAAATCCTATTCCCATCATACTATTACACTTATTTCCGAAATTAAAAGAAATATTTTTTAAATATTCCTTTTTGGATTTAATCACTTATCTATATACTTAACATAAAAATATTTTTACCTAATTTTAAATTCCATTTATTTTCAAAACATAATTAATTATAACAACGTCGACACTTTCGTATCGAACATTCATTGTATTTCACATCTTTTTGGTCACACTGCCTTAATTTTTTTTTTGCAAACGGCCCATGGAGCTATACTTTCACTATCTATAAATAACTTATGGCTACCATTCTTAGAAATATTGATATTATAATGAATTCGAACAGCGCCTACTTGATTTCGAGCGTCATTGTTTTTTTTCGGACGGAAATTTCCACAGATACGTATTATGTCGAAATGGAACCGACTAAAACCGCATGTCACATTGTGTCTCAAATACCGGCATGTAAGGTGGTCTTATCAGACATTTCACTAGCATCCCAGTTGACCCTAAGCTTACTCAGTTATGATTTAAATATACTCACGCCTTTCTCAGGTGTAAGCAGAAAAATAGTCAAAATCTGTCTGTACCTACATTGTACATACACTGAGCTTTCTTCTACTGAGCTTTCTCTAGTGTCATTAAACTTTGGATGTAAGCCATGCAACCCGCTTAAAATAATAACAAAATTATTTTTATATAATAAAATTAATGAAATTTGCATATAACTTACTAGCTTTTGCCGGCGGCTCCGCCCGCCAGGATGTCGGTTATCGCGACCAAACATAGCACATGTCCTTTCACATGGTCTAATCTATCCCTATATCAAATTTCATCAAAATCCGTTCAGTGGTTTAGGCGTGAAAGCGTAATATAGAGACAGACAGTTACTTTCGCATTTTTAATATTAGTATGAATAAGTATGTAGATGAAGTAGCAGCTTTATTGAGAAGATAAGTATTAAAATATTATCTGTTACATAACTACTTTGCACTTTGGTACCATTATGCACTGCACATGACTGAGAAGTTATTATAATTATCATTATAATTATAAGAAAACCCATTTAAAGTAAGACAGTGCTTCCGAAATTAAAACCATCTTCAGAAGAAGAGGTACGAGGTACGGTAGATGATTTCAACCCTGTGCATTGTGCATACTTGCCATTTTTACTGGTACAATACAGTACGTCAATAATACATCAAAGAAATGTATTTTTCCGTGCAATTAATAAAGTTAAAACAGCTACCAGTTGCCAAAGAAATGAGCCATCATTGTGCGAACGCATTGGCGAGGCGGCGATGAGGCAGTAATTTATGTAGTTAAAAACTTCAAACCGGTTCTACTAGATACGATGCTCGTAGTGGAATTTTTTCGCTCAAATGCGTCTTGCTTGCCATCATTGCTTAACCCTTACTATGCCTAAAATAATATTGCCGATATCATGATATTGTCGGAAGTTTTACAGATGTCTGTATGATACGCTTTCACGGCTAAACCACTGAACCGATTTTGATGAAATTTTGTATAGGGGTAGATTAGACTTTGAGAAAGAACATAGGCTATGTTTGATTGTGATATCGACATCCACGGGAGCGTAACCCGGGCAAAAGCTAGTAAAAAATAAATCGCGATGCATTTGATGAAGCTTACATTTGCGCGTTATAATAACTATATTGGACCCTGTACGAGACTCTGCAATGGGATCATAGGTTCTTATTAACATGTCTTAAATATTAAAACCATTTTATTCATGAGAGGAAATGCTCCATGTAGGTACACAAGTTTGGTCTCCGGTCACGCGAGTCTGACTTTTAGATGTTCATCTTTAAAATGAGAAATTAATTAAGAGTTAACACCTGCTTTAATAGTATAGGTGAGCACTGATAAAATTAGCATTCCTGAGTGCTCCACAACTTTCTCGAAGGTCAATGAAGTGAGTGAGGTATTATTTTATTTTGAGAGGAGACTGGTATAATCTCTGGCCGGCTTCTGACCCCGAAAATCTTAAGTCTAACCTACGAGTAAGCATATACTTATTGGGGTTTTCAGGATTGCCACAAACAGGTACAGTTTGAGTTCGTTGCGCCTTGCTTGCATTGCTCGGCTCGTAAGGATCCTCACGTGATGTTAAATAGCCCATATCCTTCCCCAAAATTAGTCGATATAAAATCTAATTGCCCAAGTAGTTCCAAAGATTAAACACTAACTCTTCAGTTTCATAAATAATCATCACAATTATCATCATTTTTGTGTTATTCCTCGTTCATCCGAGGCTTTCTCCTCGGTGTCCGAGATCCACGTACCCCTTCTTGTCTTTTGACTTGACTTTTACCTAACCTATAAGCAGATGTACCGGCATGCACGTTAGGTGGGTTTGGCCCCAAAGGCCTTGCTACGGCAAGGGCTAGGGCTTCTAATATATTTTTTCATTGGCACCAATTTTAATATTTAAACATCGAAGCAAGTAAAATTAACGGCCAGTATGCATCCCTGAATTTTATTTCAGCAACACGTGAACAATATCCCCCAATAAAAGAATGGCAGTACTTGGTTGGTTGCATTAAACGGCAGTAAATGTTATGCTATATCCAATTCCCGAGCCGCTCAGTTAATAGTCCCCGGTTTACGACTGAGAGAGTTTTTCGGCTCCCCAGTATCATCGTTGGGAACTTAGCTGCCAAATCGCGTGTTCGTTCGAAATACGAATAGTGTGCGATCAAACTAAACCAGTAATCCGAAACATTTTATATTTCCGCAATAGGCATTTGGGTGGCAACACAGTAAACGCTCGGCGATCGCGCGAGTCATTTCACTAAATCCAATACATTTTTTATTCATGAAACGATTGACGTTTGTATGTTAATTCACAGCGTAGGTCCCGGCCCGAAGGATGAAATATTGAATTATTGCCCAAAGTCGGGAATATATCGCGGGGGTCTGTTCGATATTAATCCGTTGGCTGCCCGGGGCTCTGGCAGGAATTCAAATAAATCGGCTCTGTGACAAACAAGACGTATAAATCAATCATAGCAAGGTGGCGTGCAGCCTCTATTGCAATCGCCCCTTCAAAGCACCGCGTGGCTATATCAGAAGTTAAACTAATTTGTATCGGTGAATTTATAGCCAAGGTTAAACTAAACTCGTTATGAGTTTCAGGTGGAGAGCGTTTTATTTACACAATTTTACTTCTTGATTTATTCTCCTCTGAAGTTTTGAATATTTTTGAAACTGACAAAATAAAGTATGAAAATGCTTTGACATACCACCTGATCTCTTGAGTAATTTATGATTTCCTAAATTGTCGATTAATTGAGTAGTACTTTTACTTAACGTAACCGGTGTATAGCATTTTATATGTAACTAGCTTTTGCCCGCGGCGATGTCGGTAATCGCGACCAAACATAGCCTATGTCCTTTCTCATGGTTTAATCTACCCCTGTACCAAATTTCATCAAAATCGGTTTATTGGTTTAGGCGTGAAAGCGTAACATACAGACAGATAGACAGACAGACAGACAGACAGACAGACAGACAGACAAACATACAGAGTTACTTTCGCATTTATGATATTAGTATGGATGTAATGAGTAGCATCGGTTTGATTGCGAGTTTGGGTAGTTTTCTTACCCTTATCCAATGATATTTTACACAAGATATGTTACGTTCATAATAACTGACCTCTCAAATCTGATCCAGCAGTCTGTCAGTGCCATGAATCTGTATACTAAAAGGTTCATGGTCAGTGCACAATAGTTGACAATTAGCGTTAAAGTAGTACGAAAGATGGGATAAGCACGTGAGTAAAAAAGATAGCTATAATTCGGAATGATTCGGACGATGCACTTGTAGGATCGCTTCGAAGCATAGATTATGATTTTGTTGAACAGAAGGGGTATTTCGTTAGTAGGCAAGAAATGAGATTCGATTAAAAAATAATACGTCATTATTTATTTCGGAAAATGATAATAATTCAAAAAGATAATTAGGAAACTTCTCGAAAAGAAAACCATAGTGCCGTACTGACGTTATAATCAAAAAATAATGTGCTTCAAATAAATTTAATTTATTTCTCTTCTGCCTCTTAGAAAGTTTTTTATTTTGGGATTATTTGTATGAGCAGAATGAAGCCGAACAGTGCTATATTTGTCAGTTATTTATATTCTTCCTGAGCAATGTTCCTTTTTTCGAAGTATATCTCTCAGTGGCTTCAAAATTATTGCGACAAATTCTGCTGCTTTTTGAAGGTGTCCAGTCAAACTCATTTCGTTGTTTTTTAACAATTGCAATCCACTCTTGAAGTCGAACTTCATTAGTCGGAAACCTTGAAAAAAAAATTAGGTTATTACAATTATTTAAAGGACAAGAAATAAATAAAACAAAAATTTTATTACTCAATTTTAAATAACAAATAAAACTGAACAGCAGGTCAAAATTATTACTTTAGTAGGCAGTAAACTGAAAATTACCCTATGTCGCATCTGTACTGATAATCTATGCAAGCAGTGTTGTTGTGTCCTTGTCGTGCTCATATCAAAAAGTATTTCTGTCCTTTTTCTTTGCCGCCATTATTTTAAAAATATTATTAAACTAATTTTAATGAAATACACTAAAAAATCGGTAATATTGTATGTACTTACATGTGATAGAAGGTCCTTCGTGTTTTATTGATTTTAGTGTCGTAATTTGTACATTTTTAAAAATACACGGTGGCATTTTTATTGCAATTTTATTATGCGCTTACATACGTGACAACTCGGCGTTTGCCAGACATATACTAAATGCGTTTATCCCAATTGGGACGTTTTCGCGTCTTCACCAGGCGCAGTCTAATAACATATCTGCCTCTTTTTTGTATGTAATATCATTGCCCTTATCCATTCGATTACATGTATTACTAGTTATTATTACGCTACATACGCGAAATAAGTAAATTTGACACACGGAATACGAGCATCTACTGAAGTCATTATAAATCTTAATCACTAAATTAAAATGAAACTACACTCTCTAAGTAACTACACAGTTTAAATGACCCGAATTACTTAGTAGTTTCATATCTATAACCAACAAAATAAGTAAAATTTTCCCGAGTTCCGAAGTCAATTTAGGTCTGTATCGTTTAAATAAACGCCACCAAGGCCAATCGCTATCCACTGAGAACGACTACATCGCCTACCATAATCACCTACATTTATTAAACAAGTCGATAAAATGCTTCGGAAACGATACATCGCCGGTTTTATATAACCTCCGCTTTGAGAGCAGCATTCGAATAGTGCAATGTAGATAACATATTGTATAATGTGGGAAGTGATAACAGAAATCACGGTGGAGTTATTATCGGCCCACGTCACCCGTTGCTAAGACCCGTTGATAAGATACGGAGGAGTATTTATTTCGACTTAGTTGAAAGATTGGTACAACGTAACGTTACAATAAGATAATTCAAGCGTTCGGTTGTAATTAATTAAACTGTCTAGAGATAAGTATGCATAAAATTAAATATTAAGTCATGCATTCATGTTATTTAATAACCTATTATGTAAAAATCTGTGTGTGTGTTCTATATGGATTCTAAAACGGTTAGACAGATTTTGATGAAATTTTCTACGTGCTACGTGGGTAACAAATGCCTGGCAATGGCGCCCCCACTCGGTCCAGGTAGAAGGGGTAGGCCCAAGAAGTGCTGGCTTGGTATCGTGGAGGGTGACATGCGTGAAAACGGTCTCACTACCTTGGACGCCCAAGATCGTGCGAAGTGGAGGAGGAAGAGCCGGAAGGCGGACCCTGAGCTCCGAGGGCACCGTGGCCTCGGATGCAATCAGGACTAACGTCTCTATGTGGATGATGATGATGATGAGATTTTGATGAAATTTTCAGGTAATGTAAAGGTGCCCACCGCGTGATTTTGTGAAGTCTGGTGGTGATCGGATTGACAGATTCATTCAATGGCGTATTTGCAAAATTATCATTAAATCTTTCTATTTACCCATTTTTCTTAATTGTTATTTTTTAACCCCCGACGCAAAAAAGGCTGGGTGTTATAAGTATGACGTGTCTACGTGTGTGTTCTATACGGATTCTAAAACCGACATGGCAAAACGGTTGAATCAAAATATTAATAGGTTTATCAAAGTTAATTTATTTTCAACTTTTTGGGTATGTTTTTTGTGACGGGAGTTTTTTTAAGTTTTACTTAATTTTTTTAATTTTAATTAATATCTACATAAAACATGAACATAAACATAACATAAACTCACGCCTGTATTCCCCGAAGGGGTAGGCAGAGGTGCTAGCGCACCCACATTTCGCCAGTTTATGCTTAGGTCCCAATGTAATAGGTGGCGAGCCTATTGCCTACATAAGTATATATATTTTCTAGTAGCCGCTTGAAGTTGGAGCGATTCACTAGTATGTTAATAATATTGGTTTGCAATACCTATATATTGAAAACATTCATTAAGACTGGCTAAATGCTTATACATGTCGACATAATGACGTCGTAAAAACATAACGCAGTTAGACTTTTCTTCACACGCGCAATGAAATATAAGTCCAGATGTACCTACGTAGGTTTATAAAAATAGCTTGTATGCACATAACTTGCAGAAGGTGTATAATGTAACCTGTGCCAATCAAACACAACAAACTAGGTAAGTATTGTAAATTATATTTCGATGGTTTTTTTTAATTATTTAATAATAATAATAATAAATATTCCACAACATTCTACACAACGCTATCTAGACCCATGGTAAGCTTTTATAGCTTGTGTTATGGAATCTAGAATGCGGATAAACATACTTATATACTTTTTTTTTGTAAATACGTACATATTATACAATAGAAACACCCAGACCAATGCAAATAGCCATATTCATGCATAAAAATATTTGCACTGAGCGGGAATCGAACCCGCGCCTCCTGCGTGGCAGTCGCGTGCACTACCGCCACGCCACGGAGGCTGTCAATAAGCTATAAGCTTATATTGTTAGCAATATAAGCTTACAGTTCAACTCTATGTGCAGGGCTATCGATTGAGTGAAGTGATCGATACTGAGACAACTATTCGGGACAGCATAGGAGTGTGACGTGTGGTCGCTCCCTTTTATTTTTAATATAATTATGTTATTGTGTCAGTATTTTAATTTCTATCTAACAGTATATAGGATAACAGTCTTGAAATGGTAGATATCTTTCATATAATTGCCTTTTGTTGAAGAAAAGGGGCCTGAATTCACCAAAAAGTTCCTGTTAACCTATTGACGTCCTATTTTATTTAATTCTGCTAACCGTACACTTTGTTTTGGAGCTGTTGGGAACACAGTATTTTTTACTTAAAATATTATAATTTGGAGCTCCTGGGAATTGATGTATAGAGATAAGAAGTTTCGAACGAAAAAGCTTACATACGTTTTTGGAGCTCTTGAGAACGATTTTATAAAATAATATTAATATTTAATTTTAGTCTTGGAGCGCTTGGGAGCAAAATCGTGGAGCGGACGGGAATAACCCATATTAACAACTAGTTTGCTGAAGTCGAGGAAGGAATCCCTGACGTAAATAAAAAAAACTCACGAGTGATATTGCTACTACAGTGGTGGCAGTATAAGGTGCGATGCGGCTACTTACTAATCGAACACATTTTCTCTGGTGATATACAACCTTCTTCCTATCATGAGTAGAAGGAGCGAAATAAAACAAACAGCCTCTGTGGCGACTGTGGCGTGGCGCGGGTTCGATTCCCGCTCAGTGCAAATATTTGTATGCATGAATATGGCTATTAGTATTGGTCTGGATGTTTCTATGTATAATATGTATATATTTACAGCAAAAAAAAGTATATTAGTATGTTTATTTGCATTCTAGATTCCATAACTGAAGCTATAAAAGCTTACCATGGGTCTAGATTGCGTTGTGTAGAATGTTGTGGAATATAAAAAAAAAAAAACTAAGTATGTTTATCCGCATTCATGATTCCATAACACAAGCTAGTTAAGCTATGCTTGGCATGGGTCTAGATAGCGTTGAGTAGAATATTGGGAAATATTAAAATAAAAACAATGACAGGAACCAGAACCACTAAAATTTAAATTAAACCAAATCGGGTTATGTCGCTTTTCTCAATTTTATTGGGTAAACGCGAAAACTCGATAAATTTTTACTATTGAACTAAGTACTTAAATTAGAGAGTTCATTAACATGAAAAGACGAACAAAATTAATGTACCTATACGATGCGACTTGGAATTTCCGTAAATCAGAGTTCACTGATAAATAAGTAGATGCTATCATGATAATTAAAATATCATGATTATCCGTGATACTTATCATGAGATATTCATATGGACAAATATCAGTCGATAAATTATTGAAAGTAATAGGAATTAGTAGACCGAACGTCTACGTTTTCACTGTTTCTAAAACTTTATGAAGGGATCAGAACTTTTCTTTTTCGAAATTTGAACGATATGAA
The DNA here is from genome assembly GCA_914829495.1 of Eilema sororculum. Lineage (NCBI taxonomy): Eukaryota > Metazoa > Arthropoda > Insecta > Lepidoptera > Erebidae > Eilema > Eilema sororculum. Next base: position 17,951,488 of record OU618543.1, on the reverse strand, counting down.
TTATTAATTACCCGACTACGGCGAAGCCGAAAGGAGGGTTATGATTTTGACAGGCTATGTATGTATGTATGTATGTATGTATGTATGTATGTATGTATGTATGTTCATTTGTTCCCTCATAGCTCCTCAACTACTTATTAGAACTGGACAAATGAGGTATCGTTACAAGCGCCTTAATCTTCCGATGGTTATAGGCTATATGACAGGTCACTCAATCTTGTGTGGCGCCCTCTAGCGCTCATAAGGTACTGTGTTAAAAAATAAATTTGAGATAAATATGCCGTGTTTGGTATCAAATGAAAGGGCTTAATAAGCACATTTCAAATATGTATAAATTGTTAGCTTTACTTTGCCCCAAAATAATATAAATAAAAAATAAAGTTTAAAACTAAAACCCGACTACCGAAAAATCACGCTCTAAAAAGTAATAAACTAGAAATTATCAAGGATAGCCGTGGTCGTATGCCACTTAAGTACTCTAACAAAACAATATGTTCTAGGGAAAAGTAGCAGCCCAGCCCCTGCAACTCGGCTTCGGCTCCAAAGGGGGCTGTGAGGCTGCTGTACATGCCCTTTCCACGTTCCTTGGCTGCAGTGGAGGGGAGGTTATCCTCAAAGTTGACTTGAGGAATGCCTTTAACTCGGTTAATAGGGACACTTTGTTGACACAGGCCAAATTGGAAACCCCCAAAATTTTTAAGTTTCTTTGGCAATGCTATAGGCACCCTTCAAAATTGCTTTATAAGGACAATATTTTAAATTCAGCGGTAGGATGTCAACAAGGTGATCCCCTCGGACCAGTCATTTTCAGCCTGGCTATTCACCCCATAATTCAGCGACTAAATTCTAAATTCAACATTTGGTATTTGGATGACGGCACTCTTGGTGGTGACGTGGAGACTGTATTAAAAGATTTGGCTTTCCTAAAAGAAGAGTTTAGTTCAATCGGCCTAGAACTAAATCCCTCCAAATGTGAAATTTTCTTTAGTGATCAAATTGACAATCTTTCGGTACTTCCAAAATTCAATGCTTTGGCTCCAAATTTAAAAGTTTTACAAAAAAGTTCTCTCCGCCTCCTTGGGTCGCCAATCTTAGAAGATGCTTACGAGTCTTTTGTTGAAGAGAAAATACAAAATTTTTGTGAAGTTTCGGACCGACTATTCCAAATTAATATTCATTCAGCCTTCACCATTATTCGGTTTTGTCTTTTCGTACCAAAATTTACACATGCTCTGCGTTCAACTCAACTTTTTAAATGTTTGTCTCTTTTAGGTCGTGTGGATAGGGTGTTGCAAGACACCCTATGCAAAATTTTAAATATAAATTTGAACGACCGAGTGTGGCTTCAGGCGTCCCTTCCAGTTCGCCTAGGCGGCCTCGGCGTTCGCAAAATTGCAGATGTAAGTATGCCAGCATTTCTGTCCTCGGTCTATGGCACTGAAGAATTAGTCAGGAAAATTCTATCTCCTTCACTGGTTAGTTCGGATGTGCCAGGTAAGGCCGAAGCATTAAATGCCTGGAAAATGACTTGTCCAAATGTCGCCATGCCCGCCAACCCATCTTCTCAAAGGCAATGGGATGAGCCGCTGTTTTGGTGTTAAAAAACTTTTAATAAATACAGCTACCAGTGCTGCGGAGCGTGCTCGCCTTTTGGCTGTGGGGGAGTGGGAATCTGGTGTTTGGCTCCAGGCACTTCCTTCGCCCAACATTGGTACAATGTTGGACGACACAACATTCCGCATCGCGACTTGTTTACGTTTGGGTGCACCGTGCGTTTCTCCGCATCGATGTCTATGTGGAGAAGCAGTCGATTGCCTTGGACATCACGGATTATCTTGCAGCAGGAGCGCAGGCCGCATGTCTCGTCATGCCAATATTAACGACATTATCCGTCGGGCTCTCGTCACCGCCGGTGTGCCAGCTATACTTGAACCTGTTGGCTTGGCGCGCGACGATGGCAAGAGGCCGGACGGTATGTCTTTGATGCCTTGGAAGATGGGCAGGCCTTTGGTGTGGGACGCAACGTGTGTCGACACTCTGGCGCCTTCCCATCTTCCAAGTACGATGGACTGTGCATGCGCTGCTGCTGCATCAGCGGAGACTCTCAAACGGCGCAAATATACCAATTTAACTGATAATTATATATTTGAGCCGTTTGGAGTCGAAACGTTGGGTCCGTGGGGTCCAAGTGCGCGCGCGCTATTCAAAGAGATGGCGAAGCGTCTAATTGACTCTTCCCGTGACCATAGGGCTGGCCTTTACCTCGCTCAAAGAATTGCTATCGCTATTCAGCGGGGTAATGCCGCCAGCCTTTTGGGCACGGTTCCGGTAGAGGTCGATGGGGAGGAATTCTACGATGCCTAAAGTTGCAGTCTCTTTCACCCCTGTTTTTCTTTTTCTTATTTTTGTATATATTGTAGATTTAGATATAATATACTGTACCTAATTAATTTTAATGTTTTACATAGTACTAATAAATAATAGATGCAGTAATTTAGAAGTAAATTTAAACCGCACACAAATATTTTGGCGATTTGAAAGGGAATACGAAATGTTAAATCTTTTCCATCAAAATATTCTACTAATTAGGCAAGTATTCGTAGTTCTAACATAGCTACCTATATTGTAAACCATATAATTAAACGCACTACAAATAATGTATGTTTATTTTACCGTTTTTACAACCTCATCATTTTAATTATTATATTATCTCATTGACGTAATATAATATAGGGTATTTCCATCCTACGTGATAGGTACATGTTGTATCTATATTTAATTTTTGAATAGATATTTCACTACAATATATTATATTTATGAATAGGTTGGTTGTTTTATTTCATTTGAATAAATAACAGGACTATTAAAGATATTCAACAATTGGGTAGTTAAAATAAATTATCTAACCGAGCTTATTATACAATGGAAAAAGAGTGGTTCGGTTCTTATTTTAACGTTTTTATTTATTTCTAATAATCCACGCAATTTATAAAAAGTACTACGAGTAATTTGACTAGTCAAAAAAATACTCAATTATTTTATTACCAATCATAAAGTGTTAAATACTTTTAAGTTTTGTTACGTAAATAGGCATATTAACCGAATTCGTAAAACTACTTCATTATTATGTAATAAAGGATAATATCGTTTTTTTTTATAAGCTTTGACATTTACCACAAAAGGTTTTAAGCTATTTTTTAATTAAGTTCAAGATAAATATATGTATGAAGTAGATAATTAATGTTTTAACTGGATATCGCCATTTACTAAGTTCCTACCGGTTTACATATTTATTATGTCTTATTTTGTATTTTTTTACTTGAATAAAGTATACATGTCGGAAGTATAATGAATATCACTCATTGAAATATAAATAATTTTTAAATAAATGGTGGCAGAATCCATTAAAAATAGTATTATTTCCATCATAATACTCATATTCAGTCAGGCCACATAATAACTAAGTTCTTATTTCAAAAATAAATACATAAAAGAAAAAAAATGCTTATCTAAGGTCCGTTTCACGCAGAGCGAGTACTACGAATACCGAGAAAGCGCCACACGCTCATAAAAAGCTGAACATAATCATAACTGAGTAAACACTATCATCCTATGACCCACAATGTACAATTAGGCACTTAATGAACTGAAAAATGGCCACCCGATTGAAATACTACGCCATGTTATGGCAACGGTTCTTAGAAACATCAGTATATAAACATATTCTACTATCGGATGCACAATGCACGTGTTAGATATTCATTGCACTTACCATTCATATGTCAACTGTACCCGCGTACGAACATACTGTTTTTCCTACATAAATCGTGCATATACATCGTAAGACATCTATCTTGCTCGTGTAATATCTCACGTTTCTTCTCAGGAGTAGTTAATTTGTTTGTGGAGGTTTGAAAACATTTACTTATACCAATATGGTAGATGTAATAATCCCTATTGACGTATTAGGTATCCTATTGCGGCGCGTTGAGGGCTAGTCAGGGACACCGTTTTCCTTCCTCCCGAGGAGGGCCAGACCGTAATGGACGGCCCTTGGTCAGCCAGGGTGCGAGGGATATGTTTTAATATTAGTGGGATAAAAAAGGTATCCTATTCCTATCCCACTAATATTAAAAAAAAACTGAAATCTTGTCAAGATGTTTGGATTTTGGTTTTTCAATCACGCTTTAACGGCTGAATGGATACGGCTGACATATGTATAGTGCAGGGAAATATTCATAGGTACGTAATAAGTTCCCATGGGTAGCGGGAACGGGATCGAAACTTAACGCGGGCAAAGCCACGGTATACTGACGTGTTTTATTCCTTTGGGATAGGTAGACCACCATCTAAATCTGCCTGTAGTGAAAATTTCACGAATATCCTTTGCTTCCCTCTCAATTGTAGGGCCACCGGTTTCGAGTCTTTAGTAATGCAGATAACGTATGGAGTCAATCAATCAATTTAGTCTATCGTAGTCTACTACTGGACATAAGCCTCTACTAATGTTGGGAGGCTTATTTGGCCTACTGTTCCCATGCTGCTGGCCAGACGGGTTGTTACAGGGTTGAGTTTTCCATCTTTCGCAGTGATATCGACTGTGTATTTTTCGTTAGTCGCCGCTTACGACACTTTTTGAATGAGATGGAGTGGTGATTGTATTATTTTCTTAATCACAACAGGATGGTAAATAAATAATCCATACTAATATTATAAATGCGATAGTAACTCTGTCTGTCTGTCTGTATGTTATGCTTTCACGCCTAAACCACTGAACCGATTGTGATGAAATTTGGTATAGAGGTAGATTAGACCATGAGAAAGGACATAGGCTATGTTTGGTCGCGATAACCGACATCCACGCGGGCGGAGCCGCGGGCATAAGCTAGTAATTAATATATTTATTTCTCACCATCTACCAAATTACATAACAGTGTTTACACAACTTAGGGTGAATCTGGCTGTGAATCGCTGGTGCCTGTTGTAGGTAATAGATTGCTTGTATTACCTACTGGTCACCAGGATACCACTTACACAATGAATATTTACTGCTAAAAAAAAATAGGTAACAGGAAAATAGGTTTTGGTTCAAAATATTATGCTATGCGGATAAATGTAGGTATGGAGTATTTCTTTTCTCAAGTAATTGCATCTTACGTCAGGAATGAGGACTGGTTGAGGCATCTGACTTGCAATCAAGAGGTCACGAACTGCAATACCAAGTCCAGTACTAACGTAATGCCTTTCAATCAATCAGATATCTTCATTGATATAGGTCACGCCGTCACGAAGTAACTAAGTAACGCCTGCATGTATCTTGACACCAAGTCGCGAGAGAAACGAGGCTTAGTGCGCGCAGATTGGTTTTATATATTCTATGATTGTTTGATTTGAGCTAGTGTATCATCTAGATGTGAAGAAAAAAAATAGTAGGAGAGAATACGGAGCAAATAAAATTTAAAATTAGAAGTTCTGAACTGACTGGATTGTAGCAAATGGGCAGGCTTGATTACTGCCTATTCCAATAGAAAATAGCTGTTACTATAAGTAAGAATTCTAGTATAACCCACGTTTGTTAAAAAAAAACTGGTTCAATATATTTCTTGTTATTTTTTGCAATAAACCTTATCCGCCTCTATGGCATGGCGGTAGAGAACGCGGCTGCTACGCAGGAGGCGCGGCGCGGGTTCGATCCCCGATGTATAAATACGTATGTATTTACAAAAAAAAAATATCTAAATATGTTTATCCGCATTCTAGATTCCATTACATAGACTAGTTAAGCTTTTCTTACCATGGGTCTAGATAGCGTTGTGTAGTATGTTGTAGAATATTTATTATATTATTTATGTATTATTCTAAAAAATAATAAACAATTTACTGCAATGTGTATAAAATAAAATCATCGTATCCCGTAAGAAGTGAACGCAGTAAAGAAATGTATTTACGATCCTATGTGTAAAATTACACTGTTTTATTTTAGTCTCCTATAAGTGGGTCACTCGTACCGTGGTAGGTATATTATTACATATTTTATACAAATGAACCGTTTTATATAAACCGCGAGATGCTTTATAAAAATATATGTCAATGTCATAAATCATAATGTGTGTTTATCATATTAATACGTCAGTGATAATGATTATTTCAACAGTGGATGACCATAATTCCTGAAATAATAAAAAAGCCCAGATAAAAGATGAACTTTTGGTGCTTAGCAAAATTCATTTAGTCTTCAAAAATACATTCTAAATACTCGAAACTGGCGGGCTTGTATTAAAGGATTAATGAAAGTTGTGAAGTCTGTAACGCCAGAAGCGGATAGTGGGATGTTCTCTCTGCCTACCCCAGAAGGAATCGGGCGTACTATTATTACTACTGCCAGTGGGGACGCCGTTTGACCGGACGGGTGATCAGCCCTTCTATGTAGGCCATTTCACCCAATTCCCCTGTAACGGCTGCCATGCATGTTCATATGGCAACCGGGACCGACAGCTTAACGTGCTCCCCGAGGCACGACCAGACTAATGCAAGTACTCATATATAAGCATACAAAAATTTGCATTTGCATTTGCATTTGCGGTGATCGCACCCGCGCCTCCTGTCCACTACCGCCACGCCACGGAGGCTGTCGGGAGGAATCGGGCGTAAGTATAATACGTATAGCATGAGTGAAATTTGTAGCTCAATCACGCCAGACCGCTTAGTCGGACGTTGACGACTGCCATATACGTCAAATCCCATAGATATGTCAGCTAACGAATTGCCACTTGTATTTATTTGTATATAGAGGCAGAACAGATGATTTGATACAAAGATAGATTAACCCGGCAATAGCTACCCGTGAATCCCGAGAACGGGGTGATGTTTTCCACTTTCAATATTTCGCTTCAGTCTTTTGGACCGACAACCGGAAAAGGGCAGTTGGATTAAAATTGATGCTAAAGGGGAAAGATTAGATGAATACGGGTGCATTAGCAAATATTGGGACAGGGTTATATCCACCAGTGGACTTAAGCTAATAATTGATCATTCGAGTTATATTCAATGTTTAAAATAAGCATAAAAAGTACTTTAATCTCAAGCAAATGAAATTATATAACCATCCAACTTGTTTATGTAGCTTATTTATTATTGATGAATACGTAACATAATATTATTTATTGCAACAAAGTCATTTACAGTACGTAAATGACTTGAACATTCAGTCTGACCAATAAAATTGTTTATTTACACAAACAGTCTACTTATGTTTTGATTAATATTAATTTCTCGGTAATTACGTAAAAATATATGACTAAGATGGGATTACTGGTCATAATATAAACACATTTCTACTCTCTGTTTTGATTACTACAATAATAAGATATTTTTAGTTATGCGGTTTTGATACCAGCATGACGTAGGATCTAGGACAAACTTGACGTTGTTTCCAATAAATCTGAGGCTTTTACTTCGAAACTTCGGGTTCCCTTATACCTTTTGCACCTTTCGATTAATTCTCACTATATAGTCAATGTTAGTACATGTAATAGATGTATTACTACTATATGAGTGCGAGTGAGAACGAGAACAAATTATGACATACGATTATCTACCTTATTTTCACATAAGATCATTGTTTACTCGTGTTTATTCATTTTACTATAAGACACGATTACATTTTTGTTGACAGAGATAGAAATTATTACTAGAATGCATATATAGACAAAATATGTACTTGATAAATTGAAGACGCCCGTAATCAATTGACTACTACGCAGATCTGTAGTAGAACTGTTGCGAAATGCTACAATCATTCATTGACTTAACAAAAACAACAGTCACTCGATTGTTTTCGTGTCCAATGCGTATTTATGTCACTTTGGTGTCACTATATTTAGTTGTTTCTATAATTGTTGATGATCCGTTCGTAACTCCATTTCGTATGTCTTATACTCAATGAGTTAATTACTTTCATCCTTTGCTTGCATCTAAAACTTGTGTTACAGGATGCAGGTCCACAATAGCACATTAAGTGCTTAATCTGCGGAAATTTTTGACACTGAAACTTTACAGAAATGATATGAATGCTAGTCAAAAAGGGTAAAAAAATCAAGTTCAATTCAAGTTCAAAAAAATTTTAGTTGGTACCAATAGGGAAACATTCAGATAAGAACAGAATAAAGTTTGGGAAACGCTGAATTAAAGCAGCGATCCTTTTAAATGGCGAGAAAAAAAAGAAATGGTTGGTGCTATAATGCTATAGCAGTGAATTAAACTTATTATTTCAATTCATAGGTTTCGCGAACCGCAATTTATAGTATGAATGATTGTCATTATATGGTTTTGTTTATCGTCCTCGTACACCGCTCTGCAAACACAATATTCTGTGTTATCTATAGACTACAAGATGGCGGTGTGTAAATCAATGTAACCTCAATTATTTATTAAGAAAGGTCTCAGTTGGAATTTTCCAACGATTAAGTGATGTAAATGGTTCACATGTAATAACGCTTCTTAGTACAAATGCTTAACATGTGAAAAAAGGGCTTATAGTTTTCGACAGAGTCATAGAAAAATCATACTATCCTGATTGCATCTGGGCTTTAGCCTGAAGCCCGCGGTCCGATTACCGACATAACGTCGCGAAGTTCCGAGGGATAAAAGTCTGCATTTCGGATTGTGGCATCTGAGCCAGCGATTTTATATTTCGTGTCTATAACCGCTTGTAATACTTACCTAAAAAGAAATGGCTGGAATCATATCATCAACATTCACTCCCTTTCTACCCGAAAGGGAGTTACTGTTGAGATTACTGCAACTAGACGCCAGAGATCATTTGAAAAAGCAGTCAAATGTGACGCATCGAAATAAATATGGGATATGCGCGAGAGCATCGCGATGACCGCTTGTAACTACGATGTAACTGCGTTGATGCGAACAATGAAATTGGTATCTAAACTAATTTAAAAAAAGAATTCAATGCCTTCAAAAATTTACAACGCGAGGTACTATGAAAAAAGAAACAAAAGCTGACACTAGCCAGTGTTATTGGAGCTGTGTTGAAAATTAAAAAGAAGTTCCGTGGCGCCACATGACGTTGTTGACGGTATCAGGTTGCAGTATCACACGATACGATGCATACCGGTCAACATTTTGAAATTTTGAAATTCGAACCCTTGATTGTTTCCTTTATGGGTTACTCAGCCAGGATACTACGCGAGATCTTGCGCAGGCATGCTAACGGTCTCGGGTAACGGTAGCTTTCATTTGCTATTCAACAGAACCCACGTTGACATCGATACGACGAATACGAATTTTTGTTACAAAAACAGAATGCTATTTCTATGTCCGGCCAGGATTCGCATATAAGGATTTAAATGCAGTTAAGTACCTTTATAAAAATGGTCACTGAAGGTTAATTGCTTATAAATCTAAATTACAAATTATTGTTCTTTGCTCTATAAATTGTACAAAAAAAAAATACTTATAATTATTTTTAACAACTGAGTTTTCTTTTCATTGTTTGATAGTTACTGCTAACTTTAAGGTTCTTCAAAGTTCACTTTTTTGAGTTTGACTTTTTTTAATATTTTTTTTTGTTATTAAATAAATGTAGTGAATTAACAGTACTTACCAGTGGTTTAATTAAATTCGACAGCCTCTGTGGCGTGGCGGTAGTGAACGCGGCCGCTACACAGGAGGCGCGGGTTCGATCCCCGCTCAGTGCAAATATTTGTATGCATGAATATGGGTATTTACATTGTCTGGGTGTTTCTATATATAATATGTATCTATTTACAAAAAAAATATATCGAAGTGTGTTTATCCGCATTCTAGATTCCATAACACAAGTTAGCATAAGCTTTGTGATCCTCTCTGATTGATTCTTGAATGAAACTTCATGTATAATGGAAACTTGAATCAAATAAACATTTTCATTTTCATTATGCATGTTTGCCATGGGTCTAGATAGCGTTGTGTAGAATGTTGTGGAATATTTACTATTATTTATTTATTCTAAAACGCGTATAATAAAATACTAGAAGTAACATAGTGACTTACAACTAATCCATAAATTCTTTCTTTTCTCTTCCATTAACGAGAATTATTCATAACAAATCAATGCCTATTACAATAATATAGCATTTTCCCTAAAAACAAACCTCAGCCTTACTAATGTAGGTGATGGAAAACAAGTTTCTGTCACTATTTATACGAAAAATAACAATTTTTCACACAAATTATTCGCAATCTTTGTTATTTTTACTCTGTGGTATGAGTTACAGTTTTTTATTCAAGAAGGTTTTCCATTAAAAAGTAGGTGGGTACCTGTGGCTCACGAAACGAAAGTAAGTTGTTCGCAGTATTGTAAAGATCAAATCAGTGTTGCGTTTTCGAATAACAACGTGAGGAGCATCCTAATTAATGCAATTATGTCTATGATATAAAAAAGAACTAGAATATTTTAGAATCAAGCATCAAATCTTTTGCCATAACAATAAGTCTAATGCTGGTGTAATTAGAATGATTTTTTTAGAGCAATAAATTTAAAGCATTAATAAAAAAGTGACTCGATCGGGCGGGACTCTAACCCGCGATCCTTCCCTTACAGGGGGAATATCTTAAGCACTTGATGGGTATTTATCTTGTTGACAATTTATAATGTGCGAGAGTCATTAACCGATAAAGTGAAATTTGTGTCAAATAGAATTCTGCAATTTATTGAAAATTTCGCGCACGTGTCAACAAGTTACAATTCATTCACCCTGCAAGGTGTTATATCATCTATCTCTTTCATATTTCATTAATCGCATCATGTAAGACTGTGACGCATGACTTCAACAGTTTAGGTACTAATTAACTCCACAAAGACACGGAACCGTGCCAGAGTGATTTTGAACTTTAATACGATGTGGTTAATTATTGTATTTGCTAAGACGCGTGCAGTGCTTGAATGGGCATTGTATGCGTAAATATTAATCAATGCCATGGGTACACTCGTGAAGGTCATCGGATTCGTGGTTGTTCTACGCAAAATTTAGTTGGATAATTATATTTAAATAAGCTCAAAATGATAAAATCCAATTAACGTTAATAAATACGAATATGACGGAATAGTCCAAGTCTAAAAAATTAAGGTATTCAAACACCGTGATGTTGAATACAAATGCGGGAGGGCGTGTCGACGTCATGTTATTACGAGATTTTACACACGAACTAAAATTATACATGCTGAATGCTGATCAATTTCCATTGGCGCTTTAGTTTTGGTAGATAGTGACGACGCGCATTGCATAACAACAATGTATTCGAGCTAAAAGATTATATCGTTCTAAAATTGTGGATTGGGCGTGTAATAATGTTGTTATTATCATTTATATCGGTCGTGTCACAGCACAGCGGATTGTGATAGCGTGTGCCACTGCGCAGTTCGACCAAAAATGCGTAATGCTCTGGAAATATTTGAGAGACTATTTTATGGAGTGCGAATGCCTACTTCATACGCCGAGGCGTCTCAATATTTGTATTTTCCTACTTACTGTTTGCACTACAATTACAAATTCTACAATGTAATATGATAGACTGGTTTTATACGCGCTATTTATATAATAAATGTTTATCAAACCGTTACTTTACAGTACGAATATTTTCAAGTTGGTATATAATTTTTATACAACTCTAACTTAATACACATTAATAAACATTTCACCAAGAATTTGCTGACTAAAATAATTATAGATCTGTGTAAAATTTGGATTGCGCACGTGTAAACCCACGAACCTGGTGATAAAAACAGAAATGAAGTAATCCACTTATCATATAATTCTTGCATGTGTAATTCTTAACTTTTGATAACTTAATTTGAATTTCGAAAAAATATTTTTTTTAAATGTAATGCTACACATGCATTACAATTATTTGTGTATCGTAATGAAATAAAAAATATGAGCATAATGATAGTATTTATATTTGTATGTAGGTACGAGTTAATTTGAATTTCAAAGAATTGGAATAAGTTTTTTTTTTCAATTGAATTACACATGCATTTCATTCATTTGTGTGTGAAATGAAATTAAAATTATGATCATAATGACAATATTAGGTTTGTATACGAGATAGTTTCAATATCTAGATGTAGTAGACATGGCATGATGCCACCTTTTTGCAACTTGATGGACGCGCGCCAAATGATTCATATTGAGGAATGCCCTTAAAAATATTTTGTAAATCACTTTCAGTTGTTCGCTGAATATTGTTGGATTGCCAGTAAATATTCACCGCATACACTTTACTCTTGAAACGTCAGCTAGTTGCGTATTAGGTACGTTGAAGCTGTTCTGCGATTGTGTTATAAATGCAAGACTTCGCGAATATATATACAAAAATATACGTTTTTGTTTGGACATTGAAACTGAAAGTATTTGAATGAATTTTTCATAGCATTTAAAATTCGAATACATGGGGAAAATACGTATAATATCCTTTTGACCCAATTTCCCTTTTATGAATGGTTATATATGACTGTTATAGATATTAACATAACATAACATAAACTCACGCCTGTATTCCCCGAAGGGGTAGGCAGAGGTGCTAGCACCCACATTTCGCCAGTTTATGTTTAGGTCCCAATGTCTTTGGTCTCAATGTCTTGTCCCAAGGTCCAAATGGCGAGCCTATTGCCATTAACCAGGCACTTGTAAACCTGCGATAAATACACACATAACTTCGAAAAACATCGAAAAGTCATTGGTGTGTGCCATGGTAAACCTGGGATCGAACCCGAGACCTCGTCTCAGCAGTCCATTACCCATTCCCCTAGGCTACCGCGGTTTTTGTTATAGATATTGTGTTACATTAAAAGGATTACCCATAAAATTCAGATTTCAAATACCAACATATATACTTATTCATATCGATTGACACTTACATTAATTAATGTAATAATGGTAATCGTTTTGACCCCATCGATTTGTCATTACTATTAATTAAAAAAATAACTATAATTACAATCATCGGTGCAAACCCAATAAAGATCCGCATTGTTTTTAATTATAACCAAGATATAATATGCTTAATAGTTAAGTTAAGTTTAATTAATAATTACGTTTCCTATCGTGATTTAAATTCTGTAAGAAGGTTACATCAAATCTAAAATTATGTAAAAAGGTTACACAAAATCTAAAATTCTGTGAAAAGGTTACACCAAATCATAAATTTTAAAATACTTAAACACAAAAATAAAACACCTTACCTTCCATCCAGCCGATGAATTACTATCCCCCTTATCTTTAAAATATGGCACGTTCTGGACCATCCACTCGTAAATCTGGGACAACGTGAGCCTGTTGTCTTGGGCCGAGGTGATGGCCTGAGTAATGAGATCAGCATAGGAAAAATTGCCCCAAGCATTCCGACGAGAGGAATTCTTCTTAGTAGCTACTGAGGTGGGCAGGGGCGGCGCACCTAGAACAATGACACACATTAAGCACGGATACAGTTCTTTTTTTTTATAAAACAAAGATGGCGCAAAGTCAATTTAAGATGCCCTCTGATCTGAGTGAAGTTTAAATGTAAGGAGAGTTGAATAAACTGAATTTAATGATAATTTAATGTTTTTATTACATATTTAAAGATAGTATAATTATCAATCTGCATTATTAAGCAAAAAAAATTTCAAATCCTTGGTCACTTTATAAGCATAATACGAAATGATATTTCGAAGAACGATGCATTCTTTCATACTGCGTCTAAGAGAAATAATTACGATCGGACAGATCTGTTTAAGCTGCACTGATAAAACGGTGCGTATGCGCTTGAAAAAAAATTAAAACTGCACAGTTGTTATGCCATCCATTAGCGGCAGTGGCGCTTAGTAAATTGTTACATTTATTACTTTAACTTTAGCTGGCCAATTTTAATACCCGACATCCAGTGGTCCATATCAAAGGTTTAAGTCAAAGATTGTAAGAGAGGTGTATGTATGTATGTATAGTATAGGATAGAGCAATTCATTAGAACTCGTGCACACATAGTTAAAATTATTCGAATCATAATATTCAAAGAACATTTTTTTTCATTATTACAATTTTATTATATACCTACTTACGACAGATTTAGTCACTATAAATATATAATTACTTTAAATGAATAAATTATGAGAAATACCTATGTATTTGTTATATTTTTTAAAATACGTGAGATTTAAGAGGTACATCTTTTTTGGGATTGTTTTTGGAACTCTTCAAAGTGCATATTTGGTTCGACGGAGCTATGGGTTTTGGTTATCGACGATTCGGAGTCATGAAATGTGTTATGCTATTTTAATATTCTAAACAATGCATGTAATAATTTTAGTGAAGTGCTAATCGTCTATTGCTTATTTTTTACAGAACTTTACAGAATCCTGCTGTCAGGCTCTGGTTTGATTAAGAATTACCTAGTTCAGCAAATATCGAATTTGAAATATTATTTATTTTATGTTAAGTTTACGGAATTCAATTCTCCACTTCAGTAACGTCCAACATCATTTTACGCCTTCTCTCTCCTAGAAAAAATAGGAAAAGAGAAAATAAAAGACATTGGTTCTCTCTCAATTATTTCTTTAATTTTAAATTAGGTACTTAGGTACCTTTCTGTTGTTACCGCCGTGGTATTTACTTATTTAGGCTACAAAATAGATAGCGAGTCATTCTGTTTTTTAATGTGCGTGATATGTATCAATTATTTTTCTTTCTTTATAGTACTTTTTATTATTATAGAAGTCAACGATATCATTATCATACTGATTTTCATATAAAAAATAATTAAAAAATATATAAAAAAGAACATAATGCAAGTAATGATGTACTTAATCCCAGCTTTAGAGTGAATAATAATGCTAAATAGGTGTCATTAAAATCTTAATTAGGCCTAATATATTGTACCTACCTACTTAGTCCACTTACTGCGCGATAGCATAAACATTTCTAACTCTGATAGGTGGTGTGCATGCCACCACAGAACAGTTAAAGGAGGTCCTTTAACCTCCTTTAACTGTTCTGTGCATGCCACGATAAATTGTTACGATCGATTCAAACTGCGTCGATAAATCGATGCGTGTATTATAAACTATGCAGCTTATATTGTTTTTATGCATACACGCATCTATTTGTCGATGCAGATTAAACGGTATAGTAACGATTATACGTAGCATGTGTGCCACCCATAAGGCTAAGCCCGTACTACGATATTTTATCACGCGATTACTCCCACAGGATTCTACAACATATAGCAACTGTATGAAGCTACACACACTTGCGGCAAAAAGAACCGCGCGATTAGAGGGAGAGATGAATAAAATTTTCCATGCGGAAACAAACCTCTGTATTATATAAACGACACCGCTACTTCGACGTGAAAACCTGTTCAAGGTAAAATAGTTTTTACGTGAGGCCTACGTATTTATGTGAGGCTATTTCGATGACGATAACGATATAAATGTGATTACGAAAATCCAGAGGCCGACCTAACTCAAGGTGGAAGGCTGTAGGTTTGTAGTGGTTAACTACACTGACTACAGTTAAGTTCAAGACTCGTAGTAGACGAGTTTGTGAGTATTCATTGCCACTGAAATAACCTCTCAAAAATAATAAATGTGGCGTTGCCAAGATCTTTGGAACTCAAAAAAAGCTCAACTGCAAGCCGACACACTTGCAAATTAAGCTTTGGTGCAGCCTTTCCAGTCAAAACTGAAAGGTCTGACGGTAGTCGTGCTCAAAAACTCAAGATACTCCGTAACTGGAGGAAAATGCGTGGGAGATCCAAGTTTTGGCTGCAATTGGAATAGCTGTTGGAATAATAATTATCGTGACTTGCCATAGAAGTGTAGATAGATAGAAATAGAACAGATCAAAGTGATCAAAGCTGGAGTACACGAGAGAGAGAGAGGGAGGTATATATAATTAAATTCACCTTTTATACCATAATACGTGTAACGGTAACTGTGGCAACCTTAACCTTGAAATGTGCTATCAGTCGACGCACGCGCATTATTGCTTATACTTTCTTCAATCACGTTAACGAATATACTTAGTTAACTACGTTGCAAGGATTTTTTCTAATAACGATGTACGAGTTCATGTAGTAAACTATTCATATTAAAATGTATATGAATCATACTTATTAATATTTAAAAAAATATCTACAAAGGAGGAAAATTGTAGAAAAAAGAGAAGGCAAGTGTTCGATAACTTAGGAAAAAAATTAGGGATATTTTAGTCATTGTTTGGGTACGCAGATGATCCCATAATAGTTCAGAAACTAAATCAATAGTGGAAATGAAAAGACGAGTAAGCAAATGGTGGACATAGTAAAAAAATCTTTATAAATGGATAGAATAAACTTCCAGGTGATAGAGAAGAACGTCTAAAAACATGAAGTGTGTACCTGCCTGAAGAGAGGATGAAAGCAAATAGCAGACTACTACCTGCCTCTGCCTATCCCAAGGAGAAAGGCGTGAGCAGTATAATTGCCGTTAGTAAAATATTGTAAGTCAAGGAAACTAAAGTGCAATGCCCCCATTTATAAACTTTCAATGCAGTACATCATTTTAAACGTGTTTAGATGAGATCTATTTATTTCCATCAATCTTAGCCAAACAAATAAACGAACAGTAGTAACCTTATCGAATTTGAGCACAAATAACACTTCACGATTATCACGCTTGGATACTAGCAAAATTCTAGATAGAGTTGTGTTACTACCAAATTTTCTCTTTTAAATTTTCGATCTATAGGTATTGCCGTCAACTGGGCAATTTTTTCAGACTCGACTGCTTGTAAATCCACAATTTCTGCAGTGTAACTGTTAGCCAACAGGCTGGCCGTACGCTTGTAGTTTTGCAAATGCAATCGGATAAAGAAGGTAAGGACGTTGAGGGAATATCGGTACATCGAGGTTAAAATACGCATTAAAGTACAGCATTCTAAGTGACATGGAAATGCATTACACAGAGGAAAAAAACATAAACAACATAAGTATCAAACCTGCGATGTATAAAGCATTTTAAAAGATTCGGTGAGTCTTTATGAAAGGTTTCATGAAAATAGAGGAAATACTTTAGTCCGTATTGGATAAAGAACTGTATCTACTACCCTGTAAACTTGTCTTTTTCAAAAGCAAGTAACTCTATTACTAAATCACTATTAATTGATATACGAAACAAAAGATGGTTAGGAGATGGCTTTGGAGGCAATCGGAACTGATTAAATATTTGGTGACTTCTAGAAGATATTTGCCAGATCAAGTAACCTGTGTTTCACTATTACTGAGTGAACTAGGCAAGATTTAACGTTGGTCTCGCTCCCACATGATCCGTAAGCCGCAACATTGTTCTTTGAGTTTATACTTAGCCTTATACTATCTGCCCTGTATACCTAATACTATAAGGTATACAGGACATTTAGAAAATTTCGTTCAGAGAGATTTCGTGAAGAAGGACGTCCAGAACATATCGTTAAAAGAGGGGAAAATAACATTCCTTCAAAAAAATCATAAGAAACGGGACGAATTTAGAGGATGTTGTTCAGGGGTGGGGAGATTTTTATTTTTTTCGCTACTGTGGTAGAAAAAGATAGACCACTTGATTTTATTTAATAAATATAATCTGCTGACTGATGAAGTGATTTCTTTCCCATAACTTTTGGTTGGTTAAGATTGCGTGAAGACCATTTTCTGTGTTACTTATAGTTTTCTGTTTGGGATGAATTCAATAGTTACTGATTGGACTAAATTATATTTTTATAACGTTTCCAGTCCTATGTTAAGGCACAAATTCTATGTTAAACCAGCATTCCTTAACACTAGAGTAATTAAAAAAAAAAAAAAAAAAAAAAAAAAAAAAAAAAAAAAAAAAAAAAAAAATTATTATCTAATCTGTGACAGTAGTATTCAATTGAAGCAGTCAACTCCTTTATCAATGATCGATTTTAGTGTCATTATAAACTGACTACTTTATAACGAGTACGTATAATGCTGTTGGTGAAGAATTTTTGTGGATATAGATATCACATTTAAGTCATGTGTGTGGACTGTTAATTATTTACACAAATTTCAGGCAAATGTCTGAAGGTACAAAACATGAGTAGTGATGTTTTGAGTTCCTGTATCATTTATGAACGCGAATCTCTTCATTACTGGTTTTGAATGAGTGAACAGATTTGGATGTTAGGGGTATGAAAAGAAAGAAAATGAAATCAATGTAGCAGATGGCTCTAATTTTTGGGCATAAGTATATTTTTTTCACTAATAATAAGAATATTGTTTCTTCGAAAGGAGTTCTGTTCATAGATATCCCTGGTTGGGTACAGGTGAATAAAAATATCCTCAGTTATCCTTCTGTAAATCTTGTGCAGATCTCAGCCAAATAGACTGACGAGAAGAAAAGGGGTGCAGTGATCGGTGATAGATAGATAAATAATTCTTTATTAAAACCAAAATAATTAACAATATGACAGTTAAATGCTAAAGGAGCTGCCAGCTGCCATGCAACTAAATGTCATTTCATCCAGGCTATCTTTAGATAGACTAGAATGAAGAAAACAGACAATTGAATAGATACCTTTGTTTACTGCGGAATAAATTAGTTAGTTTTCAGTTTTATTACAATGAGTAGATTTCGTGTAAATTTTAGACAGTACAGTTTATCGGAGTACCTACACTCAGCATCAGAAAGATGTTGACGAACAAAGTTTCGTTTACATTTTTAATTACTTTACAATTTGCTTTTTTTAATTTTATTTTTTTTTACTTTACGGTGCATGAAAAAGTAATACAAAGTTCTTTCGTATATATTGACAAAAACTAAATATTTCTCTAAAGAAGTTTAGAATTGGTAAAAAAAAATATTATGAAACGTGTAAATTTTAGACAGTACAGTTTATCGGAGTACACTCAGCATCAGAAAGATGTTGACGTACAAAGTTTCGTTTACATTTTTAATTATTTTACAATTTGCTTTTTTTAATTTTATTTTTTTTTTACTTTACGGTGCATGAAAAATTAATACAAAGTTCTTTCGTATATATTGACAAAAACAAAATATTTCTCTAAAGAAGTTTAGAATTGGTAAAAAAAAAATCTTATGAAAATAAATATTTTTTATCTACACTGAGATGGGTTTCCTCAAACATTAATACCACAATAAAACATATATGAAGTAGGACTTAAAACTTTGTTGGTGGGTATATGAATTTACAATAGGCTTAGGTATTAAACCGTGTATAATTATGATTATAATAAAATGATGTTTTCCTTCTTTGCCTGTATATTATTATTTACTATTAGGTAGTCATATCGGTTGTGTAGTAAGAATTGACTAGAGAATCCATACTTACTAATATTATAAATGCGAAAGTAACTCTGTCTGTCTGTCTGTATATTGCACGCCTAAACCACTGAACCGATTTTGTTGAAATTTGGTGTAGGGGTAGATTAGACCATGAGAAATTACAGAGGCTATGTTTGGTCACGATAACCGACATCCACGCGGGCGGGGCCGCGGGCAAAAGCTAGTTTGTCTATAAACTTATAATAATTTAAACAGCACCTAAATTGGGACAGCATTTACCAACTCAGTTCTCGTTTTAAGATTCTTGAATTGGATAGGAAGTACCACCAATGCGAAGCAATCTGTCAAAATTCTTAATAGTGAATCTCTCAATATTCTTAATATTGCCTAATATCAAGATTTAGTAAAGTACCATTTCCAATGAATTGGGCGACATATTGTTTGTTATTATAAGTACAAATTAATAACAGAACAATACTTATTACTGTTACTAGGAAAACGCGCAATTATAAGAAATAGGAAAATGATATAAAACTAATTGGTAACATTATACTGTACAATACCTACCTACACGTAATACTGATGAGAGTTTTTGTTTATGATAAAATGATATGACATTCTAACCCAGTGGATAAGCTATCAATAACAAAAATACTTGTAGGTGGGTATCTAAACAATTTGTACTTATGACATTTTGAACTTTTCGAATGTCAGTACCCAGTGGAATACATCCAGGTACCCACAATTTACCTGTCTACATATAGCAGGTAAATATTATTGTTTTTTTTTATTCATATCAGTGTAAATACATTACAACGACTCGTTTTTTTATTGGATTCTCGCACGAGTGGTACGTTCGGTTCGGACAGCCTACGTGCGTCGACCTAAATAGCAGCGCGTATCGCGACTTCGACCTCACAGCTATCGCATCGTTGGATAAATGGTATTTACCACTTAGATTCTGATTGGAGTTCTTCTTAGAGCCGGTGTCGTCAGCCGCTTCGACGTAGTTGTCTGGCCTTGGCAGCGGCCACGTGTTGGAGCGCGCGCGCGTCTGTGGTTCGAATCCGACTTCTGCCAGTTCGCCTAGAGACTCCATTTCCAACTCGGCCCCCGTTGCAGATGACCATGGGCTCTGATAACTGCTCATGATGACGACTTTAACATTAACTAGAGCAGTGGAATTTTTCGATAAGTAGGTGTGTCGAAGCGAGCGCTCACCGGCGCGTGCCGATACCGGCCGTTAGCATCTCAGCGCGCTCTCTTTAAATATTTTTAAGTGATTTCTTTATATTTCCAGAAGCGTCAGACCCGGATCGCGAACCGGAGAGGTTATCTGTCTTGTGCTTATCGGCTGTGTTATTCGAAGCCAATAACATGTGGCGTCTCGCTAACGTTCATAAACAGCGATGTGCGCGGAGAACGTCAGCCGTCGGGCCGCTCCCGAGAGGCGATTTTCGCTAAATATAAGCGCGGACGAGGCGGGGGCGGGGCGCACACCACGTGAGCGACTACGCGCCGATTTTCCAATTCATCACTGGCGGGCTAGAGACGCGATAACCTTGTAACGTGGCTCGAATCGGCCAACAACGGGTATCGTATCGCCTAAGGTCGTCACCGGCGTCGAAGGTCCCCAAGACTATGAAAATCAGCCGTTTTTCCCGAGTTCAGATCACACATAAAACTTTTCCACACTGATAAGAGTTATCACTGGACCTCTGACAGGACAATTCACGACTTTTTCGCGGTTCCACGGATAATAGACATGAGGAGGCCACACAAAGTTGTTTTACTACAGTCCACGCGGTCAGCGATAGTTTTTACTGCGTAATAAGCAGAGTAGTGCGCGCGACGCGGCAATTCGTCCTCGGCCGCGAACGGTCCAACGTACACTGATGTGACTGAACTGAGTCGCGAGGCGCGTCGCTCGTGCAAATTCCGCTCAGCGAAGCGGGCGCCGCGCTGGCCGCGGAGAGGCGGAGGGCGGAGGCGCGGCGCTGAGGACGCTGATACAGAAAAGCGGCGTCGTATAACCGCCGACCGAGCCATAGCCATCTCGGACACACTCCACACTCGCCGCTAGCCAATTCTTCACTTCACACTTAAAAACTTTCAACCGCTATGAAATTATTAAATAAGTAGAAATCTGAAGCGCTCTTTGGTTGTTATTGTCAGTGGTTTGCATTACACATAACCAATTTGTTCTCGTTAGGCGCGAGTATCTACGACGCGAGGTTGTTGCATGCTTCAATGTTTACATACAATTACTTAAGCGTCCAAGCGGCAAACTTTCTGCGTTTGGTTTTAAAATTCCCAAACACCTGAATATCTAGTATTAGTAATCACAGCATCTTATCATAGATCACCATTTTTGTAGACAGAAATAAATCTAATGGGTACATTAAGGAAGTATAAAAAAAACCATTATGAAGATTCGCAGCCTGCACAGCCTGTGATGAGCGGAGGCAACTCGGGCAGGGTACGAGAGATATGAAGAGCATATGAAGACTGTAGATAATACAACAAAGAATCCAACCGACTGTCGTATAAAGTAGATAAGTATATACTTTTGTAGAAGAAAATTAAGACAGAATAGAAAAAAGACACTTATAATAAATCAAAAGTATATAGTGAAATGATAACAGAATCACAAGATGTAGGTGATGTATGGAGAATTTAACTCATAATCGACGAAAACGGGGGAAAAGAGGAGTCACTACAATTGTAAATCGCAACATAAACAATGTCCCCATACTGCCTGGTCAAAATTCTAGCAAAAGGCTTGGGAAAGGTTTAACTTAGAAGTATGTATGCCTTACAAGAAAAATAATCGTAATTAATAAAATAAGTTACGCCCTTCAAATTTAGGATCCGTACAAAAGAATTAAAGAGAGGCTCTATTTGGAATCCTCAATACATACATACCTACATACATACGCTCACGTCTATTTCCCTCCGGAGTAGGCAGAGATAAAAACCCTCCATTTGACTCTATCCCTACTTACTTCACGAGTTTCCTCCACTGCCTTAATATTAGTTTCAATAATGGATTTTGTGACATTTATTTTTATTATACTTATGAAATTATGTAGATAAGAAAGACTAAATAACTAAGTATAGAATACAATGGAACTACTATGGCTATAACTAGAGCCCATAATTTCCTAAACAAATGAAGATTTATAAATAATATTAAAGTCTAACGTTCCAACCTGGATAAATAGAGGAATAGTTCAAAAAAATTCCGAGGACATCCCTACAAAGATTTATACACACTATCGCAATCAAACACAAACGTATGTATACCACACTCAAATCAGGTGTGAATGTGGGTTCCTTAATTTATTTCGTAGAAGAAGCCTTTGGGATACAATTAAATGGTTAAAATGGTCATTACAGAAGATTAACTGAACACACATGTTGAGTTTCCCGCGCGGTAACCGAACCTAACAATTTTGTGTTACGAATTTATTTAGCTTTCGATTTGCCGCTATCCGCTTTTATTTTCAACAACGTTCTTGGGATTTCTGTAATTGAGGTATCTTTAATTAAACTACGCAAAAGTTTGGTGAACAAAAAAGCTATACAGAGAGTGGAAATAATTTTAGCGTTAGTCTCATTTGCTTTCAAAGCGTCGCCGCGTCGTGGTCTTTAGTGCCCAGAGTCCATTTTCCCATTTTTTACCATTTTGAATTTTCTTACCTTTATGAAAGTCTCACTTCAACTTTGATAGAAGAGCGTAGTCGTTCTGCTAGTGAGCCCCGAAGATGGCAGCACCTCGTCGGGAGTACGAATAATATCTAACTTAAACTCCTTCTGTTAACTTTCGCGAAACTGGCGACGGTTCTGATCAATAAAAACTAACGTACTAGATCTCGTTCAAACCAATTTTCGCTGGAAGTTTGCATGGCAATTTAAACCTCATATGTTTTTTTTAGATTTATTATTCTCTTATTTTAGGTGTCACACATTTTTCCACTTTGGAAGTGTCTCTCATGCAAACTAAGTTTAGAAAAAAATTAGGTTAGAAACCTCAATAGCATTTTTGAAGAGCAATGTATAAATAACCGACATGTATTTGGTTTGATGAAAAATGTTGACTTTCAGTTCTAAGTATGGGGTTCCCCAAAATTTATTCCTTTTTTATTTTTGTGTGAAATTCTTAATGCGTTTCACAGAATACATCTACTTACCAAGATTCGACTGAATAGGCCTTATAGTTTCAGAGAAAAGTGGCTGTGACATACGGACGGACAGACGGACAGACAGACAGACAGACAGACATGACGAATCTATAAGGGTTCCGTTTTTTGCCATTTGGCTACGGAACACTAAAAACACCATGTTTTTTCAATAAAAAACACTATCTAACTTAAATTTTAAAAAAAAGAATTTCTTTGTATCCGTTTCTTCACAATTCTACAACAAAATATTTTAAACAAAGTCTATTTTCCCCCAAAACTACCCACAAGTCATCAAAAAGTACCTAACTGGGAATAACCGCTACTTAGTGTGCTTATACCCCAATATTCATCTATGGATGTACCTACAAAATAGACCCGTCACTACTCTCAATACTTCCCATGTCATATGGTTTGGAAGCTATTCCCAGTAATCAGTCTAACTTACGACGTCCAGTTCCGTTTTCTCATTGATTCCCCTTATTGTTGGGAAGTAGGAAATCACATGACATTTCCTACACTTTATTATAACCTTAGCATGATTAATTCTTTCTACAGAAGATATTTATTTGTTCGGTGACAAATAACTTTTTCTTGAATCTCGGTATGCTTTTAAACTTCTGGAATCAGAATGAAAATTGAACCGGGATTCATGAAACAATAATTGCAAAATAAGTTATTATTTACGATGTTCAAGCTATATTGTAATCATCAGACCTAATGAGGAAATAATAATAACTATTAGTTCTCTCAATAATTAAAATAATAAAATTGTTCATAAACTATTTTCATATCATAAAATAATGAGGAAAATTCATGCCAATTGTTTTATCGTGATGGGTCCAAATGACGTCACTAACATGACTTTGTGACGTGATGGCGATTTATGTTCTAACATCAAAACATTGTTGGGGGGCTTTTCCCAGACACATTTGAGTTAAAATATCAAGGGGAAGCCTGAATGGAGTTTTGACCCAACACATCGGTAAGGATAAAGTGAGTAAGTATAGGAATGCAATCACTTCATTCATTCATGCGTTGTTGGTTTTGGATCTCTCTCACATTAAATTATGGCTTTACTAAATCGAAATAAATAAAGCTCATGCATGGCACAAAATACTTAACACATAAATGGAAAAGTTATTGCTTTTACCCTTCTACCTATAATTTAATAATATATTAACTGTTCGAAAAACATCGGAAAAAATGAAACGTCAAGTGAGACTTGAACTCTCGACCTTTCCCTTACAGGGGGAATGCTCTTCCAACTGAACTATTGAGCCACACCTGATTCATTTCAAATTTTCCTTATTATCCGTCTTTAAGGGCGACGGTGGTGCCATCTACCAACATTCATACGAACTGTTGGAAACAATGAATGATTTTTCAACCATTTTTAAACATTGATTTTTGATGACTCCGCCCGAATATTTGACTGAATTTTTTATAGCATTTTTAATGCTAAGTTTAAAGTTAGAAAAACATCGGAAATAATGAAACGCTCAAATGAGACTTGAACTCACGACCTTTCCCTTACAGGGGGAATGCTCTTCCAACTGAGCTATTGAGCCACACCTGATTAATTTCTTCCTTCTCCTTATATCCATCTTTAAGGGCGATTTTGTTTCATTTCATAATTTTTAGTATCTGGTTACAGCGTAATTCTAATTCTAATGCCCATTTTTTATTAAATCGCCAGTAACATCATTTGTTTAGGATTTCGCGAGCGTTTCTGTACGGAGCGAAAGGTTGTCATACCACACGAACGACCTAACATACAATTTAGCAGTTTGCATTTCCTTCTGATTCTACAACGCTCAATAATCACAGTACCTATTTAATAAGGTGAATTTTAAAACTATGAATGCGTATGTATATCAGCTTACTTTTTCGTCATTGTATCGTAGACTTACCTATCGACATCCATCATTTTTTTCTGTGACAAGACAACTTGGTACACTTTAATATGATTAGACTTCTGGTAACATCTTAGATTCATTTTAAAATATCAGCAGTTGGTATTTAACTCACATCAATAATAATTTATCATCATGTCTACTTCCTAGTGATAAAGTTGTAGGTATGAGTATCAGATAACATTATCCGAATTAATTATATTTGCAGCAATCAAACGTCTCTTCTCACGTTTTTAAGCTAAAACTTGAAATCAACAATTATTATCCTTCGGTCAGAGATTTCCACCAATTATTTCAATTTTATTTTATTTTATCAGTAATTTTCCATTTTTAACCCTCGACGTAAAAAAAACGATTGATTGCTATAAGTTTGACATGTCTGTTTGTGCCTGTGACACTGTAGCTCCCG
Organism: Eilema sororculum; assembly: GCA_914829495.1. Lineage (NCBI taxonomy): Eukaryota > Metazoa > Arthropoda > Insecta > Lepidoptera > Erebidae > Eilema > Eilema sororculum. The sequence continues at coordinate 17,925,670 of OU618543.1, read as the reverse complement.
AAAATAAACCGATCTTGATTTAGATTTTTCCTTTGGTCCCAAAAGGCCATGATGACACGTTTTGTGCTTGAAACGCAACATAGCTTCCAACCTGTCACTGCGAAAGCAGCTTTAATCCTCTCATCGCCTTATCTATCAGACGTCCCTTAGTTCATTTGCTAATCAAGCGATTATTATCTACTATAGCTCCTGTACTCCGTCTTTTATCAAGCTACCTTTTTAAATACTTTGAAAATGACGGAGGTACTTTGGTACAATCGTTTGTCCTTTTTCCTTCTCAACCATCTCTTTTATGTATACCTACAGTGGTTTAGTTTTTCGTAATCCATGCATACATACGTTCAATTGTAATTCATTCGTTACATATGAACTGTCTCAGGCGGAGAATTCCTTCTGAGTAGGATTTTTATGCGAAGTTGAGCAGCAGACGCAGGAAAAATTTAAGTGAAAAAAAGACAGTACTCAACAGTCAGTAGCTGAAAGCGGATCAGTGGATAGCTTTTGTGGTTTTATCAAAGAGGTGACTGGTTGTGTAGTTTACAAACCAATCTAGTAGGTCTACTAGACAAGTTGTGTACAAAATTTGTATCACACTTTGTGGGAAAGAGGGATTCATGTACGAAGTGATTAAGTTATATCCATAGAAAAACCCTAAAGAGCTAGAAACAAACGTCCAAAAGGTTCTTATGTCAAAAAGAATTGGGTATTCTACCGACAAATCAAATTAGTTACTTTTTACTAAACGTCAAAACGGTATAAGGTAACTTGTATGAAAACATTTTTTGTGACGTCATAAAAGTTATTTATTAAAAATAGCTAAATAAGTTTTTATTTTCGTAGTTTAGCATCGTTTGATACTACAGGAAAATACTCAAATAAGTATTTTGAATTAGATAGGTACTTAATTGAAACTAACTTTATCACAACACCAAAAATATCAATCTGCAAGCCTCTCTCTGGAGATCACGTTAAAAAAGAACAACCACAAATACTTTTTTAATATCGTATGTGAAAGTTTGTGAAGATGTTTGTTATTGCACTGTAACGGCTGAACGGATCTAGCTGAAATCTGGTGCATTGATTGATTATAATCCAGAATAATACATGGACTAATAATACATCTTATTATACTGTTATTATTCCAATTAGTCCCACCCTCTCCTTTCCTTCACAGGACGACATGTGCAGGGCTAAGATGCCATCCGTATAAGGTGCAGAGTATACCTGCTAGAACCAAGCGTTTCAGTGACTCATTCCTATGCCGCACCACTAAGACCTGGAACTCCCTGACAGCTCACGTGTTTCCTTCTTCCTACAGTCCCGGGTCCTTTAAGTGGGGCGTGAAAAGGCATTTGATAAGGCCGTCAAGCTGAGTGCCACCACTGTTAACATGGTACATGTTTACGATGGTGACCCTCTTTCCGAGACTTTGCCTTTAGCTTAACATCAGGCGAGGTGAAGTCTAATTGACGTGACTAGATAAAAAAAAAACCTGAAATAGCAGTTAGTGATTTGATATCGATGGTGAAACATCCCAGTAAATTTCATTAGCTGTTTGTGGACTTGATGCTGGTCATTAATTGAGGACTTGGCACTTGGCATTAGAATAAACGCCGGTTGATACATTGTAGCATTGATAGATGGGATCGGATATAATTACATCCGCATTAATGACATCCAACGACACATATTAAAGATTAGCGCAAGATATAAGTAGCCTATATACGCGTGGGTCCACCCGCATATCGACTTTTGGTCATATTCGCAGTTCAAGTCAACAGATTGCGATCTCGCGACCGCGACGTCTGACCAAGACATCAACAAAAAAAATCGCATCTAAATCAGTTTTTGCGTTCATTGCGGACAAACAAACATACAAGAAATCCAAAAAAGTTTTTTTTAAGTACTGTAAAACGCAATTTTGCACATATTTTGATAGTTTTTTGGCATATTTTTATTTTTAACAACTAAAATGAATGATGTTTTTGCTCCAATAGAACAATGTCTCCTTTGACTTTCAATCTTATACCAATACCCTACAGGACCCCACAATTTCATTCTGTTTAAAGTGTCAAAGTAACGCCAACGTGGGGTTTCTTTGACAATGCATTAAAATGCAATAATATTCAAATATCTAGTGTAAGGATTACTTTGACATCAATTTGATATAAAATATATTATTATTTTATGCATTATAGAGTATATTGAAATGGAAACTACGAGTTGATGAGATCAATCAGTTAATTATAGGCATTTAATCACTCTTATAATTATTATCTTTGGAATCAACAATAAAATGTGTAGGTTCGAAGATGACTTCCTGGACAGCCGAGACAGTATTATCAAGTGAATCAACGTTTTCCATTTCTGGGACATCATTTGTGGCTGGACTTGGCATATTTTGGCGTGTTATAGATATCTGTGTACATGGCTCATCAATAACTTTATTTCTTTTTCTGTCTCGAATTCTTTCAGAGTTGCTGTCGAGAACTGCAGATCATCTTCTGGAATTTTTTTCAGGACGGCTTCCGAATCAAAAGGATAAAGGTCAGTAGTTCTGAACGAACTTTGTAGATTTTTGTTTATGTTAGGAGCCAATGCAACCTTTTCAGCAGCATTGGAAACTGTGGGAATTGCGCCCCGTGTTCTTGATTCTTTTCTCCAATTAGCCAGAACCTTCCGCCACTGTTTCTGTAAAGGCCCGTAGACTCCCACATCTAATAGTTGCATCATACGCGTCGAGTTTGGTGTCAACGTCGTAAAATATGTTTTTTTTTTAATTTTTTTATAAAGAATATTAGAACCGTAGTTACTAATATTCCCTCTAACCCCTCCAGCTAAGCTAAATTGCTTGTGTTAGGAGTGGGTTCACGTCGGTAGTGTAATGGCCAGGATCGAACCCGGGACCTCTCGATCATATTAAGGTCGACTTCTTAACCACTGAGCTACCGACGCTTTGTGTTGTGTGTATGTGTTGTTTTCTAGCGCAGCGCTGATGACTTCTTGAGAAAAATGAGAAGCTAAATTGTCACCAATAACAACAGCTCTTTCATTTTCTCCTCTGTATTCCTGGATGTGTGGTACCTAACAATACTTTGAAGAACCATATCTCGAAGAGCTTCATGTCAAACCAGCCGCTGCTACTGTTCCTGTAAATAGTCCACGAGGGCCCACCCTGTGTCCACCACATTACACACACCAACGACGAAGTGAACACGTTCAAATTAGTCCGTAGTCGGGCGATCGCGACACAATGTACTCTCCCTACTCCCCCGCCTTCCCTACTCCCCCGCCTTCCCTACTCCCCCGCCTTCCCTACTCCCCCAATCAAGGTCACGAGCGGCCCGTGGCGTGGCGGTAGAGAACGCGACTGCTACTCAGAAGGCGCGGTACGATCCCCGCTCAGTACAAATATCTGTATGCATGAATATACTATAATATTGCATTGGTCTGGGTGTTTCTATGTATTGGATAGTATGTATTTACGGTATTTACAAAAAAAGTATCTAAGTATTTTTTCCGCATTCTAGATTCCATAACACAAGCTAGTTAGGCTATGCTTACCATGGGAATGCTTGTGTGGAATGTTGTGAAAGATTTATTATTATTATTATTTTTTGAAAACTGTCAAAGTTACCCATTAATGTTAAAGTGACTCCGGTATCTAAAATGTAAAGACACAGTTGTTGCTTTTCTTAGTATAGAAAATAATAGTCGTGTCAGGGTTACCCCACCCCGCCGCGATGTTTCCCAAAATTTTCTCTTACGTAGACCTTGGTAGATAAATGATGATAACAATAAAAATAATTTACCCAAATCCGAGAAGCTGTTATCACGTTTCAGCTTAGTAACTTGAGCGATTGCTTTTCATTTAAATAGTTATTATTTTCATAACTAGCTGTGCCTGCGGGTGAACCGCCCAATTATGGTTAAAAATTTTGTTTCGTACCCTAATATTGTAAGTTATAATATCAGCAACTAACAGAGAGAAATACTTCTGAATGCTTTTTTAAAGCATTAAGTGTGCTAAATATACAAATTGAATACATCAAGAAAAATTAATCTCTCAAGCCTTGATACTTGATCAAGACTTGAACCTGTGATATTTCCCTAACAGGGGGAATGCCTTGACCAACTAGGCCACCAGGACACGCCCGAGAGATATTTTTTTCCTGATGTATTCGATTAGAAAGATATACTGTCCGTATTTATCTCTTTTATTTGACAAATTAGTATAGCAGCCTCAGGAATGCAGGTCACAAGGATGCCAGTGAATGCTACAATGGTGGCCTTCAGTTTGAAGACCTTCACTCTTCTCAGATGCCTTTTCAGCAGGCGGGATTACAGGGGCAGGTACATACCTACTAGTAGTTCCCTCTGGGGGGAATAATGTTCACAATTATAATTATGTCATTAGTTCAAAACTAAATAGTGACTATCGAAATGCAAAACTTTTTCAGGAAATAACTTTTTAAAATTATTGTTACATTTTTAATATCTAAAAATTTAAACGCTTAAACCTAACACGAGGTTAATATAGCTAAAAAATATGTCTTCATACAATTTTACATCCTTAGTAAATTTCCGCATAGAATCATGTATTACTAATCCAATGACACGCGTACATACAAACTTCATTTGTTGGTGGAAATTGTGTCTACCTAATAATAATAATTTATTATTATTAGCTAGCTAGCTGAAGCCCACGGCTTTGCCCGCGTGAAATTCTGTTCCTGTTTCTGTGACCCATGGAAATGTTTCTTTTTTTAACTACCCATCAAAACTAAGGAATATACGAAAAGATTTTTTTTAGCAATTTTTATTTAAAAGAAAGTATAAAAATATACCTACTGTCCTTATCTTATTGGTAATGTCAAATTGTCATTGAATTTTATAATAAAAATATTCGAATTTTATGAAAGCGCCATCTTACAGAAACTTATAGTAATATCAACATACATTCAAACTACATTTCAAACCAATGAAGTAGTACAACCTAACATTGACTAGATGGCGTTAAAAACTTCTCTATATGAAACATAGATGTCATCAGAAGCATTTGGAATTAAGCTACGAGAGATCGTCGTAGCATCCTTCCCAAAGTTGTATTTTCATGGAAAATGTGTAGTCGAGAAAAGCCATCCCGGATACGACTCAGTCGGTTCGGGACACTCAGCGTGCAAACTTCCCTATCAGTTTCCCATTCGACTCCCCCACAAAGGGTTTGAGTTTTCGGTTACGCCTTGACTGGCTACGATATTTACTTTGAAATTTAATTATTAAAGCATTGTGTTAGATTATTGGGTTGCTAAATTTTCGAAGTAAAATTAACTTTTTTGAAAGTAATTTAGAAGGAGTACGGATTTTCGAAGTTCTTGCCGGGTATAATGATTGGTGAGTGAAATTTTAACCCTTCTCTACTCTTTACGATAATACTTTGGTCAAGGTAGGTATTTAATTAACTATGCTAGAGCTAATAATTTTGTTCTGAGAGGTCTTTCTTTAGTTCAGGTGAGGGAAACATAACTTTATAGAGAGGAGTGGGTACAGCGTAGATTAATATTTATATACTAGAGAACGGTCATAAATATGCCGTGCGTACGCCGTGACCGTGACAAAGTTAATTTGATCTATGTGTTGTGTTGGAAAGTTAGAAGTGAATGTATAGTAGGAATGTTTTACGTATTGTACATTTCGGAAAAAAATTATTTCATTTATAATTTATTTAAAATTAAGAACGAACAAAGTTGATTTTGAAATGTTTGTATTTCAATATTTTGTTAATGAATCGTGTTTTTAAGAAACCTTATCTGTGAACACGCAGAGAAAATAAATGAGGGGTAGGTATATACTTGCCATCTATTTAGAAATAAGTGATTTTATTGGATAAGCAATAGTAAGTAAAGGGCTATATTTAATTCACATAAGTCCGTAGACTGTAAAGTTATACTAGAATGGTCCTTGATGAAAAGTATCCATAACCTTGGTTTTTCTCGAAAATCGGTTGCGTTTTGTTGCTTTAAAATTTAGCAAACAATTTAAGTTATTAGGTAGATAAGTATGGTAAGGTCAGTAGATACTTGAGGCTTTAATAATTTTGATTTCTAATTTGTATAAGAAAAGAAAATTCTTCACTTTATTCACGTTTGAATAATTTTATTGTAAGTGTACCTAATTTATTATAAATGGTATCGAACAAATTCATTAATACTTCTAATTCTTAAACCTGCTACTGTGAGTAAAAAAGGAACAAAAATGTCCAAAGTTGATCACATTGAAAGTATATTATCAAATTTACCACAGATAAAAATAATAGGAATGGCCACTTTATTTTAGAGGGTTGTTTAACAATTTTTCCGTCGAACAGTTATCCCAATTTTATCTTTACACATGTGCGGTCAAAAAATGGGGTAATAACTTGTCGATCGTAGGGAATCCTTTTATCGGATTGTTTATTATCCGACAGTAAAGTGAAATGTCGAATTTCAAATGAAATCAATGATAGAATCTGTCGGCACAAGTTTGGTACGTTACCCACGTTTCAAGAGGTCTTGGTACTTTTTTGTCGATAGATTTTAATATAATCTATTCTACCACTACGGAGGTTAAAGGTACAAGGTAGTAAGCAGCTACTAGTGCCAATAGTGCCAAGTCAATGAAGATGAAATCTTAGATGGGAGAGGGAATAGTGTGCTTGGATTATGGACAAGAGACATAAAAAGACTACTATGCATTTAAATATGAAATTTCAAAAACGGAAAGGGAAGACGTGTTCTGGTACAATAACACAGATTGTAGTTTACTGGTAGGTATAATTTAGGTTTCTTTTTGGAAAGAAGCATTAAGTTCCATAATATGGTACAAAGACGTACTCGAACTACGAAACTCGTTTCTATATAGAATTTACGATATATCTTACCTAAATACAATGAAGCGCTCTGAATAGAGGGCTTCAATTTTGAATTTAGCAAGGAGTCAAGAGGCACTCACCGGTGTATCTTCGAATGATTCAGATTCCAGACATGTACTCCTGTATGACACCCATGACAGCTACGGTAGGGTAAATCTATTGTGATCTTTCGAGCGCGTTCTCGAATAATCTAGATTCCAGGCATGCGCTTGGTGGATGACAGTGATTCTATTACATATTTGAATCAGAAAGCAGTGGCGAGAGGCGTATTCGTTTCTTTTCTCCTAGGGTCTGATCAAATCATAAATCACTAAAGTAACATCTCCATAGCCTCCGTGGCGTGGTGGTAGTGCACGCGACTGCCACGCAGGAGGCGCGGGTTCGATTCCCGCTCAGTGCAAATATTTGTATGCATGAATATGGCTATTTGCATTGGTCTGGGTGTTTTTATGTATAATATGTATGTATTTACAAAAAAAAGTATATAAGTATGTTTATCCGCATTCTAGATTCCATAACACAAGCTATAAAAGCTTACCATGGGTCTAGATAGCGTTGTGTAGAATGTTGTGGAATATTTATTTATTTATTTATTTATTATTATTAATGGATGAAATAGTAATATCCATCTAGTGTAAAAGTGCGGTAGCCTAGTGGTATGCGTAATGGACTGCTGAGACGAGGTCTCGGGTTCGATCCCAGGTTCACCATGGCACACACCAATGGCTGTTCGATGCTTTTCGAAGTTATGTATGTATTTATCGCAGATTTATAAGTGCCCGGTTAATGGCAATAGGCTCGCCACCTATTACATTGGGACCTAAACATAAACTGGCGAAATGTGGGTGCTAGCACCTCTGCCTACCCCTTAGGGGAATATAGGCGTGAGTTTATGTTATGTTATGTTATGTAAAAAAAGTAAATCTATAGATACCTACAAATGTTTGTAAATAAATTCTTTGAGAACTTTAAATAGCATTGCATTGTATTTACTAAAAATGTGCTTTATTCTGCATTCCAGAAACCTTACTTTGAGTTTAATTAGTGGTGTATAGTAAGTAAATATGCCTAAGAATTATATTCCCTTTATTCGGCATGCCGTATCTCTGAAATATTCTATTAAGTGTAGTCTCTGTGTCCTTTTTTTTTTTTTAACACAGGACACGTCAATTTGACTTCACCTCGCCTGATGTTAAGCTAAAGGCAAAGTCTCGGAAAGAGGGTCACCATCGTAAACATTTACCATGTTAACAGTGGCGGCACTCAGCTTGACGGCCTCATTAGATGCCTTTTCACGCCTCTACATAATCTTCTATCATAAAATCAAATCATAATCATGTAGATGATTAGGAAACATGTCGATAAGTATTTTTGCCTTCGAATGCAAACTCTGGATCAATTCCCCAAGAAAGTTAATTTTAAACTTTACATCACAGAAACAAAGGATTTACGGCCCTTCTTCGACTAAGTAAATTTCTCTCCATTTTATTCAAATTTGTCTTTAGATATTGGACATAAAACTGTTCAATGTTGGAGCCAAATCGGATTATTCCCTTAAACATCCGAGTTATCTTGCAATATGTCCTCAGTTAGGCAAGTGCTCCCATTTCTATCCCTTCTTCAAATATCTTTGATCACACACCTGTTGTACGTTTGATTCGAAACCTTTCTTTGTGCTTTTGAGAATTGTGTAGACGAAATTAATAGACAGGAGGTTTTCGAATCTACTTTTGTTTGGAAGTTGTATAATTTGATTCATATCATGTAACCTTATGTTGTGTGTATCTAGTAAATTATAAAAAAAGACCTTTGTTCTCGTTCGAAAATACCCCCGGATGCTCTTTCACTGGAAAGTATAAAGATTTTCTAATTTCTTTTTTACATGCAGATCAAGTTTCTTAGTACTCGTAGTTCTCTTCGTAGCATACTCATATTAAAAACAATATTGGACCTGAAATACTTCCTCACCTGTTAGGAATGCCATTGATTCGAAAAACAAAATATTATGTCTATATACACGTGTATTTCATTTTATTTATTTTATTGGTAAGGTTCTTTTCATTTCAAATTTAAATTTAATCTTCATCCCGCATCACCCAGGAGCACGATAAAATTTTAATTCGGAACTGGATGTCTGTATTCTATAAGTATATAGGATAAGTCATCAGTTTTGAGATTTTATTTCACCAGATTCTTTTCTTCTGAACTTTTTGTCTTGCGCATCTGGCTGTAATGTAGAAGCAGCTAAATATGGAAATACATTTTGAGTTTGAGTTAGGTATGGAAGTTTTCTTTTTTGTTGAAAGCCTTTGTATTAAAAGTAAAGTAATATTTTTCCATGTGAAGCCATTAAACTTCGTCAACATGGAAAACCCGTTACCAAATTGGGTAGCTGAATTTTTATGAATCTAGATTTGATTAGAGCGAATAAAATGCTTCGTCCATTTTCCACAAAAGGCTATGATTTATTTTATATCTGCAATGGCATATAAAATAGTTTTGTTCTAGTACCATGTATTTATTGGTTTAGCTTTTAACTGAATGTTCTACGGTATTAATTATGTAAGCCTTATAAAATAATGTATAAAACGTACTTACAGTATTAAATAATAACTTCTATCCGCCGTAAACACGTTGGAGTGAAAATTATATTATTCAGAGAGATATGAGATAGTAGAATGGAACCAGCTCTGTTGAACATTGTCATTTTTTGGGTACCGGGTTAGGTTTTCGGGTCTGTTCAGAAATATTCGAACATGTTATTAATCCCCGATGCAAAGAGTTATAAGTTTTCGCGTCCGTCTGTCAGTCTGTGGCATCATAGTTCCCGAACAGATGAAGCGATTTCAATTTAGTTTTTTTTTATTAAAGGGGACTTATGTGCAAGTGTTCTTAGACATGTTTGATGAAAATCGGTTGAGCCGTATAAAAGTTATGGGGGTTAAAGTGGAGATGTTGGTTTGGTTTGTTCATACATTCGTATATTTAAAATACCTAGATGTTTTCTAAAAATATATACAGTGGCAAAAGTGCGATTAAAGTAAATTTATTACTCATTAAAGTGTTATATTATACCAAAACATGAACTTCAGCTGAGACTTGAAAGGGTCCTGCGGTTAGGGGAAGATTGCGGTTGTGATAACTAAATTATGCTCGCAGCTTACTTGCCTTCACACGAGGTGTAATGATAGGTGCAGGGTTTAATCGTTTAGGTAACCAACGGTTCATCACGGAATAATTGAATCTTCTTCTCTATGCGAGCGTCAACTCAGGACGAATACAAAGCTCACACATTCAGGATTGAGGCTCATATTCTAGAATGGCACTCAGCCTGAATCGCGATTTATTTGATGACAGACTGCACAGACAGTTTGATAGATTTGGCATTTCGCCTATACAATCTGTTTTCAGAAAAATCGAGATTCAGGCTGAGTGTCATTCTAGAATATGGGCCTCAATCCTGAATGTACGAACTTTGTATGCGTCCTGGATTGACGCTCGGATAAAGAAGAAGATTCAATTATTCCTTGATGAACCGTTGGTTACCTAAATGATTAAACCCTGCACCTATATAGGGGCTGAAAGTCCTGAATCTCGATTTATTTGAGGATATATTGTATAGACAGGTTTGACAGATTTTCTATACAATTCCGTCTTCAGATAAATCTAGATTCAGAACTGAGTACCATTCTAGAATACTGACTTAAAAACCCGTTCTTCTACAACTCCCTTGGTTTTTTAAACTATCGCGGCGTATACTCATAGTTTATAATAGTCAAAGTACTTAAGTTTTCCAAAATTTATCGCGTGAAGTCCCGAGCTGAAAACTCCCTTGGTTGGTTAATTTGACTTTAAGGGGCGAAGGCCAAAAACCAAGAAGAAAGCTTGTGCCGCAGCCTCGCCCGACAAATGCTTGCAGATGGGGTTAACTTGGGCCCCAAAGAAGCACCTGAAAGTGCCAAAAAAACCAACCAAATTAATTCTCTTGAAGTCATCATCAGCCTTCTTATTTTTTATTTCTTCAGTATAGTGATTTCCCAGTTGCGTCCATAGTCCATCCTTTAGTGCCTGAGCTCACTAATTGGTTTTAGATCGATGTGCTTGGGATTACCGGTTAATTTGCAACTGTCGTTGGACCTTCTAACTCCAAGAGAAAAGCATTCGATAGAGCCTTGTTTCTTTTTTCAGTAGGTGCACTAACTAGCTGGTCATTGATAAATATGTCAGTGGGTCATATTGATGCCTTGGTATTCCCCCTGTTGACTGATTGTTCTGACATTCTGATTAGGTACTATTTTAGTTCGAACAATAATGCAATTTAATTATTTTTATAATTTATAATTAGTTTTAAGATCATTTTAAAACTTTGTAGTCAAAATCGTTCTGACGCTGACTTTACAAACTGATTCTCTTGAAGTCTCGTACTTGAACCACTAATATTCTGAACTTGTACTCATTACTCTGTCTCCTGGATTCCGAATGCTAGTGGTTAAAACACCAGCCGAATGTTTAAAGTGCCTGCTACAAAATTCTATACAACACAAACTAGCCAATCTAAAATCGCATACTTGTTGTGTTTTCCATTAAAGTGTAATAAAAGTTGGTAATTGCGGCGCAACGTTCTGTTCCCAAGTTTTTTGCTTAGTTTAGTCCGCTCATCGTAATTTATAATTTGTTACTGAAAAATGAGATTTTCTGGACCCAAGCGAACCTAACTTGACAGCTGGTATATCTACACTAATATTATAAAGAGGAAAGATTTGTACCTATTTTTGTATGTTTGTAATGAATAGGCTCAAAAAGTACTGGGCCGATTTAAAAAATTATTTCACCAATAGAATGCTACATTCTTCCAATTTGACATAGGCTACATTTCATTCAGAAAAAAATTAGGGATCCTTGGTAAAATTTGAACAATATAACCGAAGGTGTAGAAAAATGAGTCTTAAAATGTCTTTCGTCGAATGCGCTGCCGAAACTATAAATAATTGTCTACCCCGTGCGAAGCCGGGACGGGCTGCTAGTATTTTGATAAACTGACGAAGTTCTGGACCAGGCTTTCCTTTCATAGTAATAAAAGTGGATGAAGGAGAAAAGTAGTCTCCAAACTCTGAGGAGAAATGATGCAACCGAGATCACTAAGTGATGATTATGAAAATTTAAAACGAACAGTTCGTTCAACTAAGCATATTTTACAAACTCTTCGTAAGTTTGTTATGTACTTAGTTGAAAGTGGCTTGCCGCAAATATTATGTCGCAAACTATTCGCCAAGTGTATGGCAGGTTACTTCGCGTTCCACGTTGTCATGCCGTAACCACACAGATGCTAACAGAGTCTCTTATGCTATATATTCGAGCATAGTATAACATAGCAAATACCAAACTGTTTAATCCAAGCTAGGAACACTTGCTAATTAAACTTCGTATTGTACACTTTGTGTTGGGAATGTATGAGTTGTATGAGCTCGTCAAAGTTTGCACGAACGCGCTACGTGTCGGTAATTACCTATCGGGTAACTGCCAGAACAGTTTGTGGCCGTGCCGTGGCACACGGGCACAAATTGTCGCTATGACGTCACTAGATTCAATATTTGGACTTGGAATTCAAGTCTGCTTGTAAATTGATGAACTTTGGTAATATTTTGTAGGCTAGAATTAGGGCAAAGGCATCGCGTTGAGATCTTGACTGAACTAGTCTTGATGCCTATTCCGACGTTTCAATTTATTTATAAGGTGATTGTTTTCGCAACTGTGCTAGCAACGACAGGATAATAATATACTCTTATTGGTGACTCTCAATTTATTGATATACATCTACTAACCTTTTAGAACATAGATACATATATTATAAACATTCATATACACATACCAAGATACATAGACCACTGTCTTGGTTTTTCCAAGCGACTACAATATGGGGTTCTTCAAGAAGGGCATTAGAAAGTTTCATTAGGGTAGGCAACACGAGTGTAACGCCCCTGGTGTTGCGTACTTCCATAGGTCGCGGTAACCACTTTCCATCAAGTGGGTTGTGTACTTGTTTGCCACCTAAATGGTAAAAAAACACCAGGTGCTGTTACGCATCCGAAACTTCGGCAAAACTAAGATTTTCAAAGTTTATCGCGTGAAGTCCCGAAATGTAAAAAAAGCTGAGATACAGAATTGATTACCTACTTAATTACGTTATGGTAGGTAATATAAATCAGTTAAATTAAATTTGTAAAGTCGAATATCATAGCTTTTTATTGTAGGTAAGTATGTTTTTATCTAAATCGTAGATTTTAAGGTGAATATATGATAAAATAGATTATTCCTTCTTATCTTTAAGAGAAGCTATTTAGTTAAATTATGAGGGTCTTCCTCATAATTTACTAAAAATCCTAAGCGAAAGGCCTGAGCCTTTAAATGTCCACGGGTAATGGAACACAGGAATACAGAACGCTCTACTTAGGTATATCATTAGTCCCAGTAGGAATATTACAATATTTATGTAGGTTTAACGAAAATATCAGTAACCATTAGAACACATTTTCCATTATTTTCACCCCATTTCTTACTAATGTTATAAAAATGATTCAAGAGTCACGGAACCGCTTGGTTCTTGATGGTATATACTGCAGCGTATGCGGGTAAGTAACATTTAGATGTTACTTGTACTACAGGATAGTGTAGGAAAGGAGATGGTGAAACTAATTAGAAGAGCTCATTATATATTATCGACAGCCTCTGTGGCGTGGCGGTAGTGCACGCGACTGCCACGCAGGAGGCGCGGGTTCGATCCCCGCTCAGTGCAAATATTTGTATGCATGAATATGACTATTTGCATTGGTCTGGGTGATTATATGTATAATATGTATGTATTTAGAAAAAAAAACTATCTAAGTATGTTTATCCGCATTCTAGAGTCCATAACACAAGCTAATTAAGCTTACCATGGGTCTAGATAGCGGTGTGTAAAATGTTGTGGAATATTTATTTATTTATCAGAATATCCGACACGATCACGACGATTTGAGTTCTGTGATTTTTTTTATAAGTTTGTGAAAATGTTTAGATATAATTTTTTATATATAAAGGACACGTCAATTTGACTTCACCTCGTCTGATAGTAAGCTAAAGGCAACGTCTCGGAAAGAGGGTCACCATTATAAACATGTATCATATTAACAATGGTGGCACTCAGCTTGCCGGCTTCATCAGATGCTTTTTCACGCCCCGCTTAGAGGACCCGGGACTGTTGGAAGGAAATGTTTGTTACTCAATCACGCTCAAATGATTGAACGGAATTTGATTTATTAAATCACTATTTATAATTTCGAAAGAAACACCACAATTTGATAGTCTCTTAACTATATAATATTAGACTTGTACATTTCCAATGACTTTAATTTTATTTCTGACCCTGACCGGTTTCGCCTTACGGGATTCTCAAACCTTTGAGGCGAACCCGGTTAGGTACAGAAATAAAATTAAACTCAGTGGAAAAGTACAAGTGTATTATTCAATATGTGTAGTAGATTCCACCAAGCGCCATCAATCTCCAGTATAAACAGTCTCTTAATTATATTTAGCTTAGTGCTACGTAAGTGTAGCTTACTCACTACTCTTTAGGTTAACTACTTTAACCTAAAAGCTTGCTAAGTGTTCAGCAGACATGAAAACTCTTTACCTCGTGCCATAAGCTATTAATTCTAAGATTTACTAGGTTAAGTAGATATCAAGAAAGTACAGTCGTAGTTTACCTTCAGCTGAAACGTCCTCACGAGGTCCATTTGCAGCGAACTAAGTAGGCACTTTTGGGTAAAGCTGGGTCACTTGTGCAGCGATAAGCGGTTTTAATTTATTTTTACCAGATTGCTTCGGAGAGGTAAAGCTCGAGGGAGTAAGCGCACATGAAAAAAAGTCTAAAATGTAAATGTTTCGTTGTTCTATGTAACTTGGAAACTATTTAAATATATTATATATATATAATATAACATAAAATAAAATAATTCGTAATAGACACTACCCGTGATCAGAGGGCTGGTTTATTCCTTGCGCAAAGGATTGGTATTGCCAATCAGCGTGGCAATGCCGCCAGCCTTCTGGCCACCCTCCCGGTTGACGTCGATGGGGAGGAATTCTTTGACGCCTGAACCTGCAGTTTTGCACATATCTTGTTCTAGATTTTTATTTATAATAATTATTGAATATTATTATTATGTACAGTCAGCATCAGAAAAATGTTGACGAGTAGAGTACTCAAAATAATCTTAAAACCAAAATTTCAATATTATATTGATAATTAGAGTACTCAAAAAGTTGTAAGCATCCAGAGTAGTCAAACTATCTTAACAATCGATCTTCCAGAAACATGTTAGTAAGCAGAGTGTTCATTTTCATATACACAATCACGCTACTCAATGGTATCTAGTCAAACAAAGTGTTCAATATATCTGGACAATGTCATTTAATCGCATTTTGCATCCCTTTTTTACTTATGTAGCCATCCTTTACATATGATGATGGGATGATATGAGATAGGTGTATAAGTTAGAACAGGATAGAAAATTTGTCAAATTAATGACAATTTCTTTTGTATTTTTTATAGTTGCCAGTTGTAAGCCATAAACTATCCCCTTGCATTGGTGAGAAAAGAGTATGAATACGTAAGAAATAAATACTCGTATGATGTGTAAATTACTTGAAACCTATATAAGTAGATATAAGTCCACGCGGACTAAGTCGCAGGAACAGCTAGTATTAATTTAAATCATAGTATGGAATAGGGTTCCGTATTCCTAAATTTTTCTGTCGATTGAATAATTATTAAAAATAAAAAACACGACTGGTCCTGAAAAGACCGAAATAAGTTTGATAGCAGGCGGAACCTTTATCATTGGATGTATGTGATTTGTCTTTTTTATGTATTTTTTTGTATTCTATACATTATTTAATTTAAAAAAATAACAAAATCCATTAGATATAGCGTCAAAAATTCACGGTTTAGTATCGATTTATATTTTATGCACTCTTATATACCTTTATTTGTGACCACTTTCATCGAAATCTTTTCAGCCTTAAGGTCTCTTTTCGGGTAAAAAGTAAAAATAAAATAGGTTTAACTTCAATAACTATTTCAGAGAGAAAGAAAAAGAGAAAGAAGGAGAAAATTGCGGTTTATGACGTATAAAAAAACTTCTATTATAAATTATAATCTATTAGAAAAAAATACTCTATTATAATATGTTTGTACAATAGTTTCGTATCTAACTGTACCTATTTTTAAAGAGCAGACATTTTGCGTTTATGCCATGTCGATGTAGTCATAATGCGTATTAGAGAATACGAGAAGTGGATTTTTGAGTACATAGGTGTATCTTGCGTTGCAGGACCCTTTATTTTTTACGTAAGTATTCATACTCTTTTCTCACAAATTCAAGTGGATAGTTTATGGCTTAAGCAACTGGCAACTATAAAAAATACAAAAGAAATTGTCATTAATTTGACAGATTTTCTATCCTTTTCTAACTTATACATCTATCTCACATTATCCCATCATCATGTGTAAAGGATGGCTACATAAGTAAAAAAGGGATGCAAAATGCGATTAAATGACATTGTCCAGATATTTTGAACACTTTGTTTGATTAGATACCATTGAGTAGCGTGATTGTGTATATGAAAATTAACACTCTGCTTACTAACATGTTTCTGGAAGATCGATTGTTAAGATAGTTTGACTACTCTGGATGCTTACAACTTTTTGAGTACTCTAATTATCAATATAATATTGAAATTTTGGTTTTAAGATTATTTTGAGTACTCTACTCGTCAACATTTTTCTGATGCTGACTGTACATAATTGAAGTTTTCTAAGATAAATAAATAAATTCGTAAATCTGCAATTATGATTTCATGTACAGCATAAAATATTCTTATAATATATACACGTAATATACCTACTCATAATGCAGTGTAATGTAATGTGCTGTGTAATATACTATAGAATATTAAAACAAGAAATGATTACAATTAATATATTTGTATATATTGCATTTCAATGAACCGAAATGAAATTGCGCCTGATTAGTCGTAAAGTTTCTTCTATATAGGTACTTACTAGCTGACCCGGCGAACTTCGTGCCGCCAATTAATTTCCACCCGCGTGGCGTCAGATCCCGTACCCGCTGCACCCTCTATTATATTAAGCATGTATTATACACATAAACCTTCCTCTTTAATTACTCTATCTATTCAAAGAAATCAAATCAAAATCTGTAGCCTAGTTTTAAAGATATAGCATACATAAATAAATAAATATAAATAAATATTTCCCAACATTCTACACAACGCTATCTAGACCCATGGTAAGCATAGCTTAACTAGCTTGTGTTATGGAATCTAGAACGCGGATAAACATACTTAATTATTTTTTTTTGTAAATACTTACATATTATACATAGAAACACCCAGACCAACGCAAATAGCCATATTCATGCATACAAATATTTGCACTGAGCGGGAATCGAACCCGCGCCTCCTGCGTGGCAGTCGCATTCACTACCGCCACGCCACGGAGGCTGTCATAGGGACGAGAAAAGCGACTTTGCTATCATTACTACATAGTATATGTAGTGATGACTTGCTGAAGCAATCGCCTGCAGTGAGACCTAGGCCTTAATAAACGTACTTAAATGAGAGATCTCCATTAACGGAGTAGTTGGTGCTAATACTTATTCGGACTCGAGTCCCTTTAGTGCTATTTAGAACACCCTAATTGTTTAAGTTCTACTTTATTCTGGAGTTTTAGAATATCGCAATGAAATTTATTTTTAACTAACCGTTTTTATACATGATAATTCACTGGTTAAAAAGTAAAAGAAATTATTTATTTTTATTCGCGTACGGCAATCAAAGTTAAGGTTTTAGCATTCTATGTTTGTACATGTATGTTTATCTACATTCTATCCAACAACATAAACTGGTTAAACTATGTTTACTTTGGATCTAGATAGAGTGTGGTTGCAATTAAGAAATAGGGAGTCGGAATTAATAAAATACTCGTATTTAAACCGCTGTAACCCTGCCCTATTCGTTATTACGAATGACGTAAGAATGACACAATTAGATCGACCATTTTCGTCTCTAGAGTGCCACAAAGAACCATGCATACGTAAATTGAAAATCGCATTACTCACTGGTAGTAAAAAAATCTGTTAAGTTTAGTTACAATGTAAATTTTTAAATACAATTAATCTTAACGACTTTATCTAAAGCAACAATTCCAAAAATAATCAGTTTCTACCAAAACAGTTACCTCCTCGGTTCCAAAATTCGAATTTATCTCGGAGGCGAACCGGGGGCGGCTAAATTCCGCAAAATAATGGGATGCCGAGAAACCCGTACACGTTGTTTATTATTCAAAGAGGCTCACTGGCTGTGGTTACAGCAATCACTGGGGTGATCATTTAAGTAGCCCGTTGGCTCTACCTGTGTTGCCTTTGCCTGAAAATATACAGTCGTAAAAGTAAAGGTTAGAATTTTCCATCTGTGAATAGGATTTAAATCAAATTCGAAGGGGGCGGAACTATAAGTTTTATTACGGAGGACGAATTTTGAAGGACCAGATGGCGGGAATGAATTATTTTGAATTTGGAACTTTTTACGATACCAAATTTTATCTTCTGTACAGCCAGTTTAATAGCTAAAAGTCTACATCAAAGTCGTTGGTTTTAGGTTAATTTTAAAAATCCTTATTTGTAAAAATATTTTTAAAAATTCATCATTCGAGCAGCAATCACAGTTGCATCTAAGGTTTTTGATTGAAGTGACTGCAACTGACCTAACAATCTTGGGTGTACCTCCCAATCAGCAGGTACCGGCACAGAATAGATAATGTACGGCTTGCAGGTAAGGTTGACTTGACCTCAAATATCTTGGTGGAGCTTAATAGATATATAACCTAAATCTACAGTGTCTTTATTTAAAAATATTTTAAGAATAAACCGCGTACAAAAGTTCAAGATAAAGATGAGACCTAACCTTAAAACATGTTCAAATGTTCACCTTTAATAAACGACATAAAACGCCTGTCAACCTTGTAACGTACCTGATATCAAAAGGCTGCGTTCACACAGACTCAGGCAGATTTCATTCAAGGAACACGTCAAGACTATCTGGTGCTCAAGTGATAGGCGTCGTCAACAATAACAAATGTTCCGGTTGGCCCCGGTTAACGTAGATAAATCCAGCGAAGTTCGTCCCGTTCATTGCGAATTTTGTATTTTACCCTTTACGATACAGAGCTATAGAAGTATAGACAAGTTTTATGTATCGTTCAACGTTTATGACGCGTTTTCGTTCAAGAGATTATGGTGTTGAAATGATTGAGGCTGTGATGGAAAATTGAGTTTTAGTATTATAAACGTTAGTTTCTGTAGAAGACGATAGATAACATTCGCCATCATCATCATGGAGCCGTATTTTCCTGACTGCAATCAGGAACAATCGGATGCTCAGGGTCCATAGCTAACACTGTCTGACCCTAAATGTAGGAATAGTAAATTATTGGTTTCTTTTTAACGACTGAAATGGAAATATTAAAATTATAAATTAGTTGTATCTGTACTTTGGAGATATTTTTACTAAAAATACTTGAGATATGATTGAACATTCTAAACCCAAAAATATTGTTTTTGGAATTGAGGCACAACTGCTGAACGGATTTTGATGCGGTTTTTAATTGCAAGGGTTTACGACAAAGTTAAGATCCATATCTATCGTATGTTTGTTTGCAATTGGTTGAGTAAGACCAAGTCATTATAGCTGGCATCAATGCAATTAAAGCTATTCCCAAATATGCTCGTCTAATGGTACATTCGACCAAACGCATGTAAAGTATATTCCTAGAATAAAAAGCCAATATCAGCCACATATGGGCTGTTTATTCTAGGGATCAATTTTACTCGCGTTGGGTCGAACCGGCCCTAAAACATAAATTAAATTGTCGGTATCCAATAATGACGGGGACTTTGGAGGCTGTCAGCGCGGGATTTAAACTGTTGCGAATTTCCTTTATTAGGGCACTTCGAGAACTTACTTCCAACTTACTTAATTTGATTCCAATAGGAAATCCCAACGCTCACGAGGGTTTTCTAACTTTTATGTAATGTCATTCTTCAAATTTTGGACGATTATTATTTTATTTAATAGCCTGCTTTTGTCCCTATGGCTGCGGCTCCGCCCGGGTACCCGCCGCACCCAATTTTATTGCCCGGATAAAAATCTAGTTACCTATGTAGGAGCTACATTAGTGTGAATGGCCAATACCTCAATAGATAGCGGTACCTAACTAATGCAACTATATACCGCGTTCCGATTATTGACACAAGTAAAATTAAAAATTTTGAAAGAACCCACGACGGTTAAAAAATAATTTAATTAAAAAGCTGGTGAATTAGCACCCTCACACCTATCTAAGAACAGGCACCAATTAAACCCGAACCCATAACTGAAATCTGCATCAAAATTGGATTGGTAGTTTGGGGGAAAATGACATTATGGATTTGCACAAACAAACAAACACCAGTGGCGAAGTGTCCATATAACCCGATTCCTACCGGCTTACCTTTGCAAAAACCCCTAAGCATTGTCTATTAATAAATTATAAATCAATGAAACCACATCTATTCATTACACAAAAATATAAAACAAAGAGTATTCTGTTACGTAAATCGCAATATAATAATTATTTACATACAATACATATTACACATATTTCTCATAACGCCATCTAGTTCTCAATTAAGGAAGGAAACCTCTTGTATGATTCTGTCTGAACGCGCGCGTAAGCCGGCTGCCGAAATCTGAATCTGTAACTCTTGTTTAATACGCAGTCGCACGCACACATGCGCAATTTTTCTTAGTAGTGTTCGTAGAAATATGTAGCGACATTAAGCCGCTGTTCAACGGGTTATGACAGAGAGAGAATATACGATAAGAATTTGCGAGAGCGAGAGAGCATTAATGTGAAGTTTGTTTTGTTTACATACACTGAAGTTGAGGCGAATGAGCGATGTAAACAATACAAATTCAATTGCTCACCACAATTTTGACATTCATTTTTGATTTCATCAATAATTATTATGTTATAAATAAGTTAGAATTCGCTTTTTTGTGTAAAGTAGTTATTACTAAGTATAATTTGTGCTTGTGTTGTGTAGTGTATTGACTGTTGTGCATTGATTGACATCATACTGTCGTAGTATCTACGTAATATTTTGGTAAGTAGTCGTTGTATTATATGCATTTGTAGTGTATTTTGCTGTTATAATGGCTGCGTTAATAGCATTAGATTGTTGTCTGACTGATTATTTGTTGTGTGAGAAAACATCTTTCTCGAAATTAAATTATGAAAATAAGAAACATTTAGTTCAGTTAGGCCGAGCCCGCCCGGTCATGAATATAGAATATAAACGGCGCGATGGATTTACGAAACATTTTAATATATCTCATTACGATAAATATAACTGGCTCACAGGCAGTTGTAAATGAAATAGAATGTATTGTTTTATTCTCAGATTCTAAGAGTATATGGAGTCATTTAGGATATAGTGACATAAACAATTTATCGAATTCATCAAAAAAACATGTTCAAACTGAGAAACATATCCGTAGTTGTATAGTTTTACATGAGTTCGGGACAACTAGAATCGAAACATTTTTCACGAATACCTATGAAGTACATAATCGAAAAGTAGATCGTAATAGAAATCTAATGAAACGGTTTATAGATACCTACAGTAATTTTTTTAGGTAAACAAGAGTTAGCTTTTCGCGGTCACGATGAAAGTTCAGGTTCTGATAACCGCGGGAATTATATCGAAACCTTATTATATTTAAGTAAATACGATTCAGTAATGGACTCACAATTAGAACAATGTTCTTTAATGCAAAATCCCGTATTTTCTGGTCTTTCTAGCGACATTCAAAACGATTTAATACATAGCATTGCATCCGTTTTAAGAGATCGTATTAGATTAGAGATAGTGTCTATATGCCAAGGAGATGTGGCAAACGCTCATGTCATACCACCTGTGGCAACTAATTATTATTGTTTAGTTCCTCGAATGCATCATAGATGGCGTTGTATCCTTATAGACCTTTTCTAGAAGGCGGTGTTAAGATTCTCCGCAAGTAGTTTATAAGCTCATAGTTGTTATTATTATTGTTTAGTTCCTCGAATGCATCATAGATGGCGTTGTATCCTTATAGACCTTTTCTAGAAGGCGGTGTTAAGATTCTCCGCAAGTAGTTTATAAGCTCATATTTGTAATATTTGTGTTACCTATTAAACAGACTTGGGGTGACGTCTCCAAGAGGGAAACCTGTTTATTTTTGTTTGATTTCCATTCCCAGTTGTTTCCCGGGGTTAAACATGGTCCTGCGAGACGGATTATTGGTAAAATAGGCAACGGTAATAGTCGAACTCAGATATCCAACAAATCGAGTGTTACTTTTCAGCAATATTATAAGCATAAGGAAACGAAGGAAGTAACATCAGCCTCGTACGCCCCGTTGACGACATTGGGACCAGCAGCCAGCGACGGGAGGTGCGAAGGAAGGAACTGCAGTGTGCATTATCAGTACCAAGGCGAAGGGAGCTTTTCGAGTTTGGTACAGACGGAGACGACGGACGGTCGTAAGGACGCATCTACTGCTATACGGGAAGTGAGTGTTTGTGAAGATAAAAACCGTGAGTACTGTTGTCAATATTATCAAGGAATAGTGAACCTTATTTCTATGGTCAAATTAACATTGGTAAAATAGTGAATCAAAATATCAAAAATTGTGAACAGATAAAAAGTAACAGCAATTTCAACCTTAAAGTAAAGATCTGGAAAACTTGTAATAGTGTTAGCTAGTTTGTAGACTTAGTTAATTTTAAGGCAAATATTGTTCAGACGGGGAACCTATGCCCGATTTCAGCCAGAACTTAAAACTTAAAACACTTAGAAAAATATTGATGTTTGTTTACATTGACTTGTAAAAATATTCGTGCTTAGATTAGAAGAATTTGTTGAAACTTAAAATGTCTTCGTTAACGTCATTAGTTCAATTACAAGATGATATTTACAATAGATTGGCGAAGGCAAAAATTAATTATAAGAAATCTCCTAAAGAGCGGCTCACATTACATTATATTGAGACTAGGCTAGGAACGGTAGAAGACTTATGGTCTCAATTTAGTAAAGGTCATGTGACAATAATTAAGAACACTAAAAGTGAAGAGTTGCTATCCTCGCCTTATATTACTAACGAAACATATGATAATACTGAACAGTTATACATTGAGTTAAAATGTGAACTAAAAACTGTACTAGATAGATTTAAGGAATCAAGCGTGCCTCAGAGCTCCAGTTCGATGTTACAGAATAAGTATGATAATACTACGTCGATACAGCTGCCACAAACAAAGATTCCCACATTTTCGGGTAAATATATAGAATGGCCATCCTTTAGAGATTTGTTTCTTTCTGCCATTCATAGAAATGGCAGTATAGCGAAGGTACAAAAACTTTATTATTTAAAATCTTATTTATCAGGGGAAGCTGAACAGCTGTTGAGACGTATTCCAATTGCCGAATCAAATTATGAAAGAGCATGGAATTTGCTGGAGGCACGCTACAATAATAAAAAATACCTGTCGCATTGTATAATCAAGAGATTATTAAGTCAAAAAAATATCACCAGTGAATCAGCAGCCTCTTTAAAAGACTTAATGGACACTACCACGGACTGTTTAGATGCTTTGAGTGACTTGGGGGTAGATGTTACATCTTGGGACATCTTAGTCATACATATCATTAGTTTAAAATTAGACTCAGAGAGTAAAAGGGAGTGGGAATTAAGAATTGCGGGTAGTATCGACGGTGATGACCTACCTACTCTCAATCAATTCAGGGATTTCTTGACGAGTCGGTATAGGGCCTTTGAATTTTTAGAGGAAAGACCGAAAAATCAAAATGTTCATGCTAACAAAACTAAGGCATTTCACATAACTACGTTGTCGTGTCAATATTGTAAGGAAGCTCATAAAATTGGAACCTGTAAACAATTTTTCGATGTAGATGTGGATACACGTCGCAGGTTTGTTATCGACAACAACTTATGTTTTAACTGTTTGGGTTACAATCACTCTGCCAAGGTATGCAAGTGTACAATTACTTGTCGTACGTGCAAGCGTAGACATCACTCTCTCTTGCATCCTAAAGATGATCAGGAACCTGATGTCCAGAGCGCGGAACCGGGCTCAACTACCCAACTCACTAATACTGCACAAGTAGATGATTCAACTGAGGTCGTCACTTGTTTTTCGAAGGGGTCAACCAACAATCAAGTGTTATTATCTACAGCTCTAGTGAGGGCTATTTCGAAAAACGGTGTTAGACACACAGTACGAGCCTTGTTAGACCAGGGTTCTCAGGCGTCCTTTGTTACGGAGAGCGTCGTTCAAAGGTTAGGTCTTAAGAAACAGCCAGCTAAGGGAATCATATCTGGAGTGGGTGGAAGTAATCCATTGGCATCGGTTTCGATCGTTGAGATAAGGCTTCAGTCTCGAATTGATCCATCTGTCGAATTAGTCGTAAAGGCTTATGTTCTTAAATCTATAACATCTATCTTACCAGCTAGGGAAGCGGTTTGTCTGGAGGAATTAATTGTAAGCGACCTTCAATTAGCCGATCCCAGATATCATATACCGAATAAAGTAGATATGTTGTTGGGAGCCGAAATATTTCCGCAAGTGATACAAGAAGGGTTGAAAAAATATTGTGGTGGTCAATTTATGGCGCAGTGTACTACATTGGGTTGGATTTTATCTGGTACGCTAAAATCGGCTTCTAATGATTCCTCGAGTCTTTCGGTCTTGCACATACACCTGGAAACTGAGGAAATGCTGAAAAGATTCTGGGAATTAGAAAAAGAACCAAAGGAAACTAAAAAGCTATTTACGGAAGAAGAAGCCAAGTGTGAGAAAATATTTAAGACTACTACTACCAGAGATAAGAATGGACATTATGTGGTTGACTTACCCTTCCGAACTGATGATCCTAATTGTAAATATGGAGGTTCTAGGAACCTAGCAGTTAAACGGCTTTTAGGATTAGAAAAGAAGCTATCTCGAAGCTCTGAATTGAAGGCCCAGTACTCACAAGTTATCAATGAATACCTGTCGTTAGGCCATATGAAACCAATATCAGAAGCTGAGAAGCAAAATAATTACGCAGTGTACTTACCTCATCACGCTGTCATCCGGAATGACAAGGACACCACACGAGTTCGAGTAGTATTTGACGCCTCCAGTAAGGGTAATAACGGAGCATCACTTAACGATGACTTGTTGATAGGACCTAAATTACAACCGGATTTGCGCCACTTGCTTCTTCGTTGGAGAGTTCATCCGATTTGTCTTATTGCAGATATAGTAAAAATGTATCGCCAGGTTCGCGTAAACGAACAACACACCGATTTTCAACGTATTGTGTGGAGAGAAGACAAGGAATCTGAAATCGAAGATTATAAACTGCTTACTGTAACCTTTGGAACGGCTAGCGCACCATTCTTGGCGGTTCGAACAATGCAGCAGGTAGCGTACGACGAAGGCAAGGATTATCCAATGGCTGCAGAAAGAGTACTAAAGGATTATTACATGGATGATCTTATGACAGGATGTGAAACAATACAAAAGGGTTTCGAAATCTATAGTCAAATGAACCAGTTACTAAACAAAGGAGGGTTTGAGTTGCAAAAGTGGGCAAGTAATAGTAATGAGCTACTGGAGAAATTATTAGAAGGAAAGAAAAATGATAGTAATAGCGAAGAGAAGGGGATTAGTATAAAGCAAGACGAAGTAGTTAAAATACTGGGACTTACCTGGAACAGACGCAGAGATATGTTCCAATATTCTGTTCAATTGGAACCTATATTGGAACCTATAACAAAACGAAAATTATTATCGGACATATCTAGATTGTTCGATCCATTGGGATGGGTGGCTCCTGTGGTAATTATAGCAAAAATCTTTATACAAAGGTTGTGGATTACCGGTATTGGATGGGATGAGGCCATTACCGATGATATAAAACAAGAGTGGTCTACCTACCGTGCAGAATTACCACTTTTGGCAGAATTGGCCGTACCTCGATGGTTGAACATGAAGGGCAGCGACCGACAGATTGAATTACATGGCTTCTGTGATGCGTCGAAGGCGGCGTATGCAGCAGTTATATACACACGGGTAGTCGATACTGATGGTAATATTCATGTCACTTTACTTACCGCGAAAACTAACGTTGCCCCTATTAAAACAGTCTCAATCCCTAGGTTAGAATTGTGTGGAGCAGTTCTACTGGCGAAGTTATTGGTCGAAGTGTCTGAAATCATGGGAATCAGTAGATCCAATCTACATGCTTGGACTGATTCCGAAATAGTCTTGGCGTGGCTAAACAGCCATCCCAATAGGTGGAAAACGTTTGTTGCCAACAGGGTAACAGAGATATTATCTGTTACGGAACCACAACAGTGGAGTTATATTCAATCTAAGCAAAATCCTGCTGATGGTGCGTCACGGGGTCTTTACCCCTCGGAACTGCTGAACTCTGGGTTATGGTTGAACGGTCCTGACTTTCTGCAAGAGAAAGTTATGAAAATTAAAAAGTGTAAAAATATCACTACGTCTATGGAGGAAATAAAAACTCACGTAGTTTCGAAGGTGTCGAAGGATCCGGATCATTGGATTTGGGATAAATATTCATCACTTACCAAACTTGTCAGAGTCATAGCTTATTGTCGACGTGTCTTGAACTGGAAGACACGTAAATATGAAAGGAACGCATCTTATTTAACAACTGAAGAGTTGAAGTTGGCATTGAATATCTGTATTAGGGAGTGTCAAGGACAAGGTTTTCAGGAGGAAATCATGAATCTACAACAAGGCAAATCGATAAAGGGGAAGGGGTTGAGTTCCTTAAATCCTTACCTGGATTCTTCCAATATCTTGAGGGTGGGCGGTAGATTAGAGCGCTCTGATTTAAGCTTTAATCGAAAGCATCCGATTTTATTGCCACGTAAATCATCCTTGACAAATCTTCTCATAGCAGAAGCACATCGCTTGACCATTCACGGTGGGCCACAGTTAATGCAGAACTATTTGGGTACTAAGTATCATATATTGGGAGTAAAAGAGCGACTTAGGACTTACGTACGTCGATGCCCCACTTGCCTTCGTTATAACACAACATCTAAACACCAATTGATGGGGCAACTGCCAGCTGCGCGAGTCACACCTAATAGACCCTTTAGCAACAGTGGGGTAGATTATGCGGGTCCCATTAATTTAAGAACTTCCAAGGGCAGGGGCCATCATTCATATAAGGGGTATATCTGTTTATTTGTGTGTATGGTGACCAAGGCAGTGCATCTTGAAGTGGTTAGCGATATGACAACGGCAGGGTTTTTAGCGGCATTTAAGAGATTTGTGGCTAGACGTGGGCCCTGTAGAGATATGTGGAGCGACAACGGAACAAACTTCCAGGGAGCCTCCAAGGAGCTTCAAACTTTATTCCAAGCCGAAAAGTCGAGAATGACCAATGAGATCGCAGAAACGTTGGCTAATGAGGGCACAGCATGGCATTTTATTCCACCACATGCTCCGAATTTTGGCGGACTATGGGAGGCTGGGATCAAGTCATGCAAGCTACATCTACGCAAGGTGATAGGCTGCTCTACGCTGACTTATGAAGAAATGTCAACTTTATTAAGTCAGGTAGAAGCGTGTCTAAATTCTCGTCCTCTTTGCAGACTTCCGGACGTGGATGTAGCTGACGCTTTAACTCCAGGGCATTTCCTTGTGGGTGAACCTCTTGTTAGCGCACCAGATCAAAATTATGAAACTGCTAATATTTCAACGTTGCGTAGGTGGCATCTTGTTCAAAAAATGACACAGGAATTTTGGCGTCGATGGTCGACGGAATATTTAACAACTTATCTGCACCGTTATAAGTGGGCGAAACAAGTTACTGAACCTAATGTCGGAGATATTGTTTTAGTGAAAGAGGACAATTTACCTCCTTGTAAGTGGCTGCTTGGTAAAGTGATTGAGAAACATCCTGGTCAAGATAACCTGACACGCGTAGTTACTCTTCGCGTTGGCACATCTTCGATTAAAAGACCAACATCGAAGTTGTGTGTCTTGCCTGTTGGTTAAGTTGTGCTAAAGGGTTAGCACTATGCGGTATCAAACGGTTATTTTCATTTAAGATAAGTACATTTGTTATTTGGTTATTTAGTTATTGTTGTAAAAATAATTGCATATTGGTCCATGGTATGTTTATTGTGTTATAATGATGGCACTGTTGCTTTAACACTATGCAGTCTCAAGTGGACATTATATGTTAAGATCAGTTTTTTCAGTTGGTTGTTAAAATTGTTGTACCTTTACCAGTTATGTTATATTCTTGTTAATTTCTGTAATTGATACTTACACACTGCTGAGTTCACTGCAATAGGTACTTTAGTTAAGAATTTTATAATGGTCAATTTTGAGTGAGCTCAATTGCGTGAAAGTTTGAACATGTATTTTATTGATTAGTTACAGTCCATTGTTTTCCTAGTTTGTTTAATTCATCTAAGGACATAATGTTCCAATATGTCCTTGGTGGGCGGAATGTCTATATGCCAAGGAGATGTGGCAAACGCTCGTGTCATACCACCTGTGGCAACTAATTATTATTGTTTAGTTCCTCGAATGCATCATAGATGGCGTTGTATCCTTATAGACCTTTTCTAGAAGGCGTGTTAAGATTCTCCGCAAGTAGTTTATAAGCTCATATTTGTAATATTTGTGTTACCTATTAAACAGACTTGGGGTGACGTCTCCAAGTGGGAAACCTGTTTATTTTTGTTTGATTTCCATTCCCAGTTGTTTCCCGGGGTTAAACAGATAGATAAAGCTCAATTTGTATCGGTTATGATTGACGAAACACCTGACGTAAGCCATAGGGAGCAACTAACTGTAATATTTATATATTTAACTGAAACTGGCATTGAAGAACGATTTCTAGGATTTTACGACGTTAGTGGTAGTCGAACTGCTGAAGTCTTATTTTTTCAAATCCACTTTCATTACACTTGAAAGACACTGTTATAATAATCATCAGTGCTTACACGTATAGTAAATGTGGGTTGAAATTTCCTCAACCATTTGGACCTAAGCCTCGACCCATTCAGTCACAGCTTTTGAAAGGAGTACCTACACATTACAATCGGCCATGGTAAGGTTTTTCTTACGTTCGGCTTCCCTTTTAAAAAAATCCACCCTTCGCCACTGACAAACACACAAACAACCTCTCACCCCAAACGCATATACCGTCTCGGTTCCGTCGCGGGTAAAAATATGCTGCAAATTTTCCATTTTTTCACGGTTAAGAGACATTTTACCAAAAATTCTTAAATTAGTGGTTAGTTAACACGAATTGTCTCAGTTCACACTAGAATAATATAAAGATATTCGCATTAAATTCGAAATTTGTTGGTAAAAATTCTTTTTTACTACAGCAGTATAAATTTAGCTGCGTGAAAACAGTGAATAAAATGCAATGATGCTCACTGCGTTAGACTGTTTTTCTTGTTGACTGTATGATTTCGTCCAAATCTGTGAAAACAGTTCAAAATATCTCTAAAAGTTAGGGAAGGTCTCCTATGAACATTTTACTGTACAGTTGAGGTACCTACCCTTACTGCCCCGTTTCAAAAATACACGCAAAATATATAAAACTTTGTAGCATTGAATAAATAAATATGTTGTTAAGTTTTCCTATAAGTAGTACTTTTATTTACTTAAATTGATAGCTTTAAAGATATTTATTTAGCGAAATTTAGTGAACGAAATTTAATTATTCTTTTCGATAATACCTTGAGACTTTGAGGGCTATTTCATCTGAATGTGAAACAAAAGCTAGAAAAATAAGTTAATTAATATATAAAATAATTATTGGGGGGTATTCAAAGGGTCCAATCTCATTCGAGAACGACGACGTATCGAAATGCAAAATTATGTTACCAAATGTTTACAAAAAAAGAATGAACGTTAAAATCCGCCATATAAAAATATTTCTTAATTAAGTTCATTTGTATGCTGAATGAGTTTGTGCTGCGTAATTCCGTTAAGGCAAGTGATCTATTGCTGATTAAAATTGAACAACACACAGAAAGACCTATAGAATTTTACACAGCAGGTATATAGTAGATACAATATGTTTACAGTACTTAGGTATACAGTTGTTGTGTATATAAGTAGTTAGTTAGATACATTATTGATCTCTAAAATAGTCAACATTCAAGTCCCGTCTTAGATGTTGACTTTTTCCGATTCAAATCTATAGGAAAAGTTAACATAAATGCTTTAACAATAAAAGTATTGTCAGTGTCTTATACTTTAATCTGATGGATATAATAAGATGCCCGTCAGTTTATTATGCCCCTTTTTTATGTGCGCAAAATCTCTACGAATGTAACTATGAAGCTAGAGTGGGTTACATCGGACTCGAGCCGACTAAAACGCACGCCGTCTGTGGGTCGTAGTGCAAAGCCGAAGATAAGATTGTCGGATATACCCCTTTTTTTTCATGCGGAAATCCCCTCGGATAGCTCCCCTGCCGGAGCCAGAAGGGGAGGTGCTTCCGGAGTCGTGGTGCTATTAATTAACTACCTCGTTCTGCGCTAGAAAATCACTTAAAATTTAATCCAAGAACGTTAAGGTATGCTGTAAATTTTTAATAAGCCAATATACACAACTCCTCTCGCGAACGACATTGTTTACCCACGAGGCACAAAAGGGGTAGTTGTATGCACATATTGAAGTTTGGGAATCGATTTTATACACCATAAAGCAAGTGGTATGGGTAATGGATTGCTGAGATGAGGTCTCGGGTTCGATCCCAGGTTTACCATGGCACACACCAATGACTTTTCGATGCTTTTCGTTAGTTATGTGTGTATTTATCGCAGGTTTATAAGTGCCCGGTTAATGGCAATAGGCTCGCCACCTGTTACATTGGGACCTAAACATAAACTGGCGAAATGTGGGTGCTAGCACCCTTGCTTACCCCTTCGGCGAATACATGCGTGAGTTAATGAGTTTATGTTATGTGTGTAAAACAATGTAAAATATACTTGTGGTAGACTGTAACCTAGATATTTGTATGACGCTCTTCTTTATCGTTCAGCTATTAATAATTTGTTGCATGTTTATAACGGAGGCTGCTACAGGAGTAGGTATATGTTGCAGAAATTAAAAGTGTTATTAAATAGAGAATAACTACAAGAATAACAACTTTATCAAGTAATTTGAATGAATTTTTATTGCATTTATTATGCTAACTTTTTAAGTTCGAATATTTGGGCGCAGTCATCACTTGCATCACAGCACTTAACATCAGGCGAGGTGAAGTCAAATTGACGTGTCCTGTGTAAAAAAAAAAAAAAATTCAATGTTTAAAAATGGTTGAAAAATAAATCATTGTTTCCAACAGTTCGTAAGAATGTTGGTAGATGGCTGCACCGTCGTCCTTATAGACGGATATAAAGAAAAGAAAAATTTGAAATGATTCAGGTGTGGCTCATTAGCTCATTTTCCCCCTGTAAGGGAAAGGTCGTGAGTTCAAGTCTCACTTGAGCGTTTCATTTTTTCCGATGTTTTTCGAATTTATCAAGTAAATTATAATAACAAATATCAGAACAAAGTAATGGCACTACAAGGGTGCCTATAGAAGTGAAAAACTCAACTTCGGTAGTATGGCGAATTTTTCCCATCTTAAAATGAAAATGTCATGTCAATGTCAATTTAAATGCGCCTTAAAAGTTTTTAGTTCAAAGTTCTTCAAGCGGCGCGTGAAAAGGCATCTATCAAGGCCGTCAAGTTAGGGACTGCCATTTTACGTCCAATTTTTTACATCGAGACTGGCGGTCTGTATCTTCTGGACTGCACGTCAGCTTTATTACCATCTAGCTGGGTGTAGTCAATTGACGGACCAAATATAAAAAAAAAAAACATGAATGAATTGTAGTCAAAATCAAATAATCACATCGCTAGTTCTGGTTGCATTGCATTTGAAAATTTGCTCGGGTCTGCTCTAATAAATACATAAAATATCCTTTACTTCAAAAATATAACTTCGTACAGTCACTACCTAGCGTACCTTATGGGTTTTCCAAAGGAAAAACCATATTTTTTGTTTCCTGTATACCAGGTGTTAAGTCAAAGCAGCGTCGGAGTTTATGAATCTCATATATACCTACAATATGTTTTATATGTAAATGTATAGTCGAACAGGTGTAAAACGCGTTTAGTGTGTGTGAAATTGCCCATCCGTGTGAACCAGCTTCAGTAAGTTCTGGGCCGTATGAGTGCTTATGAAGTGCGGAAAACATAGCATGCTACAAATTGTTTGCTCAGGTATTTTCAAATATAATTTTGGGTAGATAGTTTTTGCAACATGAGTATATGTGGCCTTACCAACATCATCAACATACATATTATATTATATACACGCCTGTAAATTCCCGAAGGGGTAGGCAGAGATCTGCTAACACCCGTATTTCGGCAACTATGATTTTCGGCCCCACGCAATTGGGAGTGAGCATATTACTGTCAGGCCGCAAGCAGGTACTTTATCACAGGTACAGCCTGTACTGTCGAATGGAGAACAGCCCTATTCGTCGCCTAGGCCGCGGCGGCGGCGCAAAGTGCGCCTCCCCGTAACCGGGGCTAGATGGGGACCCTGTGGTCCGCACAACCCGAAGGGGGCCATCTCGAAAGAGATGGTCCTGGGTCTGCCGGGTTGCGAGAGATATGCTTTTGGCAATCTCACCTCCGGCAACCAAGGACCCAAGACGGCGTGCGTTTTAGTCGGTTCGAGTCCGACATAACCGCCTCCACCGGCTCCGTGGGGGTGGTATTCGTGGGGATTAACCGCACGATAAAAAAAAAATCCTTCGTCACCTTCTGCGACTTACATCCACGGGTAGAAATACTTTGCTCTACCGGAAATCTTGAAACTTTAAAAATTAGAATATTATTTCATTCACGTTAGACACCTAATACATCTCCTTCAACTATCGGGCACTGACAAATCTGATATTGTGCTGTGAATAAATACTAAAGCAGTCTGCTATCATCATCTGTCTATTTTCCACGCTGACATCGCTGAATCCATTAATGGCAGCTAAATTGCTTTGATCGTTTTTCCGGAAGGCTAATGAATTATCCCGCTCCAATAACCACCACTGCGCATCTGCCGTAAACCTCTGTAACTTATATTAAGTTGTCAATTAAAATTGTTGGTTGAAGTCCTTGGAAACCTTCCAAATTGAGTACTTCGTAATTTGGCTGTGTGATTTTAGGATGTCCAGTAAGTAATTAATTGGTTTGTAAAGAGCTTGAACAGCAATATTTATGGCTATAATAACACATTGGAATATTGCTCACAAATTTGAAAATTGGTCACCCATTAGAAAATGCAACACTAATTTATTTTTATAATAGTTTTTCGCACATAAGAGTGTTGTTCACATATCATAGTATTACGTACACATTCCACAACACTACACAACGCTATATGGTAAGCTTAACTAGCTTGAAATACTTAGATACTTTTTTTAAATACCTACATACATATTATACATAGAACAAGACCAATCAAGCAATCAAAGCGGGGATCAAACCCACGCCTCCTGTGTAGCATTCGCGTTTACTACCGCCACGCCACAGGGGCTTTTTTTTTTTTTTTTTTTTTTATCGTGCGAAAAATCCCCACGGATACCACCCCCACGGAGCCGGTGGAGGCGGTTATGTCGGACTCGAACCGACTAAAACGCACGCCGTCTTGGGTCCTTGGTTGCCGGAGGTGAGATTGCCAAAAGCATATCTCTCGCACCCCGGCAGACCCAGGACCATCTCTATCGAGATGGCCCCCTTCGGGTTGTGGGGACCACAGTGTCCCCATCTAGCCCCGGTTACGGGGAGGCGCATTTTGCGCCGCCGCCGCGGCCTGCTTCTGCTAGGGTGACAGGCGGCTCCACCGGTCACCCCCAGGCCAGCGCTCATGGAGGACGGAGGTCGTTCTGCGACCTCCGACGTCCGGTTCGTCTTCGCTCTGCGCGGGCTTCCCGGGCCCGGAGTCTGGTCCGGACCCGACCGGCCGCCTCCTTCTCGAGCATTACTTGCTCGCAGAAGGAGACAGCCGCACCCCAAGCGTTCGCGCATCGTACCATCGCTGTGAGCAACGTGGCGAGTGTGAGGACTCCCACCCCCAGAGCCGCCACTAGGACCCGCCTCGGCGTGTCCCACGCCGGGCACTCGGTCAGCGTGTGCAGCTCCGTGTCCTCGCTCGCATCACAGTGATGGCACTCGGACGTTGGCTCCTTCCGGATCCGACACAGGTAACTCCCGAAACACCCGTGTCCGGTGATCACCTGCGTCAGCCGGTACGAGAGGCTGCCGTGTGGCCTCTCTAGCCACTCCTCCATGATGGGTCTTACCGCCGCTATTACGGCGTGCCCTGCGCTTGGTCGCCCAAGTCGTAGCTCCCATTCCGCTACCATGTCCCTGTGGAGCTGAGACCTCACGGCCCGAATTTCATCAGGCTCGGGTTCCCGTCCCTGCTCCCGCGCCTCCTTTCGATACCGATATAGCATCGAAAGGGCTCTCGCATCCAGGTTCCACGGTAGGGATCCGGCAAGGAGACTCGCCGCCTCCAGAGATATCGTGCGGTACCCCCTAATGGCCCTGCTGGCCATTGCACGCTGCGGCCCACGCAGCAGACGCGCATTGTGGACCGTCAGGGTGTCCGCCCATATTGGGCACCCATATAGGGCCATAGACCGCACGACTCCCGCGTAGAGTCTCCTGCAGGAGTCATCCGGCCCCCTCATGTTGGGCAGCAGCCGCCCCAAGGCGGCAGCTGTGTCCTTCAATTTAGGGGCCAGTCTTCGGAGATGCTCCCCGAAGTTCCACCGGCCGTCGAGAACGAGTCCCAGATATTTCATCTGGGGCTTGATGGCGATGGAAATGTCTCCCACTATGAGGCTGGAATCCTCTGGTGGGACGCGCCGAGGCCCATGAAAGAACATGGCCTCGGTTTTATGCAGAGCCACCTCGAGACCCAGCCGCCGGATCCGCTCCACGACTTGGGCAACCGCGGTCGTGGCCTTCAGGGTCGCCTCGCGGTATGTAGACCCGCACGCCGTCACCAGCGTGTCGTCCGCATAACACGTGACGGCGGCACCGTCCGCGAGCTCACCGCGAAGCACCCAGTCGTAACCGATGTTCCACAGTAGCGGTCCCAGGACCGATCCCTGCGGAACACCGCACGACATCTCTCGCCGACCGAGCCCGGTCGCACTTGGGTAGACGACTGCTCTCTCCGACAGATACGCCCCGACTATGCGGCGAAGGTAGAGAGGCACTTCGTGATACACGAGCGCCTCCCTAATGCAGCTCCAGGGCAGGGTGTTAAAGGCGTTGGCGATGTCCAGTGACACCGCCAACACCACCTCGCCCCGAGTGACGGCGTCCTTCGCCAGAGTCCTCACGCGCATGATGGCATCCACGGTGGAGCGCCTCCGGCGGAAGCCATACTGGCCATCCGCCAGGTCAGGCCCCACCCTGGATAGGTGCTCGACGAGGCGCTTTGCAATGACTCTTTCAAAGAGCTTGCACACCTCGTCGAGCAACACTATGGGCCTGTAGGCGGACGGTGAGTCCGCCGGGCGCCCCGCCTTTCGGATGAGGACCAGTTTCCCCGTCTTCCACATCTTCGGAAACTGGCCTCGCTCCAAACATGCGCTGAGAAACCCTCTCAGTCGGGGCTCGAGAGCGTCTTCTTCGCCTAGAGCTAGGACCCACGCTCGGCCTGGAATGCCGTCTGGTCCCGGGGCGGTGTTCTTGGCCTTAAGCCTTAACACCGCCAGCTCCAGCTCTACCCAAGTGACCTCGGGCACGTACGCCACAGGGGCTGTCGGCATTAGTTTCTTGTTATAATAAATAGCTTACACATTGCTTTATTTATTTTTTTGCGAAATTCTTCTAGCGAAATTGACGTGTCCTATATAAAAGAAAAAATATTGCTTCTAAATTAATTTACTAATATAATAATACAAAATATAATAACAAATCACTTCCTATAACGAACTAACTCTACTTGTAGTAAACACGTATCTCCCAATAATTGAATATGTGGTTCTTATAAACAATTATAAAGTAGGCAAATGTGTTGATTTGGGTTCATGTAATTTAAATTTTAGAATGCATTTGCATTACAAGCAGCTCACGTCTGTGCGGTGACGTGATAGCTATTACGTTGGACTTGCAAATTAAAAGGTATGTGGATGCTCCGAAGTCAGGTAGACTTGCTTCCACAGGTACGAAGCATACATAGACTTTTAGGTAGGACTTTTTATAGGATGGCATTCGGCTATTTCATAGTAGGACCACCGAGTACTTGGGCAATGGCTCTGAGAATTTCTATATGTCGTAACTACTTCAATTTGGGTTAAAAACATCCTCAAGCAGTAAACAGGACAGGTATATTTGCTTATTTTAATTAAGTTAAAACATTTGTACCTGTATAAATTTTACTTAAGTGCTACGAAAATTCCTGAGCAACGTTTAATTTTCTCAATTTATGGATATTGTCATAATATTATCTGAATGTTGTTCGCTAAGTGTAACAAATACTTACATTTTAAAGAGGATTTTAGTTACAAAAAATATAACCGTGGGCTGCCTGAAGTATAATTAATCATTGCATGAAAGACAGATGTCGGGGTTGTCTGCGGTTTACAAATCCATAAAATATTCTTTCCCGAGTTTTTTGGCTTTTAATGTCAGTGTTTTATTTCAAATGCAAAGAAGATTATTTACGCAAGCGGCTTAGTGTCAAAAGTGCGGCTCCTGAATTATAAGCCTAGGTATGTACTTAACCTTCCAGCACTCGAGATTAACCAGAATTCACTGAGACTTTGGAAAAATCGTATTATTAGGTTGTAATTAGTACACAATAGGATGACTGAATTACTTGTACACGGGTATTTGTTTGTTTACGTTTAATATCCAAGTTGTAGTGACTTGTTTTTATACTAAACTTTATCACCAATGTAGGTCACGTGTTTGGAAATTAACCGAAACAGTTGGAGGGTAACACAATATTTTGTTTGACATTCTCATCATTACATTTTGATTTATTCATGTCAGATCAAATATATCAAATCAAACCAGGTAAATATATATAGGTTTAGGTGAGTTCTAGCGCAAATATTGGTCCTATACCAAATCAGATACGTGAATGTTCGCTAGCGAAATTCAGTCGTGAAACTTGGCATATACTTGGGAAACTTGAAACTAACTATTGGGTAAGTTAGTCGAACGCTATTCGAATTTTGAATCGAAGTTAATCTTTAGGCAGTAGAAATCAACGACGAAGTTCAAGTAAACTATTGATTAATCGTATGGCAGAAGATTTATAATTAAACCTTCTGCCATAGGAACAAATATTCAAAGCGCTAGTTATGCGAAGACGTAATTGAATTTTTATGTGTATTTAAATTTACACGGTCACTGACGTTACTATTAGAGATATCGAGATATCAGACACTCGAAACAATACATGGTAAATATCGCGATATCTCTAATAGTAATATTTTACTTGTTCAGAAAAGTAAAAATCTGTCACCAAAATTATAAATCTACGGCCAAATATGGTAGATCTGCCGCCGAATGCGCCCTGACATGCAAAGATCATCATCATCTACATTTATACACCAGTCCTAATTGCATCCGAGGTCACGGTGCCCTCGGAGCTCAGGGTTCCCCTTCGGCTCTTCCTCCTTCACTTCGCACGATCTTGGGCGTGACATAGATAAACATAGGTTAAAGAGAATATATTGATGCAGACCTCCACTGATCTCTTCGTGTGAGATTGTTGTTATATTGCACATAAAAAATACACATCCCTCGAGCCTACATTTTGCCGGTAAATGTACTATTTTGCCAATAAATGAATATTTTGGCGACAGTTCAATCACACCCAAAGTAAACTCAACACAAAGAAACAGCAAGTATCCCTTTTTTCCACAATTGTGAAAAGTTTATACTGCATTTTGCACAACACTGCAATACTACGCGATTACCTCGGGGCTCTTATCAAGCTAAAAAACCTGCTGTGTAAATTTCCATGCGCGAAATGAGCAAGCCGATAACGACCTGGGTAATTGCTATCTGTTTCCACACAGAAAATAGAGAGTACAATTGCCCGAATATTGTACGCACTGATCCATCCGCTGGTAGGACACGCAATGCTTAGAGCCTACCATAAAACTTTCAGTCGGCCTTAGAAATGTGGCTGCAGACTAATAGATTTAGAAACAAACTTAACATTCAAATAAGTTGACAAACCATTGAAATATAATATTTTTGTAAAGTTTCAGAGCGAAGGTGGCCTGTAATTCGGCATGTTTAAGCTAATAACGCAGCATGGTGGTTTTAACACGAAGTTTCTAATGATTTCTCTAAAACCTTTATATAAGTATTAGTAGGGTTTAGGCTGAACGAAGTTTCGCATGCCTTCCTCGGGCTGGTTGGTGAATGCTCAAAATTTTGGTTCGCAACATCGGATTTATATTTACTGGTAGACCTACACTGATATATGAAGTTACAACATTAAACTTGCAAGTCGCTTCAACGTGACTTTTTCTGTTCTTTGATGAAACCGTTTCTTTCATGTTTAGAGATTAGATTATCCCATCAGTAGCCATGCTTGAACTTATACGTCAAAGTCACATAAGTATCAGAAAATTGGTCATCCGAATTTTATGAAACTTTTATTTCTGATTCTTTAGTGTTCGAATATTTTGTTCTATGATCAAATTTTACTATGTTCTGACAGTTTATAATGTTTGCTACGTGGTTCTAGTGTAAGCAAGTGTCTGTAAGTCAGTGATCAAACCTATTGTAGTCAATCTGGTTCTTTTTAACGCTGTCGTAAAGAAAATTGTTTTCTAAAAAAAGTAGATACCCACTAACCGACATTACTAGTATCCTCGCTAACTAAACTTCAGCAAATCTAAATTGCTTGTGTTATCATAGGATCTAAAATAAAGTCCTAGGTTTACATCCTGACTATAGAGTCAGGATGTAAACGTAGGACTTTATTATAGATCATTCATCATATCGCTTATTATAGATCATTTGTATTGTCAATCAGGTGTTTGGCACAACCACGAGAACACATTGGCGCTGTGCACGGGAATTGGCGGACGGGGGCGATAGTATCACGGGCAGCGCCCGCGCAGGCCGCACACGCCCCACGCCCCGCAGGCGCCCCCCCGCCCCGCAGCCACTGCCATGGTGCGCGACAAGAAGCCACCTCACAAGACCGACTCGCAGAAATGTAAGTGCTAGAATAATATAGAAATGTCTATTTTGAAGACAGAAATTAAACCAGTGATTAGGTCTTGTCAAATATGTCATAATCGTATTACTCTCGGCGTAAGGTATTGCTGGTGGTGACGGCGGGTGTTGCCTCGCTGAATAGTGATGGTTATCCTTCGCACCAAGAATGAACCAAGTTTTTCTGTGGGTATGGCGAACAATTTCGCATATTAGTTATTTAGTTCAATTAAAAATATTTTCATGCACCGATGCAGAGATACTCCGTGTCTAGTACCAAAACCTTTTTTTTTAATTATTTTATTACTTCGCTTATAATAACCATTAAATTTACTTAGTCAATTAATTTAGTGAGTACCTTTGTGAACCATTTAGTAAAATGTTGCCGTAACATCTTTTATTCATTCTCGCACAAACGTGTGTATTCCAAATTAGAAGGGGCAAGGGAGAAGAGTTGACTAGAAAAGTACGTTAACGAAGTCGTCACCTCTTTTCCTTGTCTTTCTTTCTATAGAAAATTTTACTTTTCTACAGGTGGTCCTTTTTTTAGTTATAAACTAAGAATAATGTATCCTAGTCATAATGGTCATAAAACAGCATAGTATAAACAGAATGATTATATTGATTAATATTGTAAAATACGCAAAGATATTCAATAATATCCTTACTAAAATACTAACTGTACAATATATAACATAACATAACATAACATAAACTCACGCCCATATTCCCCGAAGGGGTAGGCAGAGGTGCTAGCACCCAAATTTCGCCAGTTTATGTTTAGGTCTCAATGTAATAGGTGGCGAGCCTATTGCCACTAACCGGGCACATATAAACCTGCGATAAATACACACATAACTTCGAAAAGCATCGAAAAGTCATTGGTGTGTGCCATGGTAAACCTGGGATCGAACCCGAGACTTATGTATATATATATATACAAAAGTGAAAAAATAAATAAAAAATAAAAAAGAAGAGGAACAGACTGTAACTTTAGGAACTTCGGTACTCTTCACGGTACTTCTACGGGAATTCTACGATTCCCGTAGAAGTGACCAAAAGTCTAGCGGCACTACCCCGCTGAGTAGTGCTTCTTCGAGCGAGGTAAAGGCCAGCCTTATGGTCACGGTAAGATTTGATTAGTAGCTTTGCTATTTATTTGAAAAGCGCACGTGCGGACCAACAACTCTAAACGGCTCAAAATTATAATTACCAGATCAATTGGTATATTTGCGCCGTTTGTATTATATCGTAAAATGATGTCGCAATAATTAAATATTAATTTCTAAAGCGCTATATAACCTATACATTAAACCCAAATTATTACGCCTATAAACATCTAATTGAGTTAGCAAATTATATTCTCCGATCCCGTTTTATTGACCTATAATAATAAAAATAAAATAAATAACAGGTATACGGGAAAACAAAGGCGGGAATGAAGAGCTCGCCCGTAAAATTTTATGGTCGATTGGTATAGTGAACGAAATTAAGTAACAAGTTATGATAATATGTATATTTCCTACGACAGAAAAATAATAACAGAAAGGAAAATTTATCGGTACCGGGTCCAGTGCGGTGATGTGGCCGTCAAACTGCGGGCCATCATTGTAACCTTGCTGATTGTTGGCATCGTAATATTGACTCTCTTACCTGAGACTTTGCCTTCGGCTTACCATCAGATAAGGTGAAGTATTGATGCACACAAACACTTTGGTCCTTCGAGCCAGAAACTTCCAATCAGCTCCAGCTTTTTGGACACATATTTTTTTTCCATTGCACTTTGTTTTTAATACTTATCTAATATAAAAAAATCGTCATAACGGTCACGGATTAATCCGGTTATATTTTGTAGCCCGGGGTCCATTTTTCTACTAAAACTTGAGAACGGTTCCATCGATTCAATTAGATTATATCCCATTATTTTCTGTTGTTATTATGGTTTATTTTGGAAAATTCCAAGGAAAATGGAAACCGCGTCCTTAATCGATGAAAATTAAAAAAATCTTTAATGACAGCAATTTTTCACAGACAGTGAAAAGTGTAGGAATAATTATAAACTGCCACGACAAAATACATGTAGGTTATATTAAACTCACAAAAATTATGTTTACTTAATTTCCTCATTCAACCGATTAAGTTTTTAAATTGCCATAAAAGACGAAGAAAAAAGAATAATTTAATGATGCTATACAATATGAATCGATTACTTTTTTGTAAGGAATAAGTTCTAGCCCACATATTTAATAACAGTGACAGTGAACGTATTACATATAACAGTGTACCCTGGGGTGTCTTTAATTACTCTTTCGCCTTTCTAGGTTTCTAGGTTGGAGTCACTGTGTGATGACGTCAAAGCTGGGAAAGACCAACAAAGTTTCTCATTTCAAAAGACTACGGTCCCTTTGATTTTTAAGCTTAAATAACACGACGATTAAGAAACGGAATCGAAAAGTTGGGTGCTTTGAACTGTTTGGGTCAATTAAAGAAATTAATGGGAATTTGTAAGTTGTGCTTACTTTTCCCTAAAGAGGAAATTTGGAATTCGTTACATGCTTCTGTGATGAGTTTATGTAAGTTAACTGTTATTAAGTAGCGCTTAAGATTTAGAGATGGTTACTTGAGAGGATAATTAGATCAAAATGGAAATGTGCTATGTTTCAGTTCGATTGTTTGTAAGATAAATACGATACGCTTTGACTTACCGATGGACGCGAAAAGCCCAGCTAACTCGCATATGTATACATAGGTATTTAAGTCTATGTTGTTTTGATTATACCTGACGCCTTATGCCTTTTCTATATAATGCACGGCATAGAGCCAGACGTTACAAATAAATACCTATAGTATAACCAAATGACTCAGGAAACATAATTCATTTTGACCTAATCGAACGGATGTTTCATTATTGGGTTTTTACGTATAGTTATTTTTATTAAGAAACTAAAAATTGTAGTACAGTAAAACCAGTAGATCCACATTATAATTTGATACTAGCTGTGTTTTGCGATTTCACCTTGGTCGACTTGTAATTCTGTTTGGCTCTTGTCATATATTCCTTCTTCCTACAGTCCCGGGTCCTTTAAGCGGGGCGTGAAAAGGCATCTAATGAGGCCGTCAAGCTGAGTGCCACCACTTGACTGTTAACATGGTACATGTTTACGATGGTGACCCTCTTTCCGAGACTTTGCCTTTAGCTTAAAATCAGGCTAGGCGAAGGCAAATTGACGTGCCGGCATAAAAAAAAATAAGTTGGTACTTGCTGATGGTCGGACAAGGATCTGGTGCAGATTTTCCTCTCAGAGTTCACAGGTCAGATTACCATCACTCCTATGAAAGTCAAAACAAACGAATAAATAACAGAACAGGACGACCCCGGGCTCCATAATGCGAGCATTGGATGAGACTGTTATTGGTGCACCTATGAAGAGAGGTTTACTTATAGTAATTAAGTATAATAATAATAATTATAGAGCCCATACAAATTCTTCACGTTGGCATGGGTAGTCTCTTCTTATACTTGAGATCAAATGCGCCTATATAACTGGTGATATATGAGTAAAAATAAACCTGTATCTTTACAGTCCCTATTGAACCACTGCACCATCCATGCATTTCGTTTTGGCAAGTGAACCCAGTACGAGAAGATAACCATATCTATTAAAAATACGTACGTTGTCAACCTTTATTACGATGTGAAGCATCACGATATAATGGTATCGCGCTCGTGTTATACGTAGCTTGTTGGCGCATTAATATTATATTGTTATTTTGCATGTTACGATCACAAAGAGATTACAGGGCTGTCACCCGCATTGTACTTAGTGATCGATGAATTTTTTCAACACTTTTATTTTACGGAACTTCCACAATAGGAATTATCCTCAAACCTTGCTAGTATGAGTTTCCTCGGGTTTCCAGTCCTACTAATGCAATAGATATGAATGTTTGTGAAGATGTTCATCACTATACACTTAACGGCTGAACGGATTTGGCTGAAATTTAGTAGCGAAATAGATTGTGGTCTGGAATGACAAATTGACTAAGAATATCTACGCGAGCCGGGCCACGAGTAATTAAACTGAAGAATTTTTGAA
Source organism: Eilema sororculum (assembly GCA_914829495.1). Lineage (NCBI taxonomy): Eukaryota > Metazoa > Arthropoda > Insecta > Lepidoptera > Erebidae > Eilema > Eilema sororculum. The sequence goes on along the minus strand of OU618543.1, from coordinate 17,882,178 downwards.
ATTGTCACCTCTAAATGATTTTTAGACAATGAAATCTTATTCGTCTCTGTAACCTCTTTTAGGGACACGTAGACATCTAAATGACAGTATTGAAGTCAAGGACATACATGACCTCCAAACAACTATACGTTGAAAGGTCCTTGGCAGAATCCTAAATCAGATTTGAGATATCCCATTCCTTTCACGTTGTTTGGCTCGACCCTACAATGTTATGTTTCCATAGTCAAGTTATCTTCACAAAAATATATGTAAAGCTTGATATCTTCTCTACCGGACGGAAAGGAGATGAATGTTGATGGCACAACATGCTGTGTTGTGAAAATGACTAGGTAATATTCCGATAACTCACTAGATATACTTACTTTATGTTTACAAGTTTTGCAACTTGCTTTTGTAATATTCCAGGCATTTGTGAGTTATAAGAGATGTGCTTATTTCTATTATTTGTAAATGAAAAGCAATTAGAGTCGATAATATGTACATAGGTAATAGGCTGCTTTCGGAATTGAAAACGTAGGTACCTACTTTATTGGTATACAGAATATAAATACTATTTTTGTATAAAGTTTAGATTGTTAATTTTTTGCACCTACTTTGCCTATCTACGTGCTTCACCATATACGTGTAAGAGTTAGACAATTATAAGAATGCGCATCTATGAAATTATTATTTATATATATAAAGAAACTATTTACATTTTTATCCAATTTCTGACCCAACCCTAGAGGTAAAACATACGAATTTTACAAATACCTACTTATGAGAGCCATAAAACCTCAATAAAATATAATGCCCAACCCTGCTAGAACAACGCCACGCCGTTAGAAACATCAGAATCCATTCTTTATTCAAAAACATTGCCTACATTCTCCAATCGCACCAAATGTATGAATCGTGACTGTTGTTAGGCTTTTGTTGGGTTTTCTAAATACGGTCATTCTTCTAAAGTGGGTTCCGACCCATGTATGGTCGCTGGGTCCTATAAAAATAACTGTCATTTATTTAGTTCCTAATTTAAAATACTTGTTATTGATAATAATAACTATTTTGACTTTCTCACGACTGGTCGGTCCCATAGCTTTAGATTGTATTTATAAGTAGCCGTGGCTACTGGCGACTGGCCAAAGCCGTGCAAGCTAACTTCTGCCAGCCCTCGCTGCCCCCGCTGAGCAACCCCGATGGATCTCTGGCCCATGAGCCGCAAGAGAAAGCAAATTTGCTGGTCAATCTCTTCGCGGCCAACTCCCGAGTCGATGATTGTAGTATGCAACCACGGACAATGCCCACTGGTGACCACGCAATGCCTTTTTTTTTTTTTTTTTCGTGAGGAAATCCCCTCGGATACCCCCCTGCCGGAGCCGGAAGGGGAGGTTATGTCGGACTCGAACCGACTAAAACCGCACGCCGACTGTGGGTCGTGGTGCTAGGCCGGAGGTGAGGTTGTCATCGACATATCCCTCGCACCCCGGCGGACCCAGGGCCATCACTTATGGTTTAGCCCTCCTCGGGACCACGCAATGCCTGATATCCATATCAGGCAACGCGATGTCCGTGCAGTACTGCAATCACTCGATGTCCGGAAAGCCAGTGGTCCTGATGGTATTCCAGCGGTCGTACTTAAAAAATGTGCAGCGTAGTTATCTCCTATGCTAACGCGGCTGTACCGACTGTCCTACAGTTCGGGTATAGTGCCTTTGGCTTGGAAGGAGGCGAATGTCCAGCCGATCCCCAAGAAGGGGGATCGCTCGGACCCAGCCAACTATCGACCCATAGCCGTCACCTCAGTGCTGTGCAAGGTGTTCGAGCACATTATTAACACACAGCTCATGCGCCACCTAGAGGATCACTCCTTGCTTAGTGACCGGCAATACGGTTTTAGACCGAAACGGTCAACGGGTGATCTTCTGGCGTACGTGATCCACCCTTGGGGTGAGGCTATGGAAAAGCATGACAAGTCACTGGCAATTAGTCTTGTCATTGCCAAAGCTTTCGATGGGTATGGCACAAATCGCTTCTTTCCAAGCTACCAGCCTTTGGCCTGCCTTCCAGACTGTGCAACTGGGTTGCAAGCTTCCTGCAGGGGGGCCGTATTCGCGTCCTTTGTGATGGACGTGCTTCGGAGTTCTTGCAGGTAAATGCTGGCGTGCCGCAGGGTTCCGTCTTATCTCCCACTCTCTTTCTTCTGCATATCAATGATATGCTCTCTAACGGCAGCATTCATTGCTATGCAGACGACAGCGCCTTACACGGGAGTTATTACGCAAATCCTGCGGCCAAGCAGTCTGATATCGCGGAAAAAGGCAGCTTTTTGTCACTGAGCTGGACCGGATCCTGGACCACATTTCTCAATGGGGCGCTAGGAACCTGGTCGAGTTCAATGCCAAGAAGACCCAGGCATGTGCGTTTACAGCAAAAGTATCTCCTTTCCTTCCCCTTCCCACTCTTCAGAGCACACCACTGCCACTGCAGGATCACCTCAATATCCTCGGTATGGATGTTGCAGCTAGAACCAAGCGTTTCAGCGACTCATTCCTATGCCGCACCATTAAGACCTGGAACTCCCTGCCAGCTCACGTGTTTCCTTCTTCCTACAGACCCAGGTCCTTTAAGCAGGGCGTGAAAAGGCATCTAACGAGGCCGTCAAGCTGAGTGCCACCACTGTTAACATGATACATGTTTCCGATGGTGACCCTCTTTCCGAGACTTTGCCTTTAGCTTAACATCAGGCGAGGTGAAGTCAAATTGACGTGTCCTTTATAAAAAAAAAAGTCTAGTATGTCTGATCGTGAAGCCTTGAATTTGATTCCTGGGTCAGGTACACTTTTGACATCGCGTTTGTATTATCTATTTTATTTAAGATCATTGTTTATCCCGATGGGATAAGCAAAGATAATAGCAGGCTCGACATTTACTTATATAATATTTGGATGTAATTGTTCAAGTACAACAATAATGCCGTGTAAAACTGGGTTAATTGAGGAAGTGTCATCAACCAATAGTGTTTGTGGACAACAAGGGCCACTAACTACTAGGTGAACCATAAGTTGGTTAGCTATCTCAGTAGTATACAAGAACTCAGAAGTCTTCATTCATTGAATGAAATTAAGAATTAACAAAATTCATCACTGTTGGTATTAATCCACAAAAGAATTTCACGGAAAAATAAAAGCCGGACAAAAAATATTTCAGTCAAGGTGCTTTGAAAGTAAAAATTGTGTAGAGCACTACATACTCCCAGTTTACCTAATGGCAGAAAATCAATAAAGTAAGACTTCCAAACAAAATTGCCTCTTCAAACCTAAAGACAAGTGTCCAATTCTCCCCCATTCCTGTTCATCGACGTCACATCCAATCGTTTTCCGTCTCATAAGATCACTAATGAATCTTCTTGTCATTCACTTGAAGGCGCTTCTTTTATGACTGCCAACTTTTGTATTAGATGCGCTAACTAAGCAATTTCTCCCTCAGACACATCTCGCTTGACTAACAGACTTCGTTTTTGTATAGTATATAAGACTGTAGGCTTCGTCAGCTCTATTGTAAGAAAAGAAAATGACTGCTGAAAGAAAAGAACGTATACTAATTCTCATTTCCGTACTTTACTGGCCTCGTTAAATTCTCGCTTAAATAAGACAGTTTTATAAAAGGACAGCTATGTATTCGAATACTCATTTGCATTTCTGTATCGGAGCTCAGATGGATGAACGACTTCATCGCGAGCAAAATAGTATCGAGTTTGTCTCGTTCTTTTTGTCAATTTTCCGTATGGTGTAGTCAAAGGCAAAGGGTATTCAATATCACACTATGATAGGGTGTCAGGAAAGTACAATTTACGAAGGAGTGAAGAAAAAGAAAACTGTATTGTTAACCGTATCATAAACATACATGTAACTAGTAGGGCAAGTTAGTCAAGGAAATAATGTATACGGTTATGTGGGACCGAAACCCATGACTTATATATAGATATTAAATAACAAATATGATTGATGGCAAAGAAAGCTGATGAGGTATATAAAGACACAAGCATTGTCATTGCTATGCGTTTTTTATCATTAGATGATACGTGTCGTGGGTACAAACTCATTAAATACTACAAATTAGGTTAATATTATTATAACGTCGTCTAATTACACTCCAATATAAAAGTAAATGGTAAAGAAAAACAACATTAATTAGCTTTGAAGGAACATTTGATGACTAATTAGGGAAAAGCAGGAAAAAATTCGGCGAGTCAGCCTTTCTTGCTAAGAATTCTTTGCTTTTGCTCGGTGAATCTCATATTGCGAAGTTTAGCTTTTACATCGGCTTTATCTGAATTTCCAACTTTTACTTTCTTATTAGACTTTTATTTTTAAGGCACAAAGTTCACCGGTTGGTAAGAATATCGTTGATGACAATCGACACTGTAGCATACTCAAAGGAATGAATAGACGAAGGTGTTTCACATGTTTCCAATAGTTTACAACGGCTATGAATGTAGAACGAGTTTAGTGCCGTCCACTGGGCACTTTTCAGATTCCACTCTAAATGTATGAACAGAAATATTTAACATTTTGCCGTGACTGGAGGAAGCAATTGCTTCAAAATCTTATCTGATGTGAAATCTTTTTTACGACAAAAAGACAGATCTAGCATCAAAAAGTCTTTTTCAAACACTAAATTGTCACCGTTGTAGGCTATTCAAAAAGTCGGGCGTTGATTCCTATTGGAGGCAATTTATTTCAGATTTATCGTGGGATGTGTCAAAAACGAGAACAAGCCAGATCGAGCTCGGAGCTCGTATAAAAGGACACTTTAGACAAATGATAGAGGGCAAAATGGTAAAAAACTAACTGCAAGGAATTTGAGCTACACGTAACATTGCTGAATTTCGTTGAATTACTTGCACCGGTGATTCATCATTGTTTATCGGTGTATTAGTATTTTATCTTTGAGAACACTTTTAATATTGATAAATAGCCTGACAGCCTCTGTGGCGTGGCGATAGTGAACGCGACTGATACGCAGGAGGCGCGGGTTCGATCCTCGCTCAGTGCAAATATTTGTATGTATGAATATGGCTATTTGCACTGGTCTGGGTGTTTCTATGTATAATATGTATGTATTTACAAAAAAGAAGTATCTAAGTATGTTTATCCGCATTCTAGATTTCGTAACACAAGCTAGTTAAGCTTACCATGGATCTAGATAGCGTTGTGTAGAAGGTTGTGGAATTATTTATTATAAAAAAAGTTAAAAAAGTCTGTTTATTTTTCTCAATCAATTCAATTTTATTGTTTTGTTCAGAAGCTTTTGAGTTTTAGTGTCAAAATAAATAAATAAATTAGTATCAATGAATACAAACATATTTGAACAGATTGTTTTCCTATCACAATCACTCTAGTTCTCAAATATTTGAAATAGGGTGAAAGACAGAATACATATTTGTGATCATGCCTTTTTATACATACAATAAAATATGTATAAAAAGGCATGATCACAAATATATGCATGATTCGTTTCTGGATATTATCTTTTTCCGCAAAGTAGAGATTTTTGTACTTATATAATATCATACTAGGTATTGAAAAAAAAATCCTATCCTAATCGATTTTAATAAGTGTAGCATAACAAATGCTTTTCAAACTTCATTCAAATATAAAATTATATAAAATCTGTAATCTGGCACCCTTATTTCTCTAAGATCCTGTCGAGAAATCATAAAATTCACTTCAAATTATGTTTCAGATTTTCACTACGGTAAATGTTACAGACTGGATTTCGTTTGATAAATTGTAGGAGTTCAGGGAAGTTACACTTTAATATATTCAGTAGTTTGCTGTGAAATTCATTTTTAAGTTGTTTGCATATTTTGCGATGTGAAATTACCTTTTTTAACTTTGCAAGGCAGATGAAAGTTTCGTTCGGTACTTTATATTTTTGACTTAAAAGCTGTTGCATCGGTGGATACCAGCTGGAGTCGATTTCTTATTTATATGATTCTATGACATTAATTATGCGTTTTGTAGAGTCCTCTGAATGATTTCCCAGTGTTGAAGGATTTTTTACAGCATTAAGTAAGCAGCATTATTCGATTTCCCAGTGTTGAAATAAAGTCGTAACGACTGTTAAGTTTCTTGTTATTGTATCTATACAGAAATAGTAAAAACGTATTCCGACGCATTTTCAACATCAGGTAGTTATTTAAACAAGATACATTATGAAAGCTTTGCAAAAATTTTAAACTTCAAAACTTTTGCAAAAATTTAACATAATGAATGCTAAAAGTTGGCGTAGCATAATTTATTTTGTAGATTAACCGAAGCTGTATAACACAATTATATACGTGTAGGTATATTTTTTCATATCAAAGGTTTACAACTTTAATTTTATACCACAATTTCTAAATCATTGAAAACTTTAACCAAACCAGATTATTCTAAACTCACGTGCAACTCTAAAATAGGTTCTACGCCAAACAATTAACCGCGGTTCCTATAGTGACACCTAGCTATAGTGACCTAGGTGTGTCTCGGTTTGAAACGCTCCAGAAACTAAGCTTGCCCTTTATTAGCACGACGCTTCGTGAGTTGGAAGGAAATTGGGAAGGAAGGGGTATACCGGGGGTGGGGGAAATTTCGTTCCTCTGTGTATAGCGTCAAGACATTCCCGCTAGATAAGACTTGAGCTTTGTGTTACGGAGTACACAGGTGTTGTGATCTTGGCATGTCAGTTTAATATTTGTGTCTCATAATGTTGGAGATTGTTCAGCGCGTTTTAGAGTGCCGTAAAGCTTGAATATTGATATCAATATTCAAGCTTAGTTCCGATATATATCAACGTACGTATATAAGCTTTGAAACGTGATGCAGCTGAGTCTCCAAGGAAAAAGGCGCGTTGGCCGGAACTACAGCGTCAATATATGAAATATCAAAGCATATAGATCTCTATTTCAACGATAGTAATGCACAAATTTCTACGTGAGAAATGCGTGTACGTTTGAGCGACAAATTCCATTTTGCATAGAGAATTTGACCATTCACTTTGACTAAGCGTCAATGCTTTGAATAATTTTATTTTCAGTTCACACACATTTGGAACAGCTTCAAAAATGCTGTTTCTAAAGGTCCATGTCTCAGGATCGGGGGCCTTCGGGCATACTTCGGAATACTTCGGGCTCCAAGAAATTCATGTTTGGATAATGATGATTACCACTGAAAGTCTTGCAATAATAAAATTCAATAACACCTTGCCTAGCTTGGTCATAGAACCTAGGAGCTCCTGAACAATTTTCAAACTTTCTATCGCTAAACTACCATAATATGCTTATAGTTCACATTCACAATATCAAATGTCGACCAACTAGATTTATTATTATTACTGAGAGCTATATTCTATCAAATCTAACGGATTTAGTGATCCCTCGGGATGTTATTATATTTCACGAAGAAATACATATGGAAAATGTATAAGGGTCTGCGCACACTGAAACCTTTTGGTGTCTTGTGTCCAATCCGATACCGAAACTACAGCGCAATATTGTAGTTCGTAACTGGCAAAATAGAATGCAAGAACCAGGCAATTTTTACAGCATGCTGTTTTTAATGTAGCAGTAAACATAATATACCTATGTAACCTATAAACATAGCCTTGTTAATAGCAATGATGTGTGTCTCTCAGAGCATTGCGAAGTTAGCAACACTAACCCGGTCTTAGGATATTTGAAATAAAATAATAATTGTACACAATCGTGTAAAGGTGTCATTCTGTACACCCGCTACTAACGGACGAGGTTCTACTACAAGTTTTACAAGGAGGTAGGAAACGACGATATTCCCGTCTTACGGCCGTTCCCAATAACATTACTTACAGTTAAAAACAGATCGCAACAGTCAAATTTGAATTACCTATCGGTTGTTAAAATTCAAAACATAGTAACTGAGTTTTTGGCAGGTATGCGTAGAGGACGCATCGCGGTATAATTTTATTTTCCGAAATTGGAGTTACTATGTTTTGAATTTCAGCCGAGCACTTTATCCGTAGATGCGAGCTATCTTTAACTGTCAGTATGGTATTGGGAACGGCGGTTAATTGAGCAGTCTGACTGGGAAAGTACCTCCGCCCTACAGATGTAGTTTGACTATGGTAGTCAGAGCTCACTGGTGAGTTTTCGTGCTATCAATGGGTTGTCCTGCTCTATATTCTGCACTGATGGTACAGAAATTCTCTGTTCTTACAGGGTCGGCAGCACAAGTGTGACTTGCCTTGTGTTGTACACGTCCAAAGGCCACGGTAACGACTTTCCATCAGGTGGGCTCTGTGCTGGTCTGCCAACTAAGTAGTATAAAAATGTTTTCTTCTCAGAGTTGGACGCTCATACAGCAGTCACTCTCATATAATACGTATTTAGCCAAATCAAACGAAGGAGAAGAAGTAACCGAACCCTCGCTGGAAACACTTTTAGATGAATAGAATGTACAATTTTAATATATAAACTGGCTTATAATACAAATTACCCTCACAAAAATCACGTACGTTCTTCTAATCCTGCGATGACAGGATAATATGTTTAGCTTTATACCCCATAAATCGTAAGCTCGACTCTCGAAGTGCGTGTTATCTAAAACGTGAATATTATCGCTGTGTCGCCATTAAAATACATATTGAGGTGTCTTGGGAGCTCGCGATCTGTATCCTGTTGACGAAAAATGATCTTTTTCGGTGTCTCTTTTTACATATTTTATCTACCGGCATATAATGTACTCAGTTGAATATACCCAAGTGGGTAAGCTTTCTGTTTTTATGTTTAACGTTTGATTTCTGCACATTTCTTTTGCAACGATTTTATCTTAGGAAAGCTTTGTTTGTTGCACGGAGGTTTGTTGCAGTACTGAATTGACTATCGACACTTATTGCAACATTTGCAACCATTTTTGAGGATAATTTTTATACATCACTAAGGTGGCGAACAACGTGGCACTTGGGACCTTTTTCCTAATTTGCGATTGCATGCGATTGAACTTTGATGTTATGACAATATGACAATAATATAAAGAAGTTATTTAATTTCCTTACGGTTTGTACTCGCATGCGACTGTTATTTACGCTAGGATGAAGAAGAAGAAGGTTTGTTTTAAATACAGTTAATATTGTCTGTTAATCGATGGAAAAATGTCGTTCTTGAATTCTTGGAAACCGAGTTAATATAATGGAATCTTAAGCTTGAAAATTTCAGTGGATTAAAAAAGATAAATGGTCATCTACATCAAATTCAAATTCAGTTTCATCGCGACCTCCTTAATGAGGCTTTTAGATGTTCGGCCTAAAATGAAACAACGTAAGAAAGACGGTCATAATTATTATTCAAAGATTTAAAATTTTTCATTTTCAGAATGCTTTTCTTCTATCTATTAACATTAATTCATTTATTTGAGTTTTGTGGATGTATATGTGTCTATTCGGGGCTCAAGTCTCACCTGCAAACCACACACGCATGCAGATTATCAATGTGCTGTTCCAAATTTAAAATTTAATCCAGATTTATTCAGCCATTTTTGCGTGAAAGAGCAACAAACATTCTTACAAGCTTTCACATTATAATATTAGTATGTAAAATTTTGACATTGTATACCCGTATAAAATAATGCCATAATGGTATTCATATTCAGGAACTAATCATAATTGAAGTAGATCTAAGAGAAGATAAGTATCCAGGCTCCAAAGTAATCGCTTGTAGCATCGCAAAGCAGAAAGTTTGTTCAGTTACAGTATTCATGACGTCACAATTGGCAGTAGGTACATGTTGGTTGTATAATTTGACACAGGAGTGACGTCACGTAGTTATGACCAAGAAATCTAAAGTCAATACTGGCAAGTGTTTGACTTTGACGTATGTATGTTTGTTTTGAATTAAGTATTTTGTTGTTTGAAGTACATCATTGTGATTGCTATTCTAATTTTAGGTCCTTACATTATTCACCCACAATTAATTGAGATAATTTTTAGGTAAGGACTTTCATTTTTAGGGTTCTGTGTCTCGAAAGGAAAAACGAAACTCTTATTAGAATAACTTCGTTTTGCGTCTGCTCAGCTGTTTGTCTGTTGGAAGTCTCATATTCTCGGAAATGTATAAATCAATCAAGTTGAAATTGATGAAATGTTCACTACTTATTTCAAACGTCCAATTTGTATTTTTTTTTCAATTTTCGTTCACTATTCGATACATTCACATTACAATCAATATTAGATGTCAAAAACTTTGTAATGAACTTTGTACTTTCTTAAAATTTTGTATGGTCAAGATGAAATTAAAATTGAAAATAATATTTTTATGGTCACTTAGTTTGACCTTATTTTCACTAACATTTCTTATACCTAACGAGAATTGACTTGGTCTAACAGAACTATATGGACCAGGTTCTAAACATTTGGTCACTGGCCACACGGCTCACGTAGAAGTATGTAATGTAATATACCTATTCAGTTACATGAGCGATGCAGGGTAGATAGATATTTACGTAGCGGCGGGTGCCGTTGCATTAATGAGATCCAACACTCAGCTTTCTGTTGTGACAACAATTTTGTAATTGGATTTCGTATAACCGAGATAACTCGGGCCGGATTTATTATCAATAGATTATTGTAATCTCTGTATATTCAGTTATTGACTATGTTCATTCACAACTAAACTGTGGAATGAACTGTCACCAGCGGTATTTTCGGGCCATGACGACTTTCAAACCTTCAAGAAAAGAGCGTACTCTCTTTTAAAAGGAAGGCAACGCACTTGTGACTCCTCTGGTGTTGCGGGTGTCCATGGGCGGCGGTGATCGCTTACCATCAGACGATCCGTCAGCTCGTTTGCCTCCCTATTCCATAAAAAAAAATGTCGTCACCTTTATAATGTTCATTCAGACTAGATCTTTGGAGAATGCAGTATGTGCAAGCTTCTTGCCTTACATTAGTTACATTATGTAGATGCTTCATTACCATAATGTTATCATACAAAGTTTACCATCCTAAATTTTATTATTTCTAAATCCAAAATTTCATACTGTCTGGGTTACCACTAAGTGCTGTGAATATGGTTTTCAATAAAATATAGGTCTTGATAATGTTAATAAGTATTTTTACAGATTAGATCATGATTTTTTGGCTACTGAACTAAAAACTAAAACAACGGAAACAGCAAATTTGACAATATTATGTTTCGTTACTTACTCTAATATATCAAGAGAAATTTCTTCAACAAAAAATGAGAAATGTTACGATTCTCTAGCCCAACAACGTTACTATTATAAGAATAATAAGGCTTCATATTTACTCAAATATGTATATTGAAATAGAGTTCAATTTGAATAAATCCAACTATTTTGTACCTAATACATGCACATTAATAGCACGCGTTTAGATGTACCATTATACGGACGTCATTGCCGAGCAAGGAAAACGTAAATTGGACCAAATTGCTCTCGAGGCACACATCACGGGAATATATTTCTTGCCTCGGCAATACATCGGTAAAGGGAGGTTAACTTCATTACTATATATATATGTTGTTGTACAAGTAAATTGTTCGAACTATCTTGTATCCCACTTCTACGAATATTGTAAATGTCAAAAGTTTTATAGATGTTTGCATTTTGTTACTCACGATTAACCAGTTGAACGGTTAAATAATAGGTATAAAGACAGAGACAGAGGTATATGATATATAGAGAGGTATATAGAGGTATGAAAAATAGTAATGAATTAAAGACTTTTCATCTCAGTAATAAAAAAACATGTGTCGAATTTTACTCGGGCGGTGTCGCCTGCAACAGATATTAGTTTAAATAGGTATAATTTTAAATTACTTCAAAGAACGTTCCTAATACCCAAGTATAAATATTGGACTGACTATCGCTTTCACGTCTAGGCACATCTAGAACGCTCTAATATTCTAAACTAAAGCAAGTATGGATTGGGCACACCCCAGACACGAGTCAAAATTTATGAAGGTCCCTTCAAAACGAACAACTGTACACGTACGCAACAGGCGGTACGAATAACAGTTCGTACAATTTGACTACGAAACGGCTTACTGGACGGTCGTGGGCTTTGAAGTCTAGGGGAGATAGAGAGTCCGTTGTGTGTATAGTATCTACTATTAGAGATTTTCTTGTATAGGTGTGTATACATTCTCTATCAAATATTGGATGGTATAGTAGGTTAGGGTGAAAGAAAATAGATACGGATTTCTGTCACTTATACAACAGAATAATGGTGCCTTATTTTCCTCTTCGCTGCTGCATAATTTACATAAATAGTTTTGTTGGAGTTGAGAACACGCTTTTTCGAAATACTTTTTTCAAATTGAAGCAGAATCAGCTTATTAAGAGGCCGAATCTCTAATAACATTCGCTTAGAGTATAAAAACAACTTTTGGATTTCTGACACCTAATAATGTTTCCTTACATTGTAATCAATATCTTTAAGATCAATACCGTAACGTTGTGTTTCATAAACGTGTTCTTTGTTCGTAGGCTGTAAATCTATTGCATAGCGAATTCTAATGCCCCTCTTCAAAAACCCCATATTGTAGTCGCGAAAACCACCACAGGGAGTTCATTCCACAGCTTGAGCGTGCGTGGGATGAAGTTCCTTTCATACCGCACGGTGCGGACCATTTTCGGATGCAATATGTGGGGATGAATTCTCTGCCTATGGCGAGTGGTACGATAATAAGAATGTCAAATAGTTCATCTGAGCACAAACCACTACCACTACTATTTACGCGAAAGCAGAGAACAATAGCGTCCATACCTAAAATTTTACTTTGATCATGCCTCGCGCATTATATCTTATAACTTTTGCCGTTTCTGTATAACTCACAGCACGGCTCACATCTAGAAAAGTCAAATTGCCTGCGTCAGGAGTAGCCTTTTCGGTGGTTCACTGGATGGAGTTCAAATCCACAACCTATAAATTGCAGGTCCACCATTTTCCGTCACTACCGCTTAATTATTGTTCCAAATAGAACGTTTCGTCTCCATAATTCCGTATAGTTGTTATGAAACATCGGGATAAAGTCCAAACAATACGAGGGTATGGTTGTTTAGTTTTATGAATAAAGGTTATATTTATTAATTAAAACGGTGAAATTAACGAATATTAATTCTGCACACCTACTACAGACCCTTGTTAACTTTTCCCTAACTTACCCAACTTCACCCTTAGGTCAGTTTGGTAATTAAATTTAAACTAATCTATGTTGTGTACCATTATAATTGTAAATGGAAGTTGGAAGTCATTGAAAACAATAATATTTTAATTAGATATACCCAATTATTAAAATGAGGTATGTGAATAATTTTATCTCACCGCCATAAGTTAAGATTTCAGGGATTTCCTTTCATTTCATTTACCATGTTTGTTATATAGATTTGATCCTTATGATTGCCACTATCGATTGAAGCCTTAAAAATACAGGGTGTAAGTTTTAGTCGGTTCGATTACCGGGTGTGTCAAGCATGTTTTAGAAAATCTTTGAATGCAGTTTTGTTTCCTTTTCAAAATAAAGGAATGTTTCCTTTCAGTGAAATTCTTTATCTCCAGTATTTCGAGTACCTACCCTCCAGGGGCCATGAAAATCTTTCATCCTGTATATGACATCAACTAAAAGTGGGGCATTGTTGCTGTTTACCACTTTTTTGTTTCGTAGTTTAATAGTATGTTGTAGGTATATAGAAGTCAATGATGCAATCCCAATCTCAATCGGTGCACCCAATGTCACTAAGGTCCAAAGCACCTAAGTACTTTTTCATTGCAAATACTACATTTTTCATATTTTTTATTCGCATCTCAATTTTTTATTAATCGATACTTTTTAGGAACATTGTATGAGTGAAGTAATTTTGACCTATTTATTGACATTGTTGAACTTGTTCCCTTCGGATATGGGTCGACAGTCAGGCTCCGATGGTTTGACTGACCATTAATTTGTTTTATGACGTATTAAAATGAGTTCAAAATATGTTACCGAGGCTATTAAAAGTTTAGTAATATTAGGCCAAAATTGTGCTTACTTTTAAAATTATTCTTTTTTTGGCTTCTACTGGTAATAAAGTGATCGTAAACATACATACATACAATCACGCCTTTATCCTCGCAAACATTTTTTTAAACATACACATTACGTACAAAAGTTTCAAGCAGATTAACAGATTTTTTTGTTTACCGTTGCGTCTGACACTTATAACCTTTTATGGCTTTTATGAAAGCGATTGCCACTTGGCCTACAAAACCGAAAGGAAAACGTCATACAATTCCAAATCAATCCGTCAAGTATCGACTTGCAGGCAAGTTTGGCTTGGGCTACTGCAAAGTATGAGAAGAATAGGTGACATTTACGTTTTACTAGCTTTTGCTGTCAGTTATCGCGACCAAACATAGGCTATGGTCCTTTCTCATGGTCTAATCTACCCCTCTACCAAATTTCATCAAAATCGGTTCAGTGGTTTAGGCGTGAAAGCATAACATACAGACAGACAGACAGAGTTACTTTCGCATTTGTCATATTAGTATGGATTATTATTAAACATTTTTTTTCTATCGTGGCGTTGACATCTCAGCCCTCAAATTATGCTCTCCCAGTATACTGCCACCTGGGATCACACTGGAAGAACATAATTTAAACTTGAACAGAACATTGCATCTTATAAATAGCATTAAGAACACTGCTAAGCATTCTTAGACAAGTAAAGTCAAAGTTAAGAGTAATTAAGCCAACTAGTATCAAGTATAACTAACTTTTATACCCTCATATAAAAGTTATACTTATTACTAGTTCGTATACTCCAGAGCCGTCCTCAATTCATCCTAATATATACATGCTTTGATCGTTAACTCGCTGAACTTTGTTGGTGCCATTTAAACAAATGGACAACTATAATACAATACCCTAACTGTCCCTAACAAGTAAAGTTTTACTGAATTTTCCGGCGTAGGCAACAATTAAGGAGAAAGAGTTTTAATTATCTACACAACTGGATGATAGAAGATCAAATGTAAGAGATCATTCTTCAAGAAAGTTCGGTAAAGGTTTCTAGTATTTGATCAAACGATACTCGCGCTCGCGCCTCCTTATGAACGTTTCTCGACCATGCGAACTATCACCCGCTATTTTATCAAAACACAGACGGAAATTTCAATGGTCTATTTATAGCATACTAGCTTTTGCCCGCGGCTCCGCCCGCGTGGATGTCGGTTATTTCGACGAAATATATCCTATGTCCTTCTTCAAAGTCTACTCTACACCTATACCAAATTTCATCTAAATCGGTTCAGTAGGTACTTTAGGCGTGAAAGCGTAACATACAGACAGACAGACAGACAGACAGAGTTACTTTCACATTTATAATATTAGTATGGATTAATTTATTTATGACAATACATAGTTTCATTTCTACGATAATGACGAGCTTTCATCCAAAATATCACCCCCAATTACAGTATTTTTCGGTATAAAAACCAGCCTATGTCCTTTCTCTCAAAATGAGTTCAGTGTTTTGTATATAAAAACGTAACAAACGGACGAATTTACTTTAGTATTTACAATGTTAAGTAAGGATTCAAGAGCCAAGGGGCAAGTTAGGTGTCAAGCAACGAACAGAAGTTCAGTAGATCTAGGATGTGTCAAAACCCATCTAAACTTTGTTTACACAATCCAATATAACTCTTGGGAATGTGATTTTAGTGGGTTTTTAAGTAACCGCTTCTATTGTCTTGTGTTCTCTTAACGGTCCTAATTATATTATTTATCTAATCTGTAACGCAATAGTAAAGTGTCCATTGTGTTGAGAATTTGTTTAAATTGGTTGAGAAGGTTAACTAACAATTTTTTCATCTTACCGTTATATCTCAATGTTATACCCGTAATAATGTGTCATGTCAGCAACATTTCGTGGTGATTTTCGCTTATGTAGTTAGAGTAAAACAAACAAACTCACTTTCATATTTAGAACTTCGATATCGCCAATTGGTTCTGGAGGTCAGGTGACAGATGAGAAATATTGAAATTCAGCCGCATCACAGTTAGACTGGAAAGCTCAGAAAAGAGCCAGAGAATGGTGGCTTTCGGTTATTAGCGTTAATATATAGTTACATTACGGCTGTGTATTTGCATAGTGGAGGGTAGAGTTGTCTTAATCCTCACATTTCGCGCTAATAACTTTAGTTAGTCTAACAGGGGATTAAATAGATGAGGCTCTCCCGTGAACTTTCCACTTAGGGTTGCGGAAAGCAGGCACCCACAGCCAAGGTAAGGTAATCCGAGAGAAAGAATAGAAGAGCGTTCCCCGGTTACCAAAGAGTTTCGATGCGCCCTGGACTAACATCATTATACATACATAATATACTCACACCTGTAAATCCTGGAAGGGAAGGCAGTGGTATATTAACACCCATCCATGACTAAGTGCCCACATGACCCGTCAACAACAGGCTCGTCCCCCATTACTTGGGACCGAAAATCAATCATGATAATATGACTAATACACATAACTAGTATTTTAAACTTTCGTTCTGGTATTAGGACCACTACACTCCAAAAATAATGTACAAACTCGACGTAATATTATGTATGTCCCTGACAAAACCTTAATCAACCGGAACTACTTGTCAAGCCTAAGGGAGTTCCAACTGGCTTACCGCCAACAAGTTTACAACACACAGAACAGGAACATTTTGACTATTACAAATAGTCTACTACTCTATGTAATAGATAACACTTGGATATCGCGTACGAATGAAACTAATAGTCCATATTACTATACTGGCGTATTACACAACAATATTAAAACCCACACTACATGCAATTCAATGATAACATACAAACGTTTTTGGCATACGGGTTGTTAGAGCCCTAACATGTCTAACAGTGACCTAACTACAGAGATGCGTAGAGATGTTGCGTCTTTGGTAGTATTTCCCGTCTCTATCACGGTTAATGTTCTGATGAGCTCTTAAGATGGCTCGGAAGATGATTTTTGACAAAATTACCTTCGCAACTGTATTACAGAATAACGACAGATATCTGATATACAAAACGATAGGCCCGCATTCTAGAATGACACTCAGCCTGAAGTGCGATTTATTTGTTACAATCTGTTTGTATAGACAGATTGATAGTTTGACCATATTGCCTATACAATCTGTCCTCAGATAAATCGCAATTCAGGCTGAGTATCATTCTAGAATACGGGCCCTGGATAGCTCCGTATCTAATCCGTGTGGTGACAGAGAAAGAATACAAATATCACCACCCCATCTTATCCGAAGGGTGTTGTAAGAGGTGACTAACGGAAAAGTATTTAGACAATATCACTGCAAGAGAAATAAAACTCGAAATAAAACCCTATACCAACCCATCTGGTCAGCGTGGAAACAGTAAGCCAAAGCCTCCCAATATTGGGAGAGGCCTATTTTCAATTGACTGCCATAGGTAAATTGATTGAATGATTGATTTTTCCAAGAGCTCGTTTAAACATAGGTAAATGGCTCCACAATCGCCCCAAGATGTAAATGTAGAGGAAAATTTAACATGCTCAAAATATGTTCATGAACTCAATTGATCAGAACATTTCTCCTGTAAGGTAGTTGTCTCAAGTCCGGTCTAAATCATTCCCTTCTTCCAATATAAATCGACTAGCTTTTGCTCGCGGCTCCGCTCGCGTGGACGTCGGTTATCGCGACCAAACATACATGCTCATTCTCATAGACCATGTACCCCTATATGTATGTACCCCTATACCAAATTTCATCATTTCACCATCGGTTCAGTTGTTTAGGCGTGAAAGCGTACCATACAGACAGACGGACAGAGTTACTTTCGCATTTATGATATTAGTATGTATTTAAATTGTTAGCATAGGTACCAATTGTTTTATAAATTCATTAGATATACTGAATTAGGACACATTGATTTCCACATTTCATATTTTTTCTCTCGTTGATTTGGTTCAACATTCTGTTAAATTGCTGCTCACATTACAGTACGCGCAATTTGTTTTATTTCACATGAAACATCGTGAACACTCCATATTTTTACACTGGATTGGATACACAAAGGCACAATAAAGGGCCACTGCCTCCGTTTCATATTTCAATATGTTTTGGGAACTTTGTCAATTCGCATCGATTGCTTGTTTTGTATTGCGGTTATTGAATTATTCTCATACAGGCTTATGGCATGTAATTCGAAAAATCACATGTACTTGAATGATTTTTTTAAAGCATTAAGTATGCTAACTATACTAATAGAAGGCATCAGGTAAATGTGAATCGCTTGGGAGAACTCGAACCCGAGATCTTTCCTTTACAGGGGGAAGTTCTTAGCCTCTGGCTCGGTGGCCTTCCCTTTCTTTCTTTCTTTTTATCCTGATGTATTCTCCTAACTCCTAACACCTTCTCTGTGGAATATGTTGGAGACCTGTGAAGTTAGCAATATAAATAGCTTATTTATTAGAGCATTATTCACAGGTTGCAGGAACTTCTAAAATCTTTCGTAAAATATTACATTTTAACAATGTTTAACTGCCTGCGTCGGAAATCTTGATCAATCCAGGTTTAAAAAATTTAAAAAATGTCCTACATTTGTTTTTCCGGATTATCTATCCCCAAATGCAAACCGTGAAAGAACAAAATGTCGTCCGTGCCACACACGGACACACTCGTGTGTAAGCTCAATACACAAAATCTAGTAGAATTAAGAAATTAACATGGTCAAAGTTACCGTTGTACAAGGTTGGTGCTACGTCGGTTGAGTTATTTTTAAAGTTGGAACAAAAACAGCTACACTTAAATGTTAAAACCGGCTTGCTCGGAAGATAATAATACTATTATTATGTTTTTTAAATAATAAAAACCTTTGTAACATAATGAGAATTGTTGAGGTCTTATCAACTTAGCATGGCAGTACAACCTGCTCATTGACGGACCACGTTCTGGCACCGGCGTGTCTCTCCTTTGAGGTCAGATACCAGTAGTGGAGACAGTATATTATCATCATAGATATGTATGGCGTAAAAATGCCAACTCCCCGAGGTGTTGGAATCGCCGCTCATGAAACAGTAGAGGGCAATTTATTTATTTTTCTGTACGTATTGAATGATCTACGTGTGACAACTTTTTGGGATTAGTCGACGAGGTGTTTATATTCAATTCAATTCCCTATACGGCAAGTTGTTGTACTTGTTGACTCGAATTTATTAGCTGATGTCTGAAATACATGGCACTTATTTTTTATGTAGTAAGTAAGTAGTCATTTTATGCTTTGGGTTAATTTCTTAAATAAAATATGGGCTATGTACATTGACTAAAATTGACGATATGAAAAACAGACGTTTTGAAACTCTGATATTCTGGGATAAATTCGACAATTCTGCCAATGTCAGACGTATGATGATGCTTGTAGAGGATAAAACATGCTCAACTTTTGAAATTTTGAACATCTATTAGGTATTATGGAATTTAACTTACTATAACACGGCTTTCCGTTACAGAGATATTTTAGCTGGCCATCCAGGTGTTAACTAGGAAATTCTCAGTACTAATTCTAATTCAACCAACCTAAATATACCTATGTCTACTTACATAGAGTAAGCGGCGGTATACGAGGTTGACCGCAAGCTTATCGTCGCGGCAATATCTTCTGAAAATTATTATGATCTTAACGTAGTCTACCTAGTCTTTGCTCCTGTGGCTCGTAGGTCGATCAGTATTCTATGCGGGTTTAGCCATGAGCTTAGGCTAGCACTAGATAATGTTAGCATAGTATAGGAACTAAATCGTGGGGGTGGTAACCTAAATTATAGTATTTAGATTCACGACTGCCCAGTGGATATCGGTTATCGCTATTTTCGGTTGTTTTTATGAAAGGACACGTCAATTTTTCTTCAACTCGCCTGATGGTAAGCTAAAGGCAAGGTCTCGGAAAGAGGGACCACCACATTTTCACGCCCCGCTCTAACTTGTATATCTTCCTATTGAACTAATTACAATCAAACTGTGGCAGATTTAAAACAAAGATCTTTCTAGAAAAACCCGCATCCAAATATGTCCATTGTGAAGAAATCCAAACACTTTTCTTCTGATTTTATTAATTTTGACTTTCGTGGGGACGACTATTTACCCGACTACGGCCAAGCCAAAAGGAGGGTTATGATTTTGACAGGCTATGTATGTATGTATGTATGTATGTATATATGTATGTATGTATGTATGTTCATTTGTTCCCTCATAGCTCCTCAATTACTTATTAGAACTGGACAAATGCGGTATCGTTACAAGCGGCTTTATCGTCCAATGGTTATAGGCTATTTGATGTGTCACTCAATCTTGTGTGGCGCCCTCTAGCGCTCATAAGGTACTGAGTTCAAAAATTAATTTGAGATAAATATGCCGCGTTTGGTATCAAATGAAAGGGCGTAATAAGCACATTTCAAATATGTATAAATTATTAGCTTTATTTGGCCCCAAAATAATATAAATAAAAAATAAAGTTTAAAACTAAAACCCGACTACCGAAAAATCACGCTTTAAAAAGTAACAAACAAGAAAATATCAAGGATAGCTGTGGTCGTATGCCACTTACTCCAACAAAACAATATATTCTAGGGAAAAGTGGCATACGACCACGGCTATCCTTGATATTTTCTTGTTTGTTACTTTTTAAAGCGTGATTTTTCAAGCGTGATAGTCGGGTTTTAGTTTTAAACTTTATTTTTCAGTGCCAAGACCGAAAGGAACTGAAAGAAAGAGCCATGTTCGTCGATTAGAAGGTGTACCGGTTTGCAAGTGATGTTGAGTTATTAACCCAATTTTGACGAATCCTATCTATCTCTACACAGAAAAGTCCATTTTGTCAGGATTTACAAAAGGTATTTTCCAATATTTACTCGAAATAGTTTCAAAGCAGAGATAAAAAGGGCAAGGCTTTACTGGAGCCGAGGACGTTAATACCAGGCGAATTAACTCGTAAAAGGGGGTAGCTCTAAACCGTATAGTGCCTCAGCACTGGCTATAAAACGTTTAAACAATTGTTTACGATCTGAAAGAAGTTTTTATTTACAACGCCATATAGCGTTACTTGTCTTTGCTGTCCAGCGCAGCTAAAAGAAAAAAGCCAGTCAAGTAAGAGTCGGAATCGACCAGCAAGGGCTCCGTAGCATTATCTAGCCCCATTAAAATATAACAGCAACAGAAATACTTCAGCTATAATTTTTTTAACTTTCTAGCTATCACGGTTCATGAGTACAGCATGGGGACAGACAGACAATAAATAAAATAAATAATATAAATAAATAATCTACAACATTTCAGACAACGCTATCTATACCCATGCTAAGCTAGTGTTATGGAATCTAGAATGCGAATAAACATACTTAGATACTTTTTTTTTGTAAATACGTACGTACTATACATACATAGAAACACCCATACCAATGCAAATAGCCATATTCATACATACACATGTTTGCACTAAGCGGGGATCGAACCGTCGCGTTCACTACCGCCTCGCCACAGAGACTAGTCTAGGGTAGTCTAGGTTATAAACATAATGGTTTCGTCTTTATACTATGAGTATGGAACCTTAAAAAAGAAAGTGTTACTATAAAAAGCGCTAACAGATTTATTATTTACTAGCTGTCCCGGCGAACTTCGTGCCGCCAATTTTTTAGATCACGTTCCCGCTGCACCATTTAGGGGGATGAAAAATAGATGTTGGCCGATTCTCAGACCTACTTAATATGCTCACAAAATTTCATGAGAATCGGTCAAGCCGTTTCGGAGGAGTATGGCAACGAAAACTGTGACACGAGAATTTTATATATTAGATGATATGGAGGACGTTGTAAGTGTGCTCAAAGAACTCCTAAATGTAGAGGAAGCGCAATTGGGTAGGTAGGTACTTGACGATCAAGTGAAATCAGGGGCCTTACTACCACTTCTTAAAAGTAACATTATTTCAATTTTACTTTACTTTCATACAGTGATTCGAACTCGGATCGTTGTCGTCTATCGATACTTTATACTGTATCTTATAAAACAAGTGTAATTTCTAAAAAAACAAACAACTATATGTATCCACTACAGTAAGAGATACTTACTGTTCGACCCATTTTACCAACATAACTTAAGTAGTATCTTGAGTACCTTGATGACGACCCGAATCCCAATATGAAAGTAAAGTAAGATTGTATTAAAATTACTTTTAAGCGGTGGCGGTAAGGGCGTAAGGCCCCAGGTTGTTTTATGAAATGGCAAAGCGGTAAGTTCTGAGAGACCTGCATTGTATGAAGTACATATAAATGATGTCACTAATTTCGTTTATGACTTCATATAATTTGGATATTAAAGTAGGGTTTTACCAATCATTTTAACTTTAAACGCGCAGTTGAATATATCTCACAAAAAAAGACTGAGTTGGGATACTATCAGGTTATTCACACATCATAGTAACGGTATTGTAATTTTCAGCACCACTACCATGATCGTGTCAATTTCGATAGTAATCCAGGGACGTAACTATGTAGGGACTCCATCTCTATCCCTCTGAATAGCAGCTACGTTCCCTGAAGATAAATTTAAGATTTTTCTAGTTCTGTTTATTATTTAAAATGATAAGCTTGAATAAAATATTTTTTCTTTCTTTCTTTCTTTCTTTCTATATTAAGGTGACATGCAACTGTACAGCTTACCATAAATATATACTTCAAATAATTACAAACTCTCGATAAAAAAGTTTCATTTTAATGCCGCGCTGGTCAATGTGGTGCCACTGACGTATTTAGATTACAAGAATCGAAGTTAAAATCTCAGGGCTAATTCAGCTATTGAGATAATAAAATGTTCTTACAGGATGCGCTTGTAGAACAGCTGTGCAATGTGCATCCCTTATTTAGAAATTTCCAAAAAATCTTCTTAAAATCCTAAGACGCTTACAACATATCGACAAATCTCTCAACAAGCTTCAAATCATAGACGTTTCGACTTCACTGTGATGAATCCATTATTCATTAGAAGTCAATTGGTACAGGTATAGATTTAAAGTGTGGAATAACACAGGCTTCATTTTATCACTTGTAAGAAGGTTCCCTGGGCTTGTAAGTACGGGATCAGAAATTCATACGGGTGGAACCGCGAAAAACAGCTTGTACTTTAATTCTTGTGGTATGTACAATAATCAACGTGAGATGTATTAAACATGAAGTGAACTTATATTATTTCGACGATCACTTGTTGCCTCAAGCCTGTCTGGCAGCTTGGCTCTCCGCCAAACAGGCTTTAGTTGTTTAAAATGTGTTTTATCTGGCCTTCCCTAAATCTTTTATTTGCTTTTCAAATAAAACTGATTTTTTTTCCACAGATGAGAGTCGAGTTCTTTAAAAACACGAAAATATGAAATAAAATGTTGTTTTAAATTCATAAATTTTATCTAAGAATATTCTTACGTAATATAATTTACATGGCAGTGTGTCACAAAGGGTACTTTAAATAACAAGTGTATGTACAATGTTAGTTTACAAATTCGTTTTTAAAGAAATTTATTACTAGCACCATTTCTTTTCTTCATCAGAACTATTCTACTGATTGTGTAATAACAGATTCGATAACATGTATTATATTAAAAATCAAAATTACTTTCATAAAGTCTAACAGTCCAATAGTGAATCTATTTAAAACAAATAATTATACTTCTGATAGTATAGCGGAAGAATCTCAACCTTGATTGTAGTTTTATTCTGGACATACCGAATCAGAATACTGCATCACTACCATAGAAATGTAAATATATTATATTATTTAGACTTCTATGACCGCTACCATAACTCGCTTCTAAATGATCGTGTTTTGGACCACGATCAAGAAGGAGAGGGTTAGAGATACATACTTATAAAGGTGTGTGTGTACCTATAGCAACTTTCTCTCTCCTTCTCAATCGTGATCCCATTGCGCGGTTCTTAATAGCACTCATGCTTGACCTACAAGAATACAATTCACAATAAAGTTACGCATATTCTAATAATTACATCATCTCTTGTAATCTCCGGCATTCAGATTATGCTAATCACTATTTTACATGACTATCACTGAAACAACTGGATCAAGGTTCTTACACTAGCACAGCCTCATTTGGTATATATTATCTAGTAATCTACTTAAAATAAATGGTACTTCCCCATAGGAATCCAACGGACCGTCTACACAGACTTGCTAATACTCTTCAGAATGACATAGCCTTCATTGCTTCCACTAATCCAGATTCAATTCGCTTTTACAATATCTTCAATATCTTTAACCTGATTATAAAAAGCCTTTGCTGCATTCAAAGCATCTATGATAAATTTGTCATCGCAAGGGTTATCGTCAAAGAAGAACGCTCCGCAGCCAAAGCTTTCAGAACAGGTTTCATTAATTTCATTATCTTTGCAGCAGCCAAGTATGGCTCTTGCACAACGGGATATTGGTCTTGGCCGTTGGGCTACACCGTTTCTTGCTTGTAGGATGTATACTAAGTCTTGGTAGGATAGGTTTGCAGTCGCGTTCGTGCTGCCAATGCTGTTGTTGTTGACCTCGGTGGCGCAGAGCACTTGCGTAAAGAGCATTGAAGCGAAGATTATTATCGTAAACGCCATATCTGTAACAAAAGTAATTCGTTTTGTAGTTTTTGCTTTTTATAATGGGGCTGAAGGCGTTATCTTTTTCAATGTGTTACTTCACTGAAATTATTAGGATTCCCGTTAAAGATTTAGCTTAAGTGGGGAGGCAGACATTAATCGCTCCCAATAAGAAAAATAAACTGACGTTAGATTGCAATTGCGAAAACCAGTCTCAAGATAAATAAAATTAAAGTTTAATTCTTCAGATAAATACACGTTTTATTATATAAATAATGTTTTATTTACGTAGGTGGTGAATACGTAAAATCTCGTGGTATAAAACGTGATTTCGTTTAATGAATGCATTA
Organism: Eilema sororculum; assembly: GCA_914829495.1. Classification (NCBI taxonomy): domain Eukaryota; kingdom Metazoa; phylum Arthropoda; class Insecta; order Lepidoptera; family Erebidae; genus Eilema; species Eilema sororculum. The sequence goes on along the minus strand of OU618543.1, from coordinate 17,857,190 downwards.
ACATCGCTCAGCTACGTAGCTGGGTTTTCCCAATTGAGGACAACGTACGATGCGCGTGCGACTATTACCATACTCAACCGCTAACCTACTATTAAGTATATACATAATATGTTTTGGACCAAGTTTGTTCCAATATTGGAATACAAAATAATTATAGGTACAGCTGTAGGCTTCACGTTACTTTATAGCGAAGTTGTTCTTTTTTATATTTGGTCCGTCAATTGACTGCAACCCGCCAGATGGTGTTGACTTTTAGAAGTTGGCGCCAATGTTGGAGCAAACTGACCTTCGAAAATCAAATTGACGTTACGCTCTATGTAAATGTTATGTTTTGAAGTAATTAAAATAATAACTTCAAAACGTTGAATTAAGAATTTTTTACAAATTATATATTTTTAGCATCAAATTTATACAACCAAATTGCCATTATTCGTGAATGTTCGTTAATGAATGTGTGAATTTTTGTTACCACGCATGGTACTTCAAATTGTTTTCTATAAAAATTGTAATACAGATAAGAGGCTAGGTTTTGTTTATTGCTGGGATACACTTAAAACTCGGCACCATCAGGTAAGTCTAGGCAACCAAAAACACCAAACAAAAAAAATTATCTCTACTAACAAAGTAATTTAGGTTTTATCAAATTGAAAGTGCTTAGGTACCATCAAAGGTAAGGGGGAGAAAGGGGAAAAAATCAGCGTCCTAGGGTTCGCAAAATCCAGCTGAGAAACTCAAAAGGCTATACAGCCCTATAATGATGGCCTAATGTGATTATTGAACATCCACATTTAATAAAATTAATAGAGTTTAAATTCAGATTGTTTTTTCAGAGAAGATATGAATACCTAAGTAAATAGATGAACTAAAGCAGCAAAACCTAATTTCAAATTATAATGAAATGTTCTAATAGTTAAATCAGTTTCCAAAGTAGCATTGTAGATTATAGGTTGAATAAAAAATCATAAATTATATTTTTACAAACTTTCTCAACGGCACACGTAGGTATTACGATATAACCTCAAAATATTGCGTAAACACAGTCAATGTTTACGCTGAGTTGAAACGAAAAGCCACGATTATTAAGACCTTATTATAATCTAAAATAATAATTACAGATGATGATTAATATAATTAACTAACACTTACTTGATAATTTATTTTATCACGGAAATATCAGTCCTTATAAACACTAATTTTATCACTTCAGTTTCACACGTCTGCCTCGCTGTAGCGTCTTGTCATTTATGAACAGATTTGTATAATGCAGGTTTTATTTACAGCTCAACTTTATAGTGATTTCCTCTTTGGAGTACGGGGTTTCTGATAAGTGCTCGATGATGTATACAAAATTTCACGTAATAGGTGTGTCGAATCCAAGAAAGCTCTTCTTTAAAAGGGATTTGGGTAAAACCGAGTTTGTTAAGACATCTTGATGATTAAGTCAAGTTTTTACAATCAATATAATAATACAAATGGATTGCAAAACAAGCCGCATACGCTTCTTTTATACGTTTTAGGGTAATTTAATCGAATGACCCATAATTATGTAATATCAGTCTATTATATCGTCTTTATACGTTAGGTTCGGTACGTTAGGTTAGGTCCATTTCATTTCTATTATGTAATGCACTTGTCTAATTGTGTACTTGTTATTTTATTCACCTCTCCAAAGCGTTAGCATTTGACGAAAACAGGCATGTTTTTTTCCCTAACATTCCACCCATGGTAAGCATAGCTTAACTAGCGTGTGTAATGGAATCTAGAATGCGGATAAACATACTTAAATACATTTTTTTTTGTAAATACATACATAATATACATTGAAACATCCAGATCAATGCAAATAGCCATATTCATGTATACAAATATTTGCAATGAGCGGGAATCGAACCCGCGCCTCCTACGTGGCAGTCGCGTTCACTACCACCACGCCACGGAGGCTGTGTCAACTATAACTATTGATTTATAGTTTTGGGAAAACCGCAAACGTAATGCAATTGCGTTTTACGTGGCAAAAGCGCACACTATCTATAATTTAAGTTTTTAAAGATTGCCCTCATAGCTACAAGGACTCTTCGCTTCTGTATGTTATCAGATTGTGATCTTTTTTTTATATTCAGCCTGGCAATTGACTACAAATCTTTATCAATACATTTTATGTAGGTAGATCTTTCAGGAATTTATCGCAGCGACTCGACAGATGAGTAGTGTAGAATGTTACTGAATCATATTCCGTCCTCCGTGGTCGAATGCCATCTGTACACATCTACAAAAAGTTGATTGAGAGGTCCCGGGTTCGAATCCTGGCCATTACACTACAAACGTGAATCTACTACTAGCACAAGCAAGGGGAGGGGTTAGAGGGAATATTAGTAATTTCGGTCCTAATATTAATATTTTGAAAAAAAAAAGATATGTGGATGGTCGGTAATATTAATTACCTTTTACTAGTTAAACATTTAGGTGAGCACAACCACCTTAGTAGTACAGAGAAGTTATTATCGCCGATAGTGAAATTCTACCCCCTGAGTTAGAGATAGTACTTTTCAATAGCGATAATTGATAGCGATCAACTGAAGGTGAACCCATAGGTTTGTGGAGACCTTCATGTATTGTCCATCTCTACGTTCACCATATCTACATCGTATTTCTCAAGTGGCTTTTACAATAAGAGGGATTCACCTTCGCTTTTGCAAGGAGAATTAATACAGGCTCATTGTAGCGAGTTAGCTAATAATAGTTTGCCTGAAAGATGATGCTTTGGATAGCCTTTGTGGTGTGGTAGTAGTGAACGCGACTGCCCCTTAGGAGACGCGGGTTCGATCCCCGCTCAGTGCAAATATATGTATGCATGAATAAAGCTATTTGCATTAGTCTAGGTGTTTTTATATATAATATGTATGTATTTAAAAAATAACAAAATAAGTATGTTTTATCTGCATTCTAGATTCCTTAACATAAGCTAGTTATGCTTATCATGGGTACGCTAGTACTATTATCTATTCTGTGTCATGGGTCTAGATAGCGTTCCGTAGAATGTTGTGGAATATTAATATTGGAATATAATAATGAATTAATTAATTAATTAACGAATGATCACGGAGCAAATGACATGCCAGGTATGTAAGGTGATTAGGCAGACCAGCCGGGATGAACCGGGGGCACTATACACAGTGGCCAAATTAGTAAAATTAAAAAAAATGGCAGGTTAGATGCACTTGAAACTGACGAGCTTGCATGAAAGGATTCACGACAGTGGAGGAGCTTGTGAAGTATGTAAGGATAGAGTCAAATGGCGGGATCTTGTCTCTACCTACCCCGGAGGGAAATAGGCGTGAGCGAATGTATGTTTATCTTCCTGACACCATCATTTACATAACATAAACATAACATAAACCCACGCCTGTATTCCCCGAAGGAGTAGGCAGAGGTGCTAGCACCCACATTTCGCCAGTTTATGTTTAGGTCCCAATGTAATAGGTGGCGAGCCTATTGCCATTAACCGGACACTTATAAACCTGCGATAAATACACACATAACTTCGAAAAGTCATTGGTGTGTGCCATGGTAAACCTGGGATCGAACCCGAGACCTCGTCTCAGCAGTCCATTACCCATACCACTAGGCTACCGCAGATTACTTATTACCGCAGACTATCATTTGTCATTCATTAATAAGATATGTAAAACGAAACACAAAATAAAACACATTTGATATGGGTTTTATCTAAAAACATATTTTAGCACGTCACAGCACTGAAAATATGTTTTCTTCAATTCAGAGAAGTGATTGTTTTGCGAATAGTACATAATTATCAGTTTGCTTTGTTTTTCTTGGAATTCAAATATCGTCACATCAAACATATTATTAACAAGCTGGAGCTCACGGCTCCGTCCGCGTGAATGTCGGTTATTAATCTCAGTCACAAATCTAATTCTACTCAACCAATTGCAATTAAATATACGCTAGATTTGATGACTTAGATTGAATCTTTCTAATACATAAACCATAACACAATTCGTTCAGTAGTTTTTACGTTCTTTGCGAACATTTATACAGGAGTTACCAAAAAAATACATTTGGTTGCCTCCAAAGATTGCAATTTGGAGCCTGATCTCCCCTCTCCTTTTTTTCTTGACTTTTACGGGAGTTACTGCCTTCTGACACCTCTAACCCTTAGATAAAAGAATCTTTGAATGAATGAAAGAGTCTCATCGAGATCCAGGTGGGGATACTCCAATATCGGTAATAATGGTAGCGCAGATTTCCTGATGCCGTATTGTATGTGTGTTTATATATTATATCTGAAGTAGAATGAATCTCCCTACCAATACATTCGTTTTATATCAGCTTCTATCATGCATGACCCACGAGATAACATTATGTATGTTATCTTTAGCGGATGCTGTGGAACTTGACCTTTACGTAATATATTAGTGAGATTATTTCGATCGTGTTTAAACTTTTGGAACCAGCTATTAATAGTGACACTTGATGGGACTTTATCAGGAAGAGATAATCGAAGTTTATCGTGACTTGTAATGATGACGTAGGCGCTACGAAATCACTGTCATCTTACAGTTGTTCTTATTTGCTTCTGCAGCTTTAGATTTTTTTCATTCTTTTTTACATAGCAAAAACAAAATAAGGATGGATATAAAAGCACTCATTAAACCCTTACCGGCTTATCTTGGGTGTGACTGTCTTTGGAGCCCTAGGTCTCTCTCCTTTCCCACTTTTTGATTAACTCCTACGATTTCTATGGAAGATACTGCCGACTAACCTCCAATCAGGTGACGCTCGTCAAATCGAAAGTGTATCTATTGACATTTTATTTTGGCCGCCCCACAACCAACCTTGAAAAAGGGGTGTGAACGGTTTTCAGAATTTTGTGTTAGATCCGGCAGCACTAATTTTGAGCAAAAAATTTTATTTGAACCAAAGTTCAAATTAAATTCTCTACAACTAAACTAAAACTAACATAATTATCAATGAATTTTCTCTCAACCAGATTATTCATTTACTAGGATTTCATAGCGCTTGGTGAGTATAAGTTTACTACTTTTCTAGTAAGCAAATCGTAGTTATAAATAATATTGGCTGATTGGAGTCCAGATGTTCGATGTGACTTCGGAGAGCATTTCCGAAGTCTGGCCCCCAAGCTGAAGGGCGCAGCTGGCACATTGGAGGGGCTGCTGCCCAACTTGTGGGGGCTGGAGGACTCCTGCAGCAAACTCTACAGGGGAATCATTGCGGTCAAGGACTTTATACGGGTGCCTAATCTTGGCGAAGACCCTGAAAGCCAGTAGGCCCGACCACTGCGACAAACAAAGCGGATGATGGGGCTAATAGGGTCATCAAGTTGTACTCTCTTTCTTCTGCATATCAATGACATGCTCTGTAACGGAAACATTCACTGCTATGCAGACGACAGCACCTTACATGGGAGTTATCACGCACATCCTGCGGCCAAGCAGTCTGATATCGCGGAAAAAAGGCAGCTTCTTGTCACAGAGCTGGACCGGATCCTGGACCACATTTCTCAATGGGGCGCTAGGAACCTGGTCGAGTTCAATGCCAAGAAGACCCAGGCATGTGCGTTTACAGCTAAGGTATCTCCTTTCCTTCCCCTTCCCACTCTTCAGAGCACACCACTGCCACTGCAGGATCACCTCACTATCCTCGGTATGGATGTTCGCTGCAAACTGAATAACAAAAACTATATCGAGAGTATCATAAAATCAGCCTCGCGTAAACTCGGAGTCCTGAACAGAGTGAGACGTTTTTTCACGCCGGAGCAGCGGTGTCTTCTATACAAGACCCAAATTCGTTCCTGCGTGGAATACTGCTCATATCTCTGGGACGGCTCCGCAAAGTACTTATTAGATGCTCTCGACAGGTTGCAGCGACGTGCGGTCCGCATTATTGGGGATCCTGAGGTCACGAACACCCTCGAGCCTTTGCAGATGCGTAGAGATGTTGCGTCTTTGGCAGTTTTCTACCGTCTCTACCATGGTGAATGTTCTGACGAGCTCTTCCAATTAGTCCCACCCTCCCCTTTCCTTCACAGGACGACACGTGCAGGGCTAAGATGTCATCCATTTACGGTGCAGAGTATACCTGCTAGAACCAAGCGTTTCAGTGATTCATTCCTATGCCGCACCACTAAGACCTGGAATTCCCTGCCAGCTCACGTGTTTCCTTCTTCCTACAGTCCCGGGTCCTTTAAGCGGGGCGTGAAAAGGCATCTAATGAGGCCGTCAAGCTGAGTGCCACCACTGTTAACATGGTAAATGTTTACGATGGTGACCCTCTTTCCAAGACTTTGCCTTTAGCTTAACATCAGGCGAGGTGAAGTCAAATTGACGTGTCCTATATAAAAAAAAAAAAAAAAAAAAAAGTACTGCACGTGCACGATCTCCTTCAAGGCGGTGAGCCTCCTTACGCGCATTGTTGTTAATTGCCTGTGCATTTCTTTGGAGAAACGTTTTGGAATTTCCGTCTTTACATCAAGTATGAGTCAGATCAATCAATGGACTTTGTACGACTATAATCTTGGCAATTGATTCTTACTCATACGGTGTAAACTGATGGGATGACACAACACTAGAAGGATATTAGTAGCTTGAGCTACGCTGGTACCATATATCTACCATATTCTGTAAAAAAATATACCATAACTTCCACTACCAGTGGAGGAGAAAAAAATACTTTCCGATGCAAAAGCACCGTAATTTACATATTAACTCAAGAAAAAAAAACGGGGATTCATCAAGTTTTTCGGGGCTCCAGGCCACCTTACCTGCAAGCCAGTGCATAAGGGTTTCCTCTCGCGATTAGGTAGGTAGGCTCTTCCGTAAAAGCTAAGGTAAGCCATACAGACGCAGACAGAAGCAGACAGTAAGTGCGAGCTTTGGATGCCTCCGAAATTACCACTGTGCTGATAATGATAATTATATGGCATGATGGTCCATACAAATGTAGTGTTGAAGCACTGGTGCAAGGACAAAGGGACGATAAAGTGACCTCAAACGCATCGCCACGAAGTCTCAATCAGTTATCAAAATATCAGATTTTTTTTGTAAAGCTTTAAAATTTTTACGGTAAAGCTTTAAAAATTCTCCTCATTTATGTATCTTTTTTTATAAAACTTAATATTAACACGAATATTGGTTTCCCCTGTGTGTATCTTACCTTATAAAAAAACATCAGCTGCTTCTAATTCTATAGGAAAGACCCATTTTTTTGAACATATTATACAGAATGAATGTCAAATATAAAACGAATGTTAGGATCTTGTATCTAAGCAATTAATATTATTAATATTATTGTCTCGCTCACAGTTATCTATTATTTTAAAAACACGGTCCTTAGGCAGCTTATAGGTACGAGGATGTGGATGCAGGGCAGCTATTTAGGGAGTAGTAATCGTACAGTGATAGCTTTTCCAAGACTTTTACTACGGTGGTACTGTTCCACCAACTTTATTCGAGCATAAGTTCCTAGTTACTGCTGTAAAGAGATTATAATATACAATATCAGGGATATTAGGTATGAAGGAAGGCCCAGAGAAGGGTGCCCAGTGACAGAAGTAGCGGCGGCCTCGGCATCAATACGATTTGTTCTACAACTACTACTGCTACTACTACTGCTAGTGGGGACGCCGTTTGACCCTTCTACGAGGGGCCATTTCACCTAGTTCCCCTGCCATGCCATACATGTTCGTATGGCAACCGGGACTGACAGCTTAATGTGTTCTCATTGGTACGACCCGACCAATACAAATACTCTTATTCACGCATACAAATATTTGCAATATGCGGGGATCGAACCCTCGCCTCCTGCGTAGCGGCCGCGTTCACTACCACCATGCCACGGAGGTGATTTGTGTTAAGCTGCTTGCAAGTTGTTCACAGTTGCTATAATGTGTCAAGAAATTTCATTGCACGATGCAGGATTAGTGGTACAATGGAAGTTTAGCTTACTATCACATGAATGTAATGGTGTACAGTTGAATACGCAAAATAAGGTTAATTTCAAAAGTTTCCATCAGTCAAATTTAATACTCTTTTTACCATCGTAAAAAGAACCAAATGGTCAATCATTATATTATGTGCCCGGATAAAGTATGATTTCCGGTCAATCAATATTTATGCCCGGGAAAATTATGATTTGCATTCAATCAACATTTAATTTTGAAGTTCATTTACGTATTGTACACTTTGTGCAGGGTCATCACTAGCTTCAATCATGAGTATAACGTGTCACTCATATACGGTGCTAACAATTTTATCTTCCGAGCCATACATGTTAACAAACAGATTACTTGCACAAGTATTATTTGCGTCTAAAATGGTGGCGTTTAGGAATTTACTCACAGATTTCTGTCAGGCGGTATGAAATCAACTTTATCATTTTTATAAGTTATAGTTCTCGTGACAACTATTCACTTTTATACATCATTAAACTATTCGGAGATAGAATTCTGCTATCTTAATCGCGCTATCATTCTTAATTTATTTAGATTATCAGTACAGGAAGAAGGACATAAGGGACGCAAGACCAAGAGTGCCTTGGACTGCACGAAGGCACCGCAGTCTCACGCGGTTAAGCTCGGGTCTCGCATTGCCCACCTGTGTAGATTTTGTCTAGATCGGCTAACTAGTGTAGGTACGTAGACGATTATGAGACCTCCACCCCGATGAAAGGAGGTTTTGTCCGGGAGGTAGTTTTTCCTCGATTAAAGTTAAAGTAAAAAGCGCTTTATATTATACACTAATTCAAATTCCTAAGACATAAAAATGTGAATATAATTACACGGGTATTTTTGGAGCCCCAAAAAATCTTCGGGATGAACCTAGAAAGCCTGCCTCAAATCACTTCCGCTTCCGCAAAATATATAAAGTGTAAGCTCTGGGTATGATAATGAGTTGTTTTTTTTTTTTATATTATAGGACACGTCAATTGGACTTCACCTCGCCTGATGTTAAGCAAAGCCAAGTCTCGGAAAGAGTGACACCATCGCAAACATGTACCATGTTAACAGTGGTGGCACTCAGCTTGACGGCCTCATTAGATGCTTTTTCACGCCCCGCTTAAAGAACCCGGGACTGTAGGAAGAAGGTAACACATGAGCTGGCAGGGAATTCAAGGTCTTAGTGGTGTGGCATAGGAATGAATCACTGAAACGCTTGGTTCTAGCAGGTATACTCTATTAGAGAGATAGAGATTTATCTAATATTAAAATTCTATCAACCATTTCATTCAAACTAAAAAATGTAGGTATATCTCACTATTTACTTATCTCTATCACCCATACTTAGCGTATGAACCCAATAGGGTATTGACCCTACCTTGGCAAATTACCTGGACGCAGACCAAGGTCAACAGACAAGTATATGTAGGTTAAAAGGCGTCAATCGATTCGTAGACGGTAATAGTTTACAGAGTAAAAATGTGTAAGGCTAATTTTATAGGAAATTTAATGTAGATAAATAATGTGTTAATAATGCCTCGTCGCCCTTTGTCGGTGTCGCTGTCGTCATCGCTCTGCTCGTGCTCGCACACTTTTAGGCCCATTTTAGTAACCTTTTTACTGTACAGAATTTTTTCGTTTTAGGAAAACTTAACTAATTAAATCAGCCTGTATAACTAACGTCTTTCAAACCCCGAAGGGGTAGGCAGAGGTGTATTAGAACCTACGTTACGCCTATTGAGATTTACGGTTCCACGACATAATAGGGAGCGAGCCTATTACCTTGGCCGGCATAAAAAACTTTTTATAATACAAGAGTTGATAGATATAAGAACCTATTCCATAACACAAGCTAGTTAAGCTTACCATGGGTCTAGATAGCGTTGTGTGGTATGTTGTGAAATATTAAAAAAAAAAAAAAATTGCACACAGCAAACTGGATACACATCAAAAATAACTATACTAGCAATAAAAGCACTTAGATACCTAAATATCATATAACTAAAATGCTACTTGTTTTGAAGGTGATCATCGAATACGCACACTAAAATGTCAACAAAGTAGGCTACGCTGACTTACGAGTATATGAGCTTGAGTTATATGTTCCTAACATAATAATATGTGTTCCGCTTTGTTTTTTATTTAAATATCATCATCGTCATACCAGTGCCAATCCGGATTGCTTCCAAAGGTTATACTTACGAGCCATGTGTTCATTCGCCTGCTCCTACTTTCTATAAATGGTATAAGTTGACTTTTACGCTGGCGCGTGACTCCCAACCTTGAAAGTGGTCCATCAATCAGCAAGTGTATTGGCCGCTGACGTGCATACTTACGTACATACAACATGCAATTATTACTGTTGTCTGCGACTCCACCAGTGTAATTCTGATCTCTTTAATTAGACCTTTTTAAAAACCTCTTCGAATAAACAACTCGTCAGATTATAAATAGAGAGAAAAGATCTCATCCTGGTTTTATTTAATGTTTTATTATAAAGAAGAAGAGAAGAGAAGAAGATATATAAGAGATGATTCCGCCTTAACCTTCTAACCTAATCTATTAGTTGAATTAACATCGGATGTCCTACGACTTCAATTACAATAAGCTATCTACTGACATTATTTTGGGTGCTTATAATTTGACGGGTAAATTTATCATAAATGTACAAACGGGTTAATAAAACAAAATTGAGTTTACTAAAACAAATTATTGAATTTATTCTTGTCATGTAATTCGTCTATTACATAGGAACACAGTTTCATCAATAAACTATCACTTGTGAGCAGTAAAAAATAAATAAAAATAGTTTGTAAATCACTTCGAAATATTTTTAACACTGGAATAAATTGACTATCACTATAACATTATCTAAGTATACAGTTTGATCCTTCTATGAGATAATCTAACTCCTTAGGCGATTGCATTTAGTAAGCTACTAATAGAGAGATAGCTACAAGTTTCCCACCACTGGTTGTAGTTGTACAGACTACTGTCCAACATTATAACCTTGTTTGTCACACCAACATGGCATTAGTACTTCAGTACATTACACCTTTGTATACACCCTGTATATCTAATGACAGTATTATTACACTAAGTATCTAAGCACAATACAGATAGGTACAAAATAAGTTCAATTTCATATAGCTAACAAAAACTGTGGCACATTTTTGTTGTTGCAATATTGATTCGATTATGACATGCGTGCCAATGGTCTCACTAGGGATACCATAAGCCCAGCAAACAGTAAATAAGAAAAAGGAACATGTAGGATGTTCTGGTGGAGTTATGGCCGATTCACATTACACGTCAGGACCGTCACGGGTCAGTCATCCATAGTACACCGGGCTGTTTTCATGTTGTGTTTTGCTTTATGTTGCTGCTTGCTACACACATATTTATCGTTGAGTGCTCTCTGGGCATCCAGTGTATGCGTTCATGCTATCGGTTGGCCATCAGTCGCGACACAATACTCACCCACCGACATTCCATCGACATGGCCCTGCCGGGCTACGATCGGACAAGGTTAAGGCATGACCAGACCATCGCGTTCAGCTCGCGTCCACGGCAGCATGCGCGGTGGCGATCAGTTGTTGTGTATGAACTTTTAACGACGTGTTCACATTGATGCGACCTTTAATTGACCAGGGCGTCCGGTGCAGTGTCTGCACGCGGTGTTGGCGGCCGTGGGACCTGGGTTGCCAGGCGTTAATTAGGATATCTGCTTCAAAACCGAGTGCAATTTGATACTGCATATGAATTAATATTGCAATATTTGCCCCGATCAAATTAAATACACACATACATACAGTGCAAGCTTATGAAAAGCTCCTAAAAAACTTGTCGAACCCATTAATGAGACAGAAAATCCTCAATACTGATCCAATATGAATGTATCCGGCCTTTTTACTCGAACGTCCAGCCATACTGACTGGCGTGTCCGGCTATTAGGTTAGCGTGTTCGATAAAATTAAAATCTAATCATCAACTTTCGAATTCAAATAGGGCACCCGATTTGAGAAAGAATACATTTGTACGATACGTAGTACGTCACTCCAGCTTGGTGAACGCGTTATTGTGCGCAACTTTTGTACGCGCAATAATCGCCACCGTGCATATCACCTCCGGGTGATTATTGCGCAACAAACTGAACGTGTTGGTTTAGTTAAGCCTTCACGCGTATCAATGCAGAGTATACTATAAACTGTTTGACTGTGACTGAACCGGAGGCGACACTGTGAAAGATCGTTTATACGGCAAACTTAGATTCAGTTTCTGTATCAGCCCACCTAGACAACTGGCAATTTGCTGGCATTGTAGAATGGAATGGAATGTTATTGTAGAATGGAATGATGCATGTATGGGTTGGAGACGTATTTTGACGTTTATGACATACGTTGTCGAATGTCATAAACGTCTTAAACATCAAAAAATACATGTCAATCCCATATATTCATCATTATAGATAGATAGATAGATAGATAATTCTTTATTGTACACCAATAGATTTACATTGGAACAAGTAGGTAGTATTGTACAATAAGCCGGCCAACGCCTGGTGCCGGTGTCTACGGGGGTAGATATATCGCATATTCATTACTACTTGCATTATTAATAGAAAGGGTTGGTTCCTTGGGATGGTGTCACAACTTTGATCGATTAAAGATTCCTTCCACAATATTGCTCTGAGTGCCTAGTGCGACTTTTTTCTCACATTCACCGGTGATGAATAAACAGTGATTTCTTTGCGCGAAAAATGATTCACAAGTTTACAGCCAGGTGGCACTAATTCAATGTCTTAATCACTGTTTATTCGTCAATGGAGAATGTGAGCAAAAACTCGCACTAAGCACTCTGTATACTAACTACTTATTTTAAGTTTACATGAGTATCATGGTTTTTGATTTCCCGTGTGTCATTAAATACCCATACTTAGAAAGTCAAGTAACTACATATTCATTATTTACTGAGTATATTTACCATGCTAACTTAGCTGATTAAGTTATTTAACCATAGAAAAAATAAACACTTGGCACGGGACTATTCTATAGAACTTTTTGAGATCACCGAATTTATCTCGTTTTGTTTGGAGTCCTGTACTGAGGGTATATTTTTTCAATTCAAATTTAATACTTTATTACTATCAATTTAAATAATATGTTCAAATAATGAGTACAAAAATGTTATTTGGGATGTATTTATAAATTATCATTGTGTTACTCAAACATTTTCTATTTTTAAATACTGAATATATCAATTTCTGAATCATTCGAGATATAGGTGTTAAATACACCTCTACCCATCTCTTCAGCGTGAATATATGTGTGTACTAATATAACAGTGGAATAAATAAAAGTATAAAATAATTATGCTTTAACTTATGCTATCAAAGAGCCATCGCTTTAAAACATAGTAGGTACTATGAAGATCGAATTTATATTACTTAAAAAAAATAGTAAAAGCGGCCTATGTATTCCATCCCTGCTTGTTCTGGTAATATGTTTGTAGTTTTTCTATTATTCTTAAAACTGTATTAGTATCACAAGCATTTGGTGAGTAATCTGGACAACCTTGTACAATGAAACACTGATGCAGTGAGGGCTGGTGACAGCATGTGACTGTGGCTGTTTCGCAAGATGTTGGCGGTCCAGGTTCCTCAGGATATCTACTTGGTATATAAGGAGGAGGATAATTATACGGTGGGGAAGTAGGGCGAACATTTGGAGGTGAAGTAGTAGGGCGGCTAGGATATTGAGAAGGTGGTGGTTGTGTATCGTTTTCATCAAGTTGAGGTACTTGATTCCCTGCGTCGTCACTCTGAACTGTTCCATGTTCGATAGGAGGCTGTGGCCTTTGTGTTGGTTTACTTGGTTTGATAGGATTGAAAGATATTGGTCGAGTAAATTCTGGTATTTCTTTACTTGGTGTTCTTTTACCATTTTCACTAATTTGGTTAGCAGAATTATTATCTACTTGTGAGAAACGGTTAGGTACTTCTGGTGAATACTCTTCATCGGTGTTCACCGGATTAAGAGTCTTATCAGTTGTTTGATTTATTTGTTGACCTATAGGCTGGTCAATACGTTGATCAGTTGGTCGGTCAATCGGCTGATTATCAGGTTGATCAATTGGCCGGTCTAGTGGTTGATCTATTGGCTGATCAATTGGTTGGTCGATTCCTTGATCTGTTGGTTGATTTGTTGGTTGGTAGTTATTGGGATTACAATTGCAGTTAAATGGAGGTACATACAGTACTGGGAAGAATGCTGGTACGTGTGGAAATGGCGCTGGTTGCTGTGGTTGCCTCACAAAATGGGCTATATCCTGAACATATCTGTGAATTACGGCTAAAGGATCTTCCATTCCATAGTTTCCAGGGAAATCGTCTCTTCTGTTGAAACTGGGATATATTACAGGACTTATAGGTGGTAATCCAAAGTTAAAGTGATTATAAAACCTTTTTTGTCGAATGTTTTCTGTTGTATTTGTAATACTTTGACCTTCTTCTGATGAGGAATCAAGGTTCTCACTCGCTGTTTCTACTTTTGCAATTTCTTCTAGCTTGCCTGCGTCACTGGGAGCACCGTTTACGCATATTTGCAAGACGAGAATGCCAAGTAAAAGATGATTCACAACTGCCATCTGCAAAAGAAAAAAAATCTTATATGAATATTTGGTTTCAACTACTCGAAAATGGAAACATTAAAGTATCCATACTAATATTATAAGATGAGAAAGTAACTCTGTCTGTCTGTCTGTCTGGATGTTACGCTTTTACGCCTAAAACACTGAACCGATTTTGATGAAATAAAGAAAGAAAGATGAGCGCTATGTTTGGTCACGATAACCGACATCCACGCGGGCAAAGCCGCGGGCAAAAGCTAGTCAAAATATAAAACTATTGTTTTCTTATTGCCTCTCGCCATATTCGCTACAAAATCCGTAAACTTTCAGTAAAAAATGGTCGTCGGGACAGACATTTTTGTCGTGCTCTCAGGCTTCACATTGTCTACCACACAATCAGGCCACTGTCCTTATTCCCATTGCTGCTCCATTGCAACGAGTATGAACATTTTCAATGTCTATTAGCCTAGAAGTATAGGCACTTTGGTACAATGTCCTTAATTACCGAGACGAGAGAACCGCTAGAAAGCTTTGAACTGGTAATGAGGACATTTCGGACGTTCTTGTATAGACTTGCATACGTAATTTGTTAATATTACTATTTGTATTACTTCCTTCGAAGATTGTTAATTGCAAGTTTCTTGTTATATGATGTTTGATTTACCTATCCTTAGAATGAAAAAGTATCTAAGTATGTTATTACGCATTCTTGAATTCATAACACCAGATATACGCGGTATGCGGGAATCGAACTCGCTTCTTCTGTCTTAGCAGTTGAACGTTCTACCCCTACGCCATTATATTTTCTCCCAGCAGATTGCTTTATGTCGTTATTCTGTAAATAATACTTATTTCACAGGCGCTACTAATTCGGTTAATTCTTATTATGGCATCAATCCGCGTCCCCATTGGCTTTACTCACTAGAGGGTGAAAAGGAACATCAGATTCAATGTCCACCCACTATTCTGTGTTATGTTATGTTTGTTATTATTAAACCGGGCCTTACTTTGCCTAACCAACGTCCCAAACTAAGGGCCCAAACCAGGAGTTCAAGTTCACAGGCTTGGACTCCGAGGAACTTGTTGGAGACCCATATACCCAATTCGAATAACTGATGTAATGTAAGTACCTTATATGGACACAGCAAACAAAAAAATTGCTCATCTATCCGTTCATATTAAAAAAAAAATGAAAACAAATAAAGTATGCAGTAATTTGCTTTTTATCTCAATGACTACCTTTTGTCTTTTTACATTGTGTCAATAACTGTACCTTTACATGTGGAAACCCCTGAGGTTAACACCTCACCGGTACTCGCGATTCACACAACATTGCATAATAATCAAGTCATTTAGATTACGTTTGCAACATTCCGGCTACCGTTACATTTTTAATGATAAGTCTCATATTAACTCATTGTTAATAACATATCAGCGAGGACACAGAGCTGTACACGCTCACCGAGTGTCCGGCATGGGCCGGACCGAGGCTGGAGCTAGTGGCGGCCCTGGGAGTGGGAGTTCTTACCCTCGCCTCCCTGCTCACAGCAATGGTCCGCTTTTTTTTTTTTTTTTTTTTTTTTATCGTGCGAAAAATCCCCACGGATACCACCCCCACGGAGCCGGTGGAGGCGGTTATGTCGGACTCGAACCGACTAAAACGCACGCCGTCTTGGGTCCTTGGCTGCCGGAGGTGAGATTGCCAAAAGCATATCTCTCGCACCCCGGCAGACCCAGGACCATCTCTTTCGAGATGGCCCCCTTCGGGTTGTGGGGACCAAAATGTCCCCATCTAGCCCCGGTTTCGGGGAGGCGCACTTTGCGCCGCCGCCGCGGCCTGCTTCTGCTAGGGTGACAGGCGGCTCCACCGGTCACCCCCAGGCCAGCGCTCATGGAGGACGGAGGTCGTTCTGCGACCTCCGACGTCCGGTTCGCCTTCGCTCTGCACGGGCTTCCCGGGCCCGGAGTCTGGTCCGGACCCGACCGGCCGCCTCCTTCTCGAGCATTACTTGCTCGCAGAAGGAGGCGGCCGCACCCCAAGCGTTTGCGCATCGTACCATCGCTGTGAGCAATGTGACGAGTGTGAGGACTCCCACCCCTAGAGCCGCCACTAGGACCCGCCTCGGCGTGTCCCACGCCGGGCACTCGGTCAGCGTGTGCAGCTCTGTGTCCTCGCTCGCATCACAGTGATGGCACTCGGACGTTGGCTCCTTCCGGATCCGACACAGGTAACTCCCGAAACACCCGTGTCCGGTAATCACCTGCGTCAGCCGGTACGAGAGGCTACCGTGTGGCCTCTCTAGCCACTCCTCCATGATGGGTCTTACCGCCGCTATTACGGCGTGCCCTGCGCTTGGTCGCCCAAGTCGTTGCTCCCATTCCGCTACCATGTCCCTGTGGAGCTGAGACCTCACGGCCCGAATTTCTTCGGGCTCGGGTTCCCGTCCCTGCTCCCGCGCCTCCTTACGATACCGATATAGCATCGAAAGGGCTCTCGCATCCAGGTTCCACGGTAGGGATCCGGCAATGAGACTCGCCGCCTCGAAGGATATCGTGCGGTACCCCCTAATGGCCCTGCTGGCCATTGCACGCTGCGGTCCACGCAGCAGACGAGCATTGTGGACCGTCAGGGTGTCCGCCCATATTGGGCACCCATATAGGGCCATGGACCGCACGACTCCCGCGTAGAGTCTCCTGCAGGAGTCATCCGGCCCCCTCATGTTGGGCAGCAGCCGCCCCAAAGCGGCAGCTGTGTCCTTTAATTTGGGGGCCAGTCTTCGGAGATGCTCCCCGAAGTTCCACCGGCCATCAAGTACAAGCCCCAGATATTTCATCTGGGCCTTGACGCCGATGGAAATGTCTCCCACTATGAGGCTGGAATCCTCCGGTGGCACGCGCCGAGGCCCATGAAAGAACATGGCCTCGGTTTTATGCAGAGCCACCTCGAGACCCAGCCGCCGAATCCGTTCCACGACTTGGGCAACCGCGGTCGTGGCCTTCAGGGTCGCTTCGCGGTATGTAGCCCCGCACGCCGTCACCAGCGTGTCATCCGCATAACACGTGACGGCGGCACCGTCCACGAGCTCCCCGCGAAGCACCCAGTCGTAACCGATGTTCCACAGTAGCGGTCCCAGGACCGATCCCTGCGGAACACCGCACGACATCTCTCGCCGACCGAGCCCGGTCGCACTTGGGTAGACGACTGCTCTCTCCGACAGATACGCCCCGACTATGCGGCGAAGGTAGAGAGGCACTTCGTGATACACGAGCGCCTCCCTAATGCAGCTCCAGGGCAGGGTGTTAAATGCGTTGGCGATGTCCAGTGACACCGCCAACACCACCTCGCCCCGAGCGACGGCGTCCTTCGCCAGAGTCCTCACGCGCATGATGGCATCCACGGTGGAGCGCCTTCGGCGGAAGCCATACTGGCCATCCGCCAGGTCAGGCCCTACCCTGGATAGGTGCTCGACGAGGCGCTTTGCAATGACTCTTTCAAAGAGCTTGCACACCTCGTCGAGCAACACTATGGGCCTGTAGGCGGACGGTGAGTCCGCCGGGCGCCCCGCCTTTCGGATGAGGACCAGTTTCCCCGTCTTCCACATCTTCGGAAACTGGCCTCGCTCCAAACATGCGCTGAGAAACCCTCTCAGCCGGGGCTCGAGAGCGTCTTCTTCTCCTAGAGCTAGGACCCACGCTCGGCCTGGAATGCCGTCGGGTCCCGGGGCGGTGTTCTTGGCCTTGAGCCTTAACACCGCCAGCTCCAGCTCCACCCAAGTGACCTCGGGCACGTCGTCGTCATCCACGTTGGGCGCCATAGGCGACCTAGGTGGCGGAGTCATCTGCGGTGGAATATGTTCCACCGCCCGCGCTGGGAACAGGGAGCCAACAACTCCTCCGAGCAGCTCCGGCTGGAGACACCGGGTTAACGGCGGGGCCCGGGGGCGCAGCTTGCCCCTTACCATAAGGTAAGGCCGCCCCCATGGGTCCCGCTCCAGCGTCTCCAGCAGCTCCTTGTGAGCTGCAGCCTTCGACTGCTTTATAGCTACTCGGAGGGCCTTTCTGGCCTCCCTGTACCCCGCATGAAGCTCCGCCTCTCGGGGCTCCATATCTGCGGGGCGGCTACGCCTCCTTCGGAATCTGGTCCACCGGCGGAAAGCGATCACGGAGGCCTGTCGCAGCCTCGCGATGTCCGCTGACCACCAGTAGACCTGACGCCTCGGATTATAGGGCGGAGCCCTAGGCATAGCCGCGTCGCAGACACGCGTCATGGCCTCCCGGAACCACGCCGCCTCATCGTCTATGTCGACAGGCCTGTCCGGCGCAGAGGCCCAGGCCTGTACGATGGCGGCCTCCAGGAGGACCTCCCGATCCATTCGCTTAAGCACCCAACGTGGCTCGCGTGGAGCCGGTGTAACCGGCGCGGCGCCCGCAGGAGGGGAGACGTCGAACCGAATGTATCGGTGATCCGACGCTGTCCCCACCTCCTCAAGGACACGCCAGCCCTGCACACGGCCTGAGAGCGGGGCGCTCGCGAACGAAAGGTCCACAATTGAGTCGCCCCAGCTCTTCTCGCACGTGGCGACGGCCCCGCGATTCAGGAGAACTAGGCTGAGACTATCAGCCCAGCTCTCCACTGCCCTGCCCCTCGGGTTCGTGCGCCGGGAACCCCAGTTCAGAGACCAGGCGTTAAAGTCCCCGAGCACCAGAACCGGGTGAGGGTAACAGGTATTGACGACGACGGCCAGATGATCCAGCCACTGCTGGTACTCATCTATGACTCGATTCGGCGAGAAGTAGACTGCCACGACCGCTATTCCCCCCACAAGTGCTGCTACGCAGCCATTCCCCCTTGTTACGACAACAAGGGGGGGGCTGCCGGCAGCGGCGTTGTGCACCAGTGCCACCGACCCGTTCAGGTCGGTTTCCCAGGCAGGCCCGAGAAACCGATGAATGTACGGCTCGGCGACAGCGGCGACATTAATGCCCCACTGTGCCATGCTCTGGAGCAGAAGTGCCTGAGCATCGACACAGTGGTTCGCATTCGCCTGCAGGACGCGGAGCTGAGGATCCATTATGGAACCCCCATCTCCGCGCCCTGCCGCGAATCAGAGACGGAGCGCCTGCCTCCCGGCTTCGGCCTCCCCGCGGTGCAGGCCTTGGCACCAACCCTATGGTCGGCCGGCTTGCCCTCCGCTGCACACCTAAAACAGTGCAGCGGAGCTTCGCAATTACCGGCCTTATGACCGGGCTGGCCACAGCGGAAGCAACGGTCACCGACCGCTACTTCCGCCGTGCACTGCACCCCCACGTGGCCCACCGATAGGCATCGGAAGCACCGTGCCGGTCGGGCCTGCAGGAGCCGTACCTGCACCTTTTGGAAGCCCCCGATGAGGAGGCTCCGCCCATCGGCAACCTTTTGGGCTGCCGCGATGGGGCAGCCGACAACTGCTGCCCCCAGTCCACGACGGCCGAAGCGTATTGCTCCGACCCTCACTGTGTCCTGAGGACAGCCTCCGGTCTCCACCACGGCGAGCCTAAGCTCCTCGGCCGTGATGGAGTCGTCCAGACCCGATATGCGCACCTCTGCGCACTTGGTGGGCCTGGACACCCGGACGTCAGCTGCGTCCAGCGTTTCCCTAAACTTAGCCGCAAGGGCGTCGGCTTTAGGGCCGCTGGTAGCGCCGGGGACCTCGAAGATCCGAGCTCCGGTGCGCGTGGGCTTGCACACCAGATCCGGGATCTCGAGGGCTCCCAGGTCGATGCAGGCCCTTGCCTGCCTCACCACCTGGGCGTACTCCACACCCCTCTCCGACGCCTCCGCCGTCAACGTTATGACGACGGCCGTCGATCGAGGGACGCGGAGCCTCCTCGGCGCTGTTGCCATCGCGGCAGCCTTGGCCCTTCTGGCCAATTTGGCTGCCTTTTTGACGGCGTTCCGTCTCTTTTTATTGGCTCCGGCTACCTCCCAGCCCCCTGACGGGGGGCTGGAGGATTTTGCCGGAGCCAGGGCTCGGGCCGGGACTGAAGCCCGGGCCGGGGGCGGGGCTGAGGCCAGGGCTGGGGACTTCTTCCCCTTGCCCTTGCCCTTCCCCTTGCCTTGAGCGCTCTGGGCACCCTGAGCGGGACTCGGAGGACCTGGAGGGGGGCGGGGAGCCGGCACCGATGGGGCCGCCGCCGCCGCCGTGGAGGCAGGCCCCCCCCCTCACTGCGGCGGCGTACCCGGCCTGCGTCGCGAGAGGAGGACGGCGGGCGATATCAAGGATCTCCTCCAGCCGCCGGTTGGTGCGCTCCTCCTGAGCAATGGTCCGCTGTGCGGACGCGTGGGCGGCCGGCGTCTCCTTCAGCGAGCAGGTAATGGTCGTGAAGGAGACGGCGGAACGGGAGAGGCAGCGCGAGCGAGCGAGACTCGCGAACCGCGCTGCCCGCGCGCGCAGGCAACTCGGGCGTCGGAGGGCACTGACTAACCTCCGTCCCCCATGAGCGTGGGCCTGGGGGTGACGGGTGA
Organism: Eilema sororculum; assembly: GCA_914829495.1. Lineage (NCBI taxonomy): Eukaryota > Metazoa > Arthropoda > Insecta > Lepidoptera > Erebidae > Eilema > Eilema sororculum. The sequence goes on along the minus strand of OU618543.1, from coordinate 17,836,083 downwards.
AGCCACCTGTCACCCCAGCAGAAGCAGGCCACGGCGACGGCGCGCTAAGAGGCGCGCCTCCCCATTCCGGGGGCGAGTCGAGGACACCGTTGTCCACCCTCCCGAGGAGGGCTAGACCGTAAGGGATGGCCCTAATCAGCCGGGGTGCGAGGGATATGTCGATGACAACCTCACCTCCGGCCTAGCACCACGACCCACAGTCGGCGTGCGGTTTTAGTCGGTTCGAGTTCGACATAAATAAAAATAAAAAAAATTACATATCATACATAATAATATATCAATGTACCTATCGACTCATTCATTTCATCCTGTTATTTATTTTGAGCTATGGTCACAATAATTAAGGTCATAAAAACATTGGAGAAATTTTCGTTATTCGTTAAATTTTAATTAACAATTTTAAAGCGTCGTCGGTAGCTTAATGGTTAGGGTTCGAATCCTGCCATAACTTAAGTGTGTCATTTTAATAATCAAATGATCAATGCCATGGAATAATGCATGGATTTTGGTGTATATTTTTAAATCAGAGTCCAGGAACAAAAATTTAGGTCCCTTTATCCCCCTGATGAGTTTGTGTAATGTGTGTGAATGTATCAATTGTATGGATCAACCTAATCACCAACTTAGCTTTGAGTTTAATAATTAATATCCGTAATATATTATTGCAAAACGATATTATTGCGAGGGTGTATGGGCGCTGCGGAGCCATTTGAGGACGAAGTCTCACCTCACCTGCTAAATACGGTATACAAGGTACAGGTTTTCTTCTCGGGTTAGCGTGTTAGACGGCAGTCGCCAACGGAAAAGCTAAAGTACCATTTATCCACAATGTGGTACGGGCACAGACTCCAAAGTGCAAACTTTGGATGCAACTGCGACAAACAGAAAATCAACCTTCTAGGTAGAGCATTAGCCTTCTAACCTAACCAAGTCGGATTGTGTAGTGACTGTCCTAAAATCATTATGCGAATTATAACTATGCATAAATATATAAGACCTAAAATAAACAATGGTGCCAATTCTGTTGTTTTTAAACTAACTAAAATACACTAAAAATCTCTGAAATTTATTATTCACCCAGATTGCATAGTCTTTCCGGTCAGCGCAGACAGATTTTGGCCGGACAGTACATGGCCTTGAGACAAACGAACACTCAATTAGTTGGCCGGCCGACAATGCAAGCAATTTTCGACCTTATTGACATCACATAAAACAGAGTATTTTTTCGTATATTCGTGATCTGCGGCATCTATTTATGCGAAATGATACATAATTAAGAAAATGTTGTTAAGGTCGAAAATCGTTTTTCTGTTCTGAGTAGTCCTTCGAGTTCGTCGAAAGTCGGTTCGAGTCCCACATAACATGCCTAACGATTTTGCTATCGAAGCTGTGTCTAAAATCTTTTCTTACGAAACGACTATACAATCTGGGTGTATAATATCATATTAGAGATTTTTAGCGTATTTTAGTTAGTTTTGAAAACACAGAATTGGCATCATTATGCTTTTAAAATTTAACTCCTTCTTATGGCATAACATATTATACTAAATTACTCTGATTAAAGGAATCTTAAATTATAAAACAATTAAATAACTATCCCGTCTTGAGCTTTCACTTTTTTTTTCGATCTAAATGGATAGAAAGATGATGCTGATATTATGGCGTGTATGAATTGTTATTTAATTGTCTTTTTAGTACTACTAATATTAAAAACCCGAAATTTTGTAAGTATGAAGGCATGGATAAATGTATGTTTGTTACTCTTTCACGACTTTCTAAATGACTGGATTTATTATGGAGTTAGCTGACACCCAGGATTAATACATAAGCTATGTATGCTCGCGATAACCGACAACCACGCGGGCGGAGCTGGGGGAAAAAGCTAGTAAGAAGTGAATTCCCGAATACTCCGTTAATAGGGTAATAAAATAAAACCCTAATTGCTAAGTATGCCGAAGCAAACAGCCATTTACGCCTCATTTAATATTACGATCAGATGAGATGTATTTATGTGACTAGTTGTTCCTGTGACTTCGTCGGCATTTGCGTGTTTAAATATTTTACGCGGAACCCTAATACTTCTTATAAAATAATTATTACCTCTGTTACACCTCATAACATCAACTATCTGCAATAAAAATCCTGTGTAAATTGGCCCAGCCACTTCGGAGATTACCCGGAATAAACAGACAAGTAAACATACTTACATTTAAAAATATGTTATTTTGTTATAAGTATCCTACTTGCACGATACTTATATGCTGCGTGATATGTCCACATCAAAAGGTTTTTTATTACATTATTTACATTATTATACATTATTATTACATTACAAACAGACGATTCAATTTTATTTATTTGTATGAATAAACAGGTTTATTTATAATTCTGCACGAATACCATACCAACTATTTTTACTTTTTATAGCGATGTTATTAAACTTGTAAACTTTGAGTTTACAATTTATGTCACCAATTGAAATAAAACTAAGTACAATTTCGAAGTGATTCCACAAGGTTTATAGGGTTATTTTATTATTTGCAGTGATTCCGACGTTTCTGTCCTAGAGAATACTATTCAGTCCAAGAAATGTTGTTGCTGAGAAAATACTGGGATCTCATTCAATATTAAAAATCGAATGCTGCACACGCATTTAAAAACTAAGCGGGCAAATTAAGGTGGGTCACTGAATGGATTTATTGGTACTCATCTTTACCCAATGCCTATACAATTTGGCCATTGGTAATTTTAATTAGCAGAATGCGAATTGATTCGAACAGGTGTGACGTCATTATAAATTTGTATAGCGAAGTTACATCACCGCAACATTTCCTCAAGATGTACGATTTTCTCTAAGCGTCATAAATAACTGACCATTTAATTAAAAAAAAATAGTTTTTGAGCAAAATATTTCTTTATGAGAATGCTGTTTAACCACTTAAATGGCTTTTTTTTAAATGTTAGCTAAAAAATAAATCTGTTTAATCATCTTAGTGGATAGGAGCTCTTCTTACTGTGCTGACCGTTGCATCTCCGACGTGAAACCACTCCTACCGCAAGCAATTTAGCTTACAGAATATACGCCTATACAGAATACTACTAATTTTGGTTTTAATAGGAAAAAAACATCATCACTTTTGAAGCAGACTGTACCCTTATCATCAGTAAGTTCTGTACAGTTCATATGTCATGATAGGTAATGGGTAAACTTGTGGTAACTGGGTGACCTTGACATCATGGTTTTAAGAGTTTTACGAATGTATTATTCATGCATAGTATGTAGAAACATCATTTTCATTTTAACTTAATCCACTACTTAGCCACGTAATGGCCTTGCCCTCTTTATTATTGTCCATTAAACTAGATAGCCCGTTCCTACTAATATATAACAGCGGTTGTAAATAGGTATTGTGGTTCAACTAAATATTTTTCAAAACAATTTTTAGGGTTTTATACCTCAAAAATAAAAAGAACAGTGATAAGAGTGCCGACAGAAGTGTGTTAATATTATAGCTACTAATATACAAAGGTATAACGTGTGAAACAGTACATTTTCACAAATGGTAACAAGAGGTGTTGATAACAGTGTAGCAACATCAATGATGTTTTCCCATTTCGAAAAAAGTTCTACAAAAAGTACCCAACGCGCCTGAAGAAGTTTTTACTGTCAATTCATTTAAACAAATAATGCAAATAAGTGTCACGTCAAATAACGCCTACCCCGTGTCTTTCCCGGCGCAACGGTGCTCATGACGCTGGCAGCATTGCCACGTTGAATCGCAATGGCCATTCTTTGCCCCAGAAACGAGCCAGAGCGGGAGTCGCCACCTTGTTCGTGACCATTTTAAGAGCCTTTCACCTCGATTTACTTAAAAAAGTGAATCTCGTTGTCCATATTTCTGTCTGTTCGGTAACAATTACAAAAGTTGAAGTGAAAAGCATATTATCAGGATCGTAGCAGGTGGAGAAATACTGACTTTGCCTACCCCGAAGGGGTGTGATTTTATGTGCATAAGTATCCAATTATACATATATTTGTATAAAGATAGATACATAATCAGAAAGTATATAACGTCAATCAGAATTTTAAATACTAACGTCAGATTATGCCTAATCGACAATCGTAAATAATTTCTTTGCAAGCTTAATTACTTAATTCATCAGGGTCATTGAACAAATTTCACGCATATTTATTTTTTTATAATCATTAATTATAGCTTATTATATATATGATGCTATGCTAAGACTACATAATAATACCACAGTTTTTTAATTTTCAAATGTGAATAACACGTAAAGGCTTGTTTCTAAGAATTCATATGAATGACACTCACAGAATGGTAAGGGGATCACCCTGACGCCAAAAAAAAAAATACGTTAGTTAGGTACATGAGTCATGATAGTCTGGAAGGAATTTCCTCCTTTGGATAAATCCTAATATTTAGGTGTAAGGTCTTATTCGAATCACTGACCACCAACAGAACAGAACTGGAACTACCAAAGCTAAAGTTACGAAATTTGGACTATAGTCTTCTTTTATGGTCAGGTGAGCATTACATTTTTGGGAATTTCAACCTGTAGATGTTTAACATAGGGTTTAAATTAGCATACATATACCTAGTCACGCCTGTAAATCCCTGAAGGGGTAGGCAGCGGTGAATGAAAACCTACGTGTCGCCAACTATGATTTTCGGTCCCACGTTATAGGAGGCGAGCCTATTGACGTCTATCGGGCACTTTGTCTTGGACTATATGTTTACTGTCGGATGGAGAACGGCCATATCCCTTAGTCACCTTTTACGAAAACCACAGAAAGAGCTGGGGTGGTCATATTCTACCCCACTGAGGACCAACACGGCAAAAAAGGGCATAAATGAGTTTTGTCATCTCGCAAATAAGTTCGATACGGTTGTTGAACTGTGAACAACAACAACTGAAGAGGAATCAGAATAATGCGTGTTGCAAACGTCAATAGATCACGGCAACCAAATCTGAAAGAACTTAGCTAGATATAAGCAAATTATCCCAAAAATGTCTGCCTGACAATGATTCTTTGACCAAAAGTAACTTACATTTAGGTATTCATGTCATTAAATAAGTCCATATTAAGACTGGCAAATAATGCGTGGTCGGGTGATTTGAATACAGTCGAATAAAAACCAGTCGCTCCATTACTGAGTCAATTGAATCCGTGCAAATCATTGTGCATCCTCACGCCATATATCTTGGACCCAAAATGTGCTCTATATACATTTATGTTTTTTGAAGATAGCACTACGTGCCGTAGGTAGATGAACTCAAATCCACCAATTTCGGCGCACGCTAGGGTACCATGTCTCTCGAGACTTGAGTCCACCATTTATAGGGGGGAGATATATCTAAAAGACTTAATTTAGTAGTACTTCAGGCTTTCCTTTACGTATTGGATAGTCAGACAGATATATTAATGTTCTAGGAATGTAATTCATTGAGTGTCTCTAAAATAGACGAAAAATTAAGTCATCACCAAAAACCTCATTGCAAATATATTCTAACTACCTTTAGCTTGTATGAAATCATTACGCGTGAGCAGACTTTAATTGACGACCTAACTTCGTGACTAGATTAAGTAGTAATGATTGTGCTAATAATTATTTTGTTGTTATACTACTTAAGTAAAAAGCTAGCAAACATACGACCTGCCTTTTTTATAAAGAACAAGTCAATTTGACATCACCTCGCCTGATGGTAAGCTAAAGGCAAAGTCTTGGAAAGAGGGACACCATCATAAACATGTACCATTTAATCAGATGCCTTTTCACGCCCCGCTTAAAGGACCCGGGACTGTAGGCAGAAGGAAGACACGTGAGCTGGCAGGGAGTTCCATGTTTTAATGGTGCGGCGTGCGGCATAGGAATGAGTTACTGAGACGCTTGGTACTTACTTTTGAACCGTATACGGATGGCATCTTAACCCTGCACGTGTTGTCCTGTGAAGGAAAGGAGAGGGTGGGACTAATTGGAAGAGCTCATCAGAACATTCACTATGGTAGATACGGTAGAATACACTGCCAAAGACGCAACATTTTTACGCATCTGCAAAGGCTCAGGGGTGTGTCTACACAGGAACGAATTTGGGTCTTGTATAGAAGACACCGTTGCTCCGGCGTGAAAAAACGTCTCACTCTGTTCAGGGCTCCGAGGTTACTGTTTTGATGATGCTCTCTTTTATTATTCAGTTTGCAGCGAACATCCATACCGACGATATTGGGGTTATCTTGGTGTGGCAGTGGCGTGCTCTGAAGAGTGGAAAGGGGTAGAAAAGGAGATGCTTTTGCTGCAAAAGGTAAGCGGGACTACGCACATGGTCAGTCTCACTGCTGGCAGTCTTATACATCAGTACCAACAGCACTGACTCTCAGAAACATCAAACATTCCATAGGACAGTACAAATTGAAATAAACTCAAATAAATTTACCCTACTTGGCACGAGAATTTTAAATGAAAAATGGATTTAAATAAAAAATAACGTTCGATTCATCCTCAGGAGTAGAACACAACAGACACACAGCAGTCCGCTATTTGCTTTTGTCCTTACAAACTATAATCTTTCTCTAATGTTCTTTTCATGCAAACTCACCGGTTTTAAGTGCCTTTGATTTGCCTTTTTGATTATGATAAGAAAATATGCAAACTGCCCCAGATGCTATAAAGGATTTTTCATTGAAGAAGTCCTTCCATTTGCAAGCCAATTGCTGTTTAATAAAAATAAAATTCAAGCCTTTTAATATCTCTCTTCCCCTGATAGTGCTCGAGACTGCTATAGAATCGATCCGAGTCATAGACGAACGTCTTGTGTATTAGACACGGAACAGATGTGTTCACACAGCATTGACATTTTTGTTCCGGGATTAAATGGCAAGTTAGTCTCAAGAGTAGATTCTTGTTAGCATTTGTGTGTAGAACTATAAATTTTTTGTTTTTTTTTTGTTTACCGTGTGTAACAATCTTATAGGTATATGGCGAATAAAATAACAGCTGGCTTACCATAAAACGTAAGTTCGACCTTTTCAAGCAATTCTTGAACTTTATTTATCCCGAAATTTGTCTGGAAGGTGGCACGTGAGACTTCGTTTGATTCAAATCCTACCGCAATACGAAGTACCTTTAAGCTACGGCTTTCTTTCGTGTTTCATTATACTAGGAGGTAGTAGTAGTGTTTGCCTAATATTACCCATAAATAACTTCTTAATTTGAATTTGAAACATTGAGGTGTAATGTTGTTATAATTTTGCGTTTTAATTCTGCGCAGGAGTTGACTTTACGTTAATCAGAACAAGATTTCTCAATTCTTTACATAGGTATTAACGTTAAACTTCTGATTCTTTTGTTATAAATACGCATCATTCTGCGCACATATAATATTTATTGTAGCATTGCTTAAAAACAAGTGCGAGTCGGACTCGCGCACCTTTTTTTTTTCGTGCGGGAATCCCCTCGGATACCCCCCCTGCCGGAGCCGGAGGGGGAGGTTATGTTGGACTCGAACCGACTAAAACCGCACGCCGACTGTGGGTCTTGGTGCTAGGCCGGAGGTGAGGTTGTCATCGACATATCCCTCGCACCCCGGCTGACCCAGGGCCATCCCTTACGGTCTGGCCCTCCAGGACTCGCGCACCGAGGGTTCCGTAACTTAAGCTACATAAACCAAACTAACTACCGGCGTGGCAGTCGCGTGCACTACCGCCACGCCACAGAGGCTGTCGTAACTATAATTTGATTATGTTAACTCAGAAGTTTGATTTTTGCACAGCTTCAAGACGTTATAGACCTGAGTATGATATGAATTTACGTATTCCTGAGAAAATGGTCTTGACAGACAGACAGACGGACAACGAAGCGATCCTATAAGTGTTCCGTTGTTTCTCTTGAGGTACGGAACCCTAAAAATAGAATAAAAATCTAGATTTTGCTAAATAGACACAAGACGAGAGCCTTGAAAAGTCGACGGACCTGGTCACGGATTGAAACTAAATATTGTGATTAAAACGAGCCAATCAACTATCGAAGATCGACTTTAGACTTTCAACACTGTAATAGATATCGTTCATAATCAGTTATGATTAAAGCAAACATTATACTCCCTTACGAAGCATATTGAACAAACATTGCTTTTGTTGATAAAATTATAAGCTGGAAACGGTCGTTATGGCTCGACATTCGCGTCGTATCGAATTCCACCAGCTCACCTTCACCTATAGCGTATCCTGCATAGACTAACAACGCTTCTGCAGATCTAAAATGGCCACTTTATTGGAATCGCATTACGATAATATTTCCTCTTTTACACGATATTTACACCAAAATCTGCTTAGGAAATGTTGTGTTTCAGATCATAAATATGTGACTATTTTTCGAATTTTATAGGATTTACCTACTGGAAATTCAAAAATTACTCGTTTTCTGCAGAATTGCTCAATGTGGCGTTTTCAAACCCGCTAGTCTTAAGTGGTTTTAAATTTTCTGCTATGATACGGTTTGTTGAGGTCACATTCTTAAGTGTCATTGACGTCCTTAAACTAAATTTTCTAAAGGTACCGCTAATCTTTATCTTTATGTACGAAATAAAATTTGCATTTGAAAGTTACCAGAGATCCTTTTACTAATTTTTCTGATATCCACCGGAGATTTGGAAAAAACTAATCAATTCTATCAATTCTATGACGACCATAATCAATCATCAGTTCTGTTAAGCTAAATGATACATAATAATTGACACGTATAGTTGTAATCGTTTAGCTCCCAACTGATTTGACTGTTGTTGTATTGGCATACGTACCTAATTGATTAATGTTTTGAAATGTAGATGTTACATACATAAATTACATCTCTGACAAGTTTACATGTTTAGTTGTAGTTTTTATGAGTATTTAAGTGAATTGGTTCCGTTTTTTTAATTCGAATGTCAATCTCAGTTCCATCCAAAGCTTACACTTGGGGACCACTTTTCTGTGATTTGCTTATTTTTTTTTTTTTTTTTTTTTTTATTTATTTAACATTTATGCACACACAAAGCGAATACAAAGTATACAATGGAAACGTTCTTACGGAAGCAACTGTCGTGTGACCTCACATCCCTGAGAGTAAATACTGCACCTGAGTTTCGTACATCATTCAGTTCATTGATGTACAGGCTCGCAGATGAAGTGGAATTGACAAGAGATCAATGGGGCCCGGACACAAAGATAAGTTTTATCTACCCACCTATGTATTTTGGTCTTGATGAATGCATAGGAAATGAAATCAATTTTAAATTAGTCGCCAAAAATACCGTGTCACTCGAATTATGTTAATGCAGCAAACTCGTTTGACTCGAAATAATTTGAAGTCGTGATCTGAATGTTACATATTCACTGATTGGAATTTGCAACGATTCAGATTTAAATGATTCATTTTAAAACAAGATGCGTTTTACCGCTTAAATAGATTGTGTCCGTATAGTTCTACCGTCCAGTTCAACTAGTAGGACTAAACGGAGAAAAAAGTTCATTTAGTTCTACTATCCACTGTATGAAATTTAGTTGTACTAAATTGACAAAAAGTTCTGTTGGTACTACGAATTTGAGTAGGTACATAATTCAATAGAACTAAACAGACAATATTAGTAGGACTATACGGACAATGCTTGTGGGACTAGACGACTAGACTAGACATATTTAATGACTAGTCATAGTCATAGTCATAGTCATTTATTTTTCAATATAGAACAATAAAATTGTTTCTTATTGACGTCAATTTTAATTCTACTTAATCTAAGTTTACCACCGCTTCCAAGGCGCTGGTGGAGAAGAAACGGCGCAACAAACTCCACTGCGGCATTTTTTGGACGTCAATTTACATATTTATTTTCTTAAATCTAAATGTCAACAAGTATATAAAACTCTTTATAATTAAGAATTAAAACAAAGTTACATAATGTAACAAATAAGTCACGTAACTAATACAGTACCATGCTGTAATTATAGCAATTTACGAGGGGCCTGCACCATGCTCAAGCCAGACATTTTTATCTTTCAAGTAATCATCTATCCTATAGTATGCCTTTTTGGATAAGGTGGTTTTTACAAAGGTTTTGAATTTATCGTCAGGCATACCAAGGATCGATTCTGGCAGTTTGTTATAAAAACGTATACCATCCCCCTTAAAAGAATCACTAACCCTGCTAAGCCGATAACATGGAAGTAAAAGTCTATGTTTGTTACGCAGATTTCTGTCTGTAATGTCACTTACTTTTGTGTAATGAGATATATTTTTCCTGACATACATTATGTTTTCAAATACATATTGGGAAGCTACAGTTAAAATGTCAATATCCTTAAATCTTTCCCTGAGGGAGTCTCTCTTGCCTAAGCAATAAATGGCACGAACTGCCCTCTTTTGCAATATAAATATAGTTTCTAAATCTGCTGCATTTCCCCAAAGTAGTATTCCATAGGACATCAAGCTATGGAAGTAACTAAAGTATACGAGCCTAGCAGTAGCTACATCAGTCAACTGCCTAATCCGTCTCACAGCATAAGCAGCAGAACTAAGTTTATTGGCCAGAATAGTGATATGGTCACCCCATTGTAATTTAGAATCTATTGTAATTCCTAGAAAGGTAGTGGTGTTTACGAATTCTAACCCCTTCCCCCCCAGCACAACATCAACGTCTATTTGCCTCACATTGGGTAGTGTAAACTTCATACATTTGGTCTTTTCTGCATTCAACAATAGGTTGTTTGCAGAAAACCAATTTGACATGGCATTCAGAATATTATTAACATTATTTGCATCTGTACTATACCTATTTGCTTTGAATATTAACGATGTATCATCTGCAAACAGTACTATGCCAGCTTGTGCCTCGACCATATAAGGCAAGTCATTGACATATACCAGGAACAGAAAGGGTCCTAGGATTGATCCTTGGGGTACACCTATTTTGACATTTGACCCATTTGACTTTACGTTATTAACAGTAACAGTCTGAAGCCTATCCGTTAAGTACGACTCTAATAGTGCTATTGATTTCCTATCAAAACCATATCGACGTAGCTTGAGTAAGAGTGTTTGATGGTCAACACAATCAAATGCTTTGGAAAGATCACAGAATACTCCAATGGCATCCTGCGATCCCTCCCAGGCGTCGTAAATTAGGCTAACTAGGGCCACTCCCGCATCGGTGGTAGATTTCCCGCCAGTAAAGCCATATTGTTGGCTGTGGAAAAGATTGTTGGTCTTGAAGTACAGTTGCATCTGATTGAGCATCACTCTCTCAAACACCTTACTCAGAACTGGCAAAATAGAAATGGGGCGATAGTTTCCAAGTTCTGACTTGGATCCCTTCTTAAATAATGGTATTAGTTTACCATGTTTCATTAAATTAGGAAATGTACCGTTATCAACACATTCATTAAATATGAGTGCCAAATCAGGTGCCATGATATCAATTACATGACTAATTAAACTGACTGACATGCCCCAGTAATCTTCAGACTTTTTCATTTTAAGTTGCTTGAAAACTTTTAAGATGTCACTGGGATCAATATGTTTGAAGTTAAATTTAGAAGAAGAACTAATATTACTCTCAAGAAGAGCCACAGCACTGCGGGCGCAAGAATTGATTGAAGAAGTGATTTTAAATGGAATGTTGGTAAAAAAGTCTTCAAACGCATTTACAATATCTTTCGGAGAGGTTAAATCCTTATTTTCCAATTTAATTTTAGTAATACTATCCCTCATTTTACATTTACCCGACTCTTTGTGAATGACTTTCCAAGTTTCCTTCATTTTATTAGGGGCCTCAATTATTTTCCTTTTAATATGAATGGCCTTCGCTTGTCTACACACTTTTTTGAAAATTTTGGAGTAATTCTTAACATATTCAATGAAATCATTATCAAATCTGTACTGTTTTTGGGCGTATAGATCAAATAGAGTTCGTCTACTTTTATATATGCCTACAGTAGCCCATTCACAGAATCTAGATTTAGTATTATGCTTTTTACATTTTTGTTTGAATGTGTTGGAAAAAGCATCAGATAATGTAGTAAATAGACTATTATAATGAGCCTCAGGATTATTACCCAAATAAGCTAAAGAATCAAGTTTATCCTCTAACACATCTTTGAACTTTTTAATTTTACTTGAGGTTATGGGCCTACACATAATTTTCTCCTTAGGTTGATTATTAATACCCTTGGAAAAGGATACTATTTGACCCTGGTGATCTGAGGGCAACTTACTAATTAGAGACTTCCTTAAGTATCCACTATCACTAAAAAAATTATCCAAGCATTTGGCACTCGTAGCAGTGTTTCTAGTCGGCTCACAGAAAATATTCTCAAGATTGTAACTTCTGAACATGTTTAGAAATTGAGTACTTTCCCTAGACTGTTGTAAGATGTTTACAATAAAGTCACCGCACACAATAAGATTTTTCCTACTACTTGATGCAATCCCCAGAACTTGATCCATGACCCTAATAAAAGCTCGAAAATCACTGTTGGGTGGACTGTATACGCAGACTACTATACAACTATCAAGCTCGGCACAGGCCACCTCAGCGCAGCGCTCAACAAAAAGTCTAACAATGTCAACCCGCTCTTTACTGCGGAGACCATTTTTTATAAGGACCATGGAGCCACCTCTAATAGCAGACTTTCTGTTTAAGCAACTTACAATATTGTAATTGTTTATACTAAACATCATCTCACTCTCCTTGAGCCAATGTTCAGTCAAACACAAAACATCCACATTTAATTCCTCTAGGAATAGTTCTACTATTAATTCCTTGCCGGGAAGGCCTTGTATGTTTTGATGAGCTATCTTAAGCTCAGGCATTCCTGTTGTCTGAATTTCTCTGACTAAATGAGAAATGCACGAAAAATTAAATTGCTAACTCTTCATAACTTAAGTTTCTTAACTTAGCTAAACTAAAACAAACATTATTATGAAAAATATTTTATCTCAATGATTCTAAAAAAAGGGAAGTAGATATTTGGCCATTGACCAGCATCATTTGCTGTTTCAAAATATACTGATAAGTTATGATATTTTCAATTTTCCTCTTTTTGATCTGCATATTGTCGTTTTCTATTTGTATGCTCTTTGTTATATTTAACGAGGCATCTTTATATAACGCGTGTTTCATATTTACATGACTTCTTGTTTTACAATTATTGTTAAGCCTCAAATGCGGATGGCATTTGAGGCTCTACGATTTCCACGTTATTAGTTGTTCTTATTAAGCGTTCCTCAAAACCATTCCAAATACTGATGAATTTCTCACTTTCATCCAATATGACTCGACATATTTAATGAACGGCTGCATGTTAATACCGTTGGTAATTAATATATTCATCTGTACCTTTACATACGAACAACCTTCTTGAATATTGTGAATCGGCAACAATGGAAGAATACCGCTTAGTTGAAAATAAATAAATATTTAAATATTTCCCAACATTCTACACAACGCTATCTAGACCCATGGTAAGCATAGCTTAACTAGCTTGTGTTATGGAATCTAGAATGCGGATAAACATACTTAAATACTTTTTTTTTTGTAAATACATACATATTATACATAGAAACACCCAGACCAATGCAAATAGCCATATTCATGCATACAAATATTTGCACTGAGCGGGAATCGAACCCGCGCCTCCTGCGTGGCAGTCGCATATATGAATAGAGCTATACCTACCTACTGCTCGTTAACAAATTCTTTTTTTTCGTTTCATTTCTGTTAATTTTAATTGTTTAGCCTTTCTCCAGATTGCATTAGTAAATGATAGATGTAACCTTTAATAATCACATTTGGGAATACCTCCGCGATTGCTTTCATTGCGGCCTCTTCGAAGTCGAAAGAAAACTTTAAAGGTTGCCATTGTGGCATTTGAGACTTGATGATAATGAATACATTTTGATATGATGTACGTTTGATTCATTTTCATTACTGTGATAATCCCCATGGATAGAGTATAGTTGTTTAAACGGTTCCGGGCAACTTTTATAAGTTCCATCTGCAAAATAATGTGTAATTGATGGCAAAAGCGTTGTGATTTGAGGATGGCAAAATATTAATATTCTCTCTCTATCGCAATCATAATCACCCATAAGAAAAATTTTATATTGCGGAGGAACTTGAACATCTGAAACGTTATGGTACAATACATTTGGGATTCCAGCAGCTCTATTTCTAGCATTATATAAGGCTGTTTTAACATTACAATAATTAGGTATTTTTTTAATTAAATCTAAACCGGAGTCTTTGAAAGGGCTTACGGTTTCATTAAATAATTTAGGGACCGATTCTTGAAAGTTGGACTTTATAACCAAATAACAACTTGAAGTTAATAAAATGAACGACCAAAGAAGAATATGATATGTATGTAATCGTAAAACAAAAGGATTATACATTTTTTTTCAGCCCATCTCGTCGTAGTACTAACACGAAGTTCATGATTTTTTTTCTCTGTTTAGTCCTACTAGTAGAAATAAACGGATTTTTTTCTCCGTTTAGTCCTACTTGTAGAACTGAACGGTAGGACTATACGGACATAAACATTGTTTTCTCAGTTTAGTCCTATTAGTAGAAATAAACGGATTTCTTTCTCCGTTTAGTCCTACTAGTAGAACTGAACGGAATTTTTTCTCCATTTAGTCCTACTAGTAGAACTGAACGGTAGAACTATACGGACACAAGGCTTAAATAGTTGTGGCTTTTATATGCAAAATATGTGGCAATATTAGTGGCGCTACGGGTGTTTAATAATGATTAATGATTCATCAGGTGGGTGGAAGCACTATCACCTAGCTAGGTATTAGTTCTAGGTATAATATGATCATTTTCTAGAGCCAAAAGTGGAATCATTATAAAGTTATCTTATTAATAGAATTTACTTTGACAATCATTTTATACACGTTTATACAAATAAGTTATGATTTTTTTTTGTTCTCAAAAACTAGGTTATGGAAACTCAGAATTTTAAATTTATTTTAAATTGATTTCTACTGATAAATTCAGGCTAACTTAGCTGAAGTTAGCCTGAATTTATCAGTAGAAATCAAATAAACCCTAATTTAGTATCATATGAATCAAAACGTGATAACGTAGTAAATATAATTATAAATTGATCACGATTTCTATCATTGGTATAACCCACTCTCTGAACATAAGCTGCTATAATGCTCAGCTATATATTTAAGTAGTTTTTGTCCTTATGTTTTAAAATAATTTTTATCTGTTTCGTGTATTAAATATTCGTGTTTTTCGATAAATTATTTCGCTTTCTTTTGGAAACTCGTCTAATCATAAATATTAAGCAAATTTATCGGATCCAAATTTTTATTCAAATTTTCTAACAGTTTTGTTGACTCTTATCCTCAAATATTTTAACACTTATTTAGAAACTAGAATAGTAGGATCTGGCGTCGTAGATTGCCAATGGTCTCAATGCTATGGCTACCCAATGCCGCTCGAAGGGGTAAAGAGCAGTCTGGAAGTCCCAGAAGATCCGGAATTCTGCTGCATTCAGATCCATCCCTATTGCAATTAAAGCTGGCTTCTTAAAGCCTGGGGTCCACTTTTTTACTCTTACGTACTTTTAGTAAAAAACATATAAAATGTAAGAATATAAGTATTTTTTGGTATTGCTTTTCTAAAGTCAAAACAAAAACTAACTAAACTTACCTAACCAACTGTGGCGAACTTTAACCTAATTTCCTCATGTCTTATAACATAGAGGTAGGCTCAATACCTGAGGGCATTACTCACAGATCTAACCTACCCGTCGTTCAGAGTTTTCTAGAAAATGTTTTTTCTTAGTAAGAAAGTAATTCCATAGGGAGGTCGAAAATCAACATCAAAATATATCAACAAATGTTAACAGAGTAGGCCAGTAAATGTAATAAAATTGGCCTGAAAGGTTGAGTTATTGTTTTAAACCTGTAGTCATTTTTATCGTTTCATTTTGTGTCTTATTATAATAATGTGATAGGTTTTGGGTAGTTATATAGATTTTGCTACTCTGTAATGCTTCGATATCGCCTTTGGGTTGTGGGAGTTAGATGACAATCGCTTCACAGAAAATATCGAAGTATAGCCAAATCCGCAGTTAGAATGGTAAAGCGGACCCCAGACTCCAAGCGGGTCCTAGTGGCGGCTCTGGGGGTGGGAGTCCTCACACTCGCCACGTTGCTCACAGCGATGGTACGATGCGCGAACGCTTGGGGTGCGGCCGCCTCCTTCTGAGAGCAAGTAATGCTCGAGAAGGAGGCGGCCGGTCGGTCGAGGTCGCAGAACGACCTCCGTCCTCCATGAGCGCTGGCCTGGGGGTGACCGGTGGAGCCACCTGTCCCCCTAGCAGAAGCAGGCCGCGGCGGCGGCCCAAAAATGCGCCTCCCCGTAACCGGGGCTAGATGGGGACACTGTGGTCCCCACAACCCGAAGGGGGCCATCTCGAAAGAGATGGTCCTGGGTCTGCCGGGGTGCGAGAGATATGCTTTTGGCAATCTCACCTCCGGCAACCAAGGACCCAAGACGGCGTGCGTTTTAGTCGGTTCGAGTCCGACATAACCACCTCCACCGGCTCCGTGGGGATTTATCGCACGATAAAAAAAAACTCCAAGACTCCAAGCTGAAAGCTTCGCATGTGACTGGGATTAACGCTAAGATGAAGAAGAGATATAGACTCTACTGGAGATGTATGGGGCCCACAGAGATCTATGGGGTCTCTGTAGGAATATCCACGTTAACGAAATATACTAAACTGAAATAATATTATTGACATCGTTCCCACAGAATAACTATGGTTCGTTCTTGTAAAAAAAATCAAAAATCTTGTGCTGTTAAATGATATACTGCTACATGATATACGAATACTTTCAATCAATAAAATTTAAAGGTACAGAATAGAAAAAAAAAAGAACTGACGCTTACTGAATAGGTACATACTTAAATAATCCATACTAATATTATAAATGCGAAAGTAACTCTGTCTGTCTGTCTGTCTGTCTGTCTGTCTGTCTGTCTGTATGTTCAACCACTGAACCGATTTTGATGAAATTTGGTATAGGGGTAGATTAGACCATGAGAAAGGACATAGGCTATGTTTGATCGCGATAACCGACATCCACGCGGGCGGAGCCGCGGGCAAAAGCTAGTATTTTATAAAACTCATAATATATGGAGAAAACACTCATTATCGTTTTGTCTTTTTCCAAAACTGTGACCTTGAGACCGACGAAGTAGAGAAAAAAAAGCTGGTAGAAGTTCTCAGATGCAATCCGGGCACAATGCTGTTATAAAATCATCACTATTTATAAATCGTTTATCTATTCATGAACTATTTAAAGTTGTTTAAAAAACATTTCGTGGACTATTTTGCATTGCATGACTATAATGATCAATGCAATTATAACCGCTGTTACCGCATAATAGCCCGCAATGTATACGTAATAATTACATTTAATAATTTACGTATATTACAATTTTTCATCGCAGTCATTAAAATGTGTGTTGTCCACCTATTTATTTCTATAGAATTGTTGTGTAAAGTGCCTTTTTATATTACATTATGGTGAGAACTGTTAATGATCTCACATTCACTTGTTCTGTGTTGAGAAGTCTCTTAGTTACATATTATGCCGGGTACACACCAAGCAAAAGAAGGTGAATAATAAGCGAGGTTCTTTGATAAATTACCTCATGTTCTCAATCACTTACTTATGTTTTAACGTCCAAACTGTTTCCTTGATATTCTAGAGAATTCTGTTGTTACATCTCTAAACTTAAAATTCTCTAAAATTTTCTAATTGCATCTGTTTCTTTCATTATCAGATAGAAAAGGACAGATGATTTATTTTAGTGAACACATATCAAATTAAGTCGGCGCCTTGACGGTACCCTTCAATTTTAGTCGACATCTACGAACATGCGACTTAACTTACTACGCACCGACAAGGCGCTGTCTTAATTTGACAGGTCTTAACTTAAATAAAATCATCTGTCCTTTTCTATCTGATATTGAAAGAAACAGATGCAATTAGAAAATTTTAGAGAATTTTAAGTTTAGAGATGTATTGTAACAACAGAATTAGCAGCATTAGTTCTTTAACGTCTTCACTAAGACGTTCCACCCATCAAACACTAAAAACATACCTTATGTAACTTGTTTCACGGCATCTACTCGTAGTATACAGATAAACATACTTATACTATATTTGGTTGTATTTAACTAAAGGTAAACAATCTTGGGACGACTTTTTATAAAAACACATACTTATTAAACAAATAAATCATCCTAACTACTTAATTGACTAACTAGTGGTCTCATATCGGCTTTTAGGCGTGTATTCTAGAATGACAATCAGCCTTATTCGCGATTTATCTGAGGACAGATTGTAAAGGCAATATTTTATGTCAAACTATCAACCTGTATATACAATCTGTCCTCAGATAAATCGAGATTCAGTCTGAGCATCATTCTAGAATACTTATAAACCTAGTATTTAAATAAAACGTATTAAAAAGACACATCAAGTTTGTTTATATTAAGTACTTTTTACCAAATGGATTATAGATACTTATATCAGTGCTTGGAAGTTTCGAAGAGGTATGCTGAGGTATATTAGACGCTAAACTAACTTATCACGCTTTATCAGTGAATGTCGTTGAGTAAAACATTATTCAACAATAGTTTTTTTGTCGCACACATATGTATTTTCACATTTACATTACATTTTCCATTTAATTTCCAGAACACAACGTTATCTATCCCATGGTATGCTTTTCTAGCTTGTGTTATGGAATGTAGAATGCGGATAAACATACTTAGGTACTTTTTTGTAAATACATACATATTATACATAGAAACACCCAGACCAAAGCAAATAGCCATATTCATGTATATAAATATTTGCACTGAGCGGGGATCTAACCCGTGCCTCCTGCGTGGCAGTCGTGTTCACTACTGCCACGCCACAAAGGCTGTCATAGGACATGTCCCCTATGGACGTGAACACTTTCCATCAGGTACGCCGTTTGCTTGTCCGCCACCTGAGTGGTATAGAAAAAACCATTGCTGAAATCCTACCATAATGTTACAGTTAGAGAACATACTACAATATTAATACTGCTAACGATTATATTACTACTAGCTTTTGCCCGCGGCTCTGCCCACGTAGATGTCGGTTATCGCGACCAAACATAGCCTATGTCCTTTCTCATGGTCTAATATACGCCTATACCAAATTTCATCAAAATCGGTTCAGTACTTTAGCCGTGAAAGCGCAACATACAGACAGACAGACAGAGTTACTTTCGCATTTATAATTGAATCATTAGACTGTGATATTAGTATGGATTGTCGCGGTCATAGGTACACGACTGTATATGGACAAGAGATCCACAATGACCGCGACTTTTGACTAAGGTTAAACCTACGCTAAACCATTTACCTACAGCAAGTGTCATCCAGGACGGTCATGACGAACTGCTTAGCAACCGAACCCTGCAAGAGTTATCTTATATGACACCACTACGGATTCACAGTTTAGTGACCCATATAACTCCGAGTAGGTACATTCAGTCACAACAGTCTTGAAATCCTATGGCGCACATTGGGAGTGGCCTGGGTCCAACAGTTAACTGCATTTTTTTGGTGGAAAATAACACTAACAGGCGAATAGACAAGAATCCCAAAAATATAGTTTTGGTAAAGCATCAAAAAAAAATATAAAAAAATCAATCATCAATCAAAAATTAACCGTGGTCCTACCACAGTTTAGTAGGACCATTGCCCATACAAAATAATGATGTTTTTGTTATAGTGCTACTGATTGAACTAGGGACAAAATAAATTGAACAAATGAATTGAACATAACCTTTGACTAATACATAATCAAAGATTTTTCTTCATTATACCTATAGACACAAATAATTTACAATTTTACTAAAGTATCTAATGGTGATTAGCACACCAAGTTCAATGTTCGCCACATGACGCGCATACTAATTAAGATGACGCGATCACCATAAAGAACTTTGTTGTTATGTGTGTTTATGTGGGTTTTAGTTACACATTGTTTCTGTAATTATCGTTTCCAATTACCTTTTTTCTTCAATGACGTCATTATTCAAATATGTGGGTGTTTTATTGATTATTTTTGCAAACTCGATAAGGCTGGTGCGAATAAATTTGGAAATATTTACTTTAGTGACTGGACTTATGAGATTCCATATTTAGAGCCTTGCCATTCAGTTCACCTGCTGATCGACAGATGAGGCTCTCTCGCAGGCTATTGCTGCTCCATTTTTTTTATACCACTTAGTTGATAGTCAAGCACACGGCTTACCTGATGGAAAGTGCTTACCGTGGTCTATGGACGTGTGCAACACCAGGCCCTCGATTCTACTAAAGCTAAACTATTGTCAAACCACAGAGATTGCAAAAAGCGGCATTAAAGTTTAGACTTTATTTCTATACACTAAGGTCCAAAATTAAATGCGGAGGAATTTTACGACGCATTATGTATGTAAATATTTATATTTTTATTTTCATTACTTTATATTACTAAGTTCATTTTAATTATATTTGATAGTAATTTATTTCTAATAGTAAATTAAATGACAAAAGTTTCATTACACTCCAGGTGAGTCACACTCGTGCTACCGACTCTGTAGGCACAGAGTTTCTGTGCCGTCAATGTAGAAGACAAAGTAGGACAAGCTTTTGGTCTTCAACACTGACACCAAAACTCTTGATCGATTGGGACGGGAATACCGTCGTGTCCAACCTCCATGACCTTCCTGTCTTACCTCCATGACTGTCGTATCCTGCATGCATAATTTAAAATTAATCATATCATGGAGAGTGTGAACCGCGGTTTTAAAGAATGTGTTCCCCATTATATGGAAGTACTATTCCTTAAAAGTATAACTGACAGCACAGAGTAATAAAAATATAATAAACATTAACGCATCTATGTATATGTTACGGCTAATACCCGAAGTGCGGCTGCACCTAGTTTTAGCCGGTTAGAACTAGGTGTAGCCACTTACTCTTGGTTAAACCTAGTACGAGCCGATTGTTTTCGGGTAAAACTAGGTCTAGCCTTCATCATGCCGGCTACAACTAGGTTCGGCTATTCCCTGTTGGATGAAACTAGGTCTATCCGATATCATTCCGGCTAGAACTAGGTCCAGACAATCCCTGTTGGATAATGCGCACGAGCACGCGCCTCTGCAGGTTGTGAGCGCCAGGTGCTGCTGATCTACTGCAGGTCTACTAGCGAGTGTGACTCACAGCGTCTGCAGCAGCAGCGCGTGTCTTAGTTTTATCTAACAGGGATTGGCTATACATAGTTGTAGCCGGCATGCTATCGGCAGAGCTTTTTTAGATATCAAAAAAACATCCAATAAAGAGAAACGTAGAGAGTTTTTTTATTCTTATAAATCACATTGTAATAATTAACACAAATTATTAGGAGTACAATTTTTAATATAATAGGAACGATCAGGAATATTTTTTTAACAACAGACAATAGTCGGATATTATAATTTAAAGAATGTTATTATTATTATAAATCACACTTTTATAAAGTAACATAAACTATTTATTAGAACAACTTAAACTTGAGTGACATTTTGAGTTGCACAAAATACCAGCAGTTTTGCAGAGGCACTTTTTGTTGCCACATTTGGTTTTGCAGTGGCATCTTTTATAACCTTGCCCACCAGAGGTCGATTGTGCATTGGCTATTTGGCGTAGTGATTTCTTTTCGGGTGAAACCATGTCAATATCTAAAAATTTTGAGCCACAGACAGTGAACTGATTTCTTGAAAATAGTTCTGTTATAGTGCCGTATTTGTTTCCTAATTTGTATAACCTAAGTTGTGGATATATTTTTGCAAGCATTAGTTGCTACATTTTATGGGGCGTGTAATGGTTACATTTTTATGAAATATAAGAGTTTACATCGTTTTGCTATATATTTTGTAAACAAAAATTTGAAGGTAACCCTGGTTACTTGTTTCTGGAACCCTACCGTGTATACATATTTATAGAGGTGACTGTACCTAGTTTTATCCAAC
The DNA here is from genome assembly GCA_914829495.1 of Eilema sororculum. Classification (NCBI taxonomy): domain Eukaryota; kingdom Metazoa; phylum Arthropoda; class Insecta; order Lepidoptera; family Erebidae; genus Eilema; species Eilema sororculum. The sequence continues at coordinate 17,813,964 of OU618543.1, read as the reverse complement.
AGGGAATGGCCGAACCTAGTTGTAGCCGGCATGATGAAGGCTACACCTAGTTTTACCCGAAAACAATCGGCTCGTACTAGGTTTAACCAAGAGTAAGTGGCTACACCTAGTTCTAACCGGCTAAAACTAGGTGCAGCCGCATTTCGGGTATTAGCCGTAACATATACATACAATAATTGACTGGATTTCCATTTTCTGTGAGTCATATTTTGTAATTATTATTCTATGCAGCGCCAATATACCGACACAATAAGTTAAGGAAATGCAGGTGCAAATATTATTAGATGTCTTAATGTACAGACATTAAAACATCAAATAATATTAGCACCTGCATTTCATTTTATCCTGGCCATAATTTGAGGTTTCAATAAGTCAACACAGGTTGACTTATTGATACTTCAAATTATGGCCAGGATAAAATTTATGCATGACACGAATTGATGACTTGAAGTAGGTCATCACGTCTTTAATTTATTTGTTGTTTTTCAACGAAACTACAAGTTTATTTAAATTTCGAAGTTTTCAAACGCGTGCCGAATAAGAACTGGTTCAGCATGTGCCAAAAGATGTCTGGTGCAGATTTTCAACCAGGCTTTTTATTATAAGTCGTCATCACATCTTAGCGATAAGTCCGGTTGCATCAGATATTGTTACCGCAGACTGTGCCCCAGAGCGTGGGGTCCGCTTCCTATAAAGATAAGGGGAACAGCTTCCATCTAAGAACATCCAGAGGTAAAAAATCAGGTACCAAGCCAACGTCAATGTCATTTTTTCGGTGGTGCCCCAAATATATCCATGGAGATTTGTTTTAGCGAGTCCGGTTCGTTACTACTCCTAGTTATTACCCGACTACGGCGAAGCCAAAAGGAGGGTTATGATCTTGACAGGCTATGTATGTGTGTATGTATGTTCATTTGTTCCCTCATAGCCCCTCAACTACTAATTAGAACTGGATAAATTAGGTATCGTTACAAGCGGCTTTATCGTCCGATGGTATATATATTATCGATATATGACGTGGCACTCAATCTTGTGTGGCGCCCTCTAGCGCTCATAAGGTACTGTGTTAAAAAATAAATTTGAGATAAATATGCCGTGTTTGGTATCAAATGTAAGTGTTTAATAGATACATTTCAAATATATAAAAATTATTAGCTTTACCTTGCCCCAAAATAATTTAAATAAAAAATAAAGTTTATAAAACTAAAACCCGACTACGAGAAAAGTGGCATACGACCACGGCTATCCTTGATATTTTCTTGTTTGTCACTTTTTAGAGCGTGATTTTTCGGTAGTCGGGTTTTAGTTTTTTTTAATTAAATCTCACGAGTCTGGCTGACTTCACTGATTTCACCTATCATGATTCACACATTAGTTTTCAAATAAAATTATTTTATGTGACTTATGGCCTCCTTACTAAAAGAAGAAACTAGCTCTTGAATTAAATATTCAAAGTAGCCAAAGGACATAATGATACGATAATGGTGCCAGCCAATCGTTGCACACCTCACCAAACTAAACTCTCTAAATATTTTAACTTGAATTTTGATACTTAATTAAGTGTGCAGTCGAGTCAAATTTAAACTTTAAATACGTAGTTTTAAATGCTAATTTTCATTTACTTATACATAGTAGTTTATTCAAATAACGGAGATGGCCCAAGCCAATGTTACCTTCAAGTTGGTATTCCTACCTGTTAATTGACGAACTGCCCTGAATTAGCTCAGGCGCAAGATAAAACCCCGTAAAAGTCCCGATAAACCAATAATAATTGATTAAGAGCAAAGACACGAAGCTCCAAAGCACAAGCTTGAGAAGCAACTGGAATTATTGCTTTAATGATAAACATGATTACAGTTTCGTAACAGCAGAATCTATAGCAATAGCGTCGATTAGCACACAAAATTCTATAGGTTTAAAAAAAACATATAAGATTTGGTGTCGTATACATTTCATCAAATGATCCGTAACGAAACAAAGTAAGAATTCCGGTTTTTAAAACTAGTTCTTCGATGAAAACGTTCACGCAAATTGTGCAGATATAATATATGCGTATTTTTAATATTCTATAGGAATTAAGGATGGCTATGTTGTAAGTATTGCACGAGTGTAGATATTTCATCGATATTATGACAACACGACAAGATTTATAAAGGTTTGAGCAATGCCTTTTTACCTTCAAGGTGGTTAATAAGCGTATCTAAGACCCGTCATTGCAAGGATTCCTAATTAATATTATGAATGCGAATGCGTGAGTTTGGTTATTGTTCAATCACGCAAAAATCGCCGAAGGACCGATAGCCGTTATGGCTAAAGAGTCCTAGACTGTGAAGACCGTGAGTCGGTCAATGGAAATTTGAACGCTGGGATTGACTGTATTTAATGGCTATGGCAAAAAGGCTAAAAGAGTGTAGAAGGTTTCACCAACATCTTTGAGGGCAAAATCAACCTAACCAGCAATTCGATGCACCTGTTCAACAACTGATGAAACTCTGGTGCAGTTTGCAATATCTATATATTAATACGTGAAGGAAAATTTTTGGATCCCTTTTTACGAAAATTGCGGGTACGTAGGAGGGTGAGATTTGGCATATTGACAGTTCATACCGAAGAGAAGTGCATAAGATTAATATTTTTTTATAATAATGCATTAAAATACCTTATTTTTATTAAAATAAACGTTACGCACTCTATAGCCAATTTTCACACACACATACGCATGTCACTTACGTGTACATACAGTTATTTTTTTTTAGGCATAGGTAAATCATCACAACAGTTCCATAACTATTTGATATTTTTTTTGTTTCTTTAGTTCCTCTCGGAACAGGCTAAGGTACTATGACCACGCTGCCTTTTTTTTTATTTTTATACAGGACACGTCAATTTGACTTCACCTCGCCTGATGTTAAGCTAAAGGCAAAGTCTCGGAAAGAGGGTCACCATCGTAAACATTTACCATGTTAACAGTGGTGGCACTCAGCTTGACGGCCTCATTAGATGCCTTTTCACGCCCCGCTTAAAGGACCCGGGACTGTAGGAAGAAGGAAACACGTGAGCTGGCAGGGAATTCCAGGTCTTAGTGGTGCGGCATAGGAATGAATCACTGGAACGCTTGGTTCTAGCAGGTATTCTCTGCACCGTAAATGGATGGCATCTTAGCCCTGCACGTGTCGTCCTGTGAAGGAAAGGGGAGGGTGGGACTAATTGGAAGAGCTCATCAGAACATTCACCATGGTAGAGACGGTAGAAAACTGCCAAAGACGCAACATCTCTACGCATCTGCAAAGGCTCGAGGGTGTTCGTGACCTCAGGATCCCCAATAATGCGGACCACACGTCGCTGCAACCTGTCGAGAGCATCTAATAAGTACTTTGCGGAGCCGTCCCAGAGATGGGAGCAGTATTCCACGCAGGAACGAATTTGGGTCTTGTATAGAAGACACCGCTGCTCCGGCGTGAAAAAACGTCTCACTCTGTTCAGGACTCCGAGTTTACGCGAGGCTGATTTGATGATACTCTCGATATAGTTTTTGTTATTCAGTTTGCAGCGAACATCCATACCGAGGATAGTGAGGTGATCCTGCAGTGGCAGTGGTGTGCTCTGAAGAGTGGGAAGGGGAAGGAAAGAAGATACCTTTGCTGTAAACGCACATGCCTGGGTCTTCTTGGCATTGAACTCGACCAGGTTCCTAGCGCCCCATTGAGAGATGTGGTCCAGGATCATCAGTTACAAATATTTTCTTCATTGAAATAACAGTGGATGATATTAATGATGGTGAGATGGTGATGGTGATGTTGATGATGATGATGATGATGATAATGATGATGATGATGATGGGTGAATTTCAACAAGTCCATTAAAATCTTCATTTCCGTGGATATTTTTCCCTTAAGTGTTATAATAAAAATACATCGCGTTAATTAAAGGGTTTGATACTATATGTATTCTTGCTTAATATCAAACAGATAACTAAAAAAACTAACGAGATATACAAGATTAAAAATTACATGCCATGGCGATGAAACATGCGTGTACGGCAATGAAACAAGCGTCCACGGCAATGAAAGCCAAATGTTCCATCATTTTGTAAGATTAACACGAAAACATCTTTTTGTAATTGACTGTACAGTAAAAAACTAATCAAATCTATAATCGTATTGCAGAATGTTTTCGAATCCTGTAATGTTAATATTCGGTTCTACCCTTAGCACAGGTAATGATGTTTATAATGCCTAATCATACTATGGCGATGAAAACATAAGTCACGGAAATGAAACATCAGGCCACAGCAATGAAACTAAATCGTTTTACAATGCATGGCAATGATTTTTTTTTCATTGCCGTGTTTTTTTTTTTCATTTCTATAGCAAATTTTGACCATGGAAACTACGGCAATGAAAGCACGGCAATGAAAAACAAGACCAAAATATAAAATAACAAAAAATCTAATAATTATTCGAAGTATTAATCACTTCACAAAAATAAACAAGAGAAATGGCGTTCTATTGAATGTTTAATCAAGAGGATAACTTATTAAAATAGAAAGTTATACCTATCCACGGCGATGAAAGAAAAAATGTCCAGTAACATAAAAATGGTAGACTTACATCTATGGCGCCAAAACGCAGGTACTTGTGTACGCTCTTCCGCGTCGAGCACATAAGCGGCACCAATATGCAACGTTTAGCGCATATGAGGGAGGACGCAAGTCGTTAGATAAGACAATATTCTAAAATATGTTTAGAACACGGCGATGAAAGGTAGTTCTGGGACAAATGTATTTTTTTTAGCCATTCGTTGTATTGTTTAAATATTTGAATAAATGTATTTCGTAACAATACTTTAACTATTCACGTATCAAATAAAAATAGGTATTAATAAAAATAACCAATAGATTTTTATCAATGAGGTATCACGACACAATAGGTGACGTGTGGACAAACACGGCAATGAAAGATTTCGGTGTATTTTGTTTTTTTTTGGAGTACCTATAATCCTATATAATAGATTATTTAGTGCCACACATAGATCACTATTTCACCTAACTAGCAAAAAATATTAGAGCATTATAACTATTATTTTTAGTACCGATTTCATCGATGCCACGCAATTCTTGGTCCCGGGAAATTCACCCTGATGATGGTGAATGATAAATAGATAATTCATGCCTTAGTAACGTTGTGGGGACTTTACTAAAAGCAATCCAAATCTCCCCAGGATTTGGATTGAACGCGTATAATCACTATTCACTGTAATATGCCACTTTCCTACACGTGCGTTGTCCAAGGCATTCAGGCTAAAAATTCACCATTTTTATACATAAAAACTTGAATTCACACCAATTTCGGAAAATAAAATAATACCGCGATAAGTCCTCTACGCTTTCCGGCCAAAAAAAAACCCGTACTTATTTGAAATGTTGACAGCTGACGACATAAAAAAAATAATATAAAAAATAGTAAGGAGGTTTTAACTTAATATATATTGATAAATAAATAGGTAACTTTGCATCTCTTTTTACGAAAATTGCGCGAACGGAGAAGTATGCAATTCCCCAAAACTTTAATTATTGTTAGTCTGTGGTCAACTTTTACTCAAGTGTTCATACTTTTTTTTAAAGCTTTGGTATTACGCACAGTCCTATACCTATTTGAAATATTCAAAGCTGACGAATAAAAAAAGATACAAAAAAAATTGTAAGGAGTTATAAATTAATACCATTATTGATTAATAGGCGAAGCAGGGTGAAGTTAACACTTTGTGTCAGTTTTCACGAAAATTGCGTGGACGGAGAATACGATATTTTCCAAACCTTTATTAGTATGTAGTCAACTTCAGACATGATATAGTTATTATTTGTCTATAGTCTTATATACTGAAATACCGCTCTTTTTGGAAAAAAAATCTCAACATGTACCTATATAAACGTTAATAATGTTAAAACTTTTAATTTTTAATTATTTATGGTCGAATTTCGACCACCGGGCGACCACTAGTAAATATAAATATGTGATCCTCTGGTATTGGACGAATTAATTAGAGTAAACAAACCGGTTGGATCGATGGAAGGAAACAGGTCCTATACATGTAAAAAGAAATAAATGTATTTATCCATTATCAGATGGGCTTCTTATTCAGACACAGAACGTAGAAAATACGAAAGATGTATACCAAAATCGTAACAGGTGGAAACATTATGGTCTCTGTCTACCCCACTGGGAAAGAGGCATGACTGTATGTATACAATCACAGTAAGGGAAGTAAATAAAAAAATGACGCAGATACATAATATGGTATCAAAGTAATGTAAGACTGATTTTGATATTGAGACTTATTTTTGAATGACTTAAATTTTTTACTGCAACATGTGCAACATTGCACAAAAATTTATGGCAATAATAGGGGGTATGCAGTCAATTAACAAAAAAAAACCCTGAGTTCACATGAGAGTATAACAATAATATAATTAATGATTAAACGAACTTACCTTAAGTGATGTTCTATCATAATTATACGAAGGCTTCGTCTGAAGAGATTAGTATACTTGTAGTAGCACGTACCGTGTAGCCATTCATACACTATAGTTGAGAAATGCAAAATAATAAATAAATATTTTAATATTAAGTTAAAAAATAAAAACATTTTCCCAGATTTATAAATGTACAGCGATCTCCATACTATGGCAACACTGTGCGCGCCATTTTCATTTAGTTCAGAGTAAGTATTTTACTACTATTTTGTTTCGCAAATTTTTCTTGGGTTTGGGCAGGGGGGGAGCTAATCTCTTCAGACGAAGCCTTCGTATAATTATGATAGAACATCACTTAAGGTAAGTTCGTTTAATCATTAATTATACTTTGCTTCGTCTTCGAGATTAGTATACTTGTAGATCTTTAGAGTTACCGAGAAAATTTCTAAACAAAAAATAACTTTCAAATTCATATTTTTGTATAAATGTAATAATTAGGATTGTATGATGAAATAATAACAAAAAAGTAGGGACTATAAGTACCTACTTTAGTAGTTACTATAGTACTGTAGTAGTTAATATAGTATTCTTGATTTCATTATTAACCAAAAAAAAAATCTTTATATTGCTTTGACAACAATACTTATCACAAATAGATAAACAACAATCATGTTTTATGATTTTTCTCAAATCATTTTTGGTCAATCATTTGAATGTTAGTTATTTCTTTCCTCGACAATATGTAATAGATCTTTGATAGAATCTGGCAAAAACACACTGGATGAATTTGACCATCCAGGGGTTTTCCGTATAAGATCTAGACTCACACCATATTATGAGCAGTGGATGTTGAAGCATGCCTGATTGAATGAGCAGAAGAATATAATTAGTATCAATACCACTTTGATGCAATATTTCTTTTATCCAGCGACTAATAGACTGCGAGTTAACTGGTTTATATGGACTTTTTATAACTGATTCTATAAGAACTCCTGACCAACTAATCAGAATTTCTTATAGAATCAGTTCTATTTTAATTATCTAGTAATGCATTTACTAGGCATATTTGGGGTTTTTATTTTAAAAAAGGTAATTTTAATGTGGGTTGCTTTGAGTGGGTTCGTGAGGTTTTAATTAATTCAGGAATCTTAATAATAATTCTATCATCCGGAATTACTTCAATATTTTGCACTTTAAGCAAAATCTCGTAATGTTTGCACTCGGTGTGCTGTAACAAGTGCCAATCACGTTACAACTTTTTTACAAAAGTTAACCAAACAGATTTCATCATGTGGGTACCAGTCTTCCAAAAAAATTAAAACAGTCGCTGGATTCCAAGTTATATCATATTTTGGAATAGGTGGGCTAGGAACCCTTGAATGGTCTAGTTACCCCATCCTCAGTACCTATTTTAGTATTAACAATTAACGAAAGTGCCGACCTATATGTGTTTAACACACCACATTAGGCACCACCGTTAAAAAAAAAAAAACCACTTGGAAAATTAACGCTTCATATGGTGCAATATTATGTAATTTGCAAAAATTAAACCACTTTTTAAATGCAACACCATACTGCTGGACTGAATTATCGGAGAGGGAAGCACACAATATCTAAGGCACTTGTTGGGATGCTCCTCCCTGAAAGTGCCGTGCGGATAATTTTGCGGCTGTCAACGTGACTTCGTGTTGAAGTTACAGATAATAAGACATTTGTATAATAATAAGTAAAGATCTCGTAAGATTTTTAAGATGGGAATCCATGGCTGGGTAGGCTAATGAGGAACAACCACTATGCCTTCAGCATTTTCCTATATGATTTTTCGAATCATCTATAAAATAACCGATATTGGCGGGAATGCATAAAAAAATAAATAAGTCCAGTTTAAAGTGAAAGAATTGATGGCTGTAGCACCGGGATCTCGATGAGAAGATACATATTTCTCACATTTTTTATTTAATCTTGTAATGTGGGAAACGTACGCCCCCCATTTTGTTTATATACGAAATGGTAAGTAATGTTAAGAAAACGAAGGAGTATTTGACAATCTCGTAAGTCTTTTGCAAACACCATCAAGCCTAAGTATGCCGCTAATAATAATATGTCTTAATAATTTATGTGTAAAGTATTTTCATTTTTTCTCCATTTCCCGTAACCTCTATCCTTACCACATGCTGCCCCACATCCTGTTTTGCTGGCATCGGAAAAAAAATCCATACAATAGTTATCATCTCTTAATGAGTTAACAGAACTATTTATGTGGGTCTGGCACCACTTTAAATCGTCATTACGAGACTCGGGTATAGACATATATAACTGTCGTAATCGTCTCTTTATAATAACGCAAGATATTTACACCGTTCAATGTATTTTGTGTCAATAATAAATCCTTACTTAATATATCTATATATAATATATCTATACATACTAATCCTTAATAATAGATACTTACAAACATTACTTGGTATTAGGACACTTTTGTCATAGTTTATAAGAAAAACCAAAGATTTTTGCATAATTATTGTCTGTTGTATAATATTATGTTCTAAGTTTATATGAGTCAGCAATCAAAGAAAAGAGCGACATAGTCATATTGTGGCTAAACTCCGTAAATAAAGATAAAAAAAAAAAAAATCAAAGAAAAGTCATCTAAATACATTGACGATATGTATCCTAAAGACCTGAGTAACGACTGGTTTCATTTGGCTAAGGAATATATTTTGGAGGATGGTATAAAATCCTTTTTTGGAGTGGAATGAAAAGGTATAGTGTACCCCTCTGTAACCCACGTAAATATTAGATTATCGTTGGTAATTAAACGCCACCTATTATGAAATGAATATAACCTGCCAGCTGTGGCGGTCTTATAGCGTAGGTAGGTACCTCATGTAACGGCGGCGGGTCTGCGGGTGCGCACGCGAGCGCCCTGGTGGCGGCGGAGGACGATAACCCGTAGCCTGTGGGGCGGTGGCGCGGGGGCTTGGTATCGTCGTGACTGAGTCGTCGCAGGCATCGGTCTTCTCCCCACTCCCGCCTGCCTCGCTTGTGGAAACGGAGGTCTCACATTTAAAGACCCAGGTTGATTGATTCCAGGCTTAGGATGTGGGTCGTTTTCATTTCAGCTCCCGATTTATTAATGTCTTTCGCTGACTTTAGTGTGTCAGCTAACTTCTCACCAAATAAATGACTGCATCTCTGTTGTAAAAAATTGATCTCATAAGTCTTTTTTAATTGTAGATGTCACAAAACTTCGGCGAGACAGACTCCTGATATTGAGTATCGCACAACAGTCTCGAGGCGTCAATAAGTGTGGTACTTGATTATGTCAGTGTCCTTATTTTGGCCAGCAAATATCTTTGTCAAAGCCTGCCCGATGCAGGTTAAAGCTACTGCTTTTTGATTTTGCTTGGACTCAATAACTGTATCCTTTTTTACTAGCGTTTCTGATAACGCAGCTTTTATCTCCGGGTTCAGGGGCCCCAAATTTTTGGCAGTTTTCGAGTACGAAATATTTACCTAAAAGGTCAATCGTACAATTACAATGTGCTCCCATCGGACAGCCAGATCTGATTGTATTGGCGAGCTGTATGACCTATTTTTTGTAGGATTTTTGCCTGGCAGTTCGCGTATGCTCTCGTATAACGTAACGGAGCACGCTTCCGAAGTCGAAGGTAGGTCCTGGGTCGAGTTCAAAGATTTGTGGTTCAGTCCACAATTTGTGGAGTACAGTCTTGATTCAGGTCTGGATAATCCAACTGTATTATCCTCATGGATGTCGACACTAACGTCGATTAAGTCTACAGACTCCTCCATTTGATTGCATAAAATATTCAGAGAAGAAAAAATAATGTAATATAGTTAGATACCTAAAAAATTTAGGACATATAATTATAGAATTGAAGGTAACAGGCCTAAAAACCTGTACTCATTCAATTATAGTATATGGTAATAGATTACCGTTATTACAGTGAGGTAAGAATCCTTATTAGATGATCTCAGCACTGATTTTTAAACACGTAGGTAGGAATAATAAAACAATACAAGGCGATAGTCCCATTAAACTATCCTCATGTATTTTGTTAAATATTCAAATATTCAGAAAAAAAAAATGTAGGCAGATACCTATAAAAAATTAGGTCATATAATAATTGAATTGTAGGTAACAGGCCTAAAAAACCTGGACTCATTCAATTATAGTATATGGTAATAGATTACTGTTATTACAGTGAGGTAAGCATCCTTATTAGATGAACTCAGCACTGATTTTTAAACACGTAGGTAGGAATAATAAAACAATACAAGGCGATAGTCCTATTAAACTATCCTCATGTATTTTGTTAAATATTCAATATACTCAGAAAAAAAATGTAGGTAGATACCTAAAAAAATTAGGTCATATAATAATTGAATTGTAGGTAACAGGCCTAAAAACCTGTAAGTACTCATTCAATTATGGTATATGGTAATAGATTACCGTTATTACAGTGAGGTAAGAATCCTTATTAGATGAATTCAGCACTGATTTTTTAACACGTAGGTAGGAATAATAAAACAATACAAGGCGATAGTCCCATTAAACTATCCTCATGTATTTTGTTAAATAATGAAGGTAGCACTCTCAATGGAAGTGCACTCAACATAATGTTTAATTATACAAAGTGTCTTCCAGTAAATCCTATTTATAAGCTATAATACTGAAGTAATTACCTTTTTGTAACGACAAACGGTGTATCGGAACCGAGTGTATAGACGAACTCGATAACCTTTTTTGACCTCGTTGTTTCAGCATTTTTTTTAATTTACGTAACTTCCTAAGTATGTAATCATCACACTCACTGTCCTTATGCTTACGTGTAGGCATTTTTATAACGGAATAACACTGAATTTTAAAAGTGTGGTGTCGAACGGCCGAACACTAGAACGCGAATGAAAATGGCGCGCACAGTGTTGCCATAGTATGGAGATCGCTGTACATTTATAAATCTGGGAAAATGTTTTTATTTTTTAACTTAATATTAAAATATTTATTTATTATTTTGCATTTCTCAACTATAGTGTATGAATGGCTACACGGTACGTGCTACTACAAGTATACTAATCTCGAAGACGAAGCAAAGTATAATATTGTACATATAAGGAAGTAAGTGTTAATAGCAAAATTCTCACGACCATCATAAAATACCTATGAGTACATCCTTATACTTTAGTCGTGAAATTAAGAATTCACTAGTGTAATAATTGATTGCTATATCGACATTTGAGAGCGCATCGTGAATCGTGTTTCTTCTAACAAACCAAATGCAGGTACCAATTTATCGTGATCGTCATGACTACAATGTACTTGAGTATCAATCACTGTTCCATTCCACCGTTCCACGATATTCACCTATATCACGATGCACTTATCTGGCATTTTTTTCGCTTCACGGATATGTTATGCACACGTCATTGTCAGGATTAGTGCAACTTAGGAACTTACATTTGTATTGAATATTTTTATGATCTACTGGCCAAATCCGGCTACGCTTGGCTGTGCTTCTGTCTAAAATCGTGTGCTTCCTGTTTCTGTGGGAACTTCTGGATACAAAGTATGTATTTTTTGACTAAAATTTTACGACTTGTCAAAATTCTAAGTCGATCAACTACTTTTTGAGTGATGCGACTTTAAGGGTCTTCAATATTTTTTTATTTAAACAGATACTTACCGTTTGCTTCATAAAATAATAACAGGGTATTTACTTGCTTAGTTACTATTATTGTGGTGAAACCTATAGATTAAGCAGTATCTAATATAAATATGTATACGTAAACTTACAATATTTACTTGTTTATTTTAGATGCTGCATAAATTAACCAACACGGAAGGCAATGTTGTAATACTGTTAATAATGTCTATTAATATTTTAGTATAATGTTTGAAATAACGATTATAATGACTGTATTGTATTATTTATGTGCGTTATGAGCTTCAAAGAGACTAAGTAATTATCAATTGGTAAGAAACTGCTAAGTATTATTATATTAATGCCCTTGGGTCTGAAAAACTAGGATTTTATATCGTAATAAATATAATTTTTGTTCTTGCTACAATACAACCAATGACATAAGTTGATTGAGCATTACTTTACATTAGTTTACATTGTTATTCGTTGATGTATGAATAATTTTAAAAAACCCAAGGGACAAACGTATCTCATATTTTCTTTATCATTTTATAACAGGTTTAAGAGCTAACGTGACAAATAAATTAGAATTAGTTAATCTACTTTAGTCGTTGACTGTACCTGTGTTCTCATCAACTTCTTAATTTTTTAAATATAAGTCTAAGAATTCATTTCGTAAATCACAATATTCTGAGACTTAGCACGAAGGCCGCAATGTATTATCTATTACTGTACATCACTGGACCATCATCGTTAGACTGGCTGAAGGTAATGACATTTTGAATAGTACCTACTTAGACACAACTAACAAGATGTAGTAGAGATGAACACATCAGCAAAACCATCTTAATTATTGTTTTATTATCATATGACTGCCTAATGGGTAAGCTGACTTTAAAAACCAACTTCGTCATAAATATAAAAGATTATGTTTGTCATTATCATTATATACAAATTGACCTCTAGGCATTGATCTGACATATTTTATTCACAAATTGTAACATTGAAAATTAGTTGTGTCTTTACATTAGAGAAACATAATTTTTATATTCATCAGTGATATCTGTTCAATTGTTTTACGAATGATATTCTGGCGAAGACTGAGGTCCCGCCTCGGGGCAATGGCCTACAACAGACCCTCGCAGCCAGGTCATACGGCAATCGCCTCCATAAAAACCAAAAAAAATACATTAGGAGGGCAAACTCAATCTTTAGATGCAACAATGATATATATATATATATATAATAAATATGTTTGCTATGTAGGCATGTTTATGTACCTGTTTAGGTACCCTTTTAGTAATCTGTTTTTTTTGTACACTTCACATCCCTTCATTACCTAACTTCTTCTCTGCGACTCAAAGGTTTGCTGGAAGAGAACTCATAATGAGTTAAGCTCGCCTTTGTACATGTTCTTTAAATTACCTTTTATGTAATACCTCTGTATTATATGTGTGCAATCAAGAATTAAGAATTAAGAATCGACAGTTTCAAATATATTACTTATGCATATCGTACAAAAACACGTAAAACAAACAAATGTCATCTCAAATATTCGGCATTTACGGTAATGGACACTGCAAATAGCTGTTGGCACAAGATGTTTACTTCACTACTGACACACTTCTGAGTTGCAATTGTTAAGTTTCGAATTTGAAGAACCAAACCACTTTAGCTCTAAAACGTTTTAAAATATTGAACAAAACATGTAACACATTAACCTTGCCCTTGGAGGATTATAAAAGTACGTAAACATCATATTTATGAATATATAGTTCGTATTAGTATCAGTCACTAGTATAAGCATTGCAGCAGTAGATAAAATATCCCTGATTCCTAGGTGAAATTTCGGATGCGATCGGAATTAACGCAACATTTTAGACTTCCTCTGACGCCAGCCAAACTCACAATAATACTCTTAAGCCCGTATTCTAGACTGACACTCAGTCTGAATCCTAATTTAGCTGAGGACAGATTGTATGAAATCAATCTGTCTTCAGCTAAATTAGGATTCAGACTGAGTTTCATTCTTAAGTCGAGTTTTCAATTAAACGAAGTAATTTGACAGCAGGTAATGTCACTTTATGGAATAAGGATACAATATTCAACGTAATAGTGATGCATTTAGTTCTCGTTCACTCATGGTGCAGCAACGCCATCCTTAAATTGACTCACCTCCGGCAACCAAGGACCCAAGATGGCGTGCGTTTTAGTCGGTTCGAGTCCGACCTAACCGCCTCCACCGGCTCCGTGGGGGTGGTATCCGTGGGGATTTTGCGCACGATAAAAAAAAAACCTTAAATTGTCACAACATTCTTGACGGATCAAAAAAAAGATTGTCATACTCATTAACGTCATCACAACATAATTTTATATCATCAAAAACTGCCAACACAGTAAATGTCAGTGGACCCCGTCTAATTAAAAATTCAATTTAAACCTTATTAAGAGAACATACTGTTGTCAATCTCTAACATTATTAAAATTGACTTGATTAGTCATAATTTTCAAAAGTTCAACAGTAAATGTCAGGGCAACTGCATGTGATTGGTAGTATTCCTGCTGAGATGACCACCAGTTATGGCGGCTTATTCTATGCTGTCCTAGCTCATAGTGCTCGTACTTTTACCTCTATAATATTGACTTAAGACTTTAGCTTTCTTTCTTTTTTGTCTTTCAAAATGGTATTCAACCAAATCCTACAGCATTTTGATACTTGATATAGTTACGGAACCTCTTAATTTTATAATGTGTGTAAAACCATACATTTGTAAATAATGTTACATTGTATTTGTATTACCTAATTTTGCAATTAAAGAACCTTGACTATTTTATTTGTTATCATGACAAATAAAATCGCTTTGTTTTTTAAGATATTCAAGATTTGTTAATAAGTACCTAATACATCATCATTAAGAATATATAATGTTATTTTTTTTTTCTTGATTGCATGTATTTTTCGAATGTATTATATTATTGATAAATTCGCCTTCATTAACCCTATCTGCATTAAGGTCAGTCATAGCTATATTATAATGAGACATTTTATCGCGCCCATATTGTGCAATCGCATCTACATTATTCTGTTGAAATTATTTCATTATTAGGCTATCCGAATGAGCGCAACTGCAAACTTCTTTGTTGATTTGATTGTTAGGCTAATAGACTGCCTATGTGAGAAATAAGGTAAATTACTGGGATTTTGGTCCTCTTAAAATTAATAACATTTGAAAATAATTGTGCTGTTTTGGTGTTTATTTAATATTAGACTGAATTACAAATTCTAAGATCAGTCGAGGTGAAATTATATTTACAAGTCCTTTATACAGAAAAGGCTGCCTCAAGTTTAGTTCCACAATCAATAATGTACTTTAAACTAGTCTCAAGTTGAGATTCATGATTAAATATCGTAAATTGTAACGGTGGACATTCTTCCCATGTGAATGTTTACCAGTACAAAACTATGCAGCCAACTGACCAGTTTATTTCTTGCAATTTATTTTTTATTAGCAAAACAAGTGTCACAAACCAGTATTTGATTAGATACTCTATAACATGATACATATTTTCACATTGATCGATCCTTTCTATATTTATATCTCATATGTGATTGAACGGGTACATAATACGTTCAATCAACTCTGAATAATGACTCAGGATTTTATTCACAACAAACAAATACGGATGTACATTATTATTCAATTAAGGTAGATAATTGTAAACGTAGTAATGCTGGATTGCCCATCAATCACACAACAAAACATCATTTATTGGGTTTTCTCACATTCTCGATAGGCTAAGGCGACATGGGTAGGCATATATAAGTTATACGACAATCCTTACATACAATATTGTAACTGCATTTAATCAACTTCAATTAAGATACTATAAGAAAGGATAGTTATATGATTATATTAATATAGAACTAGGAAGACTTTCTGAAGCGTCGGTAGCTTAGTGGTTAAGAAGTCGACTTTACGATCGTGAGGTCCCGGGTTCGAATCTTGACCATTAAACTACCGACATGAACCCACTCCTAGCACAAGCAATTTAGCTTAGTTGGAGGGGTTAGTGGGAATATTAGTACTTTCGGTTCTAATAATCTTTAAAAAGAATGTAGGATATTATACGTAAGGAGTGTGAAGCAACTTGACTAGTTTAAAAAGGTATAAAGAAACTATTATTACCATTTATATATCTTCGAAAAAGTATCTACAACCCTGGCAGTAAAGAGTCTTATCTACATAATAATAAGATTATTAATTTGTTATCTATATTAAATTGCCAATAATGTTAGGCACCCCAGAGGATCTAATTTATAAACTTCGGCTTTGAAGAGTTTATACGTAATGCAATTTGCTTCCACACAAGGCGGTCTCTGATCTTCCTAAACATATTCATGGCTGTTTATTACCGAAGGGTAGTAAAGGTTCTGTAACACATTGTTATTATTTCTCCAGCTATATTATTTTGGTCATATGTAATAGGGATCATGTTAGGGCTTGTCTTGTTTTCGTACTACTGTGCAGTTTTTGCCGCCGCGTGGTTGCCGGCAGAGTAGAATTTGATCCAACCCATCTCTTCCCATGCGATATGCGGTGTCGTACAAGGGATTGAGCTGTTTAACATCAGACAGATAATTATATGCTACGCCCAGGCTCCGCCTCAGATGCATGACTAGTCAACAAGTGCCCGGAATGCGGCAATAAGCTCACCCTCTATTACGTGGGACCGAATACAATGATTGATTTAATGTGGGTGTTAATTCACCTCTGCTCGAACCTTCGGGGATAAATGCGTGTTTTTACATGTATGTATGTGCAGATTTTAATTGAAAAATTCGATTGCAAAGTTGACTAATTATTGTGTTCGTTTAGGTCAAAATCAAAGGTAACTGCCTCAACTTCACATGGGATTATCTCATTAAATATTGTGTACTTAATCATAATCCTCAGGTACTACCACATTTAAACTTTGCCTAAAACAATTGGATGAACGGTATGGTAGAACCTAAGAACTTTTTTATTTTATTTTTTGTTCATTCTTCTACATGTACATGGCATTTTTTTTATACACGACACGTCAATTTGACTTCACCTCGCCTGATGTTAAGCTAAAGGCAAAGTCTCGGAAAGAGGGTCACCATCGTAAACATTTACCATGTTAACAGTGGTGGCATGGCACTCAGCTTGACGGCCTCATCAGATGCCTTTTCACGCCCCTCTTAAAGCACCCGGGACTGTAGGAAGAAGGAAACACGTGAGCTGGCAGAGAATTCCAGGTCTTAGTGGCATTTATACAAATAAATGAAATATTATGGAAAAAACAAGCTCAAATTAAGGTTGAGTTCTCTTACAGCAAAGACAAGAGTGCACATAGGAATTACAATCCAAAGAGAGGTAGTCATGTGTACAGTCAGCATCAGAAGGATGTTGACGAACAAAGTGCTCAAAATTATCTTAAATTTAATGTAAAGTTTTAATAATGCGGGGAGGTAACTTTCTTCATAGTAACAAAAACATGTTAAGTATACCTATTTATTTTATATTCTTATCGCATTTCATACACAATACCTTGCAAAAGTTCCTACGCATAACAATAGAATGTTAATTTTAGACAATACACGTGAAGAACACCTAAGTTGAAAGTATTAATTTACATATGAGACGTATTTTCATCTTAGTATTAGTTCGACTGTAACAATAGACAGGCTCTTACTTAATACTGACTAGTGCAGGCTGTACCCGTGACTTTGTCCCCTTAGACTTAGATCTGGGCAACCACGGCGGAGCGGGAGACGGCGGAGCGGGAGAGGCGGCGCGAGCGAGAAAGACTCGCGGATCGCGCCGCCCGCGCGCGCAGGCAACTCGGGCGTCGGAGGGCACTGACTGACCTCCGTCCCCCATGAGCGCGGGTCTGGGGGTGACGGGTGGAGCCGCCTGTCACCCTAGCAGAAGCAGGCCACGGCGGCGGCGCGCTGAACAGCGCGCCTCTCCATTCCGGGGGCGAGTTGGGGACACCGTTGTCCCCCCTCCTGAGGAGGGCCAGACCGTAAGGGATGGCCCTGGGTCAGCCGGGGTGCGAGGGATATGTCTTTGACAACCTCACCTCCGGCCTAGCACCAAGACCCACAGTCGGCGTGCGGTTTTAGTCGGTTCGAGTCCGACATAACCTCCCCTTCCGGCTCCGGCAGGGGGGGTATCCGTGGGGATTTCCGCACGAAAAAAAAAAAAAAAAAAAAAGATCTGGGCAACCTTATTCTTATAGTGGCCTAAGGTCTTTAACACCAGCTGTTACCAGTAAAACTCTTGCGAAATCGACCCAGCCGCACCCGAGATTATCCAAAAAAAAACAGACAGACAGAATATACCATTTTGTTATAGGTAGTGCGTGTGTGAGCTCTTTGAGTCCTACTTTCTCTCAGATGCTGCTGAAAATCACAAGCCGTGGTAAAGTTTTTATTAATACTAATATGAGTACAAAAAAAGCAATGACCTTCATTTTTTACATACAAAATCTAAAAATAGATCACGTAATTGGGTATTTGAATGAATTATAATTTATAATTATATATTTCAAGGTTACGCCTTGCCTTTATGCTCTCAATGTTTACAACATTGTTTTGTAAACATGTTGTCAATACACTCTACTTATTGGAATGTTTCTACTTAATGGACGGTTTCAGACTTGATATTTACACTTGTGGTCCTTGGTAGGTAACAAGCACACGGTTGAACAGTTGGTAAGCGGTTATCGTGGCTCGTAATTACTACAATACTAATATATGAACCACATGAAACTAAATCTTTTCTTTTTAGTACCTACCTCCTCTGGTGGAATTAATATCAATCTATACCTAAGTATATGCTGTGTAGGTACAAACATTGGTGGGCGAATATCTTGCAATGGATATAATAAGCTAATTGATTGATCGATATTGCGATTTATTAATATGTATGTACTTTTTATATTTAGATAGACGATCGACACACTATTTTATATAAGACTAGCGGACCCGGCGTACTTCGTACCGCCAATTTTTTACCGCCCGCGTGGCGTCCGATTCCGTTCCCGCTGTACCCTCTACTATATTAAACATGTATTGTACATAGAAATCTTCATCTTGAATTACTCTATCTGTTAAAAGAAACTGCATCAAAATCTGTAGAGTAGTTTTGAAAATATAAGCATACATAGAGACATAGGGACGCGGAAAGCTACTTTGCTTTATACTATGTAGTGATAGTAGGTACTTGTGCCTTTAAGTCATATTGCATAACATAACATAACATAAACTCACGCCTGTATTCCCCGAAGGGGTAGGCAGAGGTGCTAGCACCCACATTTCGCCAGTTTATGTTTAGGTCCCAATGTAATAGGTGGCGAGCCTATTGCCATTAACCGGGCACTTATAAACCTGCGATAAATACACACATAACTTCGAAAAGCATCGAAAAGTCATTGGTGTGTGCCATGGTAAACCTGGGATCGAACCCGAGACCTCGTCTCAGCAGTCCATTTCAGTATTCCAGCCAGTTCAGTATTAGGGTGGTGATGGTGATATATTTACAACATTGACCTCTCCATGCCTAGAAGAGCTATTCTGGTTATCATACAAACATCTATGACATTTATAGGGGCAGTTGGAGCTCCGAAATGAATTATATTCAATAGTAATATTGATGAGACTTAATTAGGAAGATTGATGTTTAGGTTTCGTGTTGTATCCACACTTTTTGTTGGAGGCTGTGTTTGTCTGAGGCTGCTTTTATTTTATTCTATTAAGTTTATATTCTATTATATACTTTATCCAGAGGGAAGTGTATTAATTACGAACATTTCCGACTACAATAATCATATTATCTGATACAATTTACATTTAATTAAATAAGTCGCTCCTTGCTGTTTAGTTCATGATATCAGTTTGTAATCCATACAATATCTAAAAAGTTTCAACCTTTGAGTTGTGTGTGTGTGTCTTAATCTAGTTTTGCTATAGGTACCTACATACAATATACTAGATTCTACACAAATCCAGTGGCTCAGCCTTGATCCTTTATTGAGGAAGTTTCAGATCAAGTGGTATATGAATCAGTGCAATAGCTATTTACTTACGTTTTTTTAATAATTTAGTAATAAATTAAGTCTAGCTGCAAATCCATCCATCCATATACTCACGTCTGTAAATCCCCGAAGGGGTAGGCAGAAGTGTAATAGCACCCAAGTTTCGCCAATTATGATTTTCGGTACCACGACGTAATAGGGCCCTTTGTCTTGGGCTGTATGTTTACTGTTGGATGAAGAACAGCCCTATCCCTGAGTCGCCTTTTACGACCTACACGAAGGGCTGCGGTGGTGTTATTCTACTCCGCCGGTAACCATCACGGCAATATTTAACTAGAAGAAATAAATTTTGTTGTACTTAAAGATTTTTAACTATAGCATAACATTTGTTCCTTATTGCGTGAGTCTCCTATTACGTGAGTCTCCTATTACGTGGGTCTCCTATTAGTGAACCTCGTCCGATCCCTTCGAGAATATACGAAGAAAAAAGTCCTCATCATCTGATTGTTGTGTCCCGATCGCATCTGACGCCTTCGTCTCAGAGCCCGGGGACCACTTTCCAGCCTTTCCTCCTCCACTAAGCGTAATCTTGGATCCATGGCAGAGAGAGTAAGTACGAATAGGTAGTCCAAATTTGCCCAAAATCTTTTCAAGTTCCAATCCAAATCAAAGTCGAAAATTTGGGACACAGTTTCGAGAGCAAAATCGTCTCGAAGTAATAATTCTGTGAAACAGAATTGTAGACCCCCATACGTTATTCTTTTCACCTGCATTTTAGCAGCCTACACTTGCACATGGTATGGTACCTATGCAAAAATGTTCGTTCCTAGAAATACTAATTTGGTGAAAAACTTATCCAAAATCTTTTTAACCCAAACGGCTACGAAATCAGGATGTTCTATAATACTTACCTAATCAATATTAGTTTCAACGTTGATTTTTCTCAAGCCTGGATAATGTAAAGGATTGCGAAAAGTACGACAAAATCCTGATACCGGTTTTCACAGTTGATGTTTGTAAACATTTATTAATAATTTAGTAATAAATTGCGTTGCGTTCACCATGACACATTAATCAGGAAATTAGAACATTACGGAATAAGGAACAAGGCTCTCGAGCTTCTGACTTCATATTTGAACAATAGAATTCAGAGGGTCGATGTTAACGGTACATGTTCAGCAGGATCTGTGGTTTCGTTGGGCGTTCCGCAGGGTTCGATACTTGGACCATTTTTATTTCTAATTTACATAAATGACCTTCCCTACTATGTAAGGGACAATAATAGTATTATTTTATTTGCTGACGATACTTCGTTAATTTTCAAAATTAAAAGGCAACACGATAATTATGACGAAGTGAATGGTGCAATCAAAAGAGTGGTCCATTGGTTTAATATAAATAATCTTTGCCTTAATGAGAATAAAACTAAATGTATTAAATTTACTCTGCCTAATGTTGCACAGGTAGAAACCAATGTACAACTCAATGGACAATTGTTGAGCCTTGCGGAATCGACAGTGTTCTTAGGTTTGAGTATTGACGCTAAACTTCAGTGGGGTTCACATATAGAAAAAATAGCTAGTAGATTAAGCTCAGCTTCCTATGCTGTAAAAAAGATTAGGACTTTAACAGATGTGGATACGGCTAGAATAGTTTATTTCAGCTATTTTCATAGTATTATGAGCTACGGAATTCTCCTTTGGGGTAATTCCGCAGATTTAAACACGATATTTGTCTTGCAAAAGCGGGCTGTGCGAGCTATTTATAATTTGGGCCCAAGAGTCTCCCTCCGAGATAAGTTTAAAGAGATGAATATTCTAACCGTAGTGTCACAATACATTTTCGAAAACTTAATGTATGTCAGGAAAAATATTGCAAAATTTCCAAGACTTTGTGACAGGCACAATATAAATACTAGAAATAAAAGCAATCTTGTAGTTTGTCATAGCAGACTCCATAAAATAAGTAATTCTTTCCAGGGCAACTGTATTCGCTTTTTTAACAAGCTTCCTAATGAAATCAGAGATTTACCTGTTAATAAATTTAAAAATACAGTAAAGAGCAAACTGTGCCAGAAAGGCTATTATAAAATCCAAGAATATTTAAATGATAAACAAGCTTGGAAATGAGCTGTTCGCTCTGCTGTGCTACTCAAGCAAAACATTGTATCTAGACCATAAGTTTTAGGCTAAGTAAATGTTTTGTAAATAGACCAAAAAAAAAAAAAGCCCGCTGAGTTTCTTGCCGGAGTCTTCTCAGGTCTGGGCCGCATTTCGAACCGGTGGTCCATTTACTAGTATTAGTTAGTATTTAATATTTACTTTATGTTGACGTTTTGTAAGTGCCGATTTAATGGTCTATGCAAAATAAATTATTTTTGATTTTGATTTTGATTTTAGAACTGTTTTACATAAAATAAAACAGATATTATATGCCGAAAGAAAGACAGTATTAAGTTGAAGAAGCTGTCTGTGATTTTTTACCATATTTCCGAGTTATATAGTGACAATTCTTACCTTTTTTAATCTGTCTTTCGTTTTTGTTACCTTCCATCACCACTAGGGGCGCTGTTGCTTCTTACCAACGACGTACCTACGCCAACTTCATAGTGTCTTCTCGCCAGCAAGGACCTTGCTCGAATACTGTCTTTCTTTCGGCATATAATATCTGTTTTATTTTATGTAAAACAGTTCTATTATTTGCCTACCAGAAAGACAGTATTAAGTTGAAGACCTGTTTGTTTTCTGCTGGTGATGGTAACTAAAACGCTATGTGATAACTGCTAATATACAAAACAGTATTATTAAGCATATGATGGAAAAGGATTAGTTATTATGTATAACAATTATTAATCCCAATAGCAAGTTTAAACAAAACAACAACAACGGTGTTGTATGCTATGTCATAACATTAAATTGAATTCCCTAATTGAGACTTTCAGTTTTATTGAAAAAAAAAAATCTATGTTATAGGCATGTTTATAAACCAACCTTTGAAGGCCACTGCGGTTCGGAAGCTACTCAAAGCCGCATTAATGTGTAAAACTGTGTCCTAATAGCAGCCCTTATTAGCACCTCTATCTGAGGTAAAACAACTACTTACATTAGTACCTTCCGCTTCTACTAGAAGCATAATAATTGCAACTCTTGAATTCCCAAAGGAGAACTGCTATATGGTAGGTATACTGAACCTAATCAGTCAAATATTATTTGGGTATCCCATATCTTCTCATATATATATATACAGTTGTTATCCATCCAATAGTATCAGCCCATGAGTGTCCTCGAAAGCAACAGGATGGCCTCACCTGTTTTGTGGGCCTAAAAACCTGGCATGGGTATCAAATGATACACTTCTGCCTTCCCTTTGAGGATTAACATGTGTGAATGTATATAAGAGATCCGGTTCTTAGCATTCCATGGATTCACCGTGCGGTCGCCGGGTCCATGGCGTGGTACAGAGAGGAACACTGTGACGGCGCCTGGGACTTGCGACCCAGGTGTAGGTTTAGGGTGGCCACCTTGTGATGCATCAGCGCTCACCTCCACCGTCGGTCGTGTTCCCCCCTCTACCTATCCAAATTTGGTAAGATCCTATCAACGCCGTTTTAGATATTCGTTTGAGTAAAGAGCTTACTGAAGCTCTTGGCAATCCGAGGTCTTTAAATAAGTTATACAGGGATTTAGCTGGAATTCCCCTTGCTCCTACTTCCACGGCGTAGAGTTTAACCACATAGCCATTTTTGGTTAACTCGTTGGTCAGGTCAAAGTATTTGTTTATTTTTATAGCGTGGTCTTTAGGTATGTTAGTTTCCCACGGTACTGTGAGTTCTACTAGTACTGCACGCTTTTGCTGTTTTGAAAATAGGAATATATCGGGTCTGGATGACGAGGCACAAACATCCTCCGGTATTTTATAGTGTTTCTCATACGAATCTGCGAGTAATGTCCAGTCAGCGGCTGCTATCAAAATTGAGTACTGCTTTTGATTTGTCTTTTTTGAGCAGCCTTCCTTTACAAACGCGACGTCATTTCATTCATACATATATATCAAGACTGTAAAAATGCAGTCACCGGGCACTTGGGTTTGTTGTTTATTAACAAACAAGGTTTTAGAATGGCATGGATTGCTATAGTATCTTGCGAGACAGTTTTTATGGTTAATTGGTGATATAGATTGATGTATTTGTGTTATAGATCGACTGATCAGTGCCTGCCCTAACCTTTATTGAGGTGATCAAACATTTATTTAATTTATAGGCCGGTTTTTCACCAGGCTAGTATTGCCTTGATGAATAATATAGACCCTCCAACAATTAAATCTTTTTAAATAATGAGGAGCTAGCAAAGGAACGATCTTATTGTTTTCGTTAACCTTTATTTTATATTTCTTAACAATAAGCTTGAAGTACAAGCTTGTTACATCAGTAACTAAATGCAGTGGGTTATTATTAAAATTATTAAACATTTATCTTTCTAATATATTGCGTTGCGGAATATAAGACAAAGTTCCGACCAAACTTTCGAACACGTTTCGACGTGATTCGACCGTTGAACCTCTTATTCGGGGATAATGAGGTTAAGCTATCCTGATCTTCCGAAGATAAGGAACTGCTTTCGAATTTATTAGTGCTTCGCCCTCCCTCCGGAGCAACGATTTGGAGCACCATTGCTTTCATTAGTATGGTACAATATCTGTACTTACCTACCGAAGCTTTCGGAAGGAAACTACACTCAAATAAGATACCTTGCACTTATTTATGTAGCACTGTACACATACAAACGGTAAAAACAATGTAATTACTATATAATTCACTTTTTAATAACTTTTTTCTTGACTTTAAAAATTTTTCACCTTACGCGGTAAAAATCACAAAACGCTATGAAGTTGGCGTAGGTACGTCGTTGGTAAGAAGCAACAGCGCCCCTAGTGGTGATGGAAGGTAACAAAAACGAAAGACAGATTAAAAAAGGTAAGAATTGTCACTATATAACTCGGAAATATGGTA
Organism: Eilema sororculum; assembly: GCA_914829495.1. Classification (NCBI taxonomy): domain Eukaryota; kingdom Metazoa; phylum Arthropoda; class Insecta; order Lepidoptera; family Erebidae; genus Eilema; species Eilema sororculum. Next base: position 17,788,757 of record OU618543.1, on the reverse strand, counting down.
AAAAATCACAGACAGCTTCTTCAACTTAATACTGTCTTTCTGGTAGGCAAATAATAACTGTATTATAAATATATGCGTCTCACTCTTTCGCCGATTCGACCGATTGCTTTCTAGAGACGTCGAGGTGTTGCAGTTATTTTATGATACTGTGAGAATTGTGAGAAAACATCTGACACAGTTGCCAGACTATGTGTAAACTAATATTATACAGTAACTGCACATATATAATTTATATTTTTTATATTTTTCAGCTATCTCGCCTTTGTTTATTGATATAATTTATTCTAAAATAAAGTAATGCACATTGTGTTTTTAGCGCACTTATGTGCATTATTGATGCTACATTTATGAATATTAGTAGTACAAAATAATGAAACTACACATTATAAGTATTAAAATTTAAATTAATCTACATTATTTACATTAAACTACATTAAGGTAATCGTGGGGTTGCAGCCTTGGGGATTCAAACCTGTTTAAAAGAATCTGCTTCCTACATTACTTTTTATCCGACTGCGCCCGAGAGTAATGTTTTTTACTTTATAGTGTATGAAAGCAAAGGAATTAATTAAAAGTACAATCCAGTTTGTCTCGATTAACGATTTCTTTCTCTTTTATCTGTTAGTCTAGATACCTTAAAGTAGTTCGATCGTTAAAAAAATCAACGACATGGAAAGGTTTTGTCGAGATGCTTACATTTCATCTCATTGTAATGCTATAAAATAAAACAAAAACAAATATAAAAGAAAGCGATCCTCACCTTACACTGCGATATAAATCCAGATTCAAAAAATTATCACGAACACACTTTCACAAGTTTAAAAAAACTATTTATTACGTCATATTCGCGTATTGATCACTTTAGCGAAGTATAGTGTTCGTCGAGTGTTGGGATGTGTCGAGTGTCGAGTATGCTTCACCGTCGTGAGGTTATCTGCGACTGACGGTATGCACACCTCCGTAGTAGTTTATACGAAATAACCTTAAGCCCATTACGATGCCTCCTCCATGAGACTCGTCTTGCTTCTAACACCGTTACACACAACTGTGGGAGATGTTTTTATTTTGTTTGTTTTGTTCGATTTTTTGCGATATTGCTATAATGTATTTGTCACGACACTCACGACATTGTCGCAACTTGGTTCGATTGTAAATTGCGAATTATTAAAAAATATGTACTTAGGTAGGTATTGTAATACGAGTATAATAACTATTTATAGGTGCTAGGTTGACGACTCGTCGCCCTACATAGATATCGATAAGTAGTTGGGAAAGGAATAATAATACGTATTATGCACTATGTAGAAGTATATATAGTTAATGATTGTAATTAAAAACATTACCCTCCTTCCTTCGGCAGTGGGCTAAAAAATAACTGGCCAGATTATTATTTTTCTTTTTTAGATTTTTGTAAAACTATTTTTGAAATCAAATAGTATGGAAAGCCCACTTCGTGAACAATAAATTAACATGTAGGTATACTGCATAATCACGATTATCCGCCAAAGAATTATTATAACCAACACGCCTAGCAATTACAATTAATATCACGAAACTAAAAAAACCGTACCTTTTTTTACATAATTATTCATCATAGGTATATGAAACCACAATAAAAAAATGTTTTTGATATTTACTTAAATGAATGTTTTTTGAGAATTTATTACAGTTACGTCCACATCGTAATTTAATTATTAAGCATTGTAAATTGCCTAGACTTGTTCCTCCGGTTGTTTTTGATGGCACTACGATTCCCTTAAGCAATCAGGTTAAAAACTTGGGTATAATACTCGATTCCCACCTGTCTTGGGGCCCACAATTGCAGGAAGTGAGCAGAAGGGTGTTTGCTTCTGCAGGTTCAATAAGGCGGTTGAAACACCTGTTACCGATTCCCACAAAAACTGCGCTTGCAAACTCCTTGCTTCTTTCTATATTGGATTATGCAGATGTTAGCTACTTGGATCTGACCGAAAACCAGCTTGACAAACTAGAACGTCTTCAAAATCTATGTATAAGATTTATATATGGACTTCGCAAGTTTGACCATGTATCGCAGTTCCGTACACAACTACAGTGGTTACCTATTAGGCTGCGCCGGAACTCACATATTCTCTCCCTGCTATACAACATCTTGTATAACCCTTCAACACCTTCCTACTTAAAATAACGTTTTCAGTTCCTTTCAGATACCCATGAGAAGGGTCTACGATCATCGGTGAGATTGGTTCTAAAAATGCCAAGGCATTCCACAGGTTTCTTCGACAATTCTTTTACCGTCACAGCTGTTCGCCTGTGGAATGAACTGCCAGTGGAAATAAGACGAGCTCAGACATTGGTGAAGTTTAAAGGAATGGTCAGGGAGCACTACTTGTCCAGTGTGTCACGTCTAACATAGTGTACTATTGTATCTGTTTAAGTATGTAGATGTTTATGTACCTATATATTTTTACAAATTTATATTGTATGTAGAGATGTAGGTATATATATTTTATGTATGTGTGTATATTTATATTTAAGTAGGTATATATTTATATAATTATGTATTTATATAAATGTGTAGGTATATGATAAAAATGTATAATTGAACGCCAACAACTACCAGTTATGTACTCCAACCAACATACATTTCCATCCAAAGGTTGCCTGGCTGAAATTGCGTAAAGCGATAAGGCCGCCCTTTGTACTGCTCTTGTGTTCCTAATTTCTATACTATTAATAATGTAATTGGCGTACAATAAAGTATATAATAAATAAAAAAAAAATAAAAAATAGATCAGCGTTTCTCAAAGTAGAGTATGCTACTTTATTTCATACTTCGTACGATTTTATTGTGTACCAGGTAAATCGTACGGGGTACGAAAAAAAGCTAGGTATCTACCGGCGTTCTATAGTTCAGTTTTTCGAACGCAAAACTTGAAAAAATCCCAGATTTTTCATGTAAAATGGCCAAATTCATTTTTCCCTTTGTTAGAACTTAATTATACTAGAATAATATTTCACATCATCAATAACCATCATATTTTTTTCAGATTTCACCCTAAAAATAAAATATAGGAATTATTTAGATTCTGAATCCGAATGTAGATATAAGTGAGCAAATTATTAACTCTGTCAACTCAATTTGACATAAAAAGTTTGAGAAACCCTGGCATATATGATCAATAGTTTATAATAGTTCGGGATTTCACGCGATAAATATTGGAAAACTTACTTTTCAGTCAAGTCGTGACCAATCGTGGTGTAACGCACCCGAAACGTCGGAAAAGTAAGTTTTCCAAAATCGCGTGAAGTCCCGAACTATTATATAATAAACTATGAGTATACGCCACGATAATTTAAAAATATAATTGATCAAATTATAATTTCAATGATTTGATTGAGAGTAATAAAAATTCATTGACTAATTTTTAAAATTATTAGGCGAATGTTAATGAAACGACAAGAATTAAAAAATCATACCTAAATGATTATGAATGAAAAATCTTTTTACCCATTTTCAGTAGGCAACTGCTGCGTAATAAAAATATAAAAATCTTGTGGTGAAAATAGGTACTCAGTATCACTCTACAGTTGCTAGTTTATGTACTGTTGGGGTTTTCAAGAATATTTTCTACGAACTGAGCTTAGAGTCCCATCTTAGTTGGGGCTTCACGGAGTTTTTTAAGTGAGTCATTTGGACTTAGCAAAATGAAGAAAATGTTTTCTTTAAATTACGGAAGTTGAACTGATTTTTTTCTTATTACGGCAGACATTCAACTGCTACTGACCAAATGCGGGATGAATTTATCATTTTTTATAGATAGGACATGTTAATTTTACTTCACCTCGCCTGATGATGGGCTGTAGGAAAAGTGTCAGGAAAAAGGGTCAAAATTACACGTGACATGATATAATGGTAGCACTCAGCTTGACGGCCTCATTAGATGCTTTTGATATTGCTTTTGAATGAATTATATCTAATTACAACGATCTAAAAAATTTAATGTCTTTACCTATAACTTTTTTTTATTTAAATATATTTATTCGCATTCCAGAAACCATTTTACAGGCTACGCTTAAGTTTAAAGTCTAGGTAGCGGTGTGTAGATTACCCCGAAATCTACATTAAATCGATCCTCCTTGCCTGTGGGTTCTTTGTCGTATGTATGTGAAACTCTTTCGGTCAATATCGGACCATTCGTGATTTTTGTACTGATTTTTTTTCTAACCGATTTGTACATCGGTCAGCCAACTAGCTTAATCAGCCGTTCAATGAACTGCCTAGGCATTTAACTAATCGGCGCCTTTCGACAAATGGGGGATTTCGTAGGGGTTACGGTTATGAGTTAGCGGGAAGGCAGCGAGGGGCTGACTAGATGTAGAGTTTTTGAACGAATTCGAGGAGTAAATCAAGGAGAAGCACATAATCGATATTTCCTTTTTTTTTCGAATTATATCGAGCCTAAAAAAGATTAAAAATATCCAGATGTGAATGTGAAATAAGCTTGCAGTTAAAAATACCTATGCTGTTGTCCCTTGTTAAAAAGTAACTCCTTGGTCTTCGCAAGTAAGAGCTTCGATGATGATACATTGTTAGTCTTCTTGCAATTAACAGCTTGTTCTATTTTGAAAGCATTAATATAAATAACGTAATCTCCTTCCTTTTTGTCGATTAAAAAAATTAATGTTGTTAGCGGTAATCTCAATAACAATTGTGATAACCATGGTTTACTTGAACCGTTCGACCTTACGGTAATGCAATATTGTTTCATAATCGAAACAATAACAGCGCTCGCTATCGTGAGAATCAAGGCCTAATGAAGTTTATTGAATCCTCGAAACGCCTGCCTTAATTATGTTCGCAAAGTTGTTCGCACGAGTAAAACACACACACAATATAGGTAGTTATAATCACTATTCTGAAATTCGTTCGATTTACAAGTTCACAATTTGAAAAAGGAGGCTGGGACAGACTGGATGCGCAAGGCGGAGGATAGGGTGAAATGGCGCACATTGGGAAAGAGCTATGTCCAGTAGTGGACTGCGGTGGGCTAATTGATTGATTGATTGACAACTTCACAATAAATATTGAAGCTCAGCCGCATCGCAGTTAAACTGGAATAGGTGCCGAGAATAATTTAATTATTATACGTTTTTTTCGTACCTATTCGTGCCACTTAAATCTCCAAGTCAACCATGCAGTCAATATTTAGACTAAAGATGATTTATAATATGAATAATTATATTTTATAACAATAGATTTATCTTCGGCCGCATTTACATGAACGCTTCCGGCCATTAATCTTCTATTAGTTCGTAGATCTAAATTGATCAATACTCGTAGCATTGTCTAAAGAAATCCATGGATTACGATCGCTGACCTCGTGGTTTGCGAGCGTGATTCCTTTCCATCACAGGACCTCAATGGCGCAAAAGTTCAGCTACTAAATGTGAGGTAATATATCTCGAGTTATCAGCCGGAACTGTGATCCTTTACTGTAACGCTAGAGGTATTACATACTTAGAGAAGAATAACGTTTTGGGTAAAAGGCCGTTCACGAAGACTGCGTGATTTTTAACACAAATTATGGAATAAACATATAGAATAATTGTTTTAACGTAGTTTATCAAAACCAAAACCAAAATACTGTCTTTGAACACAGTTTCTATCAAGCAAGTTAAGCCAACTTAAAGTACTTACCAAATATATTTTATTTCTTCTCATCGAGCTAAAGCCTCGTCCATTTTATTTTGTCACTCTTTCGCTTTTCTTTGTTTTTATCATATTATGTCTTACGATCAATAATGATCAAAGCTTATGTTATATCAAACAAAAAATATAAAATGTCATAAACCGTATTTTCTCTAATTACACTTGTTTTTTTTTCAGGTAAGTACTCAACATTACATTACAGAATGGATATCGGGGAAGATTTGGCCGTAAGTAAAATTCATTCAAGTAGAACTCTCTCAAGAATGCGTTATGTCGCTTCCTCTACCTTCATCTTCCAATTAATAAAATTATAACCGCCCAACCGAATGAGTAACTCATAAGCATAAAATATATGAATAGGTATTACATTACTTACTTACTAACTTTTGGGCAATGGTGTTTCTAAAATGTGTTTCGAAGATGTTTGATTAGCAGCGTTCTAGCCACAATTAATAGTAATTTGTCATAAGTACATCCGTTGTGGAATTAAATGAAATTACCGATAAGTAGTTTCGTTTTGACAGTTCATTACAAATATAATATAATCTTGTGGTATACTACTACTAATAATTTACTTATAAGTCCATTATTTTCCACGTCATATTATCCAATGCAAATTCAGAATATTTGTTTTAAAAGTGGAGAAAACTCACCTTTTTCGTAGAAGTGAAATTTTTGAAAATCTAGAAAACCAGTTAGACTTCGATACAATTTTACACCCAAACTCATAAAACGATTAAAAGCATGTTTCCAATATTTTCCATTACATTCAATAACAGACTCGTGTATTCCAAATAGTACTTTCTGTAGGCTTTCGTGAAAGGAGGAAAATCATTTCTTATTCTTAGAACTAATTAGTACGTAGTGAATCCATTTTTTAAATAAGAAAGTGTATACGAGTGTGAATGTTAGCATACCTATTCTACTGAAGAGATAGACGGTTTTCAACGAGAATTTAAATGAAGGTGGTTTATATCTTAAATTAGTACAAGCTATTTTCGTCCCGAAAAGAACCATGGGCGAAATCGCGCGTCACTTACAGTTTATTTCGCTCTTGAGTGACCCTGGATACTGGGAATCGTTGCCCCCACACCTTAACAAACTGGTTGCTATGGTTGGTATACATGTGCTATGGTATATATCGATGTATGGAGGGCCCCAAATCACTGAATAAATAATATTAGTAGTCCGAAGTAAAACTTATGTGTAGAAATTTGTGCATCCAAATGCACTAAGTTCCTGTGTTGGTGTCAAAATACACAATTGGGTGCACTTTTTGAAGATTCAAACAGAAGTATAAGTATCTTATGTGAGCTCTTTAGTTTGATAGAACTAAAACGTATCGACATCTCCTTTTATTCCAAAAACATGTCAAAAATGGTAACTAAACCGTCAAACGCATTAGTTTAAAAATTTTAACAACAAAATCGACAGCATTGCATATAGGTACATATACTCGTATCTGTATGACTTCGGTATTATTTTATCTGCTATTTTTTGTATCACGACTTGATTCTAAGCCTTGATCTTTTGTCACTCAGTTAATCACATTGACATTTTGTGTTGTGATCTATTACTTTGCAGCTTCGATGAAGAGCTTGCTTGATATAACGTGATTACAGCCGTATAACAAATATCAATGAAGTTAATACGTGGTTGATATTTAGCTTCTATGCGAGAATGTAGATATAATAATCACGTTTAGTTTTCATGCTGTGGTGACACGGCATGAAATAACTCTATTCACTATGTAAATTATTTTGTATCACTGTGAAATTTAATCTGTCTTCTGTTCCTGTCATCAACATCGACCGAGTACCAAACTTTGCACCAGCATCAAAAGTTGCACTTTAGAACCCGTGCTGTACTCTCCTATACCTACTCCTTAACGTGATTCTTGTACTTGTGGGAGTTGCTATTTTTATATCACAATAGTTTGTGTAAAATACTGAGTGTGGTTTGGTTATGTACGAAAGTGCAAATGCTAAAAATAATACATAACTTGAAGCTCAGATTGTTGTAGTGTGTGTAGTTGCTTTTTTAGTTTTGTCAGGCGCATTACTGTCCATGATTTTTCAACAAGTTTTAATACCAATACCATTGTAGTAACAATATACAACAATACATATATATCAATATCAAATATACAATAGACAGCCTCTGTGGCGTTTTGGTAGTGAACGCGACTACTACGCAGGAGGCGCGGGTTCGATCCCCGCTCAGTGGAAATATTTGGATGCATGAATGGCTATTTGCATTGGTCTGGGTGTTTCTATGTTTAATATGTATGTACCTATTTTCAAAAAAAAGTGTCCAAGTATGTTTATCCGCATTCTAGATTCCATAACTCAAGCTAGTTAAGCTTACCGTGGCGTGGATTATTTATTTATTTATATAAATATCAATGGGTCAATATATGATAATCGCACTAATAACAACACTATCTCACCTTTAAAACCCAATAAATTTTACGAAGCTAGTATACCAGTAGAGGTGAAATACTTCCACTTGCCAGGTTCATAACCTATGTATAATATGTACGCATATACAAAAAAAAAATCTAAGTATGTTTATCCGTATTTTAGATTTCATAATACAAGACCGTGGGTCTAAATAGCGTTGTGTAGAATGTTGTGGAATATTTATTTTCTTTTAATGTCCTATTCGATTTTGAGTTTCACTCAATCGAGAGAGCTGACAGAGCTCACATAAGATTTGTTTATTCATATAGTTAGTAAGTTACTAGATTACACACAGTTGTATAGGTTTTATTTGCTCGTTGTTGCCTGATTTGGAAACCACATAATGTTGTAATTTGACAACTAAATATTGTGGCATAACTTTTTTGCCTGATTCTTTTCATACGAATCTATCAACTGCATTTTGAACAAGGCCTGCGTAGTAAAATTGGATCGTCATAAGTGTCACATTTATGCACAACATAAAATGAATTATATTCCATAATACAAAAACGGCAAATATCTTAGTTTTACTTTGGATTCGAGCTCCATCAGCTACAGATTCTCTTTTAACTTTTACCATTATCTTTGAGGCATAAAGACTTCTTCCAAGATTAAGCCGGATCATTTCTTTTGCATTTTCTTTAAGAGATTACTTATCCTGTTTGTAAGTGCTCGCTAATTTATATTTTATGTCAAAGATATGACTTATTTATTTCCGTTTGAAAAATACTTAAACTCTTCGATAAATTAAATGTGCACACAATAAATAACAAAATAAATAGAAGAGAAGGCTGACTCAAGACTCAAGCTAAAAATCAAGACCTCTCACATGCAAGTATTCAATTAAGGTATAGTGTCTATGGTCAAAATGCTGGCACTTGTTGCAACTGCAGGTGATTGAAGTGAGTTGGGATCCGTACAACTAGATGATGTGTGCGTGCGACTAACCCTCAAACCCTCATTGAGTGAGCCCAAACAAAATGCATTCGTGAATTGTTTGATTTTTTATTGTAAATCATAATTTATCTGATAATTTTCAGAGGTTCTATGTGGGTCTAATAACTGCTTCATTAGTTTTATAGTAACTATAAGTTTTTTATGGATGTGACCCCGAAGTCTAGGATTTATTACCCTGCTCGGATAAAGTGTTGTAAAGTTTTCTGTATCTGTCAGGAATTTTAGTAGCGGCTAATAAGCGGCTCACATACATAGAGACAGAGCTACTACTTACCCGGGAGGGACGGCACATAAAAACATACCAAACTTTTTATCTTTTAACCTTGTGCGTTTCCATGATTGATTTTGTGTATTTTTATACTTACCGTCATTGAAATTGCAAATTGTCCTTCGTATTTTAAACACTTCCTTGTTGCTAGCAGCTATGGGCGGAAACAAGTTAGTATTGTAATTTATCTATTGAGTACAGCTCATGTGATTTTTTTGGCACCAAACCAACCTAAATATAATAGAACTGTTTTACATAAAATAAAACAGATATTATATGCCGAAAGAAAGACAGTATTAAGTTGAAGAAGCTGTCTGTGATTTTACCATATTTTACAGTGAATATATTTACAACTCACCTTTTTTAATCTGTCTTTCGTTTTTGTTACCTTACAATCACCACTGGGGGCGCTGTTTCTTCTTACTAACGATGAAGCGCATCCCTATTTGTCATAGTGTCTTCTCGCCAGCAAGGACCTTGCTCGAATACTGTCTTTCTTTCGGCATATAATATCTGTTTTATTTTATGTAAAACAGTTCTATTATTTGCCTACCAGAAAGACAGTATTAAGTTGAAGACCTGTTTGTTTTCTGCTGGTGATGGTAACTATAACGCTATGTGATAACTGTTAATATACAAAACAGTATTATTAAGCATATGATGTAAAAAGGATTAGTTATTAAGTATAACAATAAATCACAATAGAAATTTTAAACCAAACAACAACAAAGATGTCGTATGCTATATCATATTCATAACATTAAATTGAGTTACCTAATTGAGACTTCCAGTTTTATCGACAAAAGATCGATGCTATAGGCATGTTTCTAAACCAACCTTTGAAGGCCACTGCGGTTTGGAAGCTATTTAAAGCCGCATCAATGTGTACTGCATTTAAAATATAATTAATCATTCACCAAACTGTGTCCTGGTAGCAGCCCTTACAGCACCTCAATCTGAAGTAAAACGACTACTTACATTCGTACTTTCCGCTTCTACTAGACGCATAATAATTGCACGCATAATAAAAGAGGACTGCTTTATGGTAGGTATACTGAACCTAATCAGTCAAATTGGGCATCCCATATCTTCTCATCGTATGGGTTACTAAGGGATACAGTTGTTATCCATCCAATAGTATCAGCCCATGAGTATCCTCGAAAGCAACAGGCTGGCCTCACCTGTTATGTGGGCCTAAAAACCTGGCATGAGTGTCAAATAATACACTTCTATATAATATATCCCATTTTGGGGAGTTTATGGCCTGGGCTTTAACTAAAGCGGTAGCTTTTAGGATATGTTGAATGAAAAAGTCTTTAGAACAATTGTCTACACTTGTAGCACAAGCACAATATACTGCAGATTTCAATACAAAAAGCTGCAGATCTTACTTGTTAAATCAATAACATAAAGAATGCCATAATAATGTCATATACTATCATGGGTACCCTGAATGCTTAGATTATACATTAACTATTTAGACACAGTAAAGGTCACTACAACACAGTAAAAATGATTACTACTTGAATGAAGTTAGAGATATTTTTATAGATTTTATAACATGCACAGATTTTATGACAGTTAATGGGCAATATGAAGCCGTCTTTTGTGCGATGAATTTTGTTAAAATATATAGTCAAAGTAATTATATTTCCTACATACACCTACCAGTCTTAACTGTTACAAATATTTATATTTACTTCTACTTCTACTTATATATTGTGAGATGCACTGTAAGGAACGTGAACAAAATATTTTGCTTTCCTTCATACTAGCATATACGTCTAGAGAGTGGTTGTCCGGTAACTACCAACTACAACTCAATGACTCCCTTCACTTGTGAAGGGCCATGTATCTGTTGAGGATCTTCCGCAGATCCTTTATTGGTAGTCAATTAGGGCTCTCAATCTGAGATCGACTAGCCCAATGTACTTATTATTTGTTTGACCCCCCCCCCCCATTTTTCAAGCAGGATAACCTCTTCATTTGTGAAGGGCATGTCCCTTTTGAGGGGTTAGAATCTTCCGCAGATCCTGTATCGGTAAGGGTCTATTAGGGCTCTCAATCTGAGATCGACGGGCCCAAGTACTGATCCCACTGTGGGACTTATTTTGAATGTGTGTTCCCTTGGCATTGTTTAGATGGACTGAGGTATTAAATAGGGTGGGGAAAATCTCCCTCCCAACTGATACTTCCAATTTGACTGAAAGCCTTACAAGAGGTTGCTGTACCACGTGGACGTGGACGATGGGTTAGTACCTTGATGTGAAAGGGTTTATGTTGCGTGTCTAAGAATCCATCTAACCTCTCTGGGAGGTAGCATGCCGTCAGTATAGTATTAATCTGCTCGGCTAATTGGGAAGGTCTACTGGACACCTCTAGACGGGTTAAGGGCGAGTGCAACCCTAGTTCCAATTGGCTATCTGACTGAACCAGTAACACATTCAATACCTAAGCGAAACTGCTGCATACACTGCAACCAATTCCTTCGCATTGGAGTACCACTTTTGTTGGTCTAACTCCAATTATCTGACAACATAAAGTTGTTCAACTGCAGTCCCCAGCCCGCGTCCGCCGCGTCTGTAGTGAGAAGGTGAGTCACGTTACCTGTGTATCTCGTGTGCGCTGTGGTTCTCAATCCTGAGCAACCACTGTAATTCGCACCTCACTAGGGAAAGCAGAGCCTTTTTCCTCTATTGGACTAACTCCATTTGTTTGACAAGATACAGTGTTGTTCACTGCAGTTCCCCAGCCCGCGTCCGCCGCGTCTGTAGTGAGAAGGTGAGTTACTTTGTCTATGTATCTCGTGTGCTGTGGTTCTCAATCCAGAGCAACCACTGTAATTTGCACCTCACTAGGGGAATGCAGAGCCTTTCTTCATCTCCGATTGCTCTATTTGTAGTAATTTAGAAAAACAAAAACAAAAATGCATCCTGAGACAATAAAGTTGATCATCTTAGTCATCAGGTTAACCTTAAGTGCCTTGTAACTATCGTACAGTCAAAAGCAAAAGTAGGATAATAAGTAGTTTAATTTATCGGATACCTATCTTATCTCTCAAACTTTTCATATAATACTAAACATTATTAAATACATCAACTTGTTCTCTAAGATTATAAAACTACATAAACATCCAAAAAACATTGATACATTATTAGGTAATCCAATGTAGGTTTATTATTAAATTTTAATATTTTTGGATTAACAGACTTTTGATGTTGACTGTACCGCATGGAGGCAAGTCATATCCGGTAAACAATTGGTAAATATATCTCTTATTTACAGGAATCTGTGTCACATTTTTAGTGATATAAGGTGAATTCACTTATCAATCCAACCTCCACTAAATGTCATTAATATATTTAAGGACAAAAACTGTGTTATGACACCAATAAGATAGCATTAAACTGACAAGGTCAAAATAAAATAAAAATATTAAAGATTTATTTAACAAAAGGACCATGACTTGTCTCCAGAGGATTTCTGCAATCCATCTAGTTGCAGCTCCAATGTGGTATGAGCTGTGATGAGAGGCTGAAAGAGTGGCTCTTAGCGGGAAAAAATATTTTCCATATAGGTTTTACTCGCAGGAGCCCTAATCTCACAGAGATTATTTTATGCATAAATGTAGAAATGCCTGGGGCAATTCTTGTCATCCGTCTTCCTTTTATAGGAACTGACCTCACCTATTTGGGAGATCAACTGATATGTTAAGTTCGAATGTATTAATCTCAGTGACTGAGGTTGAAAATGGGATATGTCTCACCTGACCCTTTACATTAAACATGATTTTGAATGAGAAATAGCTGTTTCTCGAATTTAATTTAATTCCTATTGTTCTCTAATTGAATGTAATAAAAATTTGTTTATTGAATTAATTCCTATTTGAGTTTTTTAGGCAAGGTAATCAGGTCTTAGGCCTGGCGGGTTGCCATCCCTATGTAAAATATAATAGTCATAAAAAATAATGTTAAAATCTTTGCATGTTAGATATCATACATTAATGTTTTCAGTACTCATTTACTGGACTATTCCGAATATCTGGTTACCGATTTATTATTAAAGTCAAATTAGTACAATAAAATTTAAACTATATATTGATATCAATTTTAAATACAATGTTTAAGAAATACATTTAAATTTTAATGTTTAGTAATTTTGCTTTCAGATTTATGAGAGTCAATTTATAGAGTGATAACACTGATAACTAGTACTATTTTTCGTTTTACAATATAGGTACCTACCTTCATTAGTATTTTATTATTTATTTAGCTAGTTCCGTTTACAACTTAAAACACTATGCCACCTTGGGACATCCTAAGAATTCTACAGATGGAACAGGACTGTAAAAATGCAGTCATCGGGCACTTGGGTTTGTTGTTTATTAACATACAAGGTTTTAGAATGGCATGGATTGCTATAGCATCTTGCAAGCAGTTTCTAGAGTTAATTGGTGTTATAGACGCATGCCATCGACTGAATATTTATTTATTTATCAGTACATGCCCTAACCTTTATTGAGGTGACCAACTCTTATTTAGTTTATAGGCCGGTTTTCACCAGGCTAGTATTGCCTTGATGAATAATATAGACCCTCCAACAATTTAATCTTTTTAAACAATGAGGGGCTAGCAAAGGAACGATCTTATTTTTTTTGTTAACCTTTATTTCATATTTATTAACAATAAGCTTGAAGTACAAGCTTGTTACATCAGTAACTAAATGCACTGGGTTATTATTAAAATTATTAAATATTCATCCTTCTAATATACCTATTGCGTTGCGGAATATAAGACAAAGTTCCGACCAAACTTTCGAACACGTTTCGACGTGATTCGACCGTTGAACCTCTTATTCGGGGATAATGAGGTTAAGCTATCCTGATCTTCCGAAGATAAGGAACTGCTTTCGAATTTATTAGTGCTTCGCTCTCCCTCCGGAGCAACGATTTGGAGCACCATTGCTTTCCTCATTAGTATGGTACAACATCTCTACTTACCTACCGAAGCTTTCGGAAGGAAACTACACTTAAATAAGATACCTTGCACATATTTATGTAGCACTGTACACATACAAACGGTAAAAACAATGTAATTACTATGTAATTCACTTTTTAATAACTTTTTTCTTGACTTGAAAATTTTTTCACCTTACGCGGTAAAAATCACAAAACGCTATGACAAATAGGGATGCGCTTCATCGTTAGTAAGAAGAAACAGCGCCCCCAGTGGTGATTGTAAGGTAACAAAAACGAAAGACAGATTAAAAAAGGTGAGTTGTAAATATATTCACTGTAAAATATGGTAAAATCACAGACAGCTTCTTCAACTTAATACTGTCTTTCTGGTAGGCAAATAATAACTATAATATGACCTTACTATAGCTATTTAGGTCTCTCATCGTCAGTCAGAAATAATATTACCTATATCTAGACTTTTTTCATAAATTGTAAAACGTTTTGTTATCACTTTTCACAATAAATTAGAAAATTAAGTTGGCTGGCAGGAATCATAAAATTGCAAGCTTTATGTAAAGTTTTTGAATGCTACCAAAATAATTTTACAAAATATCTTTTTCTTCGTTTTGTAGAAAATCTCAAAATGATGTTGACGACCAAACACTTGCGCTGAGTTTATAAAATATTGAAACATTAACTTCAGTTTTAACTAAAAAGAGATATTATGCTATAGGCAAACTCTGCGTAGTGTTTTTTTTTTTCAAAACTGCAGCAAACTAATTTAAGCCGGCATCCCACCAACGTGCGAAATCAAAATCGAGCGCAGACTGTTCGTGCTTGACTTTATGTCCTCATAAATTTTATGGGGCTGTTATCTGTAAAAGTATAATATAACTATTCGTAATTATCGTTTAGTCTAAGTTTTGGTCACGTACTAACCTTGCCCGCTTTTTTAAATTGTTTGTGAGATTAAACTAACGATAACTTTGTCTATTTATGTACATTTTGAGCACCTATTTGATTTTATCATTCCTTCATGGGTTTGGTATGCCTTGTAATGTTTAACTTTTAAGTCATTGTTATTATGTATAATGACTGTGTTAACTCAAGTAATCACCGAAAATTAAAAAAAAAGGAGTGGGTCTTTTAGTGTTGCGTTTCTTTTTGCATAACTTCTATCTTTACCTTTTGAATCAGACTATAAAATTAAATGTGGACGCTGTTTAATTTTCGTGTTCTTGGTGTTTATTACGATTTGAAAGATCTACAAAACATTTTGATACTGTCAAGTTGGCATAACGTACACGTGCATAGTAAATACCAATACAGGTATATAAACAAAACCGTATCATACACAACCGTGACATTGGTAACACGGGTGTGTGTAACATAGTTAGCGGTATCGCCTTGTCCCATGTGACCTGTGACCCTTTTCACTACTATAAAGTTGTTTAACTATTAGAAAAACTTTATGCAGTGCAGAGATAGACTCAGTAGGTGTATTATAATTTGTGAGTATATTTTAAAACAGAATACTGGGATAGAGAAGTTACTTCCCTATTCGAACAAAGTTCAAACTGGAATAAATCCTGTAATTCCCAACCTCCTCTAAACATTATAAAATTAAGTTGTGCCTGCAACTTGGGTTTCCCGTACAAATTATTTTATTGTATTAATTACTTGCGTCATATACCGATTGTTTTCCTTGGTCGATGTTCGCGACCTAATTTTATACATGCATTATATGTATGCACATTTGCACATGTTAATGCACATTTAGTAGACATCATATTTAAATCATACTGCAACTAAATTTCATACCAAAATATACATAATATTAAAAAACTAATTCTAGTTTTCTAATTTAGAAATAGAAAAGAAGATTAAACTGAACTAAATACGGTCATTCCTTTTGCGCCACGTGATGTATTAACAACTAAATTGCGCCATGTTTTTGAGTGACTGGCAGTGAGCCTTTACCATCAACTTGATACTTTTGTAGGCAATGTGTTTGCGAACAGGCTGTATTACATATACTGAATAATAATATTAATAATTTAAACTGAGAAAAACTCCTTGAAAAAATATATTGAAAAATAAAAATCTGACTCATAACTGAAAATATTGACACAAGATTGATAGCAGGCGGAACCCATTAATTTCTATCCGATTTATAATTTGTAAATGGGTACAGCCTGCTATCAAACTTGTTTCAATATTTTCAGTTATCAGTCACGTTTTTTATTCACATCATCATCTACATAAAGACGTTAGTCCTGATTGCATCCGAGGCTCCGGTGTCCTCGGAGCTCAGGATCCGCCTTCCGGCTCTTCCTCCTTCACTTCGCACGATCTTGGGCGTCCAAGGTAGTGAGACCGTTTGCACGCATGTCACCCTCCACGACGCCAAGCCAGCACTTGTCGGTTTTTTATTCACAATTTTTTATTTTTTGTAGACTTTTTCATTAAGACATACTTATATTGCCTTCATTTTGATACCCTACTCGATAAGTTTGAGCAAAAATATTATTTTGTCAACATACATTTTGGCGCAAAAGTTAACCATACAGCTTTTTATTCTCATTTTATGTGCCCAAGAACATTCGGGAACAGAATACCTTTCATTTGAGATGTCAATCATTGTAATCTATGAAGTGGTTTAAAAGATTTGACATTCGGGTAAAAAGACTGAAAAGGGTTTTATAACAAGTGTAACCACATTTTCGATCTCACGAGCACACAATTAAACTCAAGGTAAGTAGGTCAACAAAGCTCGTCTTTATTCTTTGTTCGACCTTCCTTGACCTAGGAATCAAACCCAAGACCTAACAATCGTACGCAGATATAAATCCAAATTTAGGTAAATTATGAGCTGAACGAGGCCATCACTAAAGGCGGCGATGCAAAAAAGAAACAAATAATAGTTGTATCTTGTTGGCTTCAAGTACGTAATCCATTAGTTTCAAGTAAATCATGAGAAAAAATAAGGTGAGAATCGATTAGTGATAACCTCTGTTTTGTATATAAAGTCACATACAACGTAAAGGTTAATTCGAATGTTCACGTTTCAGTTTAAAGCTAAATCTTGCCATTTTATCCAATATTAAAATTAGTAGGCTGGTATGCGAAAGAAACAGTAAAAGAAGTAATAAAAGAAGGTAGAAGAAAGAACCATGGTACAAGATGGATAGTTGCAAACATAATACAAAACTATTGCCTTAAGGGTCCTAATATACTACCCTGAGGCATTCCTATAAACGAGGTGTTTTATTACAAGCCCTTACCATTTCGGGTCTTCTTATTTTTCAACACGTTAGTCCCAGTGGCATCTGAAGCTTCCAACTTGGAGTTTGAGGTCCGCTCTTACCAGTCTAAATAACATTTTTGAATGCTTCATGTTATTTTTTTGAACAACAAAATAAAAGGAAATACACGCTTTTAACACTTACAAGCTTATGACGAATAGAATTTACATTAAAACTGTGGGTGTGTTACCAGTCACGTCTAAGATTGGTCCTTTACGCTTAACGCTTTCCTTGTCTAGATGAGCACATGTAGTATACTCATGGTAAAACAGGTGTCGGGAATTCCGTTTTCTTAGTAATACTACTATATTTTTTACTACTTTTCGCTCATTCACCTTCGACGGAAGAATGACGCATTTACTAAGACTACTAATAGTAATATTTGAAAAGTAGCGTTTGAAGAGTATTTGACAACTTTTTACGCGACTGCTCAAAAGGAATGTAATGCGTTCAATGTTCAGGTATGCATGTTAATTTCTTTATTTGGTCATAACTTGTCAGTTTATTAATTCAACGCATTATTAGTCTCACTGATAATCCATAATATTAACAAATGCGAAAGTAACTCTGTCTGTCTGTATGTTACGCTTTCACGCCTAAACCACTGAACGGATGTTGATGAAATTTGGTATAGGGGTAGATTAAACCATGAGAAAGGATCTATGTTTGGTCGCGATAACCGACATCCACGCGGGCGGAGCCTAGGGCAAAAGCTAGTAATAATATAAATTATAACAGTAGGGCGTTTGGAACTGTGCCCAGTTGATAGCATAAGTCTAGGCTTTATTATATACTATATCAAGTAAACTATCAGTCTATAAATGTATTCATTGCATGTTTAATTAACGACTATAATGATGTGATTTACAAGTTAGGTACATCACAATCGATAAGGATGCTGACATTTTTTACGCTTATTAGCCCAAGAAATAGGTACATTATGTTCTAAAAAGGACACAAATTGACAACCTTTAGAATAATTACACGCAATACTGTAATTATCCACTTACAGCCAGAATAAAAACAATCGATTCTTTGGAATCTTATAATCAATAGAAATCAAAATACAATTGAAGAGTTGTCGTGAAGGCTTTTATCATTTTCGTAATAAGACAAGTCACGAATCGGAAGTTCGTAATTACGCTTTGTTACTGTTATAAAAGTTTCTTTCTTTGTTTCTCAGGATCATTACTTGCACGTTCTTTATCATTACTGAAAAATTATTTAGCCTACTTAGCCTAGTTTACAGTTGTTACAAGTTGATTGCAAATACATACTATGATTTAGCTATTACCATAATTCGAAGTAAAAAATCACCAACCTCGCAAATAATCCACCATATTTCAATAATTACATATACTTAAATAATTTAGGAACATCGCGTCCACAAAATCAATGGCTATCTTGCTTGTTACATTTCAGTACTATGGTGATGTTTGAATTTAAACACCTTTCAAGCTTTTGTTTAAATATTTGTCTCTATCTGGTGACCGCATTTCATCATGATTTTGAAAATTTTGTGTTCCGTTCAGAAAAGACCCAAAATTATGTATTAGTGAGAAGACTTTTGATATTGATAAATAATACCCAGCTTCGTATTAATAACCGATTTGTACTGATGATAGCATTCGACTGGCTCAAGTGCCTGCGATTTAATTAAGAACGACCTTTGCTGCACCACATGTAATGTACGCAGATGTTTGGTAATGGTATTAATAACACATTTGAGATATGTAGGGTAAGTAGATTTGGATGATATTTTTATACGATGATATGGAACAGTAGTCTTTAGTGATGTGAGGTAATCGGTATATCTCTATTTTAATGTTATAGAAGCCATGAATATTTTAACTGTAAGGTATTTTAAAGTTTTAATTGGTGAAATTGCGGCAAAATGCCACAGAAATAGAACTGAATGATCTAACTATGTCTTTACTTATACCAAATGGATTTATAATAAGAAATGCATTTACTTTTCATTTTAAACTACTAATTAGGTACAAATGAAATGTATAATTAAGTGATCAAAAATGCATTTAATGTACATTATGTATGAGTGTAAGGTTATATCTGTGATTTAATCATATCGAAAACATCGAGTCGTGAAGTTAATCAGATCAAATTAGTTCACGTTACATATTGCTACAATTCATTAAAGTGCATGCTGTATACTTATACCTACATCTTTGACGAATACACTGCACGCACATTCTTGGCATGCAGTGACTGCAAGATTTTTTGTCTTTTAGTGCTGCAACTAGGTTGGTTTGGTACCTACCCGTATCGAGTGACAAGTATTCGTGTGGCAACAAGAACCGATATGGCTTATTGTGAACTCCATGAATTAACGCGATCACAACCACAATTGTATAACTGTATTTTCCTGATGAAAAAATCTGCGATAGCCTAGCGGTATGGGTACTGGACTGCTGAGACGAGGTCTCGGGTTCGATCCTAGGTTTGCCATGGCTCACACCAATGACTTTTCGATACTTTTCAAAGTTATGTGTGTATTTATCGCAGGTTTATAAGTGCCCGGTTAATGGCAATAGGCTCGCCACCTATTAAATTGGGACCTAAACATAAACTGGCGAAATGTGGGTGCTAGCACCTCTGCCTACCCCTTCGGGGAATACAGGCGTGAGTTTATGTTATGTTATGTGTTACGTTTTCCTGATGATGATAATAACGGTAATTGCTTTTGCACCATCCTGAAACCGCATGCATACAAAAGTATTAATTACTAAACTATTGACACATTACCATTACAAAGGTCATATTCAATGACCTAACTTGCATGACTAATTGTATTGTTAACAATTCACAAAATTGTTTTATTATGATTTTCCACTCTTACCTACTAGGGTGGATTCGTTGGTAGGGACAAGTGGAACAGTCCGATTTTATTACTATGGCTCAAATTTAACTCTATGCTTGTTCGCTGTTCAAAGATTGCGTGCCATGATTGGTGTGGTCTGAATATGTAAAAGCAGTGTACAGCTAATACTTGCCGGTATGTTGGTAGTTGGCGCCAATGCTGGCGAGCTTATCGAATAGTTTCGGTTTTTTGTGCACACATCAAAGGATCTTGGCCAACTATCTGATGACCGATTGGATCAATCTTGGGCCAACGTTGGTGCAATGTGTGGACGGATCATCAGAGTTGGTGACATTCCTTTACAATCTAACGAGCTTCTAGAACATTTCTTTTATTATTTATTCCGGTGTTTTGCGATTCATATTCATTCAATAATTTTCTTTTCCACAGAGATATTACCTACTCGTTTAATAAGTTGAATTCATATATTTTGCGAGAGTTCCGGACTCCTGTGCTGTCTTTTTTCTGTTTTCGTCTACAACTCTCCACTTTCTTTTTCTGGGAATTCGCTGAAGAGATTTTATTATCTTCTAATCTATTATCTGCCTGAAGTAAATGTCGTAATTTGTTATTAAAGGTTCCTGTAATAACGGTTACTTCATCCAAGTCTAACGTCACTTAATATCATGTAGACCATGAGTCTCCACAACTAACCACAACATAATAAACCAAAATTACGTAAACTAATTACCCATCAAACAGATCGCTCATCGAACAAAGCATGACGACGATTTTCAGGCTGCAAACAATGCCACCTTTTTGTAGAGTCACCCTCCAAATACCTTTTTGAATTTTGTGCATAAGTAATAAACGACACACTCCGCGTGGATGGCCAAGTTCTAAGATAGTTATCTAGTGACATGTATAATATATGTAGAAGCCTACATGTACGTACACAATAACTTGACTATATAGGTTATCTTCCATTCCTTTCCATTCCATGACGTCCAATTCCGGTGAACGGGTCAAATGGCTCCATATTTCATAAAAATAGTAGTCACCTATTCATTCTCATTATCATCTAAGCATTAAGCCCCTGTTGCCCCCGTTGCCCCTGAGACTTGCACCTCGTAACTCGGGGACCGCTTTGAGTCCTCCACTTCGCATGGTCTTTGGCATCCCTATGTAGAAAGAGACCAAAATATATCCATCTGATGAATACACAAGCGAGTGTTTCCTGAGTCTTTTCTTCCGGAAAACAGAGGAGTGGTTTGCTATTTGTCACCCAGGTGACCCAGGTAGCCAAAACGCGGCGATTATTCTCAATAATACGTTAACAATTTTCGATTCTCTGGATGACAGTAAAATATGCAAAGTGAAAAGCAATTTATTTTATTAAGGCAATCCTTGAGATAGAGGTGCTCGTGCAAGGATATTCGTAATTTGATTTTCATCGAAGAGACGGAATTGTACGTTATTTGATTTGTAATGTCTATAATATGAACATTCATTAATATTTTAACATAGCATTTAGTATTCAAATGTTAGTTCAAGTGCTCAAAATTAAAATAAATGTCATTAAAATGTATAATGAGTTTCTGAAATAAAAGTAGTTTATAACAGTAATCGAAAGAAAAGAACAAAGAAATTGAAAATCTGTGTCTATAGAATAAATCAGGTTTAGATTACTTAGGTGGTAAAAACGCTTTATACTGACGTTAATTAGCAATTCGTAAGGAGGTTTACCATACCTGCTTTCTTTTATTTGTTCACAATCGTCTCCTTCCTCGTAAATGGCAACCTAGTTACATCTCTGGTGTTGCAAGTGTACATATACTGCTGTACAGCTTTTTATAGGCACTTGTATTGTAACGGAAATATTTAATGAGATTGTGAAAGTTGCCTTTATCTGAAGAATTTAACACGACTCAATTAAATACAATTTGATTCGATGTTTTATAAGACATCATCATTCTGAAACACTATTCTCAGGTGGTAGCAATGGATAACTATAATAAAGCAATGAAAAAAGTAACATCAGTACCTAATTCAATAGTACGTACCTTCTCCTTTTTGAAGTCGGTATAAAATACATTGTAAATTAACTAAGAGAGAAATTTGTTTATAAAACGTATTGCATATAAACATTTTGATGTCGACCGTCTTGAATTTTGATGATTTTAATCAGAAAGAATGCTTCTTCGGGACACTTCGGAACTTTCATACTTATTATACTGTCACACAACGACGTAAACAAGATGAACAGGTTCGTCGTACTTGATATTTTAACTTTCTGTCTTATAAAAAGTAAAACACTCGTGTACGAAGAAGGCTTAACTCGATTTATTTCGATCAATGTTTTTATATTCTCTCTTTTGACGTGAGCTTGCTTTCTTATTTCAGCCAACTGTTTATTTTGCATATAGGTATTAGGATCTTTAATCCTTATACCCATCTACCCAAGCCAGTTTATTCCCGAAGGGTTATACGGAGTAACCGTTAGTATCCGTGGTATTATTCCTGTAATCCTGGCATATAAAGATATTCAGAACAAAACATCACAAAGTTTGACATATCACGTCGACGTAAAAGGTAGACATAGGCAATAACTGATATTATCCTAGATGGCGCATACTGCAGAGTACTCCAACCTTGGTCTCCAGCGACAGGCAGATTCGTGACGTCGTTGTGCCGTGCCGACTACGATGGGCGTATGGAATGCGGTATTTTCTTGACAACCTTCATAATGGCGGCACGTGGACATTGGCTTCCAGTTTAAAAGATGATACAGTTAATGTAGTGTACTTCGCGAAGCAATCGTATTTAAATAACCTCGTCCTATTCATCCAATCGACATTCAAAGCTCTGTGTTTTGGTTTGTTTTGATTTTTGTGGGCGTAAGACTTCATATTCCTAAAAGAAAAGCCACCAAAGCCTCGTCGATCTATCAGCATGTGCACACGCTTGCAAGTGAGGTTAGTTTTCCCCAAAAATCATGATGGCGCCCCATATGAACCTCGATATTATACTTGCAGTAGTATTTATCGTGACGAGTACAGAGGTACATATAGATGCCGCCATATCAATTCTTCAGAGTCAACACAAATATTATATAGTAATAATAAATTAATCTTGCCGACGACTTTTAATAACGAATCGGGATAAAAATAGCCTCTGCAGATTTCCTTGATTCTTTAAAATCTGTAAATTGTTTTGATATTTTAAACTTTGATTTGTAAGACTTAGGACACAAATTGCTTTAATAATGATCATGAAGGGCTGAGCTTGATTAAGTAGCTATGCGTGTATACCACTGAACAGACAGTGATGTAATTCATGAAACGAAATATGCAGACTATTATGTCATGTTTATTTGTATCACGATAAAATTAATTCTAATTTTTGACTGTTAATTAGAACAGAATCATTGACATGGTGAATTAAGTTTCTTGTTACACTGGTTAAACGGTTGAAATTATGGCCAGCATTCGTAACGATTTTTAACCCCCGACGCAAAGAGAAAGAGGGAGATGTTATAAGTTTGACGTGTCTGTATGTCTGTCTGTATGTGGCATCGAAGCTCCCGAAGGATGAAGCGATTTTTGCGCGAGTGTTCTTATACAGGTTTGATGAAAATCGGTTGAGCCTTTTGAGATAATGGGAGTTAAAGTAGAGATAAGGAGTGTGGGGAGCTTTTCAAATTTTTAATTAAATTTATAAAATATTATAGATTACTAGCTTTTGCCCGTGGCTCCGCCCGCGTTGATGTCGGTTATCGCGACCAAACATAGCTCATGTCTTTTCTCAAGGTCTATTCTACCCTTATACTTTTACCTTTATAATTTTATCAAAATCGGTTCAGAGGTTTAGGCGTGAAAGCGTAACATACAGACAGACAGATAGACAGACAGAGCTACTTTCGCATTTATAATATTAGTATGGATGACTAATATAGATAATATTTACTTAAAAGGAACTTTGATGGAATTTTAAGTCAGTTGTACTGTTTTAACGTTGAGACTTATAGACTAGCTTAGGACCACTATCTCACCTACTCAATGATGTGGTTTACGAGATTTACTTTGAACTATGAGTTCATAATGGATCATCCATTAAAGTCCAATATGCATACATTATCAATATTATTTAGGTAACCCTTGAACGTCGGTAGTCTTCAGTACCTACAATAATAAGGATGTAGGTAATATAGAAACAAACAATTTTATGATTGAATGAAAAATGATTCATGTAAGGAACTGCAAACTAAGAATGCGAAATATGGGTCTACCGCTTTACGGCCGTTCCCAATAACGTATCTACCGTCAGTTTCGGGGTACTAAAGGTAGAAAACGTCATCAATCTCTGTTTTAGTGTTCCAATATTTATACCATTGATCTGTAATTATGTATTAGGCAGTAAGTAGCCTATCGATTGTAGGGCCTGTCCCATGAAACAGATAGAGATTTGTATTTCTAATATTGGGACAGCTCAGTCACAGATTCTTCAAACTTGACTGTTTATCTGGAGGTGCGATCTACATTTAACTGAAGGTATGTTATTGGGAACGGCAATTAGTCTTCGTTTCCAACCCATATGGAGCCGGTTTTCAGTTTAACTGTGACGCGCCTAACCCATTGGCGATCTAATGTAAATAAAAAAAAAGCTCTAATAAGGTTAATTATTAAATATTAAATATTCTGATTTGATTCATCCATATCCATACTAATATTATAAATGCGAAAGTAACTCTGTCTGTCTGTCTGTAAGTTACGCTTTCACGCCTAAACCACAGTATCGATTTTGATGAAATTTGGTATAGCGGTAGATTAGACTATGAGAAAGAACATAGGCTATGTTTGGTCGCGATAACCGACTTCCACGCGGGCGGAGCCGCGAGCAAAAGCTAGTTATTAAATATTCTTATTATCCACTTGACTTATTATATCTTTGATCGATGAAGTCGAATTGTGGCGGTCTCTACGTGTAACATAAATCTAAAATCGAACCTGGAACCTCACGTACGGAAGTCGTACCCGACATTACCACACATACATCGCAATAAAAATGTGA
Source organism: Eilema sororculum (assembly GCA_914829495.1). NCBI lineage: Eukaryota > Metazoa > Arthropoda > Insecta > Lepidoptera > Erebidae > Eilema > Eilema sororculum. Next base: position 17,763,228 of record OU618543.1, on the reverse strand, counting down.
ATAATTTTGTATAACTCAAGTGAGTCATGTTGAAATATAATGATTTTTATCAACTGAGGTTTGACGACCTTTGTAGCGTAGTAGTAAAGCGTTTGACGACTAAATTCCCGCTTTGAACAAACATTTTTAAACGTTAACTAGTTTTTGCCCGCGGCTCCACCCGCGTGATCACTGCTCCGTTCCCTTGAGTAGTAGCGTTTGTGTATATACCCTTTTTGTGTTATTCTGATGTATAAGCTATATTATTGTAAAGTTTTATGAAAATCCATTCAGTAGTTTTTACGTGAAAGAGTAACAAACATCCGTCCATACTCACAAACTTTCGCGTTTATAATATTAGTAGGATGTTTACATTTTTTTGGATGTATCTATGCAAAATTGTCTGTTCAATACACTATACTATAGTATACAAAAATACAGAAAGCTGGCTTTATGAGACTAGGGAAAACATACGCAACATGAAGCGTATTTCAGCTATTAAAGTAATTACGATCAAAGTAGATCGCGTATTACTCAAAAATGAACAGAAGTGAAGATTTAATGTTGAGGATAATCCTGAAAAAAAAAATTGGAGTTGGAAAGGATGTATTAAAAAGTGACACTACCGACAGTAAAAGTTAGAAAGTTGAAATACATTATTCGAAAGTTGTTATTGTTGTAGCAAATTGAAAGAGATCCCACGATACAGAGAATCCTAATGTGGGATCTATGGAACAATTACATTATATTTTACACTAATATTATTCTAAACAGCTAAATCACAAGTATGTACGAATTTTTACAGCTGATAATTTCAAAGAAAGACAAAAGTTAAACCTTGTCGCATTGGCAGGTTAAGTATCTCCTTTTTTATAGTGCGGTACAGGCGACTAACACCGTTGTCCCCCGTCCTGAGGAGGGCCAGACCGTAAGGGATGGCCCTGGGTCAGCCGGGGTGCGAGGGATATGTCTATGGCAACCTCACCTCCGGCCTAGCACCAAGGCCCACAGTCGGCGTGCGGTTTTAGTCGGTTCGAGTCCGACATAACCTCCCCTTCCGGCTCCGGCAGGGGAGGATACATACAGCTTATGACTAAGTGCCCGCTTGACGACAATAGGCTCGACACCTATTACGTGGGACCGAAAATTATTGTTGGTAAAATGTGGGTGTTAATACATAGAGATGTATTAACACCCACATTTTACCAACACCTACCTTTGGGGATTTACAAGCGTGTATAGGTATATGGATGGATGGATGGACCTTCGGGCAGCAGACGAGGCTCTGGCGCAGGCTGTCCTGTGGAAATTCAGATGGCGTCGCTGCATTTTTTTTTCCGTGCGGAAATCCCCTCGGATACCTCCCCTACCGGAGCCGGAAGGGGAGGTTATGTCGGACTCGAACCGACTAAAACCGCACGCCGACTGTGGGTCGTGCTGCTAGGCCGGAGGTGAGGTTGTCATCGACATATCCCTCGCACCCCGGCTGACCCACGGCCATACCTTACGGTCTGGCCCTCCTCAGGAGGGGGGACAACGGTGTCCCCAACTCGCCCCCGGAATGGGGAGGCGCACTTTTCAGCCCACCGCCGCCAAGGCCTGCTTCTGCTGGGGTGTCAGGCGGAGATGGCGTCGCTGCCTGAACAGCAAGGTATGATAAATCAAGAAAAAAGTCGGACAATGGATTCTGGGCTCCAAAGTAAAATATTTGTTTACAATCCGAACAAACGGACCCGGATTATCACAATGATGGCCATACCAGACCGTATTTCTATGAGATATCATAAACTCAAACGACTTTGTATCTAAACACAAGAATTGAATGACTCAATCATATCATAATAGAAATCCTAATAAAGCTCCCTATTTGCACTTGGCACTATTGGCAAGCTGGTTTTAATATTCCCTGACATCACCGGCGCCACTGCTAACTAGATCAAATTTAATCATTCTTCATCTCTTAAAGTTTACGATGATTGCACATACCTACGTATTGAGACCATAAAACAATACCAAAAGGTCAATGAACGTCAAACGCAGGGCGTGATTAAATCACTTAGGTGTGCAATAACACTGTTATTGTTTAATTAATATACAAGCAAGCAAATTGATTGAACGAATATTCTTGAGAAGCATAAGTCATTGTACTTTCAGCCTTGCAAAATTGTCACAGTTTTATTTCTCTGAACCATGTACAATTTGCAACTAAACAATGAAGAAATAATTATGTTTATCAGAATGTGTTTTCCTGTAATTATGTAGGAACTGGTATATTTTCTGTTTATGTGTATAGAGGATATCATAGTTGCATTAATAAAAGGCATCTTCTGCTTTATTACATCTACAACTCTGCCGATCTGAGATCTGAATTTAAAACTTGCATATCGGTCAAAATAAAAAAATGCTTTAAAAAAAAACAATAACAAGTGATGGGAATAAATTTGAGTTCAAAATAAGAATGTAACTATTCCATTTTAAAAAGATAAGGCAACAGCAAATCCCAGAGATGTTAAATCATAAATAATACATGCCTGTCAAACTGAACAAAAGAAACTTGATCGTTCTGGAGAAAGGAATGGCATCCGCACAATACTACATAGCAGCAAAGCTGTTCAAAAGTTAATTGCTTAGGCCCACACATGACAGTGATAAAGGATGGGAAGTATGGGAACCATGGTGTTTCTCGCCTGCTGTAATTTAAATTCGCGGTTTTATTTTAACATCGTGGTCTGGTCATCATGAAATTTTCCGATGTGAAAAGTTTATCTTTCTCGTGATAAAATAAAAGCTCTCAAAACTTTTATTTTTCTCCCTCCGGACAAATCAAGTCAACTGTGCCAAAAATTTGGACAGATTTGTTAGGAAATTCAATGACTAAGGGCGAAAACACACACAAAAAGAAAAATACTACTACGCAAATAATACCTTCTAATTCTTATATAGGTACGTCATTTATGATAAAAAAAAACAAATAAATAATTTTGGATTCGATCATGTACAGATTGTACAGCATTACCTACACACAAGGGCTGCATAACTTTTTTGCATAAAACTATTATTAAATACTACCTACAGGAAATTTATTCCAGCTGCCCATGGGGACCTATTCTCGAAATAAAAATATTAGCTTTGTACTGTCAAATAGAACAGTTGCTTTGAGACCTTGATGTTGATCAAAAATCATTGACATTCACACAGCAGTCATAAAAAGTTCAAGTTGGCTTTGAGAGTACTGAGATCTTAATGTCAGAGATTTCTTCAATATTGTTTGTTATTCTTAAGACCATAAAGCAAGTGGCCGGTGGGTGGATAAGTGGACGGATACGTAATACGTATTTTCGCTATTCGCGATAGTGCGTTATACATGCGAATAAAGCAAATATAAACAAATAAGCCCTATATTCTTCGTCATATTCAGCCGAAAGAGTGATAGCCCAACAAAGTGTGATTCCACCTTTATATATTATTTACTTTGTTTATTATGAGAAAATGTGCTCAAAACAAGTGGGCCAGTAAGTATAGGAAGTTCCTGAGGTATATAAAGACAAAAGTAGATGGCTGGCGGCTGTTTCTACCTACCCCAGAGAAAAAAAAAGTACTTTAAAATTAATATGAAAAATATATGGGCAAAGACATCAAAAAGAAATGTTTAATAAAAAATAAAGTTTAAAACTAAAACAAGAAAATATCAAGGATAGCCGTGGTCGCATGCCACTTTTCACCTTCACTCACTCATTCACTTCTTTTCATCCTGGGTATTTTCTTGTTTGTTACATTTTAGAGCGTGATTTTTCGGTAGTCGGGTTTTAGTTTCAAACTTTATTTTTTATTTATATTATTTTGGGACAAGGTAAAGCTAATAATTTATACACATTAGAAATGTGCTTATTAAGCCCTTGCATTTGATACCAAACACGGCATATTTATCTCAAATTATTTTTTTAACATAGTACCTTATGAGCGCTAGAGGGCGCCACACAAGATTGAATGACACGTCATATAGCCTTTTTTTTTTTTTTCGTGCGGAAATCCCCTCTGATACCTCCCCTGCCGGAGCCGGAAGGGGAGGTTATGTCGGACTCGAACCGACTAAAACCGCACGCCGACTGTGGGTCTTGGTGCTAGGCCGGAGGTGAGGTTGTTATAGACATATCCCTCGCACCCCGGCTGACCCAGGGCCATCCCTTACGGTCTGGCCCTCCTCAGGAGGGGGGACAACGGTGTCCCCAACTCGCCCCCGGAATGGGGAGGCGCGCTATTTAGCGCGCCGCCGTCGTGGCCTGCTTCTGCTGGGGTGACAGGCGGCTCCATCCGTCACGACACGTCATATAGCCTATAACCATCGGACGATAAAGCCCCTTGTAACGATATCTCATTTGTCCAGTTCTAATGAGTAGTTGAGGAGCTATGAGGGAACAAATGAACATACATACATACATACATACAGACATACATACATACATACATACATACATACATACATACATACATCATTCGTTGGTTCGAACAGTTCGTAAGAAAGTTGGTAGACCACCGTCGCCCTTAAAGACGGATATAAAGAGAAGGGAAATTTAAAGTGATTCAGGTGTGGCGCAATAGCTCAGTTTTAAGAGCATTCCACCTGTAAGGGAAAGGTCGTGGGTCCAAATCCCACTTGAGCGCTTCATCTTTGCCGATGTATTACGAATATAAAGTTAACTTAATAAATGCTATAAAAAAATCATTCAAATACTTATGTATGTATTGTATGGATTATAGCTATGCATTTGTTTACGTATTTCATTTCATCGACAAGTGTTGACAAGAGCACTCATGCAAACACGCATATACATAATTTAGATGCACCTGTTATACCTAAACTGGGTAACAATAGATTAAATAGAACAGTGAGTCATGTGAATGGCACTACGTTATCAATTTAGGTTAAATGTGTTGTTCACTGGGTTTTACCAGTAGTTACCATGTGTCTTACTCTATTTGGTATCGATCTATTTTTCAGGGCCATTATTCTAAATGACATGGGTGTGTGTGTGTGTGTGAAGTTAGATACCGAGCCGCGGTCTTATTTTTTTTTAATACCACTTAGGTGGCAGACAAGCCCACGGCCCACCTGATGGAAAGTGGTTACCGCGGCTATGGACGTATGCAACACCAGGGGCGTTACACTCGTGCTGCCTACCCTGAAGAAACATTCTAATGCCCCTCGTGAAAAAACCCATATTGTAGTCGCTTGGGAAAACCATGGCAGGGAGTTTATTCCACAGCTTGAGCTTACGTGGGATGAAGTTCCTTTCATACCGCACGGTGCGCACCGTATTCGGCTGCAATGTGTGGGGATGAATTCCCTGCATATGGCGAGCGGTGCGATGATAGAATGTAGCTATGGGCATCACTGTGGGCATCATATACATATATTATATTCCCCTAAGATATAAATGTATGTAGTTATCTGAGATCTCAATAGATCTTAATATAATGTGAAAAGTATCATATTCTCACTCCATATATATGTCTGTCTGATACGCTTTCACATATCGCGAAAAAGGGATTAAGAGAGATCCAATTTGAGATGAAAGTTGTATGAAAGTTCGTTATATTTTAAAGATAACCTGATGAAGTTTGGTACCAGAAATGGAGCTTGGAAAAGGACATAAGCCATATTCGGTCACGATAGCCGACATTTACACGGGAGGAGCTGCGGGCTACAGGAGCAGCTACACAGATAGTCTAGAATATTTTATATAGTGTGGGTACTCGCTTCTTGCGTATTTTAGAGGGATCACCACGTATCGTGATGTTACATATACCGGGTGTAAGGGGAACGCTCCCGAAGCCGAAAACCAGTACATAACACATTTGATTGGTGGTGATGTTCTTTTTGTGAAATTACTTACCTTTCGTTTCCGTTTTCATTTTTTTACCGTTTCATTTAACTTTACTAACACGATAGAGAGTAAATATTTCAAAAAATTAAATTAAAATTTAAAAAAGCGCCCGTCTCAATAAACACCTCCAAAAAGTTGAAAATAAATGGAGTTTTCCTTTTAACTTTTGATATACCTAGTAATATTTTGATTCAACGGTTGCCATGTCGGGGTAGCCTAACTGGTTAAACACTCCGTTATATTATCGGAACAATTTGATAACCCTATTTTACTACACAGGGAACAAACAGGGCCTTTTTATAATAAGAAGCTTTAATAAAAAAAGAAAATCACATTATTATCACTCTTGTAATATCTACCTGATTTTTATAATTTCATCTGCTAATTTTTATAATTTCATTGCATTTGTAGACTTTTGATGTACGTAATAAAAAAAAAACAATGCAAATTATTATTTCCTTAAAATTTTTCCTTTTGTAGATACGTCTACGTATAAAATATATAGATTCGGTAAACTGGTAATATACTTGATGAGTTTCCAACACAACAAATACGATCAATGAAACACTACCTCTCTGTATAATGTCGTAGCAGCCAGCTCCAAAGAGAGGGGGCCCTGGATCGATCGGGGTGCGAGAAATCTGTCTCAGCCAATCTCACCTCCGGCAAACTACGATCCACAGCCGGTGTGCGTTTTAGTCGGTTCATGTCCGACATAACCACCCCCGCCGGCAGTATCAGTGGGAATTTTGCGAACAAAAAAGTATCTAACTAAAAAAGGGAAGGTTCTTTTTACCTTTCTTCCATCATAAGTTTTCTTTCTGTCGGGAAGTTTACCAATGTAATAATTGCCCCGATGGTTATACTACTATATCAATCAATTAGCCTATTGTTGTTCACAGCTGGACATAGCCCTCCTCCATTTTCCAATACTATTATTTGATTAAAATCATACTAGTTTACTGTGAATACCGTGATAGAAGTGGCAGAACCTAGGAACTAATAAAAAGAGGTAGGTACTCGTATTACTGAACAATTCTCTTGTGACTGACTACTACCTTGACGGCCTCTGTGGCGTGGTGGTAGTGAACGCGACTGCCACGCAGGAGGCGCGGGTTCGATTTACGCTCAGTGCAAATATCTGTATGCATGAATTTGGCTATTTGCATTGGTGTTTCTATGTATAATATGTATGTATTTACAAAAAAAAGTATCTAAGTATGTATATCCGCATTCTAGATTCCATAACACAAGCTAATCAAGCTTACCATGGATCTAGATAGCGTTGTGTAGATGTTGTGGAATATTTATTTATTATTATTATTATTTACTACGAACGAGTTAGGCTTATTAGGCAGACAGTCGGCCACCTGCAGGCAAAAAAAAATTATAATAGAAAGTATAAATGATTAATTTATATAATAATATAATATTGTGCCCAAGTAACTTTATAATTTATATTTATTTTTATGAAACCCATGTATAGGCACGAGCTCAAGCAGGTTTCTACTAAATTATCACCTTGAATTACTTATAACAGGTTATGTATTATTACGTCAATGAAATACTAGTATTCTCGAGTCGATACACATTGTGTTCGATATGCTGATAGATTGAGATTGTCCGACGCTGCCACATGCGGTTGCCGGAACGTAGTCTCTATTGCCAATTTTTTTTCTTACTTTTTTTGGTAGTTTCTGGAACGGCTGCTTCAATTAAACTTTGAATTTTATCTTTCACTGGCAGATAGCTAATCAATATTACGAGGCGCAACATACCTAGCCTACTTTTAGTTTTGAAAAAAGAAAATAGGGTTCTGCGCAAAGAGAACCCAGATCTTACTTCACGTAGACGAAGAAGGGTTATCATTGATCATCGAGAGAAAAGCATTGGCCACACGGTGAGGTTGACTAAGCAGGACTAACTTCATTAAGCTTAGTGCACGTGACTACGGCATCTTTTCGCACCTCCGAAAATATAATGTATCCGTAATTAAGGCAGTCTCTGTGGTGGTAATGAACGCGACTGTTACACAGGAGGCGCGGGTTGCATCCCTACTCAATGCAAATATTAGTATGCATGAATATGGCTATTTTCATTGGTCTGGGTGTTTCTCTGTCTGGGTGTTTCTATGTATGTATTTGCAAAAAAAAAGTATCATACTTAGATACTATTTTTTGTTGAATGTTGTGGAACATTTTATTAATAATTTCTTTATCCTTGTTTTTCAATCTGAACCTAAGTTCACATTGAAAAACAAGTTTCAGTAGTTTCTGTAAGGTAGTTTCAGTAGTTAGGCATTGTATGTGTGCTAAGCTAAGCGAAACTAAATACGCTTAGTTTTCGACGGCGACAAGCTATGGATCCACTGAGTATTAATATTCGCGTTATAGATGTATCGAGTATCGATGTGTTTACGTCTCAATAATTAAAAGAAATTTGTTCTTGTGTTATTTTTATTATACGTTACTTATACATAGTATTTCTAATATATTATTATAGACTAGGAAACACTTATTCGGTTTTTCAGCTGCCAGTATCGTTTAACTCCTGACAATAGGGTTTTCGTTAGTCAATAAACATAAATGCTAATTTCATAACTGTTGCACACTATTCTCTTAAAAATGAAATCTAAAATAACATTAAGATTCGTACTGAGATTTTTCTAATCATAACATCTACCTACACACGATCTAAGAACCAGTTATAGGCAACGATTCTGCTGTTACAACTCTCTAAACTAGAATAAAAATCTCTAAAATGTTGTTCAGTCCTGTTAAAACGACCTGAAGCAAAAGTACCTATATATAGCTATTTGTTCTTCTAAATTCGCACTTAAGAATATCGATTTAAGGTCAAAATTTAATATAATGATGAATCAAAATTAATATAAAATTGTTTAGTTTAGAGAGATGCGCAATAGAATCGGCTCCGTTGAAAACTTATAATTAAATGATGACAGAACAGTGACCAACAGTTTTGTTATTGGACGAATAAATAAAAAAGCTCAAGGAACGACAATTATGGCAACAGAAAGCAAGATTATATGATGTACTTATTGTATTAATGGTTTGTATATGTACTTTATGCTTTGTTCAAATTTTAAATAGACGGCAACACTTACGTCATAAATTATTTTACTACCGAGCCATAACATCTGTAGGACCCAATGAGTCCACTTAAATTATAAAAAGAAAATATTCTTGCTTCCAACTAAACCTCGTCATAGGAATCAGTTACATATATAAAATTCCGCAAACTACTCTTTGAACTAAATCCACGTTATAGCCTGAAGCGTAAACAAATCTGTTTAATATTGAACAGAAACCATGCTTGTCAACATGAGGCTAAATGCTATACATTTTATGTAGTTTTAAAATATAGGTAATCTTAATGTTATAACCGCATCGACTAGCGAGGAACTTAATCCAGACGATAACAGAAAACATGATAATCTAAAAACTATACAAAAATATAAAACTTTGGATGTAAATGTAAACAATCACAACAAAACAGTTATAACCACTAAAGCGGCATGAATACTGAAAATTACTTGACTTTATTTGATGAGAATTTTCTACACCGGCGAGTATGCGGCTTTGAAAGTTTCTAAGGCGTCGTTTATAGATTCAGAGCTACAAAGTTTGTCTAGGTTGATGGCCCTCCCGCATGAGAAATTGCTGAAGCATTCAACCTGCGATCGCTGGTCACCAGTACAACATGAAAGTATCGCAGCATGGCACATGTCCGGAGGTGACCTTCCAGACATTTCGCCGGAATCCGAGTTATGTTCAAACCTAGGTGCTTGGGTCGTACGCTGGGTCTGAAAAGAAGAAATATTTGTTTTGATTGACCATCCAGTATTGAAAATTGATTGCTGTTGTTAAAGAGTCTTAAACGTTTACGTACGAAATCAGAAAGTGGAAACTAGTTAACGCGTAAATGATTGTTGTGAATTTGTACCAGTAATCAACACCACCAATCACTTCAGTATCTACAACATACTTTTATTTAATACTAACAGATCGTGTGCTAAAATTTGTATCAATCTAAGCTATCTCGACAAGGACAAGGGACTACAGAATATCGATGATTTTAAAGCATACATAGTCTAGTAAATAAGCTGATGTGACCGATTGTATCATTTTCTGAGTTGCATCTGTAGCTTTCACATTTCACACAACACAGGGTTCAGCAGAATAAATAGAGAAAAACAGACAAGAATTCCAAAAAGAATTTATTTTATTATTATATTATTTTTGGGTTCAGAATTTATGCAATTTAACATGTCCCAATATTTTTTTTATACTTCAATGTACTTATTTACAATTTTATAATACAGGTGCACTTACGTCTCTCTGCACGCTGCCATGGTCCACGTTAGGCGACGGACGCTGTGTAGGCCGCATGGGCTTAATCGGTTCAAAAGAAATTGGTCTTATACCATTACCAGGTAGCGGCATTACATCCTTTGGGTTCAACACAAATCCCCAATTCTGATTGGCGTCTTCTAGTTCTGGGAATCGACTTGTAATGGTAAGGTTCTTTTCATCAGTCGGTGGTGAGCATGGAGCAAACTGAGGAACGTAATAAGGTACCGGATATGGAATATAAATAGGCTGCGGTTGCTGTGGAGCCTGCGGCCTTCTCACGTTGTACGAAATCTCTTCAAGCAACCTAATGATTTTTGGTAATAGATCCTGATTATCATAATCTCTCCTATCTGGATAATAGGATGGAGGTGGTGAATAATCGTATCCATAATTCATTTGCCATCTTCTTTTCCGATGTCGCGTTTCAGATCCGTGTTTTTTAAGCCCTTGGTTTTCTGGATCGAGATCTCTTTCTGAATCCCTTCTATCTTCAAAACTCCTACCGTTAGCTACTGTTAAGCATAACAGTACGACAGCTAGTAATGGGAGTAGCTCCATCTGTAAGCAATAAGGCACAATTACCTTCAACTCAACACGGAAGTACGGATGTAATAGTAATTGCGGTTATTCGAGACTCAAATTTTAAACCAGCTTGAAATGAGTATGGCTGACCCCAAAATTACATTGTGTGGTGTATTGCTGGCCGAAATACTGTTAACTGTAATTACACATATGACTTTAAATTGTACACTGAATGGTGCGTTGAGCCTATGTTATGTATTGTAGTAGGCTTCGGTGTCGAGGCTTGGATGAGCCGATGTCTGTTTAATATGTGCTTGACATTGTTGACCTCAAAGCGGTGTTGAATTTTAATTTTGTCTCGACATAACTCTACAGGTATTTAATTTGTAGGGAGTCGATTCTTAATAAATTTTAAACCGGCTTATTATAATGAGCCGGTTTAAAACTTGTACGGTGCGTGTTCAAATATGGAAGTAAAATCATACTGTTTTCGAAGTCGCTTTGATCACAAAGTATGTATATAAAATTGGAATCACTAATTGTATAATAATTATGAAGGTCGTTAAATATTGTATACAACTCCTAGTGCGCTCTTTCTCACTTAACTAACCATTAACTACCATTAAACTGAGAAGTCATAGTAATTAAATATTCATAATAGCATCTAGTTTATTATTAGAATATATCAACCACACTTCCTTGTTCAATTAGCTAGTATTTTTTCAGAAAGAAGTAGTTTGTTAATAAATAAATTGACCGAATCAGATTCAAAACCTGATAATTCATAATAATATAAATGTTGCCAGATACATAAAGCATTGTTGGTTTATTCCAATGCATTGGTTTGTATTGAAGGTTGATTGAATTAATTGGTAGCATTCTTAAAATATACTTTCGAGAACTCCTTGTGACTGATATGATAGAACAGTCCTTCTATTCTAAATTAAAACATTGTTCTCTTTTTAAACATATGCCAAGGTATTTGAATAATTCTATACACTCTAATATTCGCACTTTCGAACACATTTGCACAAGTCTTTTGTGGCCTCCAACAATAAATACTTCACACACCTTAATTTATCTCCAAGATCGGCAAACAAAATTTCAACTTGTTATTTATTTTGACACTGTAACACCAGATTTGTTCCTCAGACCAATAATAAGATTTTCACTATTTATTAAATACTGATTTTAAAAGTAACGTGTGCGTGTACGCTCCACGGCGTCGTGAGAAAGACTGGCGTTCTCGCGCAACGCAGTCGGCGACCGTGGCAATGAATGCGCTAACGCACGCTTCTCCAATATTTATGTAGCCACTTCGGTTAGTATTTATATTTACTCATACGGGCCGAGCAGTTGATAAAGGGCTGACTAAAACCCTATAGATTAGAATTGTGAGTCATTCGTGTACGTGAACCCGAGTGACCAAACTTTTTTATCAAGTATAATTGACAGGTGGTAAAATGAAGGATACTTTTTAATGCAACAGATTCATTCCATTATATTCGTACCAAATTATCATGTTTGCATTTTATTATTAAACCGTACTAAATTGATACATCAAGCACCTACCTCGACAAATCTCTACATCACCCTAAGGTTGACTGGCAGAAATGCCCATGACATTAAATCCGCCTCTGTACATTTATTTTACATTGTGCATGAAGATTAAATAAATAAAAATATCTATATCTATATCACGCTATATATGTATTATTCAATGAATCGTCGTTGATGTATATAATATTTAATAATTCGTTCTTTAACACACAACTTGTAAAAAAGGTGTTACTAAAAAAATAAGAACGCTGCTACCTGTAATGTGACGGTTCTCAATCTGGCCATCCGCACTCAGTCCACTTCGCTTTTATAATCGATTAATTTTTTGGTAAAATTAGAAGCAGTCCTACATACTATTTTATCTTGCTTGAGTAGTGAAAATAACTTGAAGCTGATTTATTAATAGCAGTTACTATTATTAATAAATTTATTCATAAAACAAAATGAAAGCAAAATCAAAACTTATAATTATTTTTATATTTACGTATAATTATTTTATTGTTCTGTAGGTATAATATAAGCTTCACTTTTCTGCCAGAAACACCAAATTCTGATTCGTTAATCGGCAGTTTTACCGGCTTACAAGTGAGATTCAATTGGTTCCTGAAGATCCTGATACACTCTTTATATCGTTTTGAATCTATCTGTAAAATTCACTAATTCTGTTTCTTAGAACAAAACCTGACATAATACTATATGACAATTGTTTAAGACAAGGAGCAGTTTTAAGTCCTACTACTTATTCGATAGATAGATAAATTGTATCCGTTCGCAAGCTGATATAATTTTTATGTAATAGTTAAGGAAAACCTGTTATTAGCCTTACTCTTAGTCTATAGTCTAAAAATTCACTTACTGTATCGCTGTTGGTTTTCTTGAAAATGAATAAATAAATTTAAAGTGCTACATCTGCCGCGCGTCCCACAACTTTTTAATTTATAAAAACACAGTAGCTTCTATGTAAATAGTAGAATTCTTTCTATGTCAATGGTCATGTCGTCATTCATAAAAATAGTTCAAGTAATACTCGACTTGGCAATCGTCCATTAGTAGGTAGAATATGGATTTTCCGTCTCATTATCTATTACGTGTAATGATTTAATGCAGCGGTCCCTTCTACTATGGTGATGTAATGATGGTCAGTGAACTATTACAGGAATAGAATTCTGTCCGCAAAGACGATTTCCTCTCTTTCTTCTCCTTTAGATCGTCCGTACGTTTTCAAATCATTCATCAGCTCCTGGTTTCCACCAAAGTCGGCTCATTGTGCATAAGACCCTTGAAGCTCACAGTTCCATCCGCGTGGAAGTAGGTTATCGCGGCTTTTATTATTTTTTGCGGTTTTGCTCAACCAATTACGATCAAAGTAGCTACGTAAAATTTTAAGTCTGACCAAGAACTTTCTCATAATAAAAATAGTGTCACTCCGAGAGTCCAACAGAAGTAAAAACTTGGCTAATATTTTTGTAGATACTGATATACAGAGGTGTCAAATGTGAGTTGTCACAATCTCGTGGGTCAATGTTCATTTCAAAATAATGTTCCACAAATAATGCCCAATGCGCCTATAGAAGAATTCAATTCGAAAAACTGCATCTATTTCCGTTCAGTACTTAGTTATGGATCCATCACGAATAAACAGAAAAGAATTTCAAGAAAATATTGTTGGGTTTTAAATGGTTAATTTAACATAACTCAAGTCTGTCTTCCCAATATCTCAAATGTACATTATAATAGTATAGACATGAGTATAGATTTGTATTTGCATTTTGCATTGTTCTATTGTATCTACATAGTGTTTATCAGTCCAATGAACATAAACGCTCACCTCAAAACCTACTTTCAAAGTATTTATTCACCACCGTCATCTAAATGGGTAAATACTTACGTTGTCTGTCTAATTGCACTAACTGTATCTTTAAGTTGAATAGTTTGAACTCTTAAGAATGAATCACTCGGTACTATTTGTAAAAATACAATACTACGCTAGTGCAGGGTCGGTTTAGGTTGAAGGTAGCCGGGCTCTCCACAATAATTTTGGCATGAATTTGTCTTAGTACCAAGCCCATCTCACTTGGAAGCTGTTTCACCTACTGATTAGAAGATGAAGCTCTGACTCAGGTTTTTCTCTCAGGGTGCAGATTAACAATCGTTATTAGGAAACCAAGATAAGTCATATCAATAAAAGAGTAGAAAGGGCTCTGGGCTGTTTATATTGTAGATTATATACAATAGTAAAAACTTAGTTTGGTTCAATGGGAATAGGTACTCTTTCCAATGAGTCAGTGCGTGACACGCTGCAACTTTTTATTTTCATCTTGGAAAACGATTGTGTTATAACGGTTTTATTGTTACTCATCGGAACAAAAAAGTGCCCGAAGTAACAGCGTGATACTACAGGATGTTTCACGTTGGAGGCTGATTGAATGAGAAAAATAAGTTACAAGCTAACAGTACGCTCATTAGAGTTGTAATAGGATACTTGATTCAATAGAAAGTAGCGTGGTATGAAAAAGTATGACGTCATAACCATAAGTACTTCCTATTGTCAAAGATATTTATAATTTAAATTAAATTAAAATAAAAGTTAACATTTGTCTTAAATTTAAAAAATATACCTATACGTATTTTTTAATCTAATAACCATAAATAAAAAGTCTAAAATAACCCACCCCGTATCGTTCCCGGCGCTTTGTCAAATAATAATATTAATAGGGGAGATGATTAAAAGCAAAGTAAAGATTATAATAAGATGTGGAATTTTTGTTCCTCCCAAAAAATGTACTGCATTGTACAATTTATAAAATTTTTGAACATCACCTTCAAAAACTACATAAGGATGGTCATGAACAAAACCGCTATAATGATGCCGTAACAATGGACTGTGGTGCTACATCAGTTGGACTAAAATATCAACCTCGGCGACCGGCAGTTAAGAGTAAAGGTCGATACTCACTGAAAGATCAGCAGCCGATAGCAGCTGGAATTTGTTTCCCTAAAATAGTTTTGTTTTCCTTTGCCTTCAAATGACAATAAACTTTTCCTCCTGTGGATAAGATTCAAAATAGTTTGTAATATTTTTCTCAAAAAGCTGCTGTAGGTAGTAGTTGCCGCAGTCGTTGCTCACGGTAGTTGCTAAAAGACTTGTGCCTGGCGGCACCCGCCTTGCTGCTCCTCCTTTGCCTTCAAATTTCCATGAACTTTTTCACCCGTAGATAAGATTCATAATAGTTTGTAATATTTTGTCTCAAATAGCTGGAGGTCGGCATTTGTTGCTCACAGTATTTGCTAAAACGGTTGTGTAGCCTCATGGCATTTTTACCTTCAAATGATCATGAACTTTATCTCTCGTATACATAAGATTCAACATGGTTTGTAACATTTTGCCTCAAAAAGCCGCTACCGCCGCTTCTCTTTCAGTGGAGATTAACCCTAATGAATCGTAAAGCTTACCTCATAGTTAGTAATTGCTGAACTATTCAAGTTCTTCATCTTATTACGTTCAGACATAAATTATTCTGGGTGTTATTGCTTTTAGTAATTACTTGCTTTGCTTGCTGGTTTAATTTATATTCAAACTATAGATACTCGGGACTCGTGTGCGTGGACTTTTATTAGACTACAAAGAGCATAATGATAGTACCTAGATAAGGTACTATCACATAACTTATCTAAACACAAGAAACCAGTGAAACGACGAAACAAACTGAACAAATCACAAACTAAAAAAATAAACAATATCATACGTCATAATTTAGCGAAAATTTACACTACAATTGTGACGTCAGATTCTTAGCGATCGTCATCGCGATTGAACTAGTCACAGATTATGCAAACGGACACGATACACGTGTATGTGGGAAGTGTTCGTACACTATCGGAAATACACAGGTTATCTAGAACGGAAGATTATTATCAATCCATTATTATACCTACTACGCATCTACTTTTTTTTAACGTGTGGAAATCCGATAATACCTACTTTCTACTACCACTATCTCTGAAAACGGAATCATATACGACGCGATTTTTCATAAAATTCTTTGAATTATTTATGGTATATTCGACCAAACGCGAGTAAAGTTTATTCCTAGAATAAACAGGCAATATCACCCACATATTGGCTGTTTATTCTAGGATTAAACTTTATTCGCGTTTGGTCGATCCGGCCCTTACTATAATAGTTAAACTTCGTTTAATTATTCAGTCAGTGCAGCAGTATTGCTGCTCTGCTGTCATGGTTGGAAACAAGTTAGATTACATGCGTATAATATGTTATGTTTTATGTTATGTTATATGAATCACCACTTAAGTTAATTTAATAAATTCGGTAATTTTTAATGATTTGGGTTTTATGAAATACACATTACTGAAACCCAAACCATTACATAACCATTAGGTAGTAATGAAATTAAATTAATTAATTAAATAGATTGTGACTCACAGGAAACGTCGAAAACAATGAACGAATTTTGCGCACAACTGTTTACCGTTAGTACAACGTATTAAAAACACGTGGTTTTAATTCGATTACGAAAAAAAAAACGTAAAATACCTTAGTATTCCATAATAATAATAGCTCAAAATGAAACCTACCTGCGATTTCCCGAGGCTCTCGCGCCTTAATTTTATAAGTGTTCGTAAGTTTTGATTTCACACGCTTACCTATGTAATAGCACAGAATAGATAGTACTAGCGTAGTAATAGTGACCAAAACTTGGGTACTATCATTCACTCTGTGGTCGTTATCATCATCATCATCATCAAAATCATCACTCCGCAGTCCGCATCCCCAATTACCTTTGACATCATTAGAATTTTTTGACCCCTGAGCCACTCAAACCCTATCCTCTGCAAACAGGATGAAATTATATCCCGCGGCTTCTAGGGCTTACTTGTTGTGTTTACCCAAAACCCCGGCCTCTGGTCTGATGTTAAGATTTCAATGAACTAGGTATCTTACCTATTTTGTTCGCTTTGACATAACATAAGCCCACACACCCAGTAGTGTCAATACCCGAAAAATTATTCGTTGAATCAAGATTACGTCATAGCCACATCATGTGAGTGATCTATTCGATCGTGAATGAATAAACTTACTATGATAATATTATCATGATCAACGCCACCTGGCGGTATTTTTTTAACACTATGTTTACATAGGTACAGTCAGGTTCATAAATATCTTGACGACAAAGTCTCAAAGTGATCTTAAAACTGTCGTATTAAGAGCAGATTAGACAGTTTTATTGATTTCTATGGTATTATTGTCCGAACTAAAGGTGTGTACCAAATTTTTTTTTTCGTGCGGAAATCCCCTCGGATAACTCCCCTGCCGGAGCCGAGAGGGGAGGTTGTCAACTCGAACCGACTATAACCGCACGCCGACTCGTGGTGCTGAGAACAATAGGTCAACTGGAAGTGGGTAACAAAAAACAAATTAAGATCAGTTCGAGTACTTTGTTCGTCAACATGTTTCTGATGGTGACTGTCCACATGCTCACGTCTATTATCCTCTAGGGTATGTAAAGACACCAGTCTGCTTCCGCTTCTATCGTTAGATTGATAGTTTATGAGCTTATAATAAAAATAAACTGCTTTTTCACATACAAGATATTTTAAGTCAGTAAAGGGGAGAAGATATATACGAAATATACCTTTTTTTTTTTTTTTTTTTTTCGTGCGGAAATCCCCTCGGATACCCCCCCTGCCGGAGCCGGAAGGGGAGGTTATGTCGGACTCGAACCGACTAAAACCGCACGCCGACTGTGGGTCTTGGTGCTAGGCCGGAGGTGAGGTTGTCAAAGACATATCCCTCGCACCCCGGCTGACCCAGGGCCATCCCTTACGGTCTGGCCCTCCTCAGGAGGGGGGACAACGGTGTCCCCAACTCGCCCCCGGAATGGGGAGGCGCACTATTCAGCGCGCCGCCGCCGTACACGAAATATACCTAGGTACATATTTTGTTTCTTCTTCATCCTAACGCAAATCCCAGAGTCGCAATTCAAGGTCGTTTTTTGTACTCCGGGGTCCACTCTCCTGTTCCTCCTTTGATTAGTTTATTTTTACTTTTATGGGAGTGACTACCGTCTTACCTCTCAACCCTTAAAGGAAAACTGCTCTAGAGCCTCGTTCATACATAAACTGGTACACTGGCTTGAGTGGCTTGCAGGTGTGATTCGCTTCGGATCCAAATAACTTGGAGAGTAATTATTATATGTGATAATTTCTTTGTTCATGTGGTGCGTGTTTGGAATCAATTTCTCTCTACTCGATAACTAATAGTGAAGTCATTAGAACATATATTCATAGTCTAGTTACTGTAGCTCTCAATTGGTAGTATGAAATGGACTGAGATCAAATAGAATTATTGAAGCTTAAACGATAGACAAGGTTGAAGATATAAACGTTTGAAATGGCATTTGATTAAACATTTTATATCTGTGAACGCCGATGTTATTAAATTTCACAGTGAAGATCTTCTATCGATAAATTTTAGTGCTTGCAGAATTTAAAGTTCAAGGTATCTTTTTAATTTTAGTCAGAGTATTTTTCATTTAACACGCTTCAGTATAGTATTTGCAATAAAAAATATCATAAAAATTATGAAATTCAATATTGGAAGTTGAATTTAACAAATTTCTAATTATAATAGTATCGTATCAATTTAAAATTCAGCCAATACATGTATTATTTTTGACACCGCTGTGCTTATTTCATAATTTAAAAAAAAACTAGTCAATTATAGATCACCTCATCTTAGCTTTTACGCATACGAAGTGTATCCACTCCAAACACAAACGATTTAGCTTAACTTGAGGGGTTAGGGGAATACCGGAAGGTATATTTTACTAATATTCTTAGAAAAAGTTAAGTAAAATCTTAAAGTAATCAAAAGTGTACGTGCGTACTTGACGTAGGAAATCCCAACTTGGCTTGCCTTTGACTAGAAAGAAAGTTGAAATGGACCAACTAAATGCCAGACTAATCAAACTATGTTTACACGTAACAGTTAGGTACATTCCGTGACCGTGGGTTTTGGCTAGACGTAAGACTGTTTATCACACTTCCTCAGTCACCAACCTATTATAAAATTTCAGTAATAACTTCTTTTCTTTTCGTTGAGCCGATGGCAATTTACAGTGGTATTAAATATGTCCAGCCCAAAAATTGTTGACCCTGACGGCCCCAGGAGTCACTGCCTTCAAGTCCTCAATTACACAAGTGTTGGGGCACAGCAGATATGATAGAATGATTTGTTCCACATTGGCCCCATTTGTTTGTCCTACTTTCCAAAGAATTCTACTTTTGCCTCATATTAAATTTGATTCCTGTTTCGTCCCACTTCATAGTCCCAACCAAAGTATGGTTAGCAAAGCAAATTTGTTTGCTTACGTGTCCACCCTTCCCTCTGCATCCAAGTATATAGCCCCATTTCACTTTGTTTACCCTGCAGCAGCCAAGTAGTAGCAAATAAACTATACCTACTTAGTTGCCTTTGAGGTAGATATCCCACTGCTGGCCATCAACCTCCTCTAACATCTAGCCATCAGTCTTCTCTAACATTCACAATGCGAGCTGGTGTTCAGCAATAGAACTGTTTGAAACCCCTTTTTTCCGTCTCATCCTCACTCACAAGTAACTTAGCTTATCATTGGATGGGCTTTATTTTTTTTTCATGCGGCAATCCCATCGCATACCACCCCTGCCGGAGCCGGGAGGGGAGGTTATGTCGCACTCGAACCGACTAGAACCGCACGCCGACTGTGGGTCGCAGTGCTAGGCCTGAGGTGAGGTCCTCCTCACAGGGAGGGGGACAACGGTGTCCCCGACTCGCCCCTGGAATGGGGAGGCGCGCTTGCTGAAGCGCGCCGCCGCCGTGGCCTGCTTCTGCTGGGATGACAGGTGAGAGCCACCCGTCACCCCTAGGCCCGCGCTCATGGGGGACGGAGTTCAGTCAGTGCCTTTCATTGGATGGACCAGTGTTTACTGAAGCAGTAAGTCACAGACATAAGGACAGTGGTAACAACACTACTGGCTCTAGAATAACAATCCCGGGGATGCTATTCACGGGGCCTACAGTACGAGAACCCTTACAAATTCAACAATGATGTATTACTAGCATTTTCCAGCGCATCTAGTTGTGAAAATATTAGATTTACTAATAGCTGCTATGACGTTAACCTACTTAGTTGGATTTCTGCTTATCTCACACACGTTATCATTTCAGGCCATTAAAACCTCCATGAAAGTATAAAACAGGCGTATGACGAATCAGTGGACAGACATTATATCAGTAGACTAACATTATACTTGTAGTAGGTACATAGTGTAACCTTGAGTACCTAGTGTACCTACATACATTTTGCATTTAGTCAGTGTCAAAAGTAGTTTAGAATTCTAATTTACAGATTACCATCAAGCTCTTAAATCAAACACAAAATTATATTAGCCGTGATCTTTAAGGTGTACAAATATACCTAGACGTCAACTTATTTATATACTACAAGTATATACAGTTAGTATATACTCAGGTATATACAGTTAGTATATACTCAGGTATATACAGTTAGTATATACTAACTGTTGTCTGCGTTTACTTCATGTGAAATACTAATCTCATTCCGACTACCCAGAGGCCACAAAGGGATTCATGGGATGAAAAATAGCGGATGCGCTATTCCAACTTTAATATAATCTGTATCTTATTTATGTACCTAACAAGCTTCCATCCAGCCATTCAATTACCACTGCCCGGGTGCGAGAGATATGCTTTTGGCAATCTCACCTCCAGCAACCAAGGACCCAAGACGGCGTGCGTTTTAGTCGGTTCGAGTCCGACATAACCACCGGCTCCGTGGGGGTGGTATCCGTGGGGATTCATCGCACGATAAAAAAGCCAATCAATTACCAAATTCTACCAAAAACCTTATAAATTTCCAAAGAACGGTTAAAAATCTATAAGTACTTGCGCGACTACTCGTTAACCATACAAACATAATGATTACATATACTTGACTCGCAATTTTGTGACAGTGTCCTAGATAACATATCATTAACTAGATTACTAGTATGTAAATAATAGACTAATTAGGGATAATCAATCCTATATTACTCGGCATAACAGCTAAGTATATACGAAATTCATGAACCGAACGTGGACTTTACTTAGCGAGGCAAAAGAAACCCTTCTCTTTTATGAAGTCGAAGTGTTGCCCCACATAAAAAAATACGTATTCGCCCCACATTTTATTCCTTATTAGCCCCAAACATAATATTTATTTTGAATTTAATATTTTATTCTTGTTTTGTCCTCCATATATCCTAGATGTATTGAAAATTAACTACAAAATGAAATTAAACTTTTTGGTGGTCCTGTTCAGCATAATTTAAACAAATCTATCTGAGTTTATGTTAATAAAATTCTTCGGACTTGAATGGAAGTGTTATTTCCAAGGGCATTCTGCAATTAGCTCCGTCGTTATGTTTACATATAGATCCGTGATAGTATAACCGGCACCGTATGATTCAATATTTGATTGAAGTTTAACGTCCTTCTCTTTCAATGAATTCTACAAGTTTTGTCGCTAACTGCACGTGATAGTGACATTAAACTAAAGTGCTACACGAAAATCAATACGAAAACTGTCCAAGTAGGTCATAAGCAGTAATAAGGTGACCGTAAACTTTACAAAGTAGCAATGTTGAATATAAACCATTTTACTGAAGCATCCCTTTGTCTTCCCTAGCACGACCGCAGAGCCTCGCCACCCGGAAAGTGTTCTCTCCAAGTCGCTTGTATTTTGTTTCTCATTTTACTTTACAAATTACTTTTACATGAACGAACGACATATTTTTTGTATTTTTTGTACAACTAAAGTAATAGAAAAGCTTGGGACTGATGAAAAATCGATCGATTCCGAGAAACCTTTATAAACAAAATACAACTTAGGATTTTATTTGTAGGAGCTTCAATAAGTACAGTACACGACGTTTGATTTGAACCCCAGATAGACGAGCAAGAGGGCTACATACATACCGTGTATTCACTTTAATTTTAATTCAATATAAGTATTCGCGCCTGAAGATCCCCAAAGAGGTAGACCAAAGTTTATCAACACCCACATATCGCTACCTTTTATTTTCGATTCTACGTAATTGGGTGCGAATGTATTGCCGTTAAGTGGGATGACCTTGCGCCGGAATAGGATGGCCCGATCGTACTCGACCGAGAACCAACACAGCAGAGAGCTAAGGAGTGAATTATGGAGAAAAGGCAAGTAGCAAGTAGCATAAGACTTAATCTAAGCAAAATCATACGTAACGACATAATTTCAGAAACAAATCGCGTCGATACGTTTAACATGTTGATTTAACAAGCGAACCTCAGGCTTCAAAGTGCAATTTGCAGACGTAACCACAAAATCGCTAGGAGGATGATTATGTTAAAATGTATTATACTTAAACAATTTCAAAACACAGATATAAGGAAGCGAAATCCTTTAAAAAACTATAAGAGATTCAATGCCGTTTAAAATTGTGTATAATTTAACAATTGTGATGTTTTTGTTAATTACAATTCAATTGTTCAGATATTGGCCTCACTTTAGTCTGCTAACCGCTGCGTTTTAGATAGCTGTTTTACTCAAGACTAGCTTTTGCCCGCGGCTCCTCCTTTCTCAAGGTCTAATCTACTCTTTTACCAAATTTCATCAAAATCGGTTCAGTGATTTAGGCGTGAAAGTGTAACATACAGACAGTCAGACAGACAGAGTTACTTTCACATTTATAATATTAGTATGGATTTTGTGTACTTGCTGCCTTTTAATAAAATTTAATGGAAGCTCATTTGGCGCTACTCAACCGACAATAGGTTGACAATTTTTTCTAAACAGTCACGATCTACAGAACAACTTTTTTTTGTACTTTGAACTTGTCACCACTGACTCATGGGGCCCCCGTCTTTTCAATTCACCGTATTATCAAATCTGTGGTATTATGTAACGGAACGAAACATATAAAGGTATACCCAAATCCGATTTGGTCCATCTCACTATTGCAAAATAATCTAAGTAAAGCATATGTTTATGGAAACATTGTTGACATCACAGTGGCTATTATGAGTGGCGACGTCAAATGGGGATTTAGGTTAAGTGCCGAAATAGAACCGATAGATTTCATTAACTCATTTGACTTAGCTGTTTATTAATGCATCGTATTTCTAGGTTTTATTATTTAAAGGACTTTCTTGCGTGGGCTGAAGTCAAGTTGACATGAAACTGGCCTGCCCGTGTGTATTTACTGAAAAGTCTATAAAACATTACACATTCCCAAAATGAAGCATAGATTTCTATATAAGACGAGGTTGCAATATCTGTGAAACATAATAGTATAAGTTGCGAAATATACACGAGGTGTTATACACTACTTACACCAATAAATAAAACGCATAATGATTTACACTGCTATCGTGACCTAGATACGGCAAAATAATGATTGTATAATGCATAAAATACTTATGAATATGATCTTCTAGCTTTTACACACAGCTCCGCCCGCCTGGATTTGATTGAGCTGTTGTGCTATGCCTTAACCTTCCAATCTAATCTATTCATTTTCTAGCATGTAGTGCCCCTAGTTCACTACCTACATAGTTGGCGAAACATGGGTTAATACACCTCTGCCTACCTCAGGATTCATAGGCATGAAAATTGTATGTTTAACAGAAAAGTCTTACGCACATTTCTGTCGTTTGAATATCTGCAATTAGTTACTTTTCCCTTATCGGTGATCCACAATCCCATTGACAAAAAAACCTAAAGATGGTCCAATTGGTCAACTTTTTTACTTTTTCATACTATTTTTACCCGACTGTGCCAGCGAGGGTAATGTTTTTCGCGCGTATCTATGTATGTATAATAGTTTTCTTTAGTCCCCCCTACAGGCCTAACGGCTAGACGGATTTTGACGAGTGGTCTCCAATGAAAGGTATCCATCTATTGAGTGTCATAGGGTACATAAAATGTCAATACAAAGTACACAGTGGATTTTAGGAGTAAATTCTGGAGTGTCAGTGAAAAGTGATTTATCTCGAAAATCATAGTTTTGAGAAAATCCAGTTTAAAGTTTAAAAAAATTGTCACTCATTTTACAGTGAACTAAAATAAAAACATGCTACTGCTATTAATAGACACAATAATAGCGAAGGTTTTTATGGCCGAATTTGAGGATTTATATGTATAGTTTTTTTTTAATTTATGAAAATATACAGTTATATCAATCATCATCATCCACATAGAGACGTTAGTCCTGATTGCATCCGAGGCCACGGTGCCCTCGGAGCTCAGGGTCCGCCTTCCGGCTCTTCCTCCTCCACTTCGCACGATCTTGGGCGTCCAAGGTAGTGAGACCGTTTTCACGCATGTCACCCTCCACGACGCCAAGCCAGCACTTCTTGGGCCTACCCCTTCTACCTGGACCGGGTGGGGGCGCCATTGCCAGGCATTTGTTACCCACGTAGCTGGGCGGTTTCCGCAGGACGTGGCCGCAAAAGCGGAGTTATATCAATAAACACATCAAACATTTATTAAACAATTTTGTGACCATTAATACAAATTAACTTGACTTACTTTACACACTGTCTATAGGTTTCATGACAAATGGTACAAGTTTTTTACATTCTATTGTTGTGCTCTAGACAAATGGAAAAAATAGAAAGTGTTGAAATAAATATTATTCATTCAAGTAATAGTGAGTTGTATTGAGCGTTTAATTATAAATTTGTCAGAAAAAACACATTCATATCATTAGACACCTCTAGAGTCTGTAAAAATATGATGTGTACTTTGATACAAAGTGTGGTTAAGATGATACAACTGAACATATCAGCGTGTATATTGATATTACTTAAGTATATAGGTAGTACTACTAGTGAAATAATATGTTCTATGTTACCCAGTTGCGTAGAATCGTTGAAAGCTACTAGTAATGATGTACAATCAATCAATCAATCAACTAGCCCACCGCTGTCCACTGCTGGACATAGGCCTGTCCCAATGTGCGCCATTTCATCCGATCCTCCACCTTCCGCTTCCGTCTATCCCAGCCACCTTTTTCAGGTTGTCAGTCCATCTGGCTAGGGGGTGTCCTACCTTGCGTTTGCCTTCTCTCGGTCTCCACTTTAGGACTCGTCTGCTCCAACGGCCATCGGTCCTTCGACAGATGTGGCCAGCCCATTGCCATTTGAGCTTGCTTATTCTGCGAGATATGTCGGTAACTTTGGTTCTGTGTCGGATGACCTCATTTCGAATTCTATCCTTCAAATAACTCCAAGCGTAGCTTGCTCCATAGCCCGCTGCGCGACTTTGAGGTCATAGACTAGCCCTACCGTCAAAATACAAAAGTGTCCACGTTTCGGCACCGTAAGTCATAACAGGTAGGACGCACTGGTCAAAGATCTTTGTTTTCAGGCAATGCGGTAGGGGAGAAGAGAAGACTCGACGTAGTTTGCGAAATGCTGCCCAACCCAGTTGGATAATTCTGGCTAGTTCTTTCTTGAAGATTTTTTATTAATTTTATTTATTTATTTATTTTATATATTTAGACACCCTTAGAGTACAAACCAATACGGCAACGATCTTACCATTTTATACAATTCAATCGTACGTTGTTTTTACCGAGCTGGATTACCTGGCCCAGGTATACATATTTTTGCACAACTTCGTGCGTCGCCCCTTCGATGGCAATCGGTTTCGGTGCAACATGTTCGTTGAAAATTATCTTGGTTTTATCCAAGTTTCCACCGAAGGCCGATGCGTCGAGAAAATCATACATACAAACATGGCACAAATCCCTTCATGCCAAGCTACCAGCCTTTGGCCTGCCTCCCGGACTGTGCAAATGGGTTGCAAGCTTACTGCAGGGGCACGGTATTCGCGTCCTTTGTGACGGACGAGCTTCGGAGTTCTTGCAGGTAAATGCTGGCTTGACGCAGGGTTCTGTCTTATCTCCCACTCTCTTTCTTCTGCATATCAATGACATGCTTTCTAACGAAAGCAGTTTTACACGGGAGTTATTACGCACATACTGTGGCCAAGCCGTCTGATATCGCGGAAAAAAGGCAGCTGCTTGTCACTGAGCTGGAACGGATCCTGTTCTCTAGAGAACCTGTTCGACTTCAATGCCAAGAAGACGCAGGCATTTGCGTTTACAGCAAAGGTATCTCCTTTTCTTCCCCTTCCCACTCTTCAGAGCACGCCACTGCCACTGCAGGATAACCTCAATTTCCTCGGTATGGATGTTCGCTGCAAACTGAATAACAAAAGCTATATCGAGAGCATCATCAAAACAGCCTCGCGTAAACTCGGAGTCCTGAGCAGAGTGAGACATTTTTTCACGCTGGAGCATCGGTGTCTTCTGTACAAGACTCAAATTCTTTCCTGCGTGGAATACTGCTCGCATCTTTGGGATGGCTCCGCAAAGTACAACTTACTAGATGCTCTCGAAGGGTTGCAGCGAAGTGCGGTCCGCATTACTGGGAATCCTGAGGTAACGAACACCATCGAGCCTTTGCAGATGAGTAGAGATGTTGCGTCTTTGGCAGTATTCTACCGTATATACCATGGTGAATGTTCTGATGAGCTCTTCCAATTAGTCCCACCCTCTCCTTTCCTTCACAAGACAACACATACAGGACTAAGATGCCATCCGTATACGGTGCAGATTATAACTTCTAGAACCAAGCGTTTCAGTAACTCTACTGGAACTGGAATTCCCTGCCAGTTCACGTGTTTCCTTCCTTCCTTCCTTCTTCCTACAGTCCCGGGTCCTTTAAGTGAATAGGCATCTGATGAGGCCGTCAAGCTAAGTGCCACTACTGTTGACACGGTACATGGTTACGATGGTGACCCTCTTTCTGAGACTTTGCCCTTAGCTTACCATCAGGCAAGGTGAAGTCAAAATGACGTGTCGCTTATAAAAAAAGCTTATGATCTTTATAATTGTATGCTACATTAATTTACTTTACTTAAATAGCATTATTATTTTCATTTGCATAAAACTTGTATCAAATACTAATAAAATAATTCTAATAAAAATATTACGTATTTTGTGTATAATGATACAACTTACATACGTCGACTTACTTACTTACGTCGAAGCGAGACTGGCGAGTCGGTCGCATCACTAAACAACGTTATTCCTCTTTCACTTGGGTATTCCTTCTTGTATCATCATAATATTACCATCTCGTTCACATAGTTCAACGCGGGAAGGGGATCGCGGGAGGTGTTCGCTGAGGATTTGTATTACATTTCACTTAATTTTAGATGATGAAAATATTTGAATAAGCTTGTGTTTTTGGTACAACTATAATTGTATTATTTGACACATAAACCGACATTGTGTTTATATTAATACTAATTTAGTTATATCACTCGACACACTTAACGATTGTAATAATATCATGGTGTTAATTGATTCTCTAAGAATTGTATCATTTTACACATTACTTTATTAAAATTTATTTATTTTTTTACGTCATAAATATAATTGTATCACTTTTCACGAACGAATGTAGGAGTAAATTTAAAATGTATATTAATAGAAATGTACTTATATTACAATGCACTAATTCTAATCTATACATCTACATTGTGTTAAACTCGTTAATTCAATTTGTATCATTATACAATACAGAAAACACAAACATTGTTCAGTTCAATTTGACATGATTTTAAAAGTATTATTTTACACAATTGAAATGGTAAAAAAACGTTCAGTTATATCATTATGCACCAAATCAGCTCGCTCATTTTAAACCCTAGAGATACGGGGATAAGAGTCAAAGATAGATATTTTTATATAGATCTTCTATATGAAAAAATATAATAAGTAATATAACTCGAGATGTATCACTTTTCACTGACGCTCCAGAATTATTAAAAAATAAAAACCCAACTGCTGTAAAAAGATCGAAACAAATTCAAAAGCGGCGGTAGCCATCAATATTCATACACGGTTATGATTGGCAAATGGCTACCGCCTGCTATCAAGCTTATTTCGATCTTTTATACAGCAGTCGGGGTTTTTTTTTTCAATAATTTACTTTATTACTGCTATCGGCAGTTCCCAATAACTGCCAACTTTTTTTTTTTCTTTTAAACAGGACACGTCAATTTTACTTCACCTCGCCTGATGTTAAGCTAAAGGCAAAGTCTCGGAAAGAGGGTCACCATCGTAAACATTTACCATGTTAACAGTGGTGGCACTCAGCTTGACGGCCTCATTAGATGCCTTTTCACGCCCCGCTTAAAGGACCCGCGACTGTAGGAAGAAGGAAACTAATTCTATATTGGTAAAATTTTAACAAAAGCCGTTGTCTAGACGTGAAGAGGTAAGACAGACAGTCAGATTAACTTTTGCATTTATAATATTGAATATTAATTGTAGGATGTTACGTGAACTGGTTTCTGTTACCATCAGCTAATCTCTCCGTAAGTCAAACTTTGTTGAACATAATCGTACTGTGTTTACACTTCAGAAACCGTTATAGAATTTGACCTTGTCCTACTTAAATTCAGTTATTAATATTCGTAATGTATATATAAAAAATTGAGAGAATGTTCTTGCTAATTTCTATTTTTACTAAACTAAATCTAAGGTTATTTATGTTTACCACTATTATAAGCGCACTT
This sequence comes from Eilema sororculum, assembly GCA_914829495.1. Taxonomy (NCBI): domain Eukaryota; kingdom Metazoa; phylum Arthropoda; class Insecta; order Lepidoptera; family Erebidae; genus Eilema; species Eilema sororculum. The sequence continues at coordinate 17,734,215 of OU618543.1, read as the reverse complement.
GAAGGGTACAGGGGCAAAACAAGGAATGTCACTAAAATTCAAAAAGTTAATTTTTGATGGCATTACCTACTATCATTTTCCCGCGTATTTTTATTTGGCATTACTCAAAAAGTGTAAAAACACGTATAGTCAGATGTATTACTTCATTTTCAAAACTGTATACAGGTTCAAAACAGGGAAGGTCCATAGTGTAACGGAACGTAAGAAGGAATGTCCAAGCTGTCAAAAAACTTTATGAACTCTATCAACAACGATAAGTTACATTTTTAGTCATTAAAAAAACTATTTTCAATTCAATATTTTATAATTCTAAAAATCAGACTTGTTAAGATAAACTAAAGTTCCTAATATCAGTTTATAATTTTAAGTGACACACAAGACTGTTGTTAACTTTGAAAAATTTAAATGTTAATTACATAACTTTTTGGTTTTGTGACATTCCTTGTTTTGCCCCTGTACTCTTCACTTGCGGCTAAACGGATGCGGCTGGCCGCCTATCTGTCGACTATGCATAAAAAGAAAAATGTGAGTTTGCCCCAATGATGATTTTTTAACACATTACTTTCATCCCTACGCATTATTTATCCACACCAGGATTAAGAAATTCCTAGAAAAAAAATGACTGGTGTTTACGTCACATTCTGGTTACAATAGAAGTGACGCATTAGATTTCAAAGATTTATGAGTTGCCAACATTAGATTAGAAGTACATAGCTGAGGTTTAGTTTATGATCACAAATATAAATTATGGCCCATATGTGAAATCACGCCTATATAAGAACCCGGGTTTTACCCAGATTAATAGTTTTAACGACATGTTTAATTGGGGCCACTTGAATTTTTAATGTGCCTTCAGCATATCATAGAAAATGGAAGCCAAGAATATCATGTCTAGTCCTTAATAAATAAATAGTTCACAACAATTCACACAACGCTATCTATACCCATGGTAAGCATAGCTTAACTAACCTGTGTTATGGAATCTTGAATACAGATAAACATACTTACTACAACATACCAATACAAGTATACCACAGAGAGGCTGTACTTCTCTTCATACACTTTTTGGTGATTATTAAATAAAGTTCAGTTATACAATAATAATAACGGGAATTAAGGCGATCATGGTATAGGTATGTACCTATAAGGTACATATGTATGTACTTTTGATTTGCCTGACGTTTCGACCAGGTTACACCGGCCGTGGTCACAGGTGACTGGCTCCGTAGTGCACGCCCACCGTCTTCGATTTCGTGAGGTAGTAGGTTCTTCATCTACCTGCTTCTAGTTCAGCTTCATAACCTAAGGAATATTATAATAAATAAGACCCGGGCCGCTAAGAGAGGTAAAATTTGTTTTAGCTATTTTCAAATATTCAAGTCTGAACCTCATTTGAGCTTTCCTCTTGAAGTTGGAATTTTGTTTCAAATAAATAAACTAAATAAATAAAAATAATGATATAATGCAAACGAAGTGAAATATAACTCATCAGCGCTTAAAAGTGCACAAAATTGGATATAACTGAAATTACGGCTTACATGAGGAAAATGATAAATTATATTTTTTATAAAAACATGTCTGGTAAATAAATAATTTACCACACGTACGTATTATTTTATAGGAAGTTCCCTATTTCTCCTTAACCAAATGCACATATTTCGACGAACTGTTACCACTGCGTTTTTACGTTTTATCGACGTCACACGTTCACGGACCAATTCTACGACCTATAAATACGACTTCGAAAAGTTGTTTCAAACCACTTCTATTTTATTTACTTTTACTACACACATTGCAGAAATGTTTTATTATGACTTTAAATTAATACGATTATCTACAATCAAGTATATAATATTTCCAAATAATTCTATTACATGCCTAAACACGAAATTATAATCGATTTTAACGGACAAACAAGAAAGAAGTGCATAATTGACCCTGTATATATCTTGTTTACAAATAAATGAAAGTAAAATACTGTTTAAAAATTATAGATTAAATTATACTCAATTCTTTTTCAAAAGAAACAGTGAGGTAAAAAGTCTAATAGCGCTCCAATTTTTTAAATATCCTTTTAAATCCTTATCTCACCAAATCATGGCTAAAAGATTTTTCATGTAACTGAAAGGTTTCAAGGCAGAACCTTGCAATGTCCACACTCCTTCCATTTATCTGCACTCGTTATTACTGTTAAATGTGCTGTGAAATTGAGGTAGATGGACTTATTTATGATTCCATTATGGCGGACTTTATTTATTTTGTTACCTATATTTGTTTATCTCATAGGCTCAGTTTTTATGGAATTAATTGCAGTACTGTAACTCACGTTTACCAAGATAAATAAAGTCGAGTAATGATACTAGGGTATACATTTTATATACCCCTCACATTAAAGACTACCCCTCATTGAACTGCGATTCGTCTGGCCCCTTCCGAATTTTCTGGAAGAGAACTCAACATTGAGTTAAACTTGCCTTTGTGCATGACATGTCATCAAGTTATAGAAATTTTATTTATGAGTACCAATAATAGAGAATATAATGAAAAATAGTCCGAGGGAGAATTAGAACTCGCAAAGTAAAAGAAAAAATATTATCTATATTAATAAATATTCTTTTAGTCTGAGTTTGTCAATGAATTGGTCGAGGCATTCCCCCTGTAAGGGAAAGACTGCGGGTTCGAGTCCCGCCCGAGATGATTCTTCTTTTTCCCTATGTATTCGACTGAGTTAGAACTGTTTTAGAACCCGCATCGAAATTAATAATATATCGTAGGAGTTAAATAAACTGAGCTTTATATACTAGCTTTTGCCTACGGACCACCCGCGTGGATGTCGATTATCGCAACCAAACATAGCCTATGTGTTAAACTCAAACTCAAATTATTTTTTCAAAATTGTGTAGCACTACTACAGTTTTTTGACGTCAAATTCTGCTTAAAACTAAGTTTACCACCGCTTCCTAGGCACCAGTGGAGAAGAAACGGCGCAACAAACTCCACTGTAGCATTTTATAGACGTCCATTTACAAAAAAGTAAGACTAAATATGGACGAATGTACATATGTCTCGTGTCAAGATAATTAAAGTACCTATATAAAAAAAACTTATAATAAAATAATTAATCTAATTTAACAAAAATAAAGAATTAGGAAGTTCGCGTTCTTATTTAAACATTATGCCGTAGTTACAGCAACTTAGGAGGGGCCTGCACCATGCTCAAGCCAGACATTTTTGTCTTTAAGGTTTAAATTTATTGTCAGGCATACCAAGGACTGATTCAGGCAATTTATTATAAAAACGTATACCATCGGTACCATGGAAGGAGCAGTTTATTTTTATTGCGCAGATTTCTGTCTGTAATGTCACTCACTTTTGTAAAAATAGATATATTTTTCCTGACATACAGTAAATTTTCGAGTATATATCCCAATATATACTCGAAAATATACTGTATTGAAAATATACTGAGCTACAGTAAAAATATTAATATCTTTAAATCGTTCCCTAGGAGAATCTCTCTTACCTAAACAGTAAATGGCACGAACTGCCTTTTTGTTTTATATTAAGATAGTTTTTAAATCTGCGGCATTTCCCCAAAGTAGAATTCCATAGGACATCAGGCTATGAAAGTAACTAAAGTACACCAGCCTAGCAGTATCTACGTCAGTCAACTGCCTGATCTATCTGCTGGCAAAAGCAGCAGAGCTGAGTTTATTGGCCAAAGTAGTGATATGGTCATCCCATTGCAATTTCGAATCTATTGTGATTCCCCTGAAAAGTAGTGCTATTTACAAATTCTAACCTTTGCGCCCCCAGCACGATATCAGCTTGAGCTTGCCTCACATTAGGCAGTGTAAACTTAATGCATTTGATTTTTTCTGCATTCAACAATAGGTTGTTTGCAGAAAACCAATTTGAAATGACGTTTAAAATATTATTTACACTATTCGCATATGTACTATTACGATCTACTTTGAATATTAGCGGTGCAAACAATACTATGCCGGCGTATGCCTCGATCATATAAGGTAGGTCATTGACATAAACCAAAAAGAGAAAAGGTCCTAAGATTGATCCTTGGGGTACGCCTTTCTTGACGTTTGATCCATTTGACTTGACGTTATTTACATCAACAGTCTGCAGCCTATCTGTTAACTAAGATTCTAATAGATCTATGGATTTGTTGCCAAAACCGTACCGACGTAACTTGAGCAAAAGTGTCTGATGGTCAACGCAATCAAATGCTTTAGATAGATCACAGAATACCCCAATAGCATCCTGTGATCCCTCCCAAGCGTCGTAGATTAGGTTAACTAGGCTAACTCCCGCATCAGTGGTAGATTTTCCACCAGTAAAGCCATACTGTTGGCTATGGAAAAGATTGTTGGTATTGAAGTATAGTTGCATTTGATTGAGTATCACTATCTAAAACACCTTACCAAACTCCATACCAAAGTTTATAAAAATCACTCCAGCCGTTAAAACGTGAAAGATTAAAAAATATCCATCCATCCATACTTTCAACTTTGCATTTATAATATTAGTAGGACATAATATAGGCTAGAATAAAAGACTAGGTAACTGGTTATCATCTGGAAAGAGGCGCACTCGGATGACTTGCTGCCCAACGTGTTGCTCGATGAGGTGTGTGAGCTCTTTGAGCGCATCATACTTCCGCTCTAATCAGCTACAGTAGCTACATGAACCATGGCTGAACTATTACTTAACGACAAAAGTGAATATAGCAAATATCTTATGAAAGAAAAAAAAGCAAAGCTGAAAATCCATTGAAAAACATACTGGAGCCTCCACTATAAAATTCGGGCATGAGTTTCATGTATGGAAGTATAGTACTTTAAGTCCAACAATCGCCTGAAATACCATTGAAATTCAGTTGAAAATTCACGGCCATTTCTCACTCTGTATTCATGCATTATAGAGATCTTTCAGAGCATTCAAGTACATCACATCGCTGTAAACAAGTCCAGGCATGACAACGGAACTATTCATGAATTAACCAGTAGCCCTGTTCATAATTCAGTGTTTAATTCTTGTGACGACAGGAAAATGGAAATGATTGAAATATTTATCAGGTGGATATATCAATATGAAATGCTTTATTATCATTCACCTATTTTATTAAAGCATACCTATCATGAATGAACGAACAGTTGTGCTTACCTTCTTAACAACAGAGTTTGAATGACATTTTTATAGCATTTACTTACTTTTTAAATTCGAAATACATCGGGAAAAAGAAGCGCTCAAGTGGGACTTGAACTCATGATCTTTTCCTTACAGGGGGAATGGTCTTCCAACTGAGCTATTGAACCACACCTGAAATTCAAATTTCCCTTTATATCCGTCTTTGAGGGCGACGGTAGAGTCATCCATCTACCAACTTCCTTACGAACTTGTAGACCGAAAAGAAAAAAGAAATTTGTACTAAGTATAAATAAAATTATATTTGAATGAAATCTTAAAGCATTTATTATACTAACTATACAATTCGATAATATCACGAAAAATTATGTTTGCCCGCCTGAGCAATTATTTTTTCCTGATGTAATCGAATAAACTTATACCAAAAAATAGAGGCTTCTGGTCGTAGTTGCTATTTTATTGCTCTTAGGCATAATCTTGTTTCCATTACTGATTAATAAATAAATAACTGATATCAAATGTCCTTTTCTAGATCATAATCTGTATGCAAATAAGGTGCAAACAGTCAGTAATCCATCTAACCTAATTAAAAAATCTAATTTTGCGTAACTATTTTATGCAACAAAAAACAATCTTGAAAAAATATTAGTAGTTAGGAAGCAATTAGCAAAAATACGTTCAGGAGAGTTGTGTCAATAAGTTTAATCCCGTCTCTAGTTTTGGTACTAGGTGCTGAAGGTTGCTTCATGATTTTCGACCTTTAAGTAACTTAGGGACATACTGCAAGAATAGAACCGAGGCAGTATTACGATGTGTTCAATACCGAGAACTAAACATTGGAAACATACAAACGCCATGTGTTTTATATCGATAAATATTTATCTTGACGTGCCTTCTATGAAGTACCCGTGGGAGTTACGCATACGTAACAAAAAGGAGTGGTTATTTCGTGTAGTTTCTTTAAATTATGTGATTCATTCATTCATTAAATGATTTCTATGATATCAACCTATTCGGTGCGTCACAAAACTGATGTTATATTTTTTCGAAACTGTGTGGAGAATTGTTAATTTAGAGCTCATTTTGCAGCTTTTAGAACAGCGCTTAGCTGTTATTTGCCACTTTGAGGTCAGGCAACTCGATAGAGGATGTTTTTGAAGAGTATTAATATCCTCCAAAAACCGTCCTATAGTCCTGATTTCAATATAATATCGAAATAATGTCACACTTGAGTGCTTCTTTTTCCCGATATATTTTCAAAATAATGTAACTCCGCAGTCATAAGTATGTACGTAGCAGCTTCTACGCATTTTTATAGAAAAGAAGTACCGAAGACCACCACTAAGTGGTAAGGATATTACTACTTAAAGACGGTGATACTCTCCCATTCAAACCGTTACCACAGATTGTCTAATTAATATAAAAGTAAATAAACCAGTCACCAAATGCACTTTTGTTTTTCAAATGTCATTCTTTAAAGAAATACCTACATGATATTTATCATGGGTAATTCCATGTTTAATAAATTAGCCCTCATTAACATTGCAAGGTTCAAAGAGTACGGCGTAATGGCGTAGGTCGCTATAGAGTATAGAGGATCGTCATATCCTTTCATAAGCATTATTATGTAACAATTGAACACTTACGATGAAACAGGCGCTTTGTTTATCATGGGTTTTCCCAAAGCCTGGGTACAGTCGCCCTCAAAAGTTGCAGAATGCAAAAAAAAATTCTAATGATCTAGATTGAAATAAATAATAATATTTTTGTAATCTTCAAATGAAAACTTTTTGTTTATTATTTTTTGAAAGGTTTTAGACCTAAGCTGATTGAAATACTTTAGCTACATGTGAGGGTACACTCGTTTGCACGCAAAAGCCTAGTTACTCAGGATTGGTAAGTAAACCTATTTCATTTTATTAATTCTACTGACGTCTATAAAATGCCAGGAAAACAATTAAACTTTATAGGTTACTATTAAATTGTGCCAAGCGTTTGACAGTAAAATACAGGCACAAAATCGGTAAAATATGTTTCTTTCTCGTTTTGTTTAACATAACTGAAAAAAAAGTTTCTGCCATGCACGCCCGGTGGCCCGTTCTGTTTTTACGGACCCGATGCAACCAATTTGAGTTTCTTTTTATTTTTTATTTACAAACTATGCACAATTTTTCAACCATTGCCCCTGTATTTTTAGGCTTAGCTACTCAATAACTCCGAGCGCAGTGTATTTTCGGTATTTTTTTTGTTCACCTATCTAATGCTCGTTTATATTTAAATCTATGTATGTAGTATAAAAAATCAATGTTTGTGTATGCACAATTTAAGTACAGCAATAATTTGTCAGTCTATTGCTAGCATTTATGATAAGATTGTATATATTAAAGTAAAATAAAATTAGAACACGTAGGTAACGAATTGTGATATACAAGTTCTTTTCAGGAACTGTTTCTTGTTATAAAACATTTTAAAGTACACACATGATTGTATTAAAGTTTAATTTCACAGCAATCCCATATTTTTTATGGAAGGACACGTCAATTTGGCATCACCTCGCCTGATGGTAAGCTAAAGGCAATGTCTCGGAAAGAGGGTCACCATTATAAACATGCACCATGTTAACAATGGTGGCACTCAGCTTGACGGCCTCATCAGATGCCTTTTCACGCCTTGCTTAAAGGACCCATATTGGATTCCTGTGAAACTATATAAAACATAGACAACAAACAATGAAATATTCATTTCTAAATAAGTACGAAGATTATTATTGCAATTAAATCATTTCGTGATCTCATGAGTAGACTGGTCGTGACAAACGGGTCAATGGGATTAGACTATAGATCACTGAACATTATGACAATATATGACTAATACATATGAATAACGCAACGGAATCAATGTTATAAATAGTTTGATGTATTATTGATTGACATTTTTATTGTGCTGATGAGTAGATTGACCCTTATCTTCTCGTACGAATGTGAACATAGGCATCTGAACCATTGGGGTGGATCAAGAAGACTTTTTCTGCTTTTATTATTATTCTTTACTAGCTTTTGCCCGCGGCTCCGCCCGCGTGGATGTCGGTTCCCGGCAATTATTCGAATTTTCTCACCTTTTAAACCTTCCCTAGACCTCCTCGAACATTTTAAGACCAAAATAAGATAAATCCATTCAGCGGTTCTCGAGTTTTAGCGAGACTAACGAACAGCAATTGATTTTTATATATATATATATATATATAGATAAGTACCTATTATAGGGTCCTAAACGGGGCGTGAAAAAGTATCTGATGACATCGTCCAGCTAAAGGCCACTATATTATAACTTATACTCTGTGTACTTTTCTTTTTGACAGATGGAAATAGTGATTGCACAAAACTTCGAAATATCGATTAAGTTAAGGACCTCGATTTTATAAAATCATAAATCGATAACAGCAAATGATTTCCGATTTAAGTAGAATTTTATTACTTATCTATCTATACAAAATAATAAAGCAGAAGAATTTCGTGTCTACATTTTATAAATCCATACTTCCATACTAATATTATAAATGCGAAAGTAATTCTATCTGTCTGTCTGTCTGTATGATAAGCTTTCACGCCTAAACCACTGAACCCATTTTGATGAAATTTGGTATAGGGGTAGATTAGACCATGAGAAAGGACATAGGCTATGTTTGGTCGCGATAACCGACCTCCACGCGGGCGGAGCCGCGGGCAAAAGCTAATTTATCATAAACTAATTGTGGGCCATCACGCACACGCTTAACATGAAAATATATACCAAAGTCACATTGTGGAATATTATCTTTGGTATATTTCGATTAAAAAGATAACAACACACATTCGATAAATCCTTTCATAGTGCCTGCATGCCAAACAATCGGTCTTAAGCCAATTAAATGTTTATAAAAAAATCATTAGTATTGCATAACATTCAATGAAATGTGACGATTGGCGCCAATTTTTGTTTGGAGTTTTAGGTGTTGACGCTAGAACAAAGTTATATCGACTTAGAAGTGTGCGCTATCAAAAAGAAAATAAACGAATGGACAGAGTATAATAGTTGGTGCCGTTAATAGAGATCCCCATTCCAGAGACTTATCCTTCAGCTTTCCATCAGGAGAGGTGAAGTCATATTGACGTGTCCTATATAAAAAGATTTTGTGTCAAATATTGAATACTTATCAAAGTTAAATTGCCTGTTGACCAATGGACCAATGGGCGTATAGCATTTAGTACGTGTGTAGGAGAAACTAGACATAAATTAAACGTCAGTAAGAGTGTCCCAAAGAAGGAAGAAACCAATAAATCGGTTGGCTTGAAACTTTAAATTGAGGGCCAATTTTTTTTTTTTTTTTTTTGGACATTAGTGCGAAGTAATGGTTACTCAGCACTCCATTTAAGCGACCTTGCGGACGTGCGTAGTAAAGAGAAAAAGTCCGAATGAAATTTTATTTAATACAATAAACGAAGTGATTTTCACCAGCGGTTATAATCTTGTAAAACAATAATGGTTATCAATAAATGAGATTTTAATATGTTTTTCATATCCTATAGCCTATAAAGGTCAGTGCAGACACGGACATAGAAAATAAAACTAAAAAGGAATACCTCGCATGAGTGGCGATGCTCTTGTTGCTTGTGTTGAAAATCTTATAAGCTTGTTCTCCTCTAAAAGTTATTACCATTCACGTCCCTGTGTCGTATGACCTCATATAATAACAAATCATTAATGCATTTTCTGAACTAGAACATGCATTAGTTCTATCTACTCGTAAATAACTCGTGTTCTAATGATTATATTATTTATCATGTTGAAAAACAGACATGTAAACCTAATCTAAATTCGGCTTTCAAACAACTTTCAGAGCAATTTGAGCAATTCCGGCAATTCTAACTTTAGGTCCGGAATTACGAACGGACGTTACGTTAAGGGCCCTTCAAACGGTTCACTCCAAAACCATAATACGCAACATAAACATTAATGTTATGACAGCGTCCGGATGTGTCTGTGTTGGCCCTAAATTAACTGAATTAAAACTTCACCTCAGATACATGTTTTATGGGATAACAGAAGTTTTAATTACTGTATTTATGAAGTGAACTGTTTCGGTTACCCAGCGGTAATGAAAGCGTCCACTATGTGCGAGGACCGGAGTTCAGATCCACCAAGAATCAAATTAATGTAATTAAAACAACATAAAGCAAAAATAAATAAAATTTATAAAAAAAGAAGAAGCTTCAAGAAACAAAAGAGAGGCACTGAAAAGGAAATAATAACGGACCTTACAGATTTACTGATCTGTTAGAATTCGGTGAAATGAACTAAATTGAAGCTGAACAAATGTTTACTAGCACAAGCTATTATGCACATAGACGCGATTTCCCAGAATTTCTCCAGGATCTCTGCATCATATGGGACCACTCTGACAGTATACCCTATCCGACGCCGCAAAAATAATAAAATTCCGTTCATAACGGGGTTTGACATCGTGTAACAAACATACAATTCGATCGGTCAAGTCGAATTGAGAACCCCCTCCTTCTAGAAGTTTGAAGTCGGTTAAAAAACAGCACAATGAAAACTGTCTTCTTACTTGAAGTTTTTTAAAAATGTAAACCATCTTACCTCAAAAATAGCCTACTGAAATTTCTTCATAATGTATGCTAATATCAGGCTATCGCCGCCGTCGTAGCCACAGTAGTGTACTGTGTCGTAGCCGACCTTCTTGATGGAGGGACTCGACTGCAGATACAAAACAATCGTACTCCATAGACCCTACTTACAGCAATAGCTTTTATTTCTATAAGGCTGAGGTGATTTGTAAGACAGTTGGCAGGCAATTTGTCGGCCAGCTTTAGTAGGAATGGTTATTCTGTCGGCCCGTACCTTTTGCTTCTCCTAAGTTGTTTCAAAATATAAATGCGAACTGATTTCAGTATGAGATTGTAAACAAGCATAACATTACATACATAGTATAAAACAATAGTTAATTGTTATACAAGAGTGCAAAGTTGCTTTTTAACCGCGTGTTGAATTTTGATGACCGAGCAAGCGAAGGATTCTTCAAAATTAGAATCCTGAGCGTTAGCGAGGGAATCAAAAGAGCACGAGGTGAAAAATCTTTGCACTCGAGTGCAACACGTAACTTTTCATTCCACCTCAGCGAGGAAATGAAAAGCTCATTTGCGCATTATTAACAGTTTCAGTCAATTCTGTTGGCGTCAAACAAACTTCCTCGTCGCTAGAAACACTCATTTTAGTTTTTTCACTTGTTTTCAAGTTTCTTGTTTTTAATATAAGGCTTAACAATGACGTGAAAAAATGCCGCGTAAAGAACCGCGTACAAAGCAAATTGAAAAAAGAACACCAAGAAGGTTCCGAGTCTGAATTTTTAACAAATTAAAAAAAAGTTGTATGATATATTCGGCACCATAGAGGTAGCAGTAAATAGGTTTAATGTTTTTTTTAATTCACAAACTTAGTGCACACGATGTTCTAAATTCAATTTACTTTATCCTCTAGAGAATAAAAATGGCTTTTCCACTCAGATATTGAAGATTAAAAATACTCTTTCCGAGATGGTGGGATGAAAAGTTGCTTTTTCTGTCTATCCCTATATATGCTTATATTTTTAAATAAAGTACGTTACGGATTTTATACGGTTTCTTTCATTAGATACATTAATTTAAGAGGAAGGTTCATATGTATCATACATGCTTAATATAGTAGTGTGTGCAGTGGAAACAGAATCTGACGCCAAGAAGTTTGCCAGGTCACATGGCCAGGTCAGCTAGTTCGCAAGGACGCACTTGTTCGACTTTCTATAGAAATCATAATAATGCGCTGCGTGTGGTGCGTGCAGTGCAGGCAGGTGGACGCTAGGCTAAAAGGCGGAGGATCAGGAGTACTGGCACACATTAGGAGAGGCCGATGTTCAGAGTGGGCTACGATAGGCTATTAGATGGATTGATATCGCTTGATTCCATTTTGGTTACAGTAGCTTATAAATGCGTGCAAAACAGAGGCTTTGCATGTTTCTAACCTAGTAACTACCTTTATAAACTAAGGTGAGGTCCCATACACCAACGCTTTTTGGGATTAAGTCAAATATATATATCATTTCTAATATTACGGGTCAATTGACCTTCACCATTTTGTGAAGATTAGTTCATTTTTTTTTATAAAATTTGCTCATCGTAAACTGTTTCAATTCCAACTTTTTTATAAATATGTTCAAGGCAAAATATTAATTGAAATAGCTTTACCTAAGCAATATTTTTGCCTAACTTGCCCAGGGGACCGGTCTTTAATTCTCTTTCTTATTAATATTCATTGGGTGGGCATCCCTCGTTATTTCGGAATATATTACGATCCCAATTCAGCAATTTGCCTTGATAGCCGTTGAAATAAAGAAAACTGGACTAGATTTTTATAAAAGACTAGCTTTTACCCGCGGCTCCGCCCGCGTGGATGTCGGTTATCGTGACCAAACATAGCCTATGTCCTTTCTCAAGGTCTAACCTACCCCTATACCAAATTTCATCAAAATCGTTTCAGTGGTTTAGGCGTGAAAGCGTAACATACAGACAGACAGACAGACAGAGTTACTTTCGCATTTATAATATTATATAAGTATGGAAGTATGGATTTTATAGCATTTCAATCAGTTAGAAAGTTAAGTACCTACAAAGATGTTTATTTTTTAAATAATGTCAACCAGTTAAAAAGTAAGTCTTCTTAGAGCATGTTGGTCTGTAGTTAAATAAGCCCCAGACAAACCTGCTCTAATATTAAAGCAAAACAATGCTCCCACCAGTATTGTAGGAGCGAACGTCTGAAACCCGTTGTACGCGCTCCGTTGAAAGCTTTGGGTGCAACCGAAGTTGGTATCCGAATGAAGAAGACCTTATTATTATAGACGCAACACAATCAATTTTTAAATGTTCATTGGTAATGAAAGTTGCTCTCGGGAGCGATAGATGGCTGATTCGCACTGATTTCGCTGTTGCCGTTATTTCAGCATTTCTCTAGACTTTTGCACTCTGTCTGTATGTTAAGCTAAACCACTGAATCGATTTTATTGAAATTTGGTAAATGGGTAGATTAGACCACGAGAAAGGACATAAGCTATGTTTGGTCGCGATAACCGACATCCACGCGGGCGAAACCGCGGGCAAAAGCAAGCAATAAATAAAAATAAATAAATAATAAATAAGTATGAGATGGCAACTTAAAAGTATATAGCGAATATAATTATAATACATATAGCGAAAGATAAATAGAATAGATAAATTGATGAATACATAACATAATGTACTGTACTATACTGTAAAAGTCTTTTGAGTTTTTCTGTAAATGAAAAATCTAATTCATTTACAGAAAAACTCAATGCGCTTTTGAACTCAAAAACTCAACCCTTAATTGGCGACTGCAATCGCATTCACTACCATGTGCCACTGAGGCATTCAATAAATAAATAACTCACGAAATATTCAGTACATGAATATTTCGATTGAAATTGACTGTCTGTCCAACGAATTTTTCCCGTAACTCAATGCATCACTGAATTTAATTAAACCGACCACCCGGACAGAACTGCTTCTCAAATTGATATTCCGTTATTCTATGAAGTACCAAATTTTGAAAATGGTATTTAGATGTTCTATGAAGTACCAAATTTTGAAAATGGTATTTAGATGTTCTATGATGTACCAAATTTTGAAAATGATATTTCCATCTTCTATGAAATATCATATTCTGGAATTGGTATTTCATAGAACATCGGCCGATTATTTTGTTTTTTAAGTTCTATGAAATAACAAAGAGATATTCGATGTGAAGACCGATTTGAATACAGAAAGTGAAACATGTATAAGGTTATTACGATATCAGTTTGTATACCCACGTCTGCTATATTCATTTTAGCGGTAGGTTGAGATTTTTTGATCCTATATTATGTTATATAGAACGTACGGTCTCTTACGAAACGTTTCCTTACTTTATTTTTGAATTTCTTGATAGAAAACCCAAATCTCCCGGAATCCCTTCAAACACTAACTTGTGGGGTAAATTTATGCGACTGAAAGAGGATATGTTAAAATTGTATTATCTTTATCAAGCGATGGATTTTGAACTTCCGGCCGTATTTTATAAAAAGAACCATAAAGACCGGCAAAATCATGTAGTTTTATTTTATAAAGGAGAATGGACACTTTTGTATGAGTTGCGTCCCATCTCTTGTAACAAGTTGCGACTCATATATATCTTTAGTAAGTAAAAATGAAAGGTTTTTATCAGAAATTTGTGCAGTCCAAAGTTGTAATTTAGTAAGTAAAAATCTTTTTTGTAAGTAAAAGTACCTAAATACTGGAGATAGCGAATATCCCTAAATAGAAATATTATCTTATTTTCAAAAAGAAACGAAACTGCATTCATATATTTTCGAGAACTCGCTTGCCACGTCCGGTAATCAAACTGATTAAAATCCGAAAAAATAACATCCCTTATTTTTATGACAACAATAAATAGTGCAAATCACAAGGCTCAAATCTCTCTAACAAACATAGTAAATCAAATGAAAGGAAGATCATAAAATCTTAACTTATAGACACTGCACTTTAACCTACTCAAGGAGCCATCAGATTACCTTATTAACAATAAAGTGAACTTTGTCGCCATTTAATTATTAAAATGACTAGCTACTTTTTTTTTTTTTTTTTTTTTTTTCGTGCGGAAATCCCCACGGATACCCCCCCTGCCGGAGCCGGAAGGGGAGGTTATGTCGGACTCGAACCGACTAAAACCGCACGCCGACTGTGGGTCTTGGTGCTAGGCCGGAGGTGAGGTTGTCAAAGACATATCCCTCGCACCCCGGCTGACCCAGGGCCATCCCTTACGGTCTGGCCCTCCTCAGGAGGGGGGACAACGGTGTC
The DNA here is from genome assembly GCA_914829495.1 of Eilema sororculum. NCBI lineage: Eukaryota > Metazoa > Arthropoda > Insecta > Lepidoptera > Erebidae > Eilema > Eilema sororculum. Next base: position 17,719,108 of record OU618543.1, on the reverse strand, counting down.
CCCAACTCGCCCCCGGAATGGGGAGGCGCGCTATTCAGCGCGCCGCCACCGTGGCCTGCTTCTGCTGGGGTGACAGGCGGATCCACCCGTCACCCCCAGGCCCGCGCTCATGGGGGACGGAGGTCAGTCAGTGCCCTCCGACGCCCGAGTTGCCTGTGTGCGCGGGCGGCGCGATCCGCGAGTCTTTCTCGCTCGCGCCGCCTCTCCCGCTCCGCCGTCTCCTTCACGACCATTACCTGCTCGCTGAAGGAGACGCCGGCCGCCCACGCGTCCGCGCAGCGGACCATTGCTGTGAGCAGGGTGGCGAGGGTGAGAACTCTCACTCCCAGGGCCGCCACTAGCTCCCGCCTCGGTTCGGCCCATGCCAGGCACTCGGTGAGCGTGTACAGCCCCGTGTCCTCGCTCGCGTCGCAGTGATGGCACTCGGACGTTGGCTCCTTTTCGATCCGACACAGATATCTCCCGAAGCACCCGTGCCCGGTGATAATCTGCGTCAGTCGATACGAGAGGCTGCCATGTGGCCTCTCGAGCCATTCCCCCATGATGGGCCTTACCGCCTCTATGACGGCATGCCCTGCGCGTCGTTGCTCAAGTCGTCGCTCCCACTCCGCCACCATGATCCCGTGGAGCCGGGACCTCTCGGCCCGAATGTCTTCGGGCTCGGGATCGAATCCCCGCTCCCGCGCCTCCTTACGGAACCGATACAGTGCCGCAAGGGAAAATGACTAGCTACTAAATGAGTGAACTTTGTGGCCAGTTTAGAATGTAACTGTATTGAGTAACTACGTGAGGTACAATTAATTTGGTATACTTGGTCTAGAACCTCTACCCCTACTACGCGGTATAACCAATTAATTGATACATACTTGAAATTGAGACGACGGCGATTGAAGTCCGACATAAATACCACACCCTGGGGCGTCCGCATAAAAAAGGGACAAGTAATTCAAATTTGGAATTTTATTAATTATGATATTTGATTGCTCTTTGAGTTAGAGTGCTTTATAGTAATAACTAAAACGATTATAACTTTTACTCTGCACGATATAATATAGATTTATGTTCAAAAAAGTAATACACTTATTGAGATCTTTCATTTGATATACTTAGGTAGAAAAGTGTTACAACATATAAGACGAAACGCCCATTCTCCTTTATAAAAATGAATTCAAATAAAAACAAATCGATATTTAATTCGCCCCTATTTGGTATTTATTTGAATTTGCGTCGCCGACTATGGTACAATCACCATTTAAACTCAAAGAACGACAAAACACTTGATCTTTTAAATTATACCTTTGAAACAGAAATGCTTTCTAACCACTTTATCTGTATAACGACCCACTAAAAAGTCGTTTAAATATACAAAGCTAAAATATATCTGAACAAAACCTTACGAATGGCTCTGAATCTTTGGCGAACAGTGCCAATAAACCGCAATATTCTCCTGTCAGCGATTACCAGGATCACAAAAGATCCCCTTTTAGGAGCCTTAATGTCTGTTTGTACAAAATTCCGTATTATGATAATATTATATAGCAATTGTTATTATTGTAATTTCGTTAAGGTAACCGTAGAATTCTTGATTTGATATTAATAATGTCTAACAACATATACAGCGAGTAGAGTGAGAGAATACTACGAGAAGACTGTGTCTGACAAGGCTAAGAAAGAGTAAAATGATGGCAGTCGTTCCTGTCCATCAATCAATTAGCCTATCGCAGCCCAATGCTGTTACATAGGCCTCATCCGTTGTTAGGAGACTTCCTCCTCCAGGAGTCGTTCCTGCAGAAGTCAAAATATAATACTTAAATGAAATCAAGAGGAGTAGGAGAGTAACTTGTGCGTGACGGTACAATTTTTAAAATCTCGAATAAAATTTTGAACAATGAACAAATGATTTTCGGGGGGCATCGGTAATAAGCCGAGAGTGACCCCAGGCCCTACAGTACTGACTTTGGATACAAAGAAGACTAGCGCTGAGGCACTGTGATGAAGATGATAAGGAAATCTACGATTGGCTCTATAGCTCGTGCGAGTTAACATGGCACCTGGCCTTGCAAACAACCCTCCTCCCGCTTCTCCGCGCGATGCCTCGCTCTCGTCCTGCAGTAGCGTCCACATCACAGTGAGTGTTGTACATTTTAATTTCGTAGTTTTTATTACCAGATTTTGTTGAGTTTTGTTATTGTTACGTTTGGAAAATTTATATTGATTTATTGTATTGAGTTTTTGTCATAATACTTTATAACGGACAGATTTACTGTATTCTGCATTTAAATATTAGTATAGATTTCTAGGATTTTTTTGAATTGAATTTTATTTATTTATTTATTTATTTAAACTTTATGCATACATGTACATAGGCGGACTTAATGCCGTAGGCATTCTCTACCAGTCAACCTCATAGGTGGTGCAGAGAAATCAAAGTAGGTGCATTACGAATGGTGATTAAAATATACAATAGAGCACATAATAAATAAGCTGTAGAGTAAGTAAGTAAGTAAGTATCTACGCTGATACTTATACACATAGGTATAATAATAAATATAACAAAAATAATAACAATACATAAAATAGTAGTATAGTATACTTAAAAATAATAAATATTACTTACATAATATATACACACATATATATATATATACATATACCTAATTATATATTCATAAGAGGAATATATAAAATATAGAAAAGATCATTATGACGTTTCTTCCAATTTGTCCAGCATAAGTTTCCGAACCTTTAGTTTGAATGTATAACGGCTGGTGGCCATCCTGATCCCAAGAGGTAGCTCGTTCCAAAGGAATATGGATTGTACAGGAAAGGAAGAGTGGATGAAATCGGTGCGATGAGAGGGACAGCGTAAGACGAGGTTATTGGCTGAGCGAAGGTTTCTGTCGTGATTTGAGCCAAGATATTGAAAATAGGGGGAGAGGTAAGAGGGAGAATTAGGAGAAGTAAGGATAGTATAAAGAGTGGTAAGGGCACGATGGTTCCGACGCTGACGTATCGGTAACCAATTTAATTGTGACCGGCATGCAGACACATGGTCATACTTGCGAAGGTTGAAAACAAACCTGATACAGTTATTTAGGAGACGGTCAAATCTGTTGATATATTCTACATTCAGGTCGAAGTAACAAACATCACCATAATCAAGTACGGGGAAAAGTAATGCCTGCACAATCATTGCCTTGGTGTTGATAGGTAGGAGGCTCCGTAGACGATAAAATGCGCGAAGCGAACCAGTAATTTTCTGACACACGCGTGACACCTGATCAGTCCAACTCAGGGTGGAGTCAATAACCAAGCCGAGGTCTTTGACAGACGGGCTTACGGGTATCACTACACCATTGAGAGTAATGGGCGGGAGGGTTGCCTCGTCCACCTGTCTCCGTAAATGTGGGCTTCCTATGATTATGGCCTGGCACTTACTTGGATTGACCATCAGTCCAAATTGGCTCGACCAGCTGTTGATATGCTCTAAGTCCTGATTGACTTTGTTTATTGCAGAGCACAAATCAACCACCCCCGCTTGGGCGTACAGTTGCAGGTCATCGGCGTACAAATGATACGCACATTGAAGTTTTGGAGTTACGAGATTTATGAAAATAGAGAATAATAAGGGAGATAAAATACCGCCTTGAGGGACGCCAGCGTCAATGTCACGCCAACATGATAGAGTATCATCGCGACGGACAGCCTGCTGTCGCCCCTGAAGATAACTAGAGAACCATTCCAGTGCGTCCGGTGAGATCATAAAGTGAGATAGGGTGTTTAAAAGAAGGTCGTGGTTGACCGTATTAAAGGCATTAGAGAAATCAACCAGTGCTAGTACTGAGAGTTTGGTGTTTTCCATGCCTGCCCTAATATCCTCGGTCACTTTTAAAAGAGCTGTAACAGTGCTATGACCGGGCCTGAATCCAGATTGTAGGGGATTCAACAAATTATTGCTATAAATAAAGGTTGACAGCTGTTTGTGCACACAGGCCTCGAGCACCTTGGATAGGAAGGGCAGAAGACTGATGGGACGAAAGTGATTGGGAAGGGATGGATTTGAGTTTTTAGGAAGGGGTATAACAAAGGCTTTACGCCAAATGGAGGGGAACTGTCCAGAGTCTAAGGAATAATTTATTATATGGGTGATTACCGGCAGAAGATGGTCCAGGATAGGAGTTATCATTCGGCGACTAATATTATCAGGGCCCACAGCACTTGATTTAATGGAAAGTATAGTTTTTTTGACCTCACTCGGTGCAACCGGAGAAAATTCGAAAGCCGCGATGTTGGGACGTGATAAGCTTTTAAGGAAGTCTATTGTGCAGCTCTTGGTTTGGTGACTCAGAGGGGTGATAGTTGTGAAATGACGATTGATGTCGTCCAAACCAATAGAACACGGAGCTTCCGAGCATCGCTGTTTGCCAATACCCAGACTCCCCAGGAACTTCCAAATGCTGGCGGGGGAAGATGAAGTGATATTGTTAAGGATATAGCGGCGTTTGGCATTGCGCATCATCTGGTTACACCGATTCCTGGCGGCTTTGAAGAGCACCCACGTTTCGTCACGCTTGTTCTTACGGTACTTGGAAAACACCCGATCCCTATGACGCATTGCCATACGAACCTCCTGTGTTATCCACGGCGCAGGAGGACGTTTTATTTTAACTCTCCTGATCGGAGCGTGAGTGTCGTATAGGCTGGTGACCACGTTATTAAAGATACGAACTTTTTCATCTACAGAGGTGGCCTCACCAATGCGGTCCCAGCACAATGCTGAAGCATCCTTACTTAGTTGCTCAACGTCCATGCGTCCAAAATTACGCAAGAGCAAGATACGAGGTTGGCGTTTCGGTGGTTTAAGGACATATGACAGAAACATGAGATCGTGTCGAGAAAAAGCTGGCGCCGGGTGTTGACCGTGTGACGAGACGAGAGATAGGTTGGATGTCAGTATTACGTCCAGCCAAGTATCCTCCGTTGCCACATTGTGGTGGGTAGCTTGAAGAGGCAGGATGTTTAGATTAACAGACTGGACAATGTCAATCAGCTTACGGTAGCGCGGCGTTTGGGGGGATAAGAGATCCGTGTTGAGATCGCCCATGATTATGTGATGTTCGTACTCCGTTCCCAAAGTTTCCAAGATCGCCTCGAGACTGCCAAAGTAATTAACTGCAGGTGGGCTGTAGACGACGCCTAGTGCGGTTCTCGTGCCCTTGACCATAACCTCAAGGAAAATATACTCAGCTGTAGTAGTAGAGTTGGAAGGAGAGGAGGCTAGAATTTTGAAGGGAAAATCAGCACGAAGGTATATAGCAACGCCACCTCCCCTAGTCTCGCTCCCGTCGTCTCGATCATTACGGATAAGAATGAAACCAGGGAGAGGATAAGTAGTGGAGAGATGGTGTGGTTTGAACCAGCTTTCTGACATCAGGACGGCATGAACATTACAGTCACTAAAAGTCTCTATGAACTCATTATAGTGCTTTGGCAAACTCTGTGCGTTGATATGACAGACATTTAGGAGGTGGTTAGTTTGAGAGCCGAAAGTCTCTCGGACGAACTCACCAAGCTCATCAGTTGTATCAGAAGACACCGAACAGAAACTATCATCGCTAGAAGAAATTGAAGACTCGTTGGCAGAAACATAAGAATCAGCAGAATTGTCAGAATACATGTAAATAGAGTATAATAAATATATGCTATGTATGATATAATATAAAGTAATGTAATGAAAATAATATAGAATAATATGATAATATAAAAATATAGTGTATATAAAAATGTTAGTTAGATAATGCAAATACGTACGGCAGCACTCATGTATCTGCACCACCCACCAGCAACTGCACACAATTAAGCAATAGTTCACAACAGATAATATTCGACAAACCTTAGGTACTATATAATTACACTTTGTCATGATGCAAATTAGGTAAACAAAGATAAAATAAGAAAAAGAACGGAGGCTCCTGAAGATTCCGTGACTAACAATACAGTTTAGTGTAATGGAACGCAATAGTAAAAAAAAAAAAAAAAAAAAATAAGAGAAATCACACAGAATAGAAATCGGATCATTTCCGAACGCAACATGCAAGTTACAGCTGCCATAGAATAGATATGTGTAAATGTCACTGAACGTCAAAACAAACTCCAATGTGTCAAATTTGTCTAAGAAGAACACAAACAATCGCGGATGTTATGTTAGCTTTTACTATTTTCAATAATTGTGGGTAATATATATAAATATCGTCCTTTATCAAAGGATAGCGGAGATAGCGTATAACACAATTGAGTATTGTGGTAACAAGCTACTTGGCAGCGACGAGAATGATAACAAACATATAGCGCATAGGTTCAAGTGAATATTTTTCTGTATTGGATGCGGATATAAACGGGCAGTAACACAAATAGACACTTCCTAATTTTTTCGAGGCCTTGACTTCGCGTTATCACGACGCTCGTCCGTCACCCCGGGATACTGAGTTGTTAGTGTGATAAGCTCATCCACAGTTGTTACCCGGTGGCGGCAATCAGCAACCTTTATGACGATGGTGCCGTCCTGTGTCCAACATGCCCGCATTCCAAAATGCAGCCGGGCTTTACTAAAGACAGCCTGCCGAGCCCTAGTTAAAAATTCTTTTATAGAAACCGAGGAGCCTTTCAGCTTGGTCTTGGAACGCCAAACGTCAGACCTGAGATTTAAATGGGAAAACCTCACCAAGATGGGACGTTGATGATCCTTTCTGGGCGCTCCAATCCTACAACAATGTGTTACGTTGTCCGCAGTGATGTTGTTCAGTGCCAGTTTCTTATGGAACACATCAAGAATGGCAGCCGTGCAATCTTCCTTGTCTACCTCTGTAACTCCCATAACAACAAGAGCTTTTCTCCGGTGTCTGGTTTCCATTGCATCTACCGCTCTGGAGCACTCGGAGATCTGTTTTCTAAGCAAGCCGAGCATTGAAAACATTAGTTCCCGGAAGGACCGGAACTCTTCAGCTACCTTTGAGACCGTGTCTTTAGCAGCCCCTCCCGTGTGCAACTGTGCTTCCAGTTCGGCCATCCTCTTCGTGAAGGACTCCTCCAGATTGTTTTGAGCACTCTCGATGGCAGCAAGATGTGACATTGTGATGGATAGTTTATGTGTGAAGTATGCTGGTAGGCGACGCTAGTGTTTACAGACTTAACTCACATTAAAACTTCTGCAAACGTGAGTACTGACTATTTATACTGTTGTTGGATTATGAAGGATTCCGTTTCTTTTATTTCTCTATCTCTGCAAATCTTCATCCAGATTCGTTCTATCGTTGTGTGGTTTGAATAAATCCCTAACAAACATGCATACACGCTTTCAATAAATCTTATTATCAATATAGAATCTTATTACAACGGCGGTAATAATCACCGTAGTAAAAACTAACTAATCCATCAATATAATATTATAAAAATAATGAATAGGACTTTTTCCCTCTTAGTATGCACGTGTACTGTCATAATTCAGGCAGTAAACTACCACTAAAGGGGCTGACGGCACTAAAAATATTATGTCCTCTTTGAATTTGGCATGTTTAGTCTCTGCTGTGATCTCCTTTGATATCCTTGCTATAGTATACTCGTAATAGTAAAACACTCGTAATACTATAATCTTGTTTATTTAGTCTTCTTAATATTAGATATACAACTAGTTTGATCAGAGTTACACGTGCGCGCCATTAAGCTATCTCTCAAGCATAATCTGACATTCAGTTCAGGAACTGATACAACACTTTCCAATATTTACACTAAATGGGGATCGAACCCGTGCCTCCTGCGTAGCGGCACAGATTACCTAAACTAAAGCCGCTTGAGTTTATAGTTACGTACTATTATAGCAAACGATATGGTGCTCGGGTTACCTTATAAAGGTAGTTTATATAAGTCCTAGGTCAGATCCATGAAAAAGAAAATGATCATGAAGTCAATCGAGTAACGAACCTTGCATACGTCAAATGACTCATTTGGTCACCAACTAGTTCTAGCGAAACGTCCGGCGTCCTTGCGTTCTGTTGTCATTTGAGGTCAAAAATTCAACGTTAAAAATTGCTTTACCTGGTTTAAGAATAAGGGGTGCGGTACAAGGAAGTACCAATTGTCCAGATAAACAATCGAAACATTATAATGGGATAGCATTTCATCAATATATTTACATTAATATATCCATTTTAAAAAAAATAAGGTCTGAAAATGTAGATTCACCTACAGTCTTTTTATTTAATATTATACTTACTTACCTAATTCGTTATGCTTTCAGCTTTACAAAATGTATAACACAAGCATATCATAAGAAAGATATGGCATTAATATTGTTTATTTTTTAATCTTACGATTAGGAATATATTTAATTATGATAATCAATATTTAAGAATTTAAGAAATTAATCTAATAAAATATGGCACTCTCGAAAATTCAAAATTTCTTTTGCAGTCAGTACTTTTAACGTCACTGGTTTGAGCCAGGTGCCATGTTAACTCGCACGAGTAGTAGATGTATTTACAAAATCTTCAACGGAAAACGGTACAGTCACGAAACTTTGTCTAGGTATTGTAAAAATTTGTTTTGCTTCTAAATCACGATGTATTTTTAAGCAGTATGATTACCTTGTTGCTGACACATTGTTTATTAATACATTTTAATCTTTTAAGCTCAAAAACGGACTATAAAAGTAAATGTAGTTGAATTCCATGATTGTTTAAGTACGGACGAGCGGATTTACGGTTTGTGCACACCCCGGCTTTGTTCGTAACAATACGTTATTGACCGTTGAAACATAACCGAATGTTGCGAATGGTAAATTATGTTGCGAATTTTAAATTCTGAATTTAAAAGAGCTTTTTGATTGTGGATTAAAAGTATGAGCGTTCTTTTGAAACATTGTTATTATGGTGTTTCATTGGTGTGTATTTCTATCCCAATGAAGTCCTTAAGATTTTTAGGACTCAAGCCGGTAAGGGTTTTAGTCGGATCAGATGGCAGCCAATCAGTGTTTGAGTTAATTTATTTACGGTCCTTTTTAGCTACAGCAGCAATAATTTTCAAAATAAAATGTCGATTTAGTTGATTTAGTCAGTATTGTCAGTCAGGTACCTACCTATCTCTATCTTTTAAAAATCTATGTGCTCAGTATCTCATCAGATCTTTTGCGAGCTTTATCCGAGTTTTTTCTCAAACAAGTTTCACACACAGCTGGTGAAATTGCTTTCAATATACCTGCTACGTGGTTTTGCCACATCCTCATGTTAGCCGATGTCCGTGAGGTGGTGCTTAAATTTATGATAATCGTCTTGCACTGCGACTGCAATGAATTTTAAGGATCAGACATCTTGTCAAGTACGACTTGAAGGAAAGAGCACGAGCTAAATAAGGTTTATAATTTTGAAGATTATACTGCAACTTTGTCATAAACGGAACTGATTGGAATGGCTTGAAGCTTGAAGTTCTTGGAGCGTAGAACAGGCGTCTCTAGTAGTCGGTCTGGCACTTGTAGAATCTGAAGAAGCCGAAGAAGACAGAGCCCGTCATTTCTTCAGCTCCTCAGCTCCTCCGCTGCGATAAATATGGTATACCCAAAAGGCCAATATTAGGGGTCTATAGATGCTTCAGCTATTGAGGCTATTTTTGAATTCAGTAGTTGCTTCAGCTTTAGAGGCTATTTTTAACTGACCATAAGACTCAATTGCATTTATAAAGAAAACTTTTTAATATCTGACTGAATTTGGAAATAGGAAATTTTCTAAGTGGCCTGGGGATTTAGGTAAAAAAGTTGAGAATTCGTGTAGGCTGGTTATTAAAATGCCAAAAAAAACTGTCGCCATGGAGACAGACAGTAAAGATAAAGAATATTTACATAATTAAAATAATTATCAATTTGGAAATAGCGATAAAAACATGGAAAATGGAATTCAAGAATTAAAATAGAGAAAGAAAATATAACATAAATGGATGAAACTACAACTACCTAAGTGAAATAATAAAGTGATAAATGATCAAAGGCTTATCAAAGGTATAAAAATAAAACTATACTTTGATAAAAGTGTTAGAAGGCGTAGTATAATACTACAATCTATGGCCTGCGCGATTGTATTATCATCTCTTAAAGTTTCATTTGTCCGTCCCTAAAAATATTCAAGCTGAGTGAGCCGTGCAAATCTTGTTACCTATTATTAATATAGTTATGTTCGTCTACATAAGCCTGATGCATGCACTTTGGTCTGTAGCATTTTCACCCAGAGCAGTGCGTCAGAAACGTACAAAGCTTTAAAATGCTAGTGGTTTACTCAGATAAATAAAAGGCGTGCACATTAAATTTGTAGTCTCGTATTAATTCAGGCGCAGAGTTGACTTAGAACTCTGATGCTTTTCATAAAATATTAGAACTGTGATTTTTTGAATTTGGAACGAGAGGTTCTTCTGGAAGAGTAAATAAGGCACAGATTGCAGTTGTCAAGTCTGCCCAGGGTACAATTAAAATCGAAGATAAGCCTTTCTTCGTGGCATTTATGTTTACTATCGGATAGAAAACAGCCTGAGGTCTCGTGATCAGGGTGAAACCTATATTGACACTTTAAGACACTTCTGTAGGATCTGGGAGCCAATTATCCACTCGTAAAGCTACATGGTGTGGGACAATACCCTAAGACCGCGATAGTGGTTACATATTTGGTGAAAGATGTGATGGATACCCTTGGTAAGCGAAATAGTGACCATTGTATGTCACCTTGAATTACATTAAACTTATAGAACTAAAACTGAGTAGCTCCGAGACTATGCCTGCTAAACAATGGGCGAAACGTCGGATTAAAAGTAAACAATAATAAATATGTCGCGAAAGAATCTGTTAAAAAGTTATTTAAATGAGTGACATTAGTGTAAGTTTTGAACTTAACTATAACAGGCATTTGAGAGTGCTAGATTAACAAGAAACTAACAATGAATGAAGAGAAAATATGCATAATCAAAGACTAAAAGGATGTTTTAATAATTGAGTGGTGCACAATCCCACTTCTGATTAACAAATTATGAAATAAAGTCTGTTTATACTGTAGATTGATGGCGCTTGGTGGAATCTGCTACACATATTGAATAACACAATGGCGAACCGGTCAGGTCTATAAATAAATTCAGGGGAAAAGTACAAGTGTGTTATTCAATATGTATGAAATAAAGATTAACTTATTATGTCGTATACTTATTCATGATGAGGTTGCATAAAATAAACCGAATCTTGAAAGAAACTTAAACAATTTCGTTTATGAAACTGTACGTTATATCAGTTCGGCAAACTTTTGGAGTTACGAAGGTTATTAAATCCGAGGAGAAATATTAAACCAGTGATCAAGTTTATGTGTGATACAAAGAGTAGAAGATCGCATGGAGACACAGTGAATGTCTGTATATTATTTTTCAGAGGATTAATTAGATTATGGTATAAAATCGTATACATATTTTTTATATTTTTAGCAAACTTTTCTGAACAAAGTTGGGAATTTTAGAGCCAATAAGTTTAAAGAAAAAAATGAGCTGTCGAAACTTATATAGCTCAAAATGTGAAATAATATATGTTGTTTTTAATGGATAACAATATATATTATTATATTTATTGGATAACAATACAATGTCCTTATTTTAATAAATTACATGTCACCTTAAGTACTAAACCAGCAATATGCATTGTCAAAATTATTCAATTAACCCACCCCACGACGTACCAGGGGCAAAGGTGCCCATGACGTTGGCGGCATTGCCCCGCTCGATAGCAACGGCCAACCTTTGTCCCAGGTACGAGGCGGAGCAAGAGTCACTAAAATTAAAATATTATTATCATCCGGATACCATATACCTATTGCAAAGTTTGAAAGCGTTGCGATAGTTGAAAGTTGATAGTTCCAAATTTGTTGATATTACAGATTAGATAAAAGCTAATAAAAGCGTGTTAATGAACAAGAAACTTAGTTTAAAACATAATTACTATGAACAACTTGTTAACAATTTGATTGTTAATATTCACAAGACCGACAAGATGCACGAGATTAGGAAATTGTATGAGGGAGAACATAGTTATAAATTGTTCGAACCCTCGCTTGGTTAAACTTAAGGAAAGCGGAATTCCTCTCGACTTGCTTAATCCGCATTTAATTCTCTGTACCATTTTCTACTTGTATGTACCTACAGTCAGCATCAGATCGATTTTGTTGAACAAGATACTCAAAATAGTCTTAATTTCTTGGTTTTTCCCCCTTCCTGTTGACTGATTGTTCTTATACACACCTTTAGTTGGAACAATAATACAATTTAAATCAAAAAGTTTGATATGCTCTTAAAACCTTAGGTTAAAAATAATTTTAGACTTGCAGGTCAAGATATTTCTGATACTGACTGTACTTACGAACTATGTGCATCCAACTCTTCGTTTTATATATAAGTGCTGAATGACTAAACAACAAAAACTTTTCAACGTGATCGACTTTTTGTATGACTAAACTTTCGAACCGTCCGATAGAAAAATGCTGCTGGCTTCTGGGATCGCTTTATATGAAGTTTTGATGTGTGTGTATCTCTGTGTCTGAACTAAGTTTAGAATGGTGGGAACAGTCAGGTTTTGATCATGTATGTTATTATCTACTGATGAAATAAACCATTCTAGATGGTACAATAATCATTTTGCCAGCATAAGTTGGCCAGATTTCAAAATATTTTTAAATAGGTACATACGTCATCAAAATAGTGTTAACAGATTTTATTTCGATTTATGAAGTGCAATTTTTGTATCTACACTATTCCTTATGCATTAGTCATAGGTCTAGTATAAGAAGGTAATATACGTAAAAGTATAAACTTTTGACAATATTATACCTACGGGTCTTCATCGATTTTTTTTAAACCAACTCGCAATAGAAAATACTTCGGTCTTCAAGGTTCTGGTTTAGTCCACGTTCACCCCCTACAATATCTAACCCCGGCCTTGTTCCACCCCTAAACGTTGTGCACGTTCAACCCCCTAGCCTAGGGGTTTAACATGGACTTTTATTTTGCATGTTTTTTGATCCATGTTCAACCATCCATGGACATTCAAATTTCCAATCTAATAGTGTCAAGTGTCACATTTTGATGAATAACTATATGTCGTAATAAGATGTTATAGGATAATAATAATAAAGTACCACAGTGTTTTGATGACGCAACGATTGTACATACCCAATTGGGATCGATGTCATCAATTAGGTCAAAATGACTGTTTACCTAACGCCACTGTTTCGAACGATACGAAGTTCAAACAAACTCTTGGCAGGCTACCTGAAATAAACAACATTTATTATTTATAACTTCGAAACTGGTAAATAATACATTTATACAAAATTATCCCGTAGTATCTCAAGAACATTGAATGTACTATGAACTTCACAAAGCCCTATAAATAAATCCATCCACTTGTTGCAGTTTCTTTTTCCGTGCATAAATCCCCACGGATACACCCCCACGGAGCCGGTGGAGGTGGTTATGTCGGACTCGAACTGACTAAAACGCACGTCGTCTTGGGTCCTTGGTTGCCGGAGGTGAGATTGCCCGACAGACCCAGGACCATCTCTTTCGAGATGGCCCCCTTCGGGTTGTGGGGACCACAATGTCCCCATCTAGCCCCGGTTACGGGGAGGCGCATCCACTTGTTGCAGTTACAAACTTTATTCCTTCTATCGCTAATGTTATTTCTTTATACATTTTCTTCTTATATTGTGCCCGTTTACATTTCAATATCACATTTTTCTCTTTTCATGTTATACCCGGTATTTTTTTTCATGATTCTAGAATATTAAGTACTGTAGTTCCAGTTAACAGAAGATTATAATGATCATAATCAAGAATCAGGAAACTTCGTCAATTCTAATTCGACTCCAGCTACATTTTATATTCAACCCGCTAGAACCAAGCGTTTCAGTGACTCATTCCTATGCCGCACCACTAAGACCTGGAACTCCCTGCCAGTTCACGTGTTTCCTTCTTCCTACAGTCCCGGGTCCTTTAAGCGGGGCGTGAAAAGGCATCTAATGAGGCCGTCAAGCTGAGTGCCACCACTGTTAACATGGTAAATGTTTACGATGGTGACCCTCTTTCCGAGACTTTGCCTTTAGTTTAACATCAGGCGAGGTGAAGTCAAATTGATGTGTCCTGTATAAAAAAAAAAGAAAAAATTAATCAATATCTCTACTACGAGCCCACTGATAAACTGAATAAAGTAAAAGATTGTATAGAAATACCGTTGCATTGGGCTATTTCGTAGTTCACCAATTCGAAAGATTTCCTGGTGCAGTACGGGTTTAACTTTTCACTATCCGGTTCGTGTAGTACTTAGAATATTTTATCATAATGCCTGCCTTATACAACGTAACAAAGGATTTTGATACGAAATTTTCAAAGTTGTATACTTTATCCTTCGTCGTTGTCGTGTCCTTGTCGTGGGTCGGATACGGCGGCTGGGTCTCGAGGTCGCCCTTCACAAGTCCGAGGCTCTGTGCTTCCACGGACCTCGGATGGGGCCACCTGCGGGATCCAGTCTACAGGTAGGGGGCGTCAGCATCGGCATCGAGCCCTCGATGAAGTATCTGGGGCTCGTACTCGATGGCCGGTGGAACTTCGGACATCACTTCCGAAGTTTGGTCCCAAAACTGAGGGGGGCGTCAGCCGCACTCGCGCGGCTGATGCCCAATATCAGGGGACCCAACGCCCCCTGCAGGAGACTGTACCTGGGGATCGTGCGAAGTATGGCCCTATACGGGGCCCCCGTATGGGCAGAGAACCTGACGGCCAGTAATGTGGCTAGATTGCTGAGCCCACAGAGGGCGATGGCCGTCAGGGTGCTAAGGGGATACCGCACGATCTCAGGTGAGGCGGCATGCCTCCTAGCCGGGACCCCTCCATGGGACCTGGAAGCGAGAGCCCTTGTGTCTCTATTTATATGGCGCAAGGAGGCGCTGGAGCGGGGCCAATGGCCTGCGTCTCGAGAAATCGAGGCCCAGCGGTCCCAGCTCTACCAGGAAACCGTGGAGACATGGAAGGTGCGACTTGAGCAACCAAAGGGGGGATTCGCCACAATTGCGGCCGTCAGACCGGTCATGGACGAGTGGCTGGAGAGGAGACACGGTGCTCTCTGCTACCGGTTGTCACAGATACTTACCGGGCATGGTAGCTTCGGTAGGTATCTGTGGTGAAGACACCGGGAAACCACGGCCGAGTGTCAGCACTGCGAGGACCGCAGCGACGACACAGCATTCCACACGCTGGTGGAGTGCACGGCGTGGGCGCAACAGCGCCAGGTCCTCGTGGTGGGTCTGGGCGTGGGCACTCTCTCGCTCGATACCATGGTGCGAGCCATGGTCTCCAGCGGGAGTAAGTGGGACTGCGCCGCCTCTTTTCTGTGAGCAGGTCATGCTCGTGAAAGAGGCGGCGGGGCGAGAGCGGGAGAAAACTCTCCCACCCGAGTTCCGCAGTCGGCGGCTTGGGCGCCGCCGACGTGTCTTCGCCGAAGACCATCGGCCTCCATGACCGGGGGCCTGAGGACGGTGAGTTGCTCACCGTCTTTACAGAAGCAGGCCCATGACGGCAGCGTGACGTGAGGGATTCACGCACGCCCCCCCCCCCCTTAAGAAGCGGGATAACACCCGAAAACCCCCCCATAGACGCGGGATAGCACCCGAACCACCCCCAAGGCGAGGCCGCAATTGTAGCCGTAGGTCTGATTGGAGTCCTGGGACATCCTTCCGAGGGCTTACCCGGGGCTTCCATCCATAGGCTACTGGGCGTTACCGTGGGGGTTTTTAGTCGGTAGGAGTCCGGCATAACATCCATGAAGGATTTTCCCCCACGGTTATAAAAAAAAAAAAAAAAAAAGGAAAGCTTTGAGAATCTTTGATTTTATTTTCGTGAAGTAATGTGAGGATAGAGTCAAATAGCGGGCTGTTATCTCTGCTTACCCCGGAGGGAAATTGGCGTGAGCGTATGGATGGATGAAACGTTGGTTATTTAGAACTTACTTCGTGCTTATTTTTATCAGAGGCAGCAATGGCTGTCAATTCTATAGTAGCAGACCACCATAATCTATGTTTTTAGGCTTATAGATAACCATTCTATATGATAGGGAGAAATTTTAAATTGAAATAAATTTGAATTTGAAATTTGAATTAGAATTTGAACCAATATACCTAATAATAATAGATGTAAAATAAAATAAATCAATGAATGTCTAAGTATTTTTTTCTGCACGTTTAATGGTCTTCCGAGTTTCACTAATGCAATGCACGTGCTTATTCCCATGTGTTCACTCGAATCAGTGGATTATGCAGTAGTAATTATATGCCTGTATCATATTATTGTAACAAATAAATGATAAATACCACACTAATTACTTTAACATGTAAAACAATAACAATTTCAATAAACCGTGTTCTTCCCTATTTTGTACGAAGGGGTTTTCGAATTAATTCGTACCTATTTTATCCACAATCACCGCCATCAACGTGTTTATACTGGCTACAGCCTCCTTCAGTATGGACTAGGGTAAAATAAACATTACGTGTAAGGGTAAATAAATAGTAGATAGTCCCTACATCAAGTCCGTATTAGGTACTTAAAGTTGGGTTGTTAACGCGCACCTAAATGTATTCGAGGGAAAAATAATAATTAGGATAAATTTATTCATGATAATATTATGTTTTTCTAGTAGACCATATAATTATAAAAACAATATTACAGCAGGAATTACATTAATAATCTTAATATATATAAATTACGTGTCACATTGTTTGTCCGCGATGGACTCCTAAACTACTTAACCGATTTTAATCAAATTTGCACACCGTGTGCAGTTCGATCCAACTTTTAAGATAGGAAAGCTTACATCCTAATTTATAGATAAGCGGCATCCACGCGGGCGTAGCCGCGGGCAACAGCTAGCAAGATATAAGTGGTATAAAAAAGATAGTTGAGCATGGCGTTCATCATGTTACCGTTTATCTCTATTGCATTCGAGGTTTTTAACTAGGGAGTCACTCAGTTCGTATTATTCAAAATTTTGTCAATTTGAGAAAATATCCATTAAGGGCTATAAGCGTCTGACTTACCAACTCCGCAAATTACACCTTCCTCAAAGCTCCGTCCTTCGATCAGTATGCACACTAGTTAGCAGGTGATGGTGAGGTCGGTTTGGCTCCCAAAGATCTTAGTACTTAATAAGACCCTTATATTACTTGTAATCAGGTGTGGCCTGGAGCAGTGTGATAATGTTGGAATTGAAAATTACAAAATTATCGTTACAATTACATAGTATCAATTTAGTTGTGTTGTGTATTAATGTAGTTACACAAAAAAAACCGTTACTACTCAATCATCATGTCATTGAATTAATTTACTAGATTCGTTATAAAATCTCCGAGTAAGCCGTAAATTGTTTTATTAATCAAAGTAATAGTCGACTAGTTCTGCATACGAGTTGCAGGCAATAGCTAGACCGTCATAATTTAGGTGCGCTGGACGGCTGGCTAGATGTGCTGAATAACTGAGGAAGTAAATAAATAAATAAATATTCCACAACATTCTACACAACGCTATCTACCCATGGTAAGCTTAACTAGCTTGTGTTATAGAATCGGATAAACATACTTAGATACTTATTTTTTGGAAATATAATAGTAATTTGTAATTAGTTTATGACAAAACCACTAAATATCATACCAGTTTTTCAAGCACTTCAATTATACCCTTTCACATTTCCACAACACTACATTCTACACAACTCTATCTAGACCCATGGTAAACTTAACTGGCTTGTGTTATGGAATCTAGAATGCGGATAAAAAATACTTAGAACTTTTTTTTTGTAAATACAGACATATTATACATAGAAACATCCAGACCAATACAAATAGTCATATTCATGCATACAAATATTTGCATGAGCGGGGATCGCCCCACGCCTCCTGTGTGGCAGTCGCGTGCACTACGCCACACATACTGTCAAAACAGTAAAATAGTGAAACTGTACCTTTAGTTGGGATATTTCATTTAGAAAAGGAACACAAACTCGTAGTAAACTCTGGTTCATTTGATTCAAAATTTTTCTTTCCGCTATAGAAGCTTGTCATATAATATTATGTTAATCGTAATACCTTTCAATTCGCGTTCCATTTTTCATATCCGCCTGAAAATGGAGAATAATCGAATTAATTTGGTATACAGTATTAAATGGAATTCATATACTTACATGACGAGTGACGTCTGATGTATATGATATAACTTTTAGCTGATTAAAAAGAATATTGTATGTCAGCGTTGAGTTTCGGCTTGACAATTCGGTATTGAATTTGTTCAAGTTTCCATACCTAAACTTTTTGACTTAAAGAATGTTGAACCCATGGCTTTACTTTGCTATGAAAATAAACGTATATAATAAGTTGAGTTTACTGAAGAACAAAATAAGCACTAAGTATTATCAAATTCTTTCAAGTTAGATTTTATTTGCAGCTGGTCTATACTAGACTAGACAGCTACTAGGCTGCTATTTATGTATCCGGAACCGGCCAGTTACAGAACAATACAAAAAAAGTAAATATTACATTTAAAAATGGAACTCTTTGGCTGAAGAATACAATTTGTTTAATATTGTTGTCATTTGTTTATTCTTCTTGACGTTGTTTTGAATATTGCAAGTCTTTAACACCATGAATTTAAGTCGTGAAAATTTTCGTGCAATAATTTATTACGATTTTCGGCGAAGGCTAACTCAAAAACAGTGCGTTAATCAACTCGTTGCGACTTTTGGGGATGAAGCACCATCGAAAACTACAGTTTATCACTGGTTTAGTGAGTTCAATCGTGGGCGGTCTGTGCTCACGGACGAAATTAAAGAAGGTCGCCCTAAATCGGTTGTTGTGCCTCAAAATATTGATGCTGTGCGGAAACTAATAATTCAGGATCGCCATGTTACATATCGCGAGATAGAGGCGTCTTTGGGCGTTAGTATGACGAGTATATTTAAAATATTACACGATAATTTAGCTGTAAAAAAATTTGTTCACGTTGGATTCCGCACAACTTGATAATTGATCAAAAACGGGCTCGCGTTGATTGGTGTAAAAAAATGTTAAAAAAGTTCAACCAGGGTGCATCAAAAGCTGTCTATAATATCTACACAGGTGATGAATCTTGAATTTATGCGTATGATCCAGAAACTAAACAACAGTCAACGGTTTGGGTGTTCCAAGATGAGCCGAACCCAACAAAAGTCATTCGTTCAAAAAGCACTTTGAAGCAAATGGTTGCTTGTTTTTTTTGGGATAAATGGACATGTGGCTACTGTGGCACTAGAAGATCGTAAAATGGTTAATTCTGAATAGTACACGACCATTTGTCTGCCAGAAGTCTTTCAAGAAAAAAGAAAGAACAACCAACAACGCAGAATCCTTCTTCATCATGACACTGCTTGCTGCCACACAGCGGCCTTAACAACTCGGTATTTGGAAGATCAAAAGATCGAATTAACAGGTCATCCTCCGTACAGCCCCGACTTGGCCCCCAACGACTTCTATTTATTCCCGTAACCGTAAAGACCACTACCAACTCCTTTCGTCCCGCTTTCAGAGGAACTCCCGCCTGGACATGATCTACCCTGGAACAGATGGAAGTCTTTAAATAGACTCCGGACTCGGGTTGGCCGAAGCAAGGAATGCCGGGCCAGATGGGGGTTCTCGGGGGGGGCGGACCTGCGATGTGAATGTGGAGTTACTCCACAGACAATGGCCCACCTGTTGACATGTGCTAAATGCCCATACACATGTACACCGCAGGACCTTATGTGCGCCTCCGAGAACGCCATACAGGTGGCAGCACACTGGGAGAAGATAATTTGAGGGCCGAGGCGCCATCGCCACGATAGAAGAAGAAGACCGTAAAGAATAAATTGCGTGGTCATCGTTTTTCAAGCCGTGAAGAGGCTGTTGATGCGTTCAAAATGCACGTTTTGGAGATACCTCAATCCGAATGGAAAAAATGTTATGAAAATTGGTTCCAACGTATGCAAAAGTGCATCGATGATCAGGGTGAATATTTTGAAAAGCAATAAAACCAAAATAAATGCATCAGGTATGTTTCACTTTGTTATTCCGGATACATAAGTAGCAGCCCTCGTATAGTATAAGAAAAGTAGTTCAGTTCAGGGGCGAACCTAGGAAAAAATTCTACTTTCAATTTTCTTTGGGAATTCGATAAAGGAGGTCACCAGAAGTCTGAATTTAATTTTTTAGAAAATTTAATTGTGAACAACTCCTGTATTTGAATGAATTTTTTACAGCATTTATTGTGCTAACTTTTAAGTTCAAAATTCAATGTTTAAAATGGTTGAAAAATCATTCATTGTCTCCAACAGCTCGTAAGAATGTTGGTAGATGGCTCCACCGTCGCCCTTAAAGACGGATATAAAAGAGAAGGATAATTTTAAACGATTCAGGTGTGGCTCAATAGCTCAGTTGGAAGAGCATTCCCGCTGTAAGGGAAAGGTCGTGGTCGTGAGTACAAGTCTCACTTGAGCATTTCATTTTTTCCGATGTTTTTCGAACTCTTGTATTGTCATTTTTCGAAATTAATAATAAACGACTTATTCAGTAAATAAATATTCAAATTTAAATTCAAGATGGCGGCGAACGCAACGAACCGAATACCACGCAAAATCAAATATAGACAGTCAATGACTTTCCACAGCAAATTCCAAAAAAAATTACTTCTTATTAAGTTTTTTAGTATGTCAAAAATACCTTTAAAATTGCTTTTATTCCTTCAATTAAATATCTTCAACGTAATAAGACTCATCGGATAATATTCACGTAACTAAAATTCTTCATTAGTTTTGAGGATCAAGATTAGCTGAGTTCATGACTATAGATTAGTACCTAAGTATGACTGACAGTTCCATTGTGTTCCGAAATGATGTCTAGAGGTGTCCAACCTTGAACTTGTCATGCTGGCAAATTGAAATATCATGTTGTTCCAAACGTACCTATAACTCCTAAATGATCATCACGGCATTGTGGTATAAGACTTTGACTCGTTGGTTTTCATAATTGGAAGAATATTGAAGGTGTACTTCGCTTTTGTGTTTTAAGCTTTTGAAGTGCTGTCACAATACATATTAATTAAGAACTCGAAGTCTTTTGACAAGGTATTCACGGAATGAATTTGTTCATATTTTAATAACGGCTCCGACATCTATGTATTCATATATCTCTATTGTTATAAAAATTATGTTAGCCATAGATGATTGTTGTAAAATAAGACAATATATCTACTTTTATCTTTATTGATTCGCTTCGATCTATAAAAATCTTAAAAACAAAACAAACGGGGACACGTCCTAAAATCTGCGTGTTTAGAAAATTACATTATACATATTTGGTATTGTTTATCGAAGAATATATTTAAAAAGGTTACCTTGACCTACGTCTGTACGCTCCATACCGACTGCTAAATATTGCATCAGTACCTAATAATAAAATACCATTGATATAATACACCTAATTATTGTATGCAAATTGAATTTCAACTGAACTTTTCATTTTATTGGTAATAATTTTCAACTATTATTTCATTTATTCCGGTTTTACAGCTTAGTGTTACGATCTTTTTAAGATTATTATCATTATAATTATGCTTCACCAATCACATTAGCCTAAGAATTAGACTTATTTTATAGGGTGTAGTGACATTTATTTTCAATAGGTTATCTCGACCTGGAATGTATCTGATCACACTTTAAAGTAAGGTTAAATATTAACTTGCTACATTTTTTACAGTTTGGGAAGCTAAACGCATCATATGCATCCTTTGTTTTTTCCATTACAAATAGTAGGTAGGTAATATGTGATTGACATTATCTTGTGTTGTAATTAAAGGCTTCAGTAAACAGCCGACTTTCGTATTCAGATAGATAAAATTATATTCAGCAATTTCTTCTTATACTTAAATCTTTTATATTCCGTATCAAGTCGTTTAAAATCTCATTCATTTTATTTCAACCTATTTTCAACAAGTATGTAGGTGCGTACTAACTTTTTTTTCAAATTTTATAACTAAATATGTATAATCTAACTATATAGCTTTTGCCCGTGGTTTCGCTCGCGTGGATGTCGGTTATCGCAACAAAACTTTCTCAAAAGACGTAGGGGTTGGGGGTGGTACCCGTGGGGATTTTTTGCACGATAAAAAATGCGTCTAACTTTGAAAATGAAGAACTTCCATTCAAATTATTTAATATATTTTTCCCTCTTAGTAGTTAAATTTCGAAAAAATCTGATACACGTGTTCATTTATTTCTATAAAGACTTTCATACAAACTTCCATTCCTTATTTTACCCCTTTAGTAGCAGAATTTTCGAAAATCCTTTCTTAGAGGATGTTTACATCATGAAATGCATCTACTGTCAAAATTTTAAGTTTGTAGGTCCAGCGGTTTAGGCTCTGCGTTGATGAATCAGTTAGCCAGTCAGTCAGTCAGTCGGGACAAGTAATTTTATATGTATAGATAGGTATAATTGAAGTGCTTGAAAAACTGGTTTGATATTTAGTTGTTTTGTCATAAACAAATTATAAATTACCTACTACAAACATATCTTAAACATGTAAGTAACATTATCCAATAACAGCACTGAATTAATTAATTCACATCACACAATGGTTTACATAGCAATATAATTATTAATAAGCAGTTGACATTGTAGATTGATTGACATCTGAATGCGCTTGCTAAGTTAGATTAACACCGAGAGTGCGGCATGCAGCGATTACCATCTAATTACTCAAAACTGTTGGGTGTGAAGATAAGTATGATGAATGTCAAGGTAGCAAATAGTCAAAGGATAAACATAAAAAACGTAAGAAGATTTGATGATAAACAATTTGATACAATACGTAATTTTAAATTGTTATTAAATAGGAAAAATAACCTTAAAAACGAACACTGTTACCATCCAGGGTTCTATGATTTATATTATATACAAGGCTATCATAATCCCAGCTTTGTTTCTAGTTGCATCCAAGGCCTTCTTTAGAGTCTGAGTACTACATAGGTACTCCTTCAGCTGTAAGGTTTTCGAAAGCAGTAGCAGCAGGTGTAGCTTCTAGGAGAGTTTGACTTGAACCTATAGGTCTTGGAGAGATCCCATACAAGTTGCAGAGCAAAATACTCCAATTTTAAAACACATAGGCTAGCGCCAGCCAAATGCAGACTGTTATATAACAGGAAAAACCCATTAACAATCGCGATACTCAAACAGTTCCTGCAATGAAACGCCAAATCATCTTTAAACGTACATACTCGTATGTACTAGCATGTCAACGACATTTAATGACGTGGAACTAATTGATGCTGGGTTTTTCCCACTGTTTAGTTTACAAGCCACTTTGAACACCAAAGTACTGTTTTATTGCTCAGTACTTACAGACGATAGTCGCAATCATGCGTAACGAAATTGGCAAATAACGTGTAAGTGACCCGCGATTTTTGTTAGTGCTAGTAAAATCTTGACATTCTTACATTAATTTCGTGTACAACGCATTTGGATGTAACTAATTAGGACTAAATAAGATCCAAAGACGAAATGCTGTTACATAAAAACGCTAAATAAAGAAACATTACGTTATATCATGCTAAACTTTAATATGAAATACTTACTAATGCAGTATTTACCAATACTTCTTAGTTTCGCGCTTTTGCACTATCACCCACGATTTATTACTTCATAGTTCTAGTGCTATAAAAATGAAGTTTTATGATGATTTTTCATTTCTACCACGCTTATATTTCAGCGGGTTTTAGCTTGGTTTGCTTCATTAACTTTAATTTCTCGCTTTCTCTTTTCCAATCAGATAATGTTATCAAATCTTGAAATCCAATTTAACATTATATTTAGTACCTCTATTGTCATTTCAAAAGAAAATTTTTCTTTATATCTAACGTAGATTTAGATGTAGGTTGAGCAGAATCAAAGATATGAACAAAAATCTCGATAACCGACATCCACGTGGGCGGAGCCGCGAGTTAAGAAATAAGATAAATGGTTAACTATTAGTACAAATAAAATGAAACAAAAACAAACCCTCAAGCTTGAGATCATTTGTTTAGTTTTATCAAGTCGTAGCGTGTAATACCAAGCGGCTTTACTAGTTTTCATACTACAATAATGTTCTATGACATGCATATAATTGTCATGACGAGATTTATTCTGATTAATTCAAATGAATAAAGATGCATACGATGAACAAGTGACATTATAAATTTTATACAGTATACCTTTCAAATGTCTCGTCGTATAAGAATTGTTTGATAAAAACATCAACAAATTGTCAAAGCAAAGCCTAATCAGACAAAAGTGTTGAGAAAATCGAGAGCGACATTAAAATTTCACATAAGCTCAGAGTCTTGAACTAGGTGAGATAGTTGTTTTACGTTAGTTCTTTTTACAAGACAGGGTTGCTCTTGCATAGAATGTAGTTTTCATCTCTAGAATAGTTTTACAAAGAACTTTGTAAATGCAGATGAGCTATTCTTCTATTAGTATTTTTACACTAGCATCTTGGCTCCTGCTGCGATTTGGATATTATTTGTTCAGTTTTCTTCATTGTGCACCATTGAAGGAAGAAATTGGTCATGATAGAAACATCCAAATACCACTCCTGAATTTCCGAAACCCAACAAAACAATGCTCCCAAATAGCAATAAATCTATAATTGTACGGATCTTTCGTCCGTTTGGATACTGAATTTACGTATGCGGCCTTACATGATGCCGGAGCCTGTTTCATGGAAATACTGGGGTCCGATAATTCGTTAATTAAAACGTCATGCTTCAGAACCATCACAATATACTTTGATTGTTCCAGAAGCCACAGTCATTGATTTGATGTTTGCATTTCGTATAGAATTTCGTAACTTGGTGATGAAAACAAGTAACTGTAAACGTGGTGTTTCTTGGTTCATTGTCAAACTTTTAATGAGGTAGACAGAGTTAGAACTATATAACGGAAAGAGACATAGTATTTGACAATTTCTGTGACGCCCTTATTGTGTAGTTAATCAAACAAATTAATTTCTAATTGTTCTTGGTTCCGTGTATGTAGAGACGACTATGATGATGTACGGGTATAATGTTTACCCATAGTTATGTAAGACTAGCTTTTGCCTATGGCTCAGCCCGCGTGGATGTCGGTTATCGCGACCAAACATAGCCTATGTCCTTTCTCAAGGTCTAACCTATCCCTATACCAAATTTCATCAAAATCGGTTCAGTGGTTTAGGCGTGAAAGCGTAACATACAGACAGACAGACAGACAGAGTTATAATATTAGTATGGAAGTATCGATGTGTAAATTTGGAATGGTGAATGTCAAGATCGCCCCCTATTACGTAAATAATAGGGAGCGATAGATTTATAATTAACAGATTATTCAGATTTCAAATCCAATAATAAAATTCGACACGCCATAATGCCTTTGGTATGATAATGTTTAGTCCGAAATGAGACTAATCATCCTGCTTTTACTAAAGCCGATTACATTTAGAAGTTTATTTATTATTTTGTTGATTTTCAATCCGTGTGGTATTGACGGAGAAAAAATATAAGTATTACCACCCCATCTCCTCTGAGAGGTATCTTTGGAGGCGACTAGCGGATAAATACGCAGAAAATATCAGTGCGACAGAAGTAAAACTCAAACACTTAGCCTCCGTGGCGTAGCGGTAGTGAAGACGGCTGCTACGCAGGTGGCGTGGGTTCGGTCCTCCTTCAATGCAAATATTTATATGCATGATATAGGTATTTGCGTTGGTCTTATCGTGCCTCGGAGAGCACGTTAAACAGTCGGTCCCGGTTGAAGTTAACGCCCTCAAAATCCAACAACTGGTCTAGCTGCAATGCTTCGATATCGCCCTTGGGTTGTAGAGGTCATATGTCAATCGCTTCACAGAAAATATCAAATTTTAGCCAAATCTGCAGTTACACTGTTAAAGCGGACCTCAGACATCAAGCTGAAAGCTTCGGATGCGACTGGGATTAACGCTAAGATGAAGAAGAAGAAGAAGGAAATCTCAAAATAAAGCCCTGGTCCAACCTGTCTGGTCAGCATGGAAACAGTAGGCTAAAGCCTCCCAACATTGGGAGAGGCCTATGTCCAGCAGTGGATTGCGATGTACTGATTGATTGATTGATTTTTCTGACACCTACTGCCCTTTGAGCTCACAACCATGAGAGTTTCAAATCAATTATCAACAGTAGAATGATAGGTACAATAAAGTATTTAAAGAGCAAATGATAAAAAACATACAGTTAATTTAGTACCTAAGGATAAATTATTTTCTGAAAACTATTAAGTAGTAAACCACGCAAAAGATGAAAATCAATTAAGAAACTCGACGTTTCTACTGGTACATTTCGAAATTGGTAAATCAATTGAAGAAAATAAAAGAAAACGAATGCTTATTAGTGGCGAATAACAAACTTCTTTGAGTCTTTCGTCTGAAGTCCGTTCAGGCCGTTACGGTACGTGACTTGAACGCTCATGAAGAAAGGTTGCCAGTCCTCGGATAACATATCTATAGATAGTTACTAATGAGTATTGACTTTTTGAGACAGGGTTGTCCATTAGTCCTGTTCTCTGAACGATAGAACTGGTCACTTGTGTCTTTGTTTCACATTTATGTTTCTGCGATTATTTTCTTTGGATGAAGATAATGATGTGTCCAAAACACTTAAAGCTTTGTGATGGTTTGTATGTTTATTATCTACACAAAAATATATACGGTATAACTTAACCCTAAAATAGCAACAAAACATATAAAAGCGGAAAGCAACCTCCAACTGGGAGCAAACTGTTAACATAACCTTTCATTCCTAACCTTTGCGTCAAACGCCTGTAGTAAGGGTTGAATTAGAGAGATCTTTTATCACAATAAAGTTTGTAGGTTCTTACCCTACTCAACCGAAACATTTATTTAGTCCACAATACGTTCATTAATGTATGCTACCAATTGTGCTACCTACTAACAAACTCAACAAATTTAAGGCCCTGCAAATGAAACCATGATAAATCTTTTCCATTTGCAAAATAAACTGAGTATGTTTATTCTGATTTATGTATACGTTTGTTGAAATAGGTTAGAAATTAAATTAATTTTACAACGATTCAAATATGTGTAAAAGAAATATACAATCAAAAATATGTACAAAGGGTACCTAGCTTCTTAGCGCTAAAAGCTATTTCTTACCGGCCTTCGTTCGGATATGAATTTTAATGAACCAATCATCAATATCAGGAATAGTGTTATGTAAGTAATACGACTAGCTGCAACTATACTACTACTACTAAAGGAAAAAAAACTAAAATTAAAATACTATACAATCAGACAAATTCTATATCTATAAAATAGTAGCAGTATAAATCTTTGTGAAGCGTTAGGTAATATTGTGCAAACATGAGTGCCTATATTTAGAAAAGTCTTATATTTTCTTTTTAAGAAAAACTATCACGATGTTTCGGTATTGAGCTAGTTGACACCTACTTTTATATATGTTCTTGCTAATCTTATTAATACATCTTTTGGCGACACTACCGGAATCAAATCTCAAATTTTTGTAAGTAATATTATTATTTATATCATAAGGTGAGCTGCAGTTTTGATGATGATACAGAAAAATATGTGATGTTCCATTTAGGCTCATAAGCCGTGCCGTTACTTCTGAGCATGTTAAAGAAATAGATGAGAAGATAATCACACAATAAAATCAAATAATGGCTTCGGCAAAATACGCAGATGATATCACTGCCAACCCGTCAAATAAATCCCTGTACCAACCCGTCTGCCAAGTATGGAAACAGTAGGCCAAAGCCAACATTGGGTGCGTCTTGTCCAGCATCAGACTGCGATAGGCTAATTGACGGATTGACTGCATTGAAGTCCGTATATTCATTTATTGTTTATGCAAAAAGTTTAAATAAATACGATGAGCGATCAAAACGTCATCAGTTTATTGTTTTGATTTGTCAACCATTACGTCTTCGCCTCGCTATGATTATCAAAAACAATGCAAATGATGAGCAATCAGTGCATCTGTTTTGATAACTTCATTATGTGGTTCAGTCTGGTTCATGAAATCACGTATAACGTACCTTTCTTAACCAGCAACCCGTTGTGACAGTCTGATTTCGAAAAGCGAAAACCAGTGTTCGATTACACAGGAGTGCAGTGCGTCTAATGAAAGCCAAAACCCATTTGTAAGCCAAGAGCTGAAAGTGAATGAAAAAGTGAGGCGAAACCGGTCAAGTTCAAAAATAGAAAAAAAACTGTGGCAAAGTACAAGTGCCTTTATTCAATAAGTGTAGAAAGTTTCACCAAGCGCCATTAATCTACAGTATAAACAGAAAAAAAGTGAAAAATGTGCAATGTATAGGTGTATAAAAGTGAATAAGTATTAACATGAATTACCTGAATCTTATTTACTATCAAGGGAATTATCGATCATATTGATAGTTTATCTTCAACAGGTTATGAGAAATCGTTAGCTGAAGCTCTAACCTCTAAGATGTTAAATATATTTTTGAAATATCATAGAATAAGCCTCGATATTTAATAACCTTGCATAATTTTTCATTCTTGTGTTAGATTTGACTGTAGGATAAGTTTTATTTAAGAAATATTGTGAGTATTTATTTGACATGTTAAATCTATTATCCTATAGTAGTCGTTGTAAGTATATCTATTAACTAAATTCAATATTAAAGTCTTAGAATTATGTAACTGTATCAAAATGAACTTATACGATGTAACGACGACATTTACTTTTAGGACTAAGTTTCTCGTTCCCTTTGCGTCTTCAAAACAGCATTACTGCATTGCGCCTTCATCACCTACTACAGTACAGCCTCCACCCATCAATAAAAAGAAAGTACGATTAAACCGCCCGACATACCCTCCACCTCCTACACCAGCACTACTTGAAAATCACTATCTCCCGTCTACGGAAAAATACCGACCTAGCCGACCTGCACCACCTCCACCTATTACTAAGCCCCCAATACAAAAACTCGATGAATTACCTCCATCAGCAATCTATGCGTTACCTTTCCACGATAAATCCAATTCCAAAACGTTAAAACCTCGACCAAGTCGGCCGGCACCTCCTCCTCCTGTCTTACCGCAAGCACGATATCACCGTGCTGCACCACCTCCGCCTGTCAATGCACCTCCGCTATGTGATTACTGTATAGCTATTGAGCAACAACGGTGTTACTATCACATTACACCGCCTCCATCCATTCCTGCACAGCCGTTACGCCCGCCACGTCGCCGCCGTGGCAATTCCAAAATACCCTCACTGCACAATCAAAGGGAACCACCAACCTTAACGCAAACAGTTCAATCAAATTACGACTATGGGAGCGTCACAATAGAAACACCGAGTCATAACTACTCCACACCATCTTCGATACTCAAAACATACACCCCACCACCAACCAGACATTGCACAATCACAGTGATACCTTTACGCCACGAACAAACTTATAGCCAACCAACTCAAAAACATCCCTCACCACATCGGGGCAAGGGCGTAACCTTTTCACCTACCACCGTCCCCTGTATGCGGCACCGGTATGTCTCTGCTCGTTCCCGGGCTGAGACTAAATCATTACCGCCCCAAAACCGCATTAATATAGCGTCAGGACACTATTGCGTCAATGCTAAACCGCCTATAATACCAAGGCGAAAACGTAAAAAATAGATACAATATTATATTTTAATTGTCGAGCGACAATTTATTTTACTGTAATAACGATGGAAGATGGGTCAGAGCTGATATCCTTGTACCACTTCGCGCCAGAAAATAAAATGTCGCTCGCAATTAGTGCAATGTCTAGAATTACTTTTTAATATTACTATTTTCTTTTATTGACATAAATTATTGTTAGTTTTTTAATGAGTAAATTTTTATTAGAAAATAGACAAACTTTTTACTAACATAACTTCATATAGTTAATATATTGTCTAAGTCTATAAAATTACATGCCAAAATGGGCAGATGATTGAATGTGACCAAACTAATGTCTAAAAAAAATAACTGTCATGTTTAATTGAGCTATATTAAATAGGCACTGCTTTATGTGTATTGCATATTGGCACTGCTTTATTGCATTGAATGTATTCCAATCTTTTCGAAAATAAACTTAAGAATTAATTTGTATTGGAGTCACAACATAGTATTAACATTATTCTATGGTGGTCCGTATTTTTATATTCTTTTTATGTCATACAAAATCTTAATGTATTCGAATCACATACAACACAAAATACAACCTTCAGTTACAGACAAGAATGTATAAGTCATTTTGTTCCTTGAGTAAATAAATCAGCATTTACGTGATGTAATCATTGTTATCGAATCTCATCTTACGATTGTTGCGAAAGGAGATCGTGTAAGACACATCATTGTACATGCAGGTAAATTTGCTGGCGTTAATATTCCAAGAGCGGGTGACCAGTGTGTTTTAGTAGGTATAGTGATCATATATCCATACTAATATTATAAATGCGAAAGTAACTCTGTCTGTCTGTCTGTCTGTCTGTATGTTACGCTTTCACGCCTAAACCACTGAACCGATTTTTATGAAATTTGGTATAGGGGTAGTTTAGACCTTGAGAAAGAACATATGCTATGTTTTGTCGCGATAACCGACATACACGCGGGCGGAGCTGCGGGCAAAAGCTAGTACAGAATAAATAAGAAGATGCATACAATGATTCATTACCGCTTTCCAGCAAAACAATAGTATACGTAATAGTTACGTAACAGAAACATGTTCATAATGTAAGACGTCAGTTTGGAACTAAAACTCATCATATTTACCTGACCACCACGTCACTGATATATTTCGAAAATTACTGCTACACCACAGAGTTCTGTACTTACTTCATTATTATTTTTAAATTACTATCTCCTGAGCCCAGAGTGGAGACACTATTCTACTGGAAAGTTGCAATAACTGAATTAGGGCCAGTCGACAAAGGATATAATTAAATGAAAGTGTCTCCTTCGTCGAATATACAATCTGAAACTTACTCAATGTACAATATTTAAAAATATACGTGACCAAAGTCGGTCTACATGTCTTCATACAAAATTCAAATGTTCTCTTATTATGGGACCTGAACTGTCCTGTCCTGAACTGTGAACACTAACTTGTGTCTAAATGTTCTAGTTAAACTAAGTTTAATAGCTATCTTAGCTCGATATTACTGTAAGAATCGTCATAATTTCTTTTTCAACTGTGCTGAAAGCTGAAACTGTAATATGTAACGTTGGCACGACTCGTGTAATAGTAGTAGCTATCCTTGGTACCGTCGTGAGCATAACAATAAACGGTCAACGGGAGACACAATATTCAACCTATATGTATATTGTACGCATTTTGTAACGAGAAAACTTTGAACGAGTGTGGGCTAAGCTGTACACAAAAATAGAGAGACTACGGAATCCTAAAATGAAATATACTCGAATACATGGTGTTGCTCAATGGCATTCCCCCTGTTTGATTCAGGTATGGCTCAATAGCTCAGTTGGAAGAGCATTACCCCTGAAAGGGAAATGTCGTGGGCTCAAGTCTTGAGCATTTCATTTTCCCGATGTATTCCAATTTTAAAGTTAGTATAATAAATGCTATAAAAAGTTCATTAAAATAAAATATACTCTATAACTATGTTAAAGATTAAATTAAATAATATTAGTATTGCAATAGAATTTTGACGATAAGATACTGCAAAATACTGCATAGGACCAAAATTAAAAAAAGAATTCGCGCCGTAATAATTTAGTATAAACATAATTATTTTCCCAGGTATTAACGTGTCTTTTGTTTAATCTAGAAAGATATTAAAATGTTGTTCTTTCCATAAAACTGTTTTCGTTAGTTTAAAAAATTTCTTTTGCTCTGATGCTTCAGGGTTATTGTCAGTAAGCGCTTTATTTACTCTCCACTTCACTTTACACCTTATTACACAAAGGTCAGAAATTTTTCCATTATGATTTTTCTCCAATTTCTCTTCGTTGGGCCATCTATCTATTAGTTTCTGGAGTAACGTGATAAGAAAATGATCTATTATGGTAGCGAATTCTCTTTGTCTATAAACTAATATATTACAGGCAATTATTTTATTATTATTTTGGTAACGCTTAAACGTTTATCCAGCCTGGCTCGACTATTTAGAAATTAAAATTTTACTTTATTTACCTTAAGTATATAGTAATTATTAACACTATGGTTAAGAACGATCCTTTCAGACCCAATTAATAGATAATAAAATAAAAGCTTCTCCGGAAAACTTACCTACTCCACAAATTGATATTATGATCATCAAAATCAAAAACAAAAATATTTTATTCTGCATAGACCATTAAATCGGCACAACAATGAGCTTGGTTAATCTTAAACTTGACTAACCTTGAGTTTAGACACTCATATCAATGTGACAGTAGTTACTCGTTATATCATTGTCAACCGACTGCGGTAAAGTTATTTATTAAAAGTGCTGCTTTGAAATGAGAAAATAATACAAAATATTTATCACATTTTACAAGATTGAATTTATTTAACAAAACATGTCTTGGAAATGCAAGTTTCCATTTGCGAGTCGGTTGGACATCGTATTATTGGTTTTTTCTGTAAGAAATTCTACTATTGCTGTTACTCGTGCCACTCGTACTTTACCGTAATAGTACTCGGTTAACGACAATGTGGTGCTTATAAAATAGTTGGTGAATGATGAATAGGTACTTATTGGGATTCGAAAGAGCTACTTCATGGAACTCTGGGAAGAGGCTGAACTCCAGGGTATCCTAGTGTGGGGTTCAGAGAATCAGTATGTGTCTAGGTTAATTCTTCACGTTACTGTATATGATACCTTAATGTAGGATTAAGACAGACTTACAATTTAGAGAAGATTGTCTT
The DNA here is from genome assembly GCA_914829495.1 of Eilema sororculum. NCBI lineage: Eukaryota > Metazoa > Arthropoda > Insecta > Lepidoptera > Erebidae > Eilema > Eilema sororculum. The sequence goes on along the minus strand of OU618543.1, from coordinate 17,686,043 downwards.
ATTATTTAGAGCTCTATGGTGCTACCACGTAATTATAAAGTGGTGCTGCCGACGCTGCGTGTAGTCACTCGGTACACACAATAACATTATTTACTAGAAATCTATGAAGCTAATAAATATGTATATCTTTGATACATAAATCATTGAATGTGAAATTAAACATGTAAATATAATTGCTTCCTAGTATATAGTACTAGTATAATTACTTGCTTTCAATGTCACTTCTAGAAGTACGCTTTTCCCTTTAAAAAATAATACCAATTTGCAAAAGTGTTACATACTATAAGTAGGTACCTACGTCAATTACATTATTATTTGTAGAATATTTTTAACAACATACAATTTCATCACAATATACCTATTAAGTATTTTAAATCTCTGTAACTAAATAATTTTATGAACCATAACCTATTGCAGTGCCCTCTAAATCTATTGTTCAGCAAATGACTTAAACATTACTATGGTTATTTGACTCAGCCTACTTCTTATGGAATATAGGCATGAGAGTATGTATGTACGGCATTTTCTAAAGCAACTTTTGTCTGACACACAACCTAGAAAAAAGCCTCCATCTATAGAAAACAAAAAAAATACAGACAAAGAAAGTCGCACCACAAAACACGCTACCAAAGTATAACCTGTAACAAGTAAAATTCTATAGATTTGCCTTTTTTGTGGTAAAGCGAATACGGCTCATGAATGTTTCATTGGATGGCGGGCATTTTCATACCTACTTCGCACAAAATACCCGATAGCGACATTGTAATAAGGCAACCGTTGAAAATCGAAGATGAAATTTTCAGAACAGTTCTGCGTCAATACCTTTTGTTCCGATAATAAACTATGAGACAAGCACCTGACGCAATATTGTATTGTATTTTTATGTATTAGATAACTACTCGGCGAGTTCGCTACCCAAATATTTGTATGCATGTATATATGGCTATTTGCATTGATCGGAACCTCGGAGAGCACGTTAAGTCCACGGTCCCTGTTGCCATACGAATATCTATGGCAGTCGTTACAGGTAGATAGAGCCTTAAAAAATTTTACAATAGGTCTAACTGCAATACTTCTATATCACTAATGGGTTGTGGGGGTCAGATAGGAGTCGCTTCACGGAAAATATTGAAGATCAGACAAACCTACAGTTAGATTGAAAAAAGTAAACCCGAAATCTTCAGATACAACTAAATTACTACTCGGCAGGAGTAGTCAATGCAAATTCTTAGTATGCAGCTACTGCTAGAAATAAAAATAATATTCTGTGGTGTTGCCTATACATAAAAGGTTTAATATTGCGCACTTTTAAAATCATAATATCTACAGTATTTATTAAATTATGAAATGGCAATGTAAATTCAGGTCACTGACATTATTCAATTGTAGTCACCACTATTGTGTATTTCAACGTCCCAAAAGCTTTATTTATCATCGCACTTAAACCACGATGACTCTCCAGTGACTTGTACCTATTAAAGCATCGTTATAAAGTCTATAAATTAGGATTAATTAGATGAATTAGAGATATTTTTTAATACGAAATTACTTTCCAGCTAAAGAAAATGCTGCACATTTAAAATTTATCACTTTAAAACGAATACTTTGCACCAAGAAACTTTCAAGTATCTTTGTACCAAGAACTGCAACAAGTTTGCAAACTTTATCTTCAAAACGAAACACACAAGTAGTTACCGCAACCACAGCATTCCAACAATTTTCAACAAAGACATCTTCCTTTAACGTTAAAGCATTACTCAAAATATCTCCACCAGATATCTTGGCCTCATTTTCTTTGGAAATACCTCACGATTCTCTGTAAAAGATTATGCAGAACAATAAATAAAATATTTTCTGGAAGCAGTAGCGCTTGGAATTGGATGTTTCGAGGGACAAATTTGTGGTGGAATTCAATAATATTGTCAATAAAGAATGTCTCCCTTCGATGCTACGACGTACGAAAGCCGAAAAGGTTGAAACTCGCTTACAAAAATGCTTTGTTGTGTCTTCTTTGTGAACAAACAAGCTTAGACTGTTTGATTCTAGGCACATGTCAGCTAATTATTTTATCCAACAAGTATTGCGACAAGGTGGTTTCTATTGAAGTGGTATGTATAAAATGTACAGGTAAATGGAATAAAAAGTGAAATATTGTAAATATAACTCGTGATTTTGGGTTTTAGCTATTTACATTTAGTGTATAGTAGTGTAAACTATGAAAACCACTCAGTATCAGAGACAGTCATTCCTGTTTCCACAATATTTAGGTGATATTGGTTCTTAACAGATATTGAATGACATCAAGTTCAGCAGCCTCTGTGGCGTGGCGGTAGTGCACGCGACTGCCACCCAGGAGGTGCGGGTTCGATTCTCGCTCAGTGCAAATATTTTTATGCATGAATATGGCTATTTGCATTGGTCTGGGTGTTTCTATGTATAATATGTATGTATTTACAAAAAAAAAGTATATAAGTATGTTTATCCGCATTCTAGATTCCATAACACAAGCTATAAAAGCTTACCATGGGTCTAGATAGCGTTGTGTAGAATGTTGTGGAATATTTATTATTATATTATTATTATTAAATTCTGAGTTTCCAGATCATTAAACAAACAAATTTTAAACTAAGCTATATTTGGAACGAATTCAAGTTCATCAACTATATAAATAATAATATATCACACTAATCTACTCGTGTATCTAGTCAGCTATCTCTGATCAAACTACCAAAACAATAGGCTGACCTCCAGTAAAATCTCATTGACCCAACAATAAATTAAATCTAATATTGTTCCACTGAATGCGTTCTAATTATCTCAAATGAAGGACATCTAATGGATTTGGATTGATAAAAATATAAATCCGGAATGTTCATGGCATGGAAAATTGAACTTATATGCATACTAGCTTTTGCCCGCGGCTCCGCCCGCGTGGATGTCACGACCAAACATAAACTATGTCCTTTCTCATGGTCTAATTTACCCAAAATCGGTTCAGTGGTTTAGGCGTGAAAGCGTAACATACAGACAGACAGACAGACAGACAGAGTTACTTTCGCGTTTATAATATTAGTATGGATTTCAACACAGATCTAATTTTGCATGTCAGAAGCATTTTAAGAAGGTATCTAACTACTAACTATTGCTAATTTTTAGCTTCTATCGTAAGCGAATAAAATATGATTATTGTGAGTTGGTGGAAAATTATGAGTTTTACCGGATAACACGGTGGTGATGTCATTACACATTTCATAGAGTTTATACTAAAATACTCTGGGTCTGGTACCCTCTTTCACAGAAAAGAGATGTCACCCTAATTCACCTCATAAGCTGGACTATAGTCAAGAACATTAAATAAATAAATAAATATTCCACAACATTCTACACAACGTTATCTAGACCCATGGTAAGTTTTTAAAGCTTGTGTTATGGAATCTAGAATGCGGATAAACATACTTAAGTACTTTTTTTTTGTAAATACATACATATTATACATAGAAACACCCAGACCAATGCAAATAGCCATAATCATGCATACAAATATTTGCACTGAGCGGGGATCGAACCCGCGCCTCCTGCGTGGCTGTCACGTACACTACCGCCACGCCACAGAGGACCTCTCAATTTTCTTTTTTTTATATTTTATCCTTCATTTAATATTAAGCTAATTAAATTTATTAGAAACACTAACAATATATTTTTAAATTCATCATCATTACAGGCATTTATAAATTTATGTTCAATTATTTTTCTAATCCTCTAAGGATAATTTTATGAAAGGATTCAGAGCTATGGCAATCAGCAAATTGAAATGTGTTAAGCTGCTTGTGTCGCTGAATTCGAGATTTCTATACGTTTAATTCTATTGCGATATTACTTTGCACACTTATTGGCACTCGCTTCAAGGATTCCGATGAAAGATTAGATAGATGTATTGCAACATATAATTATGATATTTTATCTAGTATTATTTGTAAAAAATAAAAAAATTTTCTTCAGTTTGCAATTTCCGTTAGCACTTCGGTCAAGGTCTGAGTTGATGAAGTTAAGCACACAAAATCGTGTTGAAATAGGTATTGGAACGCATGCCAGACTTTATTTACCTCCTGATGGTTGTACATAATAGCCTGCAACCCTCCGAAGGGGTTGGCAGAGGTGTAGATATTACCCACCTTTCACCAAATATGATATTCGGTCCCACGTAATAAGGAGTGAGCCTATTTAGTAATAGGCTATTTAGTGATAGTTCAAGCGGGCACTTTGTCATTATTTTTTGTAACAAACATGAAGTAGCTTCGGCAAAATGGCTTCCCGATGAACGACATAATTTATATCAATTAACGACAAGAAAATTACCTATACAATAAATATTCTTCGCGCAGATTTTCTAAGAAAAGAAAAGCTTCTTAAACTTTTATAACAATTTTAAGAAAAAGGCGTCAAGTGTTGAATTTAAATTATGGTAAACAGAAAGACTTTTGTGAAGAAGTTCAGGACAAGATGGCCGCTATGCAGATCGACCCGTCCGACATGAAAGTTAAATAAAACCGATGCAAGTTCAACATATCGAGCTATTTAATTTATTATCCGACTGCGGCAACGCCAAAAAGAAGCGTTATGAGTTTAGGTTGGTATGTACGCCCTGTCCTATGTTATCGACTATGGCTATATATCTGACTACAGCTGAACTTACATTTTCTTTTATATATCATTTTTATATAACCTAGTATGGTACTTGTATATAATATTTTATTCCAGTAAACAAGGGAATGAAGCGTCGATAGCTTAGTGGTTAGGGAGTCGGCCTTACGATCGAGTGGGTTTGAATCCTGGCCATTACACTACTGACGTGAACCCACTCCTAGCACAAGCAATTTAGCTTAGTTGGAAGGGTCAGAGGGAATATTAGTAACTTCGGTTCTAATATTCTTTATAAAAAAATAAAAAATAAAAACAGTAGAGTAACGAGAACTTAAAAGCTACTTCGAAAAGGTGATCATAAATCTAAGGAACAATGATAGTGTTCAACAATATAGGTACTCTAAATACAAGGTCAAGCTTAATACGAGTCTTCTTAGAGTAGGCGGTAATCTATATGCCACGAAACAATGCCCCATTATACCTATTCGTGTTTGTAATTATCCACAGGAGGGCCCTATTAGCAAATCGTGGTTTATGATAGTATCAATGACGGCATTGTTTGTAAGGTATCAATATTATTGAAAGATTTAAGATCATTCTTAGTCATAAAAACATAATAAGGAGAATGAAGTAATAATCTTAATCTAGTCTCTAATTAATTTTTTTTTATTAAGATCCGGAGGAACAAGTCGTATTTACGTCCCCTTGTGCAAACGTGCCTATCAGGCTGGCGGCGTTTGCCCTCTGTATGGCCAGGATAATATTCTGGATCAAATATTAGCCTGAGCGGGAATCCCATCCCGCCTTCCGTAGTCGGCACCCCAAATCGGCCACGAACCTCCTGGCTTCGAGGCCCCACGGTATTTGTTTTGATTTACAAATATGTATACTTATGAAAAAGTCATTTTAAAGTTGTTTATCTATCTGTCTGCCTTTCTATGTATCTGATAGGATTTGGACAGGATTTTTAATAAAGATTGCTTGTTATTATGATAAACTGAGTTTCCTTCTGAACTACACTAAATATGCTGTATAGTTTAATATAATATTATATATAGTATAATTATAGTTTAAGTCTTATCAAAATAACATGAAATTGATACTGACAGTTTTTTTTAATCCATAGTATGCATTGTTCAGGCACAGCATAGATAATAGTACTAAGTTCAGGGTTATTCATTCTTCGTACCATGACAACTCATACCATTTAAAAAAAATATTCATTCATACTGATTTTTATTTAGTTTTATTTTTAATTCATACCATTGCATTTCACTTGTACAGCCAGAGGTGCGTTTTTTTTTATTTTTGTCTTGATTATGTACTTATCTTCATTTTTTATCCTGTATTCCGAAACCAAATTGTGGTTCAGTTTGGCTTTTTCGCTACTGCCATCTGAATCCATCAATCGCGAGAATTCCTTCAATCAGCAGGTTTATGAGCTTATAGATGAGATTGGCCCGACCTCCGAAGATGTTAATAGACCTCCATACACCAAAGGAACCTCAAAGCTCCTTACTTAGCCTTGCATTTGAAGAAGACTAATGGAACATTTTAGAAATTATTCCTTCATTTAGAGAGAGCTTAATATAAATGGATTAACTTAGGGAGGATATTAAATCCTTGGCAAGTTGAGGAAGGTTAAGGTACTAATGGGAATATTGCTGGGATTAATAAGGAAAGTAAACGAGGAAAAGCCGCTATCTTTTTTCATTACTGGAATAGCAACTCAGAAAAATTAAGAAGCTCAAATATATGAGTGTGGATATCTACACTGACGGACTCATAAACTGCATCAAAGTAATAGACGACTTTGAAATAAATATTTTAACCAAGTATGCATACTTTCTATACAGATTTAAATTGAAACCTCTAGATTGGTTCGTGAACTTTAAAACAGCGTAGGGTCATATCTTTAAGTTTAAGTTTATGTACTGGAAAGGACCTTAAGACTTTTTTTGAAGAAAAAACAGAAATTTAAGAAAAATTGGTTTAATTAAAAAATTGGTTTTAACAATAGACACAAACTTTATGCAAGGGTTTATTTGTGTTTTAATAAGGTGTATTACCCCCACGTGCCCTTATTACGGATTCTAATCGGTTCCGCATAGATTTTATAAGGGATTTTAAAAGATCTTGCGGAATATTGTCCCATTCTTCTGAAAATGCTGTTCTTAGTGCTGCCACTGTCGTGGGCGAAGGGTTTCTCGCATATACAGCTCTTTTTAAATTGTCCCAAACATGCTCGATGGGATTAAGATCCGGGCTGCGTGCTGGCCAATTCATTGTACGTATCCCAACCTCTTCGCAATAATGTTGAACTTGTGCGGCCGGGCATTATCCTGCATTAAAGTAAAATTTTCGCCTATGAATCCCATGTAAGGCACCACGTGATCTTCTAATATCTTTGTTATGTAGCGATGTGCTGTCAAACCCCCTCTATTACCGTTTTGACGGACCATGTCTATGAACACAAGTTCTGTTCGCCCGTTCATCGATATGCCACCCCAGACCATACATGAACCGCCTCCAAAAGGAACACGCTCCTCAATGCAACTTTGAGCATATCGCTCCCCACGTCGACGATAGACTCTTCTGCGACCATCTGCACCATATAAACATGTCCTACACTCGTCCGTGAACAATACAGAGGCCCACTGCTCTTCTGTCCAATTCAGGTGATGACGCGCAAATCTTAAGCGAGCTTGTCTGTGAGCTGTAGACAACTTTGGACCATTTGCTGGTCTAAAAGGGGTGATATCCGCTTCCTTTAACCTTCTTCTTATTGTTCGTGCACACACGTTTACTCCACGCACTTCATTAAGCTCGGTTTTGATGTTAACTGACGTGAGGAAACGATTTCGCAGGAAAGTTATGACAATAAATCGGTCATCACGACCTGTGGTTGCTCGAGTTCTGCCTGTACCACGTCTCCTCCTGTAAGAACCTGTCTCTACAAACCTTCTGTATATTCTAGAAACCGTAGACTGGTTTAAATTTAAATTTCTACCAATCGTTCGTTGATCCAAGCCCTCCCGCACCAATGCTACAATTTGTGCCGCTTGTTCGGACGAAGTATCCATATTATGGTTCAAAAACTATCGATGTGTTAAAAAACTAACCCAACAATTATGCTGGTAACAATAATTCAATTGACAAAACAAAAAAAATCAATGAGAATCAATTTAAAACTTTGTTATAAATAACACGCAAATCTGATACTACAAGTAAATTTTCTTTTCCCGGCTATATTCATTTGTTTTACTGCAGTTCTATTTTTAAATTTAATTTTTTTTTAAGATTAAGAGCCAGTCTTTCCATATTTATATAATTTAATCTAAAAAGTTTGCATACTTATTATAAAAAATCCTTTTAGAGTAAACCTGAACTTTGATGCAGTTTATGAGTCCGTCAGTGTATATGGTAATACAGTAGTCAACATGTTCCGAGCATTTTCCGAATTTAGTTATGGTCAGCTTTCAATCTAGCTACGGTACGTCGAAAACTCGTTATTTTCTGGGAAGTGACTACCACCTGGTCTTCTCATCCTAGTGGCGATTAAAGTTCTGTAATTAGACCATGCTGTAGGGCTTCACTTCAACTTAATTCCACAGATCTTCGGATCACAACCGATACCAATTGATTAACGGAGTCCCCGAGGCACGGAGCGTTTGGGAGAACAGTGGTCCTTCCTAACATATTGAAATCGTGGATTATACTATAACATTCTCAATTTCAAAGTTGGTATTCACAATACATTGTTGAGAATTTGACAACAGCAAACCAAGTGACCAGATTTTTCTTAATTCCAAATTTCGGTGACAAAAGTGACATTCTAAGAAAGTGACATTTTTGCGAATGTGACCAAATTTTTCACGTTCATATTTTGCGAAAGTGACGTTCTGCATCAACACCAAGCCGAAGACGAATTTATTGCTGTAACTAAATTCAATATAACAAATATAATTATGCTGCTAAATATATCACACTGACTTGTTGACAACGATTGTATGCAAATATTGTCCATACAACATTGTTTTAGTTTTGCGATGTGAATGCATTAACATATTTATGAGATAACTCCTGAATACCTAGAATTGATTCAAATGACGTCAATATTAGAGCGCCAGATGACAATTTATTATACCTACTATGAAACAAATGCAAAACTACTGTATCAATATCTACAGTTTAACATAAAGGACGCTATTCCATTGTATTCCACAGCACAGTAACATGTAGGTATGTGTGTAAGTAATGATCAGAACCTATTAACGTAATAAAACTTTTCATGATATTGAACAATAAGGTCATATATTTTATTGTGACAATACCAGAATAGGATTTATTCGGGGCCAAGAGACTTGTGAACATGACATAGAAAGTATCTACCTAATGCCTAAGGATACGATGTTTTACCTGTATGAAACTGTGAGAGAGGATGATATATATTATACTAACTCTAAATACGAGTAATTGGCACAATGTCAGGCAGGTAATAATGGTGAATTCCAAACCCAACATAAACCTCAATTTGTATGAATATTTATAGATACGTATCCTTTTTATCGAGACAAATACTTGTAAAATATATTCAGTCGCAAGACAAACTGAAAACAAATTGATAATGTGTAGAAAATTAAAATTAGTTGCAAAACACGAGTGAGATGTGCCCAAGTAATGTCAAATAATCTCAGAGATTCCTGCAACGAATTTAAACGTAAACAGTTTGTTGATTTACAAGAGAAACTTTTGTAACCACGGGCACGCTTTTCTGAAAGTGACGTTATTACAAATAAGTGAAGTTAAACAAATGAAGTTTCCAAAAAAATAAGCGAGTGGCAACAACAGATTTGATGAGGTAAATTATTAAATGAATTGAAAAAAATATAATCCGATTAGCATGCTTAAGAAATTAATAACTGGTTCTATTTTTCTTTTAATATTATGACATTTTAAATACACAGTCTATAGTGAATTATTTTATTCGTGCATTATCTTTATATTACATACTGAGAATATCAACCTTGTGAACAATAGTTATTGCACAGGTACTGATGAAAATAAAAATGATTATCACGATAGTTAAAAACTGGAAGATAACAAAATGAATTTTAAACAAGGAGCGAAGCAAATACAGGAGCGTAGGATAGCAAAAGAAATCTTGTAAAAGTAGTAAATCATGTAGTTACGCTGTAAAAATGTCCAACTAGAGATTTCACTGGCCGACAAAGAGCTATTAAAGTCCACTCATAATACATGTGTAGTAAAACTGCAATAATTCATCTGTAACTCGCTCTTTTAGTATATTTTCATGAAAAGTTTGGTTTGATGTGATAACCGAAATATCAACAAAGTATCCATTTTGTAATGCCGAGTACAGACCAAGCAATCAAAGATGAACAACGAATATGGAAGCGCGAACGTCAAGTAAAAAGCAAGCTAATGAAATTATTCATCGTTATGGATATTTTTGGCGACCTCACCAAGATCCTCACGGCCCATGCCAACCCCACCAGCTAGCATAGCAATAACAGTCGCTCGTGAAAGCCAAGTCTAATTTAGATAACCTGTACCTATTGTATAACCTACTTGTTATCAAGTAGGTAGGTGAGAGGACTCCTTGTTACTTAATAGGTACAGATTTTGATCGCAACCGAGATTAACGGCATGATTATGATAAAATAAGAATGTGTAAAATCAAATCTCTCTACATACCACGCTTTATGTTCGTTCGCTTTTGTTCAGTCGGTCTGTACCCGACATTAGACGCATGAATAATAAAATATACAAACTGTCTAAAGCTTAAATAATATAGAATGCCGTACAAACCTGTGCGGTTGCAATTTAAATGCAAAACGAAGATTTGTGGACGTCCGGTATCATTTTCGATATTTTATGGATGAATTTTTGGTGGCGTGAGTATTATTTTAATAAAAGCTTTTGCCTTTATTAAAGAAGATTTTTGGATGTTAGGCTTTGATTATTTCAGCCTATTTGAGCAGAATAAAATCTGAAACTATGGATGCTTACGGTTAAGATGTCCAGTGACTGACAACCCACGATATTATATACAGAGAAATATTTAATTTTACAATACTTAGATCACAACTTAATGCCTAATTATATAGGTACATGAACAGCTAGCGATGTGTTAACGACACCATTTTGTTAGTCATAATTTCTTTTAAATGAAGTATGTACAGGCTTTCCAGGACTTTGCCTTCAGCTTACCATCAGGCGAGGTGAAGTCAAATTGACATGTCCTTTATAAAAAAAGAAGTATTAGTAGAGCTTATCACCGTCAATAGGTAAAGACTGTGCCTTGGATACTCGGTACTTCTACAAAGAATTTTCAACTATAAAATCCAATAACCGTTGCTTGTAAATCGAATCCAGAATTTCACTAACGTTGAAAACCTATAAGTTAGATCCGAGAGCAAAGAATTGTTCTTTGAAGTAAGAAAAAGAAAGTAAATGAACCCCTAAATTGATAAAATATATAAGGCCTGGAACAGTATTTATTGAGATACCTTACAAGTAGTAATGTGTACATACTACTCAGGACCCAATAAGATTAAGGTTACGTAATAAAGAGAATATTACAGAGAAAGAAAAGAATCCTATGATCACAATTATTTTGATCAATAGAAGTCTTACAACAAAGAATGAAAGCGGGAAATGATTGAACAATAAAAGGTGAATGAAGAAACAAAGCTCAACAGACACTGATAAAGGAAATGAAAACCTCGCTAGGCGCTGCACTTTTTATTGAGCTGCATAGAAACAGAACATTTTGATTTCCTTATATCCTTTCAATTGTGAAATGATCGAGGAAAATTGTTTCTTTTTTAAATTGCCTGAAGTTTATGCAATTCAACTATTTTTCAGATTATTTTACAGCATATTTTACCAAATTATATGAATGCACAGATATACGTTGTTGTTTCAATAAACTCATATTAGCTATATTGGCATTATTGGTAACGAGTCTCCAGCGAGTCATTTGAAATAAAATAAACTCTAATAAAATCGAACGATGACACTAGTGGCAAAACTTGTATTTATTTAATACCGTAGCTACCGGAACAGGATTTAAAACTATACCACATGGTAAATACACTCGTTTTATTGACTATAAAAAATATTTAACATTGGAATAAAAGGGACTTTTTTATTCATGGAATTTTTAAACTTGTACAGGTATAACTAAATCAAAACCATTTTATTCTCTTTGAAGCAAGTCGTGCGACTAACATTTGAGTTTATCGTAAGGTTAAGTAAAAATAAAAGGTCATCAGTCCCATCTTCTACTTTAATATGTATATCTATGGTGGCAGTTATAGAAAAATGACCCAAAACGGCACGTTTGCCTGAACGGTCTTTTTATTAAAAAGTTATGTAGGCAACACACGTAACATGTATTGATCTCTGGCCCGAAATGTCCCCATGAAAATATCTTATATAATAAGGTTTGACGAAAATTGATTTCATACCTGATCAAATGACGTATTTTATTTAAAAATAATAAAATTATTACGTAGCTACGTATCAAGTACATAATATGTATATACATATTATAAAGGTGTGGTAGAAAATACAATGAGATAAAGAATCTATTACAAATCAATGTGACTTTAACCTCCTCACGATTTTTCATGGCGGAATTAATTAAGATAACATCCTATTATCCGTGTTCATTATTAACAAGCGGTTGCTTAAAAGGCTCCTCTCCAGATCCGCTAACTTTACACTGACATTGAGTTCGTACATCTTAATACGATAATAATCAATTATTTAAATGAAAAATGTGTCTTAGAAATCAGTGTAGGTATATTTCCTGATTGACTTGATCTTGTAAGGATGGGGTCTACATTACATGTAGGACGAATATGGCTCCAGAAAACAGTGCAACAGGTTACACTGGTAAAACTTTTCCATTTTTTGAGATTCGGGCAGAATGTTACCTAATAATGTTACTAGGTAACACCTAACTCTTTAGATAAATGTTTCGAATTTGAACTACTCACAGACTTAAACCGACTCCAACCGTTGGAGAGATTGATAAGCAATATTATGACTCACGGGGTTTGTAGCTAAGAAGGGTTCTCTAAGAACTGTACAATGACGTCACAATACTCCATTCTGAACAAGCCGGAACTATGACCATGCACAATCAGTAAAAACGTGATACAAAATATTATGACGTCAATGAAAAAGCCTGGATATCCAATCGAATCCTGAGAGTGTTTCCTGTACGATATCGATTATTGTGAATGGTAGAAATATCGTAGAGAAAGGAGAGAATTCACGTCAATAAGAAATATGTCTTATTTGAGCTCCGTAATTGGTTCTGGAATCGGCCGGTCACTATATTGACAGGGCCGGCGTCATCAGACGGGATTTGATTTATTAGTTATGGTTGTGAATCGGCTGTGAAAGTTAACAAAGAAACCAATCTGCTATCTAAAGATAATATGAATTCGCTTTTATGAATTGTCTACAAAGAGCAAATTGTTCTGATTACGTTGACAATTTTTGCAGGAAGATTAGACCTTAATCCACTTCGTTGGTTTAAGTGGTTTAAAAGTAATAATTACTAACATGTATCTAAATAAAGTTCCTTAAAGACAAATTAATGCGAATTTAATTATTCTTTAAAAATACTGATCTTTCTGTTATTTTAGGTTTAGTTATTTTGCATCGTTTTAAAATTTCAGGCTCTTGTCAGCATCCGCAGGAATTGTCTTCAGCTACACAGACAGATTGAATACCTCATATTTGAGCTATCCAGCGTACTTAGGCCTACACCGCTCAATTGGCTGGATCTACAATTTATACTGTTAATATTTTCCCTAGAAAGAAAATGTCACCAATATGAATAAGTCAGCGTACTAATTGCTTTAGAAAGTCATTCATAAAATTACTTGCTAAATTTAAAACTTAAGATACAATTTGGGAAAGAGAGATATAAAACCCCCGATTTACATGAATTTGCATGCCGACTACGAAATGGTTAATACCTTTTAGGCAAACTCACTAACATTTAGCAGACCCACTTACCATGTTTATGGTTCCGTAGGATTGCAAAACGAAATTTTGGCGCGGGCCAAAATCCTAGATAACGCGTTTAGTTATTTGACGGGGCTTGGCTTGAAATGTTCTGTGGATATTGCCTTAAAGGCAGGTACTGACTACAGTTAAGGAACGTGATATAACATGTAATAATACGAGTACTCGTCCAGTCTGTATGTGGAAGCAAACGAACAACATGCGAGCATCGAGCCGCAAGTAAATAATATACTTACACATAGGTATTTTAGCATGACGAAAAGTAGATAAATAAACATAATCAGTAAATTTTATTGTCTATTGATCAGAAATTATATTTCCCGAGCCGCGCCGCGTCACAATACTAGCCTTAACGTAAGTGACATCTACATGTTCACATGTTGGCAAACGAAATGGGCTTATAAAATACAAACATATGTCAATTATATAAATATTAATTATAGCCGCCTAACTATTGGCCATACATTATAGTCTCCCCTTTTTTAAGTTGCTAGCATACTGGTATAAGTTTTGCTTCTTCTATTTTCTAGTCTTACAGTACCATAATATTTAATTATCACTTAATCTACACCCTATGTGCCAACGATGCAATTACCATCCTATTCTCTTTTACGAGCGCGTGTTGCGATCCTAGACACTTTTCCAATACGCCATTTTGCTGGCTCTGGTATAAAAATCAATTGCCTGAATATGCTTCGCGCCGCAGACTTTTCTCTATCGTACCTGTATCTGCATAATATTCTGCGCTACTGCATGTGTTAGGACAACTTAGGCACAATTGATACCAGGTATGTCCTTCTCACTTCTATGCAGTAATGTGTAGGTAAGTCAAATCTTTTACTTCTTTTTTTCAAAATGGCTTCTGCTATGGAAAGTATCGCTACAATGAGGGGAAATCAAAACTCGATTCTACAACAGATGTTATTAAGATGAAGAAGGCAATGGTAAATAACAATGGACATGATTAGCATCATTTAGTTGATGATCACTTCGAGTTTTAAGAGCTAACACACTCTTTAGATAAAGATAACACGTGAACTGCGAAATGCAATAAAAGTTTGATAAAGAAACGGTTTTATTGATCGTAAACCGCCTTTACGACACTATATGTAAAAACCCACAAGTTTGTGAGGCTTATTTTATCTAGTAGAAAAATTCTATAGTTACGACTCATCGTTTGAGACTAATACGAAAAGTTTGCACATAAAATTGGTAAATCGATGAAAACGTTAAGTATTAGTTCCCCAACGTGTTTACTCTCTTGTGTGGAGCCAGATGGCGATGAGCTAAAATAACGGAGAACAATACTATGCTGAAAAATATGCCAGGCATTCGAATCCGGCGAGCTTGCATGAAAGGTTTTAATGACATACCTAAGAGGAAACTCGTGGAGTATACCGGGTGTAATATATAAACCTCTAGTAGTACTCCAGGTCCATAACCCATTGGCATAAACCACTACAAAAAAAGCATGCGCTTGGCGCTAAGTAGTTGTTTTTTTTTCTAAAGTGATGTTATTTTGTACCCGGAATACACCCAGTATAAAGATATAAGATTGTGACGGGATGGTACTCGTATGTCTGCCAACTGTAGAGGGAAATAGGCGTGAGCATATTTATGTATGCATGTAGATACGAAATAAATAACTGATAAGAAGAATTTTATATGTTTCTACTTATCAGCTTTAACAAATTCATAATTCTCATATCAACCAGGGTTGATATGAGAATTTATTTGTGTACCTCTAAACATTTTAAGGATACTTTCCCTGGTACTAACTGAGTACTCCACACACACAAAAACAAATATCTTTGCAGAAACATGTAATTTTGTGTCAGAAGTGCGAGCACAATAATTTTGCAAACCAAGATAGATTTGTAATTGGCCAATGCACCTCACGATACATCACGATGTCTCAATGACGTGACTAGCTTGACGAATGTTAGTACTCCTTAGCAGAGGTAATAAATCTTTTACAATAAAAACTAAAAGTATATTTGTATTTACAAATTCGAATTCAAACTTGTTTTTAAGTTCATAGTTTGACACACTAAAATTATAATTACTTCTTCTATTTTCTTTAGTACTAGTAAAAGCTATTACAAAATATGAAACAGATCAATAAATCTTTATCCGTGCTACGGACGAGAGTATTATAAACGAACTAAGCTTTCCAATATGAGCGGCTTTTATACGGATATTGATTATGTCAGTTAATATAATGGTTCCAATGCCATAATGATTTCGCTTATATGCGTCGACAGGTGTTTATTGTAAATTGGTCCAATTTACAAAATACGCGCTTAAATATCCATTTCGACACCTACAAATACCTTTTTTTTTTCTTTTTTTTTTTTCGTGCGGAAATCCCCTCGGATACCCCCCCTGCCGGAGCCGGAAGGGGAGGTTATGTCGGACTCGAACCGACTAAAACCGCACGCCGACTGTGGGTCTTGGTGCTAGGCCGGAGGTGAGGTTGTCAAAGACATATCCCTCGCACCCCGGCTGACCCAGGGCCATCCCTTACGGTCTGGCCCTCCTCAGGAGGGGGGACAACGGTGTCCCCAACTCGCCCCCGGAATGGGGAGGCGCGCTATTCAGCACGCCGCCGCCGTGGCCTGCTTCTGCTGGGGTGACAGGCGGCTCCACCCGTCACCCCCAGGCCCGCGCTCATGGGGGACGGAGGTCAGTCAGTGCCCTCCGACGCCCGAGTTGCCTGCGCGCGCGGGCGGCGCGATCCGCGAGTCTTTCTCGCTCGCGCCGCCTCTCCCGCTCCGCCGTCTCCTTCACGACCATTACCTGCTCGCTGAAGGAGACGCCGGCCGCCCACGCGTCCGCGCAGCGGACCATTGCTGTGAGCAGGGTGGCGAGGGTGAGAACTCTCACTCCCAGGGCTGCCACTAGCTCCCGTCTCGGTTCGGCCCATGCCGGGCACTCGGTGAGCGTGTGCAGCCCCGTGTCCTCGCTCGCGTCGCAAAGATGGCACTCGGACGTTGGCTCCTTTTCGATCCGACACAGATATCTCCCGAAGCACCCGTGCCCGGTGATAATCTGCGTCAGTCGATACGAGAGGCTGCCATGTGGCCTCTCGAGCCATTCCCCCATGATGGGCCGTACCGCCTCTATGACGGCATGCCCTGCGCGTCGTTGCTCAAGTCGTCGCTCCCACTCCGCCACCATGATCCCGTGGAGCCGGGACCTCTCGGCCCGAATGTCTTCGGGCTCGGGATCGTATCCCCGCTCCCGCGCCTCCTTACGGTACCGATACAGTGCCGCAAGGGATCTCGCTTCCAGGATCCACGGTGGCGATCCGGCTAGGCTAGGAGACTCGCCGCTTCAAAGGATAACACCTACAAATACCAAAATGTTAACTCACTTTTAATTTTCGTGTGTAAAGATACTTTGTTTTAAATAAAACACTTAAAATTATCCATTAGGAACTAGAACTACAAAAACCGAGTTGACGTAAAGCAAAAATGAAGATAGGTACCACGTTAACTTATAAAACCAGCTATCCAAAGAAACAAAAAAACATAAATATGCGGATAGTAGTGTTTTGATGCTTGTAAAAGCTCCCTTGACCTTCACACCTCAACGACACCAAAACGATTTAACCGCATGGTGCTTCATCTCGACATTTGGGACCCCAAACAGCCTCAGCTAGTATTAGTTCCTTCTGGGGGGTAGACACCGTATGTGCACCCGTATGTTACACAGCCTAACAGAATCAAGTATCAACACTGTTTCCTAACGTATTAATAGACTTATCAAAAGAACATGTTAAATATAAAACATTAATTTAAATTGCGGTAAGTATGTATAGTTTTGATAAAATCAGATGAATCACCTTTTCAAACTATGATCTGATACGACTAATAACAATTGATGTATAAATCATGACCATTCAATACCTATAAACTATATGGCAACCACATCCCACACTTAAGATACTAAAGATAATATCACTTCAACTTATACGGGTATTGATGATCGTATCGTTATTTGTCCGTCTTCTAATAAATGATCTCTAAAAAATCTGTACTGACCAACTGATATTTTCGATAGGTCACGATACAGAGGCGTTGGAACAATATCCATATAATAATAAACCGATAGCTACAGCTATCGGTTTATTATTATATGGATATATATATATATATATATATATATATATATATAACTACAGTTATATATATATAGGATGATGATAGATATATAGGATATATATACAGGATGTAATCGTTAAGTGTGTCCAGGCGATTATTCCGTAACTATTACAGATATCAAAAAACTTTAAACTGATATCGAAAGTATGTTACCTAATGAGTAAAATTATATAAATAACTTTTTTTAAATCAAACGAGTGGTATCTAAAATTTTGACATTAAACCCTCCCATACATTCAGTACTAGATTAATAGAAAGGTTTTAGTTTCCTTATTTTAAGTGGTATGTTAAGTGGTCTGGTACTCATTTTACCTTAATCATATTTTATGATTACGTATGATTATGACAATAATGATTTTCAAGTAGGTAGATACACGCGAAGTTTTTTTTTAATTTTTTTATAAAGAATATTAGAACCGAAGTTACTAATATTCCCTCTAACCCCTCCAACTAAGCTAAAATGCTTGTGCTAGGAGTGGGTTCACGTCGGTAGTGTTATGGCCAGGTTCGAACCCGGGACCTCTCGATCGTAAGGCAGACTCCTCAACCACTAAGCTACCGACGCTTTTAAATTAAAAAAAATTAAATTATCTTACCACTTCAAAGTTTCTTCTTTTCAATTCTTACACGGAAAGAGAAGTTTAAAAAAAAAGAAGTTTAAAAAAAATGTAAAAAAAAACAATTTCCAATGTTTCTCGAAAAAAAAATCTTCACATGTATCTACTTGAAAATCATCATTGTCATAATCATACGTAATCATAAAATATGACTAAGGTAAAATGAGTACCAGACCACTTAATTCTACTAATCTAATACTTAATGTATGGGAGGGTTTAATGTCAAAATTTTAGATACCACTCGTTTGATTTTTAAAAAGTTATTTATGTCATTTTACTCATTAGGTAACGTACTTTCGCTATCAGTTTAAAGTTTTTTGATATCTGTAATAGTTACGTAATAATCGCCTGGACACACTTAACGATTACACCCTGTATATATAACTACAGTTAATCTTCTTCATCTTTGCGTTAGTCCCAGTCGCATCTGAAGCTTTCAGCTTGAAGTCTGGGGTCCGCTTTACCAGTCTAACTGCGGATTTGGCTGAACTGCGATATTTTCTGTGAAGCGACTACCATCTGACCTTCACAAGCCAAAGGCGATATCGAAGAATTGCAGTTAAACCATTTATTAAACTTTTGAGGGCTCCAACTACCCATAACGACTGACATAGATGATCGTATGGCAACCGGGACCGACGGCTTAACGTGCTCTCCGAGGCACGACCAGACCAATGCAAATACCCATATTCATACATACAAATATTTACACTGAGGGAGGATCGAACCCACGCCTCCTGCATCGCGGCCGCGTTCACGTCCCGATAGCTGTAGTTAATAAGTAATTTAAAATCTAACTGTGCATTAAGACGACACTTTCAATTAGCAATTATGCTGTGAGATACTACGACCTTTGAATTAATATTGCTCATAAAGATTTATATTATAATAACTGGCATGAATGATATTAAGTACAGTAAACCAAGGTTTCTTCATAAAATCAATTTCATCATCTAATAATCCCAGAGAATATTGAAGAAACCATTCGTAAGCCAGAGTACAGTAATAAAACGACATTGTCGACTACACTGTAATAATTTGTCATTTCCTCGTCTCGTATATATTTTCTCGCATTTCCCCGTATATTACATACCGAAGTCTAAGATAAATCCTGTGCTCCTTTCATGGTTGGTTACATTACCATCTGCCACTTGGGCCCTGTTGCGAGCTCTTGGAAATACGTAATAGGTAGGTAGATAGATCGTATTGAATATGAATATCTTTGGAGACATAATAAGACTTAATGATTAAAACGTTTTGGTTCTGTCAATACCGAGTTACCAAATATTACAATATTTACAAAAAGTATCTAAGTAGATATGTTTATCAGCATTCAAGATTCCGTAACACAATCTAGTTGGGCTATGCTTACCATGGGTCTAGATGTTATAGACTTGTTGATTTTCAATATTATTATAATATTTTATTTATTTGTTGCTTGTGTATGTCATATATATGTAAATTGAGAAATTTTATTAGACAAGGTATGATGAATTAATTTTTTATAGCATTTATTATGCTAACTTTTAAGTTCGATGATTTCGAACTTAAATGCTATAAAAAAATCATTCAAATATTTGGGCGGAGTCATCAAAATTCAAAGTTTAAAAATGGTTGAAAAATCATTCATTGTTTCCAACAGTTCGTAAGAATGTTGGTAGATGGCTCCACCGTTGCCCTTAAAGACGGATAATATAAAGAGAAGGAAAATTTGAAATGATTCAAGTGTGGCTCAAAAGCTCAGTTGAAAGAGCATTCCCCCTGTAAGGGAAGAAAGGTCGTGAGTTCATATATATAATATATATATATATATATATATATATATATATATATATATATATATATATATATATATATATATACATATATATTTGTACATAATTAAGTGTACATTATGTAGGCTATAATTTTTGTAGTGTGTAAATTGTCTGTAATTTACAACCATTAAATTTTTTGCCAGAAATTAATTTAATTGAAATTGAAATGTTATATAGGTTGTTTACGATAGAACTAGCTCTTGTAAAACTTGTTTTTATTCAAACCTATGTCCTAAATTCTACTCCGTAGGAGGCGTAGCCGCCCCGCAGACCGCAGCGTGCAATGGCCAGCAGGGCCATTAGGGGGTACCGCACGATATCCTTCGAGGCGGCGAGTCTCCTTGCCGGATCCCTACCGTGGAACCTGGATGCGAGAGCCCTTTCGATGCTATATCGGTATCGTAAGGAGGCGCGGGAGCAGGGACGGGAACCCGAGCCCGAAGAAATTCGGGCCGTGAGGTCTCAGCTCCACAGGGACATGGTAGCGGAATGGGAGCTACGACTTGGGCGACCAAGCGCAGGGCACGCCGTAATAGCGGCGGTAAGACCCATCATGGAGGAATGGCTAGAGAGGCCACACGGCAGCCTCTCGTACCGGCTGACGCAGGTGATTACCGGACACGGGTGTTTCGGGAGTTACCTGTGTCGGATCCGGAAGGAGCCAACGTCCGAGTGTCATCACTGTGATGCGAGCGAGGACACAGAGCTGCACACGCTGACCGAGTGCCCGGCGTGGGACACGCCGAGGCGGGTCCTAGTGGCAGCTCTAGGGGTGGGAGTCCTCACACTCGTCACATTGCTCACAGCGATGGTACGATGCGCAAACGCTTGGGGTGCGGCCGCCTCCTTCTGCGAGCAAGTAATGCTCGAGAAGGAGGCGGCCGGTCGGGTCCGGACCAGACTCCGGGCCCGGGAAGCCCGTGCAGAGCGAAGGCAAACCGGACGTCGGAGGTCGCAGAACGACCTCCGTCCTCCATGAGCGCTGGCCTGGGGGTGACCGGTGGAGCCGCCTGTCACCCTAGCAGAAGCAGGCCGCGGCGGCGGCGCAAAGTGCACCTCCCCGTAACCGGGGCTAGGGGACCTTTTGGTCCCCACAACCCGAAGGGGACCATCTCGAAAGAGATGGTCCTGGGTCTGTCGGGGTGCGAGAGATATGCTTTTGGCAATCTCACCTCCGGCAACCAAGGACCCAAGATGGCGTGCGTTTTAGTCGGTTCGAGTCCGACATAATCACCTCCACCGGCTCTGTGGAGGTGGTATCCGTGGGGATTTATCGCACGATAAAAAAAAAAAAAAAAAGCCGCCCCGCAGACACAGATCCCCTATTGGCGGAGTTACAAGAGGGATACAGGGAAGCCAGGAATGCCCTCCGAGCGGAGATCAAGCGGTCCAAGGCAGCTTCCTACAAGGAGCTGCTGGAGACACTGGAGCGGGACCCATGGGGGCGGCCTTACCGCTTGGTAAGAGGAAAGCTGCGCCCCCGGGCCCCTCCCCTGACCCAGGTTCTCGAGCCGGCTCTGCTCGGAGGAGTGGTGGAATCCCTGTTCCCGGCGCGGGCGGAATACGTTCCGCCGCAGATGACTCCGCCACCTCGGTCCCCTGATGCGCCCGGCGTGGTTATTGACGACGACGTGCCCGAGGTCACTTGGGTAGAACTAGAGCTGGCGGTGCGACGGCTTAGAGCCAAGAAGAACACCACCCCGGGACCCGACGGCATTCCAGGCCGTGCGTGGGTCCTAGCTCTAGGAGAAGACGGTCTCGAACCCCGACTGCGAGGGTTCCTCAGCGCGTGCTTGGAGCGGGGCCAGTTTCCGAAGATGTGGAAGACGGGGAAACTGGTCCTCATCCGCAAAGACGGACGCCCGGCGGATGAGCCGTCCGGGTACCGGCCCATAGTGTTGCTCGACGAGGTGGGCAAGCTCTTCGAAAGAGTGATTGCCAAGCGCCTCGTCGAGCACCTCTCTAGAGTGGGGCCGGACCTAGCGGACACGCAGTACGGCTTCCGCCGGTGGCGTTCCACTGTGGATGCCATCATGCGCGTGAGGACTCTGGCGGAGGATGCGGTTGCCCGGGGCGAGGTGATGTTGGCGGTGTCCTTGGACATCTCCAACGCGTTCAACACCTTGCCCTGGAGTTGCATCAGGGAGGCGCTCGTGTACCACGATGTGCCTCTCTACCTCCGCCGCATAGTCGGGGCGTACCTGACGGAGAGGGCCGTCATCTACCCAAGTGCGACCGGCGTCGGTAGGCGTGAGATGTCGTGCGGTGTCCCACAGGGATCGGTCCTGGGGCCGCTCCTGTGGAACATCGGATACGACTGGGTGCTTCGCGGTGAGCTCGCGTTCGGTGCCACCGTCACGTGCTACGCGGACGACACGCTAGTGACGGTGAGTGGCGCTACACACCGCGAGGCGACCCAGAGGGCCACGACCGCTGTTGCTCAAGTCGTGGATCGGATCCGGCGGCTGGGTCTCGAGGTGGCTCTGCACAAATCCGAGGCCTTGTTCTTTCATGGTCCTCGGCGCAGGCCACCCCCGGGATCCAGCTTGACAGTAGGAGGTACTCCCATCGACATCAAGCCCCGGTTGAAATACCTGGGGCTCGTACTCGACGGTCGGTGGGACTTCGGAGAGCACTTCCGAAGTCTGCGCCCCAAATTGTTGGTGTCAGCTAACGCGCTGATGCGGCTGCTGCCCAACTTGAGGGGCCCAGAGGACTCCTGCAGGAGACTCTACGCGGGTGTCGTGCGGTCCATGGCCCTGTACGGGTGCCCCGTGTGGGCGGACGCCCTGCAGGCCAGGTTCATGCAACTGCTGCATGCGCCGCAGCAGACGATGGCCTGCAGGGCCATTAGGGGGTACCGCACGATATCCTTTGAAGCGGCGAGTCTCCGTGGATCCTGGAAGCGAGATCCCTTGCGGCACTGTATCGGTTCCGTAAGGAGGCGCGGGGGCGGGGATACGATCCCGAGCCCGAAAACATTCGGGCCGAGAGGTCCCGGCTCCACGGGATCATGGTGGCGGAGTGGGAGCGAAGACTTGAGCAACGACGCGCAGGGCATGCCGTCATAGAGGCGGTAAGGCCCATCATGGGGGAATGGCTCGAGAGGCCACATGGCAGCCTCTCGTATCGACTGACGCAGATTATCACCGGGCACGGGTGCTTCGGGAGATATCTGTGTCGGATCGAAAAGGAGCCAATGTCCGAGTGCCATCACTGCGACGCGAGCGAGGACACGGGGCTGCACACGCTCACCGAGTGCCCGGCATGGGCCGGACCGAGGCGGGAGCTAGTGGCGGCCCTGGGAGTGAGAGTTCTCACCCTCGCCACCCTGCTCACAGCAATGGTCCGCTGCGCGGACGCGTGGGCGGCCGGCGTCTCCTTCAGCGAGCAGGTAATGGTCGTGAAGGAGACGGCGGAGCGGGAGAGGCGGCGCGAGCGAGAAAGACTCGCGGATCGCGCCGCCCACGCGCGCAGGCAACTCGGGCGTCGGAGGGCACTGACTGACCTCCGTCCCCCATGAGCGCGGGCCTGGGGGTGACGGGTGGAGCCGCCTGTCACTCCAGCAGAAGCAGGCCACGGCGGCGGCGCGCTGAATAGTGCGCCTCCCCATTCCGGGGGTGAGTTGGGGATATCGTTGTCCCCCCTCCTGAGGAGGGCCAGACCGTAAGGGATGGCCCTGGGTCAGCCGGGGTGCGAGGGATATGTCTTTGACAACCTCACCTCCGGCCTAGCACCAAGACCCACAGTCGGCGTGCGGTTTTAGTCGGTTCGAGTCCGACATAACCTCCCCTTCCGGCTCCGGCAGGGGGGGTATCCGTGGGGATTTCCGCACGAAAAAAAAAAAAAAAAGGTCCTAAATTCTACTAGATACACTAGGGAAATATCTCGTAGAATTCTCAAACAAAAAGGTAAGGGCCATCTCAACAATCTTGTTACATAAATTATTTATAGTAAGACACACTAAAGCTGTACTAGGTACCTATGTTTTCGAATCATTCGCCTAAACACTATGCGTGCAATATAAATACAGTTGTACCTTTGAATGTTTGCAAACTGGGAAGCTGTTAGTATTCGTAAGTACACACAATTCTTCTGTATGACTACAGAAGTTGTTAGAGAAGTAGAAACTTATGAGTTGTATCATTATTAAGCTTTCTAATAGATATTTCATTAAGTTAAATTTAATTCTGCATTCCATGTGAAAGAAATGGAGGGTAGGCGAGGGCCTCGCCGCGAGGCGCACAAATAATGGTTACCGCACACCGCGCGCCGATCGCAGGCCAGTCAAGTTGTGACCACGGGTGCTGTAACGCACCAGAAAAAAAAAAGTTTTCCAAAATTTATCGCGTGAAGACCCGAACTAATAAACTATGAATTGAATTTTTCTTCTTATTACTCTATTCAGCAAAGTTAATCTCCGAAGAGGTCACAATTCTTCGAACACTATTCAGGAGTCCCATGTACTTTCCTCTGGGCCCTCATAGTACATAGGTTCGATGTATTGTGTTGCGCTCTACGAGTAAAAGCTTTAAATTACACTAATCCTATGTTTTCTTAAGACACTCAAGACCTCTAATAGTTAAAGTCCCTCGTTTCATCTATTTCAGCTAATACAATCTTCAATATCTTACACATATTTTTTTTTTTTTTATATTTAGTCCGTCAATTGACTGCACCCCGCTAGATGGCAACAAAGCTGAAGTGCAGTCCAGAAGATACAGACCACCATTCTCGGTGCCATTGGACGTAAAATGGTGGTCCCTAACTTGACGGCATTGATAGATGCCTTTTCACGCCCCGCTTGAAGAACCCGGGACTGTAAGAGGAGGGAAACACGTATGCGGGCAGAGCATTCCAGCTCTTTATCGTGCGGCAGAGGAAAGAGCCCCCAAACCGTTTAGTGCGAGATGGTATGGATTCCACCGTGTGTGGATGGCACCGCAGACCAACACGTGTTGTTCTGGATAGGAAGGGAGAGGGTGGGATCAGTTGAAATAACTCCTCAGAACACTCGCCGTGGTAGAGGCGGTAGAAAACGGCCAGAGAGGCAACGTCTCTACGCAACTGCAGAGGTTCCAAGGTGTTGGTAACCTCAGGATCACCTATGATACGAACTGCACGTCGCTGCATTCTGTCAAGAGCGTCTAACAGGTATTGCGCGAAACCATCCCAGAGATGAGAACAGTATTCCACACAAGAGCGACACCTGTTACACCTGTGACACCCAAACCCGACATTTTTGTCAGTTGCATAGATAATTTTGAAAAATATCTATTTTGAATTCCTGATAATATATTCTATCACCATACTACAAAAAAGTTGTTGATAAATAGAAGCTTCACGTAGAACAAACGACTTCCATTATTATGTAATCTTCGAAACAGCCTAACCGCACGGGAAAATTATGAGATCCCGGCGGTCTGTGACACCGTGTTACGGCGTGTAAATAGCAAGATTCAAGGCTAAAAATCTCACATAATATAACTTCAGCACGTCTTTGCTTAAATTTGACACGGTATGTGAATATTACATGTCTCGCATTTTTGTTATAAATTGCGTTCGTCTGGTTTTCTTCGTTGCTCAGTTATGATAGCAATATTATTTTCTCTTTTATCCGATAAAACAAGATGTAACTCTTGTGTACAATGTGTATAGGCATTGAGAGACTAAGCAGGTCTATAAATATACAGATGATGATGATGATGAAATTTCTGGCAAAATTGTTGGTCTAAATGTCGGTTATGGTGGAGGTCAATGAAAAACGACAGTAATGGGTTGGATTCCTTTTCCACTTACGTGCATACGTCTTTATTAAGATTCATTAAATTCAGTTCGAGAATCTTACGATGACCGATAGAAGTAAAAGTGACTTTTTAAAACCAAAAAAAAAAAATAACTGCTACAAAGAATCAAAGAATCAAAGCAATCGCTAAGAAAAAAGAGAAAAGAGTATTCGATTTCAACGCAATCATTCCCTTTGAAAAACATCGGAAAAAATGAAATGCTCAAGTGAAACTTGAACTCACGACCTTTGCCTTACACGGGGAATGCTCTTCCAACTGAGCTATTGAGCCACACCTGAATCATTTCAAATTTTCCTTCTCTTTATATCCGTCTTTAAGGGCGACGGTTGAGCCATCTACCAACATTCTTACGACTGTTGGAAACAATGAATGATTTTTTATAGCATTTATTATGCTAAATTTTAAGTTCGAAAAACATCTAACTTCAAAGTTAGCATAATAAATGCTATAAAAAATTCATTCAAATCATACCTTGTCAAATCAAATTTCTCAATTTACATAAGTAATTATTGTTTGAATTTATATAACAGGAAAGTATGAAAAGTGATAATTACGCTTTTGTGATGAATGATAAATTTCATAAATCTTAGACTTAATATTGTGAACTAACTTGAACGCGATTTTATTGGAGGGTGAATTCACCGTGGAATCTCACCGTTGTAAAGACAGCCTAACAAACAAATTAATTTGAATTCCAATTAAAACCCTGTTCCATTGTCCTCGTCCAACTAAGAATAACTTATTAATTACGTAACGTAAATGCCTTAATTTTGTTGGTTTTCTTCCATTTATCGTTGGCGTTTTTTG
Organism: Eilema sororculum; assembly: GCA_914829495.1. Lineage (NCBI taxonomy): Eukaryota > Metazoa > Arthropoda > Insecta > Lepidoptera > Erebidae > Eilema > Eilema sororculum. The sequence continues at coordinate 17,659,116 of OU618543.1, read as the reverse complement.
AGTAATCGAATCAACCTGTATAATTTGCTGTAGGTCTTTCGGTAGGATGTATAGGTATGCTATACGACAGTTTTTATTCTTTAAGGTATATTTTAGAATTCAATCATTGCAAAGTTCACTGGGAAGGTACACTCAGTGAAAACAGATAGATATACATAGAAATCATATGATCTGGATATTTAGCAGACTGCCGGCGTCTCCTTCAGCGAGCAGGTAATGGTCGTGAAGGAGACGGCGGAGCGGGAGAGGCGGCGCGAGCGAGAAAGACTCGCGGATCGCGCCGCCCGCGCGCGCAGGCAACTCGGGCGTCGGAGGGCACTGACTGACCTCCGTCCCCCATGAGCGCGGGCCTGGGGGTGACGGGTGGAGCCGCCTGTCACCCCAGCAGAAGCAGGCCACGGTGGCGGCGCGCTGAACAGCGCGCCTCCCCATTCCGGGGGCGAGTTGGGGACACCGTTGTCCCCCCTCCTGAGGAGGGCCAGACCGTAAGGGATGGCCCTGGGTCAGCCGGGGTGCGAGGGATATGTCTTTGACAACCTCACCTCCGGCCTAGCACCAAGACCCACAGTCGGCGTGCGGTTTTAGTCGGTTCGAGTCCGACATAACCTCCCCTTCCGGCTCCGGCAGGGGGGGTATCCGTGGGGATTTCCGCAGGAAAAAAAAAAAAAAAAAAAAAGGATATTTAGCAGACTTAAATTCTAATTCCTAAACCATCATCCATGAAGCAGTATTATTTCTACAAAAATGACAGAATATTTTGTGCATCGTCTTTGTTTGTACATACAATAAATAAGGTTTTCATAAAAATTGATGTCAAATTCTTCTTAGAATGGTCGTTCTGTGGGTGAGTCAATATGCAAAGCACTTCGTGATTCAGTTGTCCAATGACAGCTGTTCTGACAAGACAATATTCGCATGAACCTCATGCATTTGTGATTATATTGCACTCTGACGTAGACGGTATCATTGAGCATTTATGTCACGTCTAGCACGAAACAGCAGAATAGTATAGATATTGTTATTAGGTAACTTCAATGTTATAAATGTTTACCACCACAAATCAAATGGTACATTAAGTATTTATTTTCCTTTACAGTATGATGATGAACTGAAATGCCTAACGAACACGCGTGTCCTTCTTCCTATAATCACAGGTTTTTAAGCGAAGCCTCATAAATGCATATCAAGACCGCTAAACAGACCTTACCGTGAAAAAAATAAACATCTACAAGCAAAATCGTAGCATAAAATAATAATGATGATAATAGCAATCATTAGTATAAAACACTATACAACTACACATACAGATTACCTACTAGACGACAGTATGATGATGATGACCTCCGACCGATTTCGGCCATGGCGACCACTTATGTGTCCTCCTGATTGGTACGGCGCTGGTGCGCACGCAAATGGCTAATATAGCCAATCTTGGCAGTGAACCTACGCGCACATATAGCGCACGTAAGCACTCCACCCACGTAATTGTAGGTAACAGCAGCAGGCTGTCTGGCCTTCAGTTCGTCACGCCTGGTGTCGAGGTCCGCCTTCCGCTGCTCCTCGAACTCACCCACTTGCACACGGATAAGCCTACGCCATTCAGGGCGATGTGCCGCCAATGCCTCCCATCTCGACGGTTCGATGTTACATTTTTTCATGTGGCGCTTCTGAACATCTTTGTAACGGAGGAGTTGTCCGCCTTGTTTCCGCTTACCCTCCTCCAATTCAGAATAAAAGATGCGTTTCGCCACTCGATCCTCCGTCATCCGAGATACGTGACCACACCACCGAAGTTGACGACGCATTAAATACGTCTCTATGCCACCGACATTTGCTCTTCGTAGAACTTCGGTGTTTCGTACATAGTCGGACCACTGGATATTTAAAATTTTTCGCAGGCATTTAAGGTGGAATTGGTCTAGAGTACGAATGTGGTGACGGTACACGCACCATGTTTCGGATGAATATAGAAGGTTTGGCAGCACGATCGCCATGTATACAGAAATTTTGGTAGACAGCTTTAGATCATGCGAGCAGAATACCTTAGCGCATAGCTTCCCGAATGCTGCCGCAGCAGCTCCAATTCTGCTATTGATTTCGGCATCAAGGTCACATTTAGATGTTATGGTGCTCCCTAGGTAGCGAAACTTATCAGCCTGTTTCAACTCGTCCTCGCCAAGCCTGATACACAGTGTCTCGTGACCGTGTGTGTCTAAACACATCACCTCCGTCTTTTTGACACTTATTTTCAGGCCAAACTTGCAGCATGTTTGATGAAAGGCTGTCATCAGCTGTTGCAGGCCCTCTGAAGATTCCGCTAAGAAGCATATGTCGTCGGCATACATAATCTCTCTGATCACTGCCTGAGTTGCCTTGGAGCGCGCCCTTAGTCTGGCCAGATTGAAAAGTCCACCGTCGGTTCTGAAGCGTATGCGGACACCCTCAGAGATAACCCCCGCGACCTCCCCGACCACTACTGCAAAGTACAGGACGAACAGTGTAGGTGCTAGAACACATCCTTGTTTTACCCCACAGGTGACGGGGAAGAACTCGGATTGCTCACCGTTTTCAGTTACGCAGCATTGCATGTCGTCATGCAGTAGTCTGAGAAGCCTCAAAAACTTCTGCGTGCATCCCAGCTTTCCCAGAACCAGCCAAAGAGCTTCACGAGGAACGCTGTCAAACGCTTTTTCTAGGTCAACAAAGCAGAGGTACAACTGACGGCCTTGTTCTCTGCTTTTTTCCTGAAGTTGCCGCACTGAAAAGATAGCCTCACAGGTGCCCCGATCAGGTCGAAAGCCAAGTTGAGTTTCTGGTAGGATCCTTTCTGATAATAGCCTTAGGCGATTGAGAAGCACTCGAGCAAAGGCCTTTCCAGGCGTTGAGAGAAGAGAGATGCCACGGTAGGAGTCACAATCGGAACGAACGCCTTTGTTTTTGTACAGGGCTTGAATACGTGACACCTTGAAGGCAGCTGGAACCCGTTCTTCCTCCCACATACGTACAAATAGTTCCCAAACAAATGTGTGTAACTCGATACCGCCGCACTTCAGCAACTCGCCCGGTATAAAGTCAATGCCAACTGCCTTTTTATTTTGTTGGTCTTTGATGGCAGAGATAACCTCGTCACGCGATAGCGGTGCATCCAGCTCAGTACATAAAGGGAGTTGTGGTAGTCGACTGATGAACTGGAGATCGGCTGATCGGTCTACATTTAGCAAGGAGTTAAAATGTTGTGCCCACCGCTTGAGTACGTCCTCCTTACTAGTAAGGAGTTCGCCATCTGTTGCTTTCAGGGGTACCCTTACTCGATGACACCCTCCAATCATCCTACGTACCTCGCTGTAGAACTCCCCGAGCTGATTTGTATCTGCGAGCCACTGCATGCGACAAGCCTTGTCTCGCCACCACTTGTCCTTGATCTGTCGGGACAGCCTACGTAGTTGGACGTCACTTTCTTTGACCGCCGCCACACTCCCACCTCGCCGACTGTGCTGTTTCAAGAGATCACGATGTTTGTCGAGTGCCGCCCTAAGAATTTCATCGTTCTCATCAAACCAATCCTCGTTTCGATGATCTTTTCGACCCAAGGTAGCGGAAGCGGCTTCCATAAGTTGAGACGACAATGTTTCCCAGGTTGCAACTACATCGCCACTATTATCACTTGACAACAGCTTCTCAGACAAGGTCTGAGCGTATTTCTCCCTCACCTCGCGATCGTTCAGCCTTTCCAGGTTCAGTGACTCAGGCTTTATTGCTTTGGATCTACGTGGTTTTCGGAGGCGGAGTCGCAATTTAATAATAATGAGCCGGTGGTCAGTCCAACAGTGTGCCCCGCGCATAACACGGGTGATCTGCACTTGTCCAATGTCTCGTTGCCGTACGATAGCATAATCGATCAAGTGCCAGTGTCTGGATCTTGGGTGCATCCACGTTGTCTTGTGCTTTGCGGCAAGCCGGAACATGGTGTTCGTTATTGCCAGCTCGTGTTGAGCACATAAACTGAGTAACAGCCGACCATTGCAGTTCATGTTGCCAACTCCGTGTCTACCCAGGACTCCAGGCCAAGCCTCATAGTCTCGTCCGACTCTGGCATTGAAATCACCCAGCAATAAAATCTGCTCTCCGGTGTTAACGCTATCTAGACATCGAGATACGTCGTCATAGAATTTTTCCTTAATGTCATCAGACTTATCTAGGGTAGGAGCGTAGACACTGATGACATTCAGGTAGTTATTACGGTCCAGGTGTAGGCGCAACGTGGTTAATCTGTCCGAAATGTGTATAGGGTATTCATCCAAGCGCTTCATTATGTCGCTTTTGATAGCAAACCCTACACCTGAACGTCGCTGTTCAGACGTAGCGGTCCCCTTCCAGAAGAAGGTGTAACCACCTCCATCTTCCACCAGTTCTCCCTCATCAGCGAGATGTGTTTCACTGAGAGCAGCAACATCCACGCCATAACGACAAAGTTCACGTGCTACTACGGCGGTTTTACGTTCAGGGCAGGTGTTACCATCATTATCAATGAGCGTTCTCACGTTCCACGCACCAAATGTCATTGTTGATGTTTTTATTATATTTTTATTGTTTCGTCGACCACGTATTAATTGATGCGATGGCAGCCGCGGTTACTACCACCTCTCCAGATAGGAACGAGCATTTTTTTAGGGCACCTTTTCTAGCCCACTCCTCGGCTGAGCGAGGAAAGCAGTGCCTCCCTAAATAGGGCTGCTTTGTAATCCTGGGTGCTGCCGAATTCACACTGTCGTCCCCAGTTTGCAATGTGAAAGCGACCACGGCGCGTACTCACACCCCCAAGACCACCTATGTGTAGGATTCAGACAAAGCCCGGCTGCATCATGCCAGACCTCTCTACTTCATCCCATCGCCACAGGATTTCGCGTATTCGGAGTCCTTTCAACAGAAGCGGTCTGGTGCGCAGGATATTTTAGATGCGCAAACGCTCGCGCAGACGCAGGCGCACACTCTCATCCTCACCCTCCTTGGTCCAGTGGAACGGAGATCCGCTACGACTGGAGAGAGATCAGATGATGTATCTGGCCGACGGTAACTATACGCCCTCTACCGTCGCCCTAGGCCATCCACCTTGCCTTGCTGATTCGCCAAGTCCACCAAACCCTGTTGCATATCTGCATTGGGTTGCCTTCCTTGCCGAGCCAGACTTTTTGCGTGATGCGAGAGGGAGCCGCATTTAACTTGCCTACTGAGTTGACAAGCCCCTCCTCCAGGTTTAGCCCGTGAGCCGACACGGTTTTCCAGGGTGTGGCTGCTGTACGCATACAGCTACTGGGAGCCACTGGAGAAGGGTTTGTGAACTAGCAGCGTTGTTAACACATCTCTGGTACTTTATTGAAAGTCGGCTGTCAGAGATAGACGCTACTACTCCACTACACGACAGTATAGCATAATGGCAATCTACAAGCAATGAAACGACTGCTTGGAGATGTCAAAAATTATACAAGCAACTTTTATCTAAAGGTAATTTTACTTTCTATATTCAAAGTTGAGTCAAATATAGTACTAGAGCAGAGTTTTGAATGTAAAACTAGTGCATTGTTCAAAGCTGGACTACCGAGAATTGAGCAACTCAAGTTTTCAAGCGCTCGAGATTAAACTTCTATTGACACAGTTGCAACTGCTAAATGTTATGGCTGGAGCAGGTCCACTTTATTATTTGTGAACTTGAACTAGTTTAGTTCGAGAACTTTTATCTACTTAAATATGTTACCTTTTGAGTATAGTCTAGTACTAATATCGATAACAAAATGGTCTGATGAAACAAGAGAAAACTTAAATATTTAATGTTATTTGAATGTGATTGATTGTGTATGGTCCGGGTAGATAACAGTTTATTCATAACATCTGAATAGGTTAATTCATGATCTCATCTACGAACGATATGAGTAGGTAAACTTTATCAATCTAGCTGTTACCCGTTTTTTCAGGAACTGTCGAACAAAGAATCGTCCAAAGCTTCACGGAGCCTTTATACGGGTAATAGTTAAGTATGTTAAATCAGTTGATGTTTTTAAAGCTGCTAACGAGTCAATAGATACATTTTTCATTAATCCCTGCTCAGTGCAAATATTTGTATGCCTGAATATGGCTATTTGCATTGGTCTGGGTGTTTCTATGTATATATACCTACGTATTTATAAAAAAAAGTATCTAAGTATGTTTATCTGCATTCTAGATTCCATAACACAAGCTAATTAAGCTTACCATGGGTCCAGATAGCGTTGTGTAGAATGTTGTGGAATATATATTTAAAAAAAACTGTGTGTTCATAACTAACACGTTCAATACCGACAGGCTATTGGCTTACGTTGTTTTATTAATTAACACACCTCTGCATTCGACAGATTGCCACAATTAAAGCTTATACAACGGTTATGAAGTAAACAAATATTTAATTAATAGCTGGTAACGTGCCTCCATTGTACAGGGTTACGGGATTTATGAACTTTAAGGGAATTATATCTAAAAGAGGTACGCTTAATAGGATTTTCGCTTGGATTTGGTGCCGTAAGCTGTGGAAGTACCTACATACTTACATAGCGTTGTGCAGAATGTTGTGGAACATTTAAAAAACCGTTTATACTACAGTAATCATCGTCTAAGCGCCCGGTTGCATTCTCATTTTTCGCTCGAGTTCCCCATTTTTTTATACTTCACTTTTCCTGGTTTATGTCATAGTAATCTAATGATTTTGTCCATAATTATGGAAAACTACAAAATAGATAGCATTTAGGATTAAAATTTAACAGCATTCCAATATTTGGTTGCTGGTAAATGAGAACCTAAGAGCCAAATAAGCCAAGTAAGAAGAGATATATAATTGAAAGAGCAAATACAGGCAATGGTTCCAGCACTCTCACAAATAATGCTAAAATACGACATACTGTCAATATTGCTAACTGAAGCCTGTAAGACCATTCGTTCCGAGAAAAGTATATTCTATCTTTGAGCTTTGCCTTGATTCATTCAAATCTATGAATGAATTTTACAGCATTAAGTGTGCTATGTATACAAATCGAATACATAGAGAAAAATTAATCTTCTCGGGACTCGAACCCGCGATATTTCCCTTACACACGTACTTACTTACTTCACGGTACCGTGACACGCACGATGTGATTCAAATTTCCCTTCTATTTCTATCCGTCTTCGAGTCCCACCCTAGAAGATTTATTTTTCCCTATGTATTCGATTTGCTTACATTGTTCGAACAGAACAGTGTTTATCATAACTACAACACAAAGTATTTACCAATAGTTTGTTTCTCTCTCATTATAAACTGTACACCAAACCCTATTATTGAAACCACGCCACGACCAAGAGATATTGTTATAGTGGCCATCTGGGTAGTAAGATGATAGCCGCCATTAAGGCCCTCTATTCCTGCAAAAGTAGGCATTTATAGCGATCCCGGCCGCTCGTAAAATATTACGCGCGAACGCAGTGACGGTGAACTCGGCATGACCCCGCCAGCGTCACAGTATAGAAATATGCAGTAGGAAAACTTGATTTGACTTAGAAAATTAAATGCAGTTTTTTTAACTTTATTTAGTTATATGACTATATATATAAATATATATATATATATATATATTATATATATATATAAATATATATATATATAAATAAATACGAAATTAAAAAAAACTGTATGAGTTTGAGAACTGTTTGTTCTATGTGTTTAGTTGCTTGGGCGAAAAAAACTTACATTATAATAATAATAATGCTTGTAATTTTACAAACATTTGTTTGAATTGATGCTAACGGTTACTTTATATAATCGCACCGTTCGTCGTCGACAGGGCAGTTAAATACCTAAAGTTAACGAGATTAACAACTTTTTTCGTGCGGGAATCCCCTCGGATACCCCCCTGCCGGAGCCGGAAGGGGAGGTTATGTCGGACTCGAACCGACTTTTTAGTCGGTTCGAGTCCGACTGTGGGCACGCCGACTGTGGGTCGTGGTGCTAGTTTTTATGAAGTATTTATATAAAATTACACTGTACCTTCTTTTTTTCGTGCGGAAATCCCCTCGAATACCTCCCCTGCCGGAGCCGGAAGGGGAGGTTATGTCGGACTCGAACCGACTAAAAAGTCGGTTCGAGTCCGACTGTGGGCACGCCGACTGTGGGTCGTGGTGCTAGTTTTTATGAAGTATTTATATAAATTTACACTGTACCTTCTTTTTTTCGTGCGGAAATCCCCTCGAATACCTCCCCTGCCGGAGCCGGAAGGGGAGGTTATGTCGGACTCGAACCGACTTTTTAGTCGGTTCGAGTCCGACTGTGGGCACGCCGACTGTGGGTCGTGGTGCTAGGCCTGAGGTGAGGTTGTCATCGAAATATCCCTCGCACCCCGGCTGACCCAAGGCCAGTAATTCTCCTGGGTCTGCTGGGGTGCGAGAGATATGCTTTCGGTAATCTCACCTCCAGCAACCAAGGACCCAAGACGGCGTGCGTTTTAGTCGGTTTGAGTCCGACATAACCGCCTCCACCGGCTCCGTGGGGGTGGTATCCACGAGGATTTTGCGCACGATAAAAAAAAGGCCAATAATTAAACTAACCTACCTAAATATTAAAATTATTCTATCCTAAACTAAAACTAAATTTATATTTATTTATACACACACAAATTATATACAATGTACGAATATTGTAGGTACTAGGTACCCCTGTACTGATATAGATAAAATATGAATTATAGAAAATCGTAAGTAGCATCTTCAGTAGTAATACTGATATTCTTATACTATGGCGCTATGAGCGTAATATTTAGGTATGATAATTTTTTAAATTACCAATCGGAGTTAGAAATTTAGTTTATGGCTTTGCACGACTTCTTTAGCTTGCGTTGTTTATTGCCCATATTGAATGACTTGCAACAATTTATTATAAATACGCAAAACCGATTGATTGGTGCACGAAACTGTCGCGCAAAAACTGACACAGGTCCTACTTCGGTAAGCGCCAGCGCGCGACTGGCGCAACTTTTCGGGCCTCAGCGGCGCGAGCACTCGCGAATTTAGTAGGTATTTAAATATAACTTTAAAAATTATTTCATAATATAGTCAAAATCTGCGAAAATGTCTAGACATATGTAGTGGCTTTAGTTTAGTACAAAAATTTTATAGAAAGCATAAGTAATTTAGTCATAATATTAAAAAAAAAATAACGAAAAGGGGTAACTTTGGGATTTTTTTCTATCGAGTGAAGTTCATCAGATCTGGTAACTGAATGCGAATTTGACTAGACTGGATCCTTAACTAATATATATCTTTTTTTCGAAATTTAAAACGCTTTTTCCTATGATTCAAATGCTTTTAAAAAACTCAAAATGCGGCCTACCTGGCCTTAACGCTGGCTTGACGTATAGAGAGCCAATATTTTCACAGCTAACGAACTATAAACCTATACACTGTCATAGTTATATTGTATGGGTGAGGTTGAGTGTGTATTGAATTCTCTTTCGATACAAAACTAACCTCAATGTTTAAGCGACTTAAAATAAAAACGAGTTAATTTTTAAATGGTTGTCCTGTCGAAGTAAGTCAAGTAACTCAAGTGCTATCGTGTTTCATACCACTGCAAAAGACAAAGTTAATTGAGTAGTTTATTATTGCTTCTGTGTTTCAAATATGTAGAAATAAAATATGTGTTAAAAATGTAGAAAAAACATAAAAACATAACATAAACTCACGCCTGTATTCCCCGAAGAGGTAGGCTGAGGTGCTAGCACCGACATGTAGAAATTAGAGTAGAGTAGAGTATATACCAATGGTGGAATCCGCTGACGTTACTAGGTTGTCAGTTTTTGATGAAATGGATATAATGTTGTGACAAAGTGAATGATTATAACAATCCTAATAAAATCATTTTTTGATTCTTCTTTGAACCGTCAAGAAAGTCATGACAATTTGAGGGTGGCGTTGCTGTGTCACGAGTGAACGAGAACTGAATGCATTACTATTGGATTGAATATGTTATCATTATTTCATAAAGTGATACTAGTTGCTGTCAATTTACTAAGTTTAATTAAAAATTCGACTGTACGAATTCTTCTCACGAAACCAGTTACGTAGCATGGTTTCGTCGGCGGCCGAAGCGAGTTGAAGTGTCCTGTTTACATGTAATTATGACTGTTTATTTCTTCATAAATAAAAGGCTACAAAGCGCTTGGCAATGGATAGGTACGTACAAAAAACAGCGTATAAAATGCGATGCCGTAGGTCTGGCGACAACACGTTATTTCCTATGAAATAATAAATCAACAAAGCTTATTACAGGAATTGATAGAAATCTGTTGAGTCACAAATGAGCTAATTGATCGTGTCTCAGGACTTACGATGATGCCATCGGATTAGATTATTGTTAGAATGTAGTCATAGGGATTGAAAAAATAAATTTTAAATAAGCACTTATGTCTGTCATAAATTAATATGATAAGAATGTGTTAATGCACGAAAATCGTGTTAAGGCGTATGTTTTTGTGCGTACTCACACACACATTACGCATAATGTGTATAATTAATGTGTGTGATCAAGAGGTTCTGGGTTCGAAACATAATTTTAGCTTAGCTGAAGGAATTGATAAGAAAACCAGTCGTTTCGGTTAAAAAGAGTTGTTAAGTTCTATTTCAAAAATCTTGGATGTCACAATTAACCATTTTTATGTGACTTCTAGATGACTGACTGTTTGATGACGGAGCTAGGATAGGAATCTGGAAACTCTTGAAACAGCAATCGTAATTATCTTTGATAGCAAACGTGTTTTTTAGTGTTGTAACTATACCTAAGAATATTCTCAACATTCTCCTGCAGCCGATTGATAACAGAACTATAAATAAAAAACGGTTGGATAACTTGTACTTTATTTATTCAAGATACAACCACTGCGAAGCATTGCAGGGTTAGTAATAAATGACAATCCTTTATATCCCTCATTTTTATTACCAAGTTATCGAAGTTGGTAATTAGTTTCTTCTGAAGCTTGGTGTCAGAGTTAGCCGTTAAGAAATTTAATTTTTTTTTTTTTTTTTTTTTACACTTCTTATTTAGTTTAATACGCTGGGTTTCCAGTTTGAATTTGCTCTAATACCTTAGTTTTTAGATAATTTTGAGACATATTAGTCAAGATATATTTGACGCTGACTGTATATTTCAATATAATTTATATTCAACTCTAGCTATATTTGTCTATTTCTGAAACCTCATTTTAGGAAGTGTATGCGTATGTATGTTTACTCCTCTTATTCCCATCGCGTTAAGGCAGTTTAATTAAAACGAGGTTGATTAGATTTCGCTTGATTGACTTAAGAGCGGCCTGGGATTGAACCCTCATATACAGATATGGTATTGACTTTCATAAAAAATAAAAATCTGTGAAAAATCTACTAAACACACATCAAACTGTCGGACAGGAAGCATTTTCATAAAATTGTGATTGATCATCATAAATCTTTGCGTATTTCCTGATTGCATCCAAGAATATCAAGTTTAGAGCCCAGGATACACTTACTCTTTTTCCTCCTTTTGGATTAGTTTATAGTGTACTAGCTTTTGCCCGCAGCTCCACCCGCGTGGATGTCGGTTATCGCGACCAAATATAGCCTATGTCCTTTCTCATGGTCTAATCTACCCCTATACCAAATATCATCAAAATCGGTTCAGTGGTTTAGGCGTGAAAGCGTAACAGACAGAGTTACTTTCACATTTATAATATTAGTATGGATTTATGTGAGCGACTGCCATCTCACCTTCAAACCCCGTCTTCAAGCCTGTCAGAGTAACACATCTGGCAATCAGCTGTACACCGACAGCAAGTGTAGGCCAGGTATTCCAGCAGAGGCCGCACTTTTTAGGTTTTTTAAAAGCATTTGAATCATCGGAAAAAGCGTTTTAAATTTCGAAAAAAAGATATATATTAGTTAAGGATCCAGTCTAGTCAAATTCGCATTCAATTACCAGACTTGATGAACTTCACTCGATAGAAAAAAATCCCAAAGTTACCCCTTTTCGTTATTTTTTTTTTAATATTATGACTAAATTACTTATGCTTTCTATAAAATTTTTATACTAAACTAAAGCCACTACATATGTCTAGACATTTTGACTATATTATGAAATAATTTTTTAAGTTATATTTAAATACCTACTAAATTCGCGAGTGCTCGCACCGCTGAGGCCCGAAAAGTTGCGCCAGTCGCGCGCTGGCGCTTACCCGAAGTAGGAACTGTGTCAGTTTTTGCGCGACAGTTTCGTGCACCAATCAATCGGTTTTACGTATTTATAATAAATTTTTGCAAGTTATTCAATATGGGCAATAAACAACGCAAGCGAAAGAAGTCGTGCAAAGCCATAAACTAAATTTCTAACTCCGATTGGTAATATAAAAAATTATAACATAACATAAACTCACGCCTGTATTCCCCGAAGGGGTAGGCAGAGGTGCTAGCACCCACATTTCGCCAGTTTATGTTTAGGTCCCAATGTAATAGGTGGCGAGCCTATTGCCATTAGCCGGGCACTTATAAAACTGCGATAAATACACACATAACTTCGAAAAGCATCGAAAAGTCATTGGTGTGTGCCATGGTAAACCTGGGATCGAACCCGAGACCTCGTCTCAGCAGTCCATTACCCATACCACTAGGCTATCGCAGATTTTTTATCATACCTAAATATTACGCTCATAGCGCCATAAGAATATCAGTATTACTACTGAAGATGCTACCTACAATATTCGTACATTGTATATAATTTGTGTGTGTGTGTAAATAAATATAAATTTAGTTTTAGTTTAGGATAGAATAATTTTAATATTTAGGTAGGTTAGTTTAATTATTGGCCTTTTTTATCGTGCGCAAAATCCCCCACGGAGCCGGTGGAGGCGGTTATGTCGGACCGTCTTGGGTCCTTGATTGCCGGAGGTGAGATTGCCGAAAGCATATCTCTCGCACCCCGGCAGACCCAGGAGAATTACTGGCCTTGGGTCAGCCGGGGTGCGAGGGATATGTCGATGACAACCTCACCTCAGGCCTAGCACCACGACCCACAGTCGGCGTGCGCACAATCGGACTCGAACCGACTAAAAAGTCGGTTCGAGTCCGACATAACCTCCCCTTCCGGCTCCGGCAGGGGAGGTATTCGAGGGGATTTCCGCACGAAAAAAAGAAGGTACAGTGTAAATTTATATAAATACTTCATAAACACTAGCACCACGACCCACAGTCGGCGTGCCCACAGTCGGACTCGAACCAACTAAAAAGTCGGTTCAAGTCCAACATAACCTCCCCTTCCGGCTCCGGCAGGGGGTATCCGAGGGGATTCCCGCACGAAAAAAAAGGGCAGCAATTAAGATACCTACATATTTTTATGCAGTTGTTAATCTCGTTAACTTTATGTATTTAACTGCCCTGTCGAGGACGAACGGTGCGATGATATAAAGTAACCGTTAGCATCAATTCAAACAAATGTTTGTAAAATTACAAGCATTATTATTATTATAATGTAAGTTTTTTTCGCCCAAGCAACTAAACACATAGAACAAACAGTTCTCAAACTCATACAGTATTTTAATTTCGTATTTATTACTTACTTAATATAATCACATAACTAAATAAAGTTAAAAAAACTGCATTTAATTTTCTAAGTCAAATCAAGTTTTCCTGCACTGCATATTTCTATACTGTGACGCTGGCGGGGTCACCGCCGAGTTCACTCGTCACTGCGTTCGCGCGTAATATTTTACGAGCGGCCAGGATAGCGACAAATGCCTACTTTTGCAAGAATACAGGGCCTTAAGGCCTAAAGATCTTCATGAAGTATTATACTACCTCATATATTTCTGTTGGTATCAAATCATAATACATGCAGAAAAACATAATCAAAAGTTCCAATTCATAGCGCTACATCTGATAACCAACACAGAAATATTATTTTGCCAACTCTTGGTCAGTAATGGATAATAAAAAAGGCAATCAAAGTATACGATGTGTTTTTATATTTGTACGTAAATGTTATTATGCTTTCTCTTACTTTTATTTTTATGTCTACAATGTATTTCACTTACACTACACTTACAAAATATAGGTAGGTATATTTATTTCATGGAATATCAAATCAATGGATAGTGCCCGAAGTTATTGGTTCTATGTGAAAATGCTGTAGGTTTACAAATTTTCCGAATAATTTGCAACACGATGCGCTACTACGTGACCCTTACCTTTGAGCTTTTTCTATATCAATTATAATATTAATAAGAATTCTATATCAAAGGTATATTGGTCCATTAGGTTAATAACAATTTCTTACTTGACTATGTTAGTTACAAATAAATTAATAAAGTGGCAAAATAAAATAGGAATTGGTGTTGACACTAAAATTGCAATAAAAAGTTAGTCTGTAATAATTATAGGGAGTATTAAAATTATAAACAAAATACGTCACGTCTTTAGTCAAAATGATTGAGATTTTGATGATGAGAGTGACTGAGATGATGAGTTCCGTTTTAACGGCACATTATGGTCATTTACCTTTGCTATCTGCACTGGTTGCATCTGTGGGATAAGTTTTACTCAATACAATAGTAGAAAATAGTTGCTGTTAAAAATAATTGTGTTGAAATATTTTTATCATTTGCACTCACTTAAACTTGGTTTCTTTATGATTATTTTTCACTGATTCATCAGTGAGAAATATATATAAATAAACCGGGTTTAATTTCAGGGAAACTTTAGGCCATTAGAAAATCCGCACTTAAAGGGGTACTTTGTAGATTAACCACTCTCCAAACAAGGTGATGACTGTTATTTCCTTTATCTTTATTTAAATATATAAAAATACAGTGTTCTTAATGACTGCGATTGTAAAACTTACAAAAAGCAACCGATGAATTGACTTGAAATTTTCACATGTTATTGCATTTATTACTCAAAAGTGTTTAAGTTATAAAACATCGATTTAGTGTAAATACATTTTCTGTTCCCTATCAAGGTTAAGGGTTTTAGATTAAATACACCTACCGATGGAAATAGTAGAAGTTTTCTCTTTATTTATTTGGGATAGAAATTGCAGCTACGGATCCAACATCTGCCAAGGCAGAAAGGGCACCTTTACATTCTATTATTCGGCGTATCTTGCCTTCTTGTTCATTCAGAGGGTACTTGGCAGGCATCATATATTGGGATTTATTCTCAGAGTTGTGGACATGGTGTGACACATACTTCACGTGTTCTTAAAGTTTGTCATGCTTCAAATGAATGGGCTTTCAACCAATATAGCTAAGACCTGACAGTTAGTACTCTGTTTACGGGCAAACTGTCTCTCCTAGCAATAGTTCTACCATCACAGAATCGAAGGCCTTACCATTACACGTGCCATAGCAACAACATTCCGCAAGCTTACATAATTATGATTTACGGTCGTCCTCCATAAAGTAATACGCTGTTAATTCTATAAGGATTTAATTCTAAGAGATTAACGCACAACACTTAGTTATGTCGAGACCATAAAGAGGCTCGTAAACCGTCTGTCATCTCACTGGAGGACGAGCCTGCGCGTAATGAAAAATATAAAATACGGATTAGTGACCCGACCGAATAACCGAAACGGGTAATGAATCCGTTCATTTTTCTTTTCCTCACAGAAATTGTTAAAGGCAAATGCGGAATTTTATTTTCGAGGATTACTCTAACAGGGTTAGGTGGCTTTCCTTTATTTTGCCGTTGATTATCCTTTAGTGCCAGTAAGGTTCGATTTAGCGTAGCAGAATATTTCGGAATGGAGTTAAGCTCATTTCGAAGATTAGATACTCCTTATTGCACATCAAAGAAAAGGTACAAATTAGGAAAACGATAATAATGGGACAGTCATTTGTACAATCATTATTACTGTTACATAGACGTGATAGATACAGGTTTTTCTCGGCATGCGCCGGTTCAAGTAACGAAGTACCTTACTCTTGCATTTTAAAGCAGCAATATACTTCTTTCCTTCGTTCTCCTTCTGTTCTATACCTTTACTCCTACCGTTTTCTAAGTGGCAATCTGTACTTCGTACTTCAAATATGGTGTATTAAACACCCACAAACGTGCACACTGTACGAACTCTGAAAAAATTACACTCCTGATTTAGGCAGTTGTTTAAAGCTCAGAAGCAAAGTGCTGTTCAAATATGAATTTCATGTGGGTGAAGAAAATTAAGTGAGCATTTCCGTCTGCGTATAAACCTATTATACACAGTGGACTTTCGCCCATGTACACACTGTTTCAACAACAGATGTGACATCTAATTAACAAAGGACCCTATCGCATAAATTAGGAGGACAAAAGGTTCATAAAGTCAAGCGCGTCGAGAGGATAAACAGATATTAAACGAAGATAAATTACGACGAATTTGACGGCCAGGCTTGTGAACATTTGCACAACATTGTTTTTTATATTCTGGGATATGTCACATAGCGGTATGAAACATGTATAAAATACTCAGATGACTAATAATTTTGTGCTCCATTCAATATATAGGTAATACTATTTTAGGCTCAGAAATATTTGTACTAAGCAAAAATCGAAACCGCGCGATCTGATATGACAGTGGTATGCAAAAATCTTTATTATTGATTATAAAAAGTCGACACCGTTTTACTTCAAATATTGTTTAGTTTTACAATAGGGATTTGTTTTCCTTTTTCTATTTCCTTTCTTCTATTGGACCGACATCTTCCAATCTATTGCTACCAACTCGTTACAGTACGCTCCAACAACCTACAACTTACAGTAATAGTCATAGTCATAGTCATTTATTTTTCAATATAGAACAATAAAATGGACGTCAATTTTAATTCTACTTAATCTAAGTTTACCACCGCTTCCAAGGCGCTGGTGGAGAAGAAACGGCGCAACAAACTCCAGTGCGGCATTTTTTGGGACGTCAATTTACAATATTAATTTTTTTAAAGCTAAATGTCAACAAGTATATAAAACTCTTTATAATTAAGAATTGTAATCATCTATCCTATAGTATGCCTTTTTTTTTTTTTTTTAGTAATGTTAGTTATTATTAGTAATGTCTTAATAATCGGCAAATACTCTTCATGCTCATAGACCTTCCTTCACTTGCTTAAAAACATACAGAAATCTCAGTAAATGTCATTTCATTCTCGGACAAAATTACTTTTGGGTAAAATCTTGAGGGTGTTAATGAGTTTATTAAATCGGCGGCGCCTTCGAAGCAATTCCGGAAAGAGCTAATTAATTTCCATCAGGCTTGCAGAAACGAGTTGTTTTTAACGTAATGCCGGAATTCTTCGAGAGGATTTCAACGGATTTAATAGAGTCGCACAGGCTTTGCTGTTTTATGAAATAACCCAAAAGTTTTCTAAATGCTTTTTTATTGTTGTAAAATAATTTCTTTGATAATTCTTAAATTACCATCTTTCTTTATAATTTGTGTAATTATTTTCGGTAACGGTTAATAAAGTTCGTTAATGACTCAGCTATACGCAAACAATACAAAGTTGGATATTGAAAGAGCTTTTATATAATATGCATTTATTTCACTTACTTTATTATTTCACGTATCTGATCACCTAATCTATATTTCTTTCCACGACCTACTCTATTTTTTTGTTTCCTTCTACGTTTTTATCCTATGTTTTTATCTATCCTACACTTCTCTGGGCACTTGCAATTTTCAGTCTTAGCTAGGTATATGAAACAGTCTAATTTCCGAGTAACACGTGAAAATAAATATTGTTACCATTCAACCGCCGTAACTACTATCATAAAAGTCAGGTCACGTCAGGTACAAAGGTATGTGTGTTGTTAAGTTCAAAATATTTTACGTCAGTGACCTAAGCAACCTATAGATGAGTTGTTAGAAATGTTATTTACTGGTTTACTAGTGCAAACACCGTTACGCTCTACTACTTGACATCGACCTCAACCATATTTACTTACGTCGGATTTCCAGGAATCATTCCTTTCAAATGCAAATATTCATCACAGTAATGCCACAAACTAAATATATACAGAACTTACTACAACATACATACACTCGCATATGCACACATCACTACGAGTGACAATGGAAGTGAGTTCAAATCGTCATGAATAGACAGTTTTGAGTATGATTGTGTAAGTTAGATTATAAAGTTTGTTACGTTGACGTTTTAATTTTTTTTTAAAGTAAAAATGCGTGACAAAGATGAACGTTGAAGTTAAGACATATTCCAAATTATTGAGCAAATATAAAAACTTGATGTACAATAGGAGTATTAATTGGAGCCACATACCATTATTACCATTTGAAGACCGTAGGTACACCAATATGTACAGTCAGCGTCATAAATATCTTGACGATGAAGTCTCAAAATGATCCTAAAACTCTCGTATTAGGAGCAATTAAACTATTTTATTGATTTATATGGTATTATTATCCAAACTAAAGGTGTGTACGAAATGTCAGAACAATCGGTCAACTGGAGGGGGTGAAAAAATGAAATTATATACTTTGTTCATCAACATCTTTATGATGCTGATTTTACGTCTTAGTTTCTTCTAGCTAATAAACACAAACAAGTCTTCATTTTGCAGAACAGAATATCTCGAAAATACATTACGTAGTTCGCTTTACCAACGCTGAAACATGCAAATGGATTTAAATTAATATGATGAATACGGCAGAGCTTAATATTCGTATGCAATTGAGCACAGAATTGCACATAACTACATGCATGAATACCTACTGAGCAATTACATATTTTACGATCATATATTATTATGAAAATTTATTCATATTATTGCACTTATGTGCTTCGGAAAACACGGACGCTATAGTATAGGTAGGTAGGACGCTAGGTCCTGATTTTTATAATATATGTTTGTGATTTAATAAGCAGAAAACCTATGTGGTAATCTTCCAAATAAAACCGTTTTATTTTTACAAAGAAACTTCAATATTGAACACTCCACTCGCTAAAATTAGGTGAACCTTTTTTAATCAAGTAAAAGTCTCTTCAAACAAAGGAACTGCAAATGAGCTACAGGTGGTTGGTAACATGTTTACATTTTCATAGAACAATCACAGAGTGGCGATGCGGTGGCGAATGGGCACCAGATGATTAGATTAAATAACCGCATTTAATTACTCTGCGGCAACGAATTCAACTTGTTTCATAATCTAAAGGCTTTCAGATATATAATATGAAATACAAATCACCAAATTCGTAACAAGGCCAATAAATATAGGATTTGACAAAGAATTAATTCCTAGTTACAATTTTCTTTCGAAATTCTTTGAGGGAGTCGCTGGCAGTGCAGTTAGTAAAATAGTAATTACCAAGTTATTTAAAATTATATTTCCTATAATTTTGATCTCCATTATTTTTTCCTAGGATCGATACTTTTCGTTTTATATTCCAAAAGGTGGTAAAACTTTGTTCGTTTTTTTTTCACATAGGGAAAATTCCTAGTAGCTATTTTCTTTGGGAATTCGATAAAAGAGATCAGGTTCATTGCGTTCTCCGCCTTCTTGAATGAAAGGATGAATTTAAATTAACACGAAAAATAGCGAAACAAAAGTTAGTCAATAAACAAAAATTTACCCTGAAATTCAAGATGGCAGAGAGCGCAACGAACCGAATACCACGCAAATCTTAATTGAGTCTGCCAATGACCCCCTTCAACGAATTCGGAAAGAAAATTGTTACTAGGATTTTTTCTAGGTTCCCTCCTTAATTTAGCCATTTTTCTTGTACTAAACCTGCCTTTCCTGGCTTCAGTTTGGTTCGGTATTAAAGTACAAAATGTAATACCAACCGAACCAACTTGATTTTCCTAAAAATTCTATTAATAGAGATAGAAACCGGATCTGGATACGAATATGGACATGGATATGGATATAAGTAGGAATCAAATTATATCGGTTTCGGATACAGTGCGGATATATTTTTATTTCGGATATCCCATAATTTCGACTTCCTTTACGGAACTCCATAATATCCCTGATTTTTATTGTTTCCATTTTGAAAGTTAGTTTCTTCTTGTATATTCTGTTAAGCAACGTAACTTGGTTATGTTCGTATGGTCACGATTCGGAAACACGTTGGTCTTCAGATTTCGAGGGTTAATTTGCTACGCAAAAGCCCTTGTAGTAACTCATGATGTTATGGTTGACCTACGTTAATCTAGTATCCCTAGATATTCTGTGTCTAATAAAAAATAAAGCAAAGTACCTAAGTCTGGTTGTGACAGACGCGGTCGTCTGAACAGAGTACGTTCTTAGCAAGCTATTTCATCGCGAGCGAATGAACTGTGATTTGCAAGATATTGGATCTCGCGAGTGCAATTTTTTTCATTAACATCGGCACTAACTAACTCGATATAAACGACGGTATTAAAGTCTTTCGAGTTTTTATGCACTGAACTTACTCGTGATACTGATCTATCTGAGGTTTTGGTTCTGTTCCAATCTCTTTCTCATATTGACAAAGAAACTATTAAGAACATTTTTAATAAAAAAAATATATTAAGAACATTTTTAATAAAAAAATAACATTACAATATCAAAAGTGTATGTAAGTATGTGCCTTCCGTATACACTTCCCTCTGTCATAATTATTTCCCTTTAGGCAATTATAATTCTACAATTACATTACAGTTTATAGCCACACCATTGATACTGTAATGATCATCATTCATAGTAGTGATAGATTCGTTGTCAGAAATACTATTGCGGAATTAATACTCGTAGTATGGCTCAACCGTGATCCGAACAGAATGATAAATCAATAAGGTGGACATGTCGTGTTTAGACCCCGAGTGACACATGGGTTTAAACCGGCTACGTGACAGCTGTCATTGTCTGAGATGTGCCATTATTAGTTTTAGTTAGACACGCATATGTGACTAGTGTATCATTTTTAATTATGTTACTTTCTTTTTTGTATGTGTTTTTATCTATTCTGTACAATCGAGCGTTTAACTCATCGACACTCTTCGACATGACATTACATTATTCCATAACTGGATAGCAAGGAATAATTAGTTACGTAAATAGCAACAACAATTATAAACATTACTAAAACCTTCGAAAAACAAAATTATTTGTAACCCAACTGAACATTTCTAGATTAGATTTATAGACTACAAAACTACCACATGGTGCTACGAAACACCTCCTTATTTTAAGTAGGTGTTGTTGCCGTCACTAAGTCAACTCAGAGGTGAAAGATGATGATGATTAAATCTGAAATCAGGCAAACATTTATAACGTAACAGAGTTATAACTCAAAGAATCACCCGTGCGATACTGCGGGTACAACATTTTTATAAAATTTCTCTACAACCCAATACTATTCTCTAGAGACAAACCATGGCAGTGAGTTTAATAAACAATTTGTTTTGTAGTACGACAAGTAAGTAAATGACAACCTTAGCTAGACCGTGAGCACTATATTATCCCTCGGGATATTACCGAAGGAAAGGTACGGGTTGTATTTTATAAATGAAATATTATTTCAATAAAATAACCTTAGAAATATACTGATTTCCTTGTTGGCCTCCGTCATAAGATTGTATTTACACTTGTGTATAGTGTATATTGGGAATAGATTTTCGGTTCAATTAAATAATATTGGGTTTTCCGTTAGGAAGTTTTCAGGTGCAGCAAGAAGTTGGGAATATGTCTGGTAGACTGCAATAGGATCACCGATTGTGTGGCACAAAAAATCTAGGCATATCTCGCAATATGTTGGTGTTTTGCACTTGGAGTGTTATGTTTTGGAGATCGACAGAAATAGGGTGGCCGAAGGGGTAGTAGGTATTACCCCTTCGGCCACCCTATTTAGGTTGCAAGTAAGAGAAAGTCTAGATTAAAAAAAAAAGATTCTCTATCCATCCATCCTTACGATCGGGAAGTCCCCGGATCGCATCTTTAGTATTTTTGGTTACTTAAATAAATAAATATTCCACAACATTCTACACAACGCCATCTAGACCCATAGTAAGCTTTTATAGCTTGTGTTATGGAATCTAGAATGCGGATAAATATACTTATATACTTTTTTTTGTAAATACATACATATTATACATAGAAACACCCAGTTCAATGCAAATAGCCATATTCATGCATACAAATATTTGCACTGAGCGGGAATCGAACCCGTGCCTCCTGCGTGGCAGTCGCGTGCACTACCGCCACGCCACAGAGGCTGTCATGGTTACTTGGTAGGAATGTACACTATGTACTCTTTAAAAACAGTGTTTTTTAATTTAAATTCATTATTTTATAAAAGAATATTAGTAATCGGTCGACCGCGTCCTCACAGCTATTTTCATAGTTCGAAAATATAATCTTTAAATATAGTAACTAATACCATTGTTTGAAGACAATCGTCGATCATCTTCCACCAACGCTGTTAAGCTGACATGAGTTCGATAAAGGTACGAGAAACAGGGAGTTAATTAGACGTTATAAGGAGTCGACGTGATAAGTAGTTGTCCCAAGAGAGGAGGGAACAAAGGAAATCGGTGCTCCAGTCATTGGCTTAATGAGGCGCATTTTTTTTGTAAATTACTGCGAAGTAATGGTTATTCAGCACTCCATTTTTTGGCACGGGTACCTTATGAGCGCCGTAAAGAAGGTTATTCTGAATTTTTGCATAGTAAAATAATCCATACTAATATTATAAATGCGAAAGTAACTCTGTCTGTCTGTATGTGATTTCATCAAAATCGGTTGAGTGGTTAAGGCGCGAAAGCGTATTCACGCCTAAACCACAAAACCGATTTTGATGAAATTTGGTATAGGGGTAGATTACACCTTAAGAAAGGACATAGGCTATGTTTGGTTACGATAATCGACATCCACGCGGGTGGAGCCGCGGGCAAAAGCTAGTATTCTATAAATTGAGAACCTCCTTTTTGCAGTGTTAATAATATATGAACTTCTTTTAATATCCCATTGACTATAGATCAAGTAGTATTTAAGCACAGTATTTAGGTCGAACGTTACCAATAAAAATAATTGTGAACAAGTTCCACTAAACTGGGTTCTTAAACGTTTCAAGGTAAAATCTAGCCTCAGTGACTTAGATTAATATTTAGCGGTTTTATATCGTGCGAAGTATGGCCCTATACGGGGCCCCCGTATGGGCAGAGAACCTGACGGCCAGTAATGTGGCTAGATTGCTGAGCCCACAGAGGGCGATGGCCGTCAGGGTGATAAGGGGATACCGCACGATCTCAGGTGAGGCGGCATGCCTCCTAGCCGGGACCCCTCCATGGGACCTGGAAGCGAGAGCCCTTGCGTCCCTATTTATATGGCGCAAGGAGGCGCTGGAGCGGGGCCAATGGCCTGCGTCTCGAGAAATCGAGGCCCAGCGGTCCCAGCTCTACCAGGAAACCGTGGAGACATGGAAGGTGCGACTTGAGCAACCAAAGGGGGGATTCGCCACAATTGCGGCCGTCAGACCGGTCATGGACGAGTGGCTGGAGAGGAGACACGGTGCTCTCTCCTACCGGTTGTCACAGATACTTACCGGGCATGGTAGCTTCGGTAGGTATCTGTGGCGAAGACACCGGGAAACCACGGCCGAGTGTCAGCACTGCGAGGACCGCAGCGATGACACAGCGCTCCACACGCTGGTGGAGTGCACGGCGTGGGTGCAACAGCGCCAGGTCCTCGTGGTGGGTCTGGGCGTGGGCACCCTCTCGCTTGAGACCATGGTGCGAGCCATGGTCTCCAGCGGGAGTAAGTGGGACTGCGCCGCCTCTTTCTGTGAGCAGGTCATGCTCGTGAAAGAGGCGGCGGGGCGAGAGCGGGAGAAAACTCTCCCACCCGAGTTCCGCAGTCGGCGGCTTGGGCACCGCCGACGTGTCTTCGCCGAAGACCATCGGCCTCCATGACCGGGGGCCTGAGGACGGTGAGTTGGCTGCTCACCGTCTTTACAGAAGCAGGCCCATGACGGCAGCGTGACGTGAGGGATTCACGCACGCCCCCCCCCCCCCCTAAGAAGCGGGGTAACACCCGAAAACCCCCCCCCATAGACGCGGGATAGCACCCGAACCACCCCCGAGACGAGGCCGCAATTGTAGCCGTAGGTCTGATGGGAGTCCTGAGACATCCTTCCGAGGGCTTACCCGGGGCTCCCATCCATAGGCTTCTGGGCGTTACCGTGGGGGTTTTTAGTCGGTAGGAGTCCGGCATAACATCCATGAAGGATTTTCCCCCACGGTTAAAAAAAAAAAAAAAAAAAAAAAAGCGGTTTTATAAACGTATGTACAGTCGACAAATAGAATATAATCATTAAGCGTACACCGTGTCATACAACTCTATATAATTATGAAAAGAAGTACACCTGCTTACACCCTTTGTCGAATATACAAGAAACCAGCAACGAGTCAGTCCCTGCATCTTCTGTTGATTAAAAAATACAAGACTTATAGCAAATCCAATTAACTTTTTATTTGTAAGCTAACACTAAGTAAACACAATTTTAACATGTATTCTGAACAAAAATGATAACATCTAACTCAATTTTGCTGACACAGCTTTGTGGGCGTAATCCTGGGATATCGCGTCCAGTATGACGGTCCGTGTTCAACGCATTAAAATTATACTGAGTGTGCATTGCTTAGTTTTCATATTTTGAATTTGGTGTGTATTTGGACTAGCTGTCCTGATTCAATATTACTTTAGACAGTCAGCAGATAAACTCGCAAACGATCTTTATATTTTAATTTGTACTCCTAACGCTATCGGTAGTGCCATGGGTAAAGAATATTGACTGTATTACATTACAACATCAGTAATGCTAAATTGAAAGGCAAAAAAAAGAATGGTAAATAATGCAAATTTTTTTTTTTAACTATTTTTTATGCCAATATGTGGTGTAGGTACCTGGAGTACTACTACAGGCCTTCGGCTTCGGGAGTGTTCCCCTTACACCCGGTATACAGTAATGGTTATGTAGCTTAAATAGGAGACCACAGATTACCTAATAGTTGGACTATATAATTGATGGTATAGCCTCTAAGGAGTAATCCTAAGCGGATTCTAGCTAAAGGTGATCTGTATATTGGAAGGAGTTTAGCTATTTTTGTGTTGGGCTATTTGGTAACCCACCAAGACCTTTAAGGTAACCTCATGGTACATGTTTCCGATGGTGACCCTCTTTCCGAGACTTTGCCTTTGCTTAACATCAGGCGAGGTGAAGTCAAATTGACGTGTCCTATAAAAAAAAAGTCAGTACACAACTGCTGATTGACGCACATGGCCTTCGAAATTCGAAGATCAGACGACTGTCACTTTCATAAAAGCCATACCCAAAGTGTACATAAGATGGGTTTGCGGACTCCAGGTTTTGAGGTGAACACCTTATATGCAGCCGAAAACTATGCTAAGATGATATTGAGATAATCTCTTTTAATCACTGACTATAATTATTACGTAGGATTAAACTATAATCCCCTAGTTGTTGAATTTAGCGTCAAATATTGTTGCTTGTTCAAAAGTCTATATATAATTGAATAAATAAGTTAACTGTTATAAAATTATTCTCTGTTTGTAATGTCGGTCATGATATTTAGATTAATCAGCTTAAAGCTGTTAAGTGTGACTGACCCCTTACGTGATGAAACTGATTAAAAGTTATTGTACCGGCCTCGGCCCCGGTGTGAATATTATTTTTGAACAAAACAGGGGTTACGGGCCAAGTTGGCATATTGCGGGTAATATTACTGAAAACTCGGTACGAAGAAATCGTTTTCATAAGTAAAACGGGTTATAGTAATATGATATGACTAGATTGTTTCTTCTTTTTCTTTTTTTAGGTGCTTTTTAACGGCGCGCTGAAGCTAAATGTGGGAAAGACAGAATACTTGGCGTTAAACTCAACTAAATCCACACCCGTCCTGGAGGAAGTGAGGAAAAAGAGCAGGAAGGCGGACCCTGAGCTCCGAGGTCATCAGGAAAATACGTGTCCATGAAAATAATGATGATGTTTCTTCTTTATTAGGGACTCATAAGGATCTGCAAGGATACAGCATTAGGAAAATAATCTACAAAATTAATTCTATTGCTGCCAGCCTTGCAGATAACCAACCTATAAGACTATTTTGAAGCCTACTATTGCACTCCTACTGAATATTTGCGTAGAGCGAAAATCGAACCCGGAACTCACGAGCTACGACGTAGCAGCTGGATACTCTCACGGTACAGAACTCGCCTAATGTTCAGTAAATTGTAAAATCAGTAGTTTCTTTGTTTCTTTCCTCGTACTGAGAAAACTCATGCAAAGTACTCCAACATACACCAACGTTACTGCGCCATATGAACGCCTTTATCATTCGCGTGTTGCTACAACAAACACTACGTGGTGTGCCCTAAAAATATTACCACTAACCCAAATTACTAATATTCCTTCTAACCCCTCTATCTAAGCTATATTGCGTCTGTAGTGTCTAGGATTCGAACCCGGGACCTCTCGATAGTAATACCGACTTGTTAATCACTAAGCTACCGACATGTCACGTAGTCACCAATTACACAAAGAAAATAAATCACCAAGTATAATAATTCGCAAAAACTTATTTCACATTTGACGATGCCGAGGCGCGACTCATAAAAATTTAATAACATGAACTTCCAAGAATGTTTGACTTGGAGGTGTTAAAAGATCCCTTGTCAGATACAAAGATGGCGATACTTGCAAGATTGTAATACATGTCTTGGAAAAGGGACATTGTGAAAGTTTTTCAATTTCCACTACCTCTGTGAAGGCGAGTGTCGGGTCTGAGCAATATTGCTCCGGAGTTATATTCACGCCACTGAATCTTTAAAAGCAGATCCGCTCTTTATAACCGAAGGTGAGAAATGGGGAAGACTGGTTTATAATCATTTAAGACGCTTTTATTAACTAAGTAAACTAAGTATGTAAAAAGTCTTCGAAGTCTTATTGAAATTATATTGTGGTATCGATTTAAATTTCAATGAACAAATATATTAAATTCGAATGTTTTTGGGGCCGCACGCCAACCTCATCTTCAAACCACTTTCTGATTGAAGAACTACGCTTTGATGCTGGTTTTTCTCTAGGGGTTAGGTGGTCAAACGGTAGTCAATCCCCCAAATGTCCCTAGAAGAGTGAACCCCAGGCTCCAAAATACAAATTTAGAATGCAATCTGAACTAACGCTGTGATTATAATGATTGATTCACAAATATGTGTTCAAGAGATCAATGGTACTCGCCAGACATTAAAATCGTACACATTAACATTAATGCCCATACAATGTGTTAATATATTGACATTAATTATGTTCCCTGGAGCTATTATTTCAATATAACGCTCACGATTATGAGCAAATAAAGCGTAAATGTTAATTCCGCATGCGTTCGTCGTTCTTAGAACTTTATGATCTTAACAATAACATGGAATTGCTGACTAAATGGACTATCAAGGAAACGTATTATGAATGATAGATTAAAATCATCGATTGAATTATAAATAGGTACTTAATATGATAATCCAAAATTAACTGCAAAGAAATATGCTAAAAACAGTGGAATTTGTATTTGTAGTGATATTGGTTACAGCATGCTATTTTGAAGTTCAGGTATACAATTGAAAAAGCTAACAGAATTCACGCCCGTATGTCTTCTAAAGGAAACGCAGAAGTAAATAGACACTCAAATTTCACGGATCACACGGAAAAGACCCCTGCTAGCTACAAGCCTATCATCACACTTCTTTTAACTCTATATCACAGATTACTTCTCCTATGCCACTAAACTTATCCTAACTCGATACCACAGAATTACAGACACTACGCATTTCAATCAGTTAGCTTTTCGCAGACCATTGCTGAACATAGGCTTCTCCCAATGTACCATACCAATATCCCTCTGCTATAAATAAATTAAACAACTTTCAACTTATCCGCATTCCATAGCATCCAACGCCGATAAAACCCGACGTTGCACGAAGCTGAGTGCAGCGATAGGCAGGATAAGGCTTCCCACTAAAGTTTATTTATCGTTCATTTATTCGGCTTACGGCTTCTGGTGCCCGACGAGCTCACTCGCTACGCTGAGTGCTCAAACGTGTAGCAAACTCGACATGCGACCACCACTTTGCTTACAATGCGCTGTTCAAATTCTATATGAACTGAATATTTCAGAGACATTCAAGTAGCTTTCCATATTTTTTTATGTGAAATATCGCCTATTGTGCTGTGTTTTTGTATTGATTTAAGTTACTTATGTGTTATTAACAAAAAAAATATTGTTTATTGTTAAAAAAAGGAGTTTGTCGTATTTATTTATATCTTTGTTCCATTTATTTGAATTGTAACTATTCCTAAATAGAAATCAATTCAGAAACAAAATGTTTGTCCACGCTTCAATTCAAAGTGGTTTCATCTGTAAAAAAATAAATCTATTAAATTATAGAATGCCAGGAAACACAACCTCTTTAGCCTGTTAGCCTGTCACGGTTGCAAGTATAAGTGCAAACTAATACCACGGGAATGACGAGGCATTTTAGAATTTTTTGAGATATGTTATCATACTTATCATGCTATTATGTATTAGGTATATTTGGTATTAATATTGCTATTGTTATAATAATGTGATTTCTTTGTTTCAGCGAGTACGAATCTAGTCGGCAAGTTTACGCAGAGCGTTCGTCGGATCGTGCAAGATGTCAAAGATGAAGGCACATCTAGTGAGTATCGATGACCATTCTTTGTAATAAAATAAAATAAGTCATACGCGTACGTACACTAAAAATCATTATTATACTGTACAGGGTAGATAAACAACACAGTTTATTACGTACAGCGAAGGAGTGGAACTTCTCTGAAAACTATAAATTGGAAGTCTTCAAGTCTCGAGTGAATAGGTTCCTTCTACACAAACGTACTTCAACTTAGACCACAGCCTTATAAGTTCTAAAGAACTGCAGCTCCATTTATCAAGCTGACAATTATACAATCCTAATTGTCATATCAATCGTATGAACGGCTCAGCAAATACGAACAAACACATCTAAACAACATTAGATTATAATCTACACGACATATCAAGCAACACAAACGGCTTGTGAAACATCCACATGAGGACGAACAGATTAGTCCCGGAGACGGGTGGAATATTAAGGGCCGGGGAGTCGGCCATTGATTTGTGTAGCCCCGGCCTAAGGCTCCTCGGCTAGCTGCCATCCATTACTGTCGGGATTTGTCACCGGCCACATTGTATTGAGTCAATTATGCGAGAATAATTTTGCGGCTAATTAGGTTGGTTTATTTTGTAATGGAACTAAATAAACGCACTTGTTTATCATGCTTATACATAGTAACCATTTTTATATAACGTACATATAAGTGCTTGCAATAAAGCCTCAGTCTGATACTAAGGCTCTGGGATTGAGAAGTCAGGCGACTGCTGGTCCCAATAAAGCCAAAACAAAACAATAAAAGAAAGAGACCGGGCCTGCCTCTCTAGACAAGTGGCAATTCTTTGGCCTACGTTTGATAGAATAGAAAGACGAATGTATGCGATTTGACGATTATGACATGATATTATGACAGCTGTTAACACACTTATCCACTGGGGGACTGGGTACCAAAGTGTGAACTTTGAATCCGAAACTCGCAATTTTGCCACTCGGATGTCGAAGAAAAATAATTAAATAATTATAACTTAAGCTGCAGATGGGGGACGGTAACTGATGATGCTTAACAGAGGAGGCTTATACACAGCAGTAATGAAAGTATTCTTTTGTAAAAAGATAGCCAGAGTTTTTATTTTCTCTGCTTAGCGGCTCTCGATACGACGACGGTACTTGGATCGATATAATCCTACTTAGAGTGGATTTCACCAATGATAGGAACTCAGTTCTGCAAGAAGGCGCAATCAACTTCATTGAATAAAACGATGAAACCCGGTTTAATTTAACGGACTTACAATGGTCAAATTAAGTCATGAACGTTATAATATTTTTAGTAGATAAGATTTGTCAAATAGATAGACATAGAGTTTATTGTAATATTGCAAACATACATTTCAACTGTATTTATTGTAGTATAGATAGGCTAGCATTGATTAGAGCCTAGAATCTTTGTCATGTTTTGCACTTAAACGTTATTAAATAATTGTAGAAGATGAATAATTATACCCAATTAAGTAATAAGAATTATTAACACTTCGATTATCTAGTGAACTGAAGGTTGAAAATTAATGAAAGTTCACAGACGGTGACGAAACTATATAATGACAACGACTAATATTTTATCAAATATCTGCAACGTGATTGGCAAAAATCATTTAATGAATTGCAGCCAAGGTTATCATTATATGTTTTTTTTTATCTAGGACACGTCAGTGTGACTTCACCTCGCCTGATGTTAAGCTAAAGGCAAAGTCTCGGAGTTTTGTGTAGTTTTGACTAAGTATTTTTTATTAATATTCCCACAAAAATAGTTGTTTTAAGATTATGAAAATTAATTTAATACATTTCTTATGTTACACTTCACCAGTATGTCTTATATTATTAAGTTTATGGTCGCAATGTATGTATGTATATATGTGGCGTGAATGTGACGTGACGGCTACACAGGAGGCGCGGGTAAAGCGCGGGTTCGATACCCGCTTAGTACAAATATTTGTATGCATGAATATGGGTATTTGCATCGGTCTGGGTGTTTCTATGTATAATATGTATATTTACAAAAAAAAATAAGTATGTTTATCCGCATTCTAGATTCAATAATAGCTAGTTAAGTTTACCATGGGTCTAGATAGCGTTGTGTAGAATGTTGTGGAATAATTATAATTTATTTACCTTATAAATCTAAATTAGTGTACCTGGACGGGTCGTGGTCACACACATGAACACGGCACATTTATTTGCCTTAGATAATACGTTGAAATTAGGTTACAAACATGCTACCTACTGTGGTATAAACTTTTTTTAAACTGTGATTTTATTTGCTTTGTCACTTTTGTCGCGAACAAATGGAGTAGGATTCCAAAAAAATGTTTTTGGGGTTTAAAATAGGTCATCGAAAAAGAGGCCAATCGAAATAGGTATTTCTATTGAATAGCACTAATGTATTATATTATAATTTACAATTTTATAGTAATGTAGAATATAACATGAATGTATGAAAGAAATTCAAGTTACTTAGCCGTACTGTTCCATTAAAATAAACAGTCCTAGCAGCAGTTGTTATACTAACTGCTGCTAGGACTGTCGGAAGTAGGAAGCCGCAACTCTGAGTAAAATATTCCGTAGTCCTTATCACTTAAAATGATGTGATAACAATGAGAAGAGGGAAGAAAGAGAGATCTTTTTATGGTGATAACTAAACGCTACATAATTTTGTACTTTTTTTGAAGTACACATTTTAAAAAAAGAATGTTTTTTAGTTAATTGTCCAAAATTCTTAAAGTATCTACTTACAAAGCTATAATCATGTTGTATCTAATTACCTAATAAACTGTGCCTAGATAGAAAGATCGATACGATAGCATTATGTAGTTCAGTTGGCATAATATTTACTCTTATACCCCGTCCAACATTGTATTTTAGACAGATGGAAGTAGTAATTGCATGAAAATTTAAAATATCGACAAAAAACCTTGATTAAATAAATAATTAATCGATAAATGAAAATATTCTGATAAATATATGATTTCATGTGGAATTATAATCTAATTATCTTTCTGTACATTCTGTACAAAAAAAAATGGTAAGCAGTAGATATTTCGTGTCTACTTACAATTTACAAATGTATTATAAAACGATTGTGGGCCATAACGTACACGCTAATCTCCAAAACAAAACATCTGACTTCTAGAATAATATTCCAACATGCTGATTTCCTGGTATGTATTGAAGAGTTCCGTGGTCTGTCTCTGAAACCCATCATCCGATCATTATGCAATTTAAATAGAACCATTTTGGAATAAACCTCTTTAAAAAAAAGAATTTTGACAATCTGTCTACATGTGACGGAGTTATAAAATTTTTTTTCCGTATAAATCATAACAATTTTAAAAATTATAAACAACCGAATTGTAGTTTAGAAATCGGTTAAAAACCGCCAGTTATGTAATATTTTTAGAAGAATTATTTTCTGTAGACGATATCGATTGTGACATTTTCAAGTTATTATAATAAAACACAGTCGATGGACTAACTACATCCCTATAATCGCTTTCTGGCTGACGTGACGTTGTCAATGAAAAATGACGTATTGGTGCCTAACTACCAGACTACGCCGAAGCCAAAAGGAGGGTTATGATTTTGACAGACTATGTATGTGTGTATGTATGTTCATTTGTTCCCTCATAGCTCCTCAAATACTTATTAGAACTGGACAAATGAGGTATCGTTACAAGCGGCTTGATCGTCCCGTGGTTATAGGCTATGATGTGTCACCCAATCTTGTGTGGCACCCTCTAGCGCTCATAAGGTACTGTATTCAAAAATAAATTTGAGATAAATATGCCGTGTTTGGTATCAAATGAAAGTGCTTAATGAGCACATTTCAAATATGTATAAATTATTAGCTTTACCTTGCTACAAAATAATTTGAATAAAAAATAAAGTTTAAACTAAAACCCGACTTACTCTAACAAAATAATATATTCTAGGGAAAAGTGGCATACGACCACGGCTATTCTTGATATTTTCTTGTTTGTCACTTTTTAAAGCGTGATTTTTCGGTATTCAGGTTTTAGTTTTTTTGTTAGGATTTTCAGGTGTTGACGCTAGAACAAAGTTATACAGACAGAACAAAGTTAGACAGTCTAAAATACAATAATATAGTGGACGGAGTATAGAAAAGTACTGCCGCGGGATCAATTGCCGCAACAGTGACTTTTCCAATTTAATCTTAAATTATTTGACATCAAAATGGAGTTTAATTTGTGCTTTATCGTACTCAGGTGGTCAGACGAAAGAAGAGGTGATTGAAACTAACGAACGTCTTCGGGGAGTGAGGGTGCGACTCGACGAGAACTATGACACGGCGAAGAAGGCGCTGGTGACGCTCATGGAGCGCTACAGCGAGTCCAAGGCGCAGAGGAACGTGTTCACCAGATACGCGTTACTCAAGGCCATGATTAAGGTATGTGCTACATATACGAGAACTATGACACGGCGAAGAAGGTGCTGGTGACGCTCATGGAGCGCTACAGTAAGTCCAAGGCGCAGAGGAACGTGTTCACTAGATAGATACGCGTTACTCAAGGCCATGATTAAGGTATGTGCTACATATACGAGAACTATGACACGGCGAAGAAGGTGCTAGTGACGCTCATGGAGCGCTACAGTAAGTCCAAGGCGCAGAGCAATATGTTCTATAGATATGCGTTACTCAAGCAAGGTTATGATTGGGTATGTGCAACATGTCAATTGTGGAGGTCAGATGGTAGCAGCTTCACGAAAAATAAATAAATAATAAGTAAATAAATAAATATTCCACAACATTCTACATAACGCTATTCTAGACCCATGGTAAGCTATTATAGCTTGTGTTATGGAATCTAGAATGTGGATAAACATACTTATATACTTTTTTTTTGTAAATACATACATATTATACATAGAAACACCCAGACCAATGCAAATAGCCATATTCATGCATACAAATATTTGCACTGAGCGGGAATCGAACCCGCAGTTAGACTGGTAAAAGTGAACCCCAGACTACGCAGAGAGAGCTTCGGATGCGACTGGGAAAAGCTAGAATGAAGAAGAAGCAGAATAGATTCATCGCTTACTTTTTGTATAAGATAAATATGTGTAATTAAATGTGTAAAGTAACTAATATCTCTACCTAAAACAAAGTCATACAAATTAATATTTATTCATGCTGCTAAAGGGAGCAAAACATAAAATACCGTAATTAAATCAAGCTCAACTATGGTCAATCAAAGACTATTACATTAATTATTTAATAATGCAAAGCGCAACAAGTCCATTTGAATTCAATGCACTTTGAAATGCCGCCGGTTCTAAAATACCTTTTGAATATTTTAATATTTTGCTGTTACGTTCTATAGCACTCAAATAGCTTAGAACATTATAGTACTAATTAGTCAGTAATGAAGTAAGCGGCTCCCAAATTGTCATTGTTTTAAGCTAGAAAACGAAGTAAACACAAAGCAAAGCAAAATCGTGCTTATAATTTTCATGAATAGAAAAGAAAGTAAGGATAAAACACTTTCTAAAGGTTATCCTACTTACTAATTATATATATGAAAGTTTGTGAAGATGTATGGATGAATCACTCTCAACGGCTGAACGGATTTGGCACAAGCTATATGTATATGTAATACTAGCTTTTACCCGCGGCTCCGCCCGTGTGGATTTCAGTTATCGCAACCAAACATAGCCTATGTCCTTTCTCACTGTCTAATCTATCCCTATACCAAATTGGATCAAAATCGGATCAGTAGTTTAGGCGTGAAAGCGTAATATACCTACAGACAGACAGACAGAGTTACTTTCGCATTTATAATATTACCTAGTATGGATTGATCAAAATCGGTTCAGTGGTTTAGGCGTGAAAGCGTAACATACAGACACACAGAAAGACAGACAGACAGAGTTACTTCAATATTAGTATGGATATCAAAGAATATAATATAGTTTTTTTTCAATCGCAGAAGAAGCTACACAGTTTATAATACCAACATCACTGCAGTAAGCTTTGATTTTAGAAAAATCAATAACAAGTAGCAATAGCATAGCAATAAAATTATGTCTGATATCTATTTTCAATAACATTCGAAGGCATTGCTTAGAACGTAACGTAAAAAAAATGTCACAAAGGCACGTTTCAATTTCTATCTTAATTATATTACGTTACGTAAGTAAAATAATATAATTTATATCTTATCTTTTCTATTGCTCAGAGCACTTGAATTCTCTGAAATATGACCAGTGCATGTATGAGACCGACTCGAGCTAAATTGCTTAGTCTTACTCGCAAATGGGGCCACCGCTAAATTGCCTTTGTAAATTATATAGGTCCTTCTAGAATATAATGCTAACTAACAACGGCAATTAGAATTGCTACGAATATCTTAGACACTAGTTATTGACCACCACATGAAATAATATTCCGTTCTTGTACTGCCAATTATTGAGATATAAAGTCGCTATTCCAGACTAAATTTAATCTATCACTGTGCCTTTCATACATATCCATCCATCCCCTAAACCGTTTTAAAATAATAAAAATATCCATAATTGCAGGGAAATCCCTAAAAACAGCCCTTTTTTCCGCAGCTAGTAATAAATAAATATTCAACATTCTACATAACGCTATCTAGACCCATGGTAAGCTTAACTAGCTTGTGTTATGGATCTAGAAATGTGGGTAAACATACTTAGATCCTTTTTTTTTTTGTAAATACATACATAGAAACATCCAGACCAATGCAAATATTTGCACTGAGCGGAGATCGAACCCGCGTCTCCAATTACAGTCGCGTTCACTACCACCACGCCACAGAGGTGGTCTGCAATGTAATGCATAGAGTCTATTAATCCATACTAATATTATAAATGCGAAAGTAACTCTGTCTGTCTGTATGTAACGCTTTCACGCCTAAACCACTGAACCGATGTTGATGAGATTTGGTATAGGTGTAGATTAGACCATGAGAAAGGACATACCTAAGCTATGTTTGGACTCGATAACCGACATCCACGGAGGCGGCAGAGCCGTGGGCAAAAGCTAGTATTCGATAAATAAAGCTTGACTTGACAGAGATAAATTGACTGAAAGCTGTGACGGTGTCCTGTACTACATTACAAACAAAGGCACTCCATAATGGTAACATATTGTATGATGAACCGTTCCAAATATCTTTTGTAAACTACACCATCGACAAATGAGCACAGCACTAGAGATGAACGGTAACGGCATCTATAAACCGTCTCTTGTGTATGTGAACCAGATAGAATCGAAAAAAACATTTATTTATTTATTTATTTATTTATTTACATGATCGATACTGCCAAACTTTTACCGTAACTAGTAATATTGACATCCCTAATTGGGTGGAAAACAATGTTACTGAGTTAGCAATCTCAAAGGTAAGTACGTGCCATCCGAAACTCGTCCTTATTTTACACCAGTCACGTTCGCCGACGCCACAGTTAGGGCTGCCCTCCAAAATTTCCAAGTATCATTATATTTTTTGCGTCCTGAATGTAAAATAAGAAAACAATTTCATCGCTTTATCATTTTTTTATTAAATCAGCAGTACGTGTATCTGTGGGTAAGCGTATTGATTTGATCTACTTGAGGTAAATCTGTTCACGTCTGTTAGGGATTTGGTTACTAAGGTGGTATCAATTTCAAGGTAAAGGTTGTTTTAAGGGTCTTACGCACGTAAATATTATTTCAATTATTTGTTGCAATATTAGGTTTAAGCCAATAAAGACCATACTCATCATATCTTCTTCCTTGTTACAATAAAATAGCGCACCGGTTTATGAGATTTAAGAAATAAACATAGTATATCTAACAATAAATTAATATTTTTTCTTTCAAGTATCGATACCGTAACCGTTAAATCGTAACCTTGGATATATAAGTACTTTTTGTATATTTGACATTATTAGTTTTCAGTGTAACCATAAAACAATGTATAGATCAGTGATATTTACCTACCGACATAAAGTTATGATAGATGACCTCACTAGGTTCACTATGAGATATAGTTAGTTTACTAAACCGTAAACTTCAACTGCAGAAACGAATAGCGGGTATACAAAGTGGAATATTGCCAATTTAGCCATCCTCTGTGAAGCAACATACCTAAAAGGTCGCCAAATTCCATAGGTTGATATAATTTGAACCCGACGGCGACGCTAACGTAACTCCTCGAATTAACCTTTGAATATGGGTCCTATGAAGGCAACAAATAAAGGCTGAAAATATTTTTTATGTTACAGGTATATGATAAAACAAGATAATTGCAAACGAATCTATAAAAGGTTGCGTGCGCACACGTTACGTGGCTTAAGGCTTTTAACTTTCTTCTTATATTTCCCAATCTCTTTTTCTCTGGTGTCTTGCATTCAAACCATGATTACCATTTTCTATATCATATGCCCGACCATTATGCTTTTTGCTACCTTAGCGAAGGTAAATGAGTATTTACCTCCGATCATCTCCATATAATTTTAATTACTGCTGGATGTAATAAAATGCTTTTTGAGCATGCCCACAGTTTAAATAACATTTATGAATTCATATAAAAGCACGACAGCTGTGCAAACTGCGGCAAGACACTGAAATGGCACCAAAAGCTTATTCAAAACTGCAGCTATGCTGAAAGTGCTGAAACAATGTGTGACAACCAACTCTGAAACACTTGCGGTGAGCAACTTGCTCTGACTGAACGAACTTCTATAACTACTATTGTAAAAATGGTAATGAATTGTGTTTTACATTAGATATTATATAAAACGTATGTCAATTTAACGATTGTGAATGCAATATTTTTTTGAACTGTAATCTGTTTCTCTTAACGTATTTGTTAGCATGGTCGCAAAATCTACTGAACGGATTTTGAAGTGATTTTTTTAGAAAAATTCTAGTTCCTGCTTAAACTGATGGGATATATTGGACTAATAATTGATTGCATGACCAAAAGTCGTTAGAGCAGACATCCACGCAAATTCTCTCTTGGTTTCAATGGTGACTATCACTCAAAATAATTATATTAAAGCCAACCGATCTCCCCTCTCCGATGTGAGTCTGATTTAACTCTATCTTTGACACTGAAAATAAAATTAGAGCTAGTGGCACATGATTGGCCGAAATTCAACCGTAGTTTGAGGTTTCCACAGGAATGTCGAAGATATATTGATAGGTAGGTAGGTTATTTCATTTTCATTGGTAACTACACGTATACTTAGTTCAGTTGAATATTCTGGACATTCTGTATAGATTCGAGAAGGTTTTTTGACTTCTCAAGTTTTTGGTAAGACCTTAATGTTCAATTTATCAATATCAAATCTCATTATTTTCCAAAATTCTAGAATACTACGCATATACTTACTAAATATGCATTTGAGCACGTCGAGTACTGACTGCATATTGGTATGACAATTTCCACAGACAACCACAGGGAATATATGATTTGAGATTGACATGGTCATTTACATTGATAGTAAAACACTTATCGGACTATCGGATCCTCGAAAATTATAAGAAACATGGTAAATATCCCGGCGAGTGTTTTACTATCAACCACATACGAAATTCATAACGTTAGGTACAACATCGTTATCTTAACCAGACATCAAGCCTCTGAGTACTCGGTCTTATGTCTACCCCGGAAAGCCCAGACAAGCCCAGACTTGAATACACTTACACACAGTTATAAATTCACTGTTATCTCACAGTTGACAGTCCTTAAACTGAAATAAAGAGCAGTCTTATTCTCGACTTTATACCTAATTTTAGTATTCCAAATCCTCAGACAGAAGCATTTATAACTTGTCTAATTCCGCTCAGACAGCTGAATGAACCTTGAAATTAAATTATAACAATTAACTTGGTTTACTTGCTTGTAAAACTTTAATAAATCGTAAGGGATTCAACAAAATTTAAATGTTTATTTCCTTTAAATTGCAATAGAGACAGTTTCATTGCAATTATGTAGACAAAACATTGATATTGCAAACCACATTAAATATTTTGTAATGAAAGAAATTTAATATTTGGGATTGGCTTCGCGCTTCGTATAACAAAGACAATATCTTCTAATTCAGGTCGGTCGCCTTTCTGAAAACAACCTTTGGATTCTCAGGGTAATGCAAATTTTTATTCTTTATTACCGGTTATATTAGCATTCAAACCGTATTAGATTGAGGCTTACGAAATGAAATTGAATTTTATTACCGAATTAACATAATCGCGGCGCTTGACTGCGCTAATTTTCTTTCTAGCAATTAAGAGCAGCATCATGATCTAAATTCCCAACCACGGAACCTTTGACTTTATTCTAGAGAACTTGGATTATTGTGGCACGATGCACGACTAATGCAACCTCACCTCACGATTCGATCAATCGTCGAACGTCACGAACTTATGTTGCTACTAAAGAAACTATTGCATGCCAT
Source organism: Eilema sororculum (assembly GCA_914829495.1). Lineage (NCBI taxonomy): Eukaryota > Metazoa > Arthropoda > Insecta > Lepidoptera > Erebidae > Eilema > Eilema sororculum. The sequence goes on along the minus strand of OU618543.1, from coordinate 17,619,920 downwards.
CCAAGTTCCTCTATAAGTTTTAATATTGTATTTTATTTCAATCATATTTCATCTGTGTTATACAGTCAGACCACAAAGTGTATTGAACTATATTGATATTGAAGTACACATATTTTTAAATTAGTCGGCTAATAATTACGACAGGGACTACGGTATTACCCGTGGTCCCTGCAGGTACCATTGCAGGGACTACGGGTAATAAACGGTCTCAAAATGATCTTAAATCGAATACCTTAGTTTTCAGACATGTTAAGACTTTGTAGTCTGGACCTTGAATCGTTCCGATAATAAGACGGAATGCTTTACCTGTGAGGGTCCCCGACATGGCAACGCTTGAATCAACATATTACTAGGCAAATCATCAACTTTTTGGAAGTGTTTTTGTTTCAGGGGTTTTAAAAAAAGTTTTATTAGTATATACTTTGTTAACTAACCCGGCAAAAAACCAGTGCCAGAGCCTATCCCGACAAACAGCAGATGTACCTTGATGTTATTGGGGCTTGAGACTTGTATATAATTGTCTTGAGGAAACGGTAGTAAAATATCCTCTACTGAGTAGCTATATGACCAATTTTGTTATAATTATTGATCAGTCCATTGTCTAGTAATACAATTAGAATACGTGTAATCAAAGGCAGAGTAAAGGTCTAACAATAGAAACTAAATGAAGGCAATCTTCGGGTAATAATTTCGCGCAATTTGCTCAGTTAGAATATTAAATGCACACACTGTTTCTACCTGCTTATATGCTATAGATGGCATTCCATTTTTTTTAATATATATTTGATCAGTTAATTTGACTGCACCTCGTCAGATGATAAGCAGTGGCCACTATTCCACATGCTAAGTATTAGATCCCTACCCTTATGGCCACGACAGATGCTTTTCACGCCCCGTCTAAAGAATTCAGGATATATCGAAAGAAGTATTCATTTCTTCAAATAAATCCACGTATTCACGTGTGTAGGTAAATTAACACATCATACAAAACAGTGGCATGACGTTATAATTTTGAATAGAGAACAAGCCTAATAAAAATGATAGTTGACATGGTAGTGATATAAAAAAAAAGAAAAAGTAGTAACTTTGCTGAACATGTTCATATCATTATGGCACACAGCTAGTCACGGGGTACTTTAAGCAGAGCGTGAAAAACATCTGATGATGCTGCCAACCTGAGGGAGACGATTATAACATAGTTCGTATCCGTAATGGTGGCCCTCCTTCTCGTGACTATACCTTCAACTTCAAATAAAGCCAGGTGAAGTCATATTCGCCTGGCTTTCATGTAAATCCAGGTGTAAATTAGTAGCCTAGTGGTATGGGTAATGGACTGCTGAGACGAGGTCTTGGGTTCGATCCCAGGTTTACCATGGCACACACCAATGACTTTTCGATGCTTTTAGAAGTTATGTGTGTATTTATCGCAGGTTTACAAGTGCCCGGTTAATGGCAATAGGCTCGTCACCTATTACATTGGGACCTAAACATAAACTGGCGAAATGTGGGTGCTAGCACCTCTGCCTACCCCTTCGGGGAATACAGGCGTGAGTTTATGTTATGTTATGTTATGAAGTCATATTGACGTATCCTATACAACTAACTACACACGATTACAACTATAGATAAAATGTTTTCTCAAGGTATGAAATTTGGATATCCGTTTTTGTTGTATTTCAAAACTACGTGTCATGAAATTCTTCCCTAAATAGCCAATTTCTCTGTGCGTAATGCTATCGCCTTATTTTGTGTTAGTGCTCATGTATGTTACAAAGGATAAAGAATGTTGAAAAAGAAATAGATTGTACTGAAATAAGCCAAGGTTCGTATTACCATATAAAATGAAAAGGTAACTGAATTTCGAGTACTCGTATATCCCTATCGGGCTAAGTGGCGTGTCATGGGAGAGGCCTATGTCCAGCAGTGGACTGTCGCGGGCTGATGATGATGATGATGATGATGATGTATATCCCTACGGCTGGAATAAAAAAAATTGTGATGCAGCCAGCATTACTTCCTTTCGAGGTGCAGGACAATAGTGATAGTAAGTAGGGATACCTATTGGTTTTTATAGGAGTATAAAAACCAATAGGTATCCCTACTTACTATCACTACATAGTATAAAGTAAAGTCGCTCACCGCATCTGTCCGTTCCCATGTATGCTTATATCGTCAAAACTACGCTACAGAATTTGATGCAGTTTCTTTTACAGTAATCCAAGAAAAAGATTTATATGTATAATACATGCTTAATATAGTAGAGGGTGCAGTGGGAACGGGATCGAACGCCACGCGGGCGGACAAATTTGCGGTACGAAGTTCGCCGGGTCAGCTGGTAATATTATAAATGCGAAAGTAACTATGTCTATCTGTCTGTATGTTGCGCTTTCACGCCTTAACCACTGAACCGATTTTGATGAAATTTGGAATAAGGGTAGATAAGATAAAGGATAGGCTATGCTTGGTCGCGATAACCGACATCCACGCGGATGGAGCCGCAGGCAAAAGATAGTAGGTAAACTAATAATGTGAATCATCAAAATATACCATGCTATAACAATATACTACCTATAACAAGCCATTCAATTTTCACTTTTATTCATATCTGCAAAGAAAATCTGAAGACCTACAATAAAAGTGGAAACTGAAACCCCGATTTTCATTTTCAATGTGAAATCTGTAAATCAAAGGAATGTGCACTGAGTGTTGTAGCCTGTTCGAGTTGGGAAAAATAATATAAAACCGTGTCGGCGAGCTTCCCGCGGACGCAGCCGCCGGAGTAACTTAGTTTAAATAATTGTATCACAAACTGTAGAACATCTGCGAGTTGGCCGCCTGCCATGTTGCTCACTTGTTCGTATTAAACTTTAAAGTACATTAGATTACGCTTACCCACAAAAGGAAATGGATTTTAATATGAAAAAACCGCCGTCACAAAAAGCACCAAAAAGTTAAAAATAAATGAATAAATTTTAATTCAACGGTTGCCATGTCGGGGGGCCGTAACTGGTTAAGTACTCCTTTATATCGTAAGGTCCCCCGACATGGCAACCGTTGAATTAAAATTTATTCATTTATTTTTAACTTTTTGGTGCTTTTTGTGACGGCGGTTTTTTAAATTTTTAATTTAATTTTTATTTCATACTTTTTAAATTGATCTACTAGTTAAGCTCTTTCATTTGATACCCATATTGACGTAATTATAAAGAAATTTGTATTCCAACATGTTGTGGCGGCGGCCATCTTGGACCGATTTTTTTCAAACATAGCTAAGAATACTCTCGACTAATATACCTTTCAAACAAAAAAAAACTAAATCCAAATCGGTTCATCCGTTTGGGTGCTACGATGCCACAGACAGACACACACACACACACACACACACAGACACGTCAAACTTATAACACCTCGTCGGTTTTGCGTCGGGGGTAAAAAAGAAGATTCATTAGTATGTATTTCGTTGCTTGGAATATGGTGGTTTAACTAATATTGCAAGTAATGAGATCAGTGTCATGTGGTCAAAGAATGATCAATAACGGTTGTATCCAAAAATCCAAATACTTTGGAGGCCGGGGTAAACACAATATAAAATTAAAGTTTATAAATTAAAACCCATCTGAGTAATTAATTAACAAGTTCATCATCAAAAAATATATATATTTAAACAATTTTGATAAATCTGGACATGATCAACTACGTTTTACACTGACCATAGGTAGGCACGTGTTGTATTCAATAACAAAATGATAGTATTCAATGAAAGTCTTAGCTAGGGAGGTTCTTATTTTCATTACTTATCTAGTAAGTCTTTTTGCCTTACATTATTTTCATAGAAAGCGTCTGACAGTGACGAATAGTCTACGCTAACAATCCTTTGTGGCAAGAATTCAATATAAGCCTTTAGAATATGTTCGCGAACAGTGCTATTTCTATATAAGCTCAAAAGTTGCATAGCAATTACAGTGACCTCGTAACTACAGCAACGAACCGCTCAACAAAAGACTGGATCAATTAATGGTGTGTTCAAAGATAAAATTAGTTGAGCATAATGGATTGTAGTTTTCAGGACTCTTTCTATACTAACCTAGTTTTGGTTAATAAATTATGAGTTCATGTATTTCAGAATCGTTTTAGGGGCTCTAGCTATCCCACTTGTAACCGCTCACCACCGTCGGTGTAACGGCGTGGTGGCGCTTGCCCCCCTTTCTGAGGTTGGATGGGAATACCGTGCTTCCCACACCTGGGTGAGCCCATCTTAAAACCGCAGATGCTCCTAGGTCAACCGGGTACGAGGGATATGTTTAAGACAATCTTACATCCCGGCTGAGGACCCTAAACGGCGTGCGGTATAGTCGGTCTATGTCTCAGTATGTTAAGAATAGTCCCTGGTCACCCATCGTAAGACTAACTTAGCTAGTATTGATAAGCTTTGCCGCTCCATCCACTGATTTTATATTCTACTTGCTTTTGCCCGCAGCTCCGCCCGCGTGGATGTCGGTTCCCGGCAATTATTCGAATTTTTCTCGCCGTAAAAACCAACCTTGAACTTCAACGAATATTTAAAAAAAAGGAATAGCCAAATTGGTCCAGGCGTTGTTGAGTTATGCGCTTACAAACACATTTAGCGATTCATTTTTATATTATAGAAAGATAGATGGCAACTAAGGCAATGTTATTTTGTAACCTAATTAAATAAAAGTCTTATGTTCCCCTCTTTACTGAAATGGTCGCTAATGCACACCGGACGATGTCTTTTTAGATTCCGCTATGCTGTTCATCTCAACTAATTGTGCGTATAATGAGAAATTGAATAAAGGACCACTCAAAGTAGTTAAAATTTCATTATGATATTGTTTCAAGATTTATGGAACTCGTAACTTCATTATTTTGTGAACACAACTGATGAAAATGTAATCTGTTTAAATCTGTGCAAAGTGAAAGCTTCTCTATAAATGGAAACCAATTATATGAGCTACTTATATCCATACTAATATTATAAATGCGAAAGTAACTCTGTCTGTCTGTCTGTCTGTCTGTCTGTCTATATGTTACGCTTTCACGCCTAAACCACTGAACCGATTTTGATGAAATTTGGTATAGGGATAGGTTAGACCATGAGAAAGGACATAGGCTATGTTTGGTCGCGATAACCGACATCCACGCGGGCGGAGCCGCGGGCAAAAGCTAGTTTTTATATAAAAATATATTGACATTTTCAAATCATCATCATCTTCACGTTTGTCTCAGTCGCACCTTCCGCATTTTATTTCGCCCCTTCATATGGTATTGGGTAGTGGTCAACACCTTGCCCTGGAGTTGCATCAGGGAGGCGCTCGTGTACCACGATGTGCCTCTCTACCTCCGCCGCATAGTCGGGGCGTACCTGACGGAGAGGGCCGTCATCTACCCAAGTGCGACCGGCGTCGGTAGGCGTGAGATGTCGTGCGGTGTCCCACAGGGATCGGTCCTGGGGCCGCTCCTGTAGAACATCGGATACGACTGGGTGCTTCGCGGTGAGCTCGCGTTCGGGGCCACCGTCACGTGCTACGCGGACGACACGCTAGTGACGGTGAGTGGCGCTACGCACCGCGAGGCGACCCAGAGGGCCACGACCGCTGTTGCTCAAGTCGTGGATCGGATCCGGCAGCTGGGTCTCGAGGTGGCTCTGCACAAATCCGAAGCCTTGTTCTTTCATGGTCCTCGGCGTGGGCCACCCCCGGGATCCAGCTTGACAGTAGGAGGTACTCCCATTGACATCAAGCCCCGGTTGAAATACCTGGGGCTCGTACTCGACGGTCGGTGGGACTTCGGAGAGCACTTCCGAAGTCTGCGCCCCAAACTGTTGGTGTCAGCTAACGCGCTGATGCGGCTGCTGCCCAACTTGAGGGGCCCAGAGGACTCCTGCAGGAGACTCTACGCGGGTGTCGTGCGGTCCATGGCCCTGTACGGGTGCCCCGTGTGGGCGGACGCCCTGCAGGCCAGGTTCGTGCAACTGCTGCATGCGCCGCAGCAGACGATGGCCTGCAGGGCCATTAGGGGGTACCGCACGATATCCTTTGAAGCGGCGAGTCTCCTAGCCGGATCGCCACCGTGGATCCTGGAAGCGAGATCCCTTGCGGCACTGTATCGGTTCCGTAAGGGGGCGCGGGAGCAGGGATACGATACCGAGCCCGAAGACATTCGGGCCGAGAGGTCCCGGCTCCACGGGATCATGGTTGCGGAGTGGGAGCGACGACTTGAGCAACGACGCGCAGGGCATGCCGTCATAGAGGCGGTAAGGCCCATCATGGGGGAATGGCTCGAGAGGCCACATGGCAGCCTCTCGTATCGACTGACGCAGATCATCACCGGGCACGGGTGCTTCGGGAGATATCTGTGTCGGATCGAAAAGGAGCCAACGTCCGAGGGCCATCACTGCGACGCGAGCGAGGACACGGGGCTGCACACGCTCACCGAGTGTCCGGCATGGGCCGGACCGAGGCGGGAGCTAGTGGCGGCCCTGGAAGTGAGAGTTCTCACCCTCGCCACCCTGCTCACAGCAATGGTCCGCTGTGCGGACGCGTGGGCGGCCGGCGTCTCCTTCAGCGAGCAGGTAATGGTCGTGAAGGAGACGGCGGAGCGGGAGAGGCGGCGCGAGCGAGAAAGACTCGCGGATCGCGCCGCCCGCGCGCGCAGGCAACTCGGGCGTCGGAGGGCACTGACTGACCTCCGTCCCCCATGAGCGCGGGCCTGGGGGTGACGGGTGGAGCCGCCTGTCACCCCAGCAGAAGCAGGCCACGGCGGCGGCGCGCTAGATAGCGCGCCTCCCCATTACGGGGGCGAATTGGGGACACCGTTGTCCCCCCTCCTGAGGAGGGCCAGACCGTAAGGGATGGCCCTGGGTCAGCCGGGGTGCGAGGGATAAGTCTATAACAACCTCACCTCCGGCCTAGCACCAAGACCCACAGTCGGCGTGCGGTTTTAGTCGGTTCGAGTCCGACATAACCTCCCCTTCCGGCTCCGGCAGGGGGGGTATCCGAGGGGATTTCCGCACGAAAAAAAAAAAAAAAGGTATTGGGTAGTGGAATAATTGGCACTTCTCTCATCGTCTACGATGTGAAGACATTGCTTATTGGGTCTACGTCTACAGGGGTCCAAGGGAGACGTATTGGGCAGGCATTGGTTACGTAGACAGGTGGTCACAAAACGTGGTGAAACCGACGAAGTCGACTGTCAGATTATTACTATTATTATATTTATTTATTTATTCAATTTTATGCACTAGTACAAAGGTGGACTTAATGCTGTAGCCATTCTCTACCAGTCAACCAAAGGTGGTGCAGAGATAATTTAGTAGGTCATATAGTAGGTGCATTAATGGAGTGACTAGGTATAGGTACATTAAACATTGTATATTACTGTTTGTATTGATTTAGGTCTCAAAGTAAAACTTATGAATATCTAAGTCTATGCTTCTACAAGACTTCTACAATATTTACAGCCAGATTTGGTGGATTGGGTATTGGATTGTTATAGTGATAATATTAATTTAAGATTAGTAGAAATCAATTTTGCCTTTCTTACAAACATTACTATTCATATTTGAATGAATTTTTTATAGCATTTATTATGCTAACTGTTAAGTTCGAAAAACATTGGAAAAAATGAAATGCTCAAGTGAGACTCGAACTCACGACCTTTCGCTTACAGGGCGACTGCTCTGCCAACTGAGCTATTGAGCACCACTTGAATCATTCCAAATTTTCCTTCTCTTTATATCCATCTATAAGGGCGACGGTGCAGCCATCTACCAACATTCTTACGAACTGTTGGAAACAATGAATGATTTTTCAACCATTTTTAAACATTGAATTTTGATGACTGCGCCCAAATATTTGAATGAATTTTTTATAGCATTTATTATGCTAACTGTTAAGTTCGAAAAACATTGGAAAAAATGAAATGCTCAAGTGAGACTCGAACTCACGACCGACGACAACCATTATGTTTTTCGAACTTAACAGTTAGCATAATAAATGCTATAAAAAATTCATTCAAATATTTGGGCGCAGTCATCAAAATTCAATGTTTAAAAATGGTTGAAAAATCATTCATTGTTTCCAACAGTTCGTAAGAATGTTGGTAGATGGCTGCACCGTCGCCCTTATAGATGGATATAAAGAGAAGGAAAATTTGGAATGATTCAAGTGGTGCTCAATAGCTCAGTTGGCAGAGCAGTCGCCCTGTAAGCGAAAGGTCGTGAGTTCGAGTCTCACTTGAGCATTTAATTTTTTCCAATGTTTTTCGAACTTAACAGTTAGCATAATAAATGCTATAAAAAATTCATTCAAATATTTGGGCGCAGTCATCAAAATTCAATGTTTAAAAATGGTTGAAAAATCATTCATTGTATCCAACAGTTCGTAAGAATGTTGGTAGATGGCTGCACCGTCGCCCTTATAGATGGATATAAAGAGAAGGAAAATTTGGAATGATTCAAGTGGTGCTCAATAGCTCAGTTGGCAGAGCAGTCGCCCTGTAAGCGAAAGGTCGTGAGTTCGAGTCTCACTTGAGCATTTCATTTTTTCCAATGTTTTTCGAACTTAACAGTTAGCATAATAAATGCTATAAAAAATTCATTCAAATATTTGGGCGCAGTCATCAAAATTCAATGTTTAAAAATGGTTGAAAAATCATTCATTGTTTCCAACAGTTCGTAAGAATGTTGGTAGATGGCTGCACCGTCGCCCTTATAGATGGATATAAAGAGAAGGAAAATTTGGAATGATTCAAGTGGTGCTCAATAGCTCAGTTGGCAGAGCAGTCACCCTGTAAGCGAAAGGTCGTGAGTTCGAGTCTCACTTGAGCATTTCATTTTTTCCAATGTTTTTCGAACTTAACAGTTAGCATAATAAATGCTATAAAAAATTCATTCAAATATTTGGGCGCAGTCATCAAAATTCAATGTTTAAAAATGGTTGAAAAATCATTCATTGTTTCCAACAGTTCGTAAGAATGTTGGTAGATGGCTGCACCGTCGCCCTTATAGATGGATATAAAGAGAAGGAAAATTTGGAATGATTCAAGTGGTGCTCAATAGCTCAGTTGGCAGAGCAGTCGCCCTGTAAGCGAAAGGTCGTGAGTTCGAGTCTCACTTGAGCATTTCATTTTTTCCAATGTTTTTCGAACTTAACAGTTAGCATAATAAATGCTATAAAAAATTCATTCAAATATTTGGGCGCAGTCATCAAAATTCAATGTTTAAAAATGGTTGAAAAATCATTCATTGTTTCCAACAGTTCGTAAGAATGTTGGTAGATGGCTGCACCGTCGCCCTTATAGATGGATATAAAGAGAAGGAAAATTTGGAATGATTCAAGTGGTGCTCAATAGCTCAGTTGGCAGAGCAGTCGCCCTGTAAGCGAAAGGTCGTGAGTTCGAGTCTCACTTGAGCATTTCATTTTTTCCAATGTTTTTCGAGATTACTATTCATAATCAACCTGGTTAAAATTCCTATACCCGAGAGATTACTTTATTATCGCTATACGGAGTCGATGCAATAAGTTTTTTTACTCGTGCATACACGGTCACGTAGGTTAACATTAGTGCAAAGATTTATCGACTGTGGGAAACCAGATGCACTCAACCGGAAATTAAATTCATTCCTCATTTTTCTTCCTTCTACACAGTAGCTTTTTAAGGTTCCGTAAGAAAGAAAGGAAAGGAATTTTGTTTTTGTTTTGAACGACCACGAACATATTTTAAAAGGAAGGCAACGCAACGCACTTGTCCTCTGGTGTTGCAGGTGTCCATGGGTGGCGGTGATCGCTTAACATCAGGCGATTCGTCTGCTCGTTTGCCTCCCTATTCCATAAAAAAAACTATTTATACTGTTGATTGATGGCACTTGGTGGAATCCATTGTTACACATATTAAGAACACTTCGCACACCCAAAACAACACTGCACTAAGTCAAAATAGCTCTTTTTTCAGGAACGACGAAAAATCATTGCATATTTAATGAGCTTTGCATATGAAGAATCCAGTCCTTATTAATATAGTATAGTTCAGTCGCTGCAAAACATTCGCTTTAACTCAAAATAATGCGTTTTTGACATAATTCACTGTTGCGTAATGACAGAACGAAATAAAAAATAATTATTTCGATATAAGTGCTTTTTACTGATTAATTATGAATTCAAACACTATCATTCTATTGTTTTTTTACTGAATCATACAATATTGAATTATTAATTTTGTTAATAGGCATAAAATGTTAAATATAAGACCAAATTGTACTAAAATCAATAGGTATCTATAATTTGAACATAAATGTGTAATTGAACTCACAAAAAAACATCTGTAAATCTTTGAATGAATTTTTTATAGCATTTATTATGCTAACTGTTAAGTTCGAAAAACATTGGAAAAAATGAAATGCTCAAGTGAGACTCGAACTCACGACCTTTCGCTTACAGGGCGACTGCTCTGCCAACTGAGCTATTGAGCACCACTTGAATCATTGTGCTCAATAGCTCAGTTGGCAGAGCAGTCGCCCTGTAAGCGAAAGGTCGTGCGTTCGAGTCTCACTTGAGCATTTCATTTTTTCCAATGTTTTTCGAATCTGTAAATCTTTTATCATCAGAAAATGAGAACTCAAATATAGTCACAGTGCCATTGGGATTTTGTTGAGTATTTGCTGTAGATGGTCTCGAACTATTGAATTCATCATCAGATGAACTACTTGAGCTGCTGGAGCTCGAAGATGACGAGCTAGAGTCAGATGAAGAGCTTGAGAACGAAGACGACAATCTTCTCGGGATTATAAGAGGCTGAGATAATTTCTTAACGGGCATTGAAAAGGTAGGATCGATCGAATCATCAATAAAATCTTCTTCACTGCTATGGTTAGGTAGAATTGATACAGGCACCTCCCTATTTGATTTTTTATCGGCTAAAACTGCCATCACTGATTTCTCATCTGTTGATGCTGCAACGGTTGTATTTCCGACATCCTTTTCCATGCTGTTTTGTTCAACAGAAAGTCCACTTTCTTCTGTTGTACTTTCGATTGCCTTTTTTACTAATAGGTGACTACGCCCCTTCATCATCTGCCAAACAATAATTATAAATTTAATTAATTCAACAATAGTGCATTATCTTTAAAAAATGATTTTTCACTTTGTAAATAAAACAATATAAATTGTAAATAAATAAATAAAATAAATAAAAAAGCCTTATATTTCTTACAAAAGAATACAAACAAAATAAACTTATTACTAATTTTATCTAACTATTACACTTAAAACTTATTTCTTATTTTTATAAATTATATTTTACCGTTTATGTAAGAACCCTCGTTTCCAAGGTGAAGGCGTCCTCTAGAGTTTATTTTTTTAAATATTTGTAAATGATATTTCTATTAATTTTTATGGTAAGCAACAATTGTAAATAAAAAACAAAAATCTAGTATGATTTTATAACCAACTAGCTGTTGCCCGCGGCTTCGCCCGCGTGGATATCGGTTATCGCGACAAAACATAGTCTATGTCCTTTCTCAAGGTCTAATCTACCCCTATGCCAAATTTCATCAAAATCGGTTCAGTGGTTTAGGCGTTAAAGCGTAACATACAGACAGACAGACAGACAGAGTTACTTTCGCATTTATAATATTAGTATGGATTAAGACGCTGTTTATATAAACCATCAATAGTGCATCATTTCGCAAATTATCATCTTTTTTTAACAATACAGAAATATTTTGGAATAATACAATAAATATAGCTTACCTTCGTCAACAAGAGAGTGTTATTTCGAATTAGTATCTAACTTGTTATATGAGCACAGTCACCAACACTGCATTAAAACAAAATAATTCACTGTTTCTTAAACGAGCTGTGTGTTGTTCCCAAGACGGACAAGTCGCAACTAGAAATAGTATCGTATTCGTGGCACGATTTTGGCGGCGCGTCTTCACCAATAGAGAGTTAGCGCGCTCTCTATTGGTCAATTTTTGAATTAAAAATACGACTGTATTATTGGTATACGAGGCAATTTTTTGGCAATACAAATATATAAAAAAGTCGATTTTGAGATTTTTCGACATAATACAGTGTTATTCTGGGTGTGCGTCTTGTACTTTTTCCACGGTATTTACGTTACGTTTACGTTTAAATTTTCTTTCATAATTGTTTTTGCGTTGTTACTGATTGCATCCGAGCCTTCTAGTTCCATTTGGTTTGGTTTAGACGCAAGGGAAGGACTATCGTCTGATCGAGAAGAAAACTTGCGCCAAAATTCTCTTCTCGGTTATTTGGACTTCTCATAACTTTTTTGCGTTAATGTCTACGGATTTCCTAGATATTGTCGTCCCAGTACTTGACCATACCACAGCGTATTTTGTTGCTTACCTAGTAGATAAGTCCTTGGTATTGTGGACAAGAGAGCAAATGCGACATAACTTTAACAACTTACTGGTGAATGCTAGATTTCATTATGGATAGGACCCGAGATCAGTAAAAAAATTCCACCCTCAGGTAGAATTTCACGCATGAAAATCCGTTGCACTTGTATTCCCATAAACCCCTCCGTCAATATGTCCAGTAGATGTAACGTTGGCAGCACTTGTTAACTTTCTTTAACCATTCGATCGATTTCGAGTTCGAGATCAAGGGCTTGAAAGTGGAGGATTTAACTGCAAGACGAGTAATCTCTGTATCAGATTTCTTTAAAAATCAAACGATACTTACCTTGCTGTAATACGGAACGCTGAGTGCGCGAGCCCGACTACCACTTGATCGAATTCCAGTTCATTCTATCGAGCAAATAGTGAAAAAGGACTTTTCTATTAAGACTAAGAAGACAGTATTTGTAGCAGTTTTAGTAGACAAGTTTTTTCTAAAACCTTTAGTTTTAGCGGTGGGAGTTAAAAGGCCAATATTTTATCATAGTTCTTATTATTATAACCGTTACCTAATGTTTGTACGAATTGTATAATACACAAGTGCACAAGTTTTTCAATAATTTGATCATCTAAAAATGCGTGCAGATGACTACCGGTTGGTACAGCAATGTCATCACTGAGATACATCCACCCGCTCAACTGAGTCTTCCTCGTCTTTCCTATAGATCAGCTCCTAAGATTTGGAACTTAATTCAAATTAATTTAACGTAATTCAAGAGATTAGCCCCTATAAACAATCTCATTAGTTTCATTATTAGCTTACCTTCATAAAATGTTACATCAAATTCACATACAAACATACAGGCGTACATTAACACCAAAGCAAAAATGTTCAATCCTTGTTTGTTAGGAAAAGCTGTTACGTTACGAGTAAGGAACACGATCCCTATCAGTCGAATTGGCGCTAGTCCAGCGAAAACTTAACTACTTGAAAATATCTAGCGTAGTCTACTGATATAGACTTTAGACGTAACTTAAAGGAATTAAGTTCCAGGCATTTTACATCGGGTTATTGTTTGAAACAGTTCTTTATCGACTATGAAACATAAGGGTAGTTAGCTTGTTGATCATGTTTACTACGGAAATACTTATAAAAATTTGTACTATAAAATGTCGGTCCTAAACTTGTAATAGTAGACGGTTCTGCTAAATTACGGATAATATTTTAGCTGCTGGTAGGTATTAAAATTCCTTTGTAATAAGCTCTTGTTAAACAATAAATGCAAAGAGTTAATGTTTATGATAATAAGTTAATTTAGTCCAAGGTTGCATTTTACGAGTGAACTGGGTTCTCACGTTTTAGTTAATGAAGTTGATAGAGTGAAACGGGATAATGGTCTATACTTGTACTTATACTACGAGCGTTATATGATGATCCCTATGACGTTTCAACTGACAGTTGTATTAGTGATGCGAAACAATTTCGATAAAATACTGTTTTTTCAGGCAAATGTCATGTCATTCAGCCAGGTCATTCAACATAATAAGCAATATTTATTTATTTTGAAAAAAAGACTAGGCGCATTGATGGACATAAAACACTAGATAAAAAAGTAACAGCCTTATTATATTTTATTTTACTATACTTTAATTTTTATTCAAATTGCATAATTTAAAGAATTTAAAATTCTTTTTGAATTTTTTAAAGAAAAAGAAAAGGTTATGTCATATAACAGAACCTGATGAATTTGATTTAGATGCTATACGCAATCATATTTATGGTTACTACCTACGAGGTGAACTACCGACCTGCCAGAAGTTATTATCTTCATTAAAAGCTGCAGAACTCTTCAAAGGCGGTGCTACTTCCCTTAGAATTATTTTGAAAAAATGTGGATTCCGCTATAAAAAATGTGACAAGAGAAAAATATTAATGGAGCGTACTGACATAGCTTTACTACGATGCGATTTTCTTCGCAAAATCAAACAAATTGATAACTGGGAGAAGGTAGTATACCTTGATGAGACATGGCTGAACGCCAATCATACTGTAGGTAAGGCATGGACGGATGACACAGCGAAATCCAGCACAAAAACTCCTGAAGGAAAGGGCCAGCGCTTAATCATTTGCCACGCTGGCACAGCTACAGGTTTTGTGCCGAATTGCCTGTGGGCTTTTAAGTCTGTGAAAACAACGGAGTACCACGAGGAAATGAATTTCGAAAACTTTAAGACATGGTTTATAAAACTATTAGAAAATTTGAATGAGCCTCACTATATTTTAATGGACAATGCTTCATATCACTCAGTTCAAATTAACAAACCCCCCAGCAGCAATAACAAAAAAGCTGAAATTATAGAGTGGTTACACGGCAATGGTGTGGAAACTGACAGTCCGATGTTAAAAAAAGAGTTGGTTAGACTGTTGAACTTTCACAAACAACAGACGCACCCATCATATTTTTTGGATGAATTGGCCAAATCAAATGGACACACGGTAATTCGGTTACCGCCCTATCACTGCCAATATAATGCAATCGAGTTGATATGGGCGCAGATCAAAGGTATCTATATTTTTTATTTATATAATATTATGTATATGCATATATTTCTAAAAATAATTACTGAATGTACAAATATTTTCAGGTCATGCAGCTAGGCATAACACAACTCCGCCATTCACGGCAAATAAAATGATGGTTTTATTGGAAGAAGCTTGCGCTCAAGTGACAGCTGACGATTGGCGAAAAGTGGTCGAAAGAACGAAGAAAATTTGCTTACAAGACTGGGATCGAGATGTACAATACGACAATATTATTGACCAACCGTTAATAATAAACGTCACGGATAGCTGCAGTTCAGACTCAGATTTTGAAGATCCGATTGACCCTGTATCAGATTCAGATTGATATAAATAAAATACAAACTCAAAGCATTTCTTTTATATTTCCAACAAATTATCGATATTTTGTTTATCGATGTGTCCCTTCTTAGTGGATAACAGCTTGACGACGTAACTTTTGCAGCACGTACCATGTACATTTGCATTGAGTTTTTTTCTATTATTTCCGAACATTACGTAATAATTTCTTAATATTCATTTTTATAATTTACAATTGTACACAATTATGATTTTTTCGTCTTTTTAATGGACCTCTAAAGGATTTGATGTGATAGGACGTCAGTACAATGTTAAGCGCTAACGAACTGTCATAGGGATCATCATTCACCGAGCTTATTATAATAGCAGTATATTTATATTTTTATATTTTTATTAATATTTCCCAACATTCTACACAACGCTATCTAGACCCATGGTAAGCATAGCTTAACTAGCTTGTGTTATGGAATCTAGAATGCGGATAAACATACTTAAATACATTTTTTTTTTGTAAATACATACATAATATACATAGAAACACCCAGACCAATGCAAATAGCCATATTCATGCATACAAATATTTGCACTGAGCGGGAATCGAACCCGCGCCTCCTGCGTGGCAGTCGCGTTCACTACCACCACGCCACGGAGGCTGTTAGCAGGACTAGCAATGTTAACTAGATCTTCACTACATAATATTTATACTTAGTATTGATATTACTTTGGCAAAGTCGCTTTCCGCGTCTATCCGTCCCTATGTATGCTTATATCTTTAAAAATACGCTACGGATTTTGATACGGTTTCCTTTTAACAGATAGAGTAATTCAAGAGTGAGGTTTAAATGTATAATACATGCTTGATAAGTGCAGCGGGAACAGGGCCTGAAGCCACGCGGGTGAAAAAAAACTTGGCGGTACGAAGTTCGCCGGGTTACCTAGTCCGCTATAAATATTGTAAGGAGATGAGGCGAAATGCAGAACATACTTGTCGAATCGAATCCCTGAAGTTTGTTGAAGTGTATGAATTGGACGATATGAACAAAAATCATAGTATACATTATTTGCAACATCCATTTAGGCTTCTTAGTTTAAAATTGAAGTGCACTGTGCAAAGTGCAAGAGATACTTAACGAACTCTAAATGTAGATGCCCCGTGAGGCGACAATTTTGCTCTCACCGCGCCAGAGGTAATGTTCGCTACTGAACAAACTCGTGGGAACTTATTTGTCCTAATAGCTTTTGTTGAACCTTTTACCCACTTCATTCCATTTCACTTGTATTGTATTGTATAGATATATAGAGAGTGTAATAACTGTAGGTACTAAATATTTACATTTACCTGCTGTTTGAATTTAAGTTCTTAGTTAGTAATAAGTTAGTAGTAATATGTTATCGTAAACTGACTGCATTTCTGGTTTCATTTCTCATCTCAAGGGTCTGGGTAAAATGCAGATAGTTACCATTTACTGCACTGTAGTAGGTAATCGCACATGCTAGCTGATAAATTTGTTAAGCTTAACATAGATTTGGCATAGTGAGTAAACTAACTAAAATAGTCACCCTTCGTGTTCCAGGATGTGATCCGGCTAGAAACCCAGTACTGGTCTTTGGTGGAGATTCCTCGTCAGGAGAAAGCGGAAACCGTGCCGGCGTTCGTGCTGCGCGCCTGTGCTATAATGGAGAAGACGCAGAAGTCTGGGGAAGGAGTCAAGACTTCGTCCAAACTTGCTGAGGAAGCTGCTGACAGAAGAGAGCGGATAGAAAGACTGAATGGTAATGTAGATAAGTTATTTTTTACAAAAAAAATTAAACCGGCTTCTGGAATGAACTAGATTCTAGTTTCGAACAAAAAATAAAATTTGCAAATCCGTCTACATATACCGGAGCTACGTGCTTACAAATATTTTAAAAAACCTCTGAATTGAGAATATGCTCCTTGTTTAGAAGTTGGTTAAAAACAAATAGGTAATCTAGCACATAAAAACACATGTGCTGATGACAAGATATGATAAAATAGTTGATGTGCCCATTTTTTACATTTTGTATGCTTTGTATAAATATTATTGACTTTTGTTACTATAAAATTATAATTTTCATACACCATTATACTTATGTATGAGCAAAAACCTTGATATTCGTATTGTTACTGTATTCTAATGAGAACACAGTACAGATACACTCATGGATGATGAATGGCAATTTCAATGACCTACTATCTAAGCGCATGCTGTAATAATGTAAATTTATAATCTTTCCAGACTTATCATGGATCTATGTCACTCTTTGCATCTTCAGTGATCATACTTCATTTTAGTGAGAGTAAAACCCTCACTAAAATGTAGCATGGATTTGTTCTGAATATTTGTTCTAGTACCTAGTCTATGCCTACGTAATGAAAATGATGACCTTTGTTCCGTTTTGGTACCTCAATGTTCATGAACACATTACGCTCAAACAGCACAATACCAAGTCTGGTTTAACTTCGAGCAATTCCAAATAACGATTTAATCAAAAAGATACACCAAAATGAACTTTGAATTCTAAGGCTGTTGGCGAAATGCCAACTCTTTGATCTCCAGCGCTACAATATGAACGAATCCAGTGCTAGACTTTTCCCGCCATTCTAATTACATTTCGACATCGATTTGAAGCAATCGAATTGGTATACCCAGGGTTGCTCGTTTCAAACAAATAGAGATTTAAAAGCTGTGTTTAGTTCCTCGAGTCATGACGAATTCGCATTTCGAATTTCATGTGAAGAATCATGCTAGTTTTCCATGAAGAGACAGAGTTAAATTAACAATCACATTTCACTATTTCGCCCCTTTTTTTTTTAAATTGGAATGCCTGACACATCCTATCATAATTTTTTATTCTTAGATTTCATTTACATTGAATTTGATATTTTTGCACGTTTTGTCATCGGTTTGTGTAAAATTTGTTTTAGCATTTCAATACCTTTTTGAGTATATTAAACTAGCAACCATTGTGCTAATTTTCCTGTTATCTTATATCAAACAGCTTGTCATCATTTAGCAGTTATACTTCATTCCCCTGACAATCAAACTCTAGTATAGCTAGGTATTGTTAATTACTGATTTAATTTTATACCTATATTGTATATAACTCAAATGCCTATATGCTAATGAATACGGAATCCGATATCGCTTCACAGCCCGCTGGTCACTGTTTGCCACTTAATTAACATCAATCACAATATTACAATATCGGAGAATTTAGGTCAGATTTCCCCAATTATAGGAACCGCGATCAATTCATAATAAACTGGATTATGGGTAATGAATTTCATTGAGTGAAACATGACAACTACGTTAAGTATAACTTGAAAGGTTATTTTGACTGGTGTAATTCCATTTTATTCACAAGGTATTAAGTTCATACATAAGTTCATAGTATAAATATAAATACTAGGACTCACTAAAAGTACCAAACTAAAATTTATAACCAGTGTCAAATTTATATAAAGGTAAAGTAACATGAGTCCTAAAATTAAAACATTACAACCCTTTAACACTACGTATAACAATAACAATAGATTCAAATACACTTTCGTGCTAAGTAAACAAATTATTGCTACATAGTTACCAGTTTACTCGTACTATTTGCCGGCAAATTAAGAGCCCGATCCGGTCAAACGTTACCACAGTGCCGCTCACAGGTGGCGCTTATAGACGCAGTTAGATTGTAATCTGCAAACTAGCTACCATCGTTATTATATTGAAACAGTTGTACTGCAAAATTATATCCATCTGCATGGGCTGAAGCTAAATGACAGCGGTGCAATTTGTTAATCGGCCAATACTCGTTCTAAGAACATCTTCAAAAATAACTCTACTAATCTCAATATCGGGAATATCCTAAAAGAACCTGAAAAAAATCCTAACAACTGTGACAGTCTTAATGAATTGAATATTTTGTCCCAACGAGTTACAATAAAGCTTGAAGATGTGTGATATAATTTCAATCAAAATTATTCGGCAACAGTCAAAATGAAAACAAAACAAACAACATTAAATAGCACAGCACATGAATTTTAATGAAGATTAAAAAAATGCCTGCCATTAACCACTGATTTAGGTGATGTCAAGGGAGTCATATACTTCTGGATCTCGACAACTCAGAATTTTCTTTGTATATTAATTTTAAAAAGATGTGACTAGTATCTTAATTGGATATTTGAAACAAATGTACCTATTCAATAATATTATAAAGGTATAGGGAAATATAAAATCCAGGTTGTAAGTATGATGATTGCATGAAATAGGGTACAATATGAACAATATGAGGTATTTAATTTAGTTTCTGATCCACTCCTGTAAAAATAAAAATAAATATTTTTTTTTAAAAGAGGAGTAACAGAGTCTGGGCTCCAAAGTACAACGAACTTTGGAGCAAAGAGAAAATGAAATAACAGCAAAATGTTTCTGTGACCAAAACAACACATTTCAGGCTCGAGAGAGACAAGACTCCATAGTGACATGCAAAAGGAGATGTCCGAAATACCGCAACGTACAATGTATAAACGTACGCATGAGATGTGCAGACAAAGGATTATACAAACGGTTAACATAATTGGGGTGGAGGGTGAAAAGTCGTTGTTTGGACAGGCTTTCATATCTGGTAACAACTGAAATTCAAACGACGACGTGAATTTATATAAATTTAATGTAATTTATGTTACTCAGGACAGTTTCAGTCCACATTATGGTAGCTGGCTTAAAAGTATTCCCGCTAGAAATGAACTAGTCGTAGGGTCAAGGCGAGATATTATTTTTAACGCTACGGCCGGCGAACTAGAAAACTTCAAAATATGTGTAAATATATGTTAAATTTTGCATAACTTTGCCAATTTTAATTTCAGATATGACAACATGCCAGATTGAAACCGAAAATACGCAGATGACAAATGATTTATACCGTCTACTGAAGAAATATACGGGACTACGAAACCTTATAAGAGAGTTAAAGGTAAATATTTTGGAATATAGAATTTTTATTAGGTACTTATTCACGTTCAGTGATACACCGAGTAACATATCCAATTTGTTTTGTGAAAGTCCCGTAACTATGACTCAAAAGAGGCTTTCACAAATGGGTAATTGTGTCTACATTTTTGGCACACCAACCTTTGTGGTCAAGATTCTTGTGGTCTACGGCGACTAACGTGTAAGTAATTTGTTTGAACGGATGTGTCTCATCTTTACATATAAAGTTCCGGTCCGGTGTGCGTTACTTCTTAAACAGCTTGGTCAATTTCGATGATATTTTTTCTTTTATAGTTAGGTACTAATCTGGATGATATTTTTATATCGTATCTAAATTTCATGTACTTGGTCACAACGAGTAGACATCATTTCATTTTAATAAGGTTCATAAATCAAAATATAAACAAAACCTAACCTAACGAAAAACATAATGTTATGAATGATTATACTGACGCTATTTTTTTTCCTTCTTCCAGTCAGAATACGGGAGCACAAAAGTGTACCCGATGTTCCCCCGCTACACTATGCTCAAGGACATGATCAAGGACATCATGCATGACCCTGACTACATGGAGGTCTGCCACGAAGTGGACCCATAGCGCGGGGTGCGCAAATAAATGAGGAGCTCTTTCACCGACCGACAGAGGTCGCGTCGTCGCTAGGGTCCCAGGCTGAAACAACGGAAGGAGAAATAATTCGATGATCTTGCATCTACCAATTTAAATAATTTTTTTGGGCCGTTTATTGAGAGTTTTATAAATAATGTAAGGTTCCAATTCGTTTCATAATAGTCAACAAAATATTAATTCATACATCTGTTGACTCTGCAGAAAAGTTCCATGTTACTTAAAATACCAATTCGAAGTTAAATAAATTATTCACTCGTGTCGAATGACATACTCGTTCGAGTTTATATATGTCCATCGTATTAAAATACTACATGTTAATGTATAAAATCATCATTTACGAAACTATTGAATTCGGGTACAGCACAGCGTGAATCAATTTCAAAATTGTACACCTCGGGCCTACATGTTAGACCGTTATTAGCCTGCGGTGTACAATACGGAATTGATTCATCACACAGAATTTTAATATAGTATATCTCTCATCTGTTTGATATTATAATTCGTGGTCTACGTCAGCAAATTGTGCTGCAAAGTATCGGTCAACGGCCCATCGTTTACATTTTAATGGTGTGAGTTTAAAGATGGTTGATGCAAGACAGGCAAGTGATGACGGAACTAGCGGCGAGTAGTGTGACGAGTACTCGTTTAATTTGCGCTACTTTGTTCATTGGACTCTTTGTTTAGAGTAAGTTGGTGTTTAGTGTGTGTACTCGTCCTTATAGTGACGTTTAGTTTATTTAGTTTTAATTTTTCTTCTTCTACTTACTTACTTAAACTTGTGTATTTATTCATTTTTAAGGATAATGTTCGTTAGATTTATATTCAAATAGCTCAATATAGATATAATGTGTGAATTATTTAAATTTTTAAAATGACAAATTTATTTTAAATATGCCCAAAATGTCTAGAAACTTATTTTGCCTTCGTATTATTTTATACTTACTATTAGTATTTCCTAAACATATCTTCTCGCTATAACACAGAGGAGCTTCTGTCTACATAATCATATTTCATAACTCTATACATATCTTTCCGATTATATCATAATCTACAAAGTTTAGTAGCGGTTTTGGCAATACCATGCCCAATATTTCACCACTGGCAACTTCGCAACTTAATCTGTTAGAAACTTTGCCGAATTTCTACCATCAATTTCCCTCGTTAATGAGAGGTAAAAAAACAAATAATAAATTTGCTTTTTCATCATTTCGATGATGTAGAAACCATAGCACTAATCCTCTTATTATTAGTTTTGTGGTAGAACCCTACATTGTAGGTACCACAGAATAGATACGGTACTGTTATTTATTAAATACTCGCTCTTTTAAACGTGAATGTGAACCTTGAAATCGCCAAGATATACATACATTGTTATTTGATTGCATTGATGGAATAGATTAAGTCGTAATACTGTCGAACAATAAAGATGAGACGAAAATTACTTTGAGTCAGAAATGTCAGAACGAATTATTGGCACTGCAAAACCTTCTGCGCTTTGTGTAGTTGACCTGCCAGCTGTCATTATTACGAAATATTTTTATTATCATCTTATTGTAATCGTATATAATATGGTGCAGTTATTTCAAATATCAAATCACGTTCGGCGTGATAGACACTTGAAAAGTACCTATTGCTTAAAACCGTGACTAGGTATGTCTGTATCTTATCTTTAGTGAAATAATTATCTCATGCTTTTATAATCTCGTGGCATATCCATATAGGCAAGATAATCATAAGTAGTAGTAGGTATGTATATGTATCTATGTATATTAGTAATGCCATTATATGTGTTCATAATTCTTGTACTTATAAGTTACTTGGAGATAGTAGATTATAGTCAGTAGCCGGATAGAGGATCGTTAATTTTCAAGTATAAACTATATTCATCCTCGTTCATCATCAAGAACCAAGCGACCCTATGCCGCACTAAAGACCTAGAACTACCTGCCAGTATTTTACCTACATTCCGTCTGCTTTTTTTTATAAAGGACACGTCAATTTGACTTCACCTCGCCTGATGTTAAGCTAAAGGCAAAGTCTCGGAAAGAGGGTCACCTTCGTAAACATGTACCATGTTAACAGTGGTGGCGATGTTTTCCAATGTGTCTGAGTGTTGCGGCCATATTGAAATTTTTGCGGTGGCTGCAAAAAATTCAACATGGTCATAATATTGTCAATTTTATGAAATGAGTTATGTAATTTTACTTTTTTTACATTTTCATCGTTCAACCCAAAAAATATTTTATATCTAACTAACTACATTCTACTGCGTATGCGCTTTGCCCTCCCGAAGCTGATGTACCTATTGCGAACGACACCTACTTGGTTGTGTCCCACCGAGATCGCGGAGTTCGACGATACTTTGCGGTCGATCACTGAGTCCATCTTGAATGTCGCCCTCGATGCGACTCAGTGGGGACAGGCGACACTCCCTATCAGATGCGGGGGCGTGGGGGTGCGATGCGTTCGGGATGTGGGCGTACCGGCTTTCTTGGCGTCGGTGCACGGGGTGTCGGGTCTCGTCACTTTAATCCTAGGTTCCAACGGTGACGGGGCGCGAGTGCCTTTTGTAGCTGATGCTGAGTCAGTTTGGGCGGCCCGTAGTTCAGGGGCAGAGAATCCTACCTCTCGCAGTGTTCAGCGAGCGTGGGATGACGTCTTAGTGGGGCAGGTCAGGGCACAACTGTTGGAGGGCGCTTCGGGGGCCGATGTGGCCAGACTCAGAGCGGTGGTTCAGCCGGAGTCAGGGGCATGGCTGCACGCATTACCTTCACCTCACCTCGGCACCTTGCTGGACGACGATTCTCTGCGTGTGGCGGTGGCGCTCCGCCTGGGCTGCAGGGTGTGTGAATCCCATAGATGTACCTGCGGTTCCACGGTAGAAGCCGATGGCCATCACGCACTGAGTTGTCGCAAGTGTGCGGGTAGGTTCTCGCGCCATTATGCCCTCAACGACGTTATGCGGAGAGCCCTGGTCTCGGCAGGGGTCCCGTGCGTGCTTGAGCCGCCCGGCCTCAGCAGATTCGACGGCAAGAGACCCGATGGCATGACTCTAGTGCCCTGGAAGAGCGGCAAGTGCCTGTTGTGGGACGCCACGTGCGTTAGCACTGTCGCTCCGAGTCACCTCGGCCGTACGGTCCGGTTTCCAGCCGCGGCTGCCGAGGTTGCGGCTGACGGGAAGCGGATCAAGTACGAGGCGTTGCAGACCCGGTATTTATTCGTTCCCTTTGCGGTGGAGACGCTGGGCTGTTGGGGTGTGGAGGCCAAAAAATTTGTGGAGGACATCGGACGTAGGATCGGAGAGAAGTCAGGTGACTATCGTGCTGGATCGTACCTGGTGCAGAGGTTGGCCATCGCAATCCAGAGAGGAAACGCAGCCCGCGTGATGGGCACTTTTGCGCCGGGTACAGGTCTGGGCGCGCCCTTTTAGTCGCGAGCGCGTTTGCGTTTTTTGTATTTTTATTTTGACGAGTTTATGAATTAATTTATGAAATCTGTATATTGACATTGTTTATTGACATTTGATATTGACATTGTATATTGACATGATTATGAATAAAAATTTAAGTTCACTACATTTTGGAAAAGCTGGATACTGCTATTGAGGAAATTTGCTATTTTTAATTAAAATTTTGTATCCCTACCCAGATACTGGCTAAAAAAAGAATATCTATTTATATAAATATGATATAGTCTATGTAATATATATCTATATCTTCACATATCATTGTAATCGTTACCTATATCTCTTGTTATGACACTATTATTATGCGTAACAACATATGCTATATTATAACAATATTTGAACATTCTTTAACTACATATTTTTTCACCGAAAATGTAAGTTGGATTTCAAAATCAAATAATTTATCTACTTACGTTGTTTGTTAACTATTTAGAATATTAATTACAATATAATCCTTATCATATCAGACATCCACTACTATTTAAAATAATATAATATCCTGAGTTAAAACAATATAATAAGTACTTATTGTGAATCGAATATAATTAATGGATATACTCACTCTTCACTGATGTTTCACTCACTTACTTATCACAGGAATTATTATTTTATTAATAAATATTGTAAATGCATTCTAAAGAATAATAAATTCACCTGAACCTGAAAACCCGATTTGTAACTCTTTTTGTTTGCTAAAAATATCTACTTAATCATTCTTAAATGTATCATATTACGGGTTACATTTTTGAACAGTGTTACAATTAAGTGGTTTTGTTACTAATGTATATTAGATATTAATTAAAATGACTTAGACGAAGTCTTACTTATTCTGATCTAAATATATAAATATATACTTTAACGTTTACTAGTTATAGTTGTTGTAAAGGCAGTGCGTTTATGGATTTGGACAAAAGTATTGTGTAAATAGGTAGGTATGTTATATTATCAAAATTTGGAATAAAATCATTTCTTGTTATGTTGTACCTAATATTAATTTATACGCATGTTATAATTTAATTAGTCGAAAGCTTATATGTTAGGTAAGTATATAATAAACGTGTACTTAATTATAAAGTTATTGATATTGGAAAATCAAATGCCAAAATTATATGTATGTATTGTAATTAAAATAATCGTTAAGTTAAATGAAGATTTGACTGTATTTTTGAAGCATTGTTGTAAGTTGTATGCTCATAATAAGTAAGAGAGAAATATTGGGATAAAAATTCAAAAGTGTTATCAGTTAGAAAATCAGTAATCATTGTACTATTATACAGACCGACGAACGGCTTTTAACTGTTCTGTAGTTTCTTATAACACAAATTTCGAGCGTCGATTCTGTCGTTATCTAATAGTTTAAAACATTATATTTTTTTGCAAATAGTTAAACTTTCACCAGTCCGTAAGGATAACTATTCTAGACGGAAATTCTGACGCGGAACTTTCGTGCGGAACATTTATACCGACGTGTTTTACATGGCAATGTGACGAAGTAAAGATTATCTTCTCCGTGTATCCGTTTATCAAAGATGCCATCAAGGATATATGCAATTGCATGATTGATAAAAGGATTGCAGTATTAGCGTCATCCGCGATGGCATCTCCGTAAAGCTACGAGTGCTACGACTTAATTATTTCATATTTGGCTACAGTATCGAATATAATTTGACTGTCACTTAAGTACAATTTATATCTATTATGTCTAATAATCATGTTGAGAAGTGGTCGTTGAAATAAGTCCATTTTAGATATAAAAATAAATGTAAGCTTTGTATGTTGTATGAAGAAATATGAAAGCAGATAGTGAGGCCAATTAGGAAAACTATTTAAGAAACTTTGGTTTCTAGTTTTAGATTGTTATTTAAATTGTTATTCACAATCAAGTATTATTATTTAGTTGTATCTAATATCATTTATTATTATAACAATACTTACTTCTACAATCAACTTTAGAGTATCGTTTTCGTACTAACTTTGGTACTTACAAGTTATATACGTAGGTATAACTGCAATCTATTTAATATTCAGTTGAAAACATCCTGAATTTTTATTTATTGCTTTGTGAATCTTATTACTAGGGACTTGGTAACAGTCATCTCATCTTAACCACTTAAGTATAACAAGTGTTCCTTCAACTTAGTACCTACTTAACAAGTGTTAACTTGACCTGATTAGTGGACAGACATCCTACTGCATTCTATATTTTACTGAATGGACTTTACAATAAGAAGCATCGATTAAAATTGAACTTTTCATTCAGAGTGAAAGGAAAACTGTATGGAATTGGTGGGGTTGGGCTCCCGACAAGACGACTTTAGTGAAGTCCCATACTCCCTTTTTTCAAACACTGAGTCCTTAGTAGTGAGCCTTGTATAGTGATAATAATTGTGTGTTTTATAATTTAATTCTACTTAGGTAGATATATAAAATTACCTCTCTAATCGTCTATATTCGAAAGCTATATAAAAATATCTAGGTATGTAATGAAAAACTGCCATTGAAATTAGGATAAAAAATGTATGGCACTGAGTGCCTAGTGCGAATTTCACGATTGCATTAATCGAGAAAGCGATCATGAAGGTGGTTTTTTAATCGCAAATTAGTGCCCAAGTGACGCTACGCGTGATTGTTACGCGATCGAGTAATGGGCGTGAAGACTCGCACTATACACTCATGTGTGTAGTTAAATGTTTAGTCTAAGTGTATTGATAGGATATTCAATATATTCCCAATAAAATACTGTGTCCCCTCTTCTTGTAGCTACATACAACTAATAATAATAATGGTATTGCTTGTTTGATAAACAACTCAACCCACCATTTTAAGTTCAGCCAATCTATGAAAAAACTGTTTCTTGAATATCGCTCACTCTTTAAGTATCTGAGTATACACATATAGAGTACCAGATTATAAATAATTTGATAAATTTTGAAAATGATTCCATTCCAGTAATCCAGCGAATGAGCGACTCTATCCAGTCCAGTGCTGGACTGAATTATAGTGTTCACAATATTCCAGTGTTTTAAACGCGCTTGAACAATCCACTGGACTGGAATCACGCAATGGAATGTGAACATTCCAGTGTACTCCAGCACTGGATTCGATCGCTGAACTTGAATGCTTCTGGATTATTGTTAACCGGGCATAGTCACAATAAAGTCTGTCTTAGTCAAGTCAAAGATAGTCCATACCCCAGTAAAGTAATTAATTAGACAGCTACGGAGTTATGGGATCAACACGAAAAATTACAATTCAAGTTAATGTACGATTGATACCTACTACAAAGCCTGTTCACAATTGGTACGAATATATGTAGCAAAAGATCACGTGTTTTATGGGAATAACGCAATTTAGTCCTCACATAGGATAAGAAATGGCGAATATATTATTATCTGTTGCTTATAATAATATAATATCATAGTTATACAAGTAGATATATGTTACATGGATGCAAGGCATTGCGAAGTACCTACTTAGTGTAGATCTATGTGTATTCAGAATATCGCTATAACGCTTTGTTATATGAAATGTAATACATTATTTTTTGTGCTAAATGGACTTTTATTTTGTGAAAATCTTTATAATTGCATAAAATGTTATTGTTAATTAGATTGAGGATGGTTCTTGGTTGGTAGGTAACCTACTTAACCAGCCTAGCTCATTGACTGCCAACAGCGTATGACACAGATTACCTAATAGCACAGATAATCCATTCATATCCATACTATCCATACTAATATTAGATATAAATGCGAAAGTAACTCTGTCTGTCTGTCTGTCTGTCTGTATGTTACGCTTTCACGCCTCAACTACTGAACCGATTTTGATGAAATTTGGTATAGGGGTAGATTAGACCATGAGAAAGGACATAGGCTATGTTTGGTCGCGATAACCGACATCCACGCGGGCGGAGCCGCGTGCAAAAGCTAGTAATATTATAAATGCGAAAGTAACTCTGTCTATCTGTCTGTATGTTACGCTTTCACGCCTAAACCACTGAACCGATTTTGATGAAATTTGATATAGGGGTAGATTAGACCATGAGAAAGGACATAGGCTATGTTTGGTTGCGATAACTGATATCCACGCGGGCGGAGCCGCGGGCTACAGCTAGTATAATATACTTCACAATCTGGAACAAAAAATGGTTACACTCGTAACTTCTGAAAGCAGGCAGGCAACTTTTATTTCCAAGGTCTATAACTAGATGGCGACAATGCTGTGGCAAATTTTTCTCATTTTTACTATTAAAACCATCTTATCAAAAATAAAAACACACTAACCACATTAATGAATATGTATAATTTGTAGATCACGTACCTAATTATTAAATCTTCTCTGAGTTTTTCGTAAACTTCCCTATTTTTTAATTTTTTTATAAAGAATATTGGAACCGAAGTAGGTAGGAGGTAGGGATATTCTGTTGTAGGTGTAGACACTGGGCCTTCAGGGGTGCCACTGGTACTGGGTTCAACTGCTGGTGAGGTATTTACCAGGTATTCCTTGGTCTGCCTAGTCGATGGAGGTTGAGGATCGTTGCAAATCGAGTTCACTTGTGGAAGAGCTAAAGGGAAACACTTGTTGCTCATTAGGAATATTTTCTTAACAGTCCAAGGGGCTCGTGGTTTTCATCGTAATGAAATTACCTCCATCTAGCTACTACAATAAACACTAAAATCAAAATATTTTGTTTTAGAGCCATCTGTAGTGTTAACTTATAACTAGTTATGTTATGAGTTTTATACGGTATCAGAGTGTTCGTAAGATTTTCACTAGATGTCGCGGTTAACCAAAATGTTACCTGTGTTGCCACAATATATCAATGAAATGTTTTCCATTTTTAGAGGAGGTTTATTTAGAGTTTTAGCACTAAGCAAAATGTGTTTAAAAATTCATATTGGAAATATGATGCATCTTTTTTTCTTATAACATGTTGTGAAACAAGTTTCATTTATGTGGAATGATATTGTATTTGTGTATTTATAATAATTGTATCAATTAGTTTGTTAATATAAAGTTACGGGACCATCGTATTAGGTTAGTGTGTATGTAAATAAATTGAGTAGGTACCGACTAATCAAGCAAGAATTAATCATGCTAATATTATAAAGTGAAACTAACTCTGTCGGCTTATTATCTATTTGTCACGCCTAAACCACTAGACCGATTTTAATGATATTTCGTGCAAAGATAGAAAGGCTATAATATATTATATTATATAAAATGGTTCAAATCACATCGTACCTGAAAGGGACTTTTCGCAGATTCAAGTCCCGTCTGAGCATTTATTCGCTTTTTCTAAACATAATTGATTTGAATAGTTAGCATACTAATTGCTTCAAAATTTCCTCAAAAATCCTAAATACTTAATTAATTCATAACGACAACCGACCAAAAGCGGGCGGAGCTCCGGGCAGCAGCTAGTTTGTTTACAAAAGTATAAAATATATTGGTGTTATACCCATAACACACATTATGCACACTTTATTTTGTTTTATAAATAGGTAATACAATATGAAAATGTAATATATTTTTTTCCACTAACTCCGTTTAATTTGGGACTTTTATAGAATGTTATGGCAGCACCCTCCATTTATTTACTTCATTCACTTCATTCGGCCGGCTGCAGCAGGTGTGAGTTGTAGCGTGTTGCGTGGCGTCAGTTATGGCGGGATTTCGTGAATATGAAGTTTAGTCAAACTTTTTAAATTAGAATCTATGAACTAAAACTTATTACAAGTATCTAGATCATATTAAAAACTGTATAGAACAGTTTAAAACTGCAAATAAGTGAAAGTACATTGGTCAGGATGTCGGTTAATTCAAAGTGGCGGTTACCTGACGTTTTTTGTGTTGGTGTGTTGAATGGATGTCGGAATTACGTTTAATTCGTGGCGCGAGGATGGGTGAGTAAGTGGTTCAAGGTGTTTTGGGACTTCTTTCGAGATGCCTTTCGTGCAGCGTGCGGTGGAACCGAAGTATCTATCGCGGACCAGCTTACGAGACAGCGATGGGAAGCCGAAAGTGTCCGACGAGGAGTTACAAGCAGTCACTAACTGCACCCTGAGCAATGCGTTGAGACAACTCGCCTCTTTAGTGCTATTAGCAGAAGATATCTTCAGCGAGTTGACCACGCAGTTGCAAGACATAACAGAGCGTTCAAAAGTAGCGCAGACGAAGATCACGAATATCAACCAACTAGTTGAACAATATGACCCCAAGAAAGTGCCAGTCCGTAAGTAGCATTTTTTACATACTTACTTGTAATAACCTTATAACAGAAAGAAAAGTCATATTTTTGTAAAGAGAAACTGCAACTTTCATTAGTATGAGTGTAGTAGAAGATGTGATAAGTACAAGATTAATATGCAGCAGTTAAACAAGAATTTACATACATAGAAAGGTAGTTAAGTAGTTGGTTTTGGTTGTAGGCACATTTAAAAATATACAGTAGGTTTATAAATCGTGTCACAGTTTCCAATTACACAGTGGTTATCCACTTTTCCTTCACGCACTGTTACTTCCAAGTTAACAGAAATCTCGTTGGTTACGCCCTGCGTATTAAATGGTTTACTGAACTTGCTTATTCATTGAGTAAGTAGTATACACACTTATGTTAGTTTACTTAATTAATAGTGATAACCTTTGACGACACGATCATCGTACTGAATGAGATTCGGTTACGCATATTAAGTTAAGAGATAAGAGATCCCAATTCATACGTAATGTTATATGCAAAGAACATTTCATCAATGATAAGAACCGTCATGAAAGAGAATCATAGTTATCACAATTTCGTGGGTGTATCGAGACCTACGAGGCCAGGCCAACCTTAAGCCGGTGGGTACACCTACTGAACCACGCAGGTGCACGCATTCCTCTCGGGGCTGGGAGGTCGGACAATATTAGCTCCCATAAATCATGTCCTACGGTAATGATGATGGCTTAAATCACAATTTCACTAAGTAAAGATTTACATACTTACTACCGATTCGTAAGTTAAGAGAACGGATTTTCCATTCTAGTATCTAACCCAAGATTATTCTTGCAATTACGAAATGAAACGAAAGGCATCGCAAACCAACTTAACTCCTCGTTTATAAATACTTCAAGTCGTAATCGACCCCAGTAATATCACATAGTAATCTAGGTATAGATATGTACATGTTAAAAAACTTATAAGATCTATAAAGTGACAGAAATCATATCGAGAACCTCCAACAAGATTTCTTATAAGCTTTTATTTTTAATACAATCGCCCATTATTTATTAAACAGGCTAGTTATTTAAAGTCTCACTATCTATAAGCTACTTACGTCCATCACATAGCGAGTAAGAAGACGGCGAAGCGAGCATTGGTAAATTAAGCTCATTGAAAGGTCCGTTCCGAAACTCATTACCTTGTCCCCCTTGAATACGCCGCCTTTACAAAAACGTACCACGTTGATGCATTACTCTGAACGCTATCTAAAAACCTGTTTGAGCGTTCGAACGGACCCATGATGGGAAAAAATTCCCAGATTCCAATGCGAACCATAAAAACGTCTCGAGATAATTTCCAACGCATCCAACGTTTGAGTCCGGCATTTGATGATACTGACCGCTAAAGCATTTAACACTTGAGCGATGGAATTCCCTGTTCCTTTATTTACAATGACGACTCGCCTATTCTTAGGATACAATTCCATATTCCGGTCAAGCTTAGAGATAAATTTCAACCTTTAAATTATGCCCGGTATTTGAACAAAACCGAAAATAAATCAGATATTATATACGCAAGTAGCCCGTTATCACGATTGCTGTTCAACTTGATTCATTTCCATAAAGATAATTATGTAAATTCACTATTACCAACGCACAGAACATTCGTGAAATTTTAAAATAAGGATGGATAGATAGAAGTTTAACCATAGTGCTGTCAAAAAATCGACACAGACACGAAAATAATTTTAAATGCATTCAAGACAAACAAAATAAGAGACAACTGGCTGAGTTACTGGCTTTTGTACGCCGGGTAAACACTGCAATCCATTGGACAACCTCTCACCTTAGCGATAAGCGCTAAGTGTTGTTTTAGTGTCACCTCATGAGATCTGCCCTTTTATGGCCCTGTTTATTTGCACGTTAAAGAATCTTCTGGCTCAAATAGCCTGTATTGGATTCAAAGCTATAAAAAATTCTGATTGCCGTTTTCTCCCGATTTATGTTTGTTACTGAAACAAGAATTCAGCGATACTCAAAAATAAGGACCTATTATTTAATTGAATGTCAGCGATTATCGTAAATTCCTAACACTTTATGTGCATACCTGTGTTACATTGAAAATTTATAGCTAGTAAAAGATACGGAACTAACATGGCTGCCGTTTACCATATTTATTTATCTTGGTATGTAAGGTGCATGCTCTTCAGTAAAGACTGGTATTCATACCAACTCAGCTTGCCACAAGGAAAAAGACATAAGAAAAAAAAACAACAAACAGTGTCTCTGTCTAAGAATTCAAAACTCCCGTAATTATGCCTGCATCATTTATTTCACAACTATCTCCATTGGTGTTGCGCACCTTCAACTAACATAGATAAACACTGTAAGGCAGTGCAGTTACATCAAGTATTTCATAATTTACGGGCTATAACTTAACTATTACTTAGTCGCACAGGCGCTATCCACATGTAAAGTGAAGGGAATTATCACAAACGCTACAAGAACTTTCTATGTTTGGGATAGGTAGATAATGTCAAGTCCACAAGTATAATTCATTAGTTCGAAACTAACACGACTAATGGTGTTCGAAATCAGATTTCAATGGCGTTTTCGCACATTTCGCGATTACAGATGTTTATCAAAAAATCACGTTCAAATCACTTGGCTGGAATTTGGTACAGGAATAACACATGTACGCTACTTTTTAAGCCTGAAAAGGGATTTCCATGGCAGCGGTGGGTAACAGTTAGCATTGAGCGATTTGTTTCCATACCTACAAGCATCCGTGCCTACAAGCAAGGGTATCACTTATTCTGTAGTTGATGGCACTAACTATTGAATAGACTATGCCTATATTGAATTTAACTGTATTAATCAGGTACAGTGTAATCTGGGAGCAGTGAAAGAACGTCTTCATACGCGCCTCTATACAAGTGGTCGATAACTGCGTCACCACCGTCTTTACCAGACTCATTCGATAGCAGATGGCGCAGTAGTTTAAGTGGTATCTGGAACCTCGCCAATAGTATTTGCTATTGCGTTAAGTGCTGTGGGTACCACCATCCATACGTGGGATAATCACTTACTTAGTATGTTGTACTTTGAATCCCTTTTCTATAAGACAAGTAAATATATTGCAAATGATCATTTCATTTTTGAAATTCTTATAGGTATTTTAATTAGGGTCTTTTTTATACGGGACACGTCAATTTGACTTCGCCTTGCCTGATGTTAAGCTAAAGGCAAAGTCTCGGAAAGAGGGTCACCATCGTAAACATTTACCATGTTAACAGTGGTGGCACTCAGCTTGGCGGCCTCATTAGATGCCTTTTCACGCCCCGCCTAAAGGACCCGGGACTGTAGGAAGAAGGAAACACGTGAGCTGGCAGGGAGTTCCAGGTCTTAGTGGTGCGGCATAGGAATGAGTCACTGAAACGCTTGGTTCTAGCAGGTATATTCTGCACCGTATATGGAAAAATTCAGGAATTACTATAACTTACACTAATTCCTAAATTCAGAATCTTTGATATTGAGTAGAAATATAAAAAATAAGTTAATTACTTAGTTACCTTATCATTAAATTGGGTATTCGAATATAATATTTTGAAAATGTTTTATTTACATCAGCAATGACGACTTTTGTTGATACTTGAAATTATTAACAACCCTTATTTCCCCATTCTTCTTTACAAACTTTATGAATGGTTATGGAGATCCCTCAAACGATACCTCTCTTAGAGTTCCTTTCGTTGCTTGAATTCAATGATAAGTGATCATTAAAACCAATTTATACGGCTGCACAACTCAAGGTACGCGGAAAAGGTCATCGTAAATATCTAATAGCAATCAATAGACCATTATTTAATTTACAAATCCTATCAATAAATTAGTCTATTTCAGTTTACTGCTAGACATAAGCCTCCTCCACTAGCACCTGAACAAAAAATACTAAGTAGTTTATCCGCATTCTAGAACTCATATTACAAGTTTAGGTCACGACTAGGTAGAACGACGCGCTAGGTAGAATGTCCCAGTATATTATTGTAACACAAGTCAGGTGTTCAATAGTTTTAGTGCAAGCTAGCCACGTCTGTGCAATTGTTTCTAAGTTCGTTGGCCGATAAAGTCTTATCAGTTTTCTTTGTAACACGGAAACGAGTTCGTGTCGCAAGAATTAATTAGGTAATCGCAAAAATACTTATATGGAATACGTGAAAAGGTAGAATAAGTAACATTAACGTAGTAGGGGGTTTACTGATTGTATAGGGTCCTATTATCATGTTTGGGGTCCAGAATAACCTCACCTGCTAACCGAACACCTGCTGATCAACGGACGAAGCTATAAACTACTAAGCTCTAGTTGAGAGGTCCAATGGCAATCGCTTCTGTATAGGCTATTGTAAGCGGGGCGTGAAAAGGCATCTGATGAGGCCGTCAAGCTGAGTGCCACCACTGTTAACATGGTACATGCTGTTTGTTTTCCAAATAAAATAAAATGTTTACGATGGCAACCCTGTTTCCGAGACTTTGCCTTTAGCTTAACATCAGGCGAGGTGAAGCAAATTGACGTGTCCTTGATAAAAAAGGCACAATAAATGAAACATAAAATGGACAGTGAACCCTGGACTTGAAGTGGACATCGGGTGGAAGATTCGCGATTATGTTAAATAAAAAGTAAAAGGGTAACTTGGTTGAAGTTATAATGGATTTTCAGGCAGGAAGGAAATTCTCAGTAGTATTACCGAGTCTGCAAGCGTGCCTGGTAGACGTCAATAAGCTGAGCTCCTATTACGTGGAATCTTAATAATAGCTAGTGCAGGGAGAGGAATGCACTACGTTGTACCTTGCTAGGGGTATACGCAAGATATAAATATTAGTAGAAAAAGTTGCACATAAAATCATTAAATTATTTTGTTGACGAAATAACGTTTCATTAGCGTTATTGAAATGAGTGATACAATAGCAAGCAATGCGTGTTTTTTTAACATCAGACTAATAAAATTTAATTCAGTAAACTTATTCACGACGAAATTGCCATATTTCCTTAGTTCTATATAATTTCCGTACTTAATATTATTTTTTCTGATATGAAAAAAGAATTATTTTTAGTAGATAATTAATTAGAACAACGAATTTGTTACAAAAGACAAGATAACGTATTAATTGATAGTTGTTATGTTTACATTCGTGACAACTTGGATTACTTTACGTGAAGGTTTACTTATCTTTACCTTATTTACACACACTGAAGGTACGTTTACTCATTTATTATGTCTTAATTTATTTGGGTATACGGGTTAAATCGTAATGTACAGACTACCGATAAATAAAACCTTTTAGCACGCTTTTAGGTACCTACTTACCTACAAATACGTATGGCGAGATAAGGTTTTTGGCTCGACATAACGGGAATCGACATAAAGGGAACATACCTTGTTAAACATGATAGTGTAAGTGTAGCTCAAGCTGTGGAATGAACTCCCTGCCGTGGTTTTCCCAAGCGACTACAATATGGGGTTCTTCAAGAGGGGCATTAGAAGGTTTCTTCAGGGTAGGCAGCGCGAGTGTAACGCCCCTGGTGCTGCATACGTCCATAGGCCGCGGTTACCACTTTCCATCAGGTGGGCCGTGTGCTTGTCTGCCACCTAAGTGGTATAAAAAAAAACTTGATTTTTTGTGCTTTTAAGAGCAGATTAGGTAAATCTATGATATGGGCTGGACCTATACCAGTTTAAACTATACTGCCGTTTACTCAATGAGACTCAAGTTCATCAAGACGTGAGAATTAATCATTAACTGGCGGGAGTAGGGTCCACAGTCTACGTACCTACCTATCTAAAAGTAATAGCAGTATTACAGTCTAAGCACAAACAGCTAAATATTTGAGTAATGTAATATTTTCTATACTTACGTTCTAGTTTTGCCATGGCTTCGAGAGGTAGAAATATATAAAATAACATATTTCGAGTAGATAAATAGTTGTAGTAACTTTTCTCCGCTTAGATTGTAGATAAAATATTTGAGTTAGCCTCTAACC
Organism: Eilema sororculum; assembly: GCA_914829495.1. Lineage (NCBI taxonomy): Eukaryota > Metazoa > Arthropoda > Insecta > Lepidoptera > Erebidae > Eilema > Eilema sororculum. The sequence goes on along the minus strand of OU618543.1, from coordinate 17,583,315 downwards.
CATGAATTTACATACAGATCTTGATAACATGTAAACTATGTAAAGGCGTCGAACATACAAACGAATTTATAAAATACTAAAAATACCTCGAATTTGTAACGAGAACGTACGCGTACAATAGTACAAAAAAAATAAAGGTTCATTATGGTTCCACGGTCCGCATACAAAATCTATTCTGCGCTCGCTGTGATCAGATGTCATGGTGTTTGGAAAACAAAAAGGGTTGTGAGCTGTGACACAAAAGCGTTGGTTTTCCCATGCTTGATTTGTCTACTGAGCGAGGAACGTCAGTCGAACCGTAGAGATACCCAGTAATGTCATGTAAAGAACGGGCTACACAATACCGAACCTTATTTATTCGCTGGAAACTAGTTTCATGTTGAAAAGTATTCCTCAGAGTCGTGAACAATCAAACTGATTTGTTTTACTTTACACTCTCAAGGTGCCTTAGGATAAAACTCGTTTTCTTTTCTTTAAATAATGCATTGGAATTTCTAAGAACCATCTCAGATGAGTTAAAAACTATTAGGTTTAATTTAAAATTAATTTTAATTCTGCTATACTCTTAGTTACTTACTGCTGTAATTAATTAGTTATCAATAAAACTGTCGTGATACTTTTATCCTAAAAAATGGACACCCGCGAATTTTTTTTTATACAGGTCACGTCAATTTGACTTCACCTCGCCTGATGTTAAGCTAAAGGCAAAGTCTCGGAAAGAGGGTCACCATCGTAAACATTTAAACATATACAACATGTAAACATATATATAGAAAACATTCATCAAACGGTTTTTCTACTTTTCGTCAATAGCTAGAAAACATTAAATACTTTTAGATGATGTATAAATTAATCAATTTTGTATTTCCAATATAAGAAATAACGATTCATCAGAAGTACCTACACTGTGACATACTCGTAGATTGTCTTAAGTTCAAGTGATAACCGAGTGGCGTAACCATGGACTCAAAGCAAACCAGCACCACGACTTTTTGAAGTTCTACTTGTTTTAAATGTGAAGGAAAACATAATGATGAAATTGTAAGGTCTTCTTAATTATCTCGAAAGTCTGCCTGTCCGCACAGGCCAACAAGGTCGACTATCATCTAACTTAACCTATCTCAATTTGAAAAAAAAACCGATGCCCAATAGTGGTTCACCGGAGCTAATTATATTCTCCTCGAATTCTTTATCATTGTCATAAAAATTCTTGGAATGGCGAATTTTGTTGACACATCTTGCTAGACATCTAGTTTAAATACGTCAGACGTAAATTATTGTCTGCGCCCATTTTTTTTGTCATGGGTTCTGGCACTTCCTCATAATGGCCAATGAAAGTAAGGGGCCTGCCTTAATCTTACGTAACACATGGAGCTGCTTATCACCTGACCTATTTCCCTAGTCGCCTTCTGGATTAAAGACGCGTGGACTACTCATTTATGCATTTGAGGGTGCCAAGAATATTAATGTAAAATTTTATTGTTTAATGATATAATATTATTATCAATATTTAATCAAATGTACACATGTTACAGTATTAAGCACCCCTTTATGAAAAAAGTGTCCCTTTTTGTTCCGCCGGATGGTTAAATCTTGATGAACCCTGAGAATGTCAATATAAATCACATCTCTTGTAATGTGTAGGAGGAAATGACAGAGAATATTTCCGTTACCCGCATATCTGATAAGTAGATATTTCTTAGTGGGCACACGGACTCGTATGTACACTCCATTGCCTTGTAATCATAAATCTTTCTTATTAGATCCCACATGACCATTCATTTCTTGAAGAACGTTTATTTAATTGTATGGAGGACTGAGTACATGCGTTGTACTCGTATATTGTCTCAGGGTTTTTCCTTTTTGTAAGTAAACAATTGATTGTTAAACCAAGGTATGATAAGATAAACTGTTGCAAGACAGTTTACCTTTCTAGTTTATAAGCCTACGTCGTATATTTTGATATATTTCCGTATAGGGCCTCACTTTTAGAGCCTCATTGAGAGGTTTACAGGCACAAATAATGTTGATACATTTCTAAATAAAATCAGCCCCCTAGACATGTGGCAACTCGTTGGCCGGCGTATCGTAGAATAGAAACATGCTTAGACGAATGTATGGGATTTGACGTATATGACATTCCGCAAATTGCCACTTGTCTAAAGAGGCAGGAAAGTCTGACGCATTTATGTCGTATTAAATAAATTTTGCAATATTTATTCCACTGTATCTAACCACTGCCTTAACCATATCAAAAGACATGTTTATACTGCCTGCTAGTAAGTAAGCCCTTAGATGATTAAATTTTATGAAGCTAGGAACTGAAATAGACATATAAATAGAACATCGTATTAGCATACAACACTATTCTATACCGATGTAATCTGTAAATAACCATAGGGTATTAACTCACCTAGCTATTAAATAGTAATTCTTTCAAATGAAAAAAGTCTGAATTCCTATATTTCAATAGCTATAGCTGCTATATCAACCATGTTTCTCCTACCGATAACTGACATCGCAGACCATTCAGAAAAAAGTGTCTGCAGTACCAGACAGGCGGTATTGTTACTGTTTTTGACGGTGAAAGTTCTATACCTAAGTGTTAGTTGTGGCATATTTTTCCCTGTAACAAATTGAGCCTAAAAACTTTTGTATTAAATACGTGATTCATTGTAAGCACGTCTGTCAGTAATGACTGAAGTCTGGTCGCCTGAGCTGTCTATCACAATAACCATCTTGTTATCATATATACGGGTCCGGCGTGCTTAACAAGTGATCATAACCAGACAAGCTAAAGTCTGAACCTGCTCATGCATACTTAACTGAAGTAGCCGGTACGTACTCATGGGAGTTTTAATGATACCATGACAGCCTCTGTGGCGTGGCGGTAGTGCATGCGACTGCCACGCAGGAGGCGCGGGTTCGATTCCCGCTCAGTGCAAATATTTGTATGCATGAATATGACTATTTGCATTGGTCTGGGTGTTTCTATGTATAATATGTATGTATTTACCAAAAAAAAGTATATAAGTATGTTTATCCGCATTCTAGATACCATAACACAAGCTGTAAAAGCTTACCATGGGTCTAGATAGCGTTGTGTAGAATGTTGTAGAATATTTATTTATTTATTTATTTATTTATCATCCTGAATATATTTTCCTAAAACTCTCACATAATCCTTCATGTCCAACTATGAAATATAATCGTGATTGACGCATGGTTTGGCAGATCCATCAGTGTTTTTTTTTTGTATAATTTTATAGAATCATCAGCTCAATTTGTTATGAAGTGAGTGACCGAGATAACGCGTAAATAGCTTTTTGTCACGCTTGCTATAAGCTCTTAATAAGTGGAATTTGTTGACCACAAACAATAAGATTGCATGTCCGTTAGAATGTCTCAGTGTCATTGACATACTCAACATTTATTGATCAAACTCGTTATCCCCTACGTCTTACAGTCTTAATGTGACCTGAGGTTCTTGTACTAAACATAATATCCCAATATCTAGTCAACTATACTATAGATTTCGTGCTATAGGCATCGGTGTCACCTTTCGTCCTCGATAGTGTTTTCTCGGTGTCATTTTTCCAGGCTATTGAATGACTACAGTCGAACCGTATTAAGCAAGTCTTCGTCGCGTAATCTGAACCCCAGCTTAAATCTAACGGCTTTGTGCCTAATGCTTTATGCCTGAATAAATTACGAAAAATAATACCTATAGACTTACCAATGTGGAGGGTTTAATACAAGCTACTTAGTGCAACGTAGTAAGTAGTAAATTATTCGTCCACTATATTGTAAAATGATATTCTTTGACTACAGATTCTGCAATACAACCCGTGCACTACAAAACCACTTTACATTTTTTGTCCGGCTAAAAGTTAGTTGCGCTACAGTTTTATTATCGCACTCAACAAATGGATGTGGGTATAAAAACCATACTTGAGATATTCACCCCTCTCGTAAGTCATTGTGGGAACTTTCGTCCCAACAGGGAAGCTGATTTTTTGTCCCGAGTTTCTTAGAAAAGACTCCAGGTAGCTGGGTACTAATGCGAGCTTTTGTATTCATAACTCAAAAGATGATTTTGCGAACGACTGACCAGCCACCAAATGAATTGTGTTCTGTTTACAAATTTATTGATGAATTAATATTTGCCAAACAATGGCCGGACAAGCGAACGGGTTTTGCATAAATAACATGATTACGTACACAATTAAGAGCCCCATCGCTGTTAAGGTTAAAAGGTGAATAATACAATTTAGTCTTTATGTTTTAATTTATTAGATCTTCACAATTCTGGCATAGTTTTGGTACTAAAAATAAACTACCATTGTGTAAGTTGGATCGGACTCACATACTAAGGGTTCTGTACTAAAACAAGTTTAGTGGGAAAGGTAAACAACTATTTATAGTTTACCCATTTTTACCGAATAAACATACATCTGTGTATATGTACCTTATTGAATCTTTAATGTATCCATCTTTCGATGTGTTATGAATTTAGATCTACTGAAACATGAAGATTACCGATTTCCACATGACATAGTGGAGTGGTCAATATGGTGCCGTTTATTAGCTTACTTTTGTCTTTATTTTGAGATTATGGGCTGCAATTAGAGAAGAGAAAGTTTGTGACTTCATACATATGGGTTCCATTTATTCTCTAAATAAGCAGGAACTATATACGCGTAGTCGTTTACGTTAAAGACATTTTTGGGAATTTTGTGTGAAATGTCTTCGACAAGAATCTTTTTTTTTTTTTTTTATCCTGGTTGTCCCTGTTTTTGTCGGTTCGTTCGAAAGGCTTGTACTAGGACAATAATGCGGAGGCACTCACTATCCTGGCGCCGTACGACCATGACGACATACTTTTGGTATTGCCGTAATTATGCCCCTGTAAATAACACTTGAACCCCACTCATACAGCGTTGTCTGTGTCCCTCTGCCTGAAGTAGGACAAGCCAGAATGCCGAAATTCGTTGGTACTCGTGACAATTTATGTCCAGCTAGTCAATAAAGGTCAGCTGGCCGACGAGGCCCATAAACTCTATGAGAAATAAGGATCGATTGACGTCACGCACATTCTGTTCCCCAAAAACTTGTGAGTTTTGTGTCGTTCAATTCTTGTGAAATATTCTTCTTCTTCTTGCGAATTCACTCCTATTATGTGTCTGTTAGAATAGGCTGATTTAATAACTTAGTCGAAGGTGTTCTTTCACGAGATCAATACCCGGATCGGACACCTCTGACTCCATATATTTTTTTATAACAAGTAAATTGTAATCGAATAGATAAGGGAAAAATAATCTTCTCAGGCGGGACTCGAGCTTGCGATCATTCCCTTACAGGGGGAATACCTTGCGGATTTGTTAAGTTCGTTCAAGTAAATTTTATATTTTTGCCGGTATAGGCACGACTCACTCATTCCTCTACAACTTCAGAAGCTTAGATAATTAAAAAAGACATAGGTACACTACAATAATACTAGGTACGGAGTGAATCATAGGGAGGGTATAACCACACCACTTGAACCTTGTTTCATAGCTTTAGATACATCACCAACTGCAACACGAGGTTGGTTAGTGATTATTATCTTCCACTTTAGATTTCTGATAAAGAACTCTTGGTTCTCTAAAGTTAAAACAAAGAAGCCTGTTTGCGGGCCTACATTGAATCTAGATTAGACATTAATTAATTTATCGCATGTCTACTTGGTATCTGGTTTTATGTCCTGGCTGGCATATGAAAAAATATAATATTCGTCTCCGGTTGTAAAAATAAAGATCTTTCAAAGTAACACTATACAAAATATGAATCGACGAGTCGTTGATCAACAAAAACTGTTTTAGTTCTCATGAAACAAAAAACTATTAAAGTTATGAAAGAACATTATGTTCCCTGAGCTATAAATCTGAACCTGTGAACATAAATGCCACATACGTCTTTAAGAAAACAAGTAATGACCGATAGATGTTTGTAGAAGTTGTCAAACAGTTCAGAGTAATATATTCCGTAAGTCTATTTAAATCTGATTCCTCCTGATGCAGTCAGGCTGCGACAATGACCTTTAGAAGCCCACGCTAATTATACACACATCGACAACCGGTGCCAGACTAGTTCATGGCATGGCACGTTTCAACATAGCTACGGAACATAAAATACCCAATTTAAGTGTGCTTAGAATTGCAATCATTAAAAGCAACTACGAAGTTTATCTAAGTATGTATGAATAGAGAAATGAATGTAATATTTGAATACTTCAGTATTAATCCTTACGATGCAAAGATTCAATGAATTTGAACAGGTTTTTGTGGCTGTACGCGGTTTAATTAGTTACGTTCAGAAAAAAGATGGAGAAGGCAAATTGAATTAACGCGCATCGATGCTTATAATGCAATAAGTGAACTGATTCGACGCCCATAAATTCAACGCGCCCCTCTTACTCCTGTTACCAGCATATGGTGCAATCACTAATCTACTTTAACTCACCCGATATTCTTACCATTGTTGTATATATCGGCAGACGGATTGAGCTGCTCATAAACTGATTGTTAGTATATCAAACGTTTCCTGTTTAAGTGCTCGTTCTTTCAACAATATTTCCCTGTACGACAGCTGAAGTTGATCACACGTTAACTTCAATAAAATGCCGACAATCTCAAATATCGAACATCAAATATTGGTCAAAGCCAGAAAAAGTGAACGGAAGATAGAGGATTGGTCGACCCGGGATAAATAAAAATCTTTTACTGGCCCGACCTCTGGGCGCTAGGAAATAATATCATAGAAAAATCGTTGTTATTTCTTATCGATTCGGGTGAATGGAGTTTAGTTAGCGGGTATTGTAATTCTGAGTCGGTTGTAACCGCAACAACAAAACGGAATCCTCGATCGTGGATTCCCCTTCGACGTTGTTACTATTGACGAGGGTTCGAGGTATTCTGCAAGGTTTAGGTGCAATTTATTTGAAGTTAATACGATACCCATCAATATTTAATCGGATTTACTTTCATTAATCGCTTCACTTATTTATTTAGGAGCTTCCGAAACAAATTTGTTTCTCGTCCACAAGCCCAATTAACATAAGCAACCGTTTAGAAGTGGAAGCTTAAGTTTTGTTGTGGATAATTTATGCGCGAAAATATTCTGAGGTAGAATATTCATGAAACATTGGCGCTAAACACAATATCCAGTACATAAATTTTAAATAGCATGGTCCTCGTATTTTTTACTTATCTTTTGGCGTGTGACTTCGACAAACTAAGCACCTAGTTAATATTAGATGAAGCCCACAAAACGTGGGGGCGCTATGGCAGCTGATCGGAAGTCCTGCCCTTTGTTCAAATTTCAACCACACTTTGTAGTTCAAGGAAGGAAGGAAGTCGGGTGTTTTACTACTTTATATCGATCCCTTCATTGAAGAAAAATCGTATTAATTTTGGAAATGATTCCAATAAAAAGATAGCTCGCTTTCAACCATTCCTGAGTTGTATTCTGTATGCGATGCGTTTTATTACCATTTTTTTTGTTACGCTCCATTGTGTCCCTTACGAAATATCCGCATTTTTTATTCAGACAAAGAGGGAAAGCTTCCATTATTCTGAATATTTTCGGGCACAATGGTGGACCGCGCATGGCGCACGCGCAGCGTGTGATCCATCGCCGACAAGATCGATTGTTCGCGATACAGAGAGGCGGTTATTTAAATTGTCGGCTTTATCGTACACAATGCGAATATAAACGAAGTCCACACCTAGATGATTTTTTACCTTATAAAGTACTTCCTGACACACCCCATGCATTTCCGTTCATTAAAGTTTTTGTCTAATGATTTATTACACCATCCTGTCGGTGGAAGATACCTGCCCCAAAGCATCTTTTTTGAGAATGTGTAACACGGGTAACACGGGTAACACCTGAATGCCGTTGATGTGTGAATAGGAATCAGTACTTATGCAACAGTAAGCCATTGTACTCTTTAATGCATTTGAAGGGCCTGGTGGTACTGTGTAGCGTGGCTTGAAGCAGAGGTTACCGGATGTTTTATTTTTCAAAGCTATAAACCTAGCTAGTAATACACTATTGTCTGAACACGTTAATCGGTCCTGGAGCATTACACCATAACAAACACATGCACCGATTGCAATGTGTTTTTTTTTTATAGATAATGATTTAATTCTGAACGTCCTACTGCAGGGCAAGGGCCTCCACGTTCCACGTAGGATGATGCTGACACTCGTTATGAAACTCCTCATGTGTGACAAGCACCATTAAAAAAAAAGTGCCTAGTAGATGTGACAATTGAATAAATAAATGACGATCTATGAATAGTAGTTAACCCTATGGGACTTCATGCAGATGATTGCTGTTCTTAGTTAACTCGCAAGTTCTCATTTTCACTGGAAGAAGCACGTGGCCACGCTCGTAGTGAGTGCTGTAGCAGAGAAATACAACTCAGTTTTGTGGCTTCTGCAAATAGCGTTCATTGTTCAACAACCGCGCAACTTGGAGGAAATGTTGAAATGTGTGCTTCTTAGAATCAATCTTATATGATCGTTAATGAGCAACACGCAACCACTTTTAGTTTTAATTAGCAAGACCTTGACTGGCTTCGTTTTTTATTACATTAAGTTTCTGAACAATTATTTTGAGTACTGGTTTTTCCCATAAGTTTGCGTAAAAAATCTAAATATGACTAAATTAGAATTTTTGAGTCGAAGATAAATATGAATTCCAAAATAGAATTCCTTTAATCGGGATAGCTATAAAATTATTATCAAACTTTATAGTACGTTTGCAGTTGAGTTAATAACTACAACACACTCACTCTCTTTTCTTTCTTTGTTTGAATGTATGTTTATCCCTTTCGTTGCCGTACTTACTCTAATTTATACAGTACCGTGTGTTGCTGTACTGGCTTCAACTGTGGACAACCCTGGTCTATCCATGATATCCCAGTATGTTATTGGTACGCATTAGTTCTAAAATCGAGGCCAAATCGTCAAGTCTCCCGCGGTCCACTTTTATTGAACCTTACGCAATTAGTTGCGAGTTACGACAAATCCTATACATTAACATAATATGTATTACACAGCTGCTGACGATATTATAGTAAGATAAATATTGACAAATCTAACCATAAATTAAAATTGAGACTAGAAAAATAAATATACACAGCAAAGAATAACAAAAGAAACTTTTTGTAACGTAACATGTGGACAAAATCTGATCTTAAGAAACGTAACTAGTATATCTGTTAATGGTCCATTATGAACTGAGCATGTGACGTAAGATTTCGTGGGAATGTTGCAACTACTAGCGGACTAGGAAATCAGATAGAGAATATTATTAACGTTAATGTTACAGCGATATCCTGTAGGTGGAATCTGATTTATTAGTAAAGTTGTAATGCTTGAGATGCATTAGAGGATTACAGTGCAATCCTTTATTGATCGTAGTACTTAGTAAGTATTTATGGACCATATCCCAGATCAGTGTCGTTAGTATCTGAACTAGATTGATAATCTCTTGATCTTCATCGATCTGCCGACTTATCTGTTCTTCCACGTTAATTTTGGGTATCAGAGTAAAAAGGATTTTTCTTTACAATCATATTATGCAAAATCTTTTAGTACCTAATAGGAGCACAAAATTCTGTCCGAGTATTTTTTACATAATATTACGAGCATTAAATTAATTGTCATGGACGTCATGGTACATTAAGAGGTATTTTTGAGTTTTAAGTTCTCTTTGTTTACTTTTTATGAATAGAAAACTTTCCTACGACATTTACCAGAGTCCATTAATTTCCCCGGACATGCACATTTTAAGGCATTGTTTCTTAATTATTTTATTCCACTTAATGGCATTAACTTTTGTATATTTATTATGCTAAGGTGATTAATAATTACGAACCTTTCGCATATCGAAATGAAAATATTAATCGGTTCAAACAGCCTAAGCTAAACTGTAAGCTGTACTAGCTGGGTCCTAAAATTAAATTATTCTTTTATCGATTTATAAAACTTCACTGACTGTAATCGATTCTAGACATAAAATGAGTTGTTTTTTCAATTTTTGCGAAAAATTTAGAGTATTATACAGGTACATTTATCACATGCATTTCACGGTCGATGCGGTTGAAGGGTTCCCTTTAATGGACTTTGGAAACTAGTCTTCATATTCGATTTGCCGGGATCGTTGGGTGGACTCGAACTCGTCTGTCACGAACATCTGATTTAGGTACAAATAACACCACGCCCGCATATCCTTGAAATGTAGGGAGACTGTTATTGACAGATAAATGCTTATAATATATTGGAGGTGTAAGCAGTTTTACTTATGCATAGAGTCCTTTAGTACGGTATAAAAAGTATTGAAAAATGCTGAATTTCTAGAAACGGTTGATTTGTTTTGGACTATGAATAACAAAATAGAAATAACTAGCTTTTGCCCGCGGCTCTGCCCGCGTGGATGTCTGTTATACCGACCAAACATAGCCTATGTCCGTTCTTATGGTCTAATCTACCCCTATATCAAATTTCATCAAAATCGGTTCAGTGGTTTAGGCGTGAAAGCGTAACATACAGACAGACAGACAGACAGACTTACCTTCGCATTTTATTAGTATGGATTAAATATTCCACAACATACTACACAACGCTATCTAGACCCATGGCAAGCTTAAATAGCTTGTGTTATGAAATCTAGAATGCGGACGTAGGGGAGACCGGGGATGGTAGGCTATAGGGGTAGGTAGACTAATTGACAACAACTCATCGACAGTGTACGAATTGCGTCATCCGATCCCAGCCGAGTGTTACACTCCTCACCCCGCTCAGTCGTCGGAAGCGCTGCCTCGCGGGCGCGCGTCTTATTCGAGCAGTGACACGCTTTTCATATTTTAAGCACGTACGTAATATTTTGATGTATCACATTTTTTGAACTGATGCTTACACGTTTTATGTGAACCATTTTTCAATTAGTCCCAGCGTTTGATGAGTGCATATTTATCATATTTCATATATTATTTTCCAAGTCAAAGGCAGTGTTTAGGTTAGCCATGTGATCAAAATAAAAAACGGCGTCTGGGGCTGGTTGACCAATTTTTGCCGGGGCTGGTTAAATAATTATTCAACCAACCCCAATACACTATGAAGTTGAAAACAACACATAGGTAAGTTAATATTTTACTGGATTTTACAGCTGATGCGGTCGCAGTTGCTGTTCCATTGAATTCCTCTACCAGACCGACTGCTGACAGCCTATCTATTGCCAACGAGGTTCCAATTCCTGATATAGATACTGTGACTGAATCTCAAATTTCGCAATGTCCTTCTGCAATTATCGATCAAATTACTGCTACAATTCCCTCACAAACAAGATCTTCTAGTACGGTATGTGAGTCACCTTCTGTACTTGACGAAATATCAAATTTTCTATCTGAAGAGGAACTAAGAGAAAACCTCAAAACATCTGAAAACATAAATCTTTTAGAATCAGAAACACCTCTCAATGTGATGCCTTCATCTAATCTTAACATGCCCTCTACCTCATTTGCTACACCTGAAGAGATAAGACCTTATCCGAGAGCAGCACCACGATTAGATCAAAGAAGAAATATCCGGAAGCGTAAGAGCACCATATACACCGACACACCTGAAAAGTAAAATCTTATGGAAATAAAACAGAAACAAAAGCGAACAACAGCTTTTAAGAAAAGAAAAACAGAAAATTTGGCACTACAGAAGACTAAGAGGAGATTGAAAAAATCAGGGAAAAGCCAAGAAAACGAAAAAGAAAAATATGCGAGTGAAAGAAAAGCTAAGGGCAAAGGAAATGCTAAGGGAAAAGGAAAAGCAAATGTCAAAGGGAAAGAAAAGAGCATGGCTGATGACACTGATGAGAAAAATAGTGAGTGCAATACAGTCGATTCGGATTCGAGTGATGGCGACAGCACGATTTGCTTAGAGTGCACTGAATCCTATGCCGATAGTATTCCTGGCGAACAGTGGATTCAGTGTATAACATGCAAGTTATGGGCCCATTCGAAATGTATAAAAGGTAATCCAATGTTTTTTGAGAAGAAGAAAAGTAAATTAAAAAATGTTAAATATGAGAGTATTATTAAAAATAAGTGTTTATTGTTTCGTTATAGACGGTTTAAGAAATGCCTGTATTGATTTAATTTTATCTTCTTTCAATAAAAGGTTCAAATACCTATATTAAAAAGTGTTTAATTATTTGCTTATTCTCATGATTTCACTCTTATTTATACATAAGTCAACTTACCCCTGGGGTATGATCTACCAACCCCGAGCCAGGGGTAGATTGACTAAGAGATGGTGTTTTGTAAAATGCGTTAAATCATCACAATTATATTAAACTAAAAACTAAATGTAAAATATTTTTATTAGGTTAATAGATATTCTATCAACTAACATGATTTTCATGTCTATATATATAAAAACACAGAAAATATGGCCCATTTAGTAAAAAACTAGTCAACCATCCCCGGTCTCCCCTACTTAGATACTTTTTTTGTAAATACATACATATTATACATAGAAACACCTAGACCAATGCAAATAGCCATTTAATGCACACAAATATTTGCATTTGATGTTACATCTGCAAGTTCAATGACACTCTCAAGTGACGTTTATTTGCAGGCGCGTGCAATTTCCACAATGATTTACACGTAGTAAACTCAGAGCATAGCCGTGTGGGTACAGTTTAAACTTTTCATTAACACCGTAATAAACACATTTTGATTGTGTTAATCCAGTGATGTATGCGACACCCTATTTACGATGCGTAAATTAACAATTATAGCAGAGTAAATAACGCATAATTGACACACTACTTCGAAAGCACTTTTAGCCTAGCAGACAATATTAATAAATTCTTCGCTTCCTCGGTGAAATAGTACTAGCGAGTGTGACTATTGTATAGGAAGTCCCCGAATCGATTTCCTTGTTGTGCTCTGTTTCCAAATTTCCTTTGTAGCAATTTCCGCACAAAGTCTGGCAAATGTGACCGATTGCAACAACTAACCTATTACGTATTTGGGACTATCCTTTCGGAACAGCGATATTATGAATATTTCCATTGGATAACCAACGTTTTCCAGGCAGTAAATCAACTTGAATAAGAATAGAATTCTAATAAGCCTCAAAATCGAACAACAACAAAGTTCCAAAATCATTTTTCTAGAAAATGTATCATCATATCATATTTAGTTAATTACATATAATACCTATATCATCTCTGTTAGTCCGTTGAAGGTTATACAAGCGTCTATACCCATAATAAAAAAATGATCTTAGGAATTCCTCTGGAAGCATCAGTCCAAAACCGGTTTTGGTTTTAAAATGTGAGAGTGAATCCTTACGGACGCGATGTAAGTTGCCATAAGCTTCATTATCTAACAATTCCTCTACACAGCCCATTATGACTTTCATTATTGGTAAACTGAACACTGAACGGAGCATGAGATGCCCTTGTTAATGTTTGAAGCATACAAACATCCTCCATAAACAAGGGCGTTTTCAGAGCAAGTCTCAAATCAATCATGTTAACCTTATCGACACGGTTCCGTTGCAAGCTCATTAGCAATGCCGCTGTGTCCGCACATCACATACACTGTACCACATACTACAGGCTACACAGCCAATATGGGCAAAACAAGCCAGCTCTCATCCATATTGTAGATACTCTCCTTCGATCAGTTCATTTATATTGCAAGCGGATGTTCTTTGCAACTTTCGTGAATTGCATCGTTAGTACAGACAGATTTAAAATTCTACTTCATGATTCCATTGCTATACTAACTTTTATTACAAGATGCCTTCGATACGATCTACACGGCATGAAATATCTAAGGTACGTTGAACAAATTGAATCGATTTCAAATGGTCTATTCGAGTGGTGCCTTTATTATACGGCATGACTGGCTGTTCGATGGATAACCTCGGTCACGTCATGTTTCGTCTTGTGTTACATGGTTTTCGACATCCATAGAGCACAATTGAATTTAAAAAATTATATGTCCGTACAGAATTTCGTTCGTCATACTAACCTTGAAATAAATAAAAAAAAAATAAGAAAAGAAAAACCCGTAGGTACATTAAACATAAACCGTTTTCCTATTCAAACCGTTACTTATAAAATCGATAAACATGTCAGTAACATTGGCATGTGAATGTGCATGCTATGAATGCATTTGAAATTTGACTAATTATGCCTCTAATTACATTGTCTACTGCATCGATAGCAGTCGCAATTCAGACACATAAAGCCGTATTTCAGTCAAAGTTGCGACACATAACGATGAAAATGATTGTCAACGTACTATTCAGATAAGGTACGACACAACCACGCGATAATAGTCGTGCGTAAAGGAGCATCATGCGTTGCAATGCAATGCATCGGCTCACTGATATCAGTATAATAATATAATGACTTTAAAATCTTCATGCGTTACAGTAAATACTGAACTTTTATGTAGGTATGTTATGTTATGATAGCCACATGTGACCCAATGAAATTTTGTGGATCTGTATAGATTATTATGTATGGTTGGTCTGCATCCAGTTTGAAAGATAGGTTAGGTTATTTGTGCATGCGGTCTGCGACAGGAGGTCTGCCGCGTCTTATTTAGTTTTATTTTAAGACACATCTAAGCCAGGATAGTCTTTTTAACACTTTGTAAGCTAAACAGGTATATCATAAAACATGAACTAGGTATTTATAATCTTGGAATTTGTAATCATTATAACAAAGTAACGTGATAGCAGCCAAGAATGTTTCTACCGACAGAGCTTAGCGCATACACTCAGTAACTCATGAAAGTGATTACTGTCATCATATAATTGCATCTAGTGTTGTAATTGTTACACTATGCACCGAAGCAATCATGCGTTTATTATTATGGATGTAATAACACACTTCTACCAATAACCAATAGATACATAGATAAATGTCTAGTTTTATCGATCTTTATTGCTTAATTTTACGTGCTTACTATCCATATATCCTTATGCAATAATAATAAATGGTTTTACGAGTAAGTAATAATACTCATTAAAAACTACCGACTCGACAGCCTACTTTTCCACTTCTACTGAAAGTCTGAGAAGTCCTACGATGAACCGAGTCTGCACGAATGTACAGAAGGATTTATGATATAGTTCGGAAGCATATTTCATTAACTTCTTCATATACTTCAAATTAGGCAAGGAATTCGAATTCGATAACACAAAGTGTTGCTCTGTCTGGAAACTAAACAGTAACTATTGGTTTGGTACCATTACTATACATAAAAATATATTTTCCCCAATGAATCCAAATGTAGCCGACCAAATACGGCAAACGTGCGGCAATATTACTGCAGTAAAGAATACGTAACAGTAGTGAACGTGTTCATATTAGGTTATGCATCTTTGGATTACTTAAGCTTACGACTAGGTTGCACCGACCGCTGGTCAGCTTCCCCATTACTATTCTGTACTGTTATCGTGTTATAGTTCATTAATTTGTTATGTCACTCCAGGATCATGTAACAGATGATTTATTTCGCAGCAGCTAGTCCGGTTGCGGTGAACGAACCTTGTCACTGCGCAACGCCGCATTACAGGTTTCGGCACTTCGGCAGACGATTTTGTGCCCGAAGTATATGTATATTGACCGTTTATGGGCATGAAACTCTATAGCGCGTTCATTCATTATAAACCGGCTGAGATAAGATGAATAGCTAATACCCATAAAGGTATTGAATGGGATTCGTGGTGTGGATTGCGTAAGCTGTGATATATTAAACTACGGTTCGAGCTGTACGAGGCGTCGGAGTCTACACCTCGGAATCATAGGCTGTTTCTAATGAGGATTTAACTGTTATTTAGAGACTTTGATGTTTGTTTATATTGGTTGCTTTCTAACTATATTGCACGCTAATAAACTGAAAATTCCTATTGATCGTTTCCTGTAACTTTCTAGAATTACGCAATTAAAGTGTTCAAAGGAACTCAATTGTTCTCAGTCACCTACGAGTTAAGTTTAGTAAACTCAAACTATTCTTGATTCTTATTAGACTAAACTTTTCTTATAAGAATAGTGTTTGATCCTATACTATGTCAACGAGAAAATGTATAATGTATGTAAAAAAACAGCACTCATAGTGGCACTGGTACAGTTCCTGAAACGAATTCGGCACCATCTGTCTAGTTACAGCGAAAAAGCCATATATTGGTTTCGGGTATCCCGACCCAAATGGTGTAATAGAAACGATTCTGAATTCTCGCATGCCTGGGTTTTGCGCCCCTATAATCGCAAGAAAAACATAACGCTTGTAAATTGATTTTGTAAAATAACGAAGCATACTAACACACACTATCTGGCAGTAAGTCATCGTAGCCAAGTCTTGCAAGCCTTGCGACACTTTTACTGGTATTCTTGGTACTTACAGAGATAGAGAGTAAGGTGAAAATGGGGACACAAGAGGGATTAAGATAAGACCCACACTCCCACTAGCAACTAAGTTAAAATTTGCATATAAATCACAGCATATGGCTACTAAAGTCGATGTCTAAGTGAAAGGTACCACACACAGTTCCTTGCTCACACCATTTCTTTTTGAAAATTATAGCTCAACGGGCTCTACCACTATGAAAATTAAACGAGTCAAGTAATCTCATAAAAAGAAATAAACGAATAAATTTACGTAAATTACCTTGTAAAAAGTAAATATTTAACATGATGTATCCAAGGTTATCTTATCGCTATTTAAGTAGCTACAAAAAAAACGTTATTTTTAAAGTTAATCCCTGTAACAGCGAGCAGCTGCTAGCTCAACAATCAGTGCTGCTTACCCACCAAATTATTAAAAGCCATAAAACGAGTCTTATAGAAGGGTGAGCCACCCTATTGTCGAACATTACGTGTTTGAAACTTACATGAGCGTGTTATTAATGCGAACAGACGAGGTATCCTTATCGATTTTTTACATTTCACGTGCATTGTCAATGCATAAAATTGTTTTTATTTCATTAGGATATTAAAATGATAACGTTTACGGTACACATAGTAATAACAAAATCGGTGAACGAATCACGCATCACGCTATATGAAATTATTAGGTAAAAAATAATACAAGGTTTATTCTGACCTGTCGTTGTTTTGTAAATAATCCCGCTTGTTATCCTATAGATAGGCTAAAGCGTATTCTAAATCATATTTCAGCGTCTAAGTTTTCGCGAAACGTCACCTCATACACGTCAGTCGCCACCATAGCTTCATAGAGACTGTATAACGTAGTCTGGTATCCAACTTCTAGTTCTAGCAACAAACTTCCCGAAATCTAATCCTGAATGTATTCAAATCTATCAGAACCTGAATATAAAAGTTATAAAACGATACATGGTAACGTTCCACTAAGCCGAATTTCTCAACACCTTTTTTTGTTCATCATCTTTCCGGTCCAAATAGTCTGCAAGAAACTGCTTCAGCAATATCATAAATACACGTTTCATTATCATAATGCCTGAAAGGTTCGAAGTTTACCCACTTCTATTGCTTTTTCAAGTGCGCGGTATGCTTATTTGACTTCGGAATTAGACATTCTGTTTGCAAATTACATCATTAACCGTTAAAGGCAGGTTGTGCCTTGGCGCGCAAATGCCCATGTTGGCTTAGACCTTACTGCATAGTGTCGCTTGGTCTTGCAACCGGTTGCATTGTATAGCGACCGTTAGTCGCCCACCTGCGGGAACGCGTTGCCCACTGAACCGAGAGCGACATGCGTCGTGTGTCCAGACCAGACACGTGGTGAAGTTTAACCAGCACACGTTCGCATAATAACTAGTTATTTCGGGTAATTGACTATCGGCATCCCTATAATGATATACTCTAAGCGACGACTCTAGTATCTAGTTGAATGTTACAACGATTCCAGTTTAAAGTTCTTGACAGTTTAATCAATCATTTGAAAATGGGATAATGTCGACATTATTTGCGTAGTTATAAAACTTTACAGCTTATCTTAATGCTTCAAATTATAAAACTTTTGATGGAAGTGTTAAATTTTGGCTGGTATTTAAATACCCGTGGAACCCGGAAAGTTAGCACCTTTACTTTACATAAACGTTTTTTAAATTGTGCTTTTGTAATTGTTTCAAAGATATAATTTCTATGAGATATAATTTTCTCTTTAGAACATTGATCTTTAGAAATTGTTATAAGCACTTATTTGGACAGTTGTTGTTAGTAATGTTAAGGTAAATGGTTGCTCTAAGGGTTCCCACTTGATGCAGCATTAATCAACGGCCATTAAACTCTCAACATCTGAGATGTCACTAGGGGTTTCCTAATCGTATTCCTCTCCAATAAAATAAGAACCATTCCCCTTTAACTGTAACGATGAAGTGTGAAAATATTACTTTCCTCATCTTAACAGTATCCGCTATTTCTAACACCAGGCAGGTATATTAAAAACCCGGAACACAAGCCTTGAAACTTAGCATTCAGGAATCTTGCTTTTACTGTAATGGCACCTGGTTTGAAGACTCAGTCGTTTATTTAGATAAAATTTAATTAAATATTTATAGAACGCGCCATTGCACTGCATTTCGATGCATCCGCTATTTATCGTAAGTCAAACAGCATGTGAGATAAGCAATATCGATTCGTGACCGATCGCATTACGACACTCGATACTTTGACACCTAGCCACCGGCTGGGTCTGTTTGTACAACGATTATCTTTTATACTCTGTCTCGGTTTGACCCAGTTCGTAGTACTTCGATGTTTAACAGTTATAAAGATAACAAATTTGGTTGTAAATATTCATTTTTATATACTCACGCCTGTATATATCTGAAAGGGTGGACAGGTTTTTATTGCATTAGCTATACTCTGTAAAAATGAAGTTGTACAAGGCATCTGGAAAATTTACAAGGATAATACTTACAAAAGGGAAGTTAGGGGTAAAAGCTTGTTAACCGACTTCTCCATTACTAAAGGTTCTCCATTACTGATCACCTTGAAAGTTGACAAAATCTATTTTCTTTTTTCGTGGAGGTTTTTTTCCTACACAATAACCACGGATACAGCTCGTTTGATAAAGTAATTGTTGTATTTTGATGTCATACGCATCCTAACAAGCAAGTATCAAGTTTTCTTACAAATAAAGCAGCCAATTTAAAACTTACAGCGTAAAACATTAAAGTAATTTAGAAATGGTTGCCAAGTATTTAATTTTGAAGTAATTGAGCGTCTGTTAAGTATTATGTTTCAGAGTACCGCCAACATAATTAGTGTTAAATAAATTATAACACACGTTTGATAATTGCTATGACGTTGACGTTATTATTTATTAAGTATCAAGATTTAATTTAACTGGTGTGTAGTACACTTGCTAAATTTAATATTTTGTTCATTAATTATCCTAAATTAGATATGTAATATATGTAATTCTGTCTCGCGCGCGCAGGCAACTCTGTAGAGTTTTTCAAGTTTGGTTTGTGGTATTAATTAAGACATACAATATTAGGTACTAATGATGACACTTAGCATTAACAAAATAATTATTTTAAATTCTTGAGGTATGCTGTAGATAGCTTGTACGTTGCCCGAGAGACCTATTTCGACGAGTATTTCAATAAGTCTGAACGGACGTGTAGTTGGTAGAATACTCGATCAGCCTTAAAATCGAGAGCTGTTGGGTCCGAATTCTGGCTCTTACACGATTGACATGAACCTTCTCCTAGCGCGAGCAATTTAGTTTGACTGAAGGATTCCAATTTCTATAGAAATTAGAATCAATGAAATTATCTAAAAATTGAAAAAAATAGGGTGGACTACCCTTAACATTTAGGGGGAAGAAAAATAGATGTTGTCCGATTCTCAGACCTACCCAACATGCACACAAAATTTCATGAGAATCGATCAAGCCGATTCGGAGGAGTTTAACTACAAACACCGCGACACGAGAATTTTATATATTAGAACATACCATACCTATCATGACAGTCTGACGGGTTCAAATTACATCCTGGATGTTTTTTTTAATAAAGATTACGTAATACGTTCACCGCAATTGTTAAAATTCCCGTGTCTAAACCTCGTCCAATAAGACAATATTTCCCTTGTCAGTTGCTTTACATAACATACACTAACGTAAAAAGCCAAGGGTCAACGGAATCTTTCCTTAACCAACTGCCACCAGCAACATTTTTTCTTGTAGACCCATCATCTATATGAGTCAAGCTATAAATCGTCCGTACCCAGTGCTTATTTCCCGAAACATTAATGTAATGTTTTTCTCTCCCAACCTACGCCTCTTATCTTGTTCCGTTTTGCGAAAAGCAACGATGTTAGGGACAGTTTTTGTTTATGAATATTTCCAACATAAATATGAAGGAAACAATTTATTAGTATATTAATATTAAGTTATTACTAAAACAATAATCTACAACAATAATTTCATTTTGATCTTTTATTTGAAACTGATTCCATCACAGTTGCTCACTATTCGTAGCTATTTTTAATCGTATAGGTATATTGTTGACGTTTAAACGGCACCAGTATTAAATAAAATGGCGTACCAAAAAAAACTAGTTGTGATAGCCACATTCATCTCGTCGTACAATCATACATCATCATCATCATCATTTCCGACTGTATTTAACCGATTTAAGTTATGCTATTTTCAACGTGCGCAATTATAATACGCGCTAACAAATAAAATTTTAAAAAGTTGTCGACATTTCCTCATTTTCATATTTATAACCATTTTCTTGTCTGTTAGCAATTATGTAAATTATGAGCCAATCAATTTCTTCCGCAACGCGGTGAGTAGGGCTTTTATCATGTAAAATACAAAGATTTTTCTCTGTACCAATCCACTGGTGTCAGCTGACGACTTAATTATAACTTATGCTTTAATCAAGAAATCATAATAAATACTTTTACGATCAAGTAAGTACTTTGTACCTTTTATATGTATGTATGTTTTATGAGCGTGGAATAAGTCAATTTATATCAACCTACAAATACAAATTGCGAGAAGACTATATTGCAATAACAGTCTGACGAATCGGGTTTCGGTATAAATGTGTTGCTTCATTACAACATTCATATTTTTTTGCTTGTTTCGCATTTCGTAATGTTTTACCTACCACAAGCCAATTACGAATATAATGAGTATTATCATTTTAATATCTAAAGACAAGTATTATTTTTATGTTTTTTTATTGTTTTCCTGTTGCTTTTATTACCTGTTATTGCTACCCGGCTGTTTGTATAATTCTATCCAATTCTATCTTTGCATATGAATATAAATGTTCAAAGTGGCAGTGCAAGGGTTTGTTATTAGTTAGGGTTTGCAAGACAGTTACAATCATTCAAGCATGACCAACGACAGGTTTGCCTGTGTGATGTTATAAAACTTTACATTTATCTTCGAAATACACGTTAGGGTTTGTTTCCTACGACAAACTAGTGTTCCAAAATTTAAGTTTTAAGACTTTTTTTGCATAACATAACATAACATAAACTCACGCCTGTATTCCCCTAAGGGGTAGGCAGAGGTGCTAGCACCCACATTTCGCCAGTTTATGTTTAGGTCCCAATGTAATAGGTGGCGAGCCTATTGCCATTAACCGGGCAATTATAAACCTGCGATAAATACACACATAACTTCGAAAAGTATCGAAAAGTCATTGGTGTGTGCCATGGTAAACCTGGGATCGAACCCGAGACCTCGTCTCAGCAGTCCATTACCCATACCACTAAGCTACCGCAGATCTTTTTTTGCGCTGCCGACAATTCATAATAGTGAATACATTATTAATAAATCGGATTTAATTTAAACTACTTTTTATACATAGTATGATACTGTTGCACTTCAGCTCTCTTACGACGGTTTAGCGTGAGCGTTGAAGAATGTAATAGTTTCGAGGGTCTTCGAAAAGCCAACGATGCCTTGAGAACAAACTCCATTGTATGATCTTTACATAACGCGCTATCAACATCGACAGTTAAATTTGCATAAAACTGACGTTATCCATGGAATAAAAATGTAGTAGAACTCCATTACATTCCTAGTAGATTATTTCAATGTATGCAAAAAACGTTATAAAACACTATACAAGGCGGTTAACCATAATGATAAAATTCCAGCAGGTGTTCGTCCAGCTTTTACCCCCCTCCCCCTCCACTTAGGCGGCACAATCGTTAGAAGAATAGAATAGATTGATCAATGTATGGGATTGAAACGTATTTTGACGTTTATGACAGTTGTTAACATTTATGTCCGTCCCATACATTGGTTATTCTATTCTATTCTAATGAATTGTCTAGGGTGGCTAAAAGTTTGATAGAAAGGTTTTTAAATCCAATATCCCCGAGTGTTCTTTTTATACTTTATGAAACAAACTGTTGAGAAGAAAAATAAATCTGTTAAATAAATCAAAGAATCATATTTCGCATTAAGACGATAACTTTCGCACGATAGCGTTTTGTAAACATATAACATTTACCATATTACTTTGATTATATTCCCATCGAAACTTGATTTCAATAGCCAAACACTGAAGCGATCTATGCGAGGATGACACGGCGTTAAGCCAAAGCCGGCTTATTGTGATGTAAATAAGTTTGATCGTACAATGGCTCGTGGGAGGGTGTGCGCTTGTGGGCAGAACGGGCCCTTAGCACAAATATAAACAAAAACATAACACCCTGTATTGGTCTACCACTGTTAAAGGTTCGCTGGCACAAATTTTGTGCTAATTAACTGCCACTGTTCTATTGTTGCAACCATTTTAGTAGAAAATTGAACACTTCACTATCTCCTCCTTCTCAAGGAGGAAGCTTACAGGGATCTCAGGCTGGCACAAAAACCGAGAAACCAAAAGAAAAAAGGGTACCACAACCTCCACCTATCATAGTTGAAAATATCAGGAACTATCAACAGTTCTACGACCTTCTTTTGACCAGTTTAAGCGGGGATTTATTCATCGTAAAAATGATGAATGGGGAAACCGTTAAAATAAACGCCAAGGACGAAGACTCATATAGAGCGGTAAGAAATATATTGTTGCAAAATAACTGTCTCTGGCATTCGTATGAGAATAAACAAGATAGACCGATAAGAGTTATGGTCAAAAACCTACACTCATCATGTCTACCGGACAGAATAGTAGAAGACTTGAATGCTAAAGGCTATAAAATTCAGGAAGCTGTAAATAAACTGAGCTGGAGGACTAAGGAACCTCTTAATATGTTTATGTTATCATTCCAGAAAGATGAAGACATAAACCATATCTACGGCATTAAGGCCATACTAGGTTGTAAGGTAGATGTACAGCCTTTAAAAACATCTAAATTAATCCCACAATGCAAAAGGTGTCAAGCATATGGCCATACCCAAAAATACTGTTCAAAGGAACCAAGGTGTGTGAAGTGCACTGGAAAACACCTCACCAAGGACTGTACAAAATCAATAGCTACAAAACCTAAATGTGTTCACTGTGGTGAGCCTCATCCAGCTAATTATAGAGGGTGTATTGTAGCTAAAGAACTACAACAATTAAAAAATAAAGTCTCCAAACGAAAAGTTGCTGCGCCTAAAATCCAAGCCTCTGAAGTTGAGAGACAACAACCACACCGTTCTACTAATACAAAGGTTACAAATAGCGTGTCTTTTGCGCAAATGACAAAAGCAACGCAGCCACGGTCACAGCCAACAGTGCCCCTGAACTCTGATAATACTACTACGGAAGAAAACATAAGCAAAATTTTTTGACCAAAGGTTAAGGAACATAGAAACTAAACAATTCAAAAATGAAAAAAACACTAAAAATTATGACATGGAATGCAAACGGACTCCTTAAGCATCGAAACGAGTTACAGGCAGTCTTAACAACAGAGAAAATAGATATATGTCTCATATCAGAATCTCACTTTACGAGATAATCTTTTATTCATATTAAAGGATATAATATATATCACGCACTGCATCCCAACAACACTGCGAGTGGTGGCAGTGCCGTCATTATTAAAGAGAACATCTATCATTACTTAAAACACAAATGCGAAGAACGATTTGCACAAACTGTAGCAGTTGTAGTTAGAACCAAACTTCATGATATTACCATATCAGCTGTGTATATTCTACCTAGGCATAAGTTGAAAAAAGAGCAGTACAGTAACTTGTTGAAAGCTCTAGGAAACACATTCATTTTTGGAGGTGATTTTAATGCGAAGAACACCCATTGGGGGTCTAGATTAACTAATACCAAAGGTAAGGAATTGCTATGTGCCATCAGAGAAATCAAGTGCAATGTAATTTCAACGGGGAAACCCACTTATTGGCCTACCGATATTGGAAGAAAACCAGACTTGATAGACTTCTTCATTTATAAGAATCTGTCAGTTGCTTACCTTAACATAGAAGAAGGATATGATATGCACTCCGATCATTCACCCATTATTTTAACTCTAAGCGAGACAATAATACAAAAAGAAAGCAGTCCAACCTTAGTGAACAAAAACACTGACTGGGAAAGCTTTCAATTTGATTTAGATCACTGCATAGACCTCAAAGTACCTCTTAAAGACAAACAGCAAGTAGATGACGAAGTTGCAAAATTTATTACCGACATCCAACGCTGCGCCTGGCGAAATACGCCTGACATGAAAAGGAAAGTCACAACTCAAAGATATCCTGCGGAAATTAGAAATCTTATAGCCATAAAGCGAATCCAGAGATAAAAGTGGCAACAACGTAGATATCCGCCTGATAAAGCTCTGCTAAATAAACTCACAAAAAGATTAAGCAGAGCAATTCAAGAATTTCACGATGAGAAAACAAATGATTATCTTAGTCAACTATCAAGTAATGGCACATCTGATTACTCACTATGGAAAGCCACTAAAAGCTTAAAAAAACCCATCATTCACGCTTCACCTATTCAAAAAATAGATGGCAAATGGGCCATAAACAATGAATAAAAAGCGAAAATGTTTGCAGAACACCTCGAGAAAATTTTTCAAATGAATAACGAGGAAAGCTCTGAAAGTTTAGTACTAGATGAGACACAACATGACCACTTAGAAATAAAACTTGTAACCCCAAAAGAAGTTAATAACATGGTCAGAAAATTGGCCAGAAGGAAATCACCGGGATACGACCTAATCACTGGAGAACTCCTGCAAAATCTCCCACGTAAAGCAATTGTGAAGCTTACCACCCTCATCAATGCCACATTTAGATTAAAATATGTGCCTAGTATGTGGAAAGTTATCATGATTCCTAAACCAGGAAAACCACCTCATGAAGTAACATCATATAGACCTATATCACTCTTACCAATCATAGCGAAATTGTTCGAAAAACTACTGCTCAGGCGACTAAAACCTATTATCGAAGAAAGAGAACTGATCCCTAACTACCAATTCGGTTTTAGAGAAAAACACTCCACAGTTGACCAAATACACAGAATTACCGATGTAATTGAAAAAAACATTAGAAGAGAAAAAAGTTTGTTCTACAGTATTTCTAGATGTAGCTCAAGCATTTGATAAAGTATGGCATAAAGGTCTCATATATAAATTAAGTAAAACGCTCCCGAAACAATTTGTGGACATTTTAGAATCCTACTTAACTGAGAGGACATGAGTGAGACATGAAGATGCTTACTCAGATATCAAACAAATAAAAGCTGGTGTACCGCAAGGAAGTGTTCTTGGGCCTATCCTGTACCTATTGTACACCTGCGATATCCCTGAAACAAATAACAGCGTCATCGCCACTTTTGCAGACGACACCGCTATCATGGCCACAGGTGTCACTCACGAAGAAGCAGCAGATAAGGTGCAAATTGCCGTCAATGCCATCACCGATTGGACTAAAAAATGGAAAATTAAATTAAATGAGTCAAAATCGACACATATTGATTTCACAAACCAAAGAGCTAATTATACACCAGTATATATTAACAACCGTGTAATACCATACGAAAATACGGCAAAATATTTGGGCATGACGCTGGACGCTAAACTTCGCTGGAAGGCTCATGTCAAAAAGAAACGACAGGCATTAGATCTTCGTTATAAAAATATGTACTGGCTACTTGGTAGAAATTCTACCTTGTCAGTGTATAATAAAGTACTTTTATACAAGCAAGTACTCATGCCTGTATGGACATACGGCATCCAACTTTGGGGATGTACAAAACGGACTAACGTTGAAATCATACAAAGATTCCAAAATAAGGTACTTCGGACTATAGTAAATGCTCCCTGGTACGTCAGAAATGATGACATCCACCGAGACCTTGGAGTGGATCATGTAACTGATGTTATACAAAAACACGCCGAAGCACACGAACAAAGGCTTCTTCATCATGTGAACGTCGAGGCTATCCAGCTACTAGACAACACGGACATAGTGAGAAGACTAAAAAGAACTAAGCCCTTTGAGTTAGTTTTGTGAATTAATGTAACAAAGTGCAGTGAGTGCTATGTTTAAAGAACACAAGATCAAAGTGTCTATCAATAACAATAGAGACAATAAGAAAAGTGCCAATGGACACATTCTTAACTTGTAAGTATTAGCAAATTAAGTTAAATTTAAATTACTTATTAGCCTCTAGGTCTAGATTGTAATTGTCTGAGTATTCGTTTAATTACGAATACTACATATTAAAAAAAAAAAAAAAAATTAACTGCCACTGTTCTATTGTTGCAACCATTTTAGTAGCGTTACATGATGTTCCTTATTACGATCAAGTAATTAATTAACTTCACTAATTGAGCGTTTTCTTTTGTTTTGTTTGAATTTTATTGTATGTGATTAGTATACCTACCTTTTTTAACAGATTTTTTCTAAAGTTTACGCGAATGTCCCTCATCGAAATAAAGCCCCTTTTTATGGATGTTAAGATCCATGTATTCATCTGTGTATTTTTGTAAACATTTTCACCTACACGATAAGTTTCCGACTATAATGAAGTATTTAACTCACACACGATTTATAAAGGTCACGCAATTTTATTATTTCTAACGAATTACCAAAACCCGTATGATTTAAGTGGATGCTTTTTAAAGGTATTTCTGAAAAAAAAATAGGTTAATTCAAATAACTTCATTGAATTGAAACTGTACATAGGTAACTACTTAGTGTTTTTGTTTAACTATAGTGTTGCGAAAAACAGTTCTTGTCCGTTATACATTGTTCGATATCAATTGTCATTTTGCTAAGAATGTCACCGAAAATTAGCAGGCGGCCAGAGGTCGATTTGTTCCGTACACGCTGTCAGTGGTGATGTGGCAGGTGTACACAAATGTCGTTTTTATAACACTAAAGTGTTAAACAAGCGTGCAGTCCGACTGTCGGAACTATCACTGTGTAGTTTATGTAGTAGGTACGTTGGCGACACAAGAAATGTAACGTGCACGTTATTGCACTTGTAAATCACTTTTTCATGCTCTTTTTGAACTCCATGCCGTAGTTGTTAGTGAAAACCGTGGGTTCAAGATTATCCCACAATTTGATGATCAGCTGAACGTATTTTCTTTTTTGGATGATAGGTTTGCATAGTTGGCAATGATCCCGGATGCATTATAGGCTTTCATCTTGTATCCGCTTTAATTTTGTTTCCGTGAAAAGGGATGAAACTTGGTGTTTGTCTTGTATAGCTTTTCATATGAAGGTTTATAAATGATATCGTAGGAAATACGAGGTTTAATAGCGGGTCGTACGCGGCAGTAGGTCCAAAATTGATGGTCGTACGAGAACGTAGCCCTGCTACTTTACTGCAACCACAGAATAGATAATAGTACTAGCGTACAGAATGGAAGCTCACACCCTTGCGCAGATTTCATTTCCCCACCCCGCAGGTTCGAATCAGAGGTATGATTAAAGGCACATAAAACAAGGGATGTGCCTTTCAAAGGTGCCTAGAACGATACGTCAAGAAGAAGAGTGAAGAAGTGAAGAAGAAGAAGATCGGCTTACTTCGATTTTGTAAAGCTTCCTCTCTATCGCACAACCCACTGTTTGATTTAACCCTGAAATGCATGATTTTTATTTAAATAACTAACCGCAGCCCGTGTACCTGCAACGTATTGAACTCGGGATGGTATGCAGATTAAGCGCAAATTTATACTACTAACAAGCAAAGTAGCCTGAAATTACTCTATCGATTCAATGCTATGCTATTACATGGGTTAAACAACCGAATAAAACTAACAGTATCGGAGCTGACTCCGTGTAGGAGACACTCGTAGAGATATTAACTGTCTCGTTTCTCCCTGAGGTGGTCGGTATAATGTTACGGACAAGCAGTACATGCACTGCTAGTGAAAGCAAACGTTCAGTCAGCGTTCCACATAATGCATCTGTAGGGACACTTGACACCTTGGCCTTCATTACAGAACTTGACTCATTCGCTGTGCTATCGGGTAATATCAGATATCTGTGAGTTGAGTGCAGTGCAGTCGTATCACGCGTTGTGTATTAGGCAAAGTATTGTTAGTTGCTAGGTTTTTCAAAACCTAGCTTCATTGGGATCACACCCATAGTTACGAAACAAGGACTACTATTGTTTAGTTTTCACTGAAGTTGTACAAAAAAACTGAATAGTTCCCAAAAGAAAGGTTGTCGAAATAATTTAGTTAATGTCTAGATAAAACCACCGCAAATGTAATATTGAAAACTCAATTTCGATTTTTTTGCAATTACGACATTGTTTTTTTATTTGCCGGACAGAATTTAGACTTAAGTGTCGCTATCGAAGCCAATGCCTTTCTAATAACGGACGTCTATGGTATCTTTCAATTTTAGAACACAATAGATAAGGAAATAAGTATAATTTAATACCTATTCAATTGTATAATTTCATAAAACGATAACTGTACTTGGACGGAGTATCTGATCGTTTTCAATTTGTATTCTCTTTACAAAGTATACACGCATCTCTCGCTGTTGACTGCAATACTTGAATAATAAATCAATGGGAACGAATTTATGCTTCAATCATGGTCAAGTTTAATGACCTCTTGCGGATGGTTAAGGAGGACAGATTAACCTCAAATAGCATTTATTACTCACTGTCAATAAAATTCATAAGATGTTGATGAGAAATCGTTCATCAAATCAAGTTAAATTAATTACATTGTATTTGACAAGTACAAGTTCAAATAAATAATAATGAGGAATTTAAACGTTACATTAATGGAGGTTTATCAATAAAGAGAAAAGTATAGGTATAGGCATTCTGTGGGAGGCAAAGTCATGCTCTTTTCGGGATGAATGAAACACCATTATTGCTACCCTCGCATTGCCTAGCCAACTACTTTGAATAGGAACTTACCCTATAAATGTTTTAAAAGATTTTTTTAAAGTAAAAAGTGAAGTAAAAAAAAATAAATTAATATATTTGACGGCAATTTGTGTTTATAACAAATAAAAATGTAGGTGAAAGATAGAACGATATCTTATCATGAAAATGTGTTTACTCAAGTATGTTAAGTGATTAGATAAGTTCTTTATAAACTTATCAATTTTAATTTATTTGTACTTCTTCGAAAGGAAAACGTTCGCTTTCAACAAATATCCCTTATATGAGCTAACAATTCCGAAAATCTGGTTCACGAATGATGTAACACCCAAGTGCCCACGAGCTTGTACGTGTACCGTTATTTTTTTCTGTCCGCTCATGTCACGCTGCTGACAGTGACTTAAAATGGGTTTACGTCATTTCATTACACAGTAACGGACTATTAGCCAACGGAAAACATCCAGTAAGTGACTTAAATGAAGCTGTGTTTCTATGGTTAACGGAAGCTCTAGACATGGTTAAGGTACAAAGCAATGCAAAACTAAAACTAACTTTGTAGTATACCATCGAAATTTAAACATAGGTCCCTCCAAGTACCACTTCTTTTTAAAACCGAGACTCAAGTATACTATGTTTTTCTTGAGTTACTAATCAAACATTTATAGGGTTTGTAAACATACGAATCGTATCAGTATTTTTGTTTTAGTACATGTGTTGACGTACAGTTATGTGCGTGGGTTCCTCGTGAGGTCAGACGCATACTTTTGACGACAGCCCTCTGCCTATCCTCCTACGCATTTACAACTACTTATTATTCCATCCAGAGATTACATTATACATTGACGGAGCACCAAACTTTCCTGATAGCTTTGATATTGGACCATTGAATATCTTTTCTTATTTAATTTCCACTAATATGAACATCGAAATCCAATTTGTCAAAATCAGAACAACAGATAGTTACAGAAACTAATTTCCGAAGTTTATTTTTATCTTGTGGCGTAATTTCTTCGAAAAAAGAACAAGTTTGGTTAAGCACTGTGTGTGTGGCACCCTCAATTTGAACAAAAATAGTCTTACACGTTACTTTAAGGTAATCAAACCTTAGGACATTGCAAGCTCACGCGTGTAAGGTGTGAACTGATGTAAAGCACACTTTCACGCCCTTCATTAAGAGTATTTTTATTTTTAGCAGAACAAGTATAAACATAACAATAAATACGTCCGTACTTTCTAATGAGAGCATTACAAACAAATACTGGTAGCTCTCCGGAGTCTGTTAAAATATTATCTTACTTGGGCACTTAGTCGGTGTTATTACAACCGAATGAGCTACTGAGAGTACGTCTTTTAATTTAGTTACCTCTTATGTTTTATTTTCTTTCATATCTTATAAGTATTTGAAAACAAGAAAGACTATTTCTAGATTAAAATGATAGCGTCTTTTAATTATATTTCAAGAAGAGAAAGGGAATCAGAACAGTGTCCGATATCCGTTGACGCATACCTCATTAACCTCTAGGGCCGGCATTGACTAGAGTGTCGGCGCGAAACAACACATTGGGCACGGCAAAGTATTTTATTCGTGATCAAATTATTTACAACCTCCTGTACTTCTACACAAAGAGCCTTTAACATGAACTCTCGGTGTGCCGAGAGATGTTTCGTCATTACAAAGGACGGTGCAGCGCGCGACTCACTTTGGCATCGAAGGAGTTTGAGTGCTCAGGTGGTGGCGAACAATCTATAGTCCGAAACTGTTTTGAGTACCTACGTATTTGTCTTTCTTCAGCGTTAGCTATAGTCAATCACAATGTAAGTGCACAACGGGCAGTGCACTTCGGCGACCTGTAGGCTATCTAGCTGATGGTTAGGAGTAGGACACACCGTAACGTCAGTATCAGATCTCTTTATGGGTAGATATTGATTTTAATTTTATAGATAATACAAACAGTATGATAAAATAAAGACTATAATCTGCACTGCAGAGTATAATACTTAGGAACAGTTTTAAAACCAGCTGTTATTAGTTTATGGCGAAGCTAATAAAATATTACATTTTATTGAAATACTTACCTTTATGGATTGTAATGACTACAAGAAATTTTAACTCTTATTTTTATACGTCACGTAAAATGATTTTATGTATATATTTTATATATACTATTTCTTTGAGTAGATAATCCCCTGAGTACAAAATGATGCCACAAAGGATGTTCATTGTTTGATGTTATACAAATATAAATGAAGCATTTATTTGCTCTCCACGCAAGTCGTGAAACGAAGATTTCGTTTACAATAAGAATTCCAGATAAGAATCTCAAGATCTTTGTCCTAAGAGTAAGACACTCAAGGAACGCTTCATAAATCAACTTCGATAAGACAAAATATTTTAGGGCGATTCGCTCCGATGTTGAACAAGTTTACTCGAAATAATCTAGAGTACACACGCCTACTCGATTAAAACCGGTACCGCATTACCTCGACATTCAGTCGAATTTTTGTATCGCCTCTTGAACGTTCGGATTTAGAACAGATACAGAGCTGCTTTATAGAAAACTTCTTAGTTGATATAGAATAACTAGATGAGACACTTAGCTTTTTAATACATAATGATCCGATGATTTACAAGGACAAGGAGCAAGCAAGTGTGAGTGGTAACATCAACACCATCAACATGCCGTCAGTTTTGTAATGTAAATCGTTGTTCTGGTTGCTGATTCATATCGCAGTGCAAGGCATACGTTAGGTAGGTTACTTTAGCGTGATGAAAACCTCACCTAACTGCGCCGTTTGATATCAGATACTTCGTCTATGAGATATGAGAGGGTTTATAAAGATTTCCTATTTAACCTACTAGCTTTAAATAATAGAAATACCATAAAATGTCCTACTACAGTGGAAAAATACAACTGTGTTATTCAATATGTGTAGCAGATTCCACCAAGTGCCATCAATCTCCAGTATAAACAGTCCTACTACATTATTTTAGCTACGATGCTCTATCTATAGCATCTTCTTCACTTCACCAGTCATACGTGTATAATCCAATTTCTGGAAACGTAATATTAAAATTTCATTCGTAGATATCCTTTTAGGTCTCGCCTGTGTGCCGTGCTATTAATTATAGCAAGCTATATAATAAACTCCATGGTTTACAAAAGACCCCCTACGAACCAAACGGTATTTATCATCGATTTTACATTTGAATAAACGGGCAGTAAGGCTTGAGTGATTTACAATCGCAATCAAAACATGGTATGTGACTCCTTCATGCTAAGTAAGATACATTGCGTACTTAGTATTTTAATGCCTACCTGTTGATCACATAACTCTTGAGCCTTGATGTTCATAAACGTTACTTTGTGATCAAAATCACATGTCATATTTACTTTGTATCAATTCCTTCTGAGAAAGCTGGAGAACTTCTCTCCAATTTTTCCGTTTCCAATCTTACTCTCTGTATTGATCATTGGTCGGATAGACCTTTATAACTGACTAGCTTTTGCCCGCGGTTCCGCCCGCGTGGAGATCGGTTATCGCGCCGAAACATAGCCTACGTCCTTTCTCAAGGTCTAATCTACCCCTATACCAAATTTCATCAAAATCGGTTCAGTGGTTAGGGCGTGAAAGCGTAACATACAGACAGACAGACAGAGTTACTTTCGCATTTATAAGATTAAGTACGGATATGGATATGAGGCTTCAGGTACCATGGGTCGTGAGCTAATTTACTATCGTTCCTCATCTTGTTCCTTTTGTTGTTAATATTTTTTCTTACCCTCCAACTGTACCGCCTCGATGGCAGTTACTAAAATCAATAAACACTTGTAATACCCATTTAACAGTGTACTGTCGTTTTCAGTAGATCTATATCTTTGTCTATAATGGTACCTCTAGAAGCACAAATGCTGCCGGCGCCTGTGGCTCTCACGTCACAACAAAACAAACACCCACCGCGATTCTATCGTCCAAACGAACTTGAACCCAATGGTTCACTTAACCATTTAAGGTTCGAGGCCGCATACACATTGCTATGTATTATCCTGTCACGTATTATCTATCTGAGTATAAAACTTTTGTTTTCACGCCTACTTTTACTATTTATTTATAGATACAATAAAATTGTCGCTGCATTTCTTGGAGGTGGCCTGATATCTGATACAACTTCAAACACTGAGTTTTGTTCAGTCGGATACGTTTGTTGTGCTACTGAAAATCCGGATCGTTATCCTTTTACGATGCTGTCAGTTGGACTAGCCAGTCAACCTAATATTTTTTCCAGTTTAACAGTTAATTTAGTGGTCGTATCTGCCTTGCATCGCCTTGTTATCCTGAGTTTGAGTTCAAGTTTTAGACATTGTATATGAAAATCAGAAAGAGTATAGCCTTATTTGCTGCGTTCAATATCTTATCAATGGCGCAAATCGCATCGAACTGACGGTTGTACGGAAGTCTGTCTCTTTGGCGGCAGTTATCAATAAATAATGAAACACCGGATCACCGGACGTTTGTCTTTATGTCTACAGAATACTTAGGTACTCTTTGAACCGGTCATGGTTGATAATTTATTAGCATTTTGTGCATTGTGCAAATGGATTGCTAGCTTTTTAACAGACAGAAGCATAAAAGTCGTAGTCGACGGTGAATGTTCTGACTCTATGTCTGTGAATGCTGGTGTCCCTCAAGGTTGTGTGCTATCGCCCACTCTGTTTCTCCTCCATGTCAATGACATGCTGCAAATTAGCAGCATTCATTGCTATGCGGACGACAGTACGAGCGATGCCCTCTATACCGGCTGCCCGAAAATTTCTCGGGAAAACGTCAACGAGAGCCGAAACAAACTTGTGTCTGAAATTGAAACCTCTTTAGATAAAGTTTCAATTTGGGGTAGACTCAATTTGGTCAGTTTCAACCCCACAAAGAAAAAAAAAAAAAGACAAGTTTGTGCGTTCACCGCAAAAAACAGCCGTTGGTCGTATTCCCTCGTTTTGAGAGCACCCCCTTAACTGTCTCAGTCGATATTGGAATACTTGGCGTTGACATATCGAGCGAAGTCCAGTTTCGCGGTCATTTAGAGGGTAAAGCTAAATTGGCCTCGAAGAAGCTGGGCGTACTCAATAGATCGAGACAGTATTTCACTGCGGCTCACCGCCAACAACTTTATAAGGCGCAAGTACGGCCACATATGGAATACTGTTCTCATCTCTGGGCAGGAGCACCTCAGTGCCAACTTCTCCCTCTGGACTGCCGGGATGTTTCAAATCGGCTAGACTCTTTGGCACTACGTAGAGATGTGGCTTCGCTTTGCATTTTCTATCGCCTATACTATGGGGAGTACTCCGAGGAATTGTTCGGATTGATCCCCGCCGCCTCTTTCCGCCATCGTTCCACGCGACAGCAGTTCCACACTCACCATCTGGACAGCTGGCGGTCCACAACTGTGCGTTTCTCGAGAAACTTTCTGCCTCGCTCAACTAAATTGTGGAATGAACTGCCACCAGCGGTATTTCCGAACCATTACGACCTTCAACCTTCAAGAAAAGAGCGTACTCTCTTTTAAAAGGAAGGCAACGCACTTGTGACTCCTCTGGTGCTGCGGGTGTCCATGGGCGGCGGTGATCGCTTACCATTAGGCGATCCGTCTGCTCGTTTGCCTCCCTAATCCATAAAAAAAAAATTTAAAGCACGATTCGCACCAGGCGAATATTTTTATAGGTGCTATTCAGCTGGGTGCTCTAAGTGGACTACACCTTTTTTTTCACTTTATATTTTTAATGAAATACTTAATGTGCAAAGATGACAAGCGTTATAATACTTATAATAATAGTAAAACATTACAAATTCTTATTTCCCTAGTGAACGTAGGTACACTACGATATCATCATCTATAGGCACAAAGCAAGTAATTTGAAAAGTTACATTGTATTTTCCGCAATTCTATTTGTTCGTACGAAAATGCAAATAACAAAAACGATACCTCGTAGTTACTGTAGGTATATAATATCGCATAAGTCTACAACTCATCATGTTTGTATACATCGTAATTTTAGATGCGAGAGGTCCATGAAATGAAATCACCGTCGTTATCTTCCCAAGTATATTAGGGATGATTTCCGGCTAGTTTAACAAGATTTGGCTGAATTCGTTTTTGTAATCACTCTGAAGAATAGCAACGATAACCCAGAATAAAGAAGTTCATTCGTGAAATGAGATTAAATTATTTGTAACGATTATTCTGTCCCATATATTGTGAGACAGCGAAGGGGGTCCAAGGAAACGAAATTATGCGTAGCATATTTTATAGATGTCCCTTAATGGTATACATCATTAGTGGCCACCTAACACACACATTACAAATATCACTATTTCCAACGTAGCAATTTTGAATTTTCACTGACAAAATTTCGTAGAAACGTTTAAACCAAAGAACGAAACAGTACCTAATTAAATGGTTTAGTGTTTAATATGAAAGATAACTTAAGTACTTATTCACTAAAAGCCAGGAAACGTAAATTTGATATCACAGTTGGATAAACTCATTACCATATCGCTACTGGTATTTTAATAATGACTGTTAAAAGCAGTAGAACAATAATAGCGAATAGTTTTCGCTCGATGTTTGCTCGGGGCAGCTCGGGGCGTGTATTGTAATATAAAACTAGCTTTTACCTACTGCTCTGGTCGCTTTGAATGCTGTGCCCGTGCCGATGACCCACAGAATATATTCCTGGGATAAAAAGGATAGCCTTTATTGTTATGGATTTAAACTTTTATCTGTCTGTCAAATTTCATACAAATATTTTTGGATCAAATATCTAACAGCGTTCTAAGACATTACTTTCTGAAGGTTACAACTATCAGACACGTTAATAGACACGATGGAAACAGTAGGCTATATCCTCCCAAAATTGGGAGAGGCCTATGTCCAGCAGTGGACTGCGATATGCTAATTGATTGATTGATGAGACACATTTGTCTGAATGAGTCTGGGTTACTATATCAGTACGAGTATAACACTAAAACAAAATCTTTCTAACTTGCACTGCACTACGCAAGAAAAGCTTAAACCATCTTTACAACTTTTCTACTACTTTCATAGTAATAATATTGAATTATTGGTAACTAGACTACAGATAAATTGTTATTCAAGTGGCTGTTCAAGTTAATTTATTTGTTTTTCCCTTGCAAAGTGATGCGTTTTATGCGTTGTTCGCCACGTTTAATGGCACACTAAAACTCAATAGACAGAACACCGAACAAAGTATTATTGGAAACTTAATTAAATACCAGAAAGTTTACCTGACAACTCGCATATAGGATACGCTAAGCAGTAAAGTTGCCAAATACAAAATTATATTCAAAAACGTAACCCTTGAGAGTTTATATTAAATTTTCGAGGTTGGCAATAAAAATCTGTGTCAAATATATAACGCCTTCTAACTTTAATGACATCTAATATAACTGAAGGGGGCAACCACCCGGAAAATAAACACGCTTCCCTCAAGATTGAGGGACGAACCGCATTTCGGGAACGAGATTCGCAGCCAGAGGCTCCAAGATGTCCCGGGATCTATATTGAATTCAAGTTATGATTAGGAAACTTTCTGCCCCGTTTCCTTGATAAATAAATAGGACGCTACTCAGTCTTTACAGGGGCATATCTTCACGACGTCATTTTCTGTTATATGAAAACTTTTCCCAGAAAGCTATTTATTAAGTTACTCTTTTTACGGAAAAGTTTTGACTTCACAACTCGTTGTAATTTAATTAACGCATTTATGCTTCGTTTTTTTTTAACAAAGTAAATTAATTAGTCGTGAAATTGCTATTGAGTGAAATGTGTTGCATTATTTTCACTTTTATGGCGTGTACGCTTTCCTGACAAATCATGACAGATGTATCCGAATTGGGGAAAAAACGCAAAATGTATTACTACCGTTTCAAAAAACCACTCAAACACATGCCGGTTATATTCATAGCGGCAATATGTCCCTATTTATTTTAATAATATTATTGTGTACCCCTCTCGAACATAGATTATAATAATAAGATCGTAATGGGATTGCTATAAAACGTATTGTTTCCCTGATACAATACATCGTGAAATATTTTACTTAACAGTAAGATGTAGTTAATTATGCAATTCAATGTTATTGCATCAAGTATTAAACACGCACCGCTTGATAAATCAAGTTACATGTACTTACAGAATCACGTCTTTCTCACTTACTAGATCCTTGCATACTTTATATTTTCAGTTTGAAAGATATACCATTCTCGCGCCACTGTGCTGTTTGTACTTGATGTTTAATGTTCAGTATAAATGTTTTAGATGATAATTAACGATGTTGGGCATGTTGAGAGTATTAATTTATTTCATTTCAATCAATGAATCAATTAGTGGAGACCGCGAAAAGGCAAACGGCAAACGGACCTACGCGCGACGACTTGAAAAAGGTTGCTGGAACAGACTGAATGCGGAAGGCGGAAAATCGGGTGAAACGGCGCTCATTGGGAGAGACCTATGTCCAGCAGTGGAATACGGTGGGCTAATTGATTGATTATTTCATTGGTTGGTTACTAACCAACACACTGGTTACTACCAAGAGGTGTGCAATTGTGCATTAAATATTTAAACATGAATGAAAAAAAAATTTTTTTTCAAAAATTCCAAATAAATTTGACAGCAGGCGGTACCCATTTTTAAATCATGAATGAAAAGTAATGGGTACCTGCTATCAAACCTATTTCGATTTTTTCAATATCAGTCGTTTTTTTTATTCCGAATAATATTTGTACCCTTCTTGACAGTTGGGTAAAAATGCTGTTACAACTATCTGTCCATGATCGTTTTAATTCCCGTTAACATTATTGTATATCATGGAATGTGATAGTTTAAAAGTTGTCTAATTATGTATCAAAATCGTCACAGATTCAAAACATCAATTGCATTAACTGTACAGATGTTATAATGAACACATTTACCGACTTGAATCGATTCCACCTTCATCAAATTCATCGGTTCCGCCAAACCTGCAGTAATTGAATAAATATTATCGGTATATCCGTTTCCATGCTTCATTAAATAATTTTCTTGTCTTGATATACGGTTTAACATGGGACTGCATTTCGATTAAATTGCCTCCGGAACCATTTCTGATATTTATGTTGTATTTTGCAGAATCATGAGACATATTTTGGGTTACAGTTTTTGAATACACTTAGGGCCATACAAAGGTTGACCATGTGTCTATTTGTAATACGAGAGTATACATTGTCCATACTTTATACTGGCAGATGATAAGTGCATTGTGAGCGAAAAATATTCAGCTCGGTCACCACAATAGCGCTCATGTGTTGTCGCTTTTTATTACAACCGCCAACAGCTGCCCCAAACACGTGCTATGATTATATGCTAACATAAAACAGAACCACGAGGGAAGTGATTAATAGGAGCACCACTTCATAAAATTAATTACGAAATCATTTAAAATGTTTTGATTACACTAATATGTCCATTTCTAACATTAGAAGTTAATTACAAATACACTCAATTTTCTAACTCGAACATCACTAACGCTATTAGGATTGTTTAAAAAGGAATTAATGTGTAGTTTCGAGAATTAAATTTAATGTATTCGTGATGTGCGGGCTCATCCTTATTCACTCATTGGTCTTGGTCAGTTGGGCACGGTTGGAAATTACCTACCGATGACTTCACTGGGGCACTTGGCATCCACGCTTACTTTACGGTTGCGACGGGTTTTCGTAAGCAGATTGTATCGAATGAATGGCTACATTTTTGTCGTACGTTACCGTAAAAGTTCCTCTCTTGAAAGTTATCGTCAATTTCACTCAGCAGAAAGTAAAGAAACCATGTGGTGTTAATTGGGGCCTTTTTAATGTAATAACAATGTTATTGCAATTTGATGTAACCGTAAAGCATTTATGGATGTGGTAACGATCGTTTTGCACAATAAATCCCCTCGGGTATATATAATCATAATCTCTGCATAGTAATGAGTATCATTTCATTGTAATTATACGGACAGGGCGGTGCATTAGTGTCGGATGGATGTTATCATGCTTATCAGTTTAAAATAGCTTTTTGATATACACCAGATGTCGTTTCACCTCCCCCGTGAAACACGTCATCCTGCAGTGTAACTACACCTAAAATAACTTTATTGTGCATTACTTTATTATTCGGAGTATGGTCACGACTAAGAATAGCTCAACAATATCTGTGGGTGTTTTAAGAAGCGCTCTGCCAACCACCTGCCATGTAATAACGCCTTTTATAGGCCAATTTACTAATCGTAGTACCTGAACAACAGTATTACATTATAATGGCCGTCTAGAGTTCTAGACAAATGAGATTAGACCGCTGAAGTAATAATAGAGTTCTTATTACAGGCATAAGAAAATGTGGTAAAAAAAATGGTAGATCAGATTTATTTAGAATACGTTTAATCAGAAAATATTACTTTAGGGAACAAAGAGTGTTTAAAATCTTTAAAAATACATGGGAAATGGCAGGTGAACCGCACAAAGGCAAATCAGTATCAATGTCCAAATCTGTCACAGTTCGCAAACATCTGCATCCAATGTGTGA
The DNA here is from genome assembly GCA_914829495.1 of Eilema sororculum. Lineage (NCBI taxonomy): Eukaryota > Metazoa > Arthropoda > Insecta > Lepidoptera > Erebidae > Eilema > Eilema sororculum. The sequence goes on along the minus strand of OU618543.1, from coordinate 17,543,343 downwards.
GCGAACATCTGTTGAACAAAAGAGCGATCTCATCACGCCCTTAGCTTCGTGACCTACAGTGCAGCACCCATTATTATCTATCATCGGCCCTCGGCTTTAATTAGGCCCTATTCACTTATCATTGCATTCCAATTCTGATCGGTTTACATTTTCACGCTCGGCAGCGCACGCGCCGGCATCACCACAATGCGCCATTGATAGATGTTTAAAACTAAATGTAATTGCATTCTAGGATCGTGCTTTCATTTGAAATCTGCATACAAAAATATATTTGTAAAAAATAGATATATATGTAGAGGCAATGCTTACGCGGTAAGCACGTTCTAAGTATAAACTTGCTACGTTAAGATCGTAGAATGTTTTGGCTGTAGATCGCAAAATACTAGTATTGTATTTCTTGGTTTTCTATTACATACCCTATGTTTAGCTAGTCACCGGGACTTATTTAAAGTAGGTATCTAAAACAGTGTCACACGGATTCCATCAGACGTCTACTTTGCTTTAAGAAGAGAAGGAGAAAGAAAAATATATGAGTGAACCTTGAAGATCTGTTTTCTTTTTTCTGTCAATTAATCTTCTTCGATACAACTGGACTAATTTAAATGAATATTACAGAATGCATAAAATAATACTTGTATTTACTTAGATCTGACCGAACGTGCATTTTACCTCGTTCACTTTAACAAAAAGAGTGCGTAATAATTTACTCCCAATATAAGAATAACATACCGCGGTATTTTAGCCTCGCCCAGTCGTAAATCATGAGAAAAATATCCTCGCATGGCTTCACAATCGAATTTGTAAGCGTTTTTCAATTATCCGTTATTGACCACAATGGTCGATCTTATTGGCCTTTTCGTTGTCGTAAACAATTTGTACAGGGGTCTAATATACATCTTGTTAAGCGAAATTATGCTTAATGTCAGATGGGATAAGTTACATTGGGGTAATTCGGGTATTGTTGAAACCAATCCCGCAGTCCTTTTATTTGTGCTGGGGTCGAACTACTTGAACATTCCGATTGTTGCCGCCTGCATTCTGTAACACTTTGTGCAATCGCTAAAACAATAAAATTTCCTTTTAAAGCTTTTTACGTTATATTCTTGTTGCCTTTTTCATTCTCCTTTAGAAAGTAACTCACATACAGTATGTTATATTATAATACATTATATTATTTCTTTTCCAGGTAAGTACACGTCCTGCCATTATTATCAACGTAGCTGAATATACGGAAAATCTTGCGAGCACACGGGTATGGAAGTATTATAAATATTTTAAAAAATGTAACACATTGCCGAGATCTTCATCTTGCTACCTCGACCTATTTTTTAAAACTATTATTTGCTTGTGGTACACCACTTTTTCATCTCATTACTTATTCAGAGCAAGTCTCCCGAGGTTCCAGCACCTTCTGTATGTGATTCCTTAAGTTTTATTAGTTTGAAACCAACTTATAAGATACGCAAGTTTCCCCACTTTTTACTGCATTACACGACTTTTGGTGGAAGTTCGTAATATTCTCTTTATAGGAACGAGCTGACTGGATTACGAATTTGTTTAGTTTAATTAAGGTCTGGCCATGTACTGACCTTTCATTTGTGCAGATGGGGCAAGACGACTTTATTGCGAAACGAATTGCTCCCTGCCGGTCCTTGTTGACTCCTTAGTGGAAGTGTTTTTCCCTAATGATTATTTATCCTACCGAACGGTAGCACTTACATGGCAATGAAATAGTAAATTTGTAGAATTACGCCTGTAATAGCATAGCTCACTTCTTACCGTATTGAAATGATTTGTAGTACACGTTTGCGTGTTCAGAATAACATTATAATTCGAAAAACATTGGAAAAAATGAAGTGTTCAAGTGAGACTCGAACTCACGACCTTTCCCTTACAGGGGGGCTGCTCTTCCAACTGAGCTATTGAGCCACACTTGAATCATTCCAAATTTTCCGTCTCTTTATATCCGTCTATAAGGGCGATTTTCCATTTAAAAAGTTAAATAACTCCAAATGAATGTTATTACATTCTTTGATATTAAAATTTAAACAGACTACAATCGCATTATTTGGGCGTGAATACATAGCCCAAAAACGTATCTCTGTCTTCATCTTAGCGTTAATCCCAATCGCATTCGAAGCTTTCAGCTTGGAGTCTGGGGTCCGCTTTACCAGTCTAACTGTGAATTTGGCTAAACTTCGATATTTTCTGTGAAGCGATTGCCATCTGAGTTCCACAACCCAAAAACCATATAGAAGCATTGCTGCTAGATCAGTTTTTGTTGGACTTTTGAGGGATCCAACTACCCGTAACGACTGCCATAGTTGTTTGTATGACAACTGGAATCGACGGCTTAACGTGCTCACCGAGGCACGACCAGACCAATCCAAATATCCATATTCATGAATACAAATATTCGCATTGAGCTGGGAACGAACCCGCGCCTCCTACGTAGCGGCTGCGTTCACTACCGCTACGTCACGGAGGCTGTCCCAAAAACGTATAATTTCACAAAATTAAAACAAATGTCAATCTGATTTGTAATGGTATCTATATGAAATATAATATTAAGACCTCGTTATAAAAATTTTGATATTCGTTGTAGATATATTATAACACATACAATTGAAAAGCTATATTTATTCATAAAGGAGCTGCCAATTATACTAGTTACAAAAATAAATTCAAAAGAGACTTCCGCGTATGAAATACGATTCTGTCCTAAAGTATTTCGCGTTCCTCGTTTTATATATCATCTTATTTCATAGGATTCTTACAATTTTAGTTTTATTCCATTTATCGTGAACCAAACGGACCAAAGGATAAATTCTCAGTGTAAATAATATCGTAGCCTTATCTTAAAGCCACATCAATGTTGGTCACGAATGGCGGCGACTAAAAAGACTATGTCGAAGCATCTTTTTATCTGTTAGGTACTGGAGGAACAGTTCAGAACTTGATGTATAAAAAGCAAATCCATTATTCCTAGAATCGATCTACTCGCCTAAATAAAAAATCATCTGTTAAAGCAAAAATATATTGAACTAAATAACAAACCTCAAGAACAGACTTTTTATTGAAATTAGTTTACTAAAATTAAAAATATATTTTTATTCCTTTTATTGCAACTGAAACAGCAATTTTCTAAATGATTTTATGTTTGTCTTTATCATACCTCAAGCAGACATAAATTCTCATGGATTGGATACACACTAACGGCAAAATATACCTATGTGTAAATTTTATGCAGTGTTGTGTGTAATATCTGTCAAGTTATTTGACCCTGTTCACACTTCTCAATTAAGTTAAGTAGTCATTAATTAAATCGATCTGTCGGTTAGAAATAATTTGTTTTATAGATGTCAAATTATCATCAATCTTTCACAATGTAAATGATTTATTGCAAAATCTGACCTTATTATGAATAATGCGGCTAATAGATTCATCTCTAAAGCACACAACAAGTCAAGGAACATTAAATTTTAATTAAAAAACCATTGTTCACTCCTCGAGTTTATTTATGGACTCTCTTGTGTACCCTGCCCACGATTTTTAATTCACGAATTCAATAAAGATCTTAGCTTTCACTTTCTTTATTTTAGTATTAATTGTGCCGTTTTATAGGTTTATCTGCGTGGATATCGGTTATCGCGACCAAATATGCGACTATGTGTTAATCCAGGGTATCAGCGAACTCCATCCCAAAATTTATTAAAATCGCTCCAGCCGTTTAGACGTGAAAGAGTAACTAACCACCCATCCATACTGACAAACTTTCGCATTTATTGTATTAATTAGTAGGATTGTTCTAACCGATTCGCGAACCCATACAACATAGTATCAGACTTACTATTAATACATACTACTCTTTAACTTTCCACTTACCAAGTCCATTGTCCTAAATTAGAATAATTTCCAAGACGGTATTGTATGTAATTTAGCACCATGTCATCAACTGAAGATCGCTTGGCAAACTCGCTTCCTAAACGATTTGTTAACCGGGCGCCTCGTTGCGATCCATAAAACTGATGTAGCGCGGCCTCTACGAGATATTGCCCTATCTTTGTAGACTCCACTTTATTTCCAAGACCTTAATTAGCAAGTTATATCAAATTGTAGTAAATTAACTATTACAGTGAGTGGTAAAAATAGTAGCATGAACTATCGGGCTAAAGGGGTCAGAGGTCCCATAGAAGTCAATCAAACCAAACTATAGAAAACAGAAATAGGAGAGCGAACCCAGGATTTCTAAATGCAAGGCAAATTAACCTAAAATTAGAAAAATTCACCTACTCACACGTATATTTTAATTGTAATGAACATACATCCGCTACAACCTTAAATGCAAATACCGGAAATCCGGGATACCCCTTCCAACCCAATTATCGTCATTAACGTGTCACTAACTCCGTAATTTCTACGAGCTGACACTAAAATACGAAATTAATTAATAGCTTTATTACGTCATTGACACTCGTTTGTCCAGTCATAGTTACTTAATTACAACTTTTTAATTAAAATGCGTAACGGGAGTACGACCTTTATTTAATTCCCCGTTCATTACACTGAAATTTCACTACACTTAGGTTTGAAATTTAAAGGGACTCCATTTGATCTGTACTGTATTTCCTCAATAAACTGTAAAATTCAGCATTAATCACAAAGGCAACCAATAACTAACTTGGATCAAAAGTAGAATTGATGTTCTTTTGAAATGATTCTATGAAACATTTATTTTACCATAAGATTTGAATAAGAAACTCTACTCTCTAAATAATTTAGAGAACTACCTCACCTACTAGAGTGAGAGAGAGAACTAAAGAACCTAGAACAGAAATTTTAGTGTACGCATGATCACTCAACTCATTTTTTTTCTGTAATAAAGGTAAAAATTTAATTACTGATCTTTACAGGTTTAGTATATTATTAAAATAAAACTAAAATTAAATAAAGTAAACCTAATGTACAAATAATACATATGTACAAATAATTCTAAAATATTATTAAAATGCGTCATGAAATTCCTCCGCATCGCATGCCTCTTGCGGTAGCGTTCCCAGAAGGCTGGCAGCATTGCCACGTTGTATGGCAATGCTTAATCTCTGACCTAAAAAGAGGCCAGCCTTCTGATCACGAAAAGCATCGACCATACGCTTCGCAATCTCCCTCTCAACTCATTATGTGTAAAAAGTGCTTCTTTCTTTCATCTCGATATGAAAATGGACAAATTTAACAACAGAAATAACGAGGCCTAGCATGATTTACCTTTCACTGCTTGATTCCACCAGCTTCAACCAGATTCCACGGACTGTGTTTACAAGTTGACAGGTGCAATGATGTTACGCTTCCGTTAACAAACAGTTACTTAATTATTTTAATTAAGAGCCATGTTGATATACACAAACTTGAATAATTTTCCCTTGCATGGTGTGATGAAAGTGGCTGGCTGGTTATCTAGAGTGTTTGTTGTATCGGTATAGCTATGTCATTAGGGACAGCTCGGTGACCTAAGTTTGATAGTGTAACGTCCTCGGCACTCTTTGTCTAACACTGCCTCTGCCATGTAGCAAAGTGCCCTCGACACTTCGGGATATTGCCAAGCCGGATACGGGTGAATCACTACTTATAGCATCCTGCTGTTTTTGTTCTTTCACATGTCGTTACTTGTTTAATATTATTTGTATTATCTAGAATATATGAGACATAATTTTCTATCTAAATAATATAAGCTGTCCCGGTGAACTTCGTACCGCCAATTTTTTAGATCCCGTTCCCGCTGCACCATTTAGGGGGATGAAAAATAGATGTTGGCCGATTCTCAGACCTACTCAATATGCTCACAAAATTTCATGAGGATCGGTCAAGCCGTTTCGGAGGAGTATGGCAACGAAGACTGTGACACGAGAATTTTATATCTATAATATAAAAATGAATCGCTAAATGTGTTGGTAAGCGCATAACTCAACAACGCCTGGACTAATTTGGCCAATTCTTTTTTTTTATGTTCGTTGAAGTTCAAGGATGGTTTATACGGCAAGAAAAAATCGAATAATTGCCGGGAACCAACATCCACGCGGGCGGAGCCGCGGGCAAAAGCTAGTATTAGATAAAACAGGGGAAATGGGTGAAATGGCCCTACACTAGCGGGGAGATCACCCGTCCGGCCTTAGCGTCTCACGCTGGCAGCAAGTAAGTAATCTAAATAAAATTAAAATTGAATTTCAACAGATGCTTATTAACTGGAAATGTTACCATGTATATATCATCGTTATCATTGGAAATAATTACAGTGTCATGTCAACTGCCTGCAATTTCTACTGCCTAAGAAATCTTGATCATAAACTTTTTTTAAACTCATAATAGCGTTTGGAATCAGTTTAAACGAAAAATCGATAAGTCAAAAACACTTTCACAAACGCGGAAGGTACCTATAAAATTATAATAACGTCTTTCAATCTAACGATGACGGTCTACTCTTCGCTTATATACAAAAACTCAAAATGGCCTCATTTTGCTAGCGATTGTCCACGGTCGAGGGTCCAATTATGCACATTAGTCTACAATGGCACTCGTTGAAAAGGATTTTCCAATTAGGGGCTCTCATTGAATTAATGGGCAACCTAACACTGATAGAACATTTCCTTTTCCGGTATTTCATCCTTTTAAACAAGTCGGCAAAATTTTCGGAATATACTTTGTAACCTGTTCACATATTTTCATCCGCTTGATAATATGTATTTTGGAAACCGCACGGGTGACAAGCAGTCTCAAACATTATTTATTATACATACACGTTTAGCTATACGTATAAGGTAAGTGTGCAGTGAAGCGAAATTGTAAACCATACGCCCATAAATCACAGCATTGTTTTGGCGTATCCATATGATGAAGGGTAACAAACGGGGAGGTTTCTCATACATTTTCAGCATATCGTTCAAATAAATAGTGTTTTGCTTACAAACGAGATTTGAATGAATTAAACGCAAGTCATTAGATGCGGCAGTAAGTAACTATAATTCGTTACAAGCTAGCAGAGGAGTTTCGAACAAGACGGACGCCCTGCCATGGCGGCACTCGGCGCGGCATTTAGAACAATAGGACCATAACTTAGGTAAGTGAAAAGCTAGCGTTGACAGGGGTAACGTCCCGAAGCTATTTGTGTTGCGCTTTTATCTGAAACTACACGACGCGAAATAACATCTGTGGACGTTTAAATTGTTTGGAATATCATGAAACCATAATTTTAATGAAGTTTGATTCGAACAAGTGAGAAAGTAATGAACGGTTTTACGATTAGTAGTGTATACTATACTGTAATCTAGAATTTTTTTTTTAGTTTACAAATAGGTAACCAAAAAATTTTAGGTGCGCTTCGCTCGGGGACTTTCAGCGAAAATCTCAATTGTTGCGTATTCTAAACATTCCGACGCACCCTAGCAAATTCCACGATGAGCTTTCTTGGTTACCACCGCAGTGTTACTGTAAGAATTTGTCGTCATATTAAATTGCATTCTTCAGGAAGTTTAACTGTCGCTACGGTTGAAATTATGCCGAAATAATTTCTTAACTAAATGTTAGAAGATTCTCTCATGGAACTCGGCAATAAACATTGTTTGGTAGTAACAGATAGCAGAAACCATTACAGACGTGAAAGAATTCTGAACGATTGTCGCCAGTTGGTCTGCAGAGCCTTACTAAATCAATATTATCTTCAATCGTATACCTAAGTAAATACAAAGTTTGGACTCCAAAGTTCATTTATTTCATGTTATCCAGTCACAGAAACGTGCCTAGAAAGTCCACCTGCTGAAATTATAATAAACATTGTTTGTTTACTAAAACTGGGAGTCACGTTCTTCACTGTTCTACACACAAACATCGGGAATGTTTGTTTTGTTTATATACGTATAAATAACACTAGGTAGGTATATAAAATTTCAAGCCATTTCAACCTGCTAAGCTAATTGAGACTATAGACGTTTATAGAATCCCTTTACATACATTTTTATACTCTTAGCAAGTACTTAAATATCACCGTTTTTATATTAAGATGTTTCCTCATATTTCGCAAACGATATTTTGGGATCCGACTACTATTTCTACCCTAGGTACTTATTTAATTTTCAGTAGTATCTTGGGCTCAGGAAAAACTTAACGGCAATGGATTTGCCCCATTTTAAGCAAAGGGGTTGTTTGGCAAAATTGATGGTATAATCTGTTAACCATACCTACCCGTACTGCGAAAATGTGTGTTTACGTCTTTTTAATGGGATACAAAACAAAGTATGGCTAGCCACTTCCTAGTGGCTGGCGTGATATATTGCGGCTTTGAATTACTACCTATTCCTGGAAGTATGTAAATCTCAGAATAGTGAGATAGCTGACACAAGTTTAATATGCGTTGTAACCCGTTGTGGTGGAGTATGCAGAAACAATTGCATTAAACCTGTGATATATGATGACGGTCGTTTAACGTTATGTTGTGCTGAGACAATTTCATATATTATACACTATAGCTGGAGTTTAATTTTATCAATTTAGAAAACACTAGCTTTTGCCCGCGGCTCCGCCTGCGTGGATGTCGGTTATCGCGACAAAACATAGCCTATGTCCTTTCTCAAGGTCTAATCTACCCCTATACCAAATTTCATCAAAATCGGTTCAGTGGTTTAGGCGTGAAAGCGTAACATACAGACAGACAGAGTTACTTTCGCATTTATAATATTAGTATGGATTAGTTGACCCGGCGAACTTCAACCGCCAAATTTTTTCCGTCCGCGTGGCGTCATATCCCGTTCACGCTGCACCCTCTACTAAATTAAGCATGTATTACACATATGAACCTTCCTCTTGATTCTCTCTATTAAAAAAACTGTATCTAAATCCTTTACGTAGTTTTAAAGATCTATGCATACATAGGGACAGACAGACTCGGAAAGCGACTTTGCTTTATAATACTAAGTATGTAGAGAAGACGTGCAGGTTCTCAATTTGTGACATGTTTTTTTTTTTATCTTATGTGAAGCATTTGATGAAGTCGATTAATAACTAGAGACAGAGAGACTTGAGGGGGTCAAGTGGATACTCGCCTCGGCGATGTAGGTAATTTAATATTTGGCGTTCAATTATTAATGAACCTATGAATGTGTATGAAGCGTCGGTAGCTTAGTGGTTCGATCCTGGCCATTACACTACCGACGTGAACCCACTCCTAACACAAGCAATTTAGCTTAGCTGGAGGGGTTACGTTAGAGGGAATATTAGTAACTACGGTTCTAATATTCTTTTACAATAGATTAATGATACTTAGATTTCATGTGTGCGCACCTTTTTTGAGAATTTAAATATCAACAATGAATGTAGTTTGACACATTTTTGTTGCTTTCCTCCACGATAATAACACGCGAATCGACCAACACCTCTTGTCCCTGGGGTGATCAGGGGACGTACGAGTAGCTATATTTGCCACTGCGGTATACAAATGTATGATAATCTTGTTTTTTATTATGAACAAACAAACACATACAAACAATTCTGTTTTGTTTGTGAACCTAAATAAAGATATGAAAGCGGCGTATGACAAAAAATTGCGTATTCATATTCTCTTACTTACCTTTTGATCACCACAACAAAATCATCTTATGCACAGAAAAAGATAGTCGGGTCAATAAGGTTATAATAATATTGAAACAGTTTCTAAAATATTAAACTACTAAAAATTGTAAGTTAATCGAGTACATCAGGAAAAATCAATCTTCTTGGACGGGAACCCGCGATCTTTCCCTTACATATTCATTCATTAGTACTCCCTTTTTTTTTTATTATTGCGATTTTAGACGTGATAATTTTTTTGAAATATTTTTTCGGATCTCCACCATAAATTAACCAAACTACGAAACTTAGTTACGTTAGCAAAAACTATATTCTAACCAGTATTCATTGACCCGAAGTTTTCTGAGTTTCGTACTTCTGTCTAGCCAACACAAATCTTTAATTCTTTCGGCTCACAAAAGTTAGTCTAATGGGCTTATCCAAATTAGCAGTAATGTGTTTTCCCTCGTTAGTAGAACTAGCACATTTTTTTTGTTAAATACGAAATAGTATGAAATTAAATTATCTCGGGTGTAACAATTCGCGACTTAACACATTACAATACCTACTTACAATTGTAGCCAGCCATTTTACCCTTCTTTTTCTAAATACATGCTAAGTTACAAAATGGTTCTGCTTAGTTATGAACGACTATTTCCTTTGTTCGTTTCTATGTGTGTGGAACATCAGCTAGGCTAGAGACATTACGATTATCCGTTTATGTATCCGGGCACCCGCTTCAAAGGTTGGTACTTATCGAGAAGTCAGCAAATACATGACCGTAGACTGGATGAAACTGCCTAAAATTGTGCCTTGCAATGCGTAGGTACTCGTAAAACCATGTCTAACTTTTCTTGTACAAAAAGTTATGGCCAAACAAAAGATAACAGATAAAAAGAAAAAAGTAATGAGACGTACAACTATTACAGTAATAATAACGTATTGTAATATCTCAATCATTGCAACCTTTTTTATCATTAACCGAAGCAAACATTCGGCATGGCATGGCATTCGGAAAGCTTACATCCCTATGAACATCAGCTTAGACGCGCTTGGCAATTTCTAATATTAGACCCGTGTGTTACGATGCCATATAGCGAAGTTTATTACTTCCGCTGTAGTAGCTACTTAACAATTAATCATCATTCATTGATTTTTATTTGTTAGAATTTTACTGTTCACTTCCATCTATTATGGTTGATATATCAGGTATAAATAATGAGTTATTGCGGCAGGTGAACAGCCTGAATGCTTGTTATAAAACATGACAACACTGCGTTTTTATTCTTTTTCGATTGAAGTTAAACTTTATGGATGGAAGCTACACTAACACAAATTAACCTGCATCATGTGTTGCTTTCAGGAAGTTTTTTGTTCTACGTCTTATAGGTACTCATATAGATACATATGTGGTAAAGTAACCCTATGAATGACACATCGTATCGTAAAACAACAGTGTGATGTCTACACATTACTGTTCGTCTACTAAACGAAGTACTTACATTTTCTTTCCTCTACGACCCTTTTCCAATTATACTTATCCATTCACATTTTTACTAACTTTAACAGTTTGAATGATTTTTTTATAGCATTTATTATGCTAACTCACGACCTTTTGCTTACAGAGCTACTTACGTACTTGAAGAGCAGTCGCCCTGTAAGCGAAAGGTCGTGAGTTCGAGTCTCACTTGAGCATTTCATTTTTTCCAATGTTTTTCGAACTTTAACAGTTGATTGCTAACAAGTAGATTTTACGAAAATGACGAACTAATAGAACATAGGTAGTTTTCAATTTTAAGAAAATTCATATCCCAACATAACACCCCTTTGTGGATAGATTCAGCGGTATTTAATAAACATTTGGGGCAAAGAAAGCTTTCGCTTCCTCCCACCGAGGTGAGCTATGGCTTAACCCTTCTGACACTGAGAGACCCGTGCGACAGTTTATTAACAGACGAAGCCGATATTTGTGTATCGCGACTTATTTTATTTGTTATAAATTATTTTCAAAACGTTTCGATTGCTTTTTAGCAGCCACCCGTGTCCATAAAAAGGAACTAAAACATCGGGATCAGTGTAAATAATAAATAAACAAAAATAAATCCGTTGCATATATTTTTATCTTTTTTTTTTTTTTTTTTAATTTATTTATTATCAAAAGAGAACATTACATATTTAACTTAATACAGCACAAAAAAAAACCACTAAGGTTTGTACTTGTGCTAAATTGCTAATACAATACGGTCGCTAACATAGGATGTAAAATAAAAAAAACTAAAACACGGGAGACCAAATCTCTACCTACCCACATTACAAAAAATAAATATATAACATACGTCGTTATTACTTAAAGTTGTCACCAATTATTTTAAAACAATCACAAAATACAAAAACAAAATTATTGAACATATCTACAATGAACTCAAAAAGTATTCTTTGAGTTTACGTATAAATCCGAAAGTACTGTTACACAATTTGATATAAGAGGGTAGAACATTGATAAGACGAGGCACAATATACCCTGTGGTGCGCTCACCATACATATTATTTGCACGCTGTGTGCGTAGCCGATTCTCAGAAACTGCCCGAGTGCGTACAGGATGTTCGATTTTGTCTCCTAACGATTTCTCAACGAATTGTTCCTTCAGTATCGAAAATAGGACTTGGGTGTGGATCGGAATGATTCGACAGTGCTTGAAAAGACCACTTTCATCATCATAAAGACGATTTTTTATGTTGTTGGAAACAAGTTTCTTTAAAATTCGATATTGCAGTTTATATATGTCGTTTAAATACGTCTTATAGGTACGACCATAACTGCTAAGACCGTATTGTATGTGTGATTCTGCGAGTGCGTGATACAGCATAATCTTCACTTTGAATGGGATTCGGTTTTTGAGTATTGCGATATTAGCTAGGAATTGCCTTAGTTTAGTGCAGACTCTTTCGATGTGGGGACCCCAGTTAAACTTTTCGTCTATTATTAATCCAAGATATTTAATGTTTGTGACAATATCTATGGACGGGCACTTACAGTTTATAGTACTGTTGGTATGTAAACAATGGTGGTCATGGGCTACTAGTGACGGTATGGGTTTTTGTCTAATGTATGGCGATTTTATGATCATTAATTTAGTTTTGCCTACATTTAGTACTAAGCCAGCATCATGACACCACCTTACGAGTGCATCTAGATCTGATTGCAATCGCTCGCATGCAATTTGGGGACTTTTATCGGCAGCTACAAGGCAAGTATCATCCGCGAACTGGTAGCACGTGCTGTTTTTGATACAGTTACCCATATCATTGACGTATGTCAGAAAGTGTAGCGGGCCTAGTACAGAGCCTTGAGCTGTTCCCTTTGTAACGCGAACGGGCTCACTACAAGTGCTATCAACTTTTACCGTGAACTTTCGGTTAGTCAGATAACTTTTACACCAATTTAGCAATGGACCACGCACTCCGCAGTCATCCAGCTTGTCAATTATCTGATTATGTTCCAAGGTATCAAAAGCGCGTGAGAAATCAATAAAGAGGGCAAGAACTTGCTTTTTCTCGTCTAAGTGTTTGTTAACCTCATCGGTGAACTTAAATAAAAGTGACCATTAACACATATCAATGATGTAACATATTTTATATGTCGCAAAAATACCGGCAGTTATAGAATCCGAGTGGTTTGCCACGAGATTTTATGCTTCAATAGCTTTGCGTAAGATTGAGTATAAATACGTAATTAGAAATATACGTACCCGTAGGTCTATTAAAAACTGGTTGGGTGAGTGCTAATATATAAAATAATAATTGGTCTATAAAACTCATACTAAATGTAATAGATATTGCAATGCTATTTAAAATGTTAGCTAATCCTCGTAAATCGGTGCCTCTACTATAGGAGTGATAGTACTTTTCATAGCAACTGTACACAGTGTAGGTCTTTTTGAATAAGTATTCTATTATCAAATTTCAAACAAGATTATCAAGAAACATTCTTAGCGATGAAATAAAATTTAATGGTGTAGTTGTGCCACTAACCTCGGTTAAAATGAACCACTGAAACAAATCAATGCACATGGTCATAAAAATCGAACCTAGAGATCTAGTAAAACAAAGAAATCATGTCGTGCAGAATAATGCTTGAATTGCATATAAAAATGTGCAGGAATCGAACCCCGATCTCTACCGCTCTCTACCGCTACGCAATCAGCAGACAGAAGTCGTAAAGAACATTCCTAAATTCTGCTGACGTGCCAAACGTGAATGTTAAAAAGTGTGAGTTCTAGATTTATAAAACAAACTTGTGTGTATTGACTGTAACATCCACGGAGGACAGAATATGAATAAGTGTAACATCTTATTACATAAATTAGTTTGAAATAAACAAAAAAGAATATAATCTTAACATCTGAATACCAATTAAGAATGAATGAACACAAGTAACAAGTTCACATATGGAATCAAATAATCAGGTAGTGGCGCCGACCTTGGTATCGCACCGCCAAATGTGGCCAAACGTTGGCCAAATGACCTCGCTTGGATCAGACCGCGATGCGATGGTTTTTAGTCACGGCAGTCGTGACAACACAATACGACATACGTACTTATAGATCAAGGAAGTCAGTAACGCATTTTTTATTCTAGGCTCCTAAATTATTCAAGCCCACTGTTCAATTTGTTAAAACAAGTGGTTGCCAAATGGGATTAAAAAAAAATTGGCTGAATAGAGTTGTAATGGTTTTAGAAACCAATAGTCGCATAACTGTTAAGTTTTTCATATTTTCATATCCAATACTTTATTCATTTCCTACCTACTTATAACTGTATACCTACAACGTCTTACATAGAATTAACATACCTTTTTCTGTCCCAGTTACTAACAAACGTGTCTTTATACAACCGGACTGCTAATAAATCTGTCCGTCACACACAAAGGAGCTAATCTGGTACCTACATACATATGACTTAGGGAGTTTAATCACAGTATGGCTTAAAGAAAGGCTTTGAGGGTTAATCTTGGGGAATAACCTGAAAAAAAATAAGACGTCAAGTGTGACAGTCTCCTTACTTATCTTTGAAATTGCTGACCGTAAAATTAGAACAAAACTTAGTAGGTATCTACCTAAGGAATTTACGGCCTCATTCGGTCAGATACGCAATGAAAACCCTAAAAGAAAATTTGATGTCACAGGAAATGTTCAATAAAAATATTTTATTTTTACAAGGCCTTTTGGGCCACTTCTTAAATAATTACTCCTTCTGATTTAGTGACTTATGTGCTTACATGCTTACATTACTGTTGCTAATGAACGAGCATATTATTGTAGCGATAGTTATTTATTCGATTCTCATATGGATAAGGATTCTTGAATTCTTGTGTATAATTTCTAGCTAATTGGTTTAGCCTGTGACAACGGCCGGTGCTCAGACTGGAAGTTTAGTCTGAGGGCCGGTGTAACCTGGTCGAAACGTCAGGCAAATCAAAGGTATGTATGTAGGTACCTATATCATGATAGTTTTAATTCTCGTTATCATTATTGTAATGACGTTATTTTACTCCACACAAATACGCGTTTGTGAAGTCTATTAGGACATGGCAGTTCTATGACAATTTCTAAGATGCATATGTTTGCTTGTGTATTAGTAGGACACTAAAGTCGGTACTAAAACCTGCGAACGACCTTTGAAACCAGATTACCAGACATCGGATACAATTAATTTAAAAAAACAAGTAAAAGTTCATCGAACGCTTTTAATTTCAATGATGAAATAAAAAAGCAGTATCGAATTGTATGTTAACTTTCGATAAATACCCACAAGTTAGTGGCAGACGTGTACGGTATGAAAGTTACCCGTTTATGGAATGTTGTTATCACAAAAAATAGTCCGAGGAGAATTTTAAATGATCTTGAATAACTACCAAATCATTACGAAATCAAAAATAAATAAATTGCTTGAGAAAAAAGCCTTTGTTTTTTTTGGTAATTGACAGTGACGGATACGTAAACATGTATTGTTTCTAGTTAGTGAGATATTTTTAAACGGTGTGAAAAAAGACTTGTACTGTTATAACGACTCTAAAATAGCCGTATGAGACTAATAAAATGATTAGGTACATTACTATTAGCTTTTTATTTGTATAACCTCAGTATGAATTTCAGCCATATTATGTTTAAACTAAACTGAACTGAGTTTAAACGATTTATTCCATGAGCTTCACAGGCCATTTAAATGGATTAAACAAGTTCATATAGGTAATTCATTGGCCATTCTAAAGGTAACAGTTAATATTATCCTGCGTTCCTGATTCTGCAGTCAGAATTCTACCGATAATTTCTTAATGAAATCCCCATAACAATGGTGGCGTGATCACTAAAACATTGGATTTTGAACTCCACCCATTCTAAAGTTTTGGTTATATTATCTGTGACCTACTATACTACCATTGTTAATCTATTCCTAACACCAGCAAGATAGCACATCCAATTAGTGGGGGTTAACGAGAATTCTAGGATGGGGGAGTGACTTCTTTAGCCAAGAAAAAGTTAACCTTTCTAAGTGAAGCGCCACCGAACAGATTTCCTGAGTTTCTAAATTGTTTGATATTAACCAATTCTCGAGCTTGCTTTATCTACAAAGCCACGCCTAAAGATAAAATCGTAAACAACAAAATCGAGATTAGGAAGAAGTGATAATGTTATCTTGCTTAATTTTTATTAGAGTAACTGTTGTGGACGTATCTGCGATATAGTGACAACCGCTATTAACGGGGTTATCCTATGACGATGGTCCATTGATGGACGTCCGATAACTATGGATATGAAACAGTAGTACATAACATAAAGTCTCTTCTTTAATCGAATGAACATTTCTACCAATTTTCTTCAGACTCCTAGGATAGCATGATTTGCCACAAATGATGAACTCTCATTGGTATACGATATACCATACCTAGCGTATGGAAAGATACAAAATCAAATAAAAACATTGCAAAAATTGTTAACATAAACCCTTAATCTATGTAGCGGTAGTTTGTCTGGTGCATTATTTCATTACATACAACGTAAGCGTATCCAATTCCGTTGCATGTAATCTTCTCACAGCTCATAAAGTAAATTAACCAACCAACCGGCTCTAAATGCCTTGACTTCAAATCATGTACCTCGGTTATGGTTTAGGAATGACAGAACGATAACACAAGACCAAGTCTTTGAACTTGGTCGAGTATCAAGCCACCGACTTTGATCCTTAATAGATGTTTATAACTTCGCCGTTGCGCAAGCAGTAATTGCGCAATTAGTGCTCTGTGGGGAATATTAGACGTAAAAAAGCGCGGGCCGTGGAACACATTACCGCCATAATTGATATTAGGTACTTATTCTTGGTATCTGATGCACAATACATGTATGTACAGCTATATACTTCTTCCGGTCACGGTCTACCTGTCGGCAAATGGCTTTGACGACCCTTACTCTCCCTAGTAGAAGTATGATCTTATATAACAGGTATTTGCTTCCCTTTGCGCTAAGTATGTCTAATACGCAGTTCACCTAGCTCGCGTGATGTCTAAATGTCATTTTCAATAGCTTTTAGCCTAAGTGGACGTATACCTATAGCGCTGTTTGCCAATTTCGCATAAGGACTTTTTCGACATAAATGCCTAAATCTTCCTTGATCAACATCGCTTTATGCCTAACATTACAGGTTGATATAGGAAGTAAAAACTTTTTAGTAGTTCTTATCTGATCTGACCATTTACAAATTTGAAGTATTTTATTCAAATGGTGTTGAAGTAGTGTTTAATTTCCGTGATTCGTCCCATTGGGCCGAACCTTTATAGGACGAAACACCGAACTTGTCGTTTTACTTTCCGATCGCCTTCCTTTCCTTGCTGTTGAACTATAATGCAGTAGGTCTATGACTCTTTTTGTCTTCCTCTGTTCTAACCTATATTGCAGTAGGTCTAACTAGCGTTATGCCTACTTATCCTTTTGACTAGTCATAACGCGAGCTAGGTGAACTGTGTATTAGACATACATAGCGCAAAGGGCTCATCTTAGGTTAAAAAACATTTTCGCAATAGTTCAGCTCTTAGACCGGGAAGACATACCTAGTTTTATATCACTATTCAATCTACATACCCGAGGTTACGAATGTTCAAACTTGAAACGAATCGACTGCAAAAATACTCTCCCTCTATTATCGCAGCTAAAATATTGCTAAAATAAAATAATCTTATATGCCTTACAGTAAAACAAGCCTCAAGAAATGCTTAGAGGAACCAGGTGGTCTGGCAAATCTGGGTGAGCAAATTGTGACATGCAGATCGCTGTACAAATATTGGTGTAGGTATTGTATGCACGTGCCGCCCCGTTTCTATCCGAGAAGGTCGTGTATAAATTAATTAATGTTTAGAAATCAATACAACTTATTCATACGAACCTACTAAATGTACAAAATTAGGTAAGCTAACAAAACCTAATTGCTTAATTCCAATGAATTATGTACTAAATTGACTTACAATTTCTCTACATCTAAGTGCTGCTGCTGACATTCTAATTGCTATTTTCCAATGATAAATCGATTCAAGAAAATTTTATCCCGGATCTCAGTTAAACACCTTTAACGCTAATCAACGCTAGTTACAGCCGTACGTATCAAATTGACAGAATAATCACAGACAAAACCATATCATTACAAGATGAAAGATGAGTTTTTAATAACTTACTTCCCTACATAAACTGTAACCAGTTTCGTACATAAGTTAGACATGAACTTCTTCCCACGTTATATTTAGCATATAATAAATATATTCATATGCGAGTTCGTACGACACCTTGAATCATTATCGCTTGAACTAGCGAAGTACAAGCTCTATTCTAGTGTACACTAATTTGGTCCCACGCACATGAGTCATACACTTAGACAGTTCGCAGACAAACCTGCAAACAAACTACGTAGGCAGACAAATTTAATCTGAAGGGCTAGATTGAATAACACGTAGGTGGATATAAATAATAATAATAATTTAGAGATTATATGAGAAAGATGTGCCTAATGTTGCGATGCGAATCGAGAAAGGCATGCTGATGTTGTTTGGGCTCGGAGCACAGACCCAATGAGTAACACTCTAAGCCAGCAAACTTGGTAGAAAGGTTTAATAAGTCCAAGAACGAGAGAAGGAACATACCAAAAATTCCAGTGGAAATGTACCGCGTCAAGCAGCATTAGGTACTTATTTCCTATTGTGTTTTTGCAGATAAGTAGGATCATCAGAGTTCCTTGTGAGGGGTAAGTACTTGGTACTGACAGGTAATGTGCTTGATTGCGAGCTTAGCCTCATAAAAAAGATTATATTTGTATTACCATAATAAAATAAAATGAGACGGATCTCCCATCTTCGTCTAGATTCGTGATTTTTATTTCGTCCGAAATATGAATTTCTTATGACAACAGCTGCGTCGCCGTAAAATCGTGAGATGTACAAGATTACAGTCAAAGTTACAGCCAGTAATAAGAGCAACTTGGCTGGGTTTGTTCAAGATTGCCATTAAGCGATGCCGCCGAGGACTGTCCTACATTACTAAATGCCTTTAATTTCCTGCCCAAACAATTATCTTTTTAACATTTGACCGGCTTCTTTATTAGGACATGGTGTTATTACGTAACTTCCTTTTGTGTTTGACGAACTTACATAAATGATTTATTAACATAAAAAAAAACTCATTTATTCGTAAGACTTGTTGATTATCCGAAATAAGTTCTTTATGCTTTGATAGGCTTACATGTGAGATCAGCATTATCGCCTTGAGATCCACACCTGAACCGTCAAGTATTGTGTCCTAGAGCCGTCGCTCCTCATTAGACAAGCATCCAGTGGACTGTAACAACACACTTGTAAATACCCACACGATTCAGCACCCAATCACTCTGATTTGACTTCAAGCTGTTCGCCTTTAAAGTCTACATTTTATGATCAGCTCATCGTGGGGAGTATGCACTCAGCACATTGACGTATGCGTAATATACTCGAGTAGACAGATGCAATGTAGCCGACAACCTCAAGACCCTCAAAGCTAGCACCACGCTGTGAAATAAATCGTATACTGTCGGTTCTCACAAAACTTATAGATAAACCGAGTTGACAGGCAAAAAGAACCTCCATGCGGCTGCAGCACCACACCACAAACCAGATTATTTTTTCATTCCATACTGCCAACAAAACGGAAAATAAAATTTCGCTGTTCAGTTGCTATTTTACTTTCATTTACATCGGTACACAATAGCGAATCGTCACAGTGAATGAATTTTCAATTTTGAGCTAGATTAACAATCTCATACCTTACCTGTAAATTCCACGGTTAACCAATTAAAGTTAGCAATAAACCCGTATTCATGTTCTCAAATTGTGAAATGCTTTCGTTGCTATGGGAAACCTTATAAAGGCATAAATGTGATAGTATCTAACAGCTTTCGAAATGAGCTCTGGCAGGCGGTCGGCTTCGTTAATTCAATCACGACTACAAATTAACTGCAGGCCCCAACCACCCTACCTATTGAACCCGAATACATACAAAATCAGTATAAATTTATAGGTACATTGTGTATATCAGATGAAAACATTCTAGTCCCGAGATTTATTAAACACACTGGAAACTAAATAAAAGACCTCTGCATGCAGCTGTGATTACTTACTTAAAGTAAGTATCTACGAGGTATACAAATATAAAAGAATAACTAGGTGCATACACATGACTTTTCTTTTCGTGTTACAGTGAAATAAAACTGCGCCTGCCATTCTCGAACAGTGAAAGACATTTCAGGCCGATTGTTAAAGTGTCTGGCGCTCACAAAAGGAACATTGAATCTGATAGTCTGATAATAATAGACGATTGTCAGTGAACCAGGAGCTGATTTCGTCTCCTCACCTCCTCAGAGAATTGAAAAACGTGGCATTACTATAGAAAAAATATTTTCCGAAAAGGACGAAAGGGGAAAACAGAAGCGATCGTAGTTGCCTTTTCTTGTTATCTTTATAGGGGTTGTAGAATATATCCACGGTCTTTTGCATTCTTCAAATAGGAAGATATAGCAAATTATAGGGAAAATTCCGATAGAACAGTCTGGGACCACGCTTATTACGACTACAAAGTATAAATTGTATTTGTTTCGGTAACTCTAGATACGGATATTGGCAAAGACATAGCACACTGTTTAGAATTCTGATATATGTCATACAAACGTAGAATATCTGCAGTCTTCAATATTGTTTAGGTACATATTCACCGCATCGGGTCAACATAGGTAACTGTAAAGTGGTAATGTTCGTTTACAAAGTTCCCAAGTGTAAGTGTGGTACTGCGAACAAAGAGCCTTTCGTATCGACAGCTCTTGACACGGAAAGGCTTTTTTGCTAGCCACGATAAGGAACAGTTACCGAGAATCCAATATCGCAGGAGATTGAGGAGTATGCCCTAACACTTTGATCCTTAAAAGCATTCTCGAAGATGCGGCGTATTATTAACATACTCAGTTTATTCCATCAAACGGCGGGTTGTAAAAAATTCAATTTTATTTCTGTTTACTTGAGAGAAAGCTTAAATATTTCTCTTATCGAGTCTTTGATGATATTGCCATAATAAGATCGCATTCACTATTAAAATATCTATGTTTATAGGACGTCTATTACATTAACCTTTACTTTACTTTTACTTTTAACCTGTAGATTTCACATATCAGTTACTTCTAACAATAATTTCAATTAGTATTACAGATACTACTTTCATTCCATATAAGTATTGCGTACTTAAATAGAAATCGTAATTTCTAACGCCTCGTCACTTGTCCCAGGCATTACATTTAATATGAGAGCTGTGATGTGTATAATTTTACAAGGGCTGTATTTTGAAAGCACTCGAGGCGTTGACAAATTGCACAGCCGCCGTATAAAGTACGAACGCTTGAAAATTCAATTTGCTAGAGTAGTTTCGTAAACGCGAATTGTTCCTCAAGTATCTGCCTAATTAACGTTTTCGTTTTTCGCATTTCCTTCGTGATTTATAATTTATATTATTTTATCATCATTATTTTAAAATTAATGTTGAACAAGGCCCTTTTCATGGCTTATTAAATTGATTGCTTGATTACAATTCACCCACTTCGACTTCTTGATTCTGATAAATTTCAGACTAATTATTGATTTAACCGTGAAGGAAGCCTTAGTGTGACTGCCGGCATACTAAGTAGTTGTATACAAAGTTTGACTTCAAAGTTCAATAATAAATCCATACTTACATCTTTGGTTAAACTAATACATTCTGAGAGAATATAATGGTATTATCAAAAGTGTTAAGCAGTCTAATAAAATGTACATACGTTTCTTATATTACCATGCAATAAAACTGTCATACTTACATGATATGTTATGGGTGCGTGACTACGTACAATTTTCTTCCCGATGGCTTTATCGAAATGCCACTATTGATTTAACATTGTGTTTATAACGCCCCTTTGAAATCTTATTTGAATTCAGACGCCCGAGACGTTAAGCCACATAATTAAGAATTAGCCTTTGCATAAAAGCGCGACGGACCACACAGGTAAGCATTGGAGCCCGAAGCCAGTCGTGAACTATAAGTCTTTTCGACCGCTTGCACCATAATACAGACTTCCAATCTCACTATAAAGTCATAAAATGAATTTATTTCTGGAATCGCATATGTTGTTCGATTTTCGCGAACACATATGTTGTTCCGTTCCGTTCTATTTCCATATCTTACTAAAAACAATAGGATATTCAGCTTTCTCTTCGAATGGTGTACTTCCATGTATCCATTTTCCCCTTACTTGTTAATCCAAATTTCTAAACTAGCTACCAAAAAGTATTTAATGCCTTCCTACTTAATGCTTACATACTTAGCTACTTATAGAATATGATTTTTAGAGCCATATTATATCGCAAAATGTCAATTTGAACGAATCCCATCGACATCATTTCCAGTTTTGCACTAGATTAAAAATTTATATCCACTGCTGGACATCTGTGACTATAGCTCTATATATAGTACGACCACTACCGGTTTTTTTTCATAACTTGTAGTGCTCTTTCGAAGACTTTAGAATATTAGCTGCCGTTGCACACAGAATAATTCTCCTAAAAGCTCCACATTAAGTTGTTTTGCACCAATTCCATTCAACACAGCTGTTTGGTGCTTTGACCTTCAGTCCTTATATTTAGGTTACAAGATGTGCGTTTCAGGTCATGGTCGCTTTTCAATACGTATGGCATATGAATGAACAAAAACATTTATGTGCAAAATATGAGTCGATAGGACTTTGCAAATGTCTGCACTCGTTTAAAAACTATAGCTGACGTATAAAAATACGTAACCTATTCCAACGCAAGCACGAGTGCAACAGGACATGCACAAGCACTATTCAGTGGGTGCTATCGAAAACAACCTATGACTTCAGTCATTATTTATACGAGCTTAGAGATAACATTATCCACTTATCTGCCTCGTTTTAATATTAGACCATTGGTTTATCGATATCCCATACATTTGCGGGTCCGTAACTAAACTTCGAGAGTCATATGTTCGATGAATGGAAAATCGACAGAACGTTTGATCGAATATTGCTATTTCGAATGAACCGTTTATCGCCAAACGCAACTTCGACTGAACGTTTTATCGAATATTTATTAATCGATGGATTTAGACATGAAATTTCATGAAAAGGAAGATAAAACCCGTCAAGAAAGTCATGAAAATTGAGGGTGGCGCTGCTGCGCTTAACCTGGTATCCCTGTCATACTACAACTAAACAGTCTTAATGTGTAATAAAGCACAACTGAAGTGCGACCGAGGATAGACCATATCTCCATTGGAAATTATGGTGGAATCTTTCCTCTTTATAACATTGCAATCAACCTCTATAATGTCAAACATTAGTTAACATATTATAATTATAATCTACTATATAAAAATAAGTCGGGTTTTCCTTCCTGATGCTATAAATCCAGAACGCACGAACCGATTTGCCTAATTTTGGTCTTGAATTATTTGTGGAAGTCCAGGGAAGGTTTATACGTTGAGAAAAATTCGAATAATTGCCGGAATAATAAAATCCACGCGAGCGGAGCCGCGGGCAAAAGCTTGTTACGTAAAAAATAACGGGCTTATCGCGATTATGTCAAGTAATCGTCGATGTAAGCTTCAATTAATTTTTACATAATAGTTTTTTAATTTTTTATTTTAATAAACATTTTTCACTTAATTTCAGTTGTGCTTCATTATCTTTTTTTTTTTCATGAAATTTCATGTCTAAATCTCATTTGAAACAGCAATCCATCGATTAAAAAATATTCGATAAAACGTTCACTCGAAGTTGCGTTTGGCGATAAAAAGTTCATTCGAAATAGCAATATTCGATCAAACGTTCTGTCGACTTTCCATTCATCGAACATATGACTCTCGAAGTTTAGTTACGGACCCTACATTTGCTTTATTACCATTAGGATCTAGATAAACACAAACTTATTATTCAACTATAATATCTGGAAGGATGTATATCATGTTACCTCACCGCTCTCGGTAATCCAGTAAACCTGTACGGTGCAAACCGCTAGTTGGCGGAAGCTCGCCTCTCTGTCGTATCGTGGTCACGAGATTGACAGCCCTAGCCAAAGGCGGGCTTTGCAAATACGCGACCGCGGTCCGACTACCACTTCCTTGTGAAATTCCTCACACCTCTAACGTTTCTCCTCATTGTGTGTTTATGTATTCTTGTCATTAGTATAAGCTCGTTGTATTGAACCTGCATATAGGCTTGACCTCTCAACTCGAGTCGAACGCGTAAAATACATACTTAGAAAGATACACTGCATGACTACTTAGGGGTAGTGAATGCGATGACAGTGCCTGATAGGGACGGAGTCCGTGTGATTCCTGGGTTGGGAAATAAGGGTTAGAAGATTTTTTGGTGAGCAAATTGTCAGTACCAGTGCAAAGACCCAAGTGAACGACCGGAAAATCAGTTGCACTTCTCCTAACCCCTAAAATCTAATTCATTTTTATGTAATTTGTGATTGATTATCATTCAGATACTGAATATAAATATTTTTTACCAGTTTTTTACACGTGGATGTCGGTTAACGCGACCAAACATAGCCTATTTCCTTTCTCAAGGTCTAATGGACCCCTATACCAAATTTCATCACTATCAGTTCAGTGACGTATTGGTGTATAAGATGTACTTTCGCATTTATAATATTACTATGGATTATGGATAATATTTCAATTCCTACAGAAACAACAACATAAACATAAAATAACGTTATTTTCTTCCCTTACTAATTATGCGATAACGGTTTCTGCTTAGATTTACTCAAGCCTTGCTGAAAGACAAGGTGCTGATTACCTAACACTTTCTTGCAAAGGGCGCCTTTTATCTTATCATCCTAACACTGCAGTAAAATTTTAATGAGACATCGCTTGGTCTTAGCGTCGTTAGTCCCGCTAATCGGAAGCTTAGGCCGGCAGCACACGAATTTATTTTAACAATTAAAAATAACCGCTGCAAGCAGTACCTGGAAATTTATTCAAATTACGTAATCTTGTACGTTCGAAATACTTGACAATTGGCAAAAAGGTATATCTATAAGTACTCGTATTTTAATTATTAGATATTAGAAATATCGCTTTAACAAAAACATGCAATTTACTCAGTAAATTGCAGGTTCTGAAACTATCGGCATATCTCAGTCGTTTAACTTACAAAAAACAACTAGAAGTTAATAAACGAATGTTAGATAAATTGCTATAATATCTAAAAAGTATTAATCAGTAATTAATGACAATTTATACTTTATTATTTAATTTAATATTTTTTAAGTTTTCTTATACTTTGCACATGTTTATTAGTTATTAAAGAAAGATTTAGAAAATTCTACCAAGATTATCAGAAAACTTAACCACTGTGTTTCCAGTATTCCACGTGGATAATAACTAGTAGTGTACGATGCAACCGTACACTGTCTGCCAACTAAGCAGTTTTACCTTAGTTGGCTATAATTTAGTTACATTGAATTTAGTACCCGATCAACGGCCATCGCGTGTGCTCCCTCGCTCCTTTGTTATAATATAATAATTAAATTGTTCCGAGTAATAAAATCCCTTAAATTCGTGTATCTGCCGTATTCTTTACTATCTACCGACTACCTAATCGTTATAAGTAGATAATATGGATATGAAACACAATCCTTGTCCATATTCAATTAACCTAACGGCAATACGGTATCTTGCTTTTTATACAATTGCAAATACTGTTTGACCGAGTTTGAATAAACAAGGCATTTTCCTTAATCTGTCATCGAACAATGTGAAAGTCATTATCACCGTTCGAGACATTTCCCCAGTAGCGGTTTCGTTACGATGACGTTGCTTTTTCGTCAAGGAACTTCATGAACTTTAAGGCTTTTGTTACATATAATCATTGTTAATTGAATAGTTTATATAAGTGAAATCAAACTACTCTGTTGTTTTCTTTACATTTGAAATATTGTGTGAGTAAAAAACGAATTGGTACCCGATGAATATTTTTATGGATGTTTCCAGTCCGTTTCACTAAGCACCATTGTGGAATTCTGCTTGGTGATTGAATACATTAGTACAGGTGCCAATGTTCCTTATGATATAATATGATCGTTCCAGTGTAACATTGTCGTTAATTACCTACCTATCGAAATTTATTGTTTTATTCTCATTTTAAGCACATGTATGTAAAATATGTTTTTGTCAATAAATGATTATGAATACGATTATGATGAACTCTCGGTCTAAAAAAAACACATTCATTCATTCATTCAACAAGCCGATTCACGCAACAGTAGCAAAAGATTTATATGTTTTTTTACAATCTTATCACGCTTTGCAATCAACATTTAGTACGGTTAGCTGTTCGAATCGTCTATTAGGGCAAGTAGTCGGTCAACAATAAAAAAATATACCTACCTACATAATAAGAGCATTGTGTATGCTTTTAAAACTGCAAAAAATCCGTGCGTTTCATTTAACTTCAAAAAAGGCAAACTTAAAAAAATATTGCGAGCGTAAAACCAGAAAAGGAATTATATTTCCCCCTGGACATTACAGATCTGACCCCTGAAACACGACAAAAAGTGTATTAACTGCTACAATCTATTAGGCAGTAGACTTTTCTGGTCAAACGGGCAACAGAAACAACGAGACATTTGACATGAGAATTTCGAAGATAAAATCTTAGGCTTGTCTTATAGACTAGCGATTTAACCGTGGAAAACTCAATGAGATTTGACAATTTAATTACGTCTGTCCAACTAGAATTAAATCAGTATTATTGTATTTTGTGTGTATACATCATTACTTCTCTGTCACGTATTAGTTAGCTTACATTTATTGATGAAACAGGAGGTATTGCAAATTACTGTTACTCGTTCCGTAAATTAAACTTCAGTTGGACGCGGCCACATTTTCTTTTATATAATTAATATACAGAAGCAGAAAAAATCCAAAATTTAAGAAACTTACCTATCTTTATGTTTAAAGTTTATGTTTACATTTTCGTGTAATCCTCAGAAAATCATGTTGAATGAAAATATTGGTTTCGGAGACTGCCTGAGTACCAGAGGATTACCTTTCTTTGCACCCGCAAATATCGCGTGGTTTTAGTCCGTTCGATTCCGACATAGCTATCTCACCATTAAGCCCTGGAAAAGTGGTACCTTTGGGAACCCCCACGTAAAAAAAAAAAGGTTTTAGAAATACTTTAAGTAATCTGTAAACTTATAATAGAAATACTTTTGTCACTAACTGTACGTAAAACGTACCTACATCTTATCTCGTCAATGAGTAACTTTACATTTTACAGTAAAATAAATCTGTGTCCATACCACACCGTCCTGATTTGGCGTAGCGGCTACCGGAGCTACTTGTTACTTGGTGATTTATTAAAACATTGTACTCGAACTACGGGGCGTATGAATATAAATGCACCGTTGCACACAACTGGCGGTTGTATTCACCAGCCGGTAATAAATGTGGGTAAATATTGTTTATAAAATATATAAAAGAAACTGAAAAGCTCGAACCTAGCCTTATTCATACTTGTTATTGTGACAATGCATGCATCTTTTTATCATTATAAGTACAAATATTTTGTAGTATAGTCCCATTATGGTATATATCATCGAGAAGACAACCACCTCCTCAATAAATATAGTGGACAAGGTGATTTTATAGTGGTTTCGGAAAACAAGAATTTGGGCACAATTTCGATACCAAAATCATCTGGAAGTATTAAGATGGCGAAAGAAAAAACGACTATAAAATCACCTTGTATAATAAGGTGTGCAGATTCAACAACAGCAACTTCTTAATGCTCTTAAAGAAAAAATCGTAAATATAAAAATATAATTGACACAATATAAAGATGTGCAAATGTGTCTAATGATGAGTAATAGTGAAAAAAAATCGTCATTTTATGTTTACATCTCATTTACAACCGTATACACAAAGTAAGTACCCAACACAATCATTTGAAACATAAATGATAGAAGAAATTACTTCTGTAGCACCAGGCTTAATACGGTACTCTCTTCTTATCGGCTGTATGCCATAAAGTCGGATAGCCCAACGCTAATAAACCGGATAAACAGACTTGAAGCAACCAATAAATTTTCTTCTGTCCAACCTAGAATTCGTAAAGCATATTGGCGTATAGTCTAACAGTGTTGCCATATAGGTATGTTAATGGAATATCGCTACACCACATAACTCTATCCAATTAAAAAATGGAATTTATCAGTAGTTCGTTATCCGACAATTTATAAAACTTAATAATTAGTTATGGTGAAATTTGAAGAACCGTTGATATGGCTTTCGACGGTGTAAGTGTGTCTTCATGTTTACGCTTTCCGCTCTAATAATTTCCATGGTATACCGAAACGATCGTAGGTAAAGCAAAAGCGATCTGATGAGTTTAAAACTAAAGTCTCTTTCCGGTTGAAACTTTTTTTTTAATAGACTGTTGGTAAGGTGTATAGCAACACATTACTTATATGGTTATTAACGCCTCTAAACTTAATAAGCTTGTGATAGTAATGGGCTCAGTAGTGTTTAATAGCTTTGCTTGGTGCGAGTTTCCATAGACTACCTGTAAGATGAACGTCTTTGTTCCTCTTGGCTGATAGCGCCCGTAGGTAAAATGCCCTCTAGCCTCAACTCACTGCTTCAGTAGCGGCGAGTGTGACTTAAATTGTGTAACTGTTCTATACCTTCGTGAAAGCCTTGTGATTGATTTCTGGACCTGGAAAGACGTTACTAAGATTTTCTCTGAGGATATTCTCAAAAACAGCATAATGTCTGGAAATATACCTGGTAGGCGGCAAGCGGCAATAGAATCACCACTAACTACGTGAATCCAAAAATATACATAGTATACAATGAGAGAGTTTAATATATCTCTACATTACTCTTCCCTCTACTAATAGGTATATCTATATCCCATAATGTGCGGTCTTGCGAGCATTTCCATCGCAGTCACATTGAATAAGATTAGAATCTCTAACATCCTCGTTTGCATGTATATTAGCCAGCCAACCTAAGTGTAAAGTTGTTTTAACTTTTTCAAGTTAAATTATTGCGAACTTAGTAGAGCAGAATCAAATAGAAAAACCCTGCGGGAAATGAAAGTCACACCTTAGAAAATATACTGTAAAAGATAAATCGTAATCCTGACTGACACATAATAAATGTGCGAAGTGCCAAGGCACATTTTTCGGTGGTCATTTACTAATTAGATTGCTCACCCGTAAGCTATATAATTCCATGACCTATTTTTATAGATTGGTATGGGCTCCATGTATTTCATAATTTTGGTGTTCATTTTATTGCAATGGCAGTTTTCTGCTTACGAAAGCACGTAATCAATATGCTTCGTGTTCGTATTCGCAAATGTTAATATGAATGTTATATTTATAGACTGAATAGGAAAATTAATTAAGCATCTTATATTAATTAAATTTAAATGAATGTACAACGCTAAACTCGAATAAAAAGCACTGTAGATTTGACTACAGTATTTTTTGTTCCATTTCAACAAAATGTAACAGTTTACAGCCTTTCATGATAGATATTGGCAGAAACTGTGTACAATAGACAAATGTTATACGAATTTCAAACTAAGTATGTTTAATAAAGGGCTTATACATTTCCAGATCTCTCTGAGAAGGCACTAAAATCCTGAAATTATTGCAGCAGAGCATTTTGATCAAACGGCTTTTGTGAATGAATACCAGTAAAATGTAATGAATACGAGGAAGCATCACAGAATCGGTATCAGACCGTAACATAAATGGGTTAACAACCTTGATTTGTATACATGTTGAATGACTATGAGTTGTTGCATAAACTGTTGACCTGACTTCACTGGATCGCAATTGTGAAATAATGTACTGTACCTAGGGACCTGAACCACTTGCTCAATGATTTCACATCTCGTATACACTGTGACTATACTCACATTCTTTCAATAGATAATAAGTAGCAATAATTGGACATATTCATGTACATGTTTATTCTGAATGGCCTTTTTGAATGTGAAGCTCATCATTTGAGTATACCGCACCTTAAAAAATAAGTTTATTATAAACTGGCGCTTAAAGTTCACTAAATAGTAAGTAAAGCATGACTGCCAGCTCCACTCAGAGATTTCTTCGTTTTCAGTAGATGACTAGAGATCGACTATGATATTGAATGATAAGTAATTCAAATTTGGCAATTATAATTCAATATCAGGTAGTATACAGGTGGGCAATACTACCATCTCACTTAATATTGACGAGCGGGTTCTGAGGTGGGTAAGTATATCGTAGAAGTCCAAACACCATTTCTACCATGAACGTACCGTTAACCTAATTAGTTATCATGGGTATTCAGCATGGCTTACAGTCTTGGTATAATTATAATTAACCTTTCACATACGTAGGTTTTAAACCAATTACAAATGTTAAGTGAATTAATCATCCACTTG
Source organism: Eilema sororculum (assembly GCA_914829495.1). Taxonomy (NCBI): domain Eukaryota; kingdom Metazoa; phylum Arthropoda; class Insecta; order Lepidoptera; family Erebidae; genus Eilema; species Eilema sororculum. The sequence goes on along the minus strand of OU618543.1, from coordinate 17,512,689 downwards.
ACCTAAGGTATTTCTCTTGCACTTTAGATAGAAATACTATACACTATTCCAGTATACTAATTTCATTATTTCTTAGTTGTCAAACTTCTGATTCAAATTGTATTTCGAATTTAAAATACATTTTGAAGAGTGTCGTACCCTGTGGTCCCCATTTCGATAAAAATACTGCCTAAATTTTGGATACGTCGAGTATACCCGTACAATGATGGAATTTTTTGGGCAATGGCAAAGCATTGCGTAATGAATCTAGTCTGACTTTATACGGCAGTACTGACGATGACCATACACAGCAATCTGTTACCAATATTTATGATAAACGCCTGCATCTCGTTCCAACGCGCTCCATCTAGGGTTGCGTAACTTTTTAATATCTTAAGTATATTCAAAACTAACACGCACTTGATTTGAAAGCTTATCTATCTAAAATTCTTCTGGCCCCTTTTATACTTGCATTTATTTCTTGAATTTAAACTTTAAAGAGAACACTAAAAGTAAAAACAAGTGAAACGGATTGCAAAGAATGTCAAAGAGGTCTTAAATATACAAAGGTTTGTGGTACTCTGGAAGAATTGATTGATAGTCAACTTAAATAATCATATAGGTACTTTTTTTTTCGTTCGGAGTTACCCACGGATACCTCCCCCGCCGGAGCCGGAGGGGGAGAGCAACTTTTCAAGATGACGATGCTAAAGTTCAATTCTCGTACTACAAAATGTTAATAACACCTTTTGTAAGGTAACCCTAAACATGTTGCCTAACCGAGTAACATCTTAATTAGCTCACAAAGTAAACTACGCTGACGTGATTAGGTCAATCGATTGCGATTAAACAATTTTCGAAGTTTATTTTAAGAGTTCTTGTTACACGTTTGATGTATGTACACTTCATTCCTGTTACTTACCGGATTGTATTCATTTTCACAAACGCAATTCAATTTGTCACAAGAAACAAATACGCGGCTTTTACTTACAGCTCCAAAAGCCATTAAGAGATCATAACCAAACAAAACATTAAAATACAAAAGTTCTCGAAACAAGAAACCAATTTGCAAGCAAAAATTTAATTTCTTCACAAAAAACACGTCGTTGATATTTTCCTTGAATTTCACGCCAAAAAAGAATTCTCTTTGAATATTATTCAACAGTCTAAAATGTAAATATTTTCCTATACACGCTGTTGAACTTTCCCTTCGAAACGTAAATACACGATAACAATTTCTCAGTTTGTTTCTTAACCCAAACATTGAACCAGACACACCGTCGAAGATATTAAAAAGCAGAGGTGTTGAGGATGAAGGTGTTTGGCCCTGTGTCAAACAACATCTGCCATCGGCTCTTCAAAAACCCGTAATGTTTGTACTGCATCTAAACAATCGAAACCGCGCAAGTCCACAGTTGCGTCCACCAGAAACTTTAGTATAGCAGGCTCTCTAAAACCATAACAAGGTACGATAAGAGTATATTACAGGATATCCGTTCGAATTTGAAGCCCTGTTATGATATGACACAACCATCACCCTATAGAAAATCACAGTGATCATGACAGTTTTCCAGAAGTGGTTTTTAAATTGACAAAATATTAGCAGAAGCCTATCTATCATATACTATACTAGTTGCACGTAGTATAAAAAATAACGCAATGTATTCACTTGCATCAAAAACACCATTAAAGTCGACCATTGCAAGTGTTAGAATTAAACCTTTACGTCTACAAGATAGTATGGTAATTACAGCAAAAATCATCACACTTCTGAGGCTAGAACACACAATAGAAAGATGTTATCAGTTTCCAGTCTACTAGTTGCACGTAGTATAAAAAATAACGCAATGTATTCACTTGCATTAAACACACCATTAAAGTCGACCATTGCAAGTGTTAGAATTAAACCTTTACGTCTACAAGATAGTATGGTAATTACAGCAAAAATCATCACACTTCTGAGGCTAGAACACACAATAGAAAGATGTTATCAGTTTCCAGTCTACTAGTTGCACGTAGTATAAAAAATAACGCAATGTATTCACTTGCATCAAAAACACCATTAAAGTCGACCATTGCAAGTGTTAGAATTAAACCTTTACGTCTACAAGATAGTATGGTAATTACAGCAAAAATCATCACACTTCTGAGGCTAGAACACACAATAGAAAGATGTTATCAGTTTCCAGTCTACTAGTTGCACGTAGTATAAAAAATAACGCAATGTATTCACTTGCATCAAACACACCATTAAAGTCGACCATTGCAAGTGTTAGAATTAAACCTTTACGTCTACAAGATAGTATGGTAATTACAGCAAAAATCATCACACTTCTGAGGCTAGAACACACAATAGAAAGATGTTATCAGTTTCCAGTCTACTAGTTGCACGTAGTATAAAAAATAACGCAATGTATTCACTTGCATCAAACACACCATTAAAGTCGACCATTGCAAGTGTTAGAATTAAACCTTTACGTCTACAAGATAGTATGGTAATTACAGCAAAAATCATCACACTTCTGAGGCTAGAACACACAATAGAAAGATGTTATCAGTTTCCAGTCTACTAGTTGCACGTAGTATAAAAAATAACGCAATGTATTCACTTGCATCAAACACACCATTAAAGTCGACCATTGCAAGTGTTAGAATTAAACCTTTATGTCTACAAGATAGTATGGTAATTACAGCAAAAATCATCACACCTCTGAGGCTAGAACACACAATAGAAAGATGTTATCAGTTTCCAGTCTACTAGTTGCACGTAGTATAAAAAATAACGCAATGTATTCACTTGCATCAAACACACCATTAAAGTCGACCATTGCAAGTGTTAGAATTAAACCTTTACGTCTACAAGATAGTATGGTAATTACAGCAAAAATCATCACACCTCTGAGGCTAGAACACACAATAGAAAGATGTTATCAGTTTCCAGTCTACTAGTTGCACGTAGTATAAAAAATAACGCAATGTATTCACTTGCATCAAACACACCATTAAAGTCGACCATTGCAAGTGTTAGAATTAAACCTTTACGTCTACAAGATAGTATGGTAATTACAGCAAAAATCATCACACCTCTGAGGCTAGAACACACAATAGAAAGATGTTATCAGTTTCCAGTCTACTAGTTGCACGTAGTATAAAAAATAACGCAATGTATTCACTTGCATCAAACACACCATTAAAGTCGACCATTGCAAGTGTTAGAATTAAACCTTTATGTCTACAAGATAGTATGGTAATTACAGCAAAAATCATCACACTTCTGAGGCTAGAACACACAATAGAAAGATGTTATCAGTTTCCAGTCCGATTCCGCTTACAAGATATTTTTCTCTCTGTTCCTTGAGAATTTCGTCGCACTAACGTACTAACAAATAATCGTAAAAGTAGTGAACAAACAGCTTTACGGTCCGTTTATGTTGCGGTTATCTGCACGAGGCTGTTTCCTTTAATGTTTCAGATTCAGTCGTGTTTACCGCAACCTATGACCGTATTCTAATAACTTTGTAGTGTCTTTATTAGTTTCACAACTACTAAGTACTAACCTACTTAACACATTCGACCATAAATGTACTGTTTGAATTTACTGCTCATTTACTATCCATAAATTACATTACGGAGATTCAAGGACGAATTTTAATTTAAGATGTTAATGAACCTTGTGATTTAAAGTACTAAGATGAATCAGTATTGACCCTTTTTCCGCATAAAAACGACCCAAGGAGGACACAATGTTGGAGTTAAATTGAACTAGAATTATGCAGCGTCTGTAACATAAAAATGATAAAGACAATTTCCTACTGAACCTACTGAACTTCGTTAGGTTTTAGGCAACCGTATCAGATAATTCTGTTCATTTGGAGAACTATTACCCACATATTACATAAAGAACCGTATAGTACATAACAGAAAGAAGAAGCAAAAGGTGTAGGCCCTAGGTCAGGATCGTAGTAAGTTGAGGCATAAGGCCTTTGCCCCACTGGCAATAAAAAATATGTTACTATATAGGTGGTATTATACCAAGTACTTGAAATACATAAATATTCTGATATCTGATTAGATACTCACTCACTCATAACTAGATATAATTTATGTATAATATCTACTCCACAACTTTATTGGTTCTATTAAAGTTTCATTTGAAGCGAATCCCTGAAGGCTTCGATCGTGATACGATACGTGTCGCATTGAAATGTTTATTGCATTCATGAACCACGAAGCGTATCTATATATATAAAAAGGCGTTAGTATCTATCTACATGCAGCGTGGAAGATTTTCATGCCCCGTGGAGGGGAGGTACTCGAAATACTGGAGATAGAAAATTCCACTCGAAGGAAATATTCCTATATTTTTAAAAATAAACAAAACTGTTTTCAAATATCACCCGGTAATCGAATCGACTAAAACCAGCAAAAATCACATTCGGTATTTTTAAGACTTCCATCGGTAGTGGCAATCATAAGGATCAAATCTGTCTAACAAACTTGGTAAATTAAAAAAAGAAACTTCCTGAAATTTAAACTATAGTCGGTTTGTGTACGCCTCAAAAGCTCTAAATTCTGCATTGATTGTGCGCGATCTACAAACCGGTTTTTATCTGTTGCAAGTCTGTTCAGTGGGTTGATCACGCAGCAATACCCGAGTAAAACCGGGACTCACTCAGCTAGTGTTAAATAACTACGAAAAGTGAAATGGTAAACGTCTGCACTCCAAAATTACTTTTAAGAAAATTTTGTGACCTTAAGTAACCTACCAAACTTAATAAACATACTTAAGTTCAACATTATGCACGTTAATAGTTACCCACAATAAAGTGAGCTATTAATTTGAGGTATTTACTTCCTGGAGAACGAAAGGTCATTGACTCGGCACACCTCGTGGGATGTTGGCAAGTAAGAGTGCCGCAACGGACCATAGTTCCCGGACGGACACGGAGATACGAAATACAAACACTGATGGGAATGTACACCAAGAATAAATAAATAAATTAAAACAAGTATCGCACATAGAAATAAAGCTCTTATATCATTTATATACTACTATCTATCGTAATTTATTTGGTATTTAAATAATACCAACTTAACCACGTTATATTGCGTTAAAATTATTTTTATCATAATAAATTAAATTAAATTTATTTAATAGTCAAGCCAGAATGATTTTGGTGTATTAGTTATTTACATATTTTGTTATTATTTAGGACTCAAGTATCCATAGCTTGTGGTTGTTGACTTTCACTTAAAAATGCAATATCATGATTACTGATTATTAACAGTGTATGAAAAAAATAAGTTAACGAGATCGCAGATTTCACCAGTGAAAATAAATTTGAGAACCCAGTTTACAATAACTTGAACTTTATTAACTCCAAAATTCATAGAATATGCTACCTTAGTTTTATTTAATCATGATTCTTGAGGTTCGTAAAATCTGCTCTAAGTCGTAGGTACGGATATAGTGGAACATGACCGAAAAGGTGCCTCTTGGATCTAGTACATGTTCTGTTAAATCCAGATACATGAATGAACTTACATACATACAAAAAAATCACGCCTCTATCCCCGGAGAGTTGTGCAGAGGTGAATTAGCACCCACATTTCACCATTAATTGTAGTCGGTCCCATGTAATAGGGGAATGAACCAGTACTTATACATGAATAAAATAGTACTTACACAGAAAGCAGTAGATACCGTGCATTTATCCTTGACTTGGTCAGACAATGTTATACTGATTATAATGTACCTGCTATTAATGTGTATTTGTAGGCGGAAGGTAGGTAGGTCAAGAGTAATGATACGGTATTAATGATCAAATATCAGGTTTCGGGAACATTCATTCAAATATACAAATGATACATCCTAGAGTGCACTCTTTTTAATTTTAGATACACTTAAGTAAGATCCTAATTTTATAAATATAAAACAATGAACTAATTAAGTCAGTTTCATCACCATTTAACGCAGTTAGCCTTCGTAGAAGATAAAGCTTATTAAAATGCAAATTATGATGAAATTTTAATGTGTCCAGCGCGTTAAAACGAATTTTAATTGCCTCAGTACTTCACGAGGAGAAAAAAAATTTCATCGTGATTTATATAAAGATTGGAATATCTATTGCTTTTGTCTTTTCAATTCACCTTTTAAATGGTGTTGTCGATTATATTCACACTCTGTAACATTATTTCGCCACATTTAATAATACCGTGTATGCTAAATGCCAAGCTTACTCAACTGCAGTGGTCTTCGTAACTCCAAAGTTGTTATCGATTCTTGGTGCATACTTCTTGGATGTTGGAACTTTATTCATCTCAAAGTGTCAGTTTTAAACTTTAGACACTGTGCTTTTGTTTTAATTACAAGGACTTGACGCGAACATTCGTAACTACCATTAAAAAAAAACGTAGTAATTGAAGTCGAATTTAAGTGGAGTATATTGTAACTCAACTATTATAAGTAAAAATCAACATATAGAATTACGGAATTTATTGTCTTCTATAAAACTATGCACCTTTATTTACTGAATCTAAAGTATAATCTTATCTTTTTTCTAAATTACCCATAACATATACCGCACTGCGCTTTTGTATTTTCCAAAATGTACCATCATACACAAAACACAGGCTCAGGACAATTTATTTATGTGTCACAAATAATTACCCCTTGCGTGGATCGAGCTCACGACACAAAAACCTACAACACTACAAATTATTTTAGTTAATCAATGGCATACGTGCTAGCAAATTCAATTACAAAATAAAGTTTATTAATTTTCATCGTGTTCAAAAGAACTTTACTCAATAGCTTCGAGCTCTTTAATACTTCTTTGACTTCACAGCCACAAGGGAACAACAGGTACTACTGAAGCGTACGAAGAGTGGTTTCACTTGACAGTCTGACACCACGATATAACAGTACATACGTCTACTGCATACATTTCCTATTCATTTCAATCTATTCTCCGATGACGTGAATGCGGCGCACTGAAATAAGGACACGTCATTCAATACCATACCACAGAGCAATGTAACACAGTATGTATTTATGCGTTTTTGTCTATTTTCAACTTTATTCATTAGACAATAAAATCAAAGAATACTGTAGCTACTACGATCGTGATTGCTATTATGGAAATCTATATTCTTAAGGGGTAAGCTTGCAGTTGACTGTATATCAACTTGGAATTCAAATTCAACTCAAACTGGTAAACACACTAGATTCTGAAATATTGTTTGTAAGCACGTAATAGATAAGTACTAATTCTTATAAAGTTTCTCGCTATGCAAAGGGTTTCTGCTTCGCAAAATACTTAGACGTGTGAGTCAAACCAGTTCATCCAATATGAAAAACATAAAAATAGTCCTACTAATTATACTGTAAATGTACTTAGTTTGAATCTAAAACAGCTTAATTAACTATCTACTCATGATATCCAATGGAACCATAAAAAGACTTAAAAACAATTAGAACAGTCGGTCAGAAGCAGAGGCAATTTTGCTTCATCACTCCTAATATTTACCCGTATTGCCTAAGGAGTAAACGTAATAAGAGAATATTGCGCGTCTAAATCACGCCCTCCATTGTAGCGCATGTCTTGAAAATTTATAACCTAAACCCTAACGAGCCGTCGATATTATCGCACCAGCCATGGCCAGTGAAACCCCAACAATAATCCTCTAAATCGACGACAGCTTCCGTTGCAATACTTGCGATTTGCTACTTTATCATACCATCTGCTTTGTACTTTCACAAGTGATATTTTATCGTAATAGGCTCTCGATAGACGCTAAAAGACAAAGTATCTGTATCTTAGACATAAATTTATCGCCCGGGCTGGAAACTGAGAATTTTATGATAAAATTTAGGACGTGGAATTTATGATTCCCCAAAATACAGCATATTTTAACTTACTATGTTGCTTGTTGAATCAAAATTATCCGCCCTTTTAAATTTTCGGCAGATTTCTTTACACCCTAAAGAGGCTTTAACGCAAGTTCAGCACCATTACGGCCACGCGAAATCGCGTTATGAAACATACAAAGTGGCTACTAAAATATTCTTTATATAATAACCTTCCTTGTTTTCCTGACCTCTCTTCTTCCATTCCATAACATTAATTTAGCTGTTCAGCTTATTGTCGGATTTTAAAAGGGACTAGATATTTACCATAAATTAATCAACATATAAATTAATCATTCGGAGTTTGCTAACCCTCGTATGCCGTCCGCAGTGATTGTAGATAGACCTAAAACTTATTGATACATTGATATTTCTAATTACGGGGATTGGTAATGAATGTGTCTATGATATGAGTGTTGCAAATCGATATATCTGAGTGAAACAATGTATAAATATCATATTTTATGGTGCACTTTATTTAGCAAACTGACGCTGAGGCACCAAACATAGAAACGATTGAATTAAATGGCTAGACGTGAGTCCTTATTGGAAGTAAACTAGCACAATTTCTAAATCACCGCAAACGAATGTCCTGCCATTCCAGTATAATATCATAATACAACTTAAGCTGGTACGCTAAGTTCAAAACACAAATGCTCTATTTATCTTATGTCATCTGCCTTTTATTAAATTAGACAAAAATGGTAAAAAGTAACAAAGGGAACATTACTCTCCCCTAATTCGGCTACGTAAAACTCGACGATCCCTTTAATACCTGTTTACACATTTCTCGGTAATTTGTGTTTGGCTATTACACATTTCTCGGTAATTTGTGTTTGGCTAATGTTATGCCATAGTCATTAGAGCGGGCGGGCTGTCTCCCCGCGCATAATTGTAATTCATTACCTTATTCCTTGTTATAACGAATTTAACGTTGTTATTAAAATTTTAATTTATTGAATATGTACCGTCTGCGTGCGGTAATTTTCTCCCATATAAGCAGATTAAATTACGTTAAGTGGGTTATCTACTTACCTCGTACTCTTAAAGCTGAGACGTGAATAAGTGAATTTTACGAGGCTTTGGACATGCATGATAAAATGTAAAAACCACTTATAGGCTGCTTCAATATTTCGAAGTAAACGTCATCCGGAAATAAACACAACATGTTGTGTTTATTTGGACTTTTACTTGGACATTTTGCTATACCTGTGTAGCGAAGATTGCATTTCGTTTCTATTATAGACATCTAGATAGCATTTTGAAACGCATCCTAAAGATCACAGGAATGATACGCAATCTGCAACTATGTGTCACATCATTATACCACATAGTTACGTGAATAAATCAATTTTATACACGCTTGTGGATACCGCAACGAATCACATTACATGCGGTCACTGACATCTTCCTGTATTGCATAAATTTAATAACGAAAACATGCTCGGTTGAACTTATGAACTTAAATGTTCCAGTAAAAGCAAACGGTGTGTTGTTAACGAAACCCCAAAAATATTTTAGCTCATTTTCTCCACCTCTTTTTCCTTTTCACATAGGTACATACAGCAATCACGTGTTTATACCGTCTTATTATTCGCGAATATAGGCTCTTCGGGTGTTACGAAATAGAGGTATCATAATATAATGTTCAGCCGGACTTTGACCGTGTTGATGAGGCGATTTGTCGAGCGGCGCTCGTATAAAAACCGCAAACTTTCAGAATATATTGCACAGTAAATCCTTTCTTTTGTTTTGAACTCTTTATTGCTATTAGGCGTCATACGGGCTTACACAATATTATGAGTATCAGCCACTGAGAAATATAAACCCTTATGGTCTGAAGAAATTAAACTGAGCGGTGCTGTAGAATAGATTCAATAGGGCGCGACTAGCGGTATTAAAAACCATATTGGTCAAAGAGGTTATTGCTTCGAGTCTTGGGACTGGCCAATAGACAGTTAACTGAGGTGATTACTTTTTCTGCAGAGTTCCTAAGCTGCTGTCTTCTAGAACCGGTCGTCTGCGCTTCCTGCTATAATCCTTAAACGGAGCTATTCGTCATTCACCGTGGGTACTTTGCTCCATACCGTTTTTGCTGCAAATACTTAAAGTACTCCATTAAAACCAGCCATCACCTTGTGATGTATAGGCAACATTAAGTCTGTCTATACACCTATGAGAGCCGACACATGAGTTTGTACATCATAGAATATATAAATATCTTTCTCATAATAATCTATTGAAACATCAATTGCATTACGTATATTTTAATGATTGCTTGTTTTGTTTGGAAAGGAAGTAAACTCCCATAGCATACAATGTAGTATACTTATTGTTTGAAGAATTATATTTATATGTATTTATAAAACTCATTCCACTTTTATGAAACACTTTCGTTTCCAGTAATAAAATTATTCTCACGAGTTTAATGGAAAACAATGCTCTAGTTACCAATAAAATGTAAGTACTTTTACATAAATATTTTTAATAATCAAGTTAATAAAAAGTTAAAAGAAAGTAGACAGAGCAAGAAACATTCATAAAATGCAGAAGGTAGTACGAAAATCCTTAATTTAAAGTAAGTCTCGGCTAGCTCATTCAGAATTCAAGAATGGGGCGTCATCTGGCACTGTGATTTATACTTGGGACGCACAGGAAATCTATTCCCTGTGGCAGTCTCGAGTAAACCGTAAAAATTCACAGCCATTACACTTTGATCGTGTTTTGATTATTTCATATTTTGGGTCTTAATATCTGGCGTGTATTATAAAAAATACTGAACAAAATTGACGTAACATAGCTTAGTCAAAAGATACTTGTAACATGTCAAATATTTACCTATCGAGAAAATTATTAAATTTTGAGGCTGGTAATGTCTCTTAAAGAACATTCGTATGTTCTGTAAGAGACATTACCAGCCTCATTTAATTAGTATTTTTGACTCATGTTAGCGATCAAACTCGTAATTGATTTATTTTGGCTTACTAACTAGCTGTTCCCTGCTACTTCACTCGCGAGAAATACTGATCCCGTACCCTTAACCCACAGGAACCTATCTCTATGCCTATGTGCTATTCCAGTTTATAATTTATCCTTGTGCCAAATTTCATCTAATTCCAATCCGTCGTTGCGGCGCGATTGCGTAAAAAACACCCATCCATCCAATCTTACGCATTCTTAACAGTGCACAGAGTACTGTAGTAAGATAGAACGCAATTTGTAACATAGTTTTCATCACTAGCCAACAATATTTACACAACCGATCTTCATAAAGTGCGATGATAATAAAGTTTCTAACAATATATGAGCAGTCATTGTACTACCGTCTTTCATATTTTATGACTTTATTACTTCTATACGAGATATTTACAAATAGGATGCGCACTGAGGTTCATGGATTTCAAACTATTTCTATCATTTGTCAATATTTTGCTCGAAATTCTGTTTTCCATTCACATTTCGCAAATTCGTAAGATGAACTTATTTGTAACTCTATCACGTAAAAACGGTCTAATAGATTTAGCTGAAAACTTTGACGTCGTTTTGATTCGGGTGATATGCGTGCAAAACGATCTTGGGCGGATCAAGATCGTGCGAAGCGGAGGAGGAAGACCTGGAAGGCGGACCCAGAGCTCCGAGGGCAACTGAGCATCGAATACAATCAGAATAACGTCTAAATGAAGATGATGATGAGATATACCTGAAAACTTGCACATAATAAATAATAAATAAATAAATATTCCACAACATTCTACACAACGCTATCTAGACCCATGGTAAGCTTTTATAGCTTGTGTTATGGAATCTAGAATGCTGATAAACATACTTATATACTTTTTTTTTGTAAATACATACATATTATACATAGAAACACCCAGACCAAAGCAAATAGCCATATTAACATAGGAAGAGTACGACCGAGAATAACTTAGTCTGAATCGTAGACAAGGTATCAATATTCTATAGGGGTGGAGCCGTTCAATGTCGTCTATCATATTATATTCATTGCGCATGAAACACTATTTCCATAAACATTACAATGCTGCAATGTTATATAAATGAACGTCTTCACTTTCGATTACTCTCGAACATAATCTCATCGTAGTTATTGTAAACAATTACTATATAACATCGATCATACATCATATTGATATAATACTTGATAATCTAGTATCAGGCTAATGGCATATATGCAGTTCTAGTTGAATGTCTCTCTATTAATTGATGACATTTTTAGTATCGTGAGAGTTATTTGTTCACGCAACCATTGCTTAAAAGCTGTTCAACTATGCAGCTCTTTTAGGCTAATTTTAATTACGAAAGAATTTCCAAACACATCAATTAAATAGTACTTTTCAGCATGTGTGGCCGTAGATCAATGCGCTAGATAGGGGCAGGGTTTTAAGGCCGACTCACGGGGTAAATGCTCCAATTGAAGGCCATTTGGAGCACTTGTACTACTGCACAATAAATCCTTTAAGAACGCCGGCCGCACGCGTGTACGTATTATTTACTACTCACACACTTCATATATCTAACAATTAAAAGGTTTTTAGATATATACTAAGAATTGCTGTCGGCTGTAAAATGGAGATAGTTTATCACGGCTTTAATATTGCTGTCAAAACTAACTTTCATCATTATGGTTGAGTATGCTTGATTAAAAGTTTGCTGTGAGTCATTTCGGACTTTGTTATTGACTATAACAAACAAAAACTCCCAATTATTATACTTGTTAACAGAAGAGATCTAATAAACTGTCACCTTGTAGCACCATATTTATATGGACAAAAATGTATATGAATGAGCAATTCAAATGTGTACAATATATCATTTAACGATCGCCATCATCTTGTCACATAAATACTATTACAATTTAATAAAGGTCCTTCAGTTAAACAAACTTTTATATCCTGTAAACAAATTACTTAACTGAGTACTTAATTAAATACTAACGACGACAAGGCGACAAATCTTAACATAGATTTAAAAATGTGTTGTTATAGAATCGGGTGGTTTATTGATGTTTCATCAATTACACGGAGCAATGTTCACACCATTGAACTCGACAAAAATACGATTTGAAATTTTCGAAGCCATTACCCCCATTGCGTTATAGTATAACAAAAAATATCTGGGTCCATTCCCGATACGAATGCACAGCACAGGGGTGATTCCGAGCAGAGTACGTGATCCGTTTACAAAGGGATCTTTTACATTTGTACACCTTTTAAGTAGCGTGTGGACTCTTTGTCCGCGATTGGGTAAATACAAATTACCCTTTTGTTTCGTAAAACACTAATTAAGTTCCGGGCCATGATACCCTTTTATAAAAAACACGTATTTGATGTGTTATTGTTATTGATAAAATTAGGTTAGCCACTGTATAATTCAGTGGTTTACATGTTAATACAAATTAGGGTCCAAAAACTGGTGCAATGACATAAAGGAAACCTCTGATTATTATTTAAGGCAGGCCACGCCACGGCATAACGATTAGGTAGGTAAAGTTCAATTAAATATCGTCAACTTCTATTAATAGTGCGATGCAGAAAGCGTAGCTTAGAGCAGGTCACCTAATTTACATTGCGATAAGCACTCCGGCCTACACTTTCGATGTAGGCTGCAATACTTCTTTAGGCTGTATAGTCACAATATAATTATGCCATGTGAAACAGTCTATTTACTTTGAGGTTTACCCTCAATATGCTGTCATTCAAAGTAAGATGATCGAGACATAACCAGTATATGAAGATAGAAGTATTTGCTAACTGAACATTTGTGTAACATGCCTCGTGACCGGCGCGGCGGGCGGCGCCAAACTATTAAGAACCTCTTTATTGGGAACCAAGTGCAATTAAAATCCCCTGCCCTTTGTGCCATCTACTTTTCATTGCAAAGTATTGTAGGAAGTATCCGGTGTTTTCCATCGAACTATACTACATTTATAGATCCATTATTACCTAATATGCTTTTTAGTACCATTCGAATTCGACTGAGAAATAACAACCTGTCGATTCACAGAACAGTTGGGTTTAGGTTTAATAATATCGAGCGAACTGATGGTATCCAAGCTCCCCTACTAAATCGTTCAGGCGGTAAAAATGTCGCATTTATTGATTGCTAGTAATTCTTAAAACGTCGAACGTAAAGGTTTGGTCATAAAATGTTTATAGCTGTTAGAATTTAAACAATTCGTTTCTGAATTAGGAGAAGTACAAAATTGCGTTTCCAGATGATTACTTTAGGTTTCACATCTATTTATAAACTTACTAACTTTATCTTTTCACATTTCGTTTAGCAATATCGAAATGTTATAATATAGACGTATTTGAATATTTTCAAGAATCACTACGCTCTCTCATTCACTCTATCTTTTAATTAACACCCCTGGCGTCAACTTTAAAACCGTTATACATACAGATTTAATTACTTTCAGTCACAAAATAACATTTCTGAAGGTCAGAACATTTACATAGTCAGATTCTGGAAGCAAGAAGTACAACCAGCTAGAAAAGTACCACTTAATAAAAAATCACGGTCTCGTTTTAATCGCTACAAGTCACTGCAACATATTTTTTTATATATTAAAATAACTATGTGATTATTATATTGTATTAAAATATTATGTTATGTTTTATTTAAATATTAAGTTTGACGAAAATGAAGATGTAGTCTTCACTGGCTTAGATGCCATGGAAGCCTTACTTACCTTATTTTCATGCAGAATGAAGCCTAATTATGTCACGTATCCGTACGTGACATTAATTTTAGTTCATTCTGACATACATGATGTAACATGACATAATTATGGTGTCGAAAACCAGGATTAGAAATGTTTAAGCCATTTAAGCTATCTATGCTTATGTAACATATAGGTAAATAGCTTAAGTATCTACGAATATCTGTTCTGTGGCTTAAGCTTAGTAACATTCCTTTGCAATCCTTTTTCATCATTGACTATTAATGATATACGGCTAGCCATTTAATATGATAAGTAAAGAATTCGGCAGTCCTAGATTTCATTACTAAGTCTAGTGACTAATATCTGTACTATAACCTACTTGTAGTAACTTACCTAAAACAGACTTTATCTTTCTCTATTTTTGAGGTCAAGTAAGATAGAGTATTCTAGTAATAGTCAATTATTTTGCAGGCTTACTTTTCAAAGTCATTTTGTCTTTAATGTAAGGGACGAGTATGCAAACAGAGTTAGTTTCGAAGTGGCCTACATCATGTGGTTGTTATAACTCTCATATGCGACAAGTAATATGGTATAAAAGCCGACCCTCCCTTCCATCGTCATAATGTTTAATAATATGTGGTTAGCTTTAGCTACGTAAACTTCGCAAGGCATTGTTTACTTTAAGTAACATAGTACCTTTTTACATAATCTACTTGCAAAGTTATCTTTTGTTGGGTTGCGTTTTGCATTTGGCCGAGTTTATAGGTCCTGTTTAAATAATGTTCAACTGTTATATAATAGTTATACAGATAGGTGGACCCGTAGTGAAATAATTGTACGCCAACTCGTGATCCGTCAGCCGATCGTGTTCAATTTTATTCAAAGTAAACTTTGCTGAAGTGTGAAGAGCGATGTTTATTTATTGAGATTTTTTTTGGGGCAAAGAAGTTTCGTAAACATGAGCTTAAAAAACATCTTATTTATTTCAAAATGTATAATTATAAAATAGTTAGACTTCAATAAAAAATTTCATTAGGTATATTAGTTTCGGTGATTCAGCCTTTTAAAAGTAATGATTATAAATATACCTAATTATTAGTAGGGTCACTCACATCAAAAGTCAATGTTTAAAAATGATTGTAACATCATTCATTGATTCCGATAGTTCGTAAGAAAATCGGTGGATGACGCCACATCGCCTTAAAGACGTATAAGATGGGAAATTTTAATCATATCGGGCGTGTCTCGGTAGCCGAATTGGTCAGGTATTCCCCCTGTAAGGGAAAGACTGCGGGTTCGAGTCCCGCCCGAGAAGATTATTTTTCCCTATGTATTCGCCCTAACCATTGTCTGCTACTGCTGTTTCACTTTCGTCGCTGATTGCACTTACACCTGTGACTGACACAATTTACTACTTTCTTATTAGGTAGGTACTTTAAAGATAACTAAGAAAATGTTAGAATTTAGCAGTAAATACTGTACAGGTATGTACAGACTGAAATACCTACTTATAATTATAAAATATCGAATGGTGTATACTTAATTCCTTGGCCGTGTGTACATATTTCTGGCCCTTTTCAAAACTACACATCTTCCACTTGTAGCAGTTCGTTCATTTATTCAATACTGTCTTTGCCCCCAACATCATAAACGCTATTTTTTCTTAAGGAAACTACGTTGGCATTTCACCTTGTAAATTTATGCAATGTCCTTATTTGCAAAGGAGATGCCATAGAATACAGCTGACATCAGCAATTCATGAAGCTCGCCCTTCGTCGATAAAGAAATGAATATTTGTTTATTTGGGGTTTGATATTATTTATTGTCGAAGCAAACACGACTGTACAACGCATACGAAATGAAACTAAATTCTTAAAAAAAAAGATGAAATCTTATGTAGGTGAGGTCTTGAATGAACTTTCATTATCTGCTTTTAATCCTCAATAGGAGTTGCAATTTGTTGCCGAAAACTTAATATTAATTATATTGCAAAATTGGCTATTCATCAATAAATAATAATATTGTTCTCGTTACCTACACTGAAAACCAGAACTTTTACATCTGATGCAACACATTGAATAGATGAGAATGTTAACTTACTAAAGCATCTCTTAGTTAAAATACCTACTAATGAATGCCAAATAGCTATTAGTTTGAGAGAATTATAAGGAGACTAATGTCTTTGAGTATGGTCTGCATGCGTCTGAATACCAGACGATCCCAAAATAGGTAGATATTCATCAGTAATCTAATGACTCGTGCCACAATATTTGGATATCGTAGGTATGCTATTTGCCATTAATTTTAATACCTTAGTAGCTGACTGTCACTTCTAAATGAAAATAAAAGACGCTCTAAGAGACTTCTTATCTCGCTGTAAATATCAAATGCATTTTATCGCTAAATAGCTTACCTATATCAATGACATTAATAGATTATTATTCTTATTGCAAAACAAGTGGATAAGGTTGTAATTATCTTTGGTATGATGTAAAATTTATATACCTACCTGTAGCAAATAACTATATTTACCCGACTACGGCGAAGCCAAAAGGAGGGTTATGATTTTGACAGGCTATGTATGTATGTATGTATGTATGTTCATTTGTTCCCTCATAGCTCCTCAACCACTTATTAGAACTGGACAAATGAGATATCGTTATAAGCGGCTTGATCGTCCGATGGTTATAGGCTATATCACGTGTCACTCAATCTTGTGTGGCGCCCTCTAGCGCTCATAAGGTACTGTGTTAAAAAATAAAATTGAGATAAATATACCATGTTTGGTATCAAATGAAAGTGCTTAATGAGCACATTTCAAATATGTATAAATTATTAGCTTTACCTTGCCCAAAATAATTTAAATAAAAAATAAAGTTTAAAACTAAAACCCGACTACCGAAAAATCACGCTCTAAAAAGTGACAAACAAGAAAATATGAAGGATAGCCGTGGTCGTATGCCCATTTTCCCTAGAATATATTGTTTTATTAGAGTAAGTGGCATACGACCACGGCTATCCTTCATATTTTCTTGTTTGTCACTTTTTAGAGCGTGATTTTTCGGTAGTCGGGTTTTAGTTTTAAACTTTATTTTTTATTTAAATTATTTTGGGCAAGGTAAAGCTAATAATTTATACATATTTGAAATGTGCTCATTAAGCACTTTCATTTGATACCAAACATGGTATATTTATCTCAATTTTATTTTTTAACACAGTACCTTATGAGCGCTAGAGGGCGCCACACAAGATTGAGTGACACGTGATATAGCCTATAACCATCGGACGATCAAGCCGCTTATAACGATATCTCATTTGTCCAGTTCTAATAAGTGGTTGAGGAGCTATGAGGGAACAAATGAACATACATACATACATACATACATAGCCTGTCAAAATCATAACCCTCCTTTTGGCTTCGCCGTAGTCGGGTAAATATAGTTATTTGCTACAGGTAGGTATATAAATTTTACATCATACCAAAGATAATTACAACCTTATCCACTTGTTTTGCAATAAGAATAATAATCTATTAATGTCATTGATATAGGTAAGCTATTTAGCGATAAAATGCATTTGATATTTACAGCGAGATAAGAAGTCTCTTAGAGCGTCTTTTATTTTCATTTAGAAGTGACAGTCAGCTACTAAGGTATTAAAATTAATGGCAAATAGCATACCTACGATATCCAAATATTGTGGCACGAGTCATTAGATTACTGATGAATATCTACCTATTTTGGGATCGTCTGGTATTCAGACGCATGCAGACCATACTCAAAGACATTAGTCTCCTTATAATTCTCTCAAACTAATAGCTATTTGGCATTCATTAGTAGGTATTTTAACTAAGAGATGCTTTAGTAAGTTAACATTCTCATCTATTCAATGTGTTGCATCAGATGTAAAAGTTCTGGTTTTCAGTGTAGGTAACGAGAACAATATTATTATTTATTGATGAATAGCCAATTTTGCAATATAATTAATATTAAGTTTTCGGCAACAAATTGCAACTCCTATTGAGGATTAAAAGCAGATAATGAAAGTTCATTCAAGACCTCACCTACATAAGATTTCATCTTTTTTTTTAAGAATTTAGTTTCATTTCGTATGCGTTGTACAGTCGTGTTTGCTTCGACAATAAATAATATCAAACCCCAAATAAACAAATATTCATTTCTTTATCGACGAAGGGCGAACTTCATGAATTGCTGATGTCAGCTGTATTCTATGGCATCTCCTTTGCAAATAAGGACATTGCATAAATTTACAAGGTGAAATGCCAACGTAGTTTCCTTAAGAAAAAATAGCGTTTATGATGTTGGGGGCAAAGACAGTATTGAATAAATGAACGAACTGCTACAAGTGGAAGATGTGTAGTTTTGAAAAGGGCCAGAAATATGTACACACGGCCAAGGAATTAAGTATACACCATTCGATATTTTATAATTATAAGTAGGTATTTCAGTCTGTACATACCTGTACAGTATTTACTGCTAAATTCTAACATTTTCTTAGTTATCTTTAAAGTACCTACCTAATAAGAAAGTAGTAAATTGTGTCAGTCACAGGTGTAAGTACAATCAGCGACGAAAGTGAAACAGCAGTAGCAGACAATGGTTAGGGCGAATACATAGGGAAAAATAATCTTCTCGGGCGGGACTCGAACCCGCAGTCTTTCCCTTACAGGGGGAATACCTGACCAATTCGGCTACCGAGACACGCCCGATATGATTAAAATTTCCCATCTTATACGTCTTTAAGGCGATGTGGCGTCATCCAAAAAATAAAGTTTAAAACTAAAACCCGACTACCGAAAAATCACGCTCTAAAAAGTGACAAACAAGAAAATATGAAGGATAGCCGTGGTCGTATGCCACTTACTCTAATAAAACAATATATTCTAGGGAAAATGGGCATACGACCACGGCTATCCTTCATATTTTCTTGTTTGTCACTTTTTAGAGCGTGATTTTTCGGTAGTCGGGTTTTAGTTTTAAACTTTATTTTTTATTCACTTAGTTATTGGGGACTGCATTTGTACGATTCTATTCCGTTTCTATGGGCTGCAGTGTGATATTATTTTAATACAATATAATATTATCTTTCTCAAAATGTACTTACTCTAACAAACGCATAAATAATCTTTAAAGTAGGACAATCATGAGGTTTAGAGCGCACAAACTAAAAATGATAAAATTAAATTAATAATATTATCATAAGGTGTTAATAAAATGAAGTGTTTAGATTCTAACTCAAAATATATATAATGTTATTATTCTGTTCTCAACACAGCAGATTTGTAAATAATAAAATTGTGAGCTTGTTATTATTACTTCCACTCAAATGATAAAGTGATAAAAACGAATATTAACGGTCCACAAAGATGAACTGGTCCATGTTCTCACGAGGAAAACATACAAACACATAAAGATGGAAAAATAACGTGAAATTCCTTCCAAATCTTATGTTGACACGGTAATAAAAAAAAAGTTGGCTTTATTTTACCCCTTTCTATACGAAATGTACAGAGAACTAACCAAGTAACTGGATACGTTGTAAGAGTTTCTTAGGCTTCGGTGTAATCGAAAAAAGTTTCATACCTTAACCATGACAATTTAATACTTCTTAGGAAGCCTTGCGTGATTATAGCCATTTAATCCGACACGTTATTACTGTGGTTTTAAAAGCCAAGGGTTTATTTTCGCGTTCAAATCGCTCATCGCATTAATAGATTATGTAGTCCCCGTGTGGTTTAAAATTGCTATTAAAGAATAATCCCATAACTGTTTTTTTTCTTACGGGTTGTTCGTATCGTACGGGGTGTACGGGATAGTTATCTTACGGGATCAACATTTTTTTTTTTTTATAAAGGCGACGTCTTGAAATTCGAACCATAAAGAAAGAAGAAAAAGGAAAAACTAATTTATTGCTGTATGAAACTATTCTCGTAATAGGTACTTACCTACTGTGTAAATATTATTGTAACTATAATCGTAATCAACCGGTAATTTAATTAATTAATTGCAACATTTAATGGATACGCAATTATAAACTCCATATTAGTTCTAAAACCAACATTAAAATAGATAATATTGACCTAAATTACTTAAGACTTATTAATAGGCTTGATCACTTAATTTGATTTGCAAATCATTTGTATGAAGTGGGCAATAAATCATTCAAATGATGACGGAATTCACTACTCGCCAATTATGCGAATAACAATAAGGGGTTCCGAGCAATAAATTCGCTCTGCTCGAGTTATGGATAGCGGAGATTCGTTTGCCCGACTCGAGCCTTTTCGTAACTTTTTACCCAATAAACTGTTACGAACGATTGCGTGCGAATTACTTCTACAAGTTCATTGACATTTTATCTCCCTTGAACTTCGATTGTTCATATAAAACTTGCGGTTTAAGTTTGCTATAAACATTGCGGTGGATTGAAAGAAATGGTTTATTATTCCAGTTTTTAAAAGTTTCATCTTGCATAGGTAAGATTAATAATAATTAATTTGTTCAGTGGCTTATAATAACAACAGCTTCTTTCTAAAACTTTTCACGGTATTAAGCTAAAAATACCTATGCATAGACTATTTGATAGTCGCCCAGTACTATGTAAATTATTACGTAAAAAGGGTGATTATTGTCTCGTAATATAAAAAGAATGCTGAAATAATTTTCAGCAGACCAATTGCATTTATAAATTAACTCTGGGTTTGCCGTTGTCGGGAAAATAGAATCTTATTGACTGCCTAGCTACTCAAGGAAATGGTTCACCTCACAAACAATCGTGCCTAGAACAATCTTTCATTGTTTTCGTTATGAGTAAGGTCTCTAGAGATACTTAATAATTCTGTAAGTTGTCTGCAATAGAACTATCAGTGTCCCATGAGGTCTCTACCACCGGAGTTATTATATCTTGTTTATGTTACAATCTTTTTAATGTTGACATAGAATGCGAGATTTTATCAAACGCTCTAAATTAAAAAAATACGAATTTAGGCGAACGATACCTCAGATTTAGATGACAGATTTTACCATTCGTTTTTTAAGTTGAATTAGTGCACACTTATCTTACAATATCAAAAACTTCCTACCAAACAAAATAGCAAAAAAGTAGTAGATATGTTTCAACCTATGAAATTCTAGATCCTAAAACATATATTTTAATTACAGTTCATTGCAGCATCGTGTGTAGTTTTTTATTACACATAATGGGAATATCCTAACAAATATCAGTCGTAATTTAAAAAAGTTATGCTCTGCTTACGCTTTCCGTAACCACAATATTCTATTTTATGAAACCAGTTTGACGCAACAGGTTACCTCTATGTACTGATAAAAGGCTCTCATAAGACCTTCTCAAAGTCGTGACCTCACAGGACCTTGCCTTCAGCACAAGTTCCTACACATAGCTGAGTAGGCCGTATAATGTATCAACTCTACTTGTGTGTGCAGATGCAGATACAAATAGGTACAACTATAGCTTTTATTGTTATTAGATAGAGGTGTGTTATTTGCATGTAAGTACATGTGTTGTAAAGAAACAAAGCAATTTGCATTTTAATTAAGAAAGGTTTATTTTCTAGCACATATATCATTTTGAAACTACTAAATATACCATGAATTCCTTAAATGCATTAATATAAATTATTCTATTAGACACGCATCGGATAAAAATCAAAAATTACGATCGAGCAAGAGTTCTAAAGACATTGAAAAATAACATTAGAGAACGTAAGCTATGATATCATAAGTATAAAATTACATTTCTTTTACCAGTTATAATAAAATGCAGTGTGGGCACAGGTACTCCGCCACCCACGTAGTTCCCTGCGCGCGCGCCGTTCCACAGGGAGCCAAGGCCGGTTCACAATGGCCCTCACTTTTGCAGTACTTATTGCGATCCAATTCAATCTCACTATCTATTTTATATGGAACTAGTTTCCTGGGGCCATTTCCCTCATACACTTGGCTGATCACAGGGGTATTGAGTCGCAATAAAGTCAAGACTTTCACTTAACATTATTGGATTAAGTTACAGCTGTGTGTTTTACTTTTTAGATGTCTTTGAATGCTATATTTCATTAGGAGTTGGTAGTAATTATTTAGATAATATAATCTTAAAACGCGAGGACAATTCTGTGGTGCCAAGGTAAAAGGGGACAAGTCAAAAAACACAACTTTTCAGCAGGAGCAATTAATGAAAGCGCCAATTTTGTTTTAAGAGAAAATTATTTTATAATCAACAATATGTCAAAATACTCAAAGTATTTTTGTTTATTTTCATATAATAATGTAGCCGCCATGTCCTGATGATTATAAAAAAAATATTTATGTATTTGTTATGTAAATAAATTGACATGTCTCATTTTTCCATAACAAGGAGAATTCAGCAAAAAAAAAAAGGATACTGACTTACCTCTATATATATATCATTTATATATGTCATAATATTGATAAATCTTAATCAAATATAAATATATCTTTATATCCGTCGCTCATAAAGGATTAAGTAAATCGCACGTCAAATTTCTTCGATCAAACAATCCAATTAGTTGTGGGTATCAATGGGTGGATTGAAGCAAACAAGCGACACAAGACGTACCATTTTATTCATATTTATTGCGAATCGAAATTCAATCATAATACATAATCAAATAATAAATAAATAAACAAACACATGTCCTCGTCTGTATGTATAAAATTCAATTACCTTTTTTATATTTATCGTGCGAAAAATCCCCACGGAGCCGGTGGAGGTGGTTATGTCGGACTCAAACCGACTAAAACGCACGCCATCTTGGGTCTTTGGTTGCCGGAGGTCAGATTGCTGAAAGCATATCTCTTTCAGATCCAGACCCAGGACCATCTCTTTCGAGAAGGTCCTCCTTCCGGTTGTGGGGACCATTGTGTCCCCATCTAGCCCGAGTACGGGGAGGCGCACTTTGCGCCGCCACCGCCGCCTGCTTCTGCTAGGGTGACCTTAAGCTTCACTAAACTAATCAAGATCAAGATCACCATGGGGGACGGAGTTCAGTCAGTGCCCTCTGACTCCCGAGTAGTCCGCGCGCGCGACGGCGCGCCGCTCTCGTTCCGCCGTCGCCTCCACGACCATTACCTGCTCGCTGAAGGAGACACTGGCCGCCCACACGTCCGCACAGCGGACCATTGCCGTGAGCAGGGTGGCGAGGGTGAGAACTCCTACTCCCAAGGCCGTCACAAGCTCCCACCTCGGTCCGGCCCATGACAGACACTCGGTGAGCGTGTGCAGCCCCGTGTCCTCGCTCGCGTCGCAATGATGGCACTCGGACGTTGGCTCCTTATCGATCAGACGCAGATATCACCCAAAGCACCCGTGCCCGGTGATAATCTGCGTCAGTGGATACGAGAAGCTGCCATGTGGCCTCTCTAGCCATTAACCAAGTGACTACCAATCTCTCGGTAAATGTATATCCATATCTGTAGGTCAATTTGGGCATAAATAGAATCGCACTCCATATGCGTAGGCCCTTGAACTAAAAACTTGTGATTGATTTGAAAATCAGGTCTTAGTTTGCTTATACACAGAAACATAGCAGCAACGTGGCCATTTTTATTTTGTCCTCCACACGTGTGATACTAAAAAGTATAAAAGCACGATGCTATTTGGTTAGCGCCACGACCACCATCAGCTTGGCTCCGTATATAGCAAAAACTTTTGCTATATGTGGAGCTAAGCAATCGTAAATCGTTAAATTGAACGTCCACAACAACAGCCGTTTGTAAAAAACTATATTAGTCTGGAGGAGTTGGAAGACACTGTTGGAGGTCAAAACAATAAACTCTTTTAATATCATTTGATCCTTCTTTATCCTTTTTCTTCATTGAAAAACCTGCATCCGCTTCTAAATGGTGAACCTCAAGTTCCCTCCTTAAAAGTTCAGATTCTGGTGGTAAAGATAGTTTAATTTTTATTTTATATGATTCACAAGTATTGCACGTATCCAAAGAGGGTTTCTTAAAAGATAGACCCATACTGCGAAAAACATTTCCAAAATAGGTGTATGACACGGGATTGGTAACTTTCTCTATGTACATTTCGTAAATTATTGATAGTGACGGTAAATTATATTGATTCTCTGCATGCTTTACACTTTCAACTCAGCTTAACACTTGTAAAAATATTTTTTTCATACATGTCTTTGGAACAAACTGCACCAACTCGCAGTGCAAAATGCAAGTGACGCGGGTTGACGATTAGGTATTTAGGCACAAGTTGACTTATCACACAATGTTTAGTTGTATTAGTAACCAATTAGGTATGTAAAAAGGAGATAAGTACACATAGTTCATTTTGTATTTTTAGGAATTTTCGATTTACGACTATACTCCATTTGTTTAGGTATTTAAAAAAAGGTAAACAAATCATAAAAAGGGTTCTTCTATAGGGGCATTTTTCGTTCCGAAATAAAAAGAAACCAAAATAAAATCATTTTAGAACTTAAAATCCATTTCTGTCTTATATTTTTCTATATTTAACTACTCGGTTTAATATTAAGTTGCAATTATTATTTCCTAAGCTGAAAATCTATAATAACTTTATTATTTAGAATGATTTTTAAAAACTATTGCACTGTGCCTACCATAAAGAAACTAAAAAGACAGATATTCAAAACAGTTTTTTCCAGATCGCGCCATACGTGCGTGACTGTCAAAGTCAATTCGCAGTTTGTAATTTGTATTTATTGTTATTATTCGGTACCATAAAGAGCTGCGAAGAGCATGTACTGAAAGAAGTGGAGAAGATGTCATCTCTAGATAAGATATTGACGACACCTATGATCGCTTTGTAATTAGTGTTAGTGATAGTTCTTCGGACTCAGACTAAAATTTTATTCAGTGATTGAATTTGAAATCACTTTGACTGTTATTATAATTTTGTGAATGTGTTGAACGTGTCAGTTTAATATTATAAATTTTAAAATTATTTAATAAGGTAAAAAAAATATAGTCTTTATGTTCCCCATAAACATGCACAAAAATACTATTGTCATTGACGGTTGACTATCTCTGAAATCCACCATTTTTCTTGTTTACCTTTTTTTAAGTACCTAAACAAATGGAGTATAGGCTCAATTTGTTTTTTACGCATCATGATAATAATATTCATTACATTGACTCAAATCTTTTTACCGTATTAGATTTTGATGTTTTGTATTCAAATGTGTAAAAAACCCATTTTTCGAAATTTCTGACTTGTCCCCTTTTACCTTGACACCACAGAATTATTTATATTAATTACGTAGGTTCTAGCTTAGTCCGCAATTTTAACAGATTCGCCTGCTATAAAAACTTTGAATTCATATTTACCAACTTTATGAAGTGATTTTAGATGCCATACATGTATTCTTTTACACTAAATTTGTTATTTTTGTTATATAATTTCTTCTATTTTTGTCTCAATATTATTCGCGTCCTATTGTTTGTATATCACAGAATAACAGCAGACGATGCAGTAACATAATCCTATGATAAAAATCATGTGCGGTTGTTCTGTTCTAAAGGCCATTTTATCTTGTTTCTTTCCAATATCAGTATACATACTTTACCTACCTATAGAAGCAAGTGAAATATAAATACATAATGTTGTATACTTATATGTAGGTAATAATAATTATAATCTGTCATGCACCTCAAGTTTGAAACTGATGAGTCATCTAAATAAATTTCCAATCGGTATACAACCGCTTTTTATGTTAAACAACCTAAAATACTGTAAAGCTTCCATTGATCTCTTAATTTCCTATGTATAATGTCGACGATGGAAGTCCACTAAAGCTTTCATTAGTTGAAGTTTTCATAATCTTTGTTTAAATTTCTATTAAAATAATATATTCTTTCATCGCTACGTTAATGACCTGTCAACCTAATGTTACTTATGCAAGAAAACCGTCTGAATTAAAACATAGAGAGATCTACTTTTGACATGATATATGTAATGTATGCTAGGATCGTTCCAAGTGGAAAAATGTGGTCTCTGCCTACTCCACTGGGAAAGAGATGTGACTGTATGTATAGTCAACGTATCACCACGCGTAAGAAACTTTCTCATCCATCAGTATTTTGGCATAAGAATGAGTTTGACGTATCTCTCTGTCTATCTGTGGCATCATAGCTCCCGAACGGATGAAGCGATTTCAATTTAGTTTTTTTTTATTATAGATGACTTATGTGCGAGTATTCTTAGACATGTTTGATGAAAATCGGTTATGGGGGTTAAAGAGGGGATGTGGAGTGTCGGGGGTGTTTTAAATTTTAAATTTATGTTCTAAACCAATTGAAGTCATTGCCATAATAAAGAGGATTTTATACATTATGCATCACATTTTAACTCATTTTTCCAAAGTATGTATACAAAACGACCGGGCCGAGGCTGTTAGTTATCATTTTCACCTAACTTAAAACGCCCTGAATGACAAAAGCGTTTGATCAAAATGTTCGACATCTAATATACATATTTCCATTATAAACAGGAACCAACAGATTGAAAAGGAAGATTAAAAGCAAATAAAGTAAACAAACTTTTAGATACAAAATTGATTGCTGTGTAAATACAATCTTTTAAATGAAGAAGAAGCGTTTAACGATTATACCGGCCAAAACCTTAATCAACTACATTTTCTATGCCAATATTGATACATTTTGTTCCAATCATTTTTATTTTACCGTTATCTAAATCTGTATAATTACAGCCAATTACAACCTACTGTTTTTAACCTGATGCAAGACGATTTGTCTGTTTTAAAAGGAATCATTCTTATTTAATGCAACCCATTCACATTCTATATTGACCGTTTACTTACATAATAATATACGCATTGTACCAAAGTTCACATTTCTAACTCACAAGTATTTTCGTTTGGAATGTTAGCCCCATCAATAGCGTAGTTTAATTACATTACCGTGTATAAGGTTTAGTCTTAGACACTATCTGTTATTCTTAGTGCACCATTGGAATGTGAGACTGAACTGAATGAGATGATTAGAATAACCTTATTCAGTTGCCTCGTAATTTATTAGGTACTTTGCCTGCGTATGTCTTTAAAGAATTTTAACTGATTTCACGCAGATAATTGTATAGAATAGTACTAATACAATAAATACAGTAGGGATGATACATCTATTACAAATGAGAATCACGCGCCTTTTCTTCGACACCGTCCTTTGTATTGATTACTTCATTTGTTCCTATTGTATCGTACAATACCGCTTTGTAATCTAGCAATTCATCCTAATGTCGATAAATAGTATTGTCTGTTTTCTCTTATCGATAATTAGAAACTAAAATAGGCATGGTCGCGTCACGATCTCGGGGATCTGAACACGATTCTGTACAACTGTAATAACTCACTTGGCTCTACACTACATGTATCCGGTATTGAAGCGCTTACTTTGTCCGTAATAAACTTTCGTAATTATAGACCATATCAAAGTTCAAATAGTCGGTATTTGCCTTAGAAAAAAAAACTGTTACGATTAAAAGATCAATGTAATGTAAAAAAAGCAATCATTTGTTTCGTTTCTTTGGTGGGAATGTTTTTATTCTATTTATTTTAATATGGCAAGCAATGCCGACGCAGACAATTCTGCCAATGTCGGGTACGTCTATATTGGCACTGTTAAATTAAATGTCAAGAATGTTACGCCTGGCGCCCGAGGAAAAGACAGACGGAATGACAAGTCCGTTAGTCCGATATGTCAGACTAACTTTTTTTTACGTGCGGATCTATCCATCGGTCACATCGATCAAGACTACGTATATTTGTAATCTTATATTTTACTGAATAAACACATTGTTTTTAAAATTTTAAAATAATTTATAAAAAAAAACATCGTAAATGAAAAACCACGATGCCCTAATATCGTCCATAATTTCCTCGAAGAGTATAAAAGTCGGCGGTTTCGCGTTAATGGCTCATATAAGTGAAGAACTCTCACACCTTACATCGACACGAGATACTTCTAAAATTTATCTCAACCTCAATAGAGTGGTTTAAGTCTAACATGATGCAATGCTACACCTTATGGTATATCAGATACGTATAGGTACGAAAAACGAATTAAACTATTTGTAGAGAAGTACTAACCCTAAGACTTATTGCGAAGATGCCATTAGTTCTAATGGCCTGATAACATTGCAAGGTGTGTGGTAATCACGAGAAGGTAAATTGAAATATCATGGGCTCCAGTGAAGCAGTAACATTAATCCCGATAGCCTGAGACTGGACGGTCAAATAATGATGTATTATTTGTCTTCTCCAAATAATGGCCGAACTTGCGAGTCTTGCGTCGTAAAATTTATGTGTTTGTTGGAACACCATTTTCATTACTTCTTTTGTAACAGTTTTATATCTAAACAAGTATTTCCCATGCTAAGTAGAATGAAATCTGAGAATACCGGATAGTTTCTTAGGAAAATATGTACCTACGAGTGAGTATTACTTAGTGGTAGTTTTCTGATTACTACAATCGACGGCTTATTACTTATTATATTTGAAGACATATCATATAACTTAAACTAGCAAAAAGACTATGACGGTTTCATAAAAGTTACATCACTTTGTGCTATTATAAGTACCTACATCTTATCGTCAGAGTTTCTTTAATTATCACAAGCATGTATGAGAGTGGATATTGAGAGAGAAAGTATACTTGAAAATATTAACCTAGCCATAGAATGTCGTAATTTCACAATAAAGCTTACATTTCCTTCACCTATAGTAGGTATACATCGGCTTTTTTATGCTAGGCAGATGTACCTAATGTTACATTGATAGAAGATCAGTTACCTACTATTCACTGCCGCATATGATAATGTTCTGTCTTAGTAACAGTCCTGAATGCGAAACAGTATTTTATGGTCAAAATAGGATGTCAAATTATCACACAATGGGCGTTTTATATCATAGGTTTGGGGTACCTATCAAACCTAATTGTAATTCCCATAAAACATGCCTGACTTTAAAATTTGTAATTGCAACATCGTCGCGCCAAACGTTTTATTCATGTAAAACTTGCATCTACTTACTTTTTGTGACATCAATATTCAATTACTTTATCTTTTTGTTACAGCTGAGGGAAGCCTGTCCGACTTTGCAGCTCGCAAAGCCCAATACACGGCGAGTCAACCCCTCAAAAAGGGCCTCTTCACACCCGACACGAGGTAAACAGAAACTTCCTAATTTAATTACAGTAACGAACGTTAACATATGCCGATGAAACCGCCTATAAGTCATGAGGAATTTCATATTTGGGTATTATTATAACTTACCAAATTGTAGCTCGTGTAATACGAACTTTATGTAACAGACGCTGTGGTGATGAAACTGAATCTGTAGCATTGCGCTAAACTTTGAAGCATGTGTGCAAAGATGACAGAGTACAGAGCTTTTTGATTTAATTATGGGAACTATGACTTACAGCTTACATTGTGATGAGTTTTTTGTAAAATCCATTATCAAACGACTGCATACAAAATGTTTCTCCGACTGCTATACGAGTAAAGTCCAAATATTCTATCAGAGATAAACAGAATTTCTAACACTAACATTTGTAGGCAATATTGCTTCCGGTGCCAATTCACAGTTCATAGCCGCACACAGCGCAGCTGTATATTGATTTATATGCATAGATATATCATTGTTTGTATACTACAGCTGAGAACAGTGAATATAAGTGCATTAGGCATTGCTTGTCGGCACCGGCACACAATACAAATTTTTGAACAAAACCATATTATACAACTCGGTACTTAATCGAAATACAACTTGTTAACCACAGTTATCCGGATATCCGTGTAGTTAACCATGTTCAAAAATTTACTCTCTTACTATAATGTTTTCGATTCTTGGACCATCATACAACTTGGTTGAAGTTTAGGTAAATACTAAATGTTAAGAACTATTTCTCGTTAACAGTGCAGGTGTACCCATATTTACAATTACTTCCAGACCGTCAAGTTTACGCAAGCTGTACGAAAAGGCGACAACAGATCGCCTTTCCACCTCGATCCTCGACCAACTACGGAAAGACTCCCAACACTCCCCGTATCTGTTGTGTACTCCAGTCCTTGGTACGAAACGAAGACGTATCTATCAGAAAGTGGACGTGGAAATTGAAACCCATATAGTAAGTACATTACTTTCCTTATTCATTGCATGCAACGAGCATTTCCGACAAGAGATAGTTGTAACTTAACCCTATAATGGTTGCAACAACTAATTAAAATAGACGTTATCTTTTAACTGTTATTTAAACTGAATCTCGGAATTAAATTTTCATTCACTTTTAGGCAATGAGAATTCAAATGTCGATTTGCAATCCTTATTTAATTTTATGAAGAATTATTTTAAAAGTATCTACCGTGAAACGTAAGCATATAATAAAGCTTAAAAAGTAATTAACTCGCTTTAATGAAATAGCAATCTTTGAATAATAATCTAACTTTAATTATAGCTATAAGAAAGCGATATAATGTGTTAATACTTACACTGATAGATCTAACTATAGATTATTACGTTAATTAAAATGACATTCAATCATTATCAACGTTTTTTAGTGCGTAAAATATGATTTTAGGTTACAATATTTTTTATGTAAATGTTTTGACTGCTAGAAGTTCATAGGATTAGTCCGTGGTACCAACTAAAATGATAATAGATATGCAGCAATAAAAAATGTCACACTACTCACACTGTCAAGATGGCCCCAGGGGTTTGAGGGGTAACTATTTTACTAGATGCCGTCCGTAAAAAGTAAGGTTTGAATGAATTTTACAGCATTAAGAATGCTAAATATACAAACCGAATACATAGGGAAAAATAAATCTTCTCGGGCGGGACTCGAACCGGTGAATAGCCGAATTGGTCAAGGCATTCCCCCTGTAAGGGAAAGACTGCGGGTTCGAGTCCCGCCCGAGAAGTTTTATTTTTCCCTATGTATTCGAAAAGTAAGGTTGTTTAAAATACGTACCTAGTTTTTTGTAAGTTGGACCAAGATTCGGGAGACGTGAATAATTTTATTAAAACGCTAAATCTTATCATAGGTACTTCCTTAACTAACTGTAGATAAACCTAAACTACAAGTGCAATTTTTTAATTTCCAGCCATCGGTCGTGGAACAGCTAAGAAAATGGACGTCCAAGGAAGCTGTTGGCGATATCACTGCGTTACCAGACGCATCCATGAGA
Source organism: Eilema sororculum (assembly GCA_914829495.1). Taxonomy (NCBI): domain Eukaryota; kingdom Metazoa; phylum Arthropoda; class Insecta; order Lepidoptera; family Erebidae; genus Eilema; species Eilema sororculum. Next base: position 17,480,881 of record OU618543.1, on the reverse strand, counting down.
ATAGCCAGCAGCGTGACTTTGACTCCTGACGAGCTCTCGGAATGCGGGTCCGGAGATGATGAGCCCATCGATCATAGGCTGCCTAGCCCTGATGAACAACTGAGAATCATCGCTTCCAAGTAAGGATACACTTTTTTTGTCTTCGACCGCGTTAATTTCGAAATAGAAAGCTTTAGGACACACTGCTCCTGTTCGCGCAACCCAGATAAAGTTCCTTAAAATTTCTGTGAGCCTTGTACTTTATGCCAATGTCTCAGGGTCACAGAAATACTGATCCCGTGACCGCGACCCAAAGCAACCTAATCTCACGTTTGTTTGAAGATTTTAAGTCCGATCAAGACCTTTCTAATAAAAAAACCGCATCAAAATCCGTTCAGCAGTTTTTGCGTCCATCGTGAACAAACATTTCCAATTTACAATTATACTAGCTTTTGCCTGCGGCTCCGCCCGCGTGGATGTCGGTTATCGCGACCAAACATAGCCTATGTCCTTTCTCATGATCTAATCTACCCCTATACCAAATTTCATCAAAATCGGTTCAGTGGTTTAGACGTGAAAGCGTAACATACAGACAGACAGACAGACTTTCGCATTTATAATATTAGTATGGATACTAGTATACAAGATAATCCGTGTGGTGACGGCGAAAGAATACAAGTATCACAACCCCATTTAATTCGGGGGATGTCGTATGAGGTGACTAATGACTAACGGAAAATACGCAAACGATATCATTCACTGCGAGAGAAGGAAAACTTGAAAAAAAACCCTGTTCCAACCCGTCTGGCTAGCGTGATAAACAGCGAATTAAAACCCTTTTCAAACCCTTCTTGCCGGCGTGGAAACAGTAGGCCAAAGCCTCCCAACATTGGGAGAGGCCTATGTCTATGTCCAGCAGTGGACTACGATAGGCTAATTGATTGATTGATTGAATAAAGGATTAAAATTTCGGATGTATTTTGTATATGGGTCCCATATACAAAATACCTTCGGAGAATAACCTGCGGATTGGTGAACGAGGCCGGTGTAGTGCTGAAACCCTGTTGTAAAATCTATAATAAGAGATTTGAGATTGATCAATAATACTCGTAGGAACTATGATAAAGACAAATTAAACTGCGTTATCACATTCCACTCAATGAATTTCAATAAGTAAAACGAGAACTAGGTATTGTAAGTTGAATGGATTTTCACTTCATATCACTAAATTCAGCCTTAGTTGCCCGTAGAACCAGAGATATCCGTGAATAGAATCATGTAACCAATAGTAGTAGGTTATTAGGTGTTAAAACAGTAAAATAATAAAGAGTAAGCGTTAGCAAGGTATTCGACAGAGACTGAAGTCCCATAGCGAAATAAATTAAATTTTAGATTGATATTGCGCTAGAGTGGTGTTTGTAGCAATTACATTCTATTATTATTCAGGCTATCGCGAAAAAAGATCTCGCTACAGTCACTACACAATTGCACCCACGGAATATAGAATCAAGTTTTAAACCGACTTTAAAAAAAGGTGTGTAGTTTGTTTGACGAGTTATTTAACACGTAGGTTCTATTCACACGTCATTCTTCATGTGCAAATATATGAAAGGGTTTACTGCGCGCTTTTGTTATACGTGTTAATAGTTTTATGTTGCACCTCAGAGATAGGCCTGTAAAGTCATATTGGTATTGGAAAAATATTTCGTACCTATTTACCTATTTTTATATAAACTTGTAAAATTAAAATTCACGGGACGGGTACACCTAGATACAGTCAATCACAGACGTAGATTGAAAAATTTGTTAATCAAATATGGAATAGACCTTTCCTTTGCCCAAAATTCTATCAAACAACTTTTGTCGTTGGCTGTACAATAAAATTTATACGCTTTAAAGTGCACACTATCACTTTCGATGTAAAGTAATTACTGCTCTTAGAAAAAGCAAAAGCAATCATCAATTCATCAATACAAAATTACTTTCACTGTTACTAAAAGAAGATAACGATGTTCCTTAAAAGTTAATTTCATGGTTCACTATACAGTTAAGAACCTCATTAATCCATTTTATTGTTAATAGGCTATTTAATGCAGTCCATAATAATAAAATATAGACATGCGTAAAATTGTATGCAAAGTAATAATGTAGATATAACAATAGCAGCTTTATTAGTTGAGTGGTTATTTTATCAACAAAATTAATGTCAAAGCACTTAATAACAACGACGAGTAATAGATATAGTTTATTAAGACATAATATATGGTGTGTCTTTTACATATATATTGCTGAATTTAATTTGTGATCGACTGGTATTTTCCTCGTGCACGGGTTGGGTGAAAGCGGGACCCGGGCCGCTAGTAGCTAACAAAGAAATACAGATGAACATAGCCTTTTTGGCAGGCACTCTGCCAATGTATGGTCATACTAGCTTTTGCCCGCGTGGATGTCAGTTATCGCGACCAAACATAGCCTATGTCCTTTCTCATGGTCTAATCTACCCCTAAACCAAATTTCATCAAAATCGGTTCAGTGGTTCAGGCGTGAAAGCGTAACATATGGACAGACAGACAGACAGACAGAGTTACTTTCGCATTTATAATATTAGTATGGATCTTTGACCAAAATAATCAAATCTTAAAACATGCGGACCCAGGGCTCAATGCAGGAATCAATACGGAAATGATGATGATAAGTGTGATGAAACGTATGTTTATATTTGTAAGGTGCAACATGTTCTTGGCATTTAAATAGAGATCTTTTTAATATGGTTTTGTATTTTGCGTATTACAGATTTCCCCCACAACTCGTAGCAATCGACACTTCCGGGAAATTCTTCGACAGAATGTGCAGTTCACGGAAATCTCTTCATATAGAGACCACCACCGGTGAAACGGATACTGTCAAGCGACGCACACGCACGAGAAAACCACGGGGTAAAAGACGAAACACCATTTCGGGCACTGATCAAAAAGAGCTTAGAGAGGCTATAGCTGGGTAAGCTTCTAGATTGCACCGAATTCACTCACCCAGGTTACATTATCTATCACAGTTTCACAATACACTTTTTGTTCTGTTTTAATTCGATGTTTCGTTCGTAGATAATGTAATCTCTCGTCTCGATTAACTACAGTAACCAGTCAGCACAGTACGTGTGGACAGCTTTGAAGATAAATTAAAAATCTTGAGCACACATTTATTAACTCGTTGATAATATTATCTCGTGCTTCTGTGAATACATTATGTTTAACATTGGATGTCATTGTTTGTTCAACGTTTTTATTACTCGAAAACAAGGACACCCAATCATTTGTGCACTGGATCACTAATAGTGACATTTTTTCATTAGCTTCATGATTAATTACATCTTTGAAACACTCCGCTGTTACGAGACGAAGCGGCGTTCTTTCAAACCCTTACAACCATAGATATGCATATCGCGTGTGACTAATGCTTTGCTTGGTTTGTTCTATCGTAGCGATACATCAAACGCGGTGGCTTCTGAAGATATCGAAGATAGCAATACAGTCATCAGGTCGAAGTCTAGCGATTTACTTAAGAAAAGTCCTATCGATCCGGTGACCAAGAAGGGCCATTTCAACTCATTGAAACAATGGGGCAAGAACAGGTTGAAAATGATCGGAAGATCTCCTAGCGCTAGTAGAGATAGTTTTAAGGATAGTTCCAAAATTGAAAAAGTTAAAGATTCAAAATCACCAACTAGACAAACAGAAGTGGTTCAAGAAACTGTCACTATGCGAAAGAAACGAGTAGGAGAAGAGGATAGGAGAACACATCAAAGATGTGCATCATATTCGTCTTCAGAGAAAAGTATTGGAGTTCCTAGCACTGTACCAACAAATACGGCTACTATAAATATTGGAGTGAAATTACGGGGCACCTCAGCTCAAAGGAGGCTGAGGCGTTCAGGTACTGCCAAAGACGAACCTCATTCTTCAAGCGGAAATTGGTCTGCCAGTTCCGAATCTGGTCGTACAAGTATAGGTTCTGAAATAACTACCACAACGGTTCCTCCAAAGAGTACAACTTCTGCTGGTACATCAAACAATTCCCTAAATGCACATCACGGGCCACCGAGCTCTATAATAAGTCGGCGAAGATTCCTTAATACTTCTGGTTCGGGAAGTGTAACCAGTGAAGGAACTTTAACACCTGATATCATTCATGACTTACACGAGGATTTGGAAACTAGTTCAGAATTCTCGTGTGATACGGAAGGTTACTATACGTCTTTCCATATGGACTCAGGGTTGAAGACTTTGAAGGAAGAGGAAATTACTCCGAGCACGCCAATGCACACGAGCAATGCTCTTTCGAACTCATCTAACAGTCAAAATATGACTGCTGAAAATGAATATGAGTTATTCGGAAAAGGTTCAACAAGTACAACAACAAGTTCTGCTGGAACTGTTTGCACAACATTGATGGCCGCTGGAAGCGACAGATCGCTAGTTATTGGACCAACTATACCTGAACGAAAGAGTTCATTAGCTAAAATGAATAGAGTTAGAGGCAGCGTAAATAGCGCAAACGCCAGTTTAGACAGGAGTAATTCCTCTTTCACAAAGTCTCCTTTCAGCAGCCTCAGATATAACCCAGTTCGGTCATCTTTAACGGGGTATAACCATTCATCACCAGAAATAAATGACACGCCTGCCCCAACTATTACAATTACGAGAAATGTAGGTAATCATAAAGAGATAACAGCAGTAGCTGAAGTACACACAGAAACAGAATTTGAAAGTGCAAAGAAAAGTACAGGTACAAGTTCACCTGATTCCGGGCACAATACATCTAGTTCTCCCATTGAAGATTCTATTTCTAGTGCTCATGGAAAAAATAGTCTATCAGAACAAGATTATTCAGAATCTTCTGATTTAGAAGGCACCGAAAGAATAGAGAGAATAAGATACAAAACGACAATCAATAGTTCTAGAATCCCTTCGATGTGTGTGATTACTCCGTCTAACTCTGACGATGAGAGTGAAATTAGTAACAAAGAGTCTGAAACTGTTATCAAGTACGATACATTAACTGAAGTATCTAAAATGGCTTATAGGCCTAAATTAGAATTACCTATCGAAGAAAAGCCTAAGGATGTCAAAACAAATATAGATTTAGTAAAATCAAACAAATCAAGCCAAATCAAATCGTCTTTACAACCGTTTAATAGTCTAATGTGTAAACTAAAAGGTGTATTACCTCATAAATTATCAAACAAAAAATCACCAGTTTTAAAAGAACCTGAAATTGTTGAAGATATATACGATTCAGGCGATTATGTCACTATTGCGGACGTCAAGAATAATAACCAGAAAATGAGCCTAAATAGAGGTATTTATGGCAACAGCGATATGGTTAAGAAAAATTTACAAACTGTACTATCAGGTAAATTGCCTGAAACAGAGTACGTCTCTCTTAATGAATTGCCAAATTGCCTTAGTGCAAGTAAAGATTATTTAGAACATAGTTTAGAAGAAAAAGTTTCCCCAGCATTAGATGAATTGCAAAGGCAAGGAGCAAAGGTTACCCTGGATTCACAAGGACAAGTTATTTATTCGTCTGATACACTAAAGCGGAGAAAGGGAGCTCATACCACATTTGAACCAGGTCCATTTGTACAAGAGATCAAACCTACAACTACGATTATTCAACGTGAAACTCCTGATGTCGTGAAACTCACTGATGAAACTGATTTTCCTTACGAAACGCTGGCGCCTACGAGCAAACCAACATCCCCTCAATTAGGAAAAATGATTATTAAAGCACCGATAGAACCTGATGGCCTTATGACTACAGAATTTGTAACTCTACCGACCCCAAAACCTAGTACAATCATAACTGCTACACCTATCACTGAAACACCTGTATCTGATAATAAGCAACATACGAAAATAAACAAAAACTCACAGGACATACCACGAGTAGTAGAAGTGATTACTAGAACAGGGGCTTATGTAAATATTCACGATGCGGAGGGTGTCAGCTTATCTCCGACGAAAGACGATTCAGCAGGTAAGATCATTTCTTCAAAGTCTATCACGAGAAAACTTTTCGAATCTAAATTGCAAAATATAGACATTGACATATCAAATCAAATAAATGAACAAGTAACTCCGTTCGTTCCCAACTTCCAGACTCCTATTATGCAACAAAATAAATTTGATAAACAAGATTTTAATAAATCTGGCAATAAAGTTGCTGAAGTATTAAGAATGTTTACTAATAGAAATAACACTAATAATAATGGAGATATATTGGGTCCTAATAACGCGAGAGATGACGTTTCCGAAAGCCCAAATGTGAATAAAGTAAAACGTAGCGATAGTTATAAGTTGGCAAACTCCCCACTGATGCCCATTAAAAGACTGTTGAAACTCGAAAGTTTTGGCACTAACACTAAAAAAGTAGACTCGTTAGAAATGATTCAGGCCGAAATAACTGCAGATTTATTACGCGATCAAATTAACTACCCGCCAACAGTTTCCCCTAAATTGAGCCATAGAAACGCTATAGATGTACTAGAAAAGTGTGAATGTATCAGTAATAACAGTACTTTTGTAGATGACAAGTTTGAAGCAAAATTATCCGCTTTAACATTGAGTCCTTTTACTACACCAATGCCTAAAAGACATACTGTGGCTATAATCCCTGACAACAGAGACACTTCTTTAGATATTTTAACGGCCATTTTAGATTCTGAATCTGACGATGTGTGTGTCCTACACTCACCGCCTGCGTGTCCTTTAACTCCCAGTAAAGTCACTGTACCTATAGATGGTTCTTTGCATCGTGCTAGAATTCTGTCTATTTCCGAATCAGACTATGGCACTGAAATCTGGTAACTTCTTCATTTGCAAACATCTCCAGTTACCGACCTAATATTATTACGCTTATTTCTATAATTATTACAAGATAAATTTACTTGTTGTATTTAGTAAAGAACTATCATTTTAGGATTAGAAATAAATCTAGAAAGAAATTAGCGATTAGGAACTTATCCGTCCATTGTACAATACTCGTATTAGTACAAAAATCTGTCTTCCTCTTAATAAATTTTGCCAATTCTGTGATAGTCTTATTATAGTGTAGTCGATTATATTATTAATTGAATTTTGAATTCTGTATCTACATGATGTATCAGTATTTTTATTTTAATGTTGCAATGTTTTTAGTTATGTGTTAAATGCATGGTGGCTTTTTTCACCGCAGAGTGCACAGCTTACGAGTGTTTCATATTCTTCGTGTGTAAGTGCATGGTGTGTTATTCTGTGTGTTTTTGTAAATAATATTATAGAATTATTGTGAATTAACGCACTTATTTCATTTAATGTCACACCTTCAGCTATCACCCTCACTGGACTCATTATAGCACTGGGCTATAAATTTTTATCAAGTTCTGTTTATTTGGAGAAATTACAGAAATTAGTTGTAAAAAATCTACCTAGCACATGAAAAATAAAAATCGACTCTTCTACGTTAATCATTTATTCTGCAATGAAATCGATAGTAATATTGTTTGATTTTTATTTTAATATGTGGTGATCGTAAACAGAACTTATTCTTCAAAAGGTAAAACATAACTACAATGTAAATATTACCTTCCACCCACTGAGACTTATGTTACACCTATGGGCGAATAACCGTTGGATACTAAGGAGCCTCACGAATATAACATAACTAATTCAGGTATAACACGAGAACATGAATAAAAATTTAACAATTATCCTGATTCTAGTTTTGCAAACTGTGCTAGTCTTAATTTCACTCCGTTATTCACAAGGAAATGGAAAGTGCATTTACTTTTTTTATTGAATAAATAAATTGTTTAATTTCGCACATCGTAAATACAACTGTATTCTAGAAATGTAACACTAAATTTTATATCGATACTTCGATTAAAACGGAAAAAGAAAATAAAGCTTCATAACTATCGATATTATCAATTAGTGGATTGATAATTTATGTGGAATTCCGGTCCAAAAAACTTTAAAAAACAGAGTGACATTGAAACTAGATTAACATGGTTTAAATAGAATCAACACTTATGTTCTTAACTCAGGAAAATTAAAACATAGGTGTATAGTACTTATTGCACTCATCTTACATCGCTTTGCACAGTGAAGGAGATTGCTTCCACTGTTTCGTCTTTAACGACCACTTCTTCAAAGGTAAAGTTTTGTGTTGCTTATTTGGCATGATGCATGAGGACTAAACATACTAACAAACTAAGAAAAAGCACTTAGAGGCACGCACTAAACAAAATTACAATAATATACTAAACATCTGGTCGAAGTGGGGATAATAAGATAATTTAAGAATAAAATACCATGCACTATACAAATTTTTATGTGAAGCTAAAAAATAGTTTTGTGAAAATTGTATTATGTATTTTTACGTAATTTTGTGTTATTTATTGTTTAGTTATATTTATACTTTTAGTGTTGAGCCTTAGTCCTGCTTATGGTTTTGGAACAATATTTTACTTTTATTTACTTTATTTGTAGTTAGGATTTCATTTTAATTTTGTTTACTTACTGTTATCGATAAATATGCATGTACATAAGGGATTTTTATATACGTATAGTGACTATATTTTATAAAGTTATTTAAAATTCAATTTTCCAACTATTATTATGTATTGCCCATTTACTATTTCGTATATATAAATAAGTATAAGTATATATAAATAAGTACCGTTATTAGAACAGCATTTCTAAACGGTAACATATATATAATCTACATTTTTATGGCAGGAATGTTTTACTAATGTTCGATATCAAAATTTAAGATATTAGACATATTTATAGTAGGTATGTAGTAGGTAGAATTGCCAACAGGTATCCAGATCTAAATTTTTATCAGAGGTTGTTATTATTTATTAATGAAATGTATTTATATTTACAGACTATCGACATTCCAGTGCTGACAAACCCTATTTGAACATGCCACCAAGTCTAGTCAAAGATAAGGGACCAACAGTAAACTTGAACGCGATTAATCCCACCTTACACAGATACCATACCGCACATCTGCGCGGTAGACACGGTATCGTCAACTATGACAATTCAACGAACATTGCTCAAAAGGAACAGCCGAAGTTCTGGACTCTTCCGAAAAGAACTAACACCGAACCAATCGCTCCACAAAGAACCTTCAACTATCCTGTAAAAACTGTAACTGGAGGCGTCCAACCACTTGAGCAGAAGCATGGTTCTAATATAAACGAAGAATCCATTAAAATCTCGCCCATAGATCCGCGCACCTTAGGACCCTTCAAATCTTCTACCCCATCCAATAAAGAAAATGTGGTGGACCTTTCTTCAAAATTGTTATCTCCAGTGAAATCTAATATGACCAACGAAGAACTATATGCTGTCATACATAAAAGTAAAAAGAAATTAAATATTAAAGATACTCCTGAGAGATCCGAATCGCCAGCGTTGTCTACTATTAGTTTGTCTCCGGTTAGTTCAGAAATGTCTTTATATACTAAAGGTACTCAACGCTATCCTGAAACTGGTTATTTAGGAGATCCTAGGAATAGGATGAGTTGGTCGCCAGCAGATAAAACACCTATGGTTACTGTACCTGGTAATATGTATGGTGGTCAAAAACAAGACACCACTTGTGCGGACCGGTACGGACCCCTGTCTCAAACATCTAGGTTAGATTTTAAGAAACTTTTACTACAGCACAGTGTGAAACTGAATACACTAAGTCCTCAGAATAAAACTAACAAACTGTCAGCAGTAGAACAATTAAAACTTTCTAGAGAAAAACCACAAACATTGCCTGCCCAAATTGCAAATAGATCGCAAGTAAATATTCTTGACTTAAGTGGATCTCCTAAAACATATACACATAGGAAAGTTATGAAACCTAATGTACAACCGTCGTCGCCAGGCCGTACTGGAGCGCTTATAAAGGAGCACAAAAATACACCCAAAATATTACTGTCGCCCAAATCACAATGGCGATTCGCAAGTCCAAGATCCGATGTTTTGTCTACTCCAATACCGGAAGCCTATAACGAGGATGAGAACTCAAACAGCTCAGGTGAGAAACATGACGTATCACCAGTAAACCCACCATCTAAAACAGTACCCATTGTCACAAACCAACATTTTGGTGCTCGGCGTAACCTAATACCACTGAATGAAAATATTTTAGAAATTGAGAGGAGTTTCCCACAAGCCGCTGATCAAGGGGTATTTCCTCTAAATCCTGACTTTGTAAAGGGACAAGGCTTATCGAGAACCGAATTAATGCAGGCAAAACGAGCTGAATTTTTCAATACATGTCCGGATTCATCGCCGCCAAAGCTCACGTCCTTTAAGAGTCCAACGACGGCTGGTCCGCCGACCAACACCCGCAGTAAGTCATCTCCAGAACGAGGCAAAGTTTCACCCAGTACACTTGAAACTGCATTATGATATAGCTGATTGTAGCTGATAATAAAATGAGATGTAAAAGCGGTGCTTTAAACAAATCAATCTCAAAGTTGTAAATAAGGCAATGAAATTCATAGAAGCTTTAATCTAGTCTTTTCTTGCTTATGGTGCCATTTTTGCAGGCACTTTTATTTCAAAACCAGTGTGTGAAAACTACTTCTGAATTTGAGCTCAAAGTAATCACTTATTATTTAATCGCTCTATGGGGCCAATTTTGTTCTGTGTATATCATCTCTACATGATATTTGCTATTTTAACAGCTGGTTATAAAACTTAGTATGTAAGTATTTATTGAGTACATATTAGGTAATATGTTAGTAGTGTTTTGAACTTTTTCAAAGTTTTTAAGTTATTCGGAATACAATTTTAAATAAAATGTGTTGATTAATGTACGTGTATTTTCTAAAATCATTACTAGTACTACACTAAACTAAAAAGAGACATTCCTTCCCCAAATCCTTCTTCATCCAAGATCTAAAGGCTCTTTTCCACAATTTCGTTTATTCTGGCATTCATGTGTTCGAGTCGCGCTATCCAAAGAATCGTTCGGCCCAATCAGGTGTACTGGCTTGTATAGAATTATGTTCACAGCAATAGCATACAAAGGCATAGGTACAGGCAATAGCTACGAAGCACTTACCTATCTTATTTATATTCTGTAAGCCCCTTATCAAGTCCTCTTTGCACAAATACGTAGTATTGTATTCTCTTTGGCACAAATCTTGACATTAAGGTTGACTTCTAGCTTGTTTATTCTATGCTTACTTCTGTCACTGATTTACCATATCCACTTGATGATATGGTAATTTTATTCTTCTTTTTTATTTAACATTTTGGTACCTGGTGATGTTTATAAAAATCTATACCTACCTACAACTTCAAATCGATACGTATCTAAGCACCAATGAAGTGTAAATTCAAGGAAAGTGCGAAAACTTCAATGAGCGCCCAAGGCTGCTCTTATAAGCTTCGATTTCTTACACTAGTAGTGACAACTGCAAACCTGATCAACGAAAGAGCTACGCTGACGCTTGGCATTAACCACGCCATCGTAGCACCTATTACACTCTTCTCTACATTTATATTCTTTAGCATTTTTCTGATTAGCGGATGCTGCAGACGGTATGCTTCAAATTTTATTCAAATATATGCACTTATAAGTTGTATTATACTTCAACTTACTCTATCTATAGTGGTTTTAGAAGAATATCAATACAAACAAAGAGTAAGGACACTCAGTTTAAATACAAAAGCCTTATATAATACGGGTCAAGCTTTGAATGGTATATTACCAATGTTTACAACACTGTTACTGCTCGCCGATCTCGTTCTTTTAATTTTCTCAAGTCGCGAACAACGAACGGGTGCAGGACAGCCAGCATCCACGCAAGATCCAATGCACCGAGAGGTCACATAATATTTTCTACACATAATTATATGCAATTTATGTAATACAAATGGTATTTTATTACGTCACATGGGGTCGCTTAAGTATCGCTGGTTGCATCCGCGGCTCGCACCTCTGCACGCGCAGTTCGGTTACGCTTTCTCCTCCTTTTGAATGGCTTACAGGGTTTTTTGGGAGTAATTGCCGTCTAACCTAACCCCGAAAAGAAACCCTTTGCCAGAACTTCGTCCGTCGATCACCGGGTGCAGTGGTTTGCAGGCGAGGTTAGCTTGGCCCCGAAGATCTTTGTGGTGCATACCTAACACTGAAACTGGCAGAAATCAATACAAGTAGCAGCAATATATGAAAATTTTAATGGTGAAACTATAAATTATCTGAGACCTTCTAGTAATGGGAATATGTGTTTGGCTGCTAAAATTTGCTTATGTAGCCTGCCTTGTTCCTTGTTTCGTCTCATTGGTGAATAAAGAATAGGAGCACATCAGAGCACGTTACCTAAACGATATATTTGATATCTAGATAATAGGTAAAAGTGCTATCTAGATCTAGAAGTAAGTAGGTACCTATTACTGAACTAGCGTGGAAGCACAGGAACTCTAATGAAATGATGCTAGTGACAAGGACTTTAATTCAGATTCTAGTCCTAGGTAACTTGGAAGCTACTTTATTAGGGCTATGTTGTCTGGAGACTGTGATGGAGAAAATAAAAATGTTGTCTTTCTGTACCCTGGACAGGTGCAATCGCAGCTTCGGTAGAAGCGTCGGTAGCTTAGTGGTTAAGTCTTACGATCGAGGGGTCCTGGGTTCGAATCCTGGCCATTACACTAGCCGACGTGAACCCACTCCTAGCACAAGCAATTTAGCTTAGTTGGAGGGATTAGAGGGAATATTAGTAATTTCGGTTCTAATATTCTTTTAAAAAAAAACAACAACGTCCCCCGTGACACCCTCCTCCCCCCTCTGACTGCGCATGACCCTGGAGCGAAAATGCTGAAATTATTGAGTTTGTATGTAGGCAAGTGCTCCAGCGCTAACTGCAAGGTTTGCAATAATTGTAGTAGGTATTCACACGAGTGATAGGTATAAACCGTAGAGCAGGTATAGTAAAGCCAAATACGACTGAAGTTCGACAATGTTTTTTGGCGCCTGAAGTTTAAGATCAGCGGACTGGGATGGATTGCGCGACTATTATGCGTCCATCCCGTGGGTTGAACGCTGCTTTGAGGGTAAGAACCCATCTGAGAGCGCTACTGCCGTCGCCGGTGAGATCGGTCTAGGTATGGAATACTATATCCCATACACCGATGTCACCGGAGTCCGCGGAGCGCGTCCGTGGTTCGGGCGCGAGTGCGCGGAGGCTGTTGAACATAAACAGTCTGCGTACCGCGCCTGGGTGCGGGCGCGCGCCACACGCGATCCCAACGTGGGTCACTTCAAGGCGGCGTACAACAGAGCCACAAAGGTCTGCAAGAGGGCATGCGTCAGGGCGGATGCCCAGCGCATAGCGCGGCTGGGCCAAGAGCTAGTGGCGCATCCCACGGGTAGCCGTGGCTACTGGCAACTGGCCAAAGCCGTGCAAGCCAACTTCTGCCAGCCCTCGCTGCCCCCGCTGAGCAATCCCGATGGATCTCTGGCCCATGAGCCGCAAGAGAAAGCAAATTTGCTGGTCAATCTCTTCGCGGCCAACTCCCGAGTCGATGATTGTGGTATGCAACCACGGACAATGCCCACTGGTGACCACGCAATGCCTGATATACGTATCAGGCAACGCGATGTCCGTGCAGTACTGCAATCACTCGATGTCCGGAAAGCCAGTGGTCCTGATGGTATTCCAGCGGTTGTACTTAAAAAATGTGCAGCGGAGTTATCTCCTATGCTAACGCGGCTGTACCGACTGTCCTACAGTTCGGGTACAGTGCCTTCGGCTTGGAAGGAGGCGAATGTCCAGCCGATCCCCAAGAAGGGGGATCGCTCGGACCCAGCCAACTATCGACCCATAGCCGTCACCTCAGTGCTGTGTAAGGTGTTCGAGCACATAATTAACACACAGCTCATGCGCCACCTAGAGGATCACTCCCTGCTTAGTGACCGGCAATACGGTTTCAGACCGAAACGGTCAACGGGTGATCTTCTGGCGTACATGACCCACCTTTGGGGTGAGGCTATGGAGAAGCACGGTGAGTCACTGGCAATTAGTCTTGACATCGCCAAAGCTTTCGATAGGGTATGGCACAAATCGCTTCTTTCCAAGCTACCAGCCTTCGGCCTGCCTCCTAGACTGTGTAACTGGGTTGCAAGCTTCCTGCAGGGGCGCCGTATTCGCGTCCTTTGTGATGGACGAGCTTCGGAGTTCTTGCAGGTAAATGCTGGCGTGCCGCAGGGTTCCGTTTTATCTCCCACTCTCTTTCTTCTGCATATCAATGACATGCTCTGTAACGGAAACATTCACTGCTATGCAGACGACAGCACCTTACATGGGAGTTATCACGCACATCCTGCGGCCAAGCAGTCTGATATCGCGGAAAAAAGGCAGCTTCTTGTCACAGAGCTGGACCGGATCCTGGACCACATTTCTCAATGGGGCGCTAGGAACCTGGTCGAGTTCAATGCCAAGAAGACCCAGGCATGTGCGTTTACAGCTAAGGTATCTCCTTTCCTTCCCCTTCCCACTCTTCAGAGCACACCACTGCCACTGCAGGATCACCTCACTGTCCTCGGTATGGATGTTCGCTGCAAACTGAATAACAAAAACTATATCGAGAGTATCATCAAATCAGCCTCGCGTAAACTCGGAGTCCTGAACAGAGTGAGACGTTTTTTCACGCCGGAGCAGCGGTGTCTTCTATACAAGACCCAAATTCGTTCCTGCGTGGAATACTGCTCACATCTCTGGGACGGCTCCGCAAAGTACTTATTAGATGCTCTCGACAGGTTGCAGCGACGTGCGGTCCGCATTATTGGGGATCCTGAGGTCACGAACACCCTCGAGCCTTTGCAGATGCGTAGAGATGTTGCGTCTTTGGCAGTTTTCTACCGTCTCTACCATGGTGAATGTTCTGACGAGCTCTTCCAACTAGTCCCACCCTCCCCTTTCCTTCACAGGACGACACGTGCAGGGCTAAGATGTCATCCATTTACGGTGCAGAGTATACCTGCTAGAACCAAGCGTTTCAGTGATTCATTCCTATGCCGCACCACTAAGACCTGGAATTCCCTGCCAGCTCACGTGTTTCCTTCTTCCTACAGTCCCGGGTCCTTTAAGCGGGGCGTGAAAAGGCATCTAATGAGGCCGTCAAGCTGAGTGCCACCACTGTTAACATGGTAAATGTTTACGATGGTGACCCTCTTTCCGAGACTTTGCCTTTAGCTTAACATCAGACGAGGTGAAGTCAAATTGACGTGTCCTATATAAAAAAAAAAAATGTAAAGTTGGCAGGCGCTAAATAGGAACATCGAAATAATTGGCATACCATCGGCCGAGTGTGGTTTATTAGGTATACCTATACCTACCTAATGATAAGGTACGAGGCTATAATGGCTATTACATTATTCCAACTGTTAATTCTAGTTTAACGATAGCAGATTTTAAAATAATCTATAGTTCATTCAGTTATGTAGATACTAAACTAAAGGCATACATATAATTACACATAATATGCTAAAGTACCTAAACTATCTTGAAACATTTTTTTTTCAAAAACACATAATTTAACAACTAGGCTAACTAACTGTGGTTAAATTAAGATAACATAACATAACATAAACTCACGCCTGTATTCCCCGAAGGGGTAGGCAGAGGTGCTAGCACCCGCATTTCGCCAGTTTATGTTTAGGTCCCAATGTAATAGGTGGCGAGCCTATTACCATTAACCGGGCACTTATAAATAACTTAACACACATAACACAATACACACATAACTTCAAAAAGCATCGAAAAGTCATTGGAGTGTGCCATGGTAAACCTGGGATCGAACCCGAGACCTCGTCTCAACAGTCCATTAGCCATACCACTAGGCTACCGCTAGTTGGTTTTTAAAATGAGTTTCTAAACAGAAAAATATCAGTAAACTGAGTTTTTAAAGAAATCTTATCAAAGAGGCACATCAAGATTGTTTACATTCCCTCTTCTTACCTTCACCTTCCTAATGAAATGAAGTATAGATGTTCAGTGGAAGTGGAAGGGGATTAAAAATTCAAAACAAGATACATTTTACAATCATATTTTATTTTACATATAAAACTTACATTTGGTATGCCACAAGAGTCAAAACATTATACCGTTTATATAAAAATGTACCTATACAAGTAATTTTTTTTAATAATAAATAGGTAACATAATCGAGTAGGAATCGCAAAATAATCCGAGTATCTGTGAATGTGTTTCATAGTAACAGGTTTATGTTCAATATAGTCAAACATTACGCATTCAGATCAGTACATTGTTCCAGTACACAAAATTTTAGTTAATATCAGATGTAAGCATTTACAAATCGGTAAATAGAGGAAATAGGTGAAATGGCTCTACAACAGAGGGCAGCTCACCCGTCCGGCCGCGGCATCCGCTGCCGGCAGTAAGTAAGAGTTTACAAAAAAAGAAAACAAGTACAAACAGTACAATACTTAGACATGTTAATTTACTTTTAATTACCTACTAAACCGACAACATAACCTCAAAGATTATATCCATTTAATATCCCTTGACTAATGTACTCTTATTTTTAGAAAATAAAAGATATCCACCGAATAAATATAACTATATAACCTCAAAGTACACAATGTTTCACTGTTTGTGGCAACTATGATAAATTATTGTTCTAATTCAGTTCATTTCACTGTCAAAGTCTTGATACTATTTATTCATAGGTGGTCCATTCATCAAAGGTGGTCGCATTTGACCCATAGGTCCCATGGGGCCCATTGGACCCATTATTGGCCCCATCATAGGCGGTCTCATTCCCATCATAGGCGGCATAGGTCCATGGGGTCCCATCATCATTGGTGGGGCCATAGGCCCTCCTGGACCCATTGTTGGGGGTGGCAACATTCCAGGAGGTCCACCCGGTGCAGGAACAGGAGGTCTCGGACCACCCGGGCCCATTACTGATGGATCCCACGGCGGAGGAATAGCTGCTCCCTTGTTAAATGGATTCTGTGCTATTTTACCTGCTTTAAACGCAGCTGTTGTAGCATCAATGAGATGTTGTGCTTGTTCTTCCATCCATTTCTGGTAATAAAATTTCACATTATCTTTATGTTTTCTTCCAGTGCAATGTGTTTTTCTAACACTTGGTGAGTCGTGTGTTAGATACGTGTCACAATAATCACAATAATACTTAGGCATTTTATATTTTGTACCAAAAATCACAATTTGCAAACAGAATTGTCTGGACGCGCGGCTGCGTTAGCAAATCAACCAAAAATTAACATTAACCAAAAATGCAGCAAACAAACATGAGTTGGTTTGGCAATTTTGGCATTTGACATTTTTGATGCATTTTTGGCGTCATTCATTACCTTAGAGTATATCAAGAGGTGCCATACCTACGAAAAAAAACTGCCTACCTAAACTTGGATTTTATGAATGAATGGAAAGCAGTATGGCGGCCTACTAGGGAATCCAGTAAACTGTCGATAACTACTTATCGATATAAAAAGGGCACAGATTAAAAATTTATACATTTGAAAGAAAAAATTAAGTGATTAGCTTAAGTGGATGCCGATTATTTGTATTCTCAGGTTGCAGTGTGCTTATGGCTTTCTGTCAGACTTTCCTTGTGATAGCCGGAGTTTCGAATAATTCGCCCAGAAGGACGTAGAATCTACAAAGATTCTTTTCAGTCTTTGAGTAATGGTATATATATATATATATATATATATATATATATATATATATATATATATATATTTAGTAGTACTCCAGATACATAACACATTGGCACAAAAATAAAATCGATTTGGACAAAAAAAAATCGAATTTTTATTTAATATTTTTGTTTTTTTTTTGTAAAAAATGTTTTAGTATCTATCATCAGTAATACCATTATGCGATAGAATAATAAAAAGTCAACGGCATTTCAAAAGTCATTCACTATGTATGGAAAGTGGTCTTCGTTCTTTAAATATTTGGGAAAATATCGATAATTAAAATTCTATCACCGCATCACTAGCAATTTTATTTGACCAATCAGGTGCTACTACATCCCCACTACGTTGGAAAGCAAGATGGAGAATTGGCGTTTTCCTAATATGATTTTATGAATGAATTTCGTAGTAGCTTCACGTCTGTATATTTATGTCTATGTTCATTACTCATATTATTCATTGTATCAATCTCGTTCAAAAATAGAGATGGCCTATGGAGATGGCGAAAGGGCCAAAAGTGTTGATATTTTTTACAAACTTATTTCGATCTTTTACTATAAAAATCATTCGCTGGTTGGCACGGGCATGCGTGCATATGTTCCATCCAAATCTCCCCAGAGAGCTTTTAGTAAAGTCATCACAACTTTACTGAGGCAGCCTTCATCTCATTCATCGTCATCACATCAATATCATTAACCCATTATCGTCTTCAAACAATCATTTTATAATATAGTCAAGGTTTCTGAACCTCGCGTAATCCTATTTTAGAACAGTTTCCTCGGACACACAACTTCACACAAGCGAATGTGTAGACTGTAGACTCTGGCCAATGAAAGCTGAAGAAATCATTGTTCAAACCTTTTATATGGCAACAATTTCTACCTGTCAGTTCGTTGTCAGTATTTTATGGGTTTCGAAAACGTCGTGATCCGCAAGATTCACAAAATAATCGACTCTACATAACCTACCCGTGACAACAAAACTCCCATCCTAGATGTTCGTATGACAACCGTGACCGACGGCTTAACGTGCTGTCCGAGCCGCGACCAGTCTAGTCGTAAATAAAAATATTCATATTACATAACATAACATAAACTCACGCCTGTATTCCCCGAAGGGGTAGGCAGAGGTGCTAGCACCCACATTTCGCCAGTTTATGTTTAGGTCCCAATGTAATAGGTGGCGAGCCTATTGCCATTAACCGGGCACTTATAAACCTGCGATAAATACACACATAACTTCGAAAAGCATCGAAAAGTCATTGGTGTGTGCCATGGTAAACCTGGGATCGAACCCGAGACCTCGTCTCAGCAGTCCATTACCCATATCACTAGGCTACCGCAGATTTTTACAGAATATTCATATTCATGCATACAAATATATACAATTTTGAGCGGGGATCGAACTCGCGCCTCCTGCGTAGCGGCCGCGTTCACTATCGTTTCGCCACAGAGACTATGTCCTTCCTCAATGTCTAATCACCCATGTACCAAATCTATGCTAAAAAAAACCATCAGGTTATCTTAAAAAACACAAAGTTTCAACACCAGACCCCCCCCCCCCTAAACCCCTTTGTCACGATCGGTTTATCGGAGATTATGAATTTGTGCCGTTTGGAGTCGAAACCTTGGTGACATGGGGTCCGAGCGCCCGTAATCTCTTCAGGGAGATTGCGAAGCGTAATGGTCGACGCTCCCCGTGACCAGAAGGCTGGCCTCTTTTTAGGTCAGAGATTAAGCATTGCCATACAACGTGGCAATGCTGCCAGCCATCTGCGAACCCTACCGCAAGAGGCATTGCGATGCGGAGGAATTTCATGATGCATTTTGATAATTTTTCGGTATAATTTGTAAATAGGTAGTCTATATTCAAATAGATTTTAATTTTATATGATAGACGCTATGCGCATTTTGTTGTATTTAAGTAAATAAACCAGTTTTAATATTTATATAGTATACCAATACAAAATTTAAGTATCAAGGCGTGTATGTTCGTATAAAAATACCAACTGTCAGAAAAAAATGTTGCCATGTAAAAGTTTTGAAAAATCGATTTGTTCATGTTTCGTTGGCCACTGTATATTTAGTCGATTAAAAGGTGACTAGGTAAGGTCACCTCTATAAAATTGAGGAATGCAAATGGCGCGCAGCATTTGTCCAAGAAGCACGTGTAATTGACGTTTAGAAAAACATTTCCACATTTCGCTAAATAAATATATGAAATTGCTAAATGTACCAGAAGTAATTACACCGGCCAAACAAAACTTTGAAATACACAATGACGGATATGAAATATATATTAGTTACCGGCGGAGTAATTAGTGGTGTTGGGAAAGGTGTGATTGCAAGCTCATTTGGCACGATTTTAAAAAGCTGCGGCATTGATGTGACTTCTATAAAAATTGATCCGTATATAAATATCGACGCAGGAACATTCTCCCCGTATGAACATGGTAAGTGGATCTAGATTTCGCTACAGCTGACTAAACTTGCTTCTACGCACGTCCATTACATCAATCTGCAATCTGCATGTTTCTATTTTTATTTTGTAGGTGAAGTTTATGTTCTCGATGACGGCGGTGAAGTCGACCTTGATCTTGGCAACTACGAGCGCTTCCTGGACATTACCTTGCATAGAGACAATAATATAACAACTGGCAAGATTTATCAGATGGTTATTGAGCGCGAGAGGCGAGGAGACTACTTAGGAAAAACTGTTCAAGGTATCATTTCAGAATTACAAATTTATCACAAATTCATATTATAGATCCCATGCAGTTTGTAATTCAAGAATGTTTTGTGTATTAACAAGGCTGCCAGCAATGCAGGTCCTGATGTCACGATTTTCATGCATTTTAGGTAGCCTAGTGTACCTAAATTTGAGCATTGTGCCTGTAGTGGTTAAAAGAGTGCAAAAATAATGACAAAACAAACAATCTAGCTCATATGATGTTTACTTTGTTAAATTTTAATTTTAAGTAAAATTATTTTTTTTATAAATATCACTTTTCATTTTTTGAGGTTGGTTAAAATTAACATGCTCCATCTGCTGTTAACAATTAAAAAGTATTGTTGATTCTCAACTACTAACCTATTGTAACTGCTGCCTTTTGTGCTAGTGTGCAAAGCAACTATCCCTAACTTCTAGAAACATCTTTGCTTTTAACCATATAGGTTATATTAAGCGAAAAACAACAGACTTCAAAGGGATTATAAAAGATGATATAAACACTTTACAGAACACTGATTTACCTGACAAAGGTAGTTATCATCCCGCACCCTTAAATATATTAACAAATATTATCTTGTCCCATTCACGGAATGTTAACAAATTTCAATTTTTTTTGTTTTGTGGGTTTGATCACAAAACCATCCTTTAAAATTAATATGAATGTGCACTGGAGAAAGCTTCTCTTCTTAAATTGCAAGTGACAAAAACCAATTGGAATTGGCCCTAATTCTTACATTGTAATGTGAGATAGTAAAATTGCAATATCATTAAAAGCAAAGTGCATAGTCACTGTCTAATTTCCTTCATATAATTCTTACCTCCAGCGGGGGACGCCGTCGACCGGTCAGGTGATCTGCCCGTTTTGTGGGCCATTTCACCTAAATCCCCTATATATAATTGGTTATGCAATAGTCAAGATAAATTTAGATTTTTCCAATTAAATATCACAATAAAAACTTAGGTAATTATTATCTATGCCTCTACAAGAGAACAGAAATTGCAATACACTTATTTCTTTCTATATATTTTTTTTCTGTGTAAGTTTTTATATTATTAATTTTATATTAAAAATAATTATTTATTTTAGTAATCCCACACATAACTGATGCCATACAAGAATGGGTGCAAAGAGTAGCTCACATATCCGTAACACCCGACAATGCACCACCAAGGGTGTGTATAATAGAGCTTGGTGGAACAATAGGTGATATTGAAAGTATGTCATTTGTGGAAGCTTTCCGACAGTTCCAGTTCAGAGTAAAAAAGGAGAACTTTTGTTGTGCACATGTATCTTTAGTGCCCATGGTAAGTTTCATTTAGATTATATAATTTTGTAATAAATAATTGAAATCCAAATTCAATCGCTGTAAAAAATAATGATTTAGGCAAACTTTTATGTTAAAAATATGAATTTCAAAAATAAATCATGAAAGCAATCAAATTTTTAGTTGTTACAATATTAAGTACAATACAAATAAACACCAAAAGTTAAAGAATTGTAGACGTTAAAATAAATTGAAATTAAATAAATATACTTAATTTTTTTAGCCAAAATCTACAGGAGAGCCCAAAACGAAACCTACACAATCTTCTGTAAGGGAGCTGCGTGGCCTAGGACTATCACCTGATTTGATATTATGCCGATCTGAGAAACCCATCAACCACACAGTCAAAGAAAAAATATCGAACTTCTGCCATGTTGGGCCGGAGCAGGTAATTTGACTTTATTCATAATATCTACAGCTATATGTAATACTATGTAATCTTAGTATTCATAATGATCATCATCATCTACAAAAAAAACTTATTACCCTGATTGATCTGCCTACCCCTTCGGGGAATATAGGCGTGAGTTTATGTTATGTTATGTTATGATCCTGATTTATAATGATCATGATAAGAGTATATTATGTTGCATATTTACTTTTTCTGGGACGAAACATGATATTGTAGTTCATTTATAATGTGCCAAACACTACCTATTTGTCTGCTGTGGAAATGGTTATTAAAAACTGAAATGGGTGGTAAAAAAAACTTATTACCCTGATTGATCCTGATTTATAATGATCTCTGCTGTGGAAATGGGTAGTAAGTTACTTGATGATGCCGCATAAGATCAGACTACTTGTTGGAAAAAAATTGCATTAAAAATAGGCCATTTATGTGGTAGGTAGCTAAATGTGGAGTAAACAGTGTTTATTATTACGTTTTTTTGTTATTTGTTTTACCCACTAAAATAGGTTGTGGTAAGCGGCCATAGAAAAAATAATCATCTGAACTCTGACGTCATCTTTCTCTGCTAGTCGGCGCGTATAATGGCACAGATAGGTAGTCAGGTTAAATTATGACACCCTTCGTTTTGCGACCACTGTCCACCCGGCAGCATCAACATATACTTGTTCGTGTCAAACTAGTTTTACCAGTTAATTTATCTCAGTTCTTTACAGATACTTGAGTACCTGTTTATAAAACACTTTAAATTTAAGTCGGCGACTCGTCTGATTAATTGGAGCGCTTCCGCTCATGAAACTTACCTACGAAACGCCCACCGCTCATTTATTTCCAAATATCAGCGGCTTACTGCAACTAGGGTTGCCACGCGTCCAGATAAAGCTGGACATAGTGAGGCTTTTTGATTGCGTGTCCGGCCAAAAAGATGAGTGTCCTGCCAAAATGAAAAGTGCCCGGCTTTTTTTTTTTATATTCCGCATATGACTACACAACGAAAGACTCCAGATCAAATTGTGTTCAAAAGTTTGTACTGCATACATACATACATAGAGTGCAAGTTAGTAAGAAGCTTGATTTTGTTATATGCATTAATAATACTGAGACAAAATTCACAATAATGTAAAGAGTCTCCCTTTTTTACAAGAATATTATTTTTGAAGGTTTGGCGACCTAGCTACCCTAACTGCAACCCATATATTGGACATATCGATTTGGTATGGGTAGCCTATGCTACGTAATGCCTATATTGATGTCAATTTTTTAATTATTTGCTACTGAATTTTAGGTAATTGACTCACCCAATATTTTTGACATTATTTAAATGCACATATTTTTCGATACCAAGTAATCACACAAAGTTCCGACCGTTAATTTTGTTATACTTTATAAATAAAAGTGTAACAAAATTAACATAATAATGGCGACCATATGGTAAGACCATTATTTTGCGAATAATTAGAAATAAAAATAAATATGGCCGTGTTGGTTACTGGTGCTATAGAAAAAGGACGATCCCAGCTCTTCCTGGAGGGTCGTAAGAGGCAACTAAATCTCCATCCGATAGTAAACATACAGCCCAAGACTAAGGGCCCACTAGTCGGAAATAGGCTCACCCCCCATTACGTCGTTGGGACCGAAAATCATTATTGGCGAAACGTGGATGCTAATACACCTCTGCCTGCCCCTTTGGGGAGTTACAAGCATGAATATAATATGTGTGTATGATATATTTTACGACTACAACTATTGAGAATAGGCCATGTAACTTATTTGTTTGTTTATAAACAATGCATAAGTGATTGAAAATCGATGATGGCATTGTTTTTGCTTTGTGTTAACCACGCGTTGACATAATTTATAAACAAGCAAAGCAATAACGTATCAGCTATGGATGTAAGAAACTCATCAATCACGAGCATGATTTATCTAAAGATATTTAAACCTAACTGACTATACCCGCGACTTCGTCCACGTAGAACTTCCTTTGGAATTTCATTGGTTTTATTGTTTTTGCCGGCATCCCGTCACATCCGATATTAAAAGTAACAAATAGACAGACAGAAGTTTAATTTGTACATTAAATCGACAATAAATTCCATACATACATATGTATAATCACGGTAGACAGTTAGTTAACAGGTTAGGCACAGGTGAATTAACATCCACATTTCACCAATCATTGTATTCGGATCCACGTAATAAGGGGTGAACCGATTGCCGTATTCCGGGCACTATTGTTCACTCGAGCCATGCATCTGAGGTTGAACCTGGAACCTATACTATATCTGTCTCATGTTAAACAACCCTATCCCTTAGTCGCCTTATACGACACCGCATGGGAAGAGATGGGATGACCCAATAACTTAGTCTTTTTTAAACTAATAACGAAGGAATAATCAAAGCTATCTAAAGGACTAGTCTAAGCAACTGCATGTATTTAGTACCTACCTACTTATAACGACACGACACAGCAGTTTACAGTCTATCTTAAGATGTGTCTCAAAGGTGAACTTGATCGCATCGCTGGTGTGGCTAGAGTTTAGTTTCAGGCTTTAAAAATCCCACCTCTGCTTAAGAGAACCAACCCATAAAAATGTGTATGACATTTTATGAATGAGCTCACTGTGTTGTTAAGTCTGGATTTTGCTGCTTACTGGGTTTGATTAAGTGGATGACTGGGTCCCAAGCTGGTGGTATGTTCCATCAATCCTCTATTAAAATTTGGGTGTTTTTTAATTTCAATAGCCTCGCGGATCATTCTAGAAATATGTCGATGTTCTTTGGCGAGTATCTGTGGTTTATCACACCTTAGGTTGGTGCCTTTTTGCGCGTGTTCACATACAGCTGACTTTGTTGAGCGTTGGTGTGTTATGTCAGCTATGTGTTCTTTGAACCGAGTGCCAATGCTTCGCTTGGTTTGACCAATTCAACATGTATATTTTGCGTGTTCGAAGCGAACTTGAACTCCCAAATCTCGCCTTCCAACCTGGGTATGCCTTTGGTTCCTATCCCAGGATGATGAAATCCTTATAGCTAATAAATAGCTATTATAATATACTTAAGTATGTTTTATGTCAAAGCCTTATATTATAACGGTAAAAGTACCGCTAAAAATAGGCATTCCGACCATTGACCTGGAAAAAATTAAAGCCGTTCAGAAACAGGTATTGTTTATTAGACATTATAAATATCAACTCAAACATAGTTGAATCTACATACATACATAGACTATGAAAAATTAGACAGAAAAACAGATATTAAACATACTCTTTGCATTTACTATAAATATATTACGGCCGCTTGCCACGATTCGCGATTTTGCCGACTAGGAAAGAGGCTCGTTTTTTATTTGTTTTTCAGTGAAACCTCGCACCTTGGGAACCCAGCGTTATTGTACATTGTTGCACTTTAATTTCATTAATTTGTATAGATTAATTAAACCAGGTTGGTTACCATTGTATCCACTCCCAACTAATTTATGAGATAAGTTCAGGAAGATGATGATGTATATCTTTAATCATTAAATAGATGTATGGTGAATATGTTTACGATAATGTTTTCTCTTTATTTACAGGTTATATGCATTCACGATTTGTCTTCCGTATATCATGTCCCGCTTTTGATGGAGGAACAAGGAGTCGTCCAATATTTAAATGAAAGACTGCAGCTAAACATTTCTATGCAACGAGGAAAGTGAGTACATTTCAGCAGTTTTACAGTACATCTAGCTAGATTTTATATTCTGGAGACCACATCGATATTAATCATGAATAGTATCAAATAATATGTTATAAATAATATGTGTAAAGTCATATAGTACACTATTAAGGCCGTTGCATACGTGACGGGTTTTTGCAGTGGTGCTCAATAGCTCAGTTGGCAGAGCAGTCGCCCTATAAGCGAAAGGTCGTGAGTTCGAGTCTCACTTGAGCATTTCATTTTTTCCAATGTTTTTCGAACTTAACAGTTAGCATAATAAATGCTATAAAAAAATTCATTCAAATATTTGGGCGCAGTCATCAAAATTCAATGTTTAAAAATGGTTGAAAAATCATTCATTGTTTCCAACAGTTCGTAAGAATGTTGGTAGACGGCTGCACCGTCGCCCTTATAGACGGATATAAAGAGAAGGAAAATTTGGAATGATTCAAGTGGTGCTCAATAGCTCAGTTGGCAGAGCAGTCGCCCTGTAAGCGAAAGGTCGTGAGTTCGAGTCTCACTTGAGCATTTCATTTTTTCCAATGTATTTCGAATTTATAGATAATTCTTGAAAAGAAAAATTAATCTTTCCTTGTTCACAACATTAGTTCACAACGTTAGATCCGAACCACTATGCATGCCTCACCAACACATTCAGCCACGTGCCCGTCACGTATGCAACTGCCTTAATAGCGTACTAA
Organism: Eilema sororculum; assembly: GCA_914829495.1. Lineage (NCBI taxonomy): Eukaryota > Metazoa > Arthropoda > Insecta > Lepidoptera > Erebidae > Eilema > Eilema sororculum. The sequence continues at coordinate 17,454,296 of OU618543.1, read as the reverse complement.
ATTATAGCGAAACTGTACAATAAATGTTAGTTGACAACTAACATTCATAAAACAAATATGTCTCATAATCTCGCGATAGTCCATCTTCTCAAGCTTTATAAAAAAAAATATGTCTCATAATCTCGCGATAGTCCACCTTCTCAAACTTTATAAAAAAAATATGTCTCATAATCTCGCGATAGTCCTACGTTTATCATTCATAAGGAACATTTAAAGTCAAGGCTATTGCCTTAACTTTGCAATTAAATTTTCTTATGAATGATAAATGACCGGCACTTGGCTAGCGACAGTTCCGGACCTACCAACAAAGTGGAGTGTTAAAAATTTTCGTAGACATAAACACGTTAACTATTTAAAGGCCGGTTCGACCAAACGCGAGTAAAGTTTATTCTAGGAATAAACGTTACTCATGCTACGGTGGTACGGTATGGTACTACTTTGGTCGAATGTACCATAAGTCGTATTGTAACGCATGATTAAATCTATTGTAGACTTAGATCTATTCTCGTAAGTAGATACGGAAGATTGAACCTGATGCCCTTCAAGTTGTTCATCCGATTATTTCTATTTTAACTGCTCTTACAGTGACGGAAGTTTTACTGTGGACTACACAATATAGTAGCGCTTTTTATATACAAAGTAGTAAGCGCACCTATTGTTTGGTCGAATCCAATAAAGTGCCTACATCAGATACTGATTTGGTCCGATCGGGATCTAATCGGTGCTGCCTATTACAGAACAGCCTAGGACTTGCGTTTGTGTACATATTTACATTTACACGTTCACTTTTAACCGAAGCATCTAAATGGTTTGGTTAAAAATACTATAAGATATAATCACACCAGCCTGTTTACGGTCACATTGTTATACACGCGCCGCTTCACAGTATGAGAGGAGTTACATCATAATCCAACTAACCGGCTTATGCAGGTTGACAGACTGTCCACTGTTCTAGAACTTTTATTTAAATTATTATACAGCTATTCTCAATAATATGATAAAAGTTTGCAATATCTGGGGTCATGTGATGGGAGGTCTTAATTTTGCACACATAAGATAATAGAAGAGTCATTGATCTCAGCTAAAATCTTTAGTTGTCATGCACCAAGTATTCACGATTTATATTGTTTTAATTTCAGAATTATGCGTAAATGGCACAACCTCGCTAAACGTGTGGATAATTTACGTAAAGAAGTGAATATAGCTCTAGTTGGGAAATATACTAAATTGGAGGACAGTTATGCTAGCGTCACTAAAGCTCTTCAGCATGCTTGTATAGCAACTTATTCAAGACTTAATTTGACTTACATTGAAGCTGTCAATTTGGAAAGACAGACCAAGATCGATGATCCAGTTAGCTATCATAAAGCGTGGCAGGACTTATGCAAAAGCGAGTAAGTACTGAATTAAATTATTACTTTCAATTATTTTTTATCATACATACCTCACGTGCCTTACTCACGACTTGGTTTCTCTGGGGTAGGCAGAAACAACAAATAACAGCCTACAATCTAGTCATCTGTTATATACTGTCATTAAAACCTTTCACGGCAGTTTCTATTAGAGTAATAGAGATTAGAACTTAGACGCAGCTTTTTTCTCAGTATTATAGGACCTACCTATCGGAATATTGTATTTTTTTATCTTACTCTTAAACTTATTTACAATAATATTTTCTTTTATTTATTTAATAATTTTTACAATAAATTTAAAATATAATTTTGTAATTTGCAGTGGAGTCATAGTCCCAGGCGGATTCGGACAAAGGGGTATGGAAGGAAAAATAGAAGCTTGCCAATGGTGCCGTGAAACACAAAAACCTATGCTGGGTATCTGCCTTGGGCTGCAAGCGACAGTCATAGAATTTGCCAGGAATGTTTTAGGCCTTAAGGGTGCTAATAGTACGGAGGTGGACCCCAACTGTGATGATAAATTAGTGATAGATATGCCTGAACATCATCCCGGCAATCTTGGTGGTACGATGCGATTGGGAAAGAGGAAGACTTTTTTGGAACCTAGTTTGATAAGTAAGTTATATTTTTTTATTGCCAAGATAATATTAATACGCTTTGATAAGGCATTTAAAATCAAAGAAACGCATATCAGTTTCATTAATGACTCTGATTTAGAAGTGTTTCGCAATTTTAAATATAAATACCATATTTGGAAGTCAATTTTGGTATGGTATTTAATTTATCTATCCCCTTACTTATTTACCTACCTCAAACGACTAAAACCGCACGCCGACTGTGGGTCGTAGTGTTAGGCCGGAGGTGAGATTATCTTCGACATCCCTCGCACTCCGGCTGACCCAGGGCCATCCCTTACTCTTTCAGGCTAAGGTAGGCAGAAGTCTTCTGATAACTTTTGTTGAGTCTCAAGTTATTGGGTCTCACTGTTTTCTGATTTTGTTCTGCTACAGAGAATTTTATACTATTAAATCCCTTAATTTGATTTAATGATAAAACACCCTTTAATTTAACTTTGTAGTGTTTTAACCAGTTTTTTTTGGAAAATTAAACTTTATAATATATTTTTAGCACAACTATACAAGAAAGACGTGATAGAAGAACGCCATAGGCACCGTTATGAAGTGAACCCAGAATATATTCAGCGTTTAGAAGAGGCAGGTCTCCGCTTCGTGGGCAAAGACGATACCAAGACAAGGATGGAAGTGGCTGTGGTGGAGAGTCATCCTTATTACGTCACTGTGCAATTCCACCCTGAATATTTATCACGGCCATTGAATCCGAGCCCTCCTTTCTTAGGGTATGTAGAATTTTATGTAACGGTTGAATGAATTTTACAGCATTAACTATGCTAACGATACAAATCGAATGTCTCGGTAACCGAGTTGGTCAAGGAAAATCCCCCTGTAAGGGCAAGATCGCGGGTTCGAGTTCCGCCTGAGAAGATTCTTTTTCCCTATAGTATTCGATTTATGTAACAGACCTTGATTTGTGAGTTTACAGGCTAAGTGAAAAGTCACTCGAATGAAATTTTTATAGCATTCATTATTTATGCTAACTTTTTAAGTTAGGTGTGGCTCAATAGCTCAGTTGGAAGAGCATTCCCCTGCAAGGGAAAGGTCGTGGGTTCAAGTCCCACTTGAGTGCTTCTTTTTACTGATGTATTTCGAACTGGAAAGTCACTTTTAAATACACTTGGTAAATAATAGAGAACATTAATAACTAAGTGAGAAAAAAATTGAAAGTGGTTACTTGTCGCCACATTTATGAATTAACTTCTCACTGTACTTCTGCAATCAAATCCCATGCTGACAATTGCGATTATGGCTGGTATGACCCGTTGTGAGGCTGGTAGTTATGACCCGTTATGACTCTGTTAATGTAAGGTGTAACAAAATTAACTCTCGGAACTTTGGGGGTTTGAAATCGAAACCAGCAGAATCCGTAACAAAATGAATCAATTGCGACAGTCCATTCATTTCGTGCTAATTCTACAAATTTTCACCAATTGAGCCCATTCGTTTAGATTCACTTTGAATATTGTTTTGCTATTCACTAGAAAAAGAAAATCATGATTACTTCAATTAAATTATATAGATACAGGAGCAGTGAGTGCATAAATTTCAATATAAACTCTCCAACAGACATAATCCAACACACATCAATTCAATTTCAACAATTTTGTTATTTCTGAATATTTTGCCATATCTTTTAAGTACAAAGCAAACACTATTATCTGTTACCTGAAAATAATTGCCAAGTGTTGTACTTAATACTTTTGAAGGCGCTGACTGCTGTCACACAGTTTTAACTAGTACGGCTGTCAACATTCAACAATATCAAACCTAATGTAAAGTAAAGTTTTAGTAAAGTAAAGTGTTAATGTAAAGTTCATTGATAGTAAAATTGTACTAATGAAAGGAATATCTTTACCAGGCTCATTTTGGCTTCAATTGGAAAACTGAAAAGCTACATGTCAAAAGGATGTCGATTTAGTCCAAGAAACCAATCTGATGTTAGTTCAGGTAAGTATCATAATTTGCAGAACTTTTTATGCTGTACCCATTTACCCATTACTGAGTTTGACTCATAATATCGCCATTTCTATTAAATCCGTCCACGTCATGCAAAAGTGGCTACATTTGTTTTTTCAAGTTCTTCGTCGCTCAGTCTCCAACAAGAGACCCGACAGACTGTACCTCAACCTATGAATGAGCGTTTTCCAAACAAAGTGTACCTATGTTGTGCTTTGCGACTGTTGTCCGTTTTGTCCCGGAGGAACAAAATGTTGCAAAACCGACGTGACGTTTTCGCCACATTTTATTTATTTACTAATTTATTCTGACAGAAATCAGGTATAACTAATGTAAAAAACGTTATATAGTGAAGTCTTAATCTTCTGAGAATAATTAAATCATGTAAACTTATCCTAATTACTTTGGAAATGTGTCTCAAAATGGATGGAAGAAATGTTGACCGCCATGGCACTTCATACATAATGACAAGTATTTTCTTGAAAATTATTTGATATGGCTCTTTTATATTGACTACCAGACAATGTAAACATTAATGTGCTATTTTGAGAACTGAAATAAATCTTGTTGTCAGACAGACCTGTTTTAGCCGTGACAAAACTGACGTGTTCCAGACTATACCACTTTTTATTTGAAATTTAAATGCATTTAAAGGGCTTAGGACTCAAATTAGAAACTAAGGATGCTAATAGGTGACTCACAGTTCTTTCATATGGTACCTAAAACTCATACTAACCCAGTAGAAAAAACAATCAGAATAGCTTCTAACATTCAATAAATTGAATGGGGGACAGGCCGAAAACTGACGTTTCGGTGTTTAAAAATCATCATAATTTAAATATTACGATAAATAGATCAAATAAATGAATACCTTTAAATACTTTAGAGTATGTTTATATTTTTAAAATATTAAGTTATTAATACCCAGATATATCTTTTTTTTAATTGTAATTCAAACACAGGGGACAGTGCATAAGCGAAGGGTACACTTTTTTTGAAAAGCGCTCGAATACAGACATGACATGACATCTTATAAAGTATTAGTTCCCCAATTAGGCGCGGGCATGAAAGCGCAAGATAAATAATCACTATAATGAGGATTACAATCGCCGTACACCGCCATTCGTCCGCCAGTCGCTGTACACCGCTAGTCGTCCGCCAATCGCCGTACAATGCCCAAAGAGTTTTATTACATGAACATTGGGAATTGAACCCGCGCCCCCTGCTTAGTAGTTAAATGCATTACCGCTACCCCACAGAGGCTCTATATACGCCCTATTTTTTTTAATTTAGCCATACCTCATCGGATGCGGAATTCCATCATTATTATCCATACGATCCAACTTTCGCACATCGATCCACAAATAAATCGGCGCGGCTTGTCGCCTGCCTTTCATCGTCTGCACCTAACGGGTGCCTTCGATCCGATTTCGCTTTGCAATGCCGTCCAAGCATTCTAACTAAAATAATAGAGTTAATGTTACCGGCCTTAGGTGAATCCTTACAGGTCGCAGCTCGTCGTTGAGTCTCCAAATAATTTCATAGTTTATCTTCAACAATTTAGTTTATCATTATCATAAATTAATTATCTTACATAGGAAGATACAAATGTCTGTATTTGATAGAAATAAAAGGTTTAAATCTGACAACAGCACAACCTGCCAATACTTTAATCAAGCAGTTACGAATCATAAAGAGTTCGTATATCGTGAATTATCTTCGTGACCATAGACTTCTATTCGTAATCTGCTATTAATGATGCTGTTATTTAATTCTTTAAATTTTGAACACCTGGTAAAAATATAGTGTAAATAATAAATACGTAGCTTTTTTTCTGGTTGGTATACAGGCAGTACAGTCCAAAGACTTTTAAAAAGTATGTTATCTGGTACCGTGTTACGCGATTATGATCTGCAGAATATGTTTCATTTTTGAGAATCTACTAACTAGTTTTAATAATTCGTACTTAGGAAATCCAAACTCTATTCCTTCTTCTTTTTATTATTATTTTAATACTGTTTCCTTTACTTTTAGATGAGGATGAAGACGAAGGTAGCAGCAAATCTTCTGCAAGCCTAGATGAGGAGAAGACAGTTATTGAGAACGGCATATCTACCCTAAAACTAAACGGCTTCAATAAGAAGTAATATTGACATAATATTGTGACAATTATTGTCATTCAACATTATTATTCATAAGTGATACTACTTACTATAAAAGTATATAATCAGATTATACTCTGGGATTATTATTGGAAAATTTTGCTGCAGAGAACAAATATTTTTGTAAAATGCATATTCAAATTGTAGATCAGTCGACAAATTTATTGAATTTTGCCGATTCAATTCCATTAATCAGTCTTCCTTAGTTGAATAAATGATCCATCTTGTGCCGAAGATCAATTCTCGTAATCTTCAACTATCACATAATGAAATGTAATTGAATTAAATAATGAATTGACTGAAAATTGTGTTCTGCTCATAAATAACTATCAAAAATACGATGGTTTTCGTCTTATCTCAATATGATCTCAATTCAGTCACGCGACGATCGCATAAAAACATTAACCATGTCGCATAAAGAGAAAAGGAGAACGAATCATGCTTCATTGACAAAGTCTAGCGGAACACCGATTTACACTTCTTTCAGTCAATTCACTTTACATTCAATACAAAACTTTGTTGCCTGAACACCTATGACATCGTGTGAGGTCGATATTAAATCGGAACTGAATTTCGATCATTTGGATACGGGGATTTGACCTTCTACAAGGTATACATAAATTATAACGGGAATTAACGCGATCATGGTATAGGTACATACCTTTGATTTGCCTGACGTTTCGACCAGGTTACACCGGCCGTGGTCACAGGCTGACTGGCGCAGTAGTGCACGCCCGCCGTCTTCGAGTCCGTGAGGTAGTAGGTTCTTCATCTACCCGCACATTCTCGATATTTTGTTTTCGCCATGTACCGTCACATACAACACTCACAGTGTCCCTATTCTGTACGCTAACTGTCCGTTGTCTATCCGACTGCGCAGAAAAGCGAGGCTGCATGTTTTTTATCACTGGAGTCCATGTTGCAGATAACTTAAATCCATCTTCCCGATTGAAATTTTTATGCTTCTTGATTTCAATCGCTTCACGTACAGCTCTTGAGTAGAAGTGACGTTCGGTGGAGAGGACTTGCGTTTGGTGGAATTCAATCCAGTGATTAGTACCTGCTTCTAGCAGGTGTTCTGCGATCGCGGATTTAGCAGTCTGGCGGTTCTTTACAGCTGCGATGTGTTCCTTGACTCGTTCAGCAATAGTCCGCTTCGTTTGGCCTATGTACGAACTACCGCAGCTGCAATCTATCTTATAGACACCCGGACACTGTAACGGTAAGACATCCTTTGGTGTACCCACTATATTGTTTACTTTTATGCCTGGTGTGTATACTGTCGGAATGGAGTATGTTTTTAACACGGAGCCGACTTTGTCCGTTACTCCCTTGACATAGGGCATATAGGCTGGCTGTCTGCTCACCTCTGGATGTCTCCGCTTCAACGCCTGTTGTTTCCGTCGTCTGTTCACCTCATATCCGTTATTTTTGAGTACCTCCTGAACATGATTCAGCTCTCGCTCCAGATGTTCAGGGTCACAGAGATCATAAGCTCTGTTCCTGAGTGATGTCATAACGGATTGCAGGTGTCGGGGATGGTGATGAGACGTGGCGTGTAGGTATCTGTCCGTATGTGTAGGCTTCCGGTACACACAGTGTGACAAGGACCCATCTGATCTCACGGCTACTTTTACGTCTAAGAATGACAACGATCTATCCTTCTCCATCTCATATGTGAACCTTATCTTGGGATGAATGGAGTTTAGATGTTGTATATATTGATCTACTTCCTGCTGACTTCCTTTGACAATGCTGAAGATGTCATCCACGTATCGCTTCCAAAGTCTGATGGTCTTCGGGCCGAGACTCAGCGCTTTCTCTTCAAAATGTTCCATCCAGATGTTGGCAAGTACAGGGGCTACAGGACTTCCCATTGCGACACCATCTATCTGTAGGTAATGTTGGCCTTGGAAAAGGAAGTAGTTGCCATCTAGACAGTGTTCAAGTAGATCAATATAGTTAAAGGGCAGCTCGTTGTCGCTCAACAGATCTTTTACGACGTTCATACATTCTCTTATAGGAACGTTGGTGAAGAGAGATTCCACGTCAAAGCTCACCATGACGTCATCCGGTTCTAGCTTGAGATCTTTTATAATTTGTATAAAGTGCCGTGAGTCCTTCACAAAAGACGGTGTTCTGCCTACCAGTGGTTGCAATACTGACGCAACGTGCTTCGCAAGATCGTAAGTAGGAGATGCTATTTGACTTACAATTGGCCGCAGTGGCACGTTGGGCTTATGTATTTTTGGCAGACCATACAACTTGGGTGGCTGGTGTGACTTCGGTGAAAACAGTCTGCTGTACTCATCTTCAGTAAAGAGGTCCCTGTTATCCTGTATACGAGCTCGTATTCTACGCGTTACTCTGGCCGTGGGGTTGTATGATACCGGTTTGTAAACCTTATCATCACTCAACAATTCGAGAATCTTCGTCTGATAATCAGTTGTATTCATCACTACGGTGGCATTTCCCTTATCGGCCTTAAGCACTAAGATATCCGGGTTATCCCTAATGTCCTTTAGTGCTTGACGCTCTTCCATAGTGATGTTACTCGCCGGGAGCTTCGATCGTCGTAATATCACCGCGACATCCTGTCTGAGGGTATCGGCATCGCCGGGTGGTACCTTGTTACGTATGATCGATTCTTCAACGCTACTGATTATGTTCTCGAATGGTATTCGCTTAGGCGTTGGTGCGAAATTCATACCTTTAGCCAAAATGTTCACTGCAGTTTCATCTAAGTTCACGGTAGACAGGTTGATCACGGTATCCTTTGGTTGGTCCGGTACCAGAGGTGACGTTTTATTTTCTACATACCGCCGGTTGTATTCTTTTGTGAACTTGCGTTCCAAGTTCGCGCTGCAAAGTTCAAAAGTACGGCTAGCTTGCAGAAACGTTACCCGATCACACACATCATAGTCGGTTCTAGATAAACTAACACTACACTCTAACTGCAACGCGTATAACTCCCTCTGTACACAATCCAATTCACTGTACTTATTGCGAATTAGCAATCTCAGGAGGCGTACACTCGTGTTGTTTAGAATTTTACGCGAAAATGCGATGTCCATACGCGGTTTAATACGCACACACGTTGGTAATATGTTCCAATCGCGACACTTCAACAGATATATCAACGATGCTTCCACTCGCGCCCGTTTTTTACGTAAAAATTCTAGATGTCGTATTTGTTTTGCAATTTCCGACCCGTAGCGGTTTGCTAAACTAACTTTTAAACTCTCGCGTTCCATGATATACATAAATTATAACGGGAATTAACGCGATCATGGTATAGGTACATACCTTTGATTTGCCTGACGTTTCGACCAGGTTACACCGGCCGTGGTCACAGGCTGACTGGCGCAGTAGTGCACGCCCGCCGTCTTCGAGTCCGTGAGGTAGTAGGTTCTTCATCTACCCGCACATTCTCGATATTTTGTTTTCGCCATGTACCGTCACATACAACACTCACAGTGTCCCTATTCTGTACGCTAACTGTCCGTTGTCTATCCGACTGCGCAGAAAAGCGAGGCTGCATGTTTTTTATCACTGGAGTCCATGTTGCAGATAACTTAAATCCATCTTCCCGATTGAAATTTTTATGCTTCTTGATTTCAATCGCTTCACGTACAGCTCTTGAGTAGAAGTGACGTTCGGTGGAGAGGACTTGCGTTTGGTGGAATTCAATCCAGTGATTAGTACCTGCTTCTAGCAGGTGTTCTGCGATCGCGGATTTAGCAGTCTGGCGGTTCTTTACAGCTGCGATGTGTTCCTTGACTCGTTCAGCAATAGTCCGCTTCGTTTGGCCTATGTACGAACTACCGCAGCTGCAATCTATCTTATAGACACCCGGACACTGTAACGGTAAGACATCCTTTGGTGTACCCACTATATTGTTTACTTTTATGCCTGGTGTGTATACTGTCGGAATGGAGTATGTTTTTAACACGGAGCCGACTTTGTCCGTTACTGCCTTGACATAGGGCATATAGGCTGGCTGTCTGCTCACCTCTGGATGTCTCCGCTTCAACGCCTGTTGTTTCCGTCGTCTGTTCACCTCATATCCGTTATTTTTGAGTACCTCCTGAACATGATTCAGCTCTCGCCTGTACCTATACCATGATCGCGTTAATTCCCGTTATAATTTATGTATATCATGGAACGCGAGAGTTTAAAAGTTACTTCTACAAGGTACTTCTAAGATAAATGTTGATTACTTATTTTAGGGGCTTCTATATATTTATGAGAAAATATAGAAAATACATGAACCCTTAGGATTCTTTGCTATACAGGGTGGAAGATTTTAATGCCCCCAGAGGGGAAGTTCTTGAAATACTGTTGATAATTTCACTCAAGCGGTGTGTCAAGCTAGTTTTAGAAAATCTTAGAATGCAGTTTTGTTACTTTTAAAAATAAAGGAATGTATTTTTTATGAAAGGACACGTCAATTTGACTTCCCCTCGCCTGATGGTATGCTAAAGGCAAAGTCTCGTAAAGAGGGTCGGGTCTCCATCGTAAACATGTACCATGTTAACAATGGTGGCACTCAACTTGACGGCTTCATCACAGGGACGTAGGTAACTAGGAAGAAGGAAACACGTGAGCTAGCAGAGAGTTCCTGGTTTTTTCGAGTACTTCCCCTCCGGGGGGCATGAAAATCTTCCACCATGCATAAAGAACATGTATTTTTGTTGTAAAATGTTATTGTAAGTTAAATGTTATGAATTTCTTTATATTGTATACATTTTTGGGATCTTGGCTGTGGACCTCTTCAAGGAGTGTAAGTAAAAAATAGAAAGCATAATACTAGCTAATGTTCTACTCGTAAGATACTAAGTAAAATATAACATATTATAAACTATTTTACTAGAATTTTCTGCCATGCCATAATGGCATAGGGCTCCCTTATATGGCGTTAAATATCATCATATAATAATATATGGTGACAATATCATCTGGCTCGGCTGTCGGTGAAATACATTATTTAAGTAAAATAAGAAACCCATAAAGTAGATACAGTCAATCGGGGTAACTTTGACAGTTCATCACTATATTTTTTTAGCTAACTTTTACTATGTTAAATATGATACAAGAGAGAACATTGCATCTGTGCTCTCAAGTTATTAAACGTCCATGAAAATGATAAAATACATCAAAAACTGGCAATTTTGTTGTGTGTCAAAGTTATAACCCTCATAACTTTATACATTTTATAGCTTTAGGGTAACATTGGTATAGGGTAACACTGAACAAACTAAGTCGGTTGCGTGAGGTACTTTAAAAATTTTTTTGACATAAACTTCATTTGACAGCTTCTTTTTTTTTCATAGAGTTCGTTTACGAAGTTTATTAGGTACACGAATTGTATAATTTTATTGTTACACACAAAATGTTGTCCACGTAAAAAATAAAAAAGTATTTTGAGATTTGACTGTCAAAGTTACCATTGATAATCAAAGTTACCCCGATTGACTGTATTATTTTCAAATATAGCGTTATATCCTTAGACCATTGTACTGTATAGACACAGCTATGCTAAGAAAATTCGTTGAAAAATAAGTTTTATGTGAGTACTGTTCTTTAAACGTGCACGTCATAGGATGTATGTTTATATTGAGTACGACATTTTGTACTTTACCACTATATTCCGCTATAATATAGTGGAAAAGTACAAAGTGTCTTACTCAATATGTGTAGCAGATTCCATCAAGTGCCATATATTATCAGTATAAACAGATGTATGTTTAACTATGTCAAATAACACCGGAGTAGTCCTAGACTTACTTTATTACACTACGGGAGTAGTACACATTTTTACGCCGTTTTGAAATGATACTTGCGGTATTTATAGAGTTTATATGGTCTAAGGTTATATTATTCGAAATATTAAAAATAAAAAATAAAATGTGTCATATATGATGTTTCGAAATTTAATTTAAGCATCAATTTCATATTATTATTTTATTTATGTTAAACTAAAGCATATTATTGATGCTCTTCTTTTATATAAAATAATTTGCTAATTACGTGAGCATTTCATACAATTCCTCCATTACTGTTCATGGTAATCCGTGTATTGAGAATATAATTATTGCAGAGGATCCATAGGATGTCTTTCTAAAGTTATACTTGGACATATTCTAGGAAGGATGTTCTCAAACACTGTAGTATAATTTTAATTTTATATATTAATATACTATACCAATACTACATACAGACTTGATGTAAGTTTTTATTCACTTACCTTGGAAAGGTAATTGCAGCTTATATGAAGTGGTTGCTTTTAGCAACTGCTAAGGACCTGTAGTTTTTAATGTTTACGTACTTAAAAACCAAGCGTTTAGTAATAGATTCAGATGCATAATCGTTAAACTTTTCAACAGTGTTCCAAGAATAAGTACACGTACGTTTATAGATTTTTGCACCTTTGCTGTATTTCGTCTTTCAATATTTTTTTGTTTAAGAATCGTAATCTATACTAAATATTCTAGATGCGAAAGTAACGTCTGTCAGCCTGTTACGCTTTCACGCCTAAACCACTGAACCGATTATGATGAATATGGAATTGATTGACATGGGCTTTCTTTGATCGTGGTAACCATCATCAGGCTAATGCCTGCGTGAATGCTAATAAGATTTCAAAATTATATGGAATGCTTGTCATACAGCTAACTTTTCTTCACATTTTATAAAGGACACGTCAATTTGACTTCACCTTGTCTGATGGTAAGCTAAAGGCGAAGTTTCGGAAAGACGCTCACCATTATAAACATATAGCGTTGTTTCATGCGCTGCTGTGCAATTCACTAAGCGAGCACAACGATGCGAGTCGCAACGTTGTGCTCGATAGAGATTGTCATTGGTCGATCTCCAGTGACGTGATACAATCCGACCAATGACAATCTCTATCGAGCACAACGTTGCGACTCGCATCGTTGTGCTCGCTTAGTGAATTGCACAGCTGAATCGTATGTGCCAGTTTCATACATCACATTGTATAATTTTGTATCTCTAGTTCGTAAGTGTAAACTAAGAACGTTCTGTTTTAAAATGTAAGCATAACATTTTCTTAGATTAACGTTAACTTGTGCGTCAAGTATTTCTCGAATATATCAAAGCTCACTTCTATATGAAATAACTGTATGTTATGTTATGTTTTATGATTGTAATGGCATTACAATTATGTTGATTTTTCTTTGTAATATACGAAGGCTACTATGTATACTATTACGTGAGCAGTTCAGAACATAAATTGTGATAACATTCAGAGATGCAAGGCCGAAGCAATAAAAAAGTGTACCGAAATCAAAATTGGAATAAGGGTTATAAAATATTATCACTTGTTTTGCTTCTTAATATACAAATTATTACTAAAGTAATGATTTATATTGTACTCGTTACTCCACATTCCGACATTGATTCAGAGCGGTTCTCAACTTCGACTAATAGTACAAAAAAAGTATGTTATTGTTCTGTTCCGTGTGTAGGAGGAGTATACATGGTATTCTTTTGGAAAATAATGTAACCAATTTAAGGCTAACGTCAAACGTTACGGATATTTTAATTTTTTTAAGTAAACGATTTCTATTAGAGATCTTTATTCAACATGTGATCAAAAGTCATTCAAATTATTATATTTAAATAAGGGTAACAATTTATTGATGAACATGTCAATTTACTTTAGGTTAATTTTATTGTACAGATGTGCTAAAAATTGGCTATTAATTAGGTCATTCATTAATCTAAAGATAAAAAGCTTTTTATTGGATATTATGTCATTATTTGATATTTTATATAGACATAGATAATATATGAATGTTCTTTGGTCTATGAAATTTTTTGATTGCGGTAGCCCCAAATATTTATAATATTGTGATGATGTATGTACCTTACTTGACAACAATGTTGTGTACCACATACTATACAGCCTATTTTATGATGTAGTTATTTGACCTATTAATTCATTTACAATCGTGAATTGTCATAAAACCCCATTAATCAATAAAGGTTATAATCTTCAGTGATTTCAATGAGAAGCTACAAATTGAAAAATATAAATTGTTGTATTACAGTTTATTTACAGTGTTTAATTATCTCGACTCTAAAATTGTCTTTAATAAAATTCAATAAAGTGTTGCTCTATCCATATCATAGCTGTTTTATTGATTTATCGTGCCATCATACATACATAAAAATCACGCCTGTTTCCCATAGGAGTAGGCAGAGATCACGGATCTCCATTTGCTACGATCCTGACATAAGTACTACTCTCGCTTCATTATTTTTATTATTTATAGTATGTCGTGCCATCATTATTTCCTGAAAAAGACAATATTTTTAATATTTGATGATAAAACATTGATTAGTCACGAATGGGTTGCCTACAAGAGCCTAGCTAAATTGCACCCAGAGGATTCATAACAAATCTTATCTGCCAACTTCAGAGGAGCATTATGATATTTATGATAGACGGAACAATGATACGCAAGACAAACTGATGTAGAGTTAGAAATTTCAACTCACCTCTGTCAGAAATCTGCGCAATTCGGGTTAGGATAGGAACGAGATTCGAGTGTTTACCCGTGGTCCCGTTGGGTCGACCCATTACCGGGACCACGGGTAATTTTATTTACCCGCTAACCCGAATTGCGCAGATTCCGGCGCCGGTTCAGGTTAGGAAGAGGGTTACATTCGGAACAAATTTTTCAAGTTTCTAACCTAACGCGCGACCGGGTCAGGTTCGGAATAAACGATCTTTGCAGGGGAAAAAGGGCACTTGCTAGCAGTTAGGATAGATAGAATGTAGTTCTAACATCGAACTCATTCTCATAAGCTAGTACGATGTACCTAATGTATCTCCAAAAATCAAGCGAATTCACCCCTAGGCTAGTTAGATTAAATTAAATAAGTATAATAAATCTCGTTTTAAGTGCTTCTAGTTTCCTTCTTCTACCCTCTGGTTGCGGGAAATCATAATTGGCGCAGTCGGTAGGATACTTGCGAGCCGGTTCGCGAGCTTTGGGTAGTTTTAAAATCGACTTTCGCGTTCCTTAGTCGCCCGGGTGGCTTCCCAGTCATCGCTTCGAGTATCCAGAATTTACATGAAGAGCTGAGGTTATCCAGACATTGATAGCACAAGAAGGGTCCAGAATATGTATACATACAATTATATTGTATAAATACCGTTTGAATAGATTGTAATCTATTCAACGGACAAAGGAAAAGAAAAAAAAACTAGTTATACAAAACGAATTTATTATGAACAAAAAGAAAAGTTAACCCGGAATAACCCCGCCAGCGCCGCTTCATTAGCAATATCCAGATCACCTAGCTCCCCCTTTCATCCAGGTCGAAACGTAACTGGTAACTCCGATAGAGGTGCAGCAGCCCCAAGGCATTGGCGAATACCCGGAACGAACCAATCGCAAAGTCCACCAAGTAACCATGCTCATACAGTAGTCCGTTCACCAGTGGGCCAACGGGACTAAATATCCATGGCATGGATCCACTGGATGGCATCGTAATGCGGCAGGCGCCAATCCCCAAGATCGTCAAGGAAAATCACTTCTCGGTTGAAGCAGTGCTGGATAGTCAATGGTAAAGAAATGCACTCTTCTATATCTACTTTCTCCACGAAAAAAGACAATATGATTTGGAATGAACCCACTAATATATATCACTACTGCAGGCGAAATAGATGCAATCAAAGCAAATTAATGAGGTCAAAACCACCGTTATATTACCACCGCAAATGCCCGAAGATCAACTAAATCATTCAATCAATCATCAAATAATTAAGTATAATAAATCTTGTTTTGAGTGATTCTAGTTTCCTTCTTGTACCCTCTGGTTTCCGGAAAACATTATACGTTCGGCTTAAGTTTGGGTACAATGCCAGCAAACCACTCGTTGAAACACTGCGTTCACTTCATCATGGTAATCTTCACTACCTTTCTTTGCTTCTAACTTCAGAAATCCGTCATCCAGGAAGCCTTCTCCTCCGCCTATGTGGCCGATTAGGAGTAGTCAGCTATCTAAAAATACCTGACGAGAAGATTTTATACTTCCATCACTCCAGGTTATTTTTGTGGTGACCTGAAAGGAACAAAAAAACATAAGTTTCGACCGTTTAGCAGCTAAGAAAAAGGGGAACAAAGACAAACATAGGAAACTAAGAGTTGACACTTACCAGCATTGACCCAGGTCCATCCCAGGTCTCATCCTGATAAATATATATATATGTATCTCCCCTCCCTACGATATTGTTTATATAAAAGTAGGTAACGTTGGCGTCATGGATATGATATCTTGTCTATCAATAAGCGCGCTCTTGTCTGATCGATAAAGTATCCAGTATGTTTATGATGGTGACCCTCTTTCCGAGACTTTGCCTTTAGCTTAACATCAGGCGAGGTGAAGTCAAATTGACGTGTCCTGTATAAATAAAAAAAAAAAAAAAAAATCTATGAAGTAAATGATGACAGAAAAGCCTTCATAAGTTTATGAGAAAAGCATAGGCAAGTGCGATTTGGTAGGTACTGCCTTAAAGAGTTTTGCTTTGTATGTGTATGACTCCTACAGTACACACGCTACAATATATACACTGACGGACTCATAAACTGCATCAAAGTTCAGGTTTACTCTAAAAGGATTTTTTATAATAAGTATGCAAACTTTTTAGATTAAATTATATAAATATGGAAAGACTGGCTCTTAATCTTAAAAAAAAATTTAATTTAAAAATAGAACTGCAGTAAAACAAATGAATATAGCCGGGAAAAGAAAATTTACTTGTAGTATCAGATTTGCGTGTTATTTATAGCAAAGTTTTAAATTGATTCTCATTGATTTTTTTTGTTTTGTCAATTGAATTATTGTTACCAGCATAATTGTTGGGTTAGTTTTTTAACACATCGAGAGTTTTTGAACCATAATATGGATACTTCGTCCGAACAAGCGGCACAAATTGTAGCATTGGTGCGGGAGGGCTTGGATCAACGAACGATTGGTAGAAATTTAAATTTAAACCAGTCTACGGTTTCTAGAATATACAGAAGGTTTGTAGAGACAGGTTCTTACAGGAGGAGACGTGGTACAGGCAGAACTCGAGCAACCACAGGTCGTGATGACCGATTTATTGTTATAACTTCCCTGCGAAATCGTTTCCTCACGTCAGTTAACATCAAAACCGAGCTTAATGAAGTGCGTGGAGTAAACGTGTGTGCACGAACAATAAGAAGAAGGTTAAAGGAAGCGGATATCACCCCTTTTAGACCAGCAAATGGTCCAAAGTTGTCTACAGCTCACAGACAAGCTCGCTTAAGATTTGCGCGTCATCACCTGAATTGGACAGAAGAGCAGTGGGCCTCTGTATTGTTCACGGATGAGTGTAGGACATGTTTATATGGTGCAGATGGTCGCAGAAGAGTCTATCGTCGACGTGGGGAGCGATATGCTCAAAGTTGCATTGAGGAGCGTGTTCCTTTTGGAGGCGGTTCATGTATGGTCTGGGGTGGCATATCGATGAACGGGCGAACAGAACTTGTGTTCATAGACATGGTCCGGTAATAAACGGTAATAGAGGGGGTTTGACAGCACATCGCTACATAACAGAGATATTAGAAGATCACGTGGTGCCTTACATGGGATTCATAGGCGAAAATTTTACTTTAATGCAGGATAATGCCCGGCCGCATGCAGCTGCACAAGTTCAACATTATTGCGAAGAGGTTGGGATACGTACAATGAATTGGCCAGCACGCAGCCCGGATCTTAATCCCATCGAGCATGTTTGGGACAATTTAAAAAGAGCTGTATATGCGAGAAACCCTTCGCCCACGACAGTGGCAGCACTAAGAACAGCACTTTCAGAAGAATGGGACAATATTCCGCAAGATCTTTTAAAAACCCTTATAAAATCTATGCGGAACCGATTAGAATCCGTAATAAGGGCACGTGGGGGTAATACACCTTATTAAAACACAAATAAACCCTTGCAGAAAGTTTGTGTCTATTGTTAAAACCCATTTTTTAATTAAACCAATTTTTCTTAAATTTCTGTTTTTTCTTCAAAAAAAGTCTTAAGGTCCTTTCCAGTACATAAACTTAAACTTAAAGATATGACCCTACGCTGTTTTAAAGTTCACGAACCAATCTAGAGGTTTCAATTTAAATCTGTATAGAAAGTATGCATACTTGGTTAAAATATTTATTTCAAAGTCGTCTATTACTTTGATGCAGTTAATGAGTCCGTCAGTGTATTTTATACATAAAAACCCTTAATAACTCCACAACCATTTAAAATAACTTCACTGCTAAACTCTTTGAAACTTTAACTAAACTTTTATTTGCAGTATTTGCACTTTCGATTCGAATCGAACATTTGTGTGTTATCAATAGTAGATGTGTTATTTTAATCAGTGTTGCCAGTGGAACATAGATTATTATCAGTGGAATATTGTCAAATGTTACACAGGACTGCTTAAAAAGTTACATTTTCGGAGTAAAAGTTACGTTACCTTATTTCACGAGGAAAACTTCAATAAAAACGTTAATAAGGCACTTTATTACACTTAATCTAAAATGTTTTCAGCCCCATTAAGTCGTGAAGCTTCAATAGAAATGCAGCAATTTTTTTAATGTATATACCACTGATGGCACCAGTACCTACAGGTGGCGAGTATAATTGACTGCTGATTTAAAATTAAACTACAAACTTGTAGGAGAAACTTACTTTGTTAATCAATTTTAAAAAAGTCATCATCATAAACAATTTATCGATTCTGTTTCCCATTTCAATATCAAACAAATTTGATTACAGTTAAAACATTGACTGTTCACTGAGACTTAGATAATTGACTCTATACACAAAGTAATAAAGGATTTATGTACCTACTACGAGTTGAGTTGACAATTTTTTTGGCTATGGATCTTCTTTTTAAAGGTTTTATGACAATGCTAGGTTTTTTCCTTTAGGTCAAGTCTTATTTTGTAGTATATTACTTTGGTTAAAATGAGTTAAATTGGTTAAAAATCGCTAAGTGTTGAGTCAACGCTGTTGAGCATAAAGCCTGCATCTCAAAATCCTCTATTAGGGGATGCCTACGTCATAGTAGCTTTATGCAAGCAAAGTCTCAGCCCAATCGGTTTAAAATTATATATTATTATATTATTATACTTAATCAGGCAGCAGTTGATTCAACTGATAATGCCTATATCCTGCTATTCTTCACCAGCTTAAACTTGAGTGCACAAATGTTTGTCAAGTCTGTTCTTGAATTGATTCACACTTTGTGAAGATATTACGTCTTCTGGCAGTTTGTTCCAAGTTTTAACAACTCTATTGCTTAAGAAGTGTCTATGTGGGTTGTTATGGGAAAAACTGGTGCTCAGCTTCAAATGGTGACCTCTGAGATGGGTATTGTGGTTTCGCAGAAATAAGTTGCCGAAGTCTTCTATGTCATAGTGGCCATTTAAGATCTTGAATGTCTCAATTAAGTCCCCACGTTTCCTGCGCTCTCTGAGTGTCGTGAGCCCCAGAATTTCTAGGCGCTGCTCATAAGGACGTCGTTTTAGCACATGTGGTACTTTAGTGAAACTCCGCTGCACTTTCTCTAGCATCTCAATGTCCTTTACGAAATATGGGCTCCAGATTTGGAACGCGTACTCAAGAATTGGTCTGATGTAAGTTTTATGAATATTGAGCATCATTTCCGGTGTTATAACTCCAAAGGCTTTCTGAATTAAGTAAATAAGACTTTTGGCTTTCTTGGTAATTGTTATTATGTGTATTTCCCACTTGAGGTCTTCCAATATTTTAACACCTAGGTCAGTTTGCACCTTCGTCACCTTTGTCAAAGTTTCATACAAACTTTCATCCCCTATTTTATCCCCTTTGGGGTAGAATTTATCAAAATTCTTTCTTAGCAGATGCCTACGTCATAACATCTACCTGCATGCCAAATTTCAGCCCGATCCGTCTAGTGGTTTGAGCTGTGCGTTGATAGATCACTATATCAGTCAGTCAGTCACCTTTGAATTATATATATTTGATATATATTTGGTTAAAGATCCAAGAGCCAAGCTTACTCACCGTTATACCAAAGACATCCCGGACATCAGCCTGTACGAGATTAGAATAGCCCTCAAACAACTAAATAACAAAGCGGCGGGTGAGGACGGAATTACAGCAGAGCTTCTGAAAGTGGGCGGAACGCCGGGCGTGGTGGTTCTTTTCTTCAAGAAAGGCGATAATACCTTGTTGAAGAATTATAGGCCCATCACGCCCCTGAGTCACATTTACAAGCCGGAATCCGAAAAGACTACTGTTTGCGATGGGTTCAGCAAAACAAATAGAAGTACTAATTACAAGTTTAATGCAGCTACTAAGTATGTACAATAATAATTTCATGTAACGTGCGTTCAGTGTCGCGCTCTTAGTTCGACTGACGCGGGTGTGAAGCAGGACACGGCGCGCGGCGCGGTGGAGGCGGCGGCGGCGCATGCGCAGGCCGGCCATCGTGACGTCAACGCGCTTGCTTGTGCGCGTACATACTGCCCCCGTTGAAAGACGTTTTCAAAATATTCTTCATCGCGGGGTAGACGATTCTCTCCTCCTCTTCTCTCCCTTTCTCCTCCAGATAGTCTAGGCATCCGGAGATGTTGGGAGCAGGCATATTTTATTGAATGCCCTCCTCATCGTTCCTTTTGCTGTGAGGATATCTGCTACTCTGTTTATTCCATCAGGACCAGTGTACAATCGAGTAATGCGCCCAAGGCGCCATCGTAGTGGAGGCAATTGGTCTTCCTTCAGGACAACCATGTCGCCGACTGCAAGGTCCCGCTGCCGAGTTCGCCATTTCGTTCGCTGCTGGAGCTCGGCGATGAACTCCCTGCGCCAACGCTCCCAAAAGTGTTGTCTCAGTTGCTCAATTTTTTCATATCTGTTGGGCCTTTTAGTGGTGACAGGCAGAGATGGTACCGACATCAGAGGTCGCCCAATCAAAAAGTGTCCTGGAGTCAATGGATATAGATCAGTGGGGTCTGACGAAAGAGGAGATAGCGGGCGGGAATTTAGGATTGCTTCTATTTGGGTAAAAAGCGTCGCTAGTTCCTCAAACGTCAGAGAAGCATTGCTTGCTACACGTTTTAAATGGCTCTTTGCTGACTTAATACCGGCTTCCCATATCCCTCCAAAATGGGGCGCATATGCGGGACTGAATACAAATTGGATATTCTCAGCGCTTGCGTAATCGGACACGGACTGACGGCTGGCTTTAAGAACCCTACCTAATTCATTCCTTGCACCCACAAAATTAGTACCATTATCGCAATAAATTACTTGAGGTCTGCCTCGTCGAGACACAAACCTGCGTAGGCAAAGAAGAAAAGCATCGGTAGACATTGAGCTCACCGTCTCTAAGTGCAGAGCCTTTGTTTGGAGACAAACAAACAATGCAAGGAAACATTTGGTTATATTACTGCCACGACCCCTTCTGCTAGCAATCAAGAAGGGTCCGGCGAAATCAACTCCGCAAGTATCAAACGCGAAGCTCGAAGATACTCTAACAGACGGTAAGGTACCCATTATTGGTTTTATCACTTGACCACGCATACGCGTACAAATAACGCACTCTCTCGTAACGCTTCGAGCTAAGTTTCTGCCCCCGATAGGCCAAAACTCTTCGCGTACCGCAGCTAGTAATAACTGGGGACCGGTATGAAGTAAACGAATGTGTTCATGTCTCATGAGTATCTTAGAGAAATGATGTTTGCCATCCAATAAAATAGGATGTTTTTTATTAAAGTCAAAATTTGAATTTTGCAACCTACCACCTACTCGGAGAATTCCTAAATTGTCTATGAATGGATCTAAAGGCAGTAACTTGGACTTATGGTGCAAACTTTTATTTTTAGCAATAGTTTTAATGTCATTAGCGAATGATTCTAACTGAGACTGTTTGACAACAACATTAATGAATTCTCCAGTTCCTCAGGTTCTATAGCACCATTATTTACAGCGTTTTTGCGACATTTATTTATAAATCTTAATACATAAGCCACAATTCTTTTTAATTTATCATATCGAGAATATCCTTCGAATTCTACAAGTGAACAGTTATTTATCACAGTGTCCACCTCCGTACACGTAAATACTTTTAACTCTGGTAAATTATTAGTCGCATAGGACCCTTGACTAGGCCACTCAGATTCTTCCTTTAGTAAGAAGGAAGGACCTCGCCACCACAGAGTAGAATCTTGAAGCTGCTGCGGTTCAACCCCTCTAGACGCTAAATCAGCAGGATTCTGATCCGTAGGTACGTGCATCCATCTGAATCCCTTAGTAAGATCGTGTATTTCGACTACCCTGTTTAAAACAAAGGCCTTTAAATTTCGGGATGGAGTATTTAACCACCCTAGCACAATAGTAGAATCGGTCCATATAATTTTATTGCGAATGTTACACGTAAGTGACTCTATAACCTTGGCACACAATCGTGCCCCCAGCAACGCCCCACATAGCTCAAGGCGTGGTATGGTCAACGCCTTTAATGGTGCAACTCGTGCTTTAGCGCATAACAGCTGTACATTAACCTGCCCCCCTCTATCTACAGCACGTAAGTACACAGTGGCCCCATATGCGTGTTGAGATGAGTCCACAAAGCAATGCAGATCAATGTCACAATCGATATATTTTAAAACATGCCTAGGTATTACTATTCACGACAATTGAGCCAAATTTTCAATAAAAACAGTCCATTTATGAGCCTCGTCCCTAGGAAGAGGCTGATCCCAATCCATTTTATTACTCCACAATTGTTGAAGAAAGATTTTTGACTTTATGATGCACGCAGATAATAAACCCAATGGATCAAAAATCTTACAGGTCATGGACGTAACTGTTCTTTTTGTGATCACATTATCAACCGGTATATCTGTAGAAAAGAAAAGATTGTCTGATTGGGGGGACCATTTGAGTCCCAGAACGCTAGATTGCTTGCTCCAGTCGCGAACCTCGCACACGTCAGTTTCATTTTCAAATAATTCAGGGCAGTTTGTGCGAAATTTGCGCAAAGGAAAACATGCTGACTCTAATGTTTTAGTGACACCCTTATATATTTTTCTAAGCTCATCAACGCTATTTGAACCTGTATTGAGATCGTCCATGTAAAAATCGCGTTTAATTATATTAGCAATAGTTTCATCTTTGCATTCCTGAGCCAATTGCAAGAGACATCTTGTGGCCAAATGAGGAGCAGAAGCCGTGCCGTAAGTTACAGTATTTAATTTAAATGTTTTGAGAGGCTGTCCCGCACTTTCGCGCCACAAGATGAGCTGCAAATGACGTTGAGAACTGTCTATTTCTATCTGCCGATACATTTTCTCAATGTCCCCAGTTAGTACAAATTTATTTATACGAAAACGCAGTAAAATTGCAAACAAATCGCTCTGAACTACAGGCCCTACCAACTGGATGTCATTTAGCGACTTTCCAGAAGATGATTTAGCAGACGCATCGAACACGACTCTGACTTTGGTAGTTTCCTTCTCCTCACGTACCACCGCATGGTGAGGCAAATAAAAGCCGAATGCAGGTCGATCAACCTCTGACAAATGACCTAAGTCCTGATATTCCTTTATAAATTCAGAGTATTTTTGTCCAAGATCTAAATTTTTATTTAATTTTCTCTCAAGGTTCAAGAATCTTCCACGCGCATTGTAAAATGATTCACCCAGAGAATCTTGTGGAGATTCTTTAAACGGCATTTTAACAGAGAATCTACCATTACTCAACCTTGTAGTATTATTTACAAAATGAGTTTCACATAATTGCTCTTCTACAGAGAATAAATTATCCTTGGTTGTAGGCAACTCTTCTGCTTCCCAGAATCTCTTCATAGTTTCATGAATATCTAATTGAGTAAACTTACACATTACATTATCGTTACAAGTACCTTTACCTATTGGGCCAGACACGAGCCACCCCAGCTTCGAATCTTGTAACGTAGGCTTGCCTTGACCTAACTTGATCTGTTGTGTACCTATAATGTCCCAAAAAACATCTGCGCCTATAAGTATGTCGATATCAGCCGGTTGATAAAATGCAGGGTCGGCAAGTTCGATGTTTAATGGCAACTTCAAGTTCTGCAGTTCAATTTTGTTACTAGGCACGCTGCCGGTAATTCTAGGTACAACTAAGCATGTCAACTCAGCAGTAAAAGAAGAAACTCTAGATTTTAATTTAACACAGCAGCGCTCAGATATATCAAAACCGATATTATTTATACCCGATACGTTTACAGGTTTCACTCGATTTACAGACAAACCCATTTTATTTTTGAAGTTAGTAGTTATGAAGCATGACTGACTCCCCGTATCCAACAAAACTCGAGCCCCTTGACAGTTATTGTTCTGTGAATTAACTACATCTACAAGAGCGGTATATAGTAACACCTGTTTTGCACTAGCTACTGCCAAAGAGACGGGTGCAGCCGTCAAAGCCTCTTCAATTTCCTTGTGGAGTAAACTGTTATGTTTCCCCTTGCATGACCTACAACAACCCTTTAAACGGCACCTGTGCGCATTGTGCCCTTCGCGGAGACAGTTTGAACATAATTTTAATTTATTTACCTCACTTTGCCTGTCCTCCAAACTCATTTTGACACTTCATTACTACTAGCAGCGACTAATGATTTAGAAGATTGTTGTGGCTTATGATTAGATTTAATGTCCTGGGTGTGCTTATCCGAGCGGGTTCCTTGAGTAGTTTCTAACACATCTGCTCGGTTACGAAGAAAAGCATTAAATTCACGTAACGTAGGTAAATCGGAGAGGTTACCTTTGTATTCCTCCCATTTTCTATTTGTAGTAATATCCAATTTAGATGACATCATAAATATAACCAAAACGTCCCATTGCTCAGTAGGTAACCCTAAAGTACCGAGTGCTCTTAAGTTTTTAGATACTTGATCAATAAGATAACGCAAAGCTTTGTAAGACTCTCGCGTTATAGGTTCGATGTTGAACAATGCCTTCAGATGATTGTTTATCAAAATATTCTTATTATTATACCTTTCGCATAATAAATCCCACGCAACCTTGTAATTCGCCGAGGTAAATTCTATGGATCTTATGACAACCGCAGCACTGCCTTCTAAAGCAGACTTGAGGTCTGCAGAATGGAATCTATTTATGGTAGGTATAGAATCATTAGAATTAATTAGCGAGTCGAACGTATCCCTAAACTCCAGCCATTTTAAGTAGTTCCCGTCAAAATTTGGGAGTTTAATCGTGGGCAATTTAACTGTATTAAATGCATGAGAACAAGTGCCCGATGGATTGGAATGTACGGAACCCTCGGCTCGATCTTTACTTTGAGTAATCGAATCAATTATATCCTGCGCAGTCGATATCAACGAATAAAATTGAGCTTCGATGAAATCTCTTTCTTTAAGTTGTTCATCTTGGTTAGCACTTAACATTTCAATTTGGTCTTGTAATTCATCAAAACTCGTGAACAACTCCTGAAATTTAGTCGATCTCAATGAAATTTCTTTCTCCTGAGCACCGGTTAAATCTGTAGGTTTAATTTGCGTTAATACCGTTATATACTCTTTAAATTTAGTTAAACGACCTTTTATCGTACTGCGTTTCTTTAAAAGTTCCTTTAAACTACTCATTTCAGTTTCCGACATTGTATAGAACAAAGAATGAATCAAATAAAGTTAAAATGTGCACTCAAACCAGTTATCACAGTAGCCCGCCGCAGCTGTTCCAATCCCGCCAGCGCTGACCACGCCAACTTACACCGTTAGCGCGATGGTAGGTAGGTACTTCCACCGAAGTCTCTGGAATGTTCGGCAAAAAACCGTTAATAATTCAAGAACAAAGAAGTTTAATGCTTATTTCCAAAAGCGGGTAGAAAATAATCTGCTGTGGGTCTTTTTTTTTGCATACGGTAATTACCTTTTAAAGTTAAAATCTAATTGTAAACGTTCCAGTTGAAACAAAAAAAGCTAAATACTTAAGCACAAAACTAGCGAACGTAGATAGGTATGCAGCCTTATTGTTCGTGCAAGTACAAAAAAACATTTAGATAAATGCATAAAATAGTTGTAAAACAAGCTTAAAATCGTTTACTTAAGATGCAAAATCAATCAGCAAACACTTATAAGTACAATAACTACAATTTTATTTGCAATATGTACCTAATCATTAAGCGCTTGTTGTATAAAAGTACAAGAATGTAGGAAATTTAGCTTACGAGTCGAACAAATGCATAATAATAATATGAGAGCGCAAGCGTCAGCGTAAATTACTTTTATAAAAAACGTAAGTAGGTAGCTCACAGGCGAAGGAAGTACGCATAAAGCTAGATACTCCAATAGTTTGCCCGAGGAAATAACTACGCTTTTCACACAAAAGAACAAAGGAACACGGAAATTAAAGTAAGGAAAAATAGGAACGGATCACTTCCCTCAGGTTGACCTCCGGAATCGTGCACGAAATAGTCCGCCAGGCCCTGTTGCGAATCAGCTGATTGTCCGTTATAATCCCGTTACTTGACCATTAGCCGTTAGTTGCTATCTTCTTTGGCTTTCAACTTCTTAGACTGCTGTTGTAGACGTGTAGTCCTGTCACGGTCGCCACTTTGTTTGCGATGGGTTCAGCAAAACAAATAGAAGTACTAATTACAAGTTTAATGCAGCTACTAAGTATGTACAATAATAATTTCATGTAACGTGCGTTCAGTGTCGCGCTCTTAGTTCGACTGACGCGGGTGTGAAGCAGGACACGGCGCGCGGCGCGGTGGAGGCGGCGGCGGCGCATGCGCAGGCCGGCCATCGTGACGTCATCGCGCTTGCTTGTGCGCGTACAACTACAGTACCATAGACCACATCCACACGCTGCGACAGGTTATACAGAAGACCAAAGATTATAACCGGCCTCTGCTTAGGATTCGTGGACCATGAGAAAGCATTCAATTCGATCGAAATATGGGCCGTGTTACAGTCTCTCTGTTTATACCAGTACGCCACTATGTCGGTCCGAGTAAGTAAGCTAATCCCACTGAAAAGGGGCGTTAGACAGGGAGACGTTATCTCTCCGAAACTGTTTACCGCTGCCTTGCAATGCGTCTTCAAGCTACTGAACTGGAAAGGACGTGGAATCAACATACACGGCGAGTAAATCACTCACCTTCGGTTCGCCGATGATATTGTCATCATGGCAGAATCTCTGGAAGACTTAAACACCATGCTCGAAGACCTCAATAGAGTAGCCCAACAGGTGGGCCTTAAGATGAATATGGACAAGATGAAGGTTATGTCAAATGTCCATGTTGCGCCTCTACCGGTGCATGTTGGGGACTCAGTCTTAGAAGCTGTTGACGAGTACGTCTACTTGGGTCAACTGATCGAGCTAGGCAATTCCAGCTTCGAAGACGAATAGTACATCGACGAATCCGACTCGGCTGGGCAGCGTTCGGGAAGCTACGAGATGTCTTCTCGTCCGACATACCTCAGTGCCTAAAGACGAAAGTCTTTAACCAATGTGTGTTACCAGTGATGAACTGATGACTTACAGATCTGAAACGTGGTCCCTCACTATAGGTCTCCTACAAAAGCTCAAAATCGCTCAACGAGCTATGGAGAGGGCTATGCTCGGTATTTCCTTACGTGATCGCGTCAGAAATGATGATATCCGTAGGAGAACAAAAGTAACCGACGTAGCCCAGCGGATTAGCTCTTTGAAGTGGCAGTGGGCGGGACACATAGCGTGCAGAACAGGTGGCCGATGGAGCAAAAAAGTTCTGGAATGGCGACCGCGTACGGGCAAACGTAGTGTAGGAGCCCCAACGGCCAGGTGGAAGGACGACCTCATCAAGGTTGCCGGGAAGCGCTGGATGTGGGCTGGTTTAGATCGGTCATTCTGGAGGTCTATGGGAGAGGCCTATATTCAACAGTGGACTATGTGTGGCTGATATGATGATGATGATAATGAAATTTATTTTTTATACCACACTAGTGAATGAAAAGGAATTGAAAATATTATATTATTCTTTGATTGATTGATTCGAACAGAAGTAAATTTTATTGCTGGAAAAAGAAGTTTAAAGTTGTTTCAACGTTGTCATCTCGCGATTTCTCTAACAATACAAAGGTTGGTATTACTGGTAATACGGATAGTGCATTGAATAATATTGACCACAAACTACAGAACACTATTTATTCTGACTGAATTTTGTAACTTTTGCCGTATTGGTTCGGGTCAACCCCGAACCAATACGGCAAAAGTTACAATAAAATTACAAAAAGGGTCAAAAAGTTACGCAAAATGTAACAAAATTTACAATCTGGCAACGCTGATTTTAATTTATGTTTTTTTTGGTATTTTATGACCTGGTAGCAAAGACCTTTAGGCATAGAGTATACAAGACAAGGTCAAGTTTGACTATGACAGCACTATAACAGTGTTGCTAATAGTATAATTGTAGCCATATTTATAGTAATTAATTATAGATTGTAGACGTAAAGGTTTTCTTATGATTGATTTGCATTTTTTTTATTGTTAGGAGAAAAGACAATATTATAACAATTGACGTTCATTAACCTATCTTGTATAGTTGAGGTTTTTTCTTATACCACTTAGGTGGCAAACAAGCACACGACCCACCTGATGGAAAGTGGTTACCGCGGCCTATGGACGTATGCAACACTAGGGGCGTTACGCTCGTGCTGCCTACCCTAAATTGCCTTTTTGGGTTACCTTATAACCAGGTGACCGAAACTTAGACGGCGTGTGGTTTTAGTCGGTTCGAGTCCGACATAAATACCCCTACTGACTAGTCTGTCTTCTTCTTCGTGTCAATGGCTCATCAATTTCTTAAATTTTGTCGGCCCAATACCTGGCCACAGCCACAGCATTGTCTGTTGCCCTGCACAGGTCAGCGATGGTACAGGTGGAAGGACACAGTGGGCAAGAGAGCAAGTGTGGCATGGACTGAGATGGGGTCCCGCAGTCGCAGGGTGCTTGTGAGTGTTCTATAAAGCCCCATTTTGCCAAATTTGCATTACAGCGGCCAACTTGGGTACGTAGGCGGTTTAATGATTTCCAAGTTGGCCACGGGAGATGGTGTCCAGGAGGCAGGTTTTCTTTGGGTCTTATGAAACCAGTCGGAGCTGGGTGTTTGTTGCTCCACATTTGCTCTCTTGCCAGCTGGGGAGGGCTATTTGTAGTGTAGGTGGTTCTCAAAAAACTCTGGCGGCTTTTTAAACGGACGGGGGGGATTACGTAGTTGTGAAGTGGGTGTCGGGGGTCTGTTTGTTGTTTTTGTTTCTCCACTGAGCAAGCTACGTCTCGTCTGACATCTGGTGGAGCTATACCTGCCAGGGGGTAAAGCATGTTAAGTGGGGTGGGTTTGAGGCAGCCTGTGATAATTCTACATGTGTCATTCAAGGCCACATCGACGTGCTTGGCATGCGCGGAGCGGTGCCACACTGGACATGCGTATTCTCCCGCGGTGAATGACAATGAGAGTCCAGTTCTGCGGAGAACATGAGGGGCTGCCCCCCAGGAAGACGAAACTAGGCGCCTTAGCAGGTTGTTTCTGGTGCCTATTTTTTGCTTGGTGTTAAGGCAATGTCGGTGGAAAGTTAGTGCCCTGTCTAGGGTTACACCAAGGTAGTGCGGGTGAGGGCAGTGCTCAATATTAACAGGTAACAAGTAAAAATTGTTAATACGATATCAGATGGACCTTTGAATTAAAGTGCTTGTGTCAAATAGAATTTCTAAGTTTAGATTTCAGGGATTTTCCTTCATTTCATTTACCATGTTTGTTGGATAGCTTTGATCCTGATCGCTAGTGTTCTGTGAATATACATAATATTGTGTGTCTGTGACCTCACTTCCTAACTATGTATGTTGATTACTTTAATAGAAATATGTTGTAAAATACCTTTTAACCTTTATTCATGTGACATTACATTTTTTTGTAGGAAGATTAAGCCATTGAGAAATATATTTATTCTAATTCTAACTGGTTTCATATTGGAAACTACTGAAAGTTTCAGTAGTCTCTAATAAGTACCAATTATTTTACAAATAATATTTACGATTGCGAATGCATGGTGTGTGGTGTGGTAAACAAGATTAACATCTGGCAATACAGGTATTTTGCGCTGCGGATTGCGTTGTACTCTGAAGTCTGAAAACAATATTATATTTTTTTCGAATTAGTCTACCGTGCGTTATGTTATCGAAGTTTATTTAGTGACTGTGAGATAAACTGGAAAATATTCACACGTATTGTTTAAATTCTAGCAATAATGTGTTACCGCAGGATAATGACATGAGTGACGAAATTTTAGTGTTTTCTAATAAATAATAAAGACGAAGGTACATACTTCACGATGGTATTCGAAACGATTGTGGTGGACGTCCTGAACAGATTCCTAGGGGATTATGTTGAGAATTTGAACCATTCTCAGCTAAAACTGGGAATATGGGGCGGTAAGTTTTGTACCAAGGTGATGTCATAATTGCCGCACTACATTTATTGCGGTTATTTATGTCTTCGACAAATGTTTTGCAGGCGACGTCGTTTTGGAAAATCTAGTACTAAAGCAGAATGCCCTAGAGGAACTGAATATTCCTGTTCAAACAGTCTATGGACACTTGGGTGAGTGATTTTCTTAGTCTACTCTACATGAAACTTTAATATGATAAAAAAGAAACATATAATATTTATATTCGCTAATAATATTTACTTAAAACTAAAACTTACAACAAGTTACCTATTTATATTTTTTAATTTTATTTTAGCATGTACAATGGCCTTGTGGGTTTATCATTCGCTGAGAGAACCAGGTCAAGGTAGCTAGGTTCAAATTGAGTGCTGAGACATATTCATCTCTCATGTAAATCAAGCCAGTATTTCAAGGGGGTCTTAATTTAAAAAAAAAACTTAATATACTAAAGATTTTTTAAAGAATAGATTTTGAATTCAGGGTATGTCCTATGACTACAATATTGTAAAATATTTGCTATAATACAGTTATGAAATAGGTGTAAAACTGGACAAATAGCTCAGATTCAATATAGAAACTGTGATATGTATAGAAACATTTTTTTTTAATAGACTGGCATTGGAGTAAATCACTTTGATCCTCTTATATGAACTGCACTTTTCTTCTCCTTATGAATGGCTCTACAGCAATATCTAGTATGGTCACTATTATGGCAATCTTTTGCACTTTTCATAATCACCAGTATAACTTAGTGTGGCGATGGGTGAAAATTTTGAAAAGAGAAGCCATTAGAAAAGTAATGTAAACATCTATACCATGACTTTCCTTTGCAGGAATTTTTGTTTTTTTTTTTTTTTTTCGTTGGACGTTTGCCAACTCAGTTGGGATTGGCTTTCGAGTCTAGCTGTGATGTGGCTGTACTAATAATTTTAGTGAAGTGATTATCATCTGACCGGTCGATGATTTTGAAGTTCCGTAGTTTGTCTAGTCCACCTTCTTTTTTCCGGTATTTCTTTACATGCTCTCCGAGGCACAAAGACCCACGCAAATAGACAATTCATGTATACAAATGGCACCGCCCCAAGAGATGGTTATTTAGTGGTTATCGGGCAACCTCTGATAGAGTGGCTTAGAGTGTGTCCAGGCGCGGATCCAAGGGGGGGTCATGACCCCCCCCTGGGCAGATAGTCTTCTGATTATTTTCTTAATCCCATATAGGTAAGTCACGCATATACCTACCTACTTATGACTATTTCACTCCCCACATATCCAGCCCGCGCCTCTCGAGCGAACTGGCCGCTCACTCTGTTCAAAAATGAACAAAATACCTACCCGCGAAACGCACCCGAACAACCAACCCCGGCGGCCCCGGCCGGCCTTTGAACCGATCATTGCATTGCTCCTCATTATGGAATAGGGAGGTAAACGAGCAGACGGATCACCTGGTGGTAAGTTATCACCCCCACCCATGGACACTCGCAACTCCAGAGGAGTCACAAGTGCGTTTCCTTCCTTTCAAAAGAGAGTGCGCTCTTTTCTTGAAGGTTTGAGGGTCGTATTGGTTCGGAAATACCGTTGGCGACAGTTCAATCTACAGTTTAGTTGTGCGAGTCAGAAAGTTTCTCGAGAAACGCACAGATGTGGACTGCCAACTGTCTAGATGGTGAGTGTGGAACTGCTGTCTCCTTGGAGCACTTCCCATAGTATCGGCGATAGAAGATGCAGAACGAAGCCACATCTCTACGCAGTGCCAAAGAGTCTAGCCGATTTGAAAAATCCTGGCTGCTGACGATTCGAGTCGCTCTCCGTTGGATGCGGTCCAGAGGGAGAAGTTGGCACTGAGG
Source organism: Eilema sororculum (assembly GCA_914829495.1). Classification (NCBI taxonomy): domain Eukaryota; kingdom Metazoa; phylum Arthropoda; class Insecta; order Lepidoptera; family Erebidae; genus Eilema; species Eilema sororculum. The sequence goes on along the minus strand of OU618543.1, from coordinate 17,421,757 downwards.
TGCTCCTGCCCAGAGATAAGAACAGTATTCCATATGTGGCCATACTTGCGCCTTATAAAGTTGTTGGCGGTGAGCCGGAGTGAAATACTGTCTCGATCTATTGAGCACGCCAAGCTTCTTAGAGGCTAATTTAGCTTTACCCTCTAAATGACTATGCATCTCCCGTGTCCAGTTCTTAACCGGTGGACCCTTGGCCACACCGTGCGACAACTGTCAAAACCGGGCGGCTTAGTGGTGGGGTCAGGTACCAGGGCCTTCCAGGAATAGTGCTGAAACGACTCCCACGACGCCCGCCACTGCTCTCCAAGGTCGAATTCCTCCATAAGGACCCTATTGAACCAGATTAGGGACCCTGAGAGCAGGCGGTCGCGCAGCAGGTTGTCAATTGTCCTTTGTGCTGGCATCGGCTCTCCGTTGGTCACCTGCTAGCATTTTTTACAATCGTTGGCCGCAGCTTGATACCTTCGTAGTTCTGGGGGTGGGATGTGCGCCAGAACAGGAAGCCATGGTAGTGGAGTAGATTTAATTATCCCTGTTATGGTGCGCATGGCTTCATGTAATTGGGTGTCAATTTTGTGGGTGTGCACGCTTCGGTACCACATGTAATAATAAAAAATATATTCATGTGTGTTTTGTTGTTTGAGATAAAGTTAACAAGTGTGTTCTCCTGTAAATTAACAATATAAATAGGTACATTACCTTAAAGATTCGGGCGCCTTGGAGAAGCACATGCCTAAGATAGTCAATCAAGTAGGTTGAAGACTTTTAATCTGCCGGAGGTAAGCTAAATAAAACCACCGCACTGAGGTTTAAGGTTTTATTCTCTAGCGCTCCAGTGTGCTTATTATAGAAGAATTTTATGCTAGTAGATTAAATTTAAGAACTACATGACATATTACTCTTGTCACCAATGCAATTTTTTAAGGTTTTTAAAGTTAAATTTTAATTAAAAGTAAACGAAAGCTCACGGCATCCCTCGGCGAGTGTGTGAAGGTTCACCTCAACCAGCGAAGCTTAACATTCCGCTCAACAAGCCATTATTTCAAGACATTGCACATGCTTGTTCGTATGGTTGAGAAATACTTCAAACCATCAGAGACAAGTCCCAAGAAAGGCCAAAAGTTACAGTACAAGAAAAGCTAAAGTTAAAAAGAAAAGGGAAAGGCGGCTCCAATGGAGACCTGAAATAAAATTTTAGGTTATTAGAACAATTCCTATGAGAATACACGACGTCCTAATTTTTGAGAAAAACGTGTGACTTACCGCCATAATTAGTTGGTTAAATGCCAAACACACGATAAATCATTGTATTTTTGAAACAAATACTGAAACAACAGAATTTAAAATATTATTTTTCTATCAGAAAAAATACGTCGAAATGAATCTTTTTAAGAAAATGTCAACTCACCAGAAATATGGAACAATTCTATATTAATATCATAGCGGGGACATTTTATAATGTCATCCGAACAAAAATTACTTCAATCCATACCAATGGATTAAGATTGAAAAAATTATAACATAATATCGACCATCTTGCTCGATCGTAAGGAAGAAAGGTGACGTGCTGGCCAACGCAGTGTTGCCAGTCGCCTCCAATGTTCGGAAATTAGCGAAATTTCGACTAAAAACCGTTAAAGACCACCGATGTAACGAGATTCACAAACGCGACGTTACATTACATCCCTCCCCAAAAAAAAGAAAAAGGTATTCCTTTTTATTTTTAAAGAAAACAATGAGATTCAAAGACCAAAATCCAAAAACCTCAAAAGAAAATAAAATGTCTTGCAACATTCTACAAAAAAAATGCAAAAGCATCATGCAAACATATTGCAAAAACAATCTACAAGAAAGTAAAAGAATGTGAAAACATTCAAAAATAAAATTTAAGTTTGGAAACCAACTTCCAAATACAAAGGAAATCAAAGATATTTTCCAACTCAATGGAATAAACCAAAAGCAAAACAAATACTCCGAAAAGAGTGAAAAGTAATCTGAAAAATAAAGTATTCAGAGAAAATGAAACAAATCCCAATTCAATTCCAATTCCAGATATCGATTAGGCAACCCACGCCATCGAATCTAATCCTAGATCTTAACCAGCCTTCCAGCATCAATACAAAAGTGCGGTTGAGCTCCTACGCCACCGACTCTATACCAGCAATTCCTAAATATATATCAAACGAAGAAGATATCGGTTAAGCACCAACGCTGCCGAATCTGAAACAAAATTGGCAAAAACAAAGAAGTTTTCCCATTATCGGTTAGGTGTAAAACCGCCGACTTCAATTCAAACCCAAACTCCAAAATCCAAACGTCAAAACAAAATCACAACAAAAGTGTGAGGTTAATATATTTATAAGCATTGTGATCGGCATAACACCACCAACTTTCCGAGCACAAGCAAAATATAAAGAAAATATGACAATTGTGACCAGTACAACACCACTGACTTTCTGAGCACAACCGCATAAAAAATAAAAAAAAATATGACACTTGCGACCGGCTCAACACCACCGACATTCCGTGCGCAAAGCATAAAAATGTTACTATGTGTATAGAAACACAATAGTACAAAAAAGAAAAACGACAATTGCGACCGGTACATCACCACTGGCTTTCCGTGCGCAATGCGTAAAAAGGCGTGACTATGTGTATGAAACACAATAGCACAAAAATGTAAAGTCCAGAAAATCCCAGGTTTCCCAAAAATGGTATAACAAGGTATAAGGTAAGTGCATATAAAATGCGTCCAATCCGAGAATCCTAATATTAAGACAATAACTCAGAACTGTACAAAAAACTAAGTTCAAAAAACTTAAATTTCCATTCCAAAAGTGAGTGGAAATAAGTCAAGTGAATTTAACACAGAAAATGAATATTAGATTTCACTCCTAAACTAGAGCAGAAACTAAATTCCCAAATTTGTACAAAATATACAATTTTACAAAAATGTAAACAAATATATATACAGGACAATAATCCTATTATACAAAAACAAATAAAAATATAAGATCTTTTGACGTGGAACAATTTGTTAGTATGGAGTAGAAAATATAAGAAACAAGACCTAAAATGACCTAAGTAATTTTTAATGTATCTAAAATTGAAATTAATAAATTGATGTGAAGTTCCTAGCATACATCTCCTTTCAAGACCCTAAAACTTTTCAAACATCACCATTCAATAGGGTCATACTTCAACCAAAGTACAAAAAACAAAGATAGATATTGGTAAAACCAGTAAACAATTTAATATTTAATAATGTCTTTAATGTGATAACGACCTGTATAGTTTTTGTTAAGGTCTTTCAAGACATAAACATTAGGGGAAACTTTATCTAATATTTCACATTTAATAAACTTAGGTGCTAACTTAGCCGAAAAGAATGCAGGAGCATTAGACTGCACAAAACTTCTCCTCCATACTATATCTCCCACTTCAAAAGAAATGACCTTTCTCCCTATATTATAATAACGCGAATTACGCTTATAAGCTTTAAGCAATGAAGCTTGAACTTTAACAAAAATTTCACTAAGAGATTTTAGTGAAAAAGCAAAAGAAGACCTTTCAACAACATCAAGTTGATCAAGGTTATCTAAAGAATTACTAAAACGGTGCAATGAAGCATCAAAAATAAGTTCTCTACCGAACATGAGAAAATTAGGAGTGAAATCTGTGGCTAGATTCACACTATTATTCAAAGCTAATTGAACATGAGGCAAATATTTTGACCAAGTTCTATGATCATCTTTAACAAAACAAGAAATACATGTTTCGACCGTTTTGTTATATCTCTCTACAGGGTTATTTTGAGGGGTATATAAAGTATTATAAAATATTTTATTAATATTATAACTTTTCAGAAAATCAACGAACTGCTTCGCTGTAAACTGGCTTCCATTATCACAAACTAAAATTTTAGGGGTTCCAAACCTAAGAAATATCTCTTTTTCAAGAATCTTACAAATTACTTTAGTAGTAGCACTAATCATAGGAAATATCCAACAATATTTTGTAAAAACATCTACAATTGAAAGTATATACTTGTGTCCAGAATAAGCTGTTGGAAGAATTCCAATAATATCAATAGAAAGCATTAACATTGGTTTATCAACTTTTTTAGGATTAACCATAATTCCATGAGGTGGATTAGTAGAAGATTTATAAGCTTTACAAGTATCACAAGAAGAAATGTATTTTTGAACATCAATAAACATACCTTTCCAAAAATAATGTACTTTTAATTTATTTAAAGTTTTATGAATTCCTAAATGTCCTGAATTAACATCATCATGATTAGATCTAATTGTGTCTAAGATGTGTTCTTTAGGTATGACAATTTTCCAATTTAAAAGATTATTAGGATTATATTTATCTTTACAAAATCTATACAAAGTATCACTTTCAACTTTGAAATTTTTATATTTTCTAGCAAACTTTTGACAATTTATAAATATTTTTCTATACCAAGGATCAACGGTATCCTCGTCTGGCAAAACAATATTATTATTTAAAGGAACATTAATAGCAGAAATTTCTATTCTAGATAGACAATCTGGAACTAAATGTAAAGAACCTTTTTTATATTTAACATCAAAAGTAAATTGAGAAATTCTAGCAGCCCAACGTGCAAGACGACCACTAGGATTACTAAGTTTTAGAAGCCAAGTTAAACTAGCATGATCAGTGATAACTGTAAATTCCATTCCTTCAATATAAGGTCTGAAATGTTCAATAGAATCTAATATTGACAACAACTCTCTTTCAGTTGTGCTATAATTACGTTCACATTTATTAAGCGATCTAGAATAATAAGCTACAGGATGTTGATCTCCATTATCATCATCTTGGCTCAGGACACTACCAATTCCAACGGAACTAGCATCGCAATGTAAAAAGAATGGTTTCTCAAAATTTGGGCAATGTAAAACAGGTGCAGAAATCAATGCAAGTTTTAAATTATTAAAAGCGACTTCAGCTTCTTCATTCCAGGAAAGAGATTTTTTAGAATTCTTGCTTCCAGCCGTTAATTTTGTTAATGGCGAAGCAATATCAGCAAATTTATCAATGAATCTACGGTAATAAGAACATAACCCAAGAAAACTTCTTAATTGTCTAACGCTTTCTGGGCGTGGGAAACTTTCAATTGACTCTAATTTAGCAGGGTCTGTATGTAAACCATTACTATCAACAATATAACCGAGGTAACGAAGTTTATCTTTACAAAAATTACACTTTTTTAAATTAATAGTTAACCCAGCATCTTTAAGAATTTTATAAATTTTATTTAAATAATATAGGTGATCAGAGAAACTAGAATTTACCAATATAAGATCATCTAAGTAACAGAATGCTACATTATCAAATTCAGGCCCAAATAACTTATCTACAAGCCTTTGCAACTCAGCTGGAGCATTGGTCAAACCATACACCATACGGGTAAAATGAAACAAACCTTTCCCAGGAACAACGAAAGCAGTCTTCTCTCTAGAAGATTCTTCTAAAGCGATTTGCAAAAATGCCTTAGACAAATCAATAGTAGTTATATAATTAGCACCTCGAAGGTTATCTAAAATTCTAGAAGGATAAGGCAAAGGGTAAGAATCTTTAATAGTTACTGAATTTAATTTTCTAGAATCCAAACATAATCTTGTTCCACCATCGCGTTTTTCAACGGCTAACACTGGAGAACACCAAGGAGATTTGGAAGGTTCAATAATATTTTCCTTTAATAAAACTTCTACTTCATCATAAAGTTCTTTTTGTTTAGCAGGACTAAGTGGCCAATAACGTTGTTTAAAAGGTTCACCAGTAACATTAATTTTATGTTTAACTAAATGAGTGAGACCCAAGCCTCTCTTTTCATAAGAAATATCTTCAAAAAGTGAAATAATTTTATTAAGTTCCTGTTTCTCAGACGGAGAAAGTTCAGAAACAGAAGTAACCGCATTAACACAAGTTGTGGATTCATTTTCAAAAGTAATTTTATTTAATAAGTCTTTAGCAAGGTTAAATTTCAACCAAAAGTCGAATCCCAAAATAATGGAAGGTTTAAAAGAAGGTATTATCAAAAAATCTACATTTTTAGTTATATTATCACAAGTGATAGGTAAAACCATAGTTCCAATAACCTTGTGTGGAGAACCATCCGCAGTAACAGCATTACCTTGGTGAGGTTTAAGTTTAAATCCTAGTTGTAAAAATGTTTGATGAATATTAGAACCGAGTACACAACTACAAGCTCCGCTATCTAACAAACCAGAATAAAGTTTATTATTAATATTAAATTTTAAATAGGGTCTAGTGTCTTTATTTTTAACAAACAAAACAGGGGCAGCCCTGATATTACTAAAGAAAACTTTCAAATAATCTAACCAGTCACTAAATTCTTTTTTACAAGTGGCATCATCCGGTGCATTGCTAAATTTTTTCAACATCGAGTCACCTGGGGTTTTATCAAAAACTAGGGCTCGATGGGGCCTGATACGTTTTTTGACTGTTCAGTATTACAAACTTCGCAAGTCTTCGTAGTGACACCAGCTTTGTGACACTTAAAACAAATTATGCCAGGAAACTTAGGGCAATTTTTATAAGAATGTCCAGAGGACTTACATTTTAAACATATTAATTCATCTGCTTTAACAGCATTAACGTGAGCAGAAGGTTTTTCTTTTTTAATACTTCTATTCTCACTTAAGTTCTTTCTAGACACAAAATTTTCTAATTCTCTGCTGAGGTTAATGAACTCTTCAATAGTAGAAATAGTTTTACCAAACACAAAAGGTGTGTAAATATTTAACATATTATGTTTAATAATAGTTATGAGGGTAGCATCACAAATAGGCATAGACAAACGGTTTGCCATATCCATTATATCTGTAATAAAGTCTGGTAAGGACTCAGTTATCTTTTGTTTACGAGTGCGGAGTTCATGTTCTAAATGATAGTCAAATTCAATCCTATCAAAACGTTTCAACAACGCAGCCTTCAATTCCTGCCAAGAAGCAATACGAATACGCACACTACGAAACCATTTAAGCGCAGTGCCTGACAAAAGATCAGCAAATGAACTAACTAAAAAATGTTCATTAAAATTTTTAAACAAGAAATATTCTTCCAATTCAGTAATAAATTCCCTAACACACGATTTACCATCATACAAAAGCTTACAACGTTTCAAATCGGGTAACTTTGTAACAGAAGGCAAGTTTTTCTTCAAGTCTTCATTCAATAAAACATTCATCATATTAAACGAAGATGCAGCTCTCGGACTATAATCACCAGCTCCCCGACTATGTGAAAACGGATCAACAACTTCAGTCAGATCAGCCATGACATGGGGCATCTCGTGAGTAGATGTACCAACCGGGACAGTATTATCAATAACTGCAAACAATGGCGGGGCCTGAGTTTCCTTGTCCATTTTTGAAAACAATGTGAAATCTAAAAATAGTTGTATAACATGCACTAAGAACTTCCAATGAATGCAATGAATGCAGCTATAAAAGTTAGAAAAGTAAATAAGTTATGAATGCAACTTAATTGTTATTGTTGAAAAATGCTAACCTCAAAAGTAGGTCAAACAAAAGAAAGGAATGTTATTGTTAAGTTATTTAGGTCAAATGCCTTTAAGTAATGATAAAAAAGTGCATCAGTGATTCACAAAATAAAGTATTTATGTTCACTTGAGGTAAACATCAAAGATTCAAATATTACTATACTTTCACATATTAGTTTGAAGTTCATAAACTTTTCATTATATATTACTATGTAGATAATGTAACTTGTTATAAATTAAGGTTATACAAGATAAAACAATGATAACAATAACTGTGAATGTTATACAAATTGAAATATTCACCTGTAATTAAGAGATATAAACAATAGCGTACCAACCTGTAGTAAGATTAGTTTTGTAAAGTAAACAAACAATAATATTTACTGAAACACAGAGTTATGCAGTAATATACATGAAAGAAACATTGTTCTAAACATGTTAAATTAAATTAATAATGCAAAGGTGACAAGGAATAATGATATTTGCACACTGTCAAGTCCCTGTTCGCGAGCGACAGTTGTAATAATAAAAAATATATTCATGTGTGTTTTGTTGTTTGAGATAAAGTTAACAAGTGTGTTCTCCTGTAAATTAACAATATAAATAGGTACATTACCTTAAAGATTCGGGCGCCTTGGAGAAGCACATGCCTAAGATAGTCAATCAAGTAGGTTGAAGACTTTTAATCTGCCGGAGGTAAGCTAAATAAAACCACCGCACTGAGGTTTAAGGTTTTATTCTCTAGCGCTCCAGTGTGCTTATTATAGAAGAATTTTATGCTAGTAGATTAAATTTAAGAACTACATGACATATTACTCTTGTCACCAATGCAATTTTTTAAGGTTTTTAAAGTTAAATTTTAATTAAAAGTAAACGAAAGCTCACGGCATCCCTCGGCGAGTGTGTGAAGGTTCACCTCAACCAGCGAAGCTTAACATTCCGCTCAACAAGCCATTATTTCAAGACATTGCACATGCTTGTTCGTATGGTTGAGAAATACTTCAAACCATCAGAGACAAGTCCCAAGAAAGGCCAAAAGTTACAGTACAAGAAAAGCTAAAGTTAAAAAGAAAAGGGAAAGGCGGCTCCAATGGAGACCTGAAATAAAATTTTAGGTTATTAGAACAATTCCTATGAGAATACACGACGTCCTAATTTTTGAGAAAAACGTGTGACTTACCGCCATAATTAGTTGGTTAAATGCCAAACACACGATAAATCATTGTATTTTTGAAACAAATACTGAAACAACAGAATTTAAAATATTATTTTTCTATCAGAAAAAATACGTCGAAATGAATCTTTTTAAGAAAATGTCAACTCACCAGAAATATGGAACAATTCTATATTAATATCATAGCGGGGACATTTTATAATGTCATCCGAACAAAAATTACTTCAATCCATACCAATGGATTAAGATTGAAAAAATTATAACATAATATCGACCATCTTGCTCGATCGTAAGGAAGAAAGGTGACGTGCTGGCCAACGCAGTGTTGCCAGTCGCCTCCAATGTTCGGAAATTAGCGAAATTTCGACTAAAAACCGTTAAAGACCACCGATGTAACGAGATTCACAAACGCGACGTTACACACACTGGCGCGCAGTATAATGCCACAGAGTACATGAGATATATTTCTAATGTTCGAAACTTTGGCCCCCAATGAATGCTGCTAATCTGCAGCATGTCATTGACATGCAGGAGAAACAGAGTACGCGATAGCACACAACCTGAAGGAACACCAGCATTAACAGATATAGAGCCAGACCATTCACCGTCGACTACGACTTTTATGCTTCTTTCTGTTAAAAAGCTAGCAATCCATTCGCACAACTTCTGGGGAAGCCCATAGCCCATAGGAAGGAAGCTTTGATAAAAGTGCTTTGTGCCAGACCCGATCAAAGGCCTTCGCTATGTCCAAACTAACCGCCATGGCTTCTCTCTCCCTTGGTCTCGATCGCCTGTGCCCAATGATGTGTCAGGTATACTAGAAGATCACCAGCTGACCGACCCCTACGGAAACCGTACTGCTGGTCACTGAGCAGCTGACAACCCTCAAAATACCGAAGGAGCTGGCAGTTGATAATGGACTACATTATCTTCGAGAAAAGGGAGGTAATTGCTAATATAGTAGTTTTTTTTATCAGAAAGACCTTAAAATCTGCCGCATGTTTGGTGGTGTTTAATTGTGCCCAAATCTTGAAACAACCTAGTTGAGAGGTGAGATGCGGTTCTTAGCTCAGGTTCAGCGTCGGTAGATGGCGCTGTTATAAAGTGTCCCTTTACGAATGTATTCCGGGCGACTTGCACACAAGTTTTGACCTCGACTATGACCCCCCCCTGGCTGGAAAGCTGGATTCGCCCCTGAGTGTGTCACTTATAGTGTATTACTTACATTACTGTTGGTATTGAAAATCAGGACTGGGTTTTCTTAATGAATATAATAAATAATATTCTCATTCACTACCTATAAATGAATTTGAATTTGAAAGATTCATTTTATGCCATCTATTTCCAATAACTTAACTAATTATTTACATAATACATACCATTATTATTTAAATGCCAACATAAAAAACAGGCTTCCTCAACATTTTTTTAACAATACTATATTTCGACCTTGTTTAAAATGAGTTTTATTAACATCTACTTAACTTGCACTCATCAAGCAGAAATGTTATATGCCCCTAGGATAGCCCTAAGCGCGCGTTATTATGGTGGTTGTTGGAGTGTTGGTTATACCTCTATGTTTATACCTCTGCCTACCCCTTTTGCCCGCGGCTCCGCCCGCGTGGATGTCGGTTATCGCGACCAAACATAGCCTATGTCCTTTCTCATGGTCTAATCTACCCCTATACCAAATTTCATCAAAATCGGTTCAGTGGTTGAGGCGTGAAAGCGTAACATACAGACAGACAGACAGAGTTACTTTCGCATTTATAATATTAGTATGAATACGAATGACCAAGGTCTTTAACATCTTATAACATGTAGCACGGGCTTCGTGCTATATTGTTTACACGTAACAGGCACCCGCATGTGTGTACAAGACAGTTTACGGCCTTATCTTCTATTTACGTTTTGAATAGTAAGTACGTCGTAGCTGCACTTCTTCACAATCTACTACCAGTGCGGGCAAAGTTTCGGGACTAATTTAGTATTAAGCTAGTTTGCAAGACAACTGAAGACCTACTACATTGAAGCGTACCTACATCCGAAGTTGCGGGCCGATTTGGATCATATCGAGAAGTCGATATTATGAAACACATTTAACCCACAATCGGGCCCTAAGATGGGACGTTACATACACTTCGACGTAAACTCATCGAAAGAATTCCGATACAACTTTATGTTACGTAAATGCTACGTCTTTCATTGTGTTGTGCGGGTCGGAAGTTTAGCCTCTGGTCTCCTGAGCCTTTATCGGCGTAATGGAATCTACTTCTGCAATGGTTTAGCTACAGAGAACGTGCTTGTTTATTTGCCCTTCTAACCAGTGTATTTGAGAGGCGCACGTTTTTCAATAGTATGTCTTGATCTTATTTCATATTTATCTATGAAATGTCTTGAAGAACTTTTGATGCTGGAGAAAAAGATTAGGTACGGGCTACTAAATGGGATGGGCCACCAAATTTTAGAAGCTCCATTAAATGTCGTAGAACTGTCTAAGAAGTTACATACCTTGGTTACAGTTCGTCTAAATTAAATATATATTCACGCTTGTAAATCACCAAAGGAGTAGGCAAAATTGTATTAAACCACACACTCCCCCAACTAAGTAAAAGGTGGCAAGCCTATTGCCGTCAAGTGGGTGGTTACCTACCTCGTCATGGGCCATGTAGGTATATTTATTGTCGGATGGAGAACATCCCTATCTCTTAGTCGTTTTCTACGATGCCCACGGGTATAGATGGGACATTGCTCCACTGGGAAGTGGGAACCAACATGGCTATACCACTAAATCATTGTCTTTTCCATAAACCACTTGAGCATTGTCTCTTTTGTTGTTGATACAGTTAAATAAACGGTAAATATTAAACTATTTATAGCACGCCCTACCGTCCGAATAATTACGCAATGCTATCATCATTCCACTTAGACTCTTAACATTAACATGCAACAGACAGACAGGGATCCTAATTCGTAATTTTATTATTAGTCTGCAATAAACTTCTGTCTGATGACATCATCACTTTGAATCTGCCCCATGATTCACATCAACCTTGGTTGGCCTTCACATTTGAAATGTTTGATAAAAAAGTCTTTATCGCTGTTATTGTTGTCAAATTAACTTTTTTTTTTTGATCTGGTCTGAATCTTTAGTGGTTTTAATTGTTTTAAATCTTTATAAATCGTAATGAAGCTGTATCATTCCTATTTCGGGTATTCGATGCTGAAGGTTTGGTACCTACGAGTGCTAAAATTAATATTCCGCAAATTAGCCTTGATCGACAACCGCAAAAAGTATATTTCCTGAAAGGAAAATTTGCAGCTATAACAACAATTATTCTCCTTCAAAAGCACACATACATACACATACTCACGCCCGTTTTAGGCTATTTGGGTAGGCAGAGGTGTATAATTAACACCCACATTTCGCTAATTATGATTTTCGGTCCCACGTAATAGGTGGCGAGCCTGTTGCCTTCTAGTTAAACTTAGCATTCTTACTTGGAGAACTTTGAAAAGAAGTTTCCTTTAGAAGGTCTGTCAACTAAGGCAATACCACTGTAGAACGCTAGGGGGATACAATTATTTCGTTAAATAATGAGCTTTTATGCTTCAAATCACATTTAGGAAGGCGGAATATCATTAGCTTAGAGTTTATTACAGCCGCAGTATCTCCTTTAAAAATCTTAAGGGCAACTTTATTATTGCGTAAGACGAATGAACAAATTCTCATGCTTGGAATAGCTATGCTCACAGTGTTGTTTGTAGCATCATCAATGTTACCTGTAAGGTGTTGAATTCCAACGCAAGACCGCCCATTGTAAGAAGTCTGAAATAAAAGGCACAGTAAAGGTTTAATATTACGAATTTAGAATCAGGTCATTGCGGAAGACCCAGTTATCCAGGCCCCTATGTAAAACATAAATTTTGAAATAGAAAAGTAAAACATTAATTAGACAGCTGTCGATGATTTTATTAATTTTAGCGAATAAAAGCCCGCAAGTAATTTGTTAAGCATTTGCAAGTTATACGTTTATAAAACACGCACATTAGGAGAGGTGTTGTACCGCCTATGTCCAGCAGTGGACTGCAATAGGCTAATTCATCCATACTTTCATACTAATATTATAAATGCCAAAGTAACTCTGTCTGTCTGTATGTTACGCTTTCACGCGTAAACCACTGAACCGATCTTGATGAAATTTGGTAGATTAGACCATGAGAGAGGACATAGGCTGTCTGGTCGCGATAACCGACATCCACGCGGGCGGAGCCGCGGGCAAAAGCTAGTTGGTTAAATACGTTTATATACATTTTGGAGGGGCGCGGCATTCACGCATTTTTGATCTTTCGAGTCATTTTCAAACAGACATGACATCTAAAGCGTTTTCTTATGTAGACACCTGTCTGTTGGAAGTATTGGAGCATCGCCCGATTATTTTCGTCATGCGACAAAATCGTATCGTTTGCTCCAGTCGCACGATCGTTAGCCAATTATGAAACCTTATAGAAAACAAATGAAATTGATTTGTAGATTGTATCGATTGTATACAAATAATATACTTAGTCATTGGTTCGTCGATAACCATTTAATCAAGAGATTTCTTATCTTTATTGCGATTTATACGTTATTTAAGTGAATAGATTACCAAGTGGCTTATCTAGTACCTAAATTTATCTACATCTACAATATGTACTGTGCTAATTTCTGTGGTGCCAAGGTAGAAGGGGACAAGTCAAAAAACACAACTTTTCAACAGGGGCAATTAAAGAAAACGCCAATTTTGTTTTAAGAGAAAATTATTTTATAATCGACAATATGTCAAAATACTCAAAGTGTTTTTGTTTATCTTCATATAATAATGTAGCCGCCATGTCCTAGTGATTATAAAAAAAATATTTATGTATTTCTTATGTAAATAAATTGACATGTCTTATTTTTCCATAACAAGGAGAATTTACCAAATAAAAAGAATACTGACTTACCTCATAATATATCATTTATATATGTCATAATATTGATAAATCTTAATCAAATATAAATATATCTTTATATCCGTCGCTCATAAAAGATTAAGTAAGTCGCTCGTCAAATTTCTTCGAACAAACAATCCAATCAATGGGTGGATTGAAGCAAACAAGCAACACAAGACGTATCATTTTATTCATATTTATTGCGAATCGAAATTCAATCATAATACATAATCAAACAATAAATAAATAAACATACACATGTCGTCGTCTGTATGTATAAAAAATCAATTACCTTTTTTTATATTTATCGCGCGAAAAATCCCCACGGAGCCGGTGGAGGTGGTTATGTCGGACTCAAACCGACTAAAACGCACGCCGTGCCGGAGGTCAGATTGCCGAAAGCATATCTCTTTCAGACCCAGACCCAGGACCATCTCTTTCGAGATGGCCCCCTTCCGGTTGTGGGGATCATAGTGTCCCCATCTAGCCCGGGTATGGGGAGGCGCAAAGTGCGCCGCCACCGCCGCCGCCTGCTTCTGCTAGGGTGACCTTAAACTTCACTAAACTCATCAAGATCAAGATCACCATGGGGGACGGAGGTCAGACAGTGCCCTCCGACGCCCTAGTTGTCGTTTTTTTTATTATCGTTCGAAAAATCCCCACGGATACCACCCCCACGGAGCCGGTGTAGGCGGTTATGTCGGACTCGAACCGACTAAAACGCACGCCGTCTTGGGTCCTTGGTTGCCGGAGGTGAGATTGCCAAAAGCATATCTCTCGCACCCCGGCAGTCCCAGGACCATCTCTTTCGAGATGGCCCCCTTCGGGTTGTGGGGACCACAGTGTCCCCATCTAGCCCCGGTTACGGGGAGGCGCATTTGTCGCCGCCGCCGCGGCCTGCTTCTGCTAGGGTGACAGGCGGCTCCACCGGTCACTCCCAGGCCAGCGCTCATGGAGGACGGAGGTCGTTCTGCGACCTTCGACCTCCGGTTCGCCTTCGCTCTACGCGGGCTTCCCGGGCCCGGAGTCTAGTCCGGACCCGACCGGCCGCCTCCTTCTCGAGCATTACTTGCTCGCAGAAGGAGACAGCCGAACCCCAAGCGTTCGCGCATCTTACCATCGCTGTGAGCAACGTGGCGAGTGTGAGGACTCCCACCCCCAGAGCCGCCACTAGGACCCGCCTCGGCGTGTCCCACGCCGGGCACTCGGTCAGCGTGTGCAGCTCTGTGTCCTCACTCGCATTACTATGACGCCCGAGTTGTCTGCGCGCGTGACGCCGGCGCCATCAGCGTGACCCTTTCGCTCGCGCCGCCGCTCTCGTTCCGCCGTCTCCTCCACGACCATTACCTGCTCGCTGAAGGAGACACTGGCTGCCCACGCGTCCGCACAGCGGACCATTGCCGTGAGCAGGGTGGCGGGGGTGAGAACTCTCACTCCCAGGGCCGTCACGAGCTCCCGCCTCGGTCCGGCCCACGACAGACACTCGGTGAGCGTGTACAGCCCCGTGACCTCACTCGCGTCGCAATGATGGCACTCGGACGTCGGACGTCTGACGTCTGACGATCTGCGTCAGTCGATACGAGAGGCTGCCATGTGGCCTCTCTAGCCATTAACTAAGTGACAACCAAACTCTCGGTAAATGTATATCCATATCTGTACGCTTTTCTCGTTCAATTTGTGCATGAATAGAATCGCACTCCATATGCGTATGCCCTGGAACTAAAAACTTGTGATTGATTTGAAAATCAGGTCTTAGTTTGCTTATACACAGAAACATAGCAGCAACGTGGCTATTTTTATTTTGTCCTCCACACGTGTTATTCTAAAAAGTATAAAAGCACGATGCTATTGGGTTAGCGACACGACCATCATCAGCTTGGCTCCACATATAGCAAAAACTTTTGCTGTATGTGGAGCTAAGCAGTCGTAAATCGTTAAATATAAAGAAGATAAAGATAGACCATACTGCGAAAAACATTTCCAAAATAGGTGTATGATACGGGATTGGTAACTTTTTCTATGTACATTTCGTAAATTATTGATAGTGACGGTAAATTTTATTGATTCTCTTCATGCTTTACACTTTTAACGCAGCTTAACACTTGTAAAAATATTTTTTTTCATATATATGTCTTTGGGACAAACTACACCAACTCACAGTGCAAAACGCAAGTAACGCGGGTTGACGATTAGGTATTTAGGGACGAGTTGACTTATCACACAATGTTTAGTTGTATTAGTAACCAATTAGGTATGAAAAAAGGAGATAACTACACATAATTCCTTTTGTATTTTTACGAATTTTCGATTAACGACTAGACTCAATTTGTTTTTTAAGCATCATGATAATAATATTCATTATATTGACTCAAATCCTTTTTACCATATTAGATTTTGATGTTTTGTATTCAATTGTGTAAAAAACCCATTTTTCGAAATTTCTGACTTGTCCCCTTTTACCTTGACACCACAGATTTATTACATAGGTGAGATGATAAACGCTGATAAAATATTAGTTATCATAATTAAGAGCAATATATTTATACCGTCGTCCTAAGTTCAACTAGAAGAGTTTTTTATTATTATGTAAAACTGTGCTCCAAACAATTAGCACTTTTATTGTAGCAGCAATAAACACATAGTATGTACATGATACATTAATTCAAATTATAAAAACAAATTCTAACTGTTTGTTTAATACTTCTAACGAATGTGCGAAATATTCATGATGTAGGTACGTGTACGTACATAAATGTTATATTGCACTTTGTTATCATAATAATATCAACTCATTTGTTATCCTATAATCATTATTGTCCACAATAAATAAAAATCAATGTTTGTTCGTATTTATGCACTACCGTATCGTTCATTCGATACGAATCATTACGAAACGATGAAACTTCATTAACCTTTTGCTTGCACTTTCGTGATGGTTGATATTCATACACGTTGTCATACAAATTGTACCTGTAATGTCCACGTACTGTCACACATAGTCATAAAATTGTATTTAGGTAGGTATACAATTGTGAGAATATGTTATATGTTGTGTAAGTTGTGTTGTACAAAATTTTCCCACCATGTACATGAGTTGGTTAGTACAATATCGGATGTTCTCAGTCTCACGGTGATAAATAAGCCTAATTACCTAACAATAAATTGGGTAATTCCTAATTCTATTCCTAATCTATATTTTTTTTTCTATAATTGTTAGAAATTCTTAATGCGGTTCACAGAATACATCTACTTACCAAGTTTCAACAGAATAGTCCTTATAGTTTCGGAGAAAAGTGGCTGTGCCATACGTACAGACAGACAGACATGACGAATCTATAAGGGTTCCGTTTTTGCCATTTGGCTACGAAGCCCTAAAAAAATACAAGTACCTACTTAACACTTTTGTCATCGACTGTACCGCCTTGATAAAACGCTCTTATAAAACCGATAAACCATGGGGAAACGGTAACAGGGGAAATAGGAATAATATAATAGTTTATTCATTGGATTATTCCTATTTCCCCTACTACTAACAGTTGTATGCCTCAATAGTTTTTGTATCAATTTTTTATAGATTTTCTAAGGAAACTTAGTATACACACATAAACAGATAGAAAATTTCAGACTTTCAGAGAGCTGTTGTTAGTAGACATTCTAGACTTTTATTATATTTACGGTTTAATTAAATTTTACATAGAGTTTATGTGCACTAGTAAAAAATCTAATTAAAGCTCATGTTACTGAGGGCTTATCATGAATTCATGATAAAAGTAAACATTTGCACTACATACTGCTTATCTAAAATAAGTGTTTTAGCAAGCGTTTTTCATAAAGCTATTATTTCGATTCATAATTTAGGGTAATAAACTTTTCCACATGTTTGATTAATTTATTAAACTCACAGGCGTTAAGGCGTACATCTCAAGGAAATATTCTCATAACAAAATTGAGAATTTGTAGTATATCTTCATAGCCTCTAAGGTTTTTTTACACTGTGCTACGTAACCCCTTCATGTGTTGGCCATCGCATCGCATCGTGTAAAGTATAGATACATACCTAGGTCTGAAAGCCAAACCAAAAATCTTAGGAAACGACTAACAAATATAACAAAATGGACTGGACTATTACTACAAAGCTTTACTTATTTAATGTTAACTATATCAATATCTTCACACAGGTAAATTAGTACTAAAGATTCCCTGGAAAAACCTCTACGGTGCATCAGTGGAAGCTACCGTTGAACGTCTGTTTTTGATCGTCAACCCTACAGCAGAAGTCAAATATGATCCAGCCAAGGAAGAAAAAATGGCGCTCGCTGCCAAGCAAGCTGAGCTGGCGAGGGTTGAAGAAGCTAAAAAGAAAGAAGCAGAGAAAGGTATATTTCGATTTTGACGAATATAGTACTCAAAATGATCTTAATGCTTTGGTTTTCCCGCCTTTCTGTTCTGTTCTGATAGTTGGTACATACCTTCAGTTCGGACAATAATACAATTTAAATCGATAAAACAGTTTGATTTGTTGTAAATATCTTATCTGTGCCTTGGTTTTTACATCATTTTGATTTTTTTTTACACAAGATCCATCTGACGCTGACTGTACCTACTTCTATTCTTACAGAAACAGTTTTGTAACAGAACAGAACAAATATCCACAGCATAACATGGAATTACAAATACATATTCATGGTAATTTTATGTCGTATTGTGTATATTTTATCAGGGATGTTGGCGCCAATTCTAATGTCGACTATTCCGAGTGATCTTAATATCGTTACTTCCTTTTTATCAACGTTTCTAGAAGAAAAATATAGGCCTTATACCAAATTATACCTACCAGTGGAATGATATTATTTCTTGTAGTAATTAGGCCTACCGCCAGCAGCGCACTCCGATAGGCTGATTGATTGATTGATTGATTGAAAGTAAATGTGCGCCCGCACCCAGGCGCGGTACGCAAACTGTTTATGCTCAACAGCCTCCGCGCACTCGCGCCCGAACCACGGACGCGCTCCGCGGACTCCGGTGACATAGGTGTATGGGATATAGTATTCCATACCTAGACCGATCTCACCGGCGACGGCAGTAGCGCTCTCAGATGGGTTCTTACCCTCAAAGCAGCGTTCAACCCACGGGATGGACGCATAATAGTCGCGCAATCCATCCCAGTCCGCTGACGAGTAGTGCCATAGACGCCTCTTCCCCTGCACGGGTCGTAGGGGCGCTACAATGGGCACGGTGGAGCGGACCAGACAGTGGTCGGAGTTACCTAAAGCAGCACTCACCGAGACACTGTACTGGTCCGGGCGACTCGTCAACAGAAGGTCTAGCAGAGAGGGCTCTAGGCCGGACTCTCTTGGTAACCTCGTGACCTTGTGCACCAATTGAGTCAAGTCATGCGCCAGGGCAAATGCGTGAGTGGCTCTTCCCGCATGGTTTGTTATGGCGGAGCCCAACCAGATCTTGTGGTGGGCGTTAAAGTCCCCCAAAAACACCAATTCGGCGTTCGGAAACCGCTCCTGCGCATCATCTGCCGCCTGACTCAGGTATTCGAATAGTCGAGTTATCTCTGCATCTCCTGTATGGGAACGGTAAAGGCACACATAGATCTGACTCGCGGAGCCATGGTCTACGTGAACCCACAGGATGGAAAAGGATGGGTCCTCTAGACAGCGCAAACGGCGACAACAAATATCCGCCCTAACAAACACGCACACCCCGGCTTTTGCTCGGAAATTTTCCTCGATAACATAGCCGGGGTAAAGCAGGTAGGCCGTGTCGTCAGGGCGGCGTATTTGTGTCTCCGTTAGAAACAGCATAGCTGGTTTCGCCGTCTCCAGGTGTTGGTGGACGGCGTTGAGGTTCTTATGGAGCCCACAGATGTTCGTGGACCTCAAATAGAGTTTTTGTGGGAGAGTCCCTAGCCGCTGTTTCAACAGATTTTGTTTTGTGCGCTGCCATGAGGTGAAGGGTAAGGGAAGGCGTGAAAAAGAGGTGATTGTCGCCGCAGCACCGCGTGACAAAACATGGGAGATTGGTTTTATCTATGAATGTGAGGCGTGACGAGAGCCGACGCGCCGAACGGAAGGGCCCCCGTACCCTCCCGAATATGGTCGCCGGGCTCCCGTCCGGTCGCCAACCGGCACGACGAGCCATATCGGGATTATGCGCGACCTGGTGGGGCAGCCTCCCAGGGTGGTTAGTCCCAGTTGGGCCCCTGTACTATGCCGCGGGCGGCCAGCGGCACCACCGTTTCTACGGGTCTCCCTGCCCGGCGCGGCGCCCCGCGTCACACCCCACTAGACTACGCCAACACCCACCGGTCCCACTAGTGCTGCGACTACCATCACCTCGGCCCGGCTATGCACTTGCTGACCCCTGAACGCAATCCAACCGAGATTGGATTACTATGGAGGACCAACCCGGTCGAAATAAGTGTCAAATTTGTGCCATCAAATTTCTACCACCAGTATGGTATTCTAAAATCTTATGGCAGTATGGACTAGTTTTCATGAATATCGAATCGTGGATCAAAAATAGGAAGTATTTTACTAATAGTCCTTATTCTAAATTGAGTAGTATAAATTAATGCACGTTTCTTATGTTTAGATCAAAACAAACTTGACGAGACGTTCGTCGAGAAATTAGTGACACAGATCATCAAGAATGTGCAGTTGAAAATCACAGATATCCATATAAGGTACGAGGACAGTATAACGAATCCCAAGGCACCCTTCTCATTGGGAATCACCTTGCACAATTTATCCGTCCATACGACTGACGAGAATTGGAAGCAGGCTGTCATTCAAGAAGCCGTAACTAAGATTTTCAAGGTAATTTTTTTTATTATTCCTGGTCGTAAACTGAGGTATAGTTCTAGTAATAAAAATAATGTTCAAAATTCTTAATCACCCAAATGCCAAGACTGTATTACCGTAACACAATTTTGAAGATAGAATATTGATCATGATCGTTTTTGACGTTTAGGGAATTGAGACTAATATCTCAATCGAGTCAGAATTTTGAAATTTTCACGATAATTGGGCCTCTGATCTAAAGATAATTTTAAACTTTTCATATAGCTTCATAATGCGCTATTGCGGACATTCAAGAAAAATGATATTCTTTGATTAGATTTTAGATTTAGAATGCCTGGCGATATACTGGAATCCCACAACAGAGCTCTACTCAAAATGTAGTACTCAAGAGATAAGGCAAAAATTGGAAAAAGAAATTGCTGCGAAATCATCAAAACCTTCATTCTATCAATATGGTAAGAACCCATGTCCTAACTTTGTAACTTCTTTTTCTGTGGATGTTTTTAATTGATGTAGCACAAGCAGTATAAGCAACTTCCGGATCGTATTTCAATTTACTCTAAGAGATTCCTTGTCTTATTGCCAACAAATGATCTAGTGACGTTGAATCTCACAGATTAGCAATACGAGAGAGTTGCGGTCGGAGTCTCAATCTGTGCACTATCAATGTTGTCCTACTAAAAGTTGTTTATCGACACAAGTCGTGACGTCACAATAGCGTCCCATTCCACCCCGCATAAAGTAGGCTAGGGTATGTAGGTTTTACTTAGCTTAAGAATTTACGATGCCAATGAACTGATTTTGAGGTTGAGAAAGCATATAAAATGTACGTACCACTGATTGAATTGGGGTAATAGTACTGCAGTAACTAATTAAGCATGTAACCAAAATATATTAAGTCGACTTGAATTTAGGGTAACGATTGATGATTATGCTAATAGGTATGCTGTAAGGATTCAAGCACAACTTATTAACTTGGTATCTACTTAATTTAAAATGAATAATAAAATATCCATTTGTAGGAGTCATACTTACTTATGATGGATTTCACGAACATTCTAGTATCTTCAATGATTCTATGGATAAATTAACCAATGAAGTGGAAAAAAGTAATGTGTTAAAGAATTGCGTGAGGCGATCTTAATAGGTTAATGTTTATGACCTTTGGCGACGGTCTACCAGTAACTTATATCCCTATTACCCACGAATTTACACCCCTACATTAGGCGACTGTCAAATACCCTATTACCATAAAAGTAGAAGCCTTCTTATTTTTTCTTGGATGGCAACTTATCAAACCAAATTTCGGGGACATCCTTGCCAGCATCACGTTGGAAATTGCTCGATTACAAAGTATGTTTCATCTCCGTTTGAGTTAAAATTAATTGCCTTTCTTATTTCCAGCCTTGGGACCAATAAATGCCACCGCAAAATTAAAATTAAACCCAAAACCAGAGGGAGACACTCCCAAATTCAGCTCACCGAAAGTAATATTAAGTCTTCATATGGAACAGTTGTCTGTCAGTCTAACTAGAGCGCAGTATCAAGATATGATGCTTCTAGCCGACTCAATGGACAGAATGAACAAGCAAGCGCCTTACAGGTATAATTATTGTTAATTGTACAACCAATGATTTTGACCTGCGAAATGTTTCGTGTAGTTATTTAAGGTCAACTTGTATGGTGTAATTTTGTGTTCTGATTTTATATTGGTATCTGAATCATTCCTGTATTGCACAGTCATGTAAACTATAATACCAAGTATGAAACTTGTACGAATTGGTCAATTAAAAAAGAAACAAAATGATAATGTAATTCAAATATGGCTTTACATTTGCATTCTAGAACAGGCTTTCCTCTTAGTTTAGACGTCAGTTGATTCCCCAATAGACAAAATTAAATAAATTATGTAAAAGACGAGTAGGAGAGAGTCCTCCGGGTTTTAAAGTGCAAACTATAGATTGAACCTAGGTGGATGATGATGATTTATAGTCAATAATTACCAATGAAACCACCTTACCATCAAATGGATCACATAATTGTTTACCAAAACAACTGCAACACACACTGTTTACCTTACAGGAAATACCGTCCAGACTTACAAACATACAGACGTCACTATAAGACTTGGTGGAAATTTGCTTACACATGCATATTAGAAGAAGAAGTTCGCCGACGGCACCGAAATTGGGACTGGACGCATATGCTCGCTCACAGGCAACTGTGCAAAGAATACGCCAAAGTGTACCAATGTAAACTAAGTAATAGGGGTAAAGTGAACAATGATCAGCAATGCCTGCTCGACGAGGCGGAGAAAACGCTGGACTTGTTCAATCTTGTTGTTATTAGACAAAAGATTGAGATGGAGGTATGTATTTACACTGATATGGATACCTCAAATTTTTACTTTGTATCGTCTACTTTGTAGGGTCTTCTTACCCTCGTCAGGAAGTGGGTGGGAAGTCATGTTTGACTGGGAACGGATGGAAAACGTTGGTCAGTTGATAAGGGCTTCGATTCTACTAAAGCAAAACTATAGTCAAACCACAGAGATTGCAAAAAGCGGCAATACAGACGTTAAAGCGATGCATTTAAAGTTCAATATTAAATAACTGTTAGCAGAGTGAATAAAAGAGTGTAATGCAACTTTTGTCATTTAATTTTGGACCTTAGTGTATAGAAATAAAGTCTTAACTTTAATGCCGCTTTTTGCAATCTCTGTGGTTTAACAATAGTTTTGCTTTAGTAAAATCGAGGCCCAGAACAACTTTCTGTGAAAAAAAAAGGTCGTTAAAACCATGTATCTAATATTTTTCGGAGGATCCGATGTTAAGGCGCTGTTTCGAGCGCCACTATCACGGATGCACTGATGACCGCCGAGTTAGTTGTTATTAGGCAGACCGTATCGGTCTACCTTCGCTCTATCGCACTCGTTTATGACGCGCGTCGTCCCTACCATTGTACGCGTTCTCGCACTGCGAGTGTTTTACTATGAATGTAAATGACCTTGTCAATCTCAAATCATACATCGTTAAAAACCTATCTGTAATATATATCACTGTGTAAACTATATCCTTCAATGTTTTAGGTGGAAAGACTTGGTAAACTGGAAGCTGAGGCAAGGAAGTCCCGTGGCTGGTTTAGTGGTTGGTGGTATGGGGGCACCTCGAAAGATGGAGACATTGCTGAGGGCACGGCCATAAGTAAGTAATGAGAAAAGGTGAATAGGAAAGTGTATACTTCACCGTCCCCATAGCATGACCCAGTAGAAACGTGTCTTTAGTCTCGTAGATATTGGCGATTTCGTCACATTTTACGGTGGTTTCATTGGTCAAAGACTTACAGGCCTACCGCTCCCATTTTGAGTGATAAACCGTTCCGCAACTACGTGCGTTCGTAAAAGATGATACGTTTAAGTTGGTTTACGCAGACTAGAACTAGCAAGTGCAGCCGCAAAAGGGAATAAAAGTAAGGGAATTAAAGTAGTGCCATCTTGCTCGCACTCGTGCGTGCTAACAAAGAGGGCGAACAAGATAGCACTACTTAAGTATTCCTTTTGGTGGCGTCACTTGCTAGTTCTATATGTTTCGTCTATGTTATTCTTAGTCTGAGTAGGTTTAGTGCACCAGTTCTCTCATCTATGTTAACCAATTGTAATACACCGTCTTCTCACATTACAACTGCGTTTGAAACTCAATGTCACTCAGAATAAGGCTACTTTTTTTTACGTGCGAAAAATTCCCACGGGTACCACCCCCCCCAGAGCCGATGGAGGTGGTTATGTCGGACTCGAACCGACTAAAATGCACGCCGTCTTTGGGTATTTGGTTGCCGGAGGTGAGATTGCAGAAAACATATCTCTCGTACCCCGGCAGACCCAGGACCATCTCTTTCGAGATGGCGCCCTTCGGGTTGTGGGGACCATAGTGTCCCCATCTAGACCCGGGTACGGGGAGGATAAAACTTCACCTGACACTATTTCTTCTTAACTTCTGTTTATTCTAAAACTCAAACCGTATATTTTCTTTTTAGTGAAACAGTTTGAAAAAGCAATGACAGCCGACGAGAAGGAGAAACTCTTCCGTGCCATAGACTACCACGAGAATACAGCGCCGTTGCATTTGCCCGTCGATTACGTGGCCGTGGCCGGTTACTTCCAGTTAGACAGGTTGCAACTATCCGTGACGGATAAGACCGAGGTGCTGAGGGCTATTGTCGACCATGTGGGAGTGGACATGAAGCAACGACCCAGTGCTAATGCTTTAAGGTAATTGTCATTGTAGATTATTGATTGGAATATTGCTAGAGTTTATTCTAATGATGGCTTATGTAATCTAAAAACATAGTTCTCCGTCCGACAGTAAACATACAGCCCAAGACAAAGGGCCCGCTAGACGGCAATAAGTCATACTCGTAATTGGCGAAGCGTGGGTGCTAGTACACCTCTGCCTACCCTTTCGGAGATTTCCAGACGTAAGTATATGTATGTATGATGTAAAAATATAGTCGGTGAAGCATTGCTGAGGAGTGGGTGCCTTTCCAAGGAACATATAGAATAAACAGACATTATTAAATACATAAATATTATATCGGGTGATATAGTAGATATAGATCGACTATCAAATCCACACGACAAAATTATATTAATTTTGGTTGAATTTTCAGATTAGATGTCAGTATGAAAGCTTTCAGCGTGACTGGATGCCAACAAGGTGACTTCGAACCACAATTAGTATCATCTAAGGCACTCACGCAAGATGTGAATCTTCTCAATGTTATCTTTGAGACGAATCCTTTAGGTAAGTAACCATACACTTAATCGTTAAAATATCTTCTGCTATAAGACTTCACTGATATCATAGTCGTACTATTAGTCCTATATAAGATCGGTGTTTATCAAAAGGTGGGTCGTGACCCGGCACTGGACCACAAGATAAAAAAACCGGGTCACCGTATTGTACGAAAACTTACTGTTTTTTGTGCACTAATGAATGTTTTTGACTTTAATAAACTTTCCTACTCTTATATTAGGTAATGGATATAGAAATGTTTCTATTGTCCCTTCGTACAGAAGCAAGCTTAAAACGCTTCTTTTCGTCAATATTTTGCATAAAGTTGGAGAAACGCTGATCTTTTAATTATTGTATTAAAAGATCAGCGTTTCTCCAACTTTATGCAAAATATTGTATATATATTTAATGTAAACCTTTGACAATGCCGTAAGGCGAAACCGGTCATGTTCAGGAATAAAATTAAACGTGGAAAAATACAAGTGTATTATTCAATACAATAGGTACATCTATGCAATAAGACTACAGCCATGTTAAAAAAAAAACTCGAAAGCTTTTAAGAGCCACGTATTTTGCGAAAACTCATTTGAATGTTAATTTCTTTGCAGATGGCTCGTGTGACCAACGTGTACAGGTTTTAGCTCGCCCGTTACAAATTGTGTATGACGCACAAACTGTGATAGAAATTGTCAACGTTTTTAAACCGGAGACTGATTCTTCAGCCCTCACTACGTAAGTCATGACAAAACTAAAGTAGGTAAATAATGTTGCAGCGGTTCCAAACTTTTTTATTTGAAAATGATTACGTATCACTTCAAGCGCGTTCCAGACAGGTATGAAATTGCTTATAAGATGCGGATCTGCAAGTTTAGAACCGCTGTGCTGACAGCTTTCCTGTACTACGAAACACGCAACGACAGCTGTCGCTCGCCCATTGTCGCGTACGTGTGATATTTGCGACTCAGTAAAGGTCGCTTTGTTTACCTTTTTTCTCTCGTCTCGTTGGCTTTACTTTAGGTAAAAACTCTGTAGGTACACTTTTGAAAAGAAAGAAAAAAATTTTAACCTAAGAAGAGTAAGTTGTAAGGTGGATGAATATCTTATACTAGCTGACTTGGCTAACTTGCCATATATTTATTTTGCCTTGCCTGCGGACCCGCCTGAGTGGAATTAAGATCCCGTTCCTGCTGTACCTTCGGATTTATTAAATATTTCCTTTTATATACTTAAACCTTGTCCTCGCAATAATGAACACAATATAAAAAAAAAAACAATTTGATATACTCGTTCGGATGTTATGGGTGGGTTTCTGTTTTATTCATAGATACAGATAAAATATTTTTTTTCATCTAACAACTCGATAACGCATCCGGTTGTAATTGAGTCATACCTACTTGTTCCTATTCTACATTCTTAATTTTTTTTTCAGGTTACAAGCAGTAGCTGAAAATAAGCTGTCAGATTTGAAAGAGAAGTCAGCGCTCGGTATGCAGTACGCGGTACACAACCACACATTCATCGACATCGATATCGATATAGCTGCCTCCTATATTATAGTACCGCAGACCGGCATTTATAGAGGGTATATACTTTTTAATGATTTGCTCTATAACATTCTTTAATCTGCATTCAAATATTTACGATATTCGATTTTAACGGTGAACGGTTTTCTGTACGTTCCACGCGAAAGAACAGATACAATGTACTAAAATTTCAATAGTTGATATGAAAATGAGCGTGACATCTTAAATGTAGGTATGATGCAGTGGATACATAAGTGCTTATTATTAGTGTGATATACAGGATGTTCCAGAAGTCGACGTCAAGCCGTTCAACAGTTTTTTAAGGGTTTTATTACTTCACTTAGAAGTGATTCTGGTGTATCTGTACTAGGTATTAAGTTTTAAAAATACAAGACCTAAATTTTTTTTTATTTTTCTGACAACTATTATGATTATGACCTAGCCTGTTACCCGATTCCGGCTTGACGTCGACTTCTAGAACACCCTGTATACCGGGTGTAAGGGGAATGCTCCCGAACCCGAAAGCCCCTAGTAGTACTCCATGCACATTAAATATTGGCATAAAAAAACATAAAAACACAGACAACTTATGAAGCATATTATTTTGCTAGATATCCTTGAGCGCTATTTTGAATATGATTGTCGTAAATATTCTCGTAAAATTTGCAAATATTAAGTTAAAAACATACTGCGCCGTCATTCACAGACCTTATAGTAAAAGCGTATGTGTATTGCAGACCGTACAGCTATTTTCTAACTTCCATATATATTTTGTTACAGTGAAGAATCATGTGTAGTAGTTAAACTTGGTGCCATAAAAGTGAAGTCAGAGCCTCGTTCACATGCACTCGACGTACACAAGTTGTACCGAGAGGGACTCGCCGACGAAGATATATTGAAGGAGATAGCTCATCACAGCTACGACAAAATGGCTCTTGAGCTTACACAGATGCAGGTATGAGTACTTTTATAGTATTGTAGTAGTAGATATAAAAAAAATATTGCCGAGTTGGTTACCGGTGGAGTTGAATAGAACCACCTCATCTCTTCCTTGTGGGTGTCGTAATAGACGACTAAGGGATAGAGCTATTCTCGTATTCTCGTATTCTCGTATTCTCGTGGAGTATTATGTATGTACATAACAAAAGATGAGGATAAAGTGTTGATTGGCTCGTGGTGGTACAGGTGAACCACATTTATAAGTCGCATCGGCAAAGCTCGCCTGCTCAGAAGAGTAAGCTAACGCCGATTAATTACGATTGCCAACGCTATTGAAACACCAACTTTATTGCGTTGCGTTAAGATTGAAAATGCAATAAATCCAGAGAGTAGTGCTTTCTCGCTCATTGTTAGGTACATCGGCGTAATTTATAAACGTGATACTACTGTAACTGAGTAGGTTAAGCAAGACTGCTAAGACTAGCCAAGTTGGGCTTAGAATGGGTGACCATTGTTGACTCCTCCGTGTCTTGAAGGAACATATTAAGCCGTCGGTACCGGTTGCCATACGAACATCTATTTCAGTTGTTACGGATAATTGGAGCCTTAAACAGTCCGATAAACTAACTACGTAACTTCGAAAGCGCTAATAGGTCGTGAAGATCAGATGGCAGTCGCTTCACAGTAAATATCGAAGTTCAGTCGTGTCGCAGTTAGACTGATAAAAGCGGACCCCGGACTTCGAAATGAGGGCTTCGTATGTGACCTGGACTAACACAAACGCAAAGATGATGATGTTTTTTTATTTTTTATTTTTTTATTTTTATTTATTCGGGAAAACAAACAGTTACACAATGTTCTTAATCCAAGGTCTTAACATTAACTTAATTGTAATTATGTAACCTACAGCGATATCCACATTTTCACTGTACAAAAATTTATAGGTCTTACGGTAATCACAGCAATTTTGGTTTGGGATTCATAGACGATCCAAAATGACTTTTAAAAACTAAAAGTTAAAACTTAAAGATTATGTCAACGAAATGGTACATTCAAATACAAAAGCTCTTCACTATACGAAAATTTCAGATTGTAATCGCATCGCCAAATGAAGATTGGCAAACTGCGATCGCGTCCGAAGACGAAGCCACCCCGATGCACTTATTGCAACCCACCAACTTGGTGATACATATACACAAATGTTTGATCACCGACGATCCGCGCTTACCAAAAATTAAGATTAAAGGGACACTGGAGAAAATTGCTATAAATGTCTCTGAGGACAGGTTAGTCATTATGAAGCACATTCTATACGGCTAATTTATGTAAGTAGTTTAGTAAGTATGACAATGGGCTATTTGACTAATTTTTTTTTACTTTCGAAAAATGACCACTGTCTTATAATATATTGAACTGTAAAAGTAAAATTTTCGTACGACAAATAGTTTTCAAGATATTTGATTTTGAAAATTTCAATTTGTCGCGCCGCCCGAAAACGCTCCATACAAAATCGTTCTAAATTGTGACGTCACGCTTCGGTAGCGCGTAGTGAAAATGTATGGAGTGCAAGATAATATCGCATTTATCTCGGTCTACGTTGCGTTTACACTTATATAGTTCATAATAAAAGTTATTTAAAATTGAATGAGGAATCTAAAAAGTTATACATTTGAATTGAATTTGATTGTTTATATTTTGACTTTTTTTGGGAATTTCAAGTAATGAAAAGTCATAGTTTCAGTTTAGATATGCAATATTTTATTTTGCAAGGCGTATTTTTTCACAACAAGCTATCATATTAACTAGTATTGGGAAGAATCGACGACTTAGTCAAATACCCTATTCCCATTTTGAAATGAATACTTTTCTAGGCATTGTGAGCTTTTTTTGTGTAGTAAATACTTAAGAATGTTGGCACAATGTGGTGTTTCCGGTGCACTACATTAAAAAAAGCGCTTAAGTGGGACCCGAACCCGTCCAGGGGGAATGCCCTTCCAAGTGAGCTATTGAGCAACACCTGAATCACTTCAAATTCCCCTTCTTTTTATATCCGTTTACAACTTGAGCGCTTCTTTTTCCTGATGTATTTCGAACTTACATTTTTTTTTTCTTTTTTTTCATTTCATTCAAATTTCTAATAACTGTTATTAATGACTTTTAATTTTTCAGATTACTTACTTTATGTGAAATATTAGTAAGCATGCCGATGCCGCATTCTGAGGAAACGACACAGCTAAAGGTTCGTACGCTACTGATGTTATTTCTCTGGATTGCGTTTTTCTTCATATTTTAACTTATTAATTTTAGTTTTATTCTTATCGTTTTGAAGAAATTAGCCCAAACTGTTGCATACGTTATATCGGGTAAACTGATTGAAATTCCTGAAGATCAAATACGAACGTATACACTTCTGGTAACATCATAGTGTTATTATTTAAGTAGTATCATTATGATGATAATAGTCACTTAACTATTAGAGATTCAATTTAGATTTGTAAAATAATTATAGACATTCAGCTTGTTAGTTCTAACTAATTGGTAGATAGACTAGACTATACGGATTGACACTTTATGACACTACCTTTAAGTAAGATGAATACTAAATATCGTAAAAATGAATTATTTGACTTAATTTATTTTCATATATAATATTTAATTTTAATACATACAAAAGCACTAAATGTACCCTGTTTACATTTTAACCAAAGTCGTGTAGGTAAATTTAAGTAAGAAATACAATAGAATCTGTTAAAAGTAGTTTTATTTAATTTGTGTACTTTGTTTCATCTGTTTTGTTAGTGTGTAGGTATTTACCAGATTTATGCTTGCTTTTAGACAAGTGAATCAAAAGGGTCAAGCTTGTCTTTGTTGAGATATTTGGATCCCGCCGAAAAACAGAGACGGGAAACTGCTCGGTCGCTCAAAGAGAAGAAAACAGATGAGCAAACTGTTCAGCTAACCGAAGTTGAAGCTTTCTTCATTATGAGAGGTAAGAGCAATTTCTTCCATATTTTCGATCTACAGATTAACCGCTATCAGGTGGATGTGTTTGACGCTGTAAATCGCCATTGGAAAAAAAAACTGGTGGACAAATTGATGTTGGGTTGGTAGTGGAACTATATAATATAGTTCTTTCGCTTTAAGAATGCAGTGAGTCATCAGCGTAAAGGTGTATTCACAGAGGTTTTAAAATTCTAAAAAATTATATTTTAATGAATACACTTGCAAAGCTTAAAATCAAAATTACGTTATAAATATCATTTTTTAATCACTATCACTAGTATCCTCGTTAGTATGACGTCATCTAAATCCCACAAGGTATTTTCTTCTTGTAAGACATGTTCCCAGCATTTGTTCCATCGATCAGCGTCTACTAACCTATAGGGATTCACCAACAGTTTGACTATAACAATAATTCACGTCACGTGGCTGGCCTATCGCCTTTACTGCCTGGTTTATCGCCATAAATCACATTATCAATGATTTTGTTACAGAACTAGTATTGTGCATTAACCGTAAAACAATAGATCCTGAGACTAATGCCTACGAGAAATTCCTGCTATTTTCATTATCTCTCTTGCAAGTAACTGCGGTACAAAAGACGTTTACGCTCGGAGCGACAGTTCGATTAGGCGGAGTTAGCATGCATCACTATAGATCGGAACATAAAGTCTTGCAAATGATTGAAATGCTTCAACCTAAAGAACCTTCAGGATTGGTTAAGTCTAAGGAGAGGATGGAATCAGTCATGTTGCTGGATACCGATCGTCATGAATATCTCTTCACTGTTACGTATAGTAACGTAAGTACATGTCTCACTTTTAAATGGTACTTTAATATTTTAGTATTTTTATCTTAATATATTTCCCCAATTTATTTAAAACTTTACTAATGTTTTTAACATTTTACAGCATACCTTGTTACGTTCCTTTGAAATACAAAAATGCAATCTTCAATTACAGTTACAGCAATTTTTATAAGACATTGTGATATCAAAACGTAATTCTAATGTAACCTCATACATTTCAAATTTTCCAGCTCTATACATCCGTTTGAAAAACATCGGAAAAAATTAATAGCTCAAGTGAGACTTGAACTCACGACCTTTCCCTTACAGGGGAAATGCTCTTCCAACTGAGCTATTGAGCCACACTTGAATCAGTCCAAATTTTCCTTCTCTTTATATCCGTCTATAAGGGCGACGGTGCAGCCATCTACCAACATTCTTCCGAACTGTTGGAAACAATGATTGATTTTTCAACCATTTTTAAACGTTGAATTTTGATGACTGTGCCCAAATATTTGAATGATTTTTTTATAGCATTGTTCAAGTCTCACTTGAGCTTTTCATTTTATCCGATGTTTTTCGAACTTAAAGGTTAGCATAAAAAATGCTATAAAAAATCATTCAAATCTATACATCGGTCTTTATGGGTGACGGTGAAGCCATCTACCAACATTCTTACGAACTGTTGGAAACAATGAATGATTTTAGAACCATTTTTAAACAGTTGGAAGAGCATTCCCCCTGTAAGGGAAAGGTCTTGAGTTCAAGTCTTACTTGAACATTTCATTCTTTCCGATGTTTTTTGAACTTAAAAGTTAGCATAATAAATGCTATAAAAATTCATTCAAATAACCTCATACATTTACAGGTAGACAAAAAGTGTCCAGATTTCAGAAGTATTTATGGTTCGGTCGAACAGCTGATTGAACTAGATTTTACAAATTTGCGATTACTACTACATCTCGAGGCATTGAACGAAATACTTGTCACTGTTAACGAATATCAGGTGATTTAAAATTTGAAATTTAACTGTAGGCTAAGTATATCCCAACCATTTTTCGTTAGTTGTTTATAAATGCATTATTCTCTGTTTTGTATCCCGCTATTATTATAAAATATATTGTAAAATACAATAACTATATTGACAATTTATTGACACCCGGCGTATAGTATCGTAACTGCATTTTGACCAAACTTCACTGTAAGTTAGTCAAATGTAGTTACGACATTAGATGTGGAAGGCGCTATTAGGTAGCGCTCTATTCAGAATAAATATAAAAAAAATGATTTTGATAATGCTTGATAATGTGACAGTTACGATACTTTACGTAGAAGATGTCATTATATTAACATAAAATAATTTTTCACAGACAAGACTACAGCATATCCAGAGTCAAGTAGATAGAACAGCCAATGCTGGTCCATTGGAAACTATTATGGAAGAT
Organism: Eilema sororculum; assembly: GCA_914829495.1. Taxonomy (NCBI): domain Eukaryota; kingdom Metazoa; phylum Arthropoda; class Insecta; order Lepidoptera; family Erebidae; genus Eilema; species Eilema sororculum. The sequence goes on along the minus strand of OU618543.1, from coordinate 17,388,749 downwards.
GAGGAATATACTGCAGTAAAGGCAAAAGGTACCGTTGCAAAAACCAGTATACAATTGGAATTTGTACAATAGTCTGAATACAAACTTTCATAAACATTATTTGATTCCCTGATGATTATATTTTTCGTAGTGAGTTACACAAAACCGACACGTCAGAAGCAAGTCGAGAGTATACAACTGAAAGTGAACGCTAAAGTCGGTACGATAGAGATCGTATTCGCGACGGACGTGCGGCCTCTGTCTGTGGTGTCTCTGGAGGGCGCCGCGGTCGGGATGGTGTTGAAGGCATCGTATACGCAGTTAGACTGTGCGATTGCGTCTATCAAGGTTGAAGATCTTAACCCTATCACTGTACATAAAGAGGTAAGCGTTATTACATTTTAAAACCTATAAATTACGCAACAAAAATTACTGGGAAAACGTTTTGTATTATAATTTTCGTCGAAATGGGGACATCAAAATCATATTTGTTTTTCTTCCAGATCTTGAAAGTACTCGGCGGTGACGTGATGAATGTACAGATAGTGATGTACAATAACGAATCTACTGCAAGTGACATCGACATGTCCATTGATGCTGAGATCAATTGTCTTAGAATCATATTCGTTAATTGGTTCGTCAATTCTATGCTGGTAAGTTCAATATTTCTTTTGTAAGTAACTTAGCCGGGTGAACGTGGCCTCACCTTGGATCAACCAAGGTGAGGCCACGTTTACGTTCGACCACGAGATGTTACGTACGTAAGTGTTAATCTTGTACACATGTGAAGAGTGACATAGAAGTTACCCTTTTTGCATAAGGATTTGGGAGGCGCTACAAAGCGCATTTTTTATATAAAAGTGTATCTACTCTTTTTTGATAAGTAATAAGACGTGAATAACAAAAGTCCGAAAGGCTTTGTAAATCAATTGAGTACGCAAATATTTTATGTTTATAGCCCCCTTATAAACTATCAAGTTATCTATTATTTTCAGGAATTTTTGAATAACTTCCAAACAGCTCAGCAAGCGATTATCGAAGCATCTTCACAAGCGGCAGATGCGGCGCGCGCAAATGTTGCCAATGCATATCAAAATTCCACTAAATTAGCACTCAAAGTACGACTAGCGGCACCGATAATTATAGTGCCGGAGAATTCAAGGAGTTACAAGGCACTTCTCATCGATCTGGGACGCATGAACTTAAATAACAAATTTGTTAACCTAAATGTCCAGGTATGTCTACTAAGTTTCATTATAAATAGTAGTTTCTTTTTTTATTAATTAAATCATAATATTACAATATCTTAAGTAAGTTAAAGGCCCGTATTCTAGAATGACACTCAACCTGAATCTTGATATATCTGAGGACAGATTGTACAGCCAATATGTCAAACTGTCAACCTGTCTATACAATCTGTCCTCAGATAAATCACGATTCAGGCTGAGTGTCATTCTAGAATACGGGCCTAAGTCACCCGCTTAAACCATGGTGATTTTTTGCGAACGGGAGTTCGCCTATTGAATGTTGCAAGTAAATAGTAAGTATAAAAATATTAATAATGCATAATGAAAATAGACGTTGGTATCGTCAACACCTATTAGCGTACAGTTTTATCACCTTATTTTCTCAATTTAGAAACCGATTACGCATTACCATTTTTGATAACAGGACATTATGTAGAAACATTTTGTTTCTTCAGAATGTTTATTACCAACTTTTAAAATTCGAATACTATTATCAAATTACTACTGGTTTTCCTTTAGGCTCAGCCACAACAATGCGGTGCGGCGTCGCGTTGTAAAAAGTTTAGTACTCGCTCAGTACCGTCGTTTTGCGATGCGTTGTCGCAACGCACTATTGTGGCTTGGCCCTTTATAGCCGTCAACAGATAATATTGATACAGATTTCAATGTATTACAGAACGTTAGCAATAAAGTAACTGTCGACCAGTTAACACTCGAGCTGGAGAACGTGAAGTTGTCTTGTGTGGTTTTAAGTCATGACTACCGCACTAGCCAAGAGCGCAGCTTGTTGGCACCGACCAGTTTCAAGCTGTTTGTTAAAAGAAATTTGTCTATGTGGTACGAAACTTTACCAGACTTAGATATATCTGGACGAATGAAGACTATTGCTGTGAGTTGGTTTGAAAATATATGTGATAATTTCTTAGATAATGTTATATTTATAGTAGGTAATGCATTTCAAACGTTAACTTGAAAATTACGTATGGTATGCTATAGTCACGAAATAGCAAAAAAATTTCAGAAATAGTACCTAGCAATATTATATTATGGAAGCCGCTGTTACCCTGAACCTGATTCACATCTATCATTGCTTCTCTGAAATCAAATATAACTGTCCAATGAAATCAGAAAAAAATATATTAGAATATAAAACGCCCTACGCAAATAAACGGCAGAAAAAAAAAACATTACTTTTGAAAAAAAAAAAACAGTAACAATGGAACCAGTTATGACTTTCTACTATTTGTTTTATGCCGACATCTTCATGACTGGCATTCATGTATGTTGGGTTAATCTAATCTAAGTTGTATAGACAAAAGTAAACTAATAGATATATTATTCAGATTACAGTAGGCCACAGCGACTACAAGAGTATAATGAAAATCTTACATCAAAATCTGACCGAGGGTCAGCCAAAGGCACCGGCAAGCAAATCTTCGCATAAAGTGGTGGCCAGCACTTCGAAGTCGCAAGTTAAGATAAAAGAGAACAAATCTCAACTAAAAGCTGTGTCTACGGTCTTGAACCTGAAGGACAAGAAACCCAGGACTAGTGTAAAGTTCGCATTTACTATGGACAGCTTCGTCATTGATCTTTTGACGACTACTAGCGTAAGTGTTTTTTAAAACGTTCACCTATTCCAGTGTCTTTAAATCAATAATAGTCATTATCATAATCATAATCATATTTATTCTGTGGATCATAGATTAGGTATAAAGGTCTTATTAGGTATTAAGCTATGTTATGTACGCTATGTCCTACCACATGTGGTCTACAGATTATTGTAATAACTGAAACACAATTGAAATTTTAATAGTATATGACATGCAAGTATTATAAAATCCCATAGTAGGTGCAAGAAGGATAATTACACGTTTCTACTTCTAAATACTAAGTTGTAGTAAACATTATATCACTCATTTGCCGCCGTCGTTAAACCTGTCAATCAACAGGTTTAATGGCTTGCACGTGAGGTTGGCTTGGCCCTGAGGGTCTTGGAGTGGCCCCATACTTGTATTATAAACTATACACAGTGTGGAAGATTTTCACCTTACCTGGAGGGGAAGTTTAGATTTTGGGGATTTCCTTTTTTTAATTTACCAGTTTTGTTAGAGTGATTTGATCCTAATGATTGACACTATCGATTGATGCCATACAAATTCCAGGATGATATTTTTTCGGGTTTTAGTCTGATCGATTACCGCGTGTGTCGAACGAGTTTTCCGAAATACGTGAATGCATTTTTGTTTCTTTTTAAAAATGAAGGAATGTTCTCTTTGAGTGTAATTAGCTATCTCCTCTGTGGCGTGGCGGTAGTGACCGCGACCGGGGTTCGATCCCCGCTCAGTGCAAATATGTATGCATGAATAATGGCTATTTGCATTGGTCTGGGTGTTTCTATGTACAATATGTATGTATTTACAAAAAAAGTATCTAAGTATGTTTATCCGCATTCTAGATTCCATAACACGAGCTAGTTAAGCTATGCTTACCGTGGATCTAGATAGTGTTGTGTAGAATGTTGTGAAATATTTATTTATTAATATATTATCTCCAGTATTTCGAGTAATTCCCCTCCAGGTAAGGTGGTTCTTCTACCCTGTAACTATAAGTATAAATCTTTTACACTTTTACATAATTATTCTAAACTACAATTTGCTAGAACAGAGATCTTTTTTGTTATGACTAAAATGGTTAACTAAAATTATGTTAATCTAGATAATTAATAATTACAAGCACTCTTAAACAGACGTCCGACGACCTAATGTTCGTTCAAGACGCGGAATTAGCACGGTTCTGTCTGGCGCTCCTCTCGGTGAAAGGGAGAATGCTCTCAGACGGCTCCATGCAGACATCTCTTCTACTCGTCGATTGCACACTAGATGATACTAGAGCTGGCAGAGGAGATAAGATCACTAGGTAAGTTTTAACTCTAGTTTCGAATACAGACTTATTGAATGGACCCCATTGAGTCAGATTGTAACGTATACTAAAATCTCTCATATTATGTACAATTACGTCACGTAAGACAGTGTCATAAAAGTATAAATCAGAGTCTCTGTTTAGAAAAGTAGTATAGGAAAACTGATGGCTACAAGAAACCATTATTATTTGCTAGGTATTTGGAGAGACATCGCGGTACTAAAAGCGACTCACCTAGGAGCTCGATCGCTGCTGAGGCACCCGATAAGATTCGAAGCATGATTGACATCACGTACTCTATGAAGAATGATGATACGTTCAGTAAGTTGTTGAACTTACTCAAATAAGTTGCATCGGTCTGGGTGTTTCTATGTATAATATGTATATATTTACAAAAAAAAAAGTATATAAGTATGTTTATCCGCATTCTAGATTCCATAACACAAGCTATAAAAAAGCTTACCATGGGTCTAGATAGCGTTGTGTAGAATGTTGTGGAATATTTATTATTAACCACTCATTCTGAAGATTATGCTCCTATTTTTACCCACGACGGAACGGAGACGGTATATGCGTTTGGGGTGAGAGGATGTTTGTGTGTTTGTTTGTGAAAATCCATGTTGCCATTTTCCACCAGTCCAATTTTGATGCACTTTTCAGTTATGGGTTCGGCTTTAATTGAAGCATGTTCTTAGATAGGTGACAACTCAACAGGGGGCGCTACAGAAAGCATTTTTATGCAAATCAATGCTGCCAATTTCCTCCAAAACTACTAGTCTGATTTTGATGCAGTTTTCAATTATTGGTTTGGGTTTGATTGGTGCCTGTTCTTAGATAGGTGTTAGGGTGACTATTTCCCAGCTTTTAATTATAATACTTTTTAACCGTCGTGGGTTTAAAAAAATATATTTTTTACTTGTAATCTTTTTCTTTCTCTGTCGTAAATAGTTTTTGTTATTTTCAGTCGACATGCGAATATTCAGTTTCAACCTAATCTTAGCGATGGATTTCTTGAATAAGATAGCTGAATTTATGACAACGGGCCTAGCAGTGGATGAGCCAACACAGGAGTCTGCGGAAGTGGTTAAAGTTTCTAAATCGGTGATGACTCAAGATAAATCGAGAATCCTCGAGGTAAATTAATTTATATTTTAATCTTTTTGTTGTGAATTTCAAGTAACAAAATACAATCGGCAATTATAGTACAATTGGCGACAAAAGTAGATATAATGATAAGTAAGAAAAAAGTATAGCAAATATCTCCTTTATGAACTGTACCTAAGTAGGTACTGGCTCTGGTGCAGACTTTCTTTCCGGGGTTGGGGGGTCAGACAATAGCTACTTAACAGCCTCTTTCCTGGATTGGAAAATTTACAAACTGTCTATTATGGGAGTGATATAGAGAGCTAGAGCTAGTTTTAGGAGTCAGGCTTAGAAAAAAAGTATAGCAAAGTAATTTATATTTTGCGGTAAAAATACTTTTTTACTGCTTATTGGGCGAAAGATATTTGTCGATCAAAAGTTAAGCCGTTTTGTGGAAACTGTCACACTAACGTACTTTGTTCGAGTTTATGTGTGTCACAGTAGCAAGTCATCAGAACACAGAGCGTGTGCAAAATTTCATCCTAATCGAAGACCGGGAAGTGGGTCAAATTAAGATTCCAAGATTTTATTCCATACATACTTACAAGTGAAGTTAATAAAAGCGGGTTAAAAATAAAAAATTTAAAATCAATTATTTTTCAGAGACAAAAGTCTTTGCCTGCTCCAACTAATGACGCTGACGAAGCAGCACCGCCATCCATGATAACAGTTAATATCAAGATTGAACAGCCCGACATCATATTGGTTGAATCTCTAGAGGATCCAACGTGCGAAACTTTGGTCTTGAATGTAAGTTTGTTATTGTTAAGGTCGCCCGATATCCTTGCTTATCCTTTTTTATCGTATTTTATCATCCTTGACTTACCCCGAAAACTTTTGTAAAGCTTCATACAAGAGTTGCCTTTACGAGCAAGAGGTTCCGAGTTTGAATCCTGGCTATTACACCAGACGCAAATGAAATGAAATTTTATGTCACTTTGGTCGAAGCCTAAAGTTTGGGGGGTGGGTCACGGTTTTTTAAGTGCTGAAATTCCTTCAGAAAATTACTTTTTAGAAGATATTTCACGAAATTTTCATGTCCTCTTGCATGCGCGGTTCGGTGGGTATCCGATGCATATTATATTATACTACCGATGACGTGAACTCACTCCTAACACAACCAATGTAGCTTAGGGAATAGAGGGAATATTTGTAATTTTAGTTATTCTTGTCACGATGCAAATCGTGTGTTGCATATTTATTTAATTTTTTATAATAATAATAATAACGCGCTCGGGGGTGGTATCCGCCATGTGTGTCTATCCCTAGCATATTAAACTCTCTTAAAAGGGCCTCTACGTCTTGGCTTCGGCCCGACGCACGCCTTCCAAAGGCCCGGGACTCCATAGTCCCGAGAGTCATGGATCAGAGAAACAAAATAATAATAATATAAAATAATTTTAACGTCGCCTTAAAGACAGATAAGAAGGGAAATTTTAATCAGGGCATGTCTCGGTAGTCGAGTTGGTCAAGGCATTCCCCCTGTAAGGGAAAGATCGCGGATTCGAGTCCCGCCCGATAAGATTCTTTTCGAAAAAAAGTTAAAGGTATAGTGAATCCATGTACAGATGGAGGCTCGATTCAAGTTGCGTCGCAGTTCTGAGCGCATGGTGGCGGACGGCGGCATCTCGGGCCTGCAGGTACTGGTGCGCAAGATGAGCGGCCCGCGAGGCCCCCCGCGGTTCTTGCTTGCGCCGGCGCACCTGTCGCTGGCGTTGTCGCAGCCGCCTGACAGCGGCATGCATGTCGACATCGCCGTCACAGACATCATTATCACTGTGTCGCCTGGTACGTATACCTACCTCGACATAGGGACGAGTCGAGTATATTGTACCGCCTTTTAAATCGTACCACTCCTACACCCATACTAATATCACAGTCTAACGATTCATACTACATACAGTCGGTCAACGAAGCCGTCTAGACAGAGCAATCGTGCGGGGGGCGAGGGGTGGTGGGGGACGGGGTATTACTCGGTACGCCCATACATTTTACTCGGTACTAATCACACTAATCACGTTATTTTTTTTTCAAGGATCGTTTTGTTTGTTAAAATTCTATATTTAGCTATCCAAGATGGCGGACACGAAATTTTCACAAAAATCGATATGGGTATTGTTTTCAGGGTTTTTGGGGTCGCTGATTGCGAATATGACATCCATTTCGCGATCCAAGATGGCGGACTCGAAATTTTTACCAAAATCGATATGGGTATCGTTTTCAGGGTTTTTGGGGTCGCTGATTGCGAATATAACATCCATTTGGTGATCCAAGATGGCGGACTCGGAATTTTCACTAAAATCGATATGGGTATCGTTTTCGGGGTTTTTGGGGTCGCTGATTGCGAATATAACATCCATTTGGTGATCCAAGATGGCGGACTCGAAATTTTCACTAAAATCGATATGGGTATCGTTTTCAGGGTTTTTGGGGTCGCTGATTGCGAATATAACATCCATTTCGCGATCCAAGATGGCGGACTCGAAATCTTTACCAAAATCGATATGGGTAACGTATTCAGGGTTTTTGGGGTCGCTGATTGCGAATATAACATCCTTTTGGTGATCCAAGATGGCGGACTTGAAATTTTCACTAAAATCGATATGGGTATCGTTTTCCGGGTTTTTGGGATCGCTGATTGCGAATATAACATTCATTTCGCGATCCAAGATGGCGGACTCAAAATTTTGACTAAAATCGATATGGGTATCGTTTTCAGGGTTTTTGGGGTCACTGATTGCGAATATAACATCCATTTGGTGATCCAAGATGGCGGACTCGAAATTTTTACTAAAATCGATACGGGTATCGTTTTCAAGATTTTCGAGGTTGCTGATTACGAATATGTTATTCATGTAGCAATCCCAGATGACTGGATGGATGATATATTCGTAATTAGCAACTCTGAAAACTGGGCGAAATGTGGGTGCTAGCACCTCTGCCTACCCCTTCGGGGAACACAGGCGTGAGTTTATGTTATGAAAACCTCCAAAACGATGCTCATGTTGACTTTGTGGGAAATTTCGAGTCCGCCATCTTGGATCGCTAAATGGATTTTATTATACGTAATTAGTCACCCCGAAAACCTCGATTTGCTTTTTTTTAAATTTCAAGTCCGCCATCTTTGATCGTCGGTAACATGGTCGTCAAGCCCGATAGCAGACAATTGCCGGCAGGCAATCATACGATGGGAAACTATCGACTCCCAACTGATCGTGTGTAGCCGCAAAACTGACAGCAGGGCATGGCCACCAGGCCAAAATCGCTTTCGTGTGTGGGCGCTGTCGACTTAGGACTGCAGGCCGCCCGATAAGATTTGAAACTGCAGGCGAACTGATCGTGGATAGGCTCCTTAAGAATATATCATCAATTCAGCGATCCCGGCGATTAGCGAAATTCTAATTCGAATCCGAATCCAACCCCGAACCCGAACCCGAATCAATATCCAAATTCAAGTCGGAATCGAAATAGAAATTCGAAATCGAAAACGAAATCGAATTTGAAACAATCGAAATCGAAACCAAAATCCAAAAACTCAGACTTAAAATATTACGTTTGCTTGATCATAATTGGTTGAGTAGAACCGGAGATATAACCAAAAGTCGCAATAGCCGACATCCATGCGAGCGGAGCCGCGGGCGTCACCTAGTAATATAAATTAGCGTGAGTTGATGTGCCTTGACAGAAGAAAGAGAACGAATAGGAGTTATATAATATAGAATATTACAGAAAAATTATATATAAAAACTGAAGTGACAACCCTGACAAAACTGCAAAAGGCGGCATTTCCGCAAACATCAAACGCGATGAACTACTGTAAGATCTCTCGTTATACTGTGCTAATATTATAAATGCGAAAGTAACTCTTTCACGCCTAAAGTACTGAACTGATTTTGGTAAACTAGACTTGGTAGATTAGACCTTGAGAAAGGCTATGTTTTGTCGCGATAACTGCCTACCACGCGGGTGGAGCCGCGGGCAAAAGCTAGTTCCTCATAAAATTAAACATTTTCTCATGAAATTTAATATCGTGTCTATTATACACTTATTTACAGTTATCAAAAGAGATACGATTGCGCCTTTACATACAACTTTATATGAAAATGTGGTTGTACCTTTTCATATAAAGTTGTATGTAAAAGTATCTCCTTTGTTTACTGCACGTATGGTATTATTTTTCTAAAACATATTTTGACTTTACTACTTTTCTTATTCTAGTTATTAATTATGTATACATTTTGCTCACAGAAATCATAGGCTTACTTAATCGCGTGATGGCCACTATGACGAGGCGCGAAGAGGATGTCAATGAACAGGCGGACGTTGCGATATTCTACGAAAAGGTATGGGAGATGCAGCCCTTCAAACCGAACGCGTACTGGTTCTTATCAACAGGTAAGTTTGTTTTTATTGATTGTATTAGCTAGCTTAGTGGGTGAGTAGGCACTGTAGGCAGTAAGGTACAGTCAGCGTCAGAAAGATGTTGACTAACAAAGTCTCAAAATTATCAAATTAAACTGTTTCATTGATTTAAATTGTATTATTGACCGAACTAAAAGTGTTTACCAAACAATGAGTCAACAGAAAGGGGGAATATCAAGGCATTAAGTTCATTTCGAGTACTTTGTTCGTCAAGATCGATATGATGCTGACTGTACAGTGCGGTAGCCTAGTGGTATGGGTAATGGACTGCTGAGACGAGGTCTCGGGTTCGATCCCAGGGTTACCATGGCACACACCAATGACTTTTCGATGCTTTTTGAAGTTATGTGTGTATTTATCGCAGGTTTATAAGTGCCCGGTTAATTGCAATAGGCTCGCCACCTATTACATTGGGATCTGAACATAAACTGGCGAAATGTGGGTGCTAGCACCTCTGCCTACCCCTTCGGGGAAGGCAGGTGTGAGTTTATGTTATGTTATGTACAGTGCATACGCTTGTGGAATTTGGACAGGTGACATAAAATTGTTTGTCATTGTCGCCAAAAAGTTAAATTTGTAATGGTAGGTATTAGTGAATTATATTGCCGCATTGAAAGTGTTCTGTAAAGAATTAGTCTAAAGTTATGCGTCCACCTATCCGCTCATCGTCAATGCCGATGCTTTTGCTCTGAGAGGTAATATTTGCGATGCGTGCCGATGACGTCATTTATTTATTTATTTAAACGTTACGCACAAATGTACACAGGGGGACTTATTGCCGTAGGCATTCTCTACCAGTCAACCTACGGTGCAGAGAATAGCATAGTAGGTGCATTATCGATACTGGTCAGGTGGACGCACCCCGCTTCGTCACTGAAACTTTTCGCACGTACGGTTATACAAAATCCAGATGAACTGGCGTCGGCTATCCGATTGCTGGCATTTGTGGCAGCAAATGCGATCGCTGCCGATCAGGTGGACGCATTGTGAAAAAAATATACGTTAGATGCGATGTTTCCGATGCATACGATGCCGATAAGTGACCGCTTAGCTTAAAAAGAAATGTTATAAAGGCCACCCACGTATGATTTCTATGCATCCAAAGGTTGCCTGGAAGAGATTGTTGTTTGCAACAAAGCCGCTCACTGTACATAAGATTTTATAACATTTCTGTTGTTGGTTTCTTTTGGTGTGCAATAAAGAATATTTAGTTTAATTGTTTGTTTATAATATTACACAGTACGCAAAAGATACGTCACCTCGAAATATATACCTCGAATATACTTTCACAGATGAAGCTCAAGAAGCAGTAGAGTTAGAAAGCAGTGACACTTCATTGCGACCGTCACCCGTCGGCGAGATTTGTCTACTGTCGTGTCCACACATTATATTCTCACTGGAAATGCAGATCGGTAACGAAACAATTCCTGTACTTGTGATGCAGGCCTCGCTTACTGGACAGGTCAAGGATTGGAGTTCAGATGTAAGTTATTTTTTTTATATAGGACAAATCAAAGACTTTGGCAGATAAACGTAATTCTAACTTTTAAACTCTCGCGTTCCATGATATACAATAACACTAACGGGAATTAACGCGATCATGGTATAGGTACATACATACCTTTGATTTGCCTGACGTTTCGACCAGGTTACACCGGCCGTGGTCACAGGCTGACTGGCGCAGTAGTGCACGCCCGCCGTCTTCGAATCCGTGAGGTAGTAGGTTCTTCATCTACCCGCACATTCTCGATATTTTGTTTTCGCCATGTACCGTCACATACCACACTCACAGTGTCCCTATTCTGTAAGCAAACGGTCCGGTCTTTATCCGACTGCACAGAAAAGCGAGGCTGCATGTTTTTTATCACTGGATTCCATGTTGCAGATAATTTAAACCCATCTTCCCGATTGAAATTTTTATGTTTCTTGATTTCAATCGCTTCACGTACAGTTCTTGAATAGAAGTGACGTTCGGTGGAGAGGACTTGCGTATGGTGGAACTCAATCCAGTGATTAGTACCTGCTTCTAGTAGGTGTTCTGCGATCGCGGATTTGCTTGTCTGACGATTCTTTACAGCTGTGATGTGTTCCTTGACTCGTTCAGCAATAGTCCGCTTCGTTTGTCCTATATACGAACTACCGCAGCTGCAATCTTCTCTAAATGTATTTCTTTTTTTCTAAATGGTTGAAATAAATAGGCATGCCAGTGGGACCAGGCAAAAGTTTTGTCTCAAAGGAATCTTGACAACAGTAGCTACCATTTACCGTTTATCGGGTCTAATTTTATTTATAAATCTTTGTCCCGACAACTATGAACAACAAAAATAAAATCAATTAAATCAGTTGTTCTAAAGTGACTGATTTGATTTTTTGGCAATTTTTTTTTTGCAAAATAGAACTACAGAAATAAAACTCATATACGTTTTCATATTTCGAATTTCCTCATGTATAATATCGTAACTGAATTTGACCGTAGAGGAAGCTCATGAATTATGTCAGGATAGAGTCAAATAGCGGGCTGTTGTCTCTGCTTATCCCGGTGGGAAATAGACGTGAACATATATGTATGTATGAATTTGACCATCTACATGACAAAGTTGGTCAAATTCAGTTACGTACGGAATGTCATGTCAAAGAATTACACGAAGATTTTTTTTTAATATTTGTTTTTTTTTGTGTACAGTTCTATTTAGAATCAACATGGGCAATGCAAGTATCATACTACAACATATCTCGCGCCGTCTGGGAGCCACTCATCGAACCTGTGGAAGTTCTTAAAGACAATCAGTATAAACATATACCCTGGGAACTTAAAATGGAGGTAATAATAATATTTATCAAAACGAACTAATTAATTAAAAGCTTATATTCTTTTCGGGGATTACAGTACAGTTCCATGTAAGTACGTATTCAATTAATTGGGTATTCTACTGACTAGTGAAATTAGTTAATTTTTATTAAACATCATAACGATAACTTATAAGGTAACTTGTATGAAAAAATATTAAGTGACGTCATACAATTTAATAGTCAAATCCGTTACTATTATAGGTTGGGTGGATGATTAAAAATAGATAAAAACTATAAAATAAGTACCCACGCAATTTTTTCTGCTCTTTTACCATTCTTAATTTATGAAGCTCGGTTAGATCATTTATTTTAACTATAATATGATAATACCCAATTAGCCTATTGCTGGACATAGGCCTTTCGCAATGTTATTTTGAGGCTTTGGCTTGGTGTAGGGGTTTACTTCGAGTTTTCATTCTCTCACAGTGATATTGTTTACGTATCTTTCCGTTACTCATCTCTTACTACACTCTTCTGATGAGATGGGGTTGTGATACTGGTATATTCAGTTTACCTATACTACAGTAAAATGCAGGTGGTAAGTTCTGCCTACTCCTTGTTGCAAGTTTATCATGCTTTCTATTTTCCTATTCAGGTAGTGATGCGAACTCAGGACTCATTGGCGATAGACCCGCTAGACGAGGCGACTAACTTCCAGAATGTGGCGCAGAGGCAGGCGAACCAAACCGTCACCATCTCTAGCAGCGAACTGTTGGAGATCACAGTCACTCGCACTGGAATGGAGGTTAGTGGCCAGTTTTAACTAATTATTATGCACATATTGAGAACACTCTTGTACTTTTACTTTCACTCTTGTATTTATTCTATTATACCTGACCGGTTTCGCCTTACGGCATTCTCAAAGGTTTATCGAAGGTTTTAAAACGTTATATATATTGTATATAAAAGGTTTTGGATGTTATTATGCACTAGCTGTAACCCGCTGCTCTGCCATAGCATTTGCCTGCCGGGGTGCGAGAGATATGCTTTTGGCAATCTCACCTCCGGCAACCAAGAACCCAAGACGGCGTGCGTTTTAGTCGGTTCGAGTCCTACATAACCACCTCCACCGGCTCCGTGGGGATTTATCGCACAATAAAAAAAACATAGCATTTGTGTCCTTGCCAAGCCATTATCTATCTGTATACCAAATTTCATCATGGTTAACTTAAAAAATGACGAACTTTCATACAAACTTTCATCCCCTATTGAAAACTTCCTTGAATCCCCTTTTTACCCGACTACGGCGAAGCCAAAAGGAGGGTTATGATTTTGACAGGCTATGTATGTATGTATGTATGTATGTATGTATGTATGTTCATTTGTTCCCTCATAGCTCCTCAACTACTTATTAGAACTAGCCAAATGAGGTATCGTTACAAGCGGCTTTGTCGTCCGATGGTTATAGGCTATATGACGTGTCACTCAATCTTGTGTGGCGCCCTCTAGCGCTCATAAGGTACTGTGTAAAAAAATAAATTTGAGATAAATATGCCGTGTTTGGTATCAAATGAAAGGGCTTAAGAAGCACATTTCAAATATGTATAAATTATTAGCTTTACCTTGCCTCAAAATAATGTAAATAAAAAATAAAGTTTAAAACTAAAACCCGACTACCGAAAAATCACGCTATAAAATGTAACAAACAAGAAAATATCAAGAATAGCCGTGGTCGTATGCCACTTACTCTAACAAAACAATATCTAGGGAAAAGTGGCATACGACCACGGCTATTCTTGATATTTTCTTGTTTGTTACATTTTATAGCGTGATTTTTCGGTAGTCGGGTTTTAGTTTTATTCGCAATAATCGACTTTCATTCGACGAGCCTTTCATTCTTCATCGATTTCAATAGTTAACATTATAATTACTTTAAATTTTCATTATATTGTTGATTTTCGTTTCAGGTGCTAACCTTACTAGGCAATTCTTTTGCTGCTGCTGTTGCGGAGGAATCTACTTCTGTAAGCAAGAGTCAGATTGGCGGCGTAAGTTTCTTTTTACGTAACTACAGTTCTGTCTCCCTAGACAAGTGGCAATTAGTTGACCAGCGTGTTTAAACGTTTATGATAGTTGTCAACCTATGCCAAAATGTGTGTCAATCCCAATACCATACATTCAGCATTGCTACTAGCCACGAATTGCCACTAGTGTAGGGCGGTTGGTCTCTCCCAAGCATGAGCTAAACTATCAAATAATTACAATAATAATAAAGGGAATTAACGCGATCATGGTATAGGTACATACGTACCTTTGATTTGCTTGACGTTTCGACCAGGTTACACCGGCCGTGGTCACAGGCTGACTGGTTAAATAGTTCACGCCCGCATGTACCTATACCATGATCGCGTTAATGCCCGTTATTTTTATTGTATACTAGCTGTCCCGGCAAACTTCGTTTCGCTTTAGAAATTAGAATCAATTAGCTGTATCAAATTTTCCTAATTATTTTGAGAACGGAAAGCATTTCGATTCGGGCCCCATACGCCCACGGAGCTCCCGACACTAAGAGGTCACCGGGGCCCATACTTACACCTACGGAGCCTATATAGCTATGGGACCCATACAACCATATACCTCTACGCTCAAAGGCGTTCATACTACCATAAACCATAAATTTTTCGACCTAAATAAAAAAAATATAACTGTTTTGCATTAAAACAAAACAGGTATTATGTGTTGAATAAAACACACAGCGTTGATATGAAGAAGCTGTCCTGAAATTGCCTTGTCTATGGTTAAACTTACCAGTTTATCCATGGAATTATACCTGTCTCTCTCTCTCACCAGCGGGCGTCCCACTCTGTGGCGCTTGATAGCTGTCAACTTCAAACTGACAGTCATAGAGTCTTCAGATCACCAGCAAGAACATTGCTGCAACGCTGTGTGTTTTATTCAACACATAATACCTGTTTTGTTTTAATGCAAAACAGTTATATTATGTGGTTTTCTAAAACACACAGCGTTGATATGAAGACCTGTTTGGTATCTGCTGGTGGTGACAGAAATGCTATGTGAAATTAAATAAATAGGTAATGAAAGTGCATATAACACCATTTAGAAGTAAAATAAACTTCATATTCTGGATACTGGAAAAATAAAAGAACACACTGTTATAGCACTGTTAAATCAGATCTATCTTCTGATATAATTTTATCTTAAAATATGAAAACAGAGACTTTAGTCCCTCAATAGACTCAATAAAATAACTAAGGATCTTAAATTCCTAAAACTTTCAAGAGATCCATAAAGTTAGCTAGGAACTTTTTAGTACTTCAAAGACTATAAATGATTAAATATTGGAAAAATTTGTACCCAATAAATCAATACTTAAATTAACCTGAGGAATTACATTAACTGGTTGACTCTTCCAGTTTCCTCTATCAGAAATTTCTTGAACTGGTCTACTTTTTAGCCAGCTTCTAAAACTACTGCAGATCTGATACTGCCAGGTGGGGCATCAATCTTAGGATCTTTAAAAATAGTGCGAATTCAAACCGCAATTATTGACCTTGTAGCAAGTATAAATTTCCCTGATAAAGACAAAGATTAGACTATTAGACTAGTAATATTGCTAACCACTTTTTTAATAAGTCATGTATGTCTAACAGGGCAAATTTGATGGTATGGGTGTTGCCGTAACAACCAACCAAATAGTCTGTAAGACTTGACTGGGCAAATTTGATGGTATCGGTGTTTCCGTAACAACCACCCAAATAGTCTGTCAGACTAGACTGGGCAAATTTGATGGTATTGGTGTTTCCGTAACAACCACCCAAATAGTCTGTCAGACTGGACTGGGCAAATTTGATGGCATTGGTGTTTCCGTAACAACCACCCAAATAGTCTGTAAGACTGGACTGGGCAAATTCAATGGTATTGGTGTTTCCGTAACAACCACCCAAATAGTCTGTCAGACTGGACTGGGCAAATTTGATGGTATTGGTGTTTCCGTAACAACCACCCAAATAGTCTGTAAGACTGGACTGGGCAAATTTGATGATCTGGATGAAATTGCCTGCAAGACTTTGAATCTGTCTTAGATCCCAACTTGGGCACAAGGTTACAACATCTCCGTAACTTATCAGATTTCTATACTTGATATCAAGTAAAGTGAGGTCCTGAATCCTGAGGCAAGTAAAAGTATTAAGACTGTCCGTCTAGTGACTTCAAATAGGGAACCAGAATTATGAGACTTTTTAGCCAGTTAAATAGAATACTTGTGTCCCATTTAGCTAGCTTTTGTGATTTAGGTCTGGCTAAAGATCTAGCTTATATTATATTATAGCTTAAAGTTAGCATAATAAATACTATAAAAATTCATTCAAATAAAGATATAGCCTTTAATACATGATGGATAAAGGAATTCTTAGTAGCACAGTATGTGCCGATTTATGTAAGTAGCTTATAGAACTATACATTCTATAAGCTAACTTATCTTATAAAAATCTGGCTACTTTTTGACCTCCAGGTAACTTTAGGATTAATATTATGGCTGTTGCCTCATGCCAGCCATCTTTTAATTGAAGCATCATAATGTTACTAAAGTAGATGTCCGCTAACTACTTTAATAAATTCTATTCTGCTCTAGACAGTCCAACTCCAATTTTTTCAGGCTAATAGAGAAAGACTTGTCTACTTGTGGAGGGCAACAGCCTGGGTTCCGATCTATTAACACCTTCCGAAGGTTCTTTATCGGTAGTAGGATTGTCAAGGTTCTGGCTCGTACATCAATCAGCCAGAAGCACATCTTCCACCATAGTATTATTAAGATCGAAACCATCTTGTTATGTACCACAGATGTATTTTCTGATGCGAAAAGGTCGATGTTTGGGGTGCCCCATGCTATGAAAACAGCCTCCGTGGCTTCGGGGAAAAGGCGTTACCCCTTGACAGACGGTCTGCGATTCCATTTAACCTCCCCGGGAGGTATGTAGCTGAGAGGGTTATGTTTAAACTCTCCGAGAGGTTTAGGAGCCTTGTGGTCAACTTCAGCAATGATAGAGACCGCCCCCCCCCCCCCTGTTTCTGAGATATGCTATGAGGGTTCGATTGTAGGTCTCAACTAACATGCCTGCATTCCTTAGTGTCATCCGCTGACTGCTTATGGCTGCAATCACAGCTCATTTATGACATTAGAATGCCAGTCCCTGGTGTCGAGACCAGGTGCCTGATAGGTATGAAATATTAAGCTGAGCTCCCTAGACTACATCTGCATCTGTGGTTATAAAAAAAAAGAGTCACACTCTACTATTGGTGAGAAGCTAACACCTCCAAACACCATCTTAAATCCTGTTGTACAGGAAACGGGAGACTTTCTTTCGTTTGGTCTGGTCTGTATGAAGAGTCTTAAGTCTCTATTTAATAGAAACTTTAACATAATAACAAGAAGCTGCATTCTGCGGTACTGTAGAAGTAGATGACCTTTGGGTACAATGTGATTTGAAAACTTGACTAAACCTAATATACTCTACATTTCTGCCAGAGAACTGTTTCCACAGTCTAACATAGTATTATTTCAATAGTAAAACACTGACCATGGCGCCTGTAACAGCGTTTTACTATTGATGTAAATGACCATGTCCATTTCAAAACAAACATTGTTGATTATTAACTTTATATTCAAAATCTTTTTATGAGCAGTTGTATTTCATTTAGTTTTGTCTTCCAAACCAGACCAAGATACTCTACCTCCTGAGAGGGCTCCGAATTTCGGTAGTTCACATTCCAAAACTAAGTTTCTTAAGTTCTTAGTATAGTCTGGTGCTGATTTACTAGGAAAAAAAAAATCATCTAGATACCAGTGTATTACCCTGTGCCTGTAGGATTTCCGCAATCCCATTGGACACTGTGGCACACATCTTTGGGGCTGATGACAAGCCAAATGGTAGAGAAGTTAATTGATGTACTTAGCTACTTGTTGTAAGCAACTCTGAGAAATCTAATGTGTGTTTCTGTAATTGGCAGGTGAAAATATGCTTGACAGAGATCTATTTGCACCATCCAATTGTCTACCTGTAAAGACTCTGCTACATTTGCCTGTGAAATCAGTTGAAAATGACTGATTGTTATAGAGAGATTGGGACCTCCGAGGTTGAGTTGAACGGAAGGTTTCCGTGTGATTTCTGAACTAGAAACATGCAACAAAGGAAATCTGATTTCTTTTTTGGTGGAGACTCCAATATGTTCTGTTTTTTTTTTTACTGAAAATTATAATTACCATCTCTCTTTACATCATGCTGGCAACCTGTTGCAAGACATGGCTGCTGAGGTATTGTACAGGTGGCTTCTTTGAAAAGGTGCAATTGGAATGTCTCTTCCGAAAGGACTGGTTTATTTTAAATCGAGAGGTTAGTTAATGTTTTGGTACTTATAATGCCTATTCTGATCTTATCGGTCTTGAGTTTATGGTGTACTGTAACCTCTCTTATTTTTAACATATGCTGGAGTATTAAACCAAACATGGGAACCACCTAACGAGGCAATGACAGGTTGCAGAGCATCTCGCTAAATAGATATTTTTGACTAGGTAGAACATTGTGTAGTGTAAATAATTATAATTAGGAGTCTCAGGGTTTGCCAAGGCCCAGTCAATAATATCCTGCAATCCTGTATTTAATAAAAACCTTTGTTCAAGTATAATTAGTTAAGCCTGCTAGTGACTGCTCATTCGGTACAAGTTAATCAAGGCATAATTCCTTATTAACCTTAGCCCTACAAAACCAGGGCTAACGATGCAAGTTTGTAATGCACATATAATTCCCTTTAAAGTAGGAGTCTTAAGCTTTTGAAGATAGACCAAGTCCTCTAAACGCTCCTTACAGTTAGCAACCAGTATTTTTTCATCCAAATCTGTTCCTAATGCACCTAAGCAGGATCTTTGAGATAATGATGGGTTTACCAATAACTGAGAGGTAGATGGAACAGGATCAGTGCTTCGTTGATTCAAAATTGATTGACTATTAGTTACCAGAGCAGGTAAATTACTCAAATAGTCGGAAATATAACCGACCAATTGGAAATATTTTCGTACTTACGCGACGTCCCGCGTCTTTTGTTTGGTTGGTGGCGGTGAAGCTATATACTCTATTCATCCTCCAAGGATAAAGAAGAAATGAATCGCGAGTTGGTATGTGAGCCATCCGAGGCATCAACTTTCAAACATGATTCACCGCCTTCAGAAGCCGACTGGCTTTGGTTCGAATTCATTCTGAAAAACTCTACTCACACAGAGAATACGCAATAAAAGTGAATTATTGAGATGCTGTGTATAATTTCAACACGGTTTATACACTTTTAACTGAAATAAAAGTTATGAGAAAATTTTGCTGGTTAGCACGGCAAAATTTCAGAAACGCTATGACTGTCAGTTTGAAGTTGACAGCTATCAAGCGCCACAGAGTGGGACGCCCGCTGGTGAGAGAGAGAGACAGGTATAATTCCATGGATAAACTGGTAAGTTTAACCATAGACAAGGCAATTTCAGGACAGCTTCTTCATATCAACGCTGTGTGTTTTAGAAAACCACATAATAGCCACCATAAATATTTTCGCGGCCCAAGCAACGGGCATTTTGTTAATTCAGAAGAATGTCTACTAATCACCCTCTGGCGATATTAGCACGCATTATGTCAATTCTAAACATAGAAGAATATCATACAGCATTATTAGAATAATAAACACACATTTTTTCCAATTCGTATTCTAAATTCAAAATTTAGCCATGGCGTATGTCGGATCAGTTATTTTATATGGTGGGTAATTTTCCGCGCAATTTTCTTAATTTTTTCTTTCATAAGAACCTTCTCCTAACAATAACGAACACAAAAAAAAAGAATTAGCGAAATCGGTTCAGCCGTTCAGGTGCCATCTCGTGATCAAGGGAAATAGGGGTTCATTTTTATATATACAGATCATGGAACGCGAAAGTTTAAAAGTTAGTTTATCATGTAATTTCAGTCTTTAGAAAAGAAATTCTACGGCGCCCCATACGTATTACACAACTGCACTGGCTTGACTGCGAAATTGATGTTGAAGGACAACCATGACTTCACTGTGTACTTCACTGATGGATACATAGAAAGTGATTACAAGTAAGTATCTTAGACTATACCTAGACACAGCAAGTATCCATTTCAACGCGGCACAAAAAATAGCTTCTACTTCGGTATATGTTTACATAATATAAAGTAAAGCCAACGAGACGAGAAAAAAAAGGTAAACAAAGCGATCATTACTGAGTTACATTGCGATAACTAGCTATTATTTTCCTTGTCCTTGTCACAAATACGCGACAATGGCCGAACGACAGCTGTCGTTGAGTGTTGCGTAGTACAGAAAAGCTGTCAGCACAGCGGTTCTAAACTGTCAGATCCGCCATCTTATGAGCAATATCATTCCTGTCTGGAATGCGCTTGAAGTAATACGTAATAATTTTCAAATAAAATGTTTGGAACAGCTGAAACTTTGTTTACCTTTTTTCGCTCGCTTCGTTGGCTTTACTTTACATACATACATCCCATGACCTGCAATTGCTCACATTGATAATTTAAATAATAATATTGATATAAGTTTTCTCACACAAAACGCGCCGTTTTTGTAATGCATTTTTTAACAAGGCTGTATACAGTACAGTATTATCTAAGGTTAAAATACTTCAAGGTACACGCGGCACATATTACGAGTGATCCCGTTAAGCTGCCGGGTGTTAAGGGAACGCACCCGAAGTCGAAAACCCCTAGTAGTACTCTAGGTCCATAACACCATGGCACAAAAATAATAGATTTGTCATTTTTTTTGCATTATTTACTCTCTCGGCTTCGGGAGAGTACCGGATGTAAGGGGAACGCCCTTACATAATAATAATAATAATAATAATTCACAACATTCTACACAACGCTATCTAGACCCATGGTAAGCTTTTATAGCTTGTGTTACGGAATCTAGAATGCGGATAAACATACTTATATACTTTTTTTTTTTGTAAATACATACATATTATACATAGAAACACCCAGACCAATGCAAATAGCCATATTCATGCATACAAATATTTGCACTGAGCGGGAATCGAACCCGCGCCTCCTGCGTGGCAGTCGCTTGCACTACCGCCACACCACAGAGGCTGTCATCCGGTATAACATGATCGTGGTAAAATACTATGTTTTAATTTTTAACTATGTTTTAACTTTCCATCAGGTGAATGGAAAGTGGTTACCGTGGCATATAGACCTAGTTGAGAATCAAAGTGCACAGTTACTTAGGCAGCCTCCTCTCTGTGTTTGCTCCGTGATCAACTTTCCATCAGATGAATGGAAAGTGGTTACCGTGGCATATAGACCTAGTTGAGAATCAAAGTGCACAGTTACTTAGGCAGCCTCCTCTCTGTGTTTGCTCCGTGAGCAACTTTCCATCAGGTGAATGGAAAGTGGCTACCGTGGCCTATAGACCTGGTTGAGAATCAAAGTGCACAGCTACTTAGGCTGCCTCCTCTCTGTGTTTGTTCCGTGAGCAACTTTCCATCAGGTGAATGGAAAGTAGTTACCGTGGCCTATAGACCTAGTTGAGAATCAAAGTGCACAGCTACTTAGACTGCCTCCTCTCTGTGTTTGCTCCGTGAGCAACTTTCCATCAGGTGAATGGAAAGTGGTTACCGTGGCCTATAGACCTGGTTGAGAATCAAAGTGCACAGCTACTTAGGCTGCCTCCTCTCTGTGTTTGCTCCGTGAGCAACTTTCCATCAGGTGAATGGAAAGTAGTTACCGTGGTCTATAGACCTAGTTGAGAATCAACTTAGGCAGCCTCCTCTCTGTGTTTGCTCCGTGAGCAACTTTCCATCAGGTGAATGGAAAGTGCCTGTTACCGTGGTCTATTGTCCTAGTTGAGAATCAAAGTGCACAGTTACTTAGGCAGCCTCCTCTCTGTATTTGCTCAACTTACCTGAAGTCGTATGTTAGATTATAACTGATTTGTGTTGTTTTTTTTTTGTAGGGAAGTAGTCCTTGAGCCAGGAGCATCGGTTCCGTTACAACTTAAGCATGGCGGGCTTAACTTGATGAAACTTAACGAAGCACCGCCGCCACTTAAACTTAATGTTAAGGTAAAAATGCTGGTAAAACCGACATTCATCGATACAGATACTTAGCGAGAGTTCTAATAGATTTACGTCTACAATTTTTTGATAAAAGTTAAAAATATATTCAAGGATTACGCTATTAGCATTACTGGTGTCAACATTACTTGGAGTGAACTTGAGAATGTTTCTTAAACGAGTGTTTTAAGACCAAATTATGTGCAGTTTCATACACTCTTGATCTGATCTCATAACATAATTAATTGCTTAAAACCATTTGCCATGCGATTTGCACCGCGTCCATAGATTATGTAGAGAAAAAAATCATTGACACCTTCTTGTGTCTAGCCACTTTAGTATTATGTTATTTGTGTTCCAGCAGAAACTGTGTCGATAAGGAAAAAAAAGTTGTATTACGATATAGTTAGATAGAAGACCTTGACTTTGTTGATACTCTGTGCGTAAAGACTGACATAAAAGTATTGTCAGTCTTTACGCACAGAGTTTGTTTAAAAATGGTTGAAAAATCATTCATTGTTTCCAACAGTTCGTAAGAATGTTGGTAGATGGCTGCACCGTCGCCCTTATAGACGGATATAAAGAGAAGGAAAATTTGGAATGATTCAAGTGGTGCTCAATAGCTTAGTTGGCAGAGCAATCCCCCTGTAAGGGAAAGGTCGTGAGTTCGAGTCTCACTTGAGCATTTCATTTTTTCCAATGTTTTCGAAAATAAAAGTATTCGAAAAACATTGGAAAAAATGAAATGCTCAAGTGAGACTCGAACTCACGACCTTTCGCTTACAGGGCGATTTGGAATGATTCAAGTGGTGCTCAATAGCTCAGTTGGCAGAGCAATCCCCCTGTAAGGGAAAGGTCGTGAGTTCGAGTCTCACTTGAGCATTTCATTTTTTCCAATGTTTTTCGAAAATAAAAGTATTCGAAAAACATTGGAAAAAATGAAATGTTCAAGTGAGACTCGAACTCACGACCTTTCGCTTACAGGGCGACTGCTCCGTCAACTGAGCTATTGAGCACCACTTGAATCATTCCAAATTTTCCTTCTCTTTATATCCGTCTATAAGGGCGACGGTGCAGCCATCTACCAACATTCTTGTTCCATTCCAACTTATAGACGGATATAAAGAGAAGGAAAATTTGGAATGATTCAAGTGGTGCTCAATAGCTCAGTTGACGGAGCAGTCGCCCTGTAAGCGAAAGGTCGTGAGTTCGAGTCTCACTTGAGCATTTCATTTTTTCCAATGTTTTTCGAACTTAACAGTTAGCATAATAAATGCTATAAAAAATTCATTCAAATAAAAGTATTGTTTTTTTTTTAATGTTGACTTTTCAGTATGAGATTAGATATTGAAAGATCCCTTCATCCGCAGATCATCGAGATAAACGATGAAGTGAAGATCCCAGTGGATCGCGCGGACAAGCGCTACTTCCCCATCGGGCGGCAGCAGACCGAGCCGGTGCTGGACAAGTGCATACCGCACGCCGCCGCCGTGGAGCCGCGCGGACTCATCTCTGACGTCATCATGCAGGAGGCCGCGCTGCACATCTACCTGCGAAGCGTCGTGCAGGTAGCGGCCGTGTTCTAACTTAATATCTTTATAGAGTGGTTAAAACCGTTTGAGTTGTTGGAATATTCAAGCGTTCATGTAGCGACACGTTATACTTATTCGTGTAGTGACAGAGAAGGAATATAAGTATCATCACCAAATTCGAAGGAATTCGTCTAGTTGAAAATTCGAAGGATGTCGCAGGAAGGTGACTAACGGAAAAATACCTGTAGTCGAATTTTCAATTAGACGATGTCAGCTAAAGTTTAAGTTATCAGTTTATATATGTAATTGAATAAAAATAGTGTTTTGACATCTTGAATGATTATGACAATCCTAATAAAATCATTCTTTGATTCTTCTTTGATCCGTCAAAAAAGCCATGATAGTTGAGCGTGGCGCTACTGAGCCATGATTGAACGAGAACTGAATGTATCACTAGCACGTTGTAGTATCATTATTTCACAAAGTGACATTAACTGTTGTCAATAGACTTCGTTTAATTAAAAAATCGACTTTAGATGATATCACTGAGAGAGCAGAAATTTTTAAATTTAATCCAGTGCCAACCCCTCTGAACAGCGTGGAAATAGTAGGCCAAAACATCCCAACATGGTGAGAAGCTTATGTCCAGCAGTGGACTGCGGTAGGCTAATGAATCGATTGAGCGTTAAAATATTAGCATTGCCTTGCGGTTACACCCGCCCTAAATCTTCATCTTGTGGAGAAATTGGGATATAAAGTACCTAATGGTGAAAGATTTTTCTTAAACGGGTACAGAAGATTTAACGGGAGTTTATTCGTTACGTACAATCTTTTCTTTTTATAATATTAGCATAGAATTAAAATTATAACTTTGGTTTTAAGTACTCTAGAAATATATCAAACCAAAGATATCCACTATGTAATGGAAAGAACACTCTACGAAACCGAAGCATGCTGGTTTAACCAGGTTACCATTCTGGCATGCCAAATCAAAAACCGGAACGTCTTGAAAACTTTTTATTATTAATCGCAGGTGACAAACAAATTATCGGTGAATGTGTCTGTGTACTACATGACACTATCCGGCAATGAAGTTCGTTTGCTCGGCGAAGTAAAACCAGATGACATCTTGAGATTACCCCTTCAGGCTGTGCACACACCTACTGCCGAAATATTCTTCTCTGTTGAAGGTAAATTTAACTAAACACTATTATTAAGAGGCTAATAAAGACTCGCATGAGTTAGGCATTAGGATATTAAAACAGCTATAAAATGGATAATGTAGTTTTAGTTATTCCACTTTGCGCCACCAGTGGTGATGCTTGGTGGGGCAAAGTGGTAGTACCCCTCTGGAGCATATTTAGCTGTTATTTATAGTTTGGGATTTCGCTATCTACGCCTTTCCAACTAGGCGTATTCACCCTGTATAATGTATTTACACTCCTTACAGCCTGTTCAAACGTACCATAATTGTTTATTATTTTTTCAGGGTTTACAGTGTCCGTGGCACCATTTATATGGCGAGAGCTTCAACAAGAAGTAAGAATATCCAAGTTGCTACAGTGCGAATCTAAAGACAAAAACTCTGGAGAAAAATTCTATATCAAGGTAACTAATAATGTACAGAAACGGTTTCCCAACTTATTCGTATAATCAAACTATTTTAACTACTTACTTGTATTCTCAACTTATGTGTCTTTTTAAACTATTAATTGCTTAGTACATTTCAAACGATCCTTTTGACGCATAAAACCATATACGCAAAACACCACCTTTACGCAAAACGCCTAATTCGTAAAATGCAACTTACGCAAAATACCAACTACAGTCCATCAAATCTAAGAGGTACCGTTTGACGTTTCATATTTTTCAAACCGAAACAACTTTGTTCATACGTACATTATTCAGTTTCGATAACCTTTTTCATAAAACCATGAATTTAGAAAGATTTCATTATTGTATCTAAAAATGTACAATTCTTAATATCTAAATGTAATTGAAAACTTTCAAACAAAGCAAAATAACACATATTTACACAGTAAATAATTTCTAATAGTTATATTCTTGACCTCATTACAAAGTTACGTAGTTAGGTCACTGCACGTAGTGTTGCGACTCTTCGGATACACTTGTATGCAAAAAAATCGTTTACATATACGAAAAATCGAATGTATTATTTACAAATTACACTTGACAACCAAACAAATATTTTTTCATGTGAATGGGATTTATCTCACATATTACGATTACATAACTAAATAGTTATGTAATCGTAAAATATGAGATAAAACCCATTCACCAAAAATACGTATTTATAAATCAAATATATTTGCTTCTTTAAAAAGTTGTCGAAAGCGATTTGTCGATTTTTGATTTTCGCGCCCAAATAAGTCGGGGTTTCTCGCTCTAACGCTGTCGAAATAGTAAATGGAGTCAGGGATAGTGTTTTTTACATTTATTTTTGTGTATGATAGTATGGGTTTGCATATTACAGAGAAATAAACAAATTTTTAACAAGCACATCCATTGATTTTACAATTACAATTTTTTCTTCTAAGTCTTATTTCTACGTCTAAAACTAATAAAAATAAGGTATGTAGAACCCATTCACAAAAATGTTGTTGCCTGATGTTATAAATTAACGACGTTACTGCGCGACCGCATAATGCACTGAATACACAGATACCCTAAAATAAATTAATTTAATTATTTTTAGGTCAATAGGCAAAATCGCAGGTGTCCAAGTCTCTACAATTTTTTTTTCTGGCAACACTGCCAACTACAAGCGCACGCGGTCCGCTCGGTCGGTTCGGCGTCAGCAGTCTCTCGCCATCTTGGAAGCTGACTGTGCGCGTACTTGCTTTCTCGTTTGTGTTTTACAATTTGTGACTTGGCTATTACTTTTCTGGACTGATCATTCTTTATCCGTTTACCTTGGCAATATTTATACTGGACTCCGAACTAAGCAAGTGTTTATTAATAATGTCGAAAAGAGGACGTACTTTGAACAGCCAGGCTCGTGAATTGGTGGTGAAATTACACGAGTATTTTGAGCGTGAATCTCAAAATGGTGGACTTCTACTGCCAGTTACACAAGTTCGGGATCGCGTCGGTGAAGCTCTCGGTATTGGTAGCCGCACCGTTGGCAAAATATTAAGTGAAAAATATGGGCCTTCGGGGAGTGACAGTAACGTACTTCACACACCGAAAAAACGAAAAAGAAATAAACCTGTGACAGGCATCGATGAATTCGATAGTCATGCTATTAGAAACCATATATACGGGTATTTTACAAGAGGCGAATTTCCAACATTGGCAAAGTTATGTGCAACTTTAAAAGATGCCGGGCTGTATAAGGGAAGCATAGAGTCGTTGAGAACGGTAATAACAGGAATTGGCTTCAGATACAAAAAAGTTGACAAACGAAAAATTGTTATGGAGCGACATGACATAATTATGCAGCGACTAACATTCCTGCGCGAAGTTAAACAAATTATAAACTGGGATAATATAATATTTTTGGACGAAACTTGGCTAAATTCCAACCATTCTGTGCCGAAAACATGGACTGATGATTCTGAAGCTTCGTGCTCGAAGGTGCCGATAGGAAAAGGTGGACGCCTCATAATATGCCATGCTGGGTCAGCGTCTACAGGCTTCGTGGAAAACTCTTTATTAGCTTTCCAATCCAAAAGCACTAAAGAGTATCATGAAGAAATGGACGCAGTAAGGTTCCGAGAGTGGTTCTTAAATTTATTACAGAATATCCCTCCTAACAGCACAATTATAATGGATAATGCCCCATACCACTCTGTGCAAATTGATAAAGCACCTACGTCAGCCAATAAGAAAGCAGATTTGGTGGCATGGCTGCAAAGAAAAGGAGTGGATGCCGACATGTCACTATTAAAAGCTGAATTATTACAGTTAGTGAAATTGCATAAACCACCAAAACCGACATATGTAATTGACCAATTGGCCGAAGAGCACGGGCACAAAGTCATACGACTTCCTCCGTACCATTGCCAATATAATGCCATTGAACTGATTTGGGCCCAAGTTAAAGGTAATATTTTATAATATTATAATAATAACACGAGTACTTCTAACATTTATAATTTAAACAATGGTTTTCGTCTGCTATCAAATAGTTACATTATTGTTTTACAGGTTATGCAGCAAGACACAACACAAAACCACCCTTCAGTGTCAAGAAAATGGAAGGTTTATTAAAGGAAGCATGTGCCCAAGTTACACAGGAAGATTGGAGTAAAGTAGTACAAAAAACAAAGAAAATAATAATGGACGACTTCGAAAGAGACGTACACTTTGATAATGTAATGGACAATCAACTGGTCATTAATTTAAATGACGATGATGACGAAGACGACGATACTAGTACTAGTAGTGAATAAAAAAATATCCTAAACATTTCTTTTATTTAATTATAACAATTGATTTCTTAAAATTCGGATATTATAGTAATCGATCTCTTAAAGTTCGGATATTATAGTAATCGATTTTTTCATCCCATCCCTATCATTCAATTGTCAGAACTGTCAAACGGTACTTCTTAGATTTGACGGACTGTACGCATAACACCAACTTGGAGTTACGCAAAACACCAACTACGCATAACACCAACTTGGAGTTACGCAAAACACCAACTACGCACAACACCAACTTTTTCATAAAGTTACTAGCTTTTGCCCGCGGCTCCGCCCACGTGGATGTCGGTTCTCGGTAATTATTCGAATTTTTCTCACCTTTTAAACCTTCCCTAGACCTCCACGAACATAACATTTCAAGACCAAGATAAGATAAATCCGTTCAGCTGTTCTCGAGTTTTAGCGAGACTAACGAACAGCAATTGATTTTTATATATTGATTATGGTAAAATTATTATGTAACAACCATTAAGAGCCTCTTAATGATTGCTACACACATTACATAACCTAACTATAAGTACTTTTAAGTCGTTTTAGTTATTTTGTACACGATTACGAATTTAATTTTGTTTTCTTTGATTTCTACCTATAAGAAATAAGTATTGTTTATTTTGCCTCTTTTGACGGGTGCGCCCAAAATTCCGAAGTATTTAATTTCAAATTTATGTATTCCGACTTTCAAAAATCACTCAAATAAGCCCTCAAAATTCATATAAATCACTCTAATGTTTATGGTAAACTTCTAACTTTATAAGGTGGTGTTTTGCGTTTGTGGAATTGTACGTAGTTGGTATTTCACGTATCTTTTCTAATTCATCCGCATAAAACCATAAAATCGTGAGTTGGTGTTTTACGTATATGGTTTTATGCGTCTAAAGGCAAACGATAAATAACGCTACCATGCATTATATTTGCACTGGAATATAATTTCATTTTCTTTTGCCAACACGCGAGACGGAAAGACGAAACTCATTACTTTCTTTTTCATTAGTCAGTGGGTACCATGGAGCAAGTATTCTTCGAGCACACGATGCGTCACACATTCGCCTCCTCCTGCTACGACTTGGTTCTGAAGCCGGCCGTCAAACTACAGAACTGTCTGCCTGTAGATATTATCGTATCACAGCTAGGGTTGCAGAGAACGCAGGTGTTCAAACCTGGGGAAATGTTCCACTTGACGCATCTGGCACCTAACAGAGCTTCGATTGTTATTATGGTATGTTATTTTGAAATGCAATGAAATTGTTAATATGTTAGAAAACTAAAAAAAAATCAACAATCAAGAAAATATTTGTAGTTACTTCATTTTTCTTCATTGACTTCTAGATATATTTATTATGTGATTGAATTTTAGAGATATTAAACAGTACTTACCACTCGTGCGAGTTAACATGGCACCTGGCTCAAACCAGTGTCATTAAAAGTACTGACTGCAAAAATAAATTTGGAATTTTCGAAAGCGCCATATTTTATTTCGTAAAATTCTTTAATATTGATTAACATAATTAAATAGATTTTTAATCGTAAGATTCAAAAAGAAACAATATCCATGACGACTTGAGCAACGACGCGCAGGGCATGCCGTCATAGAGGCGGTAAGGCCCATCATGGGGGAATGGCTCGAGAGGCCACATGGCAGCCTCTCATATCGACTGACGCAGATTATCACCGGGCACGGGTGCTTCGGGAGATATCTGTGTCGGATCGAAAAGGAGCCAACGTCCGAGTGCCATCACTGCGACGCGAGCGAGGACACGGGGCTGCACACGCTCACCGAGTGCCCGGCATGGGCTGAACCGAGGCGGGAGCTAGTGGCGGCCCTGGGAGTGAGAGTTCTCACCCTCGCCACCCTGCTCACAGCAATGGTCCGCTGCGCGGACGCGTGGGCGGCCGGCGTCTGAAGGAGACGGCGGAGCGGGAGAGGCGGCGCGAGCGAGAAAGACTCGCGGATCGCGCCGCCCGCGCGCGCAGGCAACTCGGGCGTCGGAGGGCACTGACTGACCTCCGTCCCCCATGAGCGCGGGCCTGGGGGTGACGGGTGGAGCCGCCTGTCACCCCAGCAGAAGCAGGCCACGGCGGCGGCGCGCTGAACAGCGCGCCTCCCCATTCCGGGGGCGAGTTGGGGACACCGTTGTCCCCCCTCCTGAGGAGGCCAGACCGTAAGGGATGGCCCTGGGTCAGCCGGGGTGCGAGGGATATGTCTTTGACAACCTCACCTCCGGCCTAGCACCAAGACCCACAGTCGGCGTGCGGTTTTAGTCGGTTCGAGTCCGACATAACCTCCCCTTCCGGCTTCGGCAGGGGGGGTATCCGAGGGGATTTCGCACGAAAAAAAAAAAAAAAAAAAAGCCATGTTTTTCTTATAATAAGCTTGTGTTATACATTGTTGTAAAGCTGAAAGCATAACGTATTATAGGTATAATTAATAAAAGCACTGTTAGTGTACACTACATTTTTAGATAAATTTTTTTCTAAAAATTAAAATATTAATATAAATATATTGATGAAATGTTATCCCATTAAAATATTGTATATCTGAAAGTGAGGAACGTTTTTCAGATTCAAAACTATCTAGATAAATGCTGGGTTTGTACCAAGAATCTACCAGACAACGAGACAGAATTATCTGTGTGGTCGTTCGAATCTCACGACAGTCCGGCCGTCATGACGCTGGACTTGGGTATGCACAGCGTGGACATGGAAGGCACGCAAGTGTTGTCACTGTACTGCCCGTTCTGGATGTTGAACAAAACTGGATTCACGCTATGCTATAGGGTAAGCATACTATACGAACTAACAGGATATTGTTTTTAAGGATATGCTTGCTGATTGGTTGTTGATTTGATGAGAACTAAAGTAAAGCCAACGAGACGAGAGAAAAAAGATAAAGAAAGCGACCATTACTGAGTTACTTTGCGATAACTAACGATTATAATTTCTGTCCTTGTTGCACATGTCATACGTTCGCGACAATGGGCGAACGACAGCTGTCGTTGCGTGTTTCGTAGTCATGAATCTGTATACTAACTGGATTGCGTACTGTAAAATACAATAATTACAAATTTACACCCAACTGTAATGACATAAGGTACATTTTTCATCGTCTCGGTGAAAGTAGAAAAATCTAGCCGAGCGAGACAGCCAAAAAGTAGTAGTCTGTCCCTGTCTAACAACTTGCCATAGTAAATGTAAATTCTTTTTGGTTGTAAATGGTAATTTTTTTTTAATTTTGCATATATTTGTGCGTTATGTTTTTGTGATGAAACTTTGCATAAAAATACTTAAACTATCAATATACAATGGTTGACCATCTTTTATGAAGTTGTACAAAGTATTATGAAGTTGTACAAAGTAATACTTTTATTTTAAATGTTATGAGAGTGACATTGGTAGCCTTTCAAAATTCTTATGCGGCAACATTGTTTGTAATAAAGACCAATCAAAACATGATAAAAACTATTAGAAAGAGACGCACTACTACTTTGGAACCTCTCTTTCGGCTCGTTTTTCTGTTCATAGTGCGCAGTCCAGGTAGTATAAAGGTTCATGTTCGTAGTACAGGAAAGCTGTCAGCACAGAGCGGTTCTAAACTGTCAGATCCGCCATTTTATGAGCTATTTCATTCCTGTGTGGAACGCGCTTGAAGCAGTACGTAATCATTTTCAAATAAAAAATTATGGAATCGCTGAAACATTGTTTACCTTTTTTCTCTCGCTTCGTTGGCTTTGATTCAGATCTGTTGGTAAATAAAACTTGGAATAATTTTACGTTTTTACGTTTTGTCAAATCAGCACCTATCCTGATTGAGATGAGTATTTCAAATGCGATTTTATTTCTTTTCAATACTGGCATGGCATGTCGGATGTAATTTATATTTTTCAAATTTTATAGCAGGAATGATTTAAAACATTGGTACTTGCAAAATTATAGATAATAATATATGTGTGAAGAGTAAAAAAAAAACAAAAAAACTTTCTTTGGTGATTAAAGAGAACAATAAAAAAATAAAGCGAAATTATTAAATTGGAATATGGAGCAATGGACATACATGTATTGTTGTATCTTCGGCAACAAGGAACTTTTGCGTCATACCTACGTTCAGGACAAGTTTTCGTTAGACGCAAACATTCACCTTTTTCAGTTTGAGGACTAATGAACAAAGTTAGCTTACTACGTGTCGCAGTCAAATATGTGGGATGTATTCTGCCTTACATGAAGTCTGTGACCAGTGCTTAGTATTTATGTAATAATAATATTACAGTTTGCTCGTGTATTTTGACATTATCTAGTATATTATAACTCACTCCTACACGTATTTAGGCTACCAACATTTCCGAAGCAGTAAGTTGTAATAGACTACAGGGCAGTAGTTTAACAAATGTTTCATTTACTAACTGTGTTTGTCCAGTCATCCATGTGCATTCTTCATAATGTTGAGGTTTAAAAATTCGTACAAATCAGATTGGTCATTAAACATTGTGGTTACAGAAATCAAAGAAACCAGAAAAAGACTCCAGCACCCCCAATAAGGTATCTTTGAGATGGTCAATGTTATGTAAATTTGCCTTTTGCTGGTACATTTTTAAAACGTTAATTTTTTTAGTAATAATTCTGTTAATGAGCTTCCTCAGTCTAACATCTTCATCTTAAAATGAGGGTATTTTTGTTTCCATAGTTTACGATCATTGCCTTGCATTATTGTTTATAGCATGCCTTCAGTGGGGTCATAGAGTAATCCAAAAATATAAAAATCAAATGTGTTTAAACGAAAGCTACTAAGATGATAATAGTGTACCAGAATACTTAATAATGCATGTAGGGTGTATATAATAATGTCAAACCATATCGCTGTCATCGGTAAATTTATAAAAGTCTGAAATATTACTATATGAAATAGCAATAACGATTGTTTGTGTCAGACAAACGCTGCCCTCTGATTACATGAACCGTGAACCAAGTACATAAACACTTAAATGGAATTTGATTACGATTACATCCACTTGTTTTATCTGTAAACCTATATAGCACTTACTTCGTATTGGGTCCTCGGCTTTTTATTTTATAAGGGTTTTTTTAATTTTTGAGATATATTTTTATGGATAACGTATATAAATTCCAGATAAAAGATTCACGTTGCAGTAAATATATTAGACGCCATACGTCATGTTTGCCGGTAAGTGCAAACATTTTAACATATATTTATATAGAACTGATTATGTTATGTTATAACCACATCGGGCACAAATGAGTTTAATTTATAAGTTGAATATCATATGTTTTATGTGATTAGGATATTTCTAAATTTATTATGTTTCTATATACAAAACAACGATAAATGTTTGGGCATACATCGTAGTTAGGCTTTACGGATTGCCATGACCCTACTGTATTTATTTGCTTGACAGTGGCACGTTTAATATAACATGGAACGAAACGTGGTTAGACCTGTAACATATTCGGAGCACTCCTTTAAATATAGGTATCACTTACGCTCTACGAGCTGCCAAAATGCTTGCAAAATCACTACCAGCACAATCAATAAAAATATCTTTCGATATACGCGGATGGTACGACGTTATATATTATCATCATCAATATTATCAGTCCTTTATATTTACATAAAGGAATGTCTACACTAAGCATGTATAATGTGAATTAATTTTGCAAATGTTGTTTCCATTATCTTTTTATTGCATGTTTACACTGCATGATCACTAACAACATCATTTTTTAATTACGAATATTATATAGAAGTTATCTATCTAATCAGCCTGGTGCGGTAAGCAAGCCCAAGGTGCAAAAGGCAAAAAAATAACTAAGCTAAATACAAACAATAAATTGATATTATTTTTTTAGAATGTGGACGAAACAGGCAATGTTATATTCCATCCTAAGGATTACCACGAACCGATACTGTTCTCATTCCGTGCAAAGAACTTCTTTGGTAAAAAGAAAGCGGCTATAAGAGTAGAATTTGGAGAGTGGTCGGAGAAATTCCCCTTGGATGTTCCTGGAAGTTCCGGCGTGGTGATGTGCAAACATGAAGGCAGAACTTATCAGGTATTGGTTCTGAATTAGTTATACACTTTATTCATGGATTTACCTATCTATAAATATTACAAATGGAATTATGACATTCCTAAATGATGTCACTGACATTGCCATTTTTGTATGTATATTTTTGACTTCCTATGGTAACCTATCTATGAAGTGTCATCCAGATCTCACCAGCTGATTAACGGAAGATGCTATGATGAATGCTTTCTTTTTGGGTTTAAGAGCTCAGACGCCAGTCGCTTCTGTAAAAATAATAATAAGCTAAATGAGTAATGGAAACGGCCACCGGGTCAAGGTGCAATCTTTAAATACAAACGAAATGGACGCTAACGATGAGGACGCTTTAAATCTCGTTATGACGTCGTAGTTATGCGAAGTGAATGCGACTGATTATTTGTGATGTTGTAGGTGGCAGTAACGAATCAGCTAACATTCAACAGTTTGACCAAAACAGTGATATTCACGCCGTACTTTCTTATAATTAACGAAGCACCATTCGCTATTCAATACCAAGAGCTTCACAGATCTGCCGATCCTTGGACTACGGTGAGTTTTTACTAAACGTCAAAACGATAAGTTATAAGGTAACATGTATGAAAAAAGATTTAGTGACGTCATAAAATTTAATAGTCAAACCAATTACTATTATAGGTTGGGTGAATGATTAAAAATAAATAAAAACTATAAAATAAGAGCCGACCCAATTTATACCGCCCTTTTACCATTCTTAATTTAATAAGCTTGGTTAGATAATTTATTTTAACTATTGAATTGAATAAAATTCTACACTTCACACATTTCTTTTTATATGTTATGCAAGTTTAAAGAATTACTTTGTACAATGTGTGGAACGATCGCTTCATAAATAAAGAAATTAACGTTTGTAGTTTGATATGGTTTTATCCTGTACTACGAAACACGCAACGACAGCTGTCGCTCGGCCATTGTTTCGTACGTGTAAAATAATCGGTGGTTGTCGCAACGTAACTCAGTAATAGTCCTTTTTTCTTTCGTCTCGTTGGCTTTACTTTATAGTATACTAGCGTTTGCCCGCGGCTCCACCCGCGTGGATGTCGGTTATCGCGATCAAACATAGCCTATGTCCTTTCTCAAAGTCTAATCTACCCATGTACCAAATTTCATCAAAATCGGTTCAGAACTTTAGGCGTGAAAGCGTAACATACAGACAGACAGACAGACAGAGTTACTTTCGCAAGTATGGATTACCTCATGTTACACGCGTTGTTATCCAATCGCATGTATTATACATAGGTATATAAACCTTCGTCTTGAAGCACTCTATCTAATGCTGAAAACTCTATAAACATGTTGAGTAGGTAGTTAAAAAAGATCAAAGCGAACAGCGGACGCGACTTAATTTTATACAATGAAGATTATGTACTAGTTGTTTTATTTGTAGGTGTCGCAAAAGTCGAGCGCACCTTTATGGCCAGTTGTGGAATCATCCGAAAAATTGTTGCGCTTACGCATCGAGTGCTCCGACAAAATCTCTGCACCGTTCCTCTTCACGGAACAACACTCAGTTTGCTTGAAATTGGATAATGAGGTGAGATATACCCACTTTGTATAATTTTAATGTTTATTTTACGAAACGTGGCTCAGGAAATTATGCTTACTTAAAATATTGTATTGTGTAAATAGTGTTTAGATTAAATTAGCTCTAAAGTATCCAAGTAGCTCAGTTGATCAGATTATTTCTGATAGTACTTTCTTTTTTTACTTCCTGTAAGTAAATGGTCGCGGTTTCAAGTCCCGTCTTGTCTTTTCCGATCTAAATCTATAGATTTATATTTATTTGCAAGTTTTATCTTTCAAAGAAACGTCCGGTACTTAACGTGTGCTTCACAGTCTGCTACGTCATATTTAGTTTATACTAAGTGACCCGGTGAAGTTCGTATATGCCGATGCCGGCCGAATTTCCACTGCTCCGTTCCCTTGAGTAGTAGCGTGATGATATATAAACTATGTGTTATTCTGATGTATAAGCTATATTGTTGTAAAGTTTCATGATAATCCATTCAGTAGTTTTTACATGAAATAGTAACAAACATCGATCCATACATACATGTATCCATACTCACAAACATTCGCGTTTATAATATTAGTAGGACACTAGCCCTGCCGCCAGTATCCATGGTTCGGCACTACCGACTTCTATTCTTACTCATATGGAATACCCTTTCATAGTTCGGAGGTCTTCACGTCGACGTGCAGACGACGGAAGGCGGTACATACATCACAGTGTGCCAGTACCGCGACGGACATGCGCCCGCGCTTCTCGTCAACTTCACACCGTACAAAATCGTCTTATATGAAAAGGAAAATTTTAATATTAAGTAAGTTACGACAGTTTTTGATTCTTAACTATAGCTTTTTTTAACGTGCGAAAAATCCCCACGGATTCCACGCCCACTTGGGTCCATGGTTGCCGAAGGTGAGTTTGCCGAAAGTATATATCTCGTACCCCGGCTTCTTAACTATAACTTAAGTTTTAAAGTGTTAGATTAGTGAGGGATGTGGGTGGATTTGATTGTAATCGGGTACTCGGATTAAGTAAGAGTATAAAAAACTGGCCAAATGTGAGTCGGATTCACGCACGGAGAATACCGTACTATTATACTGCTGATTTTATAGTCGTCGATTTTTTTTGATAATGTATGGAAATAATGTTCAGGTGAAAGGTAAAAAAATTTTTTTCGCCAAATTAATACTTCCAGATGATTTTGCTTTCGAAACTGCCCAAATTCTTTTTGTCACAACAGATTAACAGATGTCAAATAGAAGCTTATTTGTAAAAATGTCAACTGTGTGTGTATTTGACGAGATACAGGCTGGTGATCTGTCTGTCAGTTAGTCTTAGTAACAGGGCTCCGTTTTCACCTGTTGGGTATGGAACAATAACAAAGAAGAAAATTCTGAGTCATAAGTCATCGAGTCCGACACATAAGAAGTTAAATTAGACCCGTCAGTGTAACCAGACCAGAACAGCATTGAATTCATAATTATTTTGATATTTTTTCTAGGAAATTACCATCAATGCATACTATGTTATACACGTGGGACAACCCGGCTGGACCACGAGTTCTTATATTCGAAGGTCACGCGCGAAAAGAAGTCGAAAATGACTTGAGACAGGACGGGATTGGAAATTTCTTGTAAGTACCATCCGAATTATCACATATAGCGCTAATAGGGGTTGGAATATGGCTATGGTTCTGTGTCATCCGGAGAAATAACATCATAAATTTATCTACCATTAATGCAGTTGGACATAAACCTGTCTCAATGTAATTTAAAAAAAATAGCTATTGCTCCCGATCCGATGGACTACAATATTGATTGATTGAATGCTAATGCAGTTAATACCATTAATGATGGAAATAAAACAAGTGGTTGTAAATTCAAACGATAATTGTAGGGGACAATGATGTTTTCATCTATTCGAAAAATATCACCTTATTGACACTGTAGCGGGGAGCAAAATAGCTCTTTTCTGTTTCATTCTGGAACATTAACATTCATAGAAATCGAACGCAAATTGCAGAGATTACTGGCTGGTAGTGTTGGCTGCATAGCGCGGGGTGACCTGTGCTGACTAAAAAATAACAAAGAGCGCCAATTACCTCTTTGTTCTTGTAATTAGTACATACCTATTTAAGTTGTATTTTGCAAAATAATATGGGTACTACGTCGAGTTATGGAAGTGACAATGCATTACAGTCCATCAAATCTAAGAGGTACCGTTTGACGTTTCATATTTTTCAAACCGAAACAACTTTGTTCATACGTACATTATTCAGTTTCGATAACCTTTTTCATAAAACCATGAATTTAGAAAGATTTCATTATTGTATCTAAAAATGTACAATTCTTAATATCTAAATGTAATTGAAAACTTTCAAACAAAGCAAAATAACACATATTTACACAGTAAATAATTTCTAATAGTTATATTCTTGACCTCATTACAAAGTTACGTAGTTAGGTCACTGCACGTAGTGTTGCGACTCTTCGGATACACTTGTATGCAAAAAAATCGTTTACATATACGAAAAATCGAATGTATTATTTACAAGAGGCGAATTTCCAACATTGGCAAAGTTATGTGCAACTTTAAAAGATGCCGGGCTGTATAAGGGAAGCATAGAGTCGTTGAGAACGGTAATAACAGGAATTGGCTTCAGATACAAAAAAGTTGACAAACGAAAAATTGTTATGGAGCGACATGACATAATTATGCAGCGACTAACATTCCTGCGCGAAGTTAAACAAATTATAAACTGGGATAATGTAATATTTTTGGACGAAACTTGGCTAAATTCCAACCATTCTGTGCCGAAAACATGGACTGATGATTCTGAAGCTTCGTGCTCGAAGGTGCCGATAGGAAAAGGTGGACGCCTCATAATATGCCATGCTGGGTCAGCGTCTACAGGCTTCGTGGAAAACTCTTTATTAGCTTTCCAATCCAAAAGCACTAAAGAGTATCATGAAGAAATGGACGCAGTAAGGTTCCGAGAGTGGTTCTTAAATTTATTACAGAATATCCCTCCGAACAGCACAATTATAATGGATAATGCCCCATACCACTCTGTGCAAATTGATAAAGCACCTACGTCAGCCAATAAGAAAGCAGATTTGGTGGCATGGCTGCAAAGAAAAGGAGTGGATGCCGACATGTCACTATTAAAAGCTGAATTATTACAGTTAGTGAAATTGCATAAACCACCAAAACCGACATATGTAATTGACCAATTGGCCGAAGAGCACGGGCACAAAGTCATACGACTTCCTCCGTACCATTGCCAATATAATGCCATTGAACTGATTTGGGCCCAAGTTAAAGGTAATATTTTATAATATTATAATAATAACACGAGTACTTCTAACATTTATAATTTAAACAATGGTTTTCGTCTGCTATCAAATAGTTACATTATTGTTTTACAGGTTATGCAGCAAGACACAACACAAAACCACCCTTCAGTGTCAAGAAAATGGAAGGTTTATTAAAGGAAGCATGTGCCCAAGTTACACAGGAAGATTGGAGTAAAGTAGTACAAAAAACAAAGAAAATAATAATGGACGACTTCGAAAGAGACGTACACTTTGATAATGTAATGGACAATCAACTGGTCATTAATTTAAATGACGATGATGACGAAGACGACGATACTAGTACTAGTAGTGAATAAAAAAATATCCTAAACATTTCTTTTATTTAATTATAACAATTGATTTCTTAAAATTCGGATATTATAGTAATCGATCTCTTAAAGTTCGGATATTATAGTAATCGATTTTTTCATCCCATCCCTATCATTCAATTGTCAGAACTGTCAAACGGTACTTCTTAGATTTGACGGACTGTAACTCCCGAAACAATTATTATAGAAGCTAACAACGCCGTACAAAACTTGTTACCCACGAAATCTCGGGAGAAATATTTTCTCATAGAACGGTGATGAAAAGTAGAGTATATAACTCGGGAGCGAATTATTTTTCCCTCGGGCGCTGTACTTTGAATCCCTGGCTGCGCTCAGGATTCTACGTTAGAATATTTTCTTCATATAGGACACGTCAATATGATTTCACTTCACCTGAGGTAAGCTGAAAACAAAGTATCAAGAAAGAGGGGTACCATTACAGATATCAACAACGTTAGCCTCAGCTTGACGGCCTCATTTTATACTTTTATATCCAAATAAATAAAGCCATTATCGTCTTCTATAAGCTTCACTCACATAAACTTTTCCTTTTACTAAATACATATTTCAATTCGAAACGGATATAAAGAGAAGTAAAATTTGAAGTGATTCAGAACATAACATAACATAACACTACGGTCGTGAGCTCGAGTCTCACTTGAGCATTTCATTTTCTTTCCGATCTTTTTCGAACTTTAAAGTTAGCATAATAAATGCTTTATAAGATTCATTCAAACATTCCAAATTTCAGTATATCTGAAGCGACGCAAATATACTGGGTGTCGTTCCTTGACGGATTGCAAAGGGTGATTCTATTCACTGAAGACCCGATATTGGCGAGTGGGGCGCACACCATCGGCGAAGCAGAAATCGTTGATACAGAAATGGTGCTGTCCATGCAGGGCATTGGGCTCTCGCTCGTCAACGACTCAGAGCGTTTAGAGATTGTCTACATCAGCATATCTAAGTAAGTCTATTTATTTTTGATAGCATTGAATGAATACTATAGAACAGCAATTGGAGTGGTATTTATTTGGTTGTTCACCTACAATACGGTTGCATCCATTCTTTACTTTGAAGCCTGTAGTCTATTTACATCTTCTCCTCTATGATTGCTTTTGTATTGTTTTTATGGGAGCCACTATCCCCAACTTGAAAGTCGAAGCAGGATTTTGCAAAAATTTGTCTTGAAATAAAACAGTAGGTACTCTGTTTGATATTGTTACATAGATTTTGTAGTAACGTTCATATCGTGTTTGTTTTACCGCTTAAATTAAAAGACGTATAAACTTGATTTATGGTTGGATAAAGGCTTACTTTTACTGATAAACACTTATCAATTATTTTTATTTACTTGACTACTCGTTTTCAGTTCGGGAATTATATGGGAGCAGTGTAAGATGGGCGCGAGGCGTTTCAAGAAGATCGAAGGTCCTAAACTAAAACAACTCGAGGACGCTTACCAACGGTACATTACTGCGAAAATAGTCAATGATGAACCTCCATCGCCCATAGTGTTAATTGACGAGAAAACTGAAGTAAGTGTGAAGAAAAGTTATGCGTAGTGTTATTGTCATTGTTCAAATGTTTATGGAAGTAATTAATACGTCCATACATTTACCTATATATACCCACCTA
Source organism: Eilema sororculum (assembly GCA_914829495.1). Taxonomy (NCBI): domain Eukaryota; kingdom Metazoa; phylum Arthropoda; class Insecta; order Lepidoptera; family Erebidae; genus Eilema; species Eilema sororculum. The sequence goes on along the minus strand of OU618543.1, from coordinate 17,347,193 downwards.
TTCTTCTAGTGCTAAATATTGAGAAGCAAAGCAAACAGAGTGTTTGCTGTAAACTTGCCACTTGCTTTAAACTTTACAAGGTTCCGGGAACCTTATTCCATTTACACAAAAATGCTGAAATTAGCATGCCTTTCTTTTTCGTGCGAATATCTCCTCGGATACCTCCCCCGCCAGAGCCGGAGGGGAGGTTATGTCGGACTCGAACCAACTAAAACCGCACGCCGTCTTTGGGTCCTTGTGCTAGGCTGAAAGTGAGTTTTTCTTCGACATATCCCTCGCATCCCGGCTGACCCAGGGCCTTCCCTTGTGGTCTGACCCTCCTCGGGAGGGGGGACAACGGTGTCCCCCACTCTCCCCTGGTATGGGGAGGCGCGCCTTCACGCGCCAGCGCTGAATTAGCATGTCACGTTAAAATTTTATCTGATAAAACGATCATGCAATAAAATTTTAAAGCAAATTGTGTAAATAGAATTTAATTACCATATAAAAACAGAGCGAACATTTTTCCACCTGATTTAAATAGACCAATATTCCACAAACAGGTGCATTTCGAAGACTTGCGTATAATAAAGCCGTCACCTCGCATGCTCCGTCGTACTTTAGAACCTGGCCTATGGGCGTCCTACGGCTTGACGGCGCATTCTAGAAGACTGCACGCGAGGTTACACCGACTGCAAATAGATCAACAATTACCATTGCCGACTTTCCCGGTTGTTTTGGCGCCTGTACCCCCACCGAGGTCGGTTGCGAACGACGATCCTTGTGGTAAGTATTATCTAAGAAAATTTTCTTTATCATTGTGTCTTAAAACTCGTTACCAGCACGTTGTCTTCTTCATACAGTCCCGGGTGACTTAAGTCGGGCGTGAAAAAACATATTTCGAGACCGTCATTGTAAAGACAACATCTGTAATGTCGATCTCTATTCTTTGGACTGCACCCCAGCTTACCATCAGGCGGCGTGTAGTCAGACGAAATATATACAAAGAATAGTATACTTGGATGAAGTTTGAACTCATAACGTCTCTTTCAATGCGTTAAACAGTTATTTTAACTTTCCTTAATCGCAAATCCCGGTGGCATTCGGAATTAGCACTTGGAGCCCAGGGTCCGCTTGCCTACTTCTTACTTTTATTTTTTAAATTTTATGGTAGCAAATTTTTGGTAGCAAATGATAGCAAACAAATCATAGAACTGCCGTGTGATCTCCAAGTTATACGAGGAAACTTCGTTGCACCAAAACTTCATCCATCAAGGAAGTTTCCTTGGGTCCGAAGATCATGGTTGAAGGTCCGCAGACCATATACACCCCTTAATTTTTAATCTACCTATATTTTGAGATTTTTATACTTTATTATTATTTATATTTTGATTATTAAGATGTTTTTCATTATGTTATCAAATAACTAAGACGCTATATAATGTTCATTTTAGGAATGAAACCTTTCCTAGAAGTGGCTATCGTAGAGCGTATAATGCTCCACACCAAAGTCCGTCAGTACAAATACTTCAAGGTGCTGATTCAAGAGTTCCACGTCAAAGTCGACATGGGACTCATCAACGCGCTCATGGGCATATTCCCGCAAAGGGTACTCACGGAACACGAGGCGGTAAGTCCGTTTGTATTTCTTAATTGGACTTTATTTGGATACTTTCTTTCTTGAGGTTACTGTGTATTTAGTTAGCCGTTTGAGTGCATCGCTGCAAATAAAATAGATTATTCAATAAACTTTGATACGGTGGCTTCTATTAAAAACTCATATTTTTCATCAGCATTTTTATTTATTTCGTTATAAAATTTAGGTGAATTATTATTGTATTGTAGCTGGAAGCATTCCAAGAAGATCTGGAAAGAGCAGGACAACCGTTGGAGGCACTGGCCGCTATGGGAGTCGCGTCAGATTTCAAGAATTTCTACGACAATCTACATTTGTCTCCTCTCAAGGTATGTTTTTAATACTTTTCTATATACTATAGATATGGCTTTACATGAAAAGTTTATTGGCAGTAGAGTCGCATTGATAATATTCTTGAAGAGGTAAGCAGAGGTGGATGAACAGTCACACTTCACTTACTACTCTTCACTTACACATAATTTGGGCCGTGTGTTAACTGTTGGATGTGTACGGCCTTAGTTACCAAGTACTGCTTTGCTAATTACTGTCAAAAGCAGATGATGATAAACACATATTTATAACTTGAAAATCAACAAAAATATGAAAATATTTTAATATGAGCTTAGTTGGTAAACAGCATTTCTGTGATTAGATTTTTGTGATCTTGCATAACTTTTTCTCATAAACGTGATCATCTACTTTTGATGCTGTCTACAATATAAACACCTAAGTTCGAAATATTATCCAGCTTAATGTTTAACTTTCTAATGATGAATTTATTAATATTCATGAATATTTTTAAACTAATGTTTTAGATATAGGTACCTATAAATATAAATAAATATTTGACGCCTTCTTCTTTTCAGGTTCACGTTTCATTCTCGTTGGGCGGCACGACTCAATTGCCAACATTCATTGGCACGGTGCTACAAAGTATCGGCGTTACGTTGACGGACATGAACGACGTTGTTTTCAAGTAAATACTTTTTTATTTATAGTATTTAAGACTAATGTTGAGATGCCGTGAATGTGATGATTCAACATTTTGACTGAAAGTTATGATTGATTTTGAAATGATTTTATTACTATGCTAAGTCCCTAAGTCCTTTGCATATGGAGGGAGATGTATTTATCAGGTTGCCTGTATGGTATAGGCTTAAATATTTCAAAGAGATTGTTCCACTACGCATCAAGTAAGCGTTGGAACTTCCACCCGCGAAAAGAGAACCTTCGCTAGCACTTCCTCCATCAATCAGCAGGTGTACCGACTGGCAGGTGCGGTTGGGGTTGGCTTGGGCCCCTGGAGATCTTGGTTGGACCCTCATCCACGATCCAACGATCACATAATAAACATACCTAGAAATTAATAAATATTCTATGTTTTTTTCATCCTAGCGTCGACAGAGACTTGTCGCATCCGAAACTCGGAGTCCGGGGTCCGCTTTGTCCAGACTAACTGCGGGTTTTGGGTGAACTTCGATATTATCCGTGAAGCTACTGTCATCTGCCTCCTGTTTTATCTACTACTATTTTATTTAGAACTCGAATTACGCGTAACGACTGCCATAGATGTTCGTATGGCAATTGGGACCGGGACGAGAATAATACTTTTTTTATTTAATTTTGTTAAATAGAAAAATACATTTAATATAATTTTATAACAGATTGTCGTACTACGAGCGCTCCTACGAGTTCTTATCGCAGAAGGAACTAATCGCCCAAGTACAGAGCCACTACACAGGACAAGCGCTGAAACAACTGTACGTGTTAGTTCTCGGGCTCGACGTCATCGGCAACCCCTATGGTTTAGTCGTAGGACTGAAGAAGGGCGTGGAGGATCTGTTCTATGAACCATTCCAGGTGAACTACTTCACTAAAAGTTTCATGCTTCAAAACTTTAATGATCACGTGCTAGAGTAACTACAAATATATCTTCGTAACATAATCAACTTTTAGCACTATAATTTTCACGTGTATTTTAATCGCCATCTATAAGAATTATTAGGGGGTCTTGAATTTGTGGTATAATATGCTCGCAACCGCTGTACCGCGCCCTAGGAACACGCGGCGTCGCGTCGGACGAGGTAGAGAAAGAGCAAGAAAGAGTATGAATCGAGAGCGAGCGAGATAGCTTCATGAGCATTGGCGGCAGACTGACCACATTTGACGGTCGATTGGTTGATACTTCCCTGTCTTGCCGCGCACATATCCAAGGCGCGGTACAGCGATTGCGGTTAGTTTATCCATAGTTAATATTATAAGTGCGAAAGTCACTCTCTCTGTCTGTCTGTCTATCCATCTGTATGTCGGTCTGTTTGCATTCCGCTTTCACACCTAAACCACTCAACCGATTTTGATGAAAATCGGTATAGGGGTTGATTAGAATTTGAAAAAGTACATAAAGCTATGTTTGGTCGCGATAACTGACATCCACGCAGGCGGAGCCGCGGGAAACAGCTAGTATTTTATTCGGTGATTATTTACCGAAGGAAAAAACACCTAGAAATCTTACCATCAATACACTAATGTACACATTTTATTTAAAAAAATACTTAATTTGATATACAGGGGGCTATCCAAGGTCCGGGCGAGTTTGCAGAAGGTCTATTCCTTGGAGTAAGATCACTAGTGGGACATACGGTGGGCGGTGCGGCGGGCGCGGTGTCTCGTATCACCGGCGCCATGGGACACGGACTTGCGGCTTTATCCTTAGACAAGGTATAGTCTCTTAACTATGTGATTGGTAGACTACCCTGCGACTAGATGGAGCGACGATATACGCAGAGTGGCTGGTGGGGAGTGAAGGAGGACAGCCGAAGACCGGGCTAAGTGGCATGTCATGGGAGAGGCCTATTTCCAGCAGTGGACTGCCGCGAGCTGATGATGTATTTAATTGGTTTTAAAGTTATACCAGACATCGCTATGGACGCCCTACATCATGCGAGATAGAGGAGGAAAAACAGGAAGGCGAACCTGGGGCTCCGAGTTCATCTCGGCTTCGATGCAATCAGGAAAATGTCTCTATAATGATGATCATGATGGTTCGAATACATCGGGAAAAATGAAATGTTCAAGTGGGACTTGAACCCACGACCTTTCCCTTACTGGGGTAATGTTCTTCTAACTGAGCTGAGATTTCCCTTCTCTTTATATCCGTCTTTATGGGCCACTTGAGCATTTTATTTTTACCGAAGTATTCGAATTTTAAGGTTAGCATACTAAATGTTATAAAAAATTCATTCAAAGATCATGATGATGATAATGGTTTTAAAGTTATACATATAAGCGTATTTTATGCAGCTTTTATGCAGCCACTGTCGACAGCACTAGAATGAACTTTCCATCAGGTGCTTGTATGCCAACTAGGTGGCCTAAGATTCGCGCAATTAGAAAATTACATATACTCATCATCTATGCATACCCAAAGTTGTATATATACTATATAATAAGTGGCGAGCCTGTACCCGTCAACTGAGTATATTTTCATTGTCTTTAAATTGACGCCATTCAATTGCTTCATAGGAATACCAACGTCGTCGTCGGGACAACATGAACAAACCACCAGCTAACCTACAGGAGGGACTTGCCAGGAGTGGCAAGGGGCTGGTCATGGTAAGCATAGTGCTTTTGAGATTTCAAATTAGATTATATTAAGGATTACCTTAATATAATCTAATTTGAAATCTAAAAATGATGAAAATAACTCTTTCGTATTAACGAAAGAGTTTTATTTACGTCCTCAGATGCATCTAATAAAAATTGATAAGTACTCAATAATGTCCGCATTTATAATTTAAAAGACTGGCAGTCGCATATTTAAATGTGTTCCACATCTAAATTATGTTTTGATCTTTGAAACCTTGAAATAAACCACTGAGAATATGAATCTCTACATAATCCATGGTGTTACTGCAATATTGCGTATCTTTACTGTTTGGACTATCTTTTTTATCTAATTAATAAAGCCTGTAGACAAATGCAATTACACGATATTGCAATACCACCGTTGATAATTTAGATTACGTGACAATATATTACACACTATATAACTGTGTATAATTCAGAGAAATAAACGTTTCAAACGAACAGGGGGTCGTAGACGGCGTAACTGGTGTGTTCACAAAACCGATAGAGGGCGCTCGTGAGCAGGGCGTGGAAGGTTTCTTCAAGGGTTTGGGGAGAGGGGCCGTGGGCTTAGTGGCCAGGCCCACTGCTGGGGTTGTGGACTTCGCATCTGGTTCACTTGATGCTGTAAAGAGGTGAATACGTTGTGGGTAGAATAATGCATGGCCTGCTTGTCTGCATATTTTTTTTATTATGTTCTATGCTTACTGCATGCTTCAATTACTAAACAGGGTTATGGTTGGTTTATAATGAGATATGATTTCATTGTAATTGAAAGAGTGACACAAGTGATAAGTGTTGTCTGATTGTTGGAATCTTATCGGACTTAGGGAAGGTTCATATCTGACGGAACATGCGTCGCGTATTATCGGTTCCGTAACGCCAGAACAGACAAGTGTATAGAAAAACAAAACTCGGCGTCTAATATATAGTCTTACGAAAAATAAAGTTATTTTCGTCCTTATACAATGTAATTTTTGGTAGAAATATAAATCGGAAAATCTACCAGAACCAGTCGGGACTTGAATATGCGCTAGAATTTGATCTATTCAGGAAATGTTTAGGTAGCGCAGTGGATAGAGTATTCAGAAAAGGAGAAAAGAAAAGAAAAGGACTGTCACGGGTCTAAGTAACGTACTGGATGCTGTATTTTTCCTATTTAAATTTATAGGAAAAGTTTGCATACTATCCAAAATTCATTCATTTATTGTTATTTGTGCCTGTGCGATAAATTTTTATTCACTTACTTTTTGCCGACGTTTCGGGTGCGATGCTGCACCCGTGGTCACGACTTGACCGGCCGCCGAGGGTCGCGCGGTGTGCGCCGATCTTTTTTTGTGCGTCTACCCTCCGTTACTTTCAGAATGAAAGTAAGTGAAAAAAAAATATCGCTTAAAGTCCCGAACAGGCATAAATAACAATGAGTTTACACCGCGATAGCTTAAAAATTCATTCATTTATTTTTCAGTTTAATAAAAAACTTAAATATCCTCAAATATTCTACACAATCCTAGGTTATCCGACTACCAAGGGAGTTTAATACTTTTAAGCTTATATTTAAGTAATATAGCCTTAACACCAGGGTGTAGTGGACGGTGTACGCGGCGTACTGACCAGGCCTATACAAGGGGCGCACGAGGGCGGCGCCGGAGGCTTCATCAAAGGCCTGGGCCGAGGCGCGGTCGGACTGGTCGTACGACCGGTCGGCGGAGTCGTCGACTTCACGTCCGGACTTCTCTCTTCTGTTAGGAGGTTACTGCAACTAAGCAGCTCTGTACTCAACATTATTTGTAGTATACTATGAAACCTAGACGAGTATACTATGAGACCGAGTTATTTTAAATGATAGTACCTATTCGGAATTTAAAAATTTTTGAACACCGTCCTTTCATAATACGAATCTCATTCTACATGTTTGCTAAAGCTCACTGAGACGTTTGTTAATGGATTTTGGTATTGATATTTATATTTGTATTAGTAATTATAAAAAAAATATTCCAGTCGAATGTTATCGACTCTTAGAAGGTTTATGGTATACCAAAAATAATGTTTCAGATAATTTCATTAGATTTCATGTTGATTGTAGGTATTCAACGTTATAGAGCCAGTTGAACGAAATAGAAAAGGTTCAGAATCATAAATATGTCATCTTCTGTGTATTGATTTTCGTTAGTTACTGGCATTTATAGTTAGAATAGCAAATATTAATGATAAGCCCTTGGATCGGATGTACCTAAACTTTGCAATTTTTATGAACCCAATCACGAATTTATTTTAATTATAATTACGGCGATCCGTAATGCACCGACGTAATTTTAAGTAAAATAAATTTGAATCTTGTCGATAAATTGGGTATTTTCCTATACTTAAAATAAATTACCTAACCGAGCTTAAATTAATAATGGTAAAAGAGCGGTAAAAATTACGTCGGTTCTTATTTTATAGTTTTTATATATTTTTAATCATCCACCCAACCTATAATAGTAACTGATTTGACTATTAAATTTTATGACGTCACTAAATCTTTTTTCATACCACATACCTTATAACTTATCGTTTTGACGTTTATATAGTCAGTTTCTACTGAACTACTAATTAGTCAATGCAGGTATTATATTCGTCCTGCTTCATAAAATAGGCGGTGGTTGACAGTATTTTTTATACTTAAATGCACGCTTTTGCTTGTTTTGCTTTGCTTGCATTATTTATATTTAGGCTTAGCTTACTAATTACAGACATGTCATGTAGTCAGCATGCAGAGTGAGCTAGCTCAGCACTAAATGTCCATAAAACATGTATTTTAGATCTATTTTTTATTTTGCTTCCATAAATAATTCAGATATTAGTAAATCAACGCTGTGTTGGTAGTTAGATATCCCTGTTCAGGAAATTTCTTTATACTAGCGTTAATCCAAATAGGTCCAGCATCCGTAACTACCAATTTGGAGTCTGGGGTCCGCTTTACCAGTCTAATTGCGGATTTGGCTGAACTTCGATATTTTTCGTTTGTTTAGGAATTTATTTACTACTAGCTTTTGCCCGCGGCTCCGCCCGCGTGGATGTCGGTTATCGCGACCAAACATAGCCTATGTCCTTTCTCATGGTCTAATCTACCCCTATACCAAATTTCATCAAAATCGGTTCAGTGGTTTAGGCGTGAAAGCGTAACATACAGACAGACAGACAGACAGACAGACAGACAGACAGAGTTACTTTCGCATTTATAATATTAGTATGGATAAAAGAATTCAAACTGAGCTGGTATAGAAGATCTATTTGCCAATAAACACTAAGCATTTGTGATACTTGTTATATGTACTATCGCAAATACTAATAATTTTACTCGTTATGTAAATAGGGCTGCTGATTTGTCAGAAGATGTGACGAAGCGTCGTCCTCCGCGGTATATGTCGCCCGATTCCCGCGTTATACCGTACTCAAGGCTACACGCTGAGGGGTACAAGATGCTCTCCGAATTGGAAAAGGTTAGTACATATGATAAGTAATGTGATAAGGCCTTTTTACTAACTTTAGAACTCTCGCGTTCAAAATGATGTTAATGGAATTATCACAATCTTAGTATAGGACCTCTGCCGGTGTAATCTGGTCGAAACGTCAGGGAAATCCGGCTATAGTACACCTCGTCAGTTCACCTGGGTGTACCACGAACATAAAGTTTTGTTAGTGTACCAACTAGCCTTTTCAAAAAAATAATAATATCAAATGTATGTATGTACGTATAATGATCGCGTTATATTTTCTAAAGTTTACGCGAATGTCACTCCTTGAAATAAAACCACTTTTTACGGATTCTATCGCGATAGAATCCGTAAAAAGTGGTTTTATTTCAATGATCGCTTTAATTCCTGTTAACATTATTACAAGCCTTGAGGACGTCTGTGTACCTCATTAATGAAATTTGCTTTTTGGAATAGTGTCGATATGCATTTCGTTATTCAATAACAGCTGGCGTATGAATCATGTCAGAAGGTGTATTTTAGTTGTGCTCTTCAAGTAGAGTTACTTATTTGAATTATTTTTTTATAGCATTTATTATGCTAACTTTTTAAGTTAGAAATACATGCTGAAAAAGCAGCGCTCAAGTAGGACTTGAACCCACGACCTTTTATAGGGGGAATGTGCTTCCAATTGAGCTATTGAGCCACACCTGAATCACTTCAAATTTCCCTTCTCTTTATATCTGTCTATAAGGGCGACAGTGGAGCCATCTACTAACTTACGAACTATTGGAACCAATGAATGATTTTTCAACCATTTTTAAACACTTATACTTATAAATAAAAAAGATATTGTTATATGTATGATAACGTTACCAAACCAATAATAGGAATTAATTTTCTTACTCCTAGGGCAAATACGTAAGCACAGACACGTATGAGGCGCACGTGTGGGTGATTGCCGCCAAGGAGGTGGTCATGTGTACCGACAAACGAATATTGTACATCGAGAAAAATAATGTGTTCGGCGGTTGGCAGGTACGCATGTGTTAATACTTTGAGAATATTAGCAATATCAAAGAGGTACTAATAGCAATACATATCATCATCCACATAAAGACGCTAGTCCTGATTGCATCCGAGGTCACGGTGCCCTCGGAGCTCAGGGTCTCTTCCTCCTCCTTCGCACGATCTTGGGCGTCCAAGGTAGTGAGGCCGTTTGCACGCATGTCACCCTTCAGTAATAGCAATACATAGACATATATACAGCCCAGACTCAGCCTCGTATATAGGTTCGAGTCAACAATAGTATAGGTAGTAATAGGAATATTATGGCAATCGGCTCACCCCCTCTTACGTGGGACCGACTACAATTATTGGTGAAATGTGGGTGTTAATTCGCTCTGCCTAATCCTCCGGGGATAAAGACGTGATTATATGTATAATTATATAAATAATAGCAATATCAAAGAGGCAGTAATAGCAATAATAGCAATATCAAAGAGGCAATAATAGCAATATCGAAGAGGCAAGTTTAACATTAATAGCAATATCAAAGAGTCAATAATAGCAATATCAAAGAGGCAATAATAGCAATATCGAAGAGGCAAGTATAACATTAATAGCAATATCAAAGAGTCAATAATAGCAATATCAAAGAGGCAATAATAGCAATATCGAAGAGGCAAGTATAACATTAATAGCAATATCAAAGAGTCAATAATAGCAATATCGAAGAGCCAAGTATAGCATTAATAGCAATATGAAAGAGGCATGAATACCAATATCAAATCGGCTTCTCATACTTATTCTTCTTTTAAACAAAGCACGCATATAGGTTTTATTTAGTCCCAAGGGTCGCTAATGGAGAGTTGTAGAATCTCGTTACGTCCTCCACCCGTAATATTTTGTCTGTATCACCCATTACCAGTAGTATTTTTTTTTATTACGACTACTTGTAATAACCCATCAGGATAGCGGGTCGATGTGCCTTAGTAGTCACGACTTAAGTACTAATTTACTACTATTAGACACTTAATTAATTCAATTATATTTGCCAACAGATAATGTGGACGTACTTATGGACCGAACTTCCTGAAGTGCCAACACCTGTGAATAAGGGTGTCTACATACCGACCGCCAAGAAGAAAGTTCTAGGCATGTTCCCAAGCTCGGGGTCGGGCAAAGTTGTATTCTTATACGACGAACAACAGAAGAAATATCTTCTAGCGCAGTGCCAACGGCTTATGCAAGCACGTTGACATGAGGCAGTAGAAAGAATAACACCCACCGAGTGGTTGGGACGATTCTTTCTACTTATATTCGATTCTCGCACCGCATTGCTTACTCTAGCTTACCACTTTAACTTCCACCACTACGCCCCGAAAGGCTTTCGCTAAAATTCTTCGAAGTTTCAAGCAGTGCATCGTGGATATGTACTTTATTCGATCGTGTGCTTGCTATATTTTTGTACGAACGTTGAGTATTGTTATATAATTGATTACTTATTGTAGATATATTGTGTGCAGTCAGTTTGTATCGATTTTACACGTTATTTGAAATGCGAACAATGTGTCGACCTTGTATAAACTTTGACGAGTCTTAAATGAACTTGGTTTGTAGTTGAAGAACAGAACTGTATAGATATTATTAATTAATATCGGTTTAGTAATGATTCTCGATAGAAAATCATTTTTTCTAGATCCTATGAAGTTGTTTAGCACCTTAGGTGAAGCCTTATTCTAAGTACAAAAGAAATTTCTTTTGTAGTATTATGGCCTTCATTAACATCTAATCGGTGGGTAAAGATAAAGTTCATTATTATATAATTAAATACATTTAAAAATACCTTTTATACTCTATCAAGTGTTTTTAGACGCTGTGCATTTACATAATTAAGAATAATATTTTGTAAGTTTGTTACAAGATTTCAGTCTTCCGATACATGTTTGGTTATTCGTTGTGTGGCTGTGGGATAGAGTTTAATGTATCGTTGTCGATAATTATTTACTTTGAACAAGATTTGTAAATTGTATGAATTTGAAACTCAGAAGTATATCTAGATACTATCGAATATTTTGTTTATTATGTATAATTATATGTTGTGTCGTTACAAAGTTTTTTTTTATGTTTACTTAATGTAAAATCAGTGAAGTAAGTTATTGTTCTATTTTGTTTTGTAGAACCCTATCAGTACAAATGTTGTTGATTTGAAACTATTAAAATATTAATTGACAGCCAAAGAATGTTCGTTTGTATGTAGAGAAGGCTTCCTTAGCTGAGGCTTTCCGTACCAGTGCCTTAAAGATCATGTTTAGGAATATCATTTTGTTTATTGCTTCTTTTGATCGATCGTTGATTTAAGTTTTGTTCGGAATTGTAAGTTATGTTAGGTTGAGTGCACAATGAAGGTGTTTACAAAGCTGGCTTCGCCGATTTGCGCTGGCCCCACGAATAGCTTCACGATGTAAAATGTTCTTAATTTTTATAACGTGTTTATTTCTGAAAACGTTTATGTGTAGCTATGTTTAATTAGATTTAAAGTCAACTTTGATATTATAGCCTGTTGCACAATTTACTTTCGTATATCGTTTTGTCTTGTTCAAGCTTGTGTAAGAACATTTTCAATAATATAATATTATATTATACTCAATAACGATGAGGTTTTATTTCCGATTTACCTATTTAATCCATAGAAACTAATATTATAAATGCGAAAATAACTGTCTGTCTGTATGTTACCGCCTTCACGCCTAAACCATTGAACGGATTTTGATGAAATATGGTATAGGGATAGATTAGACCATGAGAGAGGGCAAAGGCTATATTTGGTCGCGATAACCGACGACCACGCGGGCAAAAGCTAGTAGCACTATAAAATGGTTTCTATTATTATGCCCAATTATGCCTTAGCCCTCGTTGCCGTATAAATATCTGTAGCAGTCGTTACAGGAGCCCTAAAAATATCCGACACTGTGTTCTGTGTAACTACACAACTTCCCATGTCGCCAATGGGTTGTGGAGGTCAGTGGCAATCGCTTCACGGAAAATAAAGTTTAGCCAAACCCGAGTTAAACTGGAGAAAGTGGATCCCAGACTTCAAGGTGGAAGTTTTAGTAGCGATCGGGATAAATGCTACGATGATAAAGATCGCCGCTTGGTATCACTATCACCATCCACAGATTTTGATGGCCTCTGTGGCGTAGCGGTAGAAAGTTCGACTGCTACGCAGGAGGCGCGGGTTCGATTCCCGCTCAGTGCATTTGTATTTTTATTATGGGTCTTATTGGGGTAATATGCATGCATTTACAAAAAAAAGTATGTATGTTTATCAGCATTCTAGATTCCATAACACGAGCTAGATAAGTTATGCTTAACATGGGTAGCGAGAGAGATAGCGTTGTGACTTGTATAGCATGTTGTAGAATATTTAGGTATCAACGTCTGGGGACACGGGCTCAGTTCCCACTTAGGGCAAATATTTGTAGGCAATATAGTTTTTTGGTATTGAAAGCAGAATGTTGATGTATGGGTACAGAAAAGCGAAATCTATCAAAAACCTACATGTGTTATTAGGAATCGTTTGTCATATTTCTGCTATAAATCTATGTAAATCAATGGCGATACGTCAGCCTCGATTCATATTGGACAGTTTTAAAGCTCAACCTAAAATATGCTCTATACCTACACATTTCTTGGATACATACAAGAAACGTTTTCAAGATCACACTGTGCTACGCCGGTGGCCGAGCTCAAATTCACCAAGTATAGATTACTAGCTTTTGCCCGCGGCTCCGCCCGCGTGGATGTCGATTATCGTGACCAAACATAGCCTATGTCCTTTCTCATGGTCTAATCTACCCCTATACCAAATTTCATCCAAATCGGTTCAGTGGTTCAGGCGTGAAAGCGTAACATACATACAGACAGACAGACAGACAGACAGAGTTACTTTCGCATTTATAATATTACTAGCTTATGCCCGCGGCTCCGCCCGCGTGGATGTCGGTTATCGCGACCAAACATAGCCTATGTCCTTTCTCAAGGTCTAATCTACCCCTAAACCAAATTTCATCCAAATCGGTTCAGCGGTTCAGGCGTGAAAGCGTAACATACAGACAGACAGACAGACAGAGTTACTTTCGCATTTATAATATTAGTATGGAAGTATGGATTACAAAACAATTCGCGCGCGCCAAGGCCTTTTATATCTCGGTCCAAGATATATGGTTTGAGCTATACCCACATTATGTTGCGTTATTGACATGACATTGGTAGAGGCTTATGTCCAGCAGAGACTGCGATAGGTTAATTGATTTATTGAATGATGTCATGACTAGGACCTCATAGTAATACACATTTTTTATAACCAACTGTATTTTTTTTTAATGGAATAGGCAAGCAAACGAGCAGACGGATCACCTGGTGGTAAGCGATCACCGCCGCCCATGGACACCCGCAACACCAGTGGAGTCACAAGTGCGTTGTCTTCCATTTGAAAGAGAGTACCTACGCTCTTTTCTTGAAGGTTTGAAGGGCGTATTACGTTAGTTTCAGACGAATTAGAAGCAATCACCTTGGAGTCTCTCCTCTGCTCTCCGAGCCATGGAAATATCTTAGATAATATATATTATCTTATAATAAAAATATTTTTTATAGATATAGGTAGGTACAAATAACTCTCTAGCGGACATTGTTATTTATCATATAGTATAAAGCAAAGTCGCTTGCCGCGTCTGTCTGTCCATATGTATGCTTATATCTTTAAAATTACTTTACGGATTTTGATACGTTTTCTTTTAATAGCTAGAGTAATTCAAGTGGAAGGTTTAAATGTATAATGCATAATGTTTAATGCTTAATATAGTAGAGGATATAGGCGGAAATAGGATGTGACGCCACGCGGGCGAAAAAAAAATTGGTGGTACGAAGTTCGCCAGGACTGTCATACTGAATTTCGAAGTTCAAAATAGCGATGAACTGTAGCCCTAAAGTACCGAAACGCGACTCACGGTAGTGCGAAAGTGCGCCACATCGATAATCTTATTTTCGAATGTTTTCACCGCGAAGTACGGTAGTGCGAAAGTATTCCACATCGATTCACACATAGTCGAATGTATTCCAGCGCGATGCACGTTAGCGCGACAGTCTAGTAATGCGAAGGCAGCCATATAGTCACACATCCTATTTTACGCTAACTCGAATTTCTAAAGAAATTAGGTACGTACACATAAAATATAAAAAAAAAAAAATCATTGTACCCCAATTACATTTTGTTGTATTTAATTATAATTAACCTATGTGGCATGCCTTTGAATTTAGGTACTAGACTTTCGCACTAACGTGCATCGCGCTGGAATACATTCGACAATGTGTGAATCGCTGTGGAATACTTTCGCAGTACCTACCGTGCTTCGCGGTGGAAAACATTCGAAATTATGATTATCGATGTGGCACACTTTCGCACTACCGTGAGTCGCGTTTCGGTACTTTAGGGCTACAGTTCATCGCTATTTTGAACTTTGAAATTTAGTATGACAGTCGTTCGCCAGGTCAGCTAGTTAGATATAGGTACCTATGAAGATATCTCAATAAATTATAGCGTCAGATAAACGGCAACAGATCGAAACCTCTAAAACACAGTTATATCTGATTAATACGTAAATTGTAATCATAAAAGCGATTCAAACGTGTTACAATCAAATGTAGTAATAATAAAGGCTTTTATATTCAAACAATAAAACGGATATTCTGAACGATGGCTTACGTCTTTGGAGTAATGACATCTTCAGTTTACGGACGTAAAATTTAGGAGGCACTCGTTTAAGTTAATATTACTGTTTGAATCGAACGGGCGTTTGGATGAGGAGCTTGTGCGTAAGTAGGTTTAAGCCTTTTATGGAATGACATTGAGAAAACATCACGCTATTTTTTGTAGGCTTATTATAGTGATACCTACGGATACTGAGAGTAGGTACCTAGGTAGGAAGGTACCTACCTATCTCATTAATCCACGTTATTTTTAATATAATATTTTAATGCCAAAAAGACAGGTTTCTTATTAGGGTGAATTTCAACAAGTCCATTAAAATCTTCATTTCCGTGGATTTTTTTATCTTAAGTGTTATAATAAAACAACATCGCGTTAATTAAAGATTTTGATACTGTATGTATTCTCGCTTAATATCTAGCAGATAACTAAAAAAACTAACGAGATATACAAGATTAAAAATTACATGCCACGGCGATGAAACATGTGTGTACGGCAATGAAACAAGCGTCCACGGCAATGAAAGAATTATGCCAAGGGAATGAAAGAATCAACCACAGAAATGAAAATCCATATAAAACATAATACTTATACTTACTTACATACAAAAATTACAAATTTCATAGGTTAAAAATCTGCAAAAGGAGTAGATAGGGTACAATTAAACAAATATAATAGAATCAAAGAATTGTCCAATCATTTATTTAAATTTTTTCAAACAAAAAAGAAATTTACAATACATATAATATGAATAAAACAAATAATATGGTATACTTTTGTTAATTATGCAAAAGTAAATGCAAACAACATACATAGTAAGTACAAGTTTTTAATTTACGTGTCAATATTTAATGTGAAGCGAAACAATAACATTTTTATAAAATCTATAGACAAAATAATCACAGCCCACACCGGTTAAGGTTCTTCTTCATAGTCTTGGCAAAATAAACAATCCATTATTAAAATCAAACTATTTATAATTGATTGTACAGTAAAAAACTCATCAAATCTTTCATCTTATTGTAGAAAGTTTTCGAATCCTCTAATGTCAGTATTTGGTGCTACCTATAATAATGTAATACCTAATCATACTATGGCGATGATAACATAAGTCACGGAAATGAAACATCAGGCCACAGCAATGAAACTAAATCGTTTTACAATGCATGGCAATGATTTTTTTTTTATTGCCGTGTTTATTTTTTCATTGCCATAGCAAATTTTGATCACGGAAACTACGGCAATGAAAGCACGGCAATGAAAAACAAGACAAAAATATAAAATAACAAAAAATCTAATAATTATTCGAAGTATTAATCACTTCACAAAAATAAACAAGAGAAATGGCGTTCTATTGAATGTTTAATCAAGAGGATAACTTATTAAAATAGAAAGTTATACCTATCCACGGCGATGAAAGAAAAAATGTCCAGTAACATAAAAATGGTATACTTACATCTATGGTGCCAAAACGCAGGTACGTGTGTACGTTCTTCCGCGTCGAGCACTTAGGCGGCACCAATATGCAACGTTTAGCGCATATAAGGGAGGACGCAAGTCGTTAGATAAGACAATATTCTAAAATATGTTTAGAACACGGCGATGACAGGCAGTTCTGGGACAAATGTATTTTTTTTAACCATTCGTTGTATTGTTTAAATATTTGAATAAATGTATTTCCTAACAATACTTTAACTATTCACGTATCCACTAAAAATAGGTATTAATAAAAATAACCAATAGATTTTTATCAATGAGGTATCACGACACAGTGGGTGACGTGTGGACAAACACGGCAATGAAAGATTTCGGTGTATTTTGTTTTTTTTTGGAGTACCTATTATCCTATTTAATAGAATATTTAGTGCCCCACATAGATCACTATTTCACCTAACTAGCAAAAAATGTTAGAGCATTATAACTATGATTTTTAGTACCGATTTCATCGATGCCACGCAATTCTTGGTCCCGGGAAATTCACCCATTAACGTAAAGGTACGTAAAGGTCTTTAATTTTTTTTTGTATCGTGTGTAGGTATTTACGTGACGTACGTACCTACGGTATTTTACGTGATATTATAGGTAAGTATCTCGGTACTATCTGCTCCCGCTCAATAACTAACTACATAAGTAAGTACCTAGGTTATTTGTAATCATATAATTCCATATGTTCGTATCTACACCATACCTACCTACTAACAATAGGTCCTAACATATCGAAATGAAAAAGGTGTTGACATAACCCTAGCTTGCTATAATGATACCGATGAAAGAAAACCCCGTATCATTAACGATCACGGCGGCCTACAGCAGCTGGGCCTGTTAAATTGGAGGCTTTCATACTTGCGCTCAAGGGGAGCTCATTAGACACAACACACCGAGGCTGAGGCGAACTATTCAAAAATGACCCTATCTTTCACAGGTTTGATATATTTAAGTGAGTTTTTGGAATCTTCAATTGTATATTGATAATCCACTTTCGGATATCCTATAGATTATTTGACATCGACGGGACTAACCTTTAAGCTATGATTAGCTCAGTAGTCAAAATATTTTAGAGTCGCTAAAACCCTAAAGTCAAAGTGGTTTTAGGGTTTCGGAATCGAATTCAGGAAGGGTCCTACTGAACATAACGACGTTGCTGTATAGCAATACCTACCTACATTTATGGAGACCATAATTATATTTGATTGTACCAACCTATACATAATGAGTTAATGTAAGTATAACGAATACATCATGTAGGTAGATATTTTACAGATTTACTTATATGTAAATAAACTAATGACTTACAAACATGCATGTAGAAAATTGTTAAATAAACGAAATTAATTAACTCACGTACCTACCTATCGTATGCTTATTTTAAGTAAGTACCTTAACAAAAGTAACAAAAATATAACTGCATTAGGTATAAAATTTAAAATACGAATACTTAAGTCTTAAGTTTATACGGTTTTAGTACCTACCTATCCCATTTGCATATCAGTAGTTTTCTCCACAGCAAAGTATCACAAAATATGAGTCAACTTCAAAACTTTGTCCGCAAACGTATAGTAAAATCGTACCTAGCACGCTGATTCTATGAGTCTAAACTACAGTTAGTAAATACAGGAACAAAACATTTCCATTCGATTAAGTGCCTATAGAGAACTAGAGTCAGTAACAACTGGCGAAGTTCGAGCTGTTAATACTAATATCAGAGATAGGTATTTGCATTCTTGTTTGCAAACTTTGTCACATACACTCTAGTGATCTTATTTTAATCCGATACCTCACATTATTAGCGGTACCTACAGTCAGCAACAAAAGTCTACATAAATATTGGAAAATTAAAATGATAAAGATAAATAACTGGCGCGACTGTTCGGGCCTCAGTGGCGCGAGCACTCGCGAATTTAGTAGGTATTTAAACATAACTTTAAAAAATATTTCATAATAGTCAAAATCTCCGAAAATGTCTAGACATATGTAGTGGCTTTAGTTTAGTACAATTTTTTTATAGAAAGCATCAGTAGTTGAGTCAGTCATAATATTAAAAAAAAAATAACGAAAAGGGACTTTGGGATTTTTTGGAAAAATAAGTACAAAATTGTCTGACGAGATCAGCGGTTCCGAAGTTTCTGGGAACTCTTTACAAAAGAGGGGATGGAGAGATCTGGCCAGTGGCCAGACGGGTTGGAACAGGGTTCATTTCGAGATCTCCTTCTCTCGCAGCGATATCGACTGCTATTTTTTCCGTTAGTCGCCTCGTACGACACCCCTCGCATGAGATGGGGTGGTGAGACTTGTATTCTTTCACCAAATGGCATTTAGTTAATTTTTTCTAAAGAATATTATAATGTTTCCTCTAACCCCTCCAACTAAGTTAAATTACTTGTGCTAGGAGTTGCCAGGATGCGAAACCGGGACCTCTCGATCGAAGGCCGACTCCTTAACCATTAGGCAAAAACTTGTGCGATGGTAATCACGCGGAGGCTTAAGTACGATGACCCACGCCTCAGCATGGGCGGGGTAGACATTGGACTGTCCAAGGAAATCAAATCCTGGGGCTCACCATCGACGACAAGCTCACATTTAACACACACGTCACAAATGTATGCAAAAAGGCGATCGGCATCTACCACAAGTTGGCGCGGATGGCCCGGATCAGCTGGGGGTTACATCCCGAGGTGATCCGGACCATCTATAACGCCGCTGTGGAACCGACGGTGCTATATGCGGCCAGTAGCTGGTGTCCTGCGGTGGAGAATCTTGGTATTCGGAAGCAGCTGAATGTGGTGCAGCGCGGATTCGCTCAAAAGCTCTGCAAAGGTTACCGCACGATCTCTCTACACGCGGGGTTGATCCTGGCTGGAATGCTCCCTCTGGACCTCAGAGTTCGCGAGGTGTCCTCGTTATACGAGGCCAAGAGAGGAGTGTCCCAGTCATGGTTGAAGGATAGAGAGGTTGAGCAGATGGCCCGAGCAATTGAGGCTCCTCACCCCGCGGAGCATATGAACCTGGAGTTCGTAAGTCTGGTAGACGAGGAACATTTCGAGCGCGTCAAAACGCAGACGCAAGTCCAAATTTCGGGGTCTGCGTCAGACCTCGCTTCACGAATGGAACGAAAGGTACAGGCTTGGCCACACGGCTTCCGGTACCAAGCTTTTCTTCCCTTGCGCACTGGAGGCATATAGTGTCGTCCGGAAGATGGAGGTCGCCGGCACCACGACCCAGCTCCTAACGGGGCACGGTGGGTTCTCAGAATACTTGTATCGTTTCAAGTGTAAGGTGGACCCATCGTGCGCCTGTGAGCCGGGCGTCGACGAGACGGTCTTCCACCTCGTGGTTCACTGCCCGATCCACGCTAGGGATCGACACGACCTGGAACAAAAAATTGAGTTGGATATTAGCATTAAAAATTTACCATTGTTAATTTCGAAAGAATATCGAGACTACTTTCTGGAGTATTGGGAAAAAGTTATAAAAGTAGTGCTTGCAAGGAATAGAGCTTGAGATCCTCGGGTGGATACTTGTAAAAGTATCCACAAGAAGGACATATAGTAGGAAGGAATACTGTAGAGAGTAGTTTTATATAAGTAGATAATAAATGTAAAATAAGTAATATGTATAGATAATTTTTTGAAATAGTGTTGCATAATGTAAGAGTTTAAAGAAAATTGAATAAATATAAGATTAAAGCATCCTCCCTCCCTCCCCAAATTTCCAAGTATGAAAGCGTGAATGTACGAGAAGCATAAAAGTGAGAAATTGAATGTTACTAGGGGACGGAATGAAAGCGAGAAACATAATAGCATAATAAATAGAATAGTTAGTTGAATACATGAACCCTGAGAGGGTTGAGTTCGAAATTAGAAGGCTAGAATGATGTACGATTAGATAGGCTTCGACTTGGGTCGAAGGCGCTAGAAAAAAAAAAAAAAAACCATTAGGCAACCGAAGCTTTTATGATTTATAGTGCAGATTTAAGTATGAATCTAATGAAAGTGTCCTTAAGATTATGTTCAATAACTTCTGTCGTTAACTGTAGGTACACCTTGTGAACAGTCTAATTGGAGTTCAAATATAGTTCATTTTATGCCTATCACTAGAACTATGCACTTAACTTTAATAAGCTTTTATTGGAGCATCAATTAATAAGATTTTATGACGTTGACGTTATCAAGAATATTCAGAAATTTACCACGCCACTGTATATTTATGAATACCGTAAAAATTAAGACACCAACCGGAGATTTATAGATTAAGCGTTATAAAAAATAAAAATAAATATTCCACAACATTCTACATACTACATAACGCTATCTAGATCCATGGTAAGCTTAACTGGTTTGTGTTATGGAATCTAGAATGCCGATAAACATACTTAGATACTCTTTTTGTAAATATATACATATTATACGTAGAAACACCCAGATCAATGCAAATAGCCATATTCATGCATACAAATATTTGCACTGAGCGGGGATCGAACCCGCGCCTCCTGCGCAGCATTCGCGTTCACTACCACCACGCCATAGGCATCATTTGAATGAATTTTATGGCAATAAGTATGCTAACTATATAAATATAATACATAAGGAAAATTAATTTTCTCGGGCGGGATTCGAACCCCCGATCTTTCCCTTACAGAGGTAATGCCTTGACCAACTAGGCTACCGAGACACACCCGATGTCATTTAAATTTCGCTTCTATTTTTTTTTCATCGTCTTTCATCTGCCGCGTTCCACCGCCGAGCCGTTCTAAACACGGATAAAAATAGAAGGGAAATTAATTTCTAGTTTGGACAACAATACAGTTCAAATTTTAATCAATAAAACAGTTTGATTTGCTCTTAATACTTAGTTTTAGAGACTTTGTAGTCTAGATATTTCTGACGCTGACTGTACTCTTCTCTTACATCGCTTCAGAATCTAGAATTAGGAAGATTTCATTTCACACACATGTATACAGAATACAGCCTGTCATAACGATAAGTGCGATCAAGGCCTCAGTGGTATCAGCTTCAATGCTGCACTAGCTCCTAATGAAGCGAAAATATTTCTCGCGCCACATTTCGATAAGTAGGTAGAAGAAGAATACCGTTCCACCGATTCACTCTCTACAGCCATCCAATATCTGATGAAGCATCAAATAGATAATAATTGTGCAGCGATTTTAAGCAGATATAATGCAGTTTTATTACAATCGTTTGATATCGATATTTCAGGTGAGTAATGTAGCCGTCAAACGCAGATCGAAGACGTTAAATCTCAGTACAATAAATACAATCGTAAAATGTGCAAAAGGTAAAATATGTCAAGAAGGAGATAATTTAAGTTTATCTAGAGTGTCATTACGTGGTACAAACTTAACTTAACATCATCCGAGAATTCCATTGGGAAGTTGAATATATAGAGAGAGAGACAGCCTCCGTGGCGTGGCGGTAGAGAACGCGGAAGGCAAATATTTGTATGCATGAATATGAATATTTGCATTGGTCTGATCGTGCCTC
This sequence comes from Eilema sororculum, assembly GCA_914829495.1. Classification (NCBI taxonomy): domain Eukaryota; kingdom Metazoa; phylum Arthropoda; class Insecta; order Lepidoptera; family Erebidae; genus Eilema; species Eilema sororculum. The sequence goes on along the minus strand of OU618543.1, from coordinate 17,324,729 downwards.
GGAGAGCACGTTAAGCTGTTGATCCCGGTTGCCATATGAACATGTATGGCAGTCGTTATAGGGGAATTGGGTTAAATGGCCCACATAGAAGGGCTGATCACCCGTCCGGTCGTACGGCGTCCCCACTGGCAGTAGTAGTAGTAGAATATATAGAGAACTAGCATTTGCCCGCGGCTCCGCCCGCATGGATGTCGGTTCCTGGCAATTATTCGAATTTTTCTCTACGTAAAAACTTTCCCTGGACTTCCACGAATAATTCAAGACCAAAATTAGCCAAATCGGTAAATGTGTTGTTAATGATAAACGGTTTTATTAGATCTTCAAATTGTTAATGATTATACCTTATACCTATATTATACTTTATATTATGTATAATTTAATAAAGATTTTCCTTTTAGACTCCTCTACTGTGCCTTAAAGGGTGCACCGAACGGCGAAGATCAAAGATCGTCTTCTATGAGTGCAGATTTGGTGAAAGCGTTTCGGACTAGCCTTCATCCTAGCAGAAGCAGGCGTGCAGGAGAGGAACTTGATCCCAAAAAAAAACACGCGCCAACGTTGGCGACCAAAGCCAGTCGAGCACTCACGGATGTCCTTTCTTTTCTAGGGTACACCTAATTCCCCAACATGACTGATGAGAGAAGTAACGCCCATACTTCTGTCTTTGATCTACTGTCTTTGATGAGGTGACTTTTCATCAAGTGAAAATATTGAAACCTTTAACGGTTCAATAATTTCTCACTTGCCAAATGTTAAATGTATAAAAATGAAATAGGTAGATTTAAAATACGTGTTTCCTTCCTCCTATAATCCTGGGTTCTATAAGCGGCGTGTGAAAAGGCGTCTCTCGAGGCCGTCAAAATGAATACCACCATTTTAGCATTGTTACCGTTTTGAATGGCCTTTATTTTTTGACTTCACTCAGTTTTACATCAGCCGAATTGAATTCAAGTTGACGAGCTGTAAATATAAAAGAACAGTTTCTTACAATACGAGGTAGGTATTCAATAGGGTTACAATATAAGTGGTAGGAAAATTTTTAGTTAATTTAAACAAGTAACCTGATTTTGCTTTTCATTTTTGTTGCTTGGCAATAGGTAAAATAAAATAAAATAATTATACTTAAGTAGAAATAAATCTTAAAGTAGGTGGAGTGCGTGTCGAACCAACCTCACCTGCAAGCTCTGCAATACCCTCTGTGAATCGTAGGTGCACCGGCTTGCGGGAGTTGCAGGTGAAGGTTCTCACCACTTTGACACCGTACACTCTCAGCAGTCCATTACCCATACCACTAGGCTACCGCGTACAATGGTCCAAAATACGTCAAATGCGTCAATGGCCGGGAGGAAATAACTGAATTTGGTCAAGTCACCGAAAATTCATAATTTAACTTCCTTAACTATTGTACGAAGTATCGCTCGGGAGGAAATCATTGACCAAATTTAAATGTGGCTCAGGTAGGTACTATATAAATTAGATTGACGTAATTTTGCATATAAAGTGGTAGGTATGTAAAGGAGCAACCATATCTCCTTTGTCGACTGTACATTGTTAACTCATAGTCTACTTTTAAACTAAAACTTTAACTGTAAGCTTTAACAAGCATAATAATAAGTTACGAAATCTCGCTACGTTAAAGAGTACTTTATGGGTATTTTTGTCTCTAACTGAACGCATATTTCCATTTAGAGGAATATTACTTCAATTTGTTAATAGGTACGTACAGTGATACGTAGGTATTCCCTATAGACAGGCAGAGTTATTTGCCGTAGATTTACTTGATCCATTTAAATCATTGTTTTAATTACAAATTCCGTCTATGACTAGAGAGTGGTTGTTCAAATTAACAAACTGAATATTTTAATCTTTAATTTGACTGTTACACCTTCTGATTGTCTCGTATTTCATTAAATAAATCCCGAGGGAATCTGTTTATTGAAGTACTAATTCGTGATTTGAAAAGTCAATACATTTTTCTAATTTTGAATACCTATTCTGAAGCTTGCCATGTACATTTGTGGTTTTTAGGTTGTACCTACTCTTTAATTGGTATTTTTATAAATACAAATAAGTATAAGCACGCTACTTAGGCTGCCTAACAGGTTTTAGCGTTTATTAGGCTTTAGGCAAGGAAAAATTTGACCACTAAGCTACCAGACCAAAAAGCTTTAGTGGTCAAAGCATTCTCCCTGTAAGATAAGGTTCGCGGGTTTAAATCCCGACTGGACCGATGAAAAAAAATCCTTTCTAAATCGATTTGAATAATTAGCATTCTAAATGCTGTAAAATTGCATTCAGTAAGGTTGCTATGTTTTGTTACTTTATGTCATAAATGCTACTCTTTAATAAAATAAACAGTGAAATTTATGATATACTTAGCATTTGTTAGATAAGCGCACCACTTATTCCATAAATCTATAATATCCCTTTACCGTTAGTCTGGTTAACAATTGTTAAAATTGTCGTCCACAATAGAAAAATTGGGAGCATCTAGAACTCGAATCGGCTGTTGCCGGAAAATCGAGTTTTTTAACTAACTTCACCTCAAAACTAACTCAAACATTTGTAATTAATGCTGAATGAATTTCTGAATGAATCTATTTTGAATACGGAATTCTTAAACAGTTACTTTGCCTACGTTAACTTATTCATTGAGAGGTATATTTTAATTTCGGTCATGAGTCACAAACTCCAAAGATCTCTAATTATATTTTTCACTTGTCATGAAAAATATTAAGGTGAAGAGAAAAACAGGCTTCTTGGTGTCTTCTATAGATTTTCAGATAATCGGATTGACTTTTTTTTAAATAGATAGATGATAGGCAAGACGAGAAAGTGATGAAAAAATTACAGGAAACCAAGTGAATATTCAGGGACAAAATGTTCCCGTTGTATAACATTCTATTTAATAATAAAACGTATACTACCAATATGTGGTGTCATGGTATGCTTGCATGTACACATAAGTTACAATGTGATAATGCCTATGTCAAGTAATATCATGGAAATAGAATATGACTACTATTGGTTTCATTCCTGCTAATATTCTAAAAGTTTCGATTACCTAGTGGATGAGGAATCGGTCTTACGATCGAGTGGTTACGGATTTGAATCCTTATCATTACACTAGTGATGTGAAACCACTCCCAACAAGGATTTTAACATAGCTGGGGGGTTTGTTGAAATAGAGTCAATCCCCACTTAACGAGCAGAGGCTGGCAGCGGCTTTTTGAGGCAAAATATTACGAATCATTTTGAATCTTATCTACAGGAGAAAAATATCTTAATTATTTGAATGTGAAGGAGATGTCACGAGGCTGACGAGGCGCCACGAGACGTCACACGGCCACGCGAGCCAGCGAGCCATAATTTCTAGTACAAAAGTGTGGCAGCCTGCGGCCGCTGCTTTTTCAGTAGGGATTGACCCTATTCTCCTTAAACAAGTGATGCCCTTAATCTAAATATAGACCTCTTAAGAAACAGCTTCGACGCTCCTAGCTATCAGTCAGTAGACTGGACAATGGATAGCCGAAATGTGGAAGTGAAATGTTCCACATATCAACAAAATACCATCATCATCACTTTTACAGCAGCAGTCAAAGTAATATTTTAGATTCTGATGTACGACCTCCTATTTTCTTTTTATTTGGCTCTGACCTTTAACATCGAGAGCCACGAACTTGCGCCGGAGAAAAGAACTTTATGACCAGTTAGCAGGTGAGGTTGGCTTGGGCCCTAAAGAACCAAGTAAGCCTGATAAACTCAATGTCTACAAAATGGCTTGTTACTATTACAATGACTGAGTTGTAATCGAGTTTCTATAGTAGGTGGTGGAAACTTGCGGCTTGTGGCAGACATGCAACATGTATGTTACGATAGCGGCAACATTTGGCCGGTACCGCTTTCAACCCTCCACACACGTACTCAACACATTTGTTACTGGTAGGTATTTCTGTACGTACGTACATATACAATATTTCCATACGTTTTACTAAATAAAAACACATTGTTATGGACATTTCATACCTAACGCGATTACAGTTTCTCCCTATCACTATACCACGGGCTTTCTTGCTTCTTATTTCAGAAAAGAATAATTTACCATTAACAATTTCTACCCCTAGTCAATCTAAAAAAAAATAAAAAAAATAAAAAAAACAGAAATCCTTTCTTACTTCAGCTACTGACATAAAAGTATCACTTGCTGTAAGTAGTTTTACAAACAGCGATCATTTTATTATCTTTTACTTAATGTGCGCAAAATCCCCAGGCAAAATAGCCGCGTGGTTCCCGGTAGAGAAGAATTTGGGCCACTCCATCTCTTCCCATGCGGTGTCATACAAGGTTATTATGGGATGGGGCTGTTTAACATCAGACTGATATATACAGCACAGACACAGCCTCAGATATAGGCTGGAGTCAACTATAGTGGCCGGAATGTTATGGCAATAGGCTCACCCCATATTACATGGGACCGACTACAATTATTGGTGAAATGTGGGTGTTTTTCACCTCTGCCTAACCCTCCGGGGATTAAGGTGTGATTATATGTATGTATGTATGTAAAAACCCCAGGTGTACTAAAGCCGGCACCGACTGGGGTGGTCAAGCCGGACTCGAACCAACTGAAACGCACGCTGTTTGTGGGTCGTTGGTTGCCGGAGGTGAGACTGCCAGAGACATATCTCTCACAGCCCGGCATTTACTCAGACTTCCCTTGAGTGATTATACCATTTTATCTTTGGCAGTCGGAACTCTGTAATCTGTCAGAGTATATAATCAGATAAAACAAAAATAATTACAACACCAGATTCCGTTCAATTTATTAGTGTGTCTTTTTTCAAACAATTCTGGCAGACGATCAGATTAGATTCTGAAGATTAGTACATGAAAGTGTACATTTCAGTGTAGGTGAAACGAAATGTCAGTTGGAATGTTATACAATTTCTAAAATTAGTCAGACATTCTCCTTTTCACTGTTATTTATAATTCCATGAGCGAGATTTTGTTTTTGGGGTTTTACGGGGTACAATTTACTGTCGAGTTTTGGAGAGAGGGTCTAACGAAGTTATACACTTTTCAGGGTTGGGTTCCATAAAATATGAAATTATCATCGTGAGATAAACAAACCCGTGTACTCGTATGATGTCGACATATTACTTATCCGTACTAATATTATAAATGCGAAAGTAACTCTGTTTGTCTGTCTGTATTGTTACGCATGTTACGCTTTCACGACTAAACCAATGATCCAATTGTGATGAAATTTTGTATAGGGATAGATTATACCATGAGAAAGGACATAGGCTATTTTTGGTCGCGATAACCGACATCTACGCGGACGGAGCCGCGGGCAAGAGCTAGTCTTTTTATAAATATGTCCGATTACACTTCGCTGCTTTCACTTTCGCTGTAGAGACTCACGAATATATAGAACTGTCTAGGTAAGTTAGTCTTCTGGAACGTTAATCTGTCTTACAAGTTAATAGTCAGGATTAGGAAATTTTAATGAATAAAGTGCTCAAAATGATCTTAATATATCTTAAACACCCTTCCAATTGACCCATTGTTCTGATATTTGGTACACACCTTTAGTTCGGACAATAATACCATATCAATCACTAAAACAGTTTAATTTGCTCTTAATACGAGAAGTTTAAGATCATTTTGAGACTTCGTCGTTAAGATATTTATTACGCTGACTGTACAGTCAACATCAGAACTAGAAACTAGAAACCTTATTCAAAATAAATAAAATTGTAGATGCTAATAAAGTAGGTGCAGAGGTGTTGAAGCTATTGCAAAAGTAAATTTTGCTATGTCCTGTCCTGTATCAGGTGGAATCAGGAGGTATACACGATATCCATACTTAATATTATAAATGCGAAAGTTACTCTGTATGTCTGTCTGTATGTTACGCTTTCACGCCTAAACCACTGAACCGATTTTGATGAAATTTGTTATAAGGGTAGATTAGACCTTGAGAAAGGACATAGGCTATGTTTGGTCGCGATAACCGACATTCACGCGGGCGGAGCCGCGGGCAAAAGCTAGTATTATATAATAGCATCTACGCCCGCGTGGATGTTAGACAGACAGACAGACAGAGTTACTTTCACATTTATAATATTAGTATGGATTAGTATGAAGTATGAATTAGGGGTAGGTGCAGAGGGGTTGAAGCTATTGTAAATGTAAATTTTGCTATATCCTGTAATTTATTAGGTGGTATCAGGAGGTATACTCGATATAGCGAATATGTATTAGTATAAATTCTCTATAGACCCGTCTAATATCTGAATATGATCAAACTGCCCGTCATATGTAATCTGTGCCCATAAATGTTTACTTTCAAATCAGTTCCGATCATAAAACAGGCCTTTTATAGACACATTCTCTTAAGGCACATACTGTTCTAGTAAAATTAAACCGGAAAATGTAGTAATATTGTATTAAGATTAACTACACCGACTTTTGAAGTTGTATTCCATGAAATTAATTGAGTAAAATATGGTAACAGATTTCATATAGAATTACACGGGTTTTATATTTAACTAGCTGAAGTAGCTGACCCAGCGAACTTCGTCCCGCCAATTTTTTTTCGCTCGCGTGGCTTCAGATCCCGTTCCCGCTGCACCCTCCACTATATTAAGCGCGTATTACACATATAAACCTTCATCTTGAATTACTCTATCTATTAAAAGAAACCGCATCAAAATGCGTAGAAACGTTTTAAAGATATAAGCATACATAGGGACGGACCAACGCGGAAAGTGACTTTTCTTTATACTATGTAGTGATGGTGAAACTATTGAAATATTATTATTCTACTTCAGAGTATACCATACTTCTAGTTTTCAAACAATTTTGTATAAGCAGAGCAGGATATATTTAAAAAACTGTATTAGGACTTCGCCTTAAGCCATAAAAGCGGACCTGAAAGCTATACATCCCGATTTTGACACATTAAAATAATTTTACACATCCATTGTTTATCTGTCACACCAGTGAGTACATAAAATCTATAGTTAGCAATCAGTGTATTACGGTGACATCGATAACGTAATAAAAATTATCATGAATATTTAGGCGTTATTAATAACTTTTATGAAGGGTTAAACTCTGTCTGTGACTGAGAATTAATGTGAAATGAATGTAATAATGTGGCAAAAATTTATATAAAGGTTCATGCTAATAGAAGTTTCTCAGCACGAATGGAATAGCTCGGCCAAAAAGTATTTGCCTTTCACTAATTTTAGATTGGAGAGATTGCCGAAAGCGTTACTGTCTTTCTTTTCATTTACCTATTCTGGATTTTCTCAATGTAGGAAGTAACATGGGCGCCTTATCTAACGTTGCAAATATGACCCATTGTTTATTACTTAAAAAAATATTAAAAGACCTTCGGCATAAAAAAAAAACTCTAAAAGTAAAAAATGAATTATGGCCCTATAACTTTGACCGCCTCCGTGGCGTAGCGGTAGTGAAAGTGGCCGCTACGCAGGATGCGCGGATTCGATCCCCACTCAGTGGAAAGATTTGTATGCATGTATGGGTATTTGCATTGGTCTGGTCGTGCCTCAGAGAGCACATTAGGCCGTCGGTTCCGGTTGCCATACCAACATCTATGGCAGTCATTACGGGTAGTTCGAGCCCTCAAAAGTCCAACAACTGGTCTAGCCGCAATGTTTCGATATCGCCTTTGGGTTGTGGAGGTCAGATGGCAATAGCTTTACAGAAAATATCGAAGTTTAGCCAAATCCGCAGTTAGACTGGTAAAGCGGACCCCAGACTCCAAGCTGAAAGCTTCGGATACGACTGGGATTAACGCTAAGATGAAGAAGAAGCCTTATAACCTTAATATACTTAGTAAGTAATGTCATGATTCAAGCGCCAAGTTAAAAAGGCATTCTTTGTTCATTCATACTATGTTGGACGATACCACTTTCCGCCTTGCCACTTGCCTTCGCTTAGGAGCGCCGTGCGTTTCTCCCCATCGTTGCCACTGCGGTGAAGCTGTTGACAACCTTGGGCACCATGGCCCTTCATGCAGCAGATGCGCTGGGCATGTATCGCAACACGCCTGCATTAACGACATTATCCGTCGTGCCCTTGTCACCGCTGGCGTGCCAGCCATTCATGAACCTAATGGGCTGGTGCGTGACGATGGCTAGAGACCGGATGGTATGTCGTTGCTACCTTGGAAGATGGGTAGGCCTTTGGTGTGGGACGCAACGTGTGTCGACACCCTTGCGCCTTCACATCTTCCAAGCACAGCAGGCTGTGCCGGCGCTGCTGCTGCATCTGCGGAAAACCTCAAACGGCGCAAATACTGTAACATAACAGGTGATTATGTTTTGAGCCGGTTGGGGTGGAAACGTTGGGGACATGGGTCTCAAGTGCCCGTTTTCATTACAGAGAGCTGGCAAAGCGGTTGATCGACGCTACCAGTGACCAGACGGTTGGTTATTACCTTGCACAGAGGTTAAGCATTGCCATTCAACGTGACAATGTAGCCAGCCTTCTGGGTACGTTACCGGTCGGTGACGATGCGGAGGAATTTCACGACGCATTATGTATGTAAATATTTTATTTGTTTCTTTATTTTCTTTAGTTTATTTTATCTAAATTATCTCAATTCTATCTTAGAATGAGAAATAAATTACTATTTTTCTTTATTATTTTTACTTACTTTATTGGAATACTATTCATAGTGCCCAGGTATTAATTGCCTCCATAACATGGAATAAATTAAGGAGAATAATAATAATAATAATAATAATAATAATAAGCCCCCTAACACAACCATACGTCCGAATCGAACATCAGATTCACGTGGGGGGCGGACACGCGATAATATAATTACTGGCGCGGCAAACATGGCTCTGGAAACCCATTCAAAATGGAGACGAGGTTAAGACGTAAACGTATAGGACCGCTGCCCGGGGGCGATCGCCGGGGCACACCTGGAGCTGACGCTGGGTGTCTCAGCATGCGAACCGTCAGCGGTGAGGAGTTGAGCAGGCGGGCTCCCACCGACAAAGATACTACAGCCGAAACAACTGACGATGGTACCAGTCTGACCGATAGGACAAACACCCCAGTAGAACCATATAGCCCTAGCACCATTTCGTACACACCCTCTAGAGTATCATCACCATCCATACCATCGTCAGTACCGTCATCCCCAAGTAACATTTTTAATTCTGGCCCACCCTATCCAGTCTTGAGTGTTGCGCAGGAGGTAAATACCTTTTTACCTGCGTCCACTAAGGCTGGGAAACCAAGGCAGCGCATGAGATGGAGCAAAGATGTAAATACGTTCATCATGCGCACATACTACACCATTACAAAATTAGAGACAGACATGACTACATATAGAAAACAGTTGTACGAACTTTTCTCACAAAAATACCCAACAGTTATAGTTACTGAACAACGAGTATCTGACCAGAGGCGAACAATAGTAAAAAACAAATTATTGACTGTAGAAGAACTGAACCGATTAAAAGATGAAGTACGATTACAACTACAAGAACACGCTGATGATAGTATGGAAATGAACACTCTCACACCAACACAAAATCAAATAGAAGACGACAATCAATCACGACATCACTTTCAATCACAATCACAACCGCACACACAAATGTCACACATATCCACTCAAACAGAGTACATAACATTAACGGTAGAGAACGATATTGAAACAATAATAGAACATAATCCTGTAATAGAAGTACACACCCAAGAAATTCTTGATAAATTTAGATCAGCTATCACACAATACTCTGGTATGGATCCAGTTGTACGACCTAAATTGCCTAAGCTAAAATATAGCTTCAAGCTCTTTCATTTAACAAATTTGTTTAACCAAAATATACTGAACCAATTTCTTACCGACGATACTCAACTCACAGATATACACACACTTATATATTGTACTGCATTAGTTATAACTGAAGAACTAAATTACAAAGTAATAGATAGAATAGGTAGCATAAGATCAAAACATAGCAATAAACCACCATGGCAGGTAAGATTAGAAAAAGACATAGAAAAGCTTGGGGCTGATTGTGGTAGACTCACACAATACATAAATAACAATAGGTCAAGTAAAGTAGTTAAGAAAGTAGAAGCAATTTTTAAAAGCAGAACACTACACACCAAACATGAAGATAGTAATAAGAAACCTGAGGAATTTTTGGACACACTAAAACAAAAACTAGCACTAAAAGTACATAGGCTAAGGAGGTACACAAAAGCACAAGAACGGAGAAATAATAACACGTTGTTTGCTAATAATGAAAAGCTATTTTACCGAAACCTTTGCAAACCACAAAGGGAAACTGATACAACCACAAATACAGAAATACCTACACAAACAGAGCTTGAGACATTTTGGGCAGGGATATGGGAGAATGAAGTACAGCATAATGAAAAAGCAGGATGGATTGCGGAAGAATTAAACAAATGGAGCGAAATAGACGAGATGGAGTTTGAAGAGATAACAGAGTCAGATATAAGGAGTATTACAGCTAAACTACACAACTGGAAAGCACCAGGTGTAGACAAAATTCATAACTTTTGGTTTAAAAAATTGACAATATTACACAAATACATTGCTAAAAACTTCACTGATTTAATATTAGAAAAACAATATATACCTGAATTCATTGCTACCGGAATAACATATATGCTACCCAAAACTAAATTTTCACCACTACCTTCCCAGTATAGGCCGATAACATGTTTACCCACAATATACAAGATTCTCACATCTGCACTAACTAGGAAAATTAATACACATATTGAACACAATCAGATTATAGCAGAGGAACAGAAAGGATGTAGGCGGGGCCACATGGGATGTAAGGAACAGTTAATCATAGACTCTACAATACATAAACACGCCACCACCAAAAATAGGAACCTACACTGCACATACATAGATTATAAAAAAGCATTTGACAGTATTCCTCACTCATGGTTGTTACAAATATTACAAATATATAAAATTAACCCTAAAATAACTCATTTTCTACGTAACATAATGCCGTTTTGGAAAACATCACTCCAATTAAATTGCTCAGATAAAAACATTACTACCCGAGAGATATCTATTAAAAAGGGTATTTATCAAGGAGATTCCTTAAGTCCACTGTGGTTCTGTCTAGCTCTAAACCCCTTGTCACATCTACTGCATGGTTGTCGAGCTGGATATAACTTCAAAAACACATCTACCGAAACAAAAATCTCACATCTTATATATATGGATGATATTAAGCTATACGCGAAAACAGATAACGAAATGAAAAAATTAGTAGAAACAACAGCAGCATTCAGCAAAGACATAAATATGGAATTTGGGTTAGAAAAGTGCAAGACATTACATATAATAAAAGGCAAGATCCGGCCCGGTAACTATGCAGTAGATGATATTAACGATATAACAGCAATGGAATCAACCGATTTTTATAAGTATTTAGGATACAGACAGCTAAAAGGATTAGATCATTCAGCAATAAAGGAGACACTAACTAAAGAATATAAAAGCCGAATTAACTCAATTTGCAAAACTCAACTGACTGGAAAAAATCTTATTAAAGCAGTTAACACCTATGCTATCCCGATTATGACATATTCATTTGGTATAGTAAAATGGTCTAAAACTGATATAGAACAAATAGAAAGAACTACACGCACCACATTAACGAAACACAATAATCTACACCCCAAATCTGCAATAGAAAGGCTTACTATAAAGAGACAGAATGGAGGTCGAGGATTAATTGATATACTGCATCTCTGGCAGAAGCAACTACACAATCTAAAAATATTCTTTCATATGAAAAGCCAATCCAGTGACATTCATAAAACAATAACTGAAAATGACCACAATTTCACTCCACTAAACCTACATGAAACCTTAAACACACAGAATCGTGACATCGATGATCCGCAAGTATTAAAAATAGAAAACTGGAAAAAGAAAACGCTTCATGGACGACACCCTCATGACCTAGAACAACCTCACATAGACCCGACGGCCTCAAATAAATGGCTTCAGATAGGTAACTTATTCCCAGAAACAGAAGGTTTCATAATAGCCATACAAGACCAAATAATAAACACTAAGAACTACCGAAAATTTATCATTAAAGACCCTACAGCTACAAATGATAAATGCCGCAAATGTCACACACAATCTGAAACTATACAACACATAACCGGAGCATGCACTACACTCACACAAACAGATTATACACACAGACATAATCAAATAGTTAACATTGTACACCAAAGCTTAGCACACAAACACAATCTCATACAAAACACCAACACACCATATTACAACTACAAGCCTGAAATAATTCTCGAAAATACCTCACACAAATTATATTACGATCGCGCCATACTCACTGATAGGACCATTCACTATAACAGACCAGACATTACATTACAAGATAAAATAAATAAAACTACTTACCTGATAGATATCGCAGTCCCGAATACCCATAATCTACAGAAAACCATTACCGAAAAAATAAATAAATACGCTGATTTGAAAGACGAAGTTATGAGGATTTGGAGACAAGACAAAGTCTATATAGTTCCAATAGTAGTGTCCACTACCGGAGTTATTCCTAAACATCTTCATCATAGTTTAAAACTAATAGACCTCAAAGATAATATCTACATACCCATCCAAAAAGCCGCTATTCTGAACACATGCAGAATTGTGAGAAAGTTTCTGCAAATAGACGATACTGAAAACTCACACACACTAACACAAGACACACACACACCAACACAAGACACACACACACACTAACACAAGACACACACACACCTCATTTACTTGGTTCCGGCCCGTAAATGTGGTTAAGACCAACTCATTGAGTTGAGAATAAAAAATGACACTAAGATAATAATAATAATAATCCGAACGCCGAGCATTGATTGTTGATGTCACCATTCCTCATGACGAGAATCTCGTGAAAGCTGAGAAAGATAAACAAGTTAAATACTTGGACTTGGCCCACGAGATTGTCGACATGTGGAATCTTGACTCAGCAATCATTGTACCGATAGTCGTATCAGTCAACGGACTGATAGCAAAGAGCCTCGACCAACATCTGAAGAGGCTCGGGTTAGATGGTTGGGTCAAGGGCCAGATGCAGAAGGCAGTACTCCTCGACACGGCGCGTATTGTGAGGAAGTTCCTTTCTCTGGAGCCCTAACCACCGGTAGCTTGGTCCCTGTACCCGATGCCGGTGGGGTACTATTTTTTATATTTTTAAATATATGTTTTATTTTTTATATATGTATTTAAAAATGTAATTAATAAGTTTAAGAATAAAATAAAGAGAATAATAATAAATAATAAATATTCCACAACATTCTACACAACGCTATCTACACCCATGGTAAGCTTTTTTTTATAGCTTGTGTTATGGAATCTAGAATGCGGATAAACATACTTATATACTTTTTTTTGTAAATACATACATATTATACATAGAAACACCCAGACCAATGCAAATAGCCATATTCATGCATACAAATATTTGCACTGAGCGAGAATCGAACCCGCGCCTCCTGCATGGCAGTCGCGTTCACTACCGCCACGCCACGGAGGCTGTATAATATATATAAATAATCGGAATATCTGAATAGTTTACTCTGAAGGCAAGGTGTCGGTAACAGATCGATGCAGGCTCGGATGCACCACTTGCACTCTAATAATAGAGCACTTTCTGTGTTCTTATTGGTTTTGATCGATCCCGTCTGACAGCGCTCAACTTTATCTATGAGCTAATGGGTCTGGGGACTAGCAACTTAAGTCCATGGAAGAGTCATATTATATCGTAAAGACCACGTAGTCACGTGGCCAAATAGTTTTTTTGAAATTGGTTCAAAACTACATAAATATAATATGTGTAAAAGGGGTTTCAGTAGAAACAACTAAGAAATGTTTCGTTCAAGTCGAAGGAAATTCGAACAACAAATGTGTTATGTAATTGACAACATATTTTTGTTTAGACAAGGTAACTTTAAATTATAGTATCTACTTACACACTACTTACCTAAATAATGTTTATTTTCTAATATTTTTGTTAATTTGGTCTATTCTTATTTAATACCATATTTGTAATAGCTAGGTACTATTTTTTATTTATTTAACTAATTTTAAAATCAGTGTTCTTCATTTTCTTTTTTTCATTTGTTGGAAATGAGAGATAATTGGTGAATCCTCTTGTGTCCGTATAGTTCTACCGTTCAGTTCTACAAGTAGGCCTAAACGGAGATAATGACAAATAAAGCTAATCAATCATATCAAAATGTATTCAATATCATCAAGTCTCAAGTGCCACAATGGCAACCTTTAAAGTTTTCTTTCGACTTCGAAGAGGCCGCAATGAAAACAATCGCGGAGGTGTTCCCAAATGTGATTATTACGCGGTATTCTTCCATTGTTGCCGATTTTCAATATTCAAGAAGGTTGGTCGTATGTAAAGGAACAGATGAATATATTAATTACCAACGTTATTAACATGCAGCCGTTCATTAAGTATGTGTCTAATAAGTGAGAAATTCATCAGTATTTGGAATGTTTTTAAGGAACGCTTAAGAACAACTAATTACGTGGAAGAATGGTATTTGAGGCTTAACAATAATTGTGAAACAAGGGGTCATGTAAATATGATGCAATTATCACACGTTAAATATAACAAAGAGCATACAAATAGAGAACAACAATATGCAGATCAAAAGGAGGAAAATTGAAAATATCATAAATGATCAGTATATTTTGAAACAGCAAATGATGCTGGTCAATGGTCAAATATCTACTTCCCTTTTTTTAGAATCATTGAGATAAAATGTTTTTCATGTTATGTTAAATGTTATTAAATATTTGTACTCTGCACTTGACTTTTTTGTCCGTCTAGTCCTACAAGCATTGTCCGTTGTCCGTATAGTCCTACTAATATTGTCTGTTTAGTTCTATTGAATTATGTACTCAAATTTGTAGTACTAAAAGAACTTTTTGTCAGTTTAGTACAACTAAATTTCATAGTGTGGATAGAAGAACTAAATGATTTTTTTTCTCCGTTTAGTCCTATTAGTAGAACTGAACGGTAGAACTATACGGACACATTGAGATGACATTTTACCGCCATTTATTTGTTTTATTTCCCATTCACACTGCTCTAAAACATATATACGAGTAATAAGCATGTCTACGTTAAGTATTTGTCAAATCAAAGACAATTATATCATAATATAGGCGCATTAATAAGTTGGTCAAATATTTGTTTTATTACACATTTACGGCCCCCCACAGACATAGACATTAACCTCTCACAAGAGTTATTAATGACATTACGAATTGACGCCCAAACCTTCATCAACCCAACTTTTATTACACTATCGAGAATTTCCTCATCCACTGCTTGCTTTCAAAAGAGTTTATGTATATGTTTAGTATGACAGAAACACCATGGATGAGTGTTGTTATTTTAGGACGCCAAAATCATGAAGGTATTGCTTTTAGGTCTGCTTTTATAGCTCAAGTGAAAGTGCCCATCAAAGCTCTGTTTTATGATCTGAACTGATTTGTAAGTAAATTGTTTATATATTCGGATTACATATGACATGGTTATTATACACTAGCTGGGCCACGCGGTTACACTCATTGTAATTATTTTGGTTCTATTTGGGCGACCGTCTGCCGGCGTTTTTCTAACTTCTTTCTATAATTGTTCGGCTACTAAGAGTCGTAGCGAGACTAGCAAATAGAAAAAGATTTTTCAAAAACGGTCCTTCACATTCTAGAGATAAGAGCGTCCAAATAAACGAATTCTTCACTTTTATCATTAGTTTAGATACTGGCTTTTATCCACGGATTTGTGCGTAAAATTTCTGGTTTATAAATTTACGCAATGTAGAATTGCACCCTGAAGATTTGATTAACGGAATTAACTCGTTTCCCCATTCTCGACAGTAATTACAACTCTGAGAACAAATCTCTCGCTCGTGTTGAATTATAATCAAGCTTTTAGGTGGATACTTGTCTACGAAACTGATCTTTAATTTGGTACTCGTACATTATTATTGTGGCCTTTTAGAGTGTTTGGATAAGAGAAATAAATCTAGAACGTCGAATCAATCAATCAATATCACAGTCCCCTGCTGGACATAGCCGCTCTCAATGTTGGGAGGCTTTGGCCTACTGTTTCCACACTGGCCAGACGGGTTAGTGCCTACAGGGTTTTGTATTAGAGTTTTCCTTCTTTCGCAGTGATGTTGTCCGCGTATTTTTCCGTCAGTCGCCTCTTAGGACACGCTTTGGATTAGATTGGGGGGTAGGGGGGTTTTTTTTTTATCGTGCGAAAAATCCCCACGGATACCACCCCCACGGAGCAGGTGGAGGCGGTTATGTCGGACTCGAACCGACTAAAACGCACGCCGTCTTGGGTCCTTGGCTGCCGGAGGTGAGATTGCCAAAAGCATATCTATCGCACCCCGGCACGGGGTGGGGGGGGGGGGTAAGGGGTGATACTCGTATTATTTTTCCTTCACCTTTCGTTCCGTTACATTATAACCTCTACAAATCGAGTAGTCCTATAACTTGGTAACTTGATGGTTTAATAGTAGTAGGTAGTAACGGCATGATGTACCTATTGACTTCCAATGCTGCCTTCATCTTAGAATTGCAATTGGGTGTTATCCTAAAGTTAAAATAAAATATCTGACCGAGCTTATTAAATTAAGAATGATAAAAGAGCGGTGAAAATTGCGTCCAGTCTTATTTTATAGTTTTTATTTATTTTTAATCATCCACCCAACCTATAATAGTAACTGATTTGACTATTAAATTTTATGACGTTACTTAATCTTTTTTCATACAAGTACCTTTTATCAGCCTTTTAACTTATCGTTTTGACGTTTAGTAAAAATTAACTAATTTGACTAGTCAGTAGAATACCCAATTGAATGAGCAGAAATGGAGATACTTACGATTTAAATAGAATCGCCTTAGGCACCAACTATTACTTAGTTTTATTATTATTTTAGCGTTTCCATAGCGAGTAAGATTATCATCCAAAGAATACAAGTTTTAATCCTTACCTTTGATACTTCAAAAGGTTATACGAAATAATAAAAAGAGGTACGGTTATTTTCGGAATTCAAAGGAAAGGTTGTAATAGTCTAATTGAATATTTAATAAAAGTAATCAATTGGTGAAATTAGGTCAATATAGCTTTCTAAAGTGTGAGTGAAGCCACTTTATTTTCACTTTTCCGTTTATATCTGAACCTACATATGAAAATGATTATGCCTTCCTGGGCCTCGATTCTGCTAAATCCAAACCATTGTGGTGCCACCGCCACTGCAAAAAACTGCATTCAATAATAGACTCTAAATCGATGACGCTAAAGTTCAAAATTAAATGAATTTTTGCAGAGTAATTATAATAGTGTATTGAAACCATTTTCATTTCGTTTTGGACTTTAGGGGTATAGAAATAAACTTTAAAATTTTAATGTAATTTTTTGCAGTGATACGGCTCCAATGTTTTAGCTTTAGAAGAATAAAGGACCTGATACGAGCTTTTCGAAGTTATGTGTGTATTTATCGCAGGTTTATAAGTGCCCGGTTAATGGCAATAGGCTCGCCACCTATTACATTGGGACCTAAAAATAAACTGGCGAAACGTGGGTGCTAGCACCTCTGCCTACCCCTTCGGGGAATACGGGCGTGAGTTTATGTTATGTTATGTTATGTTATGTTATTACGAGCCGAGCTGGTTGACTCAGTCGTACGCTTTCCAGTTGTTTATGTATCTCTTTTTGTCGGTTAGTAAACGTACGGTCACATTGAGCACACGTAAGCGCACCATCTCCTCCACCTCTCACCATAACCTCTAACCCAGTCGCATCCAAAACTTTCACGTCGGAGTCTGGGGTCCGCTTTACCCAGTCTAACTGTGGATTTGGCTGAACTTCGATATTTTCTGTGAAGCGACTACCATATGACCTCCACAACTTATGGCGCTATCGAAGCATTACAGTTAAACCAGTTCTTGGACATTTTAGGGCTCCAACTACCCGTAATGACTAACCATAGATGTGCGTGTGGCAACCGGGACCGATGGCTTAACGTGATCTATGAGGCACGACCACCTCAATGCAAATACCTATATACAAATGCATACAAATATTTGCACTTAGCTGGGATCGAACCCGCGCCTCTTGCATAGCGGCCGCGTAGCGCACTATCTCGATTGGTACATGAAATTTCCAAAGGAGAAACGTGGTCATCATCTGAAAACCAATCCCAGTCGCACACAAAGCTTGTAGCTGAAGCCCAGGATCTTCTCCCCTTTTAAAACATAATCAGTTTATCTAAGGCTTAAAGCCTTGCAGCGGCTACTGTTTGACCATAGTTGTGAAAGGAAGACTCGCGCCTGAGTCCCTTTTTGGCTTGGCTTGAGCACTGGTTATGAGATATTAACGGGGCCTTAAAACATCTATTTGTATATCAAAATTGAACTGTATAGGCATAGCGTGCCTTTTGTAATGTCATCTGTGAGGCAAAAAAATACTGCGCATTATTGCTAGTAGATGTGGTCCTTCGCAATGCTATTTTGTTGTTCCTTGTAGTACCTATACATAAAAATCATTGGTTAAAACAAATCAAATTAGCCACAATTCGGGCGGGTTTACCACTATTCATTAGATAGTCCCCCCTATCCAAATCTCCACTAATCCAAAAGAAACGAGTCAGGTCGTCCTGAAATTGCCAACATAATTCCAACAATTTAGTCCACGCAATTACTTCAGAATTATAGATAAGGAACCCGAAAGGATCAAAGTCGGAGGCCGCTTCACTGGATTTGAATTCTTCAGACTTATGAGGGACATTCTCCTTAAATTACAGCATCTGTCAAAACCATTTGATTGCTAATGTACAAGGAAAAAGGTTAGTATATTTTTCGAATCGCATTTCGCACAAAGAAAGTATTTTTTTAATTTAAAATTAGTCAAAAAGAGATATAAGCCTCTGGCTTTCATGAAAAAAAAGGGGCTTTATTATCTGTGTTTTACAATACAGATCTAGGCTCAATTAGAATATTTATGAAGTAATGACGACACCGATCGTTTACCTATTCAATCGCATTGATAAATTGTACAGTTAGTGACAAAAGTTGAAAGTTCAAATATTATTTTTATAATCTTCAAGTATATAGCTAATATAATTATAATAAGTTTGGCTTTAGAGCAGTCTATAAAATAATATTTAGAAACGGTTAAAGAGCTACGTAAATTGCATTAATATATTAATCTACTATTTAATGCCTACACGAAAACTATATAATTCAAAAACAGAATGATTTAAGAAGCCTTTAGTATGAACTGAACGTTCAGACGTTGCTAACATAGGCTAGTTATGTACAATGTTTTCCTAATAAAAGCGTACAAGCTATAAATATTTCATAAATGGTGAAATATAACTACTTTAGATTTTATAATGTGGAAAACATCGCTGGAAAGCAATATCCGTAGATAGGACTATACTCCAAGCACCGACAGAAAATGGGAACAATTTTACATATTTCTTCTACTGCGTGAGAGTTCACTCATCTGTTAAGAAAGATAAACTACACGTGATATTAGTACGCTTCAAAGTGTACTTTATTTTTGTAATGCTAAAGTTTGCTTTCAGCTTTCGCATGTAGAAAAGTATGTAAAAGAAATAATAACATTCTAGCAGGCTTCCGACTAAGCAGTTTTTTATTTTCATGGGCAATTTTATTTTCAGTTACGATTTTATCCAAGTCAGTTTGTAGGTCACCAGTATTATTTGGCAAGCACGAGTTACGTGGGTATATGAGATTCAAGTTTGACTTCCAAATCGCGTTTAGTGTTATAGCAAAATTAATTTACGAAAATAGTGTCACTATTATTATGTGGGTTCGAAAACTTGGAAAAATACTGTCATTTTTCGAAATCAATAAATCTTTACTTGCCTCGTTTGGTATGGGTATATAGAAAGAGTTAACCACTTTTGTAGCTCAGTGTACTGGTTTATAACGTTCATTGTTTATTTAATATGAAATCGGAACACGTCAAACAAGAAAAAGGTTTTAATTAGTTTTTATGTAAACACGTGGGTAATTATTGTTGTCAAGTGGTTGATGATGGATTATCCTACGAGTGTCATGACGCAGTACCCCAGTACCCGTGTCCATGTGTGGGTTTATTAATGTACTTAATGTTTTACATATTTTAGAATAAAGGCTCGAGTTTTTAGGACCTAGATGATATTTTTTTTTATATTGATACAATAACTCAACTTTAGTTTGCCAGCCCCTCTAGACAAGTATATCGTGCTTAGCTTATCGTGGAATAGAATAAAAATGTATGGGATTTGACGTATATGATAGTTGTTAACGAATGTCATAAACGTCAAATTTAAGCGTCGGTAGCTTAATGGTTGAGGAGTCGGCCTTACGATCGAAAGGTCCCATGTTCGAATACTAGCCATTACACTACCGACGTGAACCCACTCCTAGCACAAGTAATTTAGCTTAGTTGGAGGGGTTAGTAGCAAACGAAGTTAAAAAAAAACCATATATTCGTCATTCTTCGATACGCGGGCCAACGAATTGCTACTCGTCTACACGGGCTGGACTAAACTGTATCTTTATTTTTATCTGGCATTCGATAGAAAATAAGAGAAATGAATACCTTTTCCCTTGGCATCATGATGACTTGAGAACGACTTCACCAATGTCACGCATCTTTTATAGGGATGTTCTCCATCTGACAGTAAACACAGTTCATGATAAACCGGTTTGACGGTAATAGGTTCGCCCTGTATTACGTGGGATCGAACATCATAGTTCGTAAAATGTGGGAGTCAATACATCTTTTACCTCTTCGTGGATCTGCAGTATTCAGACTCTTACGAAAGGAAAATTACCCAAAGAAGAGTTTCTTTCACACGGGTACAGCTGCAGACTAGAACTAGTAATCATATAAATTTTAATCCAGTCAAATTAATTTAGAGGAGTTTTGTAAACAACAGATCCCACCCTCTCCCTTCCTATCCAGAACAACACGTGCTGGTCTGCGGTGCCATCCACACACGGTGGAATCCATACCATCTCACACTAAACGGTTTGAGGGCTCTTTCCTCTGCCGCACGATAAAGAGCTGGAATGCTCTGCCCGCATACGTGTTTCCCTCCTCTTACAGTCCCGAGTTCTTCAAGCGGAGCGTGAAAAGGCATCTATCAAGGCCGTCAAGTTAGGGACTACCATTCTACGTCCGATGGCACCGAAAATGGTGGTCTGTATCTTCTGGACTGCACGTCAGCTTTATTGCCATCTAGCGGGGTGCAGTAAATTGACGGACCAAACATATAAAAGAAGAATCCGTATCGAGATCAACCTGTATATCGATTATTTTTTACAACCTATTCCCAAGCACAACAAAGGTGTAATAAATATATTCTTATGTTAGTAGACGTTATACACTGCGCTATCCCATAAAAGGATCCACTGAGATATCTGCTAAGTCTTCGCATCGACACCTGTAGATTCAATACGTTCATACTTGGAACATAAGATGGCATGCCCTATAACACATTGAAAGGATTATAATAATACCTACTTAATACGAGGTGTTGCTTCTGATGTAGGCCATAAAAGTGTATGCAATGTGAAATTATTACATATGAGATTCTTGTTTTAACGTGGTTTGCATTGTGAAATTCTAATTAGTCTAAGTTAAGAAAAAGCAACAAAGACATAAACTAATTTTTAGGTTAAACTTACAAGTCTGTTCTTATAGAGGGCCCCCCTAATGATTTCCCTTACCTTTCCTTTCTGCAGGTATCAATAGAACAGTGCCAGTATGTCATCATTTAGCGTCGGTAGCTTAGTGGTTAAGGAGTCGGCCTTACGATCGAGAGGTCCCGGGTTCGATCCTGGCCATTACACTACCGGCGTGAACCCACTCCTAGTACAAGCAATTTAGCTTAGTTGGAGTGGTTAGAGGGAATATTAGTAACTTCGGTTATAATATTCTTTTTAAGAAAAAAAAAGTACTTCTTTGCTACCTCAGTAGTGTAATAAATCCACCACAGCCCACAGAAGATACAATTCACCTAACTCACAAACGAATATTATTTTTATGAATCTTACATATTCAGATAATAATAATAATAAATATTACACACACCACACCACACCACAAATACAGATGTCAATAGTGTTACAATCATTCAATTATTATATTCACCTCAGTCATAACAATAATATAAGATGAGACTAGGTTATGCAATAGCTTCATTTTTAATTATTTCGTAGACTAATATAATACCCAATAAGGTATTCTATTACAATTACGATTAGGTAAGGCGATATCCCAATTGGGTATTAATATTTTTATTGAAAACGAAAGTCAATTTATTTGGTATTTTCCCGGACATTTTATATTGTTGTTAGAAGAATCATAACAGGATAAATTTAGCCAGTTTCATTATTACGTAAACAAAAGTATGACCGTAGACTATTCTGATGGAAATATTAAAAATGTACCTACTTAACCTAATTTCGTTATGGCATAGAATAACATTCTATCTACATTATATCGAAAACAAAAAACAGACAGAGTATTAAATTGACGTGTCTTCATCACACGTCATTTTACAAAAACGATGTAAATAAATATTGTGCATACAAAAGTTTTTGTAATGTGAAGGGAAAAAAAAGTTGAGCGTGAAGTTTTACGCGCGAAGGCTGTAGCGCGCGCCTCGTCCCGCCTCAGGGCGGACGGTGGGCGGGGCGCACACCTATATAAGCTTTTGCATGGCTGAAAAGTTTGTTATTGAATGCGCGCGATCATATCCGACGTGACCAAGTATTCACTAGTGACATTCGCGAACCCGTTCTCTTCAATCAGGTAAGTCAGAACTTTCATCTACTAATATTCGGCACAAATTTCATGCACTTGTAAATTTGAACAACATGTATTTTTACGTAAATAAATTTAAAACTAAGTTTACAATAGTTTTTTAATATTGTAAAATGAGTCAAAATAGACTGCGTTAATTAATTTTAGTTTACGCGGAATATTTATTTACAAGTTGATTTTAAAAGTAGTTGAAGACGGTTTATGTTGCTGAAATATTTAATCAGATTGAACATGATTTAAACGAATATAACAATACTCAAGTAAAAACTTATATAATAAATAGAAAATAAGTCTGTGTTAAACTTTAAATTAAGCATTAGGGTATATCGCGAAATTATTTAAAAAAACGTCGGCCATGAATTAATTTTGAGTTGACGAGAAGTTAAAATTAGCATATATTTTATTAAATAATTAAATAACTTAAAGATATATTTCTCTGCATTTAAATCTGCATCAACATATGCAACAACTGAACAAGTTACAAGAAGAAAAATCTTCACAAACGGTATCATCCATTGTTATTCAAAGCACGTTCATCCAAATGCGTTTATAATGTGCGACTCGCCTGTCTCGTTGTATTCCACAACAGAAAAGCGAAGGATTCTTGTGATCAGTGCATTCTACTCTAATTCATATTGAGAGTATGATAATGGGCTTGTTATACATTTTATTATAATAATTTCTTGTAGCTCGCATACAGGGTGTATAGTTAACCATAGTACCTACCTAGTTTCCATTGCTATGAGATTATAAATTCTTTGGTAACTGATTTTGGAAGCGTAATAATAGCTGTACAGTTGTTACCCTATTTATATATTTTTATATATGGTTGGTAAGTTTAAATTTGACGTCTAAAATACAAATAATATTGCAATTTTTATATTATATAAATTATTCTAGACCTAACATAGTTTATCTATCTTATGTTAAGTATTAGGATCTAGAATTCGGGTAAATGTGTTATATTTTAAAGTAAAATTAAATTAATTGAATTTTTCATACTAGATAATAAAAAATAAATTTATTGGCCAAATTAATAAAATTTTGACAGAAGAGGAAGCTCGTGAAATATGTAAGGATGTAGTCAAATGGCAGGGTGTTGTCTCTGCCTACCCCGAATGGAAATGGGCGTGAATGTATGTAAATAAAAAAACACAAATAATTTATTCAATTAATACTTAACCAACTCAATTTAAACCTGTTTTGAATACGGATTGAGCGAAAAAACTGTGTAAATAAAATGTTACATTCTAAGCACGTGCACTGAAGCTTATAATGGAAATCGCATAACGGAATGATCGGAAAAGATTTAATGTTTCCCTTCCTTTAATACCAGCAGCAGTTTATATACGTGAAAAGCGGCCTGTATTTAAACACATCAATGGTGGAAATGCTCTCAACTGAACTAATTTGGTATCGTTTTATTTATGATCTATTCGATCTTTCGAATCATTTTCAGTAATTTCGTGTTACTAATGAATACCACTGATAAAACTTTAAACTAATACTAACACGAGTATATCACAGAATTATGTACGGTTGGTAAAAAAGTTAGACTTTTGCTTGATAGGCTACTGGTCCCGCAGTGTGAGGTGACAATTGCCTATTAACTTTTTCGTTTTCCTGCAATCGTTGACTGTGATGAATATTTGTCATTCCAAGATGACATTTTAATGGCACAGCATGTGTCTCCGTATAAATAGCAAGCAAATTATAGGAAAGTAAATTATTCGGTATTTCATAAAATAATACTCAATCATTAAAAATGGTAAGGATAGAGTTCTGTTATGTAACATCGTGTTTGGAAACATGCTATAATAAGGTCGTTACGTGGAATCCTAAAGTTAAATTATATGCCTAACCATTTACCTTTCCCACGAATTTTCAGTCACATAGCTAATTAGGCTGAAACTTCGTTTTATGTTTACTCCTTGTTTTTATAGTTTTAACTAGAACGCACAAAGAACAGTAAGAACAGTTTTGTTACAAAAAACATTTAACTATCTACGTGAAAATAGTAAACTCATTTAAAAACCCGTCGTAAATTAGTATTGGTATTCGTGCATCAAACATTATATCTGCGGTTAATTGATAGTCTTACTAGTATGAGAGTGATTCAACCACAGTCCACTTCAAAAACATTGAATAACTGTACCACAAAGAATCCTCTAGTACGTAGGTTTCTTTGCAATATTTTCTTCCACTGCTGAACGCTTTCAAAGTTCTTGCTTACATCAGTAGCAAGATTACAAAGAGGTAATTAACTCGACGTGGACGGCAATAGTCATACCAAAAAGGAACTACTCTTAAAAATATTTTAATAAATATAGCGTAATTTTAAATTATTATTTAAAATAAAAATATTAAATCGAAAGAAAAATTGCCTGAAGCCCCGTTTAGTCGGCTGTCAACTGGACCGACTCAGTAGGACGTCTGACTTTGACGAATCTACACAAATAAATTCTAATCCTTTGCGTAGCTCATTACATCATTTTGGTGTTGTCTGCTTAAGAAACAGTTTGGTATCAATAGCCAGCAGTAAAATTTAAATACTTGAATGAATTTTACAGCATTAAGTAACTATAAAAATCGAATAGGTACATAGGGAAAAAAGAATCTTATCGGGCGGGTCTCGAACCCGCGATCTTTCCCTTACAGGGGAGTGCCTTAAACCGTCGCCTTATAGACGGATAAAAATAGGAGAGAAATTTGAATCACATCGGGCGTGTCTCGGTAGCCGAGTTGGTCAAGGCATTCCCCATGTAAGTGAAAGATCGCTGGTTCGAGTCCCGCCCGAGAAGATTCATTTTTTATTATGTATTCGAAAATTTAAATAGCTCAAAATTCAAATCAGTATATTTACCTAAGTATCTATTTGTTCGAAATAATTAGTCGAAATGTCAAATCAAATGAATAATCAATTAATTCAATCCTCTTCAACTTAATCTTACTCACAGCAACTCAATCTTACTTAACATCATTCATTGTAAATTCATACCGCCGTACTCTATATAAAAAGCCGATACTTAGAGAAATAAATATACTTCGATTATAGTCTATTTTCGGTTTATCTATAATAGGTATGAGAGAACGAACTGATAGGTACCTACATAAAGCATTATGAATGGTAACTGAAATAGCACAAAGAGATTCAAGTGTTCATATCTTTTGTGACTTATCTTAGTAAACGTTTTCTCTGTATCCAATTGTGAAGATTAGTAAAGACGATTATTGAAAGGAGTTTCTTATATAGGAAGGATGATATACGTCGGTTTTTTTAGTAATACTTTACCACTTATTCGTTTTTTTTTCATGCGAGTTTTTTATCCGTAGTCTGACTTATTTTTTAAATATCGTGTTGGCATATTGAGTGGGTTCATATTATTCCATATAAGTCAAGATCTGATAATGGAAGTTTGAATTCATTAGTATGTACGACAATAATTCATTAATATGTACCAAGGCTTAAAAAAAAGATAATGCAACGGTAAAAGAAGATAATGCAACGGTAGTTAATTCAATATTTGATTATTTATTTATATTTGGGATTATTTTGCTAGGAAATTATGCGTCAGTTAGTAGCGTGAAGAAAACTGCCCAGTTAGTGGCAATAGGCTTATTGCGTAAGAAACAGATAAAGGTGTGCCTATCCCTTAGGGGAAAACAAAGGCGTGATTATATAAAAAAATAATTCAGAAAGGTTAAGAGCAAAAACGGTAAAGCGTTATAAAAAATAAGTGAACACGTTAATTTATTAACTCCTCAACAAATTAAACGTAATTAGATATTTTTTACTTCATTTAGATGCGAAAGGGCTAGTGAATATTAATTATGACACCTGCGGAATTTAAAGCACCTTGTTGATAAAATGTACACCTTGAACTGTAATTTCACAAAAAAATAAGAAAGTCTACTGAGATATATAAGTAACATTTTATAATATTAAGAGGATCCGCCATTGTTTTATGTAAGTACAGTCCACAAAAGAGATTCGGTTGCACTTTTTCATATTAAATTGTATGTTAAGGTGCAACCGTGTCTCCTTTGTCGATTGTACCTATGAAATTGTTTATGTCACCCACCAATATCGTCATTATCATCATCATGGAGACGTATTTTCCTGATTGCATGAACCCAGGGTGAATTTGGACTTCTCGGCTTTACCTCCTCCACTTCACACGGTCTTGGGCTTTTATGGTGATGAGACCATTCGCATGCACATCATCCTTCACGCAGTCGCTACCGTAAACTCCATACTAATATTATAAATGCGAAAGTAACTCTGTCTGTCTGTCTGTCTGTCTTTCTGTCTGTCTGTCTGTATGTTACGCTTTCACGCCTAAACTACTGAACCGATTTTGATGAAATTTGGTATAGGGGTAGATTAGACCATGAGAAAGGACATAGGCTATGTTTGTTCGCGATAACCGACATCCACGCGGGCGGAGCCGCGGGCAAAAGCTAGTACAATATAAACCACATCTTTTGGTGAAAACTTGGGCGGACCCTGGGTTCCAAAGTGCAATCTTGGGATCTATCGGGACTAATGTTGGGATAATAATGAGGATGATATTAAGAAAATATTCTGATCGGAACTCGCAACCACGATATGAGTGTTTTAAACAAAAAATACCTTTTTAAAAGTTAAACGGCTTTATACTATGCAATTCATCCGAGATAAAAGTGTTTTCAATTACTTATTATAATTATAAATATTACTAAAAAAAAAAAACAAAAAAAAAAAAACTGAACACAAGCAGTCAAAACTAAAGAAAACTGTTCAACTATATGTGAAAGGGAACCTTTTTCAGGCGTGATATTTATACTTGCAAGCTAAGGTAAATAATTACTAGACTGTTCATTAATATTTCAAATTTACCTATATTGCCTTGGAATGTCTGGAAAAAACAATTTTCAATAAATATACAAGTATTTCAGTAACCTTTCATTTGGCAATTAATTATATTTTTAAACAGTACACTTACTGAATGAGTTCACAAAACTGCTTCGCGCTGTCAGTGATACACGCACGCCACTTGATGCTGAGTGATACGAGCTTTTACACGATTGCGATAAATGCTATATCGATTTGTTCAATCGCCTGTATTCATTTACAGGAAGAAAGGATAGAAAAGACGAGAATTTGAAAGAGAATTGGACTTGGGGAATGAAAATAAATATAAAAATATACCTAGTGATATCTCACTATGAAATAGCGAGAGAATACAGCACTACTCTAAAATGTGTGCTTATACTCGCGTGAGTCGTATATCAAATACCGTATACTTACCTATATCATGACTTTTTGTATAATACGAAAGATAAACGATACGGTTTCCGAACGGTGCGCGGTGATGCGAGTGCGTTCGGTTTAAACACAGCCTTATTTGGATGATTCCCTTCGGTTGGTTTGTACGGATAGAACGTATGTACTTTGAAGCTTGAAACTTGGCGTCTGATATTTAAATTCGTAAATTCATATTATAACGTGTAATGAATGAGTAAATAAAGCAATCGTTCAGAAGTCTCCAAATTAAATGAATAGGCCTTTTAATTCAACTCTCACCGTTTAAGTTTGGTAGAGAAGTGATTTATATTTAAAATACTGTAGTGTCGTGACGCGTCGGAAAAGTGTCGGTTTCATACATTTTATGAGAATGGGTTTATGAATCTTTAATTGCGATTTAATCGAAATTAACAAAAGCACCCCGGACATTAATCATGCACTAACAGCAAGTTGACAGTGTGGTTTTTAAGAGTATTTTATACTCAAAATACACTTTTTTTATATTCGTAGACAGTTTTGACTTATGTATGTAATAATGTATGCTGATGTATTATAACATACACAACTCAAAACTGTCCTGTTACCTGAATAATAACACAGTCAGGACTTAGTAACTTAAATGTTGATAAAATAATTTAGATATAGATTGCTGGCTTTACCCTTCGTTTTGGAGTAGGCCTTTGTAGTATTGTGGTTGCTAGCATGTTCTACCAAGCAAGATGAAACCATGTATTTACTCATTCAAGATATGAGATGATATTTCCTACGCGCTATTATTGCCTTCGTTATCTTATATCTCTGCTACTCTTGTATTTCAAACTGTTGTATATGAAGGAAATAATACGTAATACGTCATAGTAGACCGTATGGTGGTAAAACACAGTCAAAGAGGCGGAAATATACTACTTCGGCATACACTCGCCGCCGGGAATAATCATAAAACATTGTCATTTAGTTGAATGCTGGTAACTATAGAACGCTTAGTTATAGTAATGCATCTATTTAGCAAATAGGAAAATGCACTCACATGCCTGAAATAAATAAAACAATTTATACATGTGATAGTCTTAACACACGAAACCATAGGCCTGTGTAACTTCACGTATAACGGTAGAGGAAGCTCACAAGAATATTGACAGTACAGTCAGCATCAGAAAAATGCTGACGAGTTGAGTACTCAAAATAATCTTAAAACCAAAATTTCAATATTATGTTGATAATTAGAGTACTCAAAAAGTTGTAAGCATCCAGAGTGGTCAAACTATCTTAGCAATCGGTCTTCCAGAAACATGTAAGTAAGCAGAGTGTTCATTTTCATATACACAATCACGCTACTCAATGGTATCGAATCAAACAAAGTTTCAAAATAATGTAGACAAAGTCATTTAATCGCATTTTGCATCCCTTTTTTACTTATTTAGCCATCCTTTTCACACGATGGTCGGATGATGAGAGATAGCTGTATAAGTTAGAAAAGGATAGAAAATTTGTCAAATTAATGACAATTTCTTTTGTATTTTTTATAGTTGCCAGTTGCTTAAGCCATAAACTATCCACTTGCATTGGTGAGAAAAGAGTATGAAACGTAAGAAATAAATATTCGGATGATGTGTAAATTACTTGAAACCTACTTAATACTACTTACGTACTAGTTATCTGCGGTAGCCTAGTGGTATGGTTAATGGACTGCTGAGACGAGGTCTCGGGTTCGATCCCAGGTTTACCATGGTACACACCAATGACTTTTCGATGCTTTTCGAAGTTATGTGTGTATTTATCGCAGGTTTATAAGTGCTTTGTTAATAATGGCATTAGGCTCGCCGCCTATTACATTGGGACCTGAACATAAACTGGCGAAATGTGGGTGCTAGCACCTCTGCCTACCCCTTCGGGGAATACAGGCGTGATTTTATGTTATGTCTAAACATAAACTGGTGAAATGTGGGTGCTAGCACCTCTGCCGACGTGAGTTTATATGTATGTTTATGCAAATTTACACGGAAATTCGGTTTGAACAAGATCTAAATACGAAACCCTATTCCATACTATGATTTATATTAATACTAGCTGTGCCTGCGATGCGACTTAGTCCGCGTGGACTTATATCTACATAAGTAGGTTTCAAGTAATTTAGACATCGTACGAGTATATATTTCTTACGTATTGATACTCTTTTCTCACCAATGCAAGTGGATGTTTATGGCTTAAGCAACTGGCAACTATAAAAAATACAAAAGAAATTGTCATTAATTTGACAAATTTTCTATCCTTTTCTAACGTATACAGCTATCTCTCATCATCCGACCATCGTGTGAAAAGGATGGCTAAATAAGTAAAAAAGGGATGCAAAATGCGATTAAATGACATTGTCTACATTATTTTGAAACCTTGTTTGATTAGATACCATTGAGTAGCGTGATTGTGTATATGAAAATGAACACTCTGCATACTTACATGTTTCTGGAAGACCGATTGCTAAGATAGTTTGACCACTCTGGATGCTTACAACTTTTTGAGTACTCTAATTATCAATATAATATTGAAATTTTGGTTTTAAGATTATTTTGAGTACTCTACTCGTCAACATTTTTCTGATGCTGACTGTACTAGCGTGGTACTAGGAATGTATAAGTACATTCAACGACAAAAGTTGATAAATACTCGAACTCTCGAACTCGAACGAACCCGTTTTTAAACTAGAATATACTTTGATAGTAAAATACTCGACGGGATATTTACCATGTTTCTTATAGTTTTCGAGGAACCAATACTTTGGCGCTGTTTCAAGTGCCATGATCACGGATGCACTTATATATTAAATATTGTGGCAAGGCGGCAAGTGTTCTACTATCAAAGTGAATGACCATGTCAATCTCAAATCATAAAATGGAATAAATTTATCAATAATATATGTTTATGTAGTTTAACGATCAACAGAAGACAAAGTTAATATATTAAATATTTTGTTAATTAGGGGCCACAGTGTTCAATAAATTAGAATTTGTTAAGTTACTTTTGTTGCTAACTGTACAATATATGATAGTGTTAGGATTGGATCAAATGATGATATCAGCTGATCTAACTGTCTGAGATGTATTATGCTATGTAATTTAAAACCGAAATTTTAATTCAATTTAATTTTTACTCAATATGTAAATACGATACGCATACCCAAAATATTCGATTTTCAATAGATATTTTAACAAAGCATAGATGTAGGTAGCTTCTCGTATCTGAATCTAAATAAGACGGTAGGTAGATACATCTGCGTAAAACCTATCCAGATATTTGTTCTTAAAGAATAAATGGCTAGCTTTGTTTAGACATCTTCATCTCAAGTCACCTGTGGATTTATTTTTATATCACGCAGTCACGTTGGGGGCCATAAAACCGATATTTATGTACTTTATCTACCCGTTCACGGGACGATGAAACCATTCCAATACTCATAAACTTGTAACATAGGCATATTCGATTTTTTTTAAAGAATATTAGAACAGAAAATACTAATATTCCCTCTAACCTATCCAGCTAAGCTAAGGTAGTGTAATGGCCAAGATTCGAACCCGGGACCTCTTAGACTTGATAGTTAACGGTTGACGCGTAAAAAAGTGATTAAATAATTCATTTGGGCATACGAGATGTAATCAGTATTAGACCAATGTTAAATGCAATTAAAAAAAAATTAAGCAATAAGAAATTCCGACTGCTGTCAAAAATATCGAAACAAATAAACCGGACTGCTGTCTAAAAGATTTAAACAAGTAGGACTGCAGACACTACCCTATTGCCAATCATAAACCGAAAGAAAATTTAATGGGTACAGCATTCTGTTAAACTTGTTCCGATCTTTCGGACAGCAGTCGCATTAATTGTAAATAAAATGTGCCCAACCTTGGGTGTACTTGGATATAAGTGCACAGTTTTTCACATAAAGTTGTATCAAAAGCTGTATATCATTTGTCGACTGTACATAGCTAATAGTTAATATGCTTTTGAACATTGCTATTTTCAACGTGTACATCTTTTGTAAATGCAACTGCAATGAACTGTATAAAGTTTTGTGGGACGGGAAAATAAGAGAATATTTGAAGAGGGAATATACCCCTAAACGTTTATTTCAACCTACTGTAAAATATTAATAAGCACTTATAATTTTAAGTCATTCGATAAAATAAGTCCAATTTTGAAGGTAA
The DNA here is from genome assembly GCA_914829495.1 of Eilema sororculum. Classification (NCBI taxonomy): domain Eukaryota; kingdom Metazoa; phylum Arthropoda; class Insecta; order Lepidoptera; family Erebidae; genus Eilema; species Eilema sororculum. The sequence continues at coordinate 17,292,255 of OU618543.1, read as the reverse complement.
TACCACATGATCGAAGTATACATACTATACACTGATATAGTGTGTAATCAGTCTAACAATAATTGATACCAAGTTAGTTATTATGTTCGTATAATATTTCCAAAACGATACATATCAGTTATGATATGTTATTACAGTCATCTAGAAATAATAGGAATAAATACGTTATAATCAGTTCTTGTCTTGTTGTTACTGATTGAGGGAGACCACCCATTGGTTCCGTTACAAACTATATCAGATCTGTGTTTGAAACATAATACATATTGAATGAAATCTCTCTCATTTTAGCGAACATGACAGTCTATGGTCATTTAGTTAGCGTTTCGATTTACAAACAGTGGCATGTAATATTATTTCTTTTTGAAGTAAATAAATATAGAGAACATCTCACTATTTATTACTGTCCTTATATACCCGACGGGCTTCTTTTTCTATCATTAAACCTATAATAAGAAAATTTGGTTAAGATTTGAAGGTGATTCTTGAGAAAAATGTTTCAAATGGGTTTAAATGGACTTTTTTTGACTTAAAAATGATCATTAATTACAGAAATGTTTTATGTGTATCCAAACAGCAATAGAATAAAGAACAAAACGAACATCGTTACCAACAGTTCATTGTTTTGTTATAACATTTATTACTGAGCCATTCGTCTGACCAATTCTGTTAAGGAAACAGTCGCACTGATGTTGTGTCACATCATACTGGACATTGTAATAAATATTTATCAAGTAATAAAGATTTTTACGAAGAGGCGATGTGACGAAAAACCCTTCAACAAATGAAGAAAGAATTCCCCCACAAGCTTCACAGTTCAACGGGTAAGATATTACGGCTCAAAATGAAGTTCATTTTATTGCCACTTTCCGCGCACAAATCTTGTAATAACACAATCTAGCTACAACGCAATTACTGTAATTTTCTGCTTTTTACATCGAATTTTTACCGTTTAGGAAAATATGTACAATATGTACATAATTAATTACTAATCAAGTCACCGGCACCCAACGAAACGCCTCAATTACAAGACAGACTAAAAGTAATCGCTCGGATCTTGCAAGACTGGTATTCCAACTTTGTAGTAGTGGGATTATTTTTCCAATTCCATTGGATTATCTTGGCACGCAACACAAATCTCTAAAGTATATATTTAATGGAATATTTATTTCATCTCATATTTATAAAACTAATCTATTCTTATTAGTTGAGCCCGCTCAATGAGTCACCCGTGTATGAGTTCCATTCCCGCTCAAAAGCAAGTTATGTATAAAAAAAAATATTATATTGATTTTGGTTGGTTGTTCTCCGTGGTTGTGGCGTACAGTCGCAGTGACACTTTCGTACCTAGTAGGGAAGCCGACGATGCTAAATTGAGATTTACTCGAGGGTTATAGGTAACATCACATTCCATACTAGGTTAAATATTTGAACGTGAGTTGAAAATTTAAATAACTAGTTTTCACTTAGTCTTTTACTAGTTACCCAGGTTACCCTGCTTATTGCGTAGGATCAACAACCTCTTGATACTTCTACAACTTATTGATCTAAAAACAACTATAATAATATAGATAAAAATACCAACCTATAACCTTTTATCAAGTAGATTGACTGCTTTGTATAACACCAAATTACACAATGGATCGAATTAGGTTAATGTAATCCAGACATGCTGTGATTATGTTGCACAATTAGTATACCATTAAGCAAATTAGTTCGGCTACTTCTAATAGTGGTACCTATTGGAATCGTAATTATATTGATTTGTGGACATTGCCATGACTTGTGTACATCGATTGATAACCTCGTTATTTTAAATCGATAGCATTTTTAAAACGAATTGTAGGTAATTAATTAAATCGGAATAAGTCAGACTTGAATCCACGACAAATCCTTTCTAAGGGATGGATATTCGATTCAAACAAGTTTGTTCCTCATTAAAAATATTCGAAGTTCATTTATACGACTATTTTGTTTCTAATAAATATTTATATCAAATAAAAAAGAGTTATTGAAGTTAGGTTATTAAAAATTGTTGATATTTTTTGTTATTGAACCCCAATAACTCAAATTTACAACTTTACAAGGTCCCTATAAATTGTGTAAAACAGATGAACGTATAAATCGCCAGGAGTTGTGTAAACGCCTATTAATTTGACATCCATTTCCAAAGAGATTTATGGCGTTTCAAACGGTTGTGGCCACACCGCGGGCTGCTTTCTAATCAAAATGCGTCCTTACTCAGACAGAATGTGGCTTAAGCGTTCTCGGGCAACTTAGAAATTAATAAGCGATTTAATCTGATATCTAAGGACTATAATTATACCTAAATTGTGAAACAATTTGATCTCAATTTTTCTACCTCTGTCTGCCAAAAACCACCCCACCCCAGGCTGGATGATATTGACCAGTCAGGTAATGACCACTATCTGACCAGGCCAATAACCGTCATCGATAAAGTGACATTCAGAAGCATTCACATGAAACAAAAAATATATTGACAATATTTTCCAAATGTTCGTAAGCATGTTGGTAGATGGCTCCATGGTCGCCTCTTAAAGACGGATATAAAGAGAAGGAAAATTTGAAATGATTCAAGTGCGGCTCAATAGCTCAGTTGGAAGAGCATTCCCCCTGTAAGGGAAAGGTCGTGAGTTCGAGTCTCACTTGAGCATTTCATTTTTTCCGATGTTTTTCGTGTATAATATGTATTTACATACAAAAAAAAAGGTATTTAAGTATGTTTATCCACATTCTAGATTCCATAACACAAGTTATAAAAGCTTACCATGAGTCTAGATAGCGTTGTATAGAATGTTGTGGAATATTTATTTATTTACTTACTAGCTGTCCCGGCGAACTTCGTACCGCCAATTTTTTCCAGCCCTCGTGGTGTCAGATCCCATTCCCGCTGCACTATTTAGGGGGATGAAAAATAGATGTTGGCCGATTATCATAGATACCGGATAAGCACAAAAAAATTCATCAAAATCGGTCAAGCCGTTTCGGAGGAGTATGGCAACGAAAACTGTGACACGAGAATTTTATATATTAGATTTAATTTTTGGTTTAATTTTATAACAAAAAACAAACGGTTAATTAGTAGGTACGTACCTATATTAAGCCGGAACGTAGTAAGTTGCGGTTGCAAGTTGATTGCACTAACGCGCTCGATACGTTGAGTACACGTTGATGAACACAACGCGATTCCACTCACAGGCCCGCAAATATGATTAATACTCGCCAATGAGCCGGTTTCGGTGGTGGACGCTCCCGGCGACGGGACGCGTAACGATCCAGCTTGCTCTGATTATTTTGGGAAAGCTTAAGTGACGGTATGCTATCACGATGTTTTTAAAATTTTATGATGGTTAAATTGTAATTGGCATCCTTGCCATGGGTTTGCTTCTGAAAGAACTATTTACTTCAGTAAACAGATCCTATTGTTGTAAATGTTTGGAAGCTTTGGTGATTGTAACAGCCTGCCGCCAGAAGTAGACCTATGCACGTTAGCCTCTTTCCTTTCGAAAGAAAGGCAGACGTGTAAATGTCTTGCATTTTCAATTAGTATTTCTCTGACAGCACCAAAATAATAAAGCCGTAATAAAAGGTTTTTTTTTAAATTAAAAATAAATGTCAACTCTCAGCGGACAGTATAAATTAAGGGTTAAAAGGTGAATGATAAAAAAAAGAAAGAAGATGAAGTATAGCAGCCAGCTTTATCTTAAACCATATAACGCAGCATATAATTATTATTATTTAACGGTAGCCTAAGTTAATTATAATCTTAATACTTGGCTGGTTAAGAGAGCCCACTCAAGCTGGAAAATCTTGATACTAAATTTAAGTTCTATAATAATAGTAGATATCGCCCGCAATACCGAGAACCTCTCCATCTATGACAAGACTCTTTACTTTTATTAAATGAATCTTATGTTTGCCCACCAGTTGAATTCGCTATCTGCAATCCACTCGCTTTTCTAACGTCTACGAGTCTACGCCGTAGCACCCTCGTAGCAAACTTTAAAACGACCAATTTCATCATATAATAGGATTACTTAGTTGAAGCGTGTAGATGTCCTTAATAAGCTATAAACTACAGGATGTTAATTTTGATGTCAAAATAAGGTGAAGGTGATGACGTAGTGAAATAAAAAGTGTGTAACTTTTACTGCAATACAGTGCGTAGGTATGATATGGTAGAATGTTAGTGTTACATGTTTTTTTAATCAATGAGGCATTGACATCTCGTTATTAGGTATACGTTTTTTAATTTTCTAAATCGTTTTACTGGTGGTTTACTGCTTTTTAGTATGGAATATATTTTATTAAATTATTAGTCATTTGGAAATTTACATTTTCAGGCTAAATAAATTCGAAAATTTAAAAACCAAGTCCACAGACTGATAGTGAAAATAAATTTACATAGCAGTAAAGATTTTAGGTCTTATCAGACATTCTGAATGTCCAATCTGCTAATTGGGAAAATAGTTTAAAATCAGCACAAACTTCTAATTACATAGTTGCTGAAACGGACTATTATATTTTTACTTTTATAATGCGAAAAATTAACTGAAACAAACCTAGAACTTTGAATAGATTTGGTTATTTTTTAAATTACATTTAAACTGATCACGATCTTTTGGAAGCTCAGGATCTTCAGTAACCAATACGTCATTCACGGGTTACTTAATTCCCACCTTGGGCGCCAATGTGTAGGGTGAAACAGTTTTATTTGAGTACAAAATATTCGCATAAACTTCTCAAAATATCATAAAAACTTATTTCAAAACTTTCTTAATACTTCCCACGTATAAAACTATAACATTTAAGTATTCACTAACCGAATCACGTCGCGAAGATTTCAAATATTTCAACTTCGAGGGAGAGCAAATGAAATTCCTTCGAGTAAATCAGATTCAAGGTGAAACACGACATTCTTCGTGACCATTGCTCTGACACGAATGTCGAATATCTGGTGTTTTCGACTGTATCTTATGTAAATTGCTTTTGAGTGACAAAACCGACACAAATTAATTTTATTGGGAGCTGTATATTGATAATTTGGTTATGACGAAATTTCGTTATGTCAAGGATTTGTGGCACTGCGAGTTCTAAGATTTTAATTTGGAAATAACTTTTGCCAGTGACTATATCCTGGCAGAAGTGGGTAGATGCGGTACGCTATGTATATAATAGTTTAGAAGTTATTATTATGTTTTTATTCCATTAAAGAATATCTGGTCTACTAATTTAAAAATTTTTTTTAGTGTTCCACACAAAATGTTTTATAACTCGCATACATAAGGTCGTTTCTTCTCAATTTCAGTACAATAAACAACACAAGACAGTTTTATTGTTATAAGACTCAACTTCTGTATAAATATTACTCTTTTTTATATTCTGTAATAGACGAAGGTAAGCGATAAAAATATGAGCGAGTCCATTCGCTTGCTACATTACATCTGCAGTTTAACAAAAAGTGAAGAGTTGTGCCTTGTTACTGGTTGTAAAACTCAGTTTTATGGGGATATTATACATTCCTGTCCCCGACCCGGCGGTACCTAACTTGCTTTACAGTTTCACTTGCTTTACAGACATTTCAAATGACAGCGCGTGCATTCCGATATGCACTTAAAAAGCTTTTACATAGATCACACTATTTCATTATCATAAAAACGTAATGAACTTCCTTTTTAACGTGTGCTTAGATTATTTGATGGGATGTAATTTCACTTCGAATATTTAATTTTGTATTATAAAATACTAGCTGTGGTCTACGCGTCATTGTCAGTTTGCGTGAAATACAGATACGAGTAACGTGCCCATTATAATACTTATGTGTCACTCCAGATTATATTCTCTATCTCTTTGGCGAATTTCATCTTGTGGAAGAGTAGTAAATGTCAATTGATCCTTACAAACTTTCATATTAGTAGGATAAGGAGTAGACAATGATGTTTAAAGTGAGGTAGATACGTTATCACAATACTATGGCCATGTCAAAAGTCTTACCGTTACCGCAATGTAGTCCTACTTTTTTCTTATTCGCACGAACTGATAAGGCCTGTTTTTCACTCATTCTTGCGTTGAGGCAGTTAGTCTGCCTCGTAGCCTTCTTTTGAGTGACTCGTTTTTGAGCTACAGTGCTGAATCTCCGTCTTTTTGAGATCAGGTCATTGGAAGCAGAAAGCTAGGATAAACGGCTTCAACTGAATCTACATATATAAAAAATGTATTGTACAGAAAAATAAAACAGAATGTGGGCCAAAATGCCGCTCAAATCCCAATTTCCTTCTAAACTCAAAGAGTTATTGATCACTGTACGACAACAGATTAAAAAGTCGACTTTGTTATGTCAGTTTAAATCCTTGAGCGGTCGGAAAATTATAACTCGCAAAAGTTTCAAAACAAAATTACGTAGGTCTATATTTTCTTTAGGCTGTACTTTTTACTTGACTTGTTTCCAAACTTGCGCGTTGAATTTATTATATTCATTTAAAATATTACGACAAGGACTATACAATAAAAGTCTGCTAAGTTTATTAATCTGAAATTAAACTTTATTCGAGATATCAACAGCGTTAAATCATTCGGCAGGAACCAATTAAATCAATTTAGCTGACGTATGAATAGGTAGACGTCACGGCCAAGAAAATACCAGAAATAGAAATATTTTTAGAACATTTGTGGGTTGAACGGAAACACAGTATGAAACTTTAAATATTAATACATGCAAATAATAATAACAACGTCAATATAATGTTGTGGCATACATACATAACATAAACTCACGCCTGTATTCCCCGAAGGGATTCGCAGAGGTGCTAGCACCCACATTTCGCCAGTTTATGTTTAGGTCCCAATGTAATAGGTGGCGAGCCTATTGCCATTAACCGGGCACTTATAAACCTGCGAAAAATACCCACATAACTTCGAAAAGCATCGAGAAGTCATTCGTGTGTGCCATGGTATACCTGGGATCGAACCCAAAACCTCGTCTCAGCAGTCCATTACCCATACCACTAGGCTGCCGCAGATTATTTATTTATTTATAATGTTCCATACTTAATGATTTAGGTTTACTCTTTATTTATTTTTGCTTTTAAACCTCTCTAATTTGTTTATTACAGAAGATAGATGAATATCTAGTTAATTGCTAGAGAATGTCATTGATAAGAAACTTTAATATGAGCTTCATATATTTGTTACCAAGTTAATATAAATTACTTCACATTCTAGAACTTGTATTGTATTCAAAAAACAAAAATAACACTGAGTACTGATAACGCAATATGTAAGATAAAAAATATGCAATGAATGGGCACGTAGGTCTTCTCTCCTCTGGAGGAATGAAATAAATTAAGCTTCAATTATTTAATACAATTATTTACACAGCATTCAAGTTTACAAATTAGGAATAGCACAATAGTGAGTCGCGTTACAATTGATATGTATTAATTCAAGTATATAAAAGTCGTATTAACAATCTAAAATACTGAACAAAAAAAAAAACGATACGGCATTCATTTCTTCGCAATCTTATTCGATTGTCATTAACTACGGCATGTTTCAATTCTAAAACTCACCAGTAAATTTATGTTGTACTACAACTGCAAACAGTCCGCTGTGGTTAGTTTGTTACGTGAGGTGACTACTGGCGCCACGCCACGAGACGCCTGTAAACGTAGTAACTTGTACCGCTTAGTAATTATAAAGGACTAGCTTTTGCCTGCGGCTCCGCCCGCGTGGATGTCGGTTATCGCGACCAAACATAGCCTATGTCCTTTCTCATGGTCTAATCTACCCCTATACCAAATTTCATCAAAATCGGTTCAGTGGTTGAGGCGTGAAAGCGTAACATACAGACAGACAGACAGACAGACAGAGTTACTTTCGCATTTATAATATCAGTATGGATTTCGTGCACACCAAAATGAATTTCAGTGCTAAGTTGACACTTACATTTTTCACATCAAATAAATAGTAGTAGTTTCCCCGACAGTCGCTCCCCCAAAAGCCTATATAACATAACATAAACTCACGCCTATATTCCCTGAAGGGGTAGGCAGAGGTGCTAGCACCCACATTTCGCCAATATAACTCAAATGAAAATGAATTGCAGTACCAACTTGATGTTTACAAATAAATACTGAAACAATTTTCCTGACGATTGCAAAACCAACAAGTTAAATTAAGAGAAGAGTGTACCCTGGTCTCTAAAGTAGGTACAAGTTTTAGATAAAAACCGGGAATATAACTGTGATGATGATAATGACGTACTAAGATCTTCACAATTTTAGAGTAATGTTTGAAAATAAAATTTCAAGATTAAACTTTGAGAATGTCGAGAGGCGAAATCCGTAAAATTAACTGTTAAAGTCCAAATGTATATTCAATTTAAATATAAGCTCTTCTTTTAATATACTTATCAGTTAAAACGACCGTCATACATACAAAAGAAAAAAAAGCTTTTCAACTAAAAGAAGACTGCTAGAAAATGTTTGACTAGCCTAAGACACGCTCTCCGTGTCGTTAGACCGATCTCCATTGTTCGATCACAATGTTCTATTCAATCTATGGAGAGATTTTAAGAGGTCCTATGAAGGCCTCGACAAAAGAGGTCCACACTCGACTATTACTGGAACTATAACGAGACTCCGTGTTCGGCAAACAGCTTTGTAGTTTGTGGAAGACTAATTACAGCCTGCGGGTCTGTTTACGGAGCTTTTGTTACTATGTCGATTGTCATTCGATATTGTAGCGTTGTGTCAGTGGGTCACTCACTAATGGTCACCATTCGACGTGAGTATACGGGTGTTTTACGTGGGTGTGAATGGCCAAATTCAAAACGATGCAGAATAGCAAAACGTATCTACTCAACGGATTCTTGAGCCCATATTCGATAAAAAATAGAAGTTTATCATTGGATTTTTAAAAAATCTATATTGCTAACCAAATTAATAAATGAGTTAATTGAAAATATCACACAAAGGTCAGCCTTTTCGTTTGATGCCACTTGTTCCAATTAACGATACTATAGATTAAAATAGTTTTGTCGTACAGGAGGTGTATAAAATATAAGTACCACACCTTTTAACCATGCAATTAACAGATATGGTAGATAATATATATTTTAACAAGGATTTCTAGTTCGAAAAACATTGGAAAAAATGAAATGCTCAAATGAGACTCGAACTCACGACCTTTCGCTTACAGGGCGACTGCTCTGCCAACTGAGCTATTGAGCACCACTTGAATCATTCCAAATTTTCCTTCTCTTTATATCCGTCTATAAGGGCGACGGTGCAGGATATAAAGAGAAGGAAAATTTGGAATGATTCAAGTGGTGCTCAATAGCTCAGTTGGCAGAGCAGTCGCCCTGTAAGCGAAAGGTCGTGAGTTCGAGTCTCACTTGAGCATTTCATTTTTTCGAACTTAACAGTTAGCATAATAAATGCTAAAAAAAAATTCATTCAAATATTTGGGCGCAGTCATCAAAATTCAATGTTGAAAAATGGTTGAAAAATCATTCATTGTTTCCAACAGTTCGTAAGAATGTTGGTAGATGGCCGCACCGTCACCCTTATAGACGGATATAAAGAGAAGGAAAATTTGGAATGATTCAAGTGGTGCTCAATAGCTCAGTTGGCAGAGCAGTCGCCCTGTAAGCGAAAGGTCGTGAGTTCGAGTCTCACTTGAGCATTTCATTTTTCCAATGTTTTTCGAACTTAACAGTTAGCATAATAAATGCTAAAAAAAATTCATTCAAGGATTTCTAGTATTAAACATAATTAAAATTCACTAGTACTAGTCCACATTATTTTTTTAAGAACCTGCCCGGTTTTCATCTTACGGCATTCTCAAAGGTTTATGCCGTATGGCCGTAGGTTCTTAAATGAATAACGTGGACATGTATAAATGAATTTATATGTGAAGCTAGAAATCTAAAACACGCGTACATATGATTATATTTGCTACAAATTTTGTACTATGAGTAAATCTACACAAAACCGTGGTATGTTCTGAATAATATGTAAATTATGCATAATGAAGAATGCAGACATGCACTACTTTTTATTATTACTTTTAAAATCTGGACATTTGTCGCATAATATCTATAATATCGTGTACGACATGTATCCAGTATTTTTATCAAATAAAACTTCTAGTAACGAAAATTCGCCGCGTATTTCCGTGTGTCGTTTAAGGTGACTAAGGGATAGGGCTGTTTAACATGAGATAGATAGATACAGCCCAGACACAGCCTCAAATGCATGGTTCGAGTTAACAATAGTGCCCGGAATACGGCAATAGGCCCTCTAATACGTGAGACCGAATACAATAATTGGTAAAATGTGGGTGCTAAGCCACCTCTGCCTAACCTTTCGGGGATAAAAGCGGTTCGATGTATGTAATTGGTTACTTACTAACTCCTCCAACTAAGCTAAATTGCTTGTGTTAGTAGTGTGGCACATTGACAGTGTAATGGCCTGAATTTAAATCTAAGCTATCGGAATTCAGGTTACCGAGTAACTCGGGGCGAGTTGGGGACACTCGAGGGCCAGTCCGATGGGAATGGCTCTGGGTCAGCCGAGGGACGAGGGATATGTCGTAGACAAACCTCACCTTCGGCCTAGCACGACGACCCACAGACGGCGTGCGGTTTTAGACGGTTCGAGTCAGACATAACCCCCCTCCCCTGGCACCCGCGGTGGGAGAGGTATCCGAGGGAATTTCCGCACGAAAAAAAAGGTAAACGCGTAACCCTATATAGGTTGAGAGTACCGCACATATGAAGTGCTGGATGTTGTCCAATTAATAATTTAAAGCCAATGAATCTCTAACATTAGATTGAATATTAATTTCCATTATAACAAACTACCATTCATAATTTCATTATAAATCTATCAAAAGCCATAATTAATTATGACTAACAAATCCTTATCTCTACAGTCGCAGTGTATTGACAACGTCAAATGTTAATTATTGGATGAGACATTAAACAGTTTTACGACTTGTACATTATGATTTATACAATATTCATAATTTATTACGACATCGCGTTTATAGGGTTAAAGCTCGCGTTAGAATGATATGTATATATATGATATAATCGCGTTATGAGTCGTATTGGGTAAGTAATATTATTCTCCTATCATAAAAAAGGGTTCCATACCGCCATCGAATGCAGTAAGTATGTAGACTCACGAAGAAATTACAAAAGGAATTCAAAAACGCATACTCAAAAATTCGCATTACAAATAATGGTTAAATTACAATGGCAATCACCATGTTCACTTTAAAACAACCATGCATTCCGAACGCAAGAGACAACACAGTTTTTTCATCGGGCGCGTCGGAAGGGTGTGCCGTGCTGGTTAACGCGTTCGCCAATGTGTAGAGCGGACATTAGAAATGAGCTCAAATTGATTCTTATACAGTAACGATTTAAAAAATCCATAGTTCTATAGTAACAAGTACCCCTAAAGAACTTCAAAGATAATGTTATGAAACATTCAAAACAACAGGAATTATCTATAAACAGATACCTTGAGTTGCGTGAAGACACGAAATCAAATAATTTCTCAATCTTGAGATGACTGTGTACAACTTAAGTTATAGCTTGAACCATATATTTTAGACCTAAAATGGGTTCAAAATGAGTTCTATACGCGCAATACACGTTTCTTGTGTGTATTTTGAAGATAGAACGGGGTGCCACAGCGCGCGTTGGTGGACGAGCTCAAATTCACCAAGCATAGATTATTACAAAACAATCAGCGCACCCCAGGGCCTTTTTTATCTCGCGATTTAGGTCCAAGATATATGATTCAAGGAATAATCTTAGTTACTTACTAGCCAATCAATGACTACTTTTAGTTTGCCGCAAACAGTGCAAGATCTTATTACTCCTACTGATCCCAAATTATGCATAGTTTTAAGTTACTTACCCTACAGCATCTATTACAAATCTTCGCAATTGCTATGAATGCCATGAAAGTTTATGTAATTTTTAAATGAGAAATAATAAACACCATTCGCTAGAATGAAAAACGAGCTGTTCGCACATCATACTGCTATTTAACTCCACTATTGTTGCTACAGTTGGATGTTCGTGCGCGACACAGATTGTTCCGTGGTGATCGAATTGTGGTCTGCCTCAATGCCTCAGCAGCCCGCGTGTGGTCGCACCACCGTGACACGTCCGTTGATGGGCCGATAACGGAACAATATAATTCTGCCTCTTTTAGTCACCAATGTATAGGAAAGTAAGCATTGACGTGAAATATGGACGTAAAATCTTTCTCACTGTTTTTATACGCTTAAATGAAAATGCGAGCCGTAAGTACGCCAGTACTATTATCTATTCTGTGCCGTAAGTCTGATTGAACAAGCTCTAGTAACGCAACTTTTGAACATTAATTATAATAGAAAATTATTTTTTGATAATCACCATTACTTTCATATATGGTTGTAGTCACATAAAAATAAACAAACATGCATTTCGATTTTATAATATCACTATAGCAATCGTGTGCAAGTTAATTATTCTATTATCCCACTTATAATGTATGAGTTTTGTTGAAGCCTGTAGAAGTTTTAGTAACTATTGGAAGTAAAATAGATAATTATGTATCGTAGCAGTTATAAATTAAATCCTTCACGACGTTTCAGAGAAGTACAAAATGTTACGTGATGATGTCTATTTCAGAATGGAACGAATATGACGCTTCAACTAACGTTTAATATTATTAAAACAGGGAGAGAAAATAAACAGTATGCAAACAAATAAAACTCTATTCTCCAGTTATACCCTAAGTTCTAATGAAATTTTATGAGAAACATAATTAGAAACTTAAGAAGTGTTTTTATTTAAATTTGAAAGTCACTTATTATTTATGGCCAGAGCACTAAACTGCGAGGTGACCACAACTGCGACTAAAAATAAAGTCTACAAACGGTTTTATAGAACTAGTACGTTTATTTTCAATCACGTTGTTACAATGTCCAACCGCATAAAGTATCACCCACGCATCGAAAATGGCTGTATTTGACGGGCTGGTGTAGTCTACTCCACAGCAATAAAAATATGTTATGTAAACTCAAGGTTAGTGTTGTATCGATGATCTTTATATTATTATAAAAACTGGTTATTTTCCATTGTTTAGAAGTGTCCTAATAAAACAAAAGCATTGTTTACCCAACTTCAAGGGCGTTTTATTAAGAGGCCGTGACGTGCTTTTGCGAAAATTTATCGGCCTAGTGGCAGTGCGTAGATTCGAGATACTGAACCAACAACAAAATTGTTTCTAGTTATTAACAATTAATCCTCACTCGTATAACTTGACCTCGCTCTATTGATTTGACATTTTGAAGTTTGAAATGTAATTAATTATGAAAATATACCCGCATCTGTACGATGGGGGACTAGAATTCTACCCAGTAAATAATTTTAGATATGCTGTGTATCTAACAAGGTCTTCGCTTCAGCGATACTGTAATAAGGTTCCCTGAACTGTAAAGCTATAACAATCGAAAAGTAAATTTAGCTTGCATTGTGAAATTCTATAAATGGCTGTAGAAGAATTTCTTCATTCAGAGCTAGTTTTAACTTATACGGATGACAACACAATGTCGCAGCGAGCGACTCATTAGTGTATATGCATATTCTATGACATTTCAAGACAAGACAATGTGCAAGTAACAAGGCTTCCTACTTTTATAATGGAAAATGTATGTATTACAATGTTTTTAATAAGTACTTGAATACGTGAAAGACGAGGTTAGAAGGTAGAGGTAAACGCACTTTATTCCTTCTAACAGTATTTTACAGTGCTAGATGGCAAACCAATAAAAAAAAATTCATATGAATATTAGCATTTAGGTACCTGGGCTTCTAGTTAAAAAAATCCGATTTGTATCACAGCAAATTGGACTTTATGGAAGTATGAAGGTGTTGATAGAGGTATATGTGAGCTCAATGTCGCCGTCATCCGGGCGCCGGCACGACCGCTTGTTACTTCTTTTCAACAACCTGCTAAGAGGAAATTTAATTTCATCGCATCAACCCTATTTTTACGTTTGTCGTGTGTTTGGTATTTCGGACAGAGTTAGGCAGAATCATACTGATTACGTACTTCAGAAACAATTCAATAGGTAAGTAAGAGAACAACGAATGATCCTTTTTATTTGTTGTCAAAGGGAAACTTTTCAAATATTACATAAAAATATAATAAGCATCTGTCTGCAATGTTGTCTACTTGGAGTTCAGAATTAAGAGAGAAATGAAAATCATATTTTTATTTTGACATTGTATCAATATCCATAGTTTTAAACAATATATCAGTGAAGTCGTTTTTACGTGGTTAAGATGAAGCATCCAAACGTTAAACATAAACATTCACAATTATAATAATTAATAATATTTGTAGGGTGACATGGCGAAGTAATTAACAATGCACTTAATGCGAACATTGTTTTGGTTTTCACAGACAAAACTTTGATATGACTTTGTCTACAATAATCTTAAGTTAACGTCAAGTCTGGTTGACTTGATCGCGGTTTCTATTATTGCTGAAATCCGCTCTTACAACCTCAAATCACACCTTAACTTGGGACTAATGAATCCCTTAATTTTGAAATGTGAAAAGGCACAGCCACGCAAATGGCTTATGATATGTAAACGCAATTTTCATGGTTATAACGCAACCGTATGTAGTAATTCACACGAACGTGTACCATCGTACAATCCGCAAAACAAATAGCCGTTCATTATATTAATTTCAAAATTAGTCACGTTTGATTTACACAATTTAGTCAGTGACCCGCTGTATTTCGATTCACTTAATACTTATGAATATTCAGACCGTAGATTAGATTTGATCAAACATTTTCGCCGTCATCTGTCTACAGGAAACTTTGTCGCATTTTAATACGTGTTTGGATACCTAGCGTAACCACTTGTGTTAGTTCTTGATATACATGAATTTCATTCCATAGTATTTATTATTATTATAATACTCTAAAACTAGCTTTTGCCCGCGGCTCCGCCCGCGTGGATGTCGGTTATCGCGACCAAACATCGCCTATATCCTTTCTCATAGTCTAATCTACCCCTATATCAAATTTCATCAAAATTCGTTCAGTGGTTTAGGCGTGAAAGCGTAATATACAGAAAAACAGACAGACAGACAGACAGAGTTACTTTCGCATTTATAAAATATTATGGATTATGGATTTTATAATTCAATGAAGTCGACAGGTTAGTTAGTTACAGGTAGGTTATTATAATATATTCAAATGCTGGAGATTGCTGAATATGATTTGAAATTCAGAACTGTAAACCTAAATCAAACGTGTATACGATATTAATATTGAGTAAGCAAAGCGTTCAACAGAATTATTATAAGGCACTTTTCTAACACAACGATATCGCAATATAAATTACAGGCTACAATTATTACAGTCTACAATGCAATGTTTATTAAAAATGACTTGATTTCGATCTAAAAACTAATACCGTAACATTGTTCAAAGAATATGTTACAGAATTTAACGCATTTAGATTACGTAATTAGATTAAGACAGTCACAAATCATTGTGAACTAGATAATATCGTGGTGTGATAATTTTGACGAGACCTGCGACACGAAAACATGAATTGTACGCAACATTTGAGGTGTGGAATATCAAGAGTACTTATGATTCGGTTGATACCGCAATCGAATTTAGTAAATGGGGCTATGTTGGTATGTATACACAAATTCTCCATTCGTTGATGCCCTTCACGTCTTGATTACAATAGGAAGGTCACTATCTAACTTTAATCAAAATGGTAATGGATTCCGGAAATAAAATTGATTACGATTCTCACCAATATGTCTGAAATTTCAATATTTTGGGCGTTTTTAGTATCCTATTAAAATGGTAATACGGTATACCTGATGACAAGCGGTTTACTGAGCGTAGGCTGGTATTGACTGGAAATGGGAAATATTTTGTATAGATAAGTAAATAATTTGATTTGGTGTATGATTTTAAATGTTAAATTATTTTGTTGCTGTAGCTGTAGTTTATTTGTTGATGTTATTGGAATTTTAAGATTTTTTATTGCGATGTTTTGGTAACTCGATTATGGGTTGCTTTAAAGACATTTTTTTGAGCTCCAGTTTTTTGAGTCCTTCAAAATATAATTGTTAGGTAATTGTGACAGGTACAATCAAATCTGCTTGGTAAAGCAGATTTGATTGTACCTGTCACACATGATTGAAATGTACCACACCTTTCAATCATTTTCTCCATCAAAATAAGCATATTGAATTGGGAAAATAAATCAGAAAAATTACAGAAAATCAATCGCAAAGAATCGTTTTATTTCAATAAGATTTTGACAATATTTTATCAGTTGATGATATATAACTCATTAAATTTATTTAACTTACTTTTTGAACAAATTTTAAGGAATTTCCATTTCCATAATTATTACGAAATAGCATTCTCCATTGAGCTATGAAATTGGATTATAAAACCCCAAAATTATTTGGTATACTTAGATACGTTTAATCCTTTGAGCAGCTTTGAAACCTTTTACATTAAGTTTTGTGTGTATTAAATAAATAAAATGAATATAATTCTAATGAATAATTATATATGTAGATACTATTTTATTTTGCGTCATACTATTTTTGATTAGCACATCCTATTTCCCTCTTATAAGGGCAAATAATAAATAAAAAGGAAAACCGGTTGTTTACGAAAAAGTCGTGACGCACTGTCTCAGATAAATTCTCCAAGGACTTGTGTCATATGTTTACACTCCTGACGCAAGACTCCGCATACGTCAAGGGGATTATGACATTTTAACTTTGCATATTTTCAATTACAAAGACTCCCTATGCCTTTTTCTGCCTTTATATTAACAATATTCCGACAACGATGACTTTTTAAATGCCGTAATAGAATTATATCTTAAATATTCGTCTTCTGTAGAAAAACAATGTTTTTATTCAGATATGAAATATTCAGATCAGACGCAAAAAATTTCGGATTTATTTGAACTGATTGAGTTAATTTTATTATTTTCACTTCACCCAGAAATGTAAACGAAATATTAGCTACGTGTGAAGAATTTTACTGAAAGTGCTACAGACCTCAATGGCGTACCTACCGGTAGATATACTATAGGTAATTAGGTATGTTACGATATTGTCTTAGCTCACTTGTATATTAATTTAGTGATAAACAAAACAAAATTAACATTATTAACAATCTTGATGAGTATCCCGATCCACTAGGCCAAAAAAAAAACAAAATTCGAACGCAATAAGGGGTAGGTACTTACAGTTGTTGATTTATTAATTTGAAAAGATCAGTAAACAGTGTAATTCGTTTAAAAGAATTGAATTTATTCAGTGATTAAATATCAATTTTAACTTCCTCCCGAGGTCGTAATCTAGTTAAAGTTGAAACAATACGAAACATGATAAATTGCTTCTTCGGTAACAGTGTTAATATTGATTTTATAATTTTATTTTGAATCTTTAATCGGCAAAAGTTTTTGCGGTGTAATGAAGATAAATGTGAAGGTTTTGTTTACCAAACTTGAGTCTAGGAGAGTTTTTTTGTAGTATGGTTATAATAGCGGACTGAGTTTATTTAAACTACATGAAGGCGGTAGTAATGTAGAAGGCGCACCGGTCTAGGAAGATTGCATGTCCCCGATTCTACTAAATCTGAACCACTGTGGTGAGACAGTCACTGCAAAAAATGACATTAAATTTTTGACTTTATTTCTATACGCCTAAAGTCCAAAATGAAATGAAAATAGTTTCATTACACTTTTTCATTTACTCTGTAAAAAGTCATTTAATATTGAACAACTACATCGCTTTAAAGTCTATTATTTAATGCCGTTTTTGCAGTGGCTGCGGCGCCACTGTGGTTTGACTTTAGCAGAATTAAGGCCCAGAACGATCTCCGTCTTCTATGGGTGCGAGCCTAGGAGTGACTGTTGGGGCTAGTCGTTATCTTGGCAGGAATAAAAAAAATATCTATATAACAACTAGTTTTTGCCCGCGGCTCCGCCCGCGTGAATGTCGGTTATCGCGACCAATCATAGCCTATGTCTTTTCTCATGGTTTAATCTACCCCTACACCAAATGTCATCAAAATCGGTGCAGTGGTTTAGGCGTGAAAGCGTAACATTAAGACAGACAGAGTTACTTTCGCATTTATAATATTAGTATGGAGGTATGGATACGCTACGCCCCAAAGGGAGGACCAGAAAATGTTCGAATTCAACCATTCGGAGAACACAGCTGGTAGTTGGTACCAGATTGGTAGAATCAGCATTTAAATACAGGGCTTTATAGTACGAGAGCTGATGACGTTAACGCCAATCTCATCCCTTATCTGAATGGGATGTGTACCATTAGACGCGTCTTTAATTGGAGAACAGGAAATGGCTATGCTGCAAGGCTGTAAACCTGTTGTGATACCCAAATTTACATTATCCTGCACTATCATATATAGTCCTAACTCCCCTCTATTTCCATGTACAAACGAAATTCGGTAGACTTATATATGACATTTTTCAAAATTGGTTTTTGGTATCACGACCAGGTTTTCAGCTTTGCAGGATAGCATTTCGTGTTGTCCAATTAAAGACGCGTCTAATGATACACATGTCATTCATATAAAGGATGAGACTGGAGTTAACGTCATCAGCTCTCATACTATTACGTTACGGAACATTTAAGTTTTTAGTAATACATTTATGAATAATAATATCTCAATTTATTATTATTTATTTTAAAGTCCCCTAACAGATGACTCATGACATGTATGATCGCCTAAACACAATACGAAAATAAAATTGACACTGTTAATGCAAATTTCCTTTGTTTTCATTTAGACTTTCAAATGATCGGACTTTTACGTATTTATTTGTCATTCGAAAGTCAAAAAGTATAACGTAAAATTCGTAATTTTTGCTACTTAGGTGTATACTAAAAGAATTGAGTAAGTAAAAGTTTTATTAATAAGAATACACTGCCATTAAATTATTAATAACATTACTTTATAAATTAAGTTAAACTATTACTAAAAAATTCAAATTCTGCGGTAGCCTAGTGGTATACATAGGTAATGGACTGCTGAGACGAGGTCTCGGGTTCGATCCCAGGTTTACCATGGCACACACCAATGACTTTTCGATGCTTTTCGAAGTTATGTGTGTATTTATCGCAGGTTTATAAGTGCCCGGTTAATAGCAATAGGCTCGCCACCTATTACATTGGGACCTAAACATAAACTGGCGAAATGTGGGTGCTAGCACCTCTGCCTACCCCTTCGGGGAATACAGGCGTGAGTTTATATTATGTTATGTTATGTTTATGTATTATTAAGAATACACTGCTATTAAATTAATAATAATATTACTTTATAAATTAAGTTAAACTATTACCAACAAATTCAACGTTAATTTCCATAGCACCCTACATAATCAACACAATATTGCGAAATTTGCAAAAATGTTTGATACAATCTACTTAATATTGTGTACATAGGATTTCGCACACGTTACTACAGTATTTAACGCGATTAGTTCTCCGTTACGGCGCAAGACTTAACTTTATTAGGGCTGGACCTCGTTAGAGATTATAAGGTGTTAGATATGGGGCGTTACTCTAATGGAATTTACGTTTAATTGCATTTTTTTATATTATAAGGGCGACATACAAGGGTATGATCCAAGTATGTAGTTACTTTGAGTTATGAACACTGCAATACTAGGTACAAATGTCACTAATGTGTTGTCCTCTGTGGAAGGGGTTAGGAGTCCGATCCAGTTAATGAAACGTGTGATTTCATAACTTATGAAATTACAATTCTCAAATAAATAAGCGTAATATGTGGTTGAAGCATATACTTAAGCAAAAATATGACGCCTGATATATAATTCTTGTGTAAAATGTAAAATATGTAAATAAAGCAATAACATTTTAATTATAATTTGTAATTTAATTTGTTTCGTTTGATTGAATGTTGGTTTCCTTTTTTTATTGATGTCATTTACATTTTTACTCCAACGTTATAATTACAGTGTGATCGTTTTGTTTCATTTTTAAAATGTTTTTAACCCTTAGAGACTTATTCCAAAATCTATGGAAGACAATTTTTCGCATCGTGAAAAAGGCGGCATAATTCTCGCAACTAAAAATACTTACACGAAATTAACATAGGTATGTAAGTAAGTAAATTCTCGCTCAATAGAAATGTTTTTGATCATATTGTATATTTAGTTTTGGTAAATACCTACTTACATTGATCTGAATGTTTTTACGTAAATAATATATGTATTAACAAAAAAAGAGAGTATCCGCAATCTAGAACATACATTACAATATTTACTAGAGGTCTAGATAGCGCTAATATCTTACAATATTATTATATTGCTTATTAGTCTATGTCACAGATTACCTAATTACAACTTACTAAATTCTAGTGCCTACATAAAAGTAGTTGAACATACACGACGAAACTACTTTTTATTTACTTGACATAATTCTAAAATGTCCCATTTTTGTTACAGATTTCACGCCAACATTAAAATATACAAAGTGAGTATCTTTCATATTAGTACTAGTAGCGGATTCATGTTAGAAAGACATCTGTTACCTATATGCGTGCTGTCGTCTATTATCACAACCCCTGCAATGCCTTTAATAATCCAAATAAAAATAAAAATAATTTATGTCTTGTGTCACTTAAAAAGAGGAAAAATTTTCATTTTGTGAAGGGAGAGATGTACTTACGGACTAGTGGGTCGATTCGACCACTAAAATATTTTTAGTGAACTGAGTCTGGGGTTAAGTGGGCCTTAAGTCGATGTAGGGATCAACTGAGCCCATACACCGAGCTACTGAATAGTGGGTCGAATCACCCCAATATTTACGTATCATAATGCAAATTATAAATATATTTAATAGCGTTAATTTAAAATCTGTGGTATGGGTCTAGTGGTATGGGTAATGGACTACTGAGACGAGGTCTCGGGTTCGATCCCAGGTTTACCATGGCACACACCAATGACTTTTCGATGCTTTTCGAAGTTATGTGTGTATTTATCGCAGGTTTATAAGTGTCCGCTTAATGGCAATAGGCTCGCCACCTATTACATTGGGACCTAAACATAAACTAGCACCTCTGCCTACCCCTTCGGGGAATACAGGCGTGAGTTTATGTATGTTAATTTAAATATAATACAACACAAAGTGATTACGAAAACTGCGGTTTAATTTTGATTTAATAGTGACATAGGGCTGAATGGAACAATGGGGCTATTTAAGTTCCCATTCAACCTATCCGCACCCAAAAACCCTCAAATTAAGGATAGTTCAAGGGTTTTTTGGGTGACAAAGCTATGTGTCCTGATTATATTAATATTGTAAGAGATTCAAAACGGTTGCCAGCCAGGAACGCGATGACGTAGCTTATTTATTCATTTAATAATACCCACCTAAACTATGTAGGTATAGTTAATAAGTACAGTTGACAAAGGAGATACGGTTGCACCTTTACATACAACTCGAAAAATCGCAACCGTATCTTCTTTGTCGGGGTGTGCGTTGTTTTATAGACAATTGTTTTATATAATTTCGTTTTACAGAAAATATTTCGTAATCTGAGTCGGGTGTTAACTATAATTTTTTATACATAATAAACGATTCTGGGTGGTCCTGTTTCTGGGTGGTTAGCCTTCTAACCTAACCTATCCGAGTCGGGATAATCTGAGTTAGTTTGAAAATTATAAAGGTGGTTTAATATTCTTTAATAAATAATTCTACAGTTTGATAAGTTCGTTAAACAAAAAAATGTGATTAAAAATTAATTCAATTGTGTTTCTGTAAAAATGTTTCATAGTAGTAAATTGTTTTTGAAACAATAATATTCGAAATTAAAATATAAGGACCAAATATTATATGAAACATTTCCTGTGGAACGAAATTCTATGAAATTTCTTTCTGCGATATAAGGGGCTCCCTCTTTGTCGACTGTAAATAGTTAATACATTTTATATAGTATAGGCGAAAAACCGCTATCGAGGCAATACAGTGTTACCATTTTAGAATGATAGAACATGAATCGGTAGCTATTTGTTGAAATTTTAAGCTAGTTAATAAAGCAGGTATACCAGTTAACCACTACAAAAAGTATGCATAATTCATCCGTTCCTTTAAAACAAAACGCGTGAGACCCGTGCACGTCGTTAGTATTATCATACATCTAAGGGTGATCGATTGAGGCCACTTCATCACAGGCGTGCTCGTCATTTAATCTCGACTAGAAAGCAAATGTGCCCCGGAGAGCTACATATTAATAGGTGATTCAACAAAATGAACCGTGCCATAATATCACTCTCGATACGGATCTGTTTGCGAAGCCCGAGCTTATGTAAACGGTATTGATAGCTCACTTCAGGTTACTTTCTTCCATATTCTTTATCTTGCGTGTTATATTGTTTCGAAGCTGGAGTTAGGAGGAATATTTTAGATGAAAATGTGTCGCTACACTTCTTACGTTTTCATCTGCTGGAGATTTTTTAATTTGTTTGTCTGAAACCCAAGATAGTTTGATACCGAACATATAGTTGCGTTATTAATTGTGCTGAAAAAGTAAACTGTAGTGGACAGTCAGCGTCAGATATATTAACTACAAAGTGAAAGTGAGTTTACTAGGTCCAGTGAAATGATATAAACAATCTACTTCACGAATAACGGTATTTATTTCTATTCACAAATTCAAGTGAAATATCGAACAACCGACCCGCACAATCGCACCGAGAAATCAAATATGGCACCACAGCGGTGACGCTCAGTGACAATATTTTTGAGTCAATTACAATTCTTGTTTATGATATTTATTTACAATGATTACTGACTGAAATAATAATGTGAATATGGATTAATACAATAATAATTATTTATATCCTATTAATCCTAACTAATCTCTTAAAAGTTGCCATTAGCTTACAAAAGTCTCAAATTTATTTTAAAACTATAAGAGCAAATCAAATGTTTTATTAATTTAAACCGAAGTATTGTTTGAACTAAAGGTGTGTATCAGAACAATCCATCAACAGGTAGGGAGGAAAATCAAGAAATTAAGATCATTTTGAGCACTTTTTTCATCAAAACTGATCTGATCTAACCATACAACAATTAATAGCCACTCATACGTTTTATTTTCATTCCACCTCTTTTAACTCAAAAGTAAAATAATTGTGTCCAAAATATCGTATACATACATTAAAGGTATTTTATTTGGTAGTCTGCCAAGAAAGTTTACATACAGGCGGATTGAGAGTTGCAACGCTATTTACTGGACCAATTCCATTCGGCCAAGAATGTTGACTCAAGTCTCAAACCCATTGCATGCTTTAACGAAATGAAATTGAAACATTCCGTTTCGTATATGTTAAAAATTTCAATGCACGGTTTGCATTTTTAATAAATTCTATATTTAAATTTGATTTTTGATTTGCCTAACTATTTTGTCTTGAAATTGAAATGATACGAATGACTCTAGGGTAGTCCAGTAAACAGAATGTTCTAGAGAGTCGAAGACGAATTTATTATGAGATTTTTAAGGAACGAATCTTCCCCAAAAAACTACAAAGAACAACTGAGCTATGACGCATTCCACACACATGTGTATAATTCGTAAATTCTCATTAATTCTGTATTGACTGCGAAGCCGTTCAATTAGAGACGTCTGCGTCGATTGGTCGTAGATAGAACGACGACGTATCGCGAACGATTGCTTTTACTGCCCCGTGCGTTTTATTGCAGACCGTATTATTCTTATTTCTGGATTTACACCCTTAGCTCGCTTAAAATAAACACTATAAATCTGAACATTGACTGTATATCTATGAAAAAATATATTTAATTAAGACAAACACAAAATAAAGTGACGTCATTGATATATGAAAAGAGTTCGAAAACATTCATCAAACGTTTCTTTTGTGTAATTATTCTCTTTGAATTTATTATATTTGTTATGACTTTACCATATTACAAGCTATGCTTATTCTATTGACACAGTGTAAAATGTACCAGAATAATTTTGAAACGTAAGACGATTTATCGTGTAGAAAAATAAGCTTGGATAAAGGGAAAATATACATAATCTCTTTAGTGCCTACTCGCAGCAAACACAAAGTTAATTTTAGACTGTTCTTTGCTTGATAAGGGAATGAAGACAGAAGCCTTTTATAAATATAACCAAATGTGTGTCGAGTTAACATTAGAAATGTTCTTTTTTTAAATATGTTACTCTTTCCGTTATTTAAAAGCTAAAAAGAGGAATGTTTAATAGGTAAACGAGGAAGCTTGTACAAAGATTAAATAAGAAGATTGGCCAACTCTTTGATGTCTTATTCCGTGTAATGACTAACTGTATTTTTTAAGAAAAATTGCGTAAAGGTCGTACCTTTTGACAATATATAAGTTAATTACTGTCTACGTTTTTTGATAAATTGCTTCGTCGAAATTAAATTATCAAAGGCCTTTATTCTATCTTTGGTAAAGTAAGAATGGCAATTATTGAGTAACCGTGTTTTTCTAGGTGGTAATTTAAAATGAAGACTGTCTGAGAACTTAATCAACTGTTATTGGAAAAATACAAAGAAATATTCCATAAAGACCTAGCTATACGATAGCGGTCTTTCCTATAATAGCCTATTTGTGGACATTGTTCTTACCGAGATGTATTATAAGATCTCTGAGATATCACGAGTCTGTTTACAGACATTTGAACTAACACTACATAAAATATAGTCGAAGAAACTCATGTACATAAAAATTAGAATTAAAATAGGAATATTATTTGTGTATTTTAAATGAAACTGATTGTCTTTTTAATGTGATTTTATTTGTTGAAAATTATATTATTACTGATAGACGTGTGTACTGTTTACTTAGGTATAGTGTAACTTTAATTACAGTAGCATGAATACCCGTTTGCGAAGTTTACTTTTAAAGATTTTTTGATCATAGTGTTATTTTTTTTAATAATAACGCTTATTTAATCTTAAAATGCAATAGAATTTTAATTTTGTAATTGCATTATACTATTTTATTCTCAAAATTCACGATCACAACAAATAGTAATATTCTTATTTGTAAACACATTATGAGAATTTTTCACAAAGATGCATAACAGAATTTCCACTCTTTCATGTCTATTCACCTTAAAGATGAAAGGTATTTCCTCCTCGAGGGTATAGTAAAATGCGTATGTAATGTAAAAATATTCACTCCTAATATGTCCCGGATGAGCCTTTACCATCAATAGTAAACGTTTGTGTAGGCATAATGGTAGTGACAAAACCCGAAACTTTTTGAGAAGGTGCAACTTCTATAATAAATATGTTCTACTTGACAGAGTACAATTGGGAGGTACGACCCGGTTCGCCTTCGTTCTTTGCGAGCTTCCCGGGCCCGGAGTCTAGTCCGGACCCGGGAACTGTACTCGAAAGAGATGGTCCTGGGTCTGCCGGGGTGCAAGAGATATGCTTTCGGCAATCTCACCTCCGGCAACCAAGGACCCAAGACGGCGTGCGTTTTAGTCGGTTCTAGTTCGACATAACCACCTCCACCGGCTCCGTGGGCGTGGTATCCGTGGGGATTTTGCGCACGATAAAAAAAAGAGTACAATATATATTTATCGTACATATACTTTGGGGCACATATCTTGAACCTAGGTTAAGAGACAAATGAGGCCTTGATGCACGTAGATAGTTTTGTAACAGTCCACAGCAATAGCACCCCGTACTATCCTCAAAAGACACACTCCAACCGTCTAATGGTACATTCTACCAAACGCTAGTAAAGTTTATACCCCCATATTGGCTGCTTATTCTAGGAATAAACTTTACTCGCGTTTGGTCGAACCGGCCCTAAATGGCACGCCTTCTGTAGGCCGTAGTGGAAAGTCGAAGGTGAGGTTATCGGGCATATTCCTCACACCTCGACCGATCCACCTCAAAGAACACCCTAGAAATGTGTAATGCGCGTATAGAGCAAATTTGAATTTGAACACATTTTAGGTCCAAGATATATGTCCCTAAGTATACCACAATATTATTCCAAGGCACACATTAGAGCCTGCCCACGTCTCAGTAACCCTGTTACGAAAATTCAATCCAAGCTCGGCTGCTCTGAATTGTGGTTTTTAGTTCAAGTTCTAACGTTAGTTATAGCAACGATGACATCTTAAACGTTTTCGCTTATCATTCTGTATTTTGTGCCGTCGTTTACGACCATCTGACTCTGTCGTAGATACTAATTAAGATGAAGCGTTGTTACATTAATTTTAGTTAATCAGGAATCGTTTTAGAGGGTGATTTTAGTTAAGAGTGACAAGTCTATTCTAATGGAAGAATGGATTTGAAATTGTAGTAGTAGTAAAAATATGGACTTTAGTTTAATAATGCTTTGATGATATGCTAAAAATTTTGATTTTTCATATCAAGCTGTTTTTTTTTAATTTATTCCACCACATTATTACATGCGCAAATCAGTATTAGAGTGCCAGGGTCCGTTCTCATTTCCTTCCATTATTTTGGATCGTTTTTTTGGTTACGATTTTTATATAAATTAGTGCTATAAGGATCGAAATAGTTTAAATATTCTCTACAGACTTAGAAACTGTCTTGCAAACGCGTAGAGTGGCGCTCCAAAATGTAGGTACTATTATTTAATTAAATCCTTATTAGGAGCTCAAATGAGTGATGAGGGGAAGTTAATTCAACCAAATATATTTTTTTCAGGTAGGCACTCATGTATATCTGAGGTGGGCAGGGATAAGTGTTTTACGCCCGAATTTAGAGTGTCAGATTGTTCCGCATAATGTCTGGAAATAAAACGAGCTTGCTGCCGTCAACTGGGCTTAGTTGGAAATTTTCTAGCAGAAACAGCAAAAATGTTTTGCTCGACTCGGGAATCGAATCCGGCAGCATATGCTAGCAGTCGCATTCGCTACCTCGAAAATCCGCTGAATATTATTAGAAGTAGCACGATCATTAGAACACGTCAACGAATATGTGAAGATTAGACTAATCATTTTATACCTATCCAAAATCAGCCTCTTTGTGGCCCAAATCCAGTAAATAACATTTTGAATTCGAACCGTAAGAAACAAATAAAACCTGATACTTGTCTCGATGCCGATGTGACAAAAAACAGTAATACGAGATCTAATTAGGATCATTAATTAAAAGGTTAAGTAACAAAAAGCGTCCGTTTCTTCCGTTCTCAGAACCGAAATAGGATGTTTCAACCTTATTCCAACATAGTACCTCCGCCAAGGTGAAATAAGTTCCACCCATATCGAGTGTGCTCATTGTGATTAGTCATATCGTTTTGAACCCTCATTGTTTTAAAGCACGTATATACTGTAGTTTCTATACTAGAATAGAATACTCTTTATTGTACACCAAACATAGAATATATACAGAGGATACATACATAATTAAAAAGGTGCAATGGTTTGTCATATCTAAATGAATGATACGGTCACGCATGACAAGCAAATACAGAACACATATAGCGCCCAGCCTCAGCCCGTATTAGGATTAATCCTCCGTCCCCTACAAACGTTTTAGAGATTAATTACATTATAAGCATCTTGAATGCTAGTTGTGGGATTTGTGTTATTCATTGTTTAGTTTTTATACTAGCGAGAGGGCTTAATGTCATCACCTCATTGTAATTTTCATATAACAATCACTTTCAGCAAGTTTCTTTATCAGCAAAATATAAGATGATTTTACTTTTGTATACAATTTAACATACTCATCAAACGGTTTCAACTTTGTGTGGTCCGTTTTTTTTTTCATCTAAGAGCTTGGCTCTGTAACTTGATAATAAAGTAGAGGCAATCTCACCTTAGGCTAAAAGATTCGATACCGTTTCCGAGTATGAGATCATTGATCCTCAAAGGTTCATCTTTGTAAAGCACCAACCCAAAGATGACTGTGTATATTCTATTAAAATTGTTGTTGAATTTGAGTGGGTGATAAGATCTTTTTGTTACGTAATATATCTAAGTACTTTTATCACAAATCATTTTATGAAATTAAGTTTTTAGAGTGATTTTACGAGAATATACTATAGCATACAATTCATTTTATTGTAAGTGAATAAGTGTATTATAAACCATAAAGAAAATTCCAAAATTAAATTACTCTGAAAGGCGACTTCTCATGAAATATCTTACATGAGTTTATTCAAGATATGATTATATGGTACCTTTTTCGTGTGGAAATTCATATGGATACAACCCCGGGCGGCGGAGCGGTTATGTCGGATTCGAACCCACTAAAACCTAACTTTGAAATACACAAATTTAATAATGTTATGTTATAAGAGCGGTGTTAATAAGTTTTATTCTTCTTTGTAGACTCTGGTAAGAGATAGATAATATTATTTACCAAAAAAAAAAAATGCAACGTTGACGTATTGATGTATCAAACGTTGTGCTCAATAAACGTTACAATCTAGGTCCGATGTGTCAGTTTTTGCACTATCGATATTTCACCGAACGAGATGGAAACTGTAGAGATTTTTTCGATTTATGCCCGGAAACTGTACCCTCTCATCACGTGGATATGATTGGGCAATAAACTACCTGGGTATTCGTTCGGCCATTTGAACTCCTACTAGTACGAATACTAACGCATTTGATGATATAAGATGGGAAATTTGAATTATATCGGGCGTGTCTCAGTAGCCGCATTGGTCAGGCATTCCCCCTGTAAGGGAAAGACTGCGGGTTCGAGTCCCGCTCGAGAAGATTCTTTTTCCCTATGTATTCGATTTGTATAGTTAGCATACTTAATGCTGTAAAAAATCCTTCAATTGTTTGGGCGCAGTTATCAAAAATCAATGTTTAAAAATGATTGTAACATCATTCATTGATTCTGATAGTTCGTAAGAAAATCGGTAGATGACGCCACGTCGCCTTAAAGACGTATAAGATGGGAAATTTGAATCATATCGGGCGTGTCTCGGTAGCCGAATTGGTCAGGCATTCCCCCTGAAAGGGAAAGACTGCGGGTTCGAGTCCCGCCCGAGAAGATTATTTTTTCCCTATGTATTCG
This sequence comes from Eilema sororculum, assembly GCA_914829495.1. Taxonomy (NCBI): domain Eukaryota; kingdom Metazoa; phylum Arthropoda; class Insecta; order Lepidoptera; family Erebidae; genus Eilema; species Eilema sororculum. The sequence goes on along the minus strand of OU618543.1, from coordinate 17,263,088 downwards.
ATTTGTATAGTTAGCATACTTAATGCTGTAAAAAATCCTTCAATTGTTAGGGCGCAGTTATCAAAAATCAATTTTTAAAAATGATTGTAACATCATTCATTGATTCCGATAGTTCGTAAGAAAATCGGTAGATGACGCCACCTTAAAGACGTATAAGATGGGAAATTTGAATCATATCGGGCGTGTCTCGGTAGCCGAATTGGTCAGGCTTTCCCCCTGTAAGGGAAAGACTGCGGGTTCGAGTCCCGCCCGAGAAGATTATTTTTTCCCTATGTATTCGATTTGTATAGTTAGCATACTTAATGCTGTAAAAAATCCTTCAATTGTTTGGGCGCAGTTATCAAAAATCAATGTTTAAAAATGATTGTAACATCATTCATTGATTCCGATAGTTCGTAAGAAAATCGGTAGATGACGCCACCTTAAAGACGTATAAGATGGGAAATTTGAATCATATCGGGCGTGTCTCGGTAGCCGAATTGGTCAGGCATTCCCCCTGTAAGGGAAAGACTGCGGGTTCGAGTCCCGCCCGAGAAGATTCTTTTTCCCTATGTATTTCATTTGATGACCTGTTTCGCGTGGCTGTTGAACATTTAATTACAATACCAATCCGATTTTATATATTTGCGCACCTGATAAGTTCTGTCGACCAGATAGATAGATAATGATTTATTGTACAGTAAATTTGCAGTAAATACTTACTACTTTATATACATACATATATTTTCATTTATTAGTATTGTTTGCCCAAGACAAAGGGCCCGCTATGCGGCAATAGGCCCCCTATTACCTTGTGATTGTTGTAATTGGCGAAACGTGGGTGCTTATACACCTCTGCCTACACCTTCAGGGATTTACAGGCGTAGTATATGTATGTATATGTTTTCAATGTATTATTTTTCACAAAGGTTAATTAGCTCGCGAATTTATAATATCAGTATCATAACAGTTGTTTTGTAGCCTAAATGAATAAAGATATTTGACACTGATTATATATATATATATATATTTGACACTTATATTATCCTTATATCACAATAATATTGTGATATAACATATTATGTTACCATACCTCTCAGATGAAAAGTATGCTAGTCTATACGCAATCACTTTAGCAAACCATAGGACGGGATCCTAGTGAGGCTGCTTACCTCACTCGTTAACGGGACAGATAGCGCAATCTTTCTTGTGTGATATTGTTCTGTATATTTCAAAAATTATTACATCTTATATCTTGGTAGAACACCGTAATAATAATAGTACATATTAATTATAATCTTCAGATTAATATTTATATAAGTAGGGACATAAAACAAAGAATAATAAATGACCACTACGTAAATTACAGTTATAAAGTGAAATACTTATTATAATTAGGTATCGTACTTACTTTATTCTGTGCGGCTACGGCTACGGCTACGCAGCGTAGACTTGCTACGTAAGCTACGTATCTTCTGTTCACTTTTCAGTTTCTTCTATAAAAGAGATGTATGTCTTCTGGGTATCAGGATAGAAGCTCATTTCTCATCATCGATACTTGATGCTAACAGAACCCAACATGTCATTACATTATGCTATGCTATGTGCGTGTGTGTTTGTTGTGTATAGGTGTGTTATGTAGATGGGCTCATTATAGCTTGTATGTGCAACTAAATGTATAATGTTGCCATTAATTTCCCTTGTGTATATTTTAACTTACTATATTTTATCTTTATTCATATCGAGGATTGAGAAATTAATTTGGCTAATGATTGACGATTAATGAATTGAATTGAATCTTCAGATTTCAATGTTAGTTATAATACCAAAGTTTGAATCTTAGCAATAATTGGGACATGAAATTTAGTTAACAAACTCACCTGGCATTTAGCATCCATCTATTTGCAAGGTTCCGGAGTCAGTAGGGAATCAATTAAAGTTATCGGACGCCAGGCGATGAGACGATTCAAGCCTTCATTTCTCTCACTGTTCAATAGTGGATAGCCTTGTTTGGTTTCACTGCTTCAACACATATTGACGAAGGGTTGATTAAAAGGATACAACTGTATATCGATCTATATGTACTTACTTATTGAAAAATAGGGTTAGGGTATTGTTTTATTATTGTGTAAATACCGCACTCCTGATGGCAAATGGTTATCATGGTTTAAAATTAACTTTTAGGTAATCTAAGGCAGTTGCAGAGGTAAAGGGAAAAAATATGACTTCTATTTTTTAAGCATGTGAATAAATTATACTATTATTATAATAATAATAAATATTCCACATCATTCTAAACAACGCTATCTAGACACATGGTAAGCTTAACTAGCTTGTGTTATGGAATCTAGAATGCGGATAAACATACTTAGATACTTTTTTATTGTAAATACATATATATTACACATAGAAACACCCAGACCAATGCAAATGGCCATATTCATGCACACAAATATTTGCACTGAGCGGGGATCGAACCCGCGCTACCACCACGCCACACACGACATGGGAGTGTGGTACTTATACAATCCCGCTCCAATTTGAGCTGGGAAGGCACCTCAATAACATAAATAATATTCAATAGTATTGCAATTAAAATAATTTATAGAAAAAAAGTTTTACAAATCATCACTGTACTGTTTTGATATTAAATTACGTCATTTACCTATTATATAATTCATTATATTGATAATAACACTCACTAAAAACTGTAATTTGAAAATAAATCGTTGCAGGATAAAAAGTAAATAGATTAGAAGGCGGAACACGTCTATATGTTGTTTACACTGCGCTATATTGCTCACTACGTCAACACAGGGTGACGTGTAACAACAGTATTCTCAATGCTCAACAGTGGAAAAATTTAAGGAGCTTTCAATCTACTGGATATTGTGAATCTATCTATACATACAAATAAATAAAATTGGAGTGTCTGTTTGTAATATTAAAATAACCGCTTTCTACTACATGCATATGAATGTATATACGGTACACATACCAAAATATATATTTTTAATTTTTTTGTCTGTCTGTCTGTCTGTCTGTCTGTCTGTCTGTCTGTCTGTTTGTTTTGGCTAATCTCTGGAACGGCTGGACCGATTTGGACGGGACTTTCACTGGCAGATAGCTTATGTAATAAGGAGTAACTTAGGCAAAAAAAAAAAATACCAAAAACAAAAAAAAAAAACTGATTTTTTTTATTAAGTACATTCCACGCGGACGAAGTCGCGGGCACAGCTAGTTCAATATAAAAGTTAAAGGTTTCTTTATAACAAGTTATGTCTTTAAAAAGTAATTTCCAAATTTAGTTACGATCGCACTAATATTGATTGCCAAACATAAGCTTTAAACAGGTCATGGGCACAATATTTAAATATCAAATTTACTTTACATATTTTTATAGCACTATTAGCTGGTGCTCGCGACTTCGTAGCAGGATTAGTATTTCAAGTGGCTTATATTAGAGCGGCGTAAAAAAACACAATGATTATTTATTTGCCGGCCGAATTTGTTGACATTAATGATCACTGCTCCGTTCCCTTGAGTATTAGCGTGATGATATATAGCCTATGTGTTATTCTGATTTATCTAATATATAAAATTCTCGTGTCACAGTTTTCGTTGCCATACTCCTCCGAAACGGCTTAACCGATTTTGATGAAATTTTTTGTGCTTATCCGGTATCTATGAGAATCGGCCAACATCTATTTTTCATCCCCCTAAATGGTGCAGCGGGAACGGGATCTGACGCCACGAGGGCAGGAAAAAATTGGCGGTACGAAGTTCGCCGGGACAGCTAGTAATCTATATTATTGTTAAGTTTCATGAAAATCCATTCAGCAGTTTTTACGTGATAGAGTAACAAACATCCATCCATACATACATCCATCTACACTCACAAACTTTCGCGTTTATAATATTAGTAGGATTACTATACTATACATTGTACACAACTGGTGACTCTATTCTAGAGCTAGTGGTGACTCCCGTTCCGGAGCGTTCCTGGTGCAAAGGCTGGCCATCGCAATTCAGAGAGTGAAAACGCGGCGTGTGTGATGGGCAATTTGGTGCCGGGAACGCTCAGGGACGGGTTATTTGATTAAAATGTATTAACCATTCTTTTATAGTGACCTAATATATACTTTTATATTTTGTACAGGTATCTAAACTTGTACATTAAATGTTTACTTCACACAAAAAAACTGAAATACACATCAGTAAAATGTATGTACGGTCACCAGGTTTTATCCTACTAATATTATAAATGTGAAAGTTTGTGAGAATGGATGTGTGGATGTGTGGATGTTTGTTACTCTTTCACGCATAAACGGCTGGACCGATTTGGTTGAAATTTGGTATGTATATAGGTTATACCCTGGATTAAGATATAGGCTATATATCATCACGCTACTACTCAAGGGAACGGAGCAGGGATCATTAATGTCAACAAATTCGGCTGGCATCGGTAACCTACGCAGAAGTGACAGTGTGGTTTTTCTGTTGCTGTTTAGATAACTATATCATTGTATAAGAGGGTGCAGCGGGAACGGGATCGGACGCCACGCGGGTGGAAAATAATTGGCGGTACGAAGTTCCCGGGTCAGCTAGTTTTTCATATTTATTTTCCCAGTCATCACAAAAATGGCTACTATGTTACGTTAAAGTGAGTGTCAAAAGTCGTAACATAATTGGCTCCAAATAAAAGACCTTCAAATAATAGTTAACAAAAACGGGAGAGAATCTTGAAAACACGTGATATATTTTCGTCATTTTAGTACGTGTGAGGGTGGGGACATATAGTGCTAGGCTAGTGCACACCTGTAGCTCTGTCGAGTTCCAATTTACCGCTCGAGTGATCAAAGACGGGCTCTGTATTAGCCCATAGGTACGCGTAACGTTCGTTAATACCGAGTATATCGTGTCACAGGGCTGTTTGTTCAAGCACTATTCGGCAAATATGTGTTGAGCACATTGAATGATCGAATGATATAATTTTGCCCGAAATGCTGCAATAGGCTCACACCCTATTACGTAGGACCGAATACAATGATTGGTGAAATGTGGGTATTAATTCATCTCTGCCTAACCCTCCGGGGATAAAGGCGTGATTATATGAATGTATGTATTATTCAAGAAACGAATATATAACTGGTTTTCGGCATTATTGATGGATATTACGGTAAAGATTGGAAGTTTAGGTTTAATAATATCAATAACAAGTATTATTATCATCATCGCCATCGCAGGGCGCCCAGTCACATCCAAATCCTATACTTTGAGGTCCATTTCCTAACGTTTCTCTTGTGTATGCTTATCTTGATTTTTATGGGAGCGACTGCCTATTACATAGATTGCTACTTACTGTTCATATTTGTATATTAAAAAACTTGTTTGTATTTTAGTACTGCAGTACTATTAAAATGTAAATTTTAAATTATTTTCTTACATAGTTTTAAACTAAAAACTGGTCATCCTAAATTTAGTTATGTTATAGATATGATCTATTTTTAAAATGGGACTCGCCACCCTTGTCGTACTGTAATACCTTACTAACATACACATGTAATACCTATGATAAAGTAGGGTCTAGTCTAGCTCCCGAATTTTAGGGTAAATTTCAAAATAACTATCTATAGATAACATGCACTCTTTTAAAGTGGTTATACTAAGAGTGAATTCCTAAATAATGTGAACCAAGATCTAATAATATGTCTAATTACATTTTGTTTAATGAATAATGCAAAATGAATCGCGATAAATCCGTTGAAATTACTTACGATCGCACATAATATGAATGTTTTTATTTCTCAATATAGTACCTATAATATTGTTATACATATATCCTACTAGCTTTTGCCCACGGCTCCGCCCGCGTGGATGTCGGTTATCGCGACCAACCATAGCCTTTGCCCTTTCTCATAGTGTAATCTACCCCTATACCAAATTTTATCCAAATCGGTTCAGTGGCTTAGGCGTGAAAGCGTAACATACAGACAGATAGAGTTACTTTCGCATTAATAATTTTAGTATGGATTGACATTGTTTTACTTTTTTTACGTATTATGTTTAGCACTACTAATACTACCACACACAATCCAAATTATTTATTTATATTTATTTAGTATTTGTGACTTGTAACTGTTATTTTTATTGTTATAATAATAATAAATAATAAATAAATATTCCACAACATTCTACACAACGCTATCTAGACCCATGGTAAGCTTTTATAGCTTGTGTTATGGAATCTAGAATGCGGATAAACATACTTATATACTTTTTTTTGTAAATATATACATATTATATATAGGAACACCCAGACCAATGCAAATAGCCATATTCATGCATACAAATATTTGCACTGAGCGGGAATCGAAACCGCGCCTCCTGCGTGGCAGTCGCGTGCACTACCGCCACGCCACAGAGGTTGTTTCTCGGTGGGGTAGAATAGGACCACCCCATCTCTTCCCGTGGGTGTCGTAAAAGGTGACTAAGGGATAGCGCTGTTCTCAATCCGACAGTAAACATACAGCCCAAGACAATAGGCTCGCCCCCTATTATGTCCGGGGACTGAAAATCATAATTGGCGAAACGTGGATGCTAATAGAGAAGAAAGAAAGAAAGAAAATAGATTTATTTCTCGCAGCTGCAGCACATACACAGAAATGTTACCAAATAGATCGTTAAATAAATAATTCCAACAAATAATACACCTCTGCCTACTCCTTCGGGGATTTAAAGACGTGAATATATGTATGGATGGATGTTATTTTCAAATAAAAGTTTACGACTATTTTACTTATAATTTTATATTTAGATACCTAATGCTCGTAACACCTAACCAAACAAAAATAGCCCTAAAATACGTTTCCAGTTAGATACTAATACTAAATACGTGATTGGCAATTGTATATCTACAAATACAGGGTGATTTTATAGTCATTTATAAAAGAATAAAAAGAATGTGAGCTCAGTTTCAACAGCAAAATCATCTGGAAGTACTAATTTGGCGAAAGAAAAATTTTTTTTTTTGATAGTGTATCGGTTCATTCATTCATTCATTCATTCATAATGTTCAGGTGAAAGGAAAAATGTATAGGGTTGTAAAAATGTTTTTTTTTTCTTTCATCAATAATTATTATTCTTCCAATTCCAAAAATAATACTTCAATATTAATACTAAAAGATGGCGATGATGATAATATATATGTTATTGACACCAGTATTATTAAATCTGAACATCAAATCATTTCCGTAATTATATCCATGAATAATGACGAAGACCTGTTATATACCGTTCGTTTCTTGAATAATACATACATACATATAATCACGCCTTTACTCCCGGAGGGTTAGGCAGAGATGAATTAATACCCACATTTTACCAATCATTGTATTCGGTCCTACGTAATAGGGTGTGAGCCTATTGGAGCATTTCGGGCAAAATTATATCATTCGATCATTCGGTCATTCATCATTATTATACTTCCAATTCCAAAAATAATACTTCAATATTAATACTTCCAGATGATTTTGCAATCGAAATGTGCCCAAATTCTGTTTTTTTTTCGATACGACTATAAAATCACCTTGTTTATGTAAAATAACAAATGTAACTTTATTTTTTCAAGTAGTTAACGGGACCCAGATGTTTCTTCACGATAAAAATAATTCTGACCTCAATGTCTCAACTGCGACATCGATCGAACGACTATTGGGTATCACCTGGGTTTTCACAGATTTTTCCTTACAAACGATATTACCTTATTATAGTATTTTTTACAAAAATAGACATAAAAGGAGTGTGGATCACAAAGGATTATTTACATAGGAAATTTGTATAGTATTCGCGAGAATCAAGTGTAGTAGAGTAAGATATATTAGTTAAAGATAGACAATACTTTGTGCTGAAATAAATAGAAGAAATCCGAGTAAGAATCTTGTCTTTAAATCATTTATGTTTGGAAACGAAGGGTAATGTCTCGATAATGATTTGGTCTGTTTGAATACTCTTGTGGGTTTGTGTCCATAGCGTCCCACGTTCAAGTGGGTGAGTAATCACTTATCAATTACTTAAAACGTTGAAGGAAACGTGAGGAAATCTCTATTCTTAGTTCTTCAAAATGGCGTCGTAGATTTCGCATTTTGCTTTTTTTGCTACGTGATTTTGAAGTATTTTGGAAATTAAAGTAGACAAACTTAGACTTATTTTATAGCTTGTGGTTCCATAGTTAGTTAATTAAAGAACCATTTTCATACACTGTTCACAGTCTACTTCCGAGACCCTTAAATTTAAAAATATATAATTCTGTAATTTGCCATAAATATATAAAGTGCTATAATAATATCTTATTTTCAGTACATCTCCCCTAGTTAGGGATGCCATTGGATAGTTATTTGAAAAATATATTGGTTTGAGAATATATTTTGATCCATTTGTGTAAAATTAAGCTTATAATTGCTAATTTATGTGAGACGCAAGTATCGTCTACCGTTTTAATGGTTTATTCCAGAAATCCCTACCGACAAATTCCCACCATTGGGGATCGTCCCCACCAGATGTTGTTAACTTATTTTTCCAAAAATCCCCACTAGTCTGAGTTTATGTAACTAGTGGGGATTACTGGAAAAAAATCCCCACTAGTGGGGATTGGTCGGTGGGGATTTCTGGAATAATGATTGATCGTTGTGAATGAATGAATGAGAATATTCGGAATATAACACTCGAACTCGATATCTATAACGCACATTCTATGTGGATTATATCTTGCAATAGAGTGGCCGTGAGTATTTATTGCCTTATTTTCTGCATTTGTACGTATTAATTTACGAAAATTGTAACTACCATATTTAAGAACAGTATAGTAAAAGGTATTATCACTAACTTATTTGTAAGTTAATTTAAAAAAAAAAACTGTTTTCATACTTAGACCTTCAATATTCAACAGACTGCCAGACAGTATATATATTTCAAAAAGTGGTTTTACATTCTAGAATTCAGACTGTAGATAATATCTACAAACTACATTGTAGGATTTTAGATATAGTTTGTAATCAGTTCTGTCTGAGACGGAATGATGTATCTTATGATTAAGATTGTTAGGTAGGTGTAGAAGGTACACTACGATGCGAGTAGGTACATGTTTACGGTTTTTTTAATTTTTCCCTTTACTTGTGCTATAAAACCTTGCTTCTTCCCAAATTTCCTGATTCTAGCACAACGCGAATACCCTAAAATCAAACTTTTATTTCAATACAATCAAAATATATTTTCCGTCTATGTAGTACCTACAAGTGTGCGCCTCAATTCAGTTTCATACAGAAGATTTTTTTTTTCTAATGAAGAATATTAGAACCGAAATTACTAATATTCCATCTAACCCCTCCAACTGAGCTAACTCTCTTGTGCTAAGAGTGGATTCACTCATATTATTTGGATCAATACTACCGACTTTGAGCTAGATATGAATTATTGCACATTCGAATGTCGAAATTGACCGCACTATATAAAGCAAAACAAAAGGCTGACAATATTACCACATTGAATTACGTAAATTCTTTGTACTGACAGTAGACGCAGATTCACTATAATATTTCCCTAAAGACAAACTGACCACTCGGATCCTTATTTACAATGTTGGATATGCCTTTATAGAGAATTTTAGACGTATCAAATACATAGGGAAAAAGAAAGAATCTTCTTCGTCGAACGAACGTCGCCCTAAAGACGTATAAGATGGGAAAGGAGATGGAAAATGGTGGGCCCAAATGTAATAAGTTGAGATATGATCTAAAAAATTAGTCATATTTTTCTATCTTAGAATATGAAAAATCACCTCAATTCTCAATCTGGATGCGGAGAAATATGAGAAAATAGTTTTCGTGAGACTATCAATTGAGTAATCGATAATAAACAAATAAAATATTTGCTGTAAATAATTAACTTAAAGTAATTAAATGCACTATATATACTTACATGCATTATAGTGCATATAATTACAGTCATATTATTAAATCAAATATCAATAAATTACTGAAAAACCAATATTAATGATTATCGATTTCATATCGATTCAAATCTCTCTTATATTTGTAGTCTATGTCACTGACATGGCAGCTGACTATACTACGAGCGTTATATGATGATCCCTATGACAGTTCGTTAGCGCTTAACATTGTACTGACGTCCTATCACATCAAATCCTTTAGAGGTCCATTAAAAAGACGAAAAAATCATAATTGTGTACAATTGTAAATTATAAAAATGAATATTAAGAAATTATTACGTAATGTTCGGAAATAATAGAAAAAAACTCAATGCAAATGTACATGGTACGTGCTGCAAAAGTTACGTTGTCAAGCTGTTATCGACTAAGAAGGGTCACATCGATAAACAAAATATCGATAATTTGTTGGAAATATAAAACAAATGCTTTGAGTTTGTATTTTATTTATATCAATCTGAATCTGATACAGGGTCAATCGGATCTTCAAAATCTGAGTCTGAACTGCAGCTATCCGTGACGTTTATTATTAACGGTTGGTCAATGATATTGTCGTATTGTACAGTCAGCATCAGAAAAATGCTGACGAGTTGAGTACTCAAAATAATCTTAAAACCAAAATTTCAATATTATATTGATAATTAGAGTACTCAAAAAGTTGTAAGCATCCAGAGTGGTCAAACTATCTTAGCAATCGGTCTTCCAGAAACATGTAAGTAAGCAGAGTGTTCATTTTCATATACACAATCACGCTACTCAATGGTATCGAATCAAACAAAGTTTCAAAATAATGTAGACAAAGTCATTTAATCGCATTTTGCATCCCTTTTTTACTTATTTAGCCATCCTTTTCACACGATGGTCGGATGATGAGAGATAGCTGTATAAGTTAGAAAAGGATAGAAAATTTGTCAAATTAATGAAAATTTCTTTTGTATTTTTTATAGTTGCCAGTTGCTTAAGCCATAAACTATCTACTTGCATTGGTGAGAAAAGAGTATGAAACGTAAGAAATAAATATTCGGATGATGTGTAAATTACTTGAAACCTACTTAATACTACTTACGTACTAGTTATCTGCGGTAGCCTAGTGGTATGGTTAATGGACTGCTGAGACGAGGTCTCGGGTTCGATCCCAGGTTTACCATGGTACACACCAATGACTTTTCGATGCTTTTCGAAGTTATGTGTGTATTTATCGCAGGTTTATAAGTGCTTTGTTAATAATGGCATTAGGCTCGCCGCCTATTACATTGGGACCTGAACATAAACTGGCGAAATGTGGGTGCTAGCACCTCTGCCTACCCCTTCGGGGAATACAGACGTGATTTTATGTTATGTCTAAACATAAACTGGTGAAATGTGGGTGCTAGCACCTCTGCCGACGTGAGTTTATATGTATGTTTATGCAAATTTACACGGAAATTCGGTTTGAACAAGATCTAAATACGAAACCCTATTCCATACTATGATTTATATTAATACTAGCTGTGCCTGCGATGCGACTTAGTCCGCGTGGACTTATATCTACATAAGTAGGTTTCAAGTAATTTAGACATCGTACGAGTATATATTTCTTACGTATTGATACTCTTTTCTCACCAATGCAAGTGGATGTTTATGGCTTAAGCAACTGGCAACTATAAAAAATACAAAAGAAATTGTCATTAATTTGACAAATTTTCTATCCTTTTCTAACGTATAGGTACAGCTATCTCTCATCATCCGACCATCGTGTGAAAAGGATGGCTAAATAAGTAAAAAAGGGATGCAAAATGCGATTAAATGACATTGTCTACATTATTTTGAAACCTTGTTTGATTAGATACCATTGAGTAGCGTGATTGTGTATATGAAAATGAACACTCTGCATACTTACATGTTTCTGGAAGACCGATTGCTAAGATAGTTTGACCACTCTGGATGCTTACAACTTTTTGAGTACTCTAATTTATCAATATAATATTGAAATTTTGGTTTTAAGATTATTTTGAGTACTCTACTCGTCAACATTTTTCTGATGCTGACTGTACATCTCGATCCCAGTCTTGTAAGCAAATTTTTTTCGTTCTTTCGACCACTTTTCGCCAATCGTCAGCTGTCACTTGAGCGCAAGCTTCTTCCAATAAAACCATCATTTTATTTGCCGTGAATGGCGGAGTTGTGTTATGCCTTGCTGCAGGACCTGAAAATCTTTGTACATTCAGTAATTATTTTTAGAAATATATGCATATACATAATATTATATAAATAAAAAATATAGATACCTTTGATCTGCGCCCATATCAACTCGATTGCATTATATTGGCAGTGATAGGGCGGTAACCGAATTACCGTGTGTCCATTTGATTTGGCCAATTCATCCAAAAAATATGATGGGTGCGTCTGTTGTTTGTGAAAGTTCAACAGTCAAACCAACTCTTTTTTTAACATCTGTCAGTTTCCACACCATTGCCGTGTAACCACTCTATAATTTCAGCTTTTTTGTTATTGCTGCTGGGGGGTTTGTTAATTTGAACTGAGTGATATGAAGCATTGTCCATTGAGAATAACATTGACACTATACTCCGCACGCCGAATGATGATCCCTATGACGTTTCAACTGACAGTTGTATTAGTTATGCGAAACAATTTCGATAAAATACTGTTTTTTCAGGCAAATGTCATGTCATTCAGCCAGGTCATTCAACATAATAAGCAATATTTATTTATTTTGAAAAAAAGACTACGCACATTGATGGACATAAAACACTAGATAAAAAAGTAACAGCCTTATTATATTTTATTTTACTATACTTTAATTTTTATTCAAATTGCATAATTTAAAGAATTTAAAATTCTTTTTGAATTGAATTTTAAAGAATTCATAATTAGCTGGCAATTATGGATTACATGGAAAAGTATATAAATGGAGGCCATAGACCTACCGTATTTTTTTAATTCAGTCATGTCATGTCTTGTCAGTCTGTTTTGTCTTCTTGTCAGGCCGCATCACATCGCGTCATACGAGTGCTCTAACGCCTTGTATGCGCCATGTCTTTCTTTGTTAGCTGAGTTTTGTTTTTGTTTTCGCTGTTTTGTGTTATTTGTTGATTTTCTGTTACCTGTTTGTTGATTTTCGGTTTTGCAAAATGCCGAAAAGACAGCGGAAAACTGTTCTCAACAGTGAAGTTCGCGAGTTTGTAGTTCGTTTGCGAGACTATTTTGCTCGTGAACAACAAAATGGCGGACCCTTGTTACCGCTTGACAATGTTCGCGATCGTATAGCCGATGCTCTAGGAATCGGAAAGGCTACTGTTTCTCGAATAACAAAGGAAAAATTTGGGGAGTCGTCCATGGAGGACAATAAACTATTAACACCAAAGAAAAAGAAAAGGTTATGTCATATAACAGAACCTGATGAATTTGATTTAGATGCTATACGCAATCATATTTATGGTTACTACCTACGAGGTGAACTACCGACCTGCCAGAAGTTATTATCTTCATTAAAAGCTGCAGAACTCTTCAAAGGCGGTGCTACTTCTCTTAGAATTGTTTTGAAAAAATGTGGATTCCGCTATAAAAAATGTGACAAGAGAAAAATATTAATGGAGCGTACTGACATAGCTTTACTACGATGCGATTTTCTTCGCATAATCAAACAAATTGATAACTGGGAGAAGGTAGTATACCTTGATGAGACATGGCTGAACGCCAATCATACTGTAGGTAAGGCATGGACGGATGACACAGCGAAATCCAGCACAAAAACTCCTGAAGGAAAGGGCCAGCGCTTAATCATTTGCCACGCTGGCACAGCTACAGGTTTTGTGCCGAATTGCCTGTGGGCTTTTAAGTCAGTGAAAACAACGGAGTACCACGAGGAAATGAATTTCGAAAACTTTAAGACATGGTTTATAAAACTATTAGAAAATTTGAATGAGCCTCACTATATTTTAATGGACAATGCTTCATATCACTCAGTTCAAATTAACAAACCCCCCAGCAGCAATAACAAAAAAGCTGAAATTATAGAGTGGTTACACGGCAATGGTGTGGAAACTGACAGTCAGATGTTAAAAAAAGAGTTGGTTAGACTGTTGAACTTTCACAAACAACAGACGCACCCATCATATTTTTTGGATGAATTGGCCAAATCAAATGGACACACGGTAATTCGGTTACCGCCCTATCACTGCCAATATAATGCAATCGAGTTGATATGGGCGCAGATCAAAGGTATCTATATTTTTTATTTATATAATATTATGTATATGCATATATTTCTAAAAATAATTACTGAATGTACAAATATTTTCAGGTCATGCAGCTAGGCATAACACAACTCCGCCATTCACGGCAAATAAAATGATGGTTTTATTGGAAGAAGCTTGCGCTCAAGTGACAGCTGACGATTGGCGAAAAGTGGTCGAAAGAACGAAGAAAATTTGCTTACAAGACTGGGATCGAGATGTACAATACGACAATATCATTGACCAACCGTTAATAATAAACGTCACGGATAGCTGCAGTTCAGACTCAGATTTTGAAGATCCGATTGACCCTGTATCAGATTCAGATTGATATAAATAAAATACAAACTCAAAGCATTTGTTTTATATTTCCAACAAATTATCGATATTTTGTTTATCGATGTGTCCCTTCTTAGTCGATAACAGCTTGACGACGTAACTTTTGCAGCACGTACCATGTACATTTGCATTGAGTTTTTTTCTATTATTTCCGAACATTACGTAATAATTTCTTAATATTCATTTTTATAATTTACAATTGTACACAATTATGATTTTTTCGTCTTTTTAATGGACCTCTAAAGGATTTGATGTGATAGGACGTCAGTACAATGTTAAGCGCTAACGAACTGTCATAGGGATCATCATTCGGCGTGCGGATTATAGACAGTTGCTGACTGTTTTTGTTTGCTCATCGTTTCGTGTTTTCCGATGCGTTTTGAGTGCTTTCCCAATTATTCGTCATTTTTTACGACAACTGCTTTGCATTTTACGGATTCTGACCCTGCCTACCTTGTACGACCCTTGCTTTCACCTTGGACACCGAAGATCGCTCACACGTTTGATTTGGAATTGTTATTTTGCATTTTACCGCCAGCTTGTGGATTGGATATTATTGAAACTATGGATCGCTGTGTGAATTGTGGTATATCCACTGGTCACTGCAATACACTGGGCCGACGGCCCTTACACGATGAAACAATTCTGTCAGTGATTCGACAATGGCTTGCACCTCAGTCTGTAAGTATATACCTGTAACCTCATCTAACCAGCTACCATCCTGGCAGGTTTTAAATGTAAAATGTGTTTAATAGAAGGTGAATAAAACACTATATTCAATGATTTTTTTATTTTATTTTAGACATCCTTTCCCTATCTCCTTACCTGTTACCTACCTATCGCTTGAAGTTATTGACGTTCATTCATATGATTTTTCAAACATTTTCTATTTACTATTTTCTAGTAGTGCAAAAGAACACATTTTGCACTTCAGGAATCAGCTGTTAGATAAAGATTGTAACATAACCTCACTTTTACATAATCTCTTATATCTCCGTTCTCAGATTGACAAAATCCGCAGAATTTTCAGTGAAAGGTTGATAATATATAGGCTATTAATTGACACCACTTTCATCTTCTTACAACTAGGCCCAAGATTGTATGTAATCATTTCAGTCTCCTTTGAATCATATCGGGCGTGTCTCGGTAGCCGAATTGGTCAGGCATTCCCCCAGTAAGGGAAATACTGCGGGTTCGAGTCCCGCCCGAGAAGATTCTTTTTCCCTATGTATTTGTATTTGAATTTTAGACGTATTTTGTTGGGTGTATAGATACTCAGTTCACTGTCGCTATAACACGTTACTCAACAACGTCTTGAGTCCAATTTGCTTAATGTGAGTGATATGTACCTCCTTTACCCCCTTGGGAACGTGCAACTGTCAGCTTGCTGAAGATGGGTTAAAATAATAAGTACATTATTAGTAAATTAATTGGGTATTCTACTGACTAGTCATATTAGTTACTTTTTACTAAACGTCAAAACGATAAACTAAAAGGTAACTTATATGAAAAAAGATTTAGTGACGTCATAAAATTTTATAGTCAAATCAGTTCCTTCTTAGGTTGGGTGGATGATTAAAAATAAATAAAAACTATAAAATAAGAACCAACACGATTTTTATCGCTCTTTTGCCATTCTTAATTTATAAAGCTCGGTTAGATAATTTATTTTAATTGGATAATATCCAACTAGCCAATCGCAGTTCATTAGCCTCTTATAATCTACGACATAGCTCCCGATCCTTTGTCTACTGCATCCTATATTTTTAGATCGTCATCTCTGCTCTAAGACCCGTTTGCTTCAATAAGTTATTTACTTCAAAAAAACTTAGTTTCACAAACCTAAATTTATATGTAAAGTACACATTTCTCAAACCTCTTATAGCAAAGGACAGAATGATAATATAACGTAGATGACAAAAGTTATATATTACAGTATACAACGACCAAATGACTTTACAGTAATGAGATTTTTACAAAAACTATACCATCTCAGATCAATCTACTTTTTACATTTTCTAGTAAAAGTTAAAATGAATTTTTGAGACAAGATAGTTATATAGCTAGTAGTTGAGATCAAGCTACTGAATGAAGAAAGACTGCACTTCCAATGTGTTTGAATCAGTATGTATATTAAAGTTTAAAGTGCCACCTACCTTATGAGTGTACACGGAACATTTTGGTATAACAATATTCTTAGAAATATTACATAGGCAGTGACGAAGGGGAAAAAATTGAATTGGTAAGCGAGTGGAAAAAAAATACCTTGATCTAGTTCGTCATAAACCATTCGATCCAGTGAGAAGCTGGCAGGAATTGCGCTGAGATGAAGTAATTTAGACCTAAACTAAACAGTCACAGTGCAGCGGCGAGAAGTCCCTTTAACCCAATTTACATACGGGATTTAGATTGTGGATTGTAGACATATTACGACCGTTTCTCGAAAAGTTAATCTAACCAATTCAATGATGTGGATGTCTGTCCGATTAAGGAGTAGTTGATGAAATGGTGAAAGAATAAAACATACCTACATATAATAAATAGCATGTTCGTATACTGTACAACAGATTTTAATATAAAGGTCCACCGCAGATGGCAGTGAGGCATATGACAAGATACGTTACATTAACATAATATATATTTGTGTTTGTTGACAAATAGCAACCCCTAAGTCGCGTGGATGGAATACATTTTCGACTGAGTACGTTCAAGCAACTAAAAGTAAATTATAAACTTTATCATGTGGAAGTTGGATTGAAGATTGGAAACAAAGTCTTCCTTATACAATCAATAGTGCTTTAGGATTTCAATTACACTCCTTCCAAAGCGTTAAACGTACATTAAAAACGTATATTCAGGCCTGTAAATCCTAGAAGGGGTAGGCAGAGGTGAATTTACATTCATATTAAGCCAACTACGATGATCCTATGTTATGGGGCGAGCCTATTGCCATCAAGCTGGCACTTTGTAATGTAATTTATTCACACAGCCTACATACGTCTTACATACTAAATAACAGGCTTATATACTATGATTTATCCACAATTGGTGGAGTGGGAGCGATGCTTGTAGTCACGTAGTATATTCTCGTTGACTTGCATATTTTGTGTTATGGCAGAGGACGTGATTTCTTAGCGTACATCATTATTATTTGTGCAATCTAATTTCCTTATAGAAATCACGTTCCTGTCTGCCATAGTTTCTATTACTTCTTCTACATCAAGTGGGCATAATGTAAATTAATTAGAATTTATTTCATAAAATATGCTCAATTTGATGTTCAAAAGCAATGAGATTAGTAACAAAGTAGTAATCACAGAATTAAAAGGCAATAGGTATATTTTATAGATCAAGTTGTAAGTAATGAAAATTTTGATTAAATTAAGTAGTACAAAATATCAACTTTTTATTTTATTTTATCATTGTTTTTTTTTTGCTTAGAGGTACATAAATTGACTCTTAAACTCTCGCGTTCCATGATATCCGTTACCATTATTGTATATTAAAAGTAGATATTTTTATTAAAAAGTAAAATTATGAACATACTAAGTTTTCCACAACATCATGAAGAAGAAGATATAATAGCCTACCGTGGTAGCCATTTACCAACGTTTTTTGAGATAAAAATATAAGAGAAATACATATATAAGTTAACAAAGATGACCATTATGATATTGGTGTAATTTATTCACCGATTTTATGACATATAAAAGATGGCGGGATAAACCTTTGATTGATGAGCGTGGCTTAAAAAATGACTCACGTAGCCTGAAGTAAAAATACTTTTTATAATAGAGGATCCACTGTATTAAATAGGGTCCACTGTCAGGTGATGCACACGTCCATAAGCCACGGTAACCACTTTCCATCAGGTGGGCCCTATGCTTGACTACCACCCAAGTTTTTTATAAAAGCACCAAAGGGGTATATAGCAGAGAATAGAGACAGTGTTTATGAGTTCATCTTTATTTCCATGAAATATCCTCCCATACGTTATCACCAACATGCGATTGCAGGTTTTTTTTTATCGTGCGCAAGATCCCCACGGATACCACCACCACGGAGCTAGTGGAGGCGGTTATGTCGGACTCGAACCGACTAAAACGCACGCCGTCTTGGGTCTTTGGTTGCCGGAGGTGAGATTGCCGAAAGCATATCTCTCGCACCCCGGCAGACCCAGGACCATCTCTTTCGAGATGGTCCCCTTTGGGTTGTGGGGACCTCGGTTTCCCCATCTAGCCCCGGGTACGGGGAGGCGCACTTTGCGCCGCCGCTGCGGATGCGATTGCAGGTAGAGGCGATATACCCATATCCTATGAATTTTGATTAATAGAGACCCTAGGCTTTCTTGCGTAAAATTTCTCAACCGTTGTAAAGTGCCCGTTTCTTCCTATATCTATGTATATTTTAAAGCACTGAGCCATTTAGGCTATATATACAGCTGAGCTGTCAGTACAATAGTGGTGACTCCACCGCGGTGGCAAGACAAACGCATTTTAGAGCCATTTGGCAAGTCGAACTTTCTGTGGCTCCTTAGCCGTTGGTTTTGATGTATAGACAGGTTTTCTCATTAATATTTTTGTCGTCTTCACGTCCTGTTTAATGTTCACCACACGTTTGTCTCACCATTACCTTAATTAGTTAATGGGGGTCAGACCACGTGTGATAGATGGCGATTCTATGAGCTTCATGAATAATTTAAGGCAATAAAGACTCCTGACTAAATTAGAGCGGATAATCCTGAAATAGGATACGCAATAATTAGTTAGCCATATATTAAATGCAGATATCATTAAAACCAAATTGTTGTCGTTGAAGCGAAATCAAAATTGTGGATAATAGGTTCCCTAATTAGAAATCCGTAATTAAATATCAGCGGTTGATGTCGGATTGATAACCGTAGCTAGATGTTCGCAATCAATTATTATCATGGACAGATTTAAACTCCATTTCGGTTACTTCATTATGCTTTGATTTAACATTATTTTACACATGAAGTTGACTTTACACACATACAGGTTCATATAAGGCAGGGAATCAATCGCAATGCTCCGTTCTATTGATAAGCTTACTTTTTTGTCATAATGACCGGAATCAATCTAACAGTTTGGACAAAAATATTCCTAACAGTTCTATTATCGAACTACTAGGAGGATTAAAAAAGCCGTTTTTCTAGGGGTGTGTCTACGCTTTCGCAGTGCCTAATTTCACAGGTGCCGTTTCATCTAAAACATGAAGATAAAAGCTCTGTAACCAGTGTCGTTAATGCTTTCTTCCACTTTCAACGCGTCGTTCGCGATTCTCAATGGTCGAAACTTCTAAAAGAACACGCGTGAAATACATTATTTAGCAGACTTTTTTATGAGAGCGGCAAGCTGCCCCACTGTGTAAAAGTAGTCACTCAAAAACCAAGTTAGTCAAAACTTTCAATTTAAACTAAATTTGCGTAAATATTATACAGAAGTTTTTAAAATAATTTGATTAATAATAATTACATACCTCCCATATGAAATCTTATCTCATTTCCGCTACCCATGGGCAAATATTCTGGAGTAAAAAGTACGATTCCAGACCATATGTCAATCACTGTTCTAAATTTTATCCTGGTTCTTGCGGACGTTTGATAGGGATCCAGTAAAAAACATACGAACATCTTTTCAAACTTTTGAGTAGAATAAATAAAATTGTCCATATCGTTTACAGCCTCAATTTTGTAGCTTTTCTGTGCTCACATACCTAACCCTGTCGTCGCTCTATCACTCCTGAATCAGTACTAATATCACCCAATGACCTGGACGTTTTTGCACGATACCGATATCCTAATATAAAAGTCACTACGAGCGGCAGTATCGCTTACAGCTCTTTATCAGCCAGGTTCACCTCCTACTGAACTCAATAACAGAGATTAATGTTTAAACGATGAACCAGCACAATCGCTGGCCTGCAATCTTTATAAAACTTATTGGCAAACACGCTTTTAGCTTTACCCTATATTGAATACTGACCACGAATATAAAATAACCCTAAACTTCGTCGTTATGGAAACTTTTGTCTCCAAACTGTCACATCTCATTCAGGCTAAAATAAAAAATGATGTTGATAATCGCTAAAACCTGGTCAGTCAATCAGTAGATGTAAATGACATACCCTCGAAGATCACCCATGCAAAATACGAAACAATGATGACATGTGATCGGTCATAATTTTCCAGAGAGCAACAAGTCTAAAAGTAGATGTCAATTAGTGGCCAAACGCGTTGCGAATTATCTTGAACATTTTTACAGTATTGTAGAAAATAAGCAACAGTTGTGACACTCTTTTACTTTATTTATTAACTAGATGTGCCTTACATGTTTCACCTTTTATAATCAGTTATATTCTATTCCTATACGTCATCATCGCCCGCCTACGCGCATCTTTTTCACCTTTTTTTCTTATTGTTCAGCTTCTAAGGGCCATAGTGATGTTATATAGCCACGGCCTAACCTTCGTTAAAACTATTGAAGAACCTTCTCTAAAAACTGGGATCTTCTTCATGGGTCCGCTTCTACCATTCTAAGTGCGGATTTGGCTGAACTTATATGTTTAAAAAGTGGGTTATCAAATACAAAAACACTTTCAAATCGTACTCATAGTTCTAAAGAATAATGAGTTCAAACAAAAATCAAACACTTTAGCTATAATAGAAAGTATAGATTGTATTACTTTGATATTTCGTGCTATTGATAAACCGCTCGAAACATTGAGCTATATTTAGGTCCAGCCCCAGCTGTATCGGTGTTTCATCATAATGTAATTGCTTTTAAACTACACTACAAGTTGGTACATCTCGATTGCATCCGAACTCTAATTGCCTTACCATCAATTAAAAGTTGGTTGGCATTTAGAAATTGCATTTCAGTACACTGGGGGCCAAATCGAATTATTCATTTACAAAAAGTGTTTTGTGTTATTATTTTTTTCTTTAGATAGTAATTAAAATAAAAAGTTTGAATGAAGTCAAAATATTTATTTAAATCTTTAGTGGTATTAAATTAAAATTGATATTATCACAACTAAAATTAAGCTAAAGTAAAAAAAATATATTTCAGTACTTACATCTTTTTTATCGTACATAAATCCCCTCGGATACCTCCCCCGCCGGAGCCGGAAGGGGAGGTTATGTCGGACTCGAACCGACTAAAAGCGCACGCTGACTGAGGGTCATGGTGCTTGGCTGGAGGTGAGGTTGTCTTCGACATATCCCTCGCATCCTGGCTGACCCAGGGTCATCCCTTACGGTCTGGCCCTACTCGGGAGGGGGGACAACAGTGTCCCCGACTCGTTCAGGAATAGGGAGGCTGCCGTGGCCTGCTTCTGCTAGGGTGACAGGCGGCTCCATCCGTCACCCCCAGGCCCGCGCTCATAGGGAACGGAAGTCAGTCTGTGTCAGTACTTACATCAGCGATATAAACACAATATGACTCTGAATTCAAATTGGAAATGAATACAAATTAAAGATATACCTATTTGAATTTCAAGTTGAAATATTCATAAATATGATACCTATAAATGAAGTCTGAAATTTTAAATATACTACTAGCTGTCCCGGCGAACTTCGTACCGCCAATTTTTTAGATCCCGTTCCCGCTGCACCATTTAGGGGGATAAAAAATAGATGTTGGCCGATTCTCAGACCTACTCAATATGCTCACAAAATTTCATGAGAATCGGTCAAGCCGTTTCGGAGGAGTATGGCAACGAAAACTGTGACACGAGAATTTTATATATTAGATATTATGCTCACTAATTCCATCGATGTGGAAAGTAGACTATATTTACTTCAATAACTCTAATTGATAATAATCGCCGAACCAGTATAAGATGTTCTTGAAATGGTTAGCCTGGCATAAACAAATTAATTAAACATTAATTATTTAGTTAACCCTGTTTATTTATTTTTAGTATACGCACACATGAGGAGGTCGAATTTATTAACACCCATGATTCGCTCACTGTTTCCGATCCCCCACGCAATAGGGGGCGATCCTATTTCCGTCAATGGGACACTCTTGACTCCTCCAAGTTGTACCCAATAGAACCGCAGTTTTTTCTAACCTTAGAATCATACGACAACATACTTAATTGTAAATATAGAATACTCTTTATTGCACACCAAACATAGAATATAAACTGATTATACATAAATGAAAGAAAGTTGTACAATGGGCGGCCTTATCGCGGTCTGCGATTTCTTCCAGCCAACCAGTTTGGATGGACTGAACTGCAAGAACAGGTAGTTTGTGGTGCACTCTAAAATTATTACTAATTTATATAAATAGGCATTTAAATAACAGAACTAAGGAAGAAAGTACTTATTTTATTAAATAAACACCTACATACACATACATACATACAGACACATTATACATACATACATGCATACATACATATATACATACATAATGCACGCAAATAAAATTGTTTAATGCATAATATAATATTGTTCCCATAAACACTACAGAGTTGATATAAAACTTATAACTATAGGTAGTGCTCCCTTACCTATCTTTGAAATGAAGATAGTGACTGTGCTCGTCTAATATTTACAGGCAACGCATTCCAAAGTCGTGCAGCTTGTACTGTGAAGGACTTGTCGTAGAAGCTTGTAGAATGCGTCACCATTGCCAGGGTTAAGTTTTCCGTGGGTCGCAAATGTCTAGTATTATTCTCGTGCAGAAATCGAAAACGCTTATTTAGATAGAGAGGAATAGTTGGGTTAAACAAAATATTAAAAAGAAGTGAGAGTATATGAGTAACATAAATATAATAGTTATAAAGAAACTAAAAAAAGCTCGGTATTTATTTATTGGTAAACATTTGGTAAAGGAAAATTAATTACAGTAGGTATAACTAAATGTACAAAATATACAAAAATGAAAAAAAAAAACGGGTGGAAGAGACTGTAACTTTAGGCAAAAAAAAAGTTAAACAATTAGATTCTATTTTAATTGAATACATAGGGAAAAAGAATCTTCTCGGGCGGGACTATGTATTCGATTTGTATAGTTAGCACACTTAATGCTGTAAAAAAAAAAAATCCTTCAATCTATTTTAATTGTTTGCATTTTGCATCACATCAGTCTCTATGCCTTAATAACGTGTAGCAGCATGAAATAAACTAAATTATCAAAAGAATTAAAAAACTATAAAAAGCGTAGGATGTTTGAAATTAGCCTGCGTAGGTAGGAAGTACGCTTTTGACATATTTATATTCTGACCGACACGTAATTTTGAATTACTTTCAATGCCTTTTCCCTGTTTTTACTGTTCCATTAATATCTGTTCTCGTGGGTTCGTCATAAATTGTGAGCAAAATTTCAAAAAAACGTCTGAATCTAGGTGAACACATCACAAG
The DNA here is from genome assembly GCA_914829495.1 of Eilema sororculum. Classification (NCBI taxonomy): domain Eukaryota; kingdom Metazoa; phylum Arthropoda; class Insecta; order Lepidoptera; family Erebidae; genus Eilema; species Eilema sororculum. Next base: position 17,239,135 of record OU618543.1, on the reverse strand, counting down.
AAATTGAATGAAGCGTTTCAAAAAGTAAACTAAGGGTATCCTTCTTCATAATAATAAAACTTCATTAATTTAGTCCAAGCGAGGAACCAGTAAAAGTTTCAAGCTCATTTGTTGTAATATTTATCTTGTTACTAGTTTTTGCCCACAGTTCCGCCCGCGTAGATGTCGGTTATCGTGACCAAATATAGTCAATATGTTATCAAGGGTGTCAGCTAACTTCCTACCAAATTTTATTAAAATCGCTCTTGCCGTTTGGACCTGAAAGAGTAACATACATCCATCCATCCATACTTACAAAAATTTCGCATTTATAATATTAGTATTATACTAAAATAATTGAACAGTGTGTGTCTGTAATATGGGATATTGTTTTTTCAGTGTGCATAAAAGAAATGTATGTTGTCCGTATTGGACTGCACATTTTTGGTTATTCAAAATGTGACTGTCAAGTTATATCAATCACTTTTTATTAAAAGACAAAATGGAAACGTACAGTATGAAATAACGAGTTATGACCTCATACCTTGTTATTGTCAGCGTGGTAGGTGATTGAGAATTTATAAAAATACTATAAAATAAGAACACACGCAATGTTTAAAACTTTTATAATGGAGAATGTTACTAGATGTGCAAAATTACTTGAAAGTTTGTTACAGTATAGCTCATAAATATAAATACATCTGTTTTTATTTCAATCAATCAATGAATTAGCCCACCGTCTTACGTTTCACCAGAAATCTCAGGAACTCCTGGTCTGATTTAAAAAATATGTTTGTTTTGAAGAGACTGTTTATCGAGGAAGGTCAAAAACGTTAAAATGAAGAATATAGCCAGTAGTTCCTGAGATTTTTGGTGAAACGTAAGGCAGCGCCAACTAAAGCGACTGGGCTACAGCCGGCCGGTCACCGAGCGGCCACTTCAAGAGTCCAGTTGATATATCGAAATATTTCTTTCACATGTATTTTTATTTTCACCATAAAATATAATGAGCAAGAAAATAGAATGCAAAATTAGTGGATATTCTCCATTCTTTAATTAAATTTTAGCTCTGAAGATGAAGCGTCATCGAGATGTACAGAGATTGAATCCTGGCCACTACTCTTCCCACTTCAAACACAAGTAATTTAGCTTAGCTGGAGGGCTTCACAGGAATACCTACTACGCTAGTACTATAATCTATTCTATGCTACTAATAATTTCGGTTAGGTACTAGTTATCTTCTAAAAATGAATTATTTATTTAAATCTTTAGTGTTGATTACCAGGAATTTGGTGGTACTCTCACCATCAAATTCCTGGTAATTGTTACCAATTTCCTAATCTCACAGCATTCATAATTTACCTTTATTAACATTATGGTACAATCACGTTTAATTCTAATAATTTATTACCAGAATGTTAAAATCAGTAATTGCGCACTTAGATTCCTTAATAAAAACTTTTTTATGTAAAAATAAAGTATCTTGTTATCTGTTTCTATAACTTTATCCTCTACTCTAATTATCAATAATATTGTAGAAATGTTTCAGTAATGGCTATTTAACTGAAAACTTTATAATAACCCTTAAATGTAATCGTCATACTTTTGTCAATTAAAAATTTGAACACAAAAGATTATTTTCCAAGTACTTGTTATTACAGAGTTTAGAGAATAATAATTTTAAAACAACTTTGCCTCAAAATTGTTCAAGGAAATATTGTTAAATGTTACACTTTTATTAAACGAATGTAAATTTTACTTCACCTCACCTTATAGTATAGTAAGCTAATAACAAAGTCTCGGAAAGGGGGACGTTTGTCCCATTTCTCTGTACACTATAATAAAATCCTGGAAATATGTTTCTTCTTCTACATCTGAGGTCTAATCCCAGCTGCATCCAAAACTCCGAGGTCCACTCTCCTGCTTCTCTTTTTATTGGTTTCTCTTGGCTTTTATGGTAACAACTGTCACCTGATCTCCTAAACTCTTATCCTCGAGAGTCTTACCGCTTGCACCAGAGCTTTGTGTATGAATCATCAGGGGTACCGCCTTGAAAGTGAGATTGGTTTTTACCCCATGAAACTTAATGATATAATTTACTTTCGTTCGGATATAACCAAGGAAATACGTTTTTACTCAGTAACAATAATTTTATTTATACAAAGAATCGCAACATACAATTTCGTTGCACATGAATGTCAGCTGTCATTTTAATCAATGCATGGCATTTGATATGCATAATAACGAAAGTTGAATGCGCCGAACTGTCAATGAATGTGACAGCAGTGGTAGTTGACAGTTTCCTTTTATTTATAATTTATGCTTCATTATTAACGTTTTTTTAAAGCACTGGTGAAGTTAAATAAGTATAATATGAGATACACTATTGGATGTGTTGCAGATAGCAACACTTTTTTATTAAATTTTGTAAATTTTAATTTTTACTTTTTTATTTTATGCTAGCAACACAAACGATCTCTTATCTTCATACCTCAAAGTTGTACGTGTCTTCCAAAAATCTTATTTGTACCCTTCTTTAAAATAAAATATAATATTACTGTAAACCAGCTCCTGTTTTTGGATTCACCACCAACACGCCCAGGACAGCTATCGTAGCAACAGGATGGATGTATGAGGGGTCCTATACGTATGTTTCCAAATTTCATGATTTTTTACCAGTATATTGTGGTAGCGTACAATGACCTCCGCAGTATCTCTTTTAATCTCGTAGAGGAAACCAATCCGTAGCAAGTGCTACGCCGTAGAACATATTAATAAAATATAGGACTGCAGGATTTGCGTGTAAACGGTGTGTATGTTGGGTGTGACGTGGCATCGGCGTGTCACGCATGTGGTGATAAGCGTGATTGATGACGTCACGGGTGGCGCGCCAACGTTCGTCCGCGGCTGACATTACCCTACTTGTTGAACGTATCCACCGAGCTATAACGTCGGCTTGAGAGCTGTATATCTATATCCACGATGTCAGCGTTATTGACTGACAGGTCATATATTTTCGTACTTACTCGCTCAGGGAATTTCGTGAATGTCAATCTTAATGGCACGATAATGGGATTGAGATAGGAATAAAATTGAAAGGTTGTGGTGACACTTGCGTAATGAGAACACTAACTTTTTACTTTTAATAAAGGGAAAAAAAACTATCTTGACTGTGTATTTTAATATATTGAGGATAATCATAATTATTGGTGTTAATTCTGGTTGTAGTCGTTATATCCAAAGTTTACACTACGGAGTCCTAGATCAGCTCTCCTTGGTTTTGAATGCTTTTAATAATGCAAAGTTCTCGAACGATACCCAGTGAGCCATATCAATGACACCGGGTTCCACTGTTAACCTGAGGCAAAAAATGTAACAAAAAATGTTTTAAATTTGAAATGTTCTAAAATAAACTTTTATTAACAAATACCTAAGCGAACTGCTGTCTGACATTGCACGTCAAACAACATAAAAAGTAACAGATTTTTTTCGCACGTAAGCACGAAAAAATTCCGTAACAGTCATGTTTTGAGTTACATATTCAAGTGAGTGGCAAATTGTATATAATTTGTTGAGACATTAATGCAGATCATTCGAACAAACAAATTACATTCTGCCTCAATCTAAATGTAGAATAGATATATTTTATTACATAAATGGAACTACATGTATTGTGTTTCGTGTGAGTATCTTAATAATTGAATATTATATTCATATGATACAGCTTATTTCTAGTTATGTCTCTTACCTTTTTTTATAAAAGGACACGTCAATTTGACTTCACCTCGCCTGATGGTAAGCTAAAGGCAAAGTCTTACCTGTAATACTTATAACTTATTTTTTAATAAGCCCGCTCAGTGATGGAAATGTATCTATTTGTATAATCTCACTCTAATGATCCCCACCTGCAATTCACTGAACGTAATTCAAGATAAGGATAGAAGTGTATGGCGAACTGTTGCACCTGTTTACCCCATATTTACTTTTTTACTAGGGTGATTTTAAGGTTGATTGAATGAAAACCTCTGTGGCGTGGCGGTATTTATTGAACGCGACTGTTACGCAGGAGGCACGGGTTCGATCCCCACTCAGTGCAAATATTTGTATGCATATGGTTATTTGCATTGGTATGGGTGTTTCTATGTATAACATGTATGTATTTACAAAAAAAGTGTCTAAGTATCAGCATTCTAAATTCCATAACACAAGCTAGTTAAGCTTACCATGGGTCTAGATAGCGTTGCGTAGAATGTTCTGGAATATTTATTATTAGCACAAGATCGATCTTGACTGACTGTACAAAAGAATTGCAAAGCGCAAATTCTTCTGCTGTCATACTTTATTTAAATGATATTACAGAAAAGCGTATCCTTCAATAAGATAGTTGTCAGAATTCATTCACTTTTTTATCTAGTTTCTGCTAATTTTATTATGAATTCTAAATTTATACCCACCTCACTCAGAAACATTGTTACTATTTTTATTCTAAAATGCTTGTTTAATGATATACCTAGAAGTCAATAATAGATATATTATTATTTTATTCAATGTGCACCCTCAAGTCGACACGGCCCGTATTTTTAGTATTTTTATCTTCCCTGCACCATAGTTGTTAATAAATAATGTATATACACTTGTTAAAGATGGTGCTGACGTTTGTTCATGCTTTTGAATTCTCTCTAGAAGCAAAATTATTTCCTTTCGCTACGTTACACACTCGATGTATTTATTTGCTCTGGAGCTACACTAGAATACCAATTTCCATTTCAATTTCTACGGAATAAATATTTATTGGAACATAATAGTGATTGTGTGGTTATAAAGTGATACACGAGTCCTAAAATAAAACTAAACGCATACGAGAACCATTACCAAACTGCGGTTGAATATTGTGACGTTCATTAGATTATTTATTAGATATTAGGCGTTACGAAGCTATGAAACGATATCTCAAATATAATTTATATTACTATCAGTGATAAGTAGAATGCCGTATGATTAAGTTTTGGAATTCTTTTCCAGTAGGTAGACGTGTTTTCTCCAGGTCCGACTAATTTAAAGTGGGGGTGAAAACCATCTGTCGAGGTCGTCAAAGTAGGAACCGCCATTGTAGACAGAGTATATGTAATGGCAACCACTATTCGTTTAACTGCACCCCACTGAGGACAATATTTATAAAAAAAAGTTGTTCACTAATTCCTAAGAACTCCGGTTGGAATTCCTAACGCTTTCCTCAGTCCATATTAACTAGCCTGACATTCAAAGAAGGAAGTATGTGGCATTTGTATGTCCCGAAGCATAGTTAGCGAAATATGAGTATTAAGAGTGAGTATTGTAAATAAAAAAATATTCAATCTACCATAAACCCGTTACTTGAACTTCACAATGGAAGTCAGTAACTGTTTACGTATATGAGGAAAACTCTGTAAAGAAAACTAAAGAATGATGAATGAAGAATGTTCCAAGCCGACAGTCGCATCAACCTGAAATTTTACACGTAAATAAAATTTATTCGAAATTTCACAAAAGTCCTGTTGAAGTTATTCGAATACTTTATTTTCATAAAAGGTTGTTTACTTTATAATTACCACGGCGCGGCGGTGACAACGTTGAAATACTGGCTAGCCTAGGTGTCATCCCTTTTCTTATCATATTTGCTTTATAAAAAATGCACGCTATATAATTAATGGTTTCAATGACTTGAGAATTTATATATTTAACAGAGGCTTTTTTGACAATGAAATGAGCATTAAAATATTTTAGTACATTGTTATTTCATTTATGTTTGTAATAGGTATTATATTATTATAATACCTATTTTAGTTTAAGTTTAATCGAGTACTTCAAACATGTATATAACCTATTATTATAATAGTAGCGGTCAATACTCCCGGTTTTGCCAAGGAATTGAATCGCATAAAAGCCTATAATCTGATTGTAGTGTCATTAACCGATGCAAAAATTACATACCTATTTAAATTACAATTACAACCAATTTAACATTTTTATTTAAGTAGAATGTACTTTGATGTTTGGACTACTTATTACGGATGTTCTTACTAAAAAGAACTAATTTAAGGTGTAAAACAGTGATGTACTATTATCTAATGTAAACTTTTCTATTGTTTCAGTCATGTCTCGAAGCGGCGTATTTGCCTTGGTGTTGTGCGGTCTCGCGGCGATCTGCACCTTGCCCATCACTAACGCCCAGGCGCTGTCCTCACCATACGACTGTGAGTAATGTAAAATTTCTTTCACTTATAATATAAACTAAAATAAATGAATAAATAATTTATTTATTTGACTCATCTTTAAACATGTGATTTTGGGTTGGCATGGCATTTAGTGTAATCCCTGACTCTGAAACTGAAACCTGTACTACTAGCCAGTGAAAGAGAAAGACATGATTTAAGTCACAGTAGTTGTTTCTAATTAAAACTTGTTGCTGAAAGATATTGAAACGAAAAAACTAATAAGTAGGTAGGTACTCTTACTAAAATCTACCTAGTCTTGCCAGAGTGGAGTTAGTTACTTGTTTGGCAAATTTAAAATCTTACATAAATACTAGTAGTAGTAAAATTGGTAGTAGCTTCCTTCGTGCCCGATTACGGTGAAGCAGAAGCAGGGTTATGATTTTGACCTTTATGTACTTACCTGTTTAAAAAATTTCTTCTTGATTTCATAAAAAAGTATAACGAGAAACAAAAAAAACAAATTCAAAAATAGTTTGAACCTTGATGATGAGGCATAGCTTATTTTAATCTAATATTAAATCTATGTTTGAATGATACTCGCAGGATCTCAGTACGCAGTACACGCACGAACGTGACGTAGAATTCATAGCAAGAATTAGTTGAAGGATAAAAGGTTAAGAGTCCCAAAATTTGTTCTGTTTCAAGAGCGTTTAGCATATCCATACAAGCTTCCTAATCTCCCTATTCAAAGGAGAGGTTCAATCTTCTAAGCAAGCTGCAAATATAATATAGAAATTTGAATATTTGATGTTACAATATCTGTGTCACGCTTAGGCACAGATTTTGTAAGATCAAACATGAAAATTTTCAGTTTATCAATTTTGTGTACGGTACAAAAGTATTTATGGTGATTTTGAATAGCTTCACTTGTCAATGATTTTAGATAGCCATTCAAATAACATAATAACAGCTTTAATGTTTATACACAAAGTTATAAGGTAAATCCTTCAAAGAGTCGTTAATATTCTGTATTGATGTTCGCAAACTGCGAAAATCATGTTTATTAATGTCCTCGTAATTATCAACCGTGAAGTTGAAAGTTTGTTGCTTTAACGTGGTATAATATAAAAGAAAAATCCGTTAAGAGAATATTATGACTATTATATTTTAAATGAAAGTTTATTCAAATTAAATTTTTAATTAAGAAACTTTTCATTAAAAAGTTTTCAGAGAAATGGATGCTGGAAAAAATCCTGCCCTGGAGAATCAACAAAGCATTCTCAGTCTTTAGTGATTTAGTGATAAATGATTAACATTTTTTTATGAAAGAACATAACTTGTAACTCCAATGATACTCTATGAACTTGGATATCATTACTCATAGAATAAATACAATAGGTTTAAAAACAAAATTTATATATCAAACAGCACATATTTTGCGAATAAAATTACGTCTATAGCGCGTCCGTTCATAAATTCAAACGTGCATTCGCATTTGTAGACATCAAAGTTATTTTTCATGGTTTTGAATGTTTACATTTTAGTACAACAGCAGCAGTTGCTTCGTTATTTGTTGGGTGCGAGCGTACAAAAGTCCTTTTTGAAACTAGTCGAGCTAGAGATCAAAAAAATCTTGCTTTTATTTCTACGTATCTAGAAATAAAAGCAAGATTTTTGATGACTTTACACATTTTTTTTAATCATCGACAAGATCTGGCACACTGTTTTTATAATGTAGTGATACTTATCAGTCTTCATAAGATACACTTAGAAGTAAGAATAAGTCTGGTAAGACAAGTTTATTTTGAAGTACAAAATAACTTTTAAAGTTAGCTGTTTGTACTCAAAGGTTTTGTTTTCTGTTAGCTAATAGCTGTTTCAATTAAAAGATGCCTTTAGAAGAGTGAACCTGTGGAAAAGTTTGGTGCAGTCTAGTACAACAACAACATTACAAGGTAACTCTTTGACCCCTTTGGAAATCAGATATCGTAGTGGCTCTCAGTACTTACTTTCAATATTTAATTTTTATTTATAACTAGCTTTTGCCCGCGGCTCCGCTCGCGTGAATGTCGGTTATCGCGTCTAAACATAGCCTATGTCCTTTTTCAAGGTCTAATCTACCCCTATTCCAAATTTCATCAAAATCGGTTCAATGGTTTAGGCGTGAAAGCGTAATATACAGACAGACAGACAGACAGAGTTACTTTCGCGTTTATAATATTCGTATGGATATGGGTAACAAATAAAATAGTGTGCTACGTTTTATTTTCACATTTTCGTCAAGACGAGCAAAAGGAAATTAATTTTGTTACGGTGTACCAACTGAGTATTCTACTGACTAGCCGAATTAGTTTTTACCAAACGTGGCTTGTATGAAAGAAGATTTATTGACGTCATAAAATTTTATAGTATTATAGGTTGGATGGATGATTAAAAATAAATAAAAACTATAAAATAAGAACCGACGCAATCTTTATTGCTCTTTTAATATTCTTAATTTCATAAGCTCAGTTAGATAATTTATTTTAACTACAGGATAATACCCAATTGTATTTCATTCATAATTTCATGTGATTAGCTGAAGACCCCTGAGAGATATGTTCACATCGTTGCTATACGGGTGTTTTCTGAACTGATAACCTGTTGATTACAAATTTAATGCCTACATCACTACCGCTAATAGCGTAATATTCAACAAACGTACTCAATCTTAACATATCTGGAGTGTTATGTGCATACAAATAACTCGTTTCAAATGAACGGTAATAGCTTTTGACACTATCAGAAGCGTAACATACTTATTAGGATTCTTGGTGACAATTAACTTGATAGTTCAACAGTTTTTAGAAGGATGAAGGCAGGGAGGTTGATTGGTACGGTAACATTTTTTTCTTTACAATAGTAACAATATTTTTATACTCGCTGTGCTAGATATCCTAGACTGTGTAGGTCACAGCGATGTCTAGCATAGCGTGTAATACGCGTCTTAGAATGTGGACATAACCCATTTTTTGTAAATACATTCATAGCATATAATAATAAAATTCTAGACCAATGCCAATAGACATTCATGTTTTTTTTTTATTAATTTTCACAAAAATTATTATTTGTACCAAAATGGGTCAAACTATCACCACAATACTTCGGGCAGCTGCCTTGCCAGACTGGTAGAAAATGCCCATGGGATTAAGTCCGCCTTTGTACATTTATTTTGTATCTGTGCAAATAGTTAAAATAACTAAATAAATACACACATAGGTACCTAATTACACGAAGTATAAAACCAATGAAAACAATTCACAAAATTAATCAAAGCGTCTCGGGGTTCACTTGAAGATTTGCATAATTTCACTCCTATTACATTTAAAACACAATTAACAAGCTAAATAGAAGAAAAAGAAACATTTAATTCCGTTAATGCAATTTGAGACACGGACAATTTCAGATGTTTGTCCCCTAACTTTGTGTTGCGGATAAAAGGGTACCAATTGAAACGGTTAAACCGTGGAATGTGCTTTCCATGCTTTTAGTTCAATGAGAAGTAAATAAAATTGACCTAAATGAGTTATTATAATCTCATTTCTTGTTTATTAATTTAATACAACAGAAAAAAACATTATAGGAATTATGGAGACTATTTTTTAACTTCAAGAACAGGTAGTTAACAGAACTTTAACGAAAGACTATGTTTACTTAGCAGGAATTGAACAATGTAACAATGTAACAATGTAACAATGTAACAATTGAACGCTGTTGAGTATCTTATCAAAATATATATGACACACATTATACTCACGCCAGTAAATCCCTGAAGAGGTAGGCAGAGGTGTGTTAACACCCACATTTCGTCAACTATGACTTTCGGCCCCACGTAATAGGGGACGAGCCTATTGCCGTCAAGCGGGCGCTAGGTCATTTGTTATGTTTACTATCGGGTGAAGAGCAGCCCTATCCCTTAGTAACCTTTTACGACACCCACAGGGAGAGATGGGGTGGCCCTATTCTAGACAGGAGGGTCAAACAAAATACTACACCAATTTTTTTCCGTATTCAAACTGCATAAATAAGTATGTAGGTGTCAAAAAATAAAAAAAACCATTTCAGCAGTTACGGCCTGACTTTTATAACTAATACTTTTTTACAAAATTTTTGATCGCTAGAAGATTAACATCGAAATATAAATTGTTTTGTAATAAACTACGTGACTCAATTTAACAGGCATGTATTAAAGGTGAATTGAATGAAAAAAAAAAAAGAATTTTCCATTCACTGTATACAGTTTTATCGGGTGTTTCGTAATTCAGTGAACATACTTTGTTATGAAGGCTGAATAAAGGCTTTGATCAAAATCGAAGATGAGGGGTGCTTTTTTCATGAAATGCAAACAAGTATTCGACCTGGATGACGTAAGCAATAATCGTAGCTCATTAATGCTAGGAATATATCTCGCGTTTTGCCTTTTAATGCTGATACTACAGACTTAGACGACGCGTGACGTTCGTTTAATATTCATTTATTTATATTATTTCATTTATATTCACTTATACGTCTATTGGTAGCAGACTCTGCATGGCGACTGGATGTAGGTGTCGTTAGCTTGGGCCTGTATTTCTGTGCCAACTACGACAGGTATATAATCACTAACCGGCACGTCCAGACTTAAAAAAAAAAAGAATATTAGAACCGAAGTTACTAATATTCCCTCTAATCCCTCCCACTAAGCTAAATTGCTTGTGCTAGGAGTGGGTTCACGTTGGTAGTGTAATGGCCAGGATCGAACCCGGGACCTCTCGATCGTAAGGCCGACTTCTTAACCATTAAGCTACCGACGCTTAATGGTTAAGGAGTCGGCGACTTAACCTGTGGCATATTTCGAAAGCCCTGACCATCCCTTTAATATGTATGGGAATCTTCCGGATTTGTTAATACTTATAATAACTGCTCCACATGACATTCCTCGATAACACAAAAATATTTTTTCAATGAAACAAACAAACAAACTCTTCAGCTTTATAATATTAGTATAGAAATACTGATATGGTATCAACAAAGTTAACAAAGACACGTTTGAGTTAAATAGGCATTTGTTACGCTTCAAAATAATGACGCAACGTTTTAAAATGTCTTTAAAAGCTTTGCTGTTATTTCCTACTTATAAAACAGTATCGTTGCCTTACTTACGAGCTACTTCGAACATTATTATCATCCTTAGACTCAATTGTAAGCACAATAATTTTTTATAGATACGTTTTATATTTATTTTGTCATCAAAATCTTCGGATCTAAATATCTACAAGTAACAACAGTCGTCTTAAGTACAGTAATGTAATTTTGTATTTATTAGCGATACGTTTTACTGACGACTGTGTCTTTCATTTTAGAAATTTACTTTAAATATTTCTAAATTTGAATGACCTCGTTTGTTTTTCCATTGTATAGATATTTTTTTTATTACCATGTTTACAAATTAAGCATAATAGTTACAGCTTACACATAGATATAATAAGTAGCTTACAGTATACAAATGTAAAAATGTATTTTTTGACTCATTACTTGAATCTCTGCCAAGCTAAGATTTAACTTGTGTTATGGATGACAGGACCAGCAACTTAGTCACCATCTCTTAATTATTCATTAATAGAATAATTCATAATATTTAATATATAATATATATTTGTATTTAATTTTTTTTATATATAATATAAATTAAAATCAAAACTATCGCCTAGTTTTGATTTTAATTTTTATCATAAATGTCAGACAATCCCGGTAAACAACTTTATCTGTTTAATTAGACATTTATCTTCCGCATCATCACCATTTTTAATTCCACCATAGTCACAGATAACAATACTAATACACATAAAATCATAACTAACACTTATGTGTATGCCTTAGTTAAATCCGGTTTTGCTAACATCCTATACTTTAGTATGTAGTGTAGCCACACAATAAAGTTTCAGTACACACAAGATTTACTCACGATCGTGAATTTTAGAAACTGAATTGCCCAAATCGAATTGTAGGTCCCTGTTCAATGTGCGACTCGAAAAAGGTAAAATAATAGGGAGGGAAGCTATAACTCCCACAAGTAATTACTGTCCAAACCGCTAAGGTGTTTTTCTTTTTTACAACTGCGAAAGTTTTATTCGGGCAAAAGTCTAAAGTAATTATTCGCTGACACAAACTGATTTGTTGTTTTCATTTTCTGTTTATTGTTTTGAAGTAGATCTTCCTACTTACCTTGTGATAAACAGAATTTAAGAAATAATAAAGAAACACAAAATAAATCGTCAGCGCATTTCTTTTATACCACTTAGGCCCACCTGATGGAAAGTGGTTACCGCGGCCTATGGGCGTATGCAACGCCAGGGACGTTACACTCGTGCTGCCAACCCTGAAGAAACCTTCTAATTCCCCTCTTGAAGAACCCCATATTGTAGTCGCTTGGGAAAACCACGGCAGCGAGTTCATTCCACAGCTTGAGCGTGCGTGGGATGAAGTTCCTTTCATATACCTTACTTGTTAAACCTTGATACAAATAAAGGAGACCAATTGAGAAGCCGCAATTAATTACATGTATCTGCTGCACACGTCTGCAGATGTCGTATGCGGTCGCCTTTGAAATCCTACCTTTAGTCTCAATTGCATTGAAACTTGCACTTTGAAGCCATGAATACGCTCTCCTATTAATCTTGATTTTGCTAATCTTCGCTTTTGTGGGAGCGACTGTGGTTTGATTTGTCCGTCAGTCATCCCTCATAAGGTGTATTAGTAAGGTAGTTACAGGTGAAATTGGCTTCACGTATTTCAATGATGATACACAAAAAGATACTATATCAGCAATGATAATTAAATGTGTTCACAGTGCACAAACGAAGTTGAAACTCCCAACTAGTCGACTCGAATCCAAGCTCGGGCATTCCCGAGGGGAACTTAGTGTCAGTGTACCGCAAATGTTATTACGACTACCCCTTTGTAAATTAGCGATATGTTCCACTAGCGAACAGTGTTATGATAACACTTGTTATTCGAATTCTTTCTAGCTTTGAAATTCAACTAATTTGATTCATAATTAATATGCTTTAGTTTCTCCAACACGTTAAAAATAGCTTTGACAATCTACAGCTAGAGATAGATTTAATATAGTTGGTACTTTCATCATAAAAGGCTTCTTGTTCATCTGGGCATGGGTGGAAAGTAAGAATATAATATATATATTTCGTAGCTAACTTTTTTATAACCACCCAGAAACAAGACAGAAAGTTAGTGATAGGTTCATGTGAGAAACAGCGCAATCTGACTTGGATAGATTAGGTTAGAAAGCTTGCGGCTAGGCAAGTAATGAAGCAACATCGATCCAGTCATTTGCCTAGCTCATAAAAGAAAGAATAAAATATCGTTCTGGACGGTAGTTGACCGGCGAACTGCTCAGTGAAGAGGCTAGGCGGTTGATTGAACAGCTAATTAAGCTACTTGGCTGCGATATACACACTTTAATATTGTTCTGCTAGACAAATTAGTACTTAAATGTTTACGTGTGGTTAAGTATAGTGTAAGTTTGACAATAACGTTGTTACCAATTATATTAACGTAAGGTCAATCGATGTCACTAAGCACTACTAAGTACCACTATCGACCAGTCAGCCGACTGTAACTCTTTTGTTGTAAGCTCTATTAGATAACTATCTGAAAAGAGAATCATGGTTCAAGGAATCAATAGCTTTGCTTCATTCAATGTAACTATGTAGGTGTTCAATTCGTGACAGCAATCGATGTATGTGTTTCATGGTTACAAATAGGCCTAAACCAGTATTATGTTTTTGTAAGTATAGTGTGGTGTAACGATTTTTCTTCGCGGAATTTATTGGATCGTTTTTAGTACCCACCTGCACCTTCCCCGCCCCGTGTAGCAAACGAAGTGACGATTTAATCGTGTGAATTTCACGCGAATAACACAGATGCCCACGGCTAGCGGGCGCTAGTTTAGTGGCCACCGCCATGGTGGGCTTGTGGCTGTAAAGAATCTCACTCATTACATAGTCAAAGTGCATCCATTATCTAAAATAAGTAATGTTAGCTTAGCTGTAGGGTGGGCGAGGCATTACCGAGTGAAATAAGTAGTAATTTTGGTTCACAAAATAATATTTTTTTATCGTTATAAAATTTGTCATGTGAAGCCAAAACGAAAAATGGAAGTCTTATGTAGAATCTAATTACAATATTTTTTTTTACAAAGATGGAGTTTTGCGTTGGTATAATTCACATGTATGCAACTTTTTACTTCGAATAAAAGTAAAATTCCCGAGGGATGCAAGAATCTAATTTCACGCGGATGGCGATGGGTTCAAAGACTAGTTTTTACTTAATAATCTTTTTTACTAAAAGAAAAAGTAATCTAATAGACTATGCGAATAAATAATCATGGATTTGAATGCATTTTATCATCATCCTTGATCCGTGCTAAGGAAGCACGGGTCTTTCAATCCATATTTTTTTATTTAAGATTTATGCTCACACAAAACAAATATTACATAAACTGGATGAAAAAGTTGCTACATTGGTACTGCTTATTTCTAAAAGAAATTTCTTCCAGCAGAGATTTTCTTGTTGTTCTTGCCTGACAGTAATAAACATCCATACATTTATCATCACAAATCTTCACAATTAGAGAAATATCTTGCGTTACGTAAATATCTTGCAAATGTTCTTAATTCATTGGTTTTTCCTCTTCCTGTTGACGAATTGTTGTGATATCTGGAATACACCTTTAGTTCGGACAATAATACAATTCAAATCAATAAATCAGTTCTAAGATAATTTTGCGTACTTATCTACTTTGTTCGTCAAGATCGACTGAATGCTGACTGTACGATGTTCAGTTTTTTACTCGGATAGCCACCGACTACACTATAACGAAGACGCGTCAGTATAATGTCATATCGACGTCAGGGACACTGCCCATGGCTCAGTGCGCACCGACCCTTAGTCCCTCCCTCGCCACATCTTATAAGAGGACATAATTTTATAATACGTTGCCTTCATGTTTACCGGAACCCGTATTAAATAATAACCTTATTATCCTATTTTTGGAAACAGCAATATAACATTACCTCTATAAATCTTTTAAAAGGGTCGACGAGCACAGTTTGTTAATAAGTATAAAGAGTCGCCATTATGTCCAAATAGAAATAAAGTATTTCTGAAGTACTTGACGGAATGAGGATCTATCTACGTTCACAACTATTCCTCGAACAATATAACTCGATCAGATCGAAAAAAGGGGGTTCTTTATGAACTCGCTTGCGCGCGCGAGTTGCCATGGAACCAAATTTCCATTCCAAATTTTACCGATTAATTACCTGACGCAGAACGACCACTTGAAAAGCAGATGGTTGTGAATTTTTGATGCTAAAGGAAGCCCATAGGGTGCACGGAGAGAAGCAAATGCAGTCCCATCCTACTCCTAAAAGAAGAAGAAACGTCTATACTTAAATGTTCAAGTTACCCAACATAAAAACTTTAAATAAATAAAACAAATCACTTCCTCTATATAGGTAATGCTTATTAAATCAAACTTATTTTGTCCCCAAACACTTATCCAATAAAACTTGAACACAACTTGTATTGCTTGATTAATAAGAAAAGTTAACGCTTTTATGTATCAGGTACCAGTAGAAAAGTTCATTCAGTTCATTGACATCTTATGGTGCTCAGTCTCCATGTGGTGCTTATAGATAGTTTTCGGAAAGAAGAGCTGATTAAATGGTTCGAACGAAAAGACTTAGTTTAAAGATTTGGTTTGGTTATAAATATATGTTTACTTTGTCCAACAGCATCAGCGGTCTCCGACAGTCGGAGCGGCTGGGATGCGTTAGGCGGGCTTTACGCACTGCTGGCCCAGCACGACGCTCTCGGAGGCCACGCACTAGCTCGCAAGTCTGTGAGATCACCTTCACGTCGGCTTCGCTTCGGACGCCGCTCCGACCCTGACATGCCTCCCCAGGCTCCTGTAAGTACCAAATTCGATAACTTAGTCCTAGATTTCAAATCAAATTGAAAAATATCGAAATTCAGCCAAAACCTAAAGTTAGGTTGGAAACAGTGAACTCCGGACTTCGAGGTGAAAGCTTTAGATGTGACTGGAATTAACGCTAAGATCCACGATGAGGAAGAAGTCGTAGATTTGAACGCTATATACGTTCACTTGTAGCGATGCTAAATGTAACCAACGCCATCTTGCGTAGGGTGGCGGAACATATACTTTAGATAGTTGAAAAATAAAATAGGAAGATGACATTCATGTGTAGTAGCCACGAGAGGTTTATGACAATAATAATAAATTTTGTGGCGGGAGCTCATAACACTCACTGTTATTACCGCCATTATCTGAATAACATACCTACACGTACATATTATTGACGTATGAATATTATGTGATTACAAAAAGTACTGCTAGAATACTTGAGGGCTTAGTGCAGTATTGTAGAAAGGTTTAGCAATTGCAATAGTAATGGTGTATTGCGAGCTTGACCACTTTAAATATTTTGAATTATAATTTTTAGTTTTCTAAAAATATGGTACAAAAACGTCCAAAAGAAACATGTCTGATAGCCTGCTGACAGGTCCAGAGAGTTAATACTAGATCAATATCCAATAAATTGTGGTTATAAATTAAATAATTTCACTATGAAACGAAGAAACATCTAATAGAACAGATAATTATGTATGTTCTCATCTTTATATAAAGTATAAACATAAACCCAAAGCGTTCACAGGTGGATAGCTGTTGATTGTTGAACTAGAATCTTATATCTCTATGTGGTACATAATTCTATCAACCTGTATAAATTTGTACCAATTTAACAATTGGAATGATTTGAATATATTAGCAATTCGAAGGTTAACGCTGTAGACGTAAGGCCTTCAGGGCAATCTAATAAAATTATATTTGAGATATTTCCACGAATTACTGCGATTTAATTTTCGTATTGAAATATTTGTCAGTTTCTAAGATTATATCCATGTTGTTTCATAAATATATAATGAGTATCATACCATTTACATTAGAATTACCATCCCTCGAGTTCACGTTTACATTACCTAGTCGTTCAAGAAAATTTAAATTATAAATGGAAGTTTCTCATTTTTGTTCGTTTGTGTTAGAAGCAGAATATGTAAGTAGTCAATGGCTCCACAGTCCGACCCCATAGGCGGATATATAAGGAAAAATTTGGATGTATATAATCATGGTTCGATGGCTCAATGCTGAAAGCATACGCCCTGTAAGAGAAAGATCGTGGGAAGAACCGATTATTTTTTTCCTAATTTAATCAAGATGCAGAATAGTTTTATGAAAGGTAGATATGCATTTACATTTATTTCAAGTAAATGTATATCTAAGATATGTCTAAATATGTTGTACACCACCTGTCTACATCGAGCTGCAATAATTGTAGCAATCACAATAAAATTGTAGCGGTGCATACATAGTTGAAAGCTAACGACCGCTCGTGATCATACGCCACGGGTTAGGGATTAGACTTACGAGAACTACCCATAGTAGGTAGTAGACTTTATAACAGCTATTATTGCTATTGGAAATCGTTCGAATCGTTAAGAATCCCAAGATGCCTGGGTACTAAAACCTTTTGTTTTTAAAAAATAGAGTTATCAACATCAGATTTTTTAAATTTAAAACAATACCTACTCAGATTTTTACTGGGTTTTAAACCATTTAGGATGTATCTAGATATATCTGATGCAATTAAATATAGATCCAAGGTGTGTTGGTAAAATAGTTGTAGGGACCTGATCTCTGGTATCAACTAAACAAATTGGATATAATATTCGAATTAATAAGGAAGTTAAGTAGGTAAATTCTTGAGTAAACATCAGTTATTTTGCCAAAAGCCTTCTCTAAAACTGATGCCGCTTTTGCAAACTGAATAACTTTAATATTGGCAGACTGATACACACAGTACATAGCGTGAAGCTGTGATTTTTCCTGTAGGATTTTCGATAAGTGAAGTGCATTGCACAGCATACACAAATGGTCCGGAATCAGGACCTCGATTCTATTTTATTTTTTAGCCCGTGAAATAGGAAAAATTCCCTTTTGCGGCAGTTGTTACTCCGACTGTTATCGGCTAGCAATAGAAAGTAAAAAATATCCTTCTTATTTTATTTATTTATTTACACTTTATTGTACACATAAATTGCATTTAAACAGAATAATTATATGTAATGTACAAAGGCGAGTTTAACTCAGAGATGAGTTTTCTTCCAGCAAACCTGGGAGTGCACAGAGGAATTGCAATACGAGAGGCTAAGTCTAGTGTACATGAAAAAAGAGATTCTGATGTACTATGGTGAGACTTCTTGTAATTTCTATTCATTTCATTCCACAAGAAGCGTCGCAACTTAACTGCTGATATTCCTTCTGCTATTCTTATCATAACATAAACCAATGAGCTTGTCTCCTCTAAGTAGGCAATCGTATCCCATTTCGCACTTTTGTAACCGACCCAAGCGAGATCTACCGCGACCTTATATTTTACCTTAGATTCAAGGGAACTTTTGGTCACATGATTTACGGCTACGACAACAGAGTATTCCCTGGGGAATTGCTAGCTGATTGGATGTTTCAATCCAATACCCTTTATAGAGAATTTTTACACCCTATAAAAATATATATTTCTAATTGAAGCTCTCAGTTGCAGTGAATCACGAATGGTTAAAATAATGTGAACCGTTGTTTTCTTCGAGCGAAAGTTTCTAGACATATCTATCTACCTACAATAGTTTACAATATATTTTCATAACATAAACTTTTATACTGATACTATAACATGTTGGATTTTGTCGTACTTATACAATAATATTTCTTACATCAACAATATTTACTTATACGAGTACACAATGCATTTTCAGATGAAATGAACACAGTGAGTAACCAAATTACTCACTGACAGCACAAAAAATCACGCATTAATATTGATTAGTATTTCACGATATCATTTTTTTGTTCTGTACAACCTGACTTAATACATATATAAAATAAATTATTTCTTTCTTTCTAGTATGTCATTGCATATCATTGGTTGACATAATAAAATTTGTATTCAAAAACAGACCATTTACAACGATTCAGATTACAAATAAATCTCTAATACCACTGTTCGACCAACATGATTTAATTTTCAAAGAAATATTCGGCTTTTGTGAACGTTTTAGAGGCTTATTACGGCTTTACGGCCCAATGTTATCTCGTAGGAGAATCTTAATTGTGACGTCCTTTACATATTCAGGATCAGACGAAGCTTTCACGTTTTGGGAAAATATTATCTTAATTTCTTAAACCACTGAGTGTAAAGTTATCAGATTTGTCATATCCGACTTGTTCCTCATTATCTGATGTGTATTGGGTATTATGTCCATCTTTGTACTATTTTTTTTCTATATAAATAATTACTTAGGTACGGTTACCATACGAACATCTATGGCAGTCGTCATGGGTAGTTGGAGCCCTATAAAGTCCAACAACTGGTCTAAATGCTATGCTTCGATATCGCCTTTGGGTTGTGGAGGTCATATGGCAGTCAATTCATGGGATATATAGAAGTTCACCCAGATTCGCAATTAGACTGATAAAGTGGACCCCAGACCCCAAGTTGAACGCTTCGGATGCAACTGGGATTAACGCTATGATGAAGAGGATATACTACTTAGGTAGTATACATGGTGAATGTTCTGATGAGCTCTTCCAATTAGTCTAACCCTCTCCTTTCCTACACAGGACGACACGTGCAGGGCTAAGATGCCATCCATATACGGTGCAGAGTATACCAGCTAGAACCAAGCGTTTCAGTGACTCATTCCTATGCCGCACCATTAAGACCTGGAACTCCCTGCCAGCTCACATGTTTCCTACAGTCCCGGGCCCTTTAAGCGGGGCGTGAAAAGGCATCTAATGAGGCCGTCAAACTGAGTGCCACCACTGTTAACATGGTACATGTTTCCGATGGTGACCCTCTTTCCGAGACTTTGCCTTTGCTTAACATCAGGCGAGGTCAAGTCAAATTGACGTGTCATATATAAAAAAAAATAAGCACATAGATTATTCAATGTTATTGGAAGACGATCCCATACAGCTATTCTATCATAAACCTCAAGGATATGTTGCCCATTAGACATACGGCTCCGGTTTATTGAACTAATGTACAAAAAGTGAAAAATATAAATGCTATAATTATTAATTTTGAAGAATACTTGTGTGATTTTTCAACTATCGCGGTGTAAGTGTTCTAAAGTTTATAGCGGGTCCTGAACTATTATACAAAACTAAGAATACTAGTAATTAATATAGTACCTACTCTCAATGACTCTTAAAACTAAACTATAATTAATTGTGTTGAGAGCAGGTTCACAACGGTAATGTAATGGCCGGGGTACTCAGTGTAACCTGTTACCTTGATCGTGTAACCATAGCCTTTTATTAAAAAGCCGTTCAAGTAAAACGCAATTCAAAATGAATTAAACGCATTTATTATATTCATGAGTGAAATTCAAGTTTAGATAAAGTTTTCAAAAGTTAAATTTTCGTATGTTTTATCTTTCGTACATCATAAAAAGCTTTACAACAACGAATTAGGCACTACGTAACCTATCATTCTGAAAGGTGTCAAAAAATAATTTCATATATTAAAACATAATCGGACTTAGGTACTTCTCAAGTCAATTTTACCAACATACACGCATATAACTCAATTTTATTAACTTTCAGCACCCTTTCATCCCTAATTTTATGAAGTCCCATCTTATCCCTCGGTCCATTAGAAGCGCTCCATATATGTACGAGGTGTCGGTTAATAGTTTTGCCCTTTATTATTAAGATGCTGTATGTGTAATACTAGTAATAGTTTACTTTAATAACAGTTTAACAATTCATGTTTTGTACTAATCTTACCCCATTTTGCCTCTAGTGACCTACAAAATGTATTGAGTGGGTTATTAAATGTAAGCACATGCATAAGGTAAAAACTGTTTCGTAGTTTTAAAGTTTTGACTCAAGTGTGTAAGCATACGTGATCATGATGATGGAATTACTACGTTAAACTCATCTTTTTGGAACCACAAAATCGGAAATCGCTTGAAACACAATAAATAAATAAATAAATAAATAACTTTATTGATGCCATATTCCTTATACAAACATGTCTTAGATGGTACACACAATACAATTTAGTTAAGGTAATACAAAAAATTATAAACCCTGGCTCCCAAACTAGGTAATCCTGTGACTTGGGAATCAGTGTTCTGCTGTAACTGTTACACAAAGATTAATTGAACATGCGTGTCATTGCATTATTATAATATGAGGACTATATGGCATAATGGCTATTTGTTATAATTAAAATTTTATCAGAGCAAGAATGTGTGTTTGTGTGTGCGTATGTGTGAGTGTGTGTGTGTGTGTGTGTGTGTGTGTGTGTGTGTGTGTGTGTGTGTGTGTGTGTGTGTGTGTGTGTGTGTGTGTGTGTGTGTGTGTGTGTGTGTGTGTGTGGGTGTGTGAGTGTGCGTCTTCTTCTATAGGAGATGGTTTCAGTTTGTGTGTAATCAAGATCTTGTAACCAATTCCGAACTTTATCTTTTATCTCGTGTTGGGTTAGATGTCCCAGGGAAATTATTTTTGAAATTTTCCTGTATAAAAATGATCCTGTGATACAAAATTGACGTTGTGCAAACGTGGTTCTGTGCATGATTGGTTTGCATGTGGTTCTGGATTTCCTTTTTGATGAGTCTGGTGGGGGAGTTTCTTTATGTGTCCTGATAGTGGCTTGAAGCACAAAGAGCTGTCTCACAGTTAGAACCTTGGTGATAGCATATAATTCGTTACTTGGAAATCTAAACGGTTTATTCTGCATTACTTTAAGGACAGCTCTCTGTGAACTCTCCAACTCGAGTAGCTTTGTTTTACCCGCTCCACCCCACACCACAATGCAGTATGCGATGACGGCCTGACATAATGTTTTATATACCATGGTAAGGATGTTGGGGTCGGTGATATCTCTAAGTTTCCTAAATATATAGATAAGTCTTCTCACTTTTGTGGAGATATAGTCTAAATGGTTGAACCACGTCAGTCTATCATCTATCACTACACCCAAGTATTTGGTAATAAAAAGTATTAAACCTTACTTTCTTTGACTGTTAGGATTCCAAATTATGACCTTCCGTATATTTGAATGATTTTTATAGCATTTATTATGCTAACTTTTAAGTTCGAAAAACATCGGGAAAAATGAAACGCTCAAGTGAGACTTGAACTCACGACCTTTCCCTTACAGGGGGAATGCTCTTCCAACTGAGCTATTGAGCCACACCTGAATCATTTCAAATTTTCCTTCTCTTTGTATATGGGCTCAGAAGTCTGATTATCTAACTACAGATCTTCGATATATATAGGCTATTGGTTATGAAGGTTAAATGGCAGTCGTTTCACTGAAAATATCGAGGTTTAACCGCAGCTTAGTTAGATTGGAAATTCGACCGTAAGTGAATGTGGAAAAGACTGAGAATCATGTAGACAATGATGATATAGGGTGAGCCTAATACCGTTTAGCTTGCACCTTTTCCTGACCCCTTACTACTATCAGATTTGGTCAGCGCTTACGGCGGCGGTAACTCGCTTGCTCTCAACTCATTCCTAGGGTGCAGTACAGTGATCGCGCCGCCCGCGCGCGCAGGCAACTCGGGCGTCGGAGGGCACTGACTGACCTCCGTCCCCCATGAGCGCGGGCCTGAGAGTGACGGGTGGGTCACCTCCGGCCAAGCACCACGACCCACAGTCGTCGTGCGGTTTTAGTCGGTTCGAGTCCGACATAATCTCCCCTTCCGGCTCCGGCAGGGGGGGTATCCCCTCGGAAATAAAATCGATTTAGACAAAAAAAATAATTTTTCGAATTTTTGTTAGATTTTTTATTTTGCATAATTTACTCTCCAAGTTAGTAAAGCTCCATTTAAATCCATGTAAAGCAAAACACCATTGCAAAAAAGCACGCGCTTAGCGCTGCTTGTTTTAATTTACTCCTTCTTTTATATTCAAGTTAGACTTAAGTAATTTTGTAGTGGAGTGTTAGTATTCTATGCTACTCTACTTGTTGCAGCTTGACGAGATGGATGAGCTGTTGTCCCTTCGCGACGTGCGCACGCCCGTCCGCCTACGCTTCGGCCGCCGCTCTGACGAACGCGCGGTTCCCCACATCTTCCCCCAAGAGGTAAACATCATTAGTAAGAACATCATAATTGCGTAGTCACGATTGCATCTAAAACTTTTCCTTTATAGCTCAGGTTCCGCTATCTCGCTCCTACAGTGACTTTTGCAGGAGCGACAGCTGTCTGTAACTGGGTTAACTTCCCCAGCCGTGTTACTCTTGCCTGGTGCTAAAATTTGACTTAGTCGTAGGTATATATCGGAATATATTTTTGCGTTCACCAAAGATATAAAGGTGCGCATTTCTAAAATACTATTCTTAAACCCGTTTAATTGTTTTGCTATAATTAAACTATTCGACCAACATATCGTGTTACACCAAACAAATTCGAAATTATCACCAACATATAATACCTTTTTTATTCTAGTGCGCTCCAAATATTCAATTGTAACAATAATTATTTCATTCTTCCACCAAAAATACTGATCGTGCACTTAATGTGTAGGTTGGGTTAGGTAAGGTTAGTTGTTTTTAAAATTAGGTGTACTACTATTCTTATAAATTTACAACAATTCTTAAATAAGCAGGTGCTCATTATGAAATATTTTAGTGAATAAATGTATACCTATTAATTATTTTTAATTATTATTTAATAATTATTATAAATAAAAATCTAGAACAAGATATGTGCAAAACTGCAGGTTCAAGCGTCAAAGAATTCCTCCCCATCGACGTCAACCGGGAGGGTGGCCAGAAGGCTGGCGGCATTGCCACGCTGAATGGCAATGCCAATCCTTTGCGCAAGGAATAAACCAGCCCTCTGATCACGGGCAGTGTCTATTAAACGTTTTGTTATGTCTTTATATAATAGACGTGCACTTGGACCCCATGATCCCAGCGTCTCGACTCCAAACGGCTCAAATATGTAATTATTACTTAAACTACTATATTTGCGCCGTTTGAGGGTCTCTGCCGAAGCAGCAGCAGCGCAAGCACAGTTCGCAGTACCTGAAAGATGAGAAGGCGCAAGGGTGTCAGCACATGTTGCATCCCAAACCAAATGCCTACCCATCTTCCAAGGCACCAATGACATTCCATCCGGTCTAGTGAATATATTTTGGTGCACATTCAGTGTATTTGGTGGAACAAAGGCAAAATTAGTTAAATGAAATGGGAATAAATTGAAGCACTTTTAAATGCAATCCATTATTATCTTCCTTCTCCAGGAGTATATTTCTCCTTTTAGTCCTTAAAAATTGTAGAGCAGATTTTATCAATGATAAAAATCTAAATCAGATAAATCTCTCGAATCGGTTTAAAAAGTAAATAATAACAAATATATCGCGATAGAATCCGTAAAAAGTGGTTTTATTTCAATGAGTGACATTCGCGTAAACTTTAGAAATATCATGTAGAAGTTGGTTACTAAAATTTACTTCGTAAAGTTCCATTTAGTGGAATGAATTTTACAGTAAACTTTAACCAAAATGGTGACTATATAACACCTTCTTTATCTACCTTCATTCTAGAAAATAATAAATCAAATAATGCAGACGGCAACGCAATTGTGTGTAGTGAAAATATTCTCCTATTCAACACAAGAGAGAACGGCTGTTTTTAGTTACACTATACTCGCCAGATGGCGTTGAGCGTAAAAATTAAGTCAAGTTATGGTTTGGTTACAGCACAGAATAGATAATACTGTTTTGGTTAAGTCCAGCTATAGGAATTCAAGCTTCGCAGATGTACCTAGCATCCTTATCTTTCAATTTTTGTAAATGTCTATATGTAAAGACATTGAGAAATTAAAGAACAATTCGTAGTTACGAGTAATATTTTGAATGAGCTCTAACTAAAACAGTAAATTCAATAGCGTACATTACAGCTTTTGTTATTCAAATAAATATTACTTATTTATATCCTAGCTTTTATGGCGCAACACCATATATCTTCGAAGGGCCAAACCAACCTTACCGTATAAGCAAGCAGGACAAAATAAATAATAAATAAATAAAATAAATATTCCACAACATTCCACACAACGCTATCTAGACCCACGCATAGCTTAACTAGTTTGTGTTATGGAATCTAGAATGCGGATAAACATACATAAATACCTTTTTTTTTGTAAATACATACATACTATACATAGAAACACCCAGACCAATGCAAATATTTGCACTGTCGCGTTCAATACCGCCACGCCACGGAGGCTGTCAACTAAATGCTGACTAAGGAGTGATTTTACCCCTCAACTTGGGGATCAGCGGCAGTTGCTCCAGTAAAAGCTAAACAGAAAAGGTTAACCACATCAGGAGAAAGAGTTAAAGAGCGGATCGCGAACTCTGAAGTAGGTACTTACAGGTTTTGGCTGCAATCAGCGATGATATTTTTTAATACCCTAAATCTATCCAGCTTAGGCTTAGTAAATTACTAGGTTAAGTGTAAGTGCCTACTCGTACAATAGACTTTTCTTCAGGGTTAGGTTCTATTGATTTGGACGTCGTAAAACCCTTGATGCCGAGTAAACCTACGTAATGAAGTTATTCCCTCTAACAAGCCACTATGCGATCTTTTACGACAATCGACCTGTTTTATGTTCGACCTTTTCGTGTAAAACTATCCGACAATACATGTTTTGTAAGTAAATTGTGTTTAAAGATAGAAGAAGAAGATAGATAGAAGAAAGAAAGAAAGAAAGAAGAGAAGAAAACGGCTCAAACTAAAATGTATTGTGGTGTATTGCGCAAACAATATTAGAAAGATACCTTGAGGTTCATAAGGTCTAAGGTATTAAACTGTCCATTTATTGTAGTACATAATGTACAATGTCATTCAAATAGTTATCTGCTGATAGCTACTATTATCTATTACTGGGTCAACCTGGTCCTAAAATTTCAAATAACTGGTAGGCATAGTCAGCGTCAAAAATGTCTTGACGACAAAGTCTCAAAGTAATTTTGAAACTCTTGTCTTAAGAGCAAATCAAAATGTTATATGAATTTAAATTGTCTGAATTAAAAGTGTGTTCCAAATATAAGAACAATCAATCCACAGGAAAGGAAGAAAATCCAAGGTTAAGATCAATTTGAGCACATTGTTCATCAACATCTTTCTGATGCTGACTCTACAATATTATTTTGCCTCTCTATTTCTACTTTCCCTAAAAGTATACCTTTCCAGTACCCTAAAAATATTTAAAGCGGATTTTACTTAAGACAAAAATTAAGATCAATTTTAAACTAACCTGTGTTATACTCAAATAACTTCCAACTTTTTTAGAACTTAGCGTTCATTATAACTTAAAAGCCTTAACTTTAACTTAAAATTATAACTCAAAAACTTTGAATGGATTTTACTGTAAACTTTAAACTTTAACCGAAATGGTGATTATATCCATCATACTAGCAAATAATAAATGAAATAATGCAGACGGAAACGCGCCTGTGAGTACTCTGTAGAGAAAATATTCTCCGATTTGACACAAGAGGGCCGTTTTAGTTACGGTATACTCTCCAGATGGCGCTGATCCGAAACATTAAATCTGGTTATGGTTTCGTTACGACTAGGCGTGTAAATAGCAATAAAACTGTGCAGTTTTATAATTTATATTAGAATATATAACTCTCTATAATTTTTTAAATTTTTGTAAATGTCTATGATTATAGACATTGATATTGAGATGACAAGTTATAGTAAGTACTGTTACTGTAGAAGGTGTCGTTGCTAACTCGGCAAGTTTACGTTTCGTAGTTTCATGCAATTCATGCTTCCAAACTCCATTAGATTGGTTAATGGTTACTTAACTAAATGTAAGCAACGCCCTGGTGTGAACCCAGACCAAACAAGCTATTGAGATGTTGAATTGTTATAGTCAAATTCACTTATATAGCAATCTTCAATGTTCTATTTTTTTTTGTTGGTTGTAGTAGTAGTAAAAAAGTTAATTATATAAATTATATCCTACGTTCTACAGAGGTTGATTGGGGTTTTGCAGTAAATATAATCGGATCGGCCCATAGGCCACGACCACCACTTTCCATGGTGGGCCGCGAGCTTGTCTGCCACTTATTAAATGTTTACTTTTTTAATTAACGTAAAGACAATAGTTGGGTTTGGATGAAAAGCACGCTATTAATATTTTTAGTTTATAACCTGGGAACCGCGAGTTTCCGGCAGAGTAGAATTTGATCCACTCCATCTCTTCCCATGCGGTGTCGTACAAGGCGACTAGGGGATAGGGCTGTTTAACATCAGACAAATATATACAGCCCAGATTCAGCCTCGGATGCACGGCTTGAGTCAACAATAGTGCCTGAAAGGCGGCAATAGGCTCATCCCCTATTACGGGGGACCGAATCCAATAATTAGTGAAATGAGGGTGTAAATTCGGGTTGTTCCGTACCGGGAATAAAGGCGTGATTGTATAATACGTATGTATGAGTAGTAACCGGACCACCTGCTTTAGTGTGATTTCAGCATCATTACAGCACGCTGGCGCCATTGCCGCACAATAGCCATCCTGTGCCCCAATGACCTAGGCCATCCTGTGCCCCAGGACCGAGCCGGAGCGTATGAATGTTAATTATTTATATTAATTAATTTGTTGTATGTGATACAGGAACAAGACCGCTCCGTACGTGCTCCCTCCATGCGTCTTCGGTTCGGTCGTCGGTCCGACAACAACATGTTCTTACTGCCCTATGAAGTAAGTTTTTTATATGGTATAAAAATCCTAGTGATATAGATCTAGAAGAAGATGGGATGATTCTTATTCAATCACTTTGAAACTTGGTACAGGGATAGATTATACATATACTCATGCCTGTAAATCCCCGAAGGGGTAGGCAGAGGTGTATTAACACCCACATTTTGCCAACTTGATTTTCAATCCCTCATAATAGGGGCGAGCTTATTTCCGTCAGGCTGGTACTTTTTTTTTTTTTGTTTCTTTTCGTGTAGAAATCCCCTCGGATACCCCCCCTGCCGGAGCCGGAAGGGGAGGTTATGTCGGACTCGAACCGACTAAAACCGCACGCCGACTGTGGGTCTTGGTGCTAGGCCGGAGGTGAGGTTGTCAAAGACATATCCCTCGCACCCCGGCTGACCCAGGGTCATCCCTTACGGTCTGGCCCTCCTCAGGAGGGGGGACAACGGTGTCCCCAACTCGCCCCCGGAATGGGGAGGCGCACTATTCAGCGCGCCGCCGCCGTGGCCTGCTTCTGCTGGGGTGACAGGCGGCTCCACCCGTCACCCCCAGGCCCGCGCTCATGGGGGACGGAGGTCAGTCAGTGCCCTCCGACGCCCGAGTTGACCGTCAGGCAGGTACTTAGTCTTACGCTGTATATTTACTGTCAGATTGAGTTTTGGATAGATATTCTGGAATATACGCATAGACTACTTTTATCCCCGAAATAGCTTCTCATGGGTTACGAGAACCGGCTATTAAAGTGGTACTCTACTTTACATACTTACAGTCACGCCTTTTCCAGCTGGGTAGGGAGAGACCACAGTTTTCCACTTGCTACGATCCTGGCATACATCTTTCGCTTCTTCTACTTTCATAATTGTTTTCATACATGCCCGCTGGTTTTGGGTACTCTCTCCTTTAGAGACATACAATAATGATTTACGCATGTTTATCTCCCTCCAGTGCAGGTAGAGGCTACTGTCCTTATTAACTATCTAGCTAATAAACTGATATCAAATGTTCTCTGCTCTTTATAGTTACGTTTGCGGTCTTTTAATTTATTACTATACCTTTGGATGGAGATTGGATTTGTAAGAAACTAATATATTTTGTTATTTACAGTCGACTCTGCCCAAAGAAGTGAAAGCCAACGGTTCCGTTGAGGACGACAGACAACAAGAATAAACAACACACCTGCACACAACTATACACATAATCTTTCTGCTCCGTTACAAACTTTTATTAACAACCTTAACCCAATTAAATAAGTGTCATATTCAAATACAATCAATTTTTACATGTTATTCGAGTAAATTGTAAGCTATGTGTACATAATAATCTAATAGTATATCGTATGTTGTTATTGAAATGTTTCTTGTCTTACTCTTTTTCTATACATACTGTGATGTTGGACTCATTAATTGTCAACACCTGGTGACGTCAATGATACGATGATATTCTAGTCAATACTAAATTAAGACTGTGTCATTTTAGTTTATCTCTTTTCTTGTGCTTTCTTCATGACTTCGGCGAAGAGTTGTACATTTCTAGAGCTGGGCAAATGTAGAACTTCTTCGCTTCTTGTACTCCAAGTAACATTTCTCGATTTTATCATCAGTATTTAAATGGTAGTTCAATATTAATGATGGCGTAAAGTACATTATTTATACTAAGTGTAGTGAAACTATGTTTAGGTTTGTATAGATATTATAGTGCAATTGAAAGAAAGAAAGAAAGAAAATACATTTATTTCTCGCAGCTGCAGCACATACACATAAAAGATACCAAGTAGTTCGTTAAATAAATAATTCCAACAACTAATCATACTTTTTCTATAACGGCAACACTGCCCACCATTGTTGATCTCCTTCAGCCCATAGATTATGTCATGACCATGACTATGATTTTATAAATTATCTGTAGGTACTTGTGTATTATGTCATACAGTATAACCTGACTTAATAAATAATAATGACATAATCTATGGAACTGGCTTTATGATGTAAACTGACGCGATGACGTCAACATGTTAATAAAATAACTTCAACAACAAATAAAAGAACGGAGATGAACGACGGTGATGACGGTGTCACGGAGAAGAAAATCCTGCGGAATCTGGACAGGAACCGCAAATGAACTCTTGCATTCGTATCTATTAAATGTTCGTGACATTCCAGATAAAATGCAGGATAGCCGCTTCTTTAACAAATGTCTGGCAAAGACGCCCTCACCGGATTAGACATTACAGTATTAGAGGCAAACTCAATAAGTAAGTACGTACTGACTTGACGTCATAGAAGGTGACATGCGTGCTTATTGGTCTTCTGGCTAGAGCTGCCCAAGGATAGGACCTTGCGTAGGCAAGGTGGAGCCCGAGCTTCGGGTCCTCGGAAGATGCAACCGGAATACAACACTATAATAATGATGAACAACTCAGGAATTGGAATTGAACCTTGAAAAGTGGCAATTGCTAATAGCTCTGTGCCGTCCACGCGCAGCTAATGCTGTATTTCTTTTAATCGAATGTGGGAAAAATAACGATTAGTTTCTATGTATACCATCAGGATGCACTGTCAATAAATAGACCTTCTCGAAATCTCTACTGCTTTTTCTAATCCACACTAATATTATAAATGCGAAAGTATCTCTGTCTGTCTGTCTGTCTGTCTGTCTGTATGTTACGCTTTCACGCCTAAACCACTGAACCGATTTTGATGAAATTTGGTATAGAAGTAGATTATACTTTGAGAAAGAACATAGGCTATGTTTTGTCGTGATAACCAACATCCACGCGGGTGGAGCCGCGGGCAAAAGTTAGTTAGATAATAATACTGTCTTGGGTTCGATTCCCGTCAAGAGCAAAAACAAACACCTCAAACTACGAGTTAAAAAAACCAACGGAAGCTAAATGTTCACAGCTTCTGCCACATATTTTAACACACATTCAGCTAAGGCAACAAGCACACAAGCGTGAGTATGCATCTTGTATGTATATTTACAAAATCTCAAATAACAAGGCTCTGTCGCACCAACCTGTCGTTACGATAAAGAGGCACTTAATGTTTATTTTACAGAATAACTCATTTATTGAGCTGAGATCACGTTGTATATTCAGATTGAAAGCATCTACGGTTGCTTCGTATGATGTGATGTTAGGAAATAATAGGTCTACTGTCTTTATTTCCTTATAAATTGTACAGTCAGCGTCAAAAGTTTATGATCATTCTTAGATTTAGAAAATTAGTTTTTGAGTTCAGTGATTCCAGTGAGTTTGAATTAAGTGAGTGAGTGCATAGTAGTTACACTGGCTATAGTAAGCTAGATAGTTATAATGAGATTATAATAAAGCACTATTTGATGAAAAGCAGATCGCAAAACTGTAACTAGGTTACTGTGTGCGAAATACAAACAAATCATTACGGCTGTTTATTTTATAAAAGTAGGCAGGATGATAAAAATAAAATTGTGCAGAACAGACATTTTGCGAATGGCCTCTATAGTTTTATTACGCTCATATGAATACAACTCAGAGTTACATTCTAATGTACTATTTACTGTTACATTTGTCGACATTAATTTAATTGAATTTGTTTAGTAAACAAAATAAGTACTGCAATGATTTTATACCCGACTACACTTGTCGATAAACGTCAGTAAACTTGAAGGGAGTGCATGGGGGTTAGGACCGAATAACTAATGATCTTTACTTCTTAATAATACTATAATGGTATCTCGACCCCTCATCTGCTTGCCGATAGACCTGCTAGTCGCAGATTACCCTCTCAGCAAGACTTTCATAATTAAAAAAAAACAAACATAAAAATTAAATTAAAAATTTAAAAAACCCCCGTCACAAAAAACACTTCCAAAAAGTTGAAAATAAATGGAGTTTGCCTTTTAACTTTAACGGTTGCCATGTCAGGGGACCCTAATTGGTTAAGCACTCCGTTATATTATCGGAACAATTCAAGGTCCCCCGACATGGCAACCGTTAAAGTTAAAAGGCAAACTCCATTTATTTTCAACTTTTTGGAAGTATTTTTTGTGACGGGGGCTTTTAAATTTTTAATTTAATTTTTATTTTATACCTTTTAAAGTGATCTACTAGCCAAGCTCTTTCATTTGATACCCATATTGAGGGAGTTATGAAGAAATTCGTATTCCGATATGTAGTGGCGGCGGCCATCTTGGACCGATTTTTTCCAAACATAGCTAAGAACACTCCCGACTAATATGCCTTTCAAACAAAAAAAACTACATCCAAATCGGTTTATCCACATACACACAGACACGTTAAACTTATAACACCCCGTCGTTTTTGCGTCGGGGGTTAAAAATGAAAAAGGAGAGCGAACGAATTAATGCTACCGGGCTTGATGCTCTCATGACATACCACACCGAATGAAGAAAATACCAACTAAAAAAAAGAATATTAGCAACATATATATATCATTCTAATATTCCCTCTAACTGTCTATTTTGCAACAATAGAAACAAAAGGCGATCCGTCTGTCCCATTTCATAAAAAAAAACAAAAACGAAAGTTAAAACTAAAGGTGGTATCGGAAGGTACTTTTACAACAAGAAATACATCGAGACCGTCATCAAAATAGCGTCACGCAAACTCGGAGCCCTGAACAAGGTAAAACGGCTTTTTACACTGGTGTTTTTGGTACATGTCACAAATTTGCTCCTTTGTGAAATACTATTCTTATCTATGGGATGGTTCTGCACAATACGTTCTCGACAGATTGCATCGACGTGCAGTTCGCATTATTGGTGATCCTGAGATTACTAACACTTTGGAACCTATACAGTTGCATAGAGTCTTTACCTCTCTGGCCATATTCTACCGCCTCTACCACGGTGAGTGTTTTGAAGAGCTATTTTAACTCACCTTACTTCTCCCTTCCTTTCCAGAACTCGTGCTGGCCTGCGGTGCCACTCACATACGGTGAAATACATACCGTGTGACACTAAACGGTTTGAGGCCTCCTTCCTCTGCCGCACTATAAAGAGTTGGAATACCTGCGCACGTGTTGCCCGTTCCTACAGTCCCGAATTCTTCAAGCAGGGCCTGAAAATACATCTATAAAGGCCGTCAAGTTAGGGACCATCATTTTATGGCCAATAGCATTAGAAGTAGTGGTCCGTATCTTCTGGACTGCACCTCAACTTTTTAACCGACTTCGAAAAAGGAGGAGATTCTCAATTCGTCTGTATACATAATATTTTTTTTTTATGTATGTTCACTGATATCTCCGCCAATTATAGACGGATTTCAAGTTTTATTTTTTTGTTAGATAGGGTTCACTTCTGAGGTGGTCCCATTTTCACCAGGTCAAGATCTGATGATGGGATCCAGGAGAAATCGAGGGCAACCATCGAAAATTGTATGGTCGTATGGTACTTTTGTTATGTAATCATGTCTTACTCAGCTATATGCTTCAGAGTGTCAACATCTGATGCTGTTGTGCTGATGATGAAGCTACTGAACTCCTTAAGGGTTAGGAGTTGGGAGACAGTACTGCCATTGGTGGATGATAAATATTTAGTAGTACGTAGGGCTAACGTGTTGCTTGTGAGATATGCTTGAATCAACTTCTGATGCTGCTGTGTTGATAGTGAACCTACAGAACTCCTTAACGATTGCGTATGGTGCTTTTGTTACGTAATAATGTCTTACTCAGGTATGTGCTTCAGGGTGTCAACATCTGATGCTGCTGTGCTGATGATGAAGCTACTGAACTCCTTAACGGTTAGGAGCCATTGGTGGATGATAAATATTTAGTAGTATGTAGGGCTAACGTGTTGCTTGTGAGATATGCTTGAATAAACTTCTGATGCTGCTGTGTTGATAGTGAAGCTATAGAACTCCTTAACGGTTAGGAGTTAGGGGACAGTACTGCAATTGATCGATGGAAACTAGGTAGTAGTATGTAGGGCTAACGTGATACTCGTAAGGGTTGGTGCTACTCCTGAGATAATCACGAAATTTCAGAGTGAAACCAGGACACTTCTCGGCAGGGGGCTCGCCCACGGAATGGGAAGGCGTGCCTACGCGCGCTGCTACCGTGGCCTGCTTCTGCTGGGGTGACAGGTGGCTCCACTTGTCTTGTCCACTTAAAGCAACATACACTTGACCTTTAGCAAAAAAAAAAAAATTCTAAGTCAATCACCGCCTTATTTAATGTGGTGCCCTGAAGCTTATGTACCGTTACAGCCCAGCTCAAGATTAACGGATTCTTCTTTCCACATCCCGATAGCCTTTTTTCACTATCTTTCAATCTGGTACCAATAGTATCATCATCGAATTTAATAAAAACTGCATCAGGCAACTCGTCGGATTCTGACCGATCGCGACGCAGAGCAGACCACCTCAACGTACACACAATCCGCATTGCACCGTTGACAAGACCCTCAGTAAAATATTTGAGCTATCATCTTATAGTTGTTGTCATTCACCAATTTGGTCGTTGGTAAAATTCTAACTGGAGCCCTATCTGTGAAATCACCAACCTATTCAACTCGCCGTCTTTTATATAAAAGTTCCAGTTCCCTCAACTTATTGGGAGTATTATGCTCCCTAAAGACGAAAACTGTGGTTAATGGCATGTTGGACTGGATTAAAACATGGATTACGAACGCAAACCTTGGCCCACTAAAAAGGGAAAAATAAATGATTTTAAAAAAATTTAACCGACTTCAAAACCAAATAGGAAAAAAATGTTTAAAATAACAGAATTTAGAGAGAGAATTTAGAGATTTTCGATCTGTTAGAAGTCGGTGCCAACTTTGTTTGCTGGTGCTTTGCTGTACCTGAATTACCTGTCATGATGCATAGAAATGATATATCAATCATTTCAATACAAAAGTCGGTATCAAGTCAAACAGGTAAAATAATATAGCTAAGTAGGATAGGCCACCCCTACCTCAACAAGTCATTATACCTAGATTAATAATGGCATTATAGCAGGTCAGGCACAGCAAACAAAGTTGGCACCGACTTCTAACAGATCGAAAATCTCTAAATTCTCTCTCTAAATTCTGTTATTTTAAACATTTTTTTTCCTATTTGGTTTAGAAGTCGGTTAAATTTTTTTTAAAATCATTTATTATATTTTACCGTCTAGCGTGGTGCAGTCAATTGACGCACCAAATATAAAACATTACTATAGTAAGGGTAGAA
The DNA here is from genome assembly GCA_914829495.1 of Eilema sororculum. Taxonomy (NCBI): domain Eukaryota; kingdom Metazoa; phylum Arthropoda; class Insecta; order Lepidoptera; family Erebidae; genus Eilema; species Eilema sororculum. The sequence continues at coordinate 17,203,867 of OU618543.1, read as the reverse complement.
CTGCAGCATGGTGTTGTATCGAATTGTAACCACGAATTGTGGTTACCACTATTGTCCTAGCCACCATACAACACGCTATGCAATTACACGTTGCCCGGTATTTGCAAACTCACAGTGCTCGCACCTACCACGAGTTGTAAGCCTTTTGTCGATCCTACTAACCTACTAAATATTAAATATAGAAAATATTTGAAATAAAGGTAGGTAGGAAGTTTGTGAAGATGTTTGAATGTTTAGATATTTCATTGTATGGCTCTAACACTGTATGTTGGTAGTGGTACAGTGATAGATTATTTATAGCTAGTAAAATATAGTTAGAACTAGAAATAAAGTAAGCTTATTTTATGAGTTATCCGTTGAGACAGTAAAACTAGTAGTTGTTAATTTTAAATGAACTATCGTTGAAAGTTGATAAACCATACTCCGTCCATTATATTATTGTATTTTAGACAGATCACTGACAGTAGTCGATATAATTTTGTTATAGCGTCAACACCCAAAAATGCAAACTAAAATTAGGCGCCAATACGACATATTTCATTGACAACGTCACGTCAGTCAGAAATCAAATTTAGGGATGTAGTAAGTCGATCGACTGTGTTTTTATTTTATAACTTGAAAATGTCACAATCGATATCGAGTACAGAAAATAAAATTAAATAATAAATAAATAAAATATACATAAATAAATAATAAATAAATTTAAATACTTTTTACGGATTCTATCGCGATATATTTGTTATTATTACTTTTTAACCCGACGCGCGACGTTCGTAAAAAGTGGTTTTATTTCAATGGGTGACATTTGCGTAAAATATCATACTTATTATTATTATTAATTTAGAAATTGTCTCGGTTTCACTCTGAAATTTCGTGATTAGCTCAGGAGTAGCACCAACCCTTACGAGTATCACGTTAGCCCTACATACTACTACCTAGTTTCCCTCGATCAATTGCAGTACTGTTCCCTAACTCCTAACCGGTAAGGAGTTCTATAGCTTCACTATCAACACAGCAGCATCAGAAGTTGATTCAAGCATATCTCACAAGCAACACGTTGGCCATATTTAGTAGTATACTAAATATATATCATCTACCAATGTCAGTACTATATATATATTTCATTTATCGAATAATAATTTTTTAATCGAACATTTGAACTTTATCGATATTTAAAAATTTTATGCAGTGATTGCATACATTTTTTAAATATCGATAAAGTTCAAATATCGATTAAAAAATTTCCATCTGTCTAAAATACAATAATATAATGGACGCGGTATAATCTGTAATATTTATTTTTATATTGACGTTTTGTAAGTCTCAATTTAATGGTATATACAGAATAAATGTTGTTTTTTAAGTCGATAGCTACAAACTTCATAACTTCAGCAGATATAACGCAGCAGATAAAGTAGATATGGCCTGAAAAAGGTTGCTGGGACAGACTGGATGCGGAAGCCGGAGGATCGGGTGAAATGGCGTACATTGGGAGAGGCATATGTCCAGCGGTGGACTGCAGTGGGCTAATTGTTGGATTGAAGTAGTTAAGTACAAAACTAGTCGTAAGCTTATGTACTCAAAACCCATCATAAACTCAGACACCTGTTGACGATATAGACCGGTATTAAATACTATACACTACTAGCTTTTGCTGCGGCTCCGAACGCGTGAATGTCAGTAATCACGATCGAACATAGCTCATGTTCATTCTCAAGGACTAATCTACCGCTATACCAAATTTCATCAAAATCGGTTCAGTGGTTTAGGCGTGAAAGCGCAGCAGACAGACAGTCAAAGTCATTGTCGCATTTATAATAATAGGTATTAGTATGGATTACGATGTGTTACATCCATATCCATACTAATATTATAAATGCGAAAGTAACTCTGTTTGTCTGTCTGTCTGTCTGTATATATATATTAGACCATGAGAAAGGACATAGGCTATGTTTGGTCGCGATAACCGACATCCACGCGGGCGGAGCCGCTGGCAAACGCTAGTTTATTATATAAAATCTGTTTAATATTTATCGACTGTCCATATCCAGCAATACTTTCTAAGCCACTGATTCTTATCAAGGGGACTTCAATGCGCTTACCTAAATTTCCACCTTTTTTTTCCCCTCGGATTTTGGGAAATCCCCTCGGATACCCCCCCTGCCGGAGCCGGAAGGGGAGGTTATGTCGGACTCGAACCGACTAAAACCGCACGCCGACTGTGGGTCTTGGTGCTAGGTGAGGTTGTCATAGACATATCCCTCGCACCCCGGCTGACCCAGGGCCATCCCTTACGGTCTGGCCCTTCTCAGGAGGGGGGACAACGGTGTCCCCAACTCGCCCCCGGAATGGGGAGGCGCGCTATCCAGCGCGCCGCCGCCGTACCTAAATTTCCACCAACATTAACCAAACTATTGACTGAAACAGATTCATCAGTAAACATAATTGCGATCAAGTTCAAGTAAATTGGGATAGTTAATGCGGTTCAGTTCAGGTTAATGTAGGTTAGGGTCATCTTTATACAAAAAGAAATGAATCGCTAAATTGTATAGGCAGGCAGGCTCATAAGTTCTGAACTAGGTACAGCAGCCTGCATCCAATTAGCATTTTTTATTGTGTTCGTTATTCAATTGCTAGGAAAAACTCTGCTTCTTTTTTTAAAAAGAACTCGGGTACTACTTTCCGTTGACAAATCTTCCTCATAACAAAATAATGCTGTACAATCAAAACAAAATAGTGCATAAGTACAATTGAATACAAAGACCTTTAGGTACACTAAACAGTAGCCGTATTACGCAATATCTTGAATCCTGTCTGCAAGGGTATTGGCTTGTCTCGAGTGGGCTTGCAACGAATCGCAGCTGGATTGCTGCAGATAATATCTTAAACGAAGTACACTTGTCAATGTGTCAAAGACACTGTCTTTCTCCGTATTCCGTCGTTCGACTGGGTTCTAATTTAGTTAGCGGCCTGTCCTGAGTTTGAAATGGATAATTATGTTATACGTTTCATTAGGTTTCTTTTTGTTATCTAATTAATAATATCTATTAATTGAGACGTTTGATTATTGTAAATTGGTCGTAACAAAAATTGGCCACATTAAAAAATGTAAGTAAATTCGCCACAGTTTTCTTGGAGTCCCTTCCACCCTCTTTAACCTATATTAAATAACAAATGTCGCTTTTCGTTTACATGATAACATGGATCTTCCTGTACGTCTCACAACTTGAGATTGCAATTCACAAAGTGGAATGTGGTATATTCGTAAAAGGGTTCGTCTAACCATTCTTGTCGTCGCATTGCAAAGCAATTTTTGGCATCATTTTTCTGCACCTTTCCAACGTCGATTTTTACTGTAGAGACTGATACAGTCTGTAGGATTAGAGCCGATTATTAGCGATCTCATTAAGTAAAATGTGCGAACACGGCGTTTATAATTTAACAGCTTTTCACTGGTGAAGTTAGACCTTAGTTATGGAAGGTACTTTTGCAACCAAAATCCCAATACAACAGATTATACCTACTTTAATGGTAATAGAAATACGAAATAGTTGATTTATGTATGTTTAAAGTTCACTGAACTGTCGCAATGAACTTTAGTAAATACCTCAAATCAATGAACTTGAGCCTATACTTAGATCGAGTGCTTCCATTTTAGATCGACTATCCCGTCAAAAGGTCTTCTTGATACGTCTTCTTGATAGATTCCTGGTGCGTCATATACCTAGTTATAATGACCTCGAAGCATTTTGAATTATTCTTAGGTTAATACACGACGTCTGTGAAACGAATATGATTCACTCTATTACTGTTTCTGAGCTAAACTACTTTGAAGTTTATATTAAAAATTATATTTCATATCACTTACACGAGCGCACTCGTTAGTTCTGAAGTTTGTAGCGGTTCAGAAGTCAGTGAACCCATTCAGTGCCGCGTGTTCAGACGAAATAGAATACAATGGCCAACCCATCACGGATTGAATACAATGGTCACTGTCACGGATTGTTGTGATATTTGGTACAAACTTTTAATATCTTAGTTTTAAGATCATATTTCTAACGCCGACTGTACTTACACAGTAGCACAGCCAGGATGGGTGCATACAAGGCATACAAGGCAAACACTTTGGAACCTATACAGTTGCGTAGAACTGTCTAGGTTCAAAAGTGTTTAGTAATCTCAGGACCACCAATAATACGAACTGCATGTTGTCGCTGCAATCTGTCGAGAATGTCTAACAGGTATTGTGCGGAACTATCACATGAAGGGTTTAACCTATGACATGTATAAGTGCTCATTTTTCATATAAATGCATTTTCCCCTTTTTGACCCTCCCTGCGGCCGGGTTTTGACATTTGACACGTGATAGCCGAAAGCTTAGTGACTTGATAAATTTCAGGAAATAAGAACTATCTACTCTTAAATGATGTATACACATAGAATATTTTTCCAGTGGGAAAACTATAAAACCTATTGAAATAAACGAATTGTATGAAAGTCTAACTCATTCCACGCGTACACGGTCACAGGCGGCTGCTAGTAATTTATAGGTATGTGAATAACGGAGATTCGGTTTAGGAGTTACTACTTATCGTTCTAATGAGTTCGAGGTCTTCCGTTGAGCCTACGTACCATATGTATGTTTTGTGCCTTGAAGGCCTATGTAGGTATTATTTGGCCCAAAGTATCACCTAAAGCTTTCTGTGCTTTCTGTCCTGCTAGAAGTATGTAACATGTATCGATAATGATAAGTTGAACTTCTTCTACAACATTCCAACATTATGACCCGCCGCACATGAACACACTCGCACTGGCCATCATGAGCCGCGTGCGAGTGGCAGGTATTATAACCCATAGAACAGTCGACGACGCAGCCACTTATATGACGTTTATGATGCTATGGTGTCAATGTGACACTTGGCGGAGTGTCGTGAACGAGTGCGAGTGTGGTCATATGCGGCGGGAGTAACCATTGGACCGCAGCCCGCTAGCGAGAGCTAGTGTTCCATGATCAGTGCTTTGTGTTGGAGAAACATCTCACTCCATTCCTCCATAGGATGGTCTGCAGTGTACTAGGTGAGGTTCGAACTTCGCCATTGCAAGTCAGATAACTTTGGCAAAACACTGCCATCGCTTCTTAATTTGAAAGTTGATTTTTTATTCACTGTAGATACTAATTTTACATACTTAAACAATCAACAAAGTGCACGTTTCGTTTGAAATAACCATGATATCTGATTTCCTCTTTTAAATTTATTTTAGGCCTACAAAGCTGATAGAGCTGATGACCTATAAAGCTGATGGTAGCATTATAAATATTTAACTTTTACTACTTTTTTTCTATAACTAAACCAAAAACAACACTAATGAAAGAGCTAGCAAGCAGTAATAAACGCTTACAGCCTTTGTCAGTGATGGTATAACATATGCCTGAATACATGAAAACTCATCACAGAAACTCGAAACATAGTATCAAAGAAAGCGCTGTCTACAGTTTAAGGATTACATAATAGACTTGACCAGCATCTCGTCGATTTGAATCACATGTGTCACGGGCCATTTATCATAGTTGACCTTGGGTCAGATTCCACCGACCTCACGCCACGTGTAATGACACTACACCTGTCCCGCATATTTGTTTTAGGCTAATAATAGGCTAGCCTTTCATTGATGTGTGAATTGAGATAATTTAATTAGCGTATCTTGTGCGGAGCTTAGAACATATAGGGGTATATGCTGTATACAGGCCCTTCCAAAACCTCACCTGATAGTTGATATACCTGTAGCGTCATCAGAAGAAAGGTCCTTTCGAAAGGCACGAATGCGTGATCATTCTGGTTTTAAGGTATTACGTGACCGCCTGATTTTAGCGAATGGTGCGATAGCAAGTAACATAATATATGTATTCCTTGCGATAGTAACGAGCATCTGGACGAATTCTTTAGAATGGAAATAATTTTACCATTGGCAGAATAGTGTGTAATGTTATAAGGTGCAATGAGAATACGCGCTCGTTTGTGACGACCTTTAACAAGCCTGTAGCAGAGCCCTGTAATCCGGTTTAAGGTTTCAGGTATATGCAGAATTGTTTATAGTACTAAAACTCTCATGTAACACCGGTAAGGGTTACCACTTGTTACTTTTAGAAAGGTCTTTTACATTATATTTGGTGGTATTCGCAAAATTCGATGAATTTGACAATATCGTTAGTTCATACATTCATCACTTAAGTACCTACGTATTTGAAACGCACAGAGAAGGTGCTCCTAAAATACATATTGTTGGAACGTAAGTATATAAATATAGTTACCTCATAAACAATACTAGGTACTTACCCAAATTCAAGAAGGTATTATCCTCAATAATGTCGAAGAATGTTTTGAAACGCTCTTTCATCTGTTATCCTCGGTCTTAAAATATATATACATATATGCAAAATACAAAATATATCTAAGGACGAAAAATACGCATTCTGCCTGGTTTTGCAAAAATACCTATATTTTATTTATTAAGTCATTTTCTCATAGTTTCTTCTAGATCCAAAATATGTTAGCTTACATAATTTGTGCTATTAGTTCTAGATTGCGAATAAATATTCCTTAAAAATACCTCATTAAGTAAAATACTTAATTAATGGAACTTTTAGCTATTACTCTCTTATATCATTCACAAATAAGCGTGGATGAAATAATGATAAGTATTGATAAGAAAATGATAGTGTTATTGGGTAGCTCATTTTTACATAATATGTATAATATGTGTCCATGACTCTGATTATATTTAAACACTACGTTTTCAAGGTGAGCTCCAACTCCTGGAAACAATTACAGTAAAACACAAAATAAACAGATATTAGACGGATCTAAATCTGTCTGAGTGTCTGCGAGACAACGTTAAACGGATGTTGAGATATCATTTTATTGGATAGATGATAGATATAAATTTTAAACAACTAATTTTATAGATCGAATATAAAAAATAATTTTATAGAAGTAGATGTATATATAACATTATTTCATTTCGTAAGATTTGTACTCGTTTCTTTTTATATGGAGCTTAATTAACGTAAATTTATTGTTCGAATTCATTACAGATAACCTAAAATTGTCTCCATAGTCATTCATAGAATCCCCAATTGCATCCAAAGTTTGCATTTTGGAGCTCACACCACATCTGTAGCTGTAGGTGGGTATACTTGAAAAATATCACTTACTTTATTGAGGGTAAAACATATGATTTACTACTATCTTTTAGTTACTAAACATGAATAGTTTGTAACTTGTTGAGTAAATACAAGAGACCCTTTGAAATTGCCGAAGGCGTATGCAGGGTACCGTTTGACAATGACGGGTGGCGACGGTGTAGTCTCAATGGGACAAGAACCGAGCTTATCAGCATATAGTATGCGCGATTGTATGTTTTCCTTCCTGAAAGCATTCAAATGCCACAAACATTAATCCTCTAGAGACGCACAAAATACACTACTAGATAAATTAGACAACTACGAGGTAGAAAAACGCTGAGGAAAATACACAAGGTTTTCATCAAAAATGCATAGATTATTTTTATCATGCCTTATACAAATAATTCTCCTTCAATTTATTATCACAGAACATCAAAGATGTTGGAAAGTTTACGGCTACTGTGACGTAACAAGAAGAGAATCAAGTATAAGTACCTACCACTTATCCACTTGAACGTCTGGCGCGCGCATTAAACATTACTGTCTTACGTCCAACTATTCGTGATTGTGATCGCCGCGCATGCCGCGCGTCCTATTCATTACAAAAAGCTATGTAACTCCTACTATAACATACCTAAATTATAGAAAAAAATACTGTAATGTAGGTCTAAGAACGTAGATTGTATTAATATTCTATTTAACCTTGTGCTGTTATCCTGATTTACATAAAACAGGGTAGAAAATGAGGTTCGGCATAAAAAAAGTTACCATTATTTTCTATGACAACAATATTTTGACGTTAAAATTATACTAAATTTAGCACTCAAAGCTATATTAATTCAATATAATTGCAAAGAGTAAGTCTCAAAGTTCATTTTGATGTATAATAATTGAAGAAAGATGTAATAAAACTGCTATACTTACGACATAATCACTGGCACTACGCTCACAGTACGCACAAGACGTCAAGTCAACTGACTTTGATTTTTTTTTTCTCAACAATCGAACCTCTTACACTGACATCTAGTTGTTATAAGTTGCTCTATTTCATTAGCAAGCATTCTAAATCAATACAAACGTCATTGTAGTACGTCATTTATAAACTAGATGTCGGTTTTCTAAACTTGTTGCTCTGGACACTATAGTATCCAGGACGTAAGACGCAATATTTTTTTTGGATACCATGCTATCCACAGACGTTCAAGTGGTTATATTATTCTTTTTTTGAATAAATTGAATATTGTTGTATGAACCTACAGTTCATACAATATTACAATCATAATTTTAAGAATAGAATTCTAAAACGAACCGTTGTGTACCAACATCACCGTCCGCAGTAATTACGTTTCAAAAATAACTAGACAGCATAGTTTACAAATTGGCATTGTTATTTCAGGAAAATGAAGTTCAATAGCCTATATAATAACCACTTCGAAAAGTTCACTTCGGTTTTCAACGGAGAGACGAAAGATTATAATTTATTTGGCAACTTTAATATAAGGTTGGTTATAAATAGAAGATGTAAACTAGATAAAATTCTCGAGAATACGGCGATGGATACCGGTTCATTCGTGGGCTGGAAGCCGCCTATATCAGTGATCGCTTAGTTGTCTAATATTTAAAAGTTTACCGTGAAGTTTAAGTTCAAGGACTTGTTTTTTTTAAATTACAGGTAAGAAGACAAGTGAATTTATGAAGATACAGCATCGTATTAGTAACGTTTTTTATAATACTACTCTAAACTTGAATTATTTCGATATAATTACAAATTTTAGACTATGTAAACAGCTGAAAGTAGATGTGCCATGTGCTCTTAATCATGTCGAACTACAAATCTATGACTAAGTCTTGGATGCGTTTTGAATCATCGGAAATGTCGACAAGTGATTCATCGAAATATGGCATATATTGGCAGCATGCTGCAAATTAATACGATGCTGAAGCAATATAGCCGTAATTACTGAAACTTTACAGGTGAAGACGTCCATAGGAGCGACTCGTGCGCAGCTGTGGGCGGGCGGCGCGCACACTCAGTTAGAGACAGGCATCGACGCCGCTCGCACGAATCTGAACGCCGCACAAGGTATAGACACTAAAAACAAACGCTTATCAATCATGCTTCATATAACATTAGCACTAATAAAAAGCATAAGAATGTCTGTGTATTTATTTTTATCGACTAATCACCTGACGACCTCGACATCCATGACTAACTTCATGAACAAGGTGTTCAGTTACAAAAATAATTTGTTGTGACTTCATGCTACTGAAATAACGCGTTCCGTTCAGGCGGCTGCTTAGCGCGCGGCCGCGGGAATATTTGCACTACGCTACATTCATACACACATACACATTTTAAATACAGTAGGTACAGTCAGCGTCAGAATGATCTCGACCTCAAAGTCTCAAATTTAGCTTAATACCAAGGCAAATCAAACTGTTTTAATGATATAAATTATATTATTGTCAGAAATAAAGATGTGTACCAAATATCAGATCAATTACTCAACAGAAAGAGGGAAAATAAAGGCAATCATTTTAAGTACTTTGTTCGCCAAGATCAATCTGATGCTGAGTGTACATTGAAATGTAATTTTGTTTTTAGAATTGTATAATCGTTTCAAAATTGTGATTCCATTCTATCTCTAACTAATTTGTGTAATATAGTATTTTTGTAAACGTTTATATATGTTTAGTAGTCAGGCCGACTGGATTATTTTGAGCTTTTGATGACGGTATTGTTAACCTCGTCGAAGCTAAAAACATCTATGTTGACCTCTCAGCGTCTAACATTCAATGTTTACTGCCACATAATATTTCAAGGACAATCAAATATTGTTTCCGTAACCGAGATGAAACTAAAATAAGTTTACATTATTTTTTTTTTTTTTAATTTTCATTATTATTTGGCGACATGTGGGTGCTAGCACCTCTGCCTACCCCTTCGAGGAATACAGGCGTGAGTTTATGTTATGTTATGTAAAATTAAATATCTACTAATAGTTGGGACAGTATAAAATTTTGGATAACGAAATTACAAGTAAATTATCGTTATGTTCATTATGTTTAAAATGTCTAATTATTTAATTGTTCTAAAATTTCATACAATAAAGTACATATCGTTCGGAAATAATTATATTATTATGTTAAATGTTTATTTAGTGCAGGTTCATTTAATTGAAGTCAAAATAAATTACATACCGAAACTTCAGTGCTGTTACACGAACACAAACAAAGATGGCGTCAATGTCTTCAACAAAGTTCTCGTTTCGGTCCAACACCTGGACCAATCGAGATGCAATCATGTACGACTAACCACTTTTCTTGAGGTTTTCATTGTAAAATATCTCTGGAAGATATGATTCTTAAAATAAGTGCGCAAATATTTATTACGTGTGGAGCAGGAGTCCAGAACGAAAATAGATTACACCTCGGCGTCCACATTAAATATCGCATCTTGGAGCATAGAGATACCTAACAGACTATTTTTCCTACACCTACACAAATTCTCCAACAAATTTACACGAATATATTGTTCGAAATGCATTCATAACTATATCAAAGTAACTTAGCATTTTCTCTTAGAATGTTGTATAAATTGTATATAGTGTAGCTTTATGAGACTGCTGCTCACTGCGGCCTTACACTTTTAATGCACTATAAAGACTTAATAGGTACTTACCTTGTTATTTTACTTTACTACCAATGCATAAAATTGCACACAAGAGTATGAAGTATGTGTCTAAGTGTTTTTTGTTTAAGACCTAATTGGTACGTCGGGAATAAGAGAGAGAGTGAGGAAGATCGGTAGTGTAGTGGTTTTGTACAGCATTATAGTCTTTATTCGTTTGATATCTCTTTAGATTAACTGAAACTGAAGTGATACCGCTAGTATTTTATAAACAAACTATTTTAACTACTCTAGAAACTTATCAATCTGTCAATCACGATAGACAGAACGCTCTACTTCTACAAAGCAGCCAGGCGATTTTAGTCTGAAACTCGTTAATTGAACTGCAGTACCTACATAGTTAAAAATGTAGGTAACAAAGGTCAACACACATGATCAATGTCCCAAGGTATGACCTTGACCCATGATCTGACTTTTCCTCAATGTCGGGTCAATTTGTCATTGATAGACAAGATTCGTCGACAAAACTTTTACTGAACAGTACAATACGAGTAAAAACCGTTTGAAAATATTTAGAACTACTTATAACACAAATAAATAGCAGGCTTGGTTTATATACTCTTAACTTAACTGTCTCTATTGAGGCATAATTTGCCATTTCTTTAGGCAAGGAGTTGCTACCTACTACTAGATAACATATATTTATAAATGTTAAGAAATGTTCAATGTGGAAAGTAAAAATAAAGTTGGTAATCGAGATCTGAAACTTATGATACAGCGCAGCCTCTCCTACATGAAGCTACGTCCATGCTCTCTATCTACGTTTATTATGGGTATAAACTTCTCTTCAAGTAGATTAGGCCAAAATGGATGTTTACTCCTTTAATTACAGTTCAATTTCATTCCGTTTTTTTCTTTCTAGAAGTAAAAACTTCTAGAAATATTACTAATTATTGATATCATATCAATGTCCTTGTCATCCAAAACAGTGAAAATATGGCAATGGACAACTTATATTATAACAATAGAAACAAAACAGCTGTCTGTCATATCAATGTGGCGATGTTGACACATTTAAATTTCCGAAAAATAAGTAAACAAGCTAAAATCACTATACCTATCTACTAGCTACTGCACAGATGTTATCAAGACTTAAAATAAACACAAATTAATAAATCATATTGGAATTTCCTTTGAATTTCATACATATTTTACCAAGGAAACCATTTACAAACGCAAACTCTTTTCTATGATGAGGTATTGAAAGACTGCTACCTATATAAAGAACAGAATGCTTTAGATGTCTACCGCGTCCATTACGAAAAAACTGCAGCAACATAATATAAACAACAATCTGGGTTACTTTAATCTATTGAGACCAATAGCACTGGCCGGTAAGTACAATTACCACAGCCAATTTTTTTTTTAATTTTGAATTAAGAAGTCTTTGGTAGTCTTATGCTTATAATGGGTAGGTTTCATTTGTATTTTTTTACAAATTGGCGGCAATTTAAAATGTTTGAGGAGCGTTCTCAATGTGGCCGTAAGCATCAACAGAGTTACGGTAGGCTTTGATTATATTTATTGTTACTTTTGATTTTGATCATGGCATATTATGAAATTTGGTCTCATATCCTGTTTGTAACTTGTTCAATAAGTTTAACGTACAAGAAAACTCATCAAAAGTTTAAAAAAAATGTTAGGTATGTGTGTAAAGTGATTGTGATAGAAGCTGATAAAAAGTGACATAGATAATATAATTATAATTTGAAAAGTTATAAAAACCTGGAGGTTATAAGAAAGCAGTTTTCAACATCGTTACAGGTAATGAATATACAATACAAATCCTACATTTAACTTAAATTATATTAACTGGACATTGAACTTTTACTTACAAATATTTTCTAATTTTATCAGCAGATAACTTTTCGATTGTGGTCAATAATCCTTTGTAAACACTTAGACTTGCGATTCATTTAGTTAGTGCTTAAATGAAATTTTAGGTAGGTAGGTAAGTTAAAATATGTAAGTACACAGTCGATCAATCATAGTCATTTGAGCGGCGATATTGTTCAATTTATTCACCGAACCTCATATGCTAAATGAAAATTAAAACATTGCCTGTGTTTTATGATAACGTTTTTTAATTGAAGGGATAGTTATAAAAAAGTTTTTATATGAAAATGGACATTGATTTTAAAAAATTATAACTATTCTAACATAACGTAACATAATATAAACTCACGCCTGTATTTCCCGAAGGGGTAGGCAGAGGTGCTAGCACCCACATTTCGCCAGTTTATGTTTAGGTCCCAAAATAGGTGGCGAGCCTATTGCTATTAACCGGGCACTTATAAACCTGCGATAAATACACACATAACTTCGAAAAGCATCGAAAAGTCATTGGTGTGTGCCATGTTAAACCTGGGATCGAACTCGTTTCAGCAGTCCATTACCCATATCACTAGGCTACTTCACTATCTAGAATCTAAAGCCAAAGTAAGGAGAGTTTAATTAACATGTAAATATTATGTGATCTAGAATGCGGTAAATTTTGAACACGTTATTGAAAGCCAATCCTTGTCTAAATTTGTTTCTACCATCAAAGTCTAGCACTCGGCACATCATAGCGTTTAGTAGTTTTGTAGCCATGTACCATATTACGTACACATATGTCTCAATATGGTCCTCATAATAATGAGAGCAAGTCAGAAATACAGCCATAAATTGATTTATTTACTTAAGAAATTATAATACTAATATCTTAGTTGTATGTTGGGATATCAGGATCCCAGTAAAGTATGTCACAGACTTGTCAAAAGCATCTGATCTTTACTATAAACAAACGGTGTGTTCCCTGTTGGTACACTTTCCTTTTATAACACTTTTTGAAAATCTCCGCTTTTGTGCCCTTTGGATACACTTTTATCCTAGTACAGGCGAATACAGTTTCATTTACGTATTTAAAAATTAAACAACGTATAATAATTTTACGTGAATTTCCCGTAAATGCACTTTCCTCGTAAATACACTTTTTTGAAAACAAATAATTTGGCAGTAGGCGAGTGGACCCCTGGCAAAAGTGTAAGCTGGATGCAATAGGGATTGGCACTCGGATCACGTTAGAAAACTCTAAAATTATCAGCTATATAAAAAAATATGATAATGGTTAGAAATAATTAAAACATTTTTGTACGTATGTGTACCAAAAAGTATATCAAATAGGAACTATTATTGTAGTTTCAAAAAAGTGTATCAAAAACGAATAAAACCAAACAAATGACATCAACATAGAAAACTAGCAGACAGTATAACTCTGGAGAAAATATGTTAGCCTACCGCGTCGACGTTGGCCCCGCTAATAAAAATGCAATAAGTCGAGGTGTTCCGTCGTCACCCTCCGGCGTGAACTCGACAGTGTAATAAAATTATCTCATAAGGAGGATAAAATTTGTCATTCTAATTTGTGTTACGTGTCAGGGAGAAATATATGCTCCTTTGTTTTTTACTTATCGCAACTACATATACTATTTATTACTGTCACTACATTGATTTCATTTGTTGTCCGTGGTCCTACTACCTGGTCCTACTAGTAGGACCACGGGCCATTCCTTTCTCCCCTAGTTCTATCAGTAGGACCATGGGTACATAACATTACCCGTAGTGCTTTCTGGTAGTGCTACGGACATTTTTACTTGTTTGTAGAAGATGTTTCAATAGTTTTTGCAAATGTGTATTTTTTTATACCATTTAGGTGGCAGACAAGCACACGACCCACCTGATGGAAAGTAGTTACCGTGGCCTATGGGTGTAATAAATACAAACAGAGATGTATTAACACGTACATTTTACCAATTATGATTTTTATTCCCACGTACCTAATAATGGACGAGCCTATTGCTATCAAGAGGTGCCACTTTGTCATTGTGTCCTGTTGAACCTGGTTTACACTAGTCACCATTACAAAAGTGTAAATGATATTCATTGTGTAGAATGTTGCGTTATATTATTTATTTCTTTTAAAAAGACATCTGCAGCTATAGTTGAGTCATTCATTAACTCGCGGGCAATAAACTCGGGGGATACCGCGAGTTGACAAGTTAGGTTGAGTTTGCTAATTTAGGTATCTTGTAGGTCTTTAGATACCTATCTTGTACTAAGAAAACAATAACATATAAAGTCAAATATTCTTTTTCTACGTTCCAGCGCTCAACGAACGACTGAAAAATGGCCACCGGTCCTAAGATAGTACACAAACAGTTCAACTCACCCATCGGGCTCTACTCGCAACAAAACATCAAGGAGACGCTCGGCAAGCACATGCAGAACCTCGGCAATGGAACAGTGGGGTGAGTAATTAATTACCTTTATTTACCCAGCAAAAGAGCTTAGTAGCCAGTTCGAAAAATAACGCTTTTTTTGTTTTGTTATGCGATATTTCTGTTATTTCAGAACCAATTTTAATTATTGGATAGATTCTGCCTCGAGGGTGTTCTCATTTCAATTTGTAACCAAAATTCTTTCTCTAAGGGTATACATAAATATCTTGGATATACTTTTTTAAATCATAGGAGTACACTATTGAGATTAGTTTAGGTCACTTTACGATCCATTATGAATAAATAACATTTCGTTGATTTCGTCCCATAAAACATTAACCATATCTTGAATGAATTTTACAGCATTAAGTATGCTAACTATACAAATCGAATACATAGGGAAAAATGAAACTTCTCGGGCGGGACTCGAACCCGTGATCTTTCCCTTACAGAGGGAAGGCTTTGACCAACTCGGGTACTTTTTTTTTTTTTTTTTTCCGTGCGGAAATCCCCTCGGATACCCCCCTGCCGGAGCCGGAAGGGGAGGTTATGTCGGACTCGAACCGACTAAAACCGCACGCCGACTGTGGGTCGTGGTGCTAGGCCGGAGGTGAGGTTGTCATCGACATATCCCTCGCACCCCGGCGGACCCAGGGCCATCACTTATGGTTTAGCCCTCCTCGGGAGGGGGGACAACGGTGTCCCCGACTCGCCCCCGGAATGGGGAGGCGCGCTTCTCAGCGCGCCGTCGCCGTGGCCTGCTTCTGCTGGGGTGACAGGCGGCTTCACCCGTCACCCCCAGGCCCGCGCTCATGGGGGACGGAGGTCAGTCAGTGCCCTCCGACGCCCGAGTTGCCTGTGCGCGCGGGCAGCGTGGTTCGCGAGTCTCGCTCGTTCGCGCTGCCTCTCCCGTTCCGCCGTCTCCTTCACGACCATTACCTGCTCGCTGAAGGAGACGCCGGCCGCCCACGCGTCCGCACAGCGGACCATTGCTGTGAGCAGGGAGGCGAGGGTAAGAACTCTCACTCCCAGGGCCGCCACTAGTTCTCGCCTCTGTCCGGCCCATGCCGGACACTCGGTGAGCGTGTGCAGCTCTGTGTCCTCGCTCGCGTCGCAATGATGGCACTCGGACGTTGGCTCCTTTTCGATCCGACGCAGATACCGCCCAAAGCACCCGTGCCCGGTGATAATCTGCGTCAGTCGATACGAGAGGCTGCCATGTGGCCTCTCTAGCCATTCCCCCATGATGGGCCTTACCGCCTCTATGACGGCATGCCCTGCGCGTGGTTGCTCAAGTCGTCGCTCCCACTCCGCCACCATGATCCTGTGGAGCCGGGATCTCTCGGCCCGAATGTCTTCGGGCTCGGGATCGTATCCCCGCTCCCGCGCCTCCTTACGGAAACGATAGAGTGCCGCAAGGGATCTCGCTTCCAGGATCCACGGTGGTGATCCGGCTAGGAGACTCGCCGCTTCAAAGGATATCGTGCGGTATCCCCTAATTGCCCTGGAGGCCATCCTCTGCTGCGGCGCACGCAACAGGGGCAGGAATCTGGTCTCCAGGGTGTCCGCCCACACGGGACACCCGTATAGGGCCATGGACCGCACGACACCCGCGTAGAGTCTCCTGCAGGAGTCCTCCGGGCCCCTCAAGTTGGGCAGCAGCCGCACCAGCGCGTTAGCTGTCACCAACAGTTTGGAGCGCAGACTTCGGAAGTGCTCTCCGAAGTCCCACCGACCGTCGAGAACGAGCCCCAGGTATTTCAACCGGGGCTTGATGTCGATGGGAGTACCTCCTACTATCAGGCTGGATCCCGGGGGTGGCCTGCGCCGAGGGCCATGAAAGAACAAGGCCTCGGATTTGTGCAGAGCCACCTCGAGACCCAGCTGCCGGATCCGATCCACGACTTGAGCAACAGCGGTCGTGGCCCTCTGGGTCGCCTCGCGGTGTGTAGCGCCACTCACCGTCACTAGCGTGTCGTCCGCGTAGCACGTGACGGTGGCACCGAACGCGAGCTCACCGCGAAGCACCCAGTCGTATCCGATGTTCCACAGGAGCGGCCCCAGGACCGATCCCTGTGGGACACCGCACGACATCTCACGCCTACCGACGCCGGTCGCACTTGGGTAGATGACGGCTCTCTCCGTCAGGTACGCCCCGACTATGCGGCGGAGGTAGAGAGGCACGTCGTGGTACACAAGCGCCTCCCTGATGCAACTCCAGGGCAAGGTGTTGAACGCGTTGGAGATGTCCAAGGACACCGCCAACATCACCTCGCCCCGGGCGACCGCATCCTCCGCCAGAGTCCTCACGCGCATGATGGCATCCACAGTGGAACGCCACCGGCGGAAGCCGTACTGGGTGTCCGCTAGGTCCGGCCCCACTCTAGAGAGGTGCTCGACGAGGCGCTTGGCAATGACTCTTTCGAAGAGCTTGCCCACCTCGTCGAGCAACACTATGGGCCGGTACCCAGACGGCTCGTCCGCCGGGCGTCCGTTCTTGCGGATGAGGACCAGTTTCCCCGTCTTCCACATCTTCGGAAACTGGCCCCGCTCCAAGCATGCGCTGAGGAACCCTCGCAGTCGGGGTTCGAGACCGTCTTCCCCTAGAGCTAGGACCCACGCACGGCCTGGAATGCCGTCGGGTCCCGGGGCGGTGTTCTTCTTGGCTCTAAGCCGTCGCACCGCCAGCTCTAGTTCTACCCAAGTGACCTCGGGCACGTCGTCGTCAATAACCACGCCGGGCGCAACAGGCGACCGAGGTGGCGGAGTCATCTGCGGCGGAACGTGTTCCGCTCGCACCGGGAACAGGGATTCCACCACTCCTCCAAGCAGAGCCGGCTCGAGAACCTGGGTTAGCGGTGGGGCCCGGGGGCGCAAACTCGGGTACTCGCCTTAACAGTCTTTAAGGGAAAAAATTAGAATCATATCAGGCGTGTCTAGGTAGCCGAGTTGGTCAAGGCATTCCCCATGTAAGGCAAAGATCGCAGGTTCTAGTCCCACCCGAGAACTTTCATTTTTCCCAATGTATTTGATTAACCATATCATAGAAGACAGCATTTCTTCTTTCAATTAACTGTAATGTAATAAGGATTACCACATATAGATCTTTAAGAAAGCCGATATGTGTTAATATATCTTATTAGACCAGTAATTGGCTACAGACGTAATAACTTATGATAGCTAAATCCATTACCGTTGCCTGAATAGAAGATAAGTAATCTGATGTGGGCAGAATAATATAATTTACTGTAACATACACCTTGCTTGAAAGAAACGTATCTATTACTGTCCCTCTAGTATTTTATTGAAACATCTTGATTTTTAAGTTTTCGGGCCAAGTTTCAGGTGAAAAATCGAATTCCAGGGAAGTAATGAGAACATACCTTTTTAAAAATTATAGTAGGAAAGTAATATAAGCCGACAATATTCAATATGTCTTTGAGTCAAATTTGTATCAAGACAATAGCATTCTGAAAAACTATCCATACTAATATTATAAATGCGAAAGTAACTCTGTCTGTGTGTCTGTCTGTCTGTCTGTATGTTACACTTTCACGCCTAAACCACTGAACCGATTTTGATAAAATTTGGTATAGGAGTATATTAGACCATGAGAAAGGACAATGGCTATAACCTACATCCACGCGGGCGGAGCCACGGGCAAAAGCTAGTTTGTTATATAGAGCAAACCATTTTTTGAAGTCACACATTATAGTTCCAGAGATTAGCTTGGTCAAATAAACAGTCTTCATATTTGTTTGAATGAATTTTGAAGCATTTAGTATGCTAATTGTTCTGATAGCTTAGTAAAAGCATTCTCCCTGTAAGAGAAGGATTGCGGGTTCAAATCCCCTGGACCGATCACAAAATTTTTCCTTTTAAAATCGATTTGAGTTCATATTTGTTGTTAGAGTGGGTATGGAGATATTAAAAACCATCAAAATAAAAGTACAGTATCAGAAGGTCATAATTAAATCGAAGGGAATTGCTGATTCCGTAATAAAATAAACCACTTCATACGATATTTAAATGCAAAAATCACCTGCTAACGATTACGCCTATTACGGAAAATGCTAACAAGAAAATTAACAACAGCCGGCGTCCCCTCATCTAAAATAACAGTTGACTCAAAAATAATTATCTAAGGGTAAGGTTATATTAACGTTCCAAAATATCAGCGATTATTTTTACCTTTAAGTTATACTTATACTTTCATCTCTGCACATGCTTTACAATTTTTTTTTAAAGAATTAATGAGTAGGCACTGGTTACCGCAATTACTAGTATTCCCGTTAACTCCGATGCCGCGGTAGTGTAACGGCCGAAAATTAAACTTGGGACTTCTTGATCGCAAGGCTGACTCCTTAACAATAGGCCATCCACGACGCCTATACTGCCAATGCTCTCGACTCGACTTCTTTGAAAGTTAGTTTCAATTTCTCGCCATAGACTGAATCTCTATGGAAGATATAATCGATCTATTACTCTCAACTGCGAACTGATTCCGTACTATTCGCGGATTTAAATTAAGCGGTAAACCGCGCATGTATAGCCTGTCATTCTTCCGTCAAAATGGCCTTAACGTGAGCCATTACCAATACTCACCGTAAATAGAATAGGGACCTATTTTCAGTCGACACAATAGCTTTTTTATGTTTAGTATCGGCTGGTAAGGTTGAAAGTGGACTAAATTAGGGGTTCAGAAAGTTATGGAAAACTGTTGCATTGCACCAGTTTGGTAAAATGCGAACTAGGACCTCTTCCACACACACTCGCTACCACTACAGTGCGGAGGCTCAATATAGTAGTTGTGATGGCGAATAAGGACAGTACTGCCACCAGAGTTTGCCAATGACACCTCTGACATTTGCATTTATAGGTACAGGTAACCATTAGATAAACCTGAAGCTAGTATTTAATGGGTGAGAGTAGGTACTTACTCTTACACGTGTCATCATATTTTTTCACTGTCCGGTAGGATATAAATCACTATTGATGATATAATATATGATTACGTGTTTACTTAAAAAATGGGGTATCGGTTAATAAATAGGAAACTATTTCTATATCTTTGTGACGTAAGAATTTTGTTAAAGGGTCATTGCCTTTTTCTCACGTAGTCAACAAGTGGAAGAAAACTGGCAAAGTTTACATATTATTGTAGTTTTTTGTGCATTTGTCTGACTTTGATTGAGGGAAAGAATTATTTTTCTTCTTATTTAAAAATCATTGCTGGTCTGTAACCTCGAATGAAGTTCTGCGAAGCAACAATTTTTTGCCTTTACTATACCACCACCCCAAATACACTAGACATAATAACATACATAACATATAACATAAACTCACGCCTGTATTCCCCGAAGGGGTAGGCAGAGGTGCTAGCACCCACATGTCGCCAGTTTATGTTTAGGTCCCAATGTAATAGGTGGCGAGCCTATTGCCATTAAACGGGCACTTATAAACCTGCGATAAATACACACATAACTTCTAAAAGCATCGAAAAGTCATTGGTGTGTGCCATGGTAAACCTGGGATCGAATCCGAGACCTCGTCTCAGCAGTCCATTACCCATACCACTAGGCTACCGCAGATTAGACATAATATACATACCTAGTATTTATAATGTTCATTTACGCTAGAATTCCCAGATTCTAACTTGCAACATATCGATAATTTAACTAGTACCATAACTACTACCCCACTCTTTCTTAGAACAAAACAGTTTACAATACACTGTTCGAGGTTCATTGGAAATTATGAGCCAGGTACCGACATGTAAGATAATGATCTCATATTGTAATCTTAAATTAGATAGAACTATTAATATTGTTCTCGAAAGTGGTATGAAAGTAATAGAAACACGTAATACTTCTAGGCACGTGTTCCATTGATCTTTTGCCAGTGAGATGACGTCTTACCGACACAATTATCTTTTAATTAGTCAATGGTTTGTTACAATTGATAAAGTAGCTACCCCATTGTTTACGCATAATAAATGTTCTCGAAATCATTTGATTTTACGATTTCAAATTAAGTATTGTGCTAACGTTTACGATTCGATGTGATTCTAAATGTTTTCTTTTTCACTGTTGTCTGTCTTAAAACGTAAAATTAGTTCGTAATTTATTACTGAATGAGAATTAACATTTGGATGTTCGACGAAATAAAAATTCTAGTTCAATGGTTCAAAAAGACTTATTATCACATTGTTGTAAACGTTTATAAACGTAGGATTTTATAGGTCTGACATTGCTATCACCATCAGCTGCATAACCTTTTCACGCTGTATATTTCCGAAGGTGAGCAAAGGTGTATTAACACCCATATTCCGCTAAGTGTGTTTTTCATTCCTTCGTTCCTGCTATGATTTTTCCAAGCAACTACAATATGGGATTCTTCAAGGAGAGCAGCACTAGTATGATACCATACGTCCATAAGCCACGGTATCCACTTTCCTTCTGGTGAGCAGTGCGCTTGTTTACCTAAGTGGTATAAAAAATGTTCACCTTCTTAACTTAGATATGAAACTCAAATTGTGATCTAAATTTAATAATGATAGGAACTCAGTATAGTTCACACAAGAGGTTTTGTTAAAGCCGTTAAAGGTCGTGATTTATTTAAAGCAAAATGAAAAGTGTGTTTGGCTGAACACTTTATTATTGGCGCTTAAAATAATTCATGTGTTTTGTCTCGTGTGCACTCCTTAAACATTTAGGTATATACCCCGGGATAACTATTATTAAATCCCAGGGACATAACTTTTCTTGGGTTAGATAGAATCGACCTGCGAAAAAACTGTTTTTTTTTCTGTCTACTACTTATAGGTATTTATCCTGAGACTTCAAACAGAGGCTCAATGTCACAGTAAAATACAAAAAACAGAAATACACATAAAATACATTTAAGTAAAGCATAAAATACAGAAAATGCAGAAACCAAAGATGTCAACTTTCATAATAGTTAAAAATACAAGAAGCAGTTAAAGCTGAATACACTGCTAGTTATATTTTAAGTACCTAGGTTCTCGTAAATGTATCGATTCCCTATAAATGTATTTCACTAATTAATTTTTATGTGAAATATGACATTACATTCATACATACATGAGTCATACATACATGTATGTAAGTATATATGACTCTACAACACTACACGCTACTCTTGCTTCATTAAATTAACACTCTGAGAATAGCTAGCCCGATCGGAATGCGGATTTGCTGCACTACATTAAAAATAACCGCAGTCAACTATAAATAAATTTACACCACATGATTAGGTATAGCAAACAAAACAAAATGATAGACGTGCCAATACATCGTTCGGTGACTCAGACGCACGAATCAATAGATCTATAGATACGGGTGTACGGTCATTCCTATTAAGTATTATGTCATGGTAATTCTCTTCTGCGATCGTAGACAACAAAAACAACTAAATGTCAACACTATGGCAAATTAAATAGGTTCAATCTTCAATCCCTATTGATACGTCGTGAATCATTGTGTAAGTAGGTAGGAACGGTTCGTGACTGACGATGTTTATATACAAATCGGTTATGCATTTGGCATCAACCAAAACAAGATGTTTTATATTATTAAAAATGCATAGGTACCAATCTCTACTGACTGAAAATATTTTGCAGAAAATAATATAATGGACAGAGAGAGTCTTCGATGTGATATTCAAATAATACAATTAACAATGCGTAACACAAATCATGATCAAGGACGGAAGAAACTCAAATAGGTGTCTACTTAAACCTAGATAATTTTTCAATCAGTAGATAATACGAAATTATTCATTAATTAAATTATTTATTCTGAAATTATCGATAATTATTGTGAATGTGTCTACTAACACCTGTGGAATAAGCAGTGACTATGTATGTAATTTAAGAGTCCTGGTAATTGACATACATGATTTATATTATTTATTATAAAACGTCATAAAAGATTCAACGTTAGAATTGCCAGGAAAGCATTAGCCTTAATAATATTTTTACCAGCATACTTTATCTTATGAAAGCTGGTAAATAAAAGTCAGTTTGTGTACGTAGATGTTTTTTTTTTCATTTCTAAATCTGCCACTTCACCTACTAAGAGAGCCATTCTAAATCATCCTGATTTCAAACCATAGAACGCTAAACGGACGTGGACGGGAAGAAATAAGTTTCCCTTACGATCCCATTAATGAGACAACATAATGTCATAAAAATGTACCGGGAGACAACCCTTCATTATATTTTCCTGTGCCTGAATTAATTCCTAGTGAGTTACACAACACTTTATTCAACACTTGCAGTGGAGCATTTTTGTCTGGTTTCTATACAAAAGATTTAAATAAAAAAAGAACTTAAATAAAAGAGTTTCCTTATCCTCAGATGGATAAAAAGAACGGAATTTTGAATGTCATGACATATACATCACAGTAGGTAATGTTATAAAACCTTCGTCAGTGCTTCACCAACAATTTAGTTTGTCCTTTTTCTAAACAAAGTATACATTTTCCGTAAAGAGTGGTACGTTGAGTGCTAATCTTGGACTATCTTTCAATCAAGGTTGATCCCTTCCCGTAAAACCGATTATGCTGTGATTGATTCAGGGTTCTATCGAGTTCCAAGGGATATCTTAGGAACCCCTAATACTATGACTACACTATTTATCTGTCTAAATACTTATTACAAGTTTATTATCCACCAGTGGAGAAACCAGTTCTTTGAAGGAAGACAGTTTGCGTTTGTGAAAATAAAACTGAATTCTTGTTTTTGAATATAAAGTCCAACAGCATTTGGAATCTGGGTAACTAAAATTTCAAAACTATTGACCTTCCCAGAACTGAGTTTGTGTGACCGTCATCAACTGTTTTGATCTCATTATAAAGTTTGATAGGAAGCTAATGGTTTCATTAACTGAATTTAAAACTTTTGTAGCGAGTGACTAAACATTGCTTTTTATAAGACTAAGATATCTTTGGTCAATTCACAATAAAAATATTCTATTGGTATCAGTTTCATACAGTAAAGTATAATATGAAAAAAAAGGTACTCAAGTATTCTTCTCTCAGAAATGACATAGCCGCTGTTGTTTTTGTCACTGGGTAATCATTACATTAACGAATTAATTAGTAGAGCTACATATACCTGTACTCGTATAAAAGTACTAACTATGTATGTGGAAATAGCACACATGCTGTGGCGACAAACAAATGGACTCGGGATAAAGGCATGAAGATGATGATAAGTGCTGGATATATTATGTTGACATCGATCCATACTAATATTATAAATGCGAAAGTAACTCTGTCTGTATGTTACGCTTTCACGCCTAAACCACTGAACCGACTTTGATGAAATTTGGTATAAGGGTAGATTAGACCTGGAGAAAGGACATAGGCTGTGTTTGGTCCCGATAACCAACATCCACGCGGGTGGAGCCGCGGGCAAAAGCTAGTCTGCTATAGATGATCGAACCAACAATTAGATAAAGAGAAGACTTACAGAGCACTAAATTAAAAATCACTTTTAAATCCTTATTATAAAACTAGCTGACCCGTCCCGGCTTCGCAAGAGAAAATTTCGTATTCCATATTTGATAGTGACCTATAGTCATTTATAATAATGACTAACTTTCCATAAAAACGTTTATCACCTATTTTACCCACTTGGTAGTTAAATTTTGAAAAACGCTGATACACGTGTTCATTTATTCCTTAAAAGACACAGGTTTATGAAATTTCGTGCATCTAGCTCTGAAAATGACGGACTTTCATACAAACTTCCATCCCTTATTTTACTCCTTTAGTAGCAGAATTTCCAAAAATCCTTTTTAATGGATGTTTACATCATAAAATGCATCTACTGTCAAAATTTCAAGTTTGTAGGTCCGGTGATTTAGGCTCTGCGTTGAAGAATCAGTCAGTCAGTCGGAACAAGTAATTTTATATGTATAGAATAAACCTTACCTCCTAATAAGTATGGTCGCAAATGGAAGATTCACCACTTTTTTACCAAGGAGCCTTTTTAAGAAAGACATCTGATTTGCAGTCCAAAGAAAACCACTACAGTCAACCTTTAATTGTTCGTAGGCTTTAGGAGATCCTGCCGTCTACTGATATGAATAATGCATAATATCTAAGGCGTCCCTACCACTAATCCGCTTCTCTAATGGATATTTAAGTAAAGCTTTGAGCAACTAAATATAATCTATGGAAATAATTTATTCTGGGAGTACAATGCGTCCAGACGGAGCGTAATAACACCTGTACGACACGCCATCAATTCCCATCTTAGTAAGTAGTATTTTAGAAATAATAGTTGTACCTACTAGAGTACAAATATCCAACGATGTGAATGTGACTAATATACAGGGTGATCAAATATCAATCCAAATCGGTCAGTAGGGAGAAGTCAGAAACTATGAGAACAGAACATGGCTTCGATTTTAGATTGAAAAATAATGACATTCAAACTTTTTTACAAACTCACATGGATAACCGGGAATTGAATTGTACTATGTAGCAAAGACCAACAATATCGCTACTGACACCTACACTTTAATGCGAGATATAAAAAAAATACAAGTAAATAACTATAATCACGGAATAGTAAAAAAAAAACTTATTCGCAATAGACAAAATAAATATTATAGCACGTAATAAATATCAAAACAATCCCTAATAATTAATATGGAAGAAGCATTGCATTAAGGCTGGATCAGGTTGCGAGAAAACATTCAGCATTCTGTTCGTGTTAGGGGGAATCTTTTACTTACGTGAATAATCCATTGGTTATCATAAAATAATGCAATATATTGTAACTTCACATAGATTTAATGTGGATTTAATATAGAATTAACAATATAACTAAAAATAAAAGAACAAATTATCACGTGTTGTTATCATAAATTACAAAAAGATTTTTTTTTAAGTTGCATTCATCTCATTTATATTTTTAAAGTTGATGTTAGCCACTAACGGTTGTTTCGAAGGAGTAATTTTATTAATATTTTTAGTGTAAGAATTTTTTGAATATGGAAAGATATGAAAAATTTAAAATGTTGTTTAAAAACGAGACTAAATTCTCTATCAGCATACATACATGCATCGACGGAAATAGATATATTTATTAAGTCCATAACGGTTATCTAAATAAAATAACTAGACTATTTCTTACGGGCGATAGGCCAAGTTGAAAGAGCATAAACAATAAAAAAGGAACGAAATAGTTATTAAATGACACGCGTGCCTTTTGGCGCCTGCTCGTACAGGATGTTACATTGTCGGCCAAATACTCAGACGTTGCACAGACTATTGCAGGTAGTGCCACATGCATGTTCTATTTCTAGAATTAGATTTTGCGTGCGTGTTAGTGTGAGAAACCACGCCTTATGTTTCAATTTAAATACGTATTGCAATGTATTATGTGAGAGCTGCCATGCGCCATTTGTAAATACTTGTAGTCTGTGTGTTCATTTATGAAACTATATTGTTAACCACAGGTTTATGATGCTTAGATGTGCCTTCCCTAAAAACTAGCTTTATTCAGTATAAATACCTAAAAGCAGATTGAATCGCATAGTTTTTAGCATAACATAACATAAACTCACGCCCGTATTCCCCGAAGGGGTAGGCAGAGGTGCTAGCACCCACGTTTCGCCAGTTTATGTTTAGGTCCCAATGTAATAGGTGGCGAGCCTATTGCCATTAACCGGGCACTTATAAACCAGCGATAAATACACACATAACTTCGAAAATTCGTTCGAAACATAAATTCGAAAGTTCGAGTTTTTAGCAAAATGATAATAACTTGATTCGGTATAGACAGGAAAAATGTAAAAAAAATAATTTTTTTTCTTTAAAATTTTCTTTAACTGATAACTAAAACTTGAATTACCACCCAAATGGATTTACCGTTCGGAAGTTGAACAAACACTCTTTGTGTGTTCAAAACATTTGGTAATTTTGTAACATATGAAAAAGAAAAGTGCAATGGTTCGTTACAAAATCAGTCTAATCTTCACGCACAAGTACCTAAAAAGCTTGTAATTCTTGATACATGACAAAACCGAGTCTAATATGGTGCTGTAATCGCATCACTTAGTGTAATGTTACTCATACTTACATAGTACAATATAACATCACGTGTGCTATTGCATTGAATGAGTTGATTACATTTACCCTTACATAATTAACGCCGACGTTATTGGTAAAAGATCTATTTATAATAACACCCTTTTTTAGTCAAACTGTACGTTTTAGTGGTAACACGTAGGTACCTAATCGACGTTTCATAACTCAAAAAACTGACACAGTAATCGAACTTAAAATTTTTGTTACCAATATACTTTAGAAAGATTGTCCCCTAAACAAGAAAATACTAAGGTTCAAAAAGAGTTGATCAAAAATCAATTAAATGTACTACGATATACTGGAGTCGACCTGCCATAGTATAGTAAGCTCGCAATGTGTGTTCTGTTTTACAACCTACATAATATTCAGTATGTACGTCTTCATATCCGGTTTATGTCTGATTTATGAAAGATCATAGGCCAAGAGGCAGGTTGTAAATCGATATTACAGAGATGTAGAACAGTAAATAGGTATTTATACTTGATACAGAGGCTTACTGTTAATAATGTACATATATTTTATATAATACTAGCAGACCCGGTAAAAGCCGTTCTGCTATATACATTATCAAATATATCAAAGTAATAAAAAATGAAATATGTTAATGAACGATGCGACGGTTAAACTATTTTGTTCATATATAAATACTAATATAATATATATATTATGATTTACCTATTATATAATTTGACGGCGCGTTAATAAATTGTGTGAGATTAGAGTGAATGAGGTTTACTCTGGTGTAATACAGGACACTGGTGCTTGATGGTTGAGCGGCGACATTCGAATTTCGAACTGACACTTTTGAGTTGGAAAAAATGGCGGACATTGTGTGCGTCGTTATCGGAATATCTGGGGAATCGCTTCGCCCCTCAACCAAGCATTAGCGTGTCATGTAGAACGCTATTACTTCTGGTTGAATATACTTTGATAATCCACGATTGATGTCATTGGAAATATTGTGATTCGTGTAATTGGTTGTGCCTTCTCCTCGCCCGTTTACCCACGCGGATTGTGAGTGCTAGCTTACAATAAGGTCACCAAGATGTCCAAGACTCGAAGTATCTCTCGTGTGCTTACAAATTAATTAGAGAACTGTACTTATCGTATCTTACACTCCAAGTAACAAAAGTACGTAAGCAAAGAATATATCCCATAAACCAGATAAAAATAGTCCACAATAAATATCATGTCATAAGGGTTTTTACTCTTCTTATTTACCTTTGGATTTTACGTACTTATAAAATAAACATAATAATAAGTTCCCATAACTTACAGTCAAAAATAAGTCTTAATATTCTTTAGTATGAACATTATTGTGAATTGAACTTTACACTGAAAACTCTAGAAAGTTCGAATGAAAACTTCCCACATGCAGTGTTTATATGCAATGTTTTGGTACGTCATCGCTACAGTCGGATAATTCCATGGGAATTCTTGAATTAGATAATTTACCTACATAGTTCCTCTTAAAACAACCTGTAAACAAAGTACCTGCACAGTAGAGTACACTCGAAGATAAACGTTGCAACAATTTGAATGCCGTTGACCGATGAATTATGGAGCGGGCTCCTACAGAAGGGGCACTGACATTTACGCAGCTGAAATTTAGCACCGCGCCAACATTGTACGCATTCCGCATCATGCATTTGGATCATCAAAGTACTGCTAAAATATATCGGTGCATCTCGATACTGCTTGTTCGACCAAGTATTCGGACACACCTGCCGAAGGTACGAAAGGACCAAAATACTGAATCTATCCCATGAAGTGGCAGTATTGCTTAGTCAACTAGCAGACTGTGCAAACACTGATATCATGAGTAGGTACTCTTTTTAACCCCTGACGCAAAGTTTGAACTGACTGTCTGTGGCAGCTCCCGAACGCATGAAGCGATTTCAATGTTGCATTAATGGTGACATGTGCGATTGTTCTTAAACATGAAAATCGGTTGAGCCGTTTAATAGTTATGCTGGTTAAAGTGGTGATGGGGTGTGACGGGTTTTTTAAATTTTTATTTATGTATTATTGTTAGCACGTACCAAACATGAAATGTCATTCTGAATTGAACTACTTATACAGGACGATGCAAGTAGAATTTTCTCGTAATTGTGAGATCTTATCAAAATTTCCCTTGACTTGAGCCAATGACAGTTTTTACGGGAGGGTCTGCCGTCTGATCGTCAATTGAATTAAGTATGTGACAACACAGTAAGCTCCCAAATTTAAAAATTCGGCTGAAAAAACATCTGATTGTAACCACGGCAGTCAGTGGCTTTTAAATGATATAATTACTAGTTTTAGTAGGATATGGACCTTTTGCTTAACCAAGTGATAGTTACATAGCTACAATTACAATATATACTTCTATACTATATATTATAGTATAGAAGTATATATATGTATATATATTATAAATGCGAAAGTAACTCTGTAACTCCGTCTGTTTGTCTGTATGTTGCGCTTTCACGCATAAACCACAGAACCGATTTTAATGAAATTTGGTATAGGGGTAGATTAGACAATGGGAAAGGACATAGGCTATGTTTGGTCGCGATAACCGACAACCACGCGGGCGGAGCCGCGGGCAAAAGCTAGTTTATTATAAGTACTTACTCACACTAGACACAACAGACTTCGTATCTTTTCGATAATGTGGCCGTACGATAAGTAAGTGCTTTCAATACGCGAACTTACGAATCTGGAGTGCGATTGGTAAATGTCTGTTTTGCAGTAGGTAACGATAGAAGCACTTTGTGTATTTATTGTGGTTGAAATGTTTATCTGAAATCAGGATATAGGTACCGGTCTACATTATGCCAGTATGCGTAATGAGAAAATGGAATTCTTAGAATAGATTGAAATTATTGGAATGTAAGATTTGCAAATATTCCTATGAGACAAACATGAGAAAGCTTATTTTGGTTAAGCTAAGAATAATAATTAAAGTGAATTTGGAACACTTGAACCTATATAGATACTACAATCTCCGACGATAACCTTTCTTCATTTTGATATATTCACGCCTGTAAATCACTGAAGGGGTAGGTAGGCAAATGTGTTGGTATTAACACCCACATTTCGCCAATTATGATTTTAAGTCCCATGTAATAGGGGATGAGCCTTTCTTACAATGACAATCCACACTAATATTATAAATGCGAAAGTAACTCTGTCTGTCTGTCTGTATGTAACGCTTTCACGTCTAAACCACTAAACCGATTTTGATGAAATTTTGGCATAGGGGTTGATTAGACTACGAGAAAGGTCATAGGCTATGTTTGGTCGCGATAACAGACATCCACGCGGGTGGAGCCGCGGGCAAAAGCTAGTAAATAATAAATTATCATGTAATAAATAAATTATGATGAAAAACTGCATCAATTAGATAAAACAAATAATAATGTCAAAAATAATGAAGATAACCACTTCGACATTCTTTATGTAAAATAATTCATGCTAATAAGTACGTACAATTAATTTACTCGCCGTGCCCGTTCATGTGTACAATCTCTACCTTCTGCTTCACTTGTTTATCTAATCATCAATCTCTTCATTACTTGCGAAAATCAACAAAAACTGGAAATAAACAAGCAAAGGAGGAAGGAGGCGCACGCACCGCGGCAGTCGTGACGCGGCCGTAACCGCGCATGCGCGAAACGTGAATTCCAATTTCATAATTCATATTTCATTTTATTATGAAATTCTATTTTCATCTCACTGTTTAGATGTCATTTATATAATAATAAAATCTAGCGGTATTTCATTCTTTATAACTGTTCTTATAACTTTTAAAAATAATAGTACTCCTTTAATTCATAATAAATTGAAATAAAAAAGTTATAACAAGATATTAGTACTTTAATCGTGTTTGAAAAATCTAAATTCTTCTTATTCAGTATACAATTTTCACAGTGATATCATAAATATAAAAATAGCCTGTAACAAAGCACACTCGCCGGCGAGTCAGTGTTTGGCATAAAATTGTGCACCGACTCATCAGTGGGTAACATAAATACACAGGTGAATTAATTCCCTGTCTCGATCTAATTTCATAAAGTGTTGTGTGTTCATAATGATGGCGACAGTCGTCCAAACAAATGGGTAAGGATTATTTTGATAATTGGCTAATTACCCTGCAATGGCAGTATCTCAGAATGCACTTTTAATTTAAGAATTATTGCAGTTGTGCTTTCAATTAACTATTTATTTATTTTCCTTCTTTCTACTTCACTGAAGTGAAGTAGAAAGCTCAGCAATAGTTTTTTGGCTAAATGTTTTAGGCCCGCACCTATTCCAGAACGATACTTAGTCCTGAATCTCGATTTATAACTAGATCTGAAGACAGATTGTATTCTAGATGAAAGTTCTAATGTCGTTGCAAGAGTTGATTCACCACTGAGCGTTGTTGAGTGTTAAAAGAAAATAACCTTTATGTCCATACTGAAAAGCGGTATGTAAAAAGTATAGGTACCTATAAGTTATATATTCACATTCTAGAACTCATACTAAACAAGCTATGTTTGTTTAGGTCTAGATGGCGCGACGTATTACACAATATGTCCAGTCCAAATACATTTCACGAATCAGCTAATCATAATATAATACTGTATTGTAATGTAACTGTTAACTTCTATTCGTAGTTATAATAAAACTATATATATATAAAATAAGTGTTAAAACTACACATTAATTTAGATCTTAATTGCAATTTTAATGTAACCACTAGGTACTGTATTTTGAGTACAGTTTAAGAAATATAATTTGAGCTTGAAACTTCACACCAAAACTCAAAATTTAACTAAGTAAGTCTTATTTTAAACATACTGTATCCACAATCTAATTAGTCAAGAAACTCGTCTTAACAAAATTAATTAAATTTTTGTTTATTTACAGAACCTTATACATACACACTTATACAACTCTATTTTCATAATTAAAAGTATCTAAGTAATAAACGCTCCAAGCTTAAGACCGAAAATATGTTAAGTAAGCATGTATCCAAATTAGTCTTTATTTAGGTAATCTACTGACTAGTCAAATTGTTACTTTTTACTAAACACCAAAACGATAAGTTAAAAGTATAAAGTAACTTATCTGAAAAAAGATTTAGTGATTTCATACAATTTAATAGTCAAATCAGTTACTATTATAGCATATTATAGATTGGGTGGATGATTAAAATTAAATGAAAACTATAAAATAATTAAGAATCGACGCAATTTTTACCACACTTTTATCATTCTTAATTTAATAACCTCAGTTAGATAATTTATTTTAACTATAGGATAATACCCAATTGCCGATACTGAGAATCCTAATACGGAATATATCTATATTACCTATTTTTATTACCTATATCTAATACAGATCTTCTTCTCAATTCACATACTTCACGAGCTTAAACTACTATTATTAACATTTTCTTATAAGCCGGTTTTTATTATTTGTTATAAACACCAAATAATACCATTTTATTCGGGTTTGTGTCTTTGACCATGTTCACAGTTCAAGTAATAAACCACGTCTTTTCAAGTTAAATCCTTCTTGTATGTACTTGCACTTTTGAGCCCGAAATCTGTTCTTCTACGACTCCAATATTTAGTTTGTTCGTTCGTTCGCGCGTGAAACCCGTTCTTCAATCAGCAGGTGAATATTGGCTTTCAGGTAAGTTTGGTATAAACCTGGAAGATATTGCTTGGTCCTGACCTGAGGTTGTTCTGGTCATTAGGACCTGGGTCCATAGGTACCTACATCCAAATCAAATCCTTCACAGTACGTAGGTATTTATTGCTAGGTTCGGGTAGTTCATTACAAAATTGTAATTAAGTATTGGGAGTGTTTGTTAAATGTTGAATCCTGTGCTTGGTGTACCTAGGTACATATTATTTTCTGAACTGAAATTTACAATAATAATATACCAAACTCATTTTTTATTCCTGAAATTAAATCCACAGACTAGAAATCATAACTTAACATTAATTTAAATTGACGAGTCATTTCATATACAGGCTGTTTATATTTGTCCACTGGTCCGAGATATGTCTGACATTGACATCTGATCACGTTACCAATAATGGCGCACTGAGGTGAACGTAAACCCGATTTCTTTATATGGCAGCTGTATATTATAGGCATGGTCAAACGTTGCATGAAGAATGATTTCGATAAAGTCGTTGACTTCTTTTTTAAGCTAGCTAGCTATAATGTAAGCTAGCTTAGGTTACACCTTAGTCTTAAACGTAAACAATTTAAAAAATATACACTATAAGAAACGACTGTAATACTAATTGTGAAACCAATCTATTGAAACAAGACAGCTGATTACGTGGTTGAAAGTAATTACATCAGAGTTAATTCGATTCGGTCTCTATAACTAGCCTATTTATAACTCTAAATCTCTAAATAATTTCCAAATCAGTTAGATTAGTGCGTCCACTAACATTTTAGTCATTACTTTTAAAATTTTGTTCTATACTACTTTCGCTCAGATCTCTTTGACAATAGAACATATCGGTTTGTTTACTAAAGCTTCAATTTATTGACCCCTATTAAAATAATGTATTACTTAAAATTCAATGTTAATGGAGCAAAAACATCTTTATCGAATAGATGGAAAAATCAACCTGTATACGATTATAGTACCTACATTCCCATAAACCTCCTAAGTCAGTCCTTTGTCATTCACTCTGCAAATGGCCGTCCAACAACCGTCTTAAATAAAACATAGTAGATACTTATTTAAAAATATAGGCATCGTCAAATATAGACAACAAAGCAAACGTTCTTTAGATTTTGTACAATTATAATTTACTGTTTTTACTCATATAGAAACAGACTAAGGATGATTCATATAATCTTTAAACACTAGAACAATATGCCACCGCCATATTTTAGTCTACAGCAACGTTAACATAACAAAGGCTTCGTTGTTGTCAACTTGCATTGACCTACTCATATTTCAGAGCTTCACAAATTTGTAGTATATTTTTCACTAAACAAGGTATCGATCGTGATTAAATCGTACCATATCTTTCCTCCTTAAATTGATAAAGGTGCTCGATTAGTAGGTACCCTACTAATTGGAATTGGAATAAATATTCTTAAATCAATAATTGTCTGTCTGTGAAAATGGGCCCTCTTACAAATCAGGATGATGCAGACAAGCATTAAAAATATACATAACATTAAGCACCTGCATCTAAACAGTCTTGCAACACTATGAGGTATCACTTCCACGTCAAAGAGAAGAATTAAGGGGAAGAGGTAAAATATTGACTCCATCTCTTTCACGGACCACACAAAATGCAGCTCTTGAAGTCAATATTAAGTGACAGGGCGATACTTTACCTACTAGATGAGCTGATCCACTCATATTGGGAAATCCATAACGCTACTTATATTTGCAATCCCAATGTAACTTTTCACGTCTCCACTATCATCATGTGCACCTATAAATACCTGTCAACCATTCATACTCATAATGTCCTAAGACTACCTAACAAGAGAAACTGCACGACTTGCAATGTTCATTTCGGTCACGAACCTGAACTTTGTGCAGCCATAACGAAGTGAAGAGAAAGTATATTTTAACTTTCGATTGCATTAACGGAAAAAATATATCAAGCAGTAAGAACATTCAGTTTGGCTTCCGTCGTCAGTTTGGCTTCCGTCAGGGGCGCTCCACCGTAGACGCGATCATGCGCATTAGAGGCCTGACGGAGGAAGCAGTCTCACAGGGTGAGGTGGTGGTGGCGGTGTCTCTTGACATCGCCAACGCCTTCAACACCCTGCCCTGGAGTTGCATTAGGGAGGCGCTTATCTACCATGGAGTGCCTCCTTACCTCCGTCGAATTGTCGGGGCCTATCTCTCAGAGAGGGCCATTACTTACCCGAGTTGGCTAGGGCCGGGTCGGCGGGATGTATCGTGCGGTGTTCCACAGGGATCGGTATTAGGGCCACTCCTGTGGAACATCGGCTACGATTGGGTGCTGCGTGGTCCGTTGCTCAGAGGGGTCACCGTAACGTGTTACGCCGATGACACCCTTGTTACGGCGCGGGGAGCAACGCACCGAGACGCAGCACTAAAGGCCACGGCAGGGGTTGCTCAAGTCGTGGGTCGGATACGGCGGCTGGGTCTCGAGGTCGCCCTTCACAAGTCCGAGGCTCTGTGCTTCCACGGACCTCGGATGGGGCCACCTGCGGGATCCAGTCTACAGGTAGGGGGCGTCAGCATCGGCATCGAGCCCTCGATGAAGTATCTGGGGCTGGTACTCGATGGCCGGTGGAACTTCGGACATCACTTCCGAAGTTTGGTCCCAAAACTGAGAGGGGCGTCAGCCGCACTCGCGCGGCTGATGCCCAATATCAGGGGACCCAACGCCCCCTGCAGGAGACTGTACCTGGGGATCGTGCGAAGTATGGCCCTATACGGGGCCCCCGTATGGGCAGAGAACCTGACGGCCAGTAATGTGGCTAGATTGCTGAGCCCACAGAGGGCGATGGCCGTCAGGGTGATAAGGGGATACCGCACGATCTCAGGTGAGGCGGCATGCCTCCTAGCCGGGACCCCTCCATGGGACCTGGAAGCGAGAGCCCTTGCGTCTCTATTTATATGGCGCAAGGAGGCGCTGGAGCGGGGCCAATGGCCTACGTCTCGAGAAATCGAGGCCCAGCGGTCCCAGCTCTACCAGGAAGCCGTGGAGACATGGAAGGTGCGACTTGAGCAACCAAAGGGGGGATTCGCCACAATTGCGGCCGTCAGACCGGTCATGGACGAGTGGCTGGAGAGGAGACACGGTGCTCTCTCCTACCGGTTGTCACAGATACTTACCGGGCATGGTAGCTTCGGTAGGTATCTGTGGCGAAGACACCGGGAAACCACGGCCGAGTGTCAGCACTGCGAGGAGCGCAGCGACGACACAGCGCTCCACACGCTGGTGGAGTGCACGACGTGGGCGCAACAGCGCCAGGTCCTCGTGGTGGGTATGGGCGTGGGCACTCTCTCGCTCGATACCATGGTGCGAGCCATGGTCTCCAGCGGGAGTAAGTGGGACTGCGCCGCCTCTTTCTGTGAGCAGGTCATGCTCGTGAAAGAGGCGGCGGGGCGAGAGCGGGAGAAAACTCTCCCACCCGAGTTCCGCAGTCGGCGGCTTGGGCGCCGCCGACGTGTCTTCGCCGAAGACCATCGGCCTCCATGACCGGGGGCCTGAGGACGGTGAGTTGCTCACCGTCTTTACAGAAGCAGGCCCATGACGGCAGCGTGACGTGAGGGATTCACGCCCCCCCCCCCCCTTAAGAAGCGGGATAACACCCGAAAACCCCCCCATAGACGCGGGATAGCACCCGAACCACCCCCAAGGCGAGGCCGCAATTGTAGCCGTAGGTCTGATGGGAGTCCTGGGACATCCTTCCGAGGGCTTACCCGGGGCTTCCATCCATAGGCTTCTGGGCGTTACCGTGGGGGTTTTTAGTCGGTAGGAGTCCGGCATAACATCCATGAAGGATTTTCCCCCACGGTTATAAAAAAAAAAAAAGCAGTAAGAACATACAAGCTATTGTATTTAGAATCAATTGTTTCATAAGCTAGTAACGTCTTTGCACACACGTTTAATACAAAATAACAGTAGACTCGGAATAGTAAAGTTTTATGTATCAAATGATAAAAATATAGGTTTTCTTGACAACATCAGTTCAGTAATGAAAATTACTTTTCTATTACCATAACTCGTATATTGCACCTCAAACGTCACCCCCGATTACAGTAAAATCTAAGTATAATGATTCAAGTACAGTTCACAAAAGAGATTTGGTTGCACTTTTCATATAAAGTTGTATGTGCAACCTACGGAGGAGAGATCATTTCCTTCTCCGTGGTGCAACCGTATCTCCTTTGTCATTCTACTGGTTTACTTTATATGTTCTAACATTCCAAAGCGAAGTATGTAGGAATAGTCAGTATTTCATGACATACTTACGTGAAATGATTTTGAACACAGAAAAGTAAAACAACTTCGATAAACGTTAGATATAATATTACTGTCGGATAATTTGATAGATATTTTTTCTCATCAAAATATGTAAACAAAATTGATCTAAGGTTTACGTAACGACGCGATTAAATCTATAAAAGAATTTGGTAATCTAATATTTTTGCCCCAAAAATAATAAAAAAAGGAATGAACGATGGTCATGTCCTAAGAGTTATAATATTAAAGTTGCCATCAATTAGGTATCATAACTAACTTACATAACTTATTGTAATTGCATTACTTTCACCAATTCGATACTTTTGCAACCCTTCGGCTGTTTATAGAAGCCGTTTCGGAACTGGTTCCACACTCGACTTTTAATTTTACTCACACGACAGTACATATGTGAAAATTAAATAATAATAATAAAAATACAATAATTCGATGCTATAATCCCGCAAATCTGACGCTAAGTGTATAAGGACAATGGACCTCGTCATTGCCTACCTGCCTACCTATTCATCAATTTGGAGTTCATTTGTTTAAAGTACAAAACTAATAAGTTACATTTGGTAATAGGTAATTAATGGAACTCTTCAATAGTTACTAGTACCTAAACCAAAAATTGATGTTCAGCAGGCGACTTTTATTATTAGAAATAGCTATGAGGATCACAGATTGATCGACTAAACTTAGTAACACAATGATGTGTTAACGCTTTGTCACAAGTTCTTGTGTGACGTTCTCACGTAGTTTCCTGTGTTTGTAAAACGAAGTTAATGTTTTTACATGACTTTCCGAATGGCAATGATAATCGATTTAGTTTGAAAGTGAGTGAAAGTTGCGTAACGACATCGATTTACGTTTTCAAAGGAAATTAACGCAGTCAATTTTCGTCAAATGTCTTGATAAATAAAGACATCAATCAACTTGAATTATATATTAAGTATTGGGCACAAAGTTAACAGATGTTGACATTATTATTTGAATTCTAATATATTTTTCGGTCGACCACAAGAGTAAACGGTTCAAATCAAGGTTGTTTTAAGGAAATTCGAAAATGAGGAAGACTATTGAGAGTGAAAGGTTCAATAAATTAGTACCGACAACAACATACCTAACTTATCCATTCAAAGACGATGGAGAAATCGAACAAGAACACAAAATACAAGCTGCTAAGTTTCAGATAATAAAAGGCTTACACGCAGGTTTACATGTTGCGGAGAAAACATGATACTCACTTGAAGCATTTTACAAAACTATTTTGTAATGACGTAATAAGTGTCACAAGGAAAGTGGGTATTGTTCGAAATACATCGGGAAAAAGAAGCGCTCAAGTGGGACTTGAACCCACGGCCTTTCCCTTACTATATGCTATTAAATACTATAAAATTTTAATTCAAGTGGGTATTATGTTAGAGTTACCACACCGTAATGCAGCTGCCTCGTATTGATGAAATACCTACCTAGGTATTTCTTAATGTTGATATTAGAGATTTAAAGGATTGTGTTTAAAATCCCTTGCGATCTATTGCTAGAATTGGGACAAGTTGAAAAAATAAATGTTTTATGACCTCTCGTGAATGTTATTGTAAAATATTTCCCATTAATGTTTTCATAAATGTTGATTATAGTTATTATCTGAATAAATAAATAAAATAAATAGGTAATTTCAAATAAATATTTATTTATAATTTTTGTTCAAACTTCGAAACGTGGCGTCACCTCTTTAGATAGCAGAATCCCACGCATTCACAGCCTGGAGACAGAACAATGGCCTATTATCAAGCCCACGATCAGCCCTAAAGTCGCATTATACTGGGTCGCATATTGTGTTTATTCCCCAGTTTTTGTGTATCATAGTTTAACGAGAGTGTATTTCTTCT
This sequence comes from Eilema sororculum, assembly GCA_914829495.1. Lineage (NCBI taxonomy): Eukaryota > Metazoa > Arthropoda > Insecta > Lepidoptera > Erebidae > Eilema > Eilema sororculum. The sequence goes on along the minus strand of OU618543.1, from coordinate 17,164,751 downwards.
TAATATCTTTGCGCTTGGTCTTTGATACATTATTGAAATAGAGACATGAATTCCGTATAATTATTGTGTTAGGTTAGCTGTCAGTTTCTATAAGGTTATAAAAGTTAATTGAATTAATTTCATTGCGTACGATGTAATGTTACACAGCCAATTCAACAAATTCTATGTTGATAAATAAGTAGATATGTTTTTTTTTTTTTTTTTTTTTTTTTTAACTCCGCTATTCCTGCAATCTGCCCCTCTCAGGGCATTTAGCTGGAGGTTAAGCATTTCTCAAATCAAGGCATGCATGGTATACACCCAGTGGCGCACCCATATATATATATATATATATATTTTATAAGATTTCTGATACGTCTCCTGCTACAATTGAAGGAGGTCCTGGGGAGCTCTCCTTTTTATGCGTCTGAAGGTGCTAGTGGACTTCAATAGTTCGCCAGCAAGCTTGTTGGGGTGCTTTCCAATACGGCGAGAGTAAGACTTCAGCTTTTTTGAAATCTCCTCTTTCACTGTGGGCATTTTTAGGTCTCGGTGCAGCTGAGAGTTAGTGATGAACCATGGAGCGTTCGTTATCATGCGGAGCATTTTGGACTGGAAACGTTGAATAATTTCCAGGTTTGAGTTTGCTGCGGTGCCATAGAGTTCTGCTCCATAAGACCAAATTGGCTTGAGGATGGATTTGTATAGAAGAAGTTTGTTATTCAACGAGAGATTGGATTTCTGATTTAAGAGCCAATAGAGCTTTCGAAGTTGAGCACTGAGGCCTTTTCTTTTTGTGAATATGTGCTTCTTCCAAGTAAGGCGTCTGTCTAAATAAATACCCAAGTAGCGTACGTCATCACACTGGGGGATTGTGATTCCGTTAAGCGAAACAACAGGACATGTGTTATGTCTAAGTGTGAATGTTACTTGCACCGACTTAGTTTCGTTGGCTTTAATTCTCCAGTCTTTCAGCCAGACTGAGATTGCGTTTAAGTTTTCTTGCAGTATTTCTGATGCGGTGACTGGGTTTTCATGGCTTGCAATGAGAGCAGTATCATCAGCAAATGTCCCCACTAGAACATCCTTTGTAGTTGGTAAGTCAAAAGTGTAGATGAGATATAAAACGGGGCCTAACACGCTGCCCTGTGGGACGCCTGCCTCTATTCTACAAAGGCGTGTTCTATCATCCTCGTGCTTCACGTAGAAGTGTCGATGTTCGAGATATGATTTTATTAAGAGGTAGTAATTAATTGGTAGGGCTTGCAGGATCTTGTAGAGAAGGCCTTCGTGCCATACACGATCAAATGCCTGTGAAATGTCCAGAAACGCAGCTGAGCAATATTTTTTGTGTTCGTAGGCGTCATTGATTTTCTCCACTAGACGGTGGACCTGTTCAATGGTGCCATGAGCCTCACGGAAGCCAAACTGGTGATTTGGAATTAGTTCAGATTTCGCGAGTTCTGGAGTCAAACGTTTCAGAATTAGAATTTCCATGATTTTTGACGCAACAGGTAACAGACTTATGGGGCGGTAAGACGAGACACTTTCTGGATTCTTACCAGGTTTGGGAGTTAGAATAATTTCAGCCACTTTCCATTGGGCAGGCACAAATTCTCGTCGCAGGATGGCGTTGTAGATCGCGGTTAGGAGAGCAACCGCTGCGTAGGGGAGTTCTTTCATAACTTTTGTCGTTATGAGGTCGTAGCCGGGGGCTTTATTCAAACTAAGTTTCTTAATTGTGGAGCAAACTTCTGTGATAGAAAACTTTTTGATTGGAGGCGCAAGCTGGTGGGGGCTCGAAAGAGCTTCTGTGACCTGTTCTATCATCGTCGAGCCAGAAGCAGAGTTTGGGGTAAACACATTAGACAGGTGCTCGGCAAACAGTAAACATTTTTCAGTATCACTTCTCGCCCAAGTGCCATCATTCCTGCGTAGTGGAGATTGGAATGGTGTTGGTCTTTTGAGGAATTTGGTTACTTTCCACAGGGAATAATCCGTTGCAGAAGTTGCATCCAAGGCAGATAAGCGTTTTTCTAGGTCTGTATTTCTAATGATTTCGAGGATGCCCTTGACTTGCTTCACAAGCTGGTTGAATCGTTTTTTATCCTCGGAGTGTTGGGTAAGTTGCCACTGCTTTCTGGCTTGTCTCTTTTTTTGGATATGTAAAATTAAATAAATTGCTATTAAAATTTCACTGAATGACGTTCGCCTATCAGTATCAGCGGACGGCAAATTATCCAGAAAGTGTATAATTTGCCGTCCGCGTTGTAGTGAAATCAAGGAAAATAACGTCTTTATAGCTAAAAGATTTTATCTACCCAGACCAGACATACTTAAAAATCTTCAATGTTGTATTTTTTAATAAACTTTGAATGAATTTTTTATAGCATTTATTATGCTAACTTTTAAATTCGAAAAACATTGGAAAAAATGAAATGCTCAAGTGAGACTCGAACTCACGAGCTCTCCCTTACAGGGGGACTGCTCTGCCAACTGAGCTATTGAGTACCACTTGAATCATTCCAAATTTTCCTTCTCTTTATATCCGTCTATAAGGGCGACGGTGCAGCCATCTACCAACATTCTTACGAACTGTTGGAAACAATGAATGATTTTTCAATCATTTTAAACATTGAATTTTGATGATTGCGCCCAAATATTTGAATGAATTTTTTATAGCATTTATTATGCTAACTTTTAAGTTCGAAAAACATTGGAAAAAATGAAATGCTCAAGTGAGACTCGAACTCACGACCTTTCCCTTACAGGGGGACTGCTCTTCCAACTGAGCTATTGAGCCACACCTGAATCATTTCAAATTTTCCTTCTCTTTATATCCGTCTTTAAGGGCGACGGTGCAGCCATCTACCAATATTCTTAGTAGTAGTAGTAAAAAAGTAATTTATATAAAATTGTATTCTACGTTTTACGTTATCAAAGGTAGATTGGAGTTACGGCAGTAAATATAAACGGATCGGCCCATAGGCGACGACAACCACTTTCCATCAGTTGGGCCGTGAGCTTGTCTGCCACTTAATGGATGTTTGCTTTTTCAATTATCTTAAAGATAATAGTTGGGTTTGGATAAAAAGCACGCTTTTAGTATGTTTTTTAGTATATAACCTGGAAACCGCGTGGTTCGCGGCAGTATAGAATTTGATCCACCCCATGTCTTCCAATGCGGTGTCGTACAAGGCGACTAAGGGATAGGGCTGTTTAACACCAGACAAATATATATACTCAGCCTCGGATGCACGACTTGAGTCAACAATAGTGCCCGGAAGGCGGCAATAGGCTCTTCCCCTAATACGTGGGACCGAATCTAATGACTGGTGAAATGAGGGTATTAATTCACCTCTGCCTAACCCTCCGGGGATAAAGGCGTGATTGTATATATAAATGTATGTATAACCTGGAAATACACAAAAAACTTTCGCCCTGAAAATGTTATTTTTCCATGCTAATGAAATCACGAGTAGATAATATTAAAGTATTAAAATGTCATGCATACTCGAAGTCATGTGGTGTTCCTAGTTACTTCGCTAACACGGACCATTGGTGCGTATAATTTAACATCATCAGATACTGTCACTAGCGTAATAATAAAGTCTTGCACCAACCTGATACCAAATTAACTTTCATATGGCGACAGTGTATTATCAGATATATCACTTTGGAATCTTAATGACTGAGACGTGGCGGCTAATTGAAATTACTAGCCATGAAAATCGACCTTTATGGCGACATCATTTTTTAAACCATTAAAAAAGAAACAAGATGATGATGATACTCTACTTTGAAGTAATATATTATCGAGTTGGTGGACTATTGTTCATTCGAACATAATGAATAGTGTATAAATGGCAGCCTTATCGCTACAACCGATCTCTTCCAGGCAATTCAGGACAGCCAGGCATTCAGCAAAGGGATTCAGGATTGATGTAAAGCACGCTGATAGCGTTTCTTTTTCTGTAGTAATATGTATTCTAGAATTGATTTAAGTTGCCCTCGTGGCGTAGTAATTAGTTTGCGGCAGCAACTCTAAAACATATTCCCCTGATTTACGCGTGGATGGAAATCGTTTAACTACAGCTCTAGTTGCAAAAGGTTTCGTATGTTTGCGTTTTTGTATGAAATGTTATGTTACTGAAGCACCAATGATTGTTTCCTTGTTACAGCATTGACTTCAACAACCCTACTACGGACAAGCCGGCCAATCTCGCCAACTCGGCCGTTCTGCGTATGCTTGAAGAAGAAGAACGCAACCGCAGGGGATACCCTAGTAAGTATTATTTATTTATTATCATTTAACATAGGTAGGAATATTAAATAAAAATATTATAAATGACTATGATAAAATGGCGATGTTTCAGAAGTTGCCAATCGTGTGTAGCTGTAGTTTAAATTGATAATAATATTGTATCTTTAGGTATTTCACAGATTTTTTTAAATGAAACGCTTCAGATATATAGTTCGAAAATTTTATTTTGTACATTATATAAATAACTGCAACTTACAGTAGTAGGTATAATACAAACCGTAGCCTTACTAACGGCATTCGACTGACCAAATTATATGTACTTATTGTAATATAATATTTTTATATACTAAGTACGTAATTTATATTCGAAAAAAACATCGGAAATATGAAACGCTGAAGTGAGACTTGAACTCACGACCTTTCCCTTACAGGAGGAATGCTCTTCCAACTGAGCTCTTGAGCCACACCTGAATCATTTCATCATCACATGAATCATCAAGAGCTCAGTTGGAAGAGTATTCCCCCTGTAAGGGAAAGGTCGTGAGTGCAAGTCTCACTTGAGCGTTTCATTTTTTCCGAAGTTTTTCGAACTTAAAAGTTAGCATAATAAATTCTATAAAAACTCATTCAAATACGTAATTTATATATAAAAACCTATATATAAATGCGATTGCGATAAAACTATGAATATTGGTTCCTTCTCAACAACAGAAATTAAACACATATGTATTTCTTACGTAAAAACTGGACACGATGTTCATATTTAATTAGTTCAATGCATACCTACTTATAATAAGATACCTACTAAAAATATATATTTGAGAAACATCTTAAGTAAATTAATTCATTAAAAGCTACCTACCTCTAAATAAAGACAAGAAGAATTGTTTGTATTACATCACTTGTCTTTAAATACTATTTCAGATCTCCTTGCACCCAACTTCAGTAGATTTACTTACTCGTATTTTCTTCTGTTACACACCTGATGCTTCTCAACTATAAATGACCGCTATAATTCCCACACAGTTCCCTCAAACAGAAACTGTGTACCGCTTACTAATATTTTAACCCTGCTTTGTCAGAGTTAGATGAGACGCAAGTACAGGCGATTTTGGACAACATGGTTTACATGGATCACCGATTTGACCGCTGCTGGCCTCCGCAAAAGTCGAGAATGCGTTCGGCAAGGAGCTGGGATGGCCAGCTCAACACCACTGGGAATGTATATTCAGAATTCATGAAGGCTACTAAAGGTACCAGCTGAGCCTGGTAGAATAGAAGCTTTGACTGTGCCACGCCATGTAAATATGCCATTCTTTTAAACTCTACATCAATTTTATACAGAAAGATAATCTCGAAAATGTTGTGTAGGATTCGGTTAAGACTGTTCATACTGGAGATTGAAGGAACTGTTGGAATCTACTACACATATTGAATAATACAGTTTTACTTTTCCAGAGAGCTTAATTTTATTTTTTAACCTGACCGGTTTCGCCTTAGGGCATTCTCAAAGGTGGTAAACCTTTCAGAATGCCATAAGACGAAACCCATCAGGTTCAAAAATAAAATTAAGCTCTGTGGAAAAGTATAAGTGTATTTATTCAATATTCGGTTAAGACTTTGAATGGTATAAGTTAAAATGGTGTATGATTTGTCTATTTCTTTTATAGATTTCTTCTTACCCTTCTCAATAATCTTCTAAGTACTTAATATCTACACAGAATTATTCCATCCAAACAGCACGTCACTAATTCCTGCAAAACTAACCCGAAATTACCTATGCTTAATTTATCACTTAATATATATTAGGTGGCAGGTATATAAGTAAAACACTTTGTAGAATAATAATCTATGATAGGTGACTCAAGAGAGACGCTTAGAAAGATATTACAAGTATAATATAATCAAATATTTATAGGTATATATATAAATTCAAATTCTCTTTCACTCGAATTCATTCCAGTGAAGGAATTTGGAATTTAATTAAATCAAGCTATCATGAACAAATCACAGAAACAAATACTAGACACAATACAATACATAACACGAAACATTAAAAAAATCGCTTGTAATTAACCCACGTTTTTGTGTAAAATCTACACATAATTACCTGAAATCTGTGCCAAGACAGATGAAAGGAATTTGTTAACATGTATTTGTCAAAATTTAAATAGCAAAATAGACAAATGTGAGCATAAAGTGAGAAGAATACCAATGTCAAGAATAACCTATTCTCAAGTATCGTTTGATGTCCTTTCTGCACCGACGACGGCATACCTACATCGTCACATATTTTCATAGTTATTAATATAATTGCATTTTACTTCTGTTTTGGTAAATAAAATAATCTTTCGCAAGTTACCCGAATTTTTGACCGAAACAAAATCTTCAAAAAACAATAAAAATCGTTGACTGAAATTGTTTTGAAACACTAAGTAAATGAATATCTAAGGGTGAAGAGTTCAACTACAAAGTGCAACCTAAAATCCACATGTTCACGCGCACTGTGATTTGAAAGAAACTTCCATCCACGGATTTTTTAAAGTTTTTCTACTCACTCGACAACGCGTGTATCACATTCACAGCGATGGGTGTACAAGTCTAGGTTGTGACATCGCTGGGGTAATTGCTTTACATTTCGATCAGGCAGGGTTTCATTTGGTTTTCCGTCATAATGAAATTTAAAAAATCATAAAACTAAAGCTTGTTATCAATCTCGCAATAGTCTTATGTGATAAACAAGGCCTTGGCTAATCACATAGTCATCTAAATTTCACAGGAAAGCCCTATCAATAACCAGACGTTATTCGAAGCTAGGATAAGCACATGACTCACTGTGCTCATAATGAATGAGCTATATTTACAAATATTTAGGGTGGAACGTACTACAATATGACTCCGTTGTTCTCAATTTAGCTTGTCATTGTATTAACAAAAAATCGCCCTCAGGTAACATTCATTAGTGGAAGTTATTTGGCAAGGATTGGAAAGTAGGAGTATACCTGTACTTTCATTCGTTGTAAGGCAGTAGCATACCAGTCGTCAACGAGGGCAGAACGTTCAAGATGGTTCAAACAAAGTTTGTGGGTAAAGTGCCTTTTCATTTTTGTTGTTCAAGTGCTGAACTCTATGTCAGGGAAAGTGATTGTGAAAGTGATTGTGTGTGAAAATAGGATTTTAATTTGTATCGTTTCATAAAAATAAAACCATAGTCTACAACTGCAAAGCAAGTTGTCAACTACATTTACGCATCTGTTCTAGTTTTAAAAATGTATTAATTGCGAATGCAGTTACCAACCTGCACAAGAAATCATGATCCTATTCTGTTCAATATAAAATTGCGCAAAATCCTAAAATAAACATGATGTAAAAACATTTACAATAATAAGTTACGTAAACAAACTCGACTAAAGATGAATCGCAAAGCATTATAACATGAAACGAAACCGACAAACGCAATAAACGAAACAATAACATTCGTTAGCATAGTAAATTATCGAACAGGTGAGCTGGATTCACCCCAAAACGTTTTTTATTTAATCCAAGGAAATAAATATCGCGCAACTTTCTCATCTCTATAATCAGCTATAAGAATGACTACGTATAGTTATGATTCAATTTATTCAACAAGCTTATGTTCTGTCTTTTAGCAAAATTCCCTTTTTTTAATACTAACGGCCCTTCTAATGTAAAACGGATACCATGGCCTAAGATTGTTTGAAATGACAAAATTGACGCGTAAGTACTTATGTAAAATCTTGTACTATTAGAGCCCCTGATCCGTCCCCCATGAGCGCGGGCCTGGGGGTGACAGGTGGAGCCGCCTGTCACCTCAGCAGAAGCAGGCCACGGCGGCGGCGCCCTAAAAAGCGCGCCTCCCCATTCCGGGGGCGAGTCGGACACCGTTGTCCCCCCTCCCGAGGATGTCCCCTTCCGGCTCCAGCAGGGGGGGTATCCGAGGGGATTTCCGCACAGAAAAAAAAAGAGTCCGCTCTCATGATATCTATGAAATCTAACAGAACACCTGTCTTCTGAATACATCACGTAGCATTAATTTAGAATTCTTTTTCCACAGCACCTAATTGAATGCTTTTACTGTCGTCACATTAAAGAAAAGATAAATTTCTTTTGTATTCTAAAAATATATAGAACGAATGATTTAACTGCACCTTGATACTTTAAGACCTGGCAGCTCCACCTCCAGAGCATTAAATTTCTATAGAATGCGGTTGTTTTTTTTTCATTTTTATTTAGGAAATCCTGACCTTGATTTTAGATAGATAGTTTTGTTTGACGTCACTTGGAACTATTTCCACCGGTGTACAGCTCTCTGGGCTTATGAATCAGCCTCTATTATTAAACAGACTCCGAAAACTTGCAAACGAAATAAATATGTTTAGTTCATACGATTTCTCCAGGTGTGCACTATTCTGAGAGGTTTTATGTGACCTGTGATTCATAAACAAAATGTTTGCGACAGTTGCTTTCGACATTGAAATAATAATACAAAAGTTCAAAGATTCGTGTCTCCTGATAGGTAAGGCAGTGCCAACGTTATTAAAAAGTTGTGCCTAATTGTTTACCTGTGGATTCTTTTTTGTACTTAATAAAATAGCTACCCCTAATTATTTTGGAATTTGAGCTATCTTTATGTCAAATTTCACGCAAATCCCTTGAGATATTATAGTGAAGAAGTTATAAATGCTGCGCTCTCGTCGGTGGAGTAATCGCAATTTTTCTCTCTCCTCTGCCAGTCCTTTGACCTCCTGATACGATGCGACTTGTATCTTTTCCTTTGTGCCATAAACGTTCCTCTTGGTCCACCTCCTCGTCTTCTCTTTCCTTCTACCTTCCCTTCAATGATATTTTTAAAAAGTAAGTCGTGTCTTATCAGGTTCGGTTCTCGATTATTTCCAATATGGACCTTCTTTCCTGTACCTTGTATTATACTCTTTCGTTTGACATTCTTTTCGTTCATCTTATCCTTAATCATTACAAACCTTAACCTTGAGAAGCAATAAAGAACAGTAACGAATCGCTCCCTCCTTCCTGACCCTGTTTGGCTCTAGCTAGAGTAAAGAAAGAGCCAGGGATCAGGAGTAACCACAAAAAGAAAACTAAACTATATAAGTAAACGAGAAAAAGTTGAACCTTATCAGAACAAAAGATACAAAAACGAGAATATAATTATCATACCGTAGGTACTTATTAGTATTTATGGACCTATTAAACCAGACAGGTTTTTCATACTCTACTCTAACCGTCTTGTCACTGTCAGTCGCCGCTATATCTAGCCGAAGAAAATGTCTAATAGCTAATGTACTAGTCAGACTTAAACAATTATTTTTACGTTACATAGTCAATTTCTTGAGGAAGCTATCCACACTTATACTTAAATAATAACATTGTCTGTGTTCACACTTCACTTGTTACTTTTTGATCAATAAACCTCTGATTTGATCGCCATGGTATATACTCGTATATGACAACGATAGGATACTGGTACTGAAACGTAACTGACTTTTCATTCACGATTTCACGTTTCTAATAAACTATTTTTTCTTATATTTTTATCTGCAATCAGTCGGTGAATCAGATGTGATTTATGTAAACTATAAATAAACAAACAAAATCTGACCATGTAAAAAGCTAAATAACCATACTTTAATTAACGTGGGTCCCTCGTTAGATCCAGTCGAGGTTAAATTGCCGGATTCCTAACTCATCACAGGAGTATTGAAATTATATGTATAGCTTTTATACAGCGAGTAAAGCAACCAATATGATTTAAAAAGTGAAACTATTTTATTAAATTTCCATACCTTATTAATGTCTACATTGAGTTACAGGCAGAAGTTAAAAACTCGATGTAAGACGGCGGAAGTAAAATCACGTATCTGAACAATTCGATACACCCTTTTGATATTAGTAACGCGCTACTTATACAAGTTATTACTCGCCAGAGGCGACGATCTGTTACATGTGCCTACCGTTTGTAATTTATGTGCGGCCCAAGGTCCAATGGATGAGGTAATTGCAACCATGCCCCATATTTCCAGATGTAAATTGGTGCAAAAAAATTATTTAAAACCTTTTTACTTCTATATTTTCTCAAGTTCGCATTACTATATAAGCCCAAGAATAAATATCATGATGCATAAATTACAGTACACTTTAGGAAAACCATATTTTAAAAATATTAGACACCTAGGTTATTCCATTCGGTATGCAAGTTTCTCAACAGGTAAAATAAATTTCCCGACCTGGTATTCCGTTGCAATTTACGGTCACATTGTAGATTTGCAGAACGTACTAATGGAAATGGTTTTATGCTTCCATTTTACAAGCTATAAATTATTATTAGGAGAATGCAGGTGCCATTATTTGAAGGCTAAGTCGTAGGTGTATCCAATGAGTTCATTTTTCGGCTTCAGCAGGAGGGAGTGAGGTAGCGAATGAGTGTCCTAAAAATGTTTAGTCTCAAAATATAATATACGGTAGATATTTGTGCTACTCTACACCTGCTTGCGAGCCAAGTAGTCAAACGGAGTGCTCACCGACGAGCCGGCGGTTGCCGCATCTCACGTTGAAATCGATTGATCACTTTAATCGTGAGTTCCTTATGCGTTTATTCCTTAATAACCGCGTGTTACTTTTTTATGTAATTTTTTTTATTTATTTATTTAAGCGCGCTTTTTATTTTATTTTTTTGCATAATGCAGTTTGTAAAATAGTCAATTTTACATTCTTAGAGATTCGGTAAGTTACTTCTATTTAAAAAAAAGAGTGTAACAGTGAATAACGATTACTTTCTATAGTGGCTTCGGATAAGTTCAGTGTATTCAAGAAGATTAACTGTGTTCAACCAGTATACATAACCTTTTTTGCTTTAAAAATTAAACACTATGTGGTAAATGTTTTCGAGATAGGGGTATCTTATACCTAAAGCTGTTGGGGACCGGGGCCACGGTGCCCAGAAATAGGGGCGGTACATTTATACGTATCAAATACATAGGGAAAAAGAATCTTCTCGGGCGGGACTCGAACCCGCAGTCTTTCCCTTACAGGGGGAATGCCTGACCAATTCGGCTACCGAGACACGCCCGATATGATTCAAATTTCCCATCTTATACGTCTTTAAGGCGACGGTTCGGTCGGTTCCCACCCGAGAAGATTCTTTTTCCCTATGTATTTGATTTGTATAGTTAGCATACTTAATGCTGTAAAAATTCCTTCAAACATTTATACGTGTTTTTTTATAATTGTGCACTAACTCTAGTAAACCAATTTCAATAAAAGTTAGCCAGATAATAAATTCAGACCATGTCTCAGTGAACAATGAGCTCAGATGGGGCCAAAACATGGCCTGGTACGGTCAAGACCTCTGGTCTGCGTCTGTCGATAGCATCATGTGAAATAAATTCTTTAACGAACCACGACTTGTTTACAATTATTTTGACAAAGACTAGAGGGATTTTTTTAAATATGAATTGCTAAAACTTCATCAGACTCCACAGTGCAGTTTGAGATGATCTTGGGTACGGCGGCGGCGCGCTGAATGGCGCGCCTCCCCATTCCGGGGGCGAGTTGGGGACATCGTTGTCCCCCCTCCTGAGGAGGGCCAGACCGTAAGGGATGGCCCTGGGTCTGCCGGGGTGCGAGGGATATGTCTATGACAACCTCACCTCCGGCCTAGCACCAAGACCCACAGTCGGCGTGCGGTTTTAGTCGGTTCGAGTCCGACATAACCTCCCCTTCCGGCTCCGGCAGGGGGGGTATCCGAGGGGATTTCCGCACGAAAAAAAAAAGGATGACTTTGGGTAATGCAACTTTATAGTTGCGTTATATTCGTTTATATTTGCATCAATTTGACATTGATGTTAACACAATTAACCGCTCCACATTGATTTTGAGCGGTGAATTGTGTTAACTTATATTCGATTGTATAATATGCAACTATGTAGCTATAACAGCAATTGCCCAGTAACCTTAAATTAATTTTATTCATTCATACATAACATAAACTCACGCCTGTATTCCCCGAAGGGGTAGGCAGAGGTGCTAGCACCCACATTTCGCCAGTTTATGTTTAGGTCCCAATGTAATAGGTGGCGAGCCTATTGCCATTAACCGGGCACTTAGAAACCTGCGATAAATACACACATAACTTCGAAAAGCATCGAAAAGTCATTGGTGTGTGCCATGGTAAACCTGGAATCGAACCCGAGACCTCGTCTCAGCAGTCCATTACCCATACCACTAAGCTACCGCAGATACCTGAATTTATATAAATTTCACTTTAATATATGTTTACAATGGCTATTAATATTTCTATACAGTCGTTTGCTCGAGATTGGCGAGCAGAACGATCTCACAGTCAAGGCTACGACCTAGCAACAAAGTATTAAATATTTATTGAGTTCATTATTATGTCACCTAACATAATTTTAACATCATAAAATCAAAATCACGGAAGAAAACTTTGCAATATATTTAACTAAACATTCTAATATTCATAAAAAAATCTCATAAAATTTATAACAATTTCAGAATCAACCGCAGGGTATAATAATTCTGAAAGTGCGTATGTTGTAAACCAAAGTTATATCTTAGAAAATATATTTTTTCGACAGTCTGGCGTACGTCCAACGTGTTGGTGGGCCGTGGTCGCGCTAATTTCAAGAGAGATGTGTCATTCATAATAAGTACTACAGAGTGTTCAACACCGAACACTCATGGTCTCCAGATTCGTATCGTGCGACGATTGAGATCGAATGCCCTGATTATACCTATTCTAAGAAACGCATATTTACATTTAAATATTGCAAAATTTTCAAACGAATCTGATACAAGAGGCGTAAAACATTGGGAGATGCCTATGTCCAGCCAATGTCCGATGTCTCAGTCCAGTCTATGTTGTAAAGACTGCGATAGAATAATTGATTATTTTATAGACAGCTAGGTATAAATTAGAATCTGCGCAACCGCTCTTCAGTTTTCTATAGTTTTTAATTAGAAAAGGTATGTCTTTTTAAGATTGCGTTTTAATCGCATTTTCAGGCAATATCAGTAGTTAACCGATAATAATGAGGTCAGGAAATAATATTCTAAATAATAACTTTGGTGGCAATATACATATAATGTCGTGCTAAGGAATACCTTTTTTTTCTACGTGCACAGTATATATACCAATTTTGTTCTTGTTCATTAAATCGCCATTTAAAAGAAGTCAAACAGAATATATTTACTATACCACAGCCAATTCTATATTTATACAACAATATTTCACAAATGAAATGCATTGTTGCAGGCCAGAAAAAAGTAGTTTGGCCACCGGTGCCCGAAACGAACGGATATCATCAGACGTCACAGGTATATATCATTTTATTTATATTTATTTTATATTAGTTAAATATAAACTAAGACGTATGTATATAAGGAATTGGTTTACATGCAAATCACATCACAGCTGCACATAGCAAAGCTTTAAGATGGTGGCGGTTCAATAATTGCATGCATTACGATGCTATAATTATAATTAAACATTAAGTATATTATGTATTATATGCTATTATAAATCCCTACAGCAACAAACACCTGCGTTCTACAACAACGCGGCGCAATCCCCTGCTCCGCAGCAACAATACCAGGCACCCCCCCAACAAGCACCCCAACCTCAATACCATAACCAACCCCAATACCAACAACAGGAGCCTCAGTACCAACAACAGCAATACCAGGCACCCCTATCCCCCCAGTACCAAGCTCCACAGTCTGAACCTGCGTTCTGTGAAGGCAAAAGGCAAGAAGCCAGTGGTCTGAGTAAGCTAATCCCCGTCGGTCCTGGTATCACCGCATCCACTTCCCCCTATCGTCAAGGCCCGCCGTCGCCAGGAATTGCGCAGCCTTACCGTCCGCAGCAAAGCCGTTGGGCCCCCGTACCAGCCCCTCTTTCCCCTCAGGTATCATCACAGAAGAATCGTCTACATCGCCGAGTAGTTTTATATCGATGGTTGATAGTGAAAATTTCTTAAGTAACATCGTTGTATAAAGGAAAATTTCTTATGTTATATCGTATAACACTTTATAAACCCGTGAATCCTTTCAACCGTACATGTCACTTAAGACGATTTACCTATAAACCGTAGACATTTGTTTCATAACTGACTGCATGTTTTCCTAATTACTAATATTCCGTAGTTGGTGAGTATGTATGTCCGCAGATAGCTGGTCCGTAACGAACGCTACGCCTTTTCTTATCTCGTTTTATTAATACAGGGTGTATTTCTTTGATACTTTGGCACTTTGCAGAGCATAATATCTTACTTTACTTAGTCTAGGAATATTCCACCACAGATTTAACCTATATTTTGTGAAATCATTCTGTCCTCCGTGCCTCTAAGAAAGCTCTCGGTATAATCTAAGAAAGCTAATCGATCAGAAAAATAGCGTTTACGTTAGATACCTACTTAGGACAGGATAATTAGAAAGTTAAACAATTCATGGTCTCAGGCTACTTATTTGATTGAAAATCCAGAATAAGTATTGAGATTCTTCGTGATCTTCGGGTACCTAACTACTATGTTACGCATTAACTTTTTCACAATTAAATATTAGGTATTGCACAGAAAAACAACTGTTAGAACAACACCAGAGCTCTGCAAATCGTCAATGTCACTTCATTTTGACTTTCAATAACTCACTTGTATGTACACAACTAGAACACAACGTGATTTATGTTATGATAAAACTGTGTCTAAACAATTCTTACTATCCCAACCTTCAAGAAACTCATACTATTATGATATACAGACACAAGGATCGCAACCCAAGTATCCGTCGCAATTGTCGCCGCAGCCGTACTCGCCCCAGCCCCAGTTCTCGCCGTCTCTGTCCGAGCCGGCGTACTCAGCCCCACAGAAGTTCGAGCCACCGCCAACGACCATCACTCTCCGTCAGCAGCAGCCAGTCCACCAGAAACCGCCACCGGTTTTCGCTAGTCAGCCTGCCACAGCTTCGTACCAAGGTAAAGAGATGTACTTAGATAAATTAATTAATAAGTACACCCTAAAATTGTTGTCAACTCAACCTCACCTGCACTGGGCACCTGCTGATTGACGCTGTAGGGTTTTCTCTATAGGTTGGGAGACTATAGTGGCTCTCGTAAAAACCAAACTAAATTACAAAAACGAAGAAAGTGAATACTAGGTTTCAAAGTGGAAGCTAAGCTTCTAAGGATTAGAGCTGATAAGTAGGATCATCACTCAATAAAGAAGTCCCCATTTTAGGGTCCACGTAAAATTGGCAATCTTGCAACCGTACTACGGGCACAGAATAGATAATAGTCTACGGGTAATAGGTATCTTTCATGGGATGTATGTGGTGCAAAACGTAATATTATCTATATGATGTCGTAAATATCTGGTATATTTACTAGTTTAAAAATACTTTTAAACTTCGTGTACCGGCTTATCTCAAAAATGGTTGAACTGACTTTGACGAAATTTTCACTGGCATTTAACTGTTAAGTATTATAAAGTTTAACTTGCGTAACTTTTTTTAGAAAAAGAAATAGCTTTCTACGCAAGACAATTCAATCCCAGATCTAAGTCTACGCGGAAGAAGTCAGCTAGTTTTTAAATAAAACAGAAATAAAACCGCCCTCTAAAATATCTGATGACAGATCACCTGCCAACCAAAAATATAAAGAATCAAAGAACCAGGTAGGCAGGTGCGTGGGTGGCAGTTTATTTCCGTGATAGTTGAAAATATAGGTATAATAATGTAGAATCGTGTTATATGATATAATCTAATGACGTCCTATAATAAAATGGTAGACATAAAAACTAAGGTGACTATTTTTGTAGCCATGAAATAAAATAAAAAAGTTCATCATATAAAGAGCTCACTATAAGATTTGCAACGTTAACGAAGCTACCTGCGTGTTAACCTAGGTACCTATCTCTGTACTTAGTTTAATTTTTATTCCTACCATTCGGTTTAGTAAAATAATTGTTAGGTACATAGGTAAAACTTGCCCTTTCTTGAGATACTTGTGGTTACCACCTAACCATAATAGTGGTTAACTGGTTGGATGGAATCCTAGCCAGGTCAGTATTAAGATAGGTGAGCAGTGTGACCACTTTTAACACATTGATGTATTGTCAGTGTTCCGAGAGCACCTTTACCCTTTTTTGAAATCCGCTGGGTAATTATTTGCTACCTCAGTAAACAAAAATTTAAGAATTATATCTTACGAGTCAGGTGAACGCAGTCAGTCTTTTTATTCGAAGCGTGGCAATATCAAAGAACATAACGCAACACTTTGAAGGCTCCTTCGTAAACATAATATCTTGAGTTCACCGTATATTGTGTTCCAAATTGCTTTTTTTATATCTCGTTGTCGCTTTAGAGACTTAGAGTACAACACTTAAATACTTTATAACTCACATGTGCTTCATATTCTTTGTAGATATGACTTTACACATTATTAGGTACATGTAAGTATCTGCAATTATTTCATTATACATGAACTCAAAACGAATTTATAATTGACTTTTTACAACAGGTGTATAAAAAAAAACAATTCAGCAATGATGGCCAGTAAGTTTAATTTAATTTAGGCATTGGATTTACGACGTTAGGAGACGGGCACCACGGGTTTGAACTCCGATCATTTTAGGTACTACTAATTTGCTACTACAATAAGTACAGGGTGCTACCGTAGCCCAGCTACGAAAGCAAAAGAGAATTGGGAATTAGCGCTTTAAAGTTGGGTTGGATGAACATTGGGCATACTAATAGAAAAAGTAGGTGGATATTTAAAAAAGTACCTACACTTTTGTCGTCAAATTAACAACAGTTGATAAGACACATTTAGATTTTAGTCTACAAATTTTGATGATAGAAGAACACCTATTAATATCTAGATATACCATTCATGTATGTAATGCACCTTATACTTAATACGGTCGGACAGGGGTGGCAAATGGGATTAGAGTTTCAATTAAATTGGTTAATGAACCTATTCCTTCTCAAATCACGTACTGCCTGCATGACGATGACTTAAGCTGACGAATATATACCTATTTGTAGAAAAGGATGTCAATGCCAAAATCTATTACATAGGTACTACCTACTATTTTTTAGCCGTTACAAAATATTACAGTTGCTTTTACGACCAATAAAAATATTTCTTACGACTATTTTATGGGGAGGACACAAGATCCTATGCTAGCCAAGAATGCCCGCACGCTCTTGTGCAATGAGGAAGTAGGTACTCTGTGTGTTTGGTATTCTGTAGAAAATGAACTACTAAAAAGAGGTTTAAATCAGAAAATGAAAATAAGTCAACGGCACGGGACTCGAACCCATCAATCTAAATACCTTTTTTTTTTTTTTTTTTTCGTGCGGAAATCCCCTCGGATACCCCACCTGCCGGAGCCGGAAGGGGAGGTTATGTCGGACTCGAACCGACTAAAACCGCACGCCGACTGTGGGTCTTGGTGCTAGGCCGGAGGTGAGGTTGTCAAAGACATATCCCTCGCACCAGGGCCATCCCTTACGGTCTGGCCCTCCAAGTCATCAATCTAAATACCGGCTTGCTCTGTCAGTTGAGAGTTCATTGAAATGTAATTCTACATATCTGTTTCAGTTAACTCAGTGTACAAGTACATAGTAACATGCCCGGGTGGAACTCTATTTATTAATATTTTGATAGTCACAGACCAGACGGGTTGGTACATGGATTTATTTCGCGTTGTCCTTCTCTCGCACTGATATTATCGTCTGCGTATTATTCCGTTAGTCGCCTTTTACGAGACCCTTCAGACAAGATCACCACCCCGGTGATACTTGTATTCTGTCTCCGGCACCACACGGTTTTTTTTTTCGTTCCACCCTGAACTGTTTATTTCGAATTCAAAACTATAAAATAAATAATTTCCAATTAAAAAAGATATAGTTGTAAATATCAGCTGATTCATCGGTTGTAAATACTGTACCCACTGAAAGAATGACAATAAGATTTTAGGTAGGTAATTTACGTAGGTACCTATAGTGTTTATTGATTTTAAAGAAGCAGTTTTTATAATCATTACGTCTAGATTTGTGTGATTCCGAAGGAGGCGTCAACATGCGTGGAGACCAGAAGTGGCCACCGCAGTCGGTGAAGGAAGCTGTTGCCGCTGAGAATGAAGCTAGAAGGCAACTGGCCAGAGGCCCGGCCTGCCGACCACGGAAGGTAATTTATACGCTCTCCGCCACTAATGATTTAACTTTTAATTTACATAATTAGAACAGATATAAAATCAGGTAAATAATAGTGTGGGCAATCTTAAAATGCATATAATAAAGCTGAATAATTGAGCATGCTGTATATAGCGCACAAGATTTTATTTTTGCATTTAATGACTTGAAATTGTTTCCTGCCTACTTTTACCAGTCCTTTCCTTTAACGATGTTAGTCATGTAAGTATAATGATTTGTGAAATGTTTTGATAATATGTATACCTATTGTTTTTTTTTCATATTTATGTATTGAAATTTGAAATGTGCACAGAAATATTAAAATTGATTATAAACGCTTAAAATATAATATAAAATAATGTATATAAAGTATCAAATTAAATAGCCGCACATTATCAACCTACTAATTGAATTGTAAATATCTAGTTACTTGTTTGATGTCTGGTTAAATCTAAAAATAAAAACATCAAGAAAAGAAATACTACTAACGCCATAAGTAAACAAACAACTTTCTTGCAGATCAACTTAGAGATTGATGATCTAAAATCAAAACGCAATGTTGAACAAAAGTGTTATCTGTTTTAGCTGCGTCAATATTCGCTTGCCGAACTAATTGGCTTGAACGAGGCGTAAGCATCGTTCTCCTCAGTCCGTACGTAGCAGGACTTTAATACCGCACTTGTAAGTCGCAGTTTGAGTTTTAGTCTCACTGTATGTTTGGACAATCTTTCTATTAACAGCCCCTCCAGACAAGTGGCAACTACCTGGCGCGGCGTATCGTAGGATAGAATGACGAATGTATGGAATTTGACATAAATGACATTCGTTGACGACTGTTATATACGTCAAATCTCATAGATTTGACATTCTATTATTCCACGATACGCCACCGGCCAGCAAATTGCCACTTGTTTAGAGAGGCAGATCTCGGCACTACAGGACAAACCTAGCGATAGTTGCGAGCACCTAACTCGCGTAGTAGGCTTTGCAACATTTATTGTAATGTAGGTATACAACTCTAGACTTAAGTCGCAAAGAGAAAATAAAGATTTTGTTAGTTAAAAAATAATTAAAGTATATACTCACATTTCTTTTTTATTAAATAAGTCCATATTGCCTGAAACATCGTCCTTTGTTGTTTTGAATTAGACACTAGACACTTATTTTACTAATGAAACATATAATAAAAATAAAAGCGTCAGTACCTTACCTAATAGTTAAGGAGTCGGCCTTACGATCGAGTGAACCCACTCCTAGCACAAGCAATTTAGTACAAGTAACTGCTCATAACATCAGGCAAATCAAAGATACATACATACATACCTACCTTTGATTTGCCTGATGTTACGAGCAGGTTACACAGGCCGCGGTCACAGGCTGACGGCTCAGGTGCGCGGCCGCCATCTTGGAGTCCGTAAGGCAGAAGGTTCTTCATCCACCCGCTTATTCTCAATATATTTGATATTTTCTTTTCGCCATAAAGCGACACATAGGTACTACACTCATTAAGTTTCCCAATTCTATAAGCAAACTGTCCGGTGCCTATCCGACGGCACCGAAAAGCGAGGTTGCATGTTTTTTACCACTGGATTCCATGTTGCAGATTATTGAACTAGGTATTTCTCTTTAGTACATCTCCCAGGTTGAAAATTGTGTGCTTCTTGATTTCAATCGCTTTACGTACGGCTCTTTGATAGAAGTGACCTTCGGTGGAGAAGATTTGCGTATGGTAGAATTGGTAGAATTCAATTAAATTGGTGCCTGCTTCTAGTAGGTGTTCTGTGATCGCAGATTTGCTCATCTGGATTCTTTACAGCTGCGATGTGTTCTTTGACTAGTTCAGTAATAGTCCGCTTCGTTTGACCCACTTATATAGGAAATACCGCAGCTACAATCTATCTTATAGACAAGATGTTATTTACTTTTATGCCTGCAGTGTGAACTGTCGGAATAGAGTAGGTAGTAACGGTTTTAACACGAAGCCGACCTTGTCCGTTAAACCCTTGGTATTAGGGCATACAGGCTGGCTGTCGGCTCACCTCTGGATGTCTCCATCTCGATGCCTGTTGCTTCTGTCGTCCGTTCACTTCACATCGTTGTTTTTGAGTAGGTGCCTCCTAAATATGATCCAGCTCTCGCTCCAGATGTTCAGGGTCACAGAAATAATAAGCTCTATCCACTCGAAAGTCTTAGATTAGGGAGAAGAAACAACAGTTACACAATACATTACGCAACAACTGGAGTTAAAAGACTAAGGTTACCCGCACTAACCACCTAATGCAATCGTAACATAATTTTTGAAATTTTCAGTTGATAGGTACCTACCTTGATAAGATTTTTGAGTTGTATACCTACAAAATATCACAATATTCATGTTCCTTATCATAATAAAACTAAAATTGGCATAAATAAATCATCTTATTTCTGTCTCAACTAGCTTGGCGTTGTTGTTGACGATTTACTTTCTACGTTGCATGACTAGAGTAAGTATTCAGTGGTCTCTACTTTGCCTGTTTTTATTATTAGAGGGTAATCTGCCAGGGGATGATGATGGGGACAAATGTATAAAAGTAATGAAAATGTTTAAAATGTTCTGTGGTCTCTAGTTAAAGTATTTTGACGCATATAGAGACCTCTTCTGTGAATTTAGAAACCAACAAATTCCATTACAATGTTTTAATGTTCTTTGTTGAAATTAATCATAAAAACAAGTATATGAAGATCTTTACAGGCTTTAAAAGGTAAGGATGTGCCAATACCTGTCTCCAGCTCTTACAGGTCAAAGTCAAAGTCAAAGTCTTTATTCGTTGAATATGGTACAAAATGGTGTTTAGGTTCAGGTCTCAAAGATAATATTCCCAGAGTGAAAAATATTACACATAGAGGGTCGTCTATAACCTACATACCTACCTAATGACATCTAGATTTATGTTAATAAACAAAATAGTTACGATCTCATTTGCACGTAAAACTTTTCTTGATTCATTAAGTACAACCCATCTCTATCCTTTCTCTAAGGTCTATCTGAAAATAGGTTACCTTCAAGCTTTTAGAAATGTATACAAGAACATTATACATGGGACATTGCACTCTAATTACAGGTTGCCAAGGACTACTCTTCCTTCTTCGCGCAAAATGCCTTGAATCACAACAACAGAGGATACCGCGCGCCCCCCGGCACACAACACTACGATGATAATTCAGGCCGATCTTCATACTAAAATTACATCTTAGTATTACTAATATACTTACCTACCCATCATTCAAGAGTATTTACGTTTCGTGACGTCATGTTTTCAAAATTACGATCACAATGAACATCTTAAGAATAAAATGTTCAATTAATTTTATTTTTGTTGACGTTACTAATGTAAGTGTCGCTGTCTTTAGAAATTAATTGGGGGCAAAGCGTTCGTATCGTCAACAAAAACATCATCTCATCAAAGTAAACATCAATCAATTATAAGTAAACGAAATCGTATAGATTTCGGCGCGAGTACTTGTATAGACTTTAGGTATTAAAGTCTTGAGGCATGTACGTTTCGGATAGCAGTCAGTACTTTAGATTTAATTTATTATAACCATTAATTAGTACGTAAGTAAATATATAAACAAAAGTATAAAAATAACACTGTCATGTTCAAACTCATACACCTATCATGTTATCAAAAAAAAATTCAATATGATACTCATGGTTTTCGATATTAATGTGCGGCTTTATACATTGCGAACGTAATCGATATTGCTTATAATAATAATGAAACTGTAAATAATGCTCAATTGCCAACGTCCTAAACATTGATATATTTATAATATTGACTTAAATATTTCTCTAGAGAAATTGGGAATATTGGAAGATTGGCGCACATTGGAACCCTATGTCTAGCCGCGGACTGCGGTGGGCTAATTTATGAAATATTTCTCTAGGGAAGCGCTTGCTTATTGAATCTCAACGTCGTCATTTCTATTTGTTTAAACTCGACACGTGTGGAAATGTTTATGAAATTGGATCTATTTTATGATTTCAATGCTTTCGCCAAAATGTAACATTAACGAAATTGGTTAAGCTTATTTTACCTAGTCATGAAGAGATTATACGAATATTATTTTGTATATAAAATGTTAAATGCCCTTATCTATCTGGTATTTCATTATTTAAATTATATTTTAAATTAAATAAATTATAAAAAATACCCTAAAGAGTTTTATTTTTACTTTTGAACCTATTAGGTGCCTAATAAATAGGCTAAGATCTATATTAGATAGATACTGAAATGAAAATAAACGATTACAAGAAACAATAAACATTATTACAGTATATAATAAAAATTATAAAAATATGAAAGCGATTTACTTTGTGCTATTTAATTATTTATACAGATACAAGGTTTCTGTTGCTTTTCCCCGTGACCCTAACTACTAAAAAGCAACCGAAACTTCGGGGTCAGTGTAAATAATAAAATAACAAAATAAATCGCGATTAATACGTTAATAGTAGATTGTACACCAAGGGGATAAAGCACTGTATTATGTCACGGGCGCGATATTGAATCCTGAGCATACGAAGGACTCCAGATTTAACTCCCGAGCGTAGCGAGGGGGTTTTGAGTTAATTCCCGAGCGAAGTGAGGGAATGGAGTCCTGAGAGCAGTGAAGGATTTAAGCGCGCCCAAGGCAAAATCAGTTTTATCCCTGAGGAGTATGCTCTACTTTTCTCACCTTTTGTGAGACAATAAAAACCAGGGCTACTAGAAAAAGTATTTTAATTATTAAAATACTATTTCGTCACTCGACATTTTCTTAATGTTTTATTCTATCTTCTTTTGCAGTTTTGTCTGATACTGATTGCACCGTACTGAAATACTCGCGGCTTTTGTTTTAAGTATTGATTTTTTTTCGTTCGGCTTGCCGTGGCGTGGCCAGCTCGATTTTCAAATAAACATTTTTTGCGATTTTGACGAAATTAGACTTCAAATGCATAATAATAAGAACTAAGAGAAGTGAGAATCACATTACTGCCCGGCGGGTTATGATGAAATTCAGTACAACATTACACCCCGGCAAAAGACAAGGGCTATAATGATTTACTTTTAGTAATGTTTGCATGATATATAATGAGGCATTGTCGAGCAGGTGGTGTGAAATAGTAGATTGTATTACAAGGGAGCAAAGTAGTATTTTTACGGCGAGGGCGCTACTTTGAATCAAGAGCAAAGCGAAGGATTCTAGAATAGAATCCCGAGCGTAGCGAGGGATTCTAACGTAGAATCCTGAGCGTAGCGAGGGATTCAAAGTACACCGCCCGAGGGAAAAATAATTTGCTCCCGAGTTATACACTCTACTTTTCATCCCCTTTCTATGAGAAAATTTCTTTCTCCCGAGATTTCGGGCGTAACAAGTTTTGTACGGCGTTGTTAGCTTCTATAATATCTAATTGTTTTTTTTTTTTTTTTTTTTTTTTATACAGAACACGTCAATTTGACTTCACCTCGCCTGATGTTATGCAGCCAACACGTACCAGCCAGTAATCCGTACAATTTGAGTTCGATTTCTATGAATGATAATGTTCCAAATTCAAATCACTTTTACGGCCCGCTGCTTGGCCTTGAACAGAAAAGAGCTATTTTGCGCCCCGCTACAGTGACAGTAAAGTGACATTTTTCGAATAGGAGGGATGAAAAATTAGTTTTATTTCAAGGAGTGATATTCTCGTAAACTTTCGGCAACACAAAGATGGATTATGGTTTATTTCTTGAAGACATTTCTCCCACCATGCCGGGTAGAGGAGAACCGATATGATTATGTGTGAGGAAATAAGGAAGGTAGAATTGACTATATAAGATCGAGTAAGATATACAATATATACTGTACACATAGATAGAACTATATCATTCGAATACATGGGGAAAAATGAAATGCTCAAGTGGGACTTGAACCCGCGATCTTTCCCTTACGGGGGGAATGCTCTTCCAACACACAAGCCACATCTGAATCACTTCAAATTTCCCTTCTCTTTATATCCGTCTTTAAGGGCGAAAAAAAGAACTATATAACTTCCTATTATTATAAAGCACGTTGTTCTATTATATCAAGATATTGAGCAACACCTGACAAAACACCATCTAATAACAGGCAAAAATGAAATAACAATTCTGTATGAAAATATTATATTATCATACAATACATACATCGTGTACAAACCACGCCGAGTACCTAGGCTTAGGTGCACTTTCGTAAAGGCTTCAAAACAACAACAGCGATCTAGCCAAGCTACATACAGTACTTATTATGTACAACATGTACAATTTTATAACAAAATAGTAACAATTATAACAAGCCATAGTATTGTCGTCGAATATAGTGATACGATACCATATTTATCACAGAAATAGCCATTTTCTATACACATTATGGCTACATCTATCTAGCAAAGACTTACATTGGGTCTTTCTATTCAATCTAACTAGCCCCTCTACACAAGTGGCAATACATATGTAGAATACCCGTTGTTCTACGTGAGCGACAAGCGAGACAGCATTTGCCGTCATGCGTGACATTATGGTCCATACTCCAAGTGGCGTTTCACGCGGCACAACTTAGGACACAATAAAGAGCGACCATTTGACATTTAGGCCCGCCGTATATGACCACACTCGCACTGGCCGTCACAAGCCGCATGCGAGTGGCAGGTTTTAAAACCTATAGAACAGTACCGAACTCCGCATTTGCTCTCACGTGTCGACACAGGCACGTATATGACGTTTATGGTATGGTGTAAATGTGACACTTGGCGGAGTGTCGGGAACGAGTGCGAGTGTTCGTCATGTGCTGCAGGGCTTGGGCATATGTCACGTAGTACAATGTCAGAGACTGACCAATGTCCCATACACTGAGATATGTACGTTGACGTCTGTCATGAACGTCAAAATACGTCTCAATCCCATATATTGATCATTCTATTCTACAACGATTAGCCACTTGTCTAAGGGGGCAGATATCTACAGTTAAAAGCTCTACGGTTTGTATAGACAAGTTTTTACTGTTTGTCAAATCGGAGTACAATTGAAATCACAGAGTAAGGACCACACGCCACGCGATCTAAAGGTGAATTCAACAATTCTTAAGTCGACGAGGTGGAGCGCCTAGCACACTAACTTATAACCGCAATCCCATAAGAACGGTTGTATTTTATATGGTAGGTATTTTCAGTTCATTTAATGTGTATTCATTTCTAGCATACACTGATTGATTGCCATCCTTTTTGTATCATCTGCCATTGATTCGGACACTCCCAAAAAGCCAAACGAAAAGTTGACAGCGATGGGCTTCAGGGATCCCAATGAATGGTGTCCAAAAGCTCAAAAAAGAAGCATTTCAATTGGAAATATGGTTAAATCAAAACTTAAGTATCATCATAAACCACCAAGTTATTTAAAATAAAGCATTTTGGATAGTTTATTAATTTCAACATTTACCAATTAGGACGGTCACAAGTCCAGATTTTCAATTTATAATCAAAAATTCTTTGTAACATAAATTCACTAATATCAATTTTTGCCTAACAAGTATATCAACACTCAAACGCTTATTAACATGAAGTAAGGCTTCGCAGTTATTACTATGATCACTACTTAACGGGATTATTGTAACTGCTGAGTATTATTACAATAATTTTAGTGCACCAATGTTGTCGCAAACCCAGTGATGAATTCTTTTAATAGTAAACAATAACAACAACTACCACAATAAAAATTTGTTCCATATTAATATTTATTTTCAAACATTCATCACTGGTTTATGACCACCAAACACTATCCACAACTAGTGCACTTAATATTGAATTAACTAAATTATATAGGAAATACACCTGTGCCTACCCATTCGGGGATTTACAGCCGTGAGTATATGTATGTATGTAAAATATATACTTATTAAAATGCAATTTCAAGATATGAAAACAAACGAGGCGCCTCTATACCGCAAAAGTTACCAAACCCACTATGAATTTTATCACTAACAATGTGGACGTATACGTAGTCTAAATCCTCCTCAATTCTCTTCTGTTAAATTTACATAACATGTACTTGTATATAATCAAAAATTCAGACGAGATTCAATAACTGAATGCACTTTTTACTCTCTAGCTAGAACGTTACACATTACTACTTTGCTATAATCTCCCTAATGGACAAAAAATGGAATTGATTCTACATTGAAAATGAATGATTAAAAAAATATTGGCAAATTCTGTTGTAGCCAAAACTTAACTGAGCGTGTTTTACAAGACTACAATATATCCCCATCTTAATCTTGTCTTCGAGAGATAAAGAGTTCGGGATTGTAATAATCCTGTTAAACTAGTGCCGATTCACAACGCTGACGCTGAATATGACTAACTACAAAAAAAAGAATAGCGGTATTATGAAACTTTCGTGCGGCCTTGTGTGTTTTCCAAAAAAAATATTATTTCAATAATTCTAATAGTCATTATGCGGATAAAACTTAGCTGAAAGACTTCGCATGTAATTCAAAATTATTGTTTAAAATATATTCACACACGTGTAACAGAAACTGTTCAAACATGATCACAAACATAAAATTAGTCAAGATTATAAAAAAAACACTCATAAGAAGTTTCCAATATTAACAATAAAAATTCCAAATGCTTCCTACACAATAAATAAATGCTTTGACGCTGGATGATTTCTTACGTTTGAGACACATTTTCAAGGCCGAAATTATAGCTTTCATTCAATTTTAGAAGCTCCAGCCTCTTAGCGCAGTTTCATAAACACGCGGAACAACTATCCGTCTAATTTGTGATCAATCTTCTCCCATTCAGTGAATTTTCAATTTTCTTGATTCATATGTCAGACGAGAGAGAAACCCTGTGTTTGTTGTATTGCCTGTATAAGGTGGTATTTGAGGCGTTCTTTAGTTTTGTACCGCGGGAGATCTAAGAGGTTGAAACACGTGTGTGCAACTGGGAAGTACCTGTCGTCGGCGACCGCTTGAATTCTTATCTGTAATAGAAGAAAAAACGTATTAATATAAGTAAACTAAGTGAAAGAATTAGCAATAAAGCGAGAGATGTAAAAGTTTTTTTTTTATACAGGGCACGTCAATTTGACTTCACCTCGCCTGATGTTAAGCTAAAGGCAAAGTCTCGGAGAGAGGTTCACCATCGTAAACATTTACCATGTTAACAGTGGTGGCACTCAGCTTGACGGCCTCAATAGATGCCTTTTCACGCCCTGCTTAAGTAAGGCTGAGTGAATAAACGTACTTAAGTTTACTGCGTTCTAAACGTTCAGACATCTTACGTCTCATTTCGCAACCGAAATGCTATATTTATTTGGGAAATTGTACTGCCATCTCCGACTCAATGGACAACGAGACTCAATGGCGACAGTGACATTTAGTCAATCAGCGAGCAGAAATGGCAGTCGGTTCTATATAAACCAGAGTCACATAACAACCCAGCTTACAGTAATAGCGACCAAATAGTCGGATTACGCCACTCCTTAAAAAATAAGCAGTTCACTTATAGTGGAAGTCGCAAATGTCGTGGTTAATCTTTTCGCTAAAATTAAGTGAATCGCCGGCGACATGTATATATTTGAAGGCATGTCTTGTAGTTATATAGTAGGCAAATGGTGAGCCAGCGGGGTACTGGAGGTTAAAAATACTTACTTTAATGTCTCTCATTCCTTGTATAGGTACTCGATCGGTACCGGTTAAGAACAGCAGAAATTTTTTCTTGTCTTCCAGGGGGAGTTCGTGAAATGTCTCCCAAAACCATCTGAAAATATTATCAAAATCAAATATCTTCTGAATGATTTTTTACAGCATTATGTATGCTAACTATACAAATCGAATACATAGGGAAAAAGAATCTTCTCGGGCGGTACTCGAACCCGCAGTCTTGCCCTCACAGGGGGAATGCCTTGACCAATTCGGCTATCGAGACACGCCCGATGTGATTCAAATATCCCATCTCATCCATCATTCCCATCATAAGGGAAAGACTGCGGGTTCGAGTCCCGCCCGAGAAGATTCTTTTTCCCTATGTATTCAAATATCTTCATTCATTTAGGTCACAATTTACTCCTGTTCTATCAGATTTTTTGAACTAACAGAAAATATTTACCTGATCTGTGGATCGGTAGCAGTGTAGCCACTTTTGTATTCACAATTACTTTCGAGAACCTCCCAGTCATATTCCTCATTGCCCATTACAACCGACATTAGTTCATGTGACCTAAATAATTTAATTATTCTACCACCACACACCTGTAAATACAATATTGTAATTAGGCATAATAACGTGTTGATATGTATGTTTGATATATTGAAAACCCATCTAATTTATAGTATCGAAATATGTAACAGTTAAGACATAAGTATACATCTTTAAATACACTCTCTCATGTGTATACTTATTTCCATGGCCGTGTGTGCATGGCTTTAATGCCCATTTTTATCTAGATTTCGAAATACATCGGAAAAAAGAAGCGCTCAAGTGGTACTTGAACCCACGACCTTTCCCTTACAGGGGGAATGCTCTTCCAAATGAGCAAAGTTAGCATAATAAAAGCTGTAAAAATTTCATTTAAATAGATCGTATAATTCTAGAGTAAACAAAATATAACTTATAAATTATTATTTCATAATATCAAGACATGAAAATAATACGTGTCCCTTACACTTAAACTAGGACATATCCTTTAATTCAGGCGCCAGCATTCTGCAGATTATTACCTACTAATAAAGAAAACAACGAATAAATATACTTTACCTTCTGAAATCCTTGATTGAAAGCTTTGAACTGATTCTCAACCGATTTGTTCAGCAGGAAGTTAACGTACAAGTCAACGTATTCCTCTTTGTTCTCGTGAGTCACGGGGATGTTCTCGCCGTTCTCTTTCAGAGGATGCACTCGAATCTCGCCAAAAACTTCTGTATTCACCGCAAAGCATAAGCTAAATACCTGTTGAATATATTATTATAGTACACAATAGTTTGGAAATATTATGTTAAATAAAAAATAATATATATGAACATAATAGCATTACAATGTATAGAAGTTTCATTATAATTTATTATCTTATAACAATACAAATTGTTTTATATTTTCATCACTGCGACATGTGCAGTGAAATCTAGAAGAAAGTGAAATGGGCGTACCATTATACCATACAATTTCGACCACAGAGCAGCCCTAGAACATTCATGTTACACGTTGATTTTTATAAATAGTAGTCAAATAATGTGAACGTCTAGAAGAGTGTGGAAATCTATAATATAAAAATGAATCGCTAAATGTGTTGTTGGTAAGCGCATTACTCAACAACGCCTGGACCAATTTGGCCATTTCCATTTTTTTTAATGTTTGTTGAAGTTCACGGTTATTTGTTATGGCGAGATAAAATCGTATAATTGCCGGGAACCGACCGATTTTTCACACATACAGCTAATGAAAGCGTGCTACAAAAAGCATGTACAGTCCATCAAATCTAAGAGGTACCGTTTGACGTTTCATATTTTTCAAACCGAAACAACTTTGTTCATACGTACATTATTCAGTTTCGATAACCTTTTTCATAAAACCATGAATTTAGAAAGATTTCATTATTGTATCTAAAAATGTACAATTCTTAATATCTAAATGTAATTGAAAACTTTCAAACAAAGCAAAATAACACATATTTACACAGTAAATAATTTCTAATAGTTATATTCTTGACCTCATTACAAAGTTACGTAGTTAGGTCACTGCACGTAGTGTTGCGACTCTTCGGATACACTTGTATGCAAAAAAATCGTTTACATATACGAAAAATCGAATGTATTATTTACAAATTACACTTGACAACCAAACAAATATTTTTTCATGTGAATGGGATTTATCTCACATATTACGATTACATAACTAAATAGTTATGTAATCGTAAAATATGAGATAAAACCCATTCACCAAAAATACGTATTTATAAATCAAATATATTTGCTTCTTTAAAAAGTTGTCGAAAGCGATTTGTCGATTTTTGATTTTCGCGCCCAAATAAGTCGGGGTTTCTCGCGCTAACGCTGTCGAAATAGTAAATGGAGTCAGGGATAGTGTTTTTTACATTTATTTTTGTGTATGATAGTATGGGTTTGCATATTACAGAGAAATAAACAAATTTTTAACAAGCACATCCATTGATTTTACAATTACAATTTTTTCTTCTAAGTCTTATTTCTACGTCTAAAACTAATAAAAATAAGGTATGTAGAACCCATTCACAAAAATGTTGTTGCCTGATGTTATAAATTAACGACGTTACTGCGCGACCGCATAATGCACTGAATACACAGATACCCTAAAATAAATTAATTTAATTATTTTTAGGTCAATAGGCAAAATCGCAGGTGTCCAAGTCTCTACAAATTTTTTTTTCTGGCAACACTGCCAACTACAAGCGCACGCGGTCCGCTCGGTCGGTTCGGCGTCAGCAGTCTCTCGCCATCTTGGAAGCTGACTGTGCGCGTACTTGCTTTCTCGTTTGTGTTTTACAATTTGTGACTTGGCTATTACTTTTCTGGACTGATCATTCTTTATCCGTTTACCTTGGCAATATTTATACTGGACTCCGAACTAAGCAAGTGTTTATTAATAATGTCGAAAAGAGGACGTACTTTGAACAGCCAGGCTCGTGAATTGGTGGTGAAATTACACGAGTATTTTGAGCGTGAATCTCAAAATGGTGGACTTCTACTGCCAGTTACACAAGTTCGGGATCGCGTCGGTGAAGCTCTCGGTATTGGTAGCCGCACCGTTGGCAAAATATTAAGTGAAAAATATGGGCCTTCGGGGAGTGACAGTAACGTACTTCACACACCGAAAAAACGAAAAAGAAATAAACCTGTGACAGGCATCGATGAATTCGATAGTCATGCTATTAGAAACCATATATACGGGTATTTTACAAGAGGCGAATTTCCAACATTGGCAAAGTTATGTGCAACTTTAAAAGATGCCGGGCTGTATAAGGGAAGCATAGAGTCGTTGAGAACGGTAATAACAGGAATTGGCTTCAGATACAAAAAAGTTGACAAACGAAAAATTGTTATGGAGCAACTATACTATACCATACTATACATGACATAATTATGCAGCAACTAACATTCCTGCGCGAAGTTAAACAAATTATAAACTGGGATAATGTAATATTTTTGGACGAAACTTGGCTAAATTCCAACCATTCTGTGCCGAAAACATGGACTGATGATTCTGAAGCTTCGTGCTCGAAGGTGCCGATAGGAAAAGGTGGACGCCTCATAATATGCCATGCTGGGTCAGCGTCTACAGGCTTCGTGGAAAACTCTTTATTAGCTTTCCAATCCAAAAGCACTAAAGAGTATCATGAAGAAATGGACGCAGTAAGGTTCCGAGAGTGGTTCTTAAATTTATTACAGAATATCCCTCCTAACAGCACAATTATAATGGATAATGCCCCATACCACTCTGTGCAAATTGATAAAGCACCTACGTCAGCCAATAAGAAAGCAGATTTGGTGGCATGGCTGCAAAGAAAAGGAGTGGATGCCGACATGTCACTATTAAAAGCTGAATTATTACAGTTAGTGAAATTGCATAAACCACCAAAACCGACATATGTAATTGACCAATTGGCCGAAGAGCACGGGCACAAAGTCATACGACTTCCTCCGTACCATTGCCAATATAATGCCATTGAACTGATTTGGGCCCAAGTTAAAGGTAATATTTTATAATATTATAATAATAACACGAGTACTTCTAACATTTATAATTTAAACAATGGTTTTCGTCTGCTATCAAATAGTTACATTATTGTTTTACAGGTTATGCAGCAAGACACAACACAAAACCACCCTTCAGTGTCAAGAAAATGGAAGGTTTATTAAAGGAAGCATGTGCCCAAGTTACACAGGAAGATTGGAGTAAAGTAGTACAAAAAACAAAGAAAATAATAATGGACGACTTCGAAAGAGACGTACACTTTGATAATGTAATGGACAATCAACTGGTCATTAATTTAAATGACGATGATGACGAAGACGACGATACTAGTACTAGTAGTGAATAAAAAAATATCCTAAACATTTCTTTTATTTAATTATAACAATTGATTTCTTAAAATTCGGATATTATAGTAATCGATCTCTTAAAGTTCGGATATTATAGTAATCGATTTTTTCATCCCATCCCTATCATTCAATTGTCAGAACTGTCAAACGGTACTTCTTAGATTTGACGGACTGTAAGTATACTTAAGTAAGAAGTTTTTTAAGACAGAAGTTTTCTAGGTGAACCAGTTTGATATACGGATATATTTCTCACCAATTTCTAGACACCCGAATTAATTGACACTCATAATTTGTATAGCCGCTCATACTTACATCTTCAACATCTTCATCTGGATAGTCAAGTAAACTCTTTAAGCTATTAGCGAGCGTCGGGTAAAGATCCGACAGATCGTCTAACATCACAGCCTCTTCTAATAGTTTCTTGTACAGCACCAGTGGAAAAGGAACGTAGATTATGATTGAATTGTAAATAGCTAGGCCATATATGGCGCCTGTAATTAAAAAATGTATGAAATATAACCAGACCACATAATGGCTCCGGTAATAAAAAGTATTAAAAAAATTTAAAAAACCCCCGTCACAAAAACACCAAAAAGTTGAAAATAAATGAATAAATTTTAATTCAACGGTTGCCATGTCGGGGGACCGTAACTGGTTAAGTAGTCCTTTATATCGTAAGGTCCCCCGACATGGCAACCGTTGAATTAAAATTTATTCATTTATTTTCAACTTTTTGGTGTTTTTGTGACGGGGGTTTTTTAAATTTTTAATTTAATTTTTATTTTATACTTTTTAAATTGATCTACTAGTCAAGCTCTTTCATTTGATACCCATATTGAGGAAATTCTAAAGAAATTTATATTCCAACATGTTGTGGCGGCGGCCATCTTGGACCGATTTTTTTCAAACATAGCTAAGAACACTCCCGACTAATATACCTTTCAAACAAAAAAAACTAAATCCAAATCGGTTCATCCGTTTGGGTGCTACGATGCCACAGACAGACACATACACACACACACACACACACACACACACACAGACACGTCAAACTTATAACACCCCGTCGTTTTTGCGTCGGGGGTTAAAAATAACCAACATGATTTTGATAAGTATCAAGCACGGCACTTACGGCCGTTACCAATAACATACTTACAGTTAAAGATAGATCGCAACAGACAAATTTGACGTATCGTTGTTTAAATTCAAAACATGGTAACTAATCTTTTTGCGGGAAAGCGCATCGCGGTATAATTTTATTTTCCGAAATTGGTGTGAAATAGGAGTTACTACCAGATAGAACTACTATTACCATCGATATGTTTTTGTGGTGTGATTTATCTATCGCCAAAATAATAGGGTTGGTCAGCAAAATAGTGTATCTACCACCAAAATGTGTCGTGTGATATCGACGAAGAAATAGCTTAAAGTAAAGCCAACGAGACGAGAGAAAAAAGGTAAACAAAGCGACCATTACACTGAGTTACGTTGCAATAACTAGCGATTATTTTCTCTGTCCTTGTCGCACATGTCACACGTACGCGACAATAGCCGAGCGACAGCTGTAGTTGCGTGTTTCGTAGTACAGGAAAGCTGTCAGCACAGCGGTCTTTTTTCTCTAGCTTCGTTGGCTTTACTTTACTGCATTATCATAAAAGTGACCTAACACCTCTTCTAACTTAATGGGTGTCAGAGCACGCGGTGTCGAACAATAGTCGATATATTTGGCGGCAGATCTACTATAATTGTCGGTAATTTTCCATTTTTGGTGACAGATTTACAATCTTGAATACGAATATTATTTGATAACAAAGTTTGTCGACAAAGAAATTATCCATTTTATTTCCTTCTGTCCTACAGACCCAGTAGTGTCATTGGTAATTGCAAAAACAGTGACGGTGGGTCACTGTGCCACTTATTCTGTAGCGAAACTTACCAATTAAATAATACATTACGTCATCTTCAAAAGGGTTATTCGAGAACCAAATCATGTTAGTGTCTTCAGACTGTTTGAACATGCCATAAACAGGGTCAAATATTTCCCTCAACAGTAACATAAAGAACTCCTTCTTGACACCCCCAGCGTCTTCAGCTTCCTCGCCGATGAATTCTACCTGAACAAACAATCATCTCTCACCAAAAGTTGGATTTGCTAACATGGTATGTATACTATTTCACCAGGAAATTATATTCGAAAATCCGAAACTTCGAACTTCTCCCGTTTTTCCTCGCAAAACGATGCTACTGCCTACCTCTTAGGGCCGGCGCCCAGTGCCGGCATCGGCAAGCATGAGGATTTGTATTTGTCGAATAACAATAGATCTTTTTGTTATAGATATAAGGTTGAACTTTAATTGGTAACCATAACGCTGCAGAATGCCGATCGATACCGACAATAGTCGACGATCGTCATTGAAATTTAAATTTTATGATGATAGTGATAATATCTATTATGCTTGGCCAAAAATAATCCTGAAGCTCGCCGATGCCGATAATGGGCGCCGGCCCTTAGACGACATCACGTTTATGTATAAGTACCCGGTTTTTGACTTGACACGTCGTCGGAAAAATGTGATGATATTTATCGGCTCTCACTTGATAACTATCTAGAGTAGTTGAAACCAAAACTATAGTTTCAATATTTTACAATCACAAACGCTTTGAACTACGCTAAGAAAGTATCAAACTGTCAGTTGGATATACGATAGAGATGACGCTTTACAAAACCAAATCCAATAGGGTATTTGACTAAGTCGGCGATTCTTCCCAATACTAGTTAATATGATAGCTTGTTGTGAAAAAATACGCCTTGCAAAATAAAATACTGCATATCTAAACTGAAACTATGACTTTTCATTACTTGAAATTCCCAAAAAAAGTCAAAATATAAACAATCAAATTCAATTCAAATATATAACTTTTTAGATTCCTCATTAAATTTTTAAATAACTTTTATTATGAACTATATAAGTGTAAACGCAACGTAGACCGAGATAAATGCGATATTATCTTGCACTCCATACATTTTCACTACGCGCTACCGAAGCGTGACGTCACAATTTAGAACGATTTTGTATGGAGCGTTTTCGGGCGGCGCGACAAATTAAAATTTTCAAAATCAAATATCTTGAAAACTATTTGTCGTACGAAAATTTTACTTTTACAGTTCATTATATTATAAGACAGTGGTCATTTATCGAAAGTAAAAAAAAATTAGTCAAATAGCCCATTCATTCATCTAAATTCCGTATTAGTTCCCGGTGGAGTAGAATAGAACCACCCCAGCTCTTCCTGTGGGTGTCGTAAAATGCGACCAAGGGATAGGTTTCTCCATCCGACAGTAAACATACAGTCCAAGACAAAGGGCCCATTAGACGGCCATAGGCTCGCCCTCTATTACGTCGTTTCGGGTCGAAAATCATAATTAGCGAAACGTGGGTGCAGATACACCTCGGTCTACCCTTTCGGGGATTTACAGTCGTGAGTATATGTATGTATTTATGTCATCTAAAAGCGTACCGATATTGTTACATAGAATACTATGTAACAATATATTTAGATCGGATTCGTCTTGGACATTAGAAATTCTCGTAGACAATCCAATACATGGTGTATTCCTTTTCACAGGGCAGTAAGGGCAAGTACTTACCTTAACCGTTGTAGTTACAGTAAAATGTTCTTAAACAACCTTCCCCTTACTTTCGGTGATATTTTGAACTACACTTACAGATTTTGGCAAAATCGTACAGTTAGCAATAAAAATGCTATAAGTCCTAAAAAATGTCCAAAAGTTAGGGAAATGTTCTTAAACAACCTTCCCCTTACTTTCGGTGATATTTTGAACTACACTTACAGATTTTGGCAAAATCGTACAGTTAGCAATAAAAATGCTATAAGTCCTAAAAAATTTCCAAAAGTTAGGGAAGGTCTAAGAACATATTGCTGTACTATAACGGTAAAAGCACTTGCCCTTACTGCCCTGTTAAAAAATACAGCCTGTATGTTGCAGAAAAAAACGCAACTACTTACTCGAAGCGGTTTCTTGAGCTGCGAAGTCTCGTGGTTACTGATCTGCGTCACTGTATCCCTTACTATGTGTTCTCTAGACACAGTTAGATTCAAAAACTGGTCTCTCTGATACTCATAATTGGGATCCATGAAAAGTCTAGTGAACATCTGTGTCGCCGCCCGACTGATTGCGATCTGCATTTGAAGCTGTTGATCTATCCTTAGCAGTAACGATTTACATTGAACATCGAACAGGAAGGCGTAATTGCACATGTGTGGTTGGTTGGACTGAAATGTAAAGAATCTTTTGTATTACGAATTTAAGATAGTGAGAGAGAATTAGAGAATTACGCCTCGACGCATTGCATGTAAATGAGATCGAGGATATTTTAAAGAGAGGCCAACTTTTTTCAAGGTATGTATAAAAATAATCAAAGTAGTAGCGAAAATAGGAGTGTACTTATGTATGTAGTAGGTAGGTCCTGTAGAGTTGTTAAATATTCGGAACACTTCGTTAGAGACGGATTGTCCATGTGTGATTTATACTCTATGGTGACTAAGCCGAATGATTAACAGTTTTTAGTAAAAGCAGACTATATGTTGTGAACTTAAATATGTAATATGTTTCCTTGAATACAAGGGTATAAACTACAGCTTTCTCTCTCTATCTGTCTCTCTCTTACACACACACGCTCGATTGAATCCATAGTTAAGTAAAAGCTATTTTGGGCTCATTTGTTTTGTTGCTTGCACTCTAGTGCTACATCACAGCCAGGGTCCGAAGATAGGCCTGGGTCAGGCAGGTTACAAGAGCATGTTTCAAGCAATCTTACATCACGGCATTTGATCTCCCAAAACGGCGTGCGGTTTTAGTCGATTCGAGTCCGACATAACCGCCTTCACCGTGGGAGATATCCAAGGGAATTCTCAAACGGAAAAAAATGAGGGCCGAAGATGGAGGCTGCAAAATATTTTGTTACTTTATAAAAGTATCATACTTACAGCATGATCAGAAAGCCAGTTGATATAATCAGTTGCTATATCAACATGGTTGCACAAGTCTTCAATGTAGAAACATTCAGCTGATATTTTCGGCTTTTTTGGATTGGCAAAATTAATCTTGTTCAATGATGCTAGCGCATTAAGAATCTGTATTAGACTATGGCTGAAATAAATTCTCTGAAAAAAAAAAACAGATTTATTTTAATTGCTGTTTGTAACATCTACATGAGAAGGCGACTGATAACATCACATAAACATAACATATACTCACGCCTGTATTCCCCGAAGAGGTAGGCAGAGGTGCTAGCACCCACATTTCGCCAGTTTATGTTTAGGTCCCAATGTAATAGGTGGCGAGCCTATTGCCATTAACCAGGCACATATAAACCTGCGATAAATACACACATAACTTCGAAAAGCATCGAAAAGTCAGTGGTGTGTGCCATGGTAAACCTGGGATCGAACCCGAGACCTCGTCTCATCAGTCCATTACCAATACCACTAGGCTGATCTAGATAAGTAAGATTTATTTAAGGCCATTATGCACTGTCGACTAGTCGCCGGCCGGCGTCTCAGTCTCTCGGCGACTAAAACTAAAACATAAGCGAGCAACATAAGGCGACTAAGTGCGTACAAACTTATTTTAAATAATGGAAGTAACAGTCGCTCTCGACCGTGTCGCCGGTGTGCGACATTGCGTAATGGGCCTTATTATCAGATCATTAAAGTTGATAAAATAAGAACATACCCTATTTGCAATCACTGCTGGCTGTCTTAGTTCAAAAACAATAACACTTTTGAATATATCAACGAGCATTTCAAAATATTCCGGCGTTTGGGCTTCCCACCATAAATTCACTAATCGCTGAGCTTGCGATGTCAGATTGTTGTAAGCTTCTGCAAAGGGTCCCTATGAACGAAAAAGATAAGTTAAGTAAAACGTAAATAAGAGGTACGCCATGGTACTCGTAAGTATAAAATATAGCCATTTCTTTCTCGAATATAATACTTACTTTAATGAGGAATTCTTCATCCACATTTAGACATTATCCTGATAGCATCCGAGGTCGAGATGCCCTCGGAGCTCAGGGTCCGCCTTCCGGCTCTTCCTCCTCCACTTCGCACGATCTTGGGCGGCCATGGTAGGGAGACCATTTGCACGCATGTCACCCTCCACGTCGTCAAACCAGGACTTCTTGGGCCTACCTCTTCTACCTGGACCCGGCGGGGGAGTGGTGAATTAACACCCATATTTCACCTATCATTGTACTTTTATGTGTACAAGTGGCCATATCATATACATATAGACTCTCGTATATTAGCTGGAAGTGTATTGTGGGCCCTACTCTCTTGGTTCGTGTTTACTTTTTAAAAATATTAGGTGCAGGTGCAGATAGATGCAGAGAAGAGTACCTACCTGTAATTCAACATGTCTTCTAGGATTGCGCATTTCGTGATACAATGGCAAGATGAGGAACATTCGTAGCGCTTCTGCATCCGGGGGAGATACTTTCATTTTCTTTATTATGTTTTCTGTTAGGTTACTGAATATCTGAAAATTAGTATTATGATAAGTAAGGGTACTTGGAAAGCTTGGTAGGTTTAGGCTAAGGTTTATGTTAAGCTGATTGGTCTTGATCGAAGTCGTAAAACTGTTTTGATCTAGTTCTTCTTATTTTTAAGAAAAAATCATTTAAACATGAAGACAGCAAAATCAATGTATTATAGATAGACCAAAGACACATAAATAAAAAATGAATATTTGTTACAATTTGTTTAGCTCAGAAGACTTTACGAAACTTACAAGTTCCTTAATTGTAGAATTTTCAAATCTGCTAATTAATGTAAAAGCCTCCTCAGCCTTTTTTAGATCCACACCGGGAATTTTAGTATTACAACCATAATGCGCGTTATTGGCCGCTAGGAACGAACCGTTCAGGCACGCTAGAGAGGCGAACGCAGTCTCGAGGTAGGCCAGCAAATCCTGTAACAAGCATTACATCAATGGTTCACTGTTACACTCATCACAATCTAGAAGGTCTGCTTTGACAGATGTATTTCTCTACTCTATGGGTCACGCCCATGAAGTTTCATATTTTTTTCCGATCGAAATGCTCTTAAGTTAATCAAATTTTTCATTGACAGATACCACAGTGCTGGGTATAACGACTATATTTTCCACATGCTATCTCTCAATTTACCCGATAGCAACCAGGGCTGTAAGGCGGACCACTCAGTGTATTGAATATAAATGGTTCAACTTTTTTAAAGCGACCTCCATCCTCCATAACCTCCATGTTACCCGTCACCCCGGCAGAACCAGGCCGGGATGTCGGCGCGATGCGCAAACTCCCCAACTGGGGGCAGGATGGGGACATCGCGGTTCCCACACCCGAGAACACTATTTGGAAATCTGAGATGCCCCTGGGACAGCC
Organism: Eilema sororculum; assembly: GCA_914829495.1. Lineage (NCBI taxonomy): Eukaryota > Metazoa > Arthropoda > Insecta > Lepidoptera > Erebidae > Eilema > Eilema sororculum. The sequence continues at coordinate 17,124,701 of OU618543.1, read as the reverse complement.
AGAATGCAAGGGATATGTTTTAGGCAACTAGGATAAACTCAGGTATCTGAACACCCGAAACAGCGTGCGGTTTAAATCCGTCCGACATAACCGCCCCGGGGTATTATAGGCGATTTACGCACGATAAATTCCGATTTTACGACTTGCGTTACCGTTTTTATATATAGGCGACGTTAAAATATATTTTACCTGGTTAACCACATCATTATCCTTGAACACTTCACAAGCTGCCAGCTTGGCCATCGTTAACGTTAACACCTGTTTAGTATGATCTGGTTGCCGAAAATCACACGGACTGGACCTATCAGATGTTACCAAGAAACTGTGATCACCTCCCGCGAACACTTTTATAGGCCCCTTGAATATTTCTGGAGAAAACTGTAAGTAAAAAATAGATGCATGTAAATTACCTGTACTGTATTAACAGTCTGTACAGCGAGTGCTGATAAATATTCAGATATCCACGATAATAAGTATCGGTCTAGCTAAATTCGATATTCCCCGATACAATAATATTTCTAGATAAGTATGTGAAGGTGATTTTAGAATAAGACCGCAATGAAAACTATAAGACATGTGCTTACAGTGAAAGAGCAATACTACGTAAATAGTATTGGTCAACACCATGTATGTGCTCCACCAAAATTTAAAAAAGTTAAGCATAGTGTGCCAATTTGTATAAAGCCATATTATATCTTTGTAAAGAAAGAAGAAACTATGAGATAATATTATAGGAGAAATACTAGTTATAGTGTCTTCGGTTGTACGGGTATACGCATATTTTATTTTCATTATTTTTTATGTTTATACGCGATATTGACAAACGCTAATGCCGCTATATTGCGATATCACTAGCAATATTTATTAACACTCGCTGAATAGACATTTCCAGATATAACTACGGCGGTGTACGCAACTAACACCGCCTTTATAAATATTCATAATCAGAATTAAGCTAAAAAAACTATCAACATAATAACAAAAACTACGACATAAATTTCGAACAGCATGAGTGAATGAATCGACAAGCAGTACTAATTTAATTAACAAGTACCGGATGAAGATTTATACCTAATTATGTTATAATACATGTATATAAAGAATATAAAGATATTTTCAAAAATACGAGATGACTCAACATTTATTTTGGAACTGCCCATGATACTCGTGCGACCAAACGTCGACGAGCTCTCCACCTTCGGTTTCTTCTTCGGCTAAAGAAGAATTGATAAAATTAATAATGTAAATATCTACATTTAACACTTAGCGTAAATGTTTGAGCCAGAATATAAATTAATAAAAACCAAAACACACTAGTATCTTTTTGCCAACCAGTAGCATAATTTATTTAACAACACAAAACAATAGCAAGCAGTTTTCTCTGAAGCTAGGTTTCACTGCGAGCGAAGTGGACTCTGAGCGGACTCAGTTTACATGCCATTAAACTCATATTGTTTTCGATTAATTGTATGTAAAAGGAGGCAGTACGGCGCAGCGTCCAGTACACTGGCAGTGGAAACCAGCCTTAATAATAGTCTATCTATAGTACTGATTACGTTGAATCCATACTAATATTATAAATGCGAATGTAAGTCCGTTTATCTGTCTGTATGATACGCTTTCACGCCTAAACCACTCGAACGATTTTGAAAAAAAATGTAGTAGAGATAGATTAGACCTTGAGAAAGGACGTAGGCTAAGTTTGGTGGCGATAACCGACATCCACGCGGGCGGAGCTGCGGACAAATGCCACTATTTTATAAAATGTTAAAGTGGAAACTTAATTCTATGTGACATCGGATTAAAAACTCAAAAAATATAAATTAGTCGCGACTTTGGATGCACTTATACTTTCTTGTTGATGTCGTTTGCCTGAACCAATCCAAATTTTGGAGTTTTGAGAGTTTTGTAACAGCAGAATCAGTACCATTATGTAACTCATAATAATCTCAACTTAGCAACAAAATACAAGTGTGTTTGGTACATTTTTATAAAAAAAAAGGAGAAACTGAAAGAATGTAAATAAGCATGATATTCAAAATAACAACTTATGAAGTCTACAAAATTAAATAAAGATGCAATTCTACTAATGAGTGACTGTATCACTTAGTTTCATTTGATATTTACCTTACTCTGACCTTCTTTTTCAGTCTGAATCGAAAACAAAAACCAATGTTATTGTAGAATCTATGTATTAATATGCAGTGGGTGGCGCTAAGTCGTCGTGTCGTATGTATTTAGAGAGTTCCCTTCACGTATCACGAGAATACATCATATTATTATAACGATACTATTATCAAGGTAACAATAGAATAGACGAATCAACTACTTAGAATAATGTGTTGTTGTTGGTACTAATCAGGTAGATATTTAATTAATTTTTAATTTGATCAACACAACTAATAGAAATAAAATCGACTTCAAACTCTGTAGTTGTTTACTTCGCATCTTTTGAGCTCCCATACTAAACAATACTGGCTAATTTGCCATGTCAGCTAAGCAAGCTAGACCTTTACATCCTATATCTAGCAATATGAAGTTTTATGATTGTACACACACGGCGGCGCCAGAAATGAGCAGTAGTTAGTTTCATAGTCTTTTATGTCTTACTGTCAAATAAAACAGGTTGAATCAAGTGGTGTGACTCACCGGTGACTCATCATTTGGTGTAAACGGCACTGGCGTGGGTACAAGCGCGAAGGCCATGTGCGGACATCCGAGCTGACCGCGCGCGCCGTACCCGCACGCAAGAATGCGTTCCCCGACCCGACACAACATGTGCCGGCGGCCGCACGCGATTTGCGTGACTGTGCTGCCCATTAGTTCCATTATCTGTAGACCAGAAGAGTTAGGTTTGTATAACACTATGATTTACAAACTCCTTACTACTCCTTATTACTGAAAGGTTATGATAATAAATTTTAAACTATCGCGTTCCATGATATACAATAATGTTGATCAGTCTGTGACCACGACCGGTGTAACCTGGTCGAAACGTCTGGCAAATAAAAGGTATGTATGTACCTATACCATGATCGCGTTAATTCCCGTTAAGATTATTGTAAAGGTTATGATTATTTTTCATAAAAGCACTCGTCAATTTGACTTCGCCTTGCCTGATGGTAAGCTAAAGGCAAAGTCTCTGAAAGCTTGATCTTTTGAGTCTCTAACTGCAGTTCCAACTCCGAATATCAAAGGACTTAGGCTTGTATTCTAGAGTGACTCGAGTTCTGTATTTTTATCTGAGGACAGATTGACAGATTTCATAGATTAGCTGTACAATCTGTCCTCAGATGAATCGAGACTCAGAACTAAATACCTTAAGAATACAGATGTTAGGGCTCTGGCTGAAGAAAGTAAGTTGCAGAAAACAGCTACTTGTTTAGCTTTTTTACAGACTGTTTATAACTTTTTTTTGTAAATACCTTTCTAGGAGCCAGCTCATCTTTTGTGACACCATGGCCTGTTTGTCCGTATTCGCCAATCCCACAGGTGAACACACCGCCATCTAGCGTAAGAAATACAGTGAAGTCTTCCCCGCACGATATATGACATACCTGAAAGGTAACAATAATAATCTAATAACAGTAACAAGTGTCAATTGAAATGCTTTTTATAAGAAACAATAATATAAAGACGACTTTTTACCTATAACACCTTGTATAAGTAAAAAAGTGCTTTAATGTAAAGAAAATCAATCTAACATTTACTCCTATAAATATTCTTATTGTAGCTTCTATGATTATCTAAAAAAATACCTTATGTACTAGCGTTTTTACTTTTTTGTATTAAACACTTTAATCCTGGATAGTTTTATTTTTTCGCCAGTTCATTTATATACTTTACGCAATTGATATCCAATAAAGAACTGAATATCATAATTTATTTTAGTAGTATTTATTAATACCTAGATACAAATAACATCAAAAATCTGCTACTTCAATAAAAAAAAAATTGGAGCCCAGCTCCATAGCTACATAGTTATTTTAAGAGCTCGAGTTAGACATATAAACTTAAAAGACATCCCCAGTAAGTTTCTTAGTGAAAGTATGTAAAAAAATGTATACTATAATTAGTCACATTTCTCTTCTTTTAGATATTAAATATATTACTCGAATAGGAATTTAAATAGCGATAAAATGATCTGATAAAATAACAACGCGTATATTATATATAGCAAAAGCCACCAGATCTAATCACAATCTTATAGACAGACTATAGAGAACGAAATCTAAAAATAAGTGTCCAAAGAAAAAAAAAAAAAACATGCAGCTCCAGCTAAACAAACCAAAAGGTGCTAAAATATATAGACGAGAGCTAATTTCTCTTTACAGTGCCCACAACACAAAACAGGCGATACATTCTTAGAAATAAATAGTCAACTTACAGATCATACTGACTGTACCTTAACATTTCTTAACGTTTTCAAATGATACGGAAAACATTTATTTTCTCTGTCGGGCAATCCCAGTTGGCCATGTGTGTTTTTACCCCATCCGAATACAGCACCAGATCTGCAAGCAATCAGTTCAGGTTACTCCCTAAACAAAGGCTCCTATAGACTAAAATAAGTTGGGCTTTCTCGAGTGGCTTAGATGAGAACTATGCTACCATTGTTCTCATCTAAGTCGGAAGAGTGACGATTACTGAAACTACGTTCAGTAATCGTCACTCTTCCGACCGTAACGTTAGGGTAACCAACGTTGTCGTGCCTGTCATCCTGAGGCCTAGCGCATACCGCTGGAAGCGCGGCGAAGCACGCTTTAAGATAACATTTTAATATAAACTTTAACAACCTTGATATACAGTCTTGATTTAAGGGGCCAGATCGTGAAAATCACCGAAAAGAGTGTTACAATTTTTCATATTTAACCTATTTAGATATGATTGATATCAATGATACTTTGTATATATTACAATCAAAGACCAAAAATTATGGTAGGCTTATATTAAACTCTTAAAACCTAATAGTTGTTATATAATAAACGTCAACAAACGCACAAAATTGAGAAAAAATGCAAAAACATGCCTTCGTATTTTTCAGATTTAACCCAATAAATCAACACAAATTGATAAAAAGAAACACTTTATGAACACTGAAGAAACCAATAAAATATATCGTGTACGTTTTTAGTACTTTTACAAACAAGGACTTCCTCTTTTAAAGCCCTAAAATCTAGATATGTTTTACGTAAATTCTCCATACAGGCTAAGTGAAATAGGCTCCAGTTTTTGAGTAAATTCATATTGAAAATGAGTGATTTTAGCAAGGAACCGGTATACATTTGAAAGTCAAAGACTTCTTGATAGGGAAGACAAAACTTATTTGATGGTACATTCAGCAATCAATCTAAAAAATCACTTCAAAGTTACTGAAAAACGCGTAAAATAGTGTCTTTTTTCTGCCATATTTTTTCTCATCGCCCGTCAGTCGCCCACGGGCCTTCGAAGCAAGAGCACGTCTCTTTGGCGCGTGATGACAGTTCATGCATACACAAATAGGCCTACCAAGAAATATATGAAATGAAAAATGGCGCCACCGTCTTCATTAATCATTTGGACGTCAATAAAATAGTATGCATTTTACAGTGACAACCATAGTTCCGATTTTAGCCATTTCACACTTTCGTTGGTACATTTATAGCATAATGTTTCAGATTTTGACATACTTGCTTTAAGGTTTGAACTGTAAAGTTGGGGATATACCTAGTTAAAATATTTTTTGTAGAAACAATATTTTTAGGTTCTATTGTAATTAAATTATAATCAGATACTAACTTCATGGTCTATTTTATATGATTGTATAGGTAAGTATATATGTATATTGTAAAGTAGCTGTTTCCGTACATATTAGTAATAAAAAAAGTTTCGTTGGCTTATGTTATATTAAAGATACTGATTCATATTTAGCAGCAGCACTAGAGTCGCAGGAGTCGCGGGTATCAGTTAGTGCGACCACCAGTAGACCTGGTGCACTGGATTAGAAGCCTTATGTATCACAATGTCGCAGATACGCAAGAGAGCCGCCTTCGTTTTTTTTTTTTTTATATAGGACACGTCAATTTGACTTCACCTCGCCTGATGTTAAGCTAAAGGCGAAGTCTCGGAAAGAGGGTCACCATCGGAAACATGTACCATGTTAACAGTGGTGGCACTCAGCTTGACGGCCTCATTAGATGCCTTTTCACGCCCCGCTTAAAGGACCCGGGACTGTAGGAAGAGGGAAACACGTGAGCTGGCAGGGAGTTCCAGGTCTTAATGGTGCGACATAGGAATGAGTCACTGAAACGCTTGGTTCTAGCAGGTATACTCTGCACCGTAAATGAATGGCATCTTAGCCCTGCACGTGTCGTCCTGTGTAGGAAAGGAGAGGGTGGGACTAATTGGAAGAGCTCGTCAGAACATTCACCATGGTAGAGACGGTAGAAAACTGCCAAAGACGCAACATCTCTACGCATCTGCAAAGGCTCGAGGGTATTCGTGACCTCAGGATTCCCAATAATGCGGACCGCACGTCGCTGCAACCTGTCGAGAGCATCTAGTAAGTGCTTTGCGGAGCCGTCCCAGAGGTGTGAGCAGTATTCCACGCAGGAACGAATTTGGGTCTTGTATAGAAGACACCGCTGTTCCGGCGTGAAAAAACGTCTTACTCTGTTCAGGACTCCGAGTTTACGCGAGGCTGATTTGATGATACTCTCGATATAGTTTTTGTTATTCAGTTTGCAGCGAACATCCATACCGAGGATATTGAGGTGATCCTGCAGTGGCAGTGGTGTGTTCTGAAGAGTGGGAAGGGGTAGGAAAGGAGATACTTTTGCTGTAAACGCACATGCCTGGGTCTTCTTGGCATTGAACTCGACCAGGTTCCTAGCGCCCCATTGAGAAATGTGGTCCAGAATCCGGTCCAGCTCAGTGACAAGAAGCTGCCTTTTTTCCGCGATATCAGACTGCTTGGCCGCAGGATTTACGTAACAACTCCCGTGCAAGGTGCTGTCGTCTATAGCAATGAATGCTACCGTTAGAGAGCATATCATTGATATGCAGAAGAAAGAGAGTGGGAGATAAGACGGACGCCACCCTGCGGCACGCCAGCATTTACCTGCAAGAACTCCGCAGCTCGTTCATCACAATTACGCGAATACGGCGTCCCCGCAGGAAGCTTGCAACCCAGTTGCACAGTCTGGGAGGCAGGCCAAAGGCTGGTAGCTTGGAAAGAAGCGATTTGTGCCATAACCTATCGTAAGCCTTGGCAATGTCAAGACTAATTGCCAGTGACTCGCCGTGCTTTTCCATAGCCTCACCCCAAAGGTGGGTCACGTATGCCAGAAGATCACCCGTTGACCGTTTCGGTCTAAAACCGTATTGCCGGTCACTAAGCAAGGAGTGATCCTCTAGGTGGCGCATGAGCTGTGTGTTAATAATGTGCTCGAACACCTTGCACAGCACTGAGGTGACGGCTATGGGTCGATAGTTGGCTGGGTCCGAGCGATCCCCCTTCTTGGGGATCGGCTGGACATTCGCCTCCTTCCAAGCCAAAGGCACTATACCCGAACTGTAGGACAGTCGGTACAGCCGCGTTAGCATAGGAGATAACTCCGCTGCACATTTTTTAAGTACGACCGCTGGAATACCATCAGGACCACTGGCTTTCCGGGCATCGAGTGATTGCTGTACTGCACGGACATCGCGTTGCCTGATATGGATATCAAGCATTGCGTGGTCACCAGTGGGCATTGTCCGTGGTTGCATACCACAATCATCGACTCGGGAGTTGGCGCCGAAGAGATTGACCAGCAAATTTGCTTTCTCTTGCGGCTCATGGGCCAGAGATCCATCGGGGTTGCTCAGCGGGGGCAGCGAGGGCTGGCAGAAGTTAGCTTGCACGGCTTTGGCCAGTCGCCAGTAGCCACGGCTACCCGTGGGATGCGCCACTAGCTCTTGGCCCAGCCGTGCTATGCGCTGGGCATCCGCCCTGACGTAAGCCCTCTTGCAGACCTTTGTGGCTCTGTTGTACGCCGCCTTGAAGTGACCCACGATGGGATCGCGTGTGACGCGCGCCCGCACCCAAGCGCGGTACGCAGACTGTTTATATTCAACAGCCTCCGCGCACTCGCGCCCGAACCACGGACGCGCTCCGCGGACTCCGGTGACATCGGTGTATGGGATATAGTATTCCATACCCACACCGATCTCACCGGCGACAGCAGTAGCGCTCTCAGATGGGTTCTTACCCTCAAAGCAGCGTTCAACCCACGGGATGGACGCATAATAGTCGCGTAGTCCATCCCAGTCCGCTGACGAGTAGTGCCAAAGACGCCTCTTCCCCTGCACGGGTCGTGGGGGCGCTACAATGGGCACGGTGGAGCGGACCAGACAGTGGTCGGACTTACCTAAAGCGGCACTCACCGATACACTGTACTGGTCCGGGCGACTCGTCAACAGAAGGTCTAGCAGAGAGGGCTCTATGCCGGACTCTCTTGGTATCCTTGTGACCTTGTGCACCAATTGAGTCAGGTCATGCGCCAGGGCAAATGTGTGAGTGGCTCTTCCCGCATGGTCTGTTTTGGCGGAGCCCAACCAGATCTCGTGGTGGGCGTTAAAATCCCCCAAAAACACCAATTCGGCGTTCGGAAACCGCTCCCGGGCATCATCTGCCGCCTGACTCAGGTATTCAAAGAGTCGAGTTACCTCTGCATCTTCCGTATGGGAGCGGTAAAGGCACACATAGATCTGACTCGCGGAGCCATGGTCTACGTGTACCCACAGGATGGAAAAGGATGGGTCCTGTAGACAGCGCAAACGGCGACAGCAAATATCCGCCCTAACAAACACGCACACCCCGGCTTTGGCTCGGAAATTTTCCTCGATAACATAGCCGGGGTAAAGCAGGTAGGTCGTGTCGTCAGGGCGGCGTATTTCTGTCTCCGTCAGAAACAGCATTGCTGGTTTCGCCGCCTCCAGGTGATGGTGGACGGCGTTGAGGTTTGCATGGAGCCCACAGATGTTCGTGGACTCCACCTCAAATAGTCGTGTTGTGGGAGACTCCTTAGCCGCTGTTCTGACTCTATCTTTTTGGTGCGCTGTCATGGTAAATGGAAAGGAATGGATGGGAAGGCGTGAAAAAGAGGTGATTGTCGCCACAGCACCGTGTGAAAATACATGGGACATTGGTTTTGTCTATGATTGTGACGGCATGACGAGAGCCGACGCGCCGAACGGAAGGGCCCCCGTACCCCCCCGAATATGGTCGCCAGGCTCCCATCCGGTCGCCAACCGGCACGACGTGCCATATCGGGATTATGCGCGACCTGGTGGGCCAGCCTTCCAGGGTGGTTAGTCCCAGTTGGGCCCCTGTACTATGCCGCGGGCGGCCAGCGGCACCACCGTTTCTACAGGTCTCCCTGTTCGGCGCGGCGCCCCGCGTCACACCCCACTAGACTACGCCAAAACCCACCGGTCCCACTAGTGCTGCGACTACCATCACCTCGGCCCGCCTATGCACTTGCTGATCCCTGAACGCAATCCAACCGAAATTGGATTACTATGGAGGGTTTTTCGCACTTGTGCACGGTGGTACCAACCCGGTCGAAATTAGTGACAAATTTGTGCCAAATTTCTACCACCAGTAAAACGTCGTTGGTACGATCACGTCAATCTGCGTCTGATCGATAAGGAGCGAACGTCCGAGTGCCATCACTGCGACGCGAGTGACGTCACGGGACTGCACACGCTCACCGAGTGGCCGGCATGGTGGGAGCTCGTGGCGGCCCTGGGAGTGAGAGTTCTCATCCTCGCCACCATGCTCACGGCGATGGTCCGCTGTGCGGACGCGTGGGTGGCCAGCGTCTCCTTCTGCGTCCTCCTTTTTTTTCTTTCTAATGGTCGTGAAGGAGACGGCGGAACGGGAGTGGCGGCGTGAGAGATAGAGACTTACAGGCCACGCCACTACCACTAAACGACAATCGGATCGGCATCTAGTAAGGTCGTAAAGCTGAGTGCCACCATTGTTAAATAAGTACGTGTTTGTAATGGTGGCCCTTTCTTGACACTTTGCCTTTATCTTATCTCGGCCCCTATACATTTTGATTAATATGCGCGCTCTATACCTACATAAAATATAAACTAATGTGATCTTCGGTATCTCGTAGTTTGATATTTCGTACAGGTTTGAACTTCGGAATTTTGTAATTCGGGCTTTTAAATATCGTTTCTTTTGTACGTAACTGGCAAGTACGTCTACGCGGTGGGCATTTTAATTTTAAGAGTATTTTCAGTATCCTCAGATATCAACAATTAGGTGTAGGTATGTCCCCAGCCTTATTTTGTTCGAAATCTCATAATCTCTGTTTAGAGTTTAACATGCTTTGTATGACACTGAAACAAAAGACATGCCAATGACGTCACGTAACATAATATGACAGGGATGAATGTATAAGAAGAAAAGAGATACGAAATGTAATTGACAGACGTAATACGTCACAATAAATCATATTACTCAAAAATGCACTCTAACCACAAGGCTTAAAATAGTTTTTTCATCATTGGTAAGACAATTTTCACCATTATTTTGACTGGTAAAGAGCGTCTTGCAGCCCACTGTGCATCTCGGTGATGTGTGCGTGCACGGCTGTGTCTGTATTTTGACAGATTTTGAGTCGTGCGCTCCGCGGACTCGGTCCTTAAGTCTAATTGCGAGGTGTGGATATTGCGCACCCCGACCTGGACAGTTATAGGTTAGAAGCCGCATTAGCCTTCGTGGTTATTTTTTTTATAACCACCATGTATGTTTTCAGATACCATTTCATACACTGCCGGGTGCGCACTCGGTATTGTATAGAATGCATAGGCAAAGTATGAAATAAATAATAATTTATACATTGCCTGCACGTTTTAGACATTCTATACATTGCCTAGGCATTGTATAGAATACTGGATTATACAGATTGCCGGTAACATAATCACCGTTAAGGATTACGTACGGCTGTCTGTCAGCGGAAGCTAACAAACCGCATAGTTAGACAGACGAAATTTTCAAGTGTAGACTATACCAACAAATATAAAATCTAACCAAAATAACACATTTTTTTAGGTGAATTCATAGACCAATAATCTTTAGTGCGACCACGAATTGTACAACCCCATAACATGCTTTGCTTGTTTATAAATTCTCTACTAAGAGTAAAATTTGAAACTTAAAATCATCAATACATTGAATTTATCATTTTTCAAGCACAAATTCATTAGAGTTCACAATTGTTATACATTAGTATGTAAATATTATAACAGATAACTACTATTTAACAATAATCAAACATTTAAAACAGTAGAGAGATAACAATATAATAATAAATTACAATAATACGTAAGCAATGTGTACTATCAATAGATATGATGGGAAATTTAGTTTATCTGACCGCAAATTGCGACAGTCATTTATTTAGCGATAAGGACTACGTATTTAAATAAGGCCGTGGACACACTTAATAACAATAAACATTAGCTTGTCATTATACAAAGTGCGTCATTAGTCCGGTATGCACAGAAGTAAATCTTGCATTTTGTTTATACCAAGCTAGAAACAATTCCAGGTATGTGCATAATACATACACACACTTACTAAATGCTTCAAGATTAAAAGCACAATACATGTGTAATCCTAAAGCGTTGATTCGAAAAAATCTATAGTAAAATTATGTTGTGGTTTGCATTTGTAGCGCTTTCGTCATTCGTAGATGCATGCGAATGCAATTGAGATACGCATCCTTCGGGAATAGCGTTAAATGAAAATTCCACGTCAATATAAATGGTTATCTACTTATTACTATTAATACAGAACAGAAAACAATATAATAATAACTCGTCCTTGGTAGTCGGGTAAAAATATATGCCTTACAAAATATACCAGCTACGGTTCGCGTGCGGTTCACAATGACGAATATTCAGTTACAGTAGCTACGTACCTACCTATGTAATATTCAGACTGGCGAAAGAAGATTGTATTAACATGAGGTCAAGGTTACAATCGTCATTATCTACAGTTTTGCGTCGTGTTTCACAAAAATAGCGCAACCACCATGCGAGGTACATAAGTGCCTGCGTACATTTTTTTTATAAAGAATATTTCCGAACCGAAGAAGCTACTAATAGAAAGTTACTAATATTCCCTCTAACCCCTCCAGCTAAGCTAAATTGCTTGTGTTAGGAGTGGGTTCACGGCGGTAGTGTAATGGCCAGGATTCGAACCCGGGACCTCTCGATCGTAAGGCCGACTCCTTAACGAGTAAGCTACCGATGCTTGCTAAAACATTATTGGTATCTGCAAGAAAAAGGATCCTTTGGCATCCATTCCCACTGAAGGAAACTACGCTTCGGTATGCTGCATCGATGATGCCGAAATATACTTTTCCTTACTGATACCGATAATGTGCGCCGGCCCTAAGACCTCTCAGCATAACTATAAGATCAATCAATTAGCCTATTGTAGTCCACTAATGGACATAGGCCTCTTCCAATGTGCGCCATATTGTGCCGATCCTCCTATAACTATTTTTATAGTTTTTTTTTTTATTTATAATTATCACCATCAAGGGCATAATGATATTGTACACTTGAAAAATGTTTTTCAGTATTTGTCTACATACTGTTATAATAATGGCCATATTTATGCAAATTGGAACCACACAGCTCCATTCTGCAACTAGATGGTTCCTTCCTGCGTAAACACGGCCATTATTATGTCAATACTGTAAACTGACCAAACCAAAAAAAAAATATATTCGTATTACAAAATGAAAGATAAATGAAGCTTACTTAGATAAGGCGAATGTGTGGTTGCTGCCGCAAGCAATCAATGCAATAGGAACTCCGAGTAGTGACGTGATTGCTTGCGGTACCATTTCTTTGTTCGACATTGTTCCCAACCCACACTGTCCGTAGCTATTTGCGCCCCACGCATACAAGTCTCCATCTAAAATAAACAAAAATAAAACATATAAAGGGATGTATGCACTTCTTTTTTACTTTACCTCCCCTGCTGAAGGCAAAGTCTCAGGAAAGTGGGTCACTATTACAAACATGTACTATGTTGGCACATAGCTTTTTTTTCAGTGAGAAAGAAAAGGAATACCTATAGGAAACAAGGATAAATTTATTCAATATCTTTAGCAATAATTGTTACTTATATGACGACGACTTTTTGTAATATTACAAAATTACACAGTGCTATCTAAACCCAAACTAACCGTGACTTGTAAATATATGGGTTCCAGACAATGAACAAACATACTTAGACCCACTTAATTTTTATTTGGATTCCAAGAACCAATAATGCGAAACAATAGTTTGATTTGCTGATATGACATGCCTTTGAATTTGTCTTACATGTTTGTAAAGTAACTAACAATACTCACTATTAGTCAAAGCTATTGAGTGATAAGCTCCACACGCCACCTGTATAACGTTTTTTGTCGCGAGACCTTTGACGAACTTCGGTTTATCTTGAGCATGGGTTCCTAAGTTACTGCCTAACTGTCCCATACTGTCAGAGCCCCAACTGAAGAGCTGCCCCCATTCATCCAACGCTACTGAGTGCTGCATACCACATGCAACTGTTGATATTGTGCAGTCTTTGAATGTTTCAACTAGAGCTGAAAAGTGTTCAAAGAAATTAACCAAGGAGAGCTGAATATAAAAAGTTGTACATACATATAGGTATTCACGTCTGTACATATGTAATAACATGGGACCGACCATTCTGGGATTTATAGTATATTGCCATCGAGCGGGAGCATTGTCATGGACTGTATGTTTACTCCTGGATAAAGAACAGCCCTATCCCTTAGTCGCCTTCACCACTTCACCCAGATCGAGTTGTCCTTTTCCACTTCACCGAGAATCAACACAGCAAAAGTCATAATATACTAGCAGTAACATAATATTCATATCCTAGGGATTGCAGATAGGTTGTTAAATTTGACAATACATACCCAGCTCTTTCTCGCTTTAAAAAGGAATATATTAACATGCATATTTTTACACATGCTGTACCACAGTTTTACATCTCATAAATATAGTCAGCAGATTGAAAGACTAACGGTACAGGGGTAAACAACCTTGTTTGAATAACATTTTTCTAGATTTTGGTAAACATGTGAAATTGATTATATTACGTTATGAGATCAATCTAATTTTATGATGTTAGGTCAACCCAAACTTCCTGGAGAATCATAAAGCTTAGTGTCTAATAGGCAACATTGCAACACACCATGTTGCACAATGTTGAACAAAATGCAATACATGCAATAATGCAGTACTGTGTTGTCTGTCCACCCATGATTTAACATTATGTATTTTCAACTACAGATGGCTCAGACGCAGAATGTCCAGTTCTAAAAATGTCCACTGGTCGCAAAAGGTGTACCATTGATTAAAGTATCTTCATAGTGAAGGTACATTTCTCAACAGCAGTTAAATTTCGAGAAACAAGCTATAAAATGCAATTAGGCTAATCAATTTGAATTCTAGATTAGAATTCAATTGATGAACTTTATGGCTTGGTTTCTAAAAGTTTCTACTTATTTAAATATTGAAGTTAAGACTTAAGAATACCTATGCAATTCAGAGTAGTGTTCGGCTGTCAGCAATAGGTACAACCCCCTTTATATGACTATGGTCACACAAAATTTGGACCTTGACATAGTTACTTTTGCAGAACTGAGAAATCAGTGTATATTTAACTTGAACTAGTTGAACATGACTACATTGCACAATTGCTGCAATATAAAGAGATGTACAATATTAACAAGCTCACCAAACTATGTCATGAGAAACATCTGACATTGTGTTAGTGGCTACTTGCTTTCAAATTGCAACATATTAAGACTCAGATGTGAATAAAATAATAATAATCTAAAAAATCCTACATAGTACTATTTAGTTCCAAAGTAAGCATAGCTTATTTAGTTTGTAATCTCGGTTCCACAAAGTGTATAAACATCTTTAGACATTTCCTATTATTATTTATTATTCATTCATATCTACTTTTGTAAATAGAAACACCCAGACCAATATCGAGATGTTAATATATACAAATACATTAACATATATACATACTACATATACAGTAGCAGCTATTGACCCCTCCATATATTGGAGGGGTCAATACAAATTGACATTTTAACATAACATATTCTAACTGTATTCTACTGTTAAATCTTATGTTTTGTACTGCAATAAATAAATAAATAAATATTCCACAACATTCCACACAACGCTATCTAGACCCATGGCACTGGGTCTTCATAAGGAAGAGAATTTTTTTAGTTACTACTAGAACATACTAGATGGCGTTATATGTAACGATTTATCATAGCACTCGTATATAATCGTTTTTATACAAGAAAAGTTGTTATTTTCTAGTCAAACTAAACTCATTATTACTTATAAACGTAAAATAATGAACTTTTGATCTAATTTCGATAAATTGGTTAAAATAACAGCGCCATTCACGTTCTTTTTCAGTACTACTGAGATACGGCGCTTTAATTCAATATTTACTTTATACTTTAGTTAATAGATGGCGCTATTCAACATTTCTTCTAGTTTATTTACGTTAATTTATAAATTGAATTCGATGAACGGATAGTCTTGTGTTGTTTAGCGTGCATTTTTTATGTTATATTATTTTTACTACGACCGACCTGGTTTGAATTTTGGACTTGAAGCTTCCATTCACGAAAGTTTTCGGCACGTTTTACGGATTGATACGATGACAAATAAAATGACATCAAATTCGTAATCAGCATACTCAAAACCGTAGACAGAGAAGAACATAGACAAATTGATAGCTTCCATCGCATTCATACAAGAAAAAGACAACTAATTCGCGAAACAAACCATAAAGAAAAATAGCTATGTACGAAAGTAAACAAACTTGACAGATTTTCAGTTTACTTTTATTCGTGTATTTATAACGCAATAATTGTTCTTAGACGTGCTAAAATATTCGCAATTTGGTTTTGTAACAGTTATTCAACATAAAGTAAACACAACTGAGGGAAACATGGGACGGTGCAGTGTTTTGAATTGTAAAAGCGATAGTGAAAGGAAATTACCCGGCGTATCTTTTCACTCCTAAATAAATACGTTTTTAAAGTTAAAGGCCCGTTCATACACATGCCACAGTGTATTATTTCATGGGAAGTACTTAATGCATATAATTCTATTGATAAAATAGTATAAAACAGCAAATAATAATTATCATAAACTACGAAATAAATTTTATTCGATGTTGCCAGGTTTTGAATGTTTATTTGTCCAATATTATGGGTACTAATATACATGATGTAGGTACTTCTTATAAATATGATGAAATATAATAAATATTCTCATGTATATAGTAATATTATAATTGTATTATAGTTTTCCGGAAAATACAAATTTACAACAAAAATGGATTGAAGTTACCTACAGGACGTACAAATTGGTTGCCAAAAAAGTAATCAAAATATGTAACAAACAAAATAAGTAAAAAATCGAGTAATTATGGAATATGAGTACCGTCGTGGCAGCAAAACGGCACAAGCGGCATGCAACATCAACGACGTTTACGGAGCTAACACTACAATCCAACGCTGGAAGCTCTCCGTCATCCGCCCTACTCACAAGACCTTGCGCCTATAGACTACTACTTTTTCCAGAATTTGGGTAACTTTTTGACGGGCGAAAAATTCAATACCCGAGTAACAAAACAGTCATGAAATGCCTTTGAAGAATTTGTTGCCTCCCGTCCAGCTGATTTCTTTAAAAAGGGCATCGATAAACTGCCAATGCGTTGGCAAAGATGCATTGATTGCATGGGTGATTACTTCGATTAATACAAAGAAACAATACATGAAAAAAATCGTTTCAATTTTTTCATACTAAACGGCAATTTCATTGGTAAAGACCTTATATAATAATAATTAAGTACTATTGTTATTACACATTTTTAAAATACCTAAAGGTTTTTTTTTTAAACCTGGGGAAAATCGTTCATGGATGTTATGCCGGACTCCTACCGACTAAAAACCCCGACGGTAACGCCCAGCAGCCTATGGTTGGGAGCCCCGGGTAAGCCCTCGGAAGGATGTCCCAGGACTGGTATATTGTTTTGAACTTACTATTCACAGACGCAGACGTCTTCTCTTTTTACGCCTGTGGAACTATTAAACCTTTCAAATATTTATGTTTTATACTAGTACAACTCACTGTAAAGAATTTTATCCAGAAATAGAGATCACGATCTCCTGAACTTAAAAACAGAGCCAAATTTTATCACGAATCAGGCGTCAAATAAGGGGTTCACAAATAAATTAATATTTTGCTCTTTCTGGCAATGGTACACGCAAATTTACTTTTCACTAAACATTTTTTTTCTCTCATAACTACTCATAAGACATACCTACAGATACATCACTGATTGCAGATACAAAGCGAAAAGAGAAAAAAATAATATTGCCTGTTTGCGAGCGAATTTATCCATAAACTAGGGTAATTTATCTTTCAAAGTCGTCACACTTGTGTTACATGGCGCCATAGATAATATTACCACAGTATAACGAGAGATCTTACAGTAGTTCAAGGCGTTTGATGTTTGCGGAAACGGCGCCTTTTGCAGTTTGGTCAGGGTTGTCACTTCAGTTTTTAATTATAATTAATTTTTCTGTAACATTTAATATTATAACCACTATTTTGATCTCTCAAGACAAGGCACATCAACTCACGCTAATATAAATTACTAGCTGATGCGCCCGCGGCTCTGCTCGCATGGATGTCGACTATTTCGACTTTTAGTTATATTATCGCCGGTTCTACTCAACCAACAAATATGATCAAGCAAACGTAATATTTTAACTCTGAGTTTTTGGATTTCGGTTTCGGTTTCAGTTTCGGTTTCGGTTTCGGTTTAGGCTTCGGTTTCGATTTCGATTTCAATTTCAATTTTTGATTCGGGTTCGGGTCCGGGTTCTAATGTCGATGAAATTTCACTAATTGCCGGGATCGCTAAATTGATGATATATTCTTAAGGAGCCTATCCACGATCAGTCCGCCTGCAGTTTCAGAGAGAATCGGGTGGCTTGCAGTCCTAAATTGACAGCGCTGTTGGCGATGCGAAAGCGATTTTGGCCTGCCGGCGATTCCCTGCTGTCAGTTTTGCGGTTACACACGATCAGTTTTCCATCGTATGATTGCCTGCCGGCAATTGTCTGATATCCGGATTGACGACCATTTTAACGACAATCAAAGATGGCGGACATGAAATTTCCCACAAAGTCAACAAAGGTTTTCGATGTTTTCTGAGTTGCTAATTACGAATATACCATCCATCCAGCCATCTGGGATCGCTTCATAAATAATAATATATTCGTAATCAGCAAATCGGAACACATCCACAAATAAAGAAATAGCCTTTAAGTCTCAGAAGCGATGTATCAGGGCTATGTTTGATCTTAAAGTAACGGATAGCCTGCTGTGTACCATATTTTAAAAGATACAAAGTTCTGACACTTCCGTCTATATACATTAATGAAACAGCTATCTTTGTTAAATTGAACCCACATCTATTTCCACAGCTGTCTGATGTGGTGAATCGCAATAGGCGTAGGAATGCACTATGTATTCGGAAAGCTAAGTCAACCCTTATGTGGAGTAGTATATTTTGTTTAGCTCCAAAAATATACAATAAGATACCTGATAGCTGGAAAAAATTGAGTGTTGACATGTTTAAAAAGAATTTAAAGGACATGCTATATGATAAATGTTATTATAATATTGACGATTTTTTAAATGATACAATCTAATTAAACACTGACATCTTAATTTTAAATTGTACCTGTTGCATGTGTTGATTTTTAATGATAAATAATGAGATGTATTCAATGTAAAATTTTGTACGCCAGAACCGGCAGAATATGAACATTATGTACCTAAACACCATTTTGTACCATATTCAACGAATAAAGACTTTGACTTTGACTTTGAAAACCCCGAGTACCCCGAAAACGACATCCATATCGATTTTAGTAAAACTTTCGAGTCCGCCATCTTGGATCGCTAAATGGATGTTATATTCGCTATCAGCAACCCCGAGTACCCCGAAAACGACATCCATATCGATTTTAGTAAAACTTTCGAGTCCGCCATCTTGGATCGCTGAATTGATAATATATTCGTAATCAGCGACCCAAAAAACCCTGAAAGCGATACCCATATCGATTTTGGTGAAAATTTCGAGTCCGCCTTCTTGGATCGCGTAATGGATGTTATATTCGCAATCAGCGACCCAAAAACCCTGAAAGTGATACCCATATCGATCTTGGTGAAAAATTCGAGTTCGCCATCTTGGATCGCTAAATGGATGTTATATTCGCAATCAGCGACGCCAAAAACCCTGAAAGCGATACCCATATCGATTTTGGTGAAAATTTCGAGTCCGCCATCTTGGATCGCTAAATGGAAGTTATATTCGCAATCAGCGACCCCAAAAACCTTGAAAGCGATACCCATATTGATTTTGGTGAAAATTTCGAGTCCGCCATCTTGGATCGCTAAATGGATGTTATATTCGCAATCAGCGACCCCAAAAACCCTGGAAGCGATACGCATATCGATTTTGGTGAAAATTTTGAGTCCGCCATCTTGGATTGTTAAATGGATGATATATTCGAAATCGGCGACCCCTAAAACCCTGAAAACGATACCCATATCGATTTTTGTGAAAATTTCATGTCCGCCATCTTGGATCGCTAAATATGAAAACGAATAAAAAATCAATTTAACAAACAAAACGAGTCATGAAAAAAAATAAAACACGTGATTAGTGTGATTACAAATGAGACAGTCCTGAATCCTTAGTACCTACCGAGCAAAATCTAGGGGCGTACCGAGTTATACCCCGTCCCCCACCACTCCCCTGCCCCCGCACGATTGCTCTGTCTCTGTATGATGAATGTATGAATCGTTAGACTGTGATATTACTATTTATAGCATAAACTTAACGATTTTAAACATTAAAAACATTCTCTGTCTCATGCGTGGACACGCTGAGCCTGTGTCTATTAAACGTAGTGTATTCAAAGTCTATGTCAAAAACCCATTAGACCATAGGTACCCATATTGCAATTCAGATACCACAGCGCGGCCATATTGGATTCCAAAAGTGACATAGCATTCTCAAAATCCATTAGACCATACCCATATTGTAATTTAGATACCACAGCGTGGCGGCCATATTGGATGCCAAAAATGACATCGATTTCGTACTCAGCATACTTTAAAACCCATTGAACCATACGTATATTGCAATTTAGATACCACAGCGCGGCGGCCATATTAGATTCTAAAAATGACATCAAATTCGTACTCAGCATAGTCAAAAACCCTTTAGACCATAACCATATTGCTATTTAGATACCACAGCACGGCGGCCATATTGGATACCAGAAATGACATCAAATTCGTACTCAGCATACTCAAAAACCCATTGAACCATACGTATATTGCAATTTAGATACCACAGCGCGGCGGCCATATTAGATTCTAAAAATGACATCAAATTCATATTCAGCATATTCAAAAACCCTTTCGACCATACCCATATTGCTATTTAGATACCACAGCGCGGCGGCCATATTGGATTCCAAAAATGACATCAAATTCGTAATCAGCATACGCAAAAACCCATTAGACCATACCCATATTGCAATTTAGATACCACAGAGCGACGGCCATATTGGATTCCAAAAATGACATCAAATTCGTATTCAGCATACCTACCTACTCAAACACCCATTGAGACATACCCATATTGCAGTTACGTGGACACTGACGATAGGGCTAGTCTATAACCTAAAAGTCGCGCAGCGGGTAATGGAGCGACCTATGTAGCTCGCAGATTAAGCAAGCTCCTTGTGGTAATGGGCTGGCCACGTCTGTCGAAGGACCTGATGGCCTTTGGAGCAGACGAGCCCTAGAATGGATACCGCGAGAATGCAAACGGAAGGTAGGACACAACGTAGCCAGGTGGACTGACCACCTGAAAAAGGTGGCTGGGACAGACTGGTTGCAGAAGGCGGAGGATCGGGTGAAATGGCGTACAATGTCCAGCAGTGGACTGCGGTGGGCTAATTGATTGATTGCTAATGCAGTTTAGATACCTACTACAGCGCGGCGGCCATATTGGAGGCAAAATTTGACATCAAAGTCGTACTCCACACCCAAGAATAAGATCCCAAAATCATACCTGGCGAAAAGAGGATATTGCTTGAGCGATATATCTTGGACCTAAAATGTGTTCTAAATCGGCTCTATACGCGCAATACCTACACGTTTCTTAGATGTATTTTGAAGATAGCATGGGATGCTACTGCGGTGGACAATCTTACATTAACAATCCGCGCGCCCGGAAGTATCCCGCGATTTATGTAGGTCCAAGATATATGGCCCGACCAATACTACGTTTTTTTTCGGGCAAATATACTATGTGTCATTTTTTAAGTTTACGCGAATGTCACTCATTGAAATACAACCACTTTTTACGGATTGCAAGTTAGGAGATACGATCTATACTTGCATTATTTATAGTCACAGTCTGATTTAATAAAATATAGGTAGTACGTAGGAATACCTTTGTTTATTTATGTATGACTGACACTTCTTAACATTGAAAATATAGTACACCGCCATCTAGTAGACATTACTGCACAACGTACGCAAGTTCGGGCTATTCCGTCGACATCTAGTGGCGGCTAATAATAGTTAAAAATAGCCCGCAAAATAGCCCGAGTTAGGATGGTCACATTTTTTTGTATGGGATGAGGTATCTGTACTTTAGTATTATGTTATCTGTGCCCATGGTAAGCTTTTATAGCTTGTGTTATGGAATCTAGAATGCGGATAAACATACTTATATACCTTTTTTTTTTTGTAAATACATACATATTATACATAGAAACACCCAGACCAATGCAAATAGCCATATTCATGCATACAAATATTTGCACTGAGCGGGAATCGAACCCGCGCCTCCTGCGTGGCAGTCGCATGCACTACCGCCACGCCACGGAGGCTGTTGAATATAGCTAGATAGAATAGCTAAGATAGCTAGATAGATAGCTAAATAGCTAGATAGAATATAGAGATAGATGCAATATTAGATACTAGATTCATATTATCTTGGACCTAAAATGTGTTCTATATGCGCAGTACATGTTTCTTGGATGTATTTTGAAGATAGCATGGGAGCTACTGCGGTAGATGATTTCAATATCACCAATTACAGACTATTACCCATCAATCTGTACATGCATCCAGGGCTTTTTATATTTCGCAATTAAGGTCCAAGATAAATGGTTCGACTAATACCTGGATATTTTCCATCTGTTTTTTCAGTGTGACGTCCCAACTGTCCGACTTCATTGCTTCCACAAGAATACAGATTGCCAGTACTAGTCAAATACATCGTGTGGAACTCTCCAGCCGCTACTGCTTTCATATGATGACTTTCTTTCCATTTTGCTAGTGTGGGTTTTATAACCTGAACAGGTAATGCAACTATGTTCAAATATAATAAATATTATCATGTTATCTAATTAAATAATGCATTGCAGCTTTTGGTAATAATTTCTATGTTGATGCTAAATTTTAGCAAAAATTAAGGAATTTTCTATGAACGATAAATTATAATAAATTATGAAAAAAGAAGGTTGCTTAATATTATGTATTTATTCCACCATAACACAATCCGTCTGAGCGCATATTTATCGCACAGAAATGATAACACAAAACTGATATGGTAAACAAAATGTGCTTTAAATATAGTTTGTGGAATCGGTATAAAAGAAAATAAGACTTACCAAATCTAAAGTATCTGGTCCTTCTATACACAGTTCGTGATGAGTTGCATTACCCCAACAAAACATTTTCTATACCTTTATATTTCGACGAATGACTTTTAAATTTTACTAATATTTATTATAACCTCTACTCCCGATCCAGATCAGTCTGATTAAAAGAGGTAGTTTGGATTTGATAGATCTAAACCATCAAATTTACACAGCAAATTTTATTTGCAACATTGTGGATAAAAATAATAAAAAAGCATTTTTCAAAAAATCGAGAACAATCTTTCAACTTTGAGTTAACTTGTCAATTATATGTCACTTTGATTGTCATTGTCAAGCACACTACACAGAATATAAAGGAGCGAACTGTCAATAATGTCATAATCCGTTCCATCAGTCCCGTATCAGTCCCTTTCCCGTTTTAAGGTAAAAACACCAGTGGCGGGCACTTTGAAGACAAATGAAACTTCAATCTACAAAATTAAAAGTTTTAACTGTTACAGTAACATATAGATATTGTTAAAGAGAAAAAGAATCTCCTCGGGCGGGACGAGAGAGAACAGAAAGAACTTTACGTATCAGAAGATGACCGTGACCAAACCGTTACAAATTTCTTCAACCCCCGACACATTATAATTGGTGTGTAGGTGTTATAGCATTATTATTCTAACTTTAAAATTCGAATATATCGGGAAAAAGGAAATGCTCAAGTGGCGTTCCATCCTACTTGAGCATTTCATTTTTCCCGATGTATTCGAATTATAATGTTAGTAATTTATTAATTTTATTTATTTATTGTAAGGACGTGGTTTAATACGGTAGGCTGATGATAGTGTACAGATATCGGAATCTGTAATGTTAACCCTCTTTTCTGAGACTTTGCCTTCAGCTTATCATCACGCGAGGTGAAGTCAAAATGATGTAATGTGCACCTAAAAGCCAGGAGGCCAGATTGCAGTCAATGAAAACTGAATAGAGTAACCTTAAAGGAGAGGGGGGGGGGGGTGGGGGGAAGCACACGGCCCACCTGATGGAAAGTCGTGGACTATGGACGTATGCAACGCCAGAGGCGTTACACTCGTGCTGTCTATCCTGAATGAAACTCTTCTAATGCCCCTCTTGAAAAACCCCATATATAGTGGGAAACGTGTGTGAAGAACCGAGTTCATTCCACAGCTTGAGCATGCGTGGGATGAAGTTCCTTTCATACCCCAAGGTGCGCAACGTTTCGGTTGCAATGTGTGGGGTTGAATTCCCAGCCTCCCTATAGCGAGCGGTGCCATGATAGAATGTATATAGCTGTGGGCATCATGTCAAACCATTCATCTAAGCGGAAACCACTATATAGACAGTAGAAAACGTATAGCGAGGTAAAGTCACTCCTCAGGCTAAGAGGTTCCACATGGGTTCCTCATCATTTCACATCGGAGGTTCATAATTGAAAATATCTTGATGAAAAACATAGACTGATGAGGACTTGAGGAAGGATGACGAAGAAGTAAGATGAAGATAAAATAGAACGGGGAGAAGGAAGAGGTAGCAATGGAGGAAGGGGTGAAGAAAGAGAGAAAAATGGGGTAAGGGATGGAGACATGGGTGAGATAGGGAGTAGGGGAGGGGGATATGTCTATACACTTTAAACATATACTTTTTCTAAAACATTCCTATTTTGCGAAAGTTTTGGGTATTTTACTTGTTTTGGCTAACAGGTAAAATATAATGTTTGGCACTAATAGAGAACATCATTTGCATAATTAAAACCGCTATAGGTGTACCAGAATCTCGTGGCAAACGTCATAATGTAAATGTAAACTCAAACTGAATATTTAACTAAAACTTAGAAGATGAATAACATTATGTTTTTGTTAACATTAACAAAAGCATAACATTTCAAAATTAGGTCTTTATTAACTCTTGATTACCATAACAAAAAAGAGATGGCAGTGGAAGTTGAGTGGTTTATCGTAGTTTAGTATTATGTTATCTGTGTCGTAGTAAAGTATAGACTATAGACAGATATAGATTATTACATAGATATATAGATAGACGGCAATAGACGGGACGTTGTTCGGCCATATTTGTTATTGTGCTGATGGGGATTTATTTAGATCGTTTGATTTTAAACTAGAAAGTTAAACAATCTGTGATGTGGTATTTTATTTCATCGTATCCTACTTTTGAGAGCTTTTTCCGAGTGACGTAAAACCTTTGATTCACAAAAGAGTTATGTTCACATAGTGACCGTGGATACCCCCCTTGTGGTAATTTCTATATTTCAACGAATTTTTGGGAGATTATTTTAATTAATCTCGCTAAAGTGGCGGGGGCATCTAATAATAATGGAAAAGGGGGAAGGCCAGCCGCCCCTGTCGATGTGGGGTCTCCCCTACTCGATTGGGAGGAGGCTGACCATTTCAGTTTTGAGGACTCTGAACGATTCGAAGAAGACTCCCTGTGTAGTTGGAGCTCGGAACCCGAAAGCCTATGCAATAACTGGCGAGGTTGGAAGCGTCCCAACCCTCAAAATTCATTCGGCACCCGTTCTACAAGAAAGACCAATCAAGGTAACATTACGTACAGCTGATTCTTTGTTTCGAACTATCGAAATGATGACAGTGGTAAATATTATTTTGCAAATCATGCATCTAAAATCGAAAATATGTTGATTTTATTTCATGAATTGTTGTTATTTTGACATTTAGTTTCTATTTTCATTGAAAGTTTTGATGTCATGGCCTATAGGTACTGGGTACATTGTGTGAAGTGATACAAAGAACAGGTGCTTGAAGTCATTTACCTTTGAGTGAATTGAGTAGTTAATAATACCTTTGGTTTCCATTCCCTGTTTTTTTACTCTTTGATCTTTTTTTCAATCATGTTCATGTTATGTATGTTTGGATAAATGGAAAGTTTTTGATTCTTGTCAACTTTCACTAGATACTTTCACTCTAATTTTTTGGAGATTCTCATCTATAACATAGTTTATAGACCATTGTAATGTTATGTAATAAATAAAGAAGGATGCTGTAGTTTCAATTTTTTTTACCGTAGGGAAAAATCCTTCATGGATGTTTCTGCTGCTGTAGTTTCATACTAGTTGAGAATAATCCTATTTTTCATAACTTCTCTGTGAATCAGATATGTGTAACTCCTTATTGCATTTTGTTCAATTAATATTACTATTGAAATAAAATGCCAAATAGTGAATAGACTAAATTCTATTCATATAGAATTTAGTCCAATCTCTTTCTTTATATCCTCAAGGTACACTCACTATGATGGCTCCCCAGTTGGTACCTGATAACAGTCCAGTCAGGTACCAACTGACTTATACCAACTGACTACTTTATACACACTCATAAAGTAGATTTCCAAAGAGTAGAATTAAACATACAGAAGTGGTAAGACCACTAGTACTCATACCAACAATATGAAATATTGAATATTGTTTCTTTAAGTTAATATTAAGCAAGGTGATCCCCTCAGTGGGGCAACTGCCATTGCATAATTTGCCTAACTTGCTGTGATGATGTGATGATGGTGACATAAGTTTGACTCATTCTGTTTACAACACTTTAAAACAGCTTGTAATTAAAATATATGGCGAGTTTTTGTTTGGCTTTTCAGGTTGTTATATACATATGAATAAAAATTAAATAATACTGTTTTTTACACCATGAAATTCTTTATAATAATTCATTTATGTTCCTGTGATATACAATAAAAGTGACACAGATGAAAATTTATTATGTTACTTAGACTTATTTTTGCAATATTAGCTAGTATCAGTAAAAAAAAAGAGTGTCAGGCAAATACTCATCTTTGTTTTGGTATAAGGTTTGGATTTTGAACTCAACTTTGAATATCATAATTTGTTTCATGAGTAATGAGATGATGATGAAAATCGGTAGATGACGCCACGTCGCCTTAAAGACGTATAAGATGGGAAATTTGAATCATATCGGGCGTGTCTCGGTAGCCGAATTGGTCAGGCATTCCCCCTGTAAGGGAAAGACTGTGGGTTCGAGTCCCGCCCGAGAAGATTCTTTTTCCCTATGTATTCGATTTGTATAGTTAGCATACTTAATGCTGTAAAAATTCCTTCAAGAGCCTATGTAACATGAAAATATATATACATGCTATTCCAAAGTTTAAATATTATCCTAATGCCAAATTATACCCATATCTGTTTAGCCATTTTTTACATGAGAAAATAAGAGATAACAATCTATCCAGCCAGCTTTTCATCCATCCATCCATCCATCCATTAATCTGTCCAAACTTACATCCACCCAATATCCATAGGCCAATGATTGCATCTTAAAAAATACATTCAAAAGTAACAATGAAATACACGCAAAAGTTGAATGATCTGTTATATCAAGCTGGTACACATATCTCCAAATTCATCCAATAGATAAATGGGCCAAATAGTCTATTTACCTAGGTCGTTGATTCTTCCCACTACTGCTAATATGTTAGCTTGTTCTGAAAAAATATGTAATATATTTCAAAATAAAATATTGCTTAACTAAACTGATACAATTTCCCAAAAAAAAAATTAAATATAAACAATAATTCGTGCGCCGAAACCGATACCTAAATTTTTCTTTCGTCGGAGTTTCAAAAACATTAACTGTGATAATTTGAGAGCTGATCTGAGGGAAACTGACTTTTCTCTGGTGTATAACAGTAATGACATCGACATAAAAGTAGACATCTTTAATAGATTACTCTTAGATATTTATGATAAACATGCTCCACTGAAAAGGATTAAAGTGAAACATTTGCCCGCGCCATGGCTTTCAGAGGAAATCAAAACGGCTATGTCTAAACGGGATAAAGCTAAAAGACAGTACAATCGTAATCCCTCTGATGAGAACTGGTCTACCTATAAAATCTTTCGGAATCGCTGCAGTCGTCTGTGTAGGGACGCGAAAAGGCGCCACATTCACGACTCCCTTAATAACTCGAACACATCTCAGGTATGGCAATTTTTGAGGTCCCTTGGTATCGGTAAAGTCCCTAGTGACATCACCGATAATACTGATCTCAATGCCCTGAATGCCCATTTCTCCACACCTCCAACCTTGATAGATGACGTTAATAAAGCTTCTACTCTCAGTTATATCTCCAGTCTTCCCCTGCCTGGATGTGCTTCCTTTATATTCAACCCGGTTGCAGAGGACGATGTAAGGAAACAAATCACCTCAATTTCAACAAAAGCTATGGGTAACGATGGCATTCAGCTACAAATGCTGCTACCTATCCTCAGTGAACTTCTTCCAGCCATCACGCATATTATTAATTTTTCGCTTGAGAATAGCTCTTTTCCGTCGGCTTGGAAAAAAGCGCTTGTTATTCCTTTGCCCAAAACCACCAATCCCACCTCAGCATCCCAGTTTCGTCCTATTTCAATCCTGCCAATTCTTTCCAAAGTCCTCGAGAACACGGTGCGAAATCAATTAGCTTCTTACCTTTCCTCTCATGGTCTACTGAGTCCATACCAATCTGGCTTTCGTTCAGGCCATAGCACAGTCACGGCACTAGTTAAAATATCGGATGATATAAGACTGGCCATGGAGAACAAACTCCTGACAGTAATGGTTTTGCTAGATTTCAGTAGCGCCTTCAACTCTGTTGATTTCGACATCCTCCTGGGCATCCTATCATCTTTAAATATATCGTCCTCTGTAATCGCTTGGTTTAACTCCTATCTTCATGGGCGCTCGCAGCGGGTTCACTCGGACGAGGTATCCTCTGACTGGTGTGACCTTACTGCGGGCGTCCCACAAGGTGCCGTTCTCTCTCCTCTTCTTTTCTCAATCTTCATTAACACTATCAGTAAAGTTATATCCTCCAATTTTCATCTCTACGCAGATGATTTGCAGCTATATCGCCATTTTGGGACTAACGAGAGCAATGAGGCCATTACCATTGTCAATAAGGACCTGAAAAACATTAGTGCTTGGGCAAAATCGTTCGGACTGCTTGTGAATCCCGCCAAATCCCAGGCACTCATTGTTGGTGGTAGATACTTCTACAATAATCTTGACCATGCTTCTCTGCCTCCGGTCTATTACAACAATACTGTGATACCGTATACCACTGTGGTCAAAAATCTAGGGGTCTACATTGATTGCAATCTGTCGTGGACTAAGCATATCACCGAAGTTAGCAGGAAAATGTTTGGTACGCACCACTCTCTTAAGCGCCTTCAGAATTTTCTTCCTTTTAAGACCAGAATCTGTCTTGCTCAATCTCTTCTCCTTCCCCTATTGGACTATGCTGATGTCACCTTTCTCGACGCAACCGAAGAACTCTGGAACAAGCTGGAAAGGTTACAGAATCTTTGTATCCGGTTCATATTCGGTCTACGAAAGTACGATCACGTTTCGGAGTTCCGAAAGCAACTAAAATGGTTACCAATTCGGCGGCGTCGAGATGTTCACATTCTTTCCTTACTCTTTTCTGTTCTTCATAATCCCAAATCTCCTATATATCTTCTGTAACGTCGCGTTTGTGAATCTCGTTACATCGGTGGTCTTTAACGGTTTTTAGTCGAAATTTCGCTAATTTCCGAACGTTGGAGGCGACTGGCAACACTGCGTTGGCCAGCACGTCACCTTTCTCCTTGACGATCGACAAAGATGTCGATCTTTTAATAAAAATTTATTAATCTGAATCCATTGTCATGGATTGAAGTTATTCTTGTCCGGATGACATTGTAAAATGTCCCCGCTATGATATTGATGTGGAATTGTTCCATATTTCTGGTGAGTTGACATTTTCTTAAAAAGATTCATTTCGACGTATTTTTTCTGATTGAAAAATAATATTTTAAATTCTGTTGTTTCAGTATTTGTTTCAAAGATGCAATGATATGTCGTGTGTTTGGCATTTAACCAACTAGTTATGGCGGTGAGTCACACGTTTTTCTCAAAAATTAGGACCTCATGTATTCTGATAGGTAGGAATTGTTCTAATAACCTAAAATTTTATTTCAGGTCTCCATTGGAGCCGCCTTTTTCTTTT
Source organism: Eilema sororculum (assembly GCA_914829495.1). Taxonomy (NCBI): domain Eukaryota; kingdom Metazoa; phylum Arthropoda; class Insecta; order Lepidoptera; family Erebidae; genus Eilema; species Eilema sororculum. The sequence goes on along the minus strand of OU618543.1, from coordinate 17,094,786 downwards.
TCTTTTTCTTTGTTTAACTTTGGCTTTTCTGGTACTTCAAATTTGGCCTTTCTTGGAACTTGCCTCTGATGGTTTGAACGATTTTTCAACCATACGAACGAGCATGTACAATATCTTGAAATAATGGCTTGTTGAGCGGAATGTTAAGCTTCGCTGGTTGAGGTGAACCTTCACACACTCGCCGAGGGATGCCGTGAGCTTTCGTTTACTTTTAATTAAAATTTATCTTTAAAAACCTTAAAAAATTGCATTGGTGACAAGATTAATATGTCATGTAGTTCTTAAATTTAATCTACTAGCATAAAATTCTTACAATAATAAGCACACTGGAGCGCTAGAGAATAAAACCTTAAACCTCAGTGCGGTGGTTTTATTTAGCTTACCTCCGGCAGATTAAAAGTCTTCAACCTACTTGATTGACTATCTTAGGCATGTGCTTCTCCAAGGCGCCCGAATCTTTAAGGTAATGTACCTATTTATATTGTTAATTTACAGGAGAACACACTTGTTAACTTTATCTCAAACAACAAAACACACATGTGTACATATATTTTTTATTATTACAATTGTCGCTCGCGAACAGGGACTTGACAGTGTGCAAATATATATATATCCTTGTCACCTTTGCATTATTAATTTAATTTAACATGTTTAGAACAATGTTTCTTTCATGTATATTACTGCATAACTCTGTGTTTCAGTAAATATTATTGTTTGTTTACTTTACAAAACTAATCTTACTACAGGTTGGTACGCTACTGTTTATATCTCTTAATTACAGGTGAATATTTCAATTTGTATAACATTCACAGTTATTGTTATCATTGTTTTATCTTGTATAACCTTAATTTATAACAAGTTACATTATCTACATAGTAATATATAATGAAAAGTTTATAAACTTCAAACTAATATGTGAAAGTATAGTAATATTTGAATCTTTGATGTTTACCTCAAGTAAACAGAAATACTTTATTTTGTGAATCACTGATGCACTTTTTTATCATTACTTAAAGGCATTTGACCTAAATAACTTAACAATAACATTCATTTCTTTTGTTTGACCTACTTTTGAGGTTAGCATTTTTCAACAATAACAATTAAGTTGCATTCATAACTTATTTACCTTTCTAACTTTTATAGCTGCATTCATTGCATTCATTGGAAGTTCTTAGTGCATTTTATACAACTATTTTTAGATTTCACATTGTTTTCAAACATGGACAAGGAGACGCAGGCTCCACCATTGTTTGCAGTTATTGATAATACTGTCCCGGTTGGTACATCTACTCACGAGATGCCCCATGTCATGGCTGATCTGACTGAAGTTGTTGATCCGTTTTCACATAGTCGGGGAGCTGGTGATTATAGTCCGAGAGCTGCATCTTCGTTTAATATGATGAATGTTCTATTGAATGAAGACTTGAAGAAAAACTTGCCTTCTGTTACAAAGTTACCCGATTTGAAACGTTGTAAGCTTTTGTATGATGGTAAATCGTGTGTTAGGGAATTTATTACTGAAGTGGAAGAATATTTCTTGTTTAAAAATTTTAATGAACATTTTTTAGTTAGTTCATTCATTTGCTGATCTTTTGTCAGGCACTGCGCTTAAATGGTTTCGTAGTGTGCGTATTCGTATTGCTTCTTGGCAGGAATTGAAGGCTGCGTTGTTGAAACGTTTTGATAGGATTGAATTTGACTATCATTTAGAACATGAACTCCGCACTCGTAAACAAAAGATAACTGAGTCCTTACCAGACTTTATTACAGATATAATGGATATGTCAAGCCGTTTGTCTATGCCTATTTCTGATGCTACCCTAATAACTATTATTAAACATAATATGTTAAATATTTACACACCTTTTGTGTTTGGTAAAACTATTGCTACTATTGATGAGTTCATTTACCTCAGCAGAGAATTAGAAAATTTTGTGTCTAGAAAGAACTTAAGTGAGAATAGAAGTATTAAAAAAGAAAAACCTTCTGCTCACGTTAATGCTGTTAAAGCAGATGAATTAATATGTTTAAAATGTAAGTCCTCTGGACATTCTTATAAAAATTGCCCTAAGTTTCCTGGCATAATTTGTTTTAAGTGTCACAAAGCTGGTGTCACTACGAAGACTTGCGAAGTTTGTAATACTGAACAGTCAAAAAACGTATCAGGCCCCATCGAGCCCTAGTTTTTGATAAAACCTCAGGTGACTCGATGTTGAAAAAATTTAGCAATGCACCGGATGATGCCACTTGTAAAAAAGAATTTAGTGACTGGTTAGATTATTTGAAAGTTTTCTTTAGTAATATCAGGGCTGCCCCTGTTTTGTTTGTTAAAAATAAAGACACTAGACCCTATTTAAAATTTAATATTAATAATAAACTTTATTCTGGTTTGTTAGATAGCGGAGCTTGTAGTTGTGTACTCGGTTCTAATATTCATCAAACATTTTTACAATTAGGATTTAAACTTAAACCTCACCAAGGTAATGCTGTTACTGCTGATGGTTCTCCACACAAGGTTATTGGAACTATGGTTTTACCTATCACTTGTGATAATATAACTAAAAATGTAGATTTTTTGATAATACCTTCTTTTAAACCTTCCATTATTTTGGGATTCGACTTTTGGTTGAAATTTAACCTTGCTAAAGACTTATTAAATAAAATCACTTTTGAAAATGAATCCACAACTTGTGTTAATGCGGTTACTTCTGTTTCTGAACTTTCTCCGTCTGAGAAACAGGAACTTAATAAAATTATTTCACTTTTTGAAGATATTTCTTATGAAAAGAGAGGCTTGGGTCGTCTTGCACGTTGGGCTGCTAGAATTTCTCAATTTACTTTTGATGTTAAATATAAAAAAGGTTCTTTACATTTAGTTCCAGATTGTCTATCTAGAATAGAAATTTCTGCTATTAATGTTCCTTTAAATAATAATATTGTTTTGCCAGACGAGGATATCGTTGATCCTTGGTATAGAAAAATATTTATAAATTGTCAAAAGTTTCCTAGAAAATATAAAAATTTCAAAGTTGAAAGTGATACTTTGTATAGATTTTTTAAAGATAAATATAATCCTAATAATCTTTTAAATTGGAAAATTGTCATACCTAAAGAACACATCTTAGACACTATTAGATCTAATCATGATGATGTTAATTCAGGACATTTAGGAATTCATAAAACTTTAAATAAATTAAAAGTACATTATTTTTGGAAAGGTATGTTTATTGATGTTCAAAAATACATTTCTTCTTGTGATACTTGTAAAGCTTATAAATCTTCTACTAATCCACCTCATGGAATTATGGTTAATCCTAAAAAAGTTGATAAACCAATGTTAATGCTTTCTATTGATATTATTGGAATTCTTCCAAAAGCTTATTCTGGACACAAGTATATACTTTCAATTGTAGATGTTTTTACAAAATATTGTTGGATATTTCCTATGATTAGTGCTACTACTAAAGTAATTTGTAAGATTCTTGAAAAAGAGATATTTCTTAGGCATGGAACGCCTAAAATTTTAGTTTGTGATAATGGAAGCCAGTTTACAGCGAAGCAGTTCGTTGATTTTCTGAAAAGTTATAATATTAATAAAATATTTTATAATACTTTATATACCCCTCAAAATAACCCTGTAGAGAGATATAACAAAACGGTCGAAACATGTATTTCTTGTTTTGTTAAAGATGATCATAGAACTTGGTCACAATATTTGCCTCATGTTCAATTAGCTTTGAATAATAGTGTGAATCTAGCCACAGATTTCACTCCTAATTTTCTCATGTTCGGTAGAGAACTTATTTTGATGCTTCATTGCACCGTTTTAGTAATTCTTTTGATAACCTTGATCAACTTGATGTTGTTGATAGGTCTTCTTTTGCTTTTTAATTAAATTTCTTAGTGATATTTTTGTTAAAGTTCAAGCTTCATTGCTTAAAGCTTATAAGCGTAATGCGCGTTATTATAATATAGGGAGAAAGGTCATTTCGTTTGAAGTGGGAGATATAGTATGGAGGAGAAGTTTTGTGCAGTCTAATGCTCCTGCATTCTTTTAGGTCTTAAGTTAGCACCTAAGTTTATTAAATGTGAAATATTAGATAAAGTTTCCCCTAATGTTTATGTCTTGAAAGACCTTAACAAAAACTATACAGGTCGTTATCACATTAAAGACATAATTAAATATTAAATTATTTACTGGTTTTACCAATATCTATCTTTGTTTTTTGTACTTTGGTTGAAGTATGACCCTATTGAATGGTGATGTTTGAAAAGTTTTAGGGTCTTGAAAGGAGATGTATGCTAGGAACTTCACATCAATTTATTAATTTCAATTTTAGATACATTAAAAATTACTTAGGTCATTTTAGGTCTTGTTTCTTATATTTTCTACTCGATACTAACAAATTGTCCCACGTCAAAAGATCTTATATTTTTATTTGTTTTTGTATAATAGGATTATTGTCCTGTATATATATTTGTTTACATTTTTGTAAAATTGTATATTTTGTACAAATTTGGGAATTTAGTTTCTGCTCTAGTTTAGGAGTGAAATCTAATATTCATTTTCTGTGTTAAATTCACTTGACTTATTTCCACTCACTTTTGGAATGGAAATTTAAGTTTCTTGAACTTAGTTTTTGTACAGTTCTGAGTTATTGTCTTAATATTAGGATTCTCGGATTGGACGCATTCTATATGCACTTACCTTATACCTTGTTATACCATTTTTGGGAAACCTGGGATTTTCTGGACTTTACATTTTTGTGCTATTGTGTTTCATACACATAGTCACGCCTTTTTACGCATTGCGCACGGAAAGCCAGTGGTGATGTACCGGTCGCAATTGTCGTTTTTCTTTTTTGTACTATTGTTTCTATACACATAGTAACATTTTTTATGCTTTGCGCACGGAATGTCGGTGGTGTTGAGCCGGTCGCAAATGTCATATTTTTTTATGCGGTTGTGCTCAGAAAGTCAGTGGTGTTGTACTGGTCACAATTGTCATATTTTCTTTATATTTTGCTTGTGCTCGGAAAGTTGGTGGTGTTATGCCGATCACAATGCTTATAAATATATTAACCTCACACTTTTGTTGTGATTTTGTTTTGACGTTTGGATTTTGGAGTTTGGATTTGAATTGAAGTCGGCGGTTTTACACCTAACCGATAATGGGAAAACTTCTTTGTTTTTGCCAATTTTGTTTCAGATTCGGCAGCGTTGGTGCTTAACCGATATCTTCTTCGTTTGATATTTATTTAGGAATTGCTGGTATAGAGTCGGTGGCGTAGGAGCTCAACCGCACTTTTGTATTGATGCTGGAAGGCTGGTTAAGATCTAGGATTAGATTCGATGGCGTTGGTTGCCTAATCGATATCTGGAATTGGAATTGAATTGGGATTTGTTTCATTTTCTCTGAATACTTTATTTTTCAGATTACTTTTCACTCTTTTCGGAGTATTTGTTTTGCTTTTGGTTTATTCCATTGAGTTGGAAAATATCTTTGATTTCCTTTGTATTTGGAAGTTGGTTTCCGAACTTAAATTTTATTTTTGAATGTTTTCACAATCTTTTACTTTTTTTGTAGATTGTTTTTGCAATATGTTTGCATGATGCTTTTGCATTTTTTTTGTAGAATGTTGCAAGACATTTTATTTTCTTTTGAGGTTTTTGGATTTTGGTCTTTGAATCTCATTGTTTTCTTTAAAAATAAAAAGGAATACCTTTTTCTTTTTTTGGGGAGGGATGTAATGTAACGTCGCGTTTGTGAATCTCGTTACATCGGTGGTCTTTAACGGTTTTTAGTCGAAATTTCGCTAATTTCCGAACGTTGGAGGCGACTGGCAACACTGCGTTGGCCAGCACGTCACCTTTCTCCTTGACGATCGACAAAGATGTCGATCTTTTAATAAAAATTTATTAATCTGAATCCATTGTCATGGATTGAAGTTATTCTTGTCCGGATGACATTGTAAAATGTCCCCGCTATGATATTGATGTGGAATTGTTCCATATTTCTGGTGAGTTGACATTTTCTTAAAAAGATTCATTTCGACGTATTTTTTCTGATTGAAAAATAATATTTTAAATTCTGTTGTTTCAGTATTTGTTTCAAAGATGCAATGATTTGTCGTGTGTTTGGCATTTAACCAACTAGTTATGGCGGTGAGTCACACGTTTTTCTCAAAAATTAGGACCTCATGTATTCTGATAGGTAGGAATTGTTCTAATAACCTAAAATTTTATTTCAGGTCTCCATTGGAGCCGCCTTTTTCTTTTTATTTTTCTTTGTTTAACTTTGGCTTTTCTGGTACTTCAACTTTTGGCCTTTCTTGGAACTTGCCTCTGATGGTTTGAACGATTTTTCAACCATACGAACGAGCATGTACAATATCTTGAAATAATGGCTTGTTGAGCGGAATGTTAAGCTTCGCTGGTTGAGGTGAACCTTCACACACTCGCCGAGGGATGCCGTGAGCTTTCGTTTACTTTTAATTAAAATTTATCTTTAAAAACCTTAAAAAATTGCATTGGTGACAAGATTAATATGTCATGTAGTTCTTAAATTTAATCTACTAGCATAAAATTCTTACAATAATAAGCACACTGGAGCGCTAGAGAATAAAACCTTAAACCTCAGTGCGGTGGTTTTATTTAGCTTACCTCCGGCAGATTAAAAGTCTTCAACCTACTTGATTGACTATCTTAGGCATGTGCTTCTCCAAGGCGCCCGAATCTTTAAGGTAATGTACCTATTTATATTGTTAATTTACAGGAGAACACACTTGTTAACTTTATCTCAAACAACAAAACACACATGTGTACATATATTTTTTATTATTACACTTCGTGAGCGTTTTGATTTTCTTGTCCCCAGGGGTAAACCCTGTCGCACTTCATCTTCTCTACTACTTCGAACTCCGTCCCATAGTTCTTCTTACTATGACAATTCCTTTACTGTCTCTGCTGTGCGGTTGTGGAACTCTCTTCCTCATTCCATACGCGACAGCCCTTCTTTAAATATCTTCAAAAAACGAACGAGTGACTACTTTCTCTCTCAACAATAGCAGACATAATATGTATTTAAGTATAATATATATATATGATTATATATGTATGCAGGTATATGTATGTATGTAGGTATATGTAGGTATGTATGTTTATATATTCTTAATTATTTCTACTGTACTGTATGTGTATGTAGGTCTAAGATGTTTATACATGTATGTAAGTATTTATTATATAATGCCTTTGTCAGGAGTATACATTTCGTATACCCCTTCACTATAAAATTTGACATTTCTTGTACACAAGACTTTTGCCTCTCCTTGGATTGCTATTCCTCTGTGCACTGTCCCGGGTTTGCTGGAAGAAAACTCAACATTGAGTTAAGCTCGCCTTTGTACATATTATTTCTTTTCGATGTTTAAATGCCTTTGTGTACAATAAAGTATAAATAAAATAAAATAAAATAAATATTATCAATTTTTTAAATCTCAAAAACCTTTTATTATGAACTATAGTCGTTTCGGAAAAAAAGAATTTGGGCAGTTTCAATAGCAAAATCATCTGGAAGTATTCATTTGGGGAAATTTATTTCCTTCTTTCGAAAAAAAAATTTACAACCCCATACATTCACCTGAACATTATTCCCACACATTATCAAAAAAAAGAAATTTTTCCTCCACCAACTGCCCTAATTCTTTTTTCCGAAACATTATAGTCGTTTCGGAAAAAACGTCACCAATATACTGAGATAAATGCGATATTCTCTTGCACTCCATAGATTTGCATTACGCGCTAACGAAGTGTGACGTCACAATTTCGGATGATTTTGTATGGAGCGTTATCGGGCGGCGCTAGAAATTGAATTTACAAAGTCAAATATTTAAAAAAATAATAATCATCGTACGACAACAGTTCATTTTATTATTACAAAATGGTAATTTTTCGAAAATAAAAAAAAAACTAGTCAATCAGCCTATTGTCTGCAAATCATTAGCTTTGCTAGCTGAAATTAGGTCCCTGTACCAAATTTCAGCATATAGTCTGGAATTTTCTAAGGTTCATTTATTCTTCAGCAAAAATATTTTTAGCTTCTACTTTAAAATGTTCTTTTCAGATAAGTCAGTGTGCTCACTAAGTGAGCTAGCAGCAAAGTGTGTAGCTTCCCATATACCGTTTGAACTGGTTGAACATGTCTACCCACCTGTGCCTGAACAGCTGCAGCTCCAAATTGCCTTTTGGAGTTTTCCAGACAGTGAGGATGACATCAGACTATACTCATGTCTTGCAAGTGGCTCACCTGACGAGTTTCAAAAAGGAGAACATCTATTCAGAGACAGGGCGGTGAAAGATGTGTTACAAATTGGTAAGTTCATTATTTTTTGTATCATACTGTATTCTATGTTCTTCTGGAATCCAGTAATAATATCCAGTAGTAAATAATATAACTTCTTATCTTCTTCTTCTTGTTATAAATAAAAATTAATGTTGCTAAGTGCAAACTTGGAGAATGGCTCGAACAATTTGGCTATTCTTTTCCTGTTTCTTAGGTACACAGGAGGTATAAACTTTAAAAAATATCCCATGAACTAAAATGGAATTCCACAAGGGTGAAGTCGCGGGAATCAGCTAGTCTTATCATATTATAAAAATTAATATTGTGTTAATAAATGGTAATTAGAAGTTCCACTGAATGTTTTGCATATAAATTAAGGAATTACCTACTGAGTTATGACAGAAACTTGACCTATGGACATTGACATTAAAAATGGATTTGTGATGATTATACTAACATATTTACACTTTTATCTAAATGAACATTGCTGGTTTTGTTTTCTTATCAATCTAGAATAAGCCTATGTTTTATAGGTCACAAAATTAGTCACAGATTTTATCTATATTTTTAATACATTTGATTATTTCTACATTTGAGAACATTGCATCACTTCAATTAATTTATTTTCAACAGAATATAACATGGTTATAACTTATTTATGTAAATTTAATCTACTATAGCTACATTTCCCAGTACTTCCTAGGCGCTCATAGTTGCTGCATAATTTTTACATTGTTCATCTTTCTTTTAGGTTTTCACCTATCAGCAACAGTGTATGTAATAAACATGCCTCGTTCAAATTACAATGTGGCAGTAACATTTGACAGACAGAGAATATCATCATGTAATTGCACATGTAACATATCAGCTCACTGGTGTTCACATATTGTGGCTGTTTGCCTTTATAGAATACATCTTGTAAGTATATTATTTTTAAAGCTGAACTGCATAGAAATAACAGTGAATATTAATAGATTGGAGATATTATTTATGAAGCAACATCAAGTCTTGTAAAACTGGATACATGAATATTAAACTGCTTTTTATGAATTTATAAATGGAAATAAAAGGTGTTGATGTACCAATATGTTGACTGTATTAGGTATATTTACAAGAAATTTCGACACTTAAGTCGTTTATCTTTACATAAGTCACCTATATATCTATCAAGATATAAGCAGGAGTGGTGAGAAGGACTATAAGTCAACAATTAGGAAGCTCGCGAAGTGTGCACACAGATAGCAGATGTTAGGTTGTTGTCTCTGCCTACCCTAGAGGCAGAAAGGCGTAAAGTATGTATGTATGTGGATAAAAGATAAAGCAAAGATAGGAGCAATTTTTTTTAAATTCCATGTATTCCATATTTTTTTCCCCTAGTTTAAAAAGGGATGGTAAGGCTCAGGTATTGTATTACCTTGATGCCGGTTCGGAAGTTCGTACGAGTGCGGATTAAAGCCAGTTAGCATTTAATTCTTTCAAATGCCATTGGCCTGAACCCGCACTCGTACGAACTTCCGAGCTGCCATTATGTTTGGTTCGAGGTATACAGTTTATTCTTTTCTTCTGCTCACGTATTCAAAATTCGAATCGAATTATTTGAACACTTCGCCTCTTGATCCTCTACCCCGTACCACATACTACAGATTGCGTTCTGCTATTGAGAATTAAAAAACCAAAATTCCAATAATGCATTGTTCAACTGCGAAATTCAATCCCAAGTCCTCACTATCGACAATGGCACACAAGCGTATGCGCATAAAGTGCCTTTAGATATATCTAAGAGTTTTTTAAAGTAACTATTATGTTTTTTAGCCATTAGGTACCAGAAAATAAATATTGGTGTTATTTTATACCATTTATTTTTCTTTAGCCTACACAAGTATGCCTCCGCGCACCCGTATCGGAATCCCTACAACGGCTACGAAGAGATCAGTTACAGAAGTTCGCACAATATCTTATATCGGAGTTACCGCGACAAGTATTACCAACAGCGCAAAGAATACTAGATGAGCTGCTGTCAGCGCAGCCGAACTCTATAAATACGACGTGCGGAGCCCCCGACCCCACCGCGGGAGCATCTGCCTATGAATACACCTCTTGGTTCCTTGATGAGAAGACATTGCACAACAACATCAACAAAATTTTGGTTAAATTTTGTGTGCCTGCTCCAATTGTATTTAGGTAATATTTTATTATTATGAACTTTTTTAATCATATACAGTTAGTGACAAAAGCTGCTGGACAACTAAAGTTAAACAATGTTTACAGAATTACTAAATAGATGTATTAAGTATCTTTGTTCTAGTGTAAATATTTTGCATTACTATATAAAAAATATTAGAGCTAACATCTCTGACAACCTACTTTTGTTGCTGAATGTACATTGGTGTAAATTCTATACAAGGTGTTTGATTTTACGTAATTTTTTCAAACTATAACGATGTCGTGCTGCTGATGTGAAAAGGACTTCATCGATTTTATATAATATATAACATAAATTAAAAATTTGTAAACACCCGACACTCGCCGTCCCCACTTTAACCCCCATAACTTTTAAACGGCTCAACCGATTTTCATCAAAAATGTCTAAGAACACTCGCCAATAAGTCACCTTTAGTACAAAAAAACTAAATTGAAATCGATTCATTCGTTCGGAAGCTTCATAGCTGCCACATAGCATGCCACAGACAGACAGACACGTCAAACTTATAAAACCCTCATCTTTGCGTCAGGGGTTAAAAAGAAGTAAATTACGTGTAGCAATTATTACTGTAGAACATTTGAACACTTGCAACATCTAAGATATCACTTTGAGGAGGATGGAAATTGAAGAAAGGCTGTAGGCTGTAGACTTTCAATTACCTTGCAAATACACATTTATATACTCGGCATGATCTTATGCCAAATTATTCTCCAGCTTATAGTTTAAATGTAGTCTCATTTAAAAATACAATTCACAGTGATGTCAACTATCTAAGTACTAGTGCACCACCTGCGGCCGCGGAATGGTCATCACTACTCCGTCCTCTAAGAGGCAGGGAGCCGGAAGGCATGTGGAACTTGCTGTCCATTGTCAGAGAAATGTTTAAACGTAACGACAGAAACGCTATACCATTGCTGGAAATCATCACCGAAGAAGTCATGGCGTGTGAACAGGTTAGTAAAATTAATACACATACACATAATCACGCCTTTATCCCCGAAGGATTAGGCAGAGGTGAATTAACACCCACATTTCACCAATTATGGCATTCGAGCCCACGTAAAAGGGAATGAGCCTTTTGCCGTATTCCAGGCACTGTTGACTTGAGCCGTGCATCTAAGGTTTAGCCTGGGCTGTATTATATCTGTCTGATGTTAAACAGCGTTATCCCTTAGTCGCCTTGTACGACACCGCATGTGGGCTCATGTCAATAGTGCAATGACCAGGATTCGAACCCGGCACCATACGATTGTGATACCGACTGTGTAACTAACAAGCTACCCACGCTTAAAATTGTGTTTGATTAGGGAATGTAGTGATGAAGATTGAAAAAAAAAGCATGAATGCCATCTGTGTATACCTAATCGAAACATATTAAGATGTTTTGATCGTTTGGCTGTATCTTGAATATAGAAGATGTATCTTGAATACAGAAGAATGTCGTATGTGTGTAATGGTTACAGATCAAATAGGTCACACTCTTGTAAAAGTCATAAGTCATACACAGTGAAAGTAATAAAAGGTAATGTTTCCATAGGTTGATGAATGTAAGTCATTCTAGTGACATATGGAGGTCATTTACCCCTGTGAGAATACATTATGACGGTGTGCACGAGTATATTTTGCACTGGGTAATTTAATTACTGTGTTCACATATGTACTACATACACCTATATGCATAATTTTATTTTATTTGAAATAAGAGCTAATAGATAGAACTCCATCCAAGGTAATTTTAATGATTAGATTATATTTACCTAACTTCTATTGAACTTTTAAGAAAGGAATACCTTTAAGGCGTTCATCCTGCCAGGGTACGAGAGATATGTTGCCTGCATTCTCACCTCCGGCAAATGAAAGACCCAAAGACGGCGTGCGTTGTAGTCGGTTTGAGTCTGACATAACCACCTCCACCGGCTCCGGTTGGGGGTGGTATCCGTGGGGAATTTTAGTATGTTAAAAAAAAGCGTTCATCCTGTATTTTACATTTTTTTTATCTCTGTATCTAACAAGTCCACAGTCTCTTCCACCACTGTTTTTTTTCTTAGTTTTGTATATATTGTACATTTAGTTGTAATTATCAGATGATTTCAATAAAATAAACGCTTTTTCACTTTTCGATACTGGAAACAAAATAGACAATTTTTTATTGGGCTTTAAACTTCTTAATTTAGTCTATGGCAATACTCTGTATCTATATTTAAACATTCATAAGTATTTTGTACCATGTTCATGTGCATTGTCCCGATCGATAAAGAGAAAATAAACGAACTTCTAATTTTACAACTGTCATTGTGACTTACTGATTTGATCTCTCGACAGATAATCGTGTGGTGGTACACTACCAAGGCAGCCCTAGTCGCTTGGGGAGGAGGCACCGGCACCGGCAAACACGGCGGTAGCAACGGGAACTCCGCCGCTCAACACGCCTGCTCTTCACTCTGTGATGAGGTACACTTTACTAAGCTTATGATAGACAGATATCTATCTATCTTTCTATCTATCCTGTAACATTTATTACAGAATTACATAACATGTTTTTTTTAGGTGGTCGTGCTGTGGCGTCTCGCTGCTTTGAACCCAGCACTAGCTCCCCACGAACGTGACACGCTACACGAACAATTCGCACAATGGCATATGAAAGTACTTGATAAGGTAATGTGAAAACTCAAAAAAAGATTTTTTTTTTGTGGGTAGTCAAACTAGAAATCTTAACACGTAATGACATGTTTCATATGTAGATAAAAAAAAAATAGATATGAATCACAAAAAAATATGTCGCGCTCACTGGTTAACAAAATTCAAACTTTTTTTTGTCCCACGATAACTTATACCAAATTTTGAATGTACTATGGCCACCAAACAATAATATATCAACAGAAAAAAATTGACACATCAGGTTTCTTTGTGACATCAAGATTTATATTTTCATGAAAAGTACAAAAATCAGTAATAAAAAAATATTTCTTAATTTAAAAAAAATATCTATGATTTGCGTGAATGTTTGGCTTCTGGTAGGTCCCTTTTAAGTCCCCAGCAGTAATCTGCTAGCATTCCTGGACTCCATTTCCCTTGACAGCGCTTTTCTGTGAAGGAAATGTCGTGATGAAAACTCTCGCCTTGTTCGTCGCTCACAGCACCCAATTTTTCGGGAAAAACATCCAGATGAGAGTACAGCATATGTATTTTAAAGACATAGTACTTCCTAAAGCTTTGTATAAAATTAAAAGCTCACTGATTAAGTCTTTGTAATTTTCCGCTTTATGGTTTCCTAGAAAATTTCGAACAACATTCATAAAACATTTCCAGGCGACTGTTTCGTGATCATTCAGCTTTCCTTCAAAGTTTGTATCCTTCATTAGTTCCAGTATTTGTGGACCAACAAATATTCCCTCTTAAATTTTTGCCTCGCTGAGTTTAGTGAATTTCTCTTTCAGGTATAAGAATCCACCGCCATCTTTAGGCATAGCTTTTACAAAAAATTTCATCAGGCCGAGCTTAATATGCAATGGTGGTAAATTTTTCATCTGTTGGCCGATGACATGATTGGGTACTGGACAGTGTGTTTAGACTTAGTTGTTATGCCTTTTGTTTGAATCAAACAAAAATAACAATCACTTACATGATCCTTTGGTTCCGTCCAAATCATTGGTATACCAAAAGCCAAATGTCTAGATTCTTGATTAGACCAACCTAATAGGAGTCTAACACACGTTGAACAACATACATGTGGAACCCAGGGCTTATCTTGGTGGCGTACAGGAAAACCAAAATAGTCTAAATAGCACTTTTCAATTAACGGCGTAAATTTCCGACGCTGAGATGTAAAAGTTAATTTCCACACACATAACAAAAACTGTCTGGATTAGAACACTTTCGCGGCATATTTACAATATAACAAACGTAAGTTAGTTGAATGCAATCGTTATACAGTCGTCTAAATTAACGTTATTCAAATAAAAACACGTAAATGTGGTCAGAAATGAATATGTAGCTGTCACAAAAAAACTGGATGTGACTGATACAAAATAATGATTGTTTTTGAATGAGGGTACATCAACATAAATAAAAATCATCACAAAGTTCGTGTGGCAAAAACAGTGTTGACCAGATAATCGATATAGCAGTAAATCAATAAATTAGGGTTTCTTAAAAAATACGTTCCAAAATTCGGCTCGGTTGCAGGTCAGCTGTAAAAACCGTAAAGGAGCTAACTCAATTTCTATTATTTTTACTGTTGATTGATGGCACTTGGTGGAAACCTTTGGTAAATGTAAACCTTTGAGAATGCCGTAAGGCGAAACTGGTCAGGTGTAATAGAATAAATACAGTGGAAAAAGTACAAGTGTTCTCAATGTGTAACTCATTTTCTGTTTTGATGTCAAATAGGTGGCGAAAAATCGAAACAACCACATGAGCAGTTCATCCCACACTCGCCACTCAACCCGCTCTTACTCCCACTCGCCATACATCAATGGGATAAGCGACAACGAGGTGTTCCCCGGCTTTCACCCAGCCATGGAGGCTTGCTTCCTAGAATGGGATGACTATCAGATCCCCGGAGTAACATATACTAAAGACTTGAATCCGCTGTACCATAGTCCCTTTACCATCTTCCGGCACACTGATAAACAAAATGATAGCGTGCATCAGGTATGTTCTAATTTATGTTCAGGATTTTGATACTTAATTTTTTATGTTCATTCTTTTATTTTATATTCTACTATTGTATTTTAGGTGAACTCATCAAAAGCGGTACTAAACAATGAGATGTCTTTAAGTTATCGACTGACGAACCCTGATCCGAGTATACATCGCAGCCATAGGACTAGTCACATCACCGTCGATTTAGCTATGCCTGGGCCGTCTAATCAGGTAAGATATCAATGACGAGTCACATAATCTGCTACTTAAACCATAATCTATCTCTGTGCCAAATTTCATTGTTCATCCATCTGTTTAACTGTTGTTGCATGATTGCATAAATTGTCGCACTTATTATAGTGGTGTTTCTGTATTCTGTGCCTTAATTAAGCCATATTTTACAACGTTCCAAGATGTACGTTCATGAAAGCTTCACTCAAGTCGACATTCATGATGAATTCAAGCGGTAATGGAACCGAATATAATGGTTCTGTTTTGGATTCATAGGTATGTGGAGCTGATATGGGGCCGAGTGACGCACAGCGAGATTCCGGTCCCAGTGATGGGAATCACTCAAGTGTCTCATCTGAAGGTATGTACTTTAACACGCTTTTATTAGCTTCACTTGTTACTATGTATGTAAGAAAATCTTGGAATCTTAATTTGACCCACTTCCCGGTCTTCGATTAGGATGATGTTTTGCACACGCTCTGAGTTCTGATGACAATACATGACTAGCTAAAAAGTCTTTACAAATCCAATATAGCGGCCTTCCCAAGATGGCGGACTGGCTGTTTGAAAACCACACCCATGATATGGGTATCAAATGAAAGGGTTTGCTATCAGGAATACGAAAAAAAATAGTCACGTGACTTAAATCCTATATGGCGGACGTCCAAGATGGCGGACAGGCTATAATTTTTAGTGCGTGCTAAAAGCGTGTATTTTATATTTGTACTTACAAATACTTATTTACTTCAAATGTTTGAACCCAGTGTTAAGTTTGTAATAAATATTCGTATAATTTATAGGTTTCTGCGAGAACGAAGAAGAGATTCTCCAACAGAGTGGTGGTGAGACTGATTCCCAAGAATCGAGTTCTCCGCCCGTGTCATCTGATGACGCAACGCGTCGTGTGTCGAACGACGAGTCGGTGTCGGACGACGAGTGCAACTTGTACTACTACGACACGACCGCCGCGAGACGAGTTGCCGACGAAGGATCTAGCTCTAGCGTTGCTGTTGTAAGTATACGTTTGTGTTTGTATAGTCGATCGAAATAAAAAAAAGTTTCGATGTGCACAATTTTTTTCCCACAGTTCATTGTAGTCGTAGCTCGAACTCTGTGATACCAGTAGTCCTTTGTTTGTTATTTTAGGTACCTTCCTCCATGTATGGGACCCAATCGCCATGTGCTTAATAACAACTTAAGTTTTGATCACAATGTCATACATCATCATAAAACATACAGTCCAAGAGAAAGGGCCTGCTAGACGGTAATATGCTTGCCCCCTATTACGTCATGGGACCGGATATCATAATTGGTAAAATTATGGTGCTAGTACACCTCTCTGGCTATCCCTTCGGGAATTTACAGACGTGAGTATATGGATGGCATAATGTATGACTATTTAAATATTGATTTCTAGAATCTAGTACCATCGACAAAGGAATTTTGCGGTTGCAATTTTTTATATAAAGTTGTATGTAAAGGTGCAATCGTATCTTCTTTGCCGACAGTACTTTCTGTACAGTCGACAGTCATGTACTGTGTAGCGGCCTATAAACATAAAGATTTGCGCACGTCCTACCGCGGACAGAGCGTGGAGTGCACTGAAGCGACCGGCCGGGAGGCGCGGTATTTACGATCGCATGGCGCGCCGGCGACGCCTACGGAGCCCGAGCCAGTCTGTTTGATACCTTCCATCTCGCGGCCACGTGTGCTTACGAAACGTGTATAACATATTGTAAATTGTTTCCAACAAACCTTTATACTTAAATAGTCGTATAACTAGCCTTTACGATGGATAAACCTCCACAACTGTATTCTGGAACTAAATCGCGAGACAAGCGAAGCACTGGCGCGTGCTGATTGTTTTGTAATAATCTATACTTGGTGAACTTGAGCTCGTCCACCGCCTCAGCACACTGTGCTATCCTCACAAGATACACAACCTACGTGTAATGCGCACATAGAGCACATTATAGGTTCAAGATTTAAGTCTCAAGCAATCCTTTTTTTTTCGTGCGAAAATCCCCTCGGATACCTCCCCTGCCGGAGCCGGAAGGGGAGGTTATGTTGGACTCGAACTGACTAAAACCGCACGCCGACTGTGGGTCGTGGTGCTAGGCCGGAGATGAGGTTGTCTTCGACATACCTTACGGTCTGGCCCACCTCGGGGCCTAACACCCCGTGCTATCCTCACAAGACACCCAAAATACGGGTTTATCCACTTAGTTATACTATTAGTTATACGATATAACAAAATGGACTGAAAAAGTCCAAATAGTTATATTGCGTAGTATAACTACATGGATTCGATTAATTTGGGTTGTTTTAGTCCAAATAGTTATACTGCATAATATAACTACATGGATACGATTAATTTGGGTTGTTTTAGTCCAAATAGTTATACTGCATAATATAACTACATGGATTCGATTAATTTGGGTTGTTTTAGTCCAAATAATTATACTGGATCCGATTAATTTTGATCGGATTCATCCGTTTAGTTATATTCGTAAATAAACAATTACTTTATAATATTAATGGGCATTTTATGTTCCAACACATTATTTTGTAATTAAAGAAGAAGTGTATTTATGGGCTGAAGGAGATAATCGTGGGCAGTGTTGCCGTTATAAAAACTATTATTATTTATTTTATTAACTTAAGTTGTCGGAAATATTTATTTAACATTTTATTTTGTTACATTTCTGTGTACGTGCTGCAGCTGCGAGAAATAAATGCATTTGCTTTCTTCTCTTCTTCCTCCTAAATAGTGAGTAAAATGCTATCGCACTGTTTCTAGAAAAGTGTCTATTGTGATATACCGTTAACTAATTGCATTTGTGCGTCCATTATCATCATGTCGTTGACTAAACTGCTTTCTTTTCGGTTCTCTTTTCTTTCCCCGATATAGATAATAACATCTTTGGTATCTTCCAGAATAGCTCTCAAAAATTGCATAATGCTTACACTTTTCCTGGCTCTGAATGCTTGCTTTAAGTTCATATGCCATGCTAAAATTACTGGCTCAAGAGTGATGAATTCATAAAATCGTGGTGTGTGTTTGGAGAGAGGCATCGCAGTACTAACTAAGTTGAAGCATGGCATATGAACCTAAACCAAGCATGCAAAACCAGGAAATATGTAAGCATTATGCAATTTTTGAAAGCGATTCTGGAAGATGCCGTAGATGTTATTATCGATTTGGGGAAAGTAAAGAGAACCGAAAAGAAAGCAGTTTAGTCAACGACATGATGATAATGGATACACAAATGCAATTAGTTAACGGTATATCACAATAGACACTTTTCTAGAAACAGTGCGATAGCATTTTACTCACTATTAGGAGAAAGAAGAGAAGAAAGCAAATGCATTTATTTCTCGCAGCTGCAGCACGTACACAGAAATGTAACAAAATAAAATGTTAAATAAATATTTCCGACAATTAAAGTTAATAAAATAAATAATCATAGTTTTTATAACGGCAACACTGCCCACGATTATCTCCTTCAGCCCATAAATAAACTTCTTCTTTAATTACAAATGTGTTGGAACATAAAATGCCCATTAATATTATAAAGTGATTGTTTATTTACGAATATAACTAAATGGATGAATCCGATCAAAATTAATTGGATCCAGTATAACTATTTGGACTAAAAGAACCCAAATTAATCGAATCCATGTAGTTATACTAAGCAGTATAACTTTCTGGACTAAAACAACCCAAATTAATCGAATCCATGTAGTTATACTAAGCAGTATAACTATTTGGACTAAAACAACCCAAATTAATCGAATCCATGTAGTTATACTAAGCAGTATAACTTTCTGGACTAAAACAACCCAAATTAATCGAATCCACGTAGTTATACTAAGCAGTATAACTATTTGGACTTTTTCAGTCCATTTTGTTATATCGTATAACTAATAGTATAACTAAGTGGATAAACCCCAAAATACGTGTACGGCGCATATAGAGCACATTATAGGTTCAAGCAATACTGAGCGTAACACTCGTCCACAGGCGGCATCATCAAGCTGTGGCGCGTTAGGCTGGGCCTGTGGTTGGGAAGGTTCGTTTGCCCGCGCTGAAGGCTTGCACGCTCACGGCGTGGCGAGAGAAGCTTGTGCCCTAGGAGCTCGCCTGGCCCGAGAGCTGCTCGCCCGGCCGCCGGCCCTGTCCCCCCCGCACGCAGCTCCCCCGCCGGACCCACGCAAGCCACGCCGCCGCCACGCACCGTCCCCGCGCCTGTGTGCGGCCAGCCACCGTCTCTCTTGCCTTGCGTCTGCTACGCTCGCCAAGTGCGCGTTTCTCTGCACTGTGAGTATTTCTTTTTCTAAATAGTTTTGTTTCCTGCACTAATTATTTATTTATAGAATAAACAGTTAATATTTATGTAACAACGGCGGCCCTATATGTGTAGAGTCTCAATCCAAATAGCCTCACTTGTAAGCCGGTACATCTGTGAATTGACGAACGTTGCTTTGGTATGTAGGCTTTCCTTATGGGGTTGATAAATCAGATAGCAGCCGCTCCCAAGAAAATTGTGTATTTTATATTGCAGACTAGCTTTTGCCCGCGGCTCCGCCCGCGTGGATGTCAGTTATCGCGATCAAACATAGCCTATATCCTTTCTCATGGTCTAATCTACCCCTATACCAAATTTCATCAAAATCGGTTCAGTGGTTCAGGCGTGAAAGCGTTACATACATACAGACAGACAGAGTTACTTTCGCATTTATAATATTAGTGTAGATTTATATTTTTATTTTTAAGCAAAAAACATAGTATATTATATTGAAAACTGTTAACTTACCAAGCGAAGATGTTGGCCTTAACTTCATGGGTTCAAAAAGGTCTACCAAGGTTTATTTTTTCATGAACACATTTTGTACTTATGTATAGATTTCTATCTAACAATATTTTCATCCACAATTTAATATTCGTACAGGTTCTAGCAGAATTTAGCGAGCACCATGAACTAGCTTTCCGCGTTGGCCTATTCGCGCTTGAAATGGCGCGACCTCCGGCAAGTACCAAGGCTTTGGAAGTGAAACTGAACAATCAAGAGACTGAGTTAGTGGCTCTATTGAAGAAACTACCCACTGGCGCCGAGCAGTTAGCTCTGGCACGAGAAAAGGCTGAGCAGTTGCGGGACGGGACACTCAGGTTAGTTGATTAAAATAATAATAATTCTTCTTCATCTTCTTCGAGTCAATGGCTGGATCTGGTATTTAGTGACAGAATTTTTTTTTGGGGCAGAAATTGGCCACAGAAACAACGTTTTCTGTTGATCTAAATAGGTCGTCGGTAGTACAGGGTCTCGATTCTACTAAAACCAAACGATAATCGTGCCGAAGCGATTGCAAAAAACTGCAGTAAATAATAGACTTTAACTCGATGTTTTTAAAGTTAAAAATTAAATGACTTTTTGCAAAGTGAATGGTAAAGTGTAATGAAACTTTTTTCATTTCATTTTGGGCTTTACATGTATAGAAATAAAGTCTAAATTTGAGTGTATTTTTTGCGCTGACTATGGCACCACAACGGTTAAGCTTTTGTAGAAGCGAGGGCCAGGTGGAGGGGCACAGCGAGCAGGAGAACCACTTGGACTGGGATTGAGCACCACAATCGCAGAACATTTGTGATTATCATTAGGAACGTAATAGTAGGGGAGGCGTAGAAGGAAATACTGTAGTAACTCGAGCGCGTCAGATTAAGCTGGGGGGGGGGGGGGGGGCTAGTTACAATTATTGGCAAATTCCTCCAGCCAGTAGGCAGCTTTAAATATAGGTGGGTGCGCAAAATAAAAATTTGTTCTACGAATTTACACCTATGCGTCAGATTAAGATAATGTAGGTTAGTTACTAGCTAACGAGTGTCCATTTTGAAAATCTCGCGATTTAAGCTGAACCTTAGGGCGTGGGAAACTTGCAAAGATTTGTCTTTATTTACTCGAACGCGGTCTTTTTTATACTTATTTTGGAGTTAAACAAACTATAATAACTGAAATACATTAGACAAGACCAAAGTAATACAAAACTTTAATTAAGATGGATGATACATGTATTTATTTATTATTATGTTTTGTATATGCCTCCCTCACCACTAAAACTGTAAACTTTATATACACCATTATTCTTTCTATCATGTGACCTACCAATTTCAATATTTTTCCGCGACGCTCGAGTAACTACATATTTAGCTGCGTGGCCTCCCTAACTATAATTTTCGAAGCGATCTATTTTAGTAAATCTGTCGCGACTTACACCCATATATATTTTTGTATTCACTTACACAAGAGTACTAATATTTTTGTTAAGGATTTTATATTTTTATAGGAACCGTGGACCCGCATTGCTTCCTATTGCACTAGCGAGCTTTCTCTTCGATGTTCTCGTTTTGTCGGCGGCGGACAAAGAAAATAAACATCCAGTAAGTACTTCTTGTTTGTGGAATTAAATAAAAGCTTAGTATTTATTTACTAAATCAACTAAAAATCTATTACCACATAAATAATTTGCTGTATTTATATTCTGAAATGCCTCATTCTCATATTCTAATTCTTGTGAAATGGACCTTCTCAACTATGCCATCGAAACTGCATGACAAATACAATCAATTCCATACAAATTTCAGTTAAGAAATTCGTTGGAAAATCTCGTGATATCCTATAGTTGCATAGTTAATTAAGCGCTAACTTAATTAAGTGATTAAAATATGATTTTTTTCACAGGCAAGGTCGCCGAACGATGAAACGTTGGGTTTCGAAGCGGCCGTGGCGGCATTAGGTTTGAAAGCCAACGTGGCCGAAGCCGAACACCCCTTACTATGTGAGGGGACGAGACGACAACGCGGCGAGTTATCGCTTACATTGCTCTCATTCTACAAGGATGATCCTGTTAAACTGGCCAGGATTATGAACAAAGTGAGTATTGTAAATCATAATTACATCTATTGAATAACACACTTGTACTTTTCCACTGAGTTTAATTTTATTTCTGAACCTGACCGGTTTCGCCTTACGGCATTCTCAAAGGTCTACCTTGGTGGTTGAAAGTACAAGTTTGTTATTCAATATGTGTAGTAGATTCCACCAAGTGCCATCAATCTCCAGTATAAACATAATTACATCAAGAAGATATTATATGTTTGGAATATTATATCTTTAGGGTATTGTATACTTGACGTATGAGAGAATACAGAATTATCTTTAGAGAATACAAGGGCCACCTCGTCTCTTAGGGAATGCCGTAAATGGCGCATAAGAGAGACAGTACTTATTCTTCAGACGGTATATCGTATACACTGTCTAGGCAGGCTGGGCTACCCCTGACTGCCTAGGTCAGTGTTAGCTAAGTTCGTAGCTAGTTCTAAGTTGCCTTTCTACTTGGCAGAGACAGTCTTCATACAGAAAAGGACAGATATACATATAACTCACTCTTGTACAGAATATACCCTGTCCAACGAATAAGTTAACTTTTGAAGTTTCTGTGTAGTTATGTACCAATGAGGGACCTGTACAATTTTATATGACAATCGACTTTGTGAAACGTGTCTTTTAAAGCCATTAAAAATGTATTGTACAATTATGGTCTTAGGTGTGTAAGCATAAAAAATTTGTGGCGTAGGAATACAAACCGCTAGAAATTGTTTTATTCCAATGTGTAATATTCGCGTAAACTTTCGACAAAATCAAAAATATTAAATCGTATAACAGATTGAAACTTCTTCACAAACAAAGTTTATTGTTACTTGAGATCGAAAAGGTAAAGTTTTGGTACATAACTATTTAACATGACATCATCCTTTAAAAGTTAACTTATTGGTTGGAAGGACTATAGTCTAATACAAATCGAATACATAGGGAAAAAGAAGAATCATCTCGGGCGGGACTCGAACCCGCAGTCTTTCCCTTACAGGGGGAATGCCTTGACCAATTAGGCTACCATGACACGCCCGATGTGATTCAAATTTCCCATCTTATACGTCTTTAAGGCGACGGTGGAGTCAACTACCGATTTTCTTACGAACTATCGGAATCAATGAATGATGTTACAATCATTTTTAAACATTGATTTTTGATAACTCCACCCAAACAATTGAATGAATTGTTACAGCATTAAGTATGCTAACTATATAAATCCACAACACAAATACTTAATGCTGTAAAAATTCATTCAAAAGGACTATAGTCTGTTTACAGGGGCCTCATTGTAATTTTGATGTTGTGTTTTGTTACAGTTACTAGATCGCGACATTCACCAGCTAACAAAGAACCCAATGGTGAGCATGTACTACATGACGAACCCCCGCCTGGCCGCATTACGAGCGGATATGCACCAGATCTACTACCCGTACCCACATCCGCATCCTAATGTCAACGTTAACGCGGTACCACAACAGGTAAGAC
Organism: Eilema sororculum; assembly: GCA_914829495.1. Lineage (NCBI taxonomy): Eukaryota > Metazoa > Arthropoda > Insecta > Lepidoptera > Erebidae > Eilema > Eilema sororculum. The sequence goes on along the minus strand of OU618543.1, from coordinate 17,070,953 downwards.
TATAAAGATAAAAATGCAAAAATTCAAAATTTAAAATTCTGCATAGACCATTAAATCGGAACTTACAAAACGTCAACATAAAGTAAATATTAAATACTAGTTTAGCAAATGGACCACCAATTCGAAACCCGGCCCAGACCTGAGAAGACTCCGGCAAGAAACTCAGCGAGCAATTTTTTTTTGGTCTATTCACAAACATTTACTAAGCCTAAAACTTATGGTCTAGATACAATACTTTGCTTGAGCAGCATAGCTGAGCGAACAGTTAATTTCCAAGCTTGTTTATCATTTAAATATTCTTGGATTTTATAATAGCCTTTCTGGCACAGTTTGCTCTTAACTTCAATAAACTTGTATGCTTAACTTGCAAGCTTAATACTCGAATAAAAAAGAAAAGTAATTTATATAGGTGGATTATTAGTACTATTGGCCGAACGTAACCGGTGTCTGTACCGCGCTTAGGTATGTGCGCGGCGAGACAGGGGGAGTATTGATCGGTGGTGTCTCGCTCGCTCTCAACTCATGCTCTTTCTTTCTCTTTCTTTTCCTAGGACGATGTATAGTGGTAATATAATACATACATATTACATACATATTCGAAAGTCTCTGTGGTGTGGCGGTAGTGACCGCGACTGCTACGCAGGATGCGCGGGTTCGATCCCCGCTCAGTGCAAATATTTGTATGCATGTCTGGGTGTTTCTATGTATAATATGTATGTATTTACAAAAAAATAAGTTTCTAAGATTCCATAACACAAGCTAGTTAAGCTTATCATGATCTAGATAGCGTTGTGTAGAATGTTGTGGAATATTTTATATTTTTATATGAAATCCACATTACATACTTATAGATATTTGAAAGTAAGTTTATTCCACTCGTTACAGGTGCCACAATGCCCAAGACTAGAAATGGAGCGTCTAGTGATAGCTGACGGCGGCGTGTCCCCACCCTCACAGATGCAACACCCACAACATCCCCAACATGTGCAACACGCGCAACACGTGCAACACGTCCAACATGTGCAACACGCGCCGCACGTGCAACACGTGCAACATACACAACACACACAGCACACACAACACATGACGCATTCACAACACCCACAACATCCGCAACATTCGCAACTCCCGCAACACCCGCAACATTCGCAACATACGTCACATGCGTCGCATTCGCAACATGCGCATTCTTCGCATCAAACACCGCATGCGTCGACTTCACACCCGTCTATTGTTAGGCCGAAGGATTCTAGGTAAGTTTTATTGCACACTTTATAGGGAATGGTACCATAAATGTGTTACAATGTTACAAGAATTTATAGTAAACTAGCTTCGCAGCTTATTCCACTTTTCCCCGTTGACAATCCCCGTTGGGGATTATCGAACTTTTTGTTCACTATTCCCCGTTGACGCAAAATTCGTGAATAATGAGGATAAGTGAACTAAAAAGTTCACTAATCCTCATCATGATAAATTCAATTAGAACTAAAAAGTTCAATAATCCCGATTAGGTACGTTAAAAAATATACTATAAATGAATCATTATTAATTATTTTTTTAATGGGGATTATTGCATTTTTTAGTTCTAATAGAATTTATCATGATGGGGATTAGTGAACTATTTAGTTCATTAATCCACATCAACGGGGAAAAGATGAATAAGCCAGCTAGCCAGCCTGTGTAATTTCTTTTTTGCTCGATGGAACCTTTACCCAGAATAAGGGACTGTCTCTGTGCAAGCTTTCATTCAAATTAATTTACTAGTTCTTACGTATCAAGTACTTCTGCTACTCAACATCAAAATCTTATGATACAGTGGTAGCTCTCCAGTCGCAAATGTACATTTTTGTTTTTTTTTTTAAATAAGTAGTAGGATTACACATTAATGTCCATTTTGTTACAGATATAAAGGCAAACGTGTGTACCCTTCAGTGCCCAATCAGCCATCGGAAGCGTCTGCTCACTTTATGTTCGAGCTCGCCAAGTCCGTACTGTTCAAGGCAGGCGGCTCATCCAGCACAAGTCTGTTCACGCAGCCTTCATGTGCCAGGGAACACCATGGTCCCCATAGGTAAGATACATCCATACTAATATTATAAATGCGAAAGTAACTCTGTCTGTCTGTATGTTACACTTTCACGTCTAAACAACTGAACCGATGCGCTTTCGCGGCTATCGCGACTAAAGGTAGCCCATGTCTTTTATCAAGGTCTAATCTACCCCTATTCCAAATTTCATCAAAATCGGTTCAGAGGTTTAGATGTGATAGCGCAACATACAGGCAAACAGACATAGAAACTTTCGCATTTATATTAGTACTAGCTTCGTACCGCCAATTATTTTCCACCCGCGTGGCGTCCGATCCCGTTTCTGCTGCACCCTCTTATACAATGATATAGTTATCTAAGCAGCAACAGAAATAACCACACTGTCACTTCTGCATATATGCCGATGCCGGCCGAATTTGTTGACATAGCCTTTGTGTTATTCTGATGTATAAACTATGTTATTGTAAAGTTTCATGATAATCCATTCAGTAGTTTTTACGTGAAAGAGTAACAAACATCCATCCATACGTACATCCATCCGTACTCACAAACTTTCGCGTTTATAATATTAGTAGGATGAATATGGATGAGAAATTTTCATAAATTACACTATCTTTTAATATTTCTCACGATTCAAAATTATCACGATTTTACATCAATTATAACTTCATTTGACGTGCTTTGTTCTTTTGCCTCCAGAGGATTACACATGGCGGCGTTCCAGTTGGGACTCTACGCCCTGGGATTACATAACTGCGTGAGCGCGAACTGGCTCAGTCGCACTTATTCGTCACATGTCAGTTGGATTACAGGTAAGTTTTGTACCCTTCTTCTTCTAACTTTTTATCATTATTTAATTTAATTTTAATATGTTTTTTTAGTAATGTGTAATATCAGATATGAGATTGTATAAAAAATTTGTAATGATCACATCTTTTTATCTTTTCAGGTCAAGCTATGGACATTGGCGCGCCTGCTATCTTATTCCTTATAGACGCATGGGAAGGTCATTTGACACCCCCAGAAGCTGCAAGCATTGCAGATAAGGTACTACTCTCATTCTCGCTTATGTCTGTTAGCTAACTGTTCAAAACTCAATTCACACTGTCTTGTACTCGATTTTATTAGTTGTGGTAATCCCGCCGCCAGCGGTGAAAACTTGTGTCTACAGTTCATATTGAGACTGAAAAAATATAGATTTTCTTTGTTCCAAATACCACCTTGGGTCATATCTTTTGGACGAAAATATGTTCAAAATGTGCTCTATACGCGCAGTAGATCTTTCTTGGCTTGCTTTTGAGAGGTCCCGGGTTCGATCCTTGCCATTACACTATCGACGTGAGCACACTCCTAGCACAAGCAATTTAGCTTAGTTGGAGGGGTTAGCGGGAATATTAGTAATTTCGATTGCTTATATTCTTTTTTACAAAAAAAAAAACAAATTCGAACGCACCTCGAATATACGATTCTCGAAAGGAGAGAAAAGTTGCTTCGTCTAAACGTTATTTTGATACGATAATTATAGGGCGATTAATATTAGTGATTATTGCATACGACTTTATCAAAACGAACGTGACCGGAACTCGCACCGTCTCAATGACGCCTTAGGTTCAAGATTTGTCCCGACGTATTCAGTTTATAGTGAAACTGAACAAATATAGATAGTTTGACTGAATTTTTTATAGCATTTTTAATGCTAACTTTAAAGTTCGAAAAACATTGGAATTTTTTTCAAATCACATCAAATCAAATACTTTATTGCATTCATGTGTTGTACAGATCTTACACCAAATTTTGTTTCAACCTGAAGCCCTGTTGGGGCACAGCAAATTTATATAAATTTAGAAGATATCATTATATTGACATTGTATTAAAATTTACAAGTTACAATTTAAGCCTTATGGATTTGAAAATAATAATCAAGCATTAAGAATTACAATTACAAGCATGCAGTCATCATTATCATTCTTAAACTTAAGCATTCTACATTAAAACATTTTCCCTACTTTAAAGTGTGTCATCGAAAAACTCCTGCAAGGTGTAGTAGCATTTTTGTGATAGTAGCTCTTGTAATTTATCTTTGAATTTATGCTCACTATCTAAATCCTTTATAGACTGCGGTATTTTATTATATACTTTTATGGACATTATATATGGGCCACAATGGAATTTTTCAAACGGATTTTTTTTTTCGAAATATAGATAGGCTTTGTTCTAAATTAACCACAAACAACACTCATCACCTGCAATATTCCCCAGGCATCGTCCGGTCGTGACGTACCTACAGTCCGCGCGGCAGCAGAACTGGCGTTATCAGTACTGCCTCACGCACACGCTCTCAACTACAACGAGATACAACGCGCCGTCCTACAGTGTAAGGAACAGAGCGACGCCATGCTGGAGAGGGCTTGTCTCACGGTTGAAGCCGCTGCTAAAGGTAGCAAAATCTTTGTTTATTTTTTCTTACAGGCGTTCGCAACATCGCGATTTTCCTCTCTCTCTCTTTCCGAGATAAAATTGGGTATTTTCCTGTAGTAGTTAAAATAAATTATTTAACTGAGTTTATTAAAAACCAACCAAATAGTAAATGATTTATCTATTAAATATTATGACGTCACAATTTATTTCATACAAGTATCTTTATTACTTACTGGTTTAATGTTAAGTAAAAGTAACTAATTTGACTAGTCAGTTAAATATCAAAGGCGCTTTGAAAAGCCATAGATGACCCAGGGTCAGAACTGGTGTTGCAAAGGACTCATTGAGTCCTTTTAAAAGGACTCGGTTGATGTATCATAAGACTCGACTCATCACAACGGGACTCCAAGACTAAAGAACTAATTTCTCTACGAGCCCTTTAATGTGAAAAAAAGGACTCTAGTATCTTTGTGCGCTCGAGTCCTTTTTTGCGGCGGGTCAAACTTGAGTCATTTTATGTATGAGTCTAATAATTGATGACATTTAAACAACGATGTACCGGGTAAGATTTCGTTCGGAAAAAGTCATGATTCAAAACGGGACTTGAACCTGCAACCAGTTCCTTGTAGGGAGGGGAGTTAAAAAAGAAAGAAAAGAACAGAACGACCGAAAGAAATGAAAGGTAAGGAAAGAAAAGAAAGAATAAAAAAGAAAGAAAAGAACAAAAAGAAAGAAAAGGAAAAAAAAAGAATATCATAGCCCTGCAGATTAACAGGTCGCCTCTCAGTGACTCATTCCTATGCCGCACGACTAAGACCTGGAACTCCCTGCCAGCTCACGTGTTTCTTTTTTCCTACAGTCCCGGGTCCTTTAAGCGGGGCGTGAAAAGGCATCTAATGAGGCCGTCAAGCTGAGTGCCACCACTGTTAACATAGTACATTTTTTTTTTTTTTACACAGGACACGTCTATTTGACTTCACCTCGCCTGATGTTAAGCTAAAGGCAAAGTCTCGGAAAGAGGGTCACCATCGTAAACATTTACCATGTTAACAGTGGTGGCACTCAGCTTGACGGCCTCATTAGATGCCTTTTCACGCCCCGCTTAAAGGACCCGGGACTGTAGGAAGAAGGAAACACGTGAGCTGGCAGAGAATTCCAGGTCTTAGTGGTGCGGCATAGGAATGAATCACTGAAACGCTTGGTTCTAGCAGGTATACTCTGCACCGTAAATGGATGACATCTTAGCCCTGCACGTGTCGTCCTGTGAAGGAAAGGGGAGGGTGGGACTAATTGGAAGAGCTCGTCAGAACATTCACCATGGTAGAGACGGTAGAAAACTGCCAAAGACGCAACATCTCTACGCATCTGCAAAGGCTCGAGGGTGTTCGTGACCTTAGGATCCCCAATAATGCGGACCGCACGTCGCTGCAACCTGTCGAGAGCATCTAATAAGTACTTTGCGGAGCCGTCCCAGAGATGTGAGCAGTATTCCACGCAGGAACGAATTTGGGTCTTGTATAGAAGACACCGCTGCTCCGGCGTGAAAAATGTTTACGATGGTGACCCTCTCTGCGAGACTTTGCCTTTAGCTTAACATCAGGCGAGGTGAAGTCAAATGGACGTGTCCTAGATAAAAAAAAGCGTAATGCTGGATCACAGTTGGAGCACCATTGGTCAGAGCCTTCCCCTTGTAAGGGACTGTTCACGTGTTCAAATTAAAAACGGACTGGAGTCATTTTAAGACTTGAGTCCTTTTTTAATACGAGTTATTTTTGAAGACTCGAGTCTTTTTAAGACTTGAGTCCTTTTTTAATACGAGTTATTTTTGAAGACTCGAGTCTTTTTAAGACTTGAGTCCTTTTTTAAGACTCAAGTCACTATTAAATGACTCTAACTCGGTTGGATTTTAGACTTCGAGCCTTTTAAGTGCACAGAGTCTTGCATAATTGAGTCGAGTCCTTCAAATTAGGACTCGAGGACTCGAGTCCTAATTTGGTAACCTTACAACTCGGTAATTGAGACCCGAAAAGGTGTGCGGTTTTAGTCTGACAACCACCCCCTGTGACAGGTGGGGGTGGTATCCGTAGGGATTTCCGTACGAAAAAGACACATGATAAGACCACAGCACGTAAACTATACACGAGAAGTAGTAGGTATACAAGGCGTAAAGATACACTGAGTGACAGTATACCAATAGCTAAATTTTTCTCGTAAAAATCTTATTATTACAGGACACAAGTACAAATATGTATATAAATCTTTTCAGGCATTAAAAACTTATTATAAGAATAATAAATAACCCTAAAAACATTACACTCTTTTTTACCAGTTGGATAAACATTTATCTATTCCACAGGTGGCGGCGTATACCCCGAAGTTCTATACACAGTAGCCCGCTACTGGCATGAACTGTACCAGCGCCAAACTAACGAAGATCCCGAGCCTCTACTAGACGAGCCTCAGTTCCGTGCGGCACCTCCGCCGCTAGCGTTACCCGTACCGTACCCGATACCGTACTCGTTCACGTATCACCCGTACCCGCCTGCTATTTACCAGTTACCGGTAAGTAACTATTTGATATAGACTAATTCATTACATAACACATTTAAATAATAAAAGTATAGAATGTTGATTAAGTAGATTTTCAAGAATATCAACTTTTTATTAGCTAGAAAAATGAGATTTGTCGATATTTTAGGTTCCTCCTTTGTTAGAATTTCAACACCGCAACTTGAGCGTAACAACTCTTAAATTGTTATTTTAGTAAAATGTTTGTCAAAAAAGAAAGGAAAAAATATAAAATACCATGTAATCATTCGCAATAATTTATCTATTAAACCCACCAACAAAATATAGTTACAGATTCATTACCATTTCAAAATGAATCAGTCCGTCACTTCGACATACATTACTCTTTTATATTTACAGTACGGATCAACAGCCGGTGGACATCCACCTCCACAATACGCCCTACCGCCATATTTCGTGCGGGGTATAGTAGCACCGCCGCCCGCGCAGCCTCCCCTAGCGCCGCAAGTCCACGCCGCGCATGCGCCCCTGCAGCCACACCCGCAGCACGCGCCACACCCGCCACACCCGCCACACCCGGCGCACGCGCCACACCCGGCGCTCGCGCAACAACACGTGCCACACCCGCAACACACTCAGGCCATGGTGGCGCATGCGCAGCCGATACCTGTCAATGTCAACGTTAATGCTACTGTGCACTCTGTGGTGAGTACAACGGTTTATTCAAAATTTTATTCTTAGACTGTGGAGTATGTCGACTATCATTTTGGGATCGTCAGCTTTTGAAATGGTGATCCGTATCTTTTTGAAGTTTGTCCTGTTACATCATTCGAACACATAGAAAGAAAGAAAGAAAGAAACATTTATTTAGTGCAAGGTGGTCACACAAACAATTACTCGTAGTAATAACATATATCAATAAGTAATTGAAGCGTCGGTAGCTTAGTGGTTAAGGAGTCGACCTTACGATCGAGAGGTCCCGGGTTCGATCCTGGCCATTACACCACCGACGTGAACCCACTCCTAACACAAGCAATTTAGCTTAGCTGGAGGGGTTAGAGGGAATATTAGTAACTACGGTTCTAATATTCTTTAAAAAAAAATGCCATAAGTTATACAACAAGACAATACTAAACATTTGAAGTTTTGACACACCAATGCACCAAATGGGTGCCCAGTTCAGCATGTGCCAGGTAGAAACCTGGCGCTGGTTTTCAATTGGACAGACATACAGAAAGATGAGTGTTTGATAGATACATACATCATCCAACAGGGTGCAATATACTGACGGAATAAATAGGAAAATAACAAGATATTTATTTTAAATTGAAGTAATGTGTGTCTTTATTTTTTGAACGATGTTTTCATGTATCTATACATCTATACAAATAAATAAAATTGGAGTGTCTGTTTGTAATATTAAAATAACCGCTTTCTACTACATGCATATGAATGTATATACGGTACACATACCAAAATATATATTATTAAATTTTTTGTCTGTCTGTCTGTCTGTCTGTCTGTCTGTCTGTCTGTCTGTCTGTCTGTCTGTCTGTTTGTTTTGGCTAATCTCTGGAACGGCTGGACCGATTTGGACGGGACTTTCACTGGCAGATAGCTTATGTAATAAGGAGTAACTTAGGCTAAAAAAAAGTCGCGGGCACAGCTAGTTTTTTATATAATCGTGTTCCTATATTTTAGCATCCGGCACCAATTCCTCCCCCGATGCCGTCACACGCGGGTGTTGCCGGCGTAAACGTCTCAGGAGTCGGTGTAGCCGGTGTAAATGTCGGTGTTGCCAACGTCGGTGGTGTCAACTGCGGAGGAGTGGCTACCGTCAATGTTGGCACCGTGGGCAACGTGTCCGGCATGGGCAACGTGGCCGGTACTAGTAACGGTGTCCAAGCTAATGGGCAGGCCATTGCGCCTAATGTTAATAGAAGACTGCTGGCGGCCTATCGCGTTGGGATGTTGGCGCTTGAGACGCAAGCTAGACGAGTACATGATGATCGTCCGCAGAACAAATTCGGAAGGTGAGTAAACTTTTTGTTTGGTGTAGCGTAAATGAAGTTAGGTGTTATTGTGGTATTGATTTATAGACATTGTTTGTATAGTTATCAGCAAACTTCTTGAACAAACATCAAAAGGTTCGCACATGTGCGGCCGGCATTAAAGGGTTAACCAACAAATGGGACGAATCCTTTGAACTCGTGATTAGTTCCATATAATCTATGATCGGTTCAATGGCGTGCGACCACCCCTGCGTTTCGCGCCCCACACCCCGCGCTTACCACCAACGAGACCTAAAGATGCACATTACGCAGCCTGAGTACGTTGCCACGAAGTTAGTCGTTAACTATACCGTACACAGATGTCATTGACTAATCGGTAGCGGTAACACATTGTCGTGCGTAGGAACCCACCGTACGGCGAGCACGTGAAGTGGCTGCTGCGCATCTCGAAGCGGCTGGGCGCGCAGTACCTGCACCAGTTCTGCGTGTGCGCCGTGAACTCGGTGGTGTCGCCGTTCGTGCTGTACGAGCTGTGCGTGGAGAGCGCGCACTGGCTGGCGCGCGGCGGCCCGCACCACCTCGTCATGCAGCACCTGCGCGGCACGCTCGCGCCGCTCGTGCAGAAGTGCCAGCAGATGTACGTATCCACTACACTACACTCTTACGTGAACTCGGTGGTGTCGCCGTTCGTGCTGTACGAGCTGTGCGTGGAGAGCGCGCACTGGCTGGCGCGCGGCGGCCCGCACCACCTCGTCATGCAGCACCTGCGCGGCACGCTCGCGCCGCTCGTGCAGAAGTGCCAGCAGATGTACGTATCCACTACACTACACTCTTACGTGAACTCGGTGGTGTCGCCGTTCGTGCTGTACGAGCTGTGCGTGGAGAGCGCGCACTGGCTGGCGCGCGGCGGCCCGCACCACCTCGTCATGCAGCACCTGCGCGGCACGCTCGCGCCGCTCGTGCAGAAGTGCCAGCAGATGTACGTATCCACTACACTACACTCTTACGTGAACTCGGTGGTGTCGCCGTTCGTGCTGTACGAGCTGTGCGTGGAGAGCGCGCACTGGCTGGCGCGCGGCGGCCCGCACCACCTCGTCATGCAGCACCTGCGCGGCACGCTCGCGCCGCTCGTGCAGAAGTGCCAGCAGATGTACGTATCCACTACACTACACTCTTACGTGAACTCGGTGGTGTCGCCGTTCGTGCTGTACGAGCTGTGCGTGGAGAGCGCGCACTGGCTGGCGCGCGGCGGCCCGCACCACCTCGTCATGCAGCACCTGCGCGGCACGCTCGCGCCGCTCGTGCAGAAGTGCCAGCAGATGTACGTATCCACTACACTACACTCTTACGTGAACTCGGTGGTGTCGCCGTTCGTGCTGTACGAGCTGTTGCTCTTATTTCCCCTCCCCTCCCCCTCTCTCAGAACCTTTAACCAAATTCAAAATGTGCATTATTACCATAAATCGTTCTCTTGACTATAATCGCTATTCGACTGTTCTCTTCCGCAGGTACATCCAATGCATCCATCAGAAGCTGTACCACCTGACGCCGGTGGAGTACGAGGAGTTCGTGAGCATCGTACTGTCGGCGCGCACCGCCTTCCAGCTGACGCCCGAGGGCAACTCGCAGTTCAAGGACTGGCTCGGCTCTCTGCGTAGGTATGTACGCACCTCATAATACGATACAACACTCTATTTTGATACACTATCTCTTGTATTCTGTAATATGATAAAACACTTTGGTTATAATGAGATATAGATACCTATAAAGCCGAAACGGTAGGCATTTTGTCAACTATGATTTTCGAGCATATTGACGTCGAACATAGGCCGCTCCCAATGTGCGCCATTTCATCCGATCATCCGCCTTCCGCATCCAGTCCATCCCAGCCCACTGCAGCAGTGGACTGCAGTGGGCTAATAGATTGACGTCGAACAGGCACTTTGTCTTGAGCTGTATGTCTACTTTCGGATGGAGAACCCGGTCTCTTGTCGTAGAAGGCTGCCCCTATTCTACTATACCCATAGGAAGAAACAGGGTAGCCCTATTTTACTCCACTTATAGGCAAAGAACGGGCAGCCCTATTCTACTCCATCCTTGGGAAAAAATGGGGTAGCCCTATTCCAGATCACCCATAGTAAGAGATGGAGTGGTACTATTCTACTCCACCCATAGGAAGAGACGGAGTAGCCCTATTCTACTTCACCGAGAACCAACACGGCCATGGGTTTCAGGATCAGGAAAAGGGTTATAGTCACACAATAGGCTATTTGACTATTTTTTTTTTTCACTTTCGAAAAATGAACACATTCTTATTATAATGAACTGTGAAAGTAAAATTTTCGTACGACAAATAGTTTTCAAAATATTTGATTTAGAAAAATTCAATTTGTCGCACCGTCCGAAAACGCTCCATACAAAATCGTACGAAATTGTGACGTCACGCTTCCGTAGCGCGTAGTGCAAATGTATGGAGTGCAAGAGAATATCGCATTTATCTCGGTCTACGTTGCGTTTACACGTATATAGTTCGTAATAAAAGTTATTTAATGAGGAATCTTAAAAGTTATATAATTGAGTTGAATTTGATTGTTTATATTTTGACTTATTTTGGGAGTTTCAACTAATGATAAGTCATAGTTTCAGTTAAGATATGCAATATTTTATTTTGCAACGCATATTTTTTCAGAACAAGCTGAGTATTGGGAAGAATCGACGACTTAGTCAAATAGCCTATTCTCAAGTAGATTAAATATAGCGAAATGTATGCGCATCCTTCAATGTTTAGAGTAATTGCATTTTATTTCTTCCCTTGTGCATCCCAGCTTGTAATGACTGTAGCCTATTTAGCATATAAGAATTCTTCTAGGGCGCCTAGTCACGCATCCTTTCATATTTGCACCATACATTTCTTTAGTCATTAGTACATTATGTTTTCGTAGTAAATATTAATGTACAGTATAGTAGTATGGTGTAAACTGAGGACAGTATCAAAGTAGATTTAAGCTCCGTAAATAATTTTCAGATCGAAGTCATGCAAGAAGGATCTGTGGACACAGCTGAACGCGGCGCTGCAGACAAACGGCAAATGACGTCGGCAGGCGATAGTTTGTAGAGCGCGGTGTCCCGCACGCAAACTGTCAGTACACAGGCGATGGCCGCGATTCCGGCTTGTATATCATCTGCACACTCTCTAAACTGTATTATAACCTTGTGTTATTGGTAATTTAGGTACCCCCACATCCCATATATATGCGTACTAACATAACGACTACACTGACCCCGTTCTTATATAACTATCTCAAGCACAAACTTGTATTGCCATCTGCAAACGTTACTTGACGTACAACACATATAAACACACTTTTGTCTACTACATTTTAATAACAGCAGGTATATAAACGCGACGAGATTGCTTATTGACGGGGTCATAGTAAATAACTTCTTTGGACTAGAGAATATTGTAAGCTTAAGCTAATACTTGGAGTTGATGTTTTATAGTTATCGTAAATCACGGTAAATATAACGTTTAGTAAGAACGTTTTTCAGGCACGATCACGCGTCAAGTAAACTTAAATTACAAAAAGAATCCGACTCAAGAAGAAAACGTTTGTTTGTAGTAAGGTAGTACTCGATTATGGGGGTTAATCGATCTCAATTTAAAACACGACGGAATGTATTAATGATCACGGTAAATGTTGCTAACTCTGGTATAATAACGGTTAGTACATCCGTACGTCTAAGTATTATATTACACTCCAACAATTTTAATTCAATAATAACTTAAAACTACCGCGTTCCATGGTATACTATAACGTTAAAGGGAATTAACGTAGTCAGCTTGTGACCACGACCGGTGTAACCTGGTCGAAACGTCAGGCAAATCAAAGGTATGTTTGTACCTATACCATGATCGCGTTAATTCCCGTTAACATTATTGTATTTATTCAGATTTATTGCGAACAAATTGTAAGTCATTCTTCATTGTTATCGTTTGAATTCATGTTGCTGTTTATAAGAGGTGAGTTCAAGCTCATTTGAAGGTTGTGCTTATCATAGTCTGAAGATTCGGTTGTTACCACTAGTTTCATACTAAAGCCATTCTAAAAAGGAGATTAGCAACATTTCTCTCGTCCGTACCTACTGTGCAATGTTGCAGACCTAATGGTATTGAATCTTCTCAAAAGAAATACATTGCACAAATAATTTTGAAGTACTTTTTTTTTGTCTTTTCCGTGTATTTTGAATATTCTTGACAGATTTAAACTAGTCAGTGGTATTGAGTCCGTACATGGTGTACTAAAGGACTTCAGTACTATAGCTCATTTTAGTTTTCTTTTCTTTGAATAGCGTAATGTAAGATACTCGTCCGATTTTAATATTAACTGTCGCACAGGCGCTTGGCCTCGACTGTATTATGTGTGCAGTTGATATTAGATGACAAAAATAAAGAATGTTAATCAGTAGCAGAAACTGTACCCGACTTGTATTAGTATCGTTTATTTACATTTTTTTGATGTTTCAGTTATGGTTAGCATTTTTTCTTTGCTTTTAGTTAATTCTACATGCTAAAGTGGGCATCTGATTCAACAGGATTATGTTCTACTGAATGATCTTTGATTTACACATTATTTCTTTCCGTCCTCCTTCCTAACCATAAAGTGTGTTATCAATTTATCATAATATTTGTCTTCATTTTCCATATATCTAACAGAAATAGTTTTTCAATTTGAGACGATGTCCACTTAGCAGTTGGTTATGAAGATCTCTGTCATTTTGTAAGCTTTTAGGGAATAATACGTCACTCATTTATCATACGCGATTCATAGTAGAACACAATGCGTATTCGATGTTGAAGACGATCTTGAGGTGAATGTGTTTAGTCATTTCTTTAGGTCTTAATTGCGCTATGTTTTACACTTCGTTGGTTTTCTTGCCGGAATGTATCCTTACGTGTTGCTGGTATTCAAAAAGCCAAACCATCTCTTCCATTGTATTTTATTCGTAAGTGTGTTATTAATAGAAAATCTTGAGACGGTTGCATTGCAAATGATTTTTTCAATCGCAGCGTTTTTTTGGAAATGACTCAAAATTATTACTAAAAATGAGGAAAATTTTAAAATTGACAACAATAGTCCCATTTATAATGAGAATTGGCTTAAGGTGTTTCAAGTGACCTAAAATAGCGTCATTAGACTACAGAATATTAGACAGAATGTAGGCGATGGCCATCGATACACTATTTTTGATATTCTCTTGTCGAAATTTGCAGTTTCATGAATGTTTAAGTAATAAACGTTTCGCTAAGATAAATGTAGACGTGCGATTACTATAGTACTTTATTTACACATTTATATTATTATGTAATTATAATGTAATGCAAATTAGCGTCTTGAGAGCCTTCTAAATATAACTATATAACGTGTATGAAGCATGCGCTGGCAACAATAGTACGAAGCAACGTAAATAGATGCCAATTGGTCGTACACTCTTGTACGATAGTCGGACTTTTATTAATACTGGTTCTTATTGATTTCTACTGCGTTAGCCTAGAATGTGACGGCGATCGACGTTTTGGCTTAGTATTTGAATGTCTAGCTAGGTATGCTAAATTTTTCCGAGTCGTATGTATTTAAGACGTGGATTTCTTATTCCACGTCCAGATCAAAGTTTAAGATTATCCTAATCGTCGTTATGCTGTAGATGCATAATTATAAATAAGACAAACGATAAATTCTATATTTTGTAATAAATTTAAACAAATTATAAAATCTTCCTACACTAAAGCAATACTGAAATATCATTTTAAATCTTATATGAAATTTAGAAATTAAAAGATGTATTATATCGTGAACTATTCGTTGTTCATAAATCAGATATTGTTGTTATTGATGTGCTAACATTTAATAACTATTAACTATTTAATAAATTTGAGTGTAATGATCAATTTGAACTGGTGTGTCATCAGTTTCGACCACAGATAAATATACTTAACGCTAGAACAAATTGCTCAATCATATATGTGAAATTAAATGGCACTTAGCTACTGGCATAATGGAAAAGTTTACTGTCCGGAATATTTGAACGTGAATTTTAAAAAGAAGTTATTCGTGAGATTCGAATTGGGGGTTTAAAATTTAAATCAGACGTTGGAATGGAAATTGTTGCCAGCCTTAGCTTCCAGTAGAATTAGTTTCGATGTCTTTAAAAAGTTAGATGTTTATGTGCATTCATTCAAGTGTGAATGTTTTTAGCATTCGTAGTTAGTAAATTTTAGAATGCTAGTTAGTATAAATTGAAGTTCGTAACAGTCAGATCAAACCATTTTTTTTTATTTTATCGATCATAATTATCATAAATCATAATAAATATGTGTCGTCGGAATTATTGTAAACAATCCACGGAATACGGTCTGTTTGGGTGTTCTTGTGAAAAATTAACTTCAGCACAAAAGTTCTTGCTGTTACCAACTCGTTAATAATGCACCTTGAGTTTTCAGTCTAGTGTTTCTTAGGGAATAGGATTTCGTTCAGTCATTATGAGATTTAAGGTTAATGTTGTGAAGATAAGTCATCATATTTATTGGCAAGATACGTCGGTTATAGTATGGAGCGTACCTAGCAATGCCTACCATTGATATTTAATTAATTTAAATACAACATTGTTTAGTAAACGATGTTCACTAACCACATTTTATGAAAGCTATTATACCTTGTGGATTATGTACTGTTTAGAGAGAGATAACGTAATGAAACTTGTGTGAGAGTGACACAATACGCAATATTTACACATGTCGAATAAGCATTATTGTATTATCTGCGCCGGTATTAGGTACGTTTTATTAAAGCTCAAAGACTGAAACATTACCTTCACAGCATTCTCCGACTACAACACGTCCAAAAGTTTAAATCACTTTATATTGACTGATATATCGACTTATTTTATTTTTATTACCTCGTCCATATTTAAAAATCTATCAAAGATTGGCTCCTTGAGATTGAAATGTATTTCAAGATATAATTTTTTTCATATAAATTATTTTAATGTATTAAGGTTTGTAATGATAAGTTTTCATGGAATGTTGTACTTAGAATCGTATTATAGGCGTATTAGGATATTTCAGTTTCATACAATATCGACATACAATTCTTTAAAGTCATTTAATCATCTTATTTATATCAAAATACTTAGTACATTTGGAAAGACATCTTAGTCATTGTCATAGAAGACTTTGCCGTCCATAAATTAATTTGCAAATCTGTTAAATCTATTATTTATTTTGCGACATCTTCCTATTTAGAATAAAAAGTAACTACGCGCATATTTATAAATCAATATTACTAACACCTAATCTTATATTTGCTCTTCGGGCATTATTAACATTTTCTGGTATAGTTTTGTCGAATGCTAACTCTTTCTTCTGCATATGCATTAAGGAGTGCTTTGACATTTTAGTCTCAAAAGAACTATTTTTACACTTTAAAGCGTATTTAAATAACAAAAAAAAAATATATCGTTAGTTTCATAAATATAGAATGTTAGTATGAAACATATTTTAAGTAGGTATTTAATGCATGTCTATAGTTTTAATTCGCCCGGTGTCGAGCAAGTTCGCGAGGTGTAGGTTGCAGTATCCCCATAGATTTGCAGTTGTTTGTATTACATATCAGTACCCCTGTTACGAGTTATTACGGTGCAGTACAACCATAGTTACCTAGAACTCTGTCTATATGAAATCACTCTTCAGAGTCAAAAGCTGATTCCAAGCTCTAAAACCATTCTCGATTCGTTTGCTGTCTCTTATTAGGGGTACAGTTGATTTGTACTTCCCTTCCGGTCGGTATTCGCGGATTTTGATAGAGCGCAATGATATTCACTCAAATGTTGAAACTTCATAAACGAGCATAATTTAATAGTATCACAATTAAATGTTTATAATGTAGCTTCGAACATTTAACATAAGTTTAAGGCGTAATGTGGATTGGACATACATTATATTGGATGTTCAAGGATCGAATTATATTATACATAACTCGAGCAGTAATCAGAAAATGCGTACATTGTAACGTTGATGACGTAGCCGTAATAGTATTTGTTTGTATGTCTTCTCCACAGTTAGCCACCATGTTTAGATTGTTAGGGCACGAATATTGTAGCATGTCGATAGTTCTGGATTGTGGGCAGTGGATACTGAGTTTGTTCTGTAATACTCATTCATGGCGATGTATGCATGTTGAACTACGTCACATCACAGTCAGAGGTATTGAGGATAACAGTCTAGCAAGTTTTTTTAGTTCTAAATCGAAGATGCATAATTGTTTTATACATCTGGATTTGTAGTTTTATTAATGCACTTTTATAAGTGTGGAGTCTCCGCCTATTAAAGTATGTAACCATTTACAGAGTTCGAATGGCTACTTATTAGTGTACGTAATAAATTTATATAATAATACTTTTATTGTTCATATCGCATATTTACATGTTAGAAATGTTAAATGCAAAACAATTAATGTCGTCGATATTTTTTACGTCACACTAGTAGACACGTACATAATTTGCGTTCGGTTTTATTGCGACTCTGTGAACAATCATGACATGTATCTGAACATGGTCAAATAGTCGATTGACATTTCTTGTGTTGTATGTACTCTTCAATTGCAATACGGAGGAACACTGAAGAGCATAAACACCTCATAAATGTCGCTCTAAGATGTAATTTCACTTCGTATAATTAAATATTTAGCATCCTTTGCGATATCTTCAAAACAAACTGTATAAATTTCTGCCACGATCGATTTGATTCCAAAACTCTCCGTCATGTTCTGCAGGACTTAAGACTGACAACAACCTTGAAATAGTCGAAGTGGAGTGTTAAATGTAAAATTCAGGGTGTCTGAAAACACATTGCTCACGTGTACTGTAATTTTTATCCTGTCAAAATTTTGCTTTGGTTTTATTTAGTGCAACTGTTTTCTGGCATCCTGTTTAATCATAGAAAGTGCCCATATATAATATAGTATTTATTGAGTATATAGCACTAGACATTTTGATCCGTTGCGGAAAAAGGTTGTAATTATAAAAGTATAGGTAATATTAATTAGTAAAATGATAGACTGTTTTGCACGATTTCTAGATTGACAGTGTCAAGTCTTCCCTATGTCATTTCTCATGCAAACAAAGATTGAACACTTTGTGATGACAAGTTAAGAGTTCGCCGTTGCATGTCCACATACAACGCGACAGTGTCCCCTGTAAGGTACATAGATACATTATCTAACTTGCATCATCCATTTATAAGAAATGTATGTTTCTATTTAAACTCGAAATATTATGACCTCTAGAACCTTTTATTATTACTTTTACGATTACACTATAAGTCTTTTTTGGCAACATATTTGAAGTAACATTATTTAATTATTCAATATACTTATCTATAGTAAGATATGTGTGTTTTATTTATGAGAAAACCATACTATCCTTTATCATTAAGGCACGAGGATGCATTTGGATCTGCGTTATAGCTAATGCCGTTGTTTATTTCAACAGAAGTGGCTAACAGAAAATGCATGTTATTAAAAACTAAAGCTAGCCAATTTCAGCCGAACTTATACAAATTGATCACAATGCAGTTGTTCAACAGTTTGAGAATAAAAATAGGTAAGAACTTAAAATATATTAAACTAAAAATTCTAATCAAATCAACTTACAAATACAATTTTAATACTTAATTCGCTAATTATAAGTCTAGTTCAAGTAATTATACACACATTTTCATTGTGCAGTACCCACTGTCACAGATTAGCTAATAGTTGGAAGTAGGTAATAGTTGCTAGGTACTGTTTTAAAGTAGAAAAGTAAATATTGAGTTGGAACAAGATTTATGGAGCTATCCATACCTACTATTATAAATGCGAAAGTAACTCTCTGTCTGTCTATATTATACGCTTTCACGTCTAAACCATTGAACCGATTTTGATGTTTGGTATTGGTGTACATTAGACCTTGAGAAAGGACATAGGTTATGTTTGGTCGCGATAACCGACATCCACGTGGGCGGAGCTGCGGGTAAAAGCTAGTTCAAAATAAATATGATATAATAATTCACTCATAATAATTCTAGTTTGGTAGTAGGTACCTAAGTTAATACTATTGTCTTTCAGTCATAAAATTTTATCTTGAAACATGGTTTCAAAGTAGGTACTTAGGTAGGTATAAGTATCTGCCTATTTGTACGAAACGTTTTCTCAAATAACCTAATTGGTATTGTTTTAAATTAACCATGATCTAGTTCAGGGCTGTCCAAAGTAGATGGGACCAGAGCCAATAGAAATGACTAAATATATTGGAGGGCCGCAAAATATTGAAAAAAGTAAAATGTAGGTATAATAGGTATCATTACGTTTCCATTGATGTTTCTTTTACAATTCTGTCAACATCAACCTCAATATTAGTAGTAGCTAGACGCAGTGCATGTTTTAGTGAAGCATCTGTCAATGAAGACCTGTATTTCGATTTTATAAACTTCATTGTTGAATATGCATTTTCACAAAAGTAGGCACTGCCCATCATCGAGCTCATTTTTGGCTCGTAATTGGTCATTTTTGGGCAACGTGCAATAAGGAGCTTAAAAAAATCAATTCCTGTTTCTTATCTACCCTTGTAAAAGGGGTCTGATTGCAGATCACACAGTTCCAGTTGATAAATCAATCTTCACACTCTCAACTGCGATCGCTAAGGGATGAGTGAAGAGTGTATAGCACTCTCAATTTTTTTTTTATCTGCGAAACTCTGCTCAAATTCGACGATTATTTTGTATGTAATTGAAATGGTTCAAAAAATTACATTCTTCAAAATTTTTCATCTCTAAATAATGTTCTTTACAACTCTCTCAAATCTTTTTGTTGTACAGACGTTTTGAAAAATTTCAGTTTGCTTCTAAATCCATTCACATGTCCGTACAAGTTGGCTATACTTATTGTGGGTTTGTCTTGCAACTTTAAGTTCAATTCGTTCAAAGGTTGCGTCACATCAGTTAAAAACGCAAGATCAGCCAGAAACTGAGGATCTTGCATTTTATTTTGTAGGTAATTCGGAAGTGCCTCATTTCTCATTGAATGTACGGTTTTCTTCCCATAACTTCCTCTTCTTTACAGTCATGATGAGATTAAAAGCTCAATATAGGTACTTAAATACAAAGCGAACAACGCAATAAAAAGTTTAAAATAATGAAAACGTCTTTAATAACTTGCGTAATCAAAACTTTCGTCGCATTGACTAACAATTCCCAATGAATGAAATCCCCGCGTTCTCGAGAAAATAGTATGTGTGCGGTGTGATCGAATACATACCCAAAATATTTGAATTACATTGCGGGATAAATAATTTGCTGATTAATGTATTTAAACAAGGAAGAAAAGATCCTGCGGGCCGCAACAATTGAAGCCATGGGCCATGGTTTGGACAGCCCTGTTCTAGTTTATCTAGGTCGTCAGTTAGAGGGTTGACCTTGTATAAACATTTCCTATTTGTGAATTAAATATAGATATAAGACCTACCTATAAATGTAGGGCCATTATCTAAGTAAATAATGACCCTCTCAAGAGTCTCAAGTCATGACAACTACATGTTTTATAATAGTTATCTACCTACATCACATCAATAGTGACACAAGAATCTATTATTGTTTACGGAAGTCTTGAATGTATTTGATTAAATTAATACGATTGAATATGAGTGGGTTCAGTCAGCATCAGAAAACCTGACCTGACCAGTACCTACTCAAAAAGATCTTAATTTCGTTTTTCGAGCCCCTTCCACTTGAACGATTGTTCTGATATTATTACCATTATTACCATATAAATCAATACAACAGTATGATTTGCTCTTAATACGAGAGTTTCATGATCGTTTTGAGACTTCGTTGTCAATATACTTATTACGTTGAGTGTACCTAAGTAAGTTATATTTATAATGCCTTATACATATAATCCATACTTCCATACTAATATTATAAATGCGAAAGTAACTCTGTCTGTCTGTCTGTATGTTACGCTTTCACGCCTAAACCACTGAACCGGTTTTTATGAAAAAATGGTATAGGGGTAGATTAGATCATGAGAAAGGACATAGGCTATGTTTGGTCGCGATAACCGACATCCACGCAGGCGGAGCCGCGGGCAAAAACTAGTTATATATATAACTTACCTATCCACATTAAAATTGATTATTTTTATAAGACCATAGGTACCTAAGGCTAAGGAGGACGACAAGTCATTATGTCAGCACAGCATCACTCATCGTCATCGTTATGTATCTATGAATTATAAGTAACGTTAATTATTTATTAACACATTTTTATCGTTGCATCAATTAGGTACGTTTACGTAGAACATATAAGATCCAACTACCTATTATTTTAGTATGTAAGATAAGTAGGTAACATTAAATTGGCCTATAGATACTTACGTCTGTAGGTAGGTACCATCACATTAAAATTCCTATCACGGTGATATAAGAAAAGTTAAATTGGTTTTTCCAATAAAGTAGGTAGGTAGGTACCTATCTGTTTCAGGTTTTGTGAATTTCGTGTCCGCTTTTTTTATCATGTGCAAAATCCCCACGGATACCACCCCGACGGAGCCGGTGGAGGCGATTATGTCGGACTCGAACCGACTAAAATGCACGCCGTCTTGGGTCCTTGGTTGCCGGAGGTGAGATTGCCGAAAGCATATCTCTCGCACCCTGGCAGACCCAGGATCATCTCTTTCGAGATGGCCCCCTTCGGGTTGTGTGGACCTTCGTGTCAGCTTTCATTGTATTCGAAGAATTTTCATCTGGAAGGTCTCCTACAATCATTACCATTGCCTACCCATAAGTAACTAAGTACCTACACAGGCACCAGTACCAGCATAAGTACATAAAATGTTTTTAAAACTAGTGCAAGTCAGCACTTTATGTTAGACTTGCTTTTGCCTGCGGTACCGCCCGTATGAATGTCGGTTATCGCGACCATACATAGTCTATGTCCTATGTCCTTTCTCAAGGTCTAATCTACCCTTATACTTTTTTTTTCCGAGCGGAAATCCCCTCGGATACCCCCCCCCCCCCTCCGGAGCCGGAAGGGGAGGTTATGTCGGACTGGAACCGACTAAAACCGCACGCCGACTGTGGGTCGTGGTGCTAGGCCGGAGGTGAAGTTGTCATCGACATATCCCTCGCACCCCGGCTGACCCAGGGCCATCCCTTACGGTCTGGCCCTCCTCAGGAGGGGGGACAACGGTGTCCCCAACTCGCCCCCGGAATGGGGAGGCGCGCTGTTCAGCGCGCCGCCGCCGTGGCCTGCTTCTGCTGGGGTGACAGGCGGCTCCACCCGTCACCCCCAGGCCCGCGCTCATGGGGGACGGAGGTCAGTCAGTGAATCTACCCTTATACCAAAATCTAATCGTAATAACGGGAATTATCATGGTACACGTGCATACGTACCTACCTTTGATTTGCCTGACGTTTGGTACAGGTTACACCGGCGCCGGCCGTCAGCCGCTCAGCGGTTAGCCTGTGTGTACACGGCCGGTGTAACCTGGTCGAAACGCGAGAGCTTAAAAGTTAGTTCATTAAAATCGCTTCAGTCTGTCTGTTACAGTTTCACGCCTAAACCACTGAGAGAGTCACTATCGCATTTATAATATTTGTATGGATTATTGTGACAATGGGTAGGGAAAGTAGCTGACTTCCCGATTCCAAGAGGAACCCTGCAGCATAGGCTCGTTGGAAGAGCGGCAGGATCTGCTAGTTACTTAATATAATACTCAGGTATATTAATATAAAAGTAAGAAAGAAAATTGGTTTTCATTCCGGATGAACATATGCACATATTAAGTACAAAAGGAAAATAACAAAAGCGTAACCACAACACCAGTGAGTGGACTTACAGGTACTCAGGCGACATAATTATTTTTCGTTTACATATACCTGTTAATGCCTTTATCATTACTTCTTTATTATTTATACCTACCCGTCTAATTTGTTGAAGGTTATCTCTGGGGCATCATACTCAGGCAGGACATTGGCAACTAAATAGGACGTTCAGGTCAGAACAAATTAGTCATTTAAAGGTTAAATCAACAATTTTAATATTATAGGTTCTTTAATAAAATCAATAAGTACCAGTTGCCTACGATACACTCGTTGTTTGTACATACCTGCCTACTTAAATATTAGGTAGGTATCTGGGTTGGTACAATATGAAGTGTATTGGGTATCTATCAACAATATGAGGCACCAGCACAGTGGGCTAGGCCCAATTGAGATCTTTGGGGCTCTCACCGACTTCGCTTACAAACTGATGCACCTACTTATTGATGGACATAGGTGCAGGCGCTGCAGGCTTCGCTTCCGGGATTGGGAGGACAGACGGCAGTCGCTCCCTTAAAAGCTCAAATGAACCAAACAATGACAATAAGCCTATGAATGCCACAGGCTCTTTGTTGCTCCTGTATAACCTCCCTCCGTGGCGTCGCGATAGGTAACGCGACTGCTACGCAGGAGGCGCGGGTTCAATTCCCGCTCAGTGCAAATATTTGTATGCATGAATATGGCTATTTGCATTGGTCTGGGTGTTTCTATGTATAATATGTATGTATTTACAAAAAAAAGTATCTAAGTATGTTTATCCGCATTCTAGATTTCATAACACAAGCTAGTTAAGCTATGCTTGCCATGGGTCTAGATAGCGTTGTGTGGAATGTTAAAAAAAATCCTTAGAAAGTACCCTAAGTATGGCTAATACTTATTACCCGATCTAATCACGACATCTATAAGTAGATTCTGTCTAATGCGAGTAATAAAATTCATTACATCACATAGGTAGCTACTTAAGTAATGAGATTTATTACGAGTCCAGAATCATACAATAATTGATAAGTTCAATTATTTTGCAGTGAGATAAGATAACCAATATTTTGTATTAGATATCAATATCATATGTATCGAGGATATGAACTTTGACTCGGCCGCGTAATCTTATTCATATTCCATTTGATTTCCCAATTTGAATTATCTTTTGTTTATCTTGCTGTTTTCACATTCAATCAATATTCAATACAATATACTTGAAAATGGACCTAGTATTTTTTCGTGCGGAAGCTTTGATTATATTATTATAACTTTAGGTAGGTTTATATTAACTTTACCTAGTTAGGCACAAGAAGCCAGAAGCTTGACGTCGTGGTGAGTGACATGCGTGCAATTCTTGGGTATCATTGGTTCCACTACCCAAAATCGTGCGAAGGGGAGGAGGAATGGCCTCGGATGCAATTAGGATAATACGTCTCTATGAAGATGAGAATGACGGTGAAGTAGGTACTTATTTATTATATATATAACACGGTCCAGTTTTACAGTAGTGTGAACCGTTGTGGATATGGCTCCATGCATACCTCCAGATGTCAATGATATCGGGGATAAAATGTAGTGAGAATCACCTTCGCTGTTGTAGCCACAATCTGTGGAGACCGTCAGGTTACTTGGGTAAGATTGTAGGATATGGGGAAAGGATTTTTTTTTGTAGGCACACAATCAATGTTGGTACATAATATCTAATTATGATAGTGAAACATTTGAAAAAAAAAAGACGTAGGTGAACGGTTTTAAAGATAAATAAGATAAATCGGGCAAGTACTTACCTACTACCCACATCCTACATCTATGTATATTTTTTATACCACTTTATTTAACGTAAGTGGTATAAAAATATAATACATAGATATCAACGTGAAAAATACCAATAGTAAACAAAGATTAGGTAAGTACAATAAATATAATCATACTCACACCCAATAAACATACATACCTACCTACAATACAGTCGGCAAAAATACGGCCTCTGTAGCGTAGCGGTAGTGTCAGACTGCTACAGTGCTACGCAGGGGTTCGATGCCCGCTGAGCACTGAAGTATTAACTTAGTTTAGGTCGCATGCACCGGTTAAAGTTTGGTTTAGTTATCGAGCGTCTTGACCGAATTGCATTTTATTATCTCCATAACTTTATAAGGTATAATGACCTTATTCATTTTCTATTACGTCATAAAATATTATCTTGTTTTTTTTTCAAATTAGGTACCGAGATCACAGTTCAATGATAGCAGTAGGTAACGTCAGGGATCTCGCTCCTATATCTCACAACAAGAGTACAAATAGTTTTATCTGCCTTCGGTTTTTTTATGACTGATAAGCACTTATCTCAAATCGGACAATTCCGCTCCCTACTTCTAAATTTAATTTATTGAACCATTTTAATTTATCAATCATATCTAATCTAATATTTAATATCTTGTTCAGTTTTTGTAGTGTTGAGGGCGTGATCTTCCGTTCATCATCACCTTCCGAATGCCAATTCTGTTGCGAAAACCAAAATGAAGTAGGTAGGTACCGATGGTATATTTTGTTCGTTCTTGCCTATTTTTGTTCTTTATCCGGCCCTATCAACTTTTAGTGATGAATCTAGTGATGAAATCTATCAATGATCGTACTAGAACGATTCTCGATTAAAAAATGAAGTTTTTCGTTTTTAAAATAGAATTTTATCACGCTAATAAATACCAACGAGGGGAACCGAGAACGAGAGAGTCGCGGCTTATCCGACAAATAATTCTGGTAGTAGAAGGTACTTCGAAGAAATCGTTTAAATATCAAGATAACCGTTCAGACGGACCGCACCTATACTGATTTGCTACCATAGTAGCAATTCAAAGTATATGCAAGCAGTAGAAATTCCACAAACCACAAGGTGAGGTAGCACTACCTACATATCAAATAAGTACCTAGTTAGAAAGTACTTATTCATTTTCCATTCTTGGGTTTAACGGCTATTTAGTCGTCCCGTGAGCAAGATGGCGACACCATGGTTTCCACTCCTAAGGAGGCCATTTTGAGATGGCTCTGAGTAGGTCAGGGTGTGAGGGATATCATCATCATTATCACATCAGTCTTCACATTCTCGGCAACTGATCAGCAAAGACGGCGTTCGGTTTTTCGTCGGTTTGGCGCCTGGGTTACCAGTGTTACCACACCCGGGATTTCTCAACTATAAAATAGTTTTTCTATTTTTAAACGGAATGCTAAAATTGAAGTATCTAAGTATTACAAATAAGTCTTGAAGGTAGAACTCCGATAACGTTGTCGCTTGTGGCGTCGGGCAGTGGGTCGCGTGCTCGCATGCTACATTTTGAAACTGGGCGTGATACACACGTGGTTTGTGTGTAACGTCAGCAAAACAAACGCCACACTATCCGCTCAACCACGGACTGATAAAAATAATCTCGTGCCCTCTACGTACAAATGTCGACGACTTCGAGTTTTATTACAAGCAATTCAATCGAGTAGCAAACATGTCGTGCGTAAAGAATAAAAATATAATTAAAATATTTACAAATTAAAAATATGTAGGTATGTCGGGATTTTTGTTATTATCTTGAAGTTGGTAAAGCAAATAATACATTCAATAGCAACGTACCTATCTTGAAACTAAGCGAGGCGATTTTTTTTTCACAGCCGACCTTTTTTATCTGTCTGGTTGTTGTTGGGTAAATACTGCTAAACACCCCAATACTTAGCAGTATTTGCCCAACAGCTGGTATTAGCCTAACAAGTTGGTTCGTGCAGTTTGTATGAGTAGGTACCAAACCTATCGGATCCTAATTTTGGTGCCGATATCGCAACGGAAAATAAAAAACTTAACATTGACATTTTCGTAGTGCATGTGCATAGTAGTACCTACATAAGTAGGTATAATTAATATTTAATATTGATCAGCAAAGAGTTCCTTATCTTTTGGTCAACATTAAATGAGCTAGTTATCATTAATGAAGCAGTTTTGTTATCTAAAGGCCGATGCATCAGTCATTAGGTACTAATGTACGCACTACGTACGCATTAAGCCTTAAGGAAATAGAATCTATAATAAGAAATAGGTACGTGGCATCATTCATTTCGCAATAAATGAGTTTCAGTTTGAGTTTTGAGTTTGAATTCCCGTCTAAAATTAGGTACTCGTTAACCCTTATTTGCAGAAGGTTCAATGCTATTGTAATATACCTACAATACAATACCTTTTTTTTTTTTCGTGCGGATATCCCCTCGGATACCCCCCCTGCCGGAGCCGGAAGGGGAGGTTATGTCGGACTCGAACCGACTAAAACCGCACACCGACTGTGGGTCTTGGTGCTAGGCCGGAGGTGATTCAGGTGAGGTTGTCATAGACATATCCCTCGCACCCCGGCTGACCCAGGGCCATCCCTTACGGTCTGGCCCTCCTCAGGAGGGGGGACAACGGTGTCCCCAACTCGCCCCCGGAATGGGGAGGCGCGCCGCCGCCGTGGCCTGCTTCTGCTGGGGTGACAGGCGGCTCCGCCCGTCACCCCCAGGCCCGCGCTCATGGGGGACGGAGGTCAGTCAGTGCCCTCCGACACCCGAGTTGCCTGCGCGCGCGGGCGGCGCTATCCGCGAGTCTAAGTACAAGACCGATTTCTTAAATTCTTTTGCCATTAGAAAGCTACGTTATCAGGTACCAACATAGGCTATTATATCATCACGTTATTATCAGCGATGAATGGGATCAGGATGGGAACAGAACAGATTCTGTGGCGTGGCGGCAGTGAACGCGGCCGCTACGCAGGGGGCGCGGGTTCGCTCTCCGCTCAGTGCAAAAAAATTGTACGCATGAATATGTATATTTGCATTGGTCTGGGTGTTTATATGTATACTATTTATGGATTTACAAAAAAAGTATCTAAGTATGTTTAACCGCATTTTAGATTCCATCATTCATCACAGGTGGTAGAAATTTGATGGCACAAATGTGACACTTATTTCGACCGGGTTGGTACCACCGTGCACAAGTGCGAAAAACCCTCCATAGTAATCCAATCTCGGTTGGATTGCGTTCAGGGATCAGCAAGTGCATAGCCGGGCCGAGGTGATGGTAGTCGCAGCACTAGTGGGACCGGTGGGTTTTGGCGTAGTCTAGTGGGGTGTGACGCGGGGCGCCGCGCCGAGCAGGGAGACCCGTAGAAACGGTGGTGCCGCTGGCCGCCCGCGGCATAGTACAGGGGCCCAACTGGGACTAACCACCCTGGGAGGCTGCCCCACCAGGTCGCGCATAATCCCGATATGGCTCGTCGTGCCGGTTGGCGACCGGACGGGAGCCCGGCGACCATATTCGGGAGGGTACGGGGGCCCTTCCGTTCGGCGCGTCGGCTCTCGTCACGCCTCACATTCATAGATAAAACCAATCTCCCATGTTTTGTCACGCGGTGCTGCGGCGACAATCACCTCTTTTTCACGCCTTCCCTTACCCTTCACCTCATGGCAGCGCACAATACAGTATCTGTTGAAACAGCGGCTAGGGACTCTCCCACAAAAACTCTATTTGAGGTGGAGTCCACGAACATCTGTGGGCTCCATAAAAACCTCAACGCCGTCCACCAACACCTGGAGACGGCGAAACCAGCTATGCTGTTTCTAACGGAGACACAAATACGCCGCCCTGACGACACGACCTACCTGCTTTACCCCGGCTATGTTATCGAGGAAAATTTCCGAGCAAAAGCCGGGGTGTGCGTGTTTGTTAGGGCGGATATTTGTTGTCGCCGTTTGCGCTGTCTAGAGGACCCATCCTTTTCCATCCTTTGGGTACACGTAGACCATGGCTCCACAAGTCAGATCTATGTGTGCCTTTACCGTTCCCATACAGGAGATGCGGAGATAACTCGACTATTCGAATACCTGAGTCAGGCGGCAGATGATGCGCAGGAGCGGTTTCCGAACGCCGAATTGGTGTTTTTGGGGGACTTTAACGCCCACCACAAGATCTGGTTGGGCTCCGCCATAACAAACCATGCGGGAAGAGCCACTCACGCATTTGCCCTGGCGCATGACTTGACTCAATTGGTGCACAAGGTCACGAGGATACCAAGAGAGTCCGGCTTAGAGCCCTCTCTGCTAGACCTTCTGTTGACGAGTCACCCGGACCAGTACAGTGTCTCGGTGATTGCTGCTTTAGGTAACTCCGACCACTGTCTGGTCCGCTCCACCGTGCCCATTGTAGCGCCCCCACGACCCGTGCAGGGGAAGAGGCGGCTATGGCACTACTCGTCAGCGGACTGGGATGGATTGCGCGATTATTATGCGTCCATCCCGTGGGTTGAACGCTGCTTTGAGGGTAAGAACCCATCTGAGAGCGCTACTGCCGTCGCCTGTGAGATCGGTCTAGGTATGGAATATTATATCCCATACACCGATGTCACCGGAGTCCGCGGAGCGCGGCCGTGGTTCGGGCGCGAGTGCGCGGAGGCTGTTGAGCATAAACAGTTTGCGTACCGCGCCTGGGTGCGGGCGCGCGCCACGCGCGATCCCAACGTGGGTCACTTCAAGGCGGCGTACAACAGAGCCACAAAGGTCTGCAAGAGGGCATGCATCAGGGCGGATGCCCAGCGCATAGCACGGCTGGGCCAAGAGCTAATGGCGCATCCCACGGGTAGCCGTGGCTACTGGCAACTGGCCAAAGCCGTGCAAGCCAACTTCTGCCAGCCCTCGCTGCCCCCGCTGAGCAATCCCGATGGATCTCTGGCCCATGAGCCGCAAGAGAAAGCAAATTTGCTGGTCAATCTCTTCGCGGCCAACTCCCGAGTCGATGATTGTGGTATGCAACCACGGACAATGCCCACTGGTGACCACGCAATGCCTGATATACGTATCAGGCAACGCGATGTCCGTGCAGTACTGCAATCACTCGATGTCCGGAAAGCCAGTGGTCCTGATGGTATTCCAGCGGTTGTACTTAAAAAATGTGCAGCGGAGTTATCTCCTATGCTAACGCGGCTGTACCGACTGTCCTACAGTTCGGGTACAGTGCCCTCGGCTTGGAAGGAGGCGAATGTCCAGCCGATCCCCAAGAAGGGGGATCGCTCGGACCCAGCCAACTATCGACCCATAGCCGTCACCTCAGTGCTGTGCAAGGTGTTCGAGCACATAATTAACACACAGCTCATGCGCCACCTAGAGGATCACTCCTTGCTTAGTGACCGGCAATACGGTTTGAGACCGAAACGGTCAACGGGTGATCTTCTGGCGTACATGACCCACCTTTGGGGTGAGGCTATGGAGAAGCACGGTGAGTCACTGGCAATTAGTCTTGACATCGCCAAAGCTTTCGATAGGGTATGGCACAAATCGCTTCTTTCCAAGCTACCAGCCTTCGGCCTGCCTCCTAGACTGTGTAACTGGGTTGCAAGCTTCCTGCAGGGGCGCCGTATTCGCGTCCTTTGTGATGGACGAGCTTCGGAGTTCTTGCAGGTAAATGCTGGCGTGCCGCAGGGTTCCGTTTTATCTCCCACTCTCTTTCTTCTGCATATCAATGACATGCTCTGTAACGGAAACATTCACTGCTATGCAGACGACAGCACCGTACACGGGAGTTATTACGCACATCCTGCGGCCAAGCAGTCTGATATCGCGGAAAAAAGGCAGCTTCTTGTCACTGAGCTGGACCGGATCCTGGACCACATTTCTCAATGGGGCGCTAGGAACCTGGTCGAGTTCAATGCCAAGAAGACCCAGGCATGTGCGTTTACAGCAAAGGTATCTCCTTTCCTTCCCCTTCCCACTCTTCAGAGCACACCACTGCCATTGCAGGATCACCTCACTATCCTCGGTATGGATGTTCGCTGGAAACTGAATAACAAAAACTATATCGAGAGTATCATCAAATCAGCCTCGCGTAAACTCGGAGTCCTGAACAGAGTGAGACGTTTTTTCACGCCGGAGCAGCGGTGTCTTCTATACAAGACCCAAATTCGTTCCTGCGTGGAATACTGCTCACATCTCTGGGACGGCTCCGCAAAGTACTTATTAGATGCTCTCGACAGGTTGCAGCGACGTGCGGTCCGCATTATTGGGGATCCTGAGGTCACGAACACCCTCGAGCCTTTGCAGATGCGTAGAGATGTTGCGTCTTTGGCAGTTTTCTACCGTCTCTACCATGGTGAATGTTCTGACGAGCTCTTCCAATTAGTCCCACCCTCCCCTTTCCTTCACAGGACGACACGTGCAGGGCTAAGATGTCATCCATTTACGGTGCAGAGTATACCTGCTAGAACCAAGCGTTTCAGTGATTCATTCCTATGCCGCACCACTAAGACCTGGAATTCCCTGCCAGCTCACGTGTTTCCTTCTTCCTACAGTCCCGGGTCCTTTAAGCGGGGCGTGAAAAGGCATCTAATGAGGCCGTCAAGCTGAGTGCCACCACTGTTAGCATGGTAAATGTTTGCGATGGTGACCCTCTTTCCGAGACTTTGCGAGGTGAAGTCAAATTGACGTGTCTTGTTTAAAAAAAAAAAAAAAAAAAAACAAGCTACATAAGCTATGCTTACAATGGGTCTAGATAGCGTTGTGTGGATTGTTAAAAAAAAAGAATTCCACGCGGGTGGAGCCGCGAGCAACAGCTAGTACATTATAAAAAAGCAGTATACAAATCTTTTGGTATTTTGTATATCAGAATAGTTTTTCTCAAGTCTTTCGAATACTTTTGCCAGCGGCTCCGCCCGCGTGGGTGTCGATTATCGCGACCAAACAGCCTATGTCCTTTCTCAAGGTCTAATCTACCCTTATACCAAATTTCATCAAAATCGGTTCAGTGGTTTAGGCGTGAAAGCGTAACCTACAGACAGACAGAGTTACGTTCGCATTTATAATATTAGAATAGATGGTGCAGTTGTCAATAGGTACTCAATCATAAAAACGTGTTGTTTGTATTGTTTTCCGCACCATATTAGCATTCATCTTGAAATAAGTGGATGATAATTATTTTAATTATAGTTGCCTCCGTTTATAAAACCTGTTCGTCTGTGTACTCATTGTAGGTACTGTTTACCGCTCGATATCGGCAAAAACATTGAAAAATCTCGATGTGGTAAAAAACCGTTAAGATGCACATTTTGTTTTTTTTGCTATGTCCATGAAGAAGTGGATTCTGATTATGATAAGGAGCCAACTTCCGAGTGCCATCACTGCCACGCCAACGAGTACATGGGGCTATACACGCTTACCGAGTGTTAACTCTGTGCTAGACTCAATCAAAACCCTTATAAAATGACTGCCAGTCACACTACCTTGACTTTAGTTGGCGTGAACCCAACAGTATACGCCAGAAGGTCATTGGTGGCAGAATCCATATCATTGGTTTGTCAGAAGGCCGTGTCCTTCAGAGTAGTATCTGTTATGTAGTATCTTGATTTTAAATGGCAATGACACTATAATATGATACCATTTATTATATACAATGTAATGTCATGAGCGCTATCAGAAAGACAATACATTACTGTTCATTGTACTAGGTGTTTATAAATGCAAAATATGTACAAACTAAGTAATTAATGTGCCATATTCTGACGTTCTATTTGCTGATCTTATGGAACATATTTAACGTAGATACGGTTCTATTGTTAAGTGTTCAATATGTGCATTGTTCGAGTTATTGTTTAATAAATTGTAACATACATACTTATACAACTTTATTAAAATCTTAATGCATTCTTCAATATTAGCTAGCAGGTACTTATTTGCCAATCATACAATATCTGTTCACATAACTGCTCGCGAAATTTAGTGTAAACTGAAGCTGTAATGGTAGAAATAACCATATATAGGTATATTAGAGCTATATGTATCTAATCATTTGAAGTCATCTTGTTTATAAAAAAGCTGCAGATAGATTAAAACCAGATTCCTATAACATTTTATTGTGAACATCTTTTATATGAACAGCCTTATCAATGTAAAATTATTTTAAATAAAAAACCCGACTGATCCTCAAAAGAGCGAAATAAGTTGGATAGCAGGCGGTACCCATTAATTTTCATCCAGTTCATGATTTGCAAATCGGGTTATTTACCATGTTTACTAATTTTAATGAGTAACCAATATTTCGGCGCTCTTTCAAACGCCATAATCAAGGTGGTACCGTATACACTTGAAACAGCGCCAAAATATCGGTTACTCATTAAAAATAGTAAAGACTATTAGAACCGAAGTTACTAAAATTCCCTTCTAACCCCTCCAACTAAGCTAAATCGCTTGTGTCAAGGGTTCACGTCGGTAGTGTAATGGCCAGAATTCGAACCCGGGTCCTCTCGATCGTAAGGCCGACTCCTAAACCACCAAGCTTACCTGCTCAATGAAATGCGTTGTGAAGTCATTGTTCGTCCGATGATCGATGAAGCAAATTGTTTTTCTACAGGCTGTTTTAGAATTTGTATTTTTCCTTTATGCCAAACATACCTATACTATCAGATATGTAAGCAAAATATTTCTGGTATCCGACTTGCTCACCGAAATTCACGTTGATAACCCGGGCCTAACGATTGATTTAGAAAAACGTCATCTTCGGTGTATATGCAAGTGTTATCAGATCAAACGTATAAAAACGACCTTTATCATCTGAAAATTGCGCATTTGATAAATCAAAGTCAGTAAAGGTCACTTTTAGTATAAAGATAAATATTAAATTGATTTGCAAGATTTCTTGCATGTCTTTGTTCGTCGATCTTTCTCCGATCACTAAGGTTGAAAGGTGATGATCAAGATCAATATCATCTATCTCGATATTCTATCTACCTAATCTGACATAATCCTCAATTTACAATTTTAAGCTCTATCGATGGATGGATGGACGAACCGATCCGAATGACATTTGGCATACCTAGAGATAGATTATGGCCAGTGGTAACGGATCAGTGTTGCACGCGAGTGGAGCCGCGAACAACAGCTAGTATGTCATAACTTCATAAGTCTGATATCATGAAATGAAATTATAACACATGTTTTGAACAGAAACATTGTTACGTGAACACTGGTTCCGGTAATAAAAAATGAAAACATTTGAACATAGCAGTAATAAACGGTAAATACCGGTAGCTCGCGATTGCGGCGCGTACCCCCATCACTGGGTGGTGAACGCGGTCATTACCTTTTAAGGTAATGCATCGTGCTAACGCGCATATAAAATGAGTCACACGCATTGATAACCAATCAGCGCATTCCGTCAAACGGAGAATCGATCGAGCACAACACTAATCGACAACAAAAAAAAAAACACGCCCCGCGCTCGCGCCGAGGCAGACGGCAGACCTCATTCTATCGCGAGACTTCACGGCGGAACGTAATAATCTGAACGTGAACGTCAATCTTAAAACCTAGATAACATATAGTCTAGATTCTGCTAGTTACTATTATAAGTGTACGATATAGTTGCTAAGTATAAAGTTCCCAACATAAGGGGTAAGTCTAGTGTCCTTAATAAACAGTGCGCGAGTTTTAAACGATAGTCACGTAAATAATAAAGTAAAATAACATCTTCATTCGCGTGTAACATTCCTGCTTAGCCCCTAGGAGCTAAGCGTGATCATAGCTCATTTTTAGTACCTGCCTACCTGCGGTCGGGAGTTCGGTAGTTACCTAGCTGTAGTTCATCCTTCGTGTAAATGTAATTAAATTAAATTTAAAGTAAACTGTGATTAACCTCGTAATCGTTAAAATGTTGTAAGAAAGTTATTGTATGAAGTGTGTCCATAATATATGTCGCGAGTATACATGTCGACAGACAGCCGAATATAGTAATTGCTTAAGAACTATTCAATTAGTTGTAATGTTTGATTGTTCGTATTCTAAGAGAAAAATCAACACGGTGTATATCTCGCCATAATTTTCTATGGATACCCACATTTTGAAAATATGCAAATTGTCGAATTTTAATCTCGTTTTAAATCCACGGTTCAGCATATATATGTATTATAGTTTAATTATTACTGAACCATTTATTTATGGTTGATTGAACCGTGGTTAACGGGGTTACAGACGTACTTACGATTATTAATTCCGGAACAATCCAGTTTTATTTCTTTGTTTATTGTGTAATTTGTGTTATGTGTACCTACCATTGTACAGCGCCGCCGACCTTAGGGCCCATGTAGAAAATTATACGTTGGGGCCCGGCGCTGTGCATTGGATTCACGCACCAGTGCCTAATCGTGTGGTTGTCTCCCCAGAACTTGGTACCGGCTGGAATACCGGTGTCCAACTGCATACCGGCTGGAATAGCAGCACCGCACCGTACCGGCCCGCCTCCGAACCAGCTGAGGTTGCCTGCCCGCTCCGTACCGTCTGGAAGACGGCCTTGGCGACGACCCCGCGGATCGAACTTGCAGCTGCGACGCCTGGTGACCTTGAGGGGAAGACAACGTCACACTCGCACGGGACCAGCCCGGAACCCCAAGTTGAGTGCATTACTCAGCCTGCCGTTTATAGTGACGTGACCTTGTACCCGAACCGACACTCGACCTTGTCTTAGAGTAGTTTTATTATTGTTATAGCAGGACCTACGGATTAAAGTTGTAGATCTCGTACCAATCGTTTTCTTCATCCTTGACCCCGTAGGGCCCCGTATCATTGGCGCCCGAACAGGGACCACCGCCAAGTACCGTAGTTTATATCCGATGCCTTAGGTTAGCTAGGAGCTACGTGGAAAGGTATACCTAGGTGAACGTTCAGTGGTTGGAGGGAAGCACAACTACGTTTTTTTATTGTTTTTGTTTCTACTATCTGCAGTAGTAAGATAGGTAAAAAGACATGTGGTAGAGTTTAGTGCAAAACTCGAGCTGGGTTGTAGACCACCGTCATTCCTGTTGCAGTCGTTATGCGGTCTGTAGGAATTGATGATCCAGAGTAACTACGCACTTAGGGTAAGCCCGTAAGCACCGATCATCTCGTGCATATATTGGTTTATGTAGTTTATATATTAAATAATCTTGTTAATTTAGTTGATTTCAGTTCATAATTAATCATTTTGACACCGTTTTAGTGGTCTCGTACTTAGCATTGTCAACCTAGGCTTGAGGTAACCGCTGGGTTAAAAATAAGCCTTCACTGTGTATAAAAGCTTCCTTAGTGTGAAGTCTTTTTTTATCTGAGGGAGACTTATGTTCTCCCTGGGTTCTATAGCACGTCAGAGCGGTTAGTGACTCTGTTGCCGGTAGGTTAGCTTCAAGTGGTTTGCAATGTACCGTCGAGGAAAGCTGGCGCCAAACTTAACACCTCAATCGCAAGTGGTACGTCCCATCAGGTTGGATAGGGCCGGACAAGGTATGTGTGGTTCGTCTTCCTACCTCCGCGGGAGGAAGACTTGGTGTGATAGGTGTATGTTAGGTGGTGTGTCTGTGTTTCTGTATGGTTGTATGAAAGGGTTTTGCTTGCATTGAAGCCAATGACCTCGTTCCAGAGGGTTTGTTTCAGGCGGATTTTCACTGTTCCCCCAGTAAAAATCCTTCTCCCAGTTCGTCGGGTATTGTTACGTGAACACTGGTTCCGGTAATAAAAAATGAAAACATTTGAACATAGCAGTAATAAACGGTAAATACCGGTAGCTCGCGATTGCGGCGCGTACCCCCATCACTGGGTGGTGAACGCGGTCATTACCTTTTAAGGTAATGCATCGTGCTAACGCGCATATAAAATGAGTCACACGCATTGATAACCAATCAGCGCATTCCGTCAAACGGAGAATCGATCGAGCACAACACTAATCGACAACAAAAAAAAAAACACGCCCCGCGCTCGCGCCGAGGCAGACGGCAGACCTCATTCTATCGCGAGACTTCACGGCGGAACGTAATAATCTGAACGTGAACGTCAATCTTAAAACCTAGATAACATATAGTCTAGATTCTGCTAGTTACTATTATAAGTGTACGATATAGTTGCTAAGTATAAAGTTCCCAACATAAGGGGTAAGTCTAGTGTCCTTAATAAACAGTGCGCGAGTATTAAACGATAGTCACGTAAATAATAAAGTAAAATAACATCTTCATTCGCGTGTAACATTCCTGCTTAGCCCCTAGGAGCTAAGCGTGATCATAGCTCATTTTTAGTACCTGCCTACCTGCGGTCGGGAGTTCGGTAGTTACCTAGCTGTAGTTCATCCTTCGTGTAAATGTAATTAAATTAAATTTAAAGTAAACTGTGATTAACCTCGTAATCGTTAAAATGTTGTAAGAAAGTTATTGTATGAAGTGTGTCCATAATATATGTCGCGAGTATACATGTCGACAGACAGCCGAATATAGTAATTGCTTAAGAACTATTCAATTAGTTGTAATGTTTGATTGTTCGTATTCTAAGAGAAAAATCAACACGGTGTATATCTCGCCATAATTTTCTATGGATACCCACATTTTGAAAATATGCAAATTGTCGAATTTTAATCTCGTTTTAAATCCACGGTTCAGCATATATATGTATTATAGTTTAATTATTACTGAACCATTTATTTATGGTTGATTGAACCGTGGTTAACGGGGTTACAGACGTACTTACGATTATTAATTCCGGAACAATCCAGTTTTATTTCTTTGTTTATTGTGTAATTTGTGTTATGTGTACCTACCATTGTACAGCGCCGCCGACCTTAGGGCCCATGTAGAAAATTATACGTTGGGGCCCGGCGCTGTGCATTGGATTCACGCACCAGTGCCTAATCGTGTGGTTGTCTCCCCAGAACTTGGTACCGGCTGGAATACCGGTGTCCAACTGCATACCGGCTGGAATAGCAGCACCGCACCGTATCGGCCCGCCTCCGAACCAGCTGAGGTTGCCTGCCCGCTCCGTACCGTCTGGAAGACGGCCTTGGCGACGACCCCGCGGATCGAACTTGCAGCTGCGACGCCTGGTGACCTTGAGGGGAAGACAACGTCACACTCGCACGGGACCAGCCCGGAACCCCAAGTTGAGTGCATTACTCAGCCTGCCGTTTATAGTGACGTGACCTTGTACCCGAACCGACACTCGACCTTGTCTTAGAGTAGTTTTATTATTGTTATAGCAGGACCTACGGATTAAAGTTGTAGATCTCGTACCAATCGTTTTCTTCATCCTTGACCCCGTAGGGCCCCGTATCAACATAATACATTTTAAAAAGGCGTAACTGTCTTCGTTAATTTTAATGCACCGATGACACTTTCAGTAATCATAGCGATGACTTATTATGACGGTTCTACAGAGGCTTTCAATTAAATTGATTTATTATACCTCCGCTCTCCTAACGAGGTGAAAATATGCCAGCAAAAGTTTTTCAATGCAAGAATATCTATAAATTAAAAATTATTGCTGGTAGTAGGCACCTAGTTTTTGTTGAAACTCGAATACACAAACAATTAACCTATTGAACAAACAAATAGATTATAGTTATATGAAAGCACCTGAGTGGATTTAAACAGAATACAAACAAAATAAGGTTCAATTAATTCAACTAATCAATTAGTCTCTGCAGTCCACAGCTGGCCATAAGTTGCATTTTTTCAACCTTTTCACGGCTTAGTTGTTATACAGTTTCAGGGATGGAAACAACATGTGGGAATATTGGAATCAATAAGTAACGTTTTGTAAATCGTGTGTGTTACTTTTTAATACCAAGTTGAGCTACTATGGTATCCTCCAAAAGGTTTTCAACGTGAAACAAATTGGTTCGTGGTTGCTGCCTTAATTGAAAACATAAAATAAATCACCGATGTTTTTGGGAGAAAATGCAAAAATAAATTTGAAAATAAAATGTTTTGCCACGTTAAAAATCCATTTCACCTTTTCATTTCCGCAGAATCCACCGAAGTGGATATAAACCAAATGTGTTAGTGCACATTTTAAACTGACACACTCTGTATAAGGATGTTCGATATGAAGGTGGAATATTCCGCAAATAAATAGCAGTAACATACAAACACGTGTGTTTGTTGAACCAATGTTTAACGCTATTACTTAATGATAGATATCGTCGTCGGTAGTAGAAGCCTATCTACAAACATTTTGAAATAGATTAGTAAGGTCAGAAATATATTTGATAACAGTTTATCATTTATTATTAGGTCTAGTAGACTAAAATAATATTATACTAGATTTTCCTGCGGCCTCTCCCGTGGTACGTTTATAAAGGTACTTACTAGACTAGCACTTTAGACTTAAAATTAGTAAAAAATTATAATTTTTGGGTTCAATTTTATACTTGTGGGTGACATCGCACTTCATGAATTTTAGTCTATTTTTACTACCTTCAGGTGGTCTCTTTGGGTCAACAATCAAAACATTTTTTAATGGCACTTCACAATCTTTGCATGTGTCAATTCTTGAAATGCTACGTGATAATGATAATGCTTATGCTACATAATTCGGCAGATAATAATTATGTATGTGTATATCAGTGGTTTATCGGTAGCGAGTGCGACTGCTCCGCACGAAGTGACCATTCGTTTTACGACTTGGGTAAGAAAGTTCTTTTTTGATATTTTTTATCGGAATTTCTCATTAACCTTTTGGAGTCAGGTAAAAGAGGCTCAATTAATGGCAATACGTTCAGCCTTTACACTTCCTGAACGTAGGTAGAAGACATACGTTGACGCCTGTCATATACGTCAAATTCCATACATTTTGTCATTCGATTCCGCGATACGCTAGCCAGCGAATTGCCACTTGTCTAGAGAGGCCGTACGGAGAGTTTAGATAGCGTAATCGCATAATTATCTTGGATACAGGTTCCTTTGTAGTACATACCTACACTGATTACGAAAATTCGCATCTCATACTTCGATTACCAGATTGATCCCTCATTTCCGCACGGAAAAAAAAAAGGTCTCAATTACGTATGTGATAGAAATGAAGAATTTGAGCATTTATTTATTATGTAATGTAAATACACTATGGTAGGTAAGTTATTTGCGTTCAACATGTTATAGTATAAAAATACATTATTACATTCTTTATCTTTATTATGTCTGTGGAAGGTTACCATGTAAAGGCACTTTCCTTTTGCATTATGTTGAACCAAATTTAATTTTAAAAGAACTTGCAGTATTCAGTTTCCCTTTTTACAAATGGAATAGGTACAAAAGTAAGTTATCAGATAAACAAGGTACTAGAGTATTCTGCTGTGATGTCAA
The DNA here is from genome assembly GCA_914829495.1 of Eilema sororculum. Taxonomy (NCBI): domain Eukaryota; kingdom Metazoa; phylum Arthropoda; class Insecta; order Lepidoptera; family Erebidae; genus Eilema; species Eilema sororculum. The sequence goes on along the minus strand of OU618543.1, from coordinate 17,030,918 downwards.
ACGGTTTCGACAACGAATACTGATCTGCGGGCAGATGATTTACCAGGACTATCTGGGGAGAGGCAAAACCCTATCACTCGATAGAGAGACACCCGTGTTTGGGAATCTATATCTATTTGTGTTAGGGCGCCAAATATATTTGCAAATTTGGTAGATCTGCCGCCAAATATATTTACTGCTGCAAATATATTTGGCGGCAGATCTACCAAATTTAGTGATAGATTTACCAATAAAATTAAAGTTAAATTTTATATGATAAAATATAATTTCCCATAAATTTATATGCCACAGTGAGGAACTTCGCCTTAATTGCCCATGCGTTCTTCCCGTGGTTCTTCCTATGGCAGCGTGACGCTAGTCGCGTGGCCGGTGACTTTTACACTAAACAACACTGATAACGCGAGTGGTTTTGTTTTGATTGGCTGCGCGGAGGGCGTGCGCGCCCCCGCCTGCCGCTATATAATCGTCAACACCAAAAAATACTCTATCACTTGTGCATTGATCGTGACGCTCCGCGTTAGATCTCTTTAGATCTAACTCGACAATACCTGTAGTCACACCCTTTTGTTACGAATTCTTTAGTTTTACTGGCTTTTATTACGAATTCTTTAGTTTTACTGGTAAGTTTTCTATTAAGTTTAACTGTTTTAGTTATTGAAACCTCATTTACAGTTAGACTTATTTAATTAGTAACGTCATAATTGAGATAATTTGGTCATTACATTTTTTTGGACACTTGAATCAATTGTAGGGGTTGTTCATATATGTAGTAGGATAAAAGAGCAATTACGCGTGGAATTATCGAGATAACTATTTCAATAATTCTGATCTTTAACCCAGAATTGATTATTGGCGAGCTGGTTATAACATCTTGCTTGCACAAAGGTCAACTATCAATAACCTGCAGAATATTGCGAGGGAATCAGATATCTATATAAAGAAGCCAGTAATATGGAGCTAGATAGAATAATAGCATACTGTGCCCATTGTGGTGCATGTAATTTTGCTAACGCGTTTAATTTTACTACTGAGTTGCATTCAATTGATTTCGATTTTTTTCCGTTTGTCCGAATTGTTGATTGTTCATAGCTATAAAATAGTATTATTTTCAGAAAAATCTAAATTTTAAAATGGCTTATCTACAGTCGATGCCCAAATCTGAAACTATCAAACTCCGTGAAAAACATATAGGGTAAGTTGTTAAAGTAAATCAATATTGTATAGTCATACATAGTTAGTGTCGATATTTTAGGTATCTACTTTTATATATTCCAAAGATACAAAGCATATCTTATTTAGCAAAGGAAGAATTTTGAATTAATTAAATAAATATACCACAAGCATATTTTAACTAGCTTGTGTTATGGAATCTAAAATGCGGATAAACATATATAAATACATTTTTTTGTAAATACATATATATTATACATAGAAACAACCAGATCAATGCAAATATCCATACTTGTGCATACGAATATTTGTACTGAGTGCGGATCGAACCCGCGTCTCCTGTGTAGCGGCCGCGTTCACTACCGCTACGCCACGGAGGCTGTCGAAATTCTTATGTTCTGGCTATGGATACCAAGAAAGTAATACTTTTTTATCACTCACAATCGTGATGTTGTTAATCCTGACATTAGAAATAATAATTTTCTGAATGTGGGAGGGTTCAGTATTTTCAATAAGTATATTTCATAACTATAACGTTATCGGTTCAGTGATACAGCTGCACATGAGGTCTCAGGTTCATTTACTATTTAGGTAAAATTGGGTTTTGTTGTTAAGATACTCTCATTAGTATCACAGTCTCTGACTGACGGCTATGAACCAGATTCATTAGGTGGAAGCCTAGGCACGAAAATATCTGATCGGGCCTCTGTTTATTCCCACAGATACAGTGCTATTTACGTAATATGAAACAATTAGGAGCTTATTTTGATGTGTTATTAATAAATTATTGTTTATTTGTGTATTTTAGCGGTGCGTGCCAATTATTCTTCCGATCATCTCCATTGAAAATCGTCCGTGGAGTTGCACAGTTCATGTACGATGAGATGGGTGACAGATATCTTGACTCCATCAACAATGTTGCACATGGTTCGTTTTATTATACATTATAATGCATTGTTCTTACATACACATGCCATCCCATTATACAATGTAAGATCTGTTGGCTAATTAATACAATTAATTATACACGAGCTGGTTGCAACTCGACTTATTGCGCCTTTTTGATTACAAATCAAGTTTATTTATTTATACAGACAGTACAATACTAGGGCACTGACTGACCTCCGTCCCCCATGAGCGCGGGCCTGGGGGTGACGGGTGGAGCCGCCTGTCACCCCAGCAGAAGCAGGCCACGGCGGCGGTGCGCTGAAAAGCGCGCCTCCCCATTCCGGTGGTGAGTCGGGGACACCGTTGACCCCCTCCTGAGGAGGGCCAGACCGTAAGGGATGGCCCTGGGTCTGCATCACCTCCAGCCTAGCACCGCGACCCACAGTCGGCGTGCGGTTGTAGTCGGTTCGAGTCCGACATAACCTCCCCTTCCGGCTCCGGTAGGGGAGGTATCCGAGGGGATTTCCGCACGGAAAAAAAAAGACAGTACAATACTTATTTAAGTATGTGAACTAAAATAGTAACTGTACAATGTATTTACAAATGAAAAAATAAATCTATAATATAAAAAATGAATCGCTAAATGTGTTGGTAAGCGCATAACTCGACAACGTCTGGACCAATTTGGCTAACTCTTTTTTTAAATGTTCGTTGAAATGCCAGGATCGTTACGGCGAGAAAAATTCGAATAATTGCCGGGAACCGACATCCACGCGGGCGGATCTGCGGGCAAAAGCTAGTTAAAAATAAAAAAGAAGAGGAAGAGACTGTAACTTTAGGCATCGTAGAATTCCTCCCCATCGACCTCAACCGTGCCCAAAAGGCTGGCGGCATTGGTAATCTAATTCCCGATATACCTAGTTTCTGATAAAGATCTTCTCAACTGTCTATCAAGTGCCTAACTGTAATAATTGTTCATCAGTAACCTTTGCGAGATTGAATGGGAAATATATTTCATTACTAGGATTTGCCTTCTGATTGTCAATTAGGTAGAACTGGAAATACGCCAATAAGGACAGATAGCTCTGTTTTCCTATAAATGCTCAATCGGTATTGATTCTATTTATATCTATTCGTTACTGGGTACTCATTTTTGCGCTAGTCATAAGGGTGAGGCTCCACTTCTACAAACTCTTCTCTTCTTCTACAAATCGTCTAAGTAGCAGGTGAACATAAGATTCTGGCAATCTTTGTTTCACAGGTTTCTATAAGATAAAAATCCAGGCATATGCAATTACACTATACTAGCTTTTGCCCGCGGCTCCGCCCGCGTGGATGTCGGTTATCGCGACCAAACATAGCCTATGTCCTTTCTCATGGTATATGTATATGTTACCGGAAATGTATGAAATATAGGAATTGTATACAAATCCTAGGAAATGTGTGTTAATACATAGAATGCCTGCAGTTCCACCGGCAATGTGTGAAATAAATGGGTTATTGTCTATATTTGCGGATGATTTTGTGGAAACTTTATTTTTGAATGAATAAAAAAAAATAACCACGAAGATTAATGCAAGTTAAATTGCGTGGTGTGGACACTGCGCCCCGACCTGGATATATTATAGGTTAGAAGACTGAAGCAAAAGCGAAGCTCCAGCATTAGCCTAAGTGGTTGCATTTTTTATAACCACCATCAATATTCTTTGATACCAATTCATACATTACCTGCTGCGCACTCGGCATTGTATAGAATGCCTAGGCATTGTATAGAATACCGGATTATACACATTTCCGGTAACATATATACAGACAGACAGACAGAGTCATTTTCGCATTTATAATATTAGTTTGGATTTTATATTATATTGCAATTATATTTTAGCAAGATTCTACAATATTATTGTGTTTCTAGCTTCCATTTTCCATATTTAGTAAATTTTACAATTAATTAACTACATTATTTACTTGGGTATATCTATTTTGCAGTTGGTCACTGTCACCCTCACGTAGTAGAAGCCGGACGGAACCAAATGTCGTTAATATCGACTAACAACCGCTACCTTCACGATGAGCTGGTGATCCTTGCCGAAAGGCTAGTGAAGACTTTGCCGGAACCCCTTTCAGTGTGTTTCTTTGTCAACTCGGGGTCGGAGGCTAATGACCTCGCCCTGAGGCTCGCCAGGACTCACACTAAGAACAAGGATGTTATCACTTTAGACCAGTAAGTATTTTACATCAGGCCATGCCCTTTGTGTATAAATAAATGTTAGGGTCACTTAAATTTGGAACATATGCGCGATTGAAACTGTTGGCATTCACATATCCTTATATCCACATGTCCTCATTGATTAAATATTGTTATTCATTGATTTGGAAAAGGGTCACTTTATGTTTTTTTCCTAAGCGATTTGTAGGTTTTGAAGTGTTTATCGAAACGGACATATCTAGTTTTGTAAACACAGTTATCTTATTAACAAATTGCCAAAATAAACCTGATTAAGCATATTATGCCGTACTATGAATAATTAATGAAAGTCTGTGCGTATACTATTTAGTCGTCTTTTGATTCTATGATGGCAAATACTTTGAACCAATTTGACGGTTTGTTTACCGTGATCTCATTATGTAACTGAAGATATCTACCGAATTCGTAATACTTACTTCACTAATGATTGAAAGCATGGAGTGATCCTTAAATGATCTGAATCAATTAAGTGCGTGTTTATGGATGGTAAAGTAATTAAAAATATATAGAATTGGATACAAAGCGTTAGTTAAATCGTTTCCAGACCAAGAAGTACCAAGATATTTTTAGGAACCAGCTGGGTAAGCTGCTCATCCATAATAGTATGCAAGCATATTGCCATGAAGTACGATTTCGTATCAAAAAGAAAATTTAAACTTCAGCATGAAATGCTTCTTAGTCTATTTATGCTGACGATGTATGGCACTTGGTGGATGATTATTATTACCAAAGATAACAAGTAGAAAATTCACTTGTACTTGTCCAGGATATTTATTTAAGAACCTTACCGGTTTCGCCCTATGGCATTCTCAAAGGTTTACATTGATGGTTTGAATATAATATACACTCCTCCAAAATTCAGTGTTTAAGAATTATAAACCAGTCAGGTTCTTAAACAAATAACGTGGGCAAGTACAGGTGAACTTTCAATGATGTGCTTCTTAGTCTGTAAACTGTAGCGTCTACGCCTTTGTGTATTTAACCTTAAAAGATGCCTTCACTGCCCTTGGCGCGAAGAAATTATACAGCCGTTTTCGGTTGGGTACGAGGTACACAACATCATTGAGAAGTTCTCACGCACACTGTGGACAGTCCGCTTAATATACTGATCAGATTAAAAGTGCCTTGACGAGAGAGGAACAACCGCACAAGGCATCTCAGGTGTTGAATACATAAAGATCCGAGTTAAAATTACCAATTTTACATATTTTTAGCTACTTCAGCAATATTTATCAACACGTCCTGATGTGACCTTTCTGAGAGGTCATTCTTATCTCCTCAATTATCAGCATGATAGATGTTTGTCTTTTGTTTCTTGTGGCCAACAAGCGTAGATGAGGCAGGTTGTCATTACTTCGCTCGTCGAAGTGTTACTAGGGTGCTTAGCGCGTGTTTGTTCCAGCGCTTATCATGGCCATCTTACCTCTATGATTGATGTGTCTCCCTACAAATTTAACCTACCCGGAGGCCCAGAGAAGCCAGAGTGGGTTCATGTGGTAAGTTGGAACATATTGACTGGGTTGCACATGTTTCGTAGAACCATTAGTTCGGGACTAAACAACATTAGTTTCTGTCTTATCATGAGAAATTTGGGACTTGTAATTATAATGGGGTTATAATAAATCTATAGTAACTTATCAGCTTCAATATATTAGTGTAGTATCCCATTAGTGCAGCAGCATTAAGGCAATCTGTTCTTCTATTTTGTATTTCATCATACATTTACTTACAATTTGAAATATATTTTTTTAGTATTTGTAAAACAGTAATTTCATGTTCTTTTTCGATCATTAACAAACTTCCCTTTATGTTTAGGGTACACGCGATAATTAACAAAAAACCTTGTATAATTTGCTGTTTGAATTATTTCTAATAATTTATTCCGTCGTACAGGCTCCCGTTCCCGATGTGTACAGAGGAAAATACACATATCCCAACGATGCTCATAATGAAGAAATGTTAGGCCAACTGTATGCTGATGAGGTTCGCAACATCTGCAAAGAGAGTAAAAGGAAAAATGGAGGCGTTTGTGCTTTCATTGCTGAGAGCCTACAAAGTTGCGGTGGACAAATCATCCCGCCCGAGGGATATCTCAAAAAAGCTTACCAGTAAGTAATCAGTGCTACTGATTCAGAATGTTTTATCTTTCAGAGATATAGTATGACGCACGACGACTTATCAATTTAACGACTCACTATACCTTTCCATTACTAACGATTAGGTAATATCAATGTAGGTATTAATATTAGCTATCAGTTGTTTTGATACTTTCTTTATTATCTTCTTTCTTTATTATCATTTTTTAGGAGCGTAAAATTAAATTATGTTTTTATAGTATAACCTAATATATTATGTTTGATGATATATACAGCTACAGACCTATCTGTGGCTTTATCAAATTCTGATGTAACCACTTTTCCAAGGAGTGCGTATATTTTGTGTATACCACGTGTATCATCGTATTCATGTATAGGAATCTGCAAGTAATAAGGAACTTTCCCGGCAAGTAGTCTCCTTGTGGCCTAAGCACCCACAAATTATGATCCTCTATTTCACTTTAGGAACAACTAAATAACTACTTCTACAAAAAATATTTAGCTTGTTCTAAGCTCTTATACCTCGAGGTTAGATTTGGCTTATGTTTGGCTTTGATTTTATTCTCGTGTTGCTAAATTCTGTAACATAACGTAACTTTGAGGTAGCCTCTGATATATTGGTTGCTCTGGGTTGAAACCTTATACTTATACTTATTAGAGATACTTAATACTTATTAGATCAAAAATCGTAAACTGGGTGAACCTAGTTTACGCTTTTTAATCTAATAAGTATAAACGTAAAGTAAAAGTGGTTTTTTTTTATAAAAAGGAAACCAATAATATCTGGTGACATGAGCTATCGAAAGTCGTATCACCAGTAGAGGTTCTGTTGGATAGGTCCTCTGTCATATAGTAGTCATGAAATACCGTTATTCTGTAATAACTAGGGTCTCATTATCAATATTAGACGTCAATCCCGATGGTATTCGAGGCCACGGTGCCCTCGGAGCTCAGGGTCCGCCTTCCTGCTCTTTCATCTCCACTTCACACGATTTTGGACATTGGTGAGACCATTTGCACGCATGTCACCCACCACGACGTGAAGCTAGGACATCTTGGGCCCACCTGGAGCCAGTGGAGGCGCCATCGCCAGGCTGTTTATGTTCCGCTGTTTGTATTCTGTAATTACCAGGGTCTTTGACAGATTGAAAACAGCTATGGAAGTAAAACTATCTATATACTGCCAATATATCGTACATCAACAAGTCATCAGGCTTATTGTCTGTTTATAGTATTCCTGAACACGGATGTTGATACGGAAGCTACGGAAAGTTTTCATTATACGAGATAAACAGGTTGAGACATTTCTTTTGAAACATGTGTCTGTTTTTGTATTGATACGATGATCTTTTGTTGACGATCGGTCTTTGTGTTCGTACAATTATGTTTATCAGTGTTTCAATTACACCTACATAGATGGTTGTGAAAGGTAAAATGCAGTAGCTATAGAATTAACGTTATAGTCTATGGAAGTAGCAATATTAGTTTTTCTACCCACATATTTGAGGAGAGCAAGTTCACATTTTTTCTTAAGAATCGCTTACGAGAGACACGCTTCCTTCTACGTCCTGCTAATTAGGTGACGGGTTTATTGATGTTTTCTTCATCATACTTCTAAAAAGCCACTGTTCCTGTCACTTTCCTGGGTTTGACTGGTGGATGTGTGTGTTCCTATGTCTATTGCCCTAAAAGTAGTCCGATATGGCAAACATAGGCACCCGTGGCCACTTCTGTATTTTATTTATTTTGTGCTATAGCATTCGAGGTAATGTCATTTAGACAGTATCTTTAACTAACACGCTCTCCGTGCTGTGCTATTTAGAATCAGTTGAGTGATAATATAATTAGGAATATTATCAGAGAACAATTGTGTAAATTGTCCTATCTATTGACAAGCAACGATTAGAATAGAGAACAAGGTCAACTGGCTAAACATAGTCGAATTGAATTTGCTCGTTTTAGATATGGCCTCAATATCACCTAGTTACATTACCTAGTTTAGTTACTAATACTATCTAAACATAGACATGTTTAGATAGTAAATAGTGACTAGAGCATAGTTAGTTAATTAAGCTATAAGTTATCATTGGCAAAAGTAAAATCGCAAGGCTAGTTCTGTTTGGAATATAGAATTTTTTCGATTACAATTTATAAGAAAATATAGCATACTAATTGCTACATAATTTCATTAATTTAGAATATCAATTTTAATAATGCAGCATAATAGTATTGCCTACAATGAACATTATGACTCATCATTTATTCCACACTTTATTTAACATCGTCGTCTGAGTACAGTCAGCATCAGAAAGATGTTGCTAAACAAAGCACTCAAGATAATCAATAATTAGCTCTTAATATACGAAAGTTTAAAGATCATTTTGAGACTTCGTCGGCAAGATATATTACTGACGCTGACTTGCACCCAAACCTTAGAACACTTAGAAGTTTTGAATTTATGGAAGTGACTACTTACAGACCTCTTAATCCCGAGAAAAAAATCTGAGCCAGGTCAGGACGATTTCATTGAATATAATTTTTTTTCTAGATATGTTCGCGAAGCTGACGGCGTATGTATAGCAGATGAAGTACAAGTAGGATTTGGTCGTGTGGGCACCCACATGTGGGCGTTCGAGACCCAGGATGTTGTCCCTGACATCGTCACAATGGGCAAGCCTATGGGCAATGGCCATCCAGTTGCGGCTGTTGTTACTACCCCAGAGATTGCTAAGAGCTTCTGTGATACCGGAGTGGAATACTTTAATACGGTAGGTACTACTAGTAGTAGCCAACTATAATCATTATCATCATCACAGCCTAGGTAGTCAACTTACCTTTGAGTCCTTTTGCTTGCCTACTATTTGATTTGGCTTACGCGAAAGCAACTGCCATCATCTGACCGCTATATCCCGAGAAGAAAACTTGTGCTAGAACCTCATCCGTTAATTAGCGTGTTTATTGTCAGGCTGATGAGGTTTTCTTCAACCTTAAAATACCTCACTGGCAAGCCGTAATGAAGCCGCAAGTATTATCGATACCTCATTCATATACACTTGTGAAAACAAAGTAGTTATCTACGAGACATTCATAACAATTTATTGTTTTTATAAAAAGACATTTACACTTCGTGTTATTGACATTACTATCAAAGACGAGTTAATGTTACAATATTGAACTTGTAATCTATTTTTAAAGTACTAAATGAGTTGGAAAAATACTTACTGATAACGTGCAGGAGACACCTACATCTTCACAGATAATGTCAACATTGTTTATGTCACCTTCCCACGACTTTATGTACATTGAAGTACGTTTTTCGTTTAAGTCGAGCTCTCGTACCGATTTGTTGCGCTTACACACGTCACGTAGGTGTAATATAATTTGTTACCTTTGTAAACTGTTCGTAGGATTTTGTTTTTTCAGGTGACATATAGGTTTGAGAATAAGGAATAAAAAAAAACCTACAATCAATACTAGCTATGAGCAAAGAGGTGTATTTTACATCAGTTTAGTAATAATAATATTTTTTGCTTTCATTTATATTACATTTTGGAATCAACTTTAACCGATAGCAACAGAGTACGGAGATAGAGTTTAGAATTCTGTAGGTACATCAAATTACCCTTCGTCATCCTTCGAGCCTCTTCGCAAGCCCCTATGTAGGGATTACCTTTCAGCCCAACTACGAGGCTGTCCTATAGAAACATCTATAAATAATCAAATAATCTTACAGTACGGTGGCAACCCCGTCTCCTGTGCGATCGCAAACGCTGTCCTTGACGTCATTGAAGAGGAGAAGTTGATGGATCGTGCTAACCGCGTCGGCAACCACTTGTTGAATCGTTGTGAACAACTCAAACATAAGCACAATTTGATTGGGGATGTTCGAGGCAGAGGACTGTTTGTAGGAGTCGAACTTGTAACTGATAGGGAGGCGAGGACTCCAGCCACCGCGGAAGCGAAGCATATTGTTAATAGGTAAGAGAAAAAAAGGTAGAAAAGGCATGTTCATTAAGTTGGCCTATGTACAGTCGACAAAACAGATTGCACATATTCATATAAAGTTCTATGAAAAGCAACCGTATCTCCTTTGTCAACTGTACATTAAAAACTAATAAAAAATTAATTAATGTACCTAATGAACTTATAATAAAAAAGCTAAGTAAATAAGGCATTGATAAAATACAAATTATGCAAATTATGAAGACTATCAGAATCTTTTATTATAAAATTTTGCGAAACATGACCCTATAATATTGAAATGTTATTGACTTGTATCTTATATTCAATGTTCACATCTTCAGAATGAGAGAAGAGAAGATCTTGATAAGTCGGGATGGACCTGATAGCAACGTGTTGAAGTTCAAGCCACCAATGGTATTCTCAACACAAGACGCAGACCGACTAGTCGACACATTGGACAGAGTTCTAGAAGAGTTGCACAGTAATAGAAGAACTGTTACGAATCTTAAGCTCGAGGTAATCTATTTAATTTATTCATTACTAATCTTGGCAATATATATGGTGCTAAGCTAACTGTACACAATTTGCGGGTATGTACAGTCGACAAAGTATCGGTTGAACCTTTACACCAACCTTACATAAAAAGTGCAACCGTATCTTTCTTGTTGACGGTGCGTTTTTAATGCAAACGCACTCGCCGGTTTCAGTGAGATGATATTGTCAAGAGAATGACTTTTTTATAGGATCCATTAGTCTATGATTATTTTAAGACTTCGTTTTTATTAATAAGGATAAATTCGGTCCATAATTTGAGTGATCTCGCGAAGACACTCTTTTGGAAGTCCATTCTATAATATCTCAGGTCTCTATTCTAAATAAAATAATAATTTGGTATCAAGATGTATTTATATTTACCTAATATTTTAGACAAAATGTATGCTAATGGCTTTCAATGGAGTACTTATTTATTTATTTTTATTTGCAGGTCAGAGTCACACCCATCGATGAGACGAAAACGGATTCAGTTTTAAAAACCAGCATGAATCAAATGATAAAAAGTTCATGATTACAGTATTTTAATTTTAGGCGTTAAGTTTTAAACAAATAGTAAGGCTGTAAATATAGAAAAAAAATTGTGATCTATTTAGATGTAAGATAATTAGTACGTGTTTACTTTAATATGTAAGTAAAAATACACATTTCGAAATACTAATAAAAAACAATGCATTAATAATATTAAGAAGATTAAGTTTAAGTATTAAAACTACTAGTTTTTTTATAACTTATTTTATTTATTTTCTTTGACGAATCTATAAAAACTATTTATCAATCTCTGCTGTTTTCCAAAAGTTAACAGTAAAATAAGTTATTTATGCATTACTCGTGTAGAAATTGATAAAGAAGAAGATTTAAGCTCTCTGATGTCTGCCAATTAAGACTATACGAACATTTTTTTCTCTTCAAAAATAAATTGATGGTAAATAACAGAAACAAGAAAACGCAAAATAATCTCAAGTTGGTTACTTACCTGTATTACTGTAATCAAAATTTCTATACAATTTCTCGAAGTTTCTATCGTTCACTAGTTCTCTTGGCTTGTAACATGGAGTTATTAATTCAAGATCCTGCATCATAGTGTAGTCTAAAGATCCGCGAGTAAATAGACATTGTCTGTAGCTAGCAGTGTGCGCTTTTTCACAGTTGGCACATTTTGGTTCTTCATCCGGAGTTTTCTCACATTTTTTGGTCAAATGATCGCCAGCACATTTGACACATGTTATCCGGCCATGGCAGTAACGTTGAGCATGACCCCACTTCTGACAACGATAGCACTGCTTCGGCTTATCCTTTGGAGGTTCCAGTACTACTTCGTGGCCTAATAGTTGCCTAATTCTTAATATTTGTCTACCATTATTATCATGAGGTACCACGGCTAGAACTAGCATAGTATTAGGTTTGCCTCCTCCTGCTGTTTTCATCTTATGTACTCTTATAATAGGAATGGAATGTGATGCTATTTCTTGTTTGATTATATTCAAATCCAAATCATCTGGAAGGTCTCTGATAACCACTTTCATTTTCCTGTTACTTGGATTACCATATGTATGAAAAGGTAGTTGTGTTTTATCGAAATATTTGGTCAAATGTTTGTGGTCATTGAAAGATTCACAAATGATTCTAATATAGTTATTCCCGTGATGCGGCTGGTAGAACTTGATGCCTCTACTAAGTAATTTTCGAACGTGTGGCTCTAATTCTACTGGATGATGTAAGAATATAGGTGGGACTTTCATTTTAAGTTTTGGCCACCTAGCAAGTACGTTAGGATCAATTTTATCATCTAAAATGGTAACACCATTATGACTAGTACTTGGTTTAGGTGGAATAATTTCTGGTGGCGTGGAACCGGTGGAACTAGTACTCGGCTGAGGTGAAATAACACATTGTTTGGATATTTTAGCCGTCAGGTCATCAATCTTCTTTTTATGTTTTTTAGGCATAATGCTTCGCAAAGCAGCACAGTTCCTGAAAAAGAAATATTTATTTTAATATTATTCTACCTCCATTTCGTAACTTAATAACAACAAAGTACACTTTCATACAATTATTATCATCTGAGTATTTGATGATATAATATTTGTGATGTATTGAAATCTATTATTTTGTACATCACATACATTATGTATAATTTTAATAGTATGTGTTAATAGTTTTTAACTTTTCGTTGTTATAAGTACAATATTGATTATTATTAGATAATTGGGTGTAATGACACACATGCTGATTGGTGAACGAGGTTCTGGCGCAGGATTACTTTTCAGTTCGGTTCAGTTCAGATGGTCACTCTCGTAAAAGTTAAAATTGACTGAACAGTTTTTAGCGAAATTTCTTTTGGCAATGTGGTAAGCATTTTCGTTAATCATCTGTATTTGGTAATATCCAAATTATTTTTCACTGCACTAGTTTAATACATACGTAATTGTTAAATATTTACTTACTTAGTTCCGACGTTTATATAATCCAAAGATAAATTGTACCAAACTAAAATTTGTAGCACGTTAAAAACTTAATATTACCTGGAAGTTAGTGAAGTTTTTTAATTAGTGGTGGCGGTAACTGTAACTTTTGTTCTCGTCGGTAGTTAGATGATTCATTCCACGCAACAGCCGCTATCGCTAACAATTTAGCGTCTGTGCGTATTACTTTGAACTGGTGGTCTATTAATATCCCCTTATAAAGCAATATTATCTCATTTTTATTTTAACTATCATAGCGTCAATCGAACTCGAACTGTCAGGATATTTGAAGTTTATCTTGTAAACTTAACAAATTGAACAGAATATAATAATAAAACCACTTTTTACGGATTCTATCGCGATATATTTGTTATTATTACTTTTTAACCCGCAAAGCAGCCGTAAAAAGTGGTTTTATTTCAATGAGTGATATTCGCGTAAACTTTAGAAAATATCAGAATATAATAATGTTCACCACATCGTTAGTATCATAAGTATCATGTTATATTTATTATTATAATATATGATATTTATTTATAAATTCGAATGCAAAAAAAAATGATATTTAAAAATGATTGTAAATCATTAATCGGTTCCGATAGTTCGTAAGAAAATCGGTAGATGGCGCCACCGTCACCTTAAAGATGGATAAAATATATAAGGGAAATTTAAATCGCTTCGGCCGAGACGCGGTGGCCTAGATGTTAGGGCATTCCCCGTGTAAGGGAATGATCGTGGGTTCGAGACTCGCCCGAGCTATTCAATTTTCCTGATGTATTAGAAAGTCATAAAGTAAGAACCTCTGTGGCGTGGGCTATTATATCATCACGTTATTACCAGCGATGAATGGGATCAGGATGGGAACAGAACAGCTTCTGTGATGTGGCGGTAGTGAACGCGGCCGCAACGCAGGAGGCGAGGGTTCGATTCCCGCTCAGTGCAAATATTTGTATGCATGAATATGACTATTTGCATTGGTCTGGGTGTTTCTATGTATAATATGTATGTATTTACAAAAAAAAAGTATATAAGTATGTTTATCCGCATTCTAGATTCCATAACACAAGTTATAAAAGCTTACCATGGGTCTAGATAGCGTTGTGTAGAATGTTAAAAAAAAAAAAAAGAACCCTCAGAAATTATTTGAATGAATTTTTTATAGCCTTTATTATGCTAACTTTTAAGTTCGAAAAACATCGGCAAAAGTGAAACGCTCAAGTGACACTTGAAATCACGACCTTTCCCTTACAGGGGGAATGCTCTCCCAACTGAGCTATTGAGCCACACCTGAATCATTTCAAATTTTCCTTCTCTTTATATCCGTCTTTAAGGGCGACGGTGGTGCCATCTACCAACACAAATCTCACTTGAGCGTTTCACTATTTCCGATGTTTTTCGACCTCAGAAAGTATTTATGTGTGGTGACAAACATGTGTACGCATTTACAACGTTTGTAAGCATTTATGTCTGTCAGCATTTCCCTCTATCAAACGGTGATCTGCGACAATACAGTTTTGCGTCGTAAGCCGAATCTACAGCTCCTCTGAACACAAATCAAACGCATATTTATTTTACAAGCGAACAAAAACATAAATCACAAAATCTTCCGCTCCACATATTGTCAATGCTGTGTAGCTTCCCAACAAAGAAATCTGTCCTTTCTAACTGTCTTTATCATTGAACCATCTATTGAGCAAACCGACTTTACTGGCGCTATAAAAAATATACAATAACTTTTGACGTGGTACAGTCTTCGACATAAGTTTAATGCTACGGTACCGAATGTTACTTGTTCTGATTTATGTCGTTTTGATTATGTAATATTGCATTTGTTTTTGAAGATACACGTAATTTCATAGAAATTTTACCATCCTGTTTATATCTATTAGATTAGAGTTTTATTTAATTTTATTTTTGACACTAAGTCCCGTATTCTAGAATGACACTCAGCCTGAATCACGATTTATCTGATGACAGATTGTATAGACAGATTGATAGTTTGACATAATATGGCCTGTACAACCTGTCCTCTAGATTCAGGCTGAGTGTCATTCTAGAATACGGGCCTAAGAAGCTTTCAGCATTCGAAACTTCATCAATATCATTGGGTAATTATGGAGAAAGGTACATTAGCACACGCCTGCTTTCGCCGTTGTTACATTAATTATACCTAAGTATGGAAAATTCAATTTACACATATTCGTGGTCTTCGGGACTCGATCATCAAGTTCCAGAGTTTCATAGTACCACCTCTGCTATGGCTTTCCTTTTAAAATGAAACCTTAAGAACGATTGTAATAAATCCTCAAGGAAAACGTTTCCAGTAATGGGCTTAGTTAATATTATACTAGTAATATTAATTCAGTGCACTAGTGCGATGAAATCGTTCTAATAAACTAGTCTACTAAGTACTGAATAAATATTAACGTAAGTACAATGCGCCTACATTATTTAATGAATATTCACAGAAATCAATCAGCTGACTTTAAAGCTGCTTTCGGATAAAAGTTGAAATTAATGGACATGGGTGTATATTTAAAAATAAATCATAAATATCATTAATTCTGCGATTAAGTTTAACAAAACTTCTAGATGGAAATACTACCACTTATGTTGTAGTTTATTGTACAAATCACTGGCTTTCTAGATGTAAAGACATCAAAAGTTCACACGCACGCACGGCATGTCACCTATTGTTACTAAACTTTTCCCCTGATTGCAGGACCTTATTTTTTATTTCAAAGAATAAGAATGAATAGTACTATCAGTACCGATATTATATAAAACCCATAACTGTCTTCTTTATGTTGGTCCAATATTTTTTATGTTACAGCCAAGAGACGCAGCCGGCCTCAGCACGTGCGCAAACTTGCCACCGACCGTTACATCCATCTTGTCTACCTTTGTATGTTTTGTGCGACCGTTTCTTGTATAGTACCTTTAAAATTCCATTCTTAAACTTCCCTAGCTTTGAATAAAAAATGTTTCCTCTCCTCGTGGCTGTTACGACGTTACGCAATTATGTATCCAGATACCTTCAGTAGACAATGAAGGCATTCAACGTCTAGAGTTGGACAATGCGGAGGATCCCGTGCTTCGGCGATTAGCCGGATTTATTTAACGGTTCTGATCTCAAGGATGACCTCGCAAATATCAAGGCGTAAGCGTCTCCGTATATTTTAATAGACGAAGGGTAGGGGTGGAGTTTTTGTGATTGTTAAAATGTATGTGAAATTGTTAACGTCTTGTAACTGTCGTTATAGTTCTACTGAGCAGGAAAGAAGCGCGTAACTTGAGTGCAAAAATATTATTAAGCCATTTTTGTACTTAGTTATTTTATAATATAGGGTGTCTCAGTAAGAGTGCACTTTTTAAAATTGGAATAATTTTTTATTCATGCAAGTGGCAACTCTGAAATTTTGCAGTTGTCACCTCAGTTTATTCCGATTATTAAAAATGAAGCGCTTTTCGAAAGAACAACCCGTTACAATTCTAATAACTCATTACAAAACAATCGATTTATTGCAGCAACGACTTCCAGAACACATTATCTCACGAAATTCTGATGTCAACTGGCCACCAAGATCATGCGATTTAACGCCGTGCAATTTTTTTCTTTGGGGTTTTGTGAAATCACGGGTTTGTGCGAATAAACCCGAAACAATTCCTGAAAATTCAACGAAAATCCAACGCGTCATTGGTGAGATACAGCCACATCTCTGTGCAAAAGTCATAGAAAATTTAATTGAAATGCCGGATATTTTATTCCATACTTAATCGGAACATGTCTTCTTTAAAATATAATAAAAATATCACAACTCTGTCATAAAATACTTGCTTTTATTTTAAAATTAAAAAGTGCACTCTTATTGAGACACCCTATATATCGCTGTTACGATACTCTGCGGTGCTACTTTTTTTGATGCAGGGTTCTAGGCTGACAGTTTTGGAGAACTTCAAAATTGAAGTATTTTACAAAAAAAATGTTTAGGTTTATATCTTAAACAAAAATAAATTTTAATATCTATTACCATTGTGGCTCCTATTGCAAAAAATCTGTAATATAAATTTCGTTCCGTTCTATACGTGTCACTTTCACACACGTGCGTATATTATGAAGCTATACGGGAGCAATTATGTTCAAAAACGATTAACGTAAGTGGTTTGGCACGCGCCCCGCCCGCATGTGACGTGCGATGGCACATGTCGTGTTGTGACGTAACAGCTCCTATCTCGCGAGTTCCGACTACCCTCACTTCCTAAAATCAAAGCCGTGTACTACATGAAACATGACGCCTGAACCCTAACATGATAGGTTACACAACTTGTTAACGGAAACGTTGTAGATGTATGAGCAGGTAGAATACTTAACGATCACGCTGAAGTGGCTTGAATATGAGATGCGAAGGTAATAGTCTTGTAATATCGTTGAAATTATTTTTATTGTTCGTTAGTCTCTTAGTCAGTTTATTCATAAATAATCCCTAGTAATCCCTACAGTATATGACCAGGGAAAGTCTGATACGTCTGAGCATCTGATGCGAACGCTTTGATTTATCAACTTACTTAACAGCTTGATAAATGTTTATTAAAGTTATCGGAATACCTGAAACGATTTTTATCGGGAATGCTTAGTCGCTGTGCAACCTAGTAGGTAAGGGACACAAGAGTTCACAAGACAATTATAATTATTAGTTTAATAGTTTTGACTGACATTTGCTAGGTTTTTCCAATATAAACGTTTTAGGTGAGGATTAAACAGTGAATATATATCGAAACACAATACCTAATATTAGCGTTTACAAACGTATCAATAGTGTCCATTACTCACATAACGGACAGGATATTGAAGACGTCACGTGATATATATATATAGACTGTCTATTTCTGACGCTTTTTAAATATTTTGACAATTCGTATTGACCACTATTACCTACAATACCGATTAAAGTTTCAATCTTCTACAATTTAACAATTTCTAACTAAATTTGGCAAACAACGGACCCTTTATAATTGAAATATAATTATGTTTCACACTATTGCTTGAAGTTGAACTACGAAACTTTCCTATATTCGGATCTTGTGAATTTGACAGGCTTGACTTACTTCGAGTTGGTGATTAATTTCGCAGTTTTCGTTATTGTTCTTGTTGTTTAGACTTTCTAAAGTTCTGGCGTTGCCTATTAATAGGGAGCATATTTTTTTACATTGTATTCATTTAATTCAAAGGCAAATCGTCTACCTAAAATTGCTAACAAAAAATAACAAGGCGTTGAAAACCATAGTAAACTAAACTGTGGTAAAATGCTCAAATATATAAATATTATATTCTATTTTTGAATTTAAAGCACACATCGGTTTAAAAAAATCGTTGCTTATTTGTCCTGAGTACGTAATCTAAGTGGAGTCACTTCATGTCACCTAATTCCACTAACTAGGTGACATGAAGTGACTCCACTTAGATTCAGGGTTCTAGGCTGTAGGCTGACTTGGCTGCTCAGGGAGTATACTCCACATGAGAAATAAAATGTACCGATTGTGGTTCTAATCAGTAAATTTTATTTCTCCTGCTCTTCGTACCTACTGTTTTCTGCCGTGCGCTCAACCAAGCAACGTTTATGCGGAAATGTACCATGTGAGATATTTGATCTCTGCCGTATTATTTTCAATAATCTACCCATTTGCACTCCAGGCCTCGGATTCTGGTGTCCGCCTAAGTACTACTACTCAATCTCCTCCTTTGATTTACACAAATTTTATAGCGACTGCCGTTTGACCTTTTTCGTAATTTTTCTTCATTAGCAATATGATGATGATGAATCAAATTTCGGTGGGGCATATACCCAAGTTAAAATTAATCAGTTGGAAGAGTATTCCCCCTGTAAGGGAAAGGTCGTGGGTGCAAGTTCCACTTGAGCGCTTCTTTTTCCCGATGTATTTCGAATTTAAAAGTTAGCATAATAAATGCTATAAAAATTTCATCCAAATAATCACGTCACGACATTTCATTCATTGCCATGTAATCTGACGAACATGAGTGTCATTGTGAATAAAAAACCGTGTGAACTAGTCGCCAAGCTATGGGTATGCGGGTGGCACGCGTTGAACTACCCCACATTGACATTTTGATTAATATTTTCTACTTTGCTTGATTATATAACTTTTGATTTGTTTTCGTGAATACCCATTGCTATATTATTACAATAGTGAACTAGTGTTTGGGATTCAAAAATAATAAAAACAAGTATGTTGGAGAATTTGAAGAAAGAATTTTTTTTTTCTTAAAGACACGTCAATTTGACTTCACCTTGCCTGATAAGTCTGTGCCTGGTAAGCTAAAGGCCATGTCTCGGAAAGAGGGTCACCATCGTAAACATGTACAGTCAACTCCAAAGAGATGTATCCAATTTAATCTTACAAAATTATGTACCCCTGCGAGTGCCACTATGAACTAACCAAAGATTGTGACAAACATGGTATCCACCGAACTTGACAATAACATGTATGCGTGTAAAGCGCAATAATTATGTATCCCACTACATTTCCTGTGATATGTGTACACTTACAATCTTAATTAAAAATCTATCCAAATACTGTGAAAGAAAATTGTATACATTTAATGTTCCAAAGAAATGTAACCATAACAAAAAGGTTGTATGAATTTCGAAGTGCCAGCGAATGCCATTTAAAAATAAATTCACAATATTACACATTTAGAATAGAAAGCAAGTATGATAAATACGAACTTTTCCGAATGAAACCGATGGCAAAACATTATTCATACATAACATATTATGTATTGGATGACTGATAAAAGAAAAAAAGACTTTTATCATTAATTTTTATTAGTAAAGAACTTACACTTAAGATGACATAACTGAAACCTCTGCCCTTATTTTAATAATGAGTATCGCGAATATATATTATATATCGTCGAATGTATAAGTCGTGTTAGTTACACTATTTATAACTCAAGAACTTTTGGCTTTGGCTGAAAATTAGCGGAGATGTAGCTCAGAACCAGGAGACGAAGTCGCAGGCAAAAGCTAGTTTTAGATAATATGTAGTATCAAACAGATAAGTCAAACTTTATAAATGTGCAATATAATTAATTTATTTTTAAATGGCATTCTTAAAGAAACTTTTTTGTTTTCGCTAGCACTTCGAAATTCGTACATCCTTTTTATTATGGTTACATTTCTTTGGAACATTAAATGTTTACAATTTTCTTTCACAGTATTTGGATAGATTTTTAATTAAGATTGTAAGTGTACATATCACAGGAAATGTAGTGGGATACATAATTATTGCGCTTTACACGCATACATATTATTGTCAAGTTCGGTGGATACCATGTTTGTCACAATCTTTGGTTAGTTCATAGTGGCACTCGCAGGGGTACATAATTTTGGAAGATTAAATTGGATACATCTCTTTGTAGTTGACTGTACCATAACAGTTATCACTTGGATCGATTCTAATTACAATTTTATTTTGGAATTCTTGTCTTGGAGTTTTTGTCTTATCTTCTTGAAAACACTACTGAATGGATTTTGATGCGCTTTTTTCAGTTTGAAGGTCTTAGTTAGACAAAAAGCTGCGGTAATTTCATAGCCACATACTATACATATCTAACAACTTGACAGCCTCCGTGGCGTGGCGGTAGTGCACGCGACTGCCACGCAGGAGGCGCGGGTTCGATTCCCGCTCAGTGCAAATATTTGTATGCATGAATATGGCTATTTGCATTGGTCTGGGTGTTTCTATGTATAATATGTACATATTTACAAAAAAAAAGGTATATAAGTATGTTTATCCGCATTCTAGATTCCATAACACAAGCTATAAAAGCTTACTATGGGTCTAGATAGCGTTGTGTGGAATGTTGTGGAATATTTTATTATTTTATTATTATTTAACTAACTAATGCAAATAAGTAATTTCACTAAATATTTCTTTTACCAACTATCATTACATAGTTCACGCGAATCCAAAACTGTAGATAAATCTTTCGTTTGAAATACATCCAAGCGGAATAACCCGGGGTCCTTTTCAAATTCACCCTTATTTTGGGGCACGATTGAACAAAGGTTTTTTATAGCGTGGATACAGTAATCTAGTTCAGGTGTGCTCTCGAGAATCCTCTTGGATCTGAGGTCACATACGTTTGCCGATTTTATTGCATATTGAGACGTAGTATTCTCCTGATATATCTCCTTGTCTCCGTATTATGTAGCGACAGCTCGTTGTTAAACTATTTGATGTAGAGTAGGACAGGCTACATATTTTTCTAGGTGAATAGTTTTACTATTGTAGGTAATATACCTAAATCTTTATAGTATAAAAAAATCCCTGCTTGTCTTGGTTACCCCATAACTTGAGAATGCCTTAACGGATTTATGTTTCATAAGTATTTTAATGCTTTGTAGAAACTTTTGTAGAAAGAAAAATTGCTCAGAAAAAGTGTTTCATGTAGGAAGAACCGCGGGCAACAACTAGTACTTATATTTAACAAATTTCTTTATTAACAAAAAGCTCTCCAGTGAGCGTTTCGAAGTTATTTCTAGTGTTAATGTTTTCTGAAACTAAGTATAAGCTCCATTTTTAATATAAATGTAAATTGCTCAAGATTAAGTTGTGAGTAGATTGGTGTAATTTATTAAATTAATTAAAAATATTCTTTACAGGGCCAGGCGCAACAGCCACAGGTCATTTCGAGAACTCAAGTAATATTAAGGGCAATTAAACTCGTCTCAGAGGAAATTTGGAGTTTAATGGATTCACCATTTTGGATAAATCGTTAAGACAAAAACCTGGCCTTATGTTTTTGCATAGAAAGTAGTAAGATCATATGATAGGTAGTTATGCCTAGTGGCCTAGGTCACAGTTTCGCCCGGGAATAAATGCGAAAACAAGTCATGCACAAAAAACTAGCTTAGAATCATCTCTGAAGTGCATTGCACTGACTTATATCATGTTCATGATCTACAAGGAAACTTTAGTTTTTGAAGTAAGTATATATAGATAGCTTAGCTATCTACGAACAGTTATATAGAAACACAATTTCACTTAATTATTATCTCATTAGTCCATATTATTCACAATGCAAAGCTTTTAGCTTTGATGTGCAATTACAACTTTAATTTTACTTCAAGCGCTAGCAATTATAATAATAAAATTTATTTTAATTTTAGTTTCATTCCGCGCAGCACAATTAAAATATAAATCTGCAGCGACAAAGCTAAAGCGCAGCTAAATGTTTTCATTAGTTTCTCTCGTACTTTTGAATCTACTTTACAGATGGTCGGGCCGGGTGTCCTAACGAAGGAGTCGGTGCTGATACCGTGGGAAAGCGACTGAACGCGCAAGGCGTATCTACAATTCGCTTTTTATCGAACCAGCTGGCAGACTCGACCGAAATTGCACGAATTTGGCGATGCATTTAAAGTAAAAACCCTTGCTACTGTTACAATGCAGTATAAAGGTTTAATGTTGTTGGCATTAAATCTGTGACACGAGTTACACGAAACACAAAAGGTGATTTTAAAAGGACATTACGTATGGATTTTATTCAAATAGTTTCCGTTAAAAACCTTTTGTGCTTTGTATAACTATCTTAATTTATTAAAATCATTTCCCATTGATGAACAGATCACCAAGGTCAAACCATACATACTTAATTACTATTCCAATGTATTCAGTCCCAAACTTTGTGATTATTGGAAGCGATTTCTTATCCTGGGTAGCTATTTTAAAATTCTAACACAGGAGCGTCTAGTATGAATTATCATAATAAATAGGTGTTCAATATTGAAATCGAATTCGTCTTCATCTCGAGACCGTTATTGTAAAGGCATTATCTGGGATCGAGAGTTCGGGATCGGAATATAAATGTTGGGATCGCAGCGGGCATTTAGAGCAATATGTCAGTCGAGGACGGTCTGGGTGCCTGTCATCCGATCCTTCGGTGCAACTACTTTCCGGACAATTTCAACTGGATGATTGACAATCTTCCTGATATCCACGTCATAGCAATCCGTCGGCGTAAGTGTGACGAATGTTTGGCTACTTAAATTAGGAACTGATGGCGCCATTACTTGCAAACTTTGAGTTCGACGGCTTGACTGAAACTGAATGATCTATGTGATAGCAAGTGTTTTTTTTCTTTTCTATGTGGCAAAGGAGTGCATGGTCTGTCTTTAGGTAATCTGTGCTTGTAAATATACGTGTTACTGGGACGTTGTCGTATATTAATAAAAGGCAGTTTTCTTATGATTATAATATATAATGTATTGGATATATATCTACTTTAAACATGTCATTAGCGTCAATTGGTGTGCTTATGGAATATAAAATCAAGAGGAAGTGACTTTCAATCTTATTAGTATGGCAACTAGTTCAAGTCACATTATTATAACATACTAGCTTATGACCGCGGCTCCGCCCGCGTGGATGTCGGTTATCGCAACCAAACATAGTCTATGTCCTTCCTAATGGTCTAATCTACCCCTATACCAAGTTTCATCAGAATCGGTTCAGTGGTTGAGGCGTGAAAGCGTAACATTCAGACATACAGACAGATTTACTTTCGCATTTATAATATTAGTATGGATTATATTCAGATTTTCAGATTATTAAAGTCCTTTACAAATATTTAATCGAAAAGTGTTTATAGATACCAAAGTTCCCGGCAGAGTAGAATTTGGGCCACCCCATCTCTTCCCATGTGGTGTCGTACAAGGCGACTAAGGGATAGGGCTGTTTAACATCAGACAGGCATACAGCCCAGATTCAGCCTCATATGCATGGCTCGAGACAACAATAGTGCCAGGAATACGGCAATAGGCTCACCCCCAATTACGTGGGACCGAATACATTGATTGGTGAAATGTGGGTGTTAATTCACCTCTGCCTAACCCTCCGGGGATAAAGGCGTGATTATATGTATGTATGTATACCAAATGGAAAAGCGCGTAAGGCAGTTTTCGTTTCTACATTGGTATTTATTGTAGCGGAGTACAAAGATCACACACCGTGCTTACATAATAAGGATTTCCGCACGAATAAAGCAAACGATATTCGTTCCTTTGTTTTTATTTCCGGCCAGGCGTAAAACAAAACACCTAATATAAGAATGAACCCAGCGATATCGCGTATAAACTTAAAATAATATTTATTATGTATGTCGTTTGCATGCGACGTCTCTGCGTAATAAAGTTGGCCCAGCCGCGTTCTGGCGCTTAATATTAAAAGCTTAAAGCTCACCTCACATCCTTGCCTATACGCTACATAGGTACGTCCTTTGCAATCTTTCCGTTGTTGCCACGACCTGAATCCGCTTTTGTCCCGTATGAAAAGAACTGGGGCTAGAAAGCGAGTGTGTGCGTAAATAATTGAGGAGAGGCGCACCCGACTTGCGAACAAGTATTAACAAAACTCATTGGAAAGTGCGCCTCGCTACTTCACGTGTTCGCCTAATGTTATGTATGGAATCCCAAATCAAGGCAACTTCTCATTGTTCTAGATTTCTTCTGAAAGTTTTCTCGTAAAACTGCTTGATGAGTCAGTGCCTCATGTGTGTGGACTATAAGAATATTTAAATTGTAGAATTGTAGAATAGAGCCACTCCCATGCTAGCGACTAAGGGATAGGGATGTTCTCCATCCGATCAATACATCCGAGTATATTACGGCCCAGAACTAAGTGCCTACCTGGCAGTAATAAATAGACTCGCCTTGTTTTACGCGGGACCGAATTTCATAGTTGGCGAAATTTGGGTGGAAAACCCAACACCAATTAATTTCTACTTTTTAGAGGCATTTCTTTCTTTTTTTTTTTTTATCGTGCGAAAAATCCCCACGGATACCACCCCCACGGAGCCGGTGGAGGCGGTTATGTCGGACTCGAACCGACTAAAACGCACACCGTCTTGGGTCCTTGGTTGCCGGAGGTGAGATTGCCAAAAGCATATCTCTCGCACCCCGGCAGACCCAGGACCATCTCTATCGAGATGGCCCCCTTCGGGTTGTGGGGACCATAGTGTCCCCATCTAGCCCCGGTTACGGGGAGGCGCATTTTGCGCCGCCGCCGCGGCCTGCTTCTGCTAGGGTGACAGGCGGCTCCCCCGGTCACCCCCAGGCCAGCGCTCATGGAGGACGGAGGTCGTTCTGCGACCTCCGACGTCCGGTTCGTCTTCGCTCTGCGCGGGCTTCCCGGGCCCGGAGTCTGGTCCGGACCCGACCGGCCGCCTTCTTCTCGAGCATTACTTGCTAAAACGACGGGGTGTTATAAGTTTGACGTGTCTGTGTGTGTGTGTGTGTGTGTGTGTGTGTGTGTGTGTGTGTGTGTTGCCATGTCGGGGGACCTTACGATATGAAGGAGTACTTAACCAGTTACGGTCCCCCGACATGGCAACCGTTGAATTGAAATTTATTCATTTATTTTCAACTTTTTGGTGTTTTTTGTGACGGGGGTTTTTTAAATTTTTAATTTAATTTTTATATTTAGATTGATACAATGAATGCGTGTTCTATTATAACTGACTCAAAAACTGAGGTTTCAACTTACCTACATTCCATTAGTACGCCTTGATCTTTCATGCAGTTCATTATAGAAGATGTCCATGACCGATTAGTCTTTTTATTTCACAGTTAGTAAGTATTAACGCTCAGAGAACAAAGTACCTACACTCTAAGTTCAAGACGAAGTTGCGGGAACAGCTAGTGATCAATAAATTTCGCGTTATCCCTGCCATATAAAAGGATCTGTTTCAGGAAGAAATTTCGCAGTAGTGGGTTATGATAATCGACTGGCTCCATTCCCGAAGTTCCCGTGTCTGCGTCTTAGACAAATCCTACCAATCTTTTATACAAAATATCTGAGATTTACGATCATGAAATGTAATGTTACATAATCTTGAATGTGTGAAATGTATATGGCATTAAGCTGTAGAATAGTATGGATGTTTATTTAATTAATCGCAGGCAGTAATTGTCCAAGTTTCATTGTTATTATTTAATCGGAAACATTACGTTCGCGGGACCTAATGAATAAGGTTTTTTATTCAGAACACATCAGTCAGTCAGCCAGTACCAAGTGATCCCATTTTAACTGCTTGAGGGTCGATAGGACAGTGAGTCCCAAAGAAAATTAAGATACCTTCATCTTAGGTCTGGTAGTCTTAACTCTGTCACTTTGATAGGTCATCAAGTCTGTGTTGGAAGACATCACAGATCTTTTCTAGTCCATTTTTATAAAATGTAGTAGAATAAAAATCATAGTCTTATAAATTTGTCAGTTGCTGCAAACCTATTCATATCACTTTGTCTTAGAATCTTTTCGCAACAACAAAACTTTTCAGCTCGACGAAAATCTAAAGCACTAGAACATAGGTGTCAACTGTAAAATATACGGGCGGTGTATTTCATAATTCTTCAGTTTATTGGTTGTTGAGTGTTATTTATATGCGCTTTGTATGAAACTTGCAGTAAATATAAGCTTTATCTCAACATTTTGGTATACGAGTCATTTAACCATGATTAACAATATCTCTGTACAATATTAAACTAATGTACCTACTATACAAGCGGACATTGATACAATTGGGTATTATCCTATAGTTAAAATAAATTATCTAACCGAGCTTATTAAGAATGGTAAGAGAGCGGTAAAAATTGCGTCGGTTCTTATTTTATAGTACTTATTTATTTATTTTTAATCATCCACCCAACCTATAATAGTAACTGATTTGACTATTAAATTTTATGACGTCATTAAATCTTCTTTCATACAAGTTACATAACTAATCGTTTTGACGTTTTGTTAAAAGTAACAAAGGAGATGGAAAATGGTGGGCCCAAATGTAATAAGTTGAGATATGATCTAAAAAAATTGACATATTTTTCTATCTTAGAATATGAAAAATCACCTCAATTCTCAATCTGGATGCGGAGAAATATGAGAAAATAGTTTTCGTGAGATTATCAATTGAGTAATCGATTACACTAAAATATTTGTTGTAAATAATTAACTCAAAGTAATTAAATGCACTATAATATACTTACATGCATTATAGTGCATATAATTACAGTCATATTATTAAATCAAATATGAATTAATTACTGAAAAACCAATATTAATGATTATCGATTTCAAATCGATTCAAATCTCTCTTGTATATTTTGTAGTCTATGTCACTGACATAGACTACAAACAAACGCAGCTGACTAACATTGACACTAGACAGTTGCTGACTGTGTGTTTTTGTTTGCTCATCGTTTCGTGTTTTCCGATGCGTTTTGAGTGCTTTCCCGATTATTCGTCATTTTTTACGACAACTGCTTTGTATTTTACGGATTCTGACCCTGCCTACCTTGTACGACCCTTGCTTTCACCTTGGACACCGAAGGTCGCTCACACTTGGAATTGTTATTTTGCATTTTACCGCCAGCTTGTGGATTGTATATTATTGAAACTATGGATCGCTGTGTGAATTGTGGTATATCCACTGGTCACTGCAATACACTGGGCCGACGGCCCTTACACGATGAAACAATTCTGTCAGAGATTCGGCAATGGCTTGCACCTCAGTCTGTAAGTAAATACCTGTAACCTCATCTAACCAGCTACCATCCTGGCAGGTTTAAAATGTAAAATGTGTTTAATAGAAGGTGAATAAAACACTATATTCAATGATTTTTTATTTTATTTTAGATATCCTTTCCCTATCTCCTTACCTGTTACCTACCTATCGCTTGAAGTCGTTGACGTTCATTCATGTGATTTTTCAAACATTTTCTAGTAAATATAATAACTATTATAAGCAAACGAACACATTTTGCACTTCAGGAATCAGCTGTTAGATAAAGATTGTAACATAACCTCACTTTTACATAATCTCTTATATCTCTGTTCTCAGATTGACAAAATCCGCAGAATTTTCAGTGAAAGGTTGATAATATATAAGCTATTAATTGACACCACTTTCATCTTCTTACAACTAGGCCCTAGATTGTATGTAATCATTTCAGTCTCCTTTGACTAGTCAGTAGAATACCCAATTTTAGTAACCCAACTATAAGTGAAAGTTGAATGTTTGGACGTTAAAGTCACACAGTTTGATTCCTAGTCTTCTATAGAACCTTTTCACAATAAGTTTAAAATAGTTCTTAAACCAGGAATTAGCGTTACATTTGGAAATGTGGAAACATTTGTTATGCGGATTGTCGGTAGGTATTTGTTGGAAACATGGAACACAAAACTATAATCCGGGAGCGAAACATACTTCATATAACTACTGGTGGTTATTATGTCATTACAGTAATCGCTTCATTATCCTCTTTCTAGCAGTTTCGAAGCAGTTTAATTTTAATTATAGTAGGCACTTACAATAATTCTTACAATTATGCTGATTGAGCTTAATTTGTTGTAGGTGGTTATTACATTATTAAATATGCATGTCGTTCGATATCCAAGTAGTAATACTCATAGTGAAAATTAGGTAGCTATATTGCTTTCTTGAGTTCCGTACTTCAAAACGAAAACACTGAACCCTTAATAGGATCACGTCGCTGTCTTGTCTCTCATCCGTCTGTTAAGACTTTTTTCTTCGGCTAAATTCATAATTTTGTATTGTTCCAGTTCCTCTACACCGTGTAGGGTGATTGCGATACGTATCCGAGCAAAGTGCTAAAGAATTTTTGTACAAAGTTTGGTACCGATACTCGATCAAACAAATTATAAGTTTTGAACAGAGGTTGCTGAGGTTTGGGGAACTATGTGAACATTTTCAAAAACTTAATCATATGGTGGGCTACAATCTACCTACTAACCACTATCTAAAATAGAGGTTGAAATGCTGGGTTCGTGAGGTCCGAGCGCACGGTCTACAAAGAAATAGCAAAGCGAATGGTCCATGCTTCGCGTGACCAAAGGTCGGTCTTCTTTTTTGCATAACGAATTGGCATTGCCATCCAACGGGGGAATTTTTGGACGCCTGAACTCCCCCCACCCCTTTTTTTCGACTACTTTTATATTCTTGTAAATATTTTAGTTTACTACGTTAGTTTTAATTTAATTAAAAAAAAACCTTGTATTAAATCTGAATAAATGGCACACTATATATAACATCTGAAATTTAATTTAGCTTTAATACAATAGTTTGCCAATCATTTCCTGAATTTCTTTGGTTCACATTTTTAGTGTTTTACTTATCTACGTTTTTATGTTCACATTATAGTTGAAGCAATTCCGCCTCAGTGTTTCGATAGTTAGCAGCTCTTTGCTATTATGATTAGAGTACCTATCCTTGAAGTGGACTTGCTTTTCTCCATTATCATAATGCGTTCTGGACGTATGATATGATATCCCCGACACGAATGACGCTGTGGTCTTTCGGTGATTGCCAAACCAAAATTTTGCAATGTGGCCATTTTCCAATAATCACTCCTTATTCTGTTTTGTTCGATTGTATTTCAGTAAGCGTTTTCAGACTTCAAACGGAACAATTATACTATCAGGAATATATAGATACATATAAAATTCATTTCAGCTTAATATAGTCATGGTATCAAGTATTAATTAATTATCAGTTCCTCGTGTAATCCATTCTTAGCAGTCATTAATATTAAATTGGTAACTATTAATTCCAAAACTAATTGCTATTAATTATTATGTGTAGTAATTAATTAAAGATTATTGTTCTGTCTGGCGCTACTACCATTAATGGACGATATTATTCTGTAACAAGTTCAGATATAATTTCAGGTTATATACACATCGATATATAATAATTAACGACCTATTGCCAAGTGGTTTGTTTTCTATATAAAGTTCGTTCTAAAATAATTGCTAAGATTAATCGACATGTGTGCGAATTAACGTCAGATTTTGACCGGCTATTTCTCTAAATCTTGACAAATGCTATAACGGAGAGAGGCAATTCGCTCGTTGAAAATAGGCTCGCGTTCGGTTTAACAAACCTCCATCGCTTAATCGATCATCAAACGCAAGTCTATTTAAGCGAATTTCAACAAAAACTGGTGCAACCTTTGATCATACTGACAACGCGATCAAAGGTCAAAACAGTTGTTTTAATCAATTTAGTATTTAGTGAGACGTGCTAACCAAATAACCTAACCCTAACCTAATTAGGTTAGCACGTTTCACTCAATATATTTCGTTTAGTTATACGTGAGAACCCAGTTTAGTTAAACAACTATTTTCACTGGTGCATTTCAACCTAAGAACCAGAACAAAGACGGTAAACAAATGGTATAATAAATGCACGAAGGTATTACGAATTGAGAGAGCAGAAGCTGATTGTCTTTGCACGTGCATTTCCCGAGGGTCACTCATCCCGTCCGAAACGCGGTAGGGGCTGAGTGAGAGTCTAGTACTGGACTCACATATGCATGCACATAATACAAACGGAACAAAGGTTTTCTTTCTTTTTGTTGTAGCCTTGAGGTGATTGCACTTGGTTGGTTGAGATTTAGGTCAACGATTTATCGTAGATAAACTGAAAACTGAGAATGCGATCAACGTGCAATCTCGATGATTGGTGTGGTGGAAATTGTTATGCCAATATTTTGCTTGTAATTGTAGCAGGTAACTCATGGTGGTGAATATGATAGATGAAATTCACACACATACTTATAGCACGTCAAGTTCATGCGGTGAAGAACATTTTTGTTGTTGAGAAACTAGGTTTTGCCCGCGGCTCCGCTCGCGTGGATGTCGGTTATCGCGACAAAACATAGCCTATGTCCTTTCTCATGGTCTAATCTATCACTATACTAAATTTCATCAAAATCAGTTCGGTGGTTTAGGCGTGAAAGCGTAACATACAGACATACAGACCGACAGACAGACAGAGTTACTTTCGCATTTATAATATTAGTATGGATATGGATATGGATAAATGTATTTTAAGTATTAAAGATGGGGTTTGACGCAGAATGTGCACTTCGCAAAATGTGTAATTAATCGAAAGTTTACGTGAATATTTGAAATTTATAGATATCGGAGTAAAATTATTTATATACACATATATCGAAATTCATCCGGTGTTATTTTTCACACTGTTTCCGACATTTTGATTGCTATTCAGCAGCCATGGTCACGGGGATTTTATTTTAATTCCATTTAATTGGTGACGTTTTGTGAACCAGGAACGTCTAAAAGGAAACGAAGTTGGGTAAGGTTTCTGGCACCCTTCAAAAACCATATGAAATGTAACTGACTGGAATTTAAAATTGCTATTATTGTATAAAGACCTACACCGATGAAGCCAATCGCTTACTTCTACGAAAATATAACGTAACATACAAAAACATTCAGAGAGCTTCCTTATTTTTGAAGTTACTTAATAAAAGTTACTCCACTGTTACCATTAACATTAATTTGAATGTGTTAAACAGGGCCCTTGTTGCACGTTGTCGAAAATTAGATATGAAGTCACTTTATTTTGCACAAAACAAGAGATGGTAGCTGAAAGCAGGTCGATGTTATTTGGCTACTTCACTACAGTAAAGGTTACACTAAATATGAATACGAACCGTATTTTAGGTCTTAATTTACTCTTGAATCATGGATTAATAGATGAAAATCTCTTCTCTCGTTTCTTGATATATATTATAGCTAAAAAAATACTAAGTCCGACTGTTGTTGTATCATTTTGAGAATATTGTGTCTCTATTGTATCACAGGTCTTTACATTGGAGCCTTTCGATATTTCCTGCTCACCTTTGTTATCCTAGAATGCTACGGTTACGGCTTAGGAATACTCGTAAGTATGTGCCAGATACCCAGCAAAGGATATAAAATTCGTACACATCTTCAAGTAGGTACAATAGGAAAAATAGCTCCGCTATTTTTGCAACTGAAATATTTATTTCCTTGTGGTAACCAAGTGCATAGCCGCATTGCAATTGGTACGGGTCAGCAATAAGGAGCAGCAAATAAGGGAACAGTAGAGACGCTTTTAAATGCACTTCAATTCTATTTTTACCTGGCGCTGAACAAGTAAATTTGTTCAACGGCAAACGAGTGGGAAGCGGCGGATCACGGGATTCAGAAATTTCACAGCTTTCTAAATAGCTACTTTAGCCTCTTTTCACTTGGAAGAACTTGATAAATAAATAATAGTTGTAACTTAATTTTATCGGAGTCTTCAACTCTAGAATGTCAACTTTTTCAAACTTTTACTTTCGGGTGCAGAATAATCCGCCCTTAGCTAGATAATAGTAGCTTATACGACACCTACGGGAAGATATAGGGTTTTTTTTTTATCGTGCGAAAAATCCCCACGGATACCACCCCCACGGAGCCGGTGGAGGCGGTTATGTCGGACTCGAACCGACTAAAACGCAAGCCGTCTTGGGTCCTTGGCTGCCGGAGGTGAGATTGCCAAAAGCATATCTCTCGCACCCCGGCAGACCCAGGACCATCTCTCTCGAGATGGCCCCCTTCGGGTTGTGGGGACCAAAATGTCCCCATCTAGCCCCGGTTACGGGGAGGCGCACTTTGCGCCGCCGCCGCGGCCTGCTTCTGCTAGGGTGACAGGCGGCTCCACCGGTCACCCCCAGGCCAGCGCTCATGGAGGACGGAGGTCGTTCTGCGACCTCCGACGTCCGTTTCGCCTTCGCTCTGCACGGGCTTCCCGGGCCCGGAGTCTGGTCCGGACAACCGGCCGCCTCCTTCTCGAGCATTACTTGCTCGCAGAAGGAGGCGGCCGCACCCCAAGCGTTTGCGCATCGTACCATCGCTGTGAGCAATGTGACGAGTGTGAGGACTTCCACCCCTAGAGCCGCCACTAGGACCCGCCTCGGCGTGTCCCACGCCGGGCACTCGGTCAGCGTGTGCAGCTCTGTGTCCTCGCTCGCATCACAGTGATGGCACTCGGACGTTGGCTCCTTCCGGATCCGACACAGGTAACTCTCGAAACACCCGTGTCCGGTAATCACCTGCGTCAGCCGGTACGAGAGGCTGCCGTGTGGCCTTTCTAGCCACTCCTCCAAATATAGGGTTACTTTTATAGACTACAACATGATAGGAAGTCATTACTAATAAATATACCTCAATACCTTAACCTCCTACATTTTCGAAGTCAGTTTAAACAAGAACTGACTTATTACAAGACTATATTCGTATCGTTATTGGTAAAACTTCAGATAATACACTAAGCAATACAGACAATAGTATCTGCATTACAATCGGAATATCGAATACGGATATCTACATAAATATATCCGGTATCGATACATTCGATGCGGTACTATCGGTTTGTATTTAAGTAAGCGTGAGAAACCAGGCGATATTGCGGGCGCAAGGCATGCACCTGGTCGCTTTCTCTGCAAGAATATCGATATATATCCTCTATCCACCTTAATAGATATGAAATGAATCGTATCCGAAACGAGTAAACGGAAACAGTTTCGTGTTACTGGTTAGTTATGTCATTGTTTCCGAGTTGAAGTTTTCAGATTGGGGTATGTGTATGAAATATAAATCATCAGTCCTTGGTATGCCTGATAATAAATTTAAAACCTTTGTGAAGACCACCTTATGTAAAAAAGCATACTATAGGACAGATGATTACCTTAAAGACAAAAATGTCTGGCTTGAGCATGGTGCAGGCCCCTCCTAAATTGCTGTAACTACGGCATAATGTTTAAATAGGAACGCGACCTTCTTTATTCTTTATTTTTGTTAACTTAGGTTAATTATTTTATTATAAGTTTTTTTTCTATACTTTAATTATCTTGACACAAGACATGTACATTCGTCCATATTTAGTCTTAAGAACTTACTTTTTTGTAAATTGACGTCCATAAAAGGCTACAGTGGAGTTTGTTGCGCCGTTTGTTCTCCACTGGTGCCTAGGAAGCGGTGGTAAACTTAGTTTTAAGCAGAATTTGACGTCAAAAAGCTGTAGTAGTGCTACACAATTTTAATAAATACCTTGAGTTTGAGTTTATGATTATAATTATGCTGTAGGTATTACGAGTAACCTTGCTCTGGTGACATAGTGATCCCACAACCCATACGGAACTTATTATAAAAAGCTTATGTGCTTCCGAGACTGCAATCTATCTCTGTGCCGAATTCTTCAAATCCTTTTAGCGGTTTTACGTGAAAATTCAATAATTAGTCGTCCAAATATGAGAGCGTATGAACATTTATCATATTAGTGGCATTAGCTTAGTGGTTATTGAGTCGATTATATTGAGGGGTCTCGGGTTTAAATCTTCGACTCTTCGACTCCAGTCGTACCACTCCTAATAAACTAAAACAATTTAGCTTCAAAAGCGAACAGGTACTACTCGTTATAGGTACTCTTACTAAAAAAAAAACATAGTTATGGAGATCCTAATTTTAAGCGCTAGTGGTAAAATGCCTATAGTAACTTTTCCTTTTTTAATCAATTAATTCCCGTTTGGTTACAGGGAATATTAGTAACTTCGGTTCTAATATTCTTTAAAAAATGTATAAAATGCCTATATCGAAATTGAATCGACTAAAGCCAGATGGTAGAAAGTTGCCAGTATTGTAAGAGTTAAAATGGGGTATGGTGATATTGTAAGACATAATAGGGTATTTGTTAAATATTAAGAACATCAACCAAATATAATATAACTCAATAGACTATTTTGATGTTACCTATGTAGTTAATAAAAATGACAGATAGGTAAA
This sequence comes from Eilema sororculum, assembly GCA_914829495.1. NCBI lineage: Eukaryota > Metazoa > Arthropoda > Insecta > Lepidoptera > Erebidae > Eilema > Eilema sororculum. The sequence continues at coordinate 16,995,843 of OU618543.1, read as the reverse complement.
CTATTTGAACTCTTATCTGAGTGGACAGTGTTCGTGAATAATAAACAAACTGTTTCATATTAATGTGACGATAACCAGAGCGCAATATCCATCCGCATTGCTGGAGTCCTATCTATATTTTTTGTATCTACTCGTATAGATAACGATAGATAGACCTCATTCAACGCATAATAAACTTCATTGAAATAATTTTGAACTAAGTACTACTGTGATAACTCTCATAGTAAATAACGCTTCGTTAAATCAAGATTAAAATTAGTAAAGGAATTGTGGTTTCGTAGCAAAAAAACTTAGTCAAAAATTTCAATAGTATTTACTCACGTAATAAGATTTCATTACTCGACAAACCTGGACAAATAAAGTCAGAAAATCATTGGACTACCACCCTCATAAAAGCCCTCATTATAATAATCAAAGCACGTTCTCAGGTATAGCTCAAAAAGCTCTTTTGTTCGGCAGCAAAACACTTGGGGCGAGTCAATCGTGCTACGAGGCCCGTTAGCTTTGTTTGACTCTGCAAATTAATGAATTACGAGTACCGTACCGTACGCAGAGCAAAGTTCCTTGTGCACAAGCTTTTTGAATTTTGTAGGCTTCCACTCATAACATACGTCATACAGTGCGTCATTATTAGATTAGCAATATTCACGAGCACGTTTCGGGCTTAAAATGTTTCAAATTTGGATCGATATGATCTTCAAACAATGCCAACTTTTGAACGAATAAATAAATAATTGGGTATTAAAATAAATAATCCTGTTGTTAAAATAATTATTATATAACTAATGGTAAAAGAGTGCAAAATGTTATTCCTGTTCTTATTCTATAGTTTTTATTTACTTTTAATAATCCACCCAACCTAGAATAGCAAATGATTTGATTATAAAGTTTTATGAAGTCACAATTTTTTTCATAGTAGTTACCTTAAAACTTACCTACCAGTTTTGACGTATAGTAAAAGTAACTATAGTCAGTAGAATCCACAATTTTTCAAAAACTGCGAGCTTTCTTATCAAAATTTGTTAAATACGTAGTAGCGGGGTTGAAGAATAATTTTACAAATAGATTATTTCCTATATATATTAGGTAATTTGGTAGTTTGTTAATATTGCATTATGAAATAAATAATTTTACTGAATTCAACTGGATTTTATCATCGTATCTTTCAGTTAATTCTGTGCGAATAGTAACACCAACAATTAAACAAAGTTTGTGAACTTCGAGATTACCTAACACTTCACGACATGATACGACCACTGTCCCTGTTACTATGGATACTGAAATGCATCCGAAACATTGTGAATAATTTGGACCTACCATTGTATTATAGATAAATTTGGAAAGTGCTTACTATACCTATGCACAATTTTTAGGCTAAATCTTAGAATAAATATAAATTGTGGTTTAGTCATACATTTTAAAATATCTTAATATGTGTTGGTACATAATATCAAAATATCTAAACGAACTAGCTGCTTTTATATTATATTCTAGAAATTTTACTTCAGCTTAGAAGGAAAGCTTTTGGTGTAACATTTTCAGAGCTCACGGGTGTGAGATATTCTGGTTGAGGTTCAAACAGAATATCTCACACCCGTGATCTGATTTACAAGGGTAGCTTTATGTATATCAGCGTATGTAGAGGTCTGAACTTTGTCGATTAACTCCGAATATTGCACAAGTCCCTACGCTGCTTGCACCAACAGCTTGCATTATACATGGTAATTACTGTTACCTTAATTAGTATTAGGGAAATATCTCGTAACGGCAAATTCTGTTGCAATAAGCGCTTCCAGAAATATTTGCATAACAATAGCTCGTACCGTGTGAAAGTAAGAACCAACCCTCACCTTCACATGATTATCGTGTACAATAATTCAATTTCAGTTACGATTGCGTACAATTCCCACCGGGTGAGATTTCTCCCCTTACATACAGGTAACAGATAGACGTTAAGACGTTCGGAGGGTCAAAATCAATGTGGACAAAGAATAGGGAGCTATTGTGTGCGCTTACGCAAGGAGTGCACGTGCGTTTGCGCTCCCACGGTCGAATGGGAAGGGATTTCGGGAATCATATATAAGGGTGCGTGTTCTGTAAACTAAGCACTTCCAAACTACAAGCGCTACAGTGCATTACCCCGGGGGACGGCGCAGTCCTGCCCCCGGAGGTCAATCACTTAAAATTATCAGTGAAAATTATATATCAACGTAGACAAGTTGTGTAAATGTTCAATGGACGACAAAATTGTACATGAAACGAGCTCTATGAATAATATAGGTAAGCACTTATTACATTTCCACTAGTACTTTTCTCATTATTTTAGTTTTTTTATCTATTTACAGTGGTTCTTTGGTCTTAATTTTCAGGCTTTTTATTATTCAGTATTGCATTTAACTTCTCTTTGTATTGTTGTAATTAGATTCTTTGATAAATTGTGTTTTAATCTCATTTTTCAATTGTTTTAGAATCCGAGTTGATGTAAAGGATAACAAACTGAAGAAAAAGCAATTCAAATCAAAGACCAAACTTTGAGCTTTGCTGAACTGCATTTTTAAACTTCAAGCTTATTCTATTTGCCTACTAAGCAAGATGATTCGACAAAACAAGTTGACCATTATCCTGAAATATCAAATGGAACGCGCCAAAGAAAAACTCAAGGTGAATGCAAACCATAATTTATAGATAACCCAAAGATAGGATAGGATAAGTTTAGTTAGAACTTAAGGGTTTTTGTGTGATTTAGGACTACATTTCGATTTTCGTAACTTAATATAAAATACCTTTAATATATAAAAGTACTAAGATTAATGTATGGTTAGAATAGGGAATAACATAAAAAACTTCAACAGCAAATTTTAAGAGCTTTGACTCCAAAGCGCCTTAATGATCGGTGTTGTTGAAACTTAGTTATGTTTCATTATTTTGTTGTCACCTGTTGTTCATGTTATGGTCATTTGTTATTGTTATCACGTTTCATCATTGCCAAATTAGTTGTTTCCTTTTAATTATTATTCAAATAAGAACATAAAATTGACATTTGGTTTGATTAGCAGTAGCTATAACCGTGTTACCATTAGTACTGTTTAAGAAATGCATTACGTACATTATGCTGAAATAACTTTTCCAAATTCTGTTCTTGAGTTATTTTATAATTTCTGTTCCATCACTGTACTGTAATGTATATCTAAGCCGCCTACATTAAGAAGTTGTGTTCATGTTTGTTGTTTGAAACTGTTGATTTTTTGTTTAAGTTTTGTAACCAGCTGGTCTGGTTATGTTCTTAGTTGTTCATGAGTTCTTATGTGTACTTATTAAGTTTTTGTTATAATTCAGTTGAATTTTTGTTTTTTTTTTTTCAACAGTTCGGTAAAAACTTATTGTTTCATAATGTTATTTGCTTTTCTTATCATCATTACAGTGACGTTCAATACAATGAAGACCTTCTCAGTTAAAATTCAAATATTCAGTTAATGTGTTGTTAAAGTTGTTGAGTTTTTTGTTTTACGATCTTAACTTTCCCAAAACGTTGATTTAATTGTTATTTTCCATTTGAGTTTTTGTTTCATTTTCTGTTATCGTTTTTCACATAACATCCTAAGTGTTTAGGTAACTTATCATTATTGTTTCATCTTTGTTGCCTATTTTGTTTCTTGTTATTGTTGATTTCATTGTTGTCTCAAGTTAAGTTTCTGTTTTATTTGTATTTTCACAACTTTTTACAATCAGTAATTACTTTAACATTTCAAAATTTGTAACTTGCCACTAAGTTGTATATTATTATTTTCCCACTTTAATTCTGTATAACAATATGATAAACACAAAAAAGCCAAAACTGTTTTGTTGATATTGAGTTTTTGTTTTGTTTTTCTTTTTTGTTTATTAGTTACGCTAAGACCAAAATGTTGTTTGTTTGCTAACCATAATTTGAATCCCCAAAATACTTAGTTGTTTACTGTTGTCTGTATTTTTCGATTTTGTTGATTTCACAGATTGCTGAATTATATAGTTACCCAAGCGTAAAGATATGATTAGCATTGTATGTTACACCTTGTTTTCTTTCGAAACAATCACATTGTGCCTTATCTATGTGCCTGATATTGTTTCATCTTGTTTTATTTGTTGACTTTAATTGCCTCCTTTTAGGGTTTCGACAATACCTAGTTGAAATCCTATTTGGACGTTTTTATTTTCGTGTAATGTTAATTTCAAGTAAACGAATTACATAATTTGTTTACGTTCTTTGGCACTCACGTGTTGCGTATCAGATTTTTGTACAGTTTGAATCTGGTTCACTAAAATTTACAAACATGATAAATAAACCGTTGTTGTTAGCTTAATGATTATTTTGTCTCCTTAACAACATTTTGATTTGTAATAGCACACGAGCGTACGTACTCACCGATATCGGTAATTTAATTATTCAGATCCACCGCACCACAGCAAATTGCTTGTTAAGCTTATAATCAAATTCAATCAAATTATCCAATAGTTTTCATCATTGATTCACTATAAACACTCTCTGGGACAAAGTAATCATTACACGCATTATTGTTTTTACCTTATGGTATACCTTTGTTGTTAATGTTTTTTATTTTTAAGCGTTGAATTATTGTTAAGTTTGAGTTGTGATATTATCGTTAACTGTTGACAATGGCTGTGTTTGTTAATTTTATGTTAAGTTTTCGTTTTAACTAACAAATTGTTCATTGTTCTCTGCCGACATTAAGGCCACTTAAGCTCACCAATTCGATTGTTTTTCTTTAAATACTGTAATATATTTTTTAGAATAAGTCGTTTTACTATTATTTTCTTCTGATGTTTGTATTAGACAATAGATAAAACTGAAGCTTTGTATAAAATTAACAAATAGTTTAAGATAGAGATGTATGACAGTTCGTGTGTTTGTGTGTGTTAATTGAATAAATGCAAAAATATCACTAAAACACAGTTTTATTTATCTTTTTATATTTTTTTTATGTAGCTAATTTGGTTTCATATTCAAACTGTACAATTTAAAACACTTATGTAGCTGGAATAACGCCAAGAATTTTGGCAATTGCAACCAAATCTGCAAAACATTGCTCTATACAATTGAGATACTACATCTAGGTACACAAAGTAATGAAGATAGTTTCCACTGGGGAAAACAAGAAGTTTGCTTGATGCAAGCGCTCAACCTAGCTTCTTCTTAATTGTGTAACTTTAGCCAGTGCCTCTTCTTGGTGTCGCAGAGTTCGTTTAACTTCAAACGTACTTCTTTTGAAGCTAGTCGCTTACATCTTCGAGAGCTTCGCGTCTCTCAGCCTGCAACACAAACAGAACAAACTGTTAGTACGTATCTATACTCCTAGTCTATCACAAATAGTAGGCATTATATCTATATGTTTTAGAATACCTAGGTATCCTTTAATGTTTTATTTCGTATGTTTTAAAACGGACGGAATGTTAACCTTCAAAGTATCTCTTTCGCCTATCCATCTGTCTGTTACGTTTTTACGCTTTAACCACTAAACCGATTATGATGAAATTTGGTTCAGGGATGGAGAGAGGTTGGGAAAGGATATTAGCTATGCTTCATAGCGATAACCGGCATCTATGTGGGCGGAACTGGGGTCAACAGATAGCTGATAAAGAAATGTATATATTGAATTTTACATGTTTATTATTAGTTGGTATTTGTAGCAAATTAGATTAGTAAGGATGTCGAGAGCTATAGGACGTGATATTCTTGGAGTTTCTTCGAAGGATAAACTTCAAAATTAAGTTGACAAGGACAAAGTCAAATTGACAAAGAAAGTAACTGATATAGCTAACGAACAAGTACACTGAAGTGGCAATGGGCTGACCACATCTGCCAAAACACTTATAGCCGATGGAGCAAGACGTAAGTTGTTGGACTTAAGATTCACGCACTGGTGCTATTTCTGTTGAAAGCTTTAAATTTTAACCAAGTATCAGTATGCATCGACTTAGAAGTTAAAAGTTTAGTATTTGTTCAACAACAAAGTACAAATAACTTCGCGAAGTCAATGGAATATAGGAACATAACTCTCTAAGCACTTAATTTTTTTTTAAATATTCCACAACATTCTACACAACGCTATCTAGACCCATGGTAAGCTTTTATAGCTTGTGTTATGGAATCTAGAATGCGGATAAACATACTTGTATACTTTTTTTTCTAAATACATACATATTTTACATAGAAACACCCAGACCAATGCAAATAGCCATATTCATGCATACAAATATTTGCACTGAGCGGGAATCGAACCCGCGCCTGCTGCGTGGCAGTTGCGTGCACTACCGCGACGCCACGGAGTAACTTTATTACGGATTCACAGATTTATATACTTTTAGACCCCACCAAGATCTTCGGGGTTCAAACCATCTGCGCCTGTAACTGCTAATTGCCAGACGAGGCTTTGAAGCAAGCTTTCCATTTAAGGTTATGCGTCCAAATGGCATGCTCACAACAGGAGGAGAAAACGTAGGAAAGCGGACGTGCAAGCTTCGGAAATATACAGCCGTGAGTTTGAATATGTATGTGCATGTACCTACGTAATGGCCGAGATTGGACATTTTTCGTGCCTCTAACAAATGAGAAAGTTTGTATGGACGAACGTTTGTTGTTATAATATCACGCTAGAACGACTAATGAATTTAGTTTGGTAGAGATATAGATTGTAGTTTGGAGTAATCCGAAGAACGGGAAGTGTATTTAACACTACGAGAAATGTCTACTATTTAAAAATATAAACTACTGATACCTTACAGTAAAAATAACAGTACCGTATTTTACGCTCAATGTAGCGCAAAGGGCCGAATATAAGAGGCATTCGCTCTAGCAAATAGTGACTCGACTGAGATACGAATATCTGCATGAGAAGCTGAAAATATAACGGTTCTACAAGCAAAAGCAGCGGCAAATTTCAGAGTCCGAACGCGGAAAATGGTTCCGTATTTGTTAGTACACACAAGTGAGTACGCAGTACAATGTATTTCAACCAATCAAACGAATATTTGAATCTTTTGAATTGTATAGATTCAAAATCCTAACTACCTCTGGTACCTAATTTGTATGGTATGTAATAATAATATTTGAGGACATTCTTCATATCATAGTATTATTTAGATACAACGTAAGTAAAGCTTCACTACTTATAATAGTAATGTGTTCTAGAATATGGATTAACGGCCTGCCCAAAACTGTGCGAAATGGAGAAGTAAAAGCCGGAACCCCAGACTCTGAGATGAATGAAAGCCTCAGGACTAACGCAAAGATTTTACTCGATAAAATTCATTAGGCAAAACTTAAGAACAACCCGTCCATGGCTTCAATTGTGCGAAAGTATTGTCCCGTTTGACCTATAATAACTTATTTACGGGTTAAATAAGCTTATATACCTACTATCCCAGATTATAATCTATCTCGATAAAACAATATTTAGATTATATCAGTCGTTCTGGCGTGATTGATTGATAAATATCCCCTCATTGAAATAGTATCTGTAGTGTTGTGTGTAGCTACTTTTATTACGAGTCTTGTAGGTTGAGAAAACTATGTCTAACTTACATTCCAAGTTCCCACAGAGTTTGTTTGCTGGTTGCCTTCATTCCAAATATAGTTGGTCAAGTCCTTAAAGGAGTTTAAGTCTCTATTCAGTGCTGCTCTCAATTCTATCACCGCTTTGTTACACTGCTGACTTCTTTTTAACTGGTTTTCTGACCTTTCTTGAAGAGACATTAGCTTCCTCTGATCCATTTGGACTCGCCGTAATTTCGATCTCACCAGAGAAACGTAATGGTCAATTTGGCGTTGGTAACCATCTAATGACCAAAAGTAACTGAAATCAGCCCCTATTATCACAAATAATATACTAAATACACTTAGAAATCCAATCGCAAAGATTAACAATTTCGAGTCGTCGGATGGGTCAATAATACACTCATCTGATAATGTGACGCATTTCCACAAAAATGATGTTATATCTTGCTGTACAGGTATCGCTGGCTTCATGTTAAATTTCATTAAATTACTGAAATTTTGAAAAAATGAACTTTTTTCCACCGATGACAGCCTACATCTTTCAATTGAGATGATAAAGGCTAATGTATACAAGAGCAGTCTATGGACGTAGAATTGACAGATTAACATAATTGAACAAAATTGGCACAAATCTTTGAACACATATCTACTAATCTTTGAATGTTGAGTTGAGGTCGTGTCGTGGTCAATGGAGTGAATCCGAATCTGAATACAAACTGTTGTCATTGTTGTATATGTCCCAATTTCGTCATTATGAATAAAAATAAAATAAAGCATAGTGTAATTGCTAGTATCACCTACATGGCATTAAACTCCATGGTCCTTGTGAGATATAGCGTTATTGACGTATCGAGGGTATGCTAAAAATCTATATATATAAAAGAAAGTCGTGTTAGTTACTCCACTTATAACTCAAGAAAGGCTGTACCGATTTGGCTGAAAATTGGTGAGGATATTGCTTAGAACCAGGAGACGGACATAGGATACTTTTTATCCCGTTCGAGCTTTATTTTATCAAGGGTATAAGTCCCCATGGGTCGCGGTCACGGGATCAGTATTTCTGTGACCCTGGTACATTGGTATGAAGTACCAGGCTCACAGAAACTTTAAGGAACTTTGTATTGGTCGCGGGAATAGGAGCAGTGTGCTATACCTTTCTAATCCGAACTTAGCGTGGACGAAGTCGCGGGCAAAAACTAGAAATAAAAAATTAATAATAAATAATAATAATTTTTTATCCAAATTTCCAAAAATAAATAATTGTCTACCCCGTGCGAAGCCGGGACGGGCTGCTATATCTATATAAATAAAAGAAAGTCGTGTTAGTTACTACACTTATAACTCAAGAACGGCTGTACCGATTTGACTGAAAATTGGTGGGGATGTAGCTTAGAACCAGGAGATGGACATATAGGATACTTTTCACCCCATTCGACCTTTATTTTATCCCGGGTATAGGTTCCTGTGGGTCGCGGTCACGAGATCAGTATTTTTGTGAATTTAGCATATTTGCATGAAGTATGAGGTACCAGGCTCATAGAAACTTTAATGAAATTTATATAGGGTCGTGGGAAAAGGAGCAGTGTGTACTATACCTTACTATTTCAAACTTAACGCGAACGAAGTCGCTGGGAAAAGCTAGTACACTATAAATCAACAATGTTATTGTACCTATTAATTATATCACGTATATCGTATCATTACCTACAGTTATAAAAATGTATTAGAAACACCCCATAAAACAATGCCTATCTTTTTAACCAAATAATTGCTCTACAAGAAGAAAGGCATCATAGGGCGTGGTCCCGGATATCTCAGTTCGAACTCGATTACCAAACCTCTGAGAGTTAAAAGGTAGAATAATAGAAAAATCTTAAAAAGAATCAGAGTTACAAACCCTTTTAAGTTTAAGTGTTTTATAAAGAGAGAATACGATACCACAATCATCCGAGTGCAAAGAAGTGGCATCGCTCACACTGACAATAGCGAATAAAAGTGCACAATGCTGCTGGAACGGTTCACTTGAGCCAATATCGAATTCCCGTGGACCGCTCGTTGCGAGACAGTGCTCGTCTTTAGAACCAACAAAACGCCAAGACTCAAGACTAAAGTCCGCCGACACGCGCCTTCAATATTTTCTGCTTTGAAGAATTTTATAGATATCTTTCCCACAAACATAAATGCATGCCAGCAAATATAAACTTTGTAATGTATAGTCACCGTCAGAAATATCTTGACTGCAAAGTCTCAAAATGATCTTAAACCTAAGGTATTATGAGCAAATCAAATTGTTTTGTTGATTATAATTTGTATTATTGTCCAAACTAAGGAAATCATTTCAATCCCCTATAAGATGGCCATGAAAGAATTGATAGTTTACTAAGAGTATTTTTATTTATAGAGTATTTCTTCACTGAATTTGGTTATGTCTCATCCTTCAATTTCGTTGAATTTAAATGTTTTGTATCAGTCCTGCCTAAAAATCTTTAAATGAAGCTTATATATTTCCACCAATGTAGGAAATGACATGAAAATATCGGAACGGGTAAAGAAGTATCGGGTAAAGTTTCACTTCTGAACTTGGGTATTTGCAAACTTGCCAATATTTGATATCTAGACATACGGCATGTTAGCCAAGTACAGATAAAAAGGACGGTCGCATTTGTAGTGAGTTTATTTGAACTATTCATAATTTAATGACTAACTGTAGAAGTGTAGATAGTAAATCTATTTTATAGTATTAAACTCTATAGATAAATGAGTCAAGGCAGTTGACCTCACTGCCAGGGGTGGCTGGGCCTTCACTGTGTAAAGTGGGCCCCAGGCCGAGGTAGAAGCCTCGAATGTCACTGGGACTCAACGCTGAGAGTCACATTAAAACTTGCAGAGTAAAAATTTCATAATCAATGAATAAAAAATCTCTGAAATCGTTGTACCTAAGAAAATTCTAAAGATTTGGCACTCGTGCAGAACTCAACTCTTTTGCCGTCGTTGCACTGTCAACCTCTTATATCATTTGTACCGAACTTGGTTCTTGTTTACATTTTACGTTTTTGTTGGGATTCTCAATACAAGCTCCTTTTGAATGCTATTTCTAAAACTTGTGGTGATATTTCATATCTAAACTTTTGTACATTTAAAGATCAGATTTTGAACCAACGTCAAAGTGATTTATTATATTATTCTACATTATAGTACTTTAAAATCTTTCAGTTTATTGTGTTTTTGGCAAGGATCCAGATAAAATCTTGATCTGGACGTTTTTATGTATAATAAGTATCTATCTGAATAACCTTATTATATAAATTAGTTACAATCTGCGGTAGCCTAGTGGTATGGGTAATGGACTGCTGAGACGAGGTCTCGGGTTCGATCCCAGGTTTACCATGGCACACACCAATGACTTTTCGATGCTTTTCGAAGTTATGTGTGTATTTATCGCAGGTTGATGGCAATAGGCTCGCTCCCAATATTACATTGGGACCTAAACATAAACTGGCGAAATGTGGGTGCTAGCACCTCTGCCTACCCCTTCGGGGAATACAGGCGTGAGTTTATGTTATGTTTATGTTATGTTTATAAATTAGTTATATGAATGAAATTATTGAACAAAGTATGCCTACCTGTGATTATAATCAGTATAAAGGTTTAGTATTTCCTAGATGTGAACCGTTGTCTACTTACTTTCAAGCAGACACTAATAACTGAGAGATCAAAGTAAAAACAAATAGTAATCAATGGAATTATTCTTTATTTTCTGCAGTCCAACGAGTTCTTCTGAAACCTCCCAGAGTTTCCGTGCTACATGTTCATCTTCAGCTACCTGCACAGGGCGTTTTTCACGACAATCCGTGAAATACTTTCCACTTACACCTTCAACTTCAGGAGATACTGCTAAATAGATAGTTGTTTGAGCTCCTTCCCAGAATGATTTAAAAAGCAGCTGTTGCATCTTTTGGAAGTATGGAGATGGTGAATTTGTACCCGGTGCCGATACCACTATACCAGTATGAAAGCAATTTGAAGTAACCTGTGTTCCTTCTAACCTTCTTGCCAGTTCGACCGTCATCAAAACATTACATAGCATCGATTTTTGATACACTATGCGATAATTGTGTGTATTATTCGTTTCTTTCTCATTGTTCAGATTATCAAATTCGATTTTACCTCTTCTATGAGCCTCAGAGGATACGTTTATTATTCGACAAGGTGCAGATGATTTCAGCAACGGCAGCAGCAGAGATATAAGAAGAAAGGGTCCAAAATAGTTCGTTTGCATTTGTAGAGATAATCCATCTTCCGTTTTTACATTGTCTGTCTTGTACAACTCAGCATTGTTGATGAGGACGTCGATGCGTTTCTCGGTTTTGATTATCTCGTCAGCAAATCTTCTTACTGAAGCTAGTGACGCTAGATCAAGTTGTCGACAATGAACGTCTTTATTACCTGTAGATGCAATGATCGAATCACGCAGTCCAGTCCCTTCTGAATCGACTTTGTATGCTAGTATCAATCTCGCTCCTCTTGCTGCCAAATCTTTGGCTGTCTCTAAATCAACTCCATTGTTACTCCCTGTTACGATGACAACTTTCCCCACGAGATGTTTACTGAACTTGCATATTCCGGTTGTCAACTTACAATAAATTCTTGCTATAATTATAAATAATACATTTACAATCAGTAATGCTGGTATAAAAAACATATTGATTTAGTGACAATGCCAGTTATACTAAGCCGGTATGACAAAAATAACTTATCTTTGAGATAACCCATATAATTTATCGATTACTGATTAAGAGCGGTGTTCATTTAGATATTATGTAACATAATGACTGCTCAATGGTGCAGAAGTAGTAAGGGCGGGTACTGTGTATAAGGACCCAGGTAAAAGGTAAGGAAATTCTAAGTAGCGGTATGGAATTAAGACAGTTGGGGTGGTTATGTTAGACTCGATATGACCAAAACCGCATACCGTCTTGAGTCAATAGTTGGCAAAGGTGAGATTGCCACTGGCATATCCAGTCACATCTGTTTCGCCCCCTGAGTTAATTAAGCAAACTTAATCCTGTAGTCCCTCCCCACGAACATAATAACCCGTCATTTTATTGTGAAGAGACATTTATCTATATATGTAAAATGAAGTCGTGTTAATTACACTATTCATAACTCAAGAAAGGCTGTAGGGATTTGGCTGAAAATTGGTGGGGATGTAGCTTAGAACCAGGAGTCGGACATAGAATACTTTTCATCCCGTTCGACCTTTATTTTATCCCGGGTATAGGTTCCTGTGGGTCGCGGTCACGGGATCAGTATTTTTGTGAGCCTGTTACTTCATGTAAATGTACCAGACATTTGCATGAAGTACCAGGCTAACAGAAACTTTAAAGAACTTCATCTGGGTCGCGGGAACAGGAGTGTCCTATACCTTTCTATTCCGAATTCAACGCGGACGAAGCTAGTAGTTTATATAAACGTTACAGAATAGTTTATTTAGAACATTGAAATTGATCGGAAATTTTAAAGACGAAGTGCTCACTACTAGACTAGATGGCAATAGGCTCGCGCCCTATTACCTACGTGGAACCGAAAATCATAGTTGGCGAAATGTGGGTGTTAATACGCCACTGCCTACCCCTTCGGAGATTTACAGGCGTGAGTATATTATGTAGGTATGTATGTATGGAAATTTTCACTCTTAAAATCCAAGATCGATTAAATTCATTGAGTGTAAAAGGTGATAACATAATTCAGTTTATCACCTTTTGCATCAGTTGTGCCTCCTGAGTTAATTAAACAATATTAGTCTCTTGGTCCCTGTTTTATGTCGTGTTTTTCTTAAATTTCACTAAGTAATAACAGTAAAATGTTTCGTTATTCCTATAAAGCATAAATAAAATCGCAAGGTCGTGATCAACTGATAAGTAGATTATTGGTTCGAGTCCCGCCCGAGCGAGTCATTTTTCCTGATGTAAAGTAGATACCTACCCACATAAGAAGTAGGTAATTCTTGTCGCGCAGCGTAATTAATCAATTTATCATTGATTAATTTATTAAATATTATTTCACGTTCGTGTGCAATAAATATATATTTATGACAATCTTAATTGGATCTTTCTATTTATCATTTCACTAGCTAATCGCCGCGGCTCCGCCCACGTGATATAATTTTCTCGTTCCCCGTTCCCGTGGGAGCACATTACCGGAATAAAAAGTAGCCTATGTTACTCGGGGATAATGTGGCTACATATCAGTGAAATAATTTTTTAAATCGGATCAGCAGTTACGGAGCCTATTCTCTACAAACAAACAAACAAGCAAATCTTTCCTCTTTATAATAGTAGTATAGATTACAATGTAGTCAATTTTTATCCATATCTTATGGGCACGCGCCTGCAAGTAACATTCTTCGGATGCATGACTCTGTGTAATGCTATAACATTTTTAACAGGCGCTACTACGTTCAGCATGACGGATCAGATCTGGTTTGAACTTGAAGTAACCTCGAAATTACACTTATAATCAGTAATTTTATTGCACACTGACTAATAAACAACAACATTTACTAAGTTTACTTTTGAATTATTTTTACTCTTAAAGCCAAATGGCAATAATATGTTAAACATTCAAAATAAATGTAAGCCAAAATCTATGTAGTTGAAGAGCGTAGTCTCCTGACACAGGCTTTTATTTGCTTAAAAGGAGGTTCCATTCATTATTTAAGTAAAAATGTATTTTTTATATCAATAAAGTTTATTTATTTATTATTATTCCTCTTTATTTATTTAAGTTACTTATTAATTATATTTCTAAATACATATAAAAAAACATCTATTTAAAAATATAAAAAATAGTATCCCACCGGCATCGAGTACAGGGACCAAGCTACCGGTGGTCAGGGCTCCTGTCGAGGAGTACCGCCTTCTGCATCAGGTTCTTGATCCAGCTGCCCAGCGCGAGCCTCTTAAGGTGTTGGTCGAGGCTCTTAGCAATCAGCCCATGGGCTGATACGACTATCGGGACAATGATTGCTGAATCAATATTCCACATGTCAACAACCTCATGAGCCAGATCCAGATATTTCATTTGTTTATCTTTTTCGGCTTTCATGAGGTTTTCGTCATGAGGAATAGTGACATCAATAATCATTGCAAGGCGCTCTAATCGATCTATTACCACTATATCAGGCTTATTGGCGACAATAGTCCTGTCTGTGATAATAGATCGATCCCAGTATAACGTTATATGACCATTTTCGAGAACTCTGTAGTATGGTACCTCCGAATCAACAAGATTGTATTTAAGGGCAAGTTCTTGATGTACTATCTTGGCCACTTGGTTATGCCTGTGCAAATACTCGCCGTTGGCAAGACGAGAACAACCGGAAATAATATGACGAAGTGATTCTCCGGGGCGGTGGCATGCCCGACAGATGTCCACCGTACCGTCCCTCAGAATATACCTCCGGTAGTTGTTCGTCATAACAACTTCGTCCGTAATTGCAAAGATAAAACCTTCGGTTTCTCCAAAAAGATCACCGAACCTAAGCCAAGATACGGACGCTTTTAAGTCTATATCGGGTCCGTTTAAGGCCCGATAAAAGCGTCCGTGTAACTCCTTACCCATCCATACCTCCCTGCGATCAGCAGTACTAAGTACTATAGGTTTGCGCCAGTTCTCTTTAGCCAACGCAAGAGGAGTAAAACCATTGTCCACTGCAACCACATCACGGTGCATATCCGTGTTTGCGTGTAGGAAATATTCTCTGAGGTTGTATATCTCGCGGTTATGGAGGGTCTTGACATTTAAAAAGCCACGACCCCCCCAGCTTCCGCGGGATATACAGCCTCATTACGGAAGATCGGGGGTGATGCATCCGAAATGTGGTCAACAGTGAACGAACTCTTCTGTCCAGGGCATCAAGTTCGGTCTGAGTCCATCTAAGTATGCCGAAAGAGTACATTAGGACTGGCATGACCCAACCATTGCAGGCGCGCACCTTGTTACCGCCCGATAAAAAGCTTTTTAGGACTTTCTTCAGGCGGCCAAAGAAACGCTCCCGCAGCGCCTGTTTCATGCCAGCTTCAGGTATTCCTAATGCCTGCGACATACCCAGATATTTGTAGGTTTCGGTTGAAGAAAGAGATTTAAGCTTAATGGAATCAGAAAGAATCATGTTTTCGGATTCCACTATTCCACCCCTTTCTACATGCATGACCGCACACTTGTCCAAACCAAATTCCATCTTGATAGAGTTACTAAAGCTTTCAGTCATCTTTAGTAGTTCTATCAATTGCGCATTATTTGGAGCAACTAATTTGAGGTCATCCATGTAGAGGAGGTGGGATATAACTCGACCCTCTCTCTGCAACCGATAGCCTAGCCCTGAGTTCTCCAGTATTGTACTAAGAGGATTCAGTGCTAGACAGAACCATAGGGGACTCAGGCTGTCACCCTGGAATATACCCCTCTCAATTCTTATGGGTGCATCGGTTGTCTGGCAACATCCTGGATCGCGAAGGACCGTCTTCCATTGCCCCATACATGATCTCAAGAAGGCCGCTAGAGTTGTATCGATTTTATATAACTCTAGGACCCTCAAAAGCCATGTATGCGGTACAGAATCGTAAGCTTTCTTATAATCTATCCAGGATGTTGCCAGATTCTTGCGTTTACGACGCACCTGTTGACTAATGGTCATGTCAACTAAAAGGAGCTCTTTAGTACCACGGGCCCCCCTCCTACATCCATTCTGAGAGATAGAGATGATCGAATTTCGTTCTAAATGAGAATTAATTTTGACTCTCAGAATGGAGGTTAGAAGCTTATAGACCGTCGGTAAGCAAGTGATTGGTCTATAATTTTTGGGGTCCAAGGCACTACCGGACTTATAGAGTAAGTGGGTTAATCCAGTTGTTAAAAAGTTAGGTAGTGAACCCGAGTCTAGAGCTGACTGGAATTGAGATGCTAAACAAGCATGTGAGTTACGGAGCCACTTCAGCCAAAAGTTGTGCAGTCCATCTGGACCAGCCGACTTCCAGTTCGGTAGCGAACGGACTGCACTTGATACATCATCAGATGTTATGGTAATTGGCTCCATAATCTGTATGTTCTCACATGCTTGCTCAACCCCTCTTATCCAATCACCTTCTGTGTGGACGACAGGTGTCGACCAGATGCTACGCCAGAATGTATTCGTAGCGTCAGCATTCGGTCGAGCAGTGTCATCCACATTTAACTCGGGTTGTTCCCATTTTCGGTAAACCCACCTCTCATCCTTTTGGAAGATGCGATTCTGATTATACCTATCAACGCGTTTTTTATAGCGACGGATTCTATTTGCCCATGCATAAACTTTCTGTTTCAGAAAGTCGATGCGCTCTGTGACACATGAGGCATATTGTTCAGGGCTAATATTATTATTATTATTATTTACTAATAGTTTATATAAACATTACAGAATAGTTTATTTTGAATATTAAAATTGAATGGAAATTTTCAAGACGAAGACGCCAGACGGCAATAGGCTCGCCCCCTATTACGTGGAACATAAGATCATACCTAGTTAGCGAAACGTGGGCGTTGATACGCCTCTGCCTACCCCTTCGGGAATTTACAGGCGTGATTATATGTATGTATGTATGGAAATTTTCACTCGTAAAATCTACATACATACATACATACATACATAAACTCACGCCAGTATTCCCCGAAGGGGTAGGCAGAGGTGCTAGCACCCACATTTCGCCAGTTTATGTTTAGGTCCCAATGTAATAGGTGGCGAGCCTATTGCCAGTAACCGGGCACTTATAAACCTGCGATAAATACACACATAACTTCGAAAAGCATCGAATAGTCATTGGTGTGTGCCATGGTAAACCTGGGATCGAACCCGAGACCTCGTCTCAGCAGTCCATTACCCATACCACTAGGCTACCGCAGATCTTACTCGTAAAATCTAAGATCGATTAAGTAGGTACATAGTAATAAAGCAGTCTCTTTCCGTGTCTGTCCGTCTCTATCTGTGCTTAGATCTTTAAAACCACGATACGGATTTTGATGCGGTTCCTTTTAATAGATAGAGTAATTCAAGAGGTAGATCAATATGTATAATAGGTACATGCATAATATAGTAGAAGATGCAGTGCAGCGAGGGGAAAAAGCACGGCACGAAATTCGCTGAGTCAGCTAGTAGAGTATAAAAGGTGATAAAATAATTCTGTTTATCACCTATGGCTCATGATTAGGTTCTTATCATTGTTGAAACAAATCAATTCTTAATTAATTAAGTAGATATGGAACGTGATTTGAACCTCACCTAACCTTTGGACATCGTTAAAATCTGGGTCTGAGTTTATATCTGTCATTACACATGTGACTAGTAGTCGATATTATATCGTGTATTATACACGATATAATATCGACTAGGTAGGTACGTGATAGACTTACCGCAGGGCACCACATTCTCCGTGATAACGAAAGTTCTCGCATTGATGAACAGTTCGTAAGAATGTTGGTAGATGGCTGCACCGTCGCCCTTATAGACGGATATAAAGAGAAGGAAAATTTGGAATGATTCAAGTGGTGCTCAATAGCTCAGTTGGCAGAGCAATCCCCCTGTAAGGAAAAGGTCGTGAGTTCGAGTCTCACTTGAGCATTTCATTTTTTCCAATGTTTTTCGAACTTAAAAGTTAGCATAATAAATGCTATAAAAAATTCATTCAAATTGATGAACATGTTTACAATGAATGAATTTTACAGCATTAATGGTACATTCGACCAAATGCGAGTAAAGTTTATTCCTAAAATAAATAGACAATATCACTGACATATTGGCTGTTTATTCTAGGAATAAACTTTATTCGCGTTTGGTCGAACCGGCCCTTAGTATGCTAACTATACATCGAATACATAGGAAAAACTCTCGGAAAAAGGACTCGTACATCGGTGGATGACTCCACCGTCGTCTTAAAGACGGATAAAAATAGAAGGGAAATTTGAATCACATAGGGCGTGTCTCGGTAGCCGAGTTGGTGAAGGCATTCCCCCTGTATAAGGGAAAGATCGCGGGTTCGAATCCCTCCCGAGAAGATTCATTTTTCCGTACAGCTGTGCCGTAGTTTCAGAAGCGGGCTATCTTATATAGTGTCTGCTTGTCCAAAATTCTAAGCACAGCTTGTATCAATTATGTATTGTAGAAGATCAAACGAACTTCTTGAAGTGAAGTTCGATCATTATTATATGAGTCGCTTCATTCGAAGATACAATTAACAAGGTAGTCCTTTTATCCAATAGGCATTATTCGCACGTTTAGAGAATCGATTCATAATCGATGTTCTTTTTTTTTTTTTTTTTTTTTAAATTACACCGCCGACATGCTGTCAAGTGAGTGTCACTTCATTCCTGTTTAGAGATACCATTTACCATTTCACTAGAAGTTTTTTATATTGGAAGTGGGTGGGTGGGAACTTTGTATCTTCGAATGAAGCGACTCATATAATAATGATCGAACTTCACTTCAAGAAGTTCGTTTGATCTTCTATTATATTTCGTCGCTTCATTCTTCAGATACAATTAACAAGGTAGATGTTCAGAGACAGTCAAGGGTTATAATGTTTTGAAATCAGTAAAACATTCATAATGTAAAGTATAGGAAAAACTTTTATTTGTTAACATAATTATACATTTATATTCGAATTAACTTCTGAATAAATTTTTCAATCAATCGGTTTTCAATCAAATTATTAGGTACACACGTTAATTTTTAAACGTTACAAACAGCTCGAGCGAATTGCCCTTCGTCTGTTACTGGGCGATTATAGAACCGGGCGAACGTCAAGGACGTGCTGGTCCAGCCGGCTGTTTTCCTTATCGTGTCGATGCAGACACCTGCGGATGCCGCAGCCGAGGTGGAGGCATGACGAGTGCTATGAGCACTGAATATTGAAATGTCGACGCCGCTTTCCGCAAGTGTCTGCTTTATCCACCTACTTATGGTTTGTGAGGTTACTCTCTTAAATGGCTTTTTGTAACTCAGTAAAAGATTGTCTGTGCCTTCAGTTCTTAAATTTGAGGTCATCAAAAGATAATCTTCCAAGGTTCTTGCGGGACAAATACTTGGATTATCTAAGAAGTAAGGTAAGAAGAGCACAGGCTGCTCACGGTTAGCAGCCGAGGTCTTGACTAAATCAGATATTACGATTTTTATTCCTGAGGGGGTTTTATTAATATTGGTGATATTAATTAGGGCTAATGTTTGTACACGTTGGGAAGTACACAAAGCTAATAAAACAGTTAATTTTTTTGTTAGTTTAGCTAGGCATAGTTCACTGTTTGGGTACCATGTGCAGACATGATCAAGTACAATTTTGGGGTCCCATGTCGTAGTATATTTGGGACGAGATGGTTTTTGCCTGTAGAAAGCTTTTAGTAGGCGTCTGATTCGTTCGTCTGACCCGACATTATTTTCTAGAAGTAAAGATAGGGCAGATCGATGGTTGTTAAGCGTCCCATAGGACGCACCTTTATTAAAAAGCTCAACCAAAAATGTAATTACCGCTGACAAAGGCGCTTCATAGGTATTTTCCCTGTTTTCTAAGCAAAATGACCACCACAATTTGTAGGTAACTGAATATTGTTTCATTGTATTATCCGAAATTGAAGCCAGCATCAAATCCAGTGCTATTTCTGGGGTGTCTAGTCTAGCAAATGCTTCCCTGAGAGCGTTGCGGCCCCCAGGGAAAGACTGTGGTGGAGCCGGTGATGTGATCTGTAATTTGAACATAAAAGATTTCTTTTAGGTTCAAATATTACAATTCTTGATACAAGCATTCTTTTAAGAAGTGGAAACCATGCTTGTCCAGGCCAGTATGGGAAAACTAGAATACCAGTAGCTTTATCGGTAATGATTTTTCTTAAAACTTTTAGAATGAGAGAAAAAGGTGGAAATGCATAGAAATAAAAAGTGTGCCAGCTAATAGTGAAGGCATCAATTAACATTGCGTCGGGGTCTGGTTTCCAGGAGATGTACTGGCGACATTTGGCATTAGTACGAGATGCGAATAGGTCGACTTGTGGGTCACCCAGAGTTTGAACTATCTGTTGGAATGCCCATTTTGATAGTTCCCATTCAATATCGACGTTAGTTTTACGCGATTCGTGATCGGCTTCAACATTATCATGTGTATTGATGTATGATGCAAACAAAAAGATCTTACGCATCTCACACCATTGCCAAATTGCTTTTGCTATATTATTTAAATGAGGAAACCGAATACCTCCCATGCGGTTTATGTAGCATAAGGCTGTTGTATTGTCAACACGTAATAATATTGTACAATTAGAAAGGGTACTGGCAAAGCTTTTTAAACCTAGAAAAACTGCTAATAATTCTAAGTGATTAATGTGGAAAGATAATTCCTCTACTTTCCATCCGCCGTTAGCCCGTTTTCCATCGCAAAAAGCACCCCAACCAGTTTTTGAAGCGTCAGTGAATATTTCTAGCTCAAATTTATTATCAAACCTCAAGATATTATTTGTTGAAAATATATTTTGTTTCCACCAGAATAAGTCAGGTAAAATATTATCTGTTAACTTAATTTTTACGTTAAAATCTTGATATTTTTTCAGGGCTAAGTATTTTTGTCGCTCTAGGGTTTTTATGTATAACCAACCGTACTTCACTGCTGGACAAGCAGCAGTAAGCACTCCTATAAATTGTGAAAGCTCTCTGATGGAACATTTAGGCAGAGACATAAATTTATTAACTAACTGCATGATACCTTTCCGTTTTTCTTCCGGTAAGTTTAAAGTCATGTCTACGGTGTTATATATGAAGCCGAGAAATCGGCAAATTTGTCGAGGTTCGAGGTTACTTTTATCATAGTTAACGACGAAGCCCAGACATTGCAGTAACTTTACAGTTCTGTTGACATTGTCTTGACATTCGGTATACGTATTTGCTATACATAAGATATCGTCTAAATATATGACCGATTTATGGCCCTCATTACGTAGATAGTTTATGACTTCTTTCATTAACTTTGTAAAAACCCTAGGAGCTACCGAGAGGCCATAGGGCATGGCGTTAAATTCGTAACAAACTCCTCCAAATTCATAACGTAAGAATTTACGGTGTGTCTTTATTATAGGTACTAGAAGATATGCCTCTTTTAAGTCTATATTTGCCATGAAGCCCAGTTTAGGTACTAATCTGGCCGCTGTTCTGTGGTCCTCCATTTTAAAATGAGTGGTATCAACAAATTTGTTTAATGATTTGAGGTTTAAAATAAATCTTTTAGTCCCATCGGACTTAGGAGCTAGAAATATACTAGAACAAAAATCATTTTTTGATCTAACGCAAGGAGATATAGCGCCGAGATCTAGTAATTTATTAATTGACTCCAAAATATGACTGCGATCAGAAACGGACAGTAGATTACTAGGTGATAAAGTTTGTTTCACTTTTTTGGAAAACGGTATGGAATACCCATCTAAGATCCACTTAAGTACTTCGGAATTATTAGTGATGTGAAGCCAGCAGTTATAGAAATGTTGGATTCTTCCAGCATGTACCTTTATTGTTGACCTGTCACACGCGGCTGCCTGTTCCGAGTAGGCTGTTTCTGCTGGGTGGAGCCCGCAGGTTGGTTCTTCCGGCCCGCTGGAATAGTTCTGCCTCGCTGACCTGCCCTCCCCCCCCTGTTCGACGAGAAGCGAGGAGGGCCCATCCAGTTTCCCGGCTGGCGCGAATGGCTAGTTGAAGTCTGATAATTCACGGGAATAGATGTGGATTGGGTCTTAGGGTTTGGAGGTGGCTTTTTTATTTGTAGACCCTGCTTCTCTATAACCTTAGTGGCTTTTATTTTTTCGGAAAGTTTACTTCCGAAAAGTGAGTCGTCTCGCTCCACGTCCTGTATTATATTCAGGAAGGCTTTGTCTAAGCCTGGTGTAATCAGCCTCTTTCGTGACTCCGTTTCGATATGATGCAGGTCACATAATATACGACAACTGTCGCTTAATAACTTTATGGCTTGTAGCCTATCTTTGCCATCCTCTAGCAACAGCTCTAGGCCTTTGTTAAGAGCGGTTATGCCCTGACCCAATTGCTGTTGCACAACCTCTATTTTTTTTGTCGCGAGTTCGCGCACTTTCGGTTATAGCGGCTGAAATTTCTGGATTCAATTTCGGCGCTTGTAAGAATGAACAATTTTCTGGAATTGTGAAATTTTGACTGAGTTTCTCTTTGGCGTCCTTATTAAGGCCCTTTTTCAATATAGGCAGCCAAAGGTGCGAGAGTTTCTCGTGTATTTTTGGACCAAATTTAGGGGTTTCTTCGGTGGCCTCCCCTAAGGCGGACAGAGTGTCTGGATCTAGCTCTGGTGTGACCGGTTCTAAGGTCGGCACCAGTGCCGATTCGTTCTCCTGGCTAACCTCCTTGTCAACTACATTAACCACTTCCAACACGGGTTCGACTCCAGTGTCTGAAAAGACAGTCGATAACAAAATGTTATTTAGAGGGTACTTGGAGAAAAATTCCGCCGAAGAAAGAAAAAAAATATAATAAAGTAATTAATTATTCATGTTAGGTACGTAGATAACAGCCTTTGTGAGGATACACGATCCACCTCCCGGCATTACGTACTTTAGGTTATGTCAATGTAGACATAAAACTGAGATTGTAATCACCTTTTCGATGATTACGAAATTCCCACGTGATAACACACGGTTAACCTCTAGGGATTAGATTACCTTCGTGATGACACACGGTCAACCTCCAGGCGGAATATGTAGACAAATATTTCGACTATTAAAATCACTTAATAATGGTTGAACTACTAACCTGACTGGTCAGAATCCTCTGACGAGTACACTATCCGGTTGTACTTGCGCTGTTGCGTTTCCAGCTTGCGAAGTTAACGCCGATATCTACTAATCTTTTCTTCATTATTCCTTTTCGGCATATTTGAATTTGAATATATATAATTTTCACTAACGTTGTAAGGCACGTGCGAACGTTGCCGCGCTCGGAAAAAGAATGAAGTGACACTCACTTGACAGCATGTCGGCGGTGTAATTTAAAAAAAAAAAAAAAAAAAAGAACATCGATTATGAATCGATTCTCTAAACGTGCGAATAATGCCTATTGGATAAAAGGACTACCTTGTTAATTGTATCTTCGAATGAAGCGACGAAATATAATAGGATGTGGATAAACATTGTTGTTTAGACCACATGTACCCAAATAAAATGTGTTTTTTTAAAGAATATTATAAAGAAAATTAACTTTTGCCTGCAGCTGCGTGATGCTACTGCTGATGGCTGCTGGATATTCGTTATCGCGACTAAATATAGCCTATGTCCTTTCTCAAGGTCTAATCCTACGTCTCTACTAAATTTAATCAAATTTGGTTCAGTGGTTTTAACGTGAAAGTGTAACATTTCGCATTTATAATATTAGTATGGAAGTATGGATATCCTTTCTCAAGGTCTAATCCTACGTCTCTACTAAATTTCATCAAAATTGGTTCAGTAGTTTTGACGTGAAAGTGTAACATACAGACAGAGAGACAGAGCTACTTTCGTATTTATAATATTAGTATGGATATTTAAATATAGTGGAAGTACGGAGTATTGATAGTGTGAATCCATATTCATACTTTTCTAATATCCATAAATTACCTAGATATACCTTCCTATAACTTAGAAAATAAAGATACCTATTTATAATATTACTAATACCTAGATACCAAATTCGCTGAACACTTTGAAACCTGATACTAAATGCCCAGTGTCATAACGATAACAGCCATCAATGAGTTACCAGCTCAAAAGTTCACCAATAAAACTTTTAACTGTCTCGTAAAACGAGCCTTCTTGAGTCGACTTTACCGGCAGGACGACACGACTCTGTTTGATGGCTAATTAGGTAAGTAGATCTTAATTAATTTATTACAAGATTTCACACTTCACCAAGTGATTCGTTGGGGATCGGGAATTAGCTTGTGTTAATGAAGTGAACGAGAATGTTTATTTGGGTAAATACAAGGAATAATAATAGAAAATATCAAAATTCAGCTAAATCCGCAGTTAGACTGGAAAAAGATTCGGTTGCGACCGGGTTCAACGCTAAGATGAAGATGATATTGATTTGATAAAATTTTATGGTATTTTAAAGGGATTAATGTACCAACTATTTCTATCGATTTTTATTGAATAACATAAAGTAAAAATTTAAAAAACCCCGACGTACCCCATCCACTCTTTAACCCATAACGAGATGTCTAAGAACACTCGCACATAATGTCCCTTTAATACAAAAAAAAAATCAAATAGCTTCATCCGTTCGGGAGCTATGATGCCACAGACAGACACGTCAAACTTATAATACTCTTTGCGTCAGGGTTTAAAAATGAACGTCTAAGACGGGACTTGAACCCGCGACCAAGTCCCTCAGGGGAATGCTCTGACCAACTGAGCTATATTAACCTCGTCTTGGACATTCGAAATTCACCTATACCACAGAATAGATACCTATACATTTTTCTTGGGGCGTCGAGTTGTTAATTTGGTCTGATTTCATAAATCAATCTATCATCTATCAATCCAATTAATATATCTATCCTTGTAGTACCGAAGAAAGAACACAAGTATCATCACCCCATTTCATCCGAAGGATGTCGTCAGAGGTAACTAACGGATACATATACAGACGATATCATTGCCAGAGAAGGAATACTCGAAATAAAACCCTGTACTACCAACCCATCTGGCCAGAATTAAAACAGTAGGCTAGAGCCTGTCAACATTGGGAGAGGCCTATGTCGACTGCGATAGGCTAAGTGAAGTGGAGTGAAGTGATAAAATTAAACAAACAGACCTTTCTATATATAGATCAGTATTAGAATCACATCTAAGAACGAGTCTGTAACGTTTCAATATGGTGTGTAATTATTATGCGCGGTTGAATTTTAGAGAACTGAATTTCCTTTTATCACATTTCAATTTGAAAAGAAGAAAGACCCTTTCTCGATTTCAGTATAAATTATCGATGAACATCTTAATTATATTGGAGAAAGCTTTTATGAGACTGTGCTTTACGCATCAGTTGACTTCAAAGATTCTAAATATGCATGTATAAAACGATTAGATATATTTAATCGTCACGTATCTTGAGTAGGTATAATCATTCATTTAAATGAATTTATTAGTTCTAATTTTAGTATTAGTTTTTAATTTGTTTCCTATATTTTTATTTGTAATAAGTTATTGTATAGGTCAGGACTAGCTTATACCGACGAATATGCATGAAGAATGTAGTGAGAGTGAATGAAGCGAGAGAGAGAGTATGTATCTTTTTTGTATGTAATATCATTGGTATGTATGTATGTAATTGTGTAGGCCCCACAATGTAACAAAGCTTATCTTTAAAAATGGGGAACTTTCCCACCAATAATAGTTACTTTTACATTTATAATATTACTTAGTATTGATTTTTAGAGACCTGTTTTAAAAGTTTAATGCCTATCTTTGTCATCTATTAGAGTTTTTTACTAGAGCAGATAAATTTTGAAAGGGATTTCCTTCATACCTACCGTTTAGGCGCTCACGAAGTTATAAAATTATGTTATGAAGAAGAATAATCAACCCAATTTGGTTAGTTATTATTAGTAATTGACATTTGATAGATGACCTAGGTAATTAACTTAATTTTGAAGCGTAATCATCTCCTAGATTTTTATAATGATGAGAAAAAATATTAACATTTAAAAGAGACTATTTTTGTTATTCTTTTACTTCTTTTATTCTTTTACCGACTATTTATTTGATACTATTTTATTACTAACACAATTACCAACAATACCAAAAACATCTAATAGTAACATAGCAAAATATTTATTAAAGCTGGGGTAAGGTAAGAGGTAGGTTACTTTAAACTTAACTCGGAAAGCAAATATAAACAGAAATGCAGTTTAATTATCTAACTTTCAAAGCCAGGTATCCAGGTGTAATATCGAAGCATATCTCGTTCGTCAACTGTTTGAAATAGAAGCAGAGGCAAACTCTCGAAGTAATGAGGTCGTTTGATGTCATCCGATGCGACAAATTGTATAGCAATTGCAGGCATAATATCTTGCTTTGACAGTTTTGTTGAACTATTAAGTGACTAACTTTGGGCCATTTGGTATAGCTGTTCTGAAACGATTTTTCTTGATAACTGAGGACTTAACTATACGCCCAAACTCATCAATTTGGATAATAAAAAAAACAACTTCATTTTTTTTATAATAGCTCGCGTTGATGACGTGGTTGAAGGTTGCTTTGATTGGACCGGTCAACGTCTCCAAGATTTGGACAGAACACATCTGATGTCACTGGTGTATATGTGGCCACTTTGTTGGAGAAAAGAGTTATTATCTATAATTTTTTATACTTTCATATTATTTTTTATTATTCTTTAGTTGTGATTCTGTTAATACCTAGAATTATATAGTTTGAATAACTGCGTTTTACTGCTAAACATGTAATGAAGAAAGATATGAGAAGCCCGTAGAATGGCGCCTACCACGCGATGGAGAAACACGAATAATATTGTAGATGTAAATCTAAAAAAACAATGTAAATTCTTTGCATTAAACAACTAAGAATATTATATTGATTAATTGATCTAGTTGGCTAATAGTTATTTTGCTAAACAACCTTATGTGTTGAAGGTCGATTTAAAATTATTAAGGTCAATGCATAAATATGTACATACGCTTAGAAGTTATTTTTAGTTTTAAGGTTAACGTCATCATCATAATTTTATCGTTGTTCCTGGCTTTATTCGATGCGGACCTTGGACTGGCTGCACGAGGCTTTCAGCCTCCAGGGTAAATTCATGAACAGGACGCGTAAGTGAACCCCGGACTGGAGCCCGGTCTCCGGACTACTGGTTCTATATTTGTTTCGTTTAAGGTATGATTCCGAAGGTGGGACAATTGCAGACGCACGCAGCAGATACGCGTTATATCCTTGCATCTCCATGGTCCCCCTTCTCCATATCGAAATGTAACAAGGAAGTTATGTGCTGCAAGCGTGTGACTGAAATTTTACAAATCCCCCCAACAAGCTTATTGCTTGTGTTAGAAGTGGGTTCGCGTCAGTAATGTAATGGCCAGGATTCGAACCCCGGACGTAAGGCTGACTCCTTAACCACTAAGCTACCGACGTAGTTACTGATGTCTGACCTCCAAACTTCGACAACCTTAACGAATAAAAAAGATATACGTTCCTTACACATGATATTTCTTTCTATTCTAAACTGCTAGAAATATTAAAGTAGGTAGCAATAAGCTGTAGATATATATTCTTTTGTTTATATTGTTTAATTGATTGCAATACGTAACTTGTAATTGAACGGACATAACCTGAAACACAGGTTTTTCAAAAACCTAGATCAGGTAGGTCGCAAATTGTAAATATTAGTGATATATATTTTAAATTCCATTTCTTTAACGTATAATATAGTGTTTTTATTGCACATGAACTCTTAATGTACACATTATTAGCAGTAAAGTAGTTATATTTGACCTCATTTGTAAAACTAGTAATGATACAATGTACAGCCCTTTTTAGATAAAAAAAAAAAAAAAATTCATTAATCAATTATACTCCGTCCATTATATTAGGTCCTTACATATGAAATTGGCGTTTTGTATGGGAGGAACAAAAAGTCGAATATTTTAAAATATAATATATTTAATTATATATTGAATAACACACTTGTACTTTTCCACTGATTTTATTTCTAGACCTGACCGGTTTCGCCTTACGGCATTCTCAAAGGTTCACATTGAATTGATTGAATCAGAGAATGCCGTAAGTTAGTTAATTTTCGCTTGGGGCAGGATTTGGCTGGCTGGCCAGGATCCAACCGTTGCGCTGAGCGATTCTGATTATCGTAAAGAATCCATTTTTCATCACAGGTAATGATTCGGTTTAAAATACCTTAATTATTGTGCCGGTTCAGTAATGTAACGCAGCAGTCGACGCGCGTTTGCCGGTTTGCTTCAGTCAATTCGTGAGGTACCCACCTTTCAAGCTTTTTAATCTTCCCAATTTGCTTCAAGTGAATTAAAACAGTTTTATCACTAACACCGCAGCCTGCAGCTAACTCGGACGTGGTTTGCGATGGATCCGCTTCCACAATAGCCTTCAATACTTCATTATCAACTTGGGTCTCAGGCCGTTCACGGGGCTTGTTCTGCAGGTCGAAATTTCGGGTTATGGGACATCTCGCCCACACAAAAACTGATCTGCGGGCCAAATGTCCACTATTAAAAATGTGTATGGGTATATTCGGCCGAATCAGTTTGGAAGATCGGGCCAGATGTCTCCGATTAAAAACTAAAGGGATATTTCGGCAAAATCGTATAATATTTGATTAAATATTTGATACCTGTAAATCTTAGCATTAAATGACAATTATTTTAACAACTAAAAGACCTAGTTTAGTACTAGTTATTCACAATTCTTAGTACAAATATTAATAATGTCGTATTTTTTATGTATGTATGTATAGTTATAATCATTTATTTACAAATTACACAGTTTTTCTATGTAGTGTCCAACGCATATTTCTTGGTCCACTAATTCTTTTAAAATTATTGTTATCCGAGTGTTCGTGACAGACACACATGAGTAAATAGCTGTACAAATTTGAATTTGGAATTCCTGACCAAAGAGGAGAAAATCGTGATTAAAGTGGCCAGTACGAAAAACGCCAATTTCATATGTAAGGACCTAATATTATTGAATTTTAGACAGCTCACTGACAGTTGTCGATATAACTTTGTTCTAGCGTTAATACCTAAAAATCCGAACAAAAATTAGGCGCCAATACGTTATTTTTCATTGACAACGTCACGTCAGCCAGAAAGCAATTTTAGGGATGTAGTTAGTCGATCGACTGTGTTTTCTATCATAATAACTTGAAAATGTCACAATCGATATCAACTACAGAAAATAACAATTTTAAAAATATTACATAACTGGCGGTTTTTAATCGATTTCTAAACAAGAAGGAGGTTCTCAATTCGGTTATTTATATTTGTAGGCGGAAAATAGATTTTTATAACTCCGTCATATGCAGACGGATTTATAAAATTCTTGTTTGTTTTTGTTCTATTTGAAAGAGGTTTATTCCGAAATGGTCCCATTTAAATTTCATAAAGATCTGATGATGGGTTTCAGAGACAGACCACGGAACTCTTAAATAAATACCAGAAAATCAGCCGTTGTTCTAGAAGTCAGTTGTTTTGTTTTAGAGATTAGCATGCACGTTATGGCCCACAATCGTTTTATAATACATTTATAAATTGTATAGACAGGAAATATCTACTGCTTTATTATTGTGTATAGATAGATAATTAATTATAATTTCACATGAAATCATATATTTATCATATCTTTTCATTTATCGATTAATGATTTTTTCAATCGAGGTTTTTAACTTAGTCGACATTTTAAGATTTCATGCAATCACCATCTGCCTAAGATACAATCATATAATGGACGAGGTATATGTATGTAGGTATATACTAATTGATTAATATCTCTAGTTATTATCCTAATGTTCTAACCGTACAGTATAACACTATAAAATACTATTCATTACTTCACATAGTTAATTTATGAAATGGCTGACAATTTAACGTATTCGCAGCTACATTTGTGTAAACATATCTAATGTCAGATTAACCACAGGCTGCCATTTGTCTAATGGAATGGATATCGTTATGTTTAGTGGTCCAAGTTGTTATGACGTACTGTAATGGCGATAACAAAAGTGAATGCGGACTCATAGTCTCAGCAGTTGTCTCTCAAACTGGAAGTAGGGAACAACCATTCGAGGGGAACTCGTAATGACTTGACTTAAGTTTGTCACTGAAGTGGGAAATTATAACAGTTTCTGTGTGATGATTTATTTCTAGCAGTTCTGGATATTATGTTTTTTTTTTTAAAGAATATTAGAACCGTAGTTACTAATATTCCCTCTAACCCCTCCAGCTAAGCTAAATTGCTTGTGTTCGGAGTGGGTTCACGTCGGTAGTGTAATGGCCAGGATCGAAATCGGGACCACTCGATCGTAAGGTCGACTCCTTAACCACTAAGCTACCGACGAAGATTCCAGCCTAAAATAGTTTTTTATACGCCTTAGGTTGCAGACCAGCATATGGCTCACCCGGGTTGAAAGTGGTTACTGCTGTCTATGGCTTCGCCGTAGTCGGGTAAAAATAACATGAATATGGGAGTCAGTTGAACAAGTACAATGAACTCCTAAATCCTCTTCTAGTTACAATTCTTTCATTTAAACTAGAGAGCATACGGAATGAATTCAATGTCAATACGAATGCTATGTAGAGAATTGCTAGAGTCGCTGCAAACATTTCAGCTCCAAGAACTGCAGACTTGTCGTTACTGTTCAAAATCATGAATGAATCAGTCGTCACACCTGAGTTAGTGAGCAAATTGGCCTACCGCTTACATCTGCGTTTCTCTGTAGACCTGACCTACTTTATACTCTTTTAGAACGTATCGTTAGTACTGAGACATAATTAGAGCGAGTCACATTTACAACTAAGCATGCAAGAATGTTGATAATAGGAAAATTGACCCGTTGCTTGATGGCAATAGATTCATCCCATATTACGTGGGACCGACAATTATTATTAGCGAATTGTGAGTGTTAATATATACAGGCCACGGCGGCGAGTCGGGGACACCGTTGTCCCCCTCCCGAGTAAGGCCACACCGTAAGGGATGGACCTGGGTCAGCCGGGGGCGAGGGATATGTTGAAGACAACCTCACCTCCGGCCTAGCACCACGTCCCTTCTGGCTCCGGTGGGGGAGGTATCCGTGGGGATTTCCACACTAAAAAAAAAGTTTGTAATTTTATGTTCTCTTTATTAAGCTGTACTAAAACTGACCGCTTGGATTTCTTTTCTCGTACCCGCCACCCAAGGTAACCTACCTGTTCCAGGGATAAGAAGTAGCCTTTGTAGAATTCTAGACTATAATCTAATTCAGTACCTAAATTAAGCCAGATCCGTTCATTTGTTCAACTTTGATTGAGTAACAAACATTTAAAAATCTTCACAAATTTTCACATTTATGATATTAGTAGCATATTCAGAGAAAGCAGAGATAAAAGTCCACATCTACACCGTACTAACAAACGATATCCCTAAGCTTTCTTTTATTACGTGCATGCTTTGTCCAGTCGGTTTGCCATGAATTGAATGTGAATGCAGATGCAAAAATAAGCCTGGACATGGCGGAAGACAATAGTATTATTCAATTCACGAAAATAAACCTTATTACTAAGTAAGTAGGTATTTCATAACCTACTTAGCATTGCCTCTATGATGCGGCAGTAGTGCATTCGACTGCTACGTATGGGGTGTGTGGGTTCGATACTAGCTCAGAGCAAATATTTGTATTCATGTATATGTCTATTTTCATTGGTCTAGTTGTTGCCGTGCTTCGGAGAGCATGTTAAGGCGTTACGAACGTTTTATAAGGGAAATGAGTAAATGGCCCACACAGAAGCGCAAGACCTACAGAAGATACCCGTCCGGTCATCGGCGTCCCCACTGGCAGTAGTAGCTATAGATACTTCTGAGAAGCATAGAATTTAAAGGAGTAGAATATATTAGTCAATGTTTTTGCAAACTCAAGGCTCAAGGTAAAATCGGTTTAGAACAAGCGACACAAATTCAATGACAGAGTTATGTAATGTCACTGCACGCCGCCGCAACGATGCGACGCGTACGCACGCTTGGCATCTAGTGTAGTTAAGAATACGGCCACGAGTGGAACGTAGTCTAGTCAATACGACTAAAATGTAGTTCATTTGCGAACACTTTTTATCATAGATAAAGTTATCAATACATTGTGCCTGTTATCGATGAGGTTATTTGCTTGACCACTTTAAATAATTTACTGTTGTGTTAGTTTTTTGTATAATACAGAGTTCGATACTTCATAAAAGAAAAATAAAACATGATTCTTTGGATGATAATAGGATCTGTTGTCGCGATAGTGTTAATTTTGACTGTTTACCAAAAACTTACAGTTGGAATATGTAAATCAAGTGCTCATATGGTTGGAAAAGTGGTGATAGTGACTGGTGGTAATAGTGGACTCGGTTTGGAAACTGCTAAAGATTTGGCGAGTCGAGGGGCAAAAGTGATAATCGCTTGTAGGAGCGTGCGTCGTGCAGCTGAGGCTAAAGAAGAAATCGTGAAAGCAAGTGGGAACACTGACGTTCATTTTCACCAGTTAGATTTGGCTTCACTTCGCTCTGTTAGAGAGTTCTGCGATCATATATATAAGACGGAGAAAAGTGTCGATGTACTCATTAATAATGCAGGTGCAGGCGGCTTGGGTAACTACAAGACAGTTGACGGACTGCACGTTGGCATGCAAGTCAATTACTTCGCACCATTTCTGCTTACATGTTTATTAATACCACTGCTAAAGTCTTCGGCACCGAGCCGCATAATAAACGTATCATCCATGATTCACAAATATGGAGAAATGGATTTTGAGAATTTGAATATGGAGAAATATTGGAGTGATTATTTAGTCTATGCCAATAGTAAGCTGTTTCTGAATTTGATTACATTAGAATTAAGCACGAGATTGAAGGGTACGGGCGTGACAGTGAATTGTTTGCATCCAGGAGTTGCTGCAACAAATTTATTCAGAAACATTCCTAGCAATATAATTAAAGGAATTCTTGGAGCAACCATAGGTTTTGTGTTCCAAAGTCCTTGGGAAGCAGCACAGACCTCAATATATCTGGCTGTAGCTTCAGAAGTCGATGGCGTTAGTGGTAAATACTTTAGTGATTGTCGCCAGAAGTCGCCTTCTAAATTATCGCAAGATCCTGAACTAGCAAAGAAATTATTTACAGAATCAGAGAAATTAGTAAAATATACATTACCAGATAACTAGTGCTTAGTATAGATAAAATGTTTTGTCATGTTTTAAATAGGTTATATAAACGTTGTTATTCCAAGGAAATATAGTTTTTTTTATTATCTCATAACTACGGCTAATATTTTCTTTAATCTGAATCATGTGACTGATATATAAATAATTGTAATTTGTTTAGAATTACAATCGTGATAACGCTGACATTTTCTCATTAGAATTGTGAGAAAAGTATTTTCTCTTGTACACAATCATTAAACACATTGTACACAATTATCGACAGCCTCTGTGGCGCGACTGCCACGCAGGAGGCGCGGGTTCGATTCCCGCACTGTGCAAATATTTGTATGCATAAATATGGCTATTTGCATTAGTCTGGGTGTTTCTATGTATAATATGTATATATTTACAAAAAAAAGTATATAAGTATGTTTATCCGCATTCTAGATTCCATAACACAAGCTATAAAAGCTTAGGTACCATGGGTCTAGATAGCGTTGTGTAGAATGTTGTGGAATATTTATTTATTTATTTGAATGTGAGTGTTTAGTCACCTCTGCCTAACTCTCCAGGGATAAAGGCGTAATTGTATGTATGTATGTATGTACAATCATTATCTGTTCATAGAAGATCTAGAATAGAGAGCTAAAACAGACTAGAAATTATTTCTATTACTTCATCCTTAATTGCTATGTATATCTACTTACGCCTGTATAACTTTGAACGGGGAGAGGAAAATATATTAGGTATGCCTACAGTGTCTACACCCATATACACCCAGCTAGATGGTTTGGACATTGGTGTCGACTGGGCTGTTTGCTAGAGTTGAACTGGACGTGAATTTCCTAACGGCAACTTCAAAAATCAAATCGATTCGTGAACAGTAGTGAACTACAACGCCGTCACTGAAATATCTGTTAGGGACTTTTACATCGAACGTTACTGGGTACAGCTATTGGAAACAGTATCTTCAACATTGTAATTTCGCTTTGTTTAATATTTCATGGTTTTCGGTGGAAGTGGATAGAGCTCACTCAAAGAGGAAAACTTCCTCTTTGAGTTCTCCTCAAAGAAGAAAATTTTCTCTTTCATAGGTATTTCAAGACTTTTTAATTATAGGAAGCATCTTATAGGAAGCTAGCCGATGATAATATATATATAGTCGAAAGCTATTTTAAAGAAATAACAAATAATTTCGGATGAACATTTTTTCACTTTCATTTTTTCAATATTCATTTTGGCTTAGGTATTACGAAAAACGGCTGTTGGGTCAGTCAGGGTGCGAGGCATACGCCTCGCACCCTGGCTGACCCAACAGCCGTTTGTCGAAGATAACTTCACCTCCGGCCTAGCACTTTTTTTTTTATTTTTTTCCGTGCGGAAATCCCCTCGGATACCCCCCCTGCCGGAGCCGGAAGGGGAGGTTATGTCGGACTCGAACCGACTAAAACCGCACGCCGACTGTGGGTCTTGGTGCTAGGCCGGAGGTGAGGTTGTCATAGACATATCCCTCGCACCCCGGCTGACCCAGGGCCATCCCTTACGGTCTGGCCCTCCTCAGGAGGGGGGACAACGGTGTCCCCAACTCGCCCCCGGAATGGGGAGGCGCGCTATTTAGCGCGCCGCCGCCGTGGCCTGCTTCTGCTGGTGTGACAGGCGGCTCCACCCGTCACCCCCAGGCCCGCGCTCATGGGGGACGGAGGTCAGTCAGTGCCCTCCGACGCCCGAGTTGCCTGCACGCGCGGGCGGCGCGATCCGCGAGTCTTTCTCGCTCGCGCCGCCTCTCCCGCTCCGCTGTCTCCTTCACGACCATTACCTGCTCGCTGAAGGAGACGGCTCCGGCCTAGCACTACAACCTACAGTCGGCGTACGGTTTTAGTCGATTCAAGTTCGACATAACTCCCCTCCCGGTTCCAGCCCGGGAGGTATCCGAGGGGAGTCCGCACGAAAAAAAAGAATGACCCCAAAATCTGTATAATGGGTGTAATGTCATAACGTTCAACAAAATTTGTTCTCTATGGCCTTGATCTAGAGTAGATAACGTGTATTGTTTATTATCTATAAGTACCTACCACACAATATGTATACATGCTCAATAACCTTGATTATATTTACTTTTTATCTTGTATCAGTAGGTAACAAATAATATAACTATATTGAAACGTGATATCAATGACAATCCATACTAATATTATAAATGCGAAAGTAACTCTGCCTGTCTGTCTGTCTGTATGTTACGCTTTCAGGTCTAAACCACTGAGCCGATTTCAATGAAATTTGGTATAGGGATAGACTAGACCTTAAGAAAGGACATAGGTTATGTTTGGTCGCGATAAAGCGCAAAAGCTAGCAGACAATAAAAATATTTGTAACAGCGCGCTTTTATTGTAATTATGAACCGCTGAGCACAAAACTAAAAGTTAATAACGGTTAATTTTAATTTGGGAAGTTAATTTTAGTATCGAGGAAAAGGTACTCTAACAACTATGTAAGTCGGTAGAGTATTGATTTTTTTTCTAACCCTTTACTGAACTTTGATAAAAACAGAGAATGGTACGCTAGTAAATCCTAGGTTTATGAAGATGTTAGTTACTTACGCCCAAATGAACTAACGTGTCTGGCCGGATTTCGGAACAGAGATAGATAAAAACTGAGCAACATACCTATGTACTACTACTATCTATTCTGTACCTATGTGTTATTCGAATAAGACGGCTTCAGTCTCTTGTCTCCCTTGATTTTCCACCTTGGGGAGATATAAAGATTTTTCAGTCCGGTTGTCACCCTTAGGCTGGTGAGACATCAGAACAGATTTCCGTTTTCTACTATCTCTGAAATAGGCTGCGTAAAATTCTACTCCCATTCTGATAACCCCCATGGTTTACCGCAATGGGATCAGAATTTCACGCGGGCGTAACCGCGGGCATCAGCTAGTGCTATATAATTTTATTCAACGATTAACAATGTTACTTACAAAACGTCATACATACAATACCGTACATACCTAATTGCTTAGGCACTCGTATTTTAATTCTATTGTAATCGATAATCTTTATCAGCACCTACAAGGTAAAATAATATGAATATTTAAAATAATTTGTAATGGAATTTAAAAATAGTAGATTTATTTAAGAGAAATATATATTTTAAACAATAAAATAAATACTACGACAAAAAATGTTCTTGACATACATACACTAGTTAGGCACTGTACCTATTTAAACAACCTTGGCACAGGGATTAATTATGTTATAAGTTGAAAGGTATACATAGGCTACTTTTTGACCCCAGACGCAAAAAGAGGGGCGTTATAAGTTTGACGTCATCCGTTCGGCAGCTATGAAGATGAAGTGATTTCAATTTTTTTTGTATTAAAAGTGACTATTTGGTGGGTGTTAGATACTTGATAGAAATCGGTTGAGCCGTTTAAAAGTTATGGGGGTTTAAAGTGGGGATGGGGAGTGTCGGATTTTTTAAATTTATAGTTATTTCCACTGGAATAGGTTCCTATTGGTTACCGTTCATTTCTGAAAGCAGCCTTCGTGTCCGTGACATCGCAGATAAAATGCAAGAGAGTCATTTTCTTCAGGCTACGTGGGTAACAAATGCCTGGCTATTCCTCCCCGCCGGGTTTAGGCAGAAGGGGTAGACCCAAGATGTCTTGGCTTGACGTCGTGGAGGTCGACTTGCGTGCCAATGGTCTCACTACCATGGACGCCCAAGATCGTGCGAAGTGAAGGAGGAAGAGCCGGAAGGCGGACCATGAGCTTCGAGGCCATCTTGACCTTGGATGTAATTAAGATAACGTGTACATGTAGATGATGAGGTTCCTATTGGTTACGAAACCGGACAAAAATTACACACAAACGGAGCCACTGGTCAATAATAGCTAGGAAATAATATTGCAGTATCCAAAATTACTGTGTCCAATAGACCTAAAATATGGTAATGAAACTAACAAATTACAGAGCGGGCAGCTAAAACTATGTAATTTGATCACGCCGTTGAGTGGTCTATTAACACAGCGTGCAATTATTGATTATTACGAGTTAATTAGCAGACACTAACGAGACTACCAATAGTTTGTCCTGGGTACACTTTACATTAATTTATCACGTACGTAGTTGGCGTTAAATTGAAATAATTTCGCGCGATGGCCGGCGTCGCTGCGGTCGTTTTATATGCTCATAAATCTCCCGCGTGGTACATCTGATTTACAGTACTGCTCTTTGTGCTTGTTCACCTCACTGTTTACGGGGCTTTGCGGCGATATACTCACACAATTCGGTTTATACAACTTTAATTTATTAGTGTATATCCGATTAAAAATATAGCCCCGAATTTCCGCGTTGTTCAACTGATTAGTTTTAGCTACATATTAAGCGTAGTTAAAAATATTAGGTTTGAAATTTGTTTGTAATTGTTACATTCTATAACTACATAGTTACAGTATGTATTGCATTATTTGTAATAAACATATTAAATTTTTATGATGAATATAATCATTAAGATAATTTTACCGATGATCTCAGTTGCATCCGCGTTTTTAAATTGTACACTGAAAAGACATGTTATACTTAAATTGTACACAAAATGTACTCAGGTATAGGGTACACAGAGTAAAAGTAAAATAAATTATGTAAAAAGGCGAGTCTAACTGATAGAGAAGAATATAATAGAGAACTCCTACCGGTTAGGAGTTCTCTATCACTTTGGGTTCGCTTTCCATTTTTATGTTGGGTTGTTACGGAAGCGACTGCTGCCTGACCTCTCAGCCCCGAAGAGTCTGTACCAGTCTCTTTCCTTGATCGACAAGTGTACCAGCTGATAGGGGAGGTTGGATTCGATATCGAAATATTACTCTAAAAAGTATTTCAGCAAAAAATCATGACCAATCTATACTCTCACAATGATTTTTTCTTTTTAATTGTACTTACTTACTGCCTTCTTAGCTTAATAAATATAGTGTATGTAGTGTAAGATACCACATCTTCTGAATCCTTAAACTACCTATTTTATACCAAAAAACGCGATCGATCGCTGAACATAAACAAAGAACAAATATTGCACCCAAAAATAAACTCCATTTTAAAATCGGTAAAGCATTCATTCTATTTTTTTACCATATCATTGATATTCAGAAAATTCAAACGTTATTCCGCATCCACGGACTGAATGTTTCATACCGAATTCAATAACCGACGGGTATCATTTCAAAGTATTACCCTTTTACAGATTCATAATAACACGTCACATTTGCCTTAATAAAGGTAATATTTCGCGCCAGGGTGCACGACCCCAGTGATTTGGTATGGGCAGATTTAGAGGCTGGAAAATAGGCGGTTTGCCGGCGGAAGTGAGCACAATATTAATGTGTTCCATAAGTCACGGCCACTCCGGATATTTTTCTCTCGCAGTAGACGGCAAGACAGCAGACACTAATTAACAGTATTAGCATATTCTCTTGAAAATGCCTTTTTGGTGCGTACTTACCTAAGCATATTTCACAGTACGGCAACGTCAAGGGATTTGCGTAATTCCTATGTCGGACGGAGGCGCAAATGATCTTATTTGCATGGGGCTTTCTCTTAGCTTCTTTTTAACCAACTTCAAAAATATGGGGTGTTTAATTCGCGGAAATATTTTTTGCATGAGGGAAAAGTCACCGTTTCTCTTTTGTTAGACAGTGGTTAATGTCATTACTAACTTTAAACTCTTGCGTTATTGTTTAGGAGTAACCCAGATTAAAATTGGTCAAAATCTCTACATCAAATGTAATATTTACAAAGACATTGGCTTAACATAATAGGGTCAGCGAATAATTCGTTAGGTAAGTATTACCTAATATGACTTAAAACATAATTCCATTTGCATTTAAAAAGTAGAAAAGTCCATTCCAGTATAATTCTATCTTACAAACTGATAAATGTAATTACCTACTTCACAGTTTTACCGTTGATGAAGTCGGTATTTTATTTGCTAAGAAAAAAGCTATTGTAACATCATTACTGAACGAACGTATGTGTTCTACGTACTTTTTGTACTCCGTCTAGGGAAAGTTTTGCACAGTAGAATAAAATTTCACAACTTCATATTTGTTACATTTATATCGATTATAATTTTCAATTCAGTGTGAAATAAACTAGAATTGAATGGTATGAATTGTATTCAACTGTCTGTTTCCCTCTTTACTTATGAATTTATTTTCTAAAACGAGGTGTTGCTATTTTGTTTCCACTAAATAAACAGAATTTGCATTGACTGAATTTAATAAACTTAAGTACACACCTAAAATGTACCGCTATTATAAAAGAGGATAAGTATGTATATTTTAATACGAATGGCATGGCATGTAAATTCGTAGACAGTACTTTATAACATTCAAATTAACAGAGTGTACATAATTTCTTCAGATATTTCTGCTAAGCTCGAGAATTTGTAGCAATATACAATTCTTATTCTTCAAGTAATGAAATAAAGTCAGTATACGACCAATTTATTACAAGTCAAGTATTGATCAGTACTTGTATCAAAGTTGCACTTAATAAGCAGTACAATCGTCATTAATGATCAGTTTAACGACATTGGAAGAGGCCTATGTCCAGCAGTGGACTACAAGAAGCGTCGGTAGCTTAGTGGTTTAGGAGTCGACCTTACGATCGAGAGGTCCCGGGTTCGATCCTGGCCATTACACTACCGACGTGAATCCACTCCTAACACAAGCAATTTAGCTTAGCTGGAGGGGTTAGAGAGAATATTAGTAACTACGGTTCTAATATTCTTTAAAAAAAAAAAAAAAAATACAATGGCTAATTGATGGATACCCAGTGTAAAAAAATTAAGTTATGCGCGTTGTGATAAGTATGTAAATTTCATTCAATTGAATGGTAGTCTATTCAGACTATTTTGTTAAAGCATTTTGTTCGTCGACCCGATTTTATAGTTGTAATAAATAACATGTTTACAAACGGTTCTACCGATTGTTTCAAGACTCATTTTCGGTTGGTTTATAGAGGAATCAGACAATGAAAAGGGGCCGTAGTTTCGTACCGGTTGGTTGACTTCTGAAACTCTTAATATTTCGTGTCTTTTTCTCAATAAGCTGCTTGTAGGCGAATAATGAAATTGATTCTTTTTTTTTTAAACTGTTAATAATATCTAATTCATGCCCATTTGTATTTTTTTCAATATCCTTTTGGAAACAACTGGCTCTCAATTCCGTTTCACGAGTTTTTAATATTTGTGCCGATATTCTACCATCTGCTGTTTGTCTTATACTTTCAATTATAAATTATCATCATCATTTAATCTCGAATCTGACCCCAGCCTGGATAAAGAAGCATTTCTCGAATACTTTGCGTCTTTTCGTGCTTTTATAGCTGTCTCAGCTAGTAAAAAAGGTAATAATATGACTCTGTTGTAATCAAATTTCACGTTATTTAGAAACGCCTGAAAGTAGATGGATTTCCAGCACATTCGTACAGGTCAAGCTAATAAAAGGGGGCTCAAAAGGGACAGTGAAACGAGCCGCGTTTGTTTGTGTTTGAACGCATGATCCCGGCCTCTCACGTTCAAGTACAAACAAAGGGCGATATGTTGTCTCGTTTGGCGATATGTTGATTGCTTTGCAAAGGGTAGGACGTGAGGCTATACCTGGCGCCGTACGCCGGACTTTTCACGTCCCACATATTTCCCTGCAACTGCCAAATCCTTTGAGAGTAGGCTGCATCCATACTAATATTATAAATGCGAAAGTAACTCTGTCTGTCTGTCTGTATGTTAAGCTTTCACGCCTAAACCACTGAGCCTATTTTGATGAAATTTGGTATAGGGGTAGATTAGACCTTAGGAAAAGACATAGGCTATGTTTGGTCGCGATAACCGACATCCACGCGGGCGGAGCCGCGGGCAAAAGCTAGTATCAAATATATATCATGACTTCACACCGGTAGCAATAGACTGGCTTCGCCAACTGGACGTCGACATATGAGGACCCGAGCAGAGGTCATACGAAATGATGATGATATATATCTACTGAATGAAACTTCATAAAATTAATTAGTTGCACGTCCTGATTTGCTCATTCGCTCTCATTTTCACCTCAGCCAAGTGGCATATTGTAGAATATAATGAACAGTGACCTGAACGTGTCCCTAGATAATTAAGTTTGATTACTCAATACTCATCCCTCATTTTCTTCTTGTATAAGAAGTTGAATTGAACGCGATAGAATTCTGATTAGTTAGATATGTTTCTTGCACACGAATCAGTGGAGTGTGATTCTTGTTAAGTCTACCTTGTTACTAGATATCAAACTTCGACATCGTAGCTATTGGAGAAGATATAGCTATTTAAACAACCTTCGCACAGGGATTAATTATGTTATAAGTTGAAAGGTATATATAGGCTACTTTTTGACCCCAGACGCAAAAAGAGGGGCGTTATAAGTTTGACGTCATCCGTTCGGCAGCTATGAAGATGAAGTGATTTCAATTTTTTTTTGTATTAAAAGTGACTAATTGGTGGATACTTGATAGAAATCGGTTGAGCCGTTTAAAAGTTATGGGGGTTTAAAGTGGGGATGGGGAGTGTCGGATTTTTTAAATTTATAGTTATTTCCACTGGAATAGGTTCCTATTGGTTACCGTTCATTTCTGAAAGCAGCCTTCGTGTCCGTGACATCGCAGATAAAATGCAAGAGAGTCATTTTCTTCAGGCTACGTGGGTAACAAATGCCTGGCTATTCCTCCCCGCCGGGTTTAGGCAGAAGGGGTAGACCCAAGATGTCTTGGCTTGACGTCGTGGAGGTCGACTTGCGTGCCAATGGTCTCACTACCATGGACGCCCAAGATCGTGCGAAGTGAAGGAGGAAGAGCCGGAAGGCGGACCATGAGCTTCGAGGCCATCTTGACCTTGGATGTAATTAAGATAACGTGTACATGTAGATGATGAGGTTCCTATTGGTTACGAAACCGGACAAAAATTACACACAAACGGAGCCACTGGTTAATAATAGCTAGGAAATAATATTGCAGTATCCAAAATTACTGTGTCCAATAGACCTAAAATATGGTAATGAAACTAACAAATTACAGAGCGGGCAGCTAAAACTATGTAATTTGATCACGCCGTTGAGTGGTCTATTAACACAGCGTGCAATTATTGATTATTACGAGTTAATTAGCAGACACTAACGAGACTACCAATAGTTTGTCCTGGGTACACTTTACATTAATTTATCACGTACGTAGTTGGCGTTAAATTGAAATAATTTCGCGCGATGGCCGGCGTCGCTGCGGTCGTTTTATATGCTCATAAATCTCCCGCGTGGTACATCTGATTTACAGTACTGCTCTTTGTGCTTGTTCACCTCACTGTTTACGGGGCTTTGCGGCGATATACTCACACAATTCGGTTTATACAACTTTAATTTATTAGTGTATATCCGATTAAAAATATAGCCCCGAATTTCCGCGTTGTTCAACTGATTAGTTTTAGCTACATATTAAGCATAGTTAAAAATATTAGGTTTGAAATTTGTTTGTAATTGTTACATTCTATAACTACATAGTTACAGTTTGTATTGCATTATTTGTAATAAGCATATTAATTTTTTATGATGCAAATAATCATTAAGATAATTTTAGCGATGATCTCAGTTGCATCCGCATTCTTAAATTATACACTGAAAAGACATATTATACTTAAATTGTACACAAAATGTACTCAGGTATAGGGTACACAAAGTAAAATTAAAATAAATTATGTACAAAGGCGAGTCTAACTGATAGAGAAGAATATAATAGAGAACTCCTACCGGTTAGGAGTTCTCTATCACTTTGGGTTCGCTTTCCATTTTTATGTTGGGTTGTTACGGAAGCGACTGCTGCCTGACCTCTCAGCCCCGAAGAGTCTGTACCAGTCTCTTTCCTTGATCGACAAGTGTACCAGCTGATAGGGGAGGTTGGCTTCAATATCGAAATATTACTCTAAAAAGTATTTCAGAAAAAAATCATAACCTAGTCTATACTCTCACAATGATTTTTTCTTTTTAATTGTACTTACTTACTGCCTTCTTAGCTTAATAAATATAGTGTATGTAGTGTAAGATACCCCATCTTCTGAATCCTTAAACTACCTATTTTATACCAAAAAACGCGATCGATCGCTGAACATAAACAAAGAACAAATATTGCACCCAAAAATAAACTCCATTTTAAAATCGGTAAAGCATTCATTCTATTTTTTTACCATATCATTGATATTCAGAAAATTCAAACGTTATTCCGCATCCACGGACTGAATGTTTCATACCGAATTCAATAACCGACGGGTATCATTTCAAAGTATTACCCTTTTACAGATTCATAATAACACGTCACATTTGCCTTAATAAAGGTAATATTTCGCGCCAGGGTGCACGACCCCAGTGATTTGGTATGGGCAGATTTAGAGGCTGGAAAATAGGCGGTTTGCCGGCGGAAGTGAGCACAATATTAATGTGTTCCATAAGTCACGGCCACTCCGGATATTTTTCTCTCGCAGTAGACGGCAAGACAGCAGACACTAATTAACAGTATTAGCATATTCTCTTGAAAATGCCTTTTTGGTGCGTACTTACCTAAGCATATTTCACAGTACGGCAACGTCAAGGGATTTGCGTAATTCCTATGTCGGACGGAGGCGCAAATGATCTTATTTGCATGGGGCTTTCCCTTAGCTTCTTTTTAACCAACTTCAAAAATATGGGGTGTTTAATTCGCGGAAATATTTTTTGCATGAGGGAAAAGTCACCGTTTCTCTTTTGTTAGACAGTGGTTAATGTCATTACTAACTTTAAACTCTTGCGTTATTGTTTAGGAGTAACCCAGATTAAAATTGGTCAAAATCTCTACATCAAATGTAATATTTACAAAGACATTGGCTTAACATAATAGGGTCAGCGAATAATTCGTTAGGTAAGTATTACCTAATATGACTTAAAACATAATTCCATTTGCATTTAAAAAGTAGAAAAGTCCATTCCAGTATAATTCTATCTTACAAACTGATAAATGTAATTACCTACTTCACAGTTTTACCGTTGATGAAGTCGGTATTTTATTTGCTAAGAAAAAAGCTATTGTAACCTCATTACTGAACGAATGTATGTGTTCTACGTACTTTTTGTTCTCCGTCTAGGGAATGTTTTGCACAGTAGAATAAAATTTCACAACTTCATATTTGTTACATTATATCGATTATAATTTTCAATTCAGTGTGAAATAAACTAGAATTGAATGGTATGAATTGTATTCAACTGTCTGTTTCCCTCTTTAATTATGAATTTATTTTCTATAACGAGGTGTTGCTATTTTGTTTCCACTAAATAAACAGAATTTTCATTGACTGAATTTAACAAACTTAAGTACACACCTAAAATGTACC
This sequence comes from Eilema sororculum, assembly GCA_914829495.1. NCBI lineage: Eukaryota > Metazoa > Arthropoda > Insecta > Lepidoptera > Erebidae > Eilema > Eilema sororculum. Next base: position 16,950,886 of record OU618543.1, on the reverse strand, counting down.
GCTATTATAAAAGAGGATAAGTATGTATATTTTAATACGAATGGCATGGCATGTAAATTCGTAGACAGTACTTTATAACATTCAAATTAACAGAGTGTACATAATTTCTTCAGATATTTCTGCTAAGCTCGAGAATTTGTAGCAATATACAATTCTTATTCTTCAAGTAATGAAATAAAGTCAGTATACGACCAATTTATTACAAGTCAAGTATTGATCAGTACTTGTATCAAAGTTGCACTTAATAAGCAGTACAATTTTGATTAATGATCAGTTTAACGACATTGGAAGAGGCCTATGTCCAGCAGTGGACTACAATGGCTAATTGATGGATACCCAGTGTAAAAAAATTAAGTTATGCGCGTTGTGATAAGTATTTAAATTACATTCAATTGAATGGTAGTCTATTCAGACTATTTTGTTAAAGTACTTTGTTCGTCGACCCGATTTTATAGTTGTAATAAATAACATGTTTACAAACGGTCCTACCGATTGTTTCAAGACTCATTTTCGGTTGGTTTATAGAGGAATCAGACAATGAAAAGGGGCCGTAGTTTCGTACCGGTTGGTTGACTTTTGAAACTCTTAATATTTCGTGTCTTTTTCTCAATAAGCAAATTGATTCTTTTTTTTTGAAACTGTTAATAATATCTAATTCATGCCCATTTGTATTTTTTTCAATATCCTTTTGGAAACAACTGGCTCTCAATTCCGTTTCACGAGTTTTTAATATTTGTGCCGATATTCTACCATCTGCTGTTTGTCTTATACTTTCAATTATAAATTATCATCATCATTTAATCTCGAATCTGACCCCAGCCTGCATAAAGAAGCATTTCCCGAATACTTTGCGTCTTTTCGTGCTTTTAAAAAAGGTAATATTATGACTCTGTTGTAATCAAATTTCACGTTATTTAGAAACGCCTGAAAGTAGATGGATTTCCAGCACATTCGTACAGGTCAAGCTAATAAAAGGGGGCTCAAAAGGGACAGTGAAACGAGCCGCGTTTGTTTGTGTTTGAACGCATGATCCCGGCCTCTCACGTTCAAGTACAAACAAAGGGCGATATGTTGTCTCGTTTGGCGATATGTTGATTGCTTTGCAAAGGGTAGGACGTGAGGCTATACCTGGCGCCGTACGCCGGACTTTTCACGTACCGCATATTTCCCTGCAACTGCCAAATAAACCACTGAACCTATTTTGATGAAATTTGGTATAGGGGTAGATTAGACCTTGGGAAAAGACATAGGCTATGTTTGGTCGCGATAACCGTCATCTACGCGGGCGGAGCCGCGGGCAAAAGCTAGTATCAAATATATATCTACTGAATGAAACTTCATAAAATTAATTATTGTATTAATTGATAGTTGCACGTCCTGATTTGCTCATTCGCTCTCATTTTCACCTTAGCCAAGTGGCATATTGTAGAATATAATGAACAGTGACCTGATCGTGTCCCTAGATAATTAAGTTTGATTACTCAATACTCATTCCTCATTTTCTTCTTGTATAAGAAGTTGAATTGAACGCGATAGAATTCTGATTAGTTAGATATGTTTCTTGCACACGAATCAGTGGAGTGTGATTCTTGTTAAGTCTACCTTGTTACTAGATATCAAACTTCGACATCGTAGCTATTGGAGAAGATATAGTCTATTCGATTGACTGGAGACATTAATTGCTTGACAAGCTAGAATGTACCATAATGTGTCGCGTAAGAGGTGTTATTTGATTAAGTACTTGATAAAATTATTTAGGTATTCTGTGACTATACTGGGTTCGGGAAGGTCTGTGAGATTATTTTAATTACATGAGATTCACGTTGATTAATTTATATTAAACGATGCGCTTAAAGCCTTCTCGCATTCGTATCGTTTACAGCATTATCCTATGCACTTGAACATTTTGAGATGTAGTTATTTTGTTACGAACGCTTTGGAATTACATAGTTATTTTGCAACTTAAATGTTTTAAGAATAAACCCACTTGACTGTACCACTCAACGGTACAGCTGAGAGTATTTTTGATATAGTAACAGCCTTTTAAACTTTTACAGTGGGTCATTTCACATTGTTCATTCGTCTTAACCTTTTAAGTACTATTCATGTACGCTACCCGAGTATATAAATCTTCAATGTTTTAATAGAAGCTGATAAACACGCATTTATTAACATACAGAGTAAGTAATTACATATGCAACAAAATTGACCTCTGTACTCGTTTTGCATGGCCTCGTGTATATCTCCTCGAGCAAGATGAATTTTAATCAGCGGCAGATAATTAGCAGTATGACTTTATAATGTAACCTTTGTTGGATGAACTTGAGGTACTGATTGACTCCCAGTTTCGTGATATGCCTTTAAATAATATTCACCCTATTACTCATGGATTTCATACTAACTATGGATTAATAAATAGACGTATTTATTATCCAATAAATGAAACACTTTTGTAGTTTACTGTGATTTGTGCGAAAAGGAAATTCAGATTCGGGAGCCTCGACCATGGGAGCGTCATCAGTCAATAGGGCCCTATTATCGTATAGGGTTCGTGAACCTACTTAAAAGTTTAGGCGGTGGTATATTGACACCTAAATGTCGATAAATATGTTTAAATATGTTTGTATATTTAGTCGTAGTAATTATCCTAATATATTTATGCCTATAATGCTTCGGCCGTCAAGGAAACCGGAAATTGGAAACCGGTTATTGCCATTACTCCGGTGGAGCAATGGTGTACATTGAGAGAGGCCTGTGTTCAGCAGTGGACTGCAATAGATTATTGGGTCGATTAATAGATAGTCTCGTAAAATATTATGAAAAGCAGCTGGTAATGGATGATACAGGAAACATTTTTAACCCTGTTTTTGTAATAACATCTTGTTTATCATTCGTAGAATATTTAAAAATTACGAACGAACACAAGTTCAAACAGATCAAAACAACTAGGTTCCTTTTGAACCGGAAACTCTTTAGTACTTACACTCGTTTGGTTAACTAGTTAGGTCAACTTGTAACCGTGCTTACTTAGTAAGCAAATGACCTTAAAGGTTAAAAATGCATTTATTATCGTTAAGCCATCCGGTCGTGTCTTGTGCAGAAATGTTTTAAGCAAACACATTAACTCAAAAGATTTCTTGGTGATGGAGTCACGTTTACCTGTTTTTCTTTTGAAATTCAAATATTTTCCTTCGCTTATTTTCTTTTTATAGCAACACTGCAACAGTAATAAATAAATATTTAAATTATGTTATAAAATATTGTAATTACAATATTGCAAGTATAACCACAGAATAGATAAGGACAGAAGTTGCACTCCTTTGATGTTGAAGAAAGCCGCCGTTATAATAACCTACAAAATTTCGTAGGTATCGCCCTTTGTTCGGAACAAATAACGCCGCCAACTTGAGTGTCAGGGTTGTCATTTAGTCAATGAAAATAAAACGTGAATTACTATTTATTTTTAAACCCCGACACTAAAAAGACGGTGTATTATAATAATAATAATAGGTATATATTTGTATATTATCAATTAAAACAAGCTCTGTGTGTACATTATTTGACTTTGACGCTGACTGTATTAACAAGTAATATTATAAATAAATAAACTAGGTAGCCACAAAAATAACAGCCCGACCACGACCACGACATAATTACATAGGTACTTGTTTCAAAATAAGTAGTTGCAGAACAATTTTTAGTTCTCTCTATTCTCATTGTAGGTATCTATGTCACAGGTTCACTACAATTAGGTAGGTTTTTTATAATGCGAAGATGTCAAGTGGCGACCAGTACCTAATGGCTTTGTTACTAAGTGAACAAGATAAATATTCTGCGTTAATAAATAGTAAAATCTTACGTTTCACACTCTGTTGTTCATGTAAAAAAAGACAACTTCGAATTCTTTAATGTATTTTGACATTCGTCCTCGTAATAGTAATGATTACTGCGATTCATTATTTTATTTCCATATTAAGTGGCTAACCTAGTGTACCTGCACACATAAACAATGGTAACTACTGATCTCACAAGATCGGCCACAATATTGTTTAGGTATACCGACGCAAGTCACGTCACGCGTGTGTTCGCAAGCGCGGGCCGGCCCCGACTGCGCTAGCAGCCTGCGGGTGAGGCGCACGGTAGGTACTTATCGCCGTAGTTTGGGCGAGTGACGGACGCCCTGGTATAACGTAGTTAGTTTGTTCCGGCGAATCGCGGAAGTGGCTAAGTTGCTTTTAACGTTTTAACTGTAGATGACAGGTTGTTGTAAGGACTCAATCTAATTTTATTACAGATAAGTAATAGAGAGTTTCGCGCAAATAAATTCTAAGAAAAATATTTATCAAATTCACGCGGAAAATGTCACAGACACAGGTAGTGAATACTTAAATAACAGTAAAAAAAATTATTAAACATATCCAATCGCCTTTAATTCTGAAGTCGTAAATACATCCCAATACTTATTAGTTTTTATTGCTGTATAATCTTTTTAACTACCTTCATACATTGTCATACATAAAAGCAATTTGTATTTTATAGTAAAAGTATGTATATTATCTAACCTTTGTATACATCTAGTCTAATGCATATGGAATCTGCCTTCATTCAATTTTATATATACAGTTGGCACAAACAATTGTGTCCAATGCGAAAGGATTGCGAACATAGAATTTCTGTTTTTGTTCTACAGTATGCTGTACAAGCGCTATGGACGATGGTAAGCTGTTCAATTGCTAATTTCATAGTGAGTGTGGTCCGAGAATATGTGCAGATTGTGGACCCAATCCTGAAGGCCAATTCTGCAATTTTTATGATGGTTAAAATTCAATTTTGATCCTACCTTGTACTTCTAAATGTCATTAACGGACATTTTGTACATTTGAATTTAGGCTAAACGAATATAGAGCTAGAGCTAGAACAAGAGCATTCTAAAAGCTAACCATTAGTGTAAACGAAAGCTTATTTTTAAAGAACAACGAAAATATTTAATGTCCTGCCACCATTTTTTTTTGTTTTTTTTTTACACTAAAAGAATTGGGTGGAGAGTAACACTACCATTATACGAGTACTATTGCCAGGAAAGAACATTGCCATCATGATGTTTAAAACATCACATCGGGGCAAAATTAATTAATTAATTTTTATTATGCATTCATTGAAATAGTGATCGTGTATGACATTTCATTTGTTTTTGACAGTCAATCAAATCGAAATCAAATCTTTATAAATTAGCAGAATTAGTCCTCTGGACGCTATTAGCTAGGCCCCGCAGTCGTATAGCTCTGTGAACCACTTGTGTGTATTTGCTGGAATGAATTTAAATGGGCAATTATTTGGGTATGGAGTTAAAATGGGGTTTTATTACTTGCTTTTAGGCACGCATTTTTCGCAGTGGACTGTGATAAGCTAATTGATTGACTGAGACACGCGTTTCATCACTATCTCACCTGATGAAAAATGAAGATGAGGCCTTGTAGCACGCTTGCCTAGAAGTACCTGTTTGAAGACTCTAGACTCTAGACCTCGTCTCTGATTGGTGAAAGAAATGGTGGCCAGTTGGTCATCATTTTTGTTGTTGACCTTTTTCGCGTGAACAACATATCTGTAGTTTATAAAATATCATTGGGTAAGTCCCATAAATTGATCTATCTATTTTAGATATTTAGGATAGAATTTCTACAAACGATTGCCACTTGTCTGTCTCTTTATTGGGCGTATCCAGATTAAATGAAAATAATGGATCGCGTCATTTCCATTTACTTTTGCTGTTATTCTTAAAACCTTGACCGAACTTTTTGCGTCCTTTAGATTATTAAATAACAGAGCCCAAGTCGTCTAAATTAAAAACATTTTTGCTTTATAGAATGTGACGGAGCAATAACCTTGCGAAACAAGGTTTTACGATGCTAAAATATTTTGCGTTTTCCCTTGATGTTATATATTTTAATATTTTTCGCGAAATTTGTGAAGCAATCAAAAGATGTAATATAGAATTTGCTATTGACACACGTTGAGATGTTAGCGTAATATATGGGATATGAGGTGTAGTGTATGGCGGAAAATTACTTATGTTGATATTTTTAACGTACCGTGAAATATTCCAGAATATATTTTGTTGGTGCGTCGCCGTCGTGTAATCCCCACGAAATTGGTAAATAACAATTTCCATATTACTGAATGAAGTCTGCTTGTCATTTTGGTACCTATATCTACTAACGCTCTGGTATTTATATTTATTATGGCTTATGGTCTTAAAGTTAGAGAAGCTGGCAGTTGCATCGGAATTTCTATTACATTTGTCTAGCTTAATGTAGCTATTGCGAGAGTGGCTGCCTGACCTCTCAACTCTGAAGGGGAGATCTGCAAGAGTCTAAGTTTGCCTTATAGATCGGTCACCTGCATGCCGCATAAAAAGAATAAAAATCTCTAAATGCACACTATAAAAGGAAACCTTGAACATTTATATACAAAATGAACTATAGGTACAGTCAGTATCAGAAAAATCTTGACCACAACGTCTAGAAATCATATAACCAAGGTATTAAAGCAAAATCAAACTGTTTTATTGATTTAAATTGTATTATTGTCCAAACTAAAGGTGCGTGCCACACAATCCGTCAACAAAAAGGGGGAAAAACAAGGAATTAAAATCATTATGAGCACTTTGTTCATCAAGATCGATTTGACATTGACTGTACCTACCTCAAATTAGTATATACCTCATTTTGTTCCCTGAGCAAGTTACCAAGAAAATATCTTCAAACCTTCAAGAAAAGAGCGTACTCTCTTTTAAAAGGAAGGTTACGCACTTGTGACTCCTCTGGTGTCGCAGGTGTCCATGGGCGGCGGTGATCGCTGACCATCAGGCGATCCGTCTACTCGTTTGCCTTCCTATTCCATAAAAAACAGTAATTTTAGGCAGATTTTAATAATGATTAGCCTTTTATAATCCTCCTGTACATGTAGCCCCTCAAAAATTACACCAACTCTATATTATTACGTTGGCAAACAAATTTTAAACATAATAATAGAGGGTCGGTCTCGAGGATCCAAGCTTTATTCTTGTACCTTTTGTAATTATAGAGACAGTTATAGAGGGTGTAGATATTTTGGGAGAAAGTATCTCAAGATATTTAAAAAATCTTAATTTTTCTGTTAAAATAGTACCTCCTACTTAAAGTTCAAGATAATTTGTAATTTGAGCTCGGCGCTCTAAACGGAAAGTCTTGAGCCAGCACAGTAAACATCATAATTTCTTTGGAGAGAAGGCTTATCGTCCTTTTCTTTTGCCAAAGAGTTAAAAGAACTTCATTCGATGGTTATACTTATCTTCAACTCCACATTTATGGAGACTGCAGATCGTTTATCATGGTCGCAGCACAGCTGTGCCCAAATTGGGGGATCAGATGATGGAAAATTCCTCGTAGATCAGTTAATATCAAAGTATTATAAATAAATAATTTGAAATAAAAAAAAAAACCATTTTACGACCACCGACCGACCGTATCCATACATAACATTATAAAAGCTGCACGCTTTGACCACGGAACCTAATGATGGACAAGACTAGAGCTACCTTTGCGAAAAAGGAGTTCAATGAAACAGAACAGAAATGCATGTTTTGTCATTTTTGAAGATAGCCTGATATTTGGTATATATAAATTAAAGCTTAGGAAAGGATTATAGGCAATGTTTGATCACGATAATCGACATGCGCGCTGGCGGAACTGCGGGCAATAACTTGTTGTCTATAACTGTATTCGGAGTTCTAAACTTTGCATCGGACTTGGCTATACTAAGTTAGTCAGTCCTGTCTGCGTTACACTATGGCGGGCAATATCAAAAGCTAAACTATATTCAATGTGAATATCCAACTTTGTGATACATCTGATATTATTTATAGATATATGGTTTATAGTGAGCTCGCCCCAAGGCTTATTTAATTAACAATTATAATATGCTAAAAAGCACTAAAGGCTGCGTTGTTAATAGGCCAAACAACTTGTCGATATTTGAATAACAAATTAAAATAATTGTAAATGTTCAATATCCGCTCCATATATTTGTATATTTATTTTGGCAAATAATTATATAACGCAACCCACGACTGACCTTAGGGAGGTCGCGGCATTGATATATCCATACTAGTTTCGACCAAAGTGGTTATAAGCAGTTACGAACACGTATTGGGTAATTTTGGTAGATTCAGTGCAGTAGAGATTGAATTTGTACGTAAACTTAACAAGAAATTTGGTTTTTGTCGAATGTAGTAAAGAAGAATCAAAGAATCAAAGAAGAATCAATTTCATTGATTCAGTTTAGGCACATAAAGAGCACATATGAATGTCAGAATTTTACAATAATATCAATCACAGAAAAAATAAATAAAATAAATCATTCGAAAATGATTCTTTCGCTGGTTCGGTAGGTTGGTTCTACTGAGAAGATACCAGCAAGATACTCAGTTTTTTTAAATATGGTTTTATTTATAACAAATTTATACAGTGCGAGCAAGAGATGAGATTAGGATGACCATGCATCTTTATCATTCAAGTATTCGTCTAATTTATAATAATCTTTTTTTATTAAGCAATTTTTCACTTCAATTTGAAATTTATTAAATGGCATGTCTATCAGAGCTTTTGAGCAAGGGTGTTAGAGATGCCGTTAGCCGATGAACATTGACCATTATAAATAGCTCAATCTCCCTGTGGACGATGTACAAATGCTAATCAAACGATTGTATAAATTGGCTGCTAAAGTATGCTGATGAAAAGATAGATTTACCATCGGGTGGATTGTAGAATTGCCGTAATTTGTAAGCCAGCCTGCCGGCTGTAGCCTGACGTTTAGTACTGCACAATTTGTCCAGTACAGCTCTATTTCAACTTGAACTATAATTACTAGGAGAGTGATTTACTTTTAGTAATTGTACCGTTGTCATACTCCTTCCTTCTCATATTTCGTGACAAGTATTTATTTAGTTCATATAGAACTATTAAATTTGCAATAAATACCTAATATGATACACTTATTCATTACCCGACTAAGGCACGATACAAGCACACATATCTAATAAGGGTATCTTTTAGGGGGCGTCAGCATCGGCATCGAGCCCTCGATGAAGTATCTGGGACTCGTGCTCGATGGCCGGTGGAACTTCGGACATCACTTCCGAAGTTTGGTCCCAAAACTGAGGGGGGCGTCAGCTGCACTCGCGCGGCTGATGCCCAATATCAGGGGACCCAACGCCCCCTGCAGGAGACTGTACCTGGCGATCGTGCGAAGTATGGCCCTATACGGGGCCCCCGTATGGGCAGAGAACCTGACGGCCAGTAATGTGGCTAGATTGCTGAGCCCACAGAGGGCGATGGCCGTCAGGGTGATAAGGGGATACCGCACGATCTCAGGTGAGGCGGCATGCCTCCTAGCCGGGACCCCTCCATGGGACCTGGAAGCGAGAGCCCTTGCGTCCCTATTTATATGGCGCAAGGAGGCGCTGGAGCGGGGCCAATGGCCTGCGTCTCGAGAAATCGAGGCCCAGCGGTCCCAGCTATACCAGGAAACCGTGGAGACATGGAAGGTGCGACTTGAGCAACCAAAGGGGGGATTCGCCACAATTGCGGCCGTCAGACCGGTCATGGACGAGTGGCTGGAGAGGAGACACGGTGCTCTCTCCTACCGGTTGTCACAGATACTTACCGGGCATGGTAGCTTCGGTAGGTATCTGTGGCGAAGACACCGGGAAACCACGGCCGAGTGTCAGCACTGCGAGGACCACAGCGATGACACAGCGCTCCACACGCTGGTGGAGTGCACGGCGTGGGTGCAACAGCGCCAGGTCCTCGTGGTGGGTCTGGGCGTGGGCACCCTCTCGCTTGAGACCATGGTGCGAGCCATGGTCTCCAGCGGGAGTAAGTGGGACTGCGCCGCCTCTTTCTGTGAGCAGGTCATGCTCGTGAAAGAGGCGGCGGGGCGAGAGCGGGAGAAAACTCTCCCACCCGAGTTCCGCAGTCGGCGGCTTGGGCACCGCCGACGTGTCTTCGCCGAAGACCATCGGCCTCCATGACCGGGGGCCTGAGGACGGTGAGTTGGCTGCTCACCGTCTTTACAGAAGCAGGCCCATGACGGCAGCGTGACGTGAGGGATTCACGCACGCCCCTCCCCCCCTAAGAAGCGGGGTAACACCCGAAAACCCCCCCCCATAGACGCGGGATAGCACCCGAACCACCCCCGAGACGAGGCCGCAATTGTAGTCGTAGGTCTGATGGGAGTCCTGGGACATCCTTCCGAGGGCTTACCCGGGGCTCCCATCCATAGGCTTCTGGGCGTTACCGTGGGGGTTTTTAGTCGGTAGGAGTCCGGCATAACATCCATGAAGGATTTTCCCCCACGGTTAAAAAAAAAAAAAAAAAAAAAAAAAAAAGGGTATCTTTACACACTAATAAAGATATCTTTATTATATTATCATAATACACAGATGGGTAAAAGGAGTCCAAAAGAATCACAAGCCAAAGTCATCGGACATACAACTTCAAAAGATCCAAAATGTCCAACATAATCAAACTATAGGTATATCAAAATACTAATAAAACCACAACATGTGCGTATTGTATAATTTCACTCCCTATTAATATTAATTTCCTCCGGGTATAATTAGAAAAACAGTCGATATAGACTTCGTGTAGACGATATGTAAGTACTTAAGAGTTTGGCGGCACTTTTCTGAGTGTAGACCATCGCATTTGGTACGGACCGTATCCTCAAACATGTACCTATGGTGGTACAAGTTCAGAGATTCGTCCAGACAGAATTCGACCGTCTGTTAGGACTGTTGGCAGGCGACGTGACGTGATGACGCGCGTGCAAATAGTTACGAAGTAAAGTGAACATTCCTGTAGGGTGCATACACACTTGTCGACCCTAATTATTACTTGGCACCGACGTTCAACACGTGTACGGTGTGTAACTCTCAGATATAGTATATATTTTCTATATAGTACTGTTTTGGAAATAAATAGTAAACGCAAAATTTTTATATACCTAGCGAGTGCTTAAAGTCATGCTTGCTGAGGATTTTTTTGTAATATAACAGGATTACCGATTACTTTTTTGGTTCTACGTAATAGGGAGTAGGCTTGTCTATTACTGTCATCTGGGGGACATTTTGTGAAAACAACGAAGTTTTAAGCCAGTTTTTCATGAATCTGCCCCTCCTGCCGGGGCCTGGTGAAAGCAATCGAGTATGCCAGTCATGGCATGATAGGTGTCTTACTATCCCCTATTACGTATCACCTCTACCTACTATTTCGGAGATATACAGGCGCGATTAGGAGTACTTCGAAAAAGTTACTTCATAAGTAGATCATTTGTACACGTAGGCACTCAAATCGTTCAAGCGTGTGGGAAGTTATTTCATAAACCGTCTTTAAAACACGTACGATGAAAAGGTATATCCCAATGTACAAAAACCCGTAAACATTCGGGGCTAAACGAACAAATTCGAGCACTGTCAGCTACTGTGAAAAATCTGTAGCAATTACCGAAACCAAATACCTAAAATATTGATCGCGTACAGCTGCCTTAATTTGAGGCAATTATCGTCTAGGCAACCGAGTCAGCTCACACCGAATAAGATAATGACTCAGCACGTCATGTAACTAACACAGGTAATTAACCTTCAATGGAATCTGTCATTGATAGTGGCAAACGATTTTAGCAAGATTAATTTTAGTTTCAAAGTATCTTGAAGATAACGATGTTAAGTGTGTGATAACGTGAAATTTTAATATTTCTCGAATATTATAGGTTTTGTTAATGCAACGTTGCAAAAAAGTACCAAACCAACAAATAGGCCCTTGAGAGCATAATGTGCTAAACGAAAAATGTACAAAAAGCAAAATGCGCAAAACGAAAAATGAGCACTACAAGCAATATCTGCAAAACGCAATGTGCAACAGAGACCAACTTGTAGTGCTCATTTTGAGTTTTGTGCATTTTGCTTTTTGTACATTTTACGCTTTGCACATTTTGCTTGTAGTGCACATTTTGCGTTTTGCACACTATGCTTCGAAGGGAAAATAGGTTGAAACCCATGTATAAATTAAGTTATTAGTATTCATTCATGTATTTTTGTTAATTTTAAGTTGTTTTCGCCTTATTTACTTTCATAAAGTTTGCTGGGGAGGTCTTCTTCCAGGTTCAAGCTAGAAATGATTACCAGACTATATATGATCCAGTTTCAATGTACATGGCCCAACCAGGGAGCTCTGGTCTAGTTAGACAATTACAAGAAAAGTAACAAACCAACTTTTTTTTAAAACACAACCCAAACAATGGTTTGTAAAAAAATATTAGCTACGCCTGCACGTATGTGTACAAAACATCATGTACAATCAATAACAGTAGAGCAATGTCTGTTAACAAGGACCACAAATCCAGTGAGAGATTACACACCGACGGACGGGTGTCTCGCTGTCATATCAAAAAGCCATGTTTGCCCGAATTATTCATAGCATCGGCTTGCTTTGTTAATGATATGAATGCCTGTCTGGGCTCTTCAGTTTTTAGAATTTTTCATGAGCTGTATGCGATTTATCTCATAATATAATGTAACTGAATTTATGGGTGTTGTCATTGGTGTTGTTTGCATGAAAGATAAGGTACGGTCAACGATAAAACTGATTGAATATTAACATTTTTTTAGTAATATAATACTCATGTCTTACTCCCTTTGTAGTAGGTAGAGACAACAGACCGCCATCTGCTTCTGTCACACAAGCCAATTGATTTTAAGTGCTTCGGATCTGTCAGTTTTTTCATACTTGGCTTTTGAAATTAATTGAAAATATTTCTATATTCATTAGTCAAAATAACGAATCACCTATATTATATATTTTTCGTAATTGTTCGTGGACGAGGCAAAAGTGAAGGATATTATGTATTATATATCGATATATTATATTGCTCAGTGCAAATATTTGTAGGCATGAATATATGGCTATTTGCATTGGTCCGGGTGTTTCTAAGAGGTAATATGTAAGTATGTATATACAAAAAAAAATCTAAATATGTTTATCCGCATTCTAGATTCTATAACACAAGCTAGTTAAGCTATGCTTACCATGGGTCTAGATAGCGCGGTGTAGAATATTGTGGAATATTATTTATTATTATTATTGCTGACTGTACATTTTTCAGTATTTCTACTCTCAGCAAAATTACCTATGTTGTGTTCAACATAATGTGAGCTGAATTTAAAACCTGATCTCACGTCAGACTATAAAATATTTTCGTTCACTATCTCCTACGCAACGTCTTTTGAATTTTGTGTAGCTTTTTTAGAGCAAGGGCCGGGAGTATGGTTTCTATTTTTATATAGGAGGTAGCATGTAGTATAGTAGGTGGATATGGTTGGGTGCTTATGGTCCTTAGGCTACCACGCTAGTCTAGCACTCAGTACGGATGTCAACAGTTGCGTAACATGGCGTAACATCGATTTATTTGTAAAGTTTCCCTCGAACCTCGATAGATGGCGTAAGTATTGAGATAATCTCGAAATGGTTTCATTACCGCTAAGTTTCATTAGCATATTAGTTTGGAACATTTGTATAGATATAAAATACAAGTTGTGTTTTTATGGTATCTAATTAGTATACACAGTTCGATTGTTCCACTTAAAGTGACTGGTACAAGCTATTATTAGTTAGAACTTAGATATTATCTGTGATTGAATTTGATATCCGGATTGGGCAAATAGTTTGTGCTACACTGTTACACACGAACTAGTTTCCAAAAATCTTTTCTTAATGGATGCTATCACCATAAAAAGTAACCTGCCAAAATTTCATGTTTGTAGCTCCAGCGGTACTGAAACAGTTGGTCAGTTTTATCCATACTAATTCATACTAATATTATAAATGCGAAAGTAACTCTGTCTGTCTGTCTGTATGTTACGCTTTCACGCCTAAACCACTGAACCGATTTTGATTAAGTTTGGTATAGAGGTAGATTAGACCATGAGCAAGGACATAGGCTATGTTTGGTCGCGATAACAGACATCCACGCGGGCGGAGCCGCGGGCAAAAGCTAGTGTGGTATAAATACTGTTTTGGTTCCCACCGTGTTGGTTCCCAGTGGAGTAGAATTGGACCACCCCAGCTCTCCCTATGGGTGTCCTAGAAGGCGACTTAGGGATAGGGTTGTTCTCCATCTGACATTAAACATACTGGCCAAGACAAAAGGCCCGCTAGACGGCCATAAGCTCGCCCCCCATTACGTCTTGGGACCGAAAATCATAATTGGCGAAACGTGGGTGCTAATACATCGCTGCCTACCCTTTCGGGGATGTACAGACGTTGGATACACACTGTTTTGCAAATATCTGGCTGATCTGGCAAGGTTAAAATCCCTCTATATATTTTTTTTCGATATTTAACTTTCCTAAAAAAAAATAAGGTGCCTCAAACAATGTATGGAGATCTTTGTATAGATTCTCTTTTGGTAGATAATTTTTACATTTCTGATTGTTGTAAAATAACCCGAAACGTCTAGCAGATTTTATGGGAGAGGCATTTGACTTTGCCGATGTTGAATGTCTAACAGCTCTCGGACTAATAATTATAATAATACTGAATCTTATGTTGTTTTTGTATTAAAATTCTCAATAGGTAAAAGAAAACCTGTTAAGTTTTTTAAGAAGGAAGATATTGAATTATATCCATTCGCACGATAGTAGTGTGTTGAGTTTTTGTACAGCCATCGAACTGACAAGACATCGTTATAAAATGTTTGATATTGTGGACTACTTCATCATCGTTGGAGCTGCATTTTCAACAATATGTTTGTTAACACAAACCATACTCTTCGTACTCCAGCCAAAGATAAGGAAATTTGATCAGAAAGTTCTTATGCAACTGGCATTGGCGCGATGGATGTATATAATTACCTATTTTGTGATGCCACAATCAGACTTTTTCTCAATTATAAATATTAGCATGAGATGTTGGATGTGTGTTTACACAAAAATCTTGTTCGACAAAATAGTGAAAGTGTTTGTGCCGGAGATGTGGAGTTTTTTGAAAATTTCGATATTTGTATGGCTTCTGTCAATAGTTTTAGGTTTATTATTATGGTTGATAAAGTACTGGAAAGAAAATGATGATCAAATGCTTATCACAAAGATGATCATAATTGCATATCAATGGGTTTTCATAATCCCGATATTCGGTGCTCCGTACGTGAACTTACTGATGTTCTGCAAGATATTTTACGTCATTGTCAGCAGGACGATCAGGCGCAAGACTGACGACACCCTTACGAACTTTGCTGTGAGTGTTAAGATTTGTGTGATCTCGTTTATTTTGGTGAGCGTTACCAGTTTGCAACTTATAGCTGATGACGTAGCCAAAAAATTATTAATATTCGCTCAAAAGGGTGATGTGCAATTTTATATTTTACAATTACGTTGGTTAACAGCTATAGGATCTTTCCAAGGTGTAGAAATAGTTGTTATTTTTCTTATTTTGATGAGAAATTCTGTATAAAAAGTTCTTTGAATTCAACTAACAATATTATTATTAATTTTTTTTATATAAAAGTTTTAGTAATTAGTAATAACTATTAAATTAGCAATTAATAACATAGTACTAAGTATTGTTTATTATTTATTTGAACAAATTGATGTATAAATAACTATTACAGATATTATAATCTTCTTTTAAATTTCATCTATATTTATAATTACTTCTATATTAATTTTAGAGGAACGATTCATATTTTAATATGTATCGAACAGACTCAAAAACTACTGGAGCTGAATTTAATAGCTAGATTAAGTAGATTATCACTGAGTAAAGCAGCCAATATTATAATTTTGGTGTAAAAATTACCTAAAAACCCCCTTATGATGTGTGCACTTCGAAAACTATTCATGATAGATAAAAATAATGTAACCTATATTACGGAAATGTTTATCTTTATAAGGCCTAAAATAAAGTCCGCGTAGGTATATCCGCATAGCATAAATTACGTCAGTACTAATAATTATTAGGATAAAATACAGTAAATATTTTTATCTTACATCTATCTATCATTTATCTTATACCTATCAGGTTAATTTTTTTGTGAATCGAAGCAATTTTTTACAATAAAGGTAGTATTGTATTTAATGCAGATCAATAATATTATTCAAACTATGATAATTACAATGAATTAAAAGTTTGTTCAGGTATTATTTAGGTATTAAAAGTTAAAATTGCAACGAATAACTGAAAGGTGTCGCAAATTGAAAATTAGACGTGACGAAAGAAATTTAAACGTGGCTAATAAAAAGGCCGATCAAAATAAAACCATGTTATCTATACTTACCCTTTCGATATTTCTTATCCAAATAAATTATTTCGTACTCAAGTGTTCTGTTTATACCCAATTTCATGAATCGGTGGATTACTGCACCTCATTAGTCCACAGGATGATAGCTAGCAGGTAGGATTGATGCTACATGGCTCACTGCACCAAGTTGTCTGTTATATAACTGCGCCAAGCATTCTATTATGTAAGTCACTTAAATAAATAAATATAATTATCATTCACAAGTGAGCATCACAGTATTCTCAGTTAAAAGGGTGCAACCGGGAGTCGGAATATATCACAAGCGAAGCCAGGGAGATCTAAGGTGGAGAAGAGACTGCCCAGGGAGATCGTTGATCCCATGAGAACTCATGAGAATAGTAAGTGTTTGGCACGATTTCAAGCCACGATGAAATGATATGCAGATAGTAAAAACTCAGCACTCAACCAGCACTTCCTCGCCTCGTGCGCCTGACATTTATTGGAATGTAAGTTTTTATGCGCCACTAAACTGGTTAGGTAACCGAGACAAAAATAGTCAAAACAGGCTTAAACAGATATACTTACCTATTATATCTAATGCCCACGACTATGTCCTCATTAGCTGGTAAAAATCAAGACTTTAAATTCTGTAGTCTCGATCGCAACCAGTACCAACTCGTATTAGTAATATTATAAAAATTCTCAAGGAGTAAAAAAAACCAGGGAGTGCGAATAATCTTCTTGCTACGGTATAGGTACTAATATCTATGGTAATTAGCTCAATCAGTAAGCCTGTTGCAGTCCACTACTGGACATAGCCAAATGTAGGCCATTGCTCCCAAGCCGCAACCAGTCTGTCCCAGCCACAATTTTCAAGTCGTCAGTCCATTTGGCTAGAGGGCGTCATACGTTTCGTTTGTCTTCTCGCGATCTCCGCTCTAGGACTCGTTTGCTCGAACGGCCATCGGTCTTTCGATATATGTGACAATCAACTGTCAACATTTAACTGCAACACTGGACTGGGTCAACACCTCACCGAACTCAAGCTAGAGCTTCTTTTAATTTATTTTTTAAAGCTGGGCCGTATCAACTAGCATAATATGCAATTGAAGTAGTCTAAGATCCGAAGATAGGAGATAAATAACGTACTCTATTTCAGCGATGATCCGCTTTCCCAGGGAGATAATAAATAGGTACCGTACCGTATTCGTAATTTGTTTATTTCTAAACAAACATAACTTATGTAAAAATTGCAATCATAACAACTCCTTAAACAAATTGTCAAATCAAATTATTATCACACCAACATCTTTTTAAACACAAACCTTTTACAAACTATTGTTTAGTTTGTAAAAAAGTATTATGTACGCTTGCACGTACGTGTACAATATATCATGTACAATCAATAACAGTAGAGCAATGTCTGTTAAAAAGGACCACAAATCCAGTGAGAGATTGCACACCGACGGACGGGTGTCTCGCTGTCATATCAAAAAGCCATGTTTGCCCGAATTATTCATAGCATCGGTTTGCTTTGTTAGTGATATGAATGCCTGTCTGCGCTCTTCAGTTCTTAGAATTTTTCATGAGCGGTAAGCGGTTTATCTCCTATTATAATGTAACTGATTTATGGGTGTTGTCATTGGTTTTGTCTGCATGAAAGATAAGGTAAGGTCAACGATAAAAGTGATTGAACATTAACATTTTTTTAGTAATACTATACTCATGTCTTACACCCTCTGTACCACCGCCTTCAGCTTCTGTCACACAAGCCAATTGATTGTAAGTTTATTTTTATACAGGGCACGTCAATTTGACTTCACCTCGCCTGATGTTAAGCTAAAGGCAAAGTCTCGGAAAGGGGGTCACCATCGTAAACATTTACCATGTTAACAGTGGTGACACTCAGCTTGACGGCCTCATTAGAAGCCTTTTTACGCCCCGCTTAAAGGACCCGGGACTGTAGGAAGAAGGAAACACGTGAGCTGGCAGGGAGTTCCAGGTCTTAGTGGTGCGGCATAGGAATGAGTCACTGAAACGCTTGGTTCTAGCAGGTATACTCTGCACCGTAAATGGATGGCATCTTAGCCCTGCACGTGTCGTCCTGTGAAGGAAAGGGGAGGGTGGGACTAATTGGAAGAGCTCGTCAGAACATTCACCATGGTAGAGACGGTAGAAAACTGCCAAAGACGCAACATCTCTACGCATCTGCAAAGGCTCGAGGGTGTTCGTGACCTCAGGATTCCGAATAATGCGGACCGCACGTCGCTGCAACCTGTCGAGAGCATCTAGTAACTACTTTGCGGAGCCGTCCCAGAGATGTGAGCAGTATTCCACACAGGAACGAATTTGGGTCTTGTATAGAAGACACCGCTGCTCCGGCGTGTAAAAACGTCTCACTTCGAATCTGACAGTTTTTTCATACTTGGCTTTTAAAATTAATTGAAAATATTTCTGAATTCATTCGTCAAAATAACTAATGATATATATATATATATATATATATATTGTAATTGTTCGTGGAAAGGTAAAATTTACCTTTATTCCGCCCATAGAATTTCTTTATTATTTTACATAAATTTGTGAAGTTAAGGTGTCTTGATTACTATTTCGATATCCGGTTTCCGGGACTGTAGGAAGAAGGAAACACGTGAGCTGGCAGGGAGTTCCGGGTCTTACAAAAAAAGTATCTAAGTATATTTATCCGCATTCTAGATTCCATAACACAAGCTAGTTAAGCTATTCCTAGGTACCATGGTAAGCTAGTCTAGCGTGGTGTAGAATATTGTGGAATATCACCTTGCCGCCACTTTCATAACTGTTTTTTCTTAACTGGTAAAAAAAAATACTTTTTTGTATGTTTTCTTGACTGGTTACGAAAAAATACCCCCTTGTATTATTTCATAACCGGTTAAGAAGAAAAATTATATGCGCATATATGTATAAGTATCAATCAAAAATAATTTCATAAAGGCGCGCACACGCCCCAAGAAAAGTCCAGTTCGGATCATAAGGTTTTTTCTTGTATAAGCCTATGCCTATACAAGAAAAAGAAAACAGTTATGAAAGTGGCCGAAAGGGAATATTATTTAGAAAGAAGAAAGAAAGAAAATAAGTTTTATTTGATAGAACACAGCGCACCTTATTTAAATATTATTATATTTTTATTATTATAGCTCACTGTAAATTTTTCAGTTTTTCTACTCTCCGCAAAAGTACCTATGTTGTATTTTCTAAAGTTTACGCGAATGTCACTCATTGAAATAAAACCCTACGACACTCTTTACGGATTCTCGGAAGAAAGAGTACAAAGGTGCTTATAGTCTATATTTCGAAGTATATAACAGCATTTTTTTATCATATGATACAAGTTAGTAGGTAGTCTTCTGAAGAAACAGGCGTCTCCAGAAGTCGGTTGCAATCTCTATGGGAAGCTGATGCAGACGGCGGCGCCCGTCGGCTGAGGAGCTGTACTCCTCAGCTCCTCCGTCGCGGTGAGGTCAAGCCCCTTAGCTCCCTCGCTGCGATGAGGTCCAACGCCCTCAGCTCCTTTACTGCGATGAATATGGAACAAATATCCAAAGACTGAAGTTAGGGGCTATAGTGACTTCTGGTATTTAGGCTATTTTCCACTACTTATATGTTCATCTTTTAGAGGCTAATACTTCACTCCACAGGTGTTTTAGCTTTAGAGTCTACTACTTCATTAACCATAAGACGCAATTGCAGTTATAAAGAAAACTTTATAATATCTGAATTTAGAAGTGGCCAAGTGATATAAGTAAAAACGTAGAGAGAGTATGTAGGCTGTATGGGTGCTGTGGGGTCCCACCAAGATCTTCGGGACCCAAGCCAACCTCACCTGCAAGCCGGTGCACCTGCTGAAAAACGGACGAGGCTCTGGCGCTGGCTTTCCCTTCAGGGTTGGGGGGTCAGACGGCAGTCACTCCCGGAAAGGCCAAAACTTAGCCAAATCAAGAAATGATAGGCAACGTAAGGGATCGCGCGAGGGATAGGGCGCCGCCGCAAAACGGCGCGCAGGAGTGTCGCCCGCCTCTTGTGACAAGTGGACGAGGGCTACCGTGCCTGAGCCGGGCACGGCTAAAGAAGATAGGCCAAAATCGCGATCCCCGTAAACTCCGCTTCGCAACGTGGAACATCGGCACGTTAACTGGTCGCGCGAGGGAGTTGGCCGCCGTACTCTCCAGGCGGAGGGTGGCCGTGGCGTTCCTGCAGGAGACTCGGTGGGAGGGCAGTAGCTCCAAGCTCATTGGGGACGGCTACCAGCTGATGTACACAGGTGCTCCTAATGGGCAGGCCGGGGTGGGCGTGGTGCTCTCCCGGGAGCTTCAGGATGACGTTTTGGAGGTGAAACGCCATAGCGCCCGACTTATGGTTGTGAGGGTGCTTGTCGATGGGATTGTAACCCACCTGATAAGTGCCTACGCTCCACAGTCTGGGTGTGGCGAAGCCGAAAAGATCTCGTTCTGGAACCAACTCGGGGGAGTGCTCCGTGACATTCCGCTGTCGCAGGAGATTGTTCTGGGTGGTGACCTGAACGGTCATGTGGGTGGTGGATGTGAGGAGTTTGGGCGTGTCCACGGTGGTTATGGATACGGTAGCCGTAACCCAGAGGGTGAGCATATCCTCAGAACGTGTGCGGCTGCTGATCTTGCCATCGTGAACACGTACTTCAAAAAGAAGCCCGAACATCTTATCACCTACAAGAGTGGGGGGCGCGCTACCCAGATCGATTTCCTGCTCACTAGGAAGCACAGCATCAGTAGGGTAGCCAACTGCAAGGTTATACCCGGGGAGAGTCTCACTGCGCAACACCGTCTCCTTGTCATGGACCTCCGCGTAAAACCCAAAGGCAAACGAGTTGAGCGCGGCCAACGCAGAATCAAGTGGTGGCTGCTTGATGAAGCCAAGTCCCAGAGTTTCGTCTCAGCTATCGGTGATAAGTGCACTAATGCTGTAGACGAACCAGTGCAAGATTGCTGGGACAAGATTCAGGCAGCTATCCTTGAGGCGGGGAAGGCAGTGCTCGGCACGTCTAAGGGTGGACGCAAGTGTGACAAGGACACCTGGTGGTGGAACGACACAGTCCAGAAGGAGATCAGGGTGAAGAAAGCCCTCTTTAAAAAGTGGCAAGCGTCCAAATCTCCCGAAGACCACGACGAGTACAAACAGGCTAAACGCGCCACTAGGAGAGCCGTAGCCAGGGCCAGACGAGACCACTTGCAACCGCTATACAACAAGTTGGAATCGTCTGAGGGGCAAAAGCTCATCTACAAGTTGGCGCGCTCCAGGGCCAAAGCGGTGCTGGCTATAACCAAGTGCCGCTGCATCAAAGACCCTGGAGGAAACCTGTTGTACGAGGAAGTCGCGGTGAAGGAGAGATGGCGCTCATACTTCCACGATCTGCTGAATAAGCAGCATAAAGAGGTGCAGCCACCAGATCTCCCTCCAAATCAAGGATTAGTGCCACCGATAACGCCTGCTGAAGTTCAGACTGCCATTCGTCGTATGAAGAACCGGAAAGCTGTCGGACCCGACGAAGTCCCCATCGAGGCTTGGAAGGCAATGGGTGCCCGTGGTGTGGGCATCCTCGCTAATCTTTATAACCGTATCCTCCTCACCGGTAAAATCCCAAACCAGTGGAGGCTGAGTGTTATTACGCCAGTCTTCAAGGGCAAGGGATCGGTGCAAGAGTGTGGTAGTTACCGAGGTATAAAGATAATGTCCCACACCATGAAGCTTTACGAGCGGATAATCGATTCCCGGATCCGACAGGAGAGTACCCTCTCGGAGTGCCAGTATGGATTCCGCCCCGGACACGGGACTATGGATCCGTCGTTCGCCCTAAGGATCGTCGCGGAGAGATACAGGGCGAGGAACACGCCCCTGTACTGTCTATTCCTAGACATGCAGAAGGCCTTCGACTGTGTGCCTCGCGCGATGATCTGGTGGGCACTGCGGTCCAAAGGAGTCCCAGAGGCTTACATCGACACCATCCGAGACATGTACCAAGATTCCGCTTGGTGTTAGACGTTTTGTCGGACAGTATCAGAGACTCACATGAGCAGCCTCCATGGTTGCTTATGTATGCTGATGACATTGCGCTGATGGACGCAGACAGGAACAGATTGGTGCGACGTGTGAAAGTGTGGAAGGAGGCGCTTGAGAACGGCGGTCTGAAGCTAAATGTGGCGAAGACAGAGTACTTGGCGTTAAACTCAACAGATCCCACACCCGTTCGCATAGGCGAGAACTTGGTCGAGCGCACGGATCAGGTTAAGTACCTGGGATCTGTACTTCACGTTACTGGTGACATCGACCACGACGTCAAGGCACGTATTGCCGCCGCGTGGGCTAAGTGGCGGGAAATGACTGGCGTCACTTGAGACACTAAAATGCCAGTCAGGCTGAAGGGGCAGGTCTATAAAACAATCATTAGACCTGTCCTCTTACACGGCTGTGAGGCGTGGCCGCTGTTGGAGCGACACAAGCAGATGCTGCGTGTCACGGAGATGAAAATGCTGCGGTGGATGTGTGGAGTCACGCGTAAAGATCGCGTGAGGAACTCGCGCATCCGCGGCAGCCTTCATGTCCGTGACATCGCAGATAAAATGCAAGAGAGCCGCCTCCGCTGGTGCGGCCACGTCTTGCGGAAACCGCCCAGCTACGTGGGTAACAAATGCCTGGCAATGGCGCCCCTACCCGGTCCAGGTAGAAGGGGTAGGCCCAAGAAGTGCTGGCTTGGCGTCTTGGAGGGTGACATGCGTGAAAACGGTCTCACTACCTTGGACGCCCAAGATCGTGCGAAGTGGAGGAGGAAGAGCCGGAAGGCGGACCCTGAGCTCCGAGGGCACCGTGGCCTCGGATGCAATCAGGACTAACGTCTCTATGTGGATGATGATGATGGAGTATGTAGGCTGGTATTTAAGATGTCAAAAAAAAAACCGTCGTCATGAAGACAGTGAAAATAACGATATTTACATAGTTAAAATAATTATCAATTTGTTAATATTGATCAATAGAGACATGTAAAAATGAAATTCAAGAATTAAAATAGAGGAAAAAATAACATGAATGAATGAAACCAACTACCTAAGTGAAATGAAAAATGACCTAAGGTATGAAAATATAACAATACTTTAATAGAAGTGTTACAAACCTGTAGTATAATACTACACGTTTAAACCTTCCCTGCACTACTACGAATATGTCAAAAATAAAATTAGCCAAATCGGTTCAGCCGTTCTAGAGTTTTAGCGAGAATAACAGAACTGCAATAAATTTTTTTTATATATTTATTTATTTTAGTTTTGGTTCCCACCGTGTTGGTTCCCAGTGGAGTAGAATTGGACCACCCCGGCTCTTCCTGTGGGTGTCATATATATATTTTTTTTATTATCCTCTTTATATATATTTTTTGATTTGTACCTTTGCTAAAAAAATACAAGGTGCCCCAAATAATGTATGGAGATCTCTGTTTTGGTAGATAATTTTTACATTCCTGATTGTTGTAAAATAACCCGAAACCTCTAGCAGATTTTATGGGAGAGGCATTTGACTTTGCCGATTGCCTCATACACCTATTTACTCAGAAATGTCTAACAGCTTTCGGGCTAATAATTCTAATAATACTGAATCTTATGTTGTTTTTGTATTTAAATTCTCAGTAAAAGAAAACCTGTTGAGTTTTTTAAGAAGGTAGAGATTGAATTATATACATTCGTACGACGACGGTCGTGTGTTGAGTTTTGGTACAGCCCTCGTACTGACAAGATATCGTTATAAAATGTTTGATATTGTGGAGTACTTCAACATCGTCGGAGCCGCATTTTCAACAATATGTTTGTTAACACAAACCATACTCTTCATACTCCAGCCACAGATAAGGAAATTTGATCAGAAAGTTCTTATGCAACTGGCATTTGCGCGATGGATATATATAATTGGCGATTTTGTGATGCCAGAATCAGACATTTTCTACATTATAAATATTAACATGAGATGTTGGACGTTTGTCTACACAAAAATCTTATTCGACAAAATAGTGAAAGTGTTTGTACCCGAGACGTGGAGTTTTCTGAAACTTTCGATATTTGTATGGCTTCTGTCGATAGTTTTAGGTTTATCATATGTAATAAATATCTGGAAAGTAAATGATGGTGAAATGCCTCTCACAAAGATTATCATAGTGGCATATCAATGTGTTTCCGCAATCGTGCTAATCAGTGCTCCATACGTGAACTTACTGATGTTCTGCAGGATATTTTACGTCATTATCAGCAGGATGATCAAGCACAGGACTGACGATGCCCTTACGAACTTTGCTGTGAGTGTTAAGGTTTGTGTGATCTCATTTATTTTGGTGAGCGTTACCAGTTTGCAACTTATAGCTGATGACGTAACAAAATTTTTTTTAACATTCTCTAAAACAGGTGATGTGCAATTTTATATTTTACAATTACGTTGGTTAACAGCCATAGGATCTTTCCAAGGTGCAGAAATAGTTGTTATTTTTCTTATTTTGATGCGAAATTCTGTATAAAAAGTTTTGAATTCAACTAACAATATTATAATTAAATTAGTAACTAGATTTAGTAATTAGTAATAACTGTTAAATTAGTAATGAATAACATAATACTAAGTATTGTTTATTATTTATTTGAACAAATTGATGTATAAATAACTATTAGAGATATTATAATCTTCTTTTAAATGTCATCTATATTTATAATTACTTCTATATTAATTTTATAAAGGGAACGATTCATATTTTAATATGTATCGAACAGACTCAAAAACTACTGGAGCTGAATTAAATAGCTAGATTAAGTAGATTATCACTAAGTAAAGCAGCCAATATTATAATTTTTGGTGTAAAAATTAATTAAAAACCCCCTTATGATGTATGCACAGCTAAAACTATTCATGAGAGATGAAAATAATGTAGGACCTATTACGAAAATGTGTAGCATAAATTACGCTAGTACTAATGTCTATTAGGATAATCCACAGTAAATATTTTTATCTTACATCTATCTATCATTTACCTTATACCTATCCACATTACAAAACAAATACGTGTCCAAATGTCAGGTTATTTTTTTTGTGAATCGAACCAATTTTTACCAAAATATTGTATTGCATTTAATGCAGATCAATATTATCATTCAAACTATGATAATTACAATGAATTAAAAGTTTATTTAGGTATTATTATATTTATTAACAATAAATTTATTTAAATATAAAAGTATACATTGAGTCAAAACAAAATAAGATAACACAGTTAACCTGTGCTAATCAAACAACCCGCCCCTGATCGTTCCTGGTGCAAAAGTGCCCATCAGACTTGCTGCGTTGCCACGCTGGATAGCGATGGCCAGCCTTTGCACCAGGAACGATCCGGAACGAGAGTCACCAGTCGCCTCGGTGAGCCTCTGTCCAATCTCCTTAATAAAGCCTTTTGCTTCCTTGCTCCCCAGGGTCTCCACCGCCACGGGTACGAAGTGGTACAGCGGCTCCAAGCTGGCGTACTTAAGCCTCTTCCTTGAGCTGGCATCTTCCGCGGCGGCAGACGGGGAGTGGACAGTACGACTAAGGTGGCTGGCGGCTACAGTGCTGACGCAAGTTGCGTCCCAAAGTAAGCACTTGCCGTTCTTCCATGGCACCAAAGTCAGCCCGTCCGGTCTCTTACCATCAGACCTACTCAGACCCGGTGGCTCAAGTACGCAGGGGACGTTCGCCGATACAAGGGCTCTGCGGATGATATCGTTCAGAGCGTGGTGTCGCGGAAACCTCCCAGTGCACCGACGACAACTCAGAGCGTGATGGCCATCTGCTTCCACCATGGAACCGCAGGTGCATATGTGGGGTTCACACACCCTACAGCCCAGGCGGAAAGCTACCGCCACCCGCAGAGAGTCGTCGTCAAGCAGGGTACCCAGGTGAGGCGAAGGTAACGCCTGTAACCACGCTCCTGATTCAGGCTGTGATACAGCCCGCAGTCTAGCCTTATCAGCCCCTGTAGCCCCCTCTAATAATTGAACTTGGAGCCGCTTCACCCCCACATCATCCCACGCTCGCTGAAGATGCATTGGTTCAGGGATTGACGCGCCCGCATTGAGGGCCGACCAAGCTAACACAGCATCCAACACAAAAGGTATGATCCCCCCGTCACCATTAGGATTCAGAATATTAGTGACGAGGTTAGCAACCCCATGCGCCGACGCCAAAAAAGCTGGCAGGCCCACATTCCGCGTGCAACGCACCCCGAGACCACCACATCGGATTGGTTGAGTCGCTTGACTCCACCGAGTCCCATCCAGGGAAACGTTCAGGACAGACTCCACCACCGATTTCAAAGCATCGTCAAAGGAAGAAACTTCCTCGGGACAGAGCCAAGTATGTGTGGTCCGCAACAAATAAGTGATCTTCGGGAGAGCGAAGCACATCCGCAGCAAGATAATCGCAACGTGCGCGGAAAGGCCTTTCAAACGTTCTTGAGCGGTAAGGAGAAGTTGCTTTTGAGCGGTGATAGCCTCAGGAACAGCTGATAGAAAAATTGGAGAACCTAAAAGGTTGAAGTCAGAGGAAGAAAGTTCCTTGAGGCCGGGAAGAAATGAATTTAATTGAGCATAGTGTGATCTAGCCTCAGTACCACAGGGGTAAAACTCGCATTTCAAGGGGTTCACCTCCAGACCCAGGTCTTTTAAACTTGGAATTAAGGCCTCCAGATCCTGTAGAACGTCTTCCGGTTTGCCCCCGATTGTGCCATCGTCCAGGTACCACACGTTAAAGGCAGATTTGAGACCTCGGATCGCCTTATGAATAGCTAGGCTAAACACAAGGGGACCAAGTGGATCTCCCTGTTGGGCTCCCACTTTAGACAGAATGAGATTATTTTCGAAGAAAAGGTTGGAAGGGAGCTTGTACGCTTGATTATTTAGGTATAAAAAGTTAAAATTGCAATGAATAACTGAAAGGTTTCGCAAATTGAAAATTAGACGTGACGAAATAAATTCAAACGCGGCTAATAAAAATGCCGATCAAAATAAAACCATGTTATCTATACTTACCTTTTTATATTTCTTATCCAAAAATTACCTACAAACCCATTCATGATAGATAAAAATAATGTAGGACCTATTAGGGAAATGTGTAGCTTTATAAGGCCTAAAAAAGTCCGCGTAGGTATATCCACATAGCATAAATTACGCTAGTACTAATGTCTATTAGGATAATCCACAGTAAATATTTTTATCTTACATCTATCTATCATTTACCTTATACCTATCCACATTACAAAAGAAATACGTGTCCAAATGTCAGGTTATTTTTTTGTGAATCGAAGCAATTTTTTACAATATAAGTAGTATTGTATTTAATGTAGATCAATATTATCATTCAAACTATGATAATAACAATGAATTAAAAGTTTCGCAAATTGAAAATTAGACGTAACGAAATAAATTCAACCGCGGCTAATAAAAATGCCGATCAAAATAAAACCATGTTTTCTATACTTACACTTGTGATATTTCCAAATAAATTATTTCGTACTCAAGTGTTCTGTTTTATTTTATTACTAGCTTTTGCGCGCGGCTCCGCCCACGTAGATGTCGGTTTTCGCGACAATCTGGGGTATACTAGACCATGAAAAAGACATAGGCTATATTATATACCTATATATATACCAAATTTCATGAATCTGTGGATTACTGCGCCTCATTAGTCCACAGTATGATAGCTAGCAGGTAGGATTGATGCTACATGGCTCACTGCACCAAATTGTCTGTTATATAACTGCGCCAAGCATTGTATTATGTAAGTCACTTAAATAAATAAATATAATTATCATTTACAAGTGAGCATCACAGGATTCTCAGTTAAAAGGGTGCAACCGGGAGTCGAAATATGTCACAAGCGAAGCCAGGGAGATCTAAGGTGGAGAAGAGACTGCCCAGGGAGATCGTTGATCCCATGAGAACTCATGAGAATAGTAAGTGTTTGGCACGATTTCATGCCACGATGAAATGATATGCAGATAATAAAAACTCAGCACTCAACCAGCAACTCCTCGCCTCGTTCGCCTGACATTTATTGTAATTTAAGTTTTTATGCGCCATTAAACTGGTTAGGAAACCGAGACAAAAATAGTCAAAACAGGCTTAAACAGATATACTTACCTATATTATCAGAACTAGCTAATGCCCACGACTATGTCCTCATTAGCTGGTAATAAATCGAGACTTTTTAATTCTGTAGTCTCGATCGCAACCACCTACCTACCACCTTGTATAGGCATAGGAATATACAAGAACAAAAAACAGTTATGAAAGTGGTTATTTAGAAAGAAGAAAGAAAGAAAATAAGTTTTATTTGATAGAACACAGTGCACATTATTTAAATATTATTATATTTTTATTATTATTGATGACTGTATATTTTTCAGTTTTTCTACTCTCCGCAACCTATGTTGTATTTTCTAAAGTTTACGCGAATGTCACTCATTGAAATAAAACCACTCTTTACGGATTCTCGGAAGAAAAGGTACAAAGGTGCATAAAGTCTATATTTCGAAGTATATAACAGCAATTTTTTATCACATGATACAAGTTAGTAGGTAGTCTTCTGAAGAAACAGGCGTCTCCAGAAGTCGGTTGCAATCTCTATGGGAAGCTGATGCAGACGGCGCCCGTCGGCTGAGAAGCTGTACTCCTCAGCTCCTCCGTCGCGGTGAGGTCCAACGCCCTCAGCTCTTTTACTGCGATGAATATGGAACAAATATCCAAAGACTGAAGTTAGGGGCTATAGTGACTTCTGGTATTTAGACTTTTTTCCACTCCTTATATGTTCAGCTTTTAGAGGCTAATACTTCACTCCACAGGTGTTCCAGCTTTAGAGGCTACTACTTCACTGACCATAAGACGCAATTGCAGTTATAAAGAAAACTTTTTAATATCTGAATTTAGAAGCAGGACATTTTCTAAGTGGCCGGTGGATATAAGTAAAAACGTAGAGATTTCTGTAGGCTGGTATATAAGATGTCAAAAAAAAATAAACCGTGGCCATGAAGACAGTGAAAATAACGATATTAACTGATATTTACATAATTAAAATAATTATCAATTTGGAAATATTAATAAATAGAGATAAAACATGGAAAAATGGAGTTCAAGAAATAAAGTAGAGGAAAAAATAGCAGGAATGAATGAAACCTACTACCTAAGTGAAATGAAAAATGACCTAAGGTATGAAAATATAACAATACTTTGATAGAAGTGTTAGAAACCTGTAGTAAATATCACACATACAAACCTTCCCTGGACTACCACGAATATGTCAAAAATAAAATTAGCCAAATCGGTTCAGTCGTTCTAGAGTTTTAGCGAGACTAACAGAATTGCAATTCATTTTTATTTATGTACTAGCTGTTGCTCGCGACTTCGTCCGTGTTAAGTTCGGTATAGCTCAAACTCAATACATGGTGGAAGATTTTCATCATACTGGAACAGAAGTACTCGAAATACTGGAAATAGTGAATTTTACACAAAGGAAACATTCCTTTGTTTTAAAAAAGAAACAAAACATTTCGTCAGCAAAATTCAACATTTTGGTGACGAAATCATTATAAAGTGTGTGGATGAACATTGCTAAATGTGAACATATCAATGTTCATCAGTTTTAATGGTTTCAATATTCTTCCCTCCTTCCAAATTCTTAAAACATGCTGCCACCACTTACGAGCTGAAGAAATTAAAATACATCAAGTATCACACAAAATAGTTTCAAGAAAACCCGGAGCCTTACACGCCCTGAGCAGTGAGCAGTGGTCCTCTTCTTTGCCGAGCCAATGGTAGGTAGTTCCAGTTTAATGATAAATTCCGTCGACCACAGTCACATCGTTGTTCGTTGCCTTACACATAGGCAAAGAAGAGGGGGCGCAGTGGGCAAGAGAGAAAATACAGTATGAACTGGGATGGGGTCATAGCTTCATTTTGCTATATATTTCTTGTATTGGTAAGCTTGTGTCCAGCAGATGATGTAGATACTTCCAAATTGACACTGGAGTTGATGTCCACGCGGCGGAATTTTTGGTCTGATGAAATTTACCGGAACTGTGTGTTTCCCTGCCCACATTCGGTCTCTTATATATAGTAGGAGCAGCGGTATCTTTTATATACCTTATACATAGGTTGGCTTCTCCTAGCAAACTGTTATCATTTCTAGGATATATTTACGTATCTACTATTAGATACTTATTAGACGGAATCGATAAGATCGCAGCGGCGTGCGTTGGTAGTCATCCATTAGGTCACTTACATTGTTGGCTCGAGAGGCCACATGGCAGTCTCTCGTATCGACTGACGCAGATTATCACCGGGCACGGGTGCTTCGGGAGATATCTGTGTCGGATCGAAAAGGAGCCAACGTCCGAGTGCCATCACTGTGACGCGAGCGAGGACACGGGGCTGCACACGCTCACCGAGTGTCCGGCATGGGCAGGACCGAGGCGGGAGCTAGTGGCGGCCCTGGGAGTGAGAGTTCTCACCCTCGCCACCCTGCTCACAGCAATGGTCCGCTGCGCGGACGCGTGGGCGGCCGGCGTCTCCTTCAGCGAGCAGGTAATGGTCGTGAAGGAGACGGCGGAGCGGGAGAGGCGGCGCGAGCGAGAAAGACTCGCGATCGCACCGCCCGCGCGCGCAGTCAACTCGGCCGTCGGAGGGCACTGACTGACCTCCGTCCCCCATGAGCCTGGGGGCCTGGGGGTGACGGGTGGAGCCGCCTGTCACCCCAGCAGAAGCAGGCCACAGCGGCGGCGCGCTGAATAGCGCGCCTCCACCTTTCTGGGGGCGTGTTAGGGACACCGTTGTCCCCCCTCCTGAGGAGGGCCAGACCGTAAGGGATGGCCCTGGTTCAGCCGGGGTGCGAGGGATATGTCTATGACAACCTCACCTCCGGCCTAGCACCAAGACCCACAGTCGGCGTGCGGTTTTAGTCGGTTCGAGTCCGACATAACCTCCCCTTCCGGCTCCGGCTGGGGGGGGTATCCGAGGGGATTTCCGCACGGAAAAAAAAGGTCAGTTACATTGTATAATGTCTGCAGTTGCATAGATACGTTGTCTCTCTGGCTGTATTTTACCATTTCTACCGCACTACGGCGCGCGGCGAGTGAATGAGCCTATTAAGAGTCTTTCAACTAATTTCTCCTTCCACCGGCACTCACATATACGGTAGAAATAATGCTATCTCGAACCAAGTGGTTTTGAACTTCATTTCTTAATCAGTCGGTTAAGAACTGTATTGCTCTACCCACACATGGGTTTTCTTCTTTTTAAGATCCGGAGTTTTTTTTTATATAGGACACGTCAATTTAACTTTACCTCGCCTGATGGTAAGCTAAAGACAAAGACTCGGAAATAAGGTCACCATTATAAACATATACCATCTTAACAATGGTGGTACTCAGCTTGATGGCATCATCAGAAGCCTTTTCACGCCCGCTTAAAGGACCCGGGACTGTAGGAAGAAGTAAACACGTGAGCTGGCAGGGATTTTCGGGTCTTAATGGTGTGGCATAGGAATGAGTTACCAAACCGCTTGGAAGTCCTGTGTAGGAAAGGAGAGGGTGGAACTAATTGGAAGAGCTCATCAGAACATTCACCATAGTAGAGACGGTAATACGATAGGTACACCTATCTCCCAGAATACGTAATGTGCTTCAGAGAAGGTGCAACGATTTACTTATTTACCAAGGCCGGTATACTGGGGTACCTGACCGCAGAATACCCCCCAATGCCCCATCTCCTCTGTTAAATTTTAATCGGTTTGATTCCAATATTGCACTTGCCCTGATGTGATGGAATCTGTATCAATGGGGGATACCAGTTTCAGTTTTATGTCTTCTCAGGCTGGTGGGGCCACCTTTTCACTATCCGAAATGAAGAATTTTGTAAAGATCTAAGAATATTATAAGTTCTACTATTACTGTCACACAGCCTAGTTTTATGTACTACCTGTATATTAATAAGCATAGAATTTATATTTTATTTCAAATGAAACTATAAATAAAATAAAATACAACAAATACACAATAAAATAAAAAGTTAAACAAAAGTAAATAAAGAACCAAGAAAAAGGAAAATGACTTAATATGATGGATTCGAACGCGACTGAGCTAAGTTGTAAGTCCACCGCAGACCAGACATATTGAGCCACAGTTACCATGGAATCATAATGTGAAATAGACGTTTACATTAATATGTCATAAAAACATTCTGCCCCATTCCTTATCATAATAGCGTGATGATACTAATTATGAAAGACTTAGGAGTCTTTTTACCGAACCAGGTGCTCACTAATCTGTCGGATTCGAGAGAACATCGTTCGAGAACAATGTCAATTCTGTCGAGGCTCTTGCTGTGCCGAAGATTCTGCATTAACCTGACCTGACTTGGCTGATATGTAGTAACTTTTGCCTCTCGAAGTTTTGCAGATTCCTATGACCGAAATAATATCTTCTTGTAAGCATTGTTGCTTCTTCATTGGTGCGATCTATTCACACAATCACAAATTGTTAGCCGTGATTTTCTATTATTGACATAACTTTTTTATTTATGAACCGATTTTAGTAAAACAAACACTAAATGTTAAGTGAAGCCCATCACAATCTATTAGTGAAAACCGCAACCAAATCCGTTAGCCGATTCTGTTAAGCCGATTCTGAGATTAGCGTACACAAACTCACAGACAAACAGAGAAACAGACAAAAACTGATGACGTAACAAAATTTTTTGTAATGTTCTCTAAAACCGTTGATGTGCAATTTTATATTTTACAATTACGTTGGTTAACAACCATAGGATCTTTCCAAGGTGCAGAAATAGTTGTTATTTTTCTTATTTTGATGCGAAATTCTGTATAAAAAGTTTTGAATTCAACTAACTATATTATTATTAAATTAGTAACTAGATTTAGTAATTAGTAATAACTATTACATTAGTAATTAATAACATAGTACTAAGTATGGTTTATTATTTATTTGAACAAATTGATGTATAAATAACTATTACAGATATTATAATCTTCTTTTAAATGTCATATATTATAATTACTTCTATATTAATTTTATAAAGAGGAACGATTCATATTTTAATATGTATCGAACAGACTCAAAAACTACTGGAGCTGAATTTAATAGCTGGATTAAGTAGATGATCACTGAGTAAAGCAGCCAATATTATAATTTTTGGTGTAAAAATTACCTACAAACCCCCTTATGATGTGTGCACTGCGAAAACTATTCATGATAGATAAAAATAATGTAGGACCTATTACGGAAATGTGTAGCTTTATAAGGCCTAAAATAAAGTCCACGTAGGTATATCCGCATAGCATAAATTACGCTAGTACTAATGTATATTAGGATAATCCACAGTAAATATTTTTATCTTACATCTATCTATCATTTATCTTATACCTATCCACATTACAAAACAAATACGTGTCCAAATGTCAGGTTATTTTTTTGTGAATCGAAGCAATTTTTTACAATATAGGTAGTATTTTATTTCATGTAGATCAATATTATCATTCAAACTTTGATAATTACAATGAATTAAAAGTTTATTTTGCGTGCGGCTCCGCCCACGTGGATGTCGGTTTTCGCGACCAAACATCCTTTTTCATGGTCTAATCTGGGGTAAATTAGACCATGAAAAAGGACATAGGCTATATATACCTATATAACCAAATTTCATGAATCGGTGGATTACTGCACCTCATTAGTCCACAGTATGATAGCTAGCAGGTAGGATTGATGCTACATGGCTCACTGCACCAAGTTGTCTGTTAAATTACTGCGCCAAGGGTTGTATTATGTAAGTCACTTAAGTAAATAAATATAATTATCATTCACAAGTGAGCATCACAGGATTCTCAGTTAAAAGGGTGCATCCGGGAGTCGGAATATATCACAAGCGAAGCCAGGGAGATCTAAGGTGGAGAAGAGACTGCCCAGGGAGATCGTTGATCCCATGAGAACTCATGAGAATAGTAAGTGTTTGGCACGATTTCAAGCCACGATGAAATGATATGCAGATAGTAAAAACTCAGCACTCAACCAGCATCTCCTCGCCTCGTGCGCCTGACATTTATTGGAATGTAAGTTTTTATGCGCCACTAAACTGGTTAGGTAACCAAGACAAAAATAGTCAAAACAGGCTTAAACAGATATACTTACCTATATTATCAAAACTAGCTAATGCCCACGACTATGTCCTCATTAGCTTGTAATAAATCAAGACTTTTTAATTCTGTAGTCTCGATCGCAACCAGTAACAACTTGTATTAGTAATATTATAAAAATTCTCAAGGTGTAAAAAAAAACCAGGGAGTGCGAATAATCTTCTTGCTACGGTATACTAATATCTATGGTAATCAGCTCAATCAGTAAGCGTGTTGCAGTCCACTACTGGACATAGCCAAATGTAAGCCATTGCTCCCAAGCCGCAACCAGTTTGTCCCAGCCACTGTTTTCAAGTCGTCAGTCCATTTGGCTAGAGGGCGTCCTACCTTTCGTTTGCCTTCTCGCGATCTCCGCTCTAGAACTCGTTTGCTCGAACGGCCATCGGTCTTTCGATATATGTGACAATCAACTGTCAACATTTAACTGCAACACTGGACTGGGTCAACACCTCACCGAACTCAAGCTAGAGCTTCTTTTAATTTATTTTTTAAAGCTGGGCCGTATCAACTAGCATAATATGCAATTGAAGTAGTCTAAGATCCGAAGATAGGAGATAAATAACGTACTCTATTTCAGCGATGATCCGCTTTCCCAGGGAGATAATAAATAGGTACCGTACCGTATTCGTAATTTGTTTATTTCTAAACAAACATAACTTATGTAAAAATTGCAATCATAACAACTCCTTAAACAAATTGTCAAATCAAATTATTATCACACCAACATCTTTTTAAACACAAACCTTTTACAAACTATTGTTTAGTTTGTAAAAAAGTATTATGTACGCTTGCACGTACGTGTACAATATATCATGTACAATCAATAACAGTAGAGCAATGTCTGTTAAAAAGGACCACAAATCCAGTGAGAGATTGCACACCGACGGACGGGTGTCTCGCTGTCATATCAAAAAGCCATGTTTGCCCGAATTATTCATAGCATCGGTTTGCTTTGTTAGTGATATGAATGCCTGTCTGCGCTCTTCAGTTCTTAGAATTTTTCATGAGCGGTAAGCGGTTTATCTCCTATTATAATGTAACTGATTTATGGGTGTTGTCATTGGTTTTGTCTGCATGAAAGATAAGGTAAGGTCAACGATAAAAGTGATTGAACATTAACATTTTTTTAGTAATACTATACTCATGTCTTACACCCTCTGTACCACCGCCTTCAGCTTCTGTCACACAAGCCAATTGATTGTAAGTTTATTTTTATACAGGGCACGTCAATTTGACTTCACCTCGCCTGATGTTAAGCTAAAGGCAAAGTCTCGGAAAGGGGGTCACCATCGTAAACATTTACCATGTTAACAGTGGTGACACTCAGCTTGACGGCCTCATTAGAAGCCTTTTTACGCCCCGCTTAAAGGACCCGGGACTGTAGGAAGAAGGAAACACGTGAGCTGGCAGGGAGTTCCAGGTCTTAGTGGTGCGGCATAGGAATGAGTCACTGAAACGCTTGGTTCTAGCAGGTATACTCTGCACCGTAAATGGATGGCATCTTAGCCCTGCACGTGTCGTCCTGTGAAGGAAAGGGGAGGGTGGGACTAATTGGAAGAGCTCGTCAGAACATTCACCATGGTAGAGACGGTAGAAAACTGCCAAAGACGCAACATCTCTACGCATCTGCAAAGGCTCGAGGGTGTTCGTGACCTCAGGATTCCGAATAATGCGGACCGCACGTCGCTGCAACCTGTCGAGAGCATCTAGTAACTACTTTGCGGAGCCGTCCCAGAGATGTGAGCAGTATTCCACACAGGAACGAATTTGGGTCTTGTATAGAAGACACCGCTGCTCCGGCGTGTAAAAACGTCTCACTTCGAATCTGACAGTTTTTTCATACTTGGCTTTTAAAATTAATTGAAAATATTTCTGAATTCATTCGTCAAAATAACTAATGATATATATATATATATATATATATTGTAATTGTTCGTGGAAAGGTAAAATTTACCTTTATTCCGCCCATAGAATTTCTTTATTATTTTACATAAATTTGTGAAGTTAAGGTGTCTTGATTACTATTTCGATATCCGGTTTCCGGGACTGTAGGAAGAAGGAAACACGTGAGCTGGCAGGGAGTTCCGGGTCTTACAAAAAAAGTATCTAAGTATATTTATCCGCATTCTAGATTCCATAACACAAGCTAGTTAAGCTATTCCTAGGTACCATGGTAAGCTAGTCTAGCGTGGTGTAGAATATTGTGGAATATCACCTTGCCGCCACTTTCATAACTGTTTTTTCTTAACTGGTAAAAAAAAATACTTTTTTGTATGTTTTCTTGACTGGTTACGAAAAAATACCCCCTTGTATTATTTCATAACCGGTTAAGAAGAAAAATTATATGCGCATATATGTATAAGTATCAATCAAAAATAATTTCATAAAGGCGCGCACACGCCCCAAGAAAAGTCCAGTTCGGATCATAAGGTTTTTTCTTGTATAAGCCTATGCCTATACAAGAAAAAGAAAACAGTTATGAAAGTGGCCGAAAGGGAATATTATTTAGAAAGAAGAAAGAAAGAAAATAAGTTTTATTTGATAGAACACAGCGCACCTTATTTAAATATTATTATATTTTTATTATTATAGCTCACTGTAAATTTTTCAGTTTTTCTACTCTCCGCAAAAGTACCTATGTTGTATTTTCTAAAGTTTACGCGAATGTCACTCATTGAAATAAAACCCTACGACACTCTTTACGGATTCTCGGAAGAAAGAGTACAAAGGTGCTTATAGTCTATATTTCGAAGTATATAACAGCATTTTTTTATCATATGATACAAGTTAGTAGGTAGTCTTCTGAAGAAACAGGCGTCTCCAGAAGTCGGTTGCAATCTCTATGGGAAGCTGATGCAGACGGCGGCGCCCGTCGGCTGAGGAGCTGTACTCCTCAGCTCCTCCGTCGCGGTGAGGTCAAGCCCCTTAGCTCCCTCGCTGCGATGAGGTCCAACGCCCTCAGCTCCTTTACTGCGATGAATATGGAACAAATATCCAAAGACTGAAGTTAGGGGCTATAGTGACTTCTGGTATTTAGGCTATTTTCCACTACTTATATGTTCATCTTTTAGAGGCTAATACTTCACTCCACAGGTGTTTTAGCTTTAGAGTCTACTACTTCATTAACCATAAGACGCAATTGCAGTTATAAAGAAAACTTTATAATATCTGAATTTAGAAGTGGCCAAGTGATATAAGTAAAAACGTAGAGAGAGTATGTAGGCTGTATGGGTGCTGTGGGGTCCCACCAAGATCTTCGGGACCCAAGCCAACCTCACCTGCAAGCCGGTGCACCTGCTGAAAAACGGACGAGGCTCTGGCGCTGGCTTTCCCTTCAGGGTTGGGGGGTCAGACGGCAGTCACTCCCGGAAAGGCCAAAACTTAGCCAAATCAAGAAATGATAGGCAACGTAAGGGATCGCGCGAGGGATAGGGCGCCGCCGCAAAACGGCGCGCAGGAGTGTCGCCCGCCTCTTGTGACAAGTGGACGAGGGCTACCGTGCCTGAGCCGGGCACGGCTAAAGAAGATAGGCCAAAATCGCGATCCCCGTAAACTCCGCTTCGCAACGTGGAACATCGGCACGTTAACTGGTCGCGCGAGGGAGTTGGCCGCCGTACTCTCCAGGCGGAGGGTGGCCGTGGCGTTCCTGCAGGAGACTCGGTGGGAGGGCAGTAGCTCCAAGCTCATTGGGGACGGCTACCAGCTGATGTACACAGGTGCTCCTAATGGGCAGGCCGGGGTGGGCGTGGTGCTCTCCCGGGAGCTTCAGGATGACGTTTTGGAGGTGAAACGCCATAGCGCCCGACTTATGGTTGTGAGGGTGCTTGTCGATGGGATTGTAACCCACCTGATAAGTGCCTACGCTCCACAGTCTGGGTGTGGCGAAGCCGAAAAGATCTCGTTCTGGAACCAACTCGGGGGAGTGCTCCGTGACATTCCGCTGTCGCAGGAGATTGTTCTGGGTGGTGACCTGAACGGTCATGTGGGTGGTGGATGTGAGGAGTTTGGGCGTGTCCACGGTGGTTATGGATACGGTAGCCGTAACCCAGAGGGTGAGCATATCCTCAGAACGTGTGCGGCTGCTGATCTTGCCATCGTGAACACGTACTTCAAAAAGAAGCCCGAACATCTTATCACCTACAAGAGTGGGGGGCGCGCTACCCAGATCGATTTCCTGCTCACTAGGAAGCACAGCATCAGTAGGGTAGCCAACTGCAAGGTTATACCCGGGGAGAGTCTCACTGCGCAACACCGTCTCCTTGTCATGGACCTCCGCGTAAAACCCAAAGGCAAACGAGTTGAGCGCGGCCAACGCAGAATCAAGTGGTGGCTGCTTGATGAAGCCAAGTCCCAGAGTTTCGTCTCAGCTATCGGTGATAAGTGCACTAATGCTGTAGACGAACCAGTGCAAGATTGCTGGGACAAGATTCAGGCAGCTATCCTTGAGGCGGGGAAGGCAGTGCTCGGCACGTCTAAGGGTGGACGCAAGTGTGACAAGGACACCTGGTGGTGGAACGACACAGTCCAGAAGGAGATCAGGGTGAAGAAAGCCCTCTTTAAAAAGTGGCAAGCGTCCAAATCTCCCGAAGACCACGACGAGTACAAACAGGCTAAACGCGCCACTAGGAGAGCCGTAGCCAGGGCCAGACGAGACCACTTGCAACCGCTATACAACAAGTTGGAATCGTCTGAGGGGCAAAAGCTCATCTACAAGTTGGCGCGCTCCAGGGCCAAAGCGGTGCTGGCTATAACCAAGTGCCGCTGCATCAAAGACCCTGGAGGAAACCTGTTGTACGAGGAAGTCGCGGTGAAGGAGAGATGGCGCTCATACTTCCACGATCTGCTGAATAAGCAGCATAAAGAGGTGCAGCCACCAGATCTCCCTCCAAATCAAGGATTAGTGCCACCGATAACGCCTGCTGAAGTTCAGACTGCCATTCGTCGTATGAAGAACCGGAAAGCTGTCGGACCCGACGAAGTCCCCATCGAGGCTTGGAAGGCAATGGGTGCCCGTGGTGTGGGCATCCTCGCTAATCTTTATAACCGTATCCTCCTCACCGGTAAAATCCCAAACCAGTGGAGGCTGAGTGTTATTACGCCAGTCTTCAAGGGCAAGGGATCGGTGCAAGAGTGTGGTAGTTACCGAGGTATAAAGATAATGTCCCACACCATGAAGCTTTACGAGCGGATAATCGATTCCCGGATCCGACAGGAGAGTACCCTCTCGGAGTGCCAGTATGGATTCCGCCCCGGACACGGGACTATGGATCCGTCGTTCGCCCTAAGGATCGTCGCGGAGAGATACAGGGCGAGGAACACGCCCCTGTACTGTCTATTCCTAGACATGCAGAAGGCCTTCGACTGTGTGCCTCGCGCGATGATCTGGTGGGCACTGCGGTCCAAAGGAGTCCCAGAGGCTTACATCGACACCATCCGAGACATGTACCAAGATTCCGCTTGGTGTTAGACGTTTTGTCGGACAGTATCAGAGACTCACATGAGCAGCCTCCATGGTTGCTTATGTATGCTGATGACATTGCGCTGATGGACGCAGACAGGAACAGATTGGTGCGACGTGTGAAAGTGTGGAAGGAGGCGCTTGAGAACGGCGGTCTGAAGCTAAATGTGGCGAAGACAGAGTACTTGGCGTTAAACTCAACAGATCCCACACCCGTTCGCATAGGCGAGAACTTGGTCGAGCGCACGGATCAGGTTAAGTACCTGGGATCTGTACTTCACGTTACTGGTGACATCGACCACGACGTCAAGGCACGTATTGCCGCCGCGTGGGCTAAGTGGCGGGAAATGACTGGCGTCACTTGAGACACTAAAATGCCAGTCAGGCTGAAGGGGCAGGTCTATAAAACAATCATTAGACCTGTCCTCTTACACGGCTGTGAGGCGTGGCCGCTGTTGGAGCGACACAAGCAGATGCTGCGTGTCACGGAGATGAAAATGCTGCGGTGGATGTGTGGAGTCACGCGTAAAGATCGCGTGAGGAACTCGCGCATCCGCGGCAGCCTTCATGTCCGTGACATCGCAGATAAAATGCAAGAGAGCCGCCTCCGCTGGTGCGGCCACGTCTTGCGGAAACCGCCCAGCTACGTGGGTAACAAATGCCTGGCAATGGCGCCCCTACCCGGTCCAGGTAGAAGGGGTAGGCCCAAGAAGTGCTGGCTTGGCGTCTTGGAGGGTGACATGCGTGAAAACGGTCTCACTACCTTGGACGCCCAAGATCGTGCGAAGTGGAGGAGGAAGAGCCGGAAGGCGGACCCTGAGCTCCGAGGGCACCGTGGCCTCGGATGCAATCAGGACTAACGTCTCTATGTGGATGATGATGATGGAGTATGTAGGCTGGTATTTAAGATGTCAAAAAAAAAACCGTCGTCATGAAGACAGTGAAAATAACGATATTTACATAGTTAAAATAATTATCAATTTGTTAATATTGATCAATAGAGACATGTAAAAATGAAATTCAAGAATTAAAATAGAGGAAAAAATAACATGAATGAATGAAACCAACTACCTAAGTGAAATGAAAAATGACCTAAGGTATGAAAATATAACAATACTTTAATAGAAGTGTTACAAACCTGTAGTATAATACTACACGTTTAAACCTTCCCTGCACTACTACGAATATGTCAAAAATAAAATTAGCCAAATCGGTTCAGCCGTTCTAGAGTTTTAGCGAGAATAACAGAACTGCAATAAATTTTTTTTATATATTTATTTATTTTAGTTTTGGTTCCCACCGTGTTGGTTCCCAGTGGAGTAGAATTGGACCACCCCGGCTCTTCCTGTGGGTGTCATATATATATTTTTTTTATTATCCTCTTTATATATATTTTTTGATTTGTACCTTTGCTAAAAAAATACAAGGTGCCCCAAATAATGTATGGAGATCTCTGTTTTGGTAGATAATTTTTACATTCCTGATTGTTGTAAAATAACCCGAAACCTCTAGCAGATTTTATGGGAGAGGCATTTGACTTTGCCGATTGCCTCATACACCTATTTACTCAGAAATGTCTAACAGCTTTCGGGCTAATAATTCTAATAATACTGAATCTTATGTTGTTTTTGTATTTAAATTCTCAGTAAAAGAAAACCTGTTGAGTTTTTTAAGAAGGTAGAGATTGAATTATATACATTCGTACGACGACGGTCGTGTGTTGAGTTTTGGTACAGCCCTCGTACTGACAAGATATCGTTATAAAATGTTTGATATTGTGGAGTACTTCAACATCGTCGGAGCCGCATTTTCAACAATATGTTTGTTAACACAAACCATACTCTTCATACTCCAGCCACAGATAAGGAAATTTGATCAGAAAGTTCTTATGCAACTGGCATTTGCGCGATGGATATATATAATTGGCGATTTTGTGATGCCAGAATCAGACATTTTCTACATTATAAATATTAACATGAGATGTTGGACGTTTGTCTACACAAAAATCTTATTCGACAAAATAGTGAAAGTGTTTGTACCCGAGACGTGGAGTTTTCTGAAACTTTCGATATTTGTATGGCTTCTGTCGATAGTTTTAGGTTTATCATATGTAATAAATATCTGGAAAGTAAATGATGGTGAAATGCCTCTCACAAAGATTATCATAGTGGCATATCAATGTGTTTCCGCAATCGTGCTAATCAGTGCTCCATACGTGAACTTACTGATGTTCTGCAGGATATTTTACGTCATTATCAGCAGGATGATCAAGCACAGGACTGACGATGCCCTTACGAACTTTGCTGTGAGTGTTAAGGTTTGTG
This sequence comes from Eilema sororculum, assembly GCA_914829495.1. Taxonomy (NCBI): domain Eukaryota; kingdom Metazoa; phylum Arthropoda; class Insecta; order Lepidoptera; family Erebidae; genus Eilema; species Eilema sororculum. The sequence continues at coordinate 16,908,505 of OU618543.1, read as the reverse complement.
TGATCTCATTTATTTTGGTGAGCGTTACCAGTTTGCAACTTATAGCTGATGACGTAACAAAATTTTTTTTAACATTCTCTAAAACAGGTGATGTGCAATTTTATATTTTACAATTACGTTGGTTAACAGCCATAGGATCTTTCCAAGGTGCAGAAATAGTTGTTATTTTTCTTATTTTGATGCGAAATTCTGTATAAAAAGTTTTGAATTCAACTAACAATATTATAATTAAATTAGTAACTAGATTTAGTAATTAGTAATAACTGTTAAATTAGTAATGAATAACATAATACTAAGTATTGTTTATTATTTATTTGAACAAATTGATGTATAAATAACTATTAGAGATATTATAATCTTCTTTTAAATGTCATCTATATTTATAATTACTTCTATATTAATTTTATAAAGGGAACGATTCATATTTTAATATGTATCGAACAGACTCAAAAACTACTGGAGCTGAATTAAATAGCTAGATTAAGTAGATTATCACTAAGTAAAGCAGCCAATATTATAATTTTTGGTGTAAAAATTAATTAAAAACCCCCTTATGATGTATGCACAGCTAAAACTATTCATGAGAGATGAAAATAATGTAGGACCTATTACGAAAATGTGTAGCATAAATTACGCTAGTACTAATGTCTATTAGGATAATCCACAGTAAATATTTTTATCTTACATCTATCTATCATTTACCTTATACCTATCCACATTACAAAACAAATACGTGTCCAAATGTCAGGTTATTTTTTTTGTGAATCGAACCAATTTTTACCAAAATATTGTATTGCATTTAATGCAGATCAATATTATCATTCAAACTATGATAATTACAATGAATTAAAAGTTTATTTAGGTATTATTATATTTATTAACAATAAATTTATTTAAATATAAAAGTATACATTGAGTCAAAACAAAATAAGATAACACAGTTAACCTGTGCTAATCAAACAACCCGCCCCTGATCGTTCCTGGTGCAAAAGTGCCCATCAGACTTGCTGCGTTGCCACGCTGGATAGCGATGGCCAGCCTTTGCACCAGGAACGATCCGGAACGAGAGTCACCAGTCGCCTCGGTGAGCCTCTGTCCAATCTCCTTAATAAAGCCTTTTGCTTCCTTGCTCCCCAGGGTCTCCACCGCCACGGGTACGAAGTGGTACAGCGGCTCCAAGCTGGCGTACTTAAGCCTCTTCCTTGAGCTGGCATCTTCCGCGGCGGCAGACGGGGAGTGGACAGTACGACTAAGGTGGCTGGCGGCTACAGTGCTGACGCAAGTTGCGTCCCAAAGTAAGCACTTGCCGTTCTTCCATGGCACCAAAGTCAGCCCGTCCGGTCTCTTACCATCAGACCTACTCAGACCCGGTGGCTCAAGTACGCAGGGGACGTTCGCCGATACAAGGGCTCTGCGGATGATATCGTTCAGAGCGTGGTGTCGCGGAAACCTCCCAGTGCACCGACGACAACTCAGAGCGTGATGGCCATCTGCTTCCACCATGGAACCGCAGGTGCATATGTGGGGTTCACACACCCTACAGCCCAGGCGGAAAGCTACCGCCACCCGCAGAGAGTCGTCGTCAAGCAGGGTACCCAGGTGAGGCGAAGGTAACGCCTGTAACCACGCTCCTGATTCAGGCTGTGATACAGCCCGCAGTCTAGCCTTATCAGCCCCTGTAGCCCCCTCTAATAATTGAACTTGGAGCCGCTTCACCCCCACATCATCCCACGCTCGCTGAAGATGCATTGGTTCAGGGATTGACGCGCCCGCATTGAGGGCCGACCAAGCTAACACAGCATCCAACACAAAAGGTATGATCCCCCCGTCACCATTAGGATTCAGAATATTAGTGACGAGGTTAGCAACCCCATGCGCCGACGCCAAAAAAGCTGGCAGGCCCACATTCCGCGTGCAACGCACCCCGAGACCACCACATCGGATTGGTTGAGTCGCTTGACTCCACCGAGTCCCATCCAGGGAAACGTTCAGGACAGACTCCACCACCGATTTCAAAGCATCGTCAAAGGAAGAAACTTCCTCGGGACAGAGCCAAGTATGTGTGGTCCGCAACAAATAAGTGATCTTCGGGAGAGCGAAGCACATCCGCAGCAAGATAATCGCAACGTGCGCGGAAAGGCCTTTCAAACGTTCTTGAGCGGTAAGGAGAAGTTGCTTTTGAGCGGTGATAGCCTCAGGAACAGCTGATAGAAAAATTGGAGAACCTAAAAGGTTGAAGTCAGAGGAAGAAAGTTCCTTGAGGCCGGGAAGAAATGAATTTAATTGAGCATAGTGTGATCTAGCCTCAGTACCACAGGGGTAAAACTCGCATTTCAAGGGGTTCACCTCCAGACCCAGGTCTTTTAAACTTGGAATTAAGGCCTCCAGATCCTGTAGAACGTCTTCCGGTTTGCCCCCGATTGTGCCATCGTCCAGGTACCACACGTTAAAGGCAGATTTGAGACCTCGGATCGCCTTATGAATAGCTAGGCTAAACACAAGGGGACCAAGTGGATCTCCCTGTTGGGCTCCCACTTTAGACAGAATGAGATTATTTTCGAAGAAAAGGTTGGAAGGGAGCTTGTACGCTTGATTATTTAGGTATAAAAAGTTAAAATTGCAATGAATAACTGAAAGGTTTCGCAAATTGAAAATTAGACGTGACGAAATAAATTCAAACGCGGCTAATAAAAATGCCGATCAAAATAAAACCATGTTATCTATACTTACCTTTTTATATTTCTTATCCAAAAATTACCTACAAACCCATTCATGATAGATAAAAATAATGTAGGACCTATTAGGGAAATGTGTAGCTTTATAAGGCCTAAAAAAGTCCGCGTAGGTATATCCACATAGCATAAATTACGCTAGTACTAATGTCTATTAGGATAATCCACAGTAAATATTTTTATCTTACATCTATCTATCATTTACCTTATACCTATCCACATTACAAAAGAAATACGTGTCCAAATGTCAGGTTATTTTTTTGTGAATCGAAGCAATTTTTTACAATATAAGTAGTATTGTATTTAATGTAGATCAATATTATCATTCAAACTATGATAATAACAATGAATTAAAAGTTTCGCAAATTGAAAATTAGACGTAACGAAATAAATTCAACCGCGGCTAATAAAAATGCCGATCAAAATAAAACCATGTTTTCTATACTTACACTTGTGATATTTCCAAATAAATTATTTCGTACTCAAGTGTTCTGTTTTATTTTATTACTAGCTTTTGCGCGCGGCTCCGCCCACGTAGATGTCGGTTTTCGCGACAATCTGGGGTATACTAGACCATGAAAAAGACATAGGCTATATTATATACCTATATATATACCAAATTTCATGAATCTGTGGATTACTGCGCCTCATTAGTCCACAGTATGATAGCTAGCAGGTAGGATTGATGCTACATGGCTCACTGCACCAAATTGTCTGTTATATAACTGCGCCAAGCATTGTATTATGTAAGTCACTTAAATAAATAAATATAATTATCATTTACAAGTGAGCATCACAGGATTCTCAGTTAAAAGGGTGCAACCGGGAGTCGAAATATGTCACAAGCGAAGCCAGGGAGATCTAAGGTGGAGAAGAGACTGCCCAGGGAGATCGTTGATCCCATGAGAACTCATGAGAATAGTAAGTGTTTGGCACGATTTCATGCCACGATGAAATGATATGCAGATAATAAAAACTCAGCACTCAACCAGCAACTCCTCGCCTCGTTCGCCTGACATTTATTGTAATTTAAGTTTTTATGCGCCATTAAACTGGTTAGGAAACCGAGACAAAAATAGTCAAAACAGGCTTAAACAGATATACTTACCTATATTATCAGAACTAGCTAATGCCCACGACTATGTCCTCATTAGCTGGTAATAAATCGAGACTTTTTAATTCTGTAGTCTCGATCGCAACCACCTACCTACCACCTTGTATAGGCATAGGAATATACAAGAACAAAAAACAGTTATGAAAGTGGTTATTTAGAAAGAAGAAAGAAAGAAAATAAGTTTTATTTGATAGAACACAGTGCACATTATTTAAATATTATTATATTTTTATTATTATTGATGACTGTATATTTTTCAGTTTTTCTACTCTCCGCAACCTATGTTGTATTTTCTAAAGTTTACGCGAATGTCACTCATTGAAATAAAACCACTCTTTACGGATTCTCGGAAGAAAAGGTACAAAGGTGCATAAAGTCTATATTTCGAAGTATATAACAGCAATTTTTTATCACATGATACAAGTTAGTAGGTAGTCTTCTGAAGAAACAGGCGTCTCCAGAAGTCGGTTGCAATCTCTATGGGAAGCTGATGCAGACGGCGCCCGTCGGCTGAGAAGCTGTACTCCTCAGCTCCTCCGTCGCGGTGAGGTCCAACGCCCTCAGCTCTTTTACTGCGATGAATATGGAACAAATATCCAAAGACTGAAGTTAGGGGCTATAGTGACTTCTGGTATTTAGACTTTTTTCCACTCCTTATATGTTCAGCTTTTAGAGGCTAATACTTCACTCCACAGGTGTTCCAGCTTTAGAGGCTACTACTTCACTGACCATAAGACGCAATTGCAGTTATAAAGAAAACTTTTTAATATCTGAATTTAGAAGCAGGACATTTTCTAAGTGGCCGGTGGATATAAGTAAAAACGTAGAGATTTCTGTAGGCTGGTATATAAGATGTCAAAAAAAAATAAACCGTGGCCATGAAGACAGTGAAAATAACGATATTAACTGATATTTACATAATTAAAATAATTATCAATTTGGAAATATTAATAAATAGAGATAAAACATGGAAAAATGGAGTTCAAGAAATAAAGTAGAGGAAAAAATAGCAGGAATGAATGAAACCTACTACCTAAGTGAAATGAAAAATGACCTAAGGTATGAAAATATAACAATACTTTGATAGAAGTGTTAGAAACCTGTAGTAAATATCACACATACAAACCTTCCCTGGACTACCACGAATATGTCAAAAATAAAATTAGCCAAATCGGTTCAGTCGTTCTAGAGTTTTAGCGAGACTAACAGAATTGCAATTCATTTTTATTTATGTACTAGCTGTTGCTCGCGACTTCGTCCGTGTTAAGTTCGGTATAGCTCAAACTCAATACATGGTGGAAGATTTTCATCATACTGGAACAGAAGTACTCGAAATACTGGAAATAGTGAATTTTACACAAAGGAAACATTCCTTTGTTTTAAAAAAGAAACAAAACATTTCGTCAGCAAAATTCAACATTTTGGTGACGAAATCATTATAAAGTGTGTGGATGAACATTGCTAAATGTGAACATATCAATGTTCATCAGTTTTAATGGTTTCAATATTCTTCCCTCCTTCCAAATTCTTAAAACATGCTGCCACCACTTACGAGCTGAAGAAATTAAAATACATCAAGTATCACACAAAATAGTTTCAAGAAAACCCGGAGCCTTACACGCCCTGAGCAGTGAGCAGTGGTCCTCTTCTTTGCCGAGCCAATGGTAGGTAGTTCCAGTTTAATGATAAATTCCGTCGACCACAGTCACATCGTTGTTCGTTGCCTTACACATAGGCAAAGAAGAGGGGGCGCAGTGGGCAAGAGAGAAAATACAGTATGAACTGGGATGGGGTCATAGCTTCATTTTGCTATATATTTCTTGTATTGGTAAGCTTGTGTCCAGCAGATGATGTAGATACTTCCAAATTGACACTGGAGTTGATGTCCACGCGGCGGAATTTTTGGTCTGATGAAATTTACCGGAACTGTGTGTTTCCCTGCCCACATTCGGTCTCTTATATATAGTAGGAGCAGCGGTATCTTTTATATACCTTATACATAGGTTGGCTTCTCCTAGCAAACTGTTATCATTTCTAGGATATATTTACGTATCTACTATTAGATACTTATTAGACGGAATCGATAAGATCGCAGCGGCGTGCGTTGGTAGTCATCCATTAGGTCACTTACATTGTTGGCTCGAGAGGCCACATGGCAGTCTCTCGTATCGACTGACGCAGATTATCACCGGGCACGGGTGCTTCGGGAGATATCTGTGTCGGATCGAAAAGGAGCCAACGTCCGAGTGCCATCACTGTGACGCGAGCGAGGACACGGGGCTGCACACGCTCACCGAGTGTCCGGCATGGGCAGGACCGAGGCGGGAGCTAGTGGCGGCCCTGGGAGTGAGAGTTCTCACCCTCGCCACCCTGCTCACAGCAATGGTCCGCTGCGCGGACGCGTGGGCGGCCGGCGTCTCCTTCAGCGAGCAGGTAATGGTCGTGAAGGAGACGGCGGAGCGGGAGAGGCGGCGCGAGCGAGAAAGACTCGCGATCGCACCGCCCGCGCGCGCAGTCAACTCGGCCGTCGGAGGGCACTGACTGACCTCCGTCCCCCATGAGCCTGGGGGCCTGGGGGTGACGGGTGGAGCCGCCTGTCACCCCAGCAGAAGCAGGCCACAGCGGCGGCGCGCTGAATAGCGCGCCTCCACCTTTCTGGGGGCGTGTTAGGGACACCGTTGTCCCCCCTCCTGAGGAGGGCCAGACCGTAAGGGATGGCCCTGGTTCAGCCGGGGTGCGAGGGATATGTCTATGACAACCTCACCTCCGGCCTAGCACCAAGACCCACAGTCGGCGTGCGGTTTTAGTCGGTTCGAGTCCGACATAACCTCCCCTTCCGGCTCCGGCTGGGGGGGGTATCCGAGGGGATTTCCGCACGGAAAAAAAAGGTCAGTTACATTGTATAATGTCTGCAGTTGCATAGATACGTTGTCTCTCTGGCTGTATTTTACCATTTCTACCGCACTACGGCGCGCGGCGAGTGAATGAGCCTATTAAGAGTCTTTCAACTAATTTCTCCTTCCACCGGCACTCACATATACGGTAGAAATAATGCTATCTCGAACCAAGTGGTTTTGAACTTCATTTCTTAATCAGTCGGTTAAGAACTGTATTGCTCTACCCACACATGGGTTTTCTTCTTTTTAAGATCCGGAGTTTTTTTTTATATAGGACACGTCAATTTAACTTTACCTCGCCTGATGGTAAGCTAAAGACAAAGACTCGGAAATAAGGTCACCATTATAAACATATACCATCTTAACAATGGTGGTACTCAGCTTGATGGCATCATCAGAAGCCTTTTCACGCCCGCTTAAAGGACCCGGGACTGTAGGAAGAAGTAAACACGTGAGCTGGCAGGGATTTTCGGGTCTTAATGGTGTGGCATAGGAATGAGTTACCAAACCGCTTGGAAGTCCTGTGTAGGAAAGGAGAGGGTGGAACTAATTGGAAGAGCTCATCAGAACATTCACCATAGTAGAGACGGTAATACGATAGGTACACCTATCTCCCAGAATACGTAATGTGCTTCAGAGAAGGTGCAACGATTTACTTATTTACCAAGGCCGGTATACTGGGGTACCTGACCGCAGAATACCCCCCAATGCCCCATCTCCTCTGTTAAATTTTAATCGGTTTGATTCCAATATTGCACTTGCCCTGATGTGATGGAATCTGTATCAATGGGGGATACCAGTTTCAGTTTTATGTCTTCTCAGGCTGGTGGGGCCACCTTTTCACTATCCGAAATGAAGAATTTTGTAAAGATCTAAGAATATTATAAGTTCTACTATTACTGTCACACAGCCTAGTTTTATGTACTACCTGTATATTAATAAGCATAGAATTTATATTTTATTTCAAATGAAACTATAAATAAAATAAAATACAACAAATACACAATAAAATAAAAAGTTAAACAAAAGTAAATAAAGAACCAAGAAAAAGGAAAATGACTTAATATGATGGATTCGAACGCGACTGAGCTAAGTTGTAAGTCCACCGCAGACCAGACATATTGAGCCACAGTTACCATGGAATCATAATGTGAAATAGACGTTTACATTAATATGTCATAAAAACATTCTGCCCCATTCCTTATCATAATAGCGTGATGATACTAATTATGAAAGACTTAGGAGTCTTTTTACCGAACCAGGTGCTCACTAATCTGTCGGATTCGAGAGAACATCGTTCGAGAACAATGTCAATTCTGTCGAGGCTCTTGCTGTGCCGAAGATTCTGCATTAACCTGACCTGACTTGGCTGATATGTAGTAACTTTTGCCTCTCGAAGTTTTGCAGATTCCTATGACCGAAATAATATCTTCTTGTAAGCATTGTTGCTTCTTCATTGGTGCGATCTATTCACACAATCACAAATTGTTAGCCGTGATTTTCTATTATTGACATAACTTTTTTATTTATGAACCGATTTTAGTAAAACAAACACTAAATGTTAAGTGAAGCCCATCACAATCTATTAGTGAAAACCGCAACCAAATCCGTTAGCCGATTCTGTTAAGCCGATTCTGAGATTAGCGTACACAAACTCACAGACAAACAGAGAAACAGACAAAAACTGATGACGTAACAAAATTTTTTGTAATGTTCTCTAAAACCGTTGATGTGCAATTTTATATTTTACAATTACGTTGGTTAACAACCATAGGATCTTTCCAAGGTGCAGAAATAGTTGTTATTTTTCTTATTTTGATGCGAAATTCTGTATAAAAAGTTTTGAATTCAACTAACTATATTATTATTAAATTAGTAACTAGATTTAGTAATTAGTAATAACTATTACATTAGTAATTAATAACATAGTACTAAGTATGGTTTATTATTTATTTGAACAAATTGATGTATAAATAACTATTACAGATATTATAATCTTCTTTTAAATGTCATATATTATAATTACTTCTATATTAATTTTATAAAGAGGAACGATTCATATTTTAATATGTATCGAACAGACTCAAAAACTACTGGAGCTGAATTTAATAGCTGGATTAAGTAGATGATCACTGAGTAAAGCAGCCAATATTATAATTTTTGGTGTAAAAATTACCTACAAACCCCCTTATGATGTGTGCACTGCGAAAACTATTCATGATAGATAAAAATAATGTAGGACCTATTACGGAAATGTGTAGCTTTATAAGGCCTAAAATAAAGTCCACGTAGGTATATCCGCATAGCATAAATTACGCTAGTACTAATGTATATTAGGATAATCCACAGTAAATATTTTTATCTTACATCTATCTATCATTTATCTTATACCTATCCACATTACAAAACAAATACGTGTCCAAATGTCAGGTTATTTTTTTGTGAATCGAAGCAATTTTTTACAATATAGGTAGTATTTTATTTCATGTAGATCAATATTATCATTCAAACTTTGATAATTACAATGAATTAAAAGTTTATTTTGCGTGCGGCTCCGCCCACGTGGATGTCGGTTTTCGCGACCAAACATCCTTTTTCATGGTCTAATCTGGGGTAAATTAGACCATGAAAAAGGACATAGGCTATATATACCTATATAACCAAATTTCATGAATCGGTGGATTACTGCACCTCATTAGTCCACAGTATGATAGCTAGCAGGTAGGATTGATGCTACATGGCTCACTGCACCAAGTTGTCTGTTAAATTACTGCGCCAAGGGTTGTATTATGTAAGTCACTTAAGTAAATAAATATAATTATCATTCACAAGTGAGCATCACAGGATTCTCAGTTAAAAGGGTGCATCCGGGAGTCGGAATATATCACAAGCGAAGCCAGGGAGATCTAAGGTGGAGAAGAGACTGCCCAGGGAGATCGTTGATCCCATGAGAACTCATGAGAATAGTAAGTGTTTGGCACGATTTCAAGCCACGATGAAATGATATGCAGATAGTAAAAACTCAGCACTCAACCAGCATCTCCTCGCCTCGTGCGCCTGACATTTATTGGAATGTAAGTTTTTATGCGCCACTAAACTGGTTAGGTAACCAAGACAAAAATAGTCAAAACAGGCTTAAACAGATATACTTACCTATATTATCAAAACTAGCTAATGCCCACGACTATGTCCTCATTAGCTTGTAATAAATCAAGACTTTTTAATTCTGTAGTCTCGATCGCAACCAGTAACAACTTGTATTAGTAATATTATAAAAATTCTCAAGGTGTAAAAAAAAACCAGGGAGTGCGAATAATCTTCTTGCTACGGTATACTAATATCTATGGTAATCAGCTCAATCAGTAAGCGTGTTGCAGTCCACTACTGGACATAGCCAAATGTAAGCCATTGCTCCCAAGCCGCAACCAGTTTGTCCCAGCCACTGTTTTCAAGTCGTCAGTCCATTTGGCTAGAGGGCGTCCTACCTTTCGTTTGCCTTCTCGCGATCTCCGCTCTAGAACTCGTTTGCTCGAACGGCCATCGGTCTTTCGATATATGTGACAATCAACTGTCAACATTTAACTGCAACACTGGACTGGGTCAACACCTCACCGAACTCAAGCTAGAGCTTCTTTTAATTTATTTTTTAAAGCTGGGCCGTATCAACTAGCATAATATGCAATTGAAGTAGTCTAAGATCCGAAGATAGGAGATAAATAACGTACTCTATTTCAGCGATGATCCGCTTTCCCAGGGAGATAATAAATAGGTACCGTACCGTATTCGTAATTTGTTTATTTCTAAACAAACATAACTTATGTAAAAATTGCAATCATAACAACTCCTTAAACAAATTGTCAAATCAAATTATTATCACACCAACATCTTTTTAAACACAAACCTTTTACAAACTATTGTTTAGTTTGTAAAAAAGTATTATGTACGCTTGCACGTACGTGTACAATATATCATGTACAATCAATAACAGTAGAGCAATGTCTGTTAAAAAGGACCACAAATCCAGTGAGAGATTGCACACCGACGGACGGGTGTCTCGCTGTCATATCAAAAAGCCATGTTTGCCCGAATTATTCATAGCATCGGTTTGCTTTATTAGTGATATGAATGCCTGTCTGCGCTCTTCAGTTCTTAGAATTTTTCATGAGCGGTAAGCGGTTTATCTCCTATTATAATGTAACTGATTTATGGGTGTTGTCATTAGTTTTGTCTGCATGAAAGATAAGGTAAGGTCAACGATAAAAGTGATTGAACATTAACATTTTTTTAGTAATACTATACTCATGTCTTACACCCTCTGTACCACCGCCTTCAGCTTCTGTCACACAAGCCAATTGATTGTAAGTTTATTTTTATACAGGGCACGTCAATTTGACTTCACCTCCCCTGATGTTAAGCTAAAGGCAAAGTCTCGGAAAGGGGGTCACCATCGTAAACATTTACCATGTTAACAGTGGTGACACTCAGCTTGACGGCCTCATTAGAAGCCTTTTTACGCCCCGCTTAAAGGACCCGGGACTGTAGGAAGAAGGAAACACGTGAGCTGGTAGGGAGTTCCAGGTCTTAGTGGTGCGGCATAGGAATGAGTCACTGAAACGCTTGGTTCTAGCAGGTATACTCTGCACCGTAAATGGATGGCATCTTAGCCCTGCACGTGTCGTCCTGTGAAGGAAAGGGGAGGGTGGGACTAATTGGAAGAGCTCGTCAGAACATTCACCATGGTAGAGACGGTAGAAAACTGCCAAAGACGCAACATCTCTACGCATCTGCAAAGGCTCGAGGGTGTTCGTGACCTCAGGATTCCGAATAATGCGGACCGCACGTCGCTGCAACCTGTCGAGAGCATCTAGTAACTACTTTGCGGAGCCGTCCCAGAGATGTGAGCAGTATTCCACACAGGAACGAATTTGGGTCTTGTATAGAAGACACCGCTGCTCCGGCGTGTAAAAACGTCTCACTTCGAATCTGACAGTTTTTTCATACTTGGCTTTTAAAATTAATTGAAAATATTTCTGAATTCATTCGTCAAAATAACTAATGATATATATATATATATATATATATATATATATATATTGTAATTGTTCGTGGAAAGGTAAAATTTACCTTTATTCCGCCCATAGAATTTCTTTATTATTTTACATAAATTTGTGAAGTTAAGGTGTCTTGATTACTATTTCGATATCCGGTTTCCGGGACTGTAGGAAGAAGGAAACACGTGAGCTGGCAGGGAGTTCCGGGTCTTACAAAAAAAGTATCTAAGTATATTTATCCGCATTCTAGATTCCATAACACAAGCTAGTTAAGCTATTCCTAGGTACCATGGTAAGCTAGTCTAGCGTGGTGTAGAATATTGTGGAATATCACCTTGCCGCCACTTTCATAACTGGTAAAAAAAAATACTTTTTTGTATGTTTTCTTGACTGGTTACGAAAAAATACCCCCTTGTATTATTTCATAACCGGTTAAGAAGAAAAATTATATGCGCATATATGTATAAGTATCAATCAAAAATAATTTCATAAAGGCGCGCACACGCCCCAAGAAAAGTCCAGTTCGGATCATACGGTTTTTTCTTGTATAAGCCTATGCCTATACAAGAAAAAGAAAACAGTTATGAAAGTGGCCGAAAGGGAATATTATTTAGAAAGAAGAAAGAAAGAAAATAAGTTTTATTTGATAGAACACAGCGCACATTATTTAAATATTATTATATTTTTATTATTATAGCTCACTGTACATTTTTCAGTTTTTCTACTCTCCGCAAAAGTACCTATGTTGTATTTTCTAAAGTTTACGCGAATGTCACTCATTGAAATAAAACCCTACGACACTCTTTACGGATTCTCGGAAGAAAGAGTACAAAGGTGCTTATAGTCTATATTTCGAAGTATATAACAGCATTTTTTTATCATATGATACAAGTTAGTAGGTAGTCTTCTGAAGAAACAGGCGTCTCCAGAAGTCGGTTGCAATCTCTATGGGAAGCTGATGCAGACGGCGGCGCCCGTCGGCTGAGGAGCTGTACTCCTCCGCTCCTCCGTCGCGGTGAGGTCAAGCCCCTTAGCTCCCTCGCTGCGATGAGGTCCAACGCCCTCAGCTCCTTTACTGCGATGAATATGGAACAAATATCCAAAGACTGAAGTTAGGGGCTATAGTGACTTCTGGTATTTAGGCTTTTTTCCACTCCTTATATGTTCAGCTTTTAGAGGCTAATACTTCACTCCACAGGTGTTCCAGCTTTAGAGGCTACTACTTCACTGACCATAAGACGCAATTGCAGTTATAAAGAAAACTTTTTAATATCTGAATTTAGAAGCAGGACATTTTCTAAGTGGCCAGGGGATATAAGTAAAAACGTAGAGATTTCTTTAGGCTGGTATTTAAGATGTCAAAAAAATAAACCGTGGCCATGAAGACAGTGAAAATAACGATATTAACTGATATTTACATAATTAAAATAATTATCAATTTGGAAATCGATCAAGGAATGGAGGGATCACGGCACACGGCCGGTGTTGGTGAATTTCCTGCTCAGTGGTCCGTTGAACCCTCTGGTGTGCCCGTATCTGTACGGGGCCTCCCTCTTTGCTTTGGCCAAAAAAGATGGCGGCTTAAGACCTATAGCAGTCGGTAGCGTTTTTCGCCGCTTTACTGCCAAATTGGCGTGCCGTGCCGTCAAGGAGGAAATGGCCGATTACCTACAGTCACACCAGCTAGGGTTTGGGACGCGTCTGGGATGCGAGGCCGCCATTCACGCCACGCGGGCCTTCGTTATGGACCCGAAGAACGAGGGGGCGATTTTGCTGAAGCTGGATGTTCGCAACGCGTTTAACACCCTAGAAAGAGACGTTCTGTTGAGTGAGGTCAAAGAAAAAAATCCTTCTCTCTACCCTTACCTTCACCAAGTGTATAGACTTCCTTCTAACCTCTTCTATGAAAACAACCTCCTTCTTTCAAAGGTGGGAGCCCAACAGGGGGATCCTCTTGGTCCACTTGTGTTTAGCCTAGCTATACATAAGGCGGTCCAAAGTCTCAAATCTGCCCTAAACGTATGGTACTTGGACGATGGCATAATTGGAACCGAACCAAAACCAAATTCCTAGCCTCAGAGACCTGGGTCTGGAGGTGAACCCTTCGAAGTGCGAGTTTTTCTCCTGCGGCACTGAGGCTCGCACATGCTTTTCTCGTATAAGTACCATCCTACCTGGCCTCAAGGCGCTTTCTCCTTCGGATTTCTACCTGTTGGGCTCACCAATTTTTCTCTCTGCTGTTCCTAAAGCCATCTCCGTTCGAAAGCATCTTCTTCTGGCCGCTCACGAACGTCTAAAGGGTCTTTCCGCGCACGTTGCGATTGTCTTGCTCCGCATGTGCTTCGCTCTCCCAAAAATCGCATACTTATTGCGGACCACCCCAACTTGGCTTTGCCCTGAGGAAGTCTCCTCTTTTGACGATGCCCTAAAGTCGGTTGTGGAGTCAGTCCTCAACGTCTACCTAGATGGGACTCAGTGGAGTCAGGCGACCCTGCCAATCCGGAGTGGCGGTCTAGGGGTGCGTTGCATGCGTGATGTGGGCCTCCCGGCTTTTCTGGCGTCCGCGCAGGGGGTGGCTAGCCTCGTCACTACTTTATTAAACCCTAATGCTGACGGGGCGAGCGTGCCTTTTGTGTCCGATGCTGTATCGGCCTGGTCGGCCCTCAACGGGGGTGCATCGATACCGGAACTGGGGCATCTTCGTGGGATGAGGTAGGGGTGAGGCGTCTCCAAGCCCAACTATTAGACGGGGCTGCGGGGGTCGATAAGGCTCGACTGCGGGCTGTGTCACAGCCGGAATCGGGAGCGTGGTTGCAGGCGCTACCTTCGCCTCATCTGGGCACCCTGCTTGACGGCGACTTTCTGCGGGTGGCAGTGGCTTTACGCCTGGGCTGTAAGGTGTGTGAACCCCACATATGCACCTGCGGTTCCATGGTGGAAGCGGATGGCCATCACGCTGAGGGGGTGGGGACAGCGTCGGATCACCGATACATTCGGTTCGACGTCTCCCCTCCTGCGGGCGCCGCGCCGGTTACACCGGCTCCACGCGAGCCACGTTGGGTGCTTAAGCGAATGGATCGGGAGGTCCTCCTGGAGGCCACCATCGTACAGGCCTGGGCCTCTGCGCCGGACAGGCCTGTCGACATAGACGATGAGGCGGCGTGGTTCCGGGAGGCCATGACGCGTTACTGCGACGCGGCTATGCCTAGGGCTCCGCCCTATAATCCGAGGCGTCAGGTCTACTGGTGGTCGGCGGACATCGCGAGGCTGCGACAGGCCTCCGTGATCGCTTTCCGCCGGTGGACCAGATTCCGAAGGAGGCGCAGCCGCCCCGCAGATACGGAGCTCCGAGAGGCGGAGCTTCATGCGGGGTACAGGGAGGCCAGAAAGGCCCTTCGAGTAGCGATAAAGCAGTCAAAGGCTGCAACTCACAAGGAGCTGCTGGAGACGCTGGAGCGGGACCCATGGGGGCGGCCTTACCTTATGGTAAGGGGCAAGCTGCGCCCCCGGGCCCCGCCGTTAACCCGGTGTCTCCAGCCGGAGCTGCTCGGAGGAGTTGTTGGCTCCCTGTTCCCAGCGCGGGTGGTGGAACATATTCCACCGCAGATGACTCCGCCACCTAGGTCGCCTATGGCACCCAGCGTGGATGACGACGACGTACCCGAGGTCACTTGGGTAGAGCTAGAGCTGGCGGTGTTAAGGCTTAAGGCCAAGAACACCGCCCCGGGACCAGACGGCATTCCAGGCCGAGCGTGGGTCCTAGCTCTAGGCGAAGAAGACGCTCTCGAGCCCCGACTGAGAGGGTTTCTCAGCGCATGTTTGGAGCGAGGCCAGTTTCCGAAGATGTGGAAGACGGGGAAACTGGTCCTCATCCGAAAGGCGGGGCGCCCGGCGGACTCACCGTCCGCCTACAGGCCCATAGTGTTGCTCGACGAGGTGTGCAAGCTCTTTGAGTCATTGCAAAGCGCCTCGTCGAGCACCTATCCAGGGTAGGGCCTGACCTGGCGGATGGCCAGTATGGCTTCCGCCGGAGGCGCTCCACCGTGGATGCCATCATGCGCGTGAGGACTCTGGTGAAGGACGCCGTCGCTCGGGGCGAGGTGGTGTTGGCGGTGTCACTGGACATCGCCAACGCATTTAACACCCTGCCCTGGAGCTGATTAGGGAGGCGCTCGTGTATCACGAAGTGCCTCTCTACCTTCGCCGCATAGTCGGGGCGTACCTGTTGGAGAGAGCAGTCGTCTACCCAAGTGCGACCGGGCTCGGTCGGCGAGAGATGTCGTGCGGTGTTCCGCAGGGATCGTTCCTGGGACCGCTACTGTGGAACATCGGTTACGACTGGGTGCTTCGCGGTGAGCTCGTGGACGGTGCCGCCGTCACGTGTTATGCGGATGACACGCTGGTGACGGCGTGCGGGGCTACATACCGCGAAGCGACCCTGAAGGCCACGACCGTGGTTGCCCAAGTCGTGGAACGGATTCGGCGGCTGGGTCTCGAGGTGGGTCTGCATAAAACCGAGGCCATGTTCTTTCATGGGCCTCGGCGCGTGCCACCGGAGGATTCCAGCCTCATAGTGGGAGACATTTCCATCGGCGTCAAGGCCCAGATGAAATATCTGGGGCTCGTACTCGATGGCCGGTGGAACTTCGGGGAGCATCTCCGAAGACTGGCCCCCAAATTGAAGGACACAGCTGCCGCTTTAGGGCGGCTGCTGCCCAACATGAGGGGGCCGGATGACTCCTGCAGGAGACTCTACGCGGGAGTCGTGCGGTCCATGGCCCTATATGGGTGCCCAAAATGGGCGGACACCCTGACGGTCCACAATGCGCGTCTGCTGCGTGGACCGCAGCGTGCAATGGCCAGCAGGGCCATTAGGGGGTACCGCACGATATCCTTCGAGGCGGCGAGTCTCCTTGCCGGATCCCTACCGTAGAACCTGGATGCGAGAGCCCTTTCGATGCTATATCGGTATCGTAAGGAGGCGCGGGAGCAGGGACGGGAACCCGAGCCCGAAGAAATTCGGGCCGTGAGGTCTCAGCTCCACAGGGACATGGTAGCGGAATGGGAACTACGACTTGGGCGACCAAGCGCAGGGCACGCCGTAATAGCGGCGGTAAGACCCATCATGGAGGAGTGGCTAGAGAGGCCACACGGCAGCCCCTCGTACCGGCTGACGCAGGTGATTACCGGACACGGGTGTTTCGGGAGTTACCTGTGTCGGATCCGGAAGGAGCCAACGTCCGAGTGCCATCACTGTGATGCGAGCGAGGACACAGAGCTGCACACGCTGACCGAGTGCCCGGCGTGGGACACGCCGAGGCGGGTCCTAGTGGCGGCTCTAGGGGTGGGAGTCCTCACACTCGTCACATTGCTCACAGCGATGGTACGATGCGCAAACGCTTGGGGTGCGGCCGCCTCCTTCTGCGAGCAAGTAATGCTCGAGAAGGAGGCGGCCGAAGGCGAACCGGACGTCGGAGGTCGCAGAACGACCTCCGTCCTCCATGAGCGCTGGCCTGGGGGTGACCGGTGGAGCCACCTGTCACCCTAGCAGAAGCAGGCCGCGGCGGCGGCGCAAAGTGCGCCTCCCCGTAACCGGGGCTAGATGGGGACATTTTGGTCCCCACAACCCGAAGGGGGCCATCTCGAAAGAGATGGTCCTGGGTCTGCCGGGGTGCGAGAGATATGCTTTTGGCAATCTCACCTCCGGCAGCCAAGGACCCAAGACGGCGTGCGTTTTAGTCGGTTCGAGTCCGACATAACCGCCTCCACCGGCTCCGTGGGGGTGGTATCCGTGGGGATTTTTCGCACGATAAAAAAAAAAAAAAAAAAGCCACCTTAGTCGCACCATCCACTCCCCGTCGGCCGCCGCGGATGACGCCAGCTCGAGGAAGAGACTCAAGTACGCTGAGTTGGAGCCGCAATACTACTTCGTGCCAATAGCGGTGGAGACCCTGGGGAGCTGGGGCAGAGACGCGAAAAGCCTTGTAAAGGCGATTGGGCAGAGGCTCATAGAGGCTACTGGTGACTCCCGTTCCGGGTCGTTCCTGGTGCAGAGGATGGCCGTTACAATCCAGCGTGGAAATGCTGCTAGTGTGATGGGCACCTTTGCACCGGGAGCGAACAGGGGCGGGTTATTCGACTAATACTGTGTAGTATTTATTTAGTATTAAGGTGACATGATTTATATATAATTATAATTAAAAAATATAACATTTTACTTAAAAAAAAAAAAAAAAATTGGAAATATTAATAAATAGAGATAAAACATGTAAAAATGGAGTTCAAGAGTAAAGTAGAGGAAAAAATAACAGGAATGAATGAAACCTACTACCTAAGTGAAATGAAAAATGACCTAAGGTATGAAAATATAACAATACTTTGATAGAAGTGTTAGAAACCTGTAGTAAATATCACACATACAAACCTTCCCTGGACTACCACGAATATGTCAAAAATAAAATTAGCCAAATCGGTTCAGTCGTTCTAGAGTTTTAGCGACACTAACAGAATTGCAATTTTTTTTTTTTTATACTAGCTGTTGCTCACGACTTTGTCCGTGTTAAGTTCGGTATAGCTCAAACTCAATACATGGTGGAAGATTTTCATCACACTGGAACAGAAGTACTCGAAATACTGGAAATAGTGAATTTTACACAAAGGAAACATTCCTTTTTTTTAAAAAAGAAACAAAGCATTTCGTTAGCAAAATTCAACATTTTGGTGACGAAATCATTATAAAGTGTGTGGATGAACATTGCTAAATGTGAACATATCAATGTTCATCAGTTTTAATGGTTTAAATATTCTTCCCTCCTCCCAAATTCTTAAAACATGCTGCCACCACTTACGAGCTGAAGAAATTAAAATACATCAAGTATCAAACAAAATAGTTTCAAGAAAACCCGGAGCCTTGCACGCCCTGAGCAGTGAGCAGTGGTCCTTTTCTTTGCCGAGCCAATGGTAGGTAGTTCCAGTTTAATGATAAATTCCGTCGACCACAGTCACATCGTTGTTCGTTGCCTTACACACAGGCAAAGAAGAGGGGGCGCAGTGGGCAAGAGAGAAAATACAGCATGAACTGGGATGGGGTCATAGCTTCATTTTGCTATATATTTCTTGTATTGGTAAGCTTGTGTCCAGCAGATGATGTAGATACTTCCAAATTGACACTGGAGTTGATGTCCACGCGGCGGAATTTTTTGGCTATATATACCAAATTCCATGAATCGGTGGATTACTGCACCTCATTAGTCCACAGAATGATAGCTAGCAGGTATAATATATAATTTATTAATATATAATTTATTTCTCACCAACAACCAAATTACATACAGTGTTTACACAAACTTAGGGTAAAGTATACAGAGTATGGTTGTGGATCGCTGGTGCCTGTTGTAGGTTAGATAACGTGTATTACTGGTCACCAGGATTCCACAAAAACATAATGAGTAGGTATGTAGTGCTGTATTGACACTGGAGTTGATGTCCACGCGGCGGAATTTTTGGTCTGATGAAATTTACCGGAACTGTGTGTTTCTCTGCCCACATTCGGTCTCTTATATATAGTAGGAGCAGCGGTATCTTTTATATAACTAATACATAGGTTGGCTTCTCCTAGCAAACTGTTATCATTTCTAGGATAGATTTACGTATCTACTATTAGATACTTATTAGACGGAATCGATAAGATCGCAGCGGCGTGCGTTGGTAGTCATCCATTAGGTCACTTACATTGTTGGCTCGAGAGGCCACATGTCAGCCTCTCGTATCGACTGACGCAGATTATCACCGGGCATGGGTGCTTCGGGAGATATCTGTGTCGGATCGAAAAGGAGCCAACGTCCGAGTGCCATCACTGCGACGCGAGCGAGGACACGGGGCTGCACACGCTCACCGAGTGTCCGGCATGGGCCGGACCGAGGCGGGAGCTAGTGACGGCCCTGGGAGTGAGAGTTCTCACCCTCGCCACCCTGCTCACAGCAATGGTCCGCTGCGCGGACGCGTGGGCGGCCGGCGTCTCCTTCAGCGAGCAGGTAATGGTCGTGAAGGAGACGGCGGAGCGGGAGAGGCGGCGCGAGCGAGAAAGACTCGCGATCGCACCGCCCGCGCGCGCAGGCAACTCGGCCGTCGGAGGGCACTGACTGACCTCCGTCCCCCATAAGCGCGGGCCTGGGGGTGACGGGTGGAGCCGCCTGTCACCCCAGCAGAAGCAGGCCACGGCGGCGGCGCGCTGAATAGCGCGCCTCCCTATTCCGGGGGCGTGTTGGGGACACCGTTGTCCCCCCTCCGGCCTAGCACCAAGACCCACAGTCGGCGTGCGGTTTTAGTCGGTTCGAGTCCGACATAACCTCCCCTTCCAGCTCCGGCACTTCATTGCTCCACACTTTTTTTTTTTTCGTGCGGAAACCCCCTCGGATACCCCCCTGGGTATCCGAGGGGATTTCCGCACGAAAAAAAAAAAAGGTCACTTACATTGTATAATGTCTGCAGTTGCATAGATACGTTGTCTCTCTGGCTGTATTTTACCATTTCTACCGCACTACGGCGAGTGAATGAGCCTATTAAGAGTCTTTCAACTAATTTCTCATTCCACCGGCACTTACATATACGGTAGAAATAATGCCATCTCGAACCAGGTGGTTTTGAACTTCATTTCTTTATCAGTCGGTTAAGAACTGTATTGCTCTACCCACACATGGGTTTTCTTCTTTTTAAGATCCGGAGTTTTTTTTTATATAGGACACGTCAATTTAACTTTACCTCGCCTGATGGTAAGCTACAGACAAAGACTCGGAAATAAGGTCAACATTATAAACATGTACCATCTTAACAATGGTGGTACTCAGCTTGATGGCATCATTAGAAGCCTTTTCACGCCCGCTTAAAGGACCCGGGACTGTAGGAAGAAGTAAACACGTGAGCTGGCAGGGATTTTCGGTTCTTAATGGTGTGGCATAGGAATGAGTTACCAAACCGCTTGGAAGTCCTGTGTAGGAAAGGAGAGGGTGGAACTAATTGGAAGAGCTCATCAGAACATTCACCATAGTAGAGACGGTAATACGATAGGGACAACTATCTCCCAGAATACGTAATGTGCTTCAGAGAAGGTGCAACGATTTACTTATTTACCAAGGCCGGTATACTGGGGTACCTGACCGCAGAATACCCCCCAATGCCCCATCTCCTCTGTTAAATTTTAATCGGTTTGATTCCAATATTGCACTTGCCCCGATGTGATGGAATCTGTATCAATGGGGGATACCAGTTTCAGTTTTATGTCTTCTCAGGCTGGTGGGGCCACCTTTTCACTTTCCGAAATGAAGAATTTTGTAAAGATCTAAGAATCTTATATGTACAATAAGTTCTACTATTACTGTCACACAGCCTAGTTTTATGTACTACCTGTATATTAATAAGCATAGAATTTATATTTTATTTCAAATGAAACTATAAATACAATAAAATACAACAAAATACACAATAAAATAAAAAAGTTAAACAAAAGTAAATAAAGAACCAACAAAAAGGAAAATTACATATGATGGATTCGAACGCGACTCAGCTAAGTTGTAAGTCCACCGCAGACCAGACATATTGAGCCACAGTTACCATGGAATCATAATGTGAAATAGACGTTTACATAAATATGTCATAAAAACATTCTGCCCCATTCCTTATCATAATAGCGTGATGATATTAATTATGAAAGACTTAGGAGTCTTTTTACCGAACCAGGTGCTCACTAATCTGTCGGATTCGAGAGAACATCGTTCGAGAACAATGTGAATTCTGTCGAGGCTCTTGCTGTGCCGAAGATTCTGCATTAACCTGACCTGACTTGGCTGATATGTAGTAACTTTTGCCTCTCGAAGTTTTTCAGATTCCTATGACCAAAATAATATCTTCTTGTAAGCATTGTTGCTTCTTTATTGGTGCGATCTATTCACACAATCACAAATTGTTAGCCGTGATTTGCTATTATTGTCATAACTTTTTTATTTATGAACCGATTTCAGTAAAACAAACACTAAATGTTAAGTGAAGCCCACCACAATCTATTAGTGAAAACCGCAACCAAATCCGTTAGCCGATTCTGTTAAGCCGATTCTGAGATTAGCGTACACAAACTCACAGACAAACAGAGAAACAGACAAAAATTCCAAAAAACGTTGTTTTGGCTTCTATTACGATTATAAAGTTCCCCTATAAAAGGTTTTCTCATTTCCTTTCCATGTACAGACATCGAGGGGGTATTAAGGAAAATTGCCGATCTTTAATTTGATTATTATACCCGAA